>JAKEPQ010001018.1:28300000-30782500 GCA_024500445.1 Entomyzon cyanotis
AAAAATTATACAATACTTACCTGCGACCACATTCTGAGTATTTACCAATATTTTTTAATATTAAGGCAGCTGTTAATCGGATGTGTTTAGTTATTGGTCCCTCTTTTTCATCCTATGAAAGTAAAGAGAAAAAAATGTAAAAGCCCTGCAGTTAGTAGCAGGCAACAATTAATATCTAATACTTGATTGAAACAATACTAACTGTGAAATCTCTGAAGACAAGGTTTCTTGATCCCCTCCTTAATGCCATTAGGGCAGCACTCGGATGATTCACAATGGCCTTCTGTGCTCTGGGAGTAGAGGCAGTACCCCCTGCAGCTGGCTGCCTACATTAGTGAAAAAAGAATTAATAAAAAGAAGCTTTGCACTACTTTCTAGACAATTAACAACTGAAAATTTATTTTACAATTTTTAACCTATCTGAACAGAGACACAAAGATCCATTAATGCTTGGTGCTGCTACATGATTGTTTCCACAGAGATAAGCCTTATTGTAAAGCCTTCAGACAGTCATGCACTTTATTTTATGTAAAAAAACACTGCTCTTGAAAAAGTACTGCACATTACCCATGACATTTATGATAGAAAAGTAATATATAGTACTAATAACACAGCCAGTTCCTGAAGTGTACCAATTTAAAGAAATGTTTTATCAGACAGGCTTTAACAGGAACTGTGATAGCAGCTATGCAAATGCCATCTGAGATTTGGCCAGAGAAGGTCCTTAAAGTACTGCAACTCAAAACTTGACACAGCTCATTGGGATCATTAGACACTACAATTGAAAATATGTATTAGCTGTGATTAGTGAGGAGTAATATAAAATAACATAAGCTATGTTCTAAGAGATGAAAAATGTAATTGTTAGATCAGATCAAACATCTGTAAAATCAATTACCTGTTAGTGCAGCTTTTAGATTGAAATTAATAAATTGAGCAGGATATAACAAATACAGTGGAAACAATATCTCCATTTTCAGTATTAACACTGAAGTCAAAGCTCTATTTCATGAAAAAACTTTGAAATTACTCATACCATCAGAGTTCAGAATGTATAAATATGCAACTTGACTTAATGAGTTAGACTCACAATGTCATCCTAAAAAACAATTTACAGTATTAGTGGTGAAACATATCACCACACTTCAATATTTTGAACAATATTATCATGAAGTCTTTTAACACCCTTGTAGAACCTGGTTAAGAAGTACAAGTAGTGCTTACTTGTAAAGGTAGCATAAATCAAATGTAAATGTTCTATTTTTTGAATGAAAGCCTGTAAGGGTATTATTTAAGTATCTTATACTGGAAGAGAATATTCTAAGAGTAAAACTTGAATTCTCTATTTAGAGAGTTTTTCTCAGTAATCTGAGGTTCTAACAGCAAGGAAGTCCAGCTAAAAAACTAAGATGTAGTAACAGACAGAACCCTCCCTAAAACCTTAGCTCATAATCACTCTGTCATCCTCCCCGAATGAAAATATTATATATAAAATATACAAAATAAAATATGTAATAGACAAAATAAATAAAAAGCTTTATGAAGTAAAAGGAGAAGGGCAGGGGCTGAATTAAGAAACTGGTGGGCAATGACATGTTTCTAGAAGACAAAGTACCACAGTAGAAGAATTATTGTCTTAATTTTTAATTTCTGGAACATTTTTGTTTTCCTTGCATTGAGAAGCACAAGGATTCATCAATGGAGGCTGTTCTGAATGTCTCTCCTCAACAGTTATCATACCATATTTTAGAAAGCTGAAGTACTATTGCCTTGATTCTAGCAATATTGAAAAAGGGACAACTGCAATAAATTAGGAAGATATTAAAAAATTATCCTCGCTTTTTAAGCTTGGGGAAAAAAAAGCTGCTAAAAAGTTACTGACACATCAAGTGGACTGACTGTGTTTGTGGGCAAGTATCTCTCTCAAAACATCTAGATTTCCTGAATTTCTTTAAATGTATTACCAACTTAACTTCAAACCATACCATTCATGTTGTGATTTAGTTACTTCCTGTCCCACTCCCATAGTGCATGAAGAACATTCACCTTTGCTTCAGTGGCAACAAGGAAAAAAAAATTACCATGAATCCAAAAGGATTCCAATGCATAAAGCTACAGTCAACATCCAGTTAAATTGCTAGTGCTACCTGACCTTCCCGAATGTCATATTCAGCTACCTCTGAAAACCAGAAGAGGAAGAGTTAAAATAATAAAACTTTAAAAGCAAAGAAATACAGAATTATAGTATAAAACTAACTCTGAAATGCAGCTTTACGTTGCCTAACTGGTTCTAGCGAAAGCCATTACATATTTTTTCAAGTGTGTATTGTGTTATGATAGACAGAAAGGCAGATTAGGGAATGGGCCCCCGTTTGTTACATTGCATTCTATGCTTTTCTTCCAGCACCAGTAACACTCACTATTCTGCACTCTCTGAGGTAGGGGTTAAATTTTACTAAAT
Organism: Entomyzon cyanotis; assembly: GCA_024500445.1. Lineage (NCBI taxonomy): Eukaryota > Metazoa > Chordata > Aves > Passeriformes > Meliphagidae > Entomyzon > Entomyzon cyanotis. The sequence continues at coordinate 28,302,462 of JAKEPQ010001018.1, forward strand.
GGTGAGGAATTAAGTGAACAAAGTTCACCTAATAAATGCCTATAAGTTGAAATACCACGTTTTTTTAAGCTGCTTCAGAGCTCCACACAAGAGTTTAATGATATGGATCTAAGTCATGAGCTGATATATCTGACAAACTTCTAGGACTCAGAAAAAAGTAAATTAGGCCAAAACCTTTTTAGACAGCTTTCAAACATGAACCTGTAAGACAGCTTGAGGTGAGCCATTGGAGAGAGCTTAGGGTTTTGCTTGACAAGTCATTGATTCTGGAAAGCAAACGATCAAGTCTTGTCTCACTCATATAGCTGCCAGATGCTCTGCTCAGTTGTGTGAACAAAACTCTGGGGCAGTGCTGTAAGGTGATGTGAGGGATGAACTACACTTACCTAAAATATTCCTGTTTCCTAAGGGAAGGGAGTAAAAGTAATGGAAAGGGAAACTATGATTTCACAAGAGAGGGAAATGTATTAATTGTAGTGAGCGCTGACAGAGAAAGGTCTCATCCCTTCCTTTTGCTCCAGCCCACCTCCTGTACTGGTGTTCAACTGACAGTAAGGCAAACACATTCCATTCATGTGGCAAGCCCACTCTTTTGTTTTGTGAACATTTTTTTTAAACAAATGGATTTACCATGCAATCTACTAAAAACTAAAGCCAGTTCTCACTGTAAGCAATGCACAGCCATGAGAAGCAACAAGGGATGTCATGGAGAGTCAAAACAGAATCACAGAATCATTCAGGCTGGAAAAAAGTTCTAAGACCACCAAGTCTAACTATTAACCATCACCACATCCACCACTAAACTATGTCCCTATGCACCACATCTGCACATCTTTTAAAGACATAAAACATCCTATTTTGAGCTGAGGAATGCTCGTATTTCAATTTGTACTCTGAAATCACATCCTTAGTATCTTGTGATATTGCAGTCTCAATATTTTAGCAAGAACTGATTATGCACGTAAATTCCTGCTTTCTGAATCTGACCTAATTAGGGAATTCTGCCTCAGAAGACGGGATGTATGAACAGTTTTCCTCCTATGAGTACCTGTGCCAGTTTAAAAGAAGCTTGTGAGGACACATAGCTACTGGAATGTGTTATCTGTGTGATGGAACACTATGAAAAGGCAGAGTAAAGATCACACCATGTTAGTAGATGGTGTCAGCCCTACCCTTCCCACTTACCAAGTATTTAAGACCACATTACCATAATTCTTCCTTTTGTGGTTTTCTGAGGTCTAAATGTTGTTCAGTTTAATGAAACAAGGCACCATAAAGCAATTGTAAGTCTGTGTTAAGATGGTTTTTTATATTAAAAAATAAAAAGACTCTCAAACTAATTTTCTCAGTTTTCATAATTTGACTTTCTCTGCTGCCTCCAGCAGCTTGGTAGCAATTTTACAAGCCACAGAACAGACTGCAAAAAATCAGCCTGTGACCATGTAATTACATCTTTAGCTTGCAACAAAGGATTCCAGTCAGTTACTAACAAAGGCCTGGTCTTAACACACTTACACAAGTAACCAAACCCTGAATAACTCCACTATTAACACAGCCACCCCCAAAACCTCACACCAACGGTGTTGCACTCTCCAATATTAATTCCAGATGGTTGAAATCATTTTGGGAAAGAGAAGAGCCAAATCTGATTTCACAAAATCAGAAGACTCTTGAGGAGTCTTTATCCTTTATCTTGCTTGTTTGTTTAAAGGAAAGTTTATTACAACAGTTCCGGGATCAAATCAGCCCAAATTTAGACAACAAAACTGGAAGGAATATAGCAAGTTACAAGACAATCCACCTCAGCTGTATGATACGTGAACTGTACACAACAAATAACTTTCCATTTGGATTACAAGTACTTCCCTATTACAGGGAAAGTTACACAATGCTGTCCAGTTGTGGAAAAGAATAGGAAAACATGTTGAGAACAATGTTTATCATAGAGTTTTGACCCATATACTTTAAAGAATTACCTGTTCTTTTTAAGGTAATTGCAACTACATCAGAATTTTTGTCCTTTTTGTCTTACTGGAACGGATCTCAAATTTGATTACTGTTACAGATTCTTAGATACGGCAGCATTTCACCTGATAAGGCAAGTTATAAACAAATTCTTCTAATGATTTCTAATTCTCCCATTTTCTCTATTGCTAATGAGGCTCAAGTCTCTTACTTATTGGAAGGCTTCTGATTTCCTGCTTGTCCATGTTCATCTTGCTTTAATCCTGCAAGCAAAGCATCTCTGGAACAGTGCTTATCCTGTGTGAGGAAAAGGAAAAAGACAGTAAGAAAGGTGCATGGAAATTTATCATTAAATTCCTGCTGTTTTCTGAAGTAATATGTGAAAGAAAAATCTGCACCTGTAAATGGGTAATGAAGGAAAACCTCTGCCGCTGGAAAGGTTCACATCCCTCCCACAAGCACTGCCCTGGGTAGACATCCTTTCCTCCATGCTCGGTTGCTGCATGATAGAAAACCTGTGATGGTGTCTGAAACCACCTACAAAAAGAGCAGAGGGAAAGTTAATTTTTTTTTCTCCAGTTAATGGTGAGGCACACATATAACAAACATCAACGCATAGTGGTGGTTAACCTTTTTTTTTTTTTTTTTTTTTTAATTGAGACATACATTGATAAATGGAAAGTTGTAAAATTTTAAAGGGAAAAGCATGTACACATATTACCAGTGAGCTACCAATAAATGTCAATATGGTTTTTCCAAATCTGATTGAAATATCGTGGATCTATTTTCTACTTACACTTCTAAGAAATACAGCATGTTAATTCTAATAGACCCATTCCCTGCAATACAAGCAAAATACAGCAACAAACTATGAACAGCTAAACTAGATGAATTTCATACATTTCTTTTCCCATTTTCCTTCTTTACTGGCAGTCACACTCAGACCTCATTTAAATCTGATCAACTTGGTGGCCCTCCTCTGGACTCGTTCCAGCAGGTTCATGTCCTTCCTGTGTTGGGGACCCCAGAGTGGGGATGCAGCACTGCATGTGGGGTCTCACTGGAGCAGAGTAGAGGGGCAGAATAACCTCCCTTGACCATCTGAGCACATCTCTTTTGATGCAGCCCAGGACACAACTGACTTTCTGTGCTGCAAGCACGCATGGCTGTGTCATGTCCACCCACCAACAGCACCCCTTGTCCTTCTTGGCAGGTGGTTATTGCAGTTGCATCTTGCTCTCGATCTGTCCATCCCCAGCCTGTGCTGATACCAGCTTTTGACCTAACCCAGGTGCAGTACCTTGCACTTGGCCTTTTCAAACCACATGAAATTCCCATGGGCCCACTGCTCAAGCTTGTCCAGGTCCCTCTGGATGGTTATCCTGTCCTTCAGGAGTGTCAACTGCACCACTCAGCTCAGTGTCATCTGCAAACTTGCTGAGGGTGCACTCAATCCCTTCCTTCCTGACATTAATGAGGATATTAACTAACACTGGCCCCAGTGCAGACCCCTGTGGGACATCATGTGTCACTGACATCCATCGAGACTCTGAGCCACCGATCACCACCCTCTGGATGTGACCAACTAACCAATTTCTAATCCATCTAACAGTCACTTATCAAATCCATCTCCCTCCAATTTAGAAAGAATCATATTGTGGGGGACCATGTCAAACGCTTTACAGAAGTCCAGCTAAATGATATCTGTAGCCCTTCCCTTATCCTCTGATGTAGTTATTCCATCACAGAAAGCCGCTCGGTTGGTCCAACAGGATTCTCCCTTGGTGAAGCCATGCTAGCTTTGTTTGCTGTTACCTGTTCACCAGCGAGGGTACACCTCCTTTGACCCTCCTTTTCTGATTAACGTATCTATACAAGCCCTTCCCGTTATTCTTTGCGTACCTTACCAGGTTCAGTTCTGGTTTTGCCAGTTCTGTTCCACTTCCTTGTCCCCAAGGATCCCACTGACAATCTCCCTGAACAGCTGGAAGTCTGCCTTCTTAAAGTGCAACAGCCTGACTTGACTCCTTACCTGACCTATATTTCTCAAGACTGCAAACTCCACCAATGCATGACTGCTGCAATCTAGGCTACCTCCAGTCTCATGTAGACAAATGATGTGCTATTTTATCAAATATGAGATGGTTAAGGAGAATCACTGTATTTCAAAAAACATGACATGAAAATAGTGAATGGCTAAAATAATTGGGGCTTTTTTTTTAGCCTATATATACACCTTAAAACGTATCTCAGATGTTACAAATTATGCCGCTTACTCCAAGAGATAAAAAATGGCCAAAAGATTTAGCTGCTCACAATTCACTTCATTACAACTAACTCAGCTCATCAACATCCACTTAACACCTGGACCAAAGAGGTCTAGAAATCTAGCTGCTGCCATTTGGGAAGTCACTGCCAGCAACTGTCCTCACACACTTGGTGGACAGATGCCACCGGAGCCACAATCTTACCAAAGAGGAAACACATGCACCCACCTCAGCCACTCCGGTTCACATGCCAGTACTTGAGTTTCAGTTATAAGAAAGTAAGTGTGTTGAGATGTTTGACTGAACAAACTGGGCTGAACTGTGCCAAGAGGAGATGACCTCCCATCAGACACCCACTGCAAGCAGCCAAGGATGTAGCAACATCTACAACCTACTGCAGTCATTTATGGAAAAGTCCAAGTCAGGACTCTCAGCTTATGAATAGCAGTTCAGTGAGTGCTTTGACCCAGCCACCTCCTTCCACATCCCACTACTCATTTCAGAAGAGTCCATTACGCAAACACACTTGGCAACTGATACCTAGGCCTGAGTGTACAGATACTGATACCTGAACACTACAAAGGTATCAAAGAGCTGATTTCACCCACAGAAAAGTCTTACATAAACTGAATGCTACTGCAATAACCACCTGTAATACAGTTACCTTCTGCACAAGCAATAAATACTACTCTCTTCAAAAGCATTCATCTTTTACATGCCAGTCACCTTTTACTGAAGGGAAGCTGAGGAGAAGAAATACCTACCTCTTCCAGTTGGTCCAAATAACCAATAGTAGGAAATGAAAATAAAATGTTTTACATCTACTCTGGCTCAACAGCTGGTGTTTCAGAGGACAGAAAGATGTCTTTCCACAATAAAGGGGAATCAACTTAAGCATGGCACTAACCTTTTTATGAATAATTTCTGGCACAGATGAAACAAATTTCATGGCCTAAGAGAAACCCAAACTACAGTGCAAAACATTTCATGCAACATGGCAAGGCTTCAGAAAAATAAAGCTATTTCAGCCACATTGGCTCATTCACTGTTTAACATATCCAGTGTTATCCAATTCAATCACTGATCTAAAAAGATTCAAACTTACCATCATTTTGCAGAGAAAAACTATTTTTCCTTAAAGAATCACCTAACTATAGTAATTAAAAAAAAAAAGCTTAAGTACCGACAATATGGTCAGTTCAGCCTAGACTCTTGTTTCCACATTTAATTCATCCATGGTTCTGTTCAACTGCTGAACAGAACACTAACAGCTGACTTGACAGGCAGTGAAGTAAATTTTCAATTTACTTTTTAAATACAAAGCAATTCAAGAGCAGACATCTGCCTACCTGTGAAACAAACCAGCAGCTTTTAAATTAAGCTGCATACAATTACCAGTACTTGCAGACAGCTGAAGTTCAAAGGAAAACATCTACTTTCTCTTACATCTTCAATGCAAAGTAATGTGCTGATTGACACCTTTTAGAATTTTACTTCCACTTCAGATACTAAATCTGAACACAATTGCCAGAGGCCAATAATTTCAACTATTTGCATAATTCAGTCTAATATCACTGTAGTCTTTAGAAACTACTAAATCTGTGGCATTTCGAATCTTGGTCTACTGTTTCCTAATTCAGTTCTGAAAAAAATCAAACCAGACCAAAACACCCACCCACGCCACTGGAATATTGCTGAGTAGGAAAAGAACATACTATTTTATTTATTTGTATTTATTCTGATTCTCAATAAAATATTTAAGGCCTTCACTGACTTCTGCAATATATGTTGGAAGGGAAACTAATGCTAATAGTTTTTGAGAAGTAAACTAAAGAACATGCAGAGAGAAACAGGTGAAAATTACTGTTTCAAATGTGCCTCCTGTAATATCTTTCCAGTTAGCTACAAACACCACAAAAAACCCCCCACTATTCTAGCATTCCACTGTGATAAAACTGCTTGCTTGATCCTAGGAAAAAGAAAATTGCTAAGCAATGGAGAATGAAACCAAGAAGTGAATGTGAAGTTCACACAGGCTAATGACTCACTCAAAAGAATCTTCTTGTTTCCCACTTAAACTACTCAATAAAAACAGCTAAGATTGAGAGCTATAAATAAAAAAAGAACAGGTGGCAATTCCGTATTTTTCTTTATGTCTCATAGAAGCAGGAAGCCTACAGATTTGATACAACTGTTTTTAATCAGGCTGCTCAATGAATATGAATAAACAATATATATTTTAGGAAAATGCTAACTTAACATTTTGGTTTACCACAGAGAACACCGAGTGTAATGCTTATCTAAACTGGTTTTAGGCTGGGACTGAAACAGTATTTAAAGGTGACAGCATAAAAGAAGAGCTTTTATAAAATAAATACAATAAATCTATTAACACAAGAATCTCTGAAAATTTTTGAAAATAATGAAATTAAACCATAAATGAAAAGCAATACAGGAAGTAACAACCAGATAAACTAAAGCAACAGAAATAATTCACTAGGCTTGGAATAAAATACAGAGATCAATGGCCTTGTAGCCCTTAACTTCAGTCTCAGGAAAACTTTCTGGAGTAGTATTTTAAGACAGACTATGAAAAGACTGGTAATGTAAGGTAATTGAATAGTATTGCTCCTCCTCCTGCCCTAACACAGCTCATCCTGTGTAACTTTATACATGGAAGGAAGTTGGTGACTTATGCTTTAAAACTGTAGTTTGGCAAACCCTTTGACATGTTACAAGCTGGCAAGGCCTCTGCTGTGAAACTGCCCAGCCCTTCGTTTCAACCTCAGTCCAACCCACCCACACCTACACAGGAGTTAATGCACCTATTGTGCAGCCAGTAACTATGGCTCTACAGTTCTATTTATTAGTAGTAAAGGAGGAAACTACAAGATGAGTACAGCCTTACATCTATTTTTTACGTAGAGAAGTGTCACCTATCAAAGAAAGAAAAATCACTTTTAAGGTGAAAATAGGGCAATGATTTAAAAAGTGATGGACCTTTATGTCTTGCCTTGACTTAATGATCTTAGAATTATGTTTGCAAGCAATCAAAAAAACAAATTACACCTTCAGGGGTTTCATGCTGTCATTCAGTATACCTATAATTCTGTTCAAATGCCTCATTTTAACTATCAGTTCCAAACATTCAAAATTCTCCATCTTTTCCTCCCAACTGTCTGAATTTCCAACCAGCTTTCTGTCAAATCACCTTTACGCTCCCTTTGTCATCCCAAAATTTTGAAGCCTCTCACTCTTTTTCATGCCATCCTGTATGTCATGCAATTTTTCTCACAAACAATTTGTCTCCATTTTTCAAAGTGGCTATTTGACAACTACCTTTGTTTCACCAATCTCTGCCCTTAACCAGAAACTAAGCATATTCACAAACCTAAGTTATTTTAAAAATCAGAGTCAAGATATACATATTGATAACAAGGGTTGTATCAAGTTTTTATAAGCCTCTGCTAGTTCACTCCTCTCTAAAAACAATAGCAGCAAATTAAAAAAAACAAATCATGGCTGTCTAGTCTTAAGGCTCAGTTTCTTTTTACTGCCTTTCATGACAATGGCGTCCTCTGGCATACAAATGGTATAACTACCAAAATTAGTCATAAGCTAAGTAAGACTTTGACCAGGATATTGAAGTGCAACACCCTGCTCTTGCAAAACTGGAAACACAAGAAAATGTCAAGACATGATTTGTAACCGCAGTACAGGAACTGGTTTTGTATTTGCAACACAGAGAACAAGCTTCAGAGCTTGGAATTTTTTTAACTTAACTACACGACTATCAGTATACTACGAGAAAGCTGCACGAAGTTCATTTCATGCTCTGAAGTATAACTGAAAGCAGTTAAGTGTCTTGCCTCCCGCCATCTCATTCAGTTTCCTCAACACTTTTCACTTTTTCTTTTCCCTACTGACAAAGTGTAAGGTAACTTAAGGAAACAGAAGAGATGGAACTTGTAGAATCACGTTCTATATACAAGCATCTGTTACATATCAGTAAAAGGTAAATAAAGGAGCCATTTACTTTTTACAAGATTGCCACAGACACATGAAGTTCTGTCCAGGTTTCTTCATTTGCTCTGCATGTTGACTTGCTGCAGTGTATGAAGGTGGCTGCAAATTGATCTGCTGGCCCTGTACTTGCACTGTTGGTATCGACGTTGCAGGTGCGCTCTGTAGAAAAAGTTAAAACACAATTTTAAACAGGGCTTATTTCTAGATTTGACATACAGTTTACTGTTTGTTGAAAGACCTTTTGTTTTACAGTTTAATGCACTACAAGTCTTCAGTTTTTAATATTTTGAACTCTGAATAAGGAGCACTAAGATACAGTAACATGAGGGACACAGAATTTTTGCACTGTAATATTTATGCAGAAGTTTCTAATATTCAAATAATAAACTTTATGCTCAAATTCAAATACAGAATTATGACTTCAAAGAAATTTCTCAAAGGCACTAGTGGAGCAAAGGTTAACATTCTTTTTAAACAGCTTTGTTGTTATTTAAGGAAAAACCCATGCAAACTCAAGGCATTGCAGTATCGGCAGCATAGGGAATAGCACCACATGATCAGAACATCTGAAGATGCTGTACAACTTGAATACAATGAAAAGAGAAACATTTCAGAAAGGAAAATGATGTTCCCTTGCTTCCCTGCAATATAACAAGACACTTAACACTCAACTAAAATTATCCTTGAAATTACGTAAAAATATATAAACCCAAATCAATTTTCTTTCTTTTTCTGAATAATAGATACTGAATGCTGAACTTCCCATTTCAAAACAATATTTGTGTCAGAATGTTTTTTCTCTTCTTTCTTTTTTCCTGGAAGGCTCTAGCGAGCAAGACATTTATAAGGATGATGAGAGTAAAAAAATTCAGCTTTTGAATATTATTTAGGGATGAAAACCTAACATCCTTTTCTCACCCACTGTCTGAAAACGCGTTCACACACTAAAGAGACCAAAAAAAATTACTTTCAAATCTCTTTAAGAATATTGTAAGGGAACACTTTCAAATGGTGCACAGAACAGTCTGTTTAGATCTTTACAGCTCTGTAATTGAGTAACTTTAGACTTTAAGACACAAATAGCTAACTGCAATTTCTAACATTTCATTTGCATGTTGATTTACATTTTCTTCCTACTGCTCTCTATCGGCACTGTGGACAACAGTCACACAAGGTAGTGACTTAATCACCATCACAGGTTATACTACCAATAACATGACCAAAGGGACAGCAAAAAAGCCTGATCAGTAGCAGAACACTTCCCATATCCAAACACAAAACTTTACAAAAATATGGCAGAACTCTGCAAAACTCCTGAACACAGCACAACCACTTATGATGCCTGTGATTCAACCACATATATGGAAAGTTTTAAGAAAGGACTCAAGTTCTTTAGTCACAACTACAAACTATTTTGAACTCAGCAATGTTTTTCACCTGAAGGCCTTTAATCTATTTTACAGAATGGGTAATGAATCCTTCACAGGATATCTTTTAACAAAAGGTAAACACAAGTGAAGCCTTTTAATATCAACATCCCCTTAAAAGGCATTTCAAAAATGAAGCTGTAAGTAAAATAATGGAGTGTCAGCAGTACAGCTTGTTTTGTAACCTTCACTTGGCATCCCAGTATCAACACATTATGATGGTCTTTATGAGACTTCTTATCCCTGTAGAACTTCTGTCTCATTTAATGTGCTGAAGAGAAAATGAGCTTACTGAATGAATTCAGTATTTCATTTAATTCTCATCATTCAATGTGTGGTTCATGTATTATTTACTCCATTCAGAGCAAACCCTGCAATTAATCTAGAATTATGAATTTTCTCAAGGGCTTCTCTGGCAAGCTCTCCTAGTGATATTCAAAGGTTTTAATATCATCTCATTGAAAAATTGTTTATTTTAAACAAGTTGATCTGAAATGTACAACATAAAATGTTACATGCTGAAAATGAAAGAGCTCAGAAAGGGAAATGAATTTTCAAGAAAAAAAGTTAACATTCCATTTCCCTGCCCATTTTTTCCCACTTTTTTTTTCCCAGTGAGGAAAAAAGCTGATAAATTGAAAAGAAACATGTAAAATAGCTGCTGTTACATGTAAAAATTTTCACATGCTCAACATGTAAAAATTCTCTTATTGCTGTATTGTGAAGCAGTTTCACTCAAACTTGGACACAACTTCCATGTATTTTTTTAAGACAAATCTATTCCTTGGCTATCAGTTTTGCTGATTATATTTTTTAATCAATACATAAAGCAAAGTTATATTTGCTTTCATAGCATTTTTTATTTTATTTTAGAAATGTAAGTTTTACATCTGAACATCTCAAAGCTTTCTTCTCTTCTTTCAAGAGATCAGAAAGACTGCTAATTTTTGCTTTCATTTTCCCTCTATTGTCATGTATCAGTTTAGTAATGCATGACACACGGGATTATCACTAAAATTAAGTATAGCCTTTGTTTTTCAGAAATGAAACTCCTTTTCCCCCCAGAAATATACCTAGAAATACTTGCTGTGTGCTATCTCATTTACAGTACTCATATGCAATGATTATGAAAACTCACTTATTTCTTTAACATACAGAACTAAGACAGACATGTTAAACATAAGTAACATTGTTACTAATGAAGTCTTTCCAAGAAAAGTAACATTGACAAGTTCCTCCCTGTTGCATAAAGATTTCCAAAAACTTCCTCCTCTAGCAAAAACATTTAATGAATCTATGTTTCCCAAGAAAACAAATGCCCATTACACTCCAGTACACTTGAAAGCACTTCATAACATCCTTTTATAATCAAATTAGACCTCTCCATGACACAATTTGCAACTGCCACCACTTAGCCCTTTTCTCACAAGATCCTGGGATGGAAAGGTACCTCTAGAGCAGCATCACCTATCTCAGTAGGATTTACACTCAACTGTAAAGTACACAAATACAAACCCTTAATGTCTGTACAATCTACTTACAGAGCAGATACTACAGCCTACTTTGAATACGCAGGTGGAGATTTTATATCTAGACTGGGTTGACTTTAGACGGAGGTTTTGGAGAGGGGAAGGAAGTCCACCTTGTCATGAAAACCAAGAGTACAACTAAGAGCTTTCTGCTAATTAGAATGGACTGTTTACGAAGATGTTAATTTAATTTTATGCACAAGAGCTCCTGCATTTGAGCACAAGAGCTCCCTGTGTGGCAGGAATAACAAAACCTATGAGTTTGAGCCAAAAGTGGCCTCCCTTTACATTTCACAGAACCAATGATGCTATTCCCTTTATGCATGAACAGATAACTAGTTTATCAAGATACCTCTGCCCATTTTATTTAAAAGGCCTACAGTGCCATCAGCAAGACAACACTGCATCCCAGTGTGTTGGAGGTTCTGTTGACATGTACAGCCTTATGCAGTTTAAAAGCATTAAGCTGCATTTTTTCACACCATTAATATGTGCACAGCCACTGTAAATAAATGTAATTAAAAAAGAAACTGTCAATTATTAGTAAAAATATTTTTAAGCATTATAGGATTTACTCAGTATGACAGAATTTTGTTTAGCTTATTCACGATAATGAACACACCTATAAAAAGGTAACACATAAGCTGAAAACAAATCTAGCAGAATTTGAATGTGATGAAGGGGTCAAGTGGATGAGTAGGCACCGAAATAAATCTTCTTTTCTTGTTAGATTACTGAAGTTTATGTTTCCTTGCAACCCTGTGTTTCACAAGTGACAGGCAATAAAAGCACAGAAATTCTGTATTTCACTACTTCCAGCTGAGAAACTCATTTGCTCTGTGGCTAGGAATGAATTACACCTCCTGGAGCTACACACCTGCTTTCTGGTGCATGGTAATTCTCAGTTTTCCAATCAACAGAGAGCAGGAGCAAGTAGTCAAGGCCACACAGATTTTGCCACCTTAATTTCAACACAAGCATGTTTTGAGTGGGCAGCCTTAAGAGAAATGGGTGTGTATTGTTTGTGAGGGGATGACAGTGATGAGCAAGGAAGTCATGACTTTAAAAGCCAGATGAGTCAATTTACATCAGATATGCTCAATTCTAAGAACTTGGCGTGGTATCAGAGCATTCCTTTAAAACACACACCAACTGGGACAAAGCAACATGGTTATGTTCAACAGATGTTTTGGAGGCGTTTGAAGAGGAATAAGAAAATGTGGCAAAGAAAAGCATACAGATAGGTAATTGCTCATTTCTTTTTCAACCACCAGTCTAGCACAATGCCTCAGGAAAGCAATAAACCAGGAACAGAGAACACCAAAATAAAAGGACGCCAAGAAAGTACAGTGCCTGTTCTGTCTCCTCTCAAGAGTATATTTCATGAGCTTACAAAATATAGATGGAGATATAAGAACAAAATTGCAAAATTACAAATTGTGTATCATATGTACCTATTCTGACATAACTGATATATGCCTTTTATCATCATAATGCAAAATATGAAAAGAAAATTTTTAAAATTCAGTATACAATTCAGTTATTTTTCAACAAGCTTTGCTGAGATATACAATTAACAGGGAATAATCTCATACACAGAAGACACCTATACTCGTCTAATTGTATTTCAATGGCTCTTACATAAGCTGTCCCATAAACAGCAAGAACACAATTTTCATTATTTTAACAGGCGATTTAAACTAACATTCCCCCCCAAGCACACAGTACCATCCCATTTCAAACTACCATTCATATAATGAAACAAATTTCTCTTAACTTCTACATTCCCTTAAGGATTATTTCTTTCTTGTTTTCCTTAGTTTTCAGACTTTTGTTCCACTTCTCCCCTATTTGTTCATCCTTCCGTATCTTCAAGCATCTTCCCTTTCTCCCCTCTGTAGTTCATGACAGCTAATCCTACAGTAGTTGCATAGCTGATACTCTTCTCCCTTTTCTGTCCTCTGAACCTCCTTTTCCAGTCTTCCTGTTTGTTTCTACCTTTATTACAATTTCTTTTCTTCTATCCCTTTCACACTTCTCTGAAATACAAGATGTAGCTTAAAATAAAATTTTAAACTAACAAGCAAACAGGAAATCACACTCTAAAAGCCTCAGCAGCTATGTAATTTTGCCATAGCTAATATCCCTTTATTCTCTGTCCCTCACCATTTTTCTCCACTGGATTGTATTTCTAATAAATTTCACACTCTTTGCAGTAAAAACCATGCTCTCCTCTATCTCCGGCAACACAGCCAATATATACTTAGGTACTTCAGAGAGGGTAAAACAATGCAGATGCTCAAGTGAGAAAAAGTGCTCCTCAGCTGCTGCCTTTCAAAAAGTCAGGGACAAGGAAGCTGCTTAGCAAACAAGGAAGACTCAAAATGTGAGGGAGAAAATAGAAGATTACACAAGGCCTAACCTTAAATTAAGTCATCACTAAAATTCACACCAAGTTCATGAGACTTTGGCTACATCTTAGTATCTCTGGGTATCTTAAAGATACTCCTAAAAGCAGACTTAATATTGGAAATCCTTAACATCTCTTTTTCCAAAAAACCAATGGCTATTGCAGCTTTGGAGAAAGAAAAAGAGCTGGCCAGGGTGATTTTGGTACTGTTTACAATCCAACACTTTAATTTTAAAGAAGTGATAAAGATCTCAGCAAATCTAAAGTCAAACTATGATGATTATTAGATCTGAACAGAGTATTCCAAAATGGGTTCAACTGTAGGTCAGTAAATGCAATATTATAGTAAGCATGATTCATAAATACATTGACATATGGTTAAGGCAAATAGCTAATGAATAATTTTCTCGCCAAGATCAAAACTACTTGACTCCTTTTCCCACATTTTTGTAATTTTGAAAAAAAGAAGGGCATCCTACAGACAGCAGAATGAGCAAACTTTCAGATAAGGAGACATTAAACCAAGTTCTTCTGATCTGCAGATTTCTATTGGAATGGCACACCAAGCTGGCAGCATTTCTGTTTGTGCAGGTAATGAAAAATGTAGTAACTATTAATGATAGTGATACTAAGGATAGCGTAAAAAAGAAACTATCAGCACAGAAAGGGGTTTTTTTGTATTCTCCCCCTCTAGTATCATGATACACATTATCAAAATCAAATGTTAAATGTAATATTCCTTTCTCAAAATTCTTGAAATCTCATCATTTAGTAGCTCCTTAAGACACAACTGCAAATTCTTTTCACATACATATTGAGAGAATAAATAAACATATTCCATTTGAGAGACACAGACACACCATCTTGTACTTCAGCCAAATCCTTAGCAAAGCTACAAGGAAATTCAAACTGTGTAAGAGCTAAAGATACTCAGAGCTACTTTACTCATTAACAAAGCATAGCTAATATATCCACACTACAGAAAATGTAGCACATTGTCCCTATGCTGCCGACAGACACTATTAATTTTGGTCAAATTATTTCTAGTAAGAAAAAAAGATAATATATTAAAAAAATATGGATCTCGCTCCAGCAAAACCTAAGCAAAAATTTAGGAGTGAGTTCAAAGACATTTTAAGAATTAACTCTGTGCACTGTGACAGTTAAAAGTAAAAAGTAGAGGAAGCAAAAAAGGAAGGTAACTTGTTAACTGTTAACCCTGATTTCTGACAACTAGAAAAGGAAAAGTCAAAAGGGTTTTCAAGAGCAACCTAACTTGGCATAGAAAATAAAGTAACACTAGCCACCATGTGTCACATTTTGAGTTTTAGGTCTGTATAGGTCCATCAGGTCTACACCTTCTACTTTTTCAAAGGCAAACAAAACCTGAACCAAATTTAAAAAAAAACAGTAAGAAATAAAAGACCTGTTACTTCAAGGTCAAAATGTACTAGCATACACTCAGGACTTCATTTCCACTCTCTGGTCTGTCAGAACTCTACCTGCCAGACCTACCATTCTATTCTCTTTGCTACTATTCAAGTTAGGAATGGTTTTTTTTGGAGAGGGATTTTCTGTCTGTGTACAAAACTAAAATAAATTCTAGAGAATGGAATAATCTCAAACACGATTATTTTATTTATTAATACTCATGATGTCCATGCCTCATTTCTAGCAAAGCATTAGAGAATAACCACCTTCAAAAGGTTAAATGAACTCGATCAGGGGGACAAAAAACCCCAACAAACTCTCTCCAAAGCTTGGCAAACAGATAAAAAAGCCAAAACATGCTTGTTTTATTGATAAACATTGTAAGTATTTCGTAATGAATAAATATAAGTATTTCAACAAATTTACAAAACAATACTTTCTCCTAACTGTAGTGAACCCATAAAGCAAGACTTTGAAGACCAATTTTAAATGCAAGAACTTCCAACTCATTTCAGCCAGCCAGACGTAGGTGTGGTTTTTTTCAAGAAACCATATTCACCCTTCCACAGTGACAGAGAATAAAATGCAGAACAAATACTGACATTTTTACAAGACCAGCCAGCAAATCATTGTTGTTTTCAGAACAGTTAATCCTTAAAGGAAGAAAATAGTGAGCAGAAGTTCTTTCCTCACTGCGTATTATCAAACTACAAATTTTAAATTCCACTATTGTCACTGATGTTGACGAACTATGTAAACTGTTGAAACTTTAGTCGGTGAAAGACCAGAAAGCATAATTTTCTGAATATTTGAGATACTATGCAAGAGATTTCGACCAAGCTCACATTTTCAGCCATGTTATTTCACAGTATTAGTAAGAATCACAGTCAGAATAAATATAAAAAGAACACTGCAACATACCTGTGTGACCATGCTTTGTATATACGTGGTTGGATGCTGCTGCTTTTGCTGAACAGCACTTTCTATTGCTACTTTCGCTACAGTGCTTGGATCCGCTCCAGCTGGCACAGCAACCATAGTTGCACTGCAACCAGCATTGTTGGGGTCACTGATTGTAACAATTCTAACTCCTACTTTATTTGGAATTCCTGGAACAGTTTCCCTGTCATTATCCTCTGCTGGCCTCTTTGCAGTTTTGCATTCTGCTGTGCCATTAGTAGACCGAACTTCGGAGGACAGGGTAGACTGGGACACTCTAGGTCCTGAGTGTGGAACTGCTATGATTTGATGCCCCTGTATAACAGAGGCTGTAGATTGTGGTGAGACAACTACACTTGGGCGTTGCTGAGGCACATCTGAATTCAAACTTGAAGCTAGAGGTCCATTAGGTAAATCAGTGTTGGTACCACTAAGTTGCTGGGTTAACAGTTTTGCAGCCTCCTGTGTACCGCTTACAACAGGTGAACTACTCAAAGTTAATACAGGCCCATTAGAAATTCTTTCCCCTTGATCACCTTTGGCAGTATCTTGCTGCGTGGCATCCAAATTCCCTTGTTGTTCCACTGAAGGTATCTCACCATTTCCTACATGATTGGAAGTTTTGTGATTTGGAATGTTTTTGCTCAAATGAGAACAATCTCCTTTATCAAAATCACAGATTCCATTAACTAGGGGCTTCTTCAAATCACTTTTAATTTCCTGTGTGTCCGTTTGTTCAAAGTTCTGCTTTCCAGGAGCTCCGTTCTCACCCATTTCTAATGATGGCCCATTACTGACTTGTGAGCACTGATTGGCCTCATTCTGTGTTTTCCCTGAGTTAGAAGGAGGTAGACTGGAGTCACTATACTTTCTCCCGTTTAAAAGACTTCCCACCTGCATTTCATTTTCTTTTGCATCCCCATTGCTGGTGTTTGCAGCTCCTCTTCGGCAGGAAGGATTCTCCATAACTTCAATTTTACGTTCATGAATGTGTAAACCTGTTGCTTCCTTTGCTTCTTCCTCCTTTTGGCAAATTATTTTATCACCTTTGAATGGGGGAGCAGCAGTACACGGTGATTGTCCAGCTGAAGGTGCTTGAGTAGCTGGAAGTGTTTGCACCTGTAGCCCAACTCCTGTCTGTGCTCCACTCACTGCAATTCCTGCTGGAGCAATGATCTGAGTTGCATTTCCCTGACTCACAGTTGCAGTAGCAAAACTCGTATTTGGCACAACTGTTATCGTAACCTGGTTGCCAGTAGTCCCTTGGAAAATAGTTGCTGGGCTGTTTGAGATCAACTGGCCTGGCAATATCTGTAAATTAGAAATGGGTACTGTTTGCACTGCCCCTTGGGGCGGGATTGCACCTGGGACCAGCTGAACATTTTGCTGTCCAACTAGCAGCTGCTGAGCTGGAGACTGTCCTTGAACTCCAAAGCCTGGTGTCTGGTTATTGGCCATCTGATAAACCACCTGAGGGCTAGGAGCTCTTGCATTGTTAGGTGGAGGAATCTGTGGAGCTGGGAGAATAAGCTTCCCCCCTGGAGTTGAGGGGCCTCTTTTTGGAAGAAGCAGTTGTTTAATCAGGCTAGACTCACCAGAGTTGGGCTGGCCAACTCCTGTATTAGCTTGCTGTGACTGAACTTGCATTTGCATCGGTTGTTGTACCTGTACCTGCTGCTGTGATGATGCTGGTGAATGTTGCTGCTGCTGCTGCCTCTTTACAGAAAGCATCTGGCTAACAGTAGGAGGGGGTCCTTGTGACTGAGGAGTGGTAGATGAAGATGACATAACTGTAGGGACTTGATTATTTGTAACTGGACCTGGGGATGGTGAAGATGATGGAGTAATGCTCGGCTGTCCAGCCAACTGGACAGTTTGACCAGCAGGAATAGAAGCTGGGTTAGCAAGCACAATTTGATGAATGGCTGGTGCATAGGTCTGACCTTGCTGAGCTGGCTGGCTTACGATCACTACACTTTGCTGGGATGGTGGTGGAGGCTGCTGCTGTGGCTGCTGCCCCACAGCAGATGGACCTTGCTGAGATGGCAGAGGCTTTGGTGCAATATTCTGAAACCCTACTCTAGATGTTGGTGGGTTCTGAACACCTGCAATTGTAACCACCTGCCCAGCTGCTACTTGGAAATTTTGAACTGTGGTGGCAGAAACGATGTTAGATGCAGAGGTTGTGACGTACTGCTGTGGTGCTATGATGACTGTATCTTGTTGCTGGTTACCCGCAGAGGACTGCTGAGATGGTGTCTGCCCAGGTTGTGATGATGTGATTAGCTGCTGACCCTGTGAAACTGCTGAACTGCATGCTGGTAGGTTTTGTACTCTGCCAAATATATGACCCTGAGGTACAGCTTGCTGAATTACCGTAACAGGAGTGCCTGAAGGTATCTGTCCTGGTACCACTGTGTGCAGTGGAGACTGTTGTTGAATTACAGGTTGGTGGTGAAGCATCTGAGAACTCACAACTGTAACAGACGGCTGCTGGCCTGTAGTGCTGTGATTTTGATTAGAACCTCCTCCTACAGCGATAGGAACAGGAACTGCAGACTGAGGAACAGAGCTCTGTATTACTGCGGCCTTCACTACTTCACAGGATATTGGACCTTTATTCTGTATAACAGTCATTGGAGCATTCTGTTGTGTATGAATAGAAGGATTTTGTGGAATTCTAGAAACAGTCTGTGCCACAGTGTGAACACCTTGAATTGGAAAAGACATCTGTGTTGCTGTCAAAGTTGAAGACTGGTTAATAGGGGTCCTCTGATAGTGATTTCCTACGCTTGGTAGCCCATGCGGGATTCCTGTTGAAATAAACACAGTAAAAGTTTGGAAGCAGAGATTATTTCAAACACATTAACTAACAAATTTTTAAAAATCCAAGATCTGAAATTGCAATTCTACATGAAGCAGTTTCTATTCTCAGCTATACTGACTCTGAATTAATGATGCAGCAACAATAGCTTGTCTGCTGACTGGCAAGTTTATGGGTTACACGTCAAACACTAGGATGGCATGCAAGGAAATATTGCAGTACTATTCCAAACATTATTGAATAAACTCAATGAAAACGTGGCCTCAACTTCCAACACTTTCAAGATGTGTTCAAAAACTTTTGGCTTTCATTATGGTTTCAGGATCAATGCAAAATACTTTATACATAATTAATTTAAAAACCTGCTGGCAAAGGAGACGAAGACACATCAGGAATTGAATCCACCCGGACAACTGGGGTAGACGAAGTTGGTGGCTGCTGATAGTACATCTGAATGGGAAGTGGTATAGCTCTCCTCTTCACTCCTACCACATGTATATGTGCTTGACCATTGTTACTTGGATCTTCTACTCTCTTCACGGTATGATTTGGAAAGACAGTTCTGCCAAACACAACATAAATCTATGTTAATAAACACAATAACTCAACTCTCTTACAATGTCTTTGTTTTACCTAACTGCTCTTGTGTGCAGAGTAATAGCAGGAATGCCTGCATCTTTACAATACAGCAGGATTTTCCAATAGCAATAGCATGTGAGTATTCATCACTGAGGACTAGCAGGTCCCCCAGATGGCTGAGATGTCATAGAACCTAAGTGAAAATTACAAAATCTTGAAAAACTACTGCAGAATTAAAAAGAATTAAAAGGACTAGAGGCAGAGAAGAAACACATTCAAAGATCTTGAAACAGAATGAAATAAAATCAAACAAACTCTAAACATTTGTTTCAATTAAAATTCCAAAACTGGATGTCTCTCAACTCAATAGATCTTTTCTCAAAGAAATCTAAAGCTACTGGTTAGTATTAAGAACATACAATTGCTTCTTTATAGCTGCATGAATTCTTGTCTTACCGCAGGCATTTATAAAATCCAGTTGATGTTAGGATTCCACCTCGAGCTAATTTACTACAAGTAGAGAGGTATTCAGAGTACATTTCTGCTCGAGAGACTGAGCAATCAAGGTTCACTTCAAAATGGGCATTCAACCTGAGGATGAAAAAATCAACTATGAAGCGAAATACAGAGAGAGTACTTTTAAAGGGGCTGTTAAAACACTTCAATCTGTATCACAGAGGCTTTTGAGATATGAAAACAACATGGAAAATAGCATTTTAGTATATTGTTCTGTCAGATGTCTGTTCAACGCTTTCTCTTTCTCACTGCTTATGAATCCACACATATGACCTCTAACACTTGCAGTCAGTTTTACATGTAGTATCTTATTTACATATTTATACACACATTATTTATGCAGAACAGTCTCTACATATGCCTTTTTTATTGTATATTCTGAAACAGAAACAAATGAGAATGCATGGTTTGGTGGCATCTCCTCCCTGCAACTCTATTCTTATTCCTTAATGATTCTACTTTAGCAAAAGATGGGCTGAAAGCCAGCTAATTCTTCATCACAGATTTTCATCATAAGTCAATGTTTGTACGTCTAATATTCACTTAGCATGGAAAAGTATTTATGTTTCCTACAAGTCCATAGACCATCTAACCTCTAACCCAGAAGCTGTGAGAAAAGGAAACATATTTTATCAGTTTAATTTTATTTCACTTAGATCCACTACTCCAACCCACAGACAAAGGAATGGTTCATCCCCTGCAGCAAATGGAGGCAAGTAATAACTCTGACTCAGTGCTCAAATATTGGCATGAGAATATAAGCCTCAGACAAAATAAAAAAATATCTTAGTTGTCAGCATTTATTATACGGTGCTAACACTTTGGAAAACTACACTGCATTCTCTTTTGTGGAGTCTCACACTTCAAATGTAACTAGATGAAAAGCCTATGATTAAATTCATTAAACTGTGCTCTCTCATAAGGAGTAAATGCTATTTCTCCTCCACTTGTTGAAATTTTATTATTACAAAAATTGAAATTACATTGTATTAACAGGAAGTCTAGGTATTAATTAAATTTGGCATATCAGACAAATGACCATCCAGTTGGATATGTCATATTAGGCTGACACACTAACACTGGTACCAGCAAATTGGAGATATTTAGGACTTACAATGGTCAAATGGGATCTGTGATCAGTACTTTACTGTCACAGGCACTTACAACTACTGAATCTAAGCTGGCTAATAATACATTCAGGAAGGTCAGTTTCAATACCTTGTCTTTTTGCTGCTTTCAAGAGATAGTAACTAAATTTTACTGCTATGATTTACTCATTTTCCCATTTCTCTCAGTAGTAAGCAATGACCAAAACATACCATGAAAACTTACATGAATCTAATACAGTCCACACTGGCATTGATGAAAATGCTTTAAAGAGGCAGCTATTCTCATTTTGTGGGGGGCGGCAGGGAAGGAGGGGGGCACAGTTAATATTTAAAGAGAATTTTCAAGGCTATATGTTAATTTTTAGTTTTCACTAACTCATATCTAGCTAAGACTAACCTGAAGAAAATCAAGTACAAAATAATAATATTCAACACTGACAGCTGCAGAAGCATACAGGATCAGAAACAAAGCAGATATTCCAAACCTTCCTGATACAATGCTTTAGGGTTTGTTTCAGTATCTTTTGATGGTATCACACTATTGCAGCATGGTACCTACCCATATTTAACAGCCAGATCTTCTATTTTATATTGCATACAGAGTACAAATATCACCGTGACTACAACTTTATTACTGAAAGCTCAATACCTAATGCTCTCTATTGCAAATAAAGACAAGGTGGCACCAGAAGGTAACACCTAGCTCCACCAGAAACATGGCAGGTGAAGGCAATTCATTCTACTGCTGGGGGACAATCCCATTCCATTACTTAAAGAGGCAGCCTAGGAAACTGGCTTTGGCTAGAGAGCAACTTGATGATCACTAATGGGATCTGTAGAGAGTCCAGTTACAGGTAGCCCTATTTAAATACCTAAATGTGATATTTTTCAATCTTTCAGCAGTTAATTATTATGGTTAATAATACTTTGCACAGTGCAAAGAAAAGCATGGAAACATCAGTTGGCCACGAAAATCTGCAACATTTACTCCATACAACCAAAGCTCTGTTGGAAGTATAAGTACATGATAACCTAAATCACTAATCTTTGTAAATTCCACCCACTTTATTTTGAAGGTGTTTGTCCCCTCAGTAAGACAAAAGATGAACATAAGAGCTGTGAAGGAGCAGGGGTGACAGGCCCATCAGGAACTGATTAATACAAATACTTAGAATGGGAGCTGATTTAAGTAAGACAAATAGTTCAGAAGGAACACCTGCAGTCCACATGAGAACCACAGAAGAGATAGTTTCTCTCTAAATATCTGACAATAATATTAGTTGAAAGCAAAAGAATTTGGATGGAAAAGACTTTGATCTTCCTTAATTTGATGTTCACAATGATCATTTGATTTGATTGATTTGTTTGATTTGATTGTTCATTAATGAACATTTGATGTTCACAATGAGAGTTTTTCAGGGCCTAGCTTCATAATTTGATAATTATTTTTATATTGGTTCAGCAATATAGCAACACATTACCAGATAAAAATACCTGTGAAACACATAATGCTGCTTGACAATTTAAAAAATAAATTAAATCAAGACCAGAGTTAAAAATCAAATCAAATTCTGTCCTAAGTGACAAAACAACTAATTTCATGGATCAACAGGCAAAGACTGAATATTCTGGTTGAGTTTTTGCTTTCATACTTCTTCAAAGCAAAGACAGAATGGATTTGGTTTAGAGTTTTCAGGAAAGTGACTCTAGCAGTAAAGAGAAGCAAATTTGAAAATTCTGTGACACATGTATTCAGTATTTTTCTTCTTCATTAAAGTATTTGAATAGAACTATACACTTACCACTGACACGCAAATTTCTCACTGTCTATTTCTACTATTCCTGGAGGTGGAGCAACATGTGGTGCTGTCCTAGAGGCTGTAGTTAATGTGGGGAAGAAAAAAAAAAAAACTTGCTGAAATATTTTTTGTCCTCCTGAATGAAGCATTTACTGACATCCTCTGGTACAGTTTCTCCTACGTTTGTCAGTAAGGGTGTATCCAGCTAAGCCAAGTCACAAAGGTGCCCTAAGCGGACTACAGATCCACAATTTACTGAAGTGATGGAAGGTTTGTCAAGGCCAGATTCACCACTAAAGTGCCATCATGAGGTGTGCACCTAGTGAACAGCTCCTTCCAGATTCATGATCATGATCTCACTACTTAACAGTACTGAGCATGATTTTAAAGTGGCATAATACCCCATCAAAACAAGCACAAATACACAGCAATTATTTTTCCAATTCCTAAGTGGATGCAAATATAACGCAAAGGATTTTGTGGCAATGTCACGTCAGTTCTTCCTATTCACTCTTTTTCACCCCCTTGGTTACATTCTCTCCCAATCACTTTTGCTGCAGTATCTGTACCCATTCCAGAAACAGCACACTTAGACAGGAAAGCCAGTGTCTGTTGCAGTGGCTCTTTCTCAATAACTTCCTAAGAGTAGTTAAT
Source organism: Entomyzon cyanotis (assembly GCA_024500445.1). Classification (NCBI taxonomy): domain Eukaryota; kingdom Metazoa; phylum Chordata; class Aves; order Passeriformes; family Meliphagidae; genus Entomyzon; species Entomyzon cyanotis. Next base: position 28,325,937 of record JAKEPQ010001018.1, read on the forward strand.
ATTTGGTTCACATAAGAAGCAACTGTTCAGAACCTTCAAGAGTGGGTCTATATCATCTCATCTATGCGATTTTATCAAACATTATATGTGACTGCTGAATAATACCAAGTGTAAAACACAGTATAAAATGGACCTCTAATTCTCTGCAATTTGTGGGAACAATCTAGAATGGATACTTTTTCTTTCCACTGAACAAGTTTAAATAAGGAATGTATGTAACTTTCAGAGAATTTTCAGATTAGCAACTGAAAAACATCAGAATTCTTTTAAAGCTTGTTTCAGAACAGTTTTGGCTAACAGCATATTTGCTTAGTGAGCAAGTGTTTGAAAAAGATACATAGGTTATGCATGACGCTACACTTATTTATGTAAACTAATCAGAAATCCAGAGATGATAAAAATCATATATCGTTTTGGAAATTTTATAGAAGAGAGTGTTCTCTTGCAGTGATACTCACCTGGGACACCTGTTGCATGGGCCTGTGAAGAACCATGATCCATTACCTGTGGTCTCACATCAAGTATTCCTTGCTGGCTAATACACTGATGTTCAATGAGCTTTACTGCAGTAAGAGCATCAGGTCCAAACATCTGGATGTCCATAGAAACCAGACATACTAATGTATCTAAAGTATTGAATGTAAAACCAACAATGACATTAGGACAAGACAAATGAATGCTGTTGGAACATACTGATTTAGTTTAAAATTGCCATGTGTTGAAAGGAAACAAGTCTCTGCATGTTTCTGTAGATTTTTTTAAACACACTCCACGGCATAAAAAAAAATACTTCCATATTTTTAGCACCATCAATTCCTTGAGGACATAATGAATAAATTTAATAAATTCCATCCCCATGCGACATGCTCACACACATACAAGCAAGCCACATTTTTAAGAATATGTCATGGTCAGTGGTTAAATATTTTTTTCTACGTAAGGGAGAGTAGTAATTGATTTTGCTTCTCCCTTACCTATGCTCTTCTCTACTTTAGCAATCTTTGAGCAAGCCACTTCTCCCATTTCTGTGAGCATGTATAGCACCTCAAGTGCTGAGATTACAAGCAGCACATCTGGTAGCGTGAGATGACAAATGATCTCTTTATAGGATTCTTGATCCACATATTCACAAATTAAGACACCATTATCTTCAGCCTTACAAAGATTTGCCAAGATTTCCATGCCTGAAGAACAAATACAAAATAGTTATAAACAGTAATAATTGAAATTCTAATACAACAAGAAGAATAGCTAGAGATCTTACCTCTCATTTTTAAAAATCTATCCCTTGACATGAGGCATTTTGTAACAGTGTGGAACATTAGATGAGTAGTTTTGAAATCAACAGGATCCAAAAGAAGCTGATGAGAAAGAAAAGAAAATTACTAACACTACCCACATAGTGCTAGTGGCTCAAATCCTTAAATTTGCATATCAAAATATAAGGTTCAGAAGTGTTTAAGTGCAACACACATAAATTACACTCATTCATAAAAACCGAACCCTGTGTGCTTTTGATTGTAGCTAGCATTTTGAGCCCACTCTTCCTTTTCTGTGTTGAAGCAGCAATCTAATTTACACTTTCCAGTGCTCAGAATGATGAAAATAACTTTATTCTGAGGAAGTCAACAATATACACAATGGATTTTAATATCCAATAAAGACCAGAACTTGAATAACAACAAGTACTCCTTCCCAAATGCTATCCCAGTCATTCTTCTTGTTTCTATCTACTTCTGCTTCTCAATTAGAGGTCTCTGACATAAGTAACATTCTTTCTCATTCAAAAGAAGCTGGGTACATGGTAAATGAAAAGCATTACCCTTTTTTCAATATTCAGCAGTAGACCAATACTTCCAGTCTTATTCTCAGGTAGTACCCATTTTACTTAAATTAATATGCTGTATTTTAAAATGTAAGGACTATCTGAACATACAACCTATAAAATCCATATAATTTATCTGCACGGTAATATAATGTACTGAAATAGTGTTTCATAACATTCAAACCACTCCCAAAAAAAAAACCCAAAAAGATGCCGCCCATGATTGTGGCAGTATACCCAGTGGCATATGACTAGTTTACACAAGGTACAATACACAGAACACAAAGCCCTCTACAACCCTCTCTCTTAAACATACTATTTTGAAGTTATGACTAAAGGTTATAATTATAAAGTGAAGAAGCTGGTATACAGACTGCAGAATTTAACAAATTCCTTTCTCCTCTCTGGGAAACTAAACTGAAAATTATACACTACAAATGTCTGGTATCTCCCTATATCATCAGTCTTCTTCATGGGATTCTATTTTCACAAACTGACACATACAGTCATATTTTAGTTTTGGCTCTGAACACTTGTTTTCAAATTGCTGTTAACAAATTCAGAGAATAATTTATTTTCTTCTCCATCCAATGACAAAGGAAAAAAGAATAATTTCATTAACACTAATGCTTTTATCAGTTTATACTTGAATTGCTCTGTTTGGAAGTACATTACCTCTGCTGCAATATTTCCCAGAGTGTCAAGCCCCAACTGCCGTAGAGAAATAAAGTGACTGTGAGCAGAGAGTAGCAGGAACCGAAGACAAGTACGATTAGCTGCCAGAAGTTTAACATTTCCCTCTTCAAAAGAAAGATTTCGTAGAATCACTGCTATCTGAAGTACCCGCTGCCCTTCAATATCATTAATGCCCAATTTGCGAGGTGGATGAAATAAAGATTCCCAAATCCATTCTTCTGATGGAATATCTATGAAGTAAATAATTAAATTTTAGTCCTTCAGTCCTTCCTTTGCTGTATCTACCAACATGCATGTATTAAGATTAGCCAAGATGTCTCACCTTGAGATTTGCTTCTGTCAGAAATTAGATCACGAACTTCAATATCCTCAACAATATCCTTCCAAAACTGGAGAAAGAATTAAAAAATGCTTAATTTCTAGGGGGTATTTCTTTAAATATTACTTACTTTTATTTCTATTATGTTAAAATATTGAAATAATATTAATATAATTGTTCTTAAAAAAGTTCCTAGTACCTTGATTCATCTGATAACAACCAGAAGTGATGAGATGCAAGATGTTCAGTACTCTACACTAAGAAACTCTTCCCTTCAAGCACCACAAGTATGTGGTCATGATCAACCAACTCTACACCACAGAAGTGCCTTGCTGAAGCACAAACTGAAACTATAGTGCAGTTTTCCATACACCATTAGAAATACAGCAAATATCAACGGCAAAAAAGGACAGTTCATCCTCCTCATCTCCTACAAACAGTGATGACCTAAGGCAACATAAGGTGACTCCTCCCCATTTCAGTTGATCTTAGACTCCTGCTAGAAGTTTCTATTTGAAAAGACTTTTTAAAGCTGCTGCTATGTTTCTCACTTCATCATAAAACAATAAAAAGAGAGAAACAACCACCACCATCACAAAAAACCGATATAAATACAACCAAAGCAGAATGCTTCAGCAGACTGGAATTCAAATTACTTTACAAATTTATGGCCTGGTCTGTAAATGGTTGTTTTGTTGCTAGTCCTGTTGAAACTCAAGAATTAATCAAGGAATTACAGTTTTCAAGCTAATAAAAATAAATATTATGTATAATAATTAAAAAATATATAATGATACATGTATTCTAATGTGTATATCAGAACAAAAAACCAAAAACCTTCCTTTGACTAATAAAAATTTGTACATTTCTTTGACTCACTAATGAAATACAGTTCCTCTTTTGACTATAATCACAGAATAAAACCACCAATAAATCTAGATAAAAAGGGAAGGATGGGAAGTACAACCAGCTGAACAGCAGGAGAAATTTTCCTATGCAAATGTAATTACTAAATTACAGCATTCATACCAAGCTTGACACTACTATTTTCTTGACAAATACAATACTACAGATTTTCTAAATTGGAAGGAAAATAATTTTATTTTCACTGCAATGTTCCTAAATGGCGTCCAAGTACTGTTTAGCAAAGAGGATTACTTGCACAGAAAGGATTATTACCTCATTTTAGCAAAGACAAGAACAGCTAGAAAAAGGTCTTAACTTCTTACTGTTTGTGACAAACAGATTTTTTAATACTGAAGCTATCACCAAGAGCCACAAGAAAACAAACATGCAGGCAAAATTCTGTTACAAGGTAACAGGCAAAACATGGCAATTGTTTAGGTTTTTTGACCAAAGCAAAGGCAAAAGTGGAAAAGAGTAAGTTAAGCTTTCTGTGCATTCATTTGAAAAACACAGCACAAAAGCAATAAAAACTCAGTTTCGCATTACAAGCAGTTATTTATTCCCTACTACGGAAAGCTGCAATTTAATACTACATATTAATAGAAATAAACAACACAGGGTGCAAAAGTAAAGGTCTTTATCAACAGTTACTCCTACATATGTCTTTAGATCATGGTAACACACTGCTAACAGAACCACAAAGCTGAAACTTGGAAACAACCAAATAATGCTTAACTACATGACATCCAGATGCTAACAGATAATGGACAAAGGTGAAGAACTTGATTCACATTCACAGTCTGATTACTGTCAGTAGCCAAGTTTCATTTGGAAAAAGATGCAGAAGATTATACAGACTTCATTGTAAATCAGATCAACCAAACAACTGTCCATAAAAACAATGGACATTTGAGTCCACAAAACCTAATGTAGCAATGGTATGACTACTTATTGTCCAGGAAAAATACAATTGGAGATACATAGAGAGCAATTGGAGTCAAGTCATCTTGACAGATTACTGTGAGAGACAAGAAAAATGATGTTTGAAAAGTATTTCAGGTATTTGGGTGCATAAGAATCTCTCTCTGCACACTATCTGAGAAAGATTCAGAGTAATAAATGCATGGTAAAGGACAGAATTTTTAAATCTATACTAAGAACAAAGATTTGGGCAACAAAATAAAAAAATCACAAAATAAATAAGAAAGATACAGAAGTAAGGCATAAAAACTGGGTATTTTGGAACTGTGTATTTTGGAACTCTACAGCTAGAGGAGGCCTCAAGAAGTCCAAGAACATGAAATCCAAATCATTAAAACTGAAGTAAATGGAAATGAATGGTGCATAAGGAAATGTAATGGAATTATTCATACACTACACATCAGACACTGAGCAGCTGCTGGAGACATGAAAGAAATACCTGGAAAAACAGCTAAATCTATCAAATTCTAAACATACTAAAGAAACAAATTACACTTGAAATCAAACTATACTGACAAGTGAACCTTGGAAACATGAGGATATTCAAAGCTAAGTGAAACAGCTTAAAATGGGAAAGTTTCCAGAGTAGAGGAGACAACATCTGAACAGGATGCCATCAGAGCTTGTGAATGGGGACAACAAAACCAACAAGGAGAGATAATAGATGACTGGCTAAATGCCAGTTGTTTCAATCCTTAAGTAAGGATATGCAGCCATTCCAACTAACTAGAGGTTTAACCGTATTGACAGCACCAGGAAAAATCAAGAGAGGAGAATGCAACAAATTAACATAGCTTTAAGAGATAACAGCAGGTTCAATTTAAATAATACTCAAATTTGGACAATTAATGGAACAGATTCACTGACTAGTAAAAACATTTGATCCAGTTTAGAAGGAAGCTCTGTAGAAAGAGAGAAAATACATCCTGCTGCAGGTAAGATAATGCAAACTACAAATTTTTCAAACAGGTTTTTATAATGCAGTAAGGATTGGGGGAAAGGAAAAAAAAAAATAAAAGAAAGGTAATTGATTCCCTTGAAGTTTAGTATAAAGAAACACATTGTTTTTCATCTTCACCTTCAACTGGAACAGCAATGGTACTGGAGGACACAACTAGCAGCAAAATGAAAAAACAAAAAACCAGGTTTTTTTAAATGATATCATGAATGGTGAAAGAAAAGTTATTTAATAGCCATTTTATTATCTTAAAACAGCAAAGTACATTAAAAAAAAACCAACAACAAAACCACCAAAACCAGATACACAACCTCTATGCTGACAACCAAGTATCCCTCTCCTATGTCAGGAAGCCCCCATGCTTCCCCTTGATTCCTGTTTTGACACAGCCACAGCTGCAATACAAAATAAATTACTTCCAGTAGCAGGGTCAAACAAATGCTTGCAGTGAGATGCTCTGAAAAACCTGGATTCTTGGCATTAGAGATACTTTTAGATCTGATGTTAGTTTTTCACATGCTTTCCGAGTATTTTTGACATGCTGTCAGCAGTATTTCACTACAGAGTGGTACTACAGATGTTGTAATGTCCAAAAATAGATCTTAGAGAGCATCCAAGTTTTTTTATTAGTAAACCTTATTGAAGTTACAGTGGTTCTCCTTAAATCTTCGTTGTAACATTTTTAAGAACCACTTGCCCTTATCACAATTACTTAATATATATATATATTCATATAATTAATGAATATGTAATAAATTAGAAGACTGTATAATTTTAAATGTTTACAGATCTAAATATGGTGCTTGTTTCTGCTCTAGATCAGCAACAGTGTGTGACAGCTTAGGGTGAGGTCAACACAGAAGCGCTAAGTGCCTCAAAAATACAAACAAACAAACCAAAACACAACCTACAGTACTTCTGGACACTTTTTTTTCAATGGAAAAAGGAAATGAAGATTATGAAACATTAATTTTTACACTTAGGTTTGGCACATTTGAATCACATTTTCAAGTCCATATACTCACAAATATGAGATCTTAGCTTTTTTGGTTTTAAGTTTACTTAGGAAATTTCGATTAGAGAATCCATTCAACTGGTATTTCAACACCACTTATCATTTAACTGAAACTACTATGGTCCAGCTTGTTCCTAAACTGAGTTACATAAAAATAAAACAAAAGATAAATGGAGAAAGCTCCCAACAAATATTGCTCTGTAATACTGGTAAGATATTTCAGTATATGAAACAATTATGGAATTGAGCAGAAAACTGGATTCATAAGAAGCTCAAAAGACTATCTCTTCACATTTTTACTTAATAAAAAGAACATATCAAAATATATTTTAATCTAGCTTTCTCCTATTTTAGCCTCATAAATCATCACCTGTAATTCAATCAAAGAAGTTGCACATCACAGTAAATATGCTGAAATATCAAATATTTTTCAGCTATAATTCATGCTCTCATTCACCTAACAAAGTTCATCTAGAATAAATAACCATTTGCACAAAGAAACTTTAGTTCTATTTTTACCTCATTTCACTGCTTGTACAGCACCTCATGCCCTCTGGTGGAAAGATTAAAAAAGCCTTGTGCAGAAATAGTTTAACTAAAACAAACCTACAACATTGCTAACCTATTAAAGTACTTCTCCTGTGCTTCTTATGCTATGATCTTAATTTTCATAATTCACAATGTTTCTTAACTGATCATGAGAGTTAAAAAAAACCCAACAAAACAGCATTATTGCCTCTTGTTAAAATATGTTGCCCAACAATCCTTTTCTTCATGCATTAGTTTCCTTATAAAAAGAAACATGCAAACCTTTGTTCATTTGCCTATACCTATTTTCTACTTATTACACTTCTTCCTGTTTATCCAAACATTTTATGGTAACTGTGACATAGTGCTCTATTATATTTAAATCAAAGGAATAAAGTTAAGAGTAATTTTAAAGACATGTGCTGGCGCATCTCAGAATTTTTAATTTTTTGAAGGATTTGATACCCACCATATACAGTACAAAATTATTTTAATAATTTTTTAATTACCTTAACAAAATCTCTATCAGTTTTCTCCTTCCACTCTTCTCCAAATACAGCAGAAAATGATCCTAAAGCTTAAAGCACAAAAAGTGTAATTTAGTAAAATAAAAAAATGAACATTTTTTACTAATCCATAAACTAAAGATTCAAAAACTGTAGACTCTTACAGTGCCTCACTTTAATCTTAAAAAATACTGCATAAATCAACTGAAATGCTTGTTGTAATTTAATTAACAGCTACTGCAACTTTACCGTTTAAATTGATAGTAAGGAGTTCTTATGGAAAGCTACTTTGTGAAAAAAACACAGGGGAAACTTTTCCATAGTTCTTTTCCAGGAGTCAAGATGACTGCTCTATTTTCACCCTCGCATCAAGAACTGTTTTCCATGTGCACTGTGTAAGCACAAACACTACTGTAATAATTAAACAAATTACCATTTATGTTTTCTAAAACACTTAACAGTAGTAAGATTTTGACAGCATTCAATTTAAACTCAATATTTAACTAAGACAAGTAATGGATGTTCTCGGGTGTTTGATGAAGCCACAACCACAACTTTCATAATCACTCCTTGAAAGCAGCAAAGACTCAGTGAATTTGATTCAAATGCTGTGTCAGTCCAGAAAGAAACTCTGTCTTGCAACAGTTCTGTAATGAACGAATGACATGTTTAAGTTACACTTAAACATTTTGGTTCATCCTGATTTCTTGTTTTGAAAAAAATGCTACAAATCTCAATTCAACAACCACATGAGCTTTCAATTCACAGAAAGCGAACCAAGGCTTATGCAGCTCTCCACGCTGAATACACTATACACCCCCCAAATCCCTGGGGTTGTCCCATGACTGGCAATCCAACTGTCATCTTGAAGTTTAGGAGGGGATAGGATGGAAGCTGATGACATATTTTACCTAAAAACACTACCTTATAAATAACAATTATAAAACCTTAATTATAGACAAGAAAAATCTCAAATCTATATTAAATGAAGTTAATCAGCTATTTTTATTGACACCTGAAACAATGATAGTATTTTCACAATGCCTGAATTTACTAATTAGAGATTTCATTTAATCATGAAACCTAACAGATTTACCTTCCTTATTTATACTATAAAAGCATGTAAGTATTTCAAATTGAAGCTTCATGCTTCAAAAATGAGTAAACATGCCCTTGCCATTTCTTTCCCCCATTTGACCCAGTTAGTCTTCTTAATTCTGCTAGGACATTTCCGTGAATTTATCCAGAAGACATAATTAGGTAAGATAAAAAATGAGGTTTTTCCCAGAGAATGAAAATAGTAAGTTCATTACACACTCATCATTCCCCTCAGCTTTACCTCAAATATTTTTTGAAAACACTAACACAGGCAAGCTAAAAAATAAACCTGTACTTCAAGTTAAGAACTCCACAAAACACTGTCTACCTCTGCAACATAAAAAAAAAACAAACCATTAAATAGCAACATAAAACTCGACTGAATTATCAGCAAATTCTTAAATCCACAGAAGTTCCATCAAAAGAATACCCCTATTCTGAGTGATGGTAACCTCAAAAATCTAGAGAGCAAGCATTCTGGAATCGTATGCATGACTAAGTTTTCCCTTTAGCTTCCCTTAAAATATTTTCCTTTGAAAGTTCTTGTGACTGAACTAGATATAAACACTAAATGACCAAGATCTAACCATATCAGAAGGACATGTGTACAAACTGAAAGAGCAAGAAAATCTGGAAGATACTAATGCAATACTGGGGGAAGAAGGTGGAAGCTACAAATCATTATGTAAAAACTGTAATGGTTAAAAAAACCCAACCAAACCATATACAATGGCTAACACTGGTTCTTCCCCAGAATTTTAAAACAGAATCTTTGACATACTTGTTTATGCTTACACATGCCAAGCAGATTTATACTCAAACAGATACGATAATCTATCCTACCAGACTTAATGAGCCTTGGCTGCAAAGGCTCATTTGAGCAATTTCTTATGGAGGTAATTTCTGAAATTCAGTATAAAAAAACCCAACCACCAACAACAAAACAAAACCAAAAAAACCAACCAAACAAAAACAAACGAAGAAAAAAACCCACACAAACAAACCAATAAAAAACCCCACAAAAAAGGGAAAAAAAACCCAAACCAAACCAAAAAACTAAAAACCCAAAACCAGCCAAAACCCAAACCCAAGTAAACAACCACCCTAAAAAAAAAACCCAACAAAAAACCTGAACCAAAGCAAACAAACCCACCCAACCAAAAAAAAACAACCAACCCAAAAAAACCAAAACAACCCCAAAAAAACCCCCCAGCACATAAACCCAGTAAATACTTCCTCATCACCACCCCAAGAAAAAAGCTATGCTGTTATGATCTTACAGTGGTTTAGGTTAACTTATGTTTTGCTCCTCTCTTGACAGAAAGACAAGCAATTAACAAGGAATAATTAGGCCTGAAAGTCACACTAAAAAAAATCTGAAGAATTTATTTCACATACTTTAGTATTTTGATGGAATCAACTTCCTTTTGAAATTTATGTGCTGAAACATTAAGTAACTCTGAAAATCAGATTAAGATTTTTATTCCTTGAGTTTTATATTCTGAATTTCATTACAGTTGAATGTGTACTGAAGTATCAGGACAAAAGTGTTAGCGATTCATTGTTTTCAGACTACCTTTTCTTAGTTTTTAAATCTGCAATTGCGATTAGAAAAGAATTATGAAAAGTCAGTATGGTCCTACAAATTCAAAAGGAAACAGTAATACTCTCAAGAGCAAATGGAAATTCAGTGCTGTAAATTTAGCATCCTGAACAGTTGAACTTTACTGTCAAAAAGCTAACTCTTACATTTCACTAACCTGTTTAATAGATTTTTAAATTACCTAACTTAAAAGGTACTTGTAACATATTATAAAACCTGTAATTTACAGATGGACAAAGTAAAAAGAGGAACGAGATATAAGCATATTATCATGAAGTAAGTTATTAACATTTTAGTTATCATGAGTTGTGAAAGTTGCTACAATGGGTATGGACTCTTTCTGTTGCAAAAATGTTGTTATATACTTACTGTCATCAAACACCCCAGCATTTGCAAGCAGTAAAGTGATGATTTTAGGGTCCTTTTCAAGCTGCATAACATGCTTGCTTTCATTTGAAAGAAGAGTACACACATTAATTGCAAAGTCCACTTCATTTGGGAGTCCAGATAACAGTGAAAGCACCAACTTATTATAGTCATTTGGTGAGTTTAAGTCCATAGACAGCCCATAGCTTTGACGAAGATAATCTAAATAAGAAAATAAATAAAACAACATTTTCATATAAGAAAATAAATAAAACAACATTTTCATAGCTAAACTAATTAATTTTGAGATGATACATTAAACAATATTACAATGAGTAAGAATTTTTTTTATGTTTATTTATAAATGATTGCAGTTTTTAACAACTTTTCACAGTATTCAATGTATTTTTTTGTCTGGCCAAAATGTTGAACACATTCTACTCTCCTGTGTACCTTTCTAGCTACATATTAGGTCCTTCACCACCTCCAGAATGCAACACTGCAGCCCATTCTCCCAAAGAAAAGCTTAGAAAACACAAATTAAAGCAGAATGGAATTGTAATACAATTAGAAGTCAATTTCTACACAACAAATTACACATCCATTCCACAATGCTCACCAGCTTCTGATTTAACACTTCACTAATTGTAGGCTCAATTCAGGTATTTGACTCCGTGGTGAAATGACAGATGGAAAGAAACACGCTGCAAATTTCCAAGGCAATTTTTTTCAAGACAAGTAACTACACAGCTTTACTATTTAAAAAGGATAGTATTTGTAAAGAAGAGCAATAGCTTATGGATTTTAGTATTTGTTTTGTTGTAGTTCACAGTGGAAAGGTTTTTGAATGTATAAAGCTAGTAATTTGAGTGTCTTACAGATTTGATGGTTTTAATAATATTCCAAATTTATCTACGCACCGTTTATGTCAAAAAAACCCCAAATGCACACACACAGAAAAAAATAGCACTTTTACCCTCAAGAATTTACCTGACACGCTGTGTTGCTGGTAGTTATAGGAAGTTGGAATTGCACCAATAGGAAGTTGTGGCTTTGGATTGCCTGGCTGTACCTCATCATCCTCCTCCCCAAAATGATGGACTTTTTCATATTTTTCTAGATAACTGAAATAAAATGATAAAAACATATTTTAAATATATATAGTACAGCTAAATCTTTCATTCCAAGAGCTGAACTGCCAAAGGAAGCAATCTGTAGAAATTCCAGAGATTTACTGGAAACAATAATCAAAGTGGTAAAAAATATCTGAGTCAGACTGACAATAGGTGACAGAGAAAATGTAGATACGTGTAATTACTGATTTAGATACCAAATTTTTCACATTTTTCAACAATGATACTTAGATAAATTGCAACCAATTGAGCCCTTTTGTGATTAGGTCTATTTCTCCCAAATCTACTTTTGCTACCCAAAAAAAATCTGCAGGTAAAAGCATCAGAAAAACTACTCTGTGCAGGTTACCAATACATACACCAAGGTCAAGTCCAGAAAAATACTTATTTCTCTTTGCCACGTTTAAAGAGAAACTGTACACAGGATCCACACAATTACACAAGAGTAAAAGACTTCAGACATACCAAAGGCAGCAATTCAGGATCAGAACTTTTGAGCCATAGCTGCAGCTAATAACTAGTGGAAATCCCTTTGAACCCCTTAAGAAAACAGAAAGCTGATATACTGTACAAAGAATGGACTTCAAGCACAGAAGTTATATATACCAAAAGTAAACAGCCAAGCAGCTTGGCAATTATCTCAATTGACAGTTGATTTAGCATTAAAAATGTAACTTTGAGAACTTTCTACACTCCAGTATCTAAAAATTTAAAACACCCACTGTAGACTTCACTTCACAGTGATACGTAGATGCAAAACCCTTCATAAAATTAAGTCAAGGTCTAAGCTGCCTAAATTTACAAACTTTAATTGTAGTGAAAAATGACAATACCAAGTCAATGAAATAATAATAAAAATACTGTATGATCATGAAATAATGTAAAACATTTATCTTTCTCTTCTATATGCTAAAGTATTTACTATATGAGGATAAAACAAGCTTTTGGTATAATTTTTGTCAGTAAACACTGAAGTAATTAACCCATGGTAAGTCAGAAAGACTTTAAGAGAACAGTAGGAATACTTCACATTCATTAAATTAGTAATTATTTCATGAAGTGAGATATCAATGACATAACCATGCCTTTAACATGTTAGCAAACACCTATTTTCTTCAGAAAAGGGTGCATTTCAGAAGAAAGGAAAGATATCAGAGCTAGTAATGCATATCATGCTGTACTGTATCACATGCAAATATGATTCATGTCTAACTAGAGTTCAGGATATTCAAAGTACTATATATGTTATTGTTACATGAACCACTGCCACAGCCCCCTCCTTATTACATAAACCCTTGAGTGAGTTAAGGAGCCAGCAAAAATCTTCCCTGCACAATCATTTGCTTCTAGGGATTTAAAAAAGACTAAAAATTACATTTAATTTTTGTTTGCTTTTATTTTTAAACTAAAAATCCTCATTTATGTGAGTTAAGTTCCAACCGAATATCTGCAAAGATAGTAAAACCTCAGAAAATTGTTTATAACTTTTTTAAAGTTATAGCTCAACACTATCCTAAAATCTAAATCCTGTTTTCTCTTCTCCTACATTTCCTTACCCTGTTATCCCACTTCTTTCCTTTAGCTTACATCTTATATCCAGATGAATCTAATCTGTAATCCCATCAATTTTAATTAACAGAGTCTGTGCACTTATGTTCAAGACCAAAACGTGTTGCTCAAAGACAGCTTTGACCTTCCCTTCTTCTGTCCAGTCACTCACTCTGCAGAGCTCATTCAGAAAAGTAGAAGACTTTACATTCACTGGCTTTCCAGTAATTTTTCAAACTGAGCAGGGGTCAGATGAATACTAGAGCTGGCGCAGGGAAAACAGCAGGTGTACATAGCCAAGGATGGCACATGTACCATTTCTACACTGGCAGAAGCTACACTGCTGTAGCTTGTCTAACAAATGCTGGGTCTAGAGATAGTTTCCTCATATTTGTTGGTCTGAGTCAAAGCTTGAGCTTAAAACAGTTTCATTACTGAAATAAAATTTCATAAAAACATTTTATAAGATTAAACAAAATCCCTATACAGAAACACATATGGTACCCAAAATACAATGCAAATTATTCTGGACTTGTCCATTCTACCAAGACTTAAATGCTACTTAAGCATTAAAAAAAAATCTGAATATATCATATAATAATTCATGTTGTTCCATAGTCTTATATGGAACATATATACTTAACCTTAGGCTTTTTATTAACGCCATGTCCCAGCCAAGCTGAACAATATGAGTATCTTAGATGTTCTCCTCTGTTAACACCTACTTTATTAAAATGTGTTAAAACAGTTCTGCTGAACACAGAAAATCCTAAAGTTCAAGAATCTACTTCCCTTCTTCCCTCCCTGAAAAAATTTAGGTATATATTAAAAGACCTTCGCAAACTAAAATGGTCATCATTTGTTCAGTGTTGACAACTGTCACAAAGTTCTCACAAACGTCTTATCAAGCATTTCACAGGAAACTAGGATTCGAATTAACTTTAAGCAATGACTGTGCCAACGGGAGGACCAACTTCACTTTATTGAATTCTGAGCTCTTTTTGCTGTTCTTCAATTTACCAAGGTTCCACCTTTTCAAAGAACAATCCTCCTTTCTTATCTCACCCCAAACTATCAAGTTTGCCAAGGAAAAGTCACAAACAAAACTATTAAAATAAAGCCCCAAATAATCCCAAAGCATCAGTTACAAAGACTAAACCCTGCCTTCCTCTCACCCCAAGAAAAAGCCCAAACCCCAAACCAAATGACAGAAATACCTTCCCCACCTCTAACACAAACACCTTATTCTCTTTAAGATACTGCTAGTATTGAGGGAGTATACTGCACTATTTTTCAATCCATTGTGTTTAACAGCACTGTAATTCTGAATTTCAACTATAGTAACCAGACTGTAATAGACTCTTCAGTATGATTCCTTTATGCTACATAAGTACCAACTGTTTACAGACAGCTGTACAGACCTCAATCCTCCAAACGCTCCTTTTGTTTCCTGCAGAGAGAATGCATGACCTAGAATTTCAGTGTAGAGAAGAAGCTTTGCAAATTAGCTTGTACATGAGCTTTACTAGTCTTAAATTCTAATCTCAACAGTCTGGCATACAGCTACTATGCAAACACCAGAACAGTTTAGCATAAACACATCTTGCTCTAAATATACAAGAAATTTAAAAATAATAAATGGAGCTTTTCTATTACTGAAAAACAGTTGTGCAAATGCTCCGACATTATAATCAGTTGCAAAAGGCTAATCTCATGTTTCAAAACAACTTAGATCTGTAGTTATACGCTGGAAAGGTATACTTTGATCACAGAAAAAGGTTTTCAAGAATTCAAAATACTTTCTTTTGTCACAGGTAGTATACCTCAACAACACAGGTCTCGATCTCCTCTTTTAGTTTCAATATCAAGCTGAACGATTAGGTCCTGACAGGGAAAGATGCAGCTACTATGTACAAAAAAAAATTAAAGCAACTAACTAAATGAAGAACCAGAATGAAGCTATTAATGAAACAATGTATATGAGACAGAAAAGTTTAAAAGATGGCTTTATAAAAGCCCACTTAGGTACTACATTGAAGCCTTGGTGAAGGTGCAGTGATAAAGAAAACTGCCTTCTGTACACATGTGGAAAGGTGCTCCCCACTGTTAGCACAGCACCCTGATGTTACCCAGTGCACACATGATCCAAAACATTCAAGAAACTGAAATGCAATGAAACGCAGTGGCCATTTACAGCCACTCCCGGCCTTTCAGCTTGGATCACTCCTCTGTTCTGAGAGGCTTAACTTAAAATAAAATAAATAAATAAATAAATGGAACAATAAATAAATTTTTTAAAAGTTACACACCCCAGACAAAAATGACACCACAACCACTACTCCCAAAAACCAACAAAACACACACACAACACCTCTGGTGAATAGCTAGAACTACAGGATATGCAAAGGACCGAAAAATAGGAAAATACATGGGCAACCAGAGACAGACATGACTAGGCTGGCTACTTTTGGAAGGGCAAGTGATTTCAATGTTTTCTGAGAACTTGGTTACTTTAAGGATCTCTCAATTTGGAAATCAAAAGATCGTATCTCTTTGAAAATCAAATTAACATATTACACATTCTGTTCCTGTGACAGAACTTCAATAAGTCACTTTGTTCCGTTCAAGTCTGTGAGAAAAAAAGTTCTACGCAGATGAGTAATACTTTTGCCCATGAAAAATACTTATTTAGTAACAATACATATTTTTATTCAGCCCAGTGATTTTCAGGCTTGTTTTCAGGTATTTGGGGAAAAAACACTAACAAAATGAAGTCTACACTAGGTATATCTAGGGGTATGTAGAATTTACTATAAACAGTAGACCTGAGTGTGCTTAGAGTATACCAAAAAAAGTTTCATGTAACAGTATAAAACATCTGGCTCATTTGGACATTGTAAATTTGCCAAATATATATTAAGCCAATGTCTGGCAAAACATGACATGTGCAGACATGAACTATCACAGCCCAACTATCAATTCCCTTCTCATCTGTGTATTCAGCTGAAGAACAAGCAGGTATCATTTCTACCACAGCTCTCCACCTCACCTTTCTTGAAACAATCTTTCTAACAGCATTACTCGTGGGGGACTGACAACATGACCTTGTGTCATTTCTGTTTGCCCGAACACCTTCCATTATGATTTAAGGTCAACATATTCTTCCTGCTCATTCTCTTGTACTCCCTCTCCCTCTTTGCAATACTATTAACAACACCCTAGATAATCATGAGCCAAACTTCCTTACTGTAATAAGGATTTCACACTATTGAATGTTCCAGTTTGTGTTACTTTAAGTGAGAATTAAGTGAGAATTGTTGCATAAAGTCTCTCTTTGCCCCTAATTTGACATGACTCTTGCTCTGAGATCTCAAGGACTAAAGAAAGTCATGACAACTCATGAACTTCCAATGCCAATCAAAAGCTGCAATCTTTTTAAAAATATACCATCTTTATTAGAAAATTCATTGCAGTCCTATACCTTGAATCTATATCTGATAGCTACTTGAAAATCCAATCCATTTTATGAAGCCTAATAGCAGGCAGTACTTTAATCCCATAGAAGGCTGTTTCTCAGCAGAGCCAAAGCATTTATGCTTGACTCTGCTGCTGCTGGCACACATAGTGGAAACTGGTGCCACACACTGCTATGAAACTCCTACTTAGAACTTAACAAAGGTGCTGCTGCAGCTACCCCAAGTAATGTACAACTCATTTACTCATCTCATAGATGTTCACTCACTAAATTCTTGTCGCAAGAGCCCTAAGTAGTTTCTGGAAATGCCAAATGCAACAACCTGCTCCAAGGCTCTGCTCAAACTTTTAGTGTACACCAAGAAACTGCCTCAAACTTGATTTCATGTCTGAGTGTTTTGCCAGTGTCATCAGCAATTTTTCAGGTTGCGTTTTGGTTTTTTTCCTGGCCCTGAGGGCACCATGAATTCCAATTCAACAGTTAAACCCAATTATTGTCAGAACTGATAGCTTGCAGCTGAATCCTTCAAAAACATCATTTGCATTTTCCATCTTCACCTTGTCTAAGTCAGAAACTGACTATCTCACATAAGGCATCCAGTGTAACACTCCACGTGTGATTCTCAGCAATATTTGTTTGATTTCTGATTTATTATGACCACCTAATAGGACAGAGGCTGACAAATCAAGACCCTTAATGCTGTACTTGGCCAGCCTTCCAGATGAGTACAGAACTCCAATAGCTGTGCTTTTCAAACACCTAGCAGAGCGTTCCATGATGTGCATGCAGGACTCTGGACCACTAGCCTGAGCTGGCCTGTTTGGAAGGAGGTCCCATGTGGGCCCATCAGACCATACACACTGTACCAGGGGTTCTACCATCCAGCCTCCACCCTCACAAGATTCTGTCACATTTCAGAAGAGCTGTGAGCAAACTCAGAAGGCCCTGTGCAGATTAACTAGCCCAAGCTCTTTATACATAACCACATATAAACCATAATTGCATTTAAACATTATTTCAACGTGTTAACGTTTTGTAACACATTTTGTAACACGAGACTACACAATAGATGGTCCAATTTGTAGTTTGCTTGAAATTTGGTTAAAGAATTCTTATTCTACCAAGAAACCTTTGCAAACAGAGGAAACCCAAATACATGCCTTGGTGAAGTTCTGAATCTTTTCTAAGGCAATTGTTAATCTTTGTCAGAGGAAGTGTAAAAGTTAGGAGCATCAGCAACCCTGCAAGTTTCACTTTGTTAAGACATTACAAGAAGAAAGATTCAATGCTTCCAAGAAAAAAAATGAATCATTCAAGTCAATGAAAATACTTTCTCAATACCTACAGGAACACCAAGAGGAAAGAAATTAAAACACTATTTTGTTTTCATACTAATAATGCTCCAGCTTAGAAGGGAAATAATAAAAGATACATGAGAGCCAACTAAAGTGCTTATGCTGGAGTGCAGTTTAAAAGACTGAGGTGGCTGGAAGATGACATCAGTATCTGACGAAAGTGCACTACCAGGAACTCCAACAGATTCTAGATAAATACACTGCTACACAAGCTTGTCCTAATTTATTTTTTAATTTTATTTAAACGGAATCTACTTGCAATCTACAGCTGTGACCCAAACTTATTTTACAAGACTAACTCTTCTACTGCATTCTCACTGCTTGCCAAAAACAATTCAAATCCAGCATCACCTCTTACTGCTTCAGTGGCTGCTTCATCAGACTTGATGGGCTTCGCATCCAGGAATATCTGAGCTGTACAATTACTAACAGTATTAATTCTCCAGTCTTTATCTTTTCAACAAAGGCAATTCCCAGACGTATTCCTCTTACTAATACTACAGTCACTCTGTTTCCATCTAGGATGACAGCTCATCAAGTCTCAAGTATAATTTCAGTCTGAGTTAAGCTCTTCAAGCAAAATACCAGAACCCTCTAGATTTGTTATTATCTCCACAACATTCTCACAAATCGTTGAAAAACCCCAAAGTTTTTCTATTTTGATAAATAATCTACAGTACCACCTAGATTTCCCCACAGTTGAACACAAGAGTATCTGGATGGTAAAGATGCACTAATGCAAATGGTACAAGTTAGGAACCTCTGTAGGCACATGCAGGAAATTTTAACTAAGCATTGTGGGGTGTGCCCATAGCACAGTCACAGCATACTACTGCCCACACCAGCCACCTGATCTCAGACCCCCATCGAAATCCCAAATACCAACACATTATGAAAGCCACTACAACAATTTCAAGTATTCCTGTATCCACTGCAAAGGTGGTAGCAATACAAATGAATGTCTCTACATTGTAGTATGTATTGTGACACAGTAATAAAATTTTCAACTAAATACAGCCTCTGACATAGCATTAGTTATAAACAGTGTGTCTTGTAAAACAGAGTCTTCACAGAATGCAAAAACTTGCATGTGAACTAACACTGAACTAGTGAACACTACTTTAACTAAGTGAAGTATCACGGTAAACACTAAAATAGAAAGGATTTGCTAATGTGGATTCTTTCACAAACATATCCTAGGACTGGGTGGTTTTTCGCCACCAGCAAATGTATTTATCTAATAAGCGTGTTTAACAAGAAAATATTTTAAAACATACGTATAAATATATCTATAAAATACATACTTTAAACAAAAATCAGAACACAAAGTTATCATTCCTATACAACAGGATAACTTAGAGCATGTTTTAAAGATGGGGGCTTCCTTTAAGAAACAGTGGCTTATATTTTGTCAAATATCAAAGCTAAAAATCTATTAGTTACTCCCAACGTTAGAATCACGCAAAAGCATATTTAACATATAGACTTTGAACACCATAGATTAATGACCAGGTGTTCCAAAAGTATTTTCTGAGACAAGCAACTACACATATGAAGATATTTTAATGCAAATATAGAGGCACACAACTAATGTACATTGTGTATGAAGCTGTGTAGCATTCAGAATGGTGAACATGAACAGCTGTTAAACTGGCCTACATAAGTAACCTACAAATATTTCATTAACTCTATGAAGGAAATGACACGTTATAAACAAGTATAGCTTCATTTGCCCATTTGTTCTCTTATTATTTAACTATTATGAAATTTAAATTGCAGAAAGAGGACTTCTTTTTTTTGCCTTTTTTCCCCCCTTTTTTTTTGTGTGTTTGTGTTTAGGTAGCACAAGACAAAGTGTAGAAAGAAACACTTGTTAGAGCAACACAACATTCTATCAGAGCACAGACTGAAGAGCTGTCTCACTAAAGACAAAATTTCTATGGCAATTCTATCTTAGGTTTTTTTTCCCAAGTCCAGGATGCAAACTCTCCCTGCAGTACATACAATTAAGGAAGTGATCCCCTGGGGTTTTTTAGTTCACAATTCCATTATCAAATATGTAAATACAAAGTGCTAATGTTTTTTCATCAGAACAGTTTACTTTCAAACTTCCAGGCACTTAATTCTGTTTTCAGGGAAACCTGACTAGGGGGTTTTGTATGCAAGGAGTAAATTCTTTAATTTTGTTCCTGCTACGTACAACACAAAAGTTATTTACACAACAATAATGCCCTGAAAAGAATTTATCCACCAAGAATTCCTTGAGTCCTTCTTTGAGTTTCTCTAAAACCATTATAAATAACACAGCTCACTATGTTGTAACATATGGTAACAGCCACTTACCTTGTCTTGGCTATGCAGAATAAATTTACCTCATAAAGACATAACCTACCAAATACCACAACTGGTGAATGGTCACACATCACATACTTACAATTAAAATTATACACTTACTTAAAACACTTTGCTAAACTGGAATCTGTCTCATCTGCAAAGACTTGCATACTCCTTTTCAACTGCAAATACTTATACTGCACTTTTCTGAAATTTAGGAATATTACACACTTTTCAGACTGCAATTATAAGACAAAAATATTCTTTGGACTTAAAAATAATTAAAAATACATAACACCTAATATTTGTGTATTTCATTATGCCTGTGCCAACAGAAGTGTTGCCTACGGATATTAATCAAACACCACTGACAAAAACCACGTCAGTTCCTTCTAGAAGGAGGCATCGAGGTCCAGACTACACACAGTAAAAGTACTATCTTAATTATTGGAAAATGGCCCTTTCTCCCTGGCCTATTATTAAACCATGTTCTTTGCTACATTGTGGCAGTACTCTGATAAGGGCCAATAGGTTCCCGTAGCAATCCTGGTAATTAAAAGGATATTATACCAGGGCACAATAATTGTACATTTAAATCCCATGGAAAGAGTAGCTTAGAAATAGCTTTTCTAGATTTTGGCAATTGCTCTAGCCACCATAGTAAATATTTCCACAATACTTTTTTCATTCTTATTCAACAGTTACTAAAAAAAATCCCAAAACCATAAAACACAAAATAAAACCATAGAATTTTCTTCTTCCTGATGCTTGTAGTCTGTTTCTTAAATTCTACAACTATTTATTAAAAACTTATTGCCATGCCATTTTTTCACCTCACATAGCTATCTGTGATTTCATCATTACTTTCTGCACAGATTTGGCAACATGAACAGTTGCGCTTTTCTGTCTTTATCTTAGAAATCAGTCTTTTCTTGCAATTAAATTTATTTACAGTTTCTCTACCAAACTGTATTTCACACTCTGACCACATAATCAAAGTATGTGTACTAGTTTACATATCTTTATTTATGTGTTAAATCAAACAAAAATATGAAGATTAATTAATTCTTGAACGCTCTACCAGATCGATCAAATATTCATGGAAAGAAAAAAGAATGGAATAAAAAAAATCTGATTAAAAATAACCTGCACACTAGGAACATACATTCTTTAAGGTCCAAATGGAGAGGAAAAAGCCGCTTTGGGAGCGAGTACTTTCTCTGTCTCAAAATCTTACCAGAAATCAGTTTCTAAAAAGGAATGCAATTGGACCTTCATAAAAACACTCAACCTAAAAATATCTGTGTGTTTTGAATGAACACAAACCTACCCAGACTGAAAGCAAAATAATAACAATGACTAATTTTACATTTTTGATCATGTAACAAAATGCAGTTATACGGTTTAAAGTATCCCAGTGCATTCTGAGAATGCAGCCAAGTACAAATTTAGAAATTATGACAAAGAAGTAATATATTGATTTAGCTGTCTAAAACTATAAAGGCAACACATCTATACCAGTAAAGTCAACAGTGCTATGAGCATTTCTGTGCATGGAAATGCCCGTACCATTAAACTGTTAGAAAAGTGCCCGAAACAACTGCTGTCCAGGGCAATTAGCATTCTTTCAAGCAATTTAAAGGCACTGTTCAGAAAGCTATCCTTGGTTAAGGGGACCATTCCCAGAAGTAACTTTAGATATAACTACCCTGTTTTGGGGCTAGGACTATGGACATGAGGCGTGTTATGTTAATTAGCCTCAGGCACACTTAATTCACTAATATAGACATACCCAGAGAATCACTGGATGCTACACAGATGGCCTCTGGCTTAACACTAATTCTGGTAAAGAATGAGGAAAGCAGAACGACAGATGAAGTGTCACTCCTTCAGAAAATATTTTAGAATTACGAACGACATAATAATCATGAAGAATTTATAAGCATTTTCTTTTTGCTTTTTATAACTGTAAGGTAAAGCCATTAGAACATATACAAAGCAAAAAGAAAGACAACAAATGGGCATGATGAATACAGATAAAGCCCAAAGATTTCCTGTTAGAAAACAACCATCTCAGTCACTGAAGATAATCATTGCAGATTGCTTTAAAGGCAGAAGGAAGAGAATTTGGTAGTACTAGAATGAAAAAAATAAACCAACAGCTCTACTTCTAACAAATTACAAATCTAACAAATTACTCAGTGAGAATGCTGTTGTGAAATACGTAATAAAGCCATTCAAACTCTAATCTTATATAAAACTGAGATACAGATACTAAAAATGTGTTGAGCATACTGGAAGAGAAATTATTCTTTCACAGAAAGGCTGAAAAATCACCTCAGTATCAACAGTATTCAGGTATTAAGTATCAGAAAATGCCGGGAGTATATATAGTCCCTGCCGGTGGGCTGGGGTTTAAAGGAGATAAAACCTGATCCTCCACTGTGGATTGACCAGCCTTTTCAAATCCTGCATAAACCCAGTAAGCCTCATTGTATTTCTAGTATTTTGAATGGAAATAACTTGTGGGAAGAAAAGTGCTCCGCAATTAACATACTGTATACCTTTTCAAGAGACACCAGGCAGGGACTTCTAAAACTGAAGAAAGTTTATTATGGAAAGCAACAGTCCCATGATATCTGTATTATGCAATATACAGGCAAGTAAACAAATGTTTTCCTAAATAATCATCCAGATGCTATTGTTTCTTCCTCAGAGCTTCCTACACTGTATAACTGTATATAAATTTGAACAGTTCTAAAGGCTACCATCAGGTTGGCTTTGAGCAACTTGATCTAAGGACAGATGTCCCTGACCATGGCAAGTGGGTACGTGTCTATGCTGTGGACTACACGGTCTTTAAACTCAAAACATTCTATGATTCTGCATTATTGCAGCATATAATGACTGGATTTGCTACTTACATTTCCTACACCCTTCCATTTGATTTCTACAGTGTATAATAACCAGTTTAAAAAAACAGTTTTTTGAAAACACAGTTATAAATTGACAACAGTGTACTTCCACCCAAAAAGACACTTTACCTAAGTTTCCAGCTAAGACCACCACATGGTGCTGGTCCCTTTCTTTAAGTACTCAATATTCTGAAACCAGGCTACCTCAGTGTCACATAAAAGCTCTGGACACGTTTGAAAATTCTTCTTCAGACCAGTGAAATCTTCTACCAAGAGGCAGAGCTCATTTCTACAAAAGAGCAAACCTTCTCAGAAATAAATTTCAAACAATAAATTAAAAATAAATCTTCAGTGTTTTCTGCTCACATGTAACAGCCATGCTTTGCAACAGATGGGGAAAAGACTAAATCCTTAAGTAGCATAAAAAGCATTAAGCCAGTGACAACATCCAATCCCCTGGAAAGACCATGACACAAGAAACAAACCATATAAAACACTTTCTTTAAGAACTACCTTAAGATGATCAGTGAACAGTTAAGTTTTAAATTGTTAGTTACTGTTTCATGATGTTATCTAACACTTGAAATAAACTGGCTGATGCTGTAGTGTCATCAAAAATGTATTTACAAAATTCCTCAAGTTAGCAGGCTGTAGAGGGAGCAGTACCTGCCAGCTGATGAGAGGCAATGAGATCCAGGACACGCTGAACTGCTAATGTCAGATCCCATAGTTTCACAGTCATTTTTCTTAACAGTCTCAAATCCATGTCTTACACAAGCTGTGCTGCATTGAGCTTGACCAACATGAAGACGGAACAGAGCCCATATCCAGTTTTCACATCAATTGTGTAAGCTGCCCTCTGTCTTCACCACCAAATATGCAACTGAGTTTGTTTGGTAGTTTGCGGTTCTTGTTTTGTTTAGGTTTTCTTTTAAAATGGACCAGAGGCTCTAATTCATGCCCCAAGTAATCGGAACATTACTTATGGGTAGCTTCCTTCGAGAAAGATATGGAAAGCATTATTAAATATTTTTAGAAGTTTTAAGCTTCTGGGAGCAGGGGCATACCAGATGAATTACAACAAACTTACGCAAGATAGACAAGCAATTAACTACATTTCTGGGCAGCTTGTTTTTACAACACATGCATTATTTTAAAACAACACTTTGTGGTCATTACAGGATAGAGATTGTTTTTAAAAAGAAAATGTAAGTACCGTTAGAACTGTGTGTATCAAGTTACATCCCATCAACATATTCTCACAAGTATTTTAAAGTCAGGCTATAGGAAGACACAAAAAGAATCTGAAAAGAGGAAAAAGAAACTAAAGAAAGGGATTTAAGACTGTAAAAACCAATGAGATTGTGGAAGGAGGACACTGATTTAGGAGCTAAAGTGGAGACTGGGAGAACTCGATACCCTCTAATGCACTAGGCTTATAACAAGGGGGAAAGAACATCAAGAAAACAAATCAAAATTACATTTCCTAGTCAGAAAACAAATTTAAAAAATACAGCAAATCAGATCCTACATAAGGATAAAGCACATGACAGCCAAAGAGCAGAGGACAGGGAAGGCTTTGGGAAGAAGCTGCTTGCAGTGTGCACAGTGGCAGGGAAGGGAGGCCACGCTGGCTGTCAAAGCTCCTGTATGGCTCGGCAGCAGTGTGCCTGCAGCAGCTGACCCTGTCAGAAAGCACAGACAGAACTTTTTGTATGGTACAGATTAAGAGGAGATGAAGTAGAAAGTTAAATGATGCTCACTTTCAAGGGCAACAAGGGAAGATTATAAATTGCAACAAATGATGGAGAGGAGGCTAGAGAAAACGCCTTCTAATTTCACTACCAGCTGCTTAAAGTTACTATAATGGCATAATAGATTAGTCCAGTGAAGGTGAGCACCACATTCCTGGCTTCCTTCTCCAGCCCTGTTAATGACTGCTTTCTAAATATTAAGAACTACTTTCATTTCACTATAAAAACTGTGAAGAGAGTGAAAAGAAAACAAAAAGAATAAACCAGCAGTAACATTAAAACCATACTTTGCCATAGGACAGCCAATTTAGTATAGGTGATCCAGCTTTTAAGTGACATCTGTAAGAAGAGGACAGTATGAAGTAATGTACATTTAAAAGAGGGCTTAAAAGAGCTAGATACTGCTCAGCTGGAGTAGCTTATTGGACATAAATCTACATGATAAAAATGTCTCATCAAATGAACCTCCTTTTCACATCTGGAAAGCTACTAAAAAGACTGATGGCAAAAACTGAAGTTTACAATGATTCCAAGTAGCTTTTATCAATCTCATACCCTTCTAGACCATTAAATTTTGCAAAATCAAAGGCATCTAGCTTTACAAGTACCTTTTCAGCACCAGCATCCTTGTAAGCTGCTGCTCATCTTTCCCAGGATTTCTGCCCAGTCCTGCATTCCCCCCATCAGAGTCTTCTGCCACAAGGCATCGTAAGAATTTACACAGTGAATGTGATCACGCTAAGAAAATTTTCAGTTGTTTAAAACAATTACTAGGGAGCAATAGAACATCTGCCAGGGTATTCCCTCTATATTTCCTCCTGCCCCAGAAAAGGCAAGAAGAGGGCAAAAGGATTTCTGGAAATTTTTCTTCAGCTTCCTTTCTATGATTTCAAGCTTGTATTATCTTTGAGATGTTTTTTAAGTAAAATAACTGAAAAGTCTTAAGTGTAAAGATGATGAAACGATATCATACCATTTCAGGTTTGCAACTGCTGACCAAAATTAGGAAGTGTATAAAGACAACTTCAGTAACTTCATAATGCAACAAGAAACTCTGTTGTAGCAGTGATTCCCTGCACTGTTGCTGCCTATGGGATGAGCATGAGCAGTACAGAACAGTACATGAGGAGGTTGAAAACTGCAGCTGTTTTATTTTTAGCTATGTACACATCAAAATGATGTAATAGTATGAAATACTGATATCCATTTAAAAAAAAAGTGAACATCAGAAAGGCCATTTTCAGTTGTTATCTTATGAAGACATCAGTGAAACAACTTTAATTTTGTAAGGAAAAATCATGTGAAAGGAAGCACAAAGAATAACTATGCTTTGGGTTAGAAATGAAAAAAAGATGTAAAATATGGTATGCTATTGCAACATACAGTTAAATGCAATTACAAGAGTGCTTCAAATTTGTTTGACCTCACACAGGGTAGGATAAAAAAAAAGCCTGTGACTAATAGCCTGTGGCTAATCTAGTAACAAGGGACTATGGCTAGCTAATTAGCCCTTTCACAAACAAAAAGATAAGGAACAACTTGAATTCTGTAAAAAGTTTTAATTACAAGCATGCCATAGAATTCAGTCCCCACCACGAAGGTAAACTGAAGATGTAATTTCAGCATCATCCACGTTTCTCCAAAGCATTAAACTTCTTTGTATTACCAGGTCACTATTTCTAGAAATACATGGAAAAAATAGGAAGATCTATCTGTACCATAACTGTAACATTCCCATTTTAGAAATACGATTTCAGATTTGTGTACACTTCAACCACATTAGCCCTCTCTTAATTAGGGTTTTAAACTGCAATGTTTAGCAGGCATCAAGGTGTGCTACAATGTCAGGCACATTGCATTTTATCCTTAGACTGAGCAAACTAACATAAGGCGCTGACAGACTTCTAGCTGCAGATAAAAATCAGACAACTGAAGCCACTACCACCCAGTTGCTTGCCCCTCCCTGATGACAAATGTGGCTGTTCTCAAATGAAGGCATCTGATGCACCCCTGAATCAGCTCATGAATCACTGATGCTCTCAGTTGTGTATTCAAGGAAGCAGAGACAATTTTACCTGAAAACAGTTAGATGGCTCAAGAGCTTATTTATATGCACATCTGACATCACCATTTGGAAAGTGGGGCAAACGTAACATAATACCTCATTAACAGTAACAGCTTGAGCCAGATGATTTCTATTACTATGTCACTGCCAAAACCAATAGCCTCTACTTTCGGCTCAGAACAGGCCCTACAAATAGTCATTCGAATACTGTGCAAGTAACACAGTTTGGGTTTATGCAGATTACACGTGTTACACCACATATTTCTTACATGACCTTGTGGACTAGATATACCTTTAAAAACTATCTGAATGAGCGTAAAACTAATTCAAGAAATATCAACTGCAGAGTGCAGACAGCTTGCCTTGTCCAGCTCCATCACCTTAAATTTCTACTACAATCTTTACCAGAGAGTGAGGACACGACAGATACAGCTGTAGTTCTTACAAAGTTCCTTCCTTGAGCCAGAGGTTTTTCCAAACAGGAGATGCCACAGCCCTGCAGGGATGTCTGTACTCCTGCTGCAGAGTCACTATCTTCATCCGATCAGCCAGGCTGCCCACACAGTAATTAAACGACAAAGATATGGAGGCAAAGCATGAGCTAATTCCGCACAGACCTCTTTTGTATTGACAAATTCGGGAGGGGGCAGGGTAGGAGCTTGTATTTTCCACCTTACTGTGTCTGCAAATCTGTACAAAGAGTTGCATCAGCAACCTACAGAGTAATTCACCCTGGACTATGGCACTGGCAAGAGAGGGAGGAGTAGGAAGACAAGCCATCCAGCTTGTAATAAGCACGACTATGTTCCAGTCTAGATTTCACCCTTAAGTTTGTCAAATACCATTAGGTGACACATGCTTACACTGGCTTTTGTTGTTACTGAGAGATGGAAAGTTGTTTGTGGTTTTACCTACTTTGTTTTTAATTGCCACTGCCACAATAACAGCATCACTGAACAGATGATACTTTAAAAAAAAATTATAACCATGTATTTTTCCCCATTGACCATCACTTCTCGGGGCCTTATAAAGATCACTTTAACTGTTTTATTACAATACAACCAGCAAACACACAACTGAAAGTTGGCAGAAATATAAATATTATTTGAATAGAAGTCAATTAGTACGACTCATCTTTAAACTGCTCTAAAAATACCTTATTTGGATTCAAGTAAAGGATTTAGACCTCAGGCTTTCCTTTAATGACACAGAAACCTTTAATCAGGTTTTCTAATGTCTCACTGTTTTAAGATACATCCCCATATATAGCTTGGCTTCTTTAATTAAAACCAAAAAAAACCAAAAACCATAACATAGACTAAGAAACTATATCCATCACACAAATAAGCAGACTGAGTTAAAATAAAGCTGTAACTCAATTTATTAACTAGTCTTTTAAAAAACCCAAATAAACCCCACTGTTTTATCTTCAATGTAGTATTATCTTGGTTCATTTACTACTGATAGCCAAAAATGCAGTATTCTACCTAATGAAAAGGTATTTAAGACATCAGTAGTTGTTAAAGCTTGTCATGTACTACACTTATAAAAATCCAAAATGTCCACAACCATAGTTTCAAACAAATAATTCATTACAAAGATGGCCAAGTTTTTTGAGTAAACAATCAACAAGCAAACATTTCACAATTTGGCTGTTTCATGTTAAAAAACAGTCTTGATCATCACTGGAGCTCAAATATAAACAAAAACCCTGTGTGCAGAATCCGTATGGAAGAGCAGCATTTTTCTTCCCCTCACTTTGTTTTTAACTTGCTGAGACTGAGGAATGTAGCTGATAACAAACGAAGCAGATCTAACTGCAGCTGCTATACTGATACTTTCCTCTGGCAAAGCATTACCACTCCCTCTGGTGTCCATCTGACCCTGTGCCAAGCTCTTCCCACATACCACAGTGGCAGAAAACAATTTTTTAAAAAGTGGATGTGTGTATACATGAGCAGAATTACATGTGAACATGCATACAGAGACATTTCTTCCCAGCATAGTGACTGAAGCAGCTGAGCTTGGGGTCAGAAGGGCACTGAAGCTGGCACGGAGAAGGATGTGACTGTAAGAGCCAGAAGCTACATCACATCACGCTGCCCCAGAAGAGCTGCTCATGTTTACATTAAGTTACACTTCCCAGACTGTCCAGCCTAATAGACTGGTGCCATCTTTCACCCTCACTCCCTGATGTGCTATACATCCTACTACTGGTATACTACTTTGTAAAGGCTCTAATATGACAACTATTCTCCAATCAACCCCACTCCCTGAAAACTCTAGCAATACCCTGATTTTCTTTCCTTTTTGGACTAGTTGTTTTCCCCACATTAATAAACATAAAATCTCCAGGCGCAGGAGGTGGGGTAGTGTAAAAGAATGCCAAGGCCAGTGAAAAAATAACTGGTGGGAGTTCACAGCTAAGCACAGAAAGAAGCTGTAGCTCATTTTTTTCACCACCAGCGATCCATTAGATTACTTGAGCTGATTTGTGCAACTCTTTTCTAGATAAGAGTGTTATTTTACTATCAATTATCTAGAAAATACCTTCAAATTAAGCATGAAAAATGACTTATCTAGAAAATTCTACTGTTCCCTCTCATCACACCAATGTCAATGACAGGAAGTTTGTCACTGGTTTTCAAGCAGTACTGAAAATCCTCAGTGATATGATATGCTGGGTACAAGCATTATTTCAAAAACTCCAACTGTAAGTGCTGAAAACAGCACCATGCAGTCAAAACTAGAAATTATAGCACTTCTTTATATGAACAGTAATATCCAGTAGCCAAAAGTACAACACATTTAAAACAACAGATGTGACACTAAAACACAGAAATACCCTTGACAATGCACTCTTTTTGTCCCAAAAGAAAACTGAAGTGGCCTTGAAGGTAACTTGTGCACAAATATCATTCACTTAACAAGTCACAGTAGAAGTATCTATACAACAAATACCTAATGAAATATCTAATCTATTGATTAATAGTCTTTGGTTATAGCAGTTGTTGCCAACAATCTCTACAGGCAAATCAAATTATTATCATTTTCCTATTACATTGAATAGTGCATAGAATGACTACAGCTCCCAGGGAACAAAATTAGGATGACAATAATAAGGTGACAATTGCCTAATATGTATCTAAACAAGACAAACATAACAGCTTGAAGTATTTTCACTGCAGACATGGCAAATGGATCAGGTTTCATCCTTTGACTTGTAACTCATACTCACAATTAAACGCATGCCATCAGCTCGGCAGCTGTATTTTGGCTTGTCCTTCAGATGTGTACAGAATTTAAATATTCACAATTAGACTTTGATGTTAACACCCTATTAACTCATATGGAAAAAGTTCAATCCTACAGTACTGTTGCTTGAATCCAACTATTGACACAAAGCACAGTGAATTTATCTAGTGAATGAGAAAAAGTGGGGGAAGGTACTTCATTCTAGAGAATTTTTTTAAAAATTAAGAAAGACCCACATTGTTTTCTAATTGGAATCTCACGACTGTACATTTTTCTCATTTAACTGACCTTACCTAATTTTGTCTCAGGTGTTAAACACAATGAGGTAACAAAACTAAAGAGCCAAATGCACATTGAAAAATAAAGTTAACTGCATGTCTGTAATAGCTGCAGCAGAAAAGTAATATTTACATACAAAATGCAGATACTTAGCTGAAGGTGTTAGAAATCCTTAGAAAAGACTGCACCCTGGTGGAAGACTTGTTAACTTGCTGTAATAGCTACTTAGTAAAGCCATGTGGTTTAAGTTTTTATTTAAAATTTGGGTTTTGTAGTAAGAAATTAGTTGCTACACAAAATGAAAAACCCTTGAAGCATCTGTTACTTAAGAGTTCTTTTGTTCAAATTACTCATGACATTTCAAAACACTAAGCCAAATATTTAGAAGTATTTGTATATAACTATTTTTATATAACTATATACATTTCCATATCCATATCCTGTGACACAAAGAGTAGGAGGGGTAATTTTCTGTAATTCTGTTCCTTAGCCACAGCAGGTTAGTAAACACAAAAACTCCCAACCAAACCAACCAACCAACAACAAATAAAAGAATAAAACCAAGTAGCCTACCAAGGGGAGACAACAGAAAATATGCTTTTAAAATCTCTGTGAGGAATGCAAATAATGAATCATGGATTTGTGCTTTATATTCCTCATATACCCTTAACATGTTGACTTCTCCCTTTGGCCCAGGCAAAAAATCTTTATCACAGGAGTTCAACATACCCTAAGTTTTCCTCAAGTTTTATTTCCCCACTTACCAGTCACTGCATTTTCCCTTCTGTGCTTACGATCTGCAAAGTACTTGCAGCTCCCACAGACCTATCTCTCCAATTAACCAGGAAGCAGCACATTGTTACAATTGGTTCAAAAGAATGTGCAAGTTGATATGTGTGGGCTGATGAAAGCCATTCCACCTGGTTGTCCAAGCTGTCCCTAACCCTCCCTCACCGCCAACATTTCTAACATCTCTTTTCTTTATTTATCAACTAATTTTCAAATCAGTTATTGGGAAGTTAGAAAGAAGTTATTTCATTCTATCACACATGGCTGAACTTGGTCAATGAGTTCCAAAGCTCTTGGAGAAGACAGACATACAGTAAAATCACATGAAAACATTCTTCATAAAACTAATATAGTTCTACCAAAAATACCTAGGAATTAATACTAAGATACCCATATCCACACATTACATATGAAAACATGCAAATACTTGCACTAACTGCTTGAACTAGTAGTTTACTGGCCCTGCATGTAGTGTTAATGAAAGAAATGCATTTATGACTGACAGAACAGACAAATAGGATGACCAATTCTGAACCTGGGGTGAACACATATATGAGCTACCATGACACAGAGTAGCAGAAGAAAACAACATTCACAGAACAGCAGGCTAGAATTCATTTAACTTCAGGCTGCCCTAAATTAAAATAAAGTATCTTTTCTAAAGTAACAGTTTTACATATATACACGAACACACTATATATCACTCCATAGAAAGAGTAGAATGAGATCATCATGTACAAGATACTGTTTCAGTTTAACAGACATACTTTTACATGTGAAATAGCACACTCAAAAGAGCAGTGGTACACTTATCATTTGTCTTGCAACTATGTCTGGCAATTAAAAAAAAAAAATTATTCCTGAATTCAAGGTATAGGTATTTATAAATTTGCTCTGAAGATTACAGTAACTTTAAAAAAGGAGGCACATTTCCAATTAGTATTCCCAAAAAGAGCAAGTTTGCACTTCCAACTTCTTGCTTACTAATTATGGAAAGCTTTTCTTAGCCTTGTCTATTCTGGCACCTTTCAGATTTACCAATGCAGTCATGGATCATTATTTGTGACAATAACAGCAAAAACTCCCATTTAATTCAGGTATCACTGGTCTTACTTCTGATCATTTAAAAATACTGCTGACATGTCAAAGAAGACATAGGAAATTTAGCACCATCAAGGAACTGCACAAATGGTAATGAAACAGAATTAAAAGTGGTTAATACCACTGCATGCTAAGGCAGATAAAGACCACATTTACTCTCAGAACTTTACTGGAATGGCGACTCTAACACATGAAGCATCTCCTTTGGTAAGTTTCAAGTGAAAAGAACCATGAGGTATTCAAACACCAAGAAGGCAAGAAGTAATCCTCTCTTGCATCAGCTGAGGGTCTCCCATGCAGCCAGCCTTCTACTTCATATTCATATTCCAAGGTCAATTAACACATTAACAGTTCTGTTAAATGAAATCCAGTAGTTCTCTCAATATTGATCTGAGTTCACTATAATGAATAATCCTTCTTTCCTCAAAATTCTGAGGACATAACCCCTATGAACTATACAATCAATAGTGGAATACACCATAGTATAAATAAGTTAATACTGTCATACCCGGCATACTGCACTTCAATGAGATAGTGCTATCATACAAGAATATTTATTACTTGCACTGTTATCTTGATTGAGAAATCATGGCATATTCTAACGACAAAAAATAGAAATCAACATATATGTTACAGAGATTGAGGTAATGATTTTCTATGAAATATGAAAACATTTCAGAGCTTACTGGGGGGTGGGGGGGTAGCTTTTAATATCTCCTGAGAGTAGTTGGCTCCCAATGAATATGCGGAGATGAGAGCCAAAAAAAACCAAGACACATAGACAATAGCGCTAGAAATAACTTTCAAAAGGCTATCTTGTCCATCATCCCAGTACTGCTTGCAGGTACTGAATTGATCCCTTCCTGGAAAAGGTTATTCTAACCTGTTTCAAAAAACGCCATTGATGGAGATTCCAACAATTCTCTTCAGGGATATGACTGCCCACTGTTTATGTCACAGGACTTTTAACAACCTTTAATCTAAATCTCACTTACTCCAACCCCCCACCTCCCTCGCTCCTTGTCCCACCTCCAACAGACACAAAAGGAGTTTTAGTGTTACAGTTGGTCCTGTCACATACTAAAGAACTCTTATCACGTCTCTTTTGTCTTCTCTTCTGTAGACCAAACAAAACATTTTTCTTCCAGTCTTTCGTCAAATTACACTTTCAAGCCTTCTGATAACTCTAACAGTAAATGTGTGCAGGTGGACTGGAAACATAAGGTAAAGAAGGGAAAAATACTTCCACCACTCAAAAACATGTAAGAAATGCCTTACCAACATTTGCACTGGGGGAGGACAAACCATACCAAACCAATGAAACAGACAAACAAAACCCACCACTAAACTAAACAATAGCTTTCTAAAAGTTATGAGACAAGGATTATTATAAAAAAAAGAAAGAAAGAAATGCACTGAAAAAAATATTAGTTTCAAGATACACTGGTATCAATATACACATTTCATGTTACTACATTGTTAAGCAAGCAAGACAGGCTAAAAAAGGCACACATCTTCCTCCTGTTTTCTATAAAACTCCCAAAACCCCAGTGAAACCACACTCTTCTTGTAAATGATTATACAGGATTTCATACTATTAATGAAAGCATGGTACAAGAGCTCAAGAAACAGCAACATTAAATTCAGGGGTTTTCTATAAAGTGTCCAAAGTTAGCATGAATTTCACTTCTCCTGACCCTTCTTGCTGCACTCTTGCAGCAGTCCCTCTGTAGTCAAGGCCACACTGATGAAGTAAGTGCGATGAGGGAAAAAAATCAGTAAGAGTAACATCTAATCCCCGTTTACATATGGATTCTGTCAAATGCTTTAAGAAATCACTTAATGTCCCTTTTATTTCAAGTAGTATATTGACATTACACAGTATGTTTACAAAAGTAATAGATACAAAGAATCAGATCTATTTCCCTGCCTGCAAAATGGGATAAAACAGTCATTAAATAGTTCTTGTGAAGTTTCATTTATGCTTCAAAAAACATTTGGAATCTAAAAGCAATACTTTTTTTATATTATTCTGTTTCACATATCATATGCAAAGAGGCTAAGCTCTGTTCAAAAAGTTAGAGAGAAATTAATAAAATTATGGGTTTTGTTTAGGCATGTTGCAGAAAACTCTAAATATCAGGAACTGTCTCAAAAGAAATCCATAAATTTTCAGACATAGAAATTGAGACATAAAGTATTAATAGAACCTTACTCTGCCCTTCTGAGCTCTGTTAAATGCAACAAAAGATGAACATTCTGAAGCATGATTTTTAGCATTTGTAGCCCAATCCATGTTTTAAAAAGGTAACTTTTTTTCTCCTGTAGCATAAAAGGAATATTTCTCCTTTGTAAACCCATATATATGTATTTACTGGACAACAGCCCTACCAAGCACCAGTGTTCAGAAGAATCATAGCAGTCATGCTATTTCATCTGCAGAGATGGCATACAAATACCAAATCTAAAGATGAACAGGAAATGTGACTTTGTCTGTGAGGGAGGACAGACTTCCTACAACCACTGGAATTACAAAAAAGCGAATTGCAAAAGCAACATGTAAAATTACTTCTGATGTCACAGGATGTCACAGTTAACATAAACTTAGCTGTAATCTTTGCTATATAGTTTTTAGTATCATATATAGTAGCAAGCAGCTCAGGATAACCACAAGCTATATTCTTCAAGGTACTATACGAAAGATTTCAGTATTTTTTGGCTGTATCTAAAGTTTGAATAATTTATCTCACTCATTACTAAATTAATTCAGGTTAGAAAGATACTGAAACAGAAGACTACATTTCTCAATCCAATTCTTCATTCATTTCAATTCAAACTAATTAATGAGTTAACTTACAAAAATCTCAACATTTCATTATATACTCAGAAAGTACTGTATTCTGCAGAGGACAGGCTGCATTCACCACTCAAAACAAATGCAGAAATCCTGCTTTCAGTGCAAAGCTAAACAGAACTTGTGCTTCTGAGTCATAATCAAGGAGAGCTACTTATGAGGCTGGTTATACTTCAGGGTTTTACTTTTTATGTTATGCTAAAAAGGAAATAAGGCATTTTAAAAAGTTTATATATAACTGGTTTTGTAAGCATTAGGTATTCCAATGCCGCATCAGAAACAGCAGGGGGTAGTATTTCTGTGTTTTTAAACCCTTGTACAAGTCTCGTCCTGCATTTTCCCTCGTTACAGGTTACTCTTAAATCCCTCACCTAGATTTCTTTAGTGCTTAACTTCTGGCTGCATGCCTGCCAGGCAGAGTTGTCAAACCTCTTCTGAGCTGGCTAGCACAGGTCCTACAACTGGTCACCACCTGGCTGCTCTTCTCTGCTTCCTTCAGCCTTACAGATTTTACCAGACTTCTATTTAGCACTATTGTGGAAATCATTAGCCTAATAACACGTCACCTCACATTGCTAAAGTGTATCTTCCTATAAATACAGAGACTCACAATCAGTTTAAATTTAAAATTAAAATATTAACTTGTACCACAAGTGTGCCCAATGTCTTATGGACTAAAAGAATATTCCCACCATGAATTTATAGTCTGAATACATCAGAACAGCATCTAGCACAATGCAGAATATACGAATTTAGTGCATGTCATTTGTAAAAAACAGTTCTTGAAAACGGCGAAGATACTTGTACTTTTCCACTGAGATGGTATTTTCCCACTTATGTTATGAATTCAGACCAAAGTTTTAGTTTTATCTAAATCAGGCTATGTTCCCCCAACATCTACAAATCATATTCAATATTCCTCCAGTGAGCCTAATTTTACTAAGTGTAACACCAGGCAATTCAGATTATGTGGTTTTATTTCTTATACCTTCATGTTTTTACTTTTCTTTTTCAGTTTATCTTGATACCTATACTCTACCTCCCCTGCCCTCAAATCCAGGTTGCCACAAACAACTGTAGAAAACCTGCTATTTTTTCAATTTTTTTTTTGTTTGCAATTTTAGGATACATTATCTCATGAATTACCATAAATAAGAGCCAGTACTGTCTTTGACTCTATTAAAGAGTTGATTCCCAATTCTCCAACATGATGAATTTAGAAGTATCTGAGAAATAGGAGATATTTATTCTCCCTTTTTGTGTATTGAATTTTATTTGTATTAGCTCAGTCATTTTAAGGATTTCTTCTTTAAAATAGAGCAAAAGGTTTGTGTAAAATATATGAATGCTGTTTCAAGGCAATTGAAGGATGTCCCTCAGATGTTGTCATTTGTTCTAAAAGAAAGTAAACTAGATTGAGTTCAGAAAAAACCCTTCAGCTTCGACATCTAAAGCTGAAAACTTAAGAGCAGACTTAATCTTCTAACCAATCTTGCATGTAGCATGCAAAAGTGAAACAAAAAACCCCAAAGTAACTCTGTAATTAACTTAAATCACCATCATTATGCATTATCACTAAAGGGTGAGCAAACTCTCCGATTCCCCTGTAAGTTACTACATTGTGAAGATGTACCTTGACAAACAAACAGAAATTAGCCCAAAATTATTTTATTTATGGTCAAAGAGGATCTCAAAATTTACTGAGAAAAATTCATAGTAATAGAAATATTGTATCTTGAAGCCACTATTTAGTCCTCTGATTTCACTCAAGCTATCCTATTCAGGAATTTCAAAATTATGCACAGATGCCATATGTCACCTTTTAACAGTGGCTGTTTCTATCTGAAGATATAACTATACTATCAGCTTTTACTGATTTAAGTGAAAAATTACCCTGAACAATCTATCCTACTATCTCACACCTCTAAGTAGACTAAGTGGACTGGAAATTACTTTTTATCTACGTATCTTTCAGTTCAATCAGCAACCCAATCTGAGTAGCCAATGAGCAGTGATAATATAGGGAAGTTACATGAATCCATTAGCAGAGGAACACAACTACACTTTTCAAGTCAAAAAGGAACCATATTTTTAGAAGGCAGCTAACTGTGATCTGCATCGTAGTGGCTGGCACAATGCGAGAATTAAACATTTATCAGCTATTACCTCAGTGATCTCCCCATGATCAATCTACAGTATTGTCAAAAGAAGAAGAAAAACACAGCGAAGTGATCCAAGTCCCACTGGTGACATACACATGACTGCTGACTACACCATGATGATGACACAAACCTGGCAAATATTTCTATGTATTATCAGTTATGATCTTCTAAGCACAGAATAGGTTTTGAAGAAACCCCTGAATGTGACCTCACCCACTGCCTGCTCAAAGCAGACTTAACTTCAGCAGTCACGTTTTGCCAGTCTCCAAGGACAGAGGTTTCTCACACCACGCACCAGTACTGGAATAAAAGCAGGTATTTGTATGTGTTTGTGCCACTTTGTATTTGACAAGCATGTGCCTGCTACAAAGAATACTTCTCAGGAAATTACATGGCTTTTCAAGCACATTAGACTTGAATACTTTTCAGCTTTTCAGAAATATATTTGAAACACATCAACAGGTCAAGAAAGAACCTAACCTGCTTTTGTGTATCAGCTTATTTTTAAAAATCTTCATGAGAATCTAAAAATCAGTATAACAGTTTTAAGAAGGTGAAAACGAGCAAAACGTATGTGCAAAATTAAAAAGGAAAAAGCCTCTACTTACACCTGTGCTGTTCTTATTTTCAAAAGAAATGCAAGTTCTACCACATTATTTTCTCAGTCAACTGCCAACAAATAAGAATACCAGATCTTTGACAGAAGTGATCACTTTTCTTACTTGGTTCAAAATGATGTTTTGCTCTTTTACTTTCTTTCTATTCTAGTCTAGTCCCCAACAAAGCATAATTCCTTCTTCCTGCTGAGGGATATAATTATGTCCTCATTAGTTCTGAAATGCAGTACAGTACGAATCTGTTGATTTTTTGGCAGCACAGGCATACTAAATAAGAATAACCAGATGCTGCTTACATCACTTTCAGATATAGACAAATTAAAAGCAAAACAAAAACCAATGCACAGGTGTTCATAAAAGCAATAAATTCTGAGTTCCCCCACTATCTGGCTCTCTGTTATAGGGGTATTCTACTTTGGGTCCCAAAAGGAGCATCATTTGTTCACAGCTCACAGCTATTTCATGCACTCAGATGTACATATCAAATACAAATTATGCAGATAAAACTCTGTAACCATCTGGTCATTTAAAGTATTTCATATAAATTCTAAGTGACCTATTTATTGGTATATAGAATGCTTTCCAGTCTCTATTTTCTTCTTCCTTTTTGCTGTTTTTGACTGAAAGTTCAGGATGGCAGTTTGCAGAACTCCATGGTATGTTGTTCGTTTGCACACCAACAAGTGCACATACAGGCATTAAGTAGTCTGGTGCTAGAGAACAGCACAATAGCGTAACTGCTCAGTTATGCTCTAGAAATCAATGGAATTACCAAGGAGGAAAACAAAATAAACTGAAGTTCCAATGAAAAATGAGTTGTCACTTGCAGGAGTGCCTAGTTATAACTAAAAATGACACTTTCATTTTCCGCCATCTTCCAGTTTATGACTTATTAAAACAATAACCACTTCCTGCGTTGGGACTGAAACTGTTCCTGGTCCTTCTCATTCCAGAAAGTTTGTCTGTTTGTGGCTCTTCTGGACAGGAAGGAGAAGGGCAGATCAAGGAAATCCTTTACTATAATATTTTTTAATGGTATTCAGTGTTTTCTGCTCTCCAGCCTCTTTATAAATACTGTTTTCAGTCCCAGTCCTTCTGGAAGCAAGACTCTGCTTTCATGAATATATTCT
Source organism: Entomyzon cyanotis (assembly GCA_024500445.1). Lineage (NCBI taxonomy): Eukaryota > Metazoa > Chordata > Aves > Passeriformes > Meliphagidae > Entomyzon > Entomyzon cyanotis. The sequence continues at coordinate 28,365,504 of JAKEPQ010001018.1, forward strand.
TAGGGGAAAATAACCCATCTGGCTGAAAAAGTACAGACTTTGGATTTCAGTTTAAAACAAACAAACCAACCCCAATAAACAAAACTTTACCACACAGAACTCACACGCTATTTTCTTGACAGAAGTAAAAACTGCAACTAGTGAGACAAACAAATGAGAGCACATAAAAAACCCAGGTTAGCCTAATTATGGGATTGTAGTATTAAGAATTATTGACATTTTAATATATACTGACAACCTGAATACTCATTTTTTATTTGTCTGAGGGCTATGCTTACCACTAACTTACATAGCTTGAAAAGCAAACAGTTTAATACATTAAATCAATTGTGTGCACTAGAAAGCTCACCTCCAATATCCATGCATTTGGAACAGAGACATGAAATACAAGGGCTATACAGCTAGCCCTGGAATGACCTCCAGGATGATTCCATGTATGGCAGCTTGGTTCAAGTCTCATTGTCTTTGCTTATTTAATTCAAGCTTATTTAATTTTTCCTTTGGAAGAAATTTATTGCTTGTCTTTACAATCCTCTGTACAATGGGAACCTGATCTAATTCAGAACTCTACAAGTAAGTGATAAAATTATCATTACTGGAAGGTGTATCTCTAGCATTATGTACTTTTAGGAAGAGGGCTGTAGTTCCACAATCATAACCATCAGATTCTACATTAAAAGATTGTTACTGAGCAACAGTACAGGTCTATGTGTACAAATAAACCAAAAGGAAGTCTCTCAGTCACCTCCGCAGCTACCTGAGGATGAAAAGGAAGACCCTGACTTCCACTATGTGCCTGCTTCCTAGACCTGACAGGAGCCATCTGGCCCTCTCCAACCACTTGTGGTTCCTGCCCACTTGAAATAAAAGCTAAGAAGACCAAGGTGAAGGACACAGTGTGCAAATACAGAGGAAAGTCTTGTACCATTGCCTTTATAACCAAGTAGTTCTACTGTAAAGGGCTACTTTTAAAAATACAGCATGTACTAACTATCAGATAAACCATGCAATATCTAAGTATCTGCTCAGAAAGACAAATTATACACTCAGAGCTGATGGTTAGAATTTTGCCAGCCTATCAGATTTCAAATCTTTATTTTTTCAGAAAGCCTCACCCAACTCCTATGAAATTTAGCAGAACTTATTTTAACTGGCTTTGAATTTAGTTCACAAGAAAATTATGGAACCAAGAATACAAGACAAAGACCTTCAGCCTTATGTCCAAAAAAAGAAAAAAAAACTGCCAACAGCAAACAGGAGTGTAATATTCTTCACAACTCATTTAAAATGACTGAGCATTTTGATGTTTGAGCACATTTTCCAGGCAAAAGCAAGCACATAAAAGTTACAAATACATATCATGAAAATACAAAAAGGCACCATATATAGAAGTAAATGTTAGTTATTCATTAGTCTATTTTTTTTACAGTGAGTTAGGAAAATCACACACAATAGTTATTTCTGCCTATTATTGCAGTAAAATTTGTTTTCCTTTTCTAATTCTATTGAAATAAGTAGCAAATAGCAAATAACAGAAGTTCCAATCTGATTTGTTTCCAGATATTTTCTCCATTGTGGATTATTGACAGATACCTGAAACTGCCTAGAGAGTTTTACATTTTCTAGAAATTACTACAGCATAACTGACCCCCTCTCTATTACCATACATTCTTAGGGAAGCAATATAACTATCTTCCCCTGTAAATATAGTAACAAACACTGAAAGCCATGACAAAATACAGGTAACAAAACTGTGCAGCACTCTGGTACAATAGATCTGGTAACGTCTTGTCTCTTGAGCCCAAGGGACACTGGAGTTGCAATGGGGATTAGTAAAAGAAATAAACAAAGGTTATTATAAATGTTTAAAGATTAAGGTAGTGAGCACTCTTTCATCATGAATAGACTATTACTGCATCACCATAATTAATAACGAATTCACCTGTAATACTTAAGGATGTTTCAAAAAAGAAAAAGTAAATCAAAAGAGTGTAACTTATTCCAAAAACAACATCTCATCTAAATTGATATGCAGCCCATTCACTGTCAAATGCAACATGCTTTGGGATTGCACATTTGGATATACACTTCATATGCAGCATTAAATATCTTTTTAAAATCATATTTGATCACAACCAGAAAAATTACTGAAGGCAGTCACATGCAGCAAAAGCTTGAATGGTTGTAAATGATAAATTTCATAGGACAAGAGTCTGTCAGTCATTTCTTCACACAACTAATCATTTTTTATTTTAAGGAAAATATTTGTTGCACAGTATCCTTTCAAAATAATTTATCCTACCATTTGTACAAGCTGAAATACCCAAAAGAGAGCTATATTTTGTATCTACAAATGTATAGCAAATGCAATAGTTTTCATTACCGGCACAGTACTTCAATGCCAGCACACCCAGTTACTCCCAGCTCAAACCCCAGGAACTTCACTGACCTTCTCGTAAAGGACCGAGCAGTTTGAAGATACCACAACATGTATGACATGAAGTGCTAGGAAACATTTTAAGAGCTCTGCTGACATACTAAAGCAGAAACCCGTACAGGTCACGATACAGACAGACTAATAGATATTTCACTATATATGTCAACTTATACATACCTAGGCAGATGGAACTAGACTCCTCTGAGTTATGTATGTATGCAGTAATAAACCATAACAGTTATTAGTTTGGTTCATATTGAAAGTACAAATAAGACATTTATGTAGCCATTGCTTTCGCTCTAAGAAAATGCAGCATTAAATGAGGTAAATTTACCTTAAATAATGGATACAAACATAACACCATTGTCTGAAACATAAGTGGAAACTTCAGAAATAAGTTTACAAGCAGTATTTCTTAGAGGACCTAAATGCTCTAACAGTTTACCTGTCTAAAATTTCAACTGGTCTACCTCTTATCTGTCAGATTAGGGAAGAGACAAAATATCTATCTAGAGGACAAACCCCAAAGCACTGTTTTCACAGTCTGAATACTTTACCTGCCATATGCTCTGAAGTTTGGTTTTTTGAATCTGACTTCCACTTTAAGAAAGAAATTCATTAATGTTTATAGATACAACATTATGGAGACAGGTAAATTTTTCATTTTAACTCCCAGGAAAAAAATGTTAATTTTTCAGAGGCACTACATGGCTTTTTTCTTGAATGCTTATGAGTAATCATTGGTAAATGGCTATGATAGCAATGCTGTAGTCCTTATTTTCTTAATACATCATTCCACTTTTTTCAACCGGCACTTCAGTAGGTGATTTTTGCCTACTAAATATTATTAATTAAGGTATTCTAAAGAATCAGAAAAGTGGACTCTCTTCTCAATCATAACTGTAACTAGCCATCACATCCATTAAAACTGATATATACCATAATATGAAGTTCACTGAAAGAGACTAAGTTGTAGATGCCGCAGCGTTACTGTAACATTCACTAGACTCAACTTCAGTCGTGTACGGATTAGTTTTTCCCCTTTCAATAATGCCCATATTTAAATGGAATCAGAAATATTCATCTTTGATTTCATCTTTTAACTTTATCCCACATAAGCAACTATAAATTATTTAAAAAAATACCAACTATAAAACTTCTTTATTTTTCCCTCACCTGCAGCATCCGAAGCCACATCACAACCTAATGAGAAATGGAAGTCATTGAAAAACCATACTTCATTCAGTGTTGGAAACTGAATATAATTGAACAACTAGTTCTACAGGTGTTTCAAGTTTAAAGGATGCTCTGACTTAAAGGTGTGGCCTTACTACCAGAGAAGCATAAAAATTACATACAAGTAGTATTTGTCATGTTATCTACAATCTGACACCAACACAATCAGAGAGAGTCTATTTGGTTCCATTATAGGCAATTGTGATGGAACCACCTCTTACCAAAATACACAGGAACAGATTTCTGGATCTTCAAAAAAAAAAAAACCACAAAAACATTAGTTGCATTTATTTCCAGTACTGCCTTGCCATTTTCCATTAGTGTAGAAAAAACAAATAATCACAATTAAAAAATAAATCACAATTAACCTACCTAATTTGCTGCATCCTGAATGATAACTATTTACACAAGCAAATTTCATTATGAAGCCTTAAATCAAATAATTATCATTGTCTTACTGAAGTAGAACGAGAAAAATCATTTACTAGGGTATACTATGTAGTATTTCCCAAGACATTGAAACTCACATTTTAAAAGTTCCATATGTAAGAAACAACTACACAGAAGAACTAGATGCTGCTGTACTTCCCTTAGTAGGTTATCTATATTTTTTCAATGAAGTGCTTATGAAAAAGTAATAATTAGTGTTCTGATTTCTGAGACTAACCCAGTTAACCACCATAACTGGCTACAACTTGACATTGTTTCTAAACCACAAGTTATCAACTCACAATACTAATGTTTAGTGAAAATACATTCTACATGCCTATCTTTCCTACTCTAATATGAAAATGTAATCCCAAATCACCATGTTGTAATACTCTGCAAGGAACCATTTGGGATGGTATCACTAGGGATTGCAGCATTAGATAACAAGAAAGCAACAGACTAAATCCTAGCAAGGATTTTATTATTTTATATTCCTTATTATAAAACACATTTTAGAAATTATATTCTCTCCACTGTTTTTTTCCTTAAGAAACTTCTCCAGAAAGTATTATGTATTCTTCCATTTCACAGTACTTATAATGGTGCTTCTACAAAAAGTCCAAGTGTCAGCATGTACTGTGGGTTTTTTCTTCTTTTTTTAAAAGGTGATACTAAAGAAAAAAGATTACTTGCCTTTTATACTGCCTTTATTTAAAACTTCTTTTATCAGTGCATGTAAATATGGTACTTGGAAAATACACCACTGAACACTTTATAAAAGGTAGATAAACGTTTTCCATTTTTTACCTTCCAGATCTTCTCATTAAGAATTTTACAGATTTGTATCATGCAAAAAAAAGATGGTAAAAATATTTGTTAAAAACAGCATGTTGGAGTTGGCTTTCGCAGATGATAATTAATTGGTGGGAGGGGTTATGATCAAAGTGTGATTCTGATGGTTGTTGTTGATACTGTTCATTGAAGGATAATGACTTTGTTGCAAATGGTTGTATTTTCGGGCAGTTGATATTGTGTCAAATTAATACCTTTGTTGTAAGTTAATGATAGTTATAGCTTAGATTCATACTTCAGTGAAGGATTAGAGTGTTCTAGAATACTGGGGATGTAACTGAACCAGGAGTTTGAATGGGATTTTTGCATAAAGCTCTATGGCAAGATCCCAGACAACTGGAAGCACGCAACAAGCCAACTGAAGGGACTGACACCATATCCAGCCTGTCATCTCGGACCTTGGGGGAGGGCTTAAGGGAGTTGATACGGCAGGGTTTGTGGGGAATAAAATATATCGACATAGCCCTCAGGTTGTCTGAGCCATACCCAGTGCTGCACTTCGCTTTGTGTAAAGGCAGACAGCCATTCTAAACCTCTTACTGTTGTTTTTACTACGTAAATGAATGAATAAATGCTTTCAAAATTTAAATAGTGAGAGGACCTTTCTCACAACTGGGGGCTTCATCTGAGATAGGCCTCAAGTTCAGCGGTCTCAAAGTACATTGGAAGAGAGGCACCCCACCGATCTTCTCGGTGGCTCGGAAGATACCCTTCGGAATCACCGACCATTGCTGGCTGACTCCCGAAGAACGAGAGGAGGCTTCACAAAGCGAACTGAAACACCGGTCCTGGATAGTAGGCAAGGGTACCCGGGCTCCTCCCGCGTGGAGTACATGGCCCGCGATTCTTGCACGGACCCGCTTGCGAAAAGGGACTGTAAGTAGCTTGCGGAGGGCAGTTGAGAGCGACAGCGAAAGTGTGTGACTGAAAGGGGGATTGACAGTCGGATCCCCGAAGCGAGTGTGCACCCGGTGAAAGCAAGAGAGAAGTGAGACGACTGTTAGGTTTGATTGGATATTGTAGAATTTGGCTGGATGAATACACTCAGATGGTAAAATTCCTTTATGTAAAAATAGTGTAAGAGGAACCAGTAAAATGGACTGAGCAAGATGATGAAAAATTGGAAAAACGTAAGTTTAAATTATCCACTGCACCTATTTTGAGTCTACCAACAATACAGAAGCCTTTTGATTTATATGTAAATGTTGACACAGGGGTGGCATATGGGGTGTTAGCTCAAGACTGGGGGGAATTCGGAAACCAGTAGCCTTCGTTTCTTAGTTACTGGACCCTGTCCAGTGTTACACTGCTTGTACACAGTTGGCCCACCTGTGTACAAGCAGTGTAACACAGACACAGCTGTGTTAATTGAGGAAAGCCAAAAACTAACATTTGGAGGAAAGCTGAAGGTGCACACTCCACATGCGGTGAGAAATATATTGAGCCAGAGAGCTGCTCATTGGCTGACAGACCCCCGCATATTAAAATATGAAACCATCCTAATCCACTCTGACCATTTAGTCCTGGTTACCGATGCAAGCAGCAATCCTGCTCAATTTTCGTATGGACCCCCTCAACAAGAATTGTTACATGACTGTTTAGAAGTGGTCGATCTGCAGACAAAAGTGAGGGAGGATCTAACAGACTGCCCTATTCCCAGAGGAGAGGAGATCTTTGTGGACAGATCTGCTAGGTGTATCATGACGAAACCATGTTCTGGATATGCCCTGATGGATGGCATCAAGTTAACGGTAATTGAGAAAGGGAAGTTCCCATCAAATTGGTCAGCTCAATGTTGTGAGCTGTATACATTAAAAAGGGGATTGGAAATATTAGCTAACAGGACTGGAAACTTGTATACCGACTCTAGATACACCTACGGAGTTGTTCATACTTTCAGAAAAATTTGGGAGGAGAGGAGACTGTTAAACTCTAAAGGTAAAGGCTTAATACATGAAGGGTTAATTTTAGAAATTTTAGAAGCTTTAAAGAAACCAAGAGAAATCGCAGTGGTATATGTAAAAGGTCATCAAGCAGGAATGTCATTGGAAGCAAGAGGGAATTGTCTGGCAGATAGGGAAGCAAAGGAGGTTGCGGAAGAAGTAGAAAAGGTAATGATGGTTGGAAGGGATAAAGAAGAAGAACAGGAGGTCCCCAGTTTTAGTAAGGTTGAGGAAGAGGTGATAAGGTCACTGGGAGAAGGACCAGCAAGGCCGACGGAAACTTCCAGACGGAAAGCAGACGTTAAATAAGGCATTGACTCGAGCAATATTACAAAGTTTACATCGAAGTACACATTGGGGCTCACAAGTCCTTTGTGATCAGTTTTTAAGGATTTTTGGATGTGTACAGGTGCACGAATTGGCAAAAAGGGTAACTGAAGGGTGTTTATAGCCAAAAGGTTAATAGAAAAGTGATGAGAAAAACCATACCTGGAGGTTTAGGGATAGCCACGAGACCTTTCCAACATGTTCAAATTAATTTTACTCAATTTCCTCAAATACAAGGATGGAAATACTTATTAGTGATTGTGGATCATCTTATACATTGGGTAGAGGCAGTACCAACCGTAAATACAACAGGAAATGTAGTGAGCAAAGTGTTATTAGAGCAAATTGTCCCCAGGTATGGCGCAATAAATAAAATGGATTCAGATCAAGGAACCCACTTTACTTCCCGAATTTTAGAGAAATTGGCTAAAAATCTCAGCATTGAATGGAAATTTCACACCCCTTGGCATCCACTAAGTTCCAGCCAGGCAGAAAGAATGAATCAAACCTTAAAAGTGACTCTGACAAAATTGATGTTGGAAACTAAAATGTCTTGGATTAAATGTCTGCCCTTGGCCTTACTGAGGATTCGAACTCAGCCAAGAGCTGACTTAGGGGTCTCGCCTTACGAGATGTTGTTTGGGCTGCCTTTCATGATCAATAAACATGAAATGGCCACTCGGGAAGGCAGAGAAGCCTGCACCAACAAATATTTGACTACCATTGCTAAAAATCTGGAGAATCTGAGATCATGAGGATTGATCCCCCAGACAACTCCCCTAGATTTTAAAAGTCACTAAGTTAATCCTGGTAATTGGGTGTTGGTGAAGACCTGGAAAGAGAAATCTCTGACTCCTCAATGGGAGGGTCCATTTCAGGTGCAGCTAACCACCAAAGCAGCCATAAGGACCCAAGAAAAAGGATGGGTACATGCCACCCAAATAAAGGGACCAGTAGAACTGCCTGAGGACTGGACAGTGACATCACCACCTGGAAACCTCACAGTCATCCTAAAGAAGAGACCACGAGCAGACAATCAACAAAGATAAACCCAGAGACTGAGTGATCAAAGAATATCCTTGCATTGTTAACTATGTTCTAAATTTAAGAAGTTAATCAATGTTATTACTGTTTCTGATACCATTATAAATCTTGCGTGATCAAAAGTTCATTGGTACTATTAGTATTATCACAGAGTCGACTTTAAATCTAAGCTCATTTAATTGAAGTTTAGGTTTATATCTTAGACTTATTACCTCTTTCGAAGTAGCTGAACCTTCATCGCCTGAAAAACTGTTAGAACATCCTGACTAACCAGCCTAGTCATTAGGATTCGCAGATCTGAGACCAAGAGAAGGAAAATATGGGCCTGAACAGGAGGACAGAAGTAGAGGGTAAGAGGAGGCCATGGAAGTGGTGGTTGTTCTTGCCTCGTGACATCCCCTCTGCAGGCAGCAACCCTGCAGGAATGGTGGGAGGAAGGGCGCCTCAGCTCAGGCTAATGGTTTCTCTACTGTGCATGGTATTAATCCATCCCCTTGGAGCTGACCTAAATTCCGGTGGGTCATATTATCAGACTATATATGAGGGTAATAAAACTGCACATATCTGTCATTGTCATACTCATTTGGACCCAGATTGTTATAAGTTATCTGCATTGGGAACATGCACAGAGCGTGGCCGGCTAAAAATGTCAGAACATATGCTCAAAGATCAGGTGGTGAATGTCCAGACTGAGAAGACTGGATCTGTTTTGAACATAGGCTGGAACATAGACATATTGATGGTGAAGAACATTACCAAGATCAGGTAAAAGAGCAAACAGTAGAGGAGAAGAGGAATAATGAAGATATAGACATCTTCCAGCTGTTAAATCCTGGCAAGAACCTGTTTATAGATTTGGCAGAAAAGATCAGTCAACAACTTAATTTTTCCGATTGTTGGGTAGGCGAGGGAACCCTCATGTCTGAAACATGGCTACGGAGAGGTAGTATCTTGGGGCCAGTGGAATTACTCAAATGGAATTATACAGGCCCAAAAGAGAGAGTTAAAACTGACTAATCACGCTTGTAGTTCACAACATGCTGGTAGCCGCAAACTCAGAATTCCCCAAAATGGCGCAAACCAACAGGGAAGGGAGAGTAACAGTAGTCAAGGAAAAAGGTGCAACTGGAGGAATTTCAAAAGAGGCAAGGCTCATCTATGAGAGATATGAACGTATCAATAGAATCAGAGAAGAGTGCAAAAGCCAAATGGCATAACAATGAAGAAAAGGAGGTAGTTGTTAAAAACAGGCTGTTGGAGTTGGCTTTCGCAGATGACAATTAATTGGTGGGAGGGGTTATGATCAAAGTGTGGTTCTAATGGTTGTTGTTGATATTGTTCATTTGTTGAAGGATAATGACTTTGCTGCAAATGGTTGTAATTTTGGGCAGTCGATATTGTGTCAAATGAATACATTTGTTGTAAGTTAATGATAGTTATAGCTTAGATTCATAATTATACTTCAATGATAAGGAGGATTAGAATGTTCTAGAATACTGGGGGGGTAATCGAAGGAGGAGTCTGAGTGGGATTTTTGCATAAAGGGATAAACGCAAGGAGATCATGGGGTGAAGACCGAGCCTATGACAAGATCCCAGACAACTGGAAGCAAGCAACAAGCCAACTGAAGGGACTGACACCATCTCCAGCCAATGACCTTGGACCTTGGGGGCGGGCTTAGGGGAGGTGATAGGGCAGGGTTTGTGGGGAATAAAATGCAGCAAAAGAGCCCTCTAGGCTGTCTGGCTACAGGTTATCTGAGCCATACTGATTCTAAGCCTCTTACCATTGTTTTTAGTATGTAAATGAGTGAATAAATGCTTTCAAAATTTAAATAGTGAGAGGACCTTTCTCACATATTCTACTTAAAATTATACCGCAAAACCAACTGTTCTTAGTAGCTCATAGAAGTTCCTAAGCAATTAAATGAATGGTCTCCTATTGCTACCTTACATATCTACATCACTGCAGAGCATGTCCAGGAACTGAGAGAAGTCATTTTAAGAAAACATCTAAATGTCAAATCAGCTAAATAATTCTCACATCTTCTAAATTCTGCAGGTTTGAGGGTCATGGCAGTCAAGTTTGTTTTAAATAAAAACTCCTCTTAAACTTCATTTCCTAAAAAGAAACAAGGAAATTACAAAGCAATGCATTAGTTTTTTGTCCAACAGCCCAATAGTACTACAGCACTAGAGCCCAAGAGGTAGAAAGTCCCAGAAAAGTGTCATGAGCTCTTAGTATCCCATGATGAGTTAGGGAAGACAGAAGTCAACTTCCTCCTCTGTCTCGTCAAAAGACAGGAAACTTCCGCTGTACTTGCTCAGTTTCCTGTTTTTAAAAAGGAAAAGGGGAAACTGGCACAATTGCAAAAATTTCAGAGTAGGAAGGTCTCCAAAAAACCGAAACTGTTCCTTCCCCACATCACTACCCTTGAGACTCAAACAGAGCTTATCATGCTGGCTACAGCAGATGTTACTCCTTGCTCTTTTCAGTGGCATAGGTGGCATTCATATTTAGTTATCATTCTGACATGCTGTCAAATTAAATGGAAGAATGCAAATAAAGGAGAAGGAAATGGAAAGACAGTTTAACTACCTAAAATACAGACAAATCATAACGTAACAATGGAATGAACAGGAGGCACTTCTCTAACCACAGGGCCTTGACCTTGCCAAACGACAGTATCTGCTACAGCCAAAAGTAGTTCTGCAAATTAAAAAAGTCTGAAATTACCATAATGGAAAAGGTAACTAAAAAAATGCTAGCAGCCTTTCTACTAGGTTAAGTGTAAGACAACTTACATCTGTCAACAACCAGAGATTACTAAAGCAAAAATCCAGAAAAAGAATCCTTATCATTTTAATTTTGATTTTTAATTATACAAATTGTCCCTCAAATGAGTGCTTCTGACATTTTTGGAACAAAGAAAAATTATTCCCAATTAAAACCAGATTATTTTAAGTGTAGATAATGGAATTGTTTTGAATTGTTCCAAATTCTTCCAAAGTTTAAGTGTTATCTTTAAATGCCAAGAATATTTTCCCCTGACCTTTTACAAAGAACACCACAGTAAGAGCCACTCTTACCAAAACTGAACTACCATAAAATTCTGTTATGCTAGCCACAATATGCAAATAATATGCATAATATGATTCACTTCAGATACATTTTTATTATCAAACACTATGCATATCTTTAAAATATTCGTACTTTCTACTACTAGTGTTTGAACTAAAAAGTACATGTTGTAAAATCTTAGTACATATTTAATGTTTTGTAGTAAACTCATATGCAGAGCTATTTGTTTACCAGAATTAAATCTGTTTTCTATAATAGGCATTTGGTAGTTCTCAAATGTACAAAGCAATATAAGTACATTTTGGACTAACCAAATTACTGTTAGGTAAATTTACTAGACTACACACCTTACATAAAATGCAACACACTGAAAACTTCTCCTGAAATTAGGAAATCCTAGCACCATTCATTGTCCCACACAGAGAACATGCCCAATTTTAAAATCTATGGGAAGTAGCATTATTCATCTATTTGAGACGAAAAGCAAACACATTACCAGTCTTTAAATGACAGGTAAAACATCACTACATAAAAGCTTAATTGTAATTGTAATTCCTCCCTATTCTTCCATACAAGTGCTATGCAGATATCATTAGCTTTATACTGGCTATTAAATTTGATACTTCTACTGTCCTTATGGTGTCTGATTAAAAAGTAAATGTACTAAAGTCTCTTTACTATTTCTGAAAGAAGACAACTGATTCCTTTGAGTTCATGAGCAAAACAGAATACTAAAACCAGCCCAATAGTGAGCTACTCTAATGACAGGTGAAGTAACTTACTCATTTTTGAGGTCACTATGTAAGGCAAAGCCTAAAAGTTATTGATCTTAATGTTGCAGTAAATAGCTCATTTTTAGAACAGTAAAAGGAAAGTAGATTTGCTTGCCTTTTTCTGTGTATGAGAGTACTGCTTATTCCAGGGCTGAACTGAGGGACTAAATATGTGAAAACCAGTACCTCTAGGGAAAGCTTACTAACATGTGAAAAAACCCCACATAATCCATCTGGCTAAAACATACATAAAAATGCAGAAGAAAGAGACTGAGAACAAGATTGTGAAAGGTTAGAGAAAAACTGCCTACTAAAATTTGGGGATAACTGTATCCCTGATTAATCAGGACACTGACATTTTAGTTTTATCTACACAAAGATATAACTACTGCCATGAAGAAAGGAAGTTCCTCATTATAATCTAAACTTCCAAAGCACTTCACCATAATTAGACAGGAGATATTAAAGCATCCTATTCCAAGCTGAGAAAATGCTCCTTTGTGAGGGAAGTTTCTTGGATACATAATTCTACGATAGAGGCTCCCAGCTATGAAACACCTAGTGCCAGCTAGTCAACAAGGAAGTTCTTCAATTGCCAAAATAGCCTTCCACTGCCATCTTTAACTAAATTAAATTTATTAGGTATTAAATAATACACTCTATATACAACTGTAGAATACAGCTCTTAACAATTCAATTGGAGTCAACAAACATTTATTGTAAGTAACATTTTATTAAAGTGAAAACAAGCTTGCAACCTTCAGGGTGAGAACTACACTACAGGAAAATAAACACCTTTTCAGACAAACATGCTTTGTAGGGTGTTCTTACAAAAAAATCTTGCCAATCGTAGGGAAAGTCAACTTCACTTCCTGCATTGCATTACTGAATATGAATATGCAATACAATCTAAGATTAAGATACAATTTTTCAGGTAAGTGTTTCAGTTCAGACTCATGACTGTGTTTCTCCATCAACAACCTCCTGATGACATGTCATAGTACACGCAACTGGAAAAGGAACATGACGTGACTCTCCACATTGACTGCACTTAAACCTCAATTATTGAAGAAAAGTTGGGTGCTACAGAGAATAACCCAAGAGACAGCTGACACCTGAGAACCAGTTTTAAAATTCTAAATCACTAACACAAGAAAAAGGGGTGGAAGACCAATCACTTAATCAGAAAGATGCCACTTGCTCAGTAACTGAAGTATCATTGATAAAAGGCACACCTATCTATTTTTCTTAGACACAGGTGTAGAGGGAAAAATCAGTCCCACAGATTATCTCATTTCACACTTAGATCAACACTTAATTTTCTCTCTTTAGCTTATTTTTTATGTTGGAGTCTGTATATTTTTTGATTCCTCAATTAACATCCACACTAACACTTGAATATGAGAAAAATGCATGATGACAGAGACATAAAGGTAAAAAAAGTAAAGCCACAATGTCAGTCATAACCAGCAAGTAAGAACTGTTGTTCATTGGCGTGATCCTGCAGCAAACATACTTCCATGGAATCTGTTTCCTCAAAGGGAAGATGTCCTTACCTTGTATAGCATAAACTGGATTACTGACAAGCACTACAGCTGTGGTCTTTGAACGGATCAGCACTTAATAGAGGTCCCTAAGAGCAATACATTACACTTAAAAAGTAAAAAGAATGAACAGAAACTCTGATACATTCTCTGACAGACTCTTTTTAAATACCATTTGAACTGCTTAAAAAAACCTCAACATACAAAAATAACCAACCAACAAAACAAATCCCAGAAATCTAACTAACTTGGTTAAAAGGAAATAAATATAAAACAATACATAAATATTGCTTCAAATGTCCTGCTAGATGGCTCCCGGAATTTATCATCTTCTTTTTCGGCATTTCAGTTCCCACAGTATGAGAGATCCACCTACCAAGGATTTGAGCCTTGGCAGCATCTAATTTAACAGTATTTGTTTTCAAATGCCTCTCTATTCCCCCTCTGACAAAGGGTCCAAAACTGTACTAAGGATTCTCTTGTTCCCTTACTGATGGTACATTACAAAATTTCCTAACAATGTCACATTTTACACTTGATTTCTTACACTCTGTTTTCAACCTTAACTGTTTGACATTTCATATTGCTCATAATAAGCAATACATCTCTGGTATTTTATTTTTATTAACTCCATGCTATTTATACTCTTCTCACCAAATACCCTCATGCTTCTATCATAATTTTCTTTGATTGTACATCTTGATTATGCAAAAATTTCTTATGGTCAAAGAAATTGTTTTCAAGCATAATTCACTCTCTTCTGCACTAACCCTACTCCATAAACCTACCAATCTCCACACCTGCAACTTTTGGCATGACCCTTTCTTTAATGAACTCTACTATTTTACTTTCTTACTATAATCTGTTGTTGTCTCCTTGATCACCAGTACCTAATATTCTCTCAATTATTATGGGTTTTGCATATAAAAATCTATATACACACAACACTCCACATGACAACCTGTGACTGTGAAAGCTCTCCTGATCTAGGACCACTCCCAACAAAATGCTCGTACTCAACTTTTGTGAAAGTACCAGAAAAATAACAACCTCTTTCATCATGATGTACTTCCATTTTAAAACTCATTAAAATCCTCTGCTCTTTCTCTCTCTTCCTCATTTAGTATCCACATACACACTACCCTGATGCTTTCTGAAGTTTTTACTAATTTAATCAATCAATCATTCTCATTACACTGATACCAAGCCCCCTATTTACCTCCATTTGTACAAAATTTCCAAGGAGACAACAAAACTGTTAAGTCCTGAAAGTTACTTAAGTAACAAGACTAGATTTACTACAGTAAAAAGTAGTTTTAAAGGGGTAAAGAATATACAGATAATACATGTCGAAATACGTGGAGTCCTTTCCTCTATTCTCTGTGTTGTTCTTCTTGCTTAGTCTATAATGGGACTTCCCAGTGTAAGAGTGGCAATCTCCAGAAATTTAAAAGGCAGGCAAACACCCCTCCCCTTCTTTACAGAAGATTAACCACAAGGCCATATAAATAACTTACAAAACTTGATTAAAAGTAAACAAATAAATAAACAATTGCAATAATAAGCAACTCAAGACCAGAATCTGCTAGCTTGTCTCTCTAGCAGCAATGGAACCCTGATGCAGGTCTCTGTGAAAGCAGATCTCTACAATTAAAAACAACACAAGTCCTCACCACTACCACAACCCTAAAAGCAGAACTTTTATCATTCGCCATAGCCATATCACTACTGGAGGGCAATGCCAGCAGCACAGCAGCCACTCAAGTGACAGCAGGAGTGTTTGCTTGAAAAGGGATACCACAAGCTGCTATTTAAGATAACAGCAATAATTTCTGTTGTACATAAGCAAGCAAGAATGATGACCTATGCTCTTTTTACCTTCCTCTATGCACTGAGGTAGGACAAGGGGCAGAGAAAGGAGATTATGTACACCTTTTAAATAATGTATTGCTTTTATTCTCTGGAAATATCAGTGTGGCTGACAGCTCAAAACAGTGGCAATAAGCACTATTGTTAAACACAAATTTACATTATCTTCAGAAAAAAAAATAGCAATTAATAGCAAAAGAAATCCTAATCATAGCAGAATCAAAATCTACATAACTGGATGATAATCTGTCTCATACAGGAGAAACTGCAGAATTGCATGAAAAATATAGTTTGTCTACATCTTTGACTAATTCACCTGCCCTCTACTCACTAATTGTTTTGATCAGAACAACTTACATTACATCACTTGGAGTAGTTCTAAACAACTTCCATTTTTTTTACATTTTGCTTAGAACAGGTTGAGTTTAAAAGCTGTCGTTACAAACTCCTAAGGGCCAGGATAGGCAACAGTTTTGTATCACATACGATCAAGAAATGTCATAAAGAAACAGTACTCTGCAACTACTTCCACCTGTGGGACCCAAACTTGGTCTCCAAATCTTTGTGTTCATAGGTATAAAAATATTACTAGAATTTTGAATGTTTGTTCTCTTGATGAAAATTCTTTCTTAATATATATGCAGCATTAGAAGTGGGACAGGAAATCTATGCAATCTGTCCCAAACTTAAACTGACATCCAGAGTTGCATATGCTCTCTCTATATAGCTATACAATAAAATGTATGCATTTCTTATATAATCAATATACAAAACAAAGTATACATTGATGTTACTAATTTTCCGGAAGTGACAACAGCATTTCAAGAAAATTCTCATTCTTCCAAAATGGTAACCTTCTTCGCTTTCTTAAGTGCAGCAGTGCCCATGAAAAAGTATTTTCCAAGATGAGACCTTTTTTCCTGCAAACTATTTAAGGAACAGATAAAATCCCTTATTTGATTATATGCAATTTTATGCCTTTATGATAACTTAAAATAAGGATAAAAGTAACAGTATGTGATGATGGTAGATTTTTTTAAAACCAAAATGAAAAAGGTAAATTCAGTGTTAATGAAAAATATAAACTAACAGAACAGAAATTAATTCTGCACATGCAGCACTGGTAGTGCAAGCAAAGATGCAGAAGAACCACTCTAAGGTTTGTACCAGTAGATCAGAACCTCTCTGTACAAATGCAGATGGTGCAACTCAGTACTTTACAAATGACAGTCTTCACTCAGCAGCAATCCAACATCTGGGAGACAAGTCAATTAATATCCATTGAACAACTTAAATGAGGGAGTTGGCTATTAAAGACTAACTTACCAGCATTTTATTACATAACCCTTCCTTTTCCTTCTACAGTATGGACCCCATCCACCCTTCCAAACAGCAGTCTCTCCAACATTCCCACATTCCTGTCTCGTGGCCCCAGTGCATGGGTGCACCCAGCTCACTCAACATTCATCTTTCTTCCATTTGCAATTCAACTACCTACATACAAAAGGTTTTCTCTCCTGCTCTCATTAAAATACCTCCAAACAGCTTGTCCGCCCTCTCTCTCAGCCTACAGGTGACCAAGAAGCAGCAGTGTTTTATGCAGCCCAGCTGGCGGCAGAGTTAGCATGTGCCTCCGGCTGGGTACCTGACTGGGTACCAGGCCAGCAACTCAGCGGTACCTGTGCACCTTACATCTTCCAAGCTGCACATTTGCATCAGCTGGCTGCCTGCTCAGGAGATGTGCATCTTCCCAAAGGGCAGCTGCTAAGTCAAGAAATACATGAAGTCTCTGAAGCCACAAACCACAGCAAACACATACAATCTGAGCCAAAAAAGCCTTGAGGAAAAACACAAGGGGAGACACTTCCCCATGGTGCCCTTCTATAGTAGAATCTTGTAGTGGGCACCTTTTAAAGATTGATCCAGTAAGGCAATCAGGTCCACAATCCTATACGTTTTTATTGTTGCTGTATGTCATATGATATATGAACAACAATATTTATGTTGTGTCCCTCGCACTATAACTCTCCATCATTATTTCCACAATGTAAAAAATGTTTCAGTCATATTTATTTTGATATTGCTGGTATCAGAAATCAGCAATACTAGGGATCACACTATACCAGTGAAAATACAATACGAATAAATGAATTCTTTTATAAGTTTCTGAAAACAAGAAATAATGGTAATAGCTTTTTGGTTTTCTTACTTTACTTATGCAGCTCACTTCCACCACCAAGAAAAGCAAGCTTCAATTAATTTATTCATATAAAGAACAAAACTAGTAACTTTCATGAACTCTTTAAAAAGGTAACAACTGCAAAAATTGAGTCTGTAACTTCTACTTACAAGGAACGACCTGAAAATAACTAATGAACACTCTTTACATCAATTTCAGTATCCTAAGTTTTGGATATATCTTTAATCGCTGCAATGGCTTACTTTCTATCCTTGCTAAAGCAGGCACACTCTGTGTTAATATACATGGTCCAGATGTTCCACACCTGACCTTTACAAGCACACTGCAGGACTGACACAAGATGCCACCAATTTCAGTGCAGCTCCAAAGAGGCATGAACACTACCTAAGCAAATCTAGAGGCAATTCAACATGGTCAAAAGTCTACAAATATGGCTCTTATGGCAAACCTACACAAGCACCAAATCACCAAAAACCTAACAAAATATTTTAGCTTTCTAACAGGTACATAAATTTATGGCACACAAATAGCCATACAGAAAAGTATCCATACACTTAGGAAAGCTGGGTGTTTGACTAGAGTTACATGCAGAAGCGTAGATCATTTTTAAGTCACCTTTTTCTCTGATCTTAAGAAGCATTTCCTTCAACATCTGGACTAATCCTGTTTACAAAACAATTAAACTGCTTATTAGGAAAATGAAAGCTACTACAGAAAAATGAGATTTGTATACTGGTAATATAAAAATCTAAGTAGAAAAAAAAACAACCATTGTATTTTTCTACAACAAAACCTACCTTTCTAGGAATGTAACTATATTTCACTAACAACAGCATATTGACTACAGGACTTATTAATGAAACAACACTAAACATGATTAAACCATTGGCACCAAGTATTGTATTTTTCTAACCCTTTACATTTTTACGATGATACCATATGCATTGATTAACATAACACCTTTCTAATAACTAACTTCATGTTACATAAACAGAGAAGCACATGGCAGTAAACAGCGTAACAAGTTCAGCAAAGTTGCAAGGAAATACAATAATTTGAAGCATTTGGGGGAAAAAAATACCCCCAAACCCCATTTACTAAAAGTATTCCAAGCTGTACAGCAGTTAGGGCCCTGTATATTCTTCAAATTCAACTACACACAGTATTTCACAACAGGGGTCAGCCTTTGCACATACCTATGCTCAGAAACAATATTTTTCCTTAAAAAAAATAGAATATAAAAAATTGTATTTCTATGCCTTAGAGTCACAAAAACGACCTTGGAAGAACAAGCAAAATGTACACCAGTGCTGCAATGCCTGACTAGGTCTTGCAGAGCACCTGAAAACATATTTTCCAGGTATGTGAAACACCCTTTATATATTCATCTGGATCCTGTAAATACTGCATACCTACAGCTGCAGAATTAGTTTTCCAGGTACCACAGAATCTATTAGTGTTTTGCTGTAAAATTCAGTATTTTGCTGTTGCTAGGCACCTGACATTTAGTGCTGTGTCCTCTTGCCCTTTTACCTGCATACATCCCTTTTTTCCTTCAATTTTCTTACAATTAAAAATTCATCTGATTACAGTAAATATCCCATGTGCAGTCAATGGGTACAGACATCAAGGGGACATGGAAAAGAAAATGAATTATGGCCTGTAGTCAAAAGATTGAGAAGATGATGATTAGCAGAGAATGAGAGACAGGAAGACTCGTGAGCTACACAGTCAGCATAAACAGTCACAACAGTGAATCTCCCTCAGTCTACAAGCAAAAGAAAGGATTTCTCAATTGGCCCACATGGGTAACATCATGGAAGGCAAGAAAGTGGAGAACGGATGCCCAGAAAGCAAACTCAAAATCTCTTTAAAAATAATTAATATTCAGATTAATCAATTACCACATTGAATGATGAGTCAGAATTATGTGTACATTGATACAGCAGATTAATACTGCCATGGAATTTATTCCCATTTCTCACAGAGAGCACAAGGCTCTATTGTAAAGAATATTCTCTAGAAACACAGCTACACATTCATACTTACATGAGGCAATTCCTGATTTTTTCAGGTATTGACTGTGCAACTGTAGCATTATATGAACATGTACTGTTAGAAATTTTAATTTTTCTGGGGTTTCATATATGGTATTGGGGAATGAAAACAAGCCAAGAAACAGTTCTGTAATCTACAACATTTCAAAGCTATACTATCACCTCCAGAATTACAGAGGACATCTGTGAATTCTCTAAGATGGCACAGTTTACCTGGCCAGTACCTGGATTCTACATAATTTCATGGAGGTCACTAGAAAATGCACACTCCTGACTAAAATAACCAGGTAAGGGAAGAACAGTTCCTAAGTTTATTTCCGCAGTTTTCTTCTAATATATAGATCTAAAAAGCAAACAAACTCATACACATAGTTCTACATCTATCTTACACCATAACAATTATTAATATATTCAAAACATGCTAGATTTACCCCCAAAGTAAAATATTTTCATTTAGCTTAATTAAACCCATGGGATTACCCCAAACAGAAAGTTCCCAGTACATTACATCCCAGTAATACAGGTTGTTATAGAACTTCAAAGAACTTGAATAGAGCTACTCAAAGTTAGTAATACGATTTGGTAATCTGTGGACCTGAGAATCTCTGCACGTGGTTTATCACGGAAGCAATAGCAACCTTTGGAATGGGAGGCAGAGGCCAACAAGCAGACGTCACAGCACACAACAATGGAGAAACGCACGCAACCGTAAGTATGGCCCATCTAACCTTCAGAAACCAACCATGTCAAAAGTCCACCAAAGTCTGAGAGAAAAGGTCTCTAAAACAGAATGACTGCCTTCCTTTACAGGATTTTTATGTATCTTAAGCAGCTATGGATTAAAAATTAACACTGTAAATTATTCTGAAAGACTAGTAACCTCAACAGTTGCTCCTCCCACACCAAAAGAAAACAGTATGAAGACAGTTCACTCTTACAGACAAACATGCTCCAGTGCATCATTCAACAGAACTGCCCTCTAACAGTACGTCATCTCTCTTGCAGCACAGCTGCTTTGCTACAATTTATCTGGAGTTAAAATAAACGCATACACATGCAGCTTGAAGATAGGAAAACAAAAAGTGGAGTACTCAGCTTCACTACTTTATTGCTTAAAATGTAAGCATTCAGGTTTCCTTAAGACTTGAACTTGTTGCTCCAAGCAGACTGTATTTCAGATGTGATACCTAGCTCACTAATCTAGTACTTCAGGCAAAGCCTAAGCTCACTATTCTAGGTACCATCTTGCTGTTTTATTATCCTTCCTTAAGATAAGCTTCTTTCTTTCAACTGTTTCAATATTTCTCTTCTTAGGTATCCCAAGTTTATTTATTCCCTAAGGAATAAAGATTGTTCTTCCTCTCATCTGTGCTGTATTTTCTGCTTCTCAACTTTGTAGAGGGCAAACAACCTTATGTATAGTTTTACTTTCCTCATATATTCCTAATTTATATTCATTTTCAAATATTTAAAATATGACATAGAAGCATGAAGAGAACACAAACCTGCATTAAAGAGCTTACAGTCTCATACTTCTCTTTGAGACAGGTAAACAAACATCAGTATAGTCAATTTATAAATACGAGCAAAAAGATTGCAAATGATTTAACTAAAGCCACAGAATCAATATGTATCAGACTGGTAACCAGAAACAAGATCATGTGATGGTATCTCCAGCCTACAGCCAATCCCCTCTATGAACTGTGTTGTCCTGTAATAATGTGAACTGCTACTACAGTTACTCCAAGCAATCCCATTTAAGCTGTAAAACACGACTCTGACACTGTGAACAAATACTTTAAAACAAAACACAGCAAAACAAAACAAAAATCAGCTCATTCTCATGATCTTATACAGTTTTCAGTTCTCCAAGTCACAGAACATAACATTAGCACTGTTTGAAAAATAAAACAGGATTTCTCAGCTATTGATTAAAGAGGAATTTTAAAAGACAGTAATAGCAGCCTCCTTTTATGGCTAGTTTAACTAAGGCTCAAAATGAAGAAATTTGCCTGTCAGAACTGGATTCTAGCATTATTATAAAAAGAAACAATCAGCTTTCCTGTATTTGGATTTCATTCTTATTTGACACGCACTCTCAAAATAAAAATTTGAACCTCTGTCTACCTCTAGTACCTCATCTGTAAAAACTAATAAATTATATTTCTATATTTCACTACCAGGAAAATTACGGAAAGGTTTAAGAAAGAAAAAAAGAGTATGAAAGTCTTATCTGTTGAAGTTTAACTGCAAATAAGCAAGGTAATTAAAGCCTACTAGCTCCAGAATGAAATTAACAAAAAAACCCAACCAAAACCAAACTAAAAAACTTTTCTTAGCCCAGGCTTATTCCATTTCACAAGGAAATAAGTAATACCATTGCATTCCATATACATTCTTGATCTTGTTGTAATATGCTTAGCATTCATTCAAACCTAAGACATTACAACAGATATTACTAATTTTAAGGCAAAAATTCATTTAAATACTGTTTCGAGTAAAGAATAGAAAATGGTCTTAAATGAAGGTTTCCACTAATACTTAGAAGATTCAGTAGGTCCTAAAAGTCACCATAGTTATTACAGTATTGCCAGAAACTTGCTCTTCGTAGGTTATTAGTTCTGACATCTGCCCAGATAAACTTTCAAGTTAAACAATCAGAATTCTGTATTAAAAATTAAAAACAACATTCACCCCTCCCCAAATAAACCAATATATTTCAGCATAACAGCAGCAACTTGGGTAATTTCCACCAAAAGACTGCAGAAAATAATCAGGAAAACATGTTAATGCTCATCGCACTAATTTTTCACTACATTTTCCAACAATAAAGAGGAGTTTACCATCTGAAGGAAAAGCTGAGAAACTTTGATAGAGGCCAAACTCATCTGCACAGTAAACTGGTATCACAACATAACTCTAGCAAAGAGCAATTTTAAGGTAGCTATGTCCCCTTTCACTGGCTGCTTGCTCCCCTCAGGTGAGTCCTAACGTAAATGTTGTATTATAAAACTTCTGCTTTCCTTTGAGAAGATTCCCAGCAACCCTGACAAGACAACATCCATCTAGATAAATAACTTCTATTGAAAGACATTTTAAGATTTTAACAATCAACGTATTTCATTTCCCTAAATAAAGCTTTATTGCACTAACAGTAACTAGTCTTGATTGTATGTTGGCTGTATAATTCAGTACAACTAAAACTAAATTCCCCCTTCAACTATGTGAAATATTCACTTCAGACTTTAGAAAAAAAGGCCTTAGACATCTGACTGAAACACTCATTACAATTTTTGTCTCGAAGGGGGGAAAAGGAAATTTTAAGAAGAAATCATAAAAATGTCATCCATGTATTTGTTTCCTGTCTTGCCAGTGACTGCAGGATTTGGGACAAAATTAAGTGCAAAAGATTCCACAAAGTCAGGTCTGCAGCTATGCAAGATGAAAGCCTTCATTATGGCATTATTCAAGGATGGACAAAACCTGTAAGGTCAGCTGGTCTGTTTCTCTTCCATTCCTAGCTCATTACCTGTTGCACATGTATTGGTGTCCTGGCCAGGTTAGTGCCAAATGACCCATGGTGTGGGGGATCCCTGGCATACTGCTCATACCAGAAGGTATTCAGATGTATCTTGCGGGCTTTGTGGTGCTGTCTGCTCTGAATTTTCTCCTTCAGTTTGATCTCAGCTTACACATTAACACAGCCTCTTATTTAAAATTATCTCCCTTTTAACTATTTAGATCCTTGAAAATGCTTGGAAGATGTCATTTCCCCTTTTCACATAAGATGTTAATTGAGCCAAGCAAAACATATTTATCTATCAAATTTTTTTTTTTAATCAATTAGTCCTTTCAGCCTTTCTAACATTTTGTTGCTCTTCTCTAAGTTTCTGTTAAGTTGCCCCACCTGTTGCAACGGCTCTGAAGTAAAACAGTACTCCAAACACAGTCCCATAATCTGGTACAAAAATCCATCTCCCACTTGTCCGATGTTTGCTTAATGCCTCTGTGGATGCAACTTAAACTTGTTCTGAATTTTACAAAGTATATATACCATCTTACAAATTGAGGCCTGTCCCTCCTGTCAGAAGCATGCACAAATCCCTTTCATATGAAAGGGAGTTGGGTGCACACAACTGACAGGATTATCAGGCCCATGGTATCACTCCTATCCCTTTTTCAGCAATACTGCTTTCCAGGTTATTCCCTCACAATGAATACCTGTTTTGGATTACAGGGCCTCAACTGTTTTAGCTTGCATTTTTCAAACTAAATCTCATTTGTACTTTCTAACAATGTTCCTAATTTCTTTAGATAACCTTTTCTTTCCTGCCCTAACTTGTGTTTAACTCTTCTCACTATCATTGCCTACTAATGCTGCAAGTGTACTATTCAACCTCTCATAAAGTTAAGAATTGCAGGCACTAAATATACCTAAAATGGCTAAACTTGTATTACTACGTGCATATGTAAGCACTGATGATACTCTTTTAGCACCTAAAGCTGCTGTGACTCACCAAATCTATTCTTTATACTTCGTTCTATTTTTGTTTATGGTCCTTCATCCAATTTTTCATTCAGATGACTATCCATATCATACATAATTTCTTAACAAGAGATTATGAGATGTATTTGAATTTTAGAAAATATGTAAAGTTTTACTATAGCTACAACTTTCTATTCATTTACTGAGGCCTTGAATCTGCAATCAGATCTGGCAAACAAGCCAATCCTGTACTTCTCCATACTCACTGATCTGTGTGCAGATGCTGTTGCAGTATCAGATCCTAATTTTAAACACTAAGCAAGAATAACAAAAAAAACTCCCTTAAAGTAATTTTTGCTTAGAAAATTCCAGCTTATTATTATTGTTTCCCTGATATTTCTGCCATTATAGTAATAAGAACAGAACCCCCTTTATCTAGTTCTTCAGCCCATGCTTTTTTTTTTTCTTTCCCCCTTTATTGTATTTTTTTAAAGAAAACAGTACTATTGTTTAATTTCTTAGAGGCATCTTGAAGATCAAATTACTTATAAATATCTTCAGATCTTTCAAGAACCCCCTCTATTTGTCATCAATAACTACTTCATATGGTTCTGATTATTACTGCTCACTGTTTTTCATCCTACTATATATGGAATTTCAAGAAATTCAGCATAATGGCTTGTCTTAATAATAACTTTATGCAACTTCTCATTTATGAACTGACCTCTTTCCTCTCTACTTGACTTCCCCTTACCTCCCCAATATTTACAACAGCAATTTCTTATTCAGCTAAACTATTATTAACTAATTACTACTGTCTTTGCCAAAAGCTCACAATATGCATGTACTACCCACCTTTCAGGAATTCTCCACAGAACTAAGACAAACTTCTTTTACCTTACAGATAGTTCTGTTGCGCCATTTATCTTAATGCAGATGAATTCAAAAAGTAAACTGATTTTCAGTTCAATTAGGCATACTTCATTCACACATTTTAGTTTACAAGGTCTTTCACTCCCCCAAAATAGATGAAGATCCACAACAGAAATAAATACATCGCTTACACTCACATGAAAACCAACACAACCTTATACCAACACGAGGTCACATCAGCCCAATTCTTTGTCAGACTGTAACCTAAACAACCAGTAAGATAAAAAACAGGCTGTATTTCATAATAGCTTTCTTTTTGCCTACTGTGTGTTTGCCAACAAAAATAGAAAAGTATGTCGACATTACTAATGTTTACATATACTATCCCATACAAAAATATTTTCATTAACATTATAAAATAATTTTTCAAGAAGCATTTACAAAATGCCTTAGTAATTCACCTCAATTGAGATGAAACATCCAATTTGCACTACATCCAAGGGAATTATACTCTCTTGCTGTAAAGTCTTACAGAACCATATTAACAAGTACAGTCTATCAATGGTTATAGGCACTGTGGCTTTTAACTGCTTACTAAGACCCACAGTGTATAAATTACTTCACCTGTCAGACAGCTCAGAGCAACACAGGCACTAAGTTTGAATGGTTCAGACTTTCCCTATTATAAATTACTTTTTCCAATGAGAGAAAAGGGAGGGCAGGGCAAAGGAGAAGGGGCTGATAGGATAGGCTATCATGTATTCAACTACCACCTATCATAAAACCTATCAGAATTGTATCCCAAGTTTAAACAATTCACTTCTTTAATGAAGCTTAACGTACATTCCCAAACACATACAGCAAAATTCCAGAACAGTCAAATAGAAAAGTTATTTAACCAAAAATACACACCCCAAGAACTAACTAGAAAAACCATAACCCAATGACTTTTGCAAAATATTCAGTTTGATCAAACCAGCAGGACAACTGACCTCACACAAATAAATCAACTTTCTAAATTGGTTACATAGTAATTTTAAGTAAAAATAACAGCATTATTAGTGGAAACACAGCAAAATGAGCAAGTGGTCCCTGTAGCTTGATATCTTATCTCAGTCATCACTCTATGCTAGATGTTTCATAGAAAGAAGCAACTTTCATCACAAACCATCCCAAATCCAAATCTGCAAACGTCTTCATGTAGGTGCACCCCACTGAATCCCTCTAAATCCAACAGGGTCTCCATTTGCCATGCTGATCCATCACTTCACAGTACACATGACATACGATTGGATAAAAATTGAAATAAAAGTTGATGGGCCTCAATTTGTTTGGCTTTGTTTGGAAAGGCATTACAGTAGTGAGGCCAAAATCACAGTCATACTTGAGGTTCACAAGACACACTTTTTTCTTTCCAAGGGTAATTGCTCAGCAGTTCATTAAAATCTAGCCTTGTAAAAAACCTTAAATTATGTTCTTCAACGCAGACAAACTAGACCCCTTTAACAAATTTATCCTGGGAGCATTTCTGCTTTCCCTAGAACCAAATATCGTCCCCCTTGTGCCTTCTAGGTTAAAGCTAACCAGATATCAACCTAGCAGAGAGACATGTACATACAGTCTTATTACTGCACATGACAGGAGGGGAACTCAGCCAGGAAACAGTTCACATCCAACTTAGATTACATGAGAAGCAGCAGTGAGTAAAGCAGCAATTCAGAAGAAACAAAACTAAACAAAAACCAAAATGACCACTAAAAACCAATCTACCCCACAAACAACAACCTTGATAGTTTCAGAATGACCTAAGTCAATCACAGAGATTATGATAAGACATTTTTAAAGATTCTTCATCTTAACAGTTTATCAACTTTTTCCTAATTCCAAACAAACAAAACCCTTTTAAATTATTTGTATGTAATCAGTTATATATATTCCAGTCATATGTATTCAACACCTATATTTTAAATAATGTGAATACCAGTATGCCAATAACAAAAATAACATTTTTGTATGTCTGATTCTAATTTAAAAAGTAGTACCTTATTAAAAATTAATAGCCATTAGAAAGCTAAATTAACATTATTGTGTTAACTGTCACAGCATATAATGGCTTTCAAAATACAGATGAAAACAGAAATGACATACGATCTTCTACTGCAAAAAGTTAGGCCATTCAAACATCTACAAAATATGGAAATAGAAACAGACGTGTAAAAACAAAAAAACTATCATTTTGCAAATTACATGTAAAATCTAGTCAACTAACAAATTACATGGTCCAACAGAAAAACTGAAGAAGCAAAAAACTGCTTTCCATGATGTGACAAATCTTCAGCATCACTATCTCAATACTATGTAGGAGAGGAGAGGGTAGGAAAAAAAAACAGGGAATGATATCCTAAAGCAAGCTTCCACTTAATTTCTAGGCCTGCCACCAATCATAAACTTTCCTAAAGCTATTAACAATGAAAGGTTCTTTTCTTAATCTGGATCTTAAAGCAATCATATGTCACCACTAAAAAAAAAACCCCAAAAATTCAGTAACTACAAATGTCTGACTAAGGTTTTCCAGACATCATTGTAACTCAATAACTGCTCCACTGTGCTATGAACTCTACAGCTTCAAGCTGGAAGTCAATCTAGGACAACCAATAGAAAGTGCACCTGTACAATTACTGCATTTCCTAATTCAGAAGGCCAAACTAGAGACAGATAAAGCTTGTGTGTACTCAGCTCACCAAAACAGAAATCCAAAAGCCTATACTTATTTTGTACATATTGCACATCTATATTATCAACAACTGCAATGAAAAAGTATTATAATATATAATTCAGAAAAAGAAAGTTACATTCCTTAAGCAACACACACATAACTTCATTCTAAATTAAATATAAGTACCCACATATATGTAGGATCTAAAACAACTATATACAATCACTTAAAAATCCTTCCTACAAAGAATAAACACCCAAACTTAATAAAAAAATATTTTTTAAAAAGTAATGTAGTAACTGAATAGTCCAACACACAGTAATTTAAAATATTCGATATGAACTCCATGCTACAATGAAAAATAACCTGTATCACAAAAAAATACTCTCTATTATTTCCAAGAAATGCAATCTTATTTTTAAAACCTGCATAAATTTACTATTTTACAAGTTATAAAAATACTATTTAACTCTTTGTACTCTAAAATAGAAGAGAGTAATATATGCTGCTAGTAATTGATAACAAAATTTGTGCAAAGCAGTCTACCTTCCTGCAGATGCATTTTCATTCAACGTCTGACCCCACTAAGCAACAAACAAATTTACATATATCAACACATTTCAGTGCTCCAAATATTAACCTAAGTTTCTATAACTACATTAAAATGATCTCTCAGTAACAATCCTTTAGTACCGTCATTCTAAAACAATCAAAAAAATGGCCTCTGACATATATTGTTTGTGTACTTGGGATCCCTTCAAAGTTTAAGGCTTGCAGATGTAAAATAAAAATAACTACAAAACCGAATCATCTTTAACTGATCACTGCACCAGACGAGAAAAGAATTACAAGTTTTTTCTGTTTTATTTTACAGCATTTTAAAAGAGTAGGGATATTTTTATTCCTGTACACATTGAAAACCAAATATAATCCCGCACTCAAAAATACTACTGCAACAGCTTGATAGCACTCACCGCAAGTAATACTGTTTTAAAGCGAAGGCAGCGTTAGAACAACTTCTGGGAAAGTTAAACTCCTCTACAATTTCTCCCCACTGATTCTTCTCTGATACCTGTCAAAAACAACACACAGGCCGAGATACACAACGTACACGTAAACATGTTGCTGACAGCGAACATCACAAAAAAAACCACAGGCTGCCATGAAGCCAATAGATAAATATATAAAAAGAAATAAACATGAACGTATATGGGATTTAGGACTATATATTTTACTGACAGTCAGTAGTATTCCCCCTTCGGGAATAATCCCGCTTCTCAGGGGTCTTTTACTGTATGTATTTTTTAACATACACATTATTTTTTTCGGGGAGAACGGCCGGGAGTGCTGGTATTGTTTTGGGGTTTGTTTGTTTTTGTTTTTACTGCCTGGACAATAACCAATCGGGAGTCCCTCTGTCGCCCCCTTTTAAATCCTAACGCGGTCCGTTAAAAACCCAAAGAAGTTTAAAATAATGCAGGGAAGTGCTGGCGGGGGCGCCCCCTGGGCTGCGGGGCGCGGGGGCGCCGGCCCGGGGGGTCCCCCCAACACAGATCCACAGACACAGAGAGGCCTTTCTTTTGAGGCCTACATTTCTGTCCCCAGCCTTGAAGCCTAAAGATGGCTATTTGATTACACACCGTCTTGGGTGCCCCTTTTGTTATTTTTCCCCGGGAAGGGCTCGGAGGGCAGCGCCCGGCCCCCCCCGGCTGCGAGGATCGTTCCCTAGCCCATGCTCCGTGCCGATTATCGATGTTAAACATGCCCGCTAATTTTGAGTTGCACTAAAACTGCACTCAGACTCTCCTCTGTCTCTCCCTCTGCAAGAGAGACACGCACAGAGCTGCCACCACAGCCGAAAGAAGCCTCCTCTCGCCGCCCGCAGCTCCCTGCTCCCCCTCGCCTTCCCGCGGGAGGGGGGCATGGCCGAGGGGGTCCGGCGGAGGCGGGGGAGGCAGGAGCGGGGTGCGCGCCGTACCCCCGAGTCCCCCTCCATCGCTCCGCCGACAAGGCCGAGCCACCAACCTGCCTGTCTACTCGCTTCCTCCTTCCACCCCCCACCTTCTCTAACCGGCTTTAAATAGGACGGTTCCCGGCCACCCCGGCTCCCCCCGCCACCCCCGGGGGTCAGAGGAGACTTTTGGGAAGAGGTTAGTGGGAGGGAAACCCAAATTAAAACTTCCACTCACCTTCCCAAATCCGCCTAAAGTGGTGACTCTGGTATAGAGAGCGTGAAGATCCAGCTCCTTCCCACCCACCACGGGGATCTTCTTAAAAGGAGACCTGCCAAAGGAGATACACACAAAACACCACAACTTGTCAGCTCTGCCCCCTTTTCTCCCCTCGCTGGGGCTGCCGTGTCCTTCAGGGAAGGGGCTGGAAGTTGGATCTGGTCGGTTTAAAAGCCTCCCCCCTCCCGTTCCATCTCCCCATTTTCCTCACCCTCTGCTGTGGTGAAACTGCCGCAGCTCGTCCAGGAAAGCGAGTCCCTTTCTCCGCTGGTCTGCGTGGTTTTTACCCGTCGAATTTGCCATTTTTGTAATAAAAAAGGTTCTCGTAAAAAAAAAATCCAATAAAAAAAAAAAAACGGCCGACAACAACAACAACAATTCCCGGCTCCTCCTTGTCTTTAAGAGACCCAGGTGCCCGTGCTCGGCCGGGGATCAGCCATGGAGAGGGGCTTGTTTAAAAAAAAAGTTTAAAAGGAATAAGGGAGCCCCGCGAGTGTGGTAATTGCGAGTCCTGTCTCCACACAACACACGGGCGAAGAGGCAGGGAGGGAGAGGGGCACCTCTCAGTAATTCCTCCTCCCGCGGCTGCTGCCTCTCTCAGCACCACAAACCCAGCCGATCCAGCCTGCACATGAGACTCAACATGGTGCTGCTGGATCACACAATGAATTGGGTTACTGTTGTGGTGGGGCGGGGGGGAGCCGGAGTGAGGTATTGACAGTGTGTGTTACAGCCGCGGCTCCATGCGATCTCCCTCCCTCGCTCGCTCGCTCCCTCGCTCGCTCCCTTACACACACACACTGTACAGCTACGGCGGCGGCGGCGGTGGCGGCGGCAGCGGGATTCACTTCTCTTCTCGCTCAGACAAAAAGATCTGAGGCCGCCGTGCTTCTGCCTGGACGAGAGCGCGACACAGCGGGCCCCGGAGGCCGGTCGTGGTATTGCAGGAGGCAGCTCCAAAGGCAAAAGCCAGCACAGCCCCAGCAAGCAGTTCCTGGCGGGGAACAATAGGCTCCTCTCGCCGCTAAGGGCTCATCTGCAATGTGCCGCAAACTTCACACAAAGCCGGGCGGAAAGAGGCGAGGGAGAGGGAGAAGAGGGAGGAAAAAAACGGCTACTACCGGCTGTTCCGGGGCGCGGGGCCGGTGCGGGGCCCTCCCGTGCCAGGCTCGCGCCGACCGGCCTCTCTCCGCTGGTTGCCGGCGGGGGGGGATGGGGGGGGCGGGGGGGCGGGAAAGGTGGATTTGGAAAGCGGGGACGAATTTTTTAATTGGACTAAACCCAACGCCCTGAGTTCAAGGGGAGAGAAAACAACAACCGAAGGGGGCACTGGTGGGATGTGGACTTTCAGAAAACTTTCCGAGTCCCTCGGGCCGAGGTGTTTCCAAGGGCAGGAAGTCGCCCCGGATGGCACGGCGGGGGCGGGGGGGGGGGGCAGCAGGAATCCCTCATTTCGAGGCGTGAGGGGTTTAAAACTCCCCAAAGGAGAATGCCGAGCGCTCCCCCGAGCAGGAGGTGCCCTGGAAAGGTTTGTC
The DNA here is from genome assembly GCA_024500445.1 of Entomyzon cyanotis. NCBI lineage: Eukaryota > Metazoa > Chordata > Aves > Passeriformes > Meliphagidae > Entomyzon > Entomyzon cyanotis. The sequence continues at coordinate 28,397,137 of JAKEPQ010001018.1, forward strand.
TGCAGGAGCCTGAGCTCAGGGTCACTCCATGAATATTTTTTTTTCCTTCTTTCTCTTGGAGATACTACGGCCTGTAATCCAAGTGCCTCAACACTGCTGAGAGCAATCTAAGCCGCCTGTATATTTCTGTACATTGACGAAGGGAGCACGCAGCACAAAATTAATGGAGGGGGAAGATCTTGGCCCTCACCCTGGATGGGCAGCCGCCCCCGCTGGCACTGCAGGCCGCTTCCCCTCTGTCTGTGGTGTGCTCAGTGTCTGCAAACACTCACCTCCTGACGTGTTTTCAACACGAGAATCCAGGAGAAGACCTGCATGCCGAGCACGGTGGAGCTTGGTCCCACTTGGGGTAAACAGGAGCAAGAAAGGGCTCATGAGGTGACTGGTGCCTTCCATCAAACGTTTGCTCCTCAGGTAAAGTAAGCAGTGCCCAGGTGGGCATATGTCCTTCCCTGGCATGCAAACAGCCACAGGTGAGTGCCTGCTCCAGTTGGAGACTCTGAAAGAACATTCGCCCCTCACAACCAGGATATTGAAATCCAAAGCTAGATCGGGCCTAGATGTTTTTTAAGGAGAACTCACTAAAGTCAGTAAGGAGCTGTGTTTTAAAATCGATGGCACATTATGGCCCCCAGCGAGCACTTAAAGAAGAAAAACTGCAATTCCTTTCTACTCCATGTATTAACTTCAGAAAACAAAATCTTGTTTTTTCAAAGAATATTCTTTTCCTTTTGACTTGTGTGCTGTTTCAGCTTGAATATAGAGACAGTAATTCTTGGTAAGATTTGCCCTGGGTTCATGGTTGGGGGAGTGGGGGGAGAGAGAAAGGACAGAGAAATACCTCAGTTTCAAATTAATACTTTGTACTGAAAGTTACCCTATCTGTACGGATAGGATGGTGGTGTGTGGATTTCAGAGTATGAAATGCATAGTGTCTTATTCACTGTAGCATTAAGAACCTTCCCCCCCCCCCCACCACCCATCCCCTAAAATTAGACCTCCAGGATCTTGGTCTACAGCTCTTGTCTCTGATACTCTCAGCTTCTGCTATTTCAGCTACAGTATGCATAAGACTGCCAAAGCCAGGATAATACAAATTAGAGAGGTTTAAAACAAGGGTCTGGGGGGCTAAATCGCTCTTCCAGACATGCAGCCAAACCCCCCTTCACGGGAGGGCGGTGGTTTTTAATCATGCCTTTAAAATTCCTTAAAAGCAGGGGGTCTCCTCTCTGCGAGGGGCGGTTGGCAGAGGTGAGTCACCGCTCGCCCAGGCGCTCTGTGAGGGGAGCGGGAGGCAGAGGGGAGGACAGGCAAGCTGCGTAGCAGGGCTAGGTGGGTTTCCATGCAAAGCACAGCAATTGCGCACGGTCCCTTACGTAACTGTGAGCCGGGGATTCCCTAGATGGGGTCACTTTATTCAACCATTACACAGACCCCGGCCGCCGCTCCGGCGCGCCTGGGCTGCCGCGGCCGCCGTGACTGAGCCTGCGGCTGCTGCAGGGAGCACGGCGGCTCCTCACAAAATGGCGGCGCCCATGGAAGCGGCAGCCCCATTTTGTGCCCGGCAGAGCCTGTCAACAAAACGCCGACTTGGCCGAGGCTGAGGAACAGAAGGCGGCGGCTCGTTCGCGTTACGGAGCGCGGAGGGAGGAGAGCGGAGGATTTCACCGCCCTCCCGCCGCCGCCGAGAGGAGACTCGAGCGCGCGCGTTGGGGGAGGGAGGAGAGGGAGGTGAAGGGGGACGCGAGCAGTGAGCGAGTCAGAGGCTGCGTTATCCCAGCGCGGAGCTGCCGGAGCTGCGGCGCGGGGGAGGGGAAGGCGAAGGCCAAGGCAGGCGGCCTTGGCGCTGCCTTCGCCGGGGCGCAGCACCCGGACACCCGGGGGTTGCGGCGACCCGGGGACTGCGGGAGCGGCCGGCGACACCGGGCCGGAGCCCGGGGCTGCCTGCGCGGGGGGCACTGCGCCCCGGTTCGCTCATGCGCCGCCGGGGCGGACGGGACCGTTCCTGTCGGATTCCGGCGAACCTGTCGTGAATGACAGGACGATCGAGCTCCTTGTGTAGCTAACTAGGTCACTGTCAGCACTTAATTACTGTTTGTTTCATTTTAGTGCGTGCCTTATGAATAAACCGGCTATTAGGCTGACGCTTGAAGTAACACTATCCAGCAGCAAGGTACAAAATGTCTGTATTGGACTCTGATCTTGTGATGCCAGCTTGGTAATAATTACTGTTTTACATTAACGATGTCTTGGTTCTTATAGCTTAGTTATTCGGCTTATAGCTGAAACAGGTGGAGATCCTTTATGATAAGGTTGAGAAGCTGATTCTAGTATGACACCACCGGTTTTGTTTGTGTTATGTTGATCAGGGCTCCTCCGATTTTGGAGGTAGAGAAGGGGCTTGTGCGTTAAGACTTTTTTTTCTGATCTCTTTGTCTTAATATGCATGCTTTTTAATGGTATTAAATAAAGGAAATTACCTATTTCTGGTGGAAATTACAATTTTTAACTGTACCAAAATTACCTTGATACTAAGGAATTATGAAATACCTTGTTGCATACTAAAGAGTCAACGATGAGAAGCAGGGAAAAGGAAGAAATCTTGCTATTTAGAAAAAAGTTCTTTTATTGATCTCTGTATAGCATTTATCAATGCAGTTTGAGTTTATTTGTAAAATAAAACCTGTACTGTTTATAAGTATTACCATATACAATGAATTTTGCTGTATAAATGTGTTGTGGAATTCTTGCAGACCGACAGGACAGGTCCAGTGACTGAATTATCACTATTTAGTGCTGGTGGCATGGTTTTTTTCCCTCTCTGTTGGTTGGGGGTTTTTAAGTATACCTATGTTAAGTGAATGTTCTGTTCTAGTAGCTGTATCATCTGTTGCAGTTTCAATTTTTTTTTCTTGAATCTCTAATACTCAATTGTGCACTTATTACCTATCTGCAGTATTGCTGCCTTACAGAAAGCAGGCCACAATTGCTCTTGTCGGTGTGCCACTAACTCTGCATTTGCTTTCTGGTGGGTGAAATATTCTCACTCATTTCCATTTCTGCTTGTGCTGCTCTTGAATTGTGGCAACATTACATTCTGATTAGTATAACTAGTATCACTAGCTGTATGCTACTTGTATTAAACAGTAAACTCTAAATCCTTAGAAACGGAAGTTAATTTTGTGTGTGTGTGCATGTGCTATATACATGGTTTTTGAAAATGCAGCCGATTAGATGGAGTAGACAATCCAGTAAATTCCCTCTTAAGACTGCAGACAGCACATAATAGAGGTGCAGTGTAAAAATAAACGCAAGAATTACAGGATTCACTTCTGGTAGAGGAGAGGGTCAGAAAGGGAAACTGGGCAGATTTCAGTAACATGCAGCTCAACCATATTTAATAAAAAATGTTAAAGTGTTGGAGTAGCTGCATATGCTGGGTTGAAGACTTCACTGTTTGCTTTACTTGCTGTGGCAAATGTACACTTCAGCAAGGGGCGTTTACTCAGCAAGCCCTGCCTCTTCTTACTGAATAATATTTTAAAATTCTTTGTTACATTTTAGTGTGCTAGTTTCTCTTAAAGATTCTGCTACTTAGCGTAGGCCATAAGTGACTAGTCTTCAATGGTATGCTGTTAAATCATAAGGGAAAGGTCTTATGCCTGAAATTAAATGGTAAACAGCATGGCAAAGGTGGGAAAGTGGAGGTATGTCATTACAGGCTACTTCAGCACACTTGTACACAATTTTTTAATACAGTTACTGGCACTTAACTACCCCAGGAGGCTTGGGCTAAATAATCTTTTAAAAAAAATTAAAAATGCTTTTACATTTCAAAGACCCACCTTCTTAAGTTGTTTATTTAAATAATTTTTGACACTTACCCTCCTAAATCTTCCTTTTTATGGTATTAGTACTCAGGAAATAAAACAGAAGGAAAATTTGGCTGCATAAACACTATTGAAAATACCCAGGTAAATTTATTAAACACTTTAGAAAATATTATCTGTAATTACTATAATTTTTTAATACTTGCTGTTCTTCACAAAGATCCACCTCTTGGAATCAGTGAATTTTATGGTCATCTAAACTCTTTAAGTTATAAGCATTTCAAAGTTGATAGTTTTTCAGTTGTGCAGTGAAGTATGAAACAAAGCAGGAAAAGCCTAAATGCAATTGAAGGAGAAGTAAAAATAAATATGTAAATGCATTTCCACTTGATTTCAAAATTGCTGTACTTTTGAAATCCTAATTATTTTGTAGGTCCTGACTTAGGTGTTTTGGACACTCTCGGCTGGCAATACTGCAGCAGTAAGTTTAGAAAGATTATCAAATTAGTATAATTTTCTTGCATACAAAAAAAATTGCTGCTTTAAGTTATTCTAACTGTAATGCAGATTAGGGCCTCAATGACAAAATGTTTTGATGTTCTAGCAAGCATTGGTCTGTAGCACAGAAGCCATGAATGTCCTGACAACAAATGGGTGCAACTTTTTTCTTTAAAAAAAAAAAAGTATTTGGTCTTATTAAATTACCTTTACCTTTAATCTCACACATTACTATATGATGACCTCTGTGTCAGTGTGATCTGGTGGATGGCACACTTCCCCCTGCCATTATAGCTGTACACTGTTCCCTGAAATAGCACTAGTGTGATTCATGTTTCTGGTTGAATGTGTGAAAGTTTGATTGAGATGCAAAACTGAGAGAGTTCTTCTGAATGTTAAAAAGGAACCGTGCTCAGAAATACAGAAATGATCAGATTAAATTTGGCTCCAATTTAAAGGGTTTTTGTAGATTAAGAATTATGGTGTCATACTTGGATGGGGAAGGTCCAGTTAACTTAAAGCAAAACCAAACCTACTAACTTCATGATGTTTGTTAGAAGTCAGTGGTGAAATCCTACTAGTAGGAGAGTGTTGCAGATTTGCCAGCAATATTTCCTTGTCTCGTAGCACAGTCACATCTTTATATTTTTACCAATTCAAATGACAGTCAACAGTAGCTAAAATTATGTTGAAATTTCTCTGAGTAAGCCGTTGCCTTACCTAACTTTTATATAGGCATGAATGAAAAGGGAAGTAGTTTGTGCAACTGTGAATGTGTGGACAGATAATACACATGACAATTTATGCATTTCAATATAACACGTGCTGGAAAAACACTTCTGAAAACTTAAGTAGTAAATAAAATAAATACTGACCAAATAACATACAAACTAAGTAATCTATTAAAATTGCACAAGCAAATCAAGAACTTACAGCAGTGAAAACACATGAATACCCACAGATGTACTCTGGAAGGAAGAAAATGGTTGTTGTTTAATTATGGTTCTCAGTGTATCTGTTGGTGATATGCTTAATCTGGGTTTGGCCTTACAGACCGCTGATAGATGGGTGCATTGCATTGAATGCTGTTGTGTTGCCCAGATAAAAGGAAGTATTTTTATTTTCAGAGTAACTGGAAAACAAATCCCCTCAAATTTAGTGCGTTGGTAAAACACTGATGGGATACCTAATTTGACAATCACACTTGAAACATAGGATTTAAACTTTTAACTACAGTTGTGTCTAATATAACTGGGGGGGGAAAAAAGCTAATAAGAAACAGTTTTTGAAGTTGTTTACTACAAAGGGCTATCGAATGTAGTCGAGTATCAGTTCCTGTTGCTTGCAGAAACCTGATAGCATTTGAAGCTCTTAGGGGAATCTGTGACTGTTAATCTCCAGATATTATAAAAATGTTTATTAGGCTGAGCTGTTCTGAGTTTTGAACCTTAATGTAACCCAGAATCTTGCTGCAAACTCTCTTTGTAAGCAATGAAAATTGCTTAGGAAAGAGCAGATATAGAGTGCATATATGCTCCTCTATTATCCATCAGTTGATTTTGGGGCTTCTGAGGTTCTCAGGGTCACTATGTTTAAGAGCAGTTGATGCACAGAGCAGGTTCTGGTGTCTGGTTCTGAGCCGAGATGCGCTTAATGGTGTTCAGAGAAAAGTGAGTGTAGTCCCCTAACCCTTTACCAAGAGGCAAAAGTGCAGTCTGTGGGTATTTGGAGTAGCCATATTCAAACGTGTTACGCAAGCCAGTCTGTTTAGCTTTGTCCTTATCTAGCTTGTATGCAGAGTGGGGAAACGGCATACTGGGGAAAGGTCTCTTCCCTCCATGAGACTCCCTTACATGTAATGGAAAATAGTGAAGAAGCTGGAAGAATTCTTGCAATCCTGCTGAAGAACAAGAAAGGGAGATGAAAGAAAATGTGGACTTGAGCAAGGGAGTGAGGAAAACACGATTTTGGGTGGGACAACCCTCTCTCTATGTGCTGTCAGCTGTGTCACAGGTGATTTTAGATACAGATCTCCTGAGATGCATTTACCATAAAGTTTGTTTCCAGCTTTTGCTGATACAGGAATGTTTAGTACTATTCACACTTGATTACAAATCAAGAAATTTGGCTTGCTTTGTTGTTCTAAGTATTTTATTCCAGCTTGTTGAACACAAACTTCCTAGTGGCTTGAGTCACGTGCTGCACCGCAAACTGCATGTAGTAAGTTCCCCAGCATAAATAGGAGTGGCCTGAATTTACAGAATGGTCTCTCAGAATGAAACTGCTTCCTGTCTCATTTCATCCTTCAAGTTATTCTGGTGATACTTTACAAAGTCAAAACAGATTATTTTTTTTCTTTAATGCTACAAGTTTGGCTAGATTTATAAGACAATAAAAGTAAAGTAAGCCTATCTGTGAATGAAACCCTTAGAATATTGTGTTTCATCTGTTACCTCTATTTTAATAAGTCCAGGCTCATTCTTCACTTTGCTTGAAGAAAATTAAATAATGTCATAGCTTTTCCTTTGAGAGGTTGCCAAGCTATTACAGAGCCTCCATGGTGTTCCATTGGAATTAATTGTGTTTAGAAGTTATGAAAGTGGAGTTGTGTATCCTTAATCCAGGTGTTTGTGTCATGTTTGCCAATATACAGAAATTATAGTATGTATTTGATAGTGCAAATTTCCCCATGTCATTTAATTTTTGTTCTAAGGAATCATCTACTTTTGCCAGAATATGCTTATTAAGCTTTCAAAGATACGGGGGTTTGTTGCTTTTTAAAAAATATTTGGGTAACTAGCGGCAGCCAAGTTCCTATCAGGACCAATTTACTTATTTATAGAAGAAAATACATAGACATTCAATCTATTAATTTTTTTATCTGCCAAAGGGTTCTTGACTTTAAATAAAAGTCTAATAGTTTCTGTCTGCATCTGAATGTAAAATTATGTATAATTACGTGCAAACCTTAACATAAAAAATTAAGGTTGAAGAATTCAGTACTTATTGCTTAATTTTCCATCTGACATCATGCATGTGTATTATGATAATCCCTAATTAAATGATCACTTTTTTAATGCATGATCATTCAGTTTGAGATGGAAACTGCTCACTGAATTAAAAAAACAGAAAAGTTATTTCTCTGTATCTGCATTATGTTAAGTGTTTATCTGAATAGCCTTTTTTTTTCTTTTCCTGCAGGCTTTTGTAGTGTAATCATTAGGAGAATATCTGAATGCTCATACTAATGAGTTCCCAAAATTCTGAACTAGGAGCATTATCATCACTATAATGCTGAGAAAGCTAAGGCATAGAGGGATTCAATAAAAGAATGGCTTCTAAATTGGGTTGGTTTTCATTTAATCAAAGCACAGTTTCAGTGAATATAATGTACAGGTTATTTGAGGGTAGAGGTTGTTCAGCAGTGGGAGTGCTAGCCATAATTTTAGAGCTGTGTTAAATTCAGCGATAGGCTTTTTCTTGAACTTGAGGGTACATGCTGTGGTCCTGTCTGCATCATTAGGGCTTTCGTAGAGCAGGGTTATCGGGATGCTCTGTTCGTCTGAACGTTTGCAGTGCTGAGAAGGCTGTATGCATATGATAGATTCTCCTTGATATTTCTGCATTTAGTTTCTAGAGGCTCGAATTTGGAACTCAGAAAATGAGAAGCACTTCGTTGGAGGCCGCCAGTTCGATACAAGAAACTCGCTACTCTGTAAATCCCTGATAAAGACAGAAATAGAAGTGGTATGTACCCAACAGGATGCATTTGCGGTAGCCTCCCAACACCGCCCCCCTCCCCACGAGGCTGCTTCTGGCTCTTGGCGCGGGTCTGGGTGCCAGAAGAGGGAGCACGGAGCACAGCAGAGCCCCAGCCTGAATGTCCCTACTGCTGCTTCAGGTAGGAGGAGCTCTGCAAGGACCAACCTGCAGCTTTGCTGATGTCACAGGTTTTTCAGAAAACTCAGCTTCTAGCTCATAATATATTTTTCATTGTTATTATTTTTTGCTGTGCATGTGCAGCTTGAGATTTAAAAGCTTATAGCTTTATCACAGTGTTCAGTAGGAGAACTGCCCAAAAGGCATATCCCTGATGCAAAGGCTACTCTCTGACTAAATTTCAAATTCTCTCGTCAAAGTAAAGGCCTTTTCAACTACATTAAGAGGGTTTTTTTTGCACTTGAGTAAAAATGGGAGGTTTTTTCCTTCCTCAGTTTCACACTTGCATTTTTGTTAAAAAGTTCTTTTGAAAACATCTGCTTGAGGCAGACACATGGCCTGGAAAACTTAAACTCAGGTAGTTTCGAGGTCAGAAAAAACAGTGTATCTTGAATTGTTTCTTCTTATAAGGTGTCTTGGAACCTGAAGCTCTATTGAATTTCAGCCCTGAAAATGTATCCTACTAGCTGTTTGGCTGTATTTGCTTTTATAGTCATTATATGCAATGTGATTGCAAAACACCTGTGCACCTGGGCTCAAATACAGAAAGTCGGCTATCCTTTAATATGCTTAGCTCATTCCAATATAATGCTTACTACTCAGAATAACGCTGTCCAGTACAGAGAGGAAAGTAGCAAGTCCTGTACTTCTAATCTAAGTAGTAAAAAATATTCCTTATAGTGGTGATTCTTGGTTCTGGCTTCCTCAGATGGTTTAGGGGTCTGGGTAGCTGAAGCAGTTATGTTAGGCACACAGACTGAGTCTTCAGCAGCATCCAGACTTTATCCTTGGTATGTGGACCTGTGATCACCACATCCAGTCCTGACTTGTTACAGGATCGCAGTGAAAGAATGGAACAGTTTTGTTAACTAGCTGAATGGCCAGGGAGAATTCCCAAGAGATTACTGATTACAGTTAGCTGATCTCTGCTCAAGAGGTTCTGGTGCCTTCATTGCAAACAAAGGCTTAGCCTAGTAAGTACTGTCAGCTTTTTTTATTTGTTTAAGGAAGGACTGACTGATGAATGGCTAGTGTTTATAATGTTAAGGGTTTTTTTGTTCCCACTTTGGTACTACTGTCTTCAGTTAGGTCTGAGAATGATAGAAGAGTTTTACAGAGCTGTTTGCTTTATTTCTGTTTAACCACTCCCCATCACATTTTCACAAAACATTTGGGACATGTCTTGTGATTAGAACACCAAGGGCTACTCCATGGTAACATGCCTCTTTCTTGAGGGGAGCAGAAAACCCAAAAAAACCCCTCAAAAAAAAAAAGTCAAAAAAGAACCCTATAGTTCGGGAGAGAGAACAGTTTCCAATTCCAGTATATGATCTTCATAAGCACAATTACAGTAGAATATAGAGGTTCATGGCTTGAATTCAGTAATACTGTTCTATAAAAAATTTCTTCATTAAAAACTCCACTAGGTATTTGGATGATATATTGAACGTCTGTTGTAATGAAGAGTCACCAAAGGTCTGCTTTTTGGGGCTCTTCTGGTTCCAGGGAAAATGCAGAAAGACAGACTTGCTTTTTGTCTGTTCTTGCTTGTTTCTATGACTAGTTGTGGCTCTGAAGTACAGAGATTAGTGTATCTGACTTGTATGCCTGCAACTGGTTCAGTGCTAGCTGGAGAGAAACAGGCACTTCTCTAAAAAATCATTGAAGTAGCTTCAATATTCTTCAACATCTTTTCATGGAAAGTGAGGGGATGTGATGTTTGTAAATTTTGAAGGAAAAATTGGCCGGCAAGATTTTATATGGCCTTTTAGGTAGCTCAACGCATCTCCCCCTGCCTTAGTAGATGACGAAACTCCACCACAAAACATACGTTGTCACCAGCCTTTTAAAAAGCTGTCATGCACATTGAAATACTGCAGCTCTCTCGGGTGTTTTGAAACTGGGTGTCCTGTCTGCTGGAGTTTTGTCTGTTGCCACACCAGAGTACTGCACATTGGATGCTAGGAACAAACTTTAAAATCAGCTAAAGCAAAGCCACTGATCACCAAATTTACTTAATTTGTTATTGCCTTAGTAATGCTTTCTGATCTTAAATATGGAGTAGCTGTAAATATTAAAGCCCACAGCTTCATAAATGAAAATAAAGTTACGGGAAGTTTAACATTTGGAAAGGAAGTAGTAAATAGGCATATGCAGGAGCCTGGGTGTGGCAGGAGGAGAGGCCACTGCAGGCCAGCTATCTCGGGTGGCACCTTTGGAGCACAAACTATCAAATGCAGCACCGTACCAGTCTCGCTTGTGCGCTGTTCTTTGTGCTGGTGCCCCCACCTATCAGCCAGAGAACAGGAGCTCTTCAAGTCTCAACTCCCAGCATTTCTTCCAGGACCTGAACTCAACTACCTAAAAGGGCTTTGTATAGACATGTATGTCTGTTGGAACTGTAGTCCAGGAGTTACACATCTTTTTCCAGAAAATGTTGGATCATCTCTTAAAACTGAAGCACTAGTATTCTGTGTAATGTCTCATGGATCTTTAAAAGTAGTCCTGATTTAAGTACTGATAAGCAGTTCGCTTTATCATCCTTCACTCATGTCAAAATTAATTGGACAAAACTGCTGCCAATTCACTGCTCAAAGATGGTAAGTAAAGATACTTGCAAAGAAACTCACCAGTTGAGTTAATATTCTGCAGCAGTGTTGCCAATTAACTTCTAGTAAGGCTTTACAACTTTGAAGTACTTAATATATATATCTTGATCTCTAAAAAACGAGTTTTCAGCATTTTTGTAAATGTGGAAGAAATAGATTGTTAACATGAAAATACAATTTTTTTGTCTAAGATACAAGGCACAATTTGAAAGTTTATACATTTATAATGTTTGATCCTAGAGTTTAGCCATACTACTACTCTTGCTCATATACTCAATGAAGAACGACTTACTCAGACAAGAAATAAGGGTGTATGGAGAGATGGGAGAATTGCAAGCAGAACAGTACTTGTGTTACTCTTTGCATATCAGTCACTTCTTAAAGTACACTGTAATTTCAGTAGAACTTAGCAGTGTTTTGCACATTGTTATTTTGGTTTAAAAACATTTTATATTTTGCAGTTGTTATTTAACTTACAGACATGAACAATAAAGTTTTGTTGTTTGAACTTCTGCCTAGTTGTAATTAAAGAAGAAGTACAAGCTCGGCAAACCGATTTTATTGAAGTATGAAAACAGAGCCAGCAGTTTACACAATCTACAGAAATGACATGTCATTACCACAAACTAGCTACTACAGGAAGTAGCTCTTGAATTGTGTGCCAGATTATGTATTAACTTAAGACTACATACATAAAATAATTTGGGGACAAATATTGCATGTTCTTTAAGAGCCCCTTATGCCTCTGGGGAAGAGAAATCTTAACAGACAGCTTCTAGCTCTTTTGTTGGATAAGTTTTGATAAAAAAGCTCACGTCGTCAAAATACGGAATTTAATGTATCTAAGCAGGCAGTTGTTTCATGGGATCACCTCTGAGATGTGAAAATGTGTGTACATCTTATCCATATCTCCTCTCAACTGACACGGGTCTCTTAGGGTGCTGTTTACTTACAGGAACAACTGAGATTTTGGGTAAATCCCTGACGGTGAAAACCTGCAGGTAAATAATTTGCATAATGATATCACTAACTTAGTGCAGTAGTTGACTTGCCAAGCTAGTAGCTTATGAATCTGTAGCATTTGTAGTCTGACTAGCTAGCTTGTGAATGTGATCACTTTGCCCTCCAGCAGAGTGGCTTTTTACAGTTATGCACTAAATACTCAAAACTGGTGGCAAGTTCTGGAGCCACTCCTACTAGCTAGGTAACAGCAAGTTGTTCCACAATTTAAGACAGCTTAAGCTGGTGCTGCTTCCAAAAGGAAGCATATCATACATCTTCGTCCTCTTCTTCCTTCCTTCCTCTTGACATTAGCATTTCACACACCTGTGTTGCAACATAGATAGAGATTAATTCAGCTGAAAATTTACAGGACAAAAAAAATTGCCTTTTAAAGGAACTTGCTACCACTGTGTGAAGGGCAGCATCAGTACGAAAGAATGTAGAAATAAGAATCAGAGAAAGGCAGGATTCCTTCTTCCTGTATTCTACCTTCAAAGGCTCCAGCATCTACACTATTCAGATACCAACAGCAGGACAGAACATTGTCCCCCTTGCTATCACTGATGTGGGAGTGGAAGAAACCTGAAGTCAAGGCAATATAGGTGCTGCCAACACTTCCTTGTTGTTCTTTAAAAGGATGATAAAGTAAGTGGTGGCTCTTTTGATAAATATTTCCTCTAGTTTCCTTAGCCCTGTTGCCTCAAGCATTTTGAAGCGAGTACACCTGGCTGAAGAGTTAACTGTGCTCTTCGTTTCTTTTTCAGGGCAGGTGGGGTACAACTGTCATCTTGTGGTGTCTTTAAGAAAACAGAAATAGAAAACTAACTTTCATTTTACATGCAGCAAGTCCATGTGGGATGGACACAGATGATACAAAAATGAGTTAGAAAAGGCTTTTTGGCTGATAACAACCATACTATATTTTCCTTCTGTTGCCATCTTTCAGTCTGTATACCCCAAAACTTTGCACTGTATCCAAAGACCTAAAATTTGGAGTCTGCAGGCATTGGAGATGGAGGGAAGTTGAGCTTAGATATCCATAAAGAAAGCCTGTTGGATATTTTCAAGATTGAGATTTGGAAAGAAGTTTATCTCCTCCACTTGTGAAGAATCTAATAAAACATTAAATAAGCAGGAGCTGTGAACAGACAAAACTCTTCATTACTGAATCACTATGGGGCCATTCTCCTAATAAGCCTTCCCTCAAGGAAGCAGCTCTAATCCTCACTGTATCAAAACTTCTTGGGCACATGACATTATAAAGGAAGCTCATGAGCAAGTGACGTATGACAACATGGAGTCATCTCCAGCACTGTTACACCTGGTAAAAGTCTCGTGAAGTGTGTGCAAACATGCCAGCCTTGGCACTGATGAGTCTTGGTGTGCTGTGTGTTCCGTGGACACTGGTGAGTGGATAGGACTCAACATGGATAGGGCTGCTCTGCTCATCTCCATAGCTAGCACCAACAACCTGAGAATGTCCTCTTCATCTCCTTGTCCACTCCTAGCCTCGGTAGAGGTGATGAAGGTAGCACCTGTCACAAGAGGCCTTGGCACCACGTTTCTAACCAGCTTATCACATTTACCCTTGGGATATGTTACTAGCCCTTTGCATCAGAGCCACAGTATTCCTCAGCACTACAGGTGTGCTACAGGAGCCTTTCCCCCAAGATTCCCTGTGGCAGGTGATAAGGATATTCAGATTTTGAAGGCAAAGTGAGGTTTCTGCTGTCAAAACAGTGGAAGTGCAACTCCTTGTTCTATGGAACAGCAGGTTCCAAACATGTCAGCACTTGAAGCATGGATTAAGTGCAGAAAATCCAATGATAATTTCTTGACACGGGTGATTGGTGAGGCAACTAGAGGAGATGCTCTGGCTGCACTCACTACTTACGAACAATCTGTCTGGGGGTGTAGAGGTTGAAGGCAGATTTGGCTGCAACTCAGAGTTTGTATAGTTTAAAATCCTGAGACAAACAAGAAAAACAAATAAAAAAATTGCCAGTTTTGACTTCCAGAGGGCAAATATCAACTTGTTCAGGAATCTGCTGGGCAAGGTCGCATGAGAGAGAGACAGTTTCCCTGGCACAGCTAGCTGACCTTCAAGAACAACATCAAAACACAGAATTGGTCCTTTCCAAGTCAAGAAACTTAAGCAAATGTGGTGCAAGGCCAGTATGGATGAATAGGACACTCTAGACTGGCTGCAAATACAAAATCTAGCCAATGGCACTGTGAGTCTGCTGCCCATCAATTTCTCTGTGGTGACTGGGGAGGTCCGTGATGGACAGAAGAAAGAGGCAAATGTCATACCCATCTTCAAGAAGGCTGAAAAAAGAGGACCGAGGGAACTACAAGCTAAGCAGTCTAACCTCAGTCTTCTGGAAGATTTTTCCTCCTGGAAACCATTTCTAAGCTCATGAACTGCAAGAAGGTGATTAGAAATAGGCAGCATGAATTTACATTGGGCAAATTGCTCCTGATCAACTTGACTGGTTGATCATTGTAAGGTGAACTGGTTCTGTGGAGAAGGGAAGTGTAGTGAGTATTGTTTACCTTGATTTTAGTGGAGCTTTTCCCAAGGTCTTTGATAATATCCTACCAGTCAAAATAGTGAGATATGGAACGGATAAGCAGATGATAAAGGTGGATGGAAAACTGGTTGAAATACCAGGCCAAACAGATTGTGATTGGCAGTACAAAGTCCATCCCACAGCTGGTTGCTAGTGGCCGTCCTCCTCTCACGGACAGATTCTGGGTCAAATGCAGTTTGATGTCTTCACTGCTAATGATCTGATCTAATGGGAGAGCTTGCACTATCAGGAGATTCGTGGGTGACACCAGGCTGCAGGGAAGGAGTTGATATGCCAGAGGGCATGGCTGTTACTCAGAGGGACCAAGAGAGGCTGGAGGAATGCATTGCCAGGAGCCTCACCAAGCTCAGCAAAAACAAGTATTGCACATGCTGGAGGTGAACTGACAGAAAAGCAGCTTTGTAGAATGGGAGCTGTGATACTGGTGGACACAACGAGCATGAGTTGGCAGTTGGGACAAACAAGGTCAACCTCATCCCAGATTATATTAGCAAACTGTAACCAGCAGGTCTAGGGAAGTAATTGTTCCCTCACTGTGGCACTTGTGAGACTGCTTCTGGAGTGCTGTTTTTGCTGCCTAGCACAGGAAACTGACACATGGTTTTTAATGCAGCAGTGTTACTAAGATTGCTCAGGTTGGAGTACGTGTGTATAAGCAGAGCGTGATAGTAAATATAGGAAAGAGATCCAGACTCTTCTTGAAGTGTATGGTGACAGGGGAAGAGCTAATTGACACAAGTTGCAATACAGGAAATTCTGCCTCTAAGGAAAAATATTTTCACTCTTAGGATAATCAAATGCTGGAATAGGCTTTCAGTAAGTATTGTGGAATCTCAGTCCTTAAAGATATTCAAAACCTGACTGAGCAACATGCTTTAGCTGGAGATGCTTTGAATGAGAAGTTGAACTAGCAGACCTCCAGGGATCACTTTCAACCTGTCCATCAGAGAAGAGAAGCAAAGACCAGCAAATGGCTACACATTTGAGCACCGGAAGATGGCAGCTGAGTTTTCATTTGGGGAGTGCAAGTTTCAGTGAAGAACCCTAAGGACTGAGCATCTTTTTGAATCTGGCTCTTAATAGTCAACTTAAAAAAGCATGGATCTGTTTTCAAAGAGTGTAGGCTTCCATTCTGAAGTCAGGAAAGACCTCAGAGGATGATTGAACAGGATTACTTTGAGGAACATTTTCCTTCCTGTTGTCCTAAAATGAGATTGGAGGTTGTAGGAAGTGGCAGATGTTTTGGAGTGACGCTGTTGTTTTCAAGACTGTTAATTGTTGTTTTCCTTTGTGAGTTTCCTATCTGCTAATAGTTAAAGTATACTTGTCTGTAGGTAGCTGGTGTACATGATTGCATTTGGCACCTTTTTAGAGTTAGATGTACTAATTTCCATTTCCAAACATTCTGCTTAACTTCAGCATTTGCAAAACTATATGAAAAGGTGATGTTGCTGCACTCTGTGTTGTGCAGGGCTGGAAGTGGAGCTGTGCATTACAAGAATAATTGTATAAAATGAAAAGCTAATATACATTGTTATTTTGTTAAAAAGTATGCACATTCTAAATGTAGTGCTTGGGAAAAAAGTCATCTATCTCTTCATGACCAATCAAATTCTATACATTTTATAAGAAACAGTATGAGCTTTATGTGTCACTAAAATTAATCAACATGATACATATTTTAATGGAATATATGATTTTTCCTTCTAGTGTAATCATTCACAGTTTTGTAGCAACTTCCACAGGTATAGGTAACAATACAAATACAAGGGAATGGGTAATCACAATCCTTAAGAAAAATATCCAGCATATTTTTAACTTTTGATAACTTGAAAATGCTTCTTGCATTTAGTCTTAAATACAGCATTTTATCATTAGTTTGATAATGCCTCTCTCTCTCTATGATAAAACAGACCTCCTTCCTTTCCCCACTGGTTAACAAATGTTAACCAAATCCACGTGCTGTCTTCTATTTTATTAGAATTATGGGGAAGAGGAAATAAGATTTGCTAAATGGGGAAGAAAAAAATATTTACCAGCTTTCAAGCCTTGGATTAAATTATATCATGGTCTGTAAAAAAAAAAACTGTGTGGCTCTTCAGTTTTGTTTTAGAAGAGGTTCTATGATCCAAAACTCATGCCATATTCAGTGCATATAATAAAAGCATCACTCACATGCTGGTCACAAGGATATAAAAAAAAGTTGTAACTTATAAGTCTCTTTCCCCATAGTCAAGAAAATAATTTCTATTTGAATAGCTTTGAAATTTCAAGATTGTAATCTTTTTAGAAGCAATAGTTTAAAGCCTGTGATATAATTTGAAAACTATCAAGCATATGATCTTCCTAATGTGCCAGGACTTTGATACATAAAAATACTTTGTTGGTTCTCAGTGAATATTCATGAATGGTGTATATATGGTTGGTATGTATATGCACAGTATAAAATAACATTGTAAAAAATACAGCTTAATACTTACAGAAGATTTTAAAAATAAATCATTAATTTCTACATTTTTCCCCTAATTTTTAATTAATGCCTATTTAATGACTATCTATATTATCTTGGTATAATTTCTGCTGTGGTGGTGTCTCTGTAGAATCATCAATATTTCCTCTAAAATGAGAACTGGAAGACAGTCTATATTAGCTACTAGTTGACTTGATCATGTCCTGGAATATCCCTAGCCTTCAGTCAAACTCATTGAATTTCTTTCCTGTTTTAGGGTGGGCAGAGGCATCTGATAGGCCTGGAGTCATGGTCAATGGTTATCTAGTCAAAACAGTCAATATTATCCATAAAGTGAGTAAACTAATTTTAAAGCAGGCATCTACTTTTAGTCAGATGAATCACTCTCTAAACTTCATTGATGTAGGTATGTCAAGGTGGATGAGATAGATCCCACCCTCACATTCCCTTGATAAGTCTCCTCACTTGTTTGAGAGTGAATTGAAGCACTTAAAAAGAAGTTTGCAGTGTAGTTTGCATTGCATTTGGAATTGGGACAACAACCCTCAACCTTACTGAGTTAGCTGTAAATTACCAGCATGGCACTGCCAGCTGCATGTGGGGACTCTACGTGAACTGGTCATGGTCGATACGTGAGTCAGTGGTGCATTCACCATTTAAATGCAATAAGTTCCTTTGGTGTTCTTACTTAAAAATGGCTCTAATGAGATCCATATTTACACTTCAGCGAGCTTGCTTTTTAAATAGCTCCAGAACTTTTAAATTAAGTTGGCTGACAAATTTTAAAAAATCTTCCAAGTGTTGTACCAAATCCATATCGGGTACAAATTCTGACTGAATGTCATTATATGATGCATGCTACGTTCTGTCTGTGAAGTTGCCTACTGGCTTGTGAACAGAGGAACAACCTCATCATCTTGTTCTGGACCTCCTATCACTATGCCCCTTCTCAGGAACAGAGAGAAACTTGACAAGACGGGGTTGAAGCTGCAAACATGCTTAGATAAAAGAGAGAAGAAAGTCTGATAAGTCATGCATAGGAAAGAGGAAAATTACCTTGAACTTATAAGCCATTTGGCTTATTCCATGTTGTTTTCTTCAAACATTGAGCCATTTTCTATCCCTGTCCCTCACCTCAATTGGGTTGTTTGTCTAATGCCCAATTCCATATCTTCCTTAGTAGGGTGTTAGCAGGTAGGGGAAAATAGCAAAAGAATGGATGGCCCAAAGCAGTGGCAAGCAGTTGTAGGTCCTTACAGGAGCCACCACCACCATGTTTTGTCACAGATGGAGTAGCCCTTGAAGGCTTTATCTTGCAGATGAAGATTAGAAAATTAGTTAGGAGAGGCATTAAATATAAGGAATTGATATCCTGTTTGGTTGGGGGTTTTCGTTGGGTTTTTTTCATTATCTAAGTAGCATGAATTGGGATGGGAACTACTCTTTCCTCCTGAGTTGTGTCAACAGTCAGGTCATGATTGGAATGCTTCCACCCCCATTTACTCTACAGCTGAAATGCTTGAGACAGGTTATTTGTTCCTCTGCTCTGCATCACACTGCGTAATTCTAGATGTCCTTTGCCTGGAGGAAGTCACAGCCCAGCTCAAGGTTCAGAGGTTTCCTCAGCAGTGTGGGAGGAGAAGTAGGAGTGGATTTCACAGAAACCTCTGATCAGGAAGCTGCCCAAGCAAGCTGGTGGGGAATGGCTGCATTCCAGGGGAGTTTCCTACTTGCTGTGCCACTGGGGCATGCTGAGGAGCATATCCTGGCCTGTGCCAAATGCTCGTCTTTAGATGCCTTTTTCCAAGCACTTGATGGAGGGGGTTGTGCTTCAGCATGCAGGTGAGGCAGGGAGGGAGCTTACTGTAATGGGAATCTCATTCAGGCTTAAGAGGTGAGCTAGCAGCTTTCAAGGGCTGTCAAGATATTAAGGCTAGGATTCCTTGCCTTGTGGCAAAAGTTTAGGTTCATAGAAATGTAAGCAACTACCAAGCACCTCACTGGAGACGGGGAAGCTCTGCAGTACCTTTGAACCTTCCGAGAACTGGTGCCAAGTAACAAAAATGTCTCGTTTCTCTGCCTTGTCCCAAATTCACAGGCTAAAGCCAGTTTTACACTTACAGGAATATTTTTTCACTGCATGAATTAAATAGTCTGGTTTTGCACCTGTAAGAAGCTGGTGTACTACTTGCCTTTTCCCTGGTCTTTAACTAATTGCTATTTGAAAAATATTGTTTTACAATGTCCTTAACCTGGGCTTTATAGTAAGTAAACATTACATCCTGTTTACATGGTCATATCCAGTAAAACCCAAATATTGAAATTTCTGCAAATTCATCCCACATTTTGTTTAGTTACATTATATGCATTCAATGTATTTAAAGATTAAACAATGTTAAAACAGTTTCTTACTGTGGTTTAAGCAAAACATTATGGGTTCTTTGTCCACAGTCTTGTCTACTATAGAAATTTGCCCCATTCCCTGGAATAGATTTGAAAGCATCAAAAAAATGGTAGGAAATGTGAGCTTGCATCTTTGCTGTCTGTCTGTAAATATCTTTATGTAATTAATTTTTGAAGACCGAAGCTTGCTTTCACCAAATAAATAGTTTTATGGGTAGAACAAAACTGTTACATGCAAAGAGAAAAAAGGCATGCCAAGTGCCAGTGCTTCAAAAGTAAAGCCAAATTCAAATAGGAATGGTGTGGAAGTTTTAAATAATTGGTAACTACCAATACTATATCCATCTCTTCAAATAAGATCTCAAACATAAATTTTTGCAGTCATTACTGAAAGAGAATCTGTGGTGTTTGTGTAGATGCGAGATCAAAGTAGGTAACCTAGCAGCTTTTTCTACATCTAGAAACTTTGACTGTATGTCCAGTCAAGACCTATTAAAAGGAGAATATTTTTATAGTGAGCTATCTTTGTTTTGCTGTGCTGTATGTGGAGACACCAGACTTCTGCTAGCTGGATGTGATGGAATAGCTGATAAGTAGGCTACTCTTCTCATGTGGCCAGCTTCAGTTGTGATGAAATGTGCATTTTCTGACAATGAATAAATCTGGGGCCTGAGACACCTTTTCTGCCTTTTCCCACCAGCTATGTATTTGTCTGCCACAACTTTCCCAGCTTCTGCCAGTCTGCTCTAATACCTGTCCCTGTCCCTGTGTCCTGCTCTGATTCTCCTCAACTAACCAATTCTAATTTAATTTATGAGGTTGTTCATCTGGGCTTCTGCTTAACATCTTTTTATTTTGTATAACCTTGACCTAGGAACTCAAGGCTCCAGTCATTTTGCCAATCACTTCCAGTTCCTCCAGTAATAACCCAGTCCTTATCTCTGTTCTTACATAGGCAGGACAAACTGATTTTCTCTCTTGCAATTGTATTTATCTCTTTCTGCCTGCTCCATTCGTCAACCTGTCTTAGCAGCCTTGTCTCTGGTCTTGCTCCAATTTATTTGTCAGGTCAGTCACTGCTTGCTCTGTAGAAAATCTTTTCATGAGATTTTACACCTCTCCCATTTGGTCTCCTGGCCCCCACCCTTCACTGATCACATTATGTACTGTATTTTAAGTGTCTTAACACTGGCAAAGAAAAGAAGGGAGGCCATGTTAAGTACCTAATGTTGGATTGTTGATGGTAGGAGTAACCTCCAAAGTTCTTCTATAATCACTAGGAAAGAAAGTTGATTCCTTTGAAAAGGTGGTTCATAACAGCAAGACAGCTTCTTGAAATTAACAGTGTGTGTAGTCCTTAATATCAAAGTTATTGGAGTAACTATAAACAAATGTGACAATTCCTCAATAGGCTGAAGCAGGTTCTTAAGGCTGATGTACTGTTCAAGTTTTGTGTCATTGTTCCTGAAATCCCTAGTATTCAGTGTAACAAATTGTGATTATATGAAATGTTGTCTGCTACAAAAGTTTCTCAAATTAATGCAAATAGAATTATCACTACCCTCTGACTTATTTATGACCAAAATACTAGAGTCACAATCATAGCTCTTAGCAGTGGAATTGGCATCCTTATTGGTGACACGAGTATTCATTCTTTAGTCCTCCAGGAACTGAAGGACTAAAGGCTGACCTTTTGTCTCACATAATGAATATCTTACGTAATCCTTGAGTGGCTCCACCTATATACAACAAAATTTATTATTAAAATTACTGTAAGAACAAAATAAATGACAGCATATTGAATGTTGGGATCCTGCTCTCAAAAGTACAGATATTTTTCTCTTGAGAGAAGAGTAGAGCAATTAAATGAGGGAGGACAGAAAAGAAGAAAGAAAGGAAATAGATGTTCTCACATGCATGCCTCATTTAAAATCTTACATGCTTTAATACAACATGAGATCTAAAATCTATATACCAAGATAGGATGTAATAAGGCATTGTTTATATAGCTCACACCTGTTGCAAGGAAACCATGTAGCCTGGTCTAAGCTAGCGAAATAGGGCTTAGGAAATGATGTTGTTGTTCAGAATAGCTGATGAGGTGGGCTTATGGTAGGGGATGTTTTGTCGGAGTCAACAGAACTAGTTGTAAAATCCCAGTCTAATCCTGAATCAGCTGTTTAAACCTGCACCAGCTGTTTTTGGCTCAGTTGCTGTCGTCTCCTGCTCCTTGTTCCCCCATCTACTCCAGCTGTCATCCCAGAGGCTCCTACCTGGGCAGCTTCCCTGTTTGTGTTTTCATGAATCTGGAAATATGCTCTTACAGACAGATAAACAGCAGTGAGGGAAAAACTTCATAGGAATTTCACTCTTAGTGGGCACCAGAAAGCTCCTAGAAATAGTATAATGCAAGCAAACCTGAATCAGAGTTTGTGTTTTCTTAGATGTTTGGTCAATCAGGCTAAATACACAAATCCAAAAGGAAAACAAGTTTCCTTAGATTGATTTTCACTGAACTGTGCTTTATTTAATCTAGCTTTTGACTTTGGTTTCTAGCAGGACAATTACTTGCTTGAATGACAACATTGGTGTCTCACTCCAGGGGGGGTGATTAGCTTCAGTATTTAAATAATCGGATGAAATCTGGGACTAACAAATCTTAATTTCATACTGAATTATAATACCATGCCCTGTTTTAGATAATACCAGATTTCTAGAAGAAAGAAGAAAGAAGAAAGAAGAAAGAAGAAAGAAGAAAGAAGAAAGAAGAAAGAAGAAAGAAGAAAGAAGAAAGAAGAAAGAAGAAAGAAGAAATCAACTGGAAACAATCCAAAGGAGAGTGACAAAAAACCACGGAAGTTTAGAAATTATAATCTGAAAGAAAAAAAAAAGAATAAATTATGTTCGTTTAGTCTGACACAAAAAAGATAGAATGAAGACACTATAATACAAAAGGTTGCTCCAAGGAGGAAAAGAACAATCTATTTCCTTTGCTTCTGTTTGATAGAACAAGAAGTAATAGGCTAAATTACAGCAGGAAAGATTTATTTTTAAAATTACAGAAAGCTTTATTGGTGAGGATAGGGAAGAGATTGCTTGGCAAGCCTTTGGAGTTTCCATCTCAATTGGAGATCTGTAGGATCGGAGTACTTGAATAACTGCTTCCTGTAGGCAGGACGATATATTAGGTGTCATCTGGAGGTCCCTTCTAGTTCTTCTGTATATTTTATTCTTCTAGTAAAACTGTAGTTTAAAAGATAGGATTCATGTACACTTACACTATCTTATTTGTGTCTTCAAGCAGTGATAAAATCCTTCTGTAGAAAAGAGAGTAAACAATGCTATTACTCCAGTGATCTTGTAATGAAAAATGGAAATACATCTTGGAGCAAAGTACTTTTTGATATACCTTCATTTAGATAATTGCACAGAAGTACTTGGAAAGTTGGCTGTAATAGGGAAAAAATAGATAATGTAAAAAAATTCATTTGTTTAAAATTACTCTTTCAGCACCTGTTACTGTTTTCTGAATGATATCACTGTAGATCACTCATGTGGGAACTTCAGAAATCAATTGAATAAAATTGCCCTAATTGCATTCAGAATGCTAAATATATTTTAGATTTTTATTTTATCATTCCCTCTATTTTAAAGATTTCATTTAACTGGAAATATTAGAAGTAGCACTTCAGTTCTCAAAAATTGTATATATCGTGTGAAATCCATTGAAAATCTAAAAGGATAAAGTGTAGACATTTCAGAAATAACTTTTAAAGTCCTTATTACTGTATTTGCAGTTGACTCTTCCAGAATAAAATGGTTGGGCCGGGGTGGCTGACTGATGACTTGCAAATCACAATTCTCAAACACATGCTCCTGACACAAAGTTTAGAATCGATTTATATGTGTTTAATTCTGGGCATTCTTTATTTTTCACAGTGCATTATAACTTAAATGCAGTTTCTTTACATTGCCTGTAATATGACTGGGACATAGCACTTCTACTGCAGAATGTCACTGAAATGTGGCTTGACTGTTCTGTTTCTTTCCCCTTCAGCTGTTTAGATCTCAGGAGATCTTGGTCCTCAAGAAGGACACAGTCAACCATCAGGGCTGAGCAACAAACTGCCCCTGGTGCCACTGAGCCATGCTCAGCTGTGTCTTGGGTCCTGGCTCACGGGAAACACTATGTCCTTCCTTGGCTTTTTCCGATGTAGACCCTGGGAGACCACTGTGCCTGCTGGTTCCAGATTCATGAACTGAGTGTAGCTGGCTAGAATCTTCACCTCACCCAGGTTTAAGTCAAACCTCATTCCTCTCTTCAGTTTTTTCATCGGAGACAAGAGCAGATATGTACCATTGGTACATTTATTTGTAATTTAAATAGCTGTGTTTGGCTCCAGTGATATCTGCATTTAGGAGACTTTGCAAGCTGCAACAGTCGAAATTGATTAAGGGAAAAGTTGTAGCCACTTACTCAATGAACAGGGAAATGAGACAAAATTTTGGAGGCTTCACTAGAGTGTAAATGTTAGACTTGGATACCTATACTCCTGCCTTCGATACATGCCCTGTAGATTTCAGAAGAGGGTGTAGTTATATGAAGTTCGCTTTAAATAAAATTGGTCAGTTATTGAAAGGGATCTGGCCTCAGTAACAGGCTGCTCTGTCAATAAAAGTTACTGGCAAGATGCTCTGCCTTCTCAAAATCATTTTTGAGTCAATTGCTTAAAGCAAGCTCAATAGGACCTTGCCACTGGTATTTTTTTCAAAATGCAACTCACTGCAAATTCCTGGAACATATTATGCCATTGAGTGTTAGGAAGACAGAAACTCATGGTTATTCATAAGAAAAGATAAACAGTGGCCCAGCCCACTTAGAAATTGTAACATTCAGCAACTTGTTGGTGTACCTAATTTTTCCATGGCTGTAGCTCTTGAGAATGTGTTCATGTGGAAAACACACTAAAATGAAAATAAATTTAATAAACAATCAAACAATTTTTTTTTAAATTGAGAAGCTTGGAAGGAAATAGTTACAAGAAACAAAAATCTTCACAGATTTTTGTTACATTTTAAAACCAGTACCTCTATTCTGGGCATTCATATTCTCTAATGGAGCTCAGGTGCATGTTCAAAGTGGTTTTACAGGTACACTTCCTTACATTCAATAGACACAATGGATTTTAAACAGTTCCATAGCAACAGATAGTTCCTTATGACCATTAACCTAGATAAGTGAGTATCAGTTTGGACCACATCCTTAGTGGTCCATAGTGGTCTGTGGGTAAAAAATTCTTTTTCTTCATCTGTTCCTGAGAGGTACTTTTTCAGTTTTGGTTTTGGCTCTAGTTTTTTTCCCTAGATGTTGCTTTACAAAGCAGGTTCATGTGAGTTATTGCATTCAGGGAAAAAATTTGTACCCAAGATCTTTGTGGTAAGAACATTCACCACAAAAAATATTTGTTTCTCTGAAATGTAGTAGCCATCGTATAACCTACCAGGTAATTAGAGCTTTTAAAAGTTGAATATAAACTTTGATAGCAGCTAAACAAATATGCCTAAATAGCAGAGATTTTTAAATGATTGTTGTTACACCTGTTGGAATTCAGAAAGGCAGTTTCACTTGCTGGTTTTGGTATTAAATCCTTCTATGCTGTTGGGACATGCCATAGCACTTCTGTGAAACAAAATACTACTAATGCTATGGTAGAGGAGGAAACCACTGCAATACCCGATGGCGGAGCTGACACAAAACCTTGGGAAGCGCAGAACCAAGCATTTTGGAAAGTGCAGAGCTTGGGTGTGAGGATGAGTGCTGGGGTGCTGTGTTCCTCAGAGCCACAGGTGTCCTGGCATGAGACCAGTTATGTCAGCAGAGGTTTCTGATGCAGGCATGGCACTTGCTGCTGGTGGAAGACAATACATCTTGGAGGAAATTACACTGTCTTGCAGAGTGGCATAAGTTTGGCATAGGTAGCTCACACTCCCCAGTCTCAGAGAGCATTGTGTCAGCACGGTGTGTAATCCAGGGCTCATGATTTACTTACCCCACATGTGTGCCTTTGGTGATGTAGCTATGTAGGAAGACTTTTGCAGCACACACATAGGCTTATTTCCTACCCTGAGATACAGTGGGGTCTTACTATATAGTAACATAAACCCGTGTTTTTCAAAGTTATGCTTAAATACACTGTTGGCACCCTATATAGTACTTCAGACCGATTCTGTGGTGATGCATATTTTCATGA
This sequence comes from Entomyzon cyanotis, assembly GCA_024500445.1. Classification (NCBI taxonomy): domain Eukaryota; kingdom Metazoa; phylum Chordata; class Aves; order Passeriformes; family Meliphagidae; genus Entomyzon; species Entomyzon cyanotis. The sequence continues at coordinate 28,422,733 of JAKEPQ010001018.1, forward strand.
AGCGTAATGAGACTTAAAAATGTAAGTGACAAATTTTAGAGAAAATTGGATTAAGTGGTTTGATTCTCCATTATCAAGTTTTCAGTTTGAGACTGGTAGCTCTCAGACTGGATGTGTGCATTATCACCAATGTATTTGTATAGCAGTGATTCCTAGAAATATGAAACAAATCTCAAAAGACAGCATTTGCCTTTCTCAAAATTTTGGGTTGGATTTTGTTGTGTGTTGTAGTGGTATTTTGTATTCCTGCAAAGCCAGTTGCCCCTGTGCAGACTTCTGTGAGACACCTGTGGTGAACTGTATTGGTGCAATTCTTCTTCCCAATGTTGGGCCAATACATTACCAAACCTAGTCTTGCTTACATAGAAGGACATTTGATTCTCTATTATCTGCTTGGTATGCAGTCTTCACAGAAAAAAACATGAAAGGGCGGTTTTGGATTCTGGTCTGTTATTCCCCATGTCTGTGTTCACAATGCCTTCCCACGTCAGTGTTATTCAGAATTTCATAAATATGACAAAGTTTGTGGATGTCAAATTGTCCTCCAGTCTTGGGTTTCTTTTCCACATGGCTCTGGGGGAATCTGCATTAGACCAAACAGATCATTTAAGGGCGGTGGAACTGCTGAGTCCCAGACTCTTTTAGGTATTTCCAACCACATTTTGAAGCTCTTTCTTATCTCACAGACATTTCGTGGAACTGCATAATGGTTGGGTTTGGAAAGGACCTCTTGAGATCCTGTAGTCCAACCCTCCTGCTAGAGTAGGTTCACTTGGAGCAGGTTGCATAGGATGGTGTCTTTGAATATTTCCCTGGAAGGAGACTCCTCAACCGCTTTGAGCAGCCTGTTCCATTGCTTTGTCAGCTTCAAAGTAAACACATTTTTCCTCCTATTCAGATAGCACTTACTGTGTTTCAGTTTGTGCCTGTTGCCCCTTGTCTCATCTTTGGCACCACTGAACTGCGTCTGGCCCCATCCTCTTGACACATCCTGCCTTGAACATAGTTAATGTGCATTGCCCTGGTCTCCTCTCAGTTGTCTCTTCTTCAAGCTAACCAGGCCCAACTCTCTCAGCCTATCCTCATAAGAGGATAGCATTACTGTTGAATGATGCTCCATTCCCCTCATCATCTTTATAGCCCTCTGCTGGACCCTCTCCAATAGTTCCTTGTCTTTCTGGTATCTTTGTCTTTTTTGATTTGACATTGAGTATCTTCTTGTAAATAGGTTTATCTGCTTGTTTGGGGATGCACATGTGTGTATGTGTGTGTCCATGTGTGACCGAGTTTAATTAGTTTTTTCTTTTTTCTACTTTCTGGTCACCATCCACACCTGTTCATACCACACTTCAGGTTTTGATAGTGGCTGCCATGTAACTGAAAATGAGCTGGGCTTTTAAAGAGCCTGCCTGTACTAAACATTTTGTAGGCTGTTGTGGGATGATGAGGGATTGTCTTGGCCTAGCAAAAGGTATTTGTATTTGTTAGATGGAAAAAAGACAGTAAGACCTTCTAAAAGTTAACGTATTGGATTTATGTGGCTGTAGAGGATCATGAGAATGCTTAGGTCATAAACAGTAAGGAACTTTTAATGAGACATTTTTGAAGTTAGACAGTTTTGACTACAATTTTAATATCCTTAGGTAAGTCATAATGTTTTAAAAATAATTTAATAAGTTTATTGTGACCGTAACACATTACTAAAATAGAATTATGTAAAAATAAATTAATTTATGTTGGACTGATGAAATAAGATATTCTAGAAGAGGTGTGAAATACACAAGTATACAAGCAAAACACTTTTGGTATGCTTAAGAAATAATTCCTTAGACTTTTTCCCAAGATGACGCTTTTACTTTCTGTGGATCAACTTGTCCTGTCAGTGTAAAGATGCTGTGTCTTTAAACCACTATTGGTGTTGTGGTTTAGGAATGGCATTTCCCATTTTAGTGTTCCCACTGAAACACTCTAAACATGTGCTGCACACCTATTCCGCTCTTGCCCTCTCCCTCCCCTGTGGCGGGACAGAGAGGAGAACTGGAAGCACAAACGGTAAATGTCATGGGTTGAGATAAGAACAATTTACTGGAAAAAGCAATGAAATTTTTAAAACAAACAACAACAAACTGTAGCAGTAACAATATCAAACATGAGTTCTTACCAAAGGGAACCCCGACAACACCCAACCACTCCCTCCACCACACTACGTGACCCAGAAGGGACCCTTCCGCCACCCCTGGAACTCATGGGTGGTGGTACAGAATAACCTCTGGGTCCTGCTCATGTCCCTCCTGGTCACTGCAAAAACTAACTCTGTCCTGGCCAGAACCAGGAAAAATGGGGATGAGAAACCTCTTGCAATGCCTTGCTTCCAGTTACTTCTGGAGTTATTTTTAGTGAGCAGGGACATTTGTGACTAACAAATTTATCAAGTGTCCATTAAATTTCATACAGTCTTAGTTGGATCTGGTGGTCAAAAGTCTTTAACATCTCTATGACTTCCACTGTTGTTCTAGATTTGGTTGAAATTGTCCAAGAGGTTGAAAACTTACCAGGGAAATCGGGGTAATAGTTGAGTGAGTGGATAATGAGCCTGCATAAGCCTAATTTCCTTAGGACATTATACAACAAAATGAACAATCTGCTGGATGAGGACATCTTCAATGTTTAGCAGTATAGATGTTTTGTTTCAGTTGTTAATCTTACTGCTAGTTTGTGGAGAGAAGTTAAGTTTGCTTAACAGAAAATATAGCTAATCAGTCTTCATCAGGCTTGGCCTTTTCTTTGGAAAACAAGTAAGAGTTAAACTGAAAATATTCTATCTTGAGTTGTCTGTAGTTAGCATTTCTGATCAGTACATCCAGTTCTTTCTTCTCTCTTTCCTTTTAAAATTATGTTTTTATTTCAACCACTTTCTACCAGCAGGCAAAGCTGCTGTTACACTGTACCCAGCTGTGAAATCAATATGATTTTCATTACAAAGATAACAGAAACTCTCTTAGAAAGACTGTGAATTGCCAAAGGTCAAATAACAGTCAGTGGCACAGCATAGAATTTAGATGCACTAATTAAAAAATCCTGTGGTATAAATATATTAATGAAATGCACCCTGAGAAATGTTTGCATTTAAGATGGCAACAATTTAAAGGTATTACATTGTTTCTTTAATTACTGTAGTTCACGTAAGTCACATCAAAATGTGATGGATTCTTTCTCTGGTTTATGATAATTTCTTATAAAAATAGGTATTAGCTCTTGTTTCCTTTTTTAATTCACAAATATTTGAACTTGATTAGATTATAAAGTGTAACAGGCACAGAAGACAGAACATATCTAGTTATATTTCTGTCATATTGAACTCTAAAAATTACACATACACCAAATTAATGGGTGCATCAGTTATTTCTTTGATATATGACTTCATTAGGAGCAAGAGGAAGTGCACCATCAAACTGAAAGCAGCACTTGAGTCTTTCAGCCAAAGGAGCCAATTCTATTTAAATTAAAATCAGCATTTAAAAATAAATGTTATTACTCTGCCCAAGATCATCCTTGATCTCTTCTTTTAAAGCTCAATTTTTCCAGCAGTAAAGTAACATTTGCCTTATATCAGATATTAAAAACAGGAAATAAATTATTTTGCTACTTGTATTTGTTTGATATTCCTCTCTCATGTCTCTCTATTTTTATTTAAATTCTGTCTTTTCCATGCCATGTGCTTAAACAGTAAACTCAGACTGCCAGTTATTGTGGGTTTTAATAGAAAAAGTTCCTCACCTTACAGCTGAGGGGTTTTTGCGTTGCTGTGCTCCCTCTGCTGGATAGTGCCTGTTAATTTTTGTTCCCTGATCTGTACTAGTATCCGTGTTCTATAAACAAGCAATCACGCTCTCTTAGAGATATAAAAAGTGAGAATGCGTCATTTTGGTCTCAGATAACATGAAGGTGACATCTGTAGGCTAGGAAAAATCCTGTTGTCTGGCAGCTCGAAAAGCCTTCAGCAGACATTTGGGGAGTAATAATTTACTATCTCTTGAACAAAAGCAGATGGACACTAAATAACCTTCTTTCATTTGTATAACTTAGAGAGGATGATGTTGATTCTCATACTCTGCTAAGTACAACAGTATCCTCAGATGTCCCTGTAATGTTATTAGTGTCTCAGTCTTAGTGGCATGGTTCTCATAACTTGCTTCATCCTTTGTTGAATCTTACAGAGTCACTGCTGGGCCAGCATTTGCTAGGTGGAGAAAGCAAACATGTTCTCATGCTCAGTGCCAACCCCACAGTAAGGTGGTGAGAATGCAATCCTTTCCTGTCTCCACTGCCAGGGGCAAGAAGGAGGAAGAGAATACTCCAGTTTTGTTTCTAGAAGTGATTTTGGTCTTTGTGGCCTATGACTTTATGGGGGGTTTTGGGCTTGTTCTCCTTCTCACCTTTCTCGCACTGCTGTCACACAGTGAACCTGGATTTGTTGGTCCGTCCTTCCTCCCTGCTTATCTTCCTTCCTCTCTTCCTGCTGCCTGCCTGCCTGCCTCCCTTCTTTTCTCCCTTCCTCCCCAGTAGGATGTGGCTTGGCTGGGCACATGCAATTTAACTGATCCAATGTCACAGCTCTCTCTCAATTGACCCTGGAATCTCCTGACCCAGGGGCCACCCAGGTTTCCCCATGGAGCACTGCCCAGATCAACCAGCCCCTCTCAAGCTCCCAGCACTTCTCTCTGTGCTGGCTGACCCAAGTGGTCCTATGGAAAGGAGACGGAAACTCAACATCCACTTCAGCTGCAGGTGATTTTCCCCATCTAAGCTGCTTCTTCCCAGATCTTGAGCCATGGTTTTCCCAAGGAAGTTGGATACTTTTGCAGTTTCTTTCAAATTTAATGTGATGTTATAAATACCACTGCATATTAGTAACAACAAATGGGGATTTTTTTTTTTAACTTGGCATGGCTGCCCTTACAGATTAGTCCATATCTTTCCCATATTTTAAAAGAGATCAGGCTTGTAGCCTGTTCTTGAAAAGAAATAGAAATTTCCAATTCTTTGGGGCAGTAAATTATTTTATTTAATTTGCCATTTATTTAATTTACTGTTGTTATATAATGCTAATTTAAATTAAATATAGTTATTTACCATTAATATTTACTTAATTTAGCATTATTTTATAACAGTAACTATTTGATTCCTGGTTCAACTAGGAGACTTGTTTCAGGAAAAGACATTATGGGCAAATTCTAGTTAAGAATTTTTTTTCTAAGTTCAGTTTTAAATTTCAATATCTGAATATATAAATTAATATTCAATGTCTTTGAATCTCCCAAACAGTCCTACAGTGAAGTAATCAGCCTAATTATCTTCTCTGATTCTCAGTAATAAATTAAAACAACTGCCATCTACATATACACTTTCTTTTACAAAAGAAGGTGCTTTTTAAAACCATTTTTGAATGAAAAAACTGGTTAGAAGAACAAATTCCCAGTTCCTAAAACCTTCAGTTCTTCCTGTTCAGAAGAAAAGATGGATGCTTGGTACATTCTTCTTTTGCTAAAATAATAAAAGCTTTTGCTGTTGAATAAACATTCTTCCTTAATTTAGCAGGGCCTAAATAAAATCAGCATTACCATTTGCAGGACAGCTTGTCCTAGGGTCAATTGATGACAGTTCTGATGGTGGTGGGGCTGGGCTGAGGGGGCTGGGAGGGTCCCTCTATGGGACCTGCTATGCAGGAGCTTCCAGGATCAGGTGGGAAATCTTTTGCCTCAAATGTCCATTGAGTTATAGCAACTAAAACACTTGACAGTGCTTGTCTCAGCAAGAGCACACACCATATGCTTTGGGAACATTCCCAAGCAGAATATTATCCTCCTAGTGTCACAGCAAGCTCATTAATTCTCCAGTTACCCATTCAGTGGGACTAATCCAGCAGCCCCTGGAGTCAGTCAGGAGATTCAAATTGTCTTTAGGATGCTTGAATAAAACCTTAGATGAAGTTTGCATAATTTAAGTCACACCAGTGGAATTATTTTCCAAAGATTTAAATGTTTGTTAATTTGCCAATTTCTTTATTCTAAGCTACTTGTTTTCCTCCATCTTCTGAGGAGCAGTGACATGAATTGGAAAAATGAATATGTTTTTAAGCTGGATTTGACTTTGTGTTCATGGCTGCTATTTTCCTAAGTATTTCCAGGGAAGGACTAGAATAAGCTTGCATTGGCATTTCATGTAATACTAACTCAAATGCAAATATATATGTTGAACAGGTTTTTTCTCCAAATATGTGACCACTTCATGGGAAGAACTGTGGAAATTTCATAGTTGATGTGGATAAAGAAAGTGCCAGTTTAAGCCATTGTAGTTTTCAGTCAATTCCAGTCATTCTTTATTGCTCTCTGTCCACACAATAAATTTAGTAGAAAAATAATTTTTTGCAAAGTATCTTATTATGTGTGAGAGAGGAAGAATTGGTATTTGCCAAAAAGAACCACCCCTCAGATCCCAATATTTTTCCAGACCATATTTCTTCATATGTTGGAAAATTTTCTTTTCACTCCTCTGCATTTTAACAGCAGTTTGGAAAATGTTTTGTGGGGAAAAAAGGAGAATTGGATATGTGAGAACCGAAAAGGAATGAACCTACAAGCTACACAGACAAAAGATACTATTTCAGAGTATATTTATGGTAGTGGGAGGGAAACTTAGATCAAACAAGAAGAAAAGACTGGAGAGGATCTACTCCAGATTCCACTGATGTGGTAACAACTGCTATTACAGTGCCCATCTTTTTGAATTAAATATTGATAGAAATAAGTGAATAAAAGACTGAGTAAACTGGAATGTGTATTCTCCTTCTGTGAAGTGCTTTTTTTCAGCATCTGCAGTACCAGAATCAACACCCTTTTATACAATTAATAGTACTAAATAAGGCAATCAGCTGACAGGAAATAAGAAAGTTCCTATGGCAACTACAAATAAGCACAGGAGGAAAAATGCTTCAAATGCTGTCAGCAGACAGCATAGAAGGTGGCTGCATATAGATAACAGAATAGGAGCAGAATTAAATCCTACTTGTAAACATATGCATTTTGACTGCTTTTACTGGTACTTTTTTTCTTCTCTTTTGTTTTGTTTTTTTTTTCCATGAAATAGGACCATGATACCTTGTTTACAGAGTCTATTTACCAATATTTCAGGCTGGTTTGCTGACATAGGATCCTGGTTTTACAGCCTATGAAACACGAGGACAGAGCCTTGCATCTTCAGGAGAGCAGCTGTGTCCCCTCAGATTTGGACACTTTAAGAAAGTCTTTGGTTGTTTCAAGTCTCGTGCGCCTCTGGCACTTCCTCTACCTGTTACTCTTCGGTTCCTGCATACAAAATGTTTGAAAAAAATTTTGGGTAGAAGCAGAATGTCTGGTAGAGATGTGACTCGTGGAAGAAATAGATCTGTAACATCATGTCGACACTACTTACCTTCATTTAAAATTGCACCAAGCTTGAGAAGCTGTAGATGATAAAATCCCTGACGGAGGGCAAACCTGAGTTGTGCAGCTGCACTGCTGAGTCCATGTGTAAGCTGCTCCTTTCATCTCAGAGGGAGAATTAGTTTTATGAACAGTTTAACTCTTGAAATTCCTGAGTTATCTGTTTTTCCATCCTATCTGATCTTCCTACCTTCACCTCTCTCATAAAAAGCAAAACCAAACCCTCTCCCACCCCTACCAGATATGTGCATGGCAGAGAGTGCTGCATCACTTCCCCTTTGCTCTCCCTTCTCTGAAGTTGTTGTCCCTGCAGACACATCCAGGCTCCCTATTCTGATACTCAGATGTTGATATTTTCATAGTAGAACTCTTCTGCTGAGCAGTACAGGACCCTGCCTGTGTGAACAGAACACCCTGAACAGAGTGGCTCTGTTCGTGACCTGGGGTGGGTGACAAACCCACTATCAGTGTCTTGGCCAGCTCAGGAAACTTGGTTTCTGAGACAGAATATTCAGCCCTGCAGTTAGCAATGGGATTGTATTTCTCCCCTGTTATTTCTATCCTGTTAAGTGATTACAATGTGAGAGAATGCCAAAGCAAGACCAAAAGTAAGAACTGGGAGAAATCTGGTCAAACAGCCTTAATGTCAGTAGAGGCTCTTATATGTAGTCAGGACTTCTGTAATTTCTGGTTTTTTATGTGTCTATTCTGATTGCTGACCCAAATTTTGAATTCAGCTCTCAAAGTGTAAAAGGAATTCCATTGCTCCAAAGACATCTTAATTTTCAGTTTTAATATTATGCAACTCAGAGGACCTTCAGGGGCAAGAAGCCCACTCCTCACTTATGGTGAGCAGCTACGTCATATAATTGCTTCCATAAAATCAATTTGGATGTGTTGCTATATATATATTTATATATGCTTCCCAATCATGTTGTTCCATACTTATATGATAGTGCGTGTCAGATGTAACCCATCATTATGTGACTCAGGCTGCAAGTAGACACATGTAACCACAGGCATGTGGAGTATGAATAGATGTCAGGCACTGATACTATTATAGCTTAGTCTGCAGTTTGGGTATGTACAGGCTGTTGTGAACAATACCCAGACCTGTGTGGACTATACTTGCACTGCCTGCAAGTCACCACATGCACAACTGCAGAGAAATTTAGGAACAGATCATTAGGTAGTCCACAAACAAAACATCAGAAGCTAGGTGATAGAGTCACTCAAAGGGAATCACTTTCTCAAACTGGCTGACAAGAACAAGTGTAAACACGTTGTGTTTTGCTCTGACTTAATTAGCACAGCAAAGAAATTAGCTGTCTTCTGATTGAGTAAAGGTGGATACAACACATAAATATTCCAGCAAACAAAATGCTTCTGAAATTACCTGAACCACAATGTCACTGTAAAGGGAAATTACACATTATATTGTAACAGAAATTCAGGGCATGGCAGCTGGGTGTTGGCAATTACCTCTAGGTGCATAACAAACTCATTGTAATTCGTGTTGTGACTACCAGGGCAGAGCAGACTGTGTCTGTGGGAGCTGCAGGCCTTGTGATAGGGAGCATTTGGTCTCTGAGCCACCCGTTCCTGGTAGCAGTGTCAGGCAGGTACAGCCTGAAGCAGGAGTCAAGGCACAACCTGTTCTGTCCTTCCCTCCTGTCTGTGAGTACACTGTGCTCTTCAACAGCTAGAGGAACTTATTGACCATTTCCCTGGTGCTGCTACAGAGTTGGGTAATTGCAGTGATTACAATGATTAGATTACAACGCAGTTTTTCCTACTGTGCTTGTGAAATGCTGCAGGTCATCCCACCTTTTATTCACGGCAGATGGTAGATTTGCTGAGTGTATGAATGGGTGCTGCAGGACTAATCCTCTTTCCCCCCTCAGCCCCGCCCCCCCCGCTAGGTTATATTCTTCACCTGGGGTGAACTAGCAGGGCAGTAAAACAGACAGCATGTCTACTTTGTGCAAGTCAGACTTGACATTTAGTTTATCCTCTCATGTTCAATAGCTCTCTGCTGAGTTGAAATAACAGCAACCAACGGCAGGCAAAAAGAGCATCAGCAACCTCATAATTTTTCTTCCTTAGGTGAACAGATGTTCTTGATTGGCTGAAGAATCTAAAGACAAGTCTTAAGAAAGAAATAGAAGAAACTAAATACATAGTCTGAATGTTTGTATTAAACAAGCTTTAAAGAATACATTGGGACATTGGGATTAAAAAGTTTAGGTTAGGTTTTGTTTTGGTTTTTGTTTGTCTTTTTTTTTAAAATACATTTTTGAAATAAAAAATGTTAATGTATCTTTTACAAATTTAGTTTAGTTGTAACAGAACAAACTAAGGTGGTGTACTTACACCTGTAAGACCTATACTAAAGACTGCTTCTAGTGGCTCAGAACATAATTGCTGAAATGCTGACTGCTGAAAATACCAAAATTTATGGAGGTTTAGGTCTTAAAAATATCTAAAAAGCGCAAAAACCAGTTTTCATTTGAAAAATGTGCTTCAAACAATTGAAGCGTTAAAAGAATTTCAGAAGCCTTATTTGTGGAAGGGATAAATGAAATGTCTTTCTTCTCTGCGATGATGTTTGTCATCTTTTGCTCTAATAAAGTCCACATCCACTAGACCTGGTGAACTTTGTGATAACAGATTTGGCTTACCTAAGCTGATACAAGAATCTAGTAACAGCAACAACTGTTTTGGCAAGTGCAACACAGTCAGATTAGTCTATCCAGCAATGGCCACTGGGTAGACACAGAAGATGAGATGGAACCCTCACTAATCATCACTACTCCAGCAAAGTCCATTGTTGAAACTGTCTGGTATAGGACAGGGCAGAGAGAGGCACTCACAGGGTCTGAAGTTCAGGTAACTCCTGCTGACCAAGAATGTGAACAAACTCCTAAAAAACCCCCACTTTTTAGCTGGAAAGAAGTTAAAATGGGGTGGAAAAGGAAGAAAACAGGAATCCCTTTGCAATATTAATGTGTTGTGTAATGGATTTTTCCTTTAGGGAGTGACTAGTGTTCTACTGAGAACTTCATACTAACAGATCTCATTTAGTGTATCACTTGCAGATTATGAATGGCAATTCTCTTTGTTTCATTGATGAAAATGTCAACAAATTTTTATACAATGAAGTTACACTAGTTGTTTGTGAATAGTATACTTGGAATAAAACACTTTATAGTGATTCTGTGAGCACTTGGAACAAAGACTTCTGAAATAAAATAAAATTGGACAGCGTACATACAAGAAGTCAGTCTGTGTTGGTGTGGGAGATTTCTCAGAAACTGAAGGAAATTCTAAAATTGGTGGGTCAAATGTTCTCTTGGAATAGTCATCCTATTCTGTTGGAATTAACTTTTCTCATTCAAAACAAATGTAAAATTTTGCGTGAAACAGTTTTTCAGCTAACATAAAGAAGGCTCATTCATGTGCTTATTCCTAAGGAATGCAAAACTCTTTTGGCTACTACTGAAATGAAAGTCAAAGTTACTTAGTACCTCACAGGACTGAGCTAAGAGTAATCAGGGGTGTTTGCACATTCATGGGACCTCAGGCAATGAAGTAATGTCATCTATTTAGTGGCCTGCTATACTTAATAAATATAGCTGTCCCACAGGAAACTCATTGCGCATGTTTAACCTGAGAATAATCAGAAATATTTTGTTTTATTAGTAAATTAAATATATGAATTCATTGCATCTTCAAAACTGAGAGTACTTTTCATTTTGAGTTCATAGTTCTTTCCTTGTTCAACATGTTTCTGTTTCTTCAGCAAGTGTAATTTGGCAGAAGAAAAATATATTACTGATGCGTTAAAATCAATCATGTTACTAAATGCAATATTCAAAAAGTTCTTCAGATATTCTGGAAAAAAATCCAAATGATGACAAAATGTAGTGCAATGATTAGTACTCATTTGCCATACTGAAGACAGAAATATGTGGTAGTTTAATTTTACTCATGATTATAAATGGCTCTTGACTCCATTGGAAAGTCCAGCTATACCACAGCTTTTGAGATAACCAGGTTATCTTGCACATACAGCTCAAAACGCATGTGGCAGAGGGACATGTGACATGCATAAGTCACTGTCCCAAGCCCAGCACAGTGCATATCATTTGCATCTCACAGAACATATTTATCATTTTATGCTAATGTATGGTAAGGAAATTTTTCAAAGAAGTGTAGTGGGAGTGTTTGAAAGCTTCTTATTGTAAGTCACTGGATTAATTTATTAAGCATGGGCTCCAAATCCTTGTTCCAAGTTCAGGCCCTTCTAGGGAATACACAGGGATGATGAGTGTCAGAGAATCTCCTGATTGCAGGACACAAGACAGAGGGGAAGCTGCCAGAAACCTCCATCTTTTGGAAAGCTGTGATGGTAAGAAGGATGGAAATCTTTGGGGCTTGTATCCATAATCAGCTACTGATGGTTTTAGCTGAGGAACAGGAGATCCAAGGGTGCCAGCTTGCCCAGTGAGAGGCACGAACTGCAGGAAAGGAGCTAGGAAGCCCTTAGCAGTCTGGCCCCTCAGATGGCAGAGGTTCCTTGGACTACTCCTGCACTGCTAAACAAAGTGAGACCAGAGAGGATGCTCAACCCTTTGGCCCTGGGGCACAGGCTGCCTATGTCCACCTGCACCCTTGGCTCTACATCTCTTCCAGCTGCCCTGTGGCATTCCTATGACTGCAGCTCAGAGCTGCTGTCTGAAGTGATGCTGTTGTCCTACAGTGAAGCTGAAGTTACACCTTGAGCTCCCAGGGCCATGGCATGGTACAGGGAGGGTGGCCAAGGGTGGCCTGTCTTCTGGGACTTGAAGGGGGGCCATGTTTGGTGGAGGTAGTGTTTGGGGTACTGGAAACATTAAATAGTATGGGTAACCTCCATCTTGGAACCTTGGCCCTCTTATCTACCAGGCGAGAGACTCTAAACCAAAGCCTTGGGTAAAGGTTTAGCCTGATATTTTTTTCTGCTGTCACCCTTAGCATGATTTTTTTTTCATGGAAAACCTGGTGTTACAGAGGAACGCTTTGTGAAATTGCACCAAAGAGACATTTTTACTGTTTGTCATTGGATTGTATTTCACTGCTAAATCCCATCAACTCCAGAAAGATGTCAGGACAAAATGGAAAATGTGTCGCTGCTGTCATCCCAAGTTTTGTTTCCAGTTCTTTACGTTAAAGGTCTGATTTCTACAAAATTTTGAGGTTGATCTTGTTCTTGTCCCTTCTAGGTTTTGGGAATATACTGTTAGGTATTAAATCAGATCTTGGTTTTGCTCATGGTATGTTTATGTATTGTAAAATCATATAGTCTAAATGGTGCTCCTAGGGAAGCATATCAGCACTTCAAACCATAAGATTATAATTTTCTCTGTAGCCATTCTGCATTTTGTTACTGTTTGCATGTGTTAACATTATGTATTTAAAAGCATGTTAAAAGGACACAAAGTTTAGAAAATCAAGCAGTAAAATGTAGTTTTGTTTCTTTCTGGCAGGAATCTGTGCAATTTTAACTAGTTTCCTTTGGGTTTATGCACTGCGATCAATCTTTAAAAGAACACACGCTATTTTTTTGTTCTTGTCAATTAACCTCTTCCACTGGAGCCTTTTAAAGTCAGACACCTGGCATGGAAACATGTTTCATATAGATGATCCATTAATGAACTCAGTATTTGATTTTATCCTTGTGTTTGCTGAGCATCCAATGCTGATTCATTTCACATTGTGCAAGCCTGATGTAATGCAGAATTATTTGTTTCCTTACAACCATTTTTATCATGTTCATCATTAGAGTACTCAGCTGTTTTGCAAGCAGTAATGAACTTCTTGCCATACTTGTTTGCTGCAATGAAGAATATTATTAGTCCCAATTTTCAGATAATAAGCTGAAGCAGAGAAATATGAATAATAACTTTACAAATTTTGAACTCCAAGGAAGAAAACAATAGACAGTTATTCTTCAGACTTTATTAGTTCACAGTACAGCCCTAGCTCATGGTGCGGGTGTGAGAATCCCACACTTCTGCAAGACCACAACAGCCAGCTAACGCACAGCAAAGGGGCTGAGGAAGGATGATTTGGGGAATGGCTTTGTGAGGTTAGCTAGGTAAAATGTCTAGAAAGGAGACCCATGCATTCCCTTACCAACCACAGGAAATGGTCCCATAGATGTAACCACCTTGTGTAACCTCCACCTTAGTTTTGTGTCTGTCTGCTGGCACAGCACAGCTGGGAAAAGCAATTGTAGAGACAGTCTGGGCTTAGCCTCCTTTATCCTGGGGTCAGAAAGAAAATAGGCTTAGCCTGGACAGAATCCGTGGAAATGCTATTTATCAACTGCTACTAATTATAGGCAATCAGATATTTTCTCAATTATTTATAACTTGTCTATATTTGAGTATTATACCCCTCTATACACATAGATGCACAACAAAAGACTTATCCATCACGCAAAGACTATTCAATGCCAAATTTCATTTTCTTCCCTCAAGATATTATACTGCCAGAATTTATTGACAAAACTGTTGTAGTAATCACTGGTAAATAGCATGATTGGCAAATAATATATTTTCTGCTGATTTTATTATTGAAAACAACTGGACAATTTATGCTAACACTCTTTTGGAAATCAGACATGGAACATTTCATCCCCAACAGTTAAATTCTGGAAGAGTTTTTAATGACTGAAATGAAGGGTTTCTAACGGGAAGAGTTTGGCAGCATTAACTACAAAGAGCCTTTGCCATTCAGACCACAATTGCTTCTCCCAAACTGTGAGTTGCAAATCATCTCTGCCCCTAATTCTTGCCAGAGTTACAGTCCCTGGTAAGAACACCCAAGAGTTTTAATTTTTTTACTTGTATCATGGAGGTAGAGAGGTTGAGTAGCTCCAGTATATAGTATTTGTATGAATACCCCACTGCTAAAAGCATATATGAAAGTATTTGAGGAAAAATTAAGAAGCAGAAATTACTTGTCTTATGTACAAGGTACACAATGCCTGTAATGAATTTTTTCAGTTTATTCGTCTTTCTGGAATGAGTAGGAATAATGTTATCTGTTATTTGCACAGCTGATAACTTCCAGCTGTAGAATCAGGGTAAGGTATTTACAGTTTTGATTTGGTTTGATTTTAGTCATATGAATTTCATGTGAGAAAGACACCAGCTTATGTTAACTTGAGTCCTGCCACAGATAGAAAAACAACAGTGTGTACTTGTCAGGGGAAATAAGTTGTAAAGAGAGTATACAAAGGAGTATGCATGATTGTGGTAGAAATGGTTTTGCGTTTTTTTACTTTGCTCGTAGAAATACTAAGTGCCATAACTTTTTTTATAAGCTTAAAAAGAAAGCCCAAGTGCCTCATCTTTGAAGTGTTTATTTAGCTTCTGGTAAAGACAATACTTTGTAAAATCCATGCAGGAACTATTTTGACAGCATGGGGTTTAGATGGGCTTATTTTTACATCTTTGGGACTTGTCAGTCATTTTGTACCTTTTTATTTCACAGTCAGACTCCAATTACAACATGTCCATAAAAGTTGGAAAATACAGCATGGAAGACATTATTCTGTATTGAAGTATTCCTCAGAATATTTGGTGTGTGTATTTGGGAGGAGGTGAAGAAGAGCATCAGCAAGGAGGTGTTTTTCCTTATGCTTGCAAGACAAGTCCTGGTGAACTTCTTGTGACTGGGAAGATTACACCAGCACATTGCGAAAAACAGATTTTCACTATAAGCACAGTCATCTCCCACCTCCATGTGTCAGGGCACAATAGAAAAGCCAGATTTTTATGATTGATAAAGCAGAATTGATTGGATGTGCCTTAAGTGTCAACAGCCTGAGTGACATTTTACCAGTGTGATGGTAAAATTATTGATATTTAACATTTGAGAGTTCTGGCTAAGAAGTTTATCTTGAGTAAAGAACAGTCCTTTCAACTCAGAGCTTGCAGTCTCTTTCCCTGCCCCACTGCTAATTGAAGGCAATACAGAGTATGCCTGAAAATAGAGGCTCCACATCCTCACTTTCTTTACTGAGTGAGTCCTGCTTGAAGCTATGACAGCTACGCAAGCCACCGAAGAAGTCTGTCCCTGTTGGAGATACTTAAACAGGGATACTTAAATTTCTTAACATCAAAATGACTGGTTTCTCTCACTTCTTGTATTTTATCTTTTTTAATTCCCTGACACAGCCTATATTACAGTGATTGCAGGCTGCAATCACTTAGCAGAGCATAGGGGAGCAGTGAGGATGATACTGTCGGCATGTTCTCTCACTGTGATCACAGTTAACAAAACTCTTGTCTGACCTGTTCCAAACTGTGTTATTACACACTTGGATTGTCCAGATCTCCCACTCCAACCTGTAGGCCCAAACTTTGATGGTAACAAGGTTTTTATGATAGAAAAACAAGTAAGTAATTTGTATATTAAAAAGAAAAATCTCCTTTGTTTTCCCTTTTTCTGTTCAGTTGTAAGTCTTTTAGAGGTCTTTGCATGGCATTTCAGTAATCTTTATCTTCAAGAATTCAAGCAGCTCTCTTAGCCCAAAGGAACAACTTTTAAAGGTACTTATTTTGCTTTGCAAGACCACATCCGCTCTGAAGAGAAACATATTACTTGTAATTTATAATGTAATATTGTTTCTCTGAGTCATCATAATGAATCCACATTAGTTTATTATCACACTCAGCCCCAATACATTATATAAATGATGTTGGGTAGCTTGTGTATCTGAACACTACAGTCTATCCCACTGCTTCTCTTGTCCTGTCCTGTATTGCTTAAGGTAGTAATTGCTGCTGCTGCTGGAGTAGCACTGTTGTTGCAGTACATGAACCTATAACTACACAGCATCGTCTACTCAGTATGGAATCAGGTACATTTCAGATTTGTAGTTATTACCATTTATGATTAAAATATTTATAGTCTCGAGGTACAATCCATAAACATCTGTTTATGTTCATGCTTACCAACATAAAAAAGCCAACCTTTTTTCTTTAAATTGAAAGGTCTTGGTTTAAAATGAGTACACTTTTCTTTAAAAATGCTATTTATATTCATGTCAATGACAGTCTGTTCTAAGGCCTAAATTTGCTCTTACTGTTCTCAGATGTTAATGAGTTCAAAAGCTCATTTTGTCTAATAATATGTATCACATTGAATAAATCTTCACGTTGTATAAGTCTTTCAGAAAAGAGGGTTTGTTTGGTGTGTTGTGGTTTGTTGGTTTTTTAAACTTTGGAGCTTTTTCAGTTTCTGCTGTATTGGTTGAAGCTTTCCTGAATTACTTCCAGTGGAATTTTTAGTTGAGTTGCAAACACAATATTTTCTTCATTTGTGTTATTTCATCTAAAGCTGATAGACTGAGTTAAAAAAGCAGGAAAAGGAGTTTCTGTCTTCCAGTTTAGAAACAAACTCCCAAATGGATAAGAAAAGCATCAGTTGAATCTGAAAATTAAAGAATATCTGGACATGTCTGTGATTATGTTCTTGTATATATGGCTGCTTTTCAGAAGTGCCTCGGCATCTTAATGGCACTGATTTTGATGGAGGAAAAGCAGCTGGCCAACTGCAGTAATTCTGAAATCCCACAAGGTGATGAGCTGCTTTTTTCAGCAGCAAATACCTTTGGAAGTGAGGGCCATGATGACCAGAAGCAATATGTTAGTTCACTAACTACAATTAATAGTTCTTTTGCCTAATGTTGTAGTTTTAAATACAAAACATAGTTTAAAAGCTTCATTTTTGTGAAACAGCAACAAAGGATCATTTATTTTACCTGCAGAAGCCATTTTAACAGGCTCTTTTTGTGTATTAAAATTTTAATTCCATCTTTCATCTGAATACTGCTTATAAACATCTTAAGACAAAAATAATCACCAGAAAGTGTGTCCATTGCTATTATCTGACATTAAAAAAAAATTAAAAGAAAAAATTATATATACAACTAATCATCTGAATAAAAGTACCTGGGCCAGATGAAAAAAATGTGTGAAGAGGTTAAAAATACTAAGTCCAGCATAACTATAACAAAAATTGAAAATTTTTGGCAATCAATGTAAATTAAATTTTGTGCTCTACTCTGACGGTGCCCATAGTTAGAGCTGTTGTAGAACACAGGCCAAGCAGGGTTGGAGCCCAGCTGTGCAGCCAGTGAGCCAGGACAGTGCCAGTTGCATCCCCTGGGCACAGGAAGCACAGCCTCTCATGGGGAAGGGTCTGGGTGGTCTGCAGTATACATGGGCCTGTTGAATAACAGGCCAATTTTCACTTTTTAGCTTCAAAAGGGACTTTCTTTTTAGCAAATCACTCAGGGTTGTTTTTAATATTTTATTCTTAGTGACATCTTTTTGGGGGCAGAGAAAAGTAAAAATCAAGTGACATTTACTATTTATACAAATACTCTATGCCTATTGCTCATAAGGAGCAATTTAAAATGATAAATCATTATTCTACAAATCAGATGTAGACAGACAACTTACTGGACTCCTTCCAATATACACTGAGACATGCACCAAAATATCAGAGTGTAATTACTTTCATTATGTATTCCAATTAATCTGAAAACAACTGAGTCTGTCAAGATCGCATCCTGCTAATTTTTACTCACATAAACCCCAATATTATTTATGGAATTGGTTGTCCTCTGTTTACTTGATTAAAATATGGACTAATCAAGCACTGCTTTTCCAGAAATAGTTCTTGACTATGATAATTTGTCATCTTCTGAAATTTTCTTTCTTTAGCCAAAACACAAGTGCATATTTTACTTCATGGTAATGCCTTAAACTTATGTCTGCTTTGGAACCAATGACTTAACTAAAAAAACCTAAACTAAAAGGCCATTTTTTATATATATATGTGAAAGTATATTCTCTTCTGTGAAGCCATGTCCTACTTCTGATATTCCGAAGACATTTTGTTGTTTGACCATAGTGCTTTTCAAATAAGCACAATCCATTTTTTCATATTGAAAATTATTTTGATAATGAACTCATCTTCACTTTTGGCATTGTCAGTGAGAAAAATGATATGTGCTAGTTGTGGGCATAGAACTGTTTTTGACTCTGTATTGTCAATGATTTAGACATTCTTCTTTGTATTTCAAAAGCAATGACTATTCTGTCTTTATTATTTGTTTCAAAACCTGCTTCCTTCTTCCTTTAAAATTAAGATTCATTTTTGCATATTTGGAGTTCTCCATGAAGGGAAAAGAAATAGCATGAATCCTAAAATACTAAAATACTGTAAGGTATTAAAACATTAGCTAAGAAAATACTATTAATGTAGCACATTTTAATAAAATCTTTTAACTCTCATAAAAGATTTGGAAGTTAAAGGAAAAAGCTCTATTACACCTTGCTGGAAAGTATGTTATGACTGATGGAAGAGAAGTGTATAGCAAAACCTAAGCTCTGGGATGATCAGGCCAAGAACACTTCTCCACCTTGGGGCAGTTGAGTAGATGCAGACTTGATGGAAATTGGGTGCATTGTGCGGGTTCAGGACAGCCCTGCTTTGGTAGGTTGGTTCTTCCTGGACAAGTGGTACCTGCACAGAGAAGATCACAGAAGACAAGGATGTCTTGCCTTGGTGGGCAATGTGCAGCGGGACCTGGAGCTCCTCTGTGGAGGGAGGAAGGATATAGCTTTTGCCTGCTCCTAATCCCCCAGCTTCCGGAACACTCAATTAATTATGTTTGTAATCCTCTCCTCCTCTATCAGTTTAAGTCTTCTCTTCTGACCTCGTTCCTCCCTCTTGGCCCCTTCTTCACTGGCACCATGCTTCATTCAGTGCTTAATTACCCCGCTGCACTTTGTGTTCTCTAGTTTCAAGCCCCTGTTCTTTGTTTTGTCATATTCTGGTGATGCAAATAATCCCATTCCTTTGAAGGTATTTATATTCTGTGATCTTGTCTCCCCTAAGCCTTTTCTTTGGCAAACTGTAGAAACTGAGTTTTGTCTGTCTAATGTAACATAACTCACTAGATACCTTTTAATATTGTTTTCTCTGTGTGTGTTTTCTGTGGTTTCATGGCCCTTCCAATCTGTGGGGAGCAGAGAAAACCCAAAATAAGATCCTAGTGCACTTACCTAAATAAGGCATGCCATATGGCATATTATTTTTACAAAATAACAGTGTACAATCACTCATCTCTCCTGAACTTTTACTGCAACTCTTCATGTGAAGGAGAGTATCAAGGAAAAGGGGTATCCACTAACCTATCAACAATCTGTTGATATAAAATCTGTGCCTAGTCTAAAATCCGTAAGCCTGTGATTCATCGTGCAAGACAGTACAGAGACTGGATTACTGTTTAGACACCTTTTTACTGTGCCTTATCTAAACTGTACTGACTGAATAAATTGAGTCTAACGAAATTACTTGTGGCTTGCATTGACTGATTTAGAGCCTTTGTCTTTCCTAAATATTTTCTTATAGGTGTGAGGTTGATGGAGTGTCTTGTGATTCGTTGCAGTGGGGATATGTTAGAGAATGCTGAGGCTCCTTTATGTCCTGGATCCCTCTAAGCAAGGGACTGTATAATAACTTACAGAACAGCTTAATTGAAGAAGCTATCGAAGTACAGTGATCAGAAAATTTGCACTTTATTCTGATGTACAAAGATACTGTCAGCAAGCACTAATGCCTCAGCTGGTTTTCCTCCGTCATCTTGTCTGCTATTTATTTCTGACCCTGATGGTTTAATCAGTGCCATGCAGACTGAATGCTCCATGTACCTGGAGCTCATGGAGGGCTCTAACAGCAGGCTGCAAAAGGCTCATGGCAATGACTGCCATTCGTCTCTGTGTGATTTGGTTTTATTGGAAATTATTTGTTACAGACAGGTATCTTGAATCATAGATCATTTTGAATCCTGCTTTGTCTGAGGTATCTTGCTTCCACTAGTGGTTACTCCAGAAGTTAAAGAATAAAACCTGTGCCAAAAGATACCTCACTTTTTTACTGCATGTATCTCATGGTTTAGTCAGTACTACTGGAAAAATAAAAGTAAACTTAGAACAATGCTTTTTCTAAAGTACTTGTTTATCTCAGTATCTCCTCTTTTGACTTTAGTATAGTAAGTGATAATTGCATCACTTGAGTACGTCTCGGCTGATATCTTAACCACATCTAGAGCTGTTTTCATATTACTATGAAAAACTGTTTGAAATGAGAGGCTACAGATGCTTTAATACCAGGACCACAAAATTAGCCAAAAATGAACCTCTATCATTTAAAAAAGCTAAGTGATGCTGAGATTTATTAAATAATAAGTATAATTTCACTGCTAACGAATACCATGGCCCCTTTCTGTTGCATTAAATACAAAGAATAAAATATAAAAATAATTAGCTTTATGCATTCAGAAGTCTCATAGAGCCCAAATAATAACTCTGGTCTTGACTTGGTAGTATACAAAGGATCTATCCCATGCCACAGAATTTCCCAAAACCTTGGTGGTACTAATAATGCTTAATGGTTTAAGTGGAACTAGAATTTCTCCCTAAGACAGTTACTTTCTCCTACTGTAATTGCAAAGTCCAAACCAAAGAACTTAATTAAAATGATGTTGCGCTTTCTAGCACAAATGATGCTATATTTAATAGGATTCTCTGTAAGAGGTAAGAAGCATGGATGGATCTTCCCTTGTCCTTGCAGGAGATAGAACCTGGGAAACACTCAAGGTGCAGTAGGCATAAGACAATAAATCGCAGTTAATCATCTGACAAGGAATGCCAACAGACAAATACACTGGGAAACACCATTTGGCTGTAACACAGGTACTCAGGGTTCAGGTAGGGAAAAATGAAGGGAGTATAACAGGTAAATTCATATTTGCAAAACGATCCTCTTCCAAGGCTGGGTCTCGTGTCATAAAGCAGTTCAGGATGTCCACTACTGCCCCACAAGCTTTGTGCAGGCACTGCACAGGCATGTGTTCAGTGTGAAGAAGATAATCCAAAATATAAATGCTAATTATTATTCTCAGTCTCTCTCTTCTAAAATTATAGGCTTTCTAACTGAACAGAGTTGAAATAATCTTTGCACGCTAGTCTAAACAAATTCAGATTTACTATGAAAAAATGTGCAGTAGCTTTTCCTTACATGCAAGACATCCGTGGATTCCAAGACAATGGTATCAAATTCCACATTCTGTTCCAAATTCCATTCTTTTAAGTTCAACACATTAATTTATTAGAATATCTTGCAATCATCATTCTTTCCCATCCTCCTTCTGGCCCAGGAAGAAGCCCATGCAACCAAAGTTTGTGGTTAAATGTATTTATTGACATGACGTTCATTAATGATTTTTCTGCAATCTTTCACTTTGAAAATTTTTTTTCTTAAGATTTCTGACAAGAGGTTAATGCAAAAGGTGGCTGGGCAGAGCTAGTCCCCCAGATGTGGAAGCTGTAGACTGCATTTCTCAGTAGTGCTGAGCCTGGGATTGGCACACTGCCAGTCAGTTGGGCACTGACTGACACCACCCTGAGTCCTGGCTCAGGGTGTCCATAGGGAGAAAGCATCTCTGCTTTTTGTGCTTTTGAGGTTTTGTCTTTTTTTGTAAAAGGTCCAGAACCATTACATTAAAAAATCCAAAAACACAATTAAAATTTTATATATTTTATATATTTTAAATATTAAACATTAGGTTTTGGTAAACTGAATTACCAGGAAATTTATGGCTTCTTGCAACTCATTTTTTATGCAAGAAGATAGAAAATTGCATGTATCTGATGTCAGCCTTTAACAGGTTGCTTGATGCAACAGGAAAACTTTGAAAGTGTCCCTAGTCACAAATCTCATGAATGCAAAAGACAATGCCAATAATCTGCATGTGTGACGCAACAATCCACTGTTTGTTTGCTAAATACTGATATGTTGTAGAAGCTAATCTAATGCATACAACTGTAAGGGTATGAAAGGAAAGAAGCAACATGGGTATGGAATGAAATGTGTACTGGGCAGCCTTCTGAGCAGTGGGAAAAATGTGAAAACACTATTTTGTATTCTGTGCATTCCAGTTCTTAAAAGCCATCTGAGAAAAACATCTACTATTAGCTGCCCTGTAAAGAAGAATGGGAAACTGGGGGCTGAAATATGTGAAAGGAGCAATAGTCTAAAAGCTAATTGCTCTTATTTCCATATAATTCAAAAATATAAAATTGCCTGAACAAATGACAGAAGTAATTTATTCCCAGCCTGTGAATAACCTAAGGCTTACTTGTTTCCCTATTCTAGAAAAACTTGCGTAGGAATGTTGAAACAGGAAGCTCATGTATGCATTTCTTTCCAGGGTGAGGTTTGCCATTCAAAGACAGTATGTAGCTCTCAAACCTGAGCAGAGACAGGTAATATTGGGAGTTGCACCCTTCCCTTGCACAAGGCTCAGGTCCCTTAGCACAGCTTAAAAGTCAGCTCCCCCTTTTTTTACTAGGAAAAACTACTGCTCTCCCCAAAAGCACCTTGGAGAGGGTCTTTGTGCCAGAATATGTGTTGTACTGTCTCCCTGCAGGATGTTTGGGGTGACTGAGAAGCTGAAGTTTCATGGTGCCACAGCTTCACTCAGTGCTGGTCCATCAACCTGAATTGCTGGATCTCTGTTTTGTCTCACAATAGCAGAGGACAGCATCTCCTGCCTTAGCTGAAAACACTACTGTAACTGGAAGAAGCAATTAAACTCAATACTGGCAGTTCTACATAGCAGGACTTCAAGTTTAATAGCTCAAAAGTTAAGACAGTAATCACCACTCACACAAAAGCACACATCGAAATGTATTTCTTTGAAAAATTAAAGCAATTAATCTAAAATCACCAGGATAGAGAAAATAATTAAATCAATGGAACTGAGTGAAAGGCAGTATTGTCACTACAATCACAGTATTATAGGCTCATAGCATAATTCAGGATGAAAAGGACTGCACAAGGTCCCTAGGCCAGCCTCCTGCTCGAAGCAGGGTCACCTCTGAGTCCAGACCATGTTGCTCAGGGATTTACCCATTTGGGTGCTGAAAACCTCCAGGGATGGAGACTGTATAGCCTCTCTAGACAGACTCTATCACAGCCTGTTAGGGAAAAAAGTGTTCCCTTTCAACTAACCCAAGTGTCTCTTGTTTCAAATTATGCCTCTTGTCTCTTGTTCTCCTGCCATGTACCCCTATGAAGAACCCAGGTCTGCCTTCTTGCTAAACTCCCCATGGGTGCTGGGGGACTGCTCCTGGCTCCTCCCATAGCTTCCTCTCTTCCAGGCTGACCAAGCTGGTTCCTTCATTCTCTCCCCAAAGGGCAAATGCTCCAGCCCCACCCAGCTTAGAGGCTTCTGTTGAACTCACTCCAGTTTGCCCAGGTTGTTCTTGGTTCAGTACACTGACAATCCCTTCCCTCAAACTACTAATATAGCCCAGGAGAGTTCCCAGTCACCTTCTCTTTCATGTGCCACAAGTACACTCCAAGAGGACTTACTGAATGATTTCCTGGGGAAACAATGGTAGGCTGAGCAACCTGCAATTCCCTAGGTTGATTTTTGTGCCCTTTTGAAGACGAATGAAACACTTTATGTCAAAGGAAGAGAGTAGAGGGAGTAAAGTAGAAGAATGGACCATTTTAAGCTCTGTCTTACTGCATGAGATTTTCAGCTATTGAAAGGTCAGAAAGAACCCTGAAAGATGCATGTTTTGTCTTCTGGAATGTGAGAATGACTAATTAGGTCAAACGATGACTCTGCTACGCAATGCTAAATCTAATAGTGATCAGTGTAGCACGCCTAGGGTTTGGGTGTTAGAAAGAATTTACATGAAGGGTTCTCTTGAGTGGAATACCATCTGGTACCACAAGACACCATCTCATCTTCAGCAGGCATTGAGTTTGGACTGGTGGGGCTCTCAATTGCACTTAAACCACTCTGCTAAACAGTTGTAGTAATCCCATCTTTTACAAGCTCATCTAAATTCCTTTATGGGTCATTATAACTTTGGTAGCAATAAATTACACAATTAGATTCTCTGTTATGTTGGAAAAATGCTTCCTTTTGTTTGTCTTAAACATGCAGTTGTCTTAAACATGAGGTGTTCTCTAGCTCTTGTGTAACAGGAAACAATGGGAAACGATGAACAATTTCCTATTTACCTTCTTTCCACTGTATGCAGTTCTCTTAGATCACATCAAAGCTGCTCTGGAACATTTTCTTTCCTGATGAACTTCCTTTGGGATACATTTCATATGTCCATCTGTCTCTCATCCCCTTCCCATGTGTCTCTCCCACAAACACCAGTTTGAGAACTGTTTACAAAAGAGTCCACAGATCTCCTGGCAGACTCTTAAACAAAACACAGTCTCTAGCCAAAGTCTGTGTTTTGGAAACTGTGTTTCTTTGGTAAGTATAGTTTCATTTTTATTTGATTGTCTCCATTTGCTAAACATGGTTAGCTAGCAACAGCAAAATTTCATCAGCTGTAAAGACAGGAGGGACTCTGGTGCTGTATTTGGAAATGGGAGTCAAACATGTCAGGAGTGGCCTTCACCAAGGTCTTTCAAGTTTTTTGTATTCAGAGGACTCCCCACATCCTGTGTCAAGGCAACTGCCCTGTGGAGGCCATCGCTGCCACTCAGGAATTCAGGTGGGAGGCTTTTCAGGAGGACTTGGAGATTGTGAGCGAGAGGCAGGACAAGGCTGTTGGGGTGTGAGTGCCTGTACGCAGCACCTGCTGGCATCTGCCCTCTGGGCTGTGGGCATCCTGCCAGAGCAGTGCCTGCTCACAGTCCTGGCTGCCTCATACCCTCAGGAACTGTGATTGTGTTTTTCACACCACCACCTTTGCCTCTGCTTGGGGCAGAGAGCAGCACCTTTGCTGTTCCAGCACCAGGTGCCAACTCTTCCTCTGTATCTGTTTATTTACGCTATTTTACTACACTATTTCCGTCGATTATATTGTCTAATTGCACTTACTTTATACTATCTAAATTACACATGAATTTTTTTTTTCTCTGATATATACATACTATTTATTTTCTACTTTGGTTAGTTTTATTTAGTAAGTAACTATTACAGATTTTGTTTATTCACACCTCTGTCCAGTGAGAGTATTTTCCTCTCAAAACTACCCTCACACACTTTTTCATGTGTAGCTGTAGATGGACCTGTGTTGCTGGATAACTCAGAGAAGTTGTGGTGTTCTCCTTCATTGACAATCTTGGTGGGCATACTTTATTTTTATAGGACTTGTAGAAAATATGAATATAATTTAACAGGAAACAGCCAGTTTAGGATTTAGACTTTGTTAGACCTTGAAAAGAGTTTGAGGAAGCTACAGTACTTAATCAAAATGCCTGAAGGTCCTATTTCCTAAAGTACGAGAAAAAAAGAAATCAATATTTTATTAAATAAGCTGTTACCCACAAAGGTTTACATCATCCAGCATGAGTTTCTGAACAGGAGAAAGGTAAAAAAAGAGAAGACCTTGTGTTCTACATCCCCATGGAGGACCTGGGCAAATTCCTGCTATGTGCTGAACATTTCAGTGTCCCCTGTGTCACGGTGGGAGCCAGGGGAAGCAGAGCCCCCACAGCCAGTGCCACTGGCATTGCTGTCCCACTGCCACAGTCCTTCTGCCCCTGTTCTCCTGCCCCTGCCCAGCTTCTGCTCTCTTTTCTGCTCTGGGAGCAACTACTAGAGAGTCCATAAAGGAAATTGAGCTTGTGCCTCTTTCAAGCAAGGATTACCTCTTTTCTGGAACATTTCTCCAGTCTCTGCAAAGACTATAGTTTAAACATTGTGTTTAACCTCACATTAGTACAGGACTGTTGAATATTGAGTTGGCTCTATTATTTTCTTTCAAGCAGGACGGAATATAATCTGATGCATTTCGAAGTGATTGGAATATCTGGAAGTACATCTCCTCTCTTTCCTGCATGGAGCCATTGTATACCCATTCTGAAGTACATGGAAGAAGATTCATGCTTCTTTTTAATTCTTCTTCTGACATTTTTCATAGCCTTACTGTGTTTGGAAGGTCTCCAACATGGAAACTGCTAATTCACAAATTTTTGTTGCGTGTTGTTAGATTTTTCATTTTTGGCAGTTCTGAAGAATCAGTCTTCAATCAACAGTTTAAACATTTTACCAAATGCCTATATTCAGACTGTTAAAATATTCTATATTT
Source organism: Entomyzon cyanotis (assembly GCA_024500445.1). Lineage (NCBI taxonomy): Eukaryota > Metazoa > Chordata > Aves > Passeriformes > Meliphagidae > Entomyzon > Entomyzon cyanotis. The sequence goes on from JAKEPQ010001018.1 coordinate 28,449,416, forward strand.
ATATATAAATATATATTTATATCACATATGCTATATATCAAAAATAATTCAGTTTTTCAGGGTTTTTCTGAGGTCATTTGCTGTGGAAAGATCACAGTTCTGATCAATCTATTAGATCTACAAGTCTTTCAGTGGTTTTGGCCCTTTGTCACAGTTTTCCGTTTCACTGTGCATCATTAGGACCCTTTTAAACCTTGCCTCTTCTTCCACATAATGAATTCTGCTGGTTTAATATTTCCCCATTTGGGAGGTGTTCCCACCTTTGATCATCCTCTCTGTATTTCTCCTACACCAGTACCATTTCTACAATGGTTTTTTTAAATAACTGGACCCGAGCTGTCACCAGTGAGGGTAATATCACACCATCTACGGTCCACACCTACCACACAACACCATCATTCCATTTCTGGTTTGACTTTTATACCTTTCTTACATACTGACAGTCTATAGGCTGGGTCTCTGCAATCACTTGGCAGAGCACAGGGGAGCAGAGAGACCAATGCTGTCCAAATTTTTGTTCCTTGTGATCATGGTTAAAAAAGCTCCCATCTGACCTATCCTAAATTGCGCTTGTGTTATTATGTGCTCGGTGTCCCCAGATATCTGACACTTTGACAAAGCTGTGTGTCTTTCTGTCCACAGTTAAAAGGGCACTGAGAGCTTCCCACAGACCTACCAGTAGAGACTCCTAGTTCCCTTTTCTCTATGGTAATAGCCAATTTAAAATCCATTATGTTATGTATGTCTAGTTAACATTGTTTCCCTCCATATTCGTTACTTTACATTTATTGACATTGAATTTTTGTCTGTTAGTTTACAGCCTGCATATTCAGAGCCAGTTCATCAGACTAAATGTAGATAAACATCATCTGAGCCAGGCACCATGTCAACCTATTACAGGCAGCAGAGAGAAAGAGGCATCCTCAGGGCCATGATTCCTCCAAGTCTAATGTATATATCCCAAACAGACCAGAGGAATCAAGCCTGTTTCTCTCCACTGAGTACAAAATGAGCCTCAGGTGGTTCTTAGTTTCTCTAACAGCTATGCTGTGGTTAGGCAACAAAAATTCCACCTGTGTCAGATTGTGAGCTGCCTCTGTCACACTGCAGACAGCCTTTGTTTATATTGCCCTAAACTACTTTGTATCCTCTACAAACCCTGCCTGTCATTCTGCTGTTCACTTCTCTGAGCTGATTTTGGGTACATGGAACACACCATCCATAGATGCTGGTGAGACTGCCCGGGAAATGTCTCTTTGAAAAAATAACCTCTCTCCCCCCCCGTCCTTTTGTTCCTTTCTTTTTTACTGCAAGAGTTTCATTTATTTAAGGACCTTTTGGAAGGGACCTTCTCAGAACCTCTTTGGAAACACAAGCATGGTGCACTAACAGCACCACCACAATCTGTGCTCTCACTGACTGTTTCCAAGGAGCTCAGCGCATTTGTAAGGTAAGATTTTCTCCCTACAGAAGTTCTTGGCTTTACAATAAGTTTCCTGTGTCAGTGTTCCTACGTTAGAATTACACATCATAGGTGTTTGGATTTTTTCTAATTTTCTTTTCCAAAACTGAGTTCACATCTCCCTTTTGAGGGGAGGGTTGAGCACTGCACTTAGCAGTTCTTTTACAACTCTGGGGAAATACCTGAAGGTATTCATTACTACCTATTTTATTTTTGTGTCCTCAATATTCTCCTAAATAATACAATATTTGAGCTGCTTCTATTTATTGCCACCAGGAGAGCCCATGCAGTGGGGTTGTCTCCGAGTTCTTCTTTGTGGTTACCAAGTCCGCCTAGCTTTCAGCCCACATCATGTTTGAGAGAGATTTCACTGTCTTTTGGTTCTTTTAGCAAATTGTTTTTCAGACCTGACTCCTTTTGATTTTACCTGTTGTTTACCAGAGCACAATCTTTACCTGCCTCCTTGAGATTTGTCTTTGCTCATATTGATCAAATATTTTTCTTTTTGTTTCTTTAAAGAACAGTGCTCTGATCATAGTAGATTAGATTAAGTTGTAAGAGCTGTGACCTACATTAGACACGTCTTATTTTCTGATTATTATGCTGAAGATGTAGTTTGCCTATTTCTGCTCACAGTCTGTGGTTTTGGTAACAAGAAAGAGAGTAATTCCCATTAGTCTGAGATGGCCCAAGGTAGGCAGTAGAGGTATTTGTGCTCTCGTACCCTTCTTTTTATGGCATTTTTAGAATGCTCTCTGCTTCATTAAAGAAAGCAGAAACACCTTCCATTTTTAAATTAATCGAGTTAATACTGTTTTCACGAGAGAGGAGATTCCTCAGAGGAAGGTCAATAACATAATTAGCAAAACATAATTAGCAAAACGTAATTAAGACGGTGGTGCTGAAGACCACGAACCAAGTTGGTGGCCAACTTGATACTTCCCTTAGTACAGTTTGTGGGTTGGGGCTGTCCTTTGGCTAGGCTTGTGAAAAAAAACAGAATTAAAAAAAGGTTTTGGGTCTGAATATCTGACACTTGAAAGTCAGCACATACTTTGGTTTTCTAAGTACTCAAATTTTTGCAACTTTGCATCATGATCAAGCAGAAAAGGCACCATTTATGTTCTTTGTTTCAAAAGTAAATTTTACATCACATATTAATTTGTAATATTCAGTGCTTTCAATTTGCTCTTTCATATATATTTGCAGATATGAGCTTGACTGAAGCCTGAAACAACATTTAGCCTACTAATGCAGTCCATAATCTCAATTTTTTTTATTTTAGTGAATTCTCTAATCTATGCAACATTTTTATAGAGGGAATAAAAACTAATTTTGAATAATAGCCATATTTGAAAGTTTGAACTTTTGTTTGTGACTATTCATAAAGGGAAAAATCAAAAATTATCCAGTGAATTATTGGCAATGAATTATTGTCCTTACTCTGTTGATAATCACAGAAAGAGTAGAATTGCCATATTTTAGCAGACCTCTAGTGTGTTGAGTCTGTTACCACTTCTTTCACAGTGACCAATTCCCTATGTTTCAAAGGAATACTATGTTGTAACCCTCCCAAAGGAACAGTTTTTAATCTCTGGAAAGCAGTGCCTGATTTACAGCCTCAAACATGGCAACAGAAGTCCTAAGTGTTTCAACACATCTGTTCTTAAAATGAGCTCTGTGAATACCTGAAAGTCCAAGACCTGGTCCCACCTGCACATTGTGTGTTTGGTTCTGTTTGTAGTTTTTAAAGAAGAGTTAATGGCATTTCATATATTTATTTGGCATCTTCAGAAAAAGGACATCTGTATTTATCTCTTTAACAGACATGGAAAAGCAGTGGAAGAAGGAATTTCCCCACATGATTTTATGGGGGCAATATAACTACAGCGTTAACAGAGTTAGTGAAGTCTATATGACCTCCTCATTTTATTTTTCAAACTCCAGGCTTTGTTCTGTCAGAGCATAAGATGCAGCTATCTTCTCAAGGCTGCTAACTGGATTAAGACCAACAACTAATTTTACATACAGGAATGTCACTTTCCAATTGCTAAGCACTATTATCTTTTGGCAGATTTGTTTTATTAACAAGTGGAAATCTCTGGGTATTTTTAAATTTCTTGTGACCATTTTTCTTCAAATGATCCAATTCACACCTGAGTATATAATTCCAGAAAGACTGTAAACTCCAATAAGTTGGTCACATGTAGTGCATATTTAGAGGTTTGAATGCTCAAAGCATGCTTTTCCCAAACTTCATTGATTAACACATAGGTCCAGACTTTGTTAAGTGTCCTATGATTGTTTCTATAAATATATATTTGGGCATGGCTTTAATTCATTTGGAAACCCTACTTGGGCACGGATTACTGATGGATCATTACAAGTCATTGACTGTGGAGAAGGTTAATCAGACAAATCTTCTCATTAACCTGAATCTGATTCTCTTATTACTGAAAGCCAGAAAATTTACATTTTCACAGTAAGGTTAAGGAATGAGTTGTTATATTATAAAATATGTCTAAATATTAAGCACGTGTGCAATTTATATGAGACTGTTATGGAATAAGGAATATATTGTGCAAAAGCATTTTGTAGTTCTAAGCAATCAGAAAAAAAAGCCTAGTACACATAAATGAATAGAAGACTGTTCTTTTCCTGTGTACAAGTGCATCTTTGTCAGCTGATGACCTTGATAGCTCTTCTTCTTTTAGTTTTTTCTTCTATTTCTATGTTCCTATGTTGTCTTTTTTTTTCATTCTGCCCAGATTTTTTCATAGTTTTATATTGATGTTTTATTTTCCTCAGGCTGCTTACTTGCTTAAATACACAACTATCCACTCCCTTCAGTGGTGATCCACACATTACTTTTTCTAGTCTCTTCCCAGTCTTGTATATAACTGTAGTAATCTTATAGGTGGCACAATGTTGTCTCCTAGGAGTATGTTTATATTTTTTAAATGGATCTAACATTGTGAGCTTTATTGCTCAGACTAATTTGTAAAACCCTATTTATTTATCTTATTTGGCAAACATGCTATGCCAATATGCCATGATGAGTGGTATGTAGATAGCAGGCCATCTCATTCCTTATATAATTCAAAAATTACGTACTTCTTTATATAATTCTGAATTATGAATGTCAATGTGCGACACCTGTGCCTCCATCTATATGTGGTAGAGGGAAAAAGACTAAATGAGTCCAGCATGTCCTCTTTCTTTGCAGTCATTGGACTTCCCCCTAAGATTCATGTTGTAGAGAAATCTGGAAGCAGTAGGATTTCCTAGCACGTCCTACATACTTGTGGAAATGTCAAACCATAATTAAATACTTAAAATCTTGTTTCTGTTGCTAGCTGACCCTGGCAGAATCATAAGTCTCCAGACATTTAGTTTTCTGCCAGAAAAGTCCCTAATATTTTGAATGATATGTTTGAAACATGACCAACACCATCTTGTTGCTGAGAGTAACTAGGTATTCTCATATTTCCACTAAACATGATAATTTCTTCTGTCGGATCAGTGTTTTGATTTCTTCTACAATCAATGTTTTATATCAAATAATTGAATAATCTTGAGAGCAGAAACTTCTGTGCCTACTCCAAGTGACTAGATTAGAGAATAATTTTCTAGTTTGTTAGCTCAACAGGCATGCAATCATTTAATAAAACCTTGAAGACTTAATCTGGAGAAACTGGAGAGTGACATCCAGATATATGCTGGTGGCCACAAGATTTAGGTTAAAATTGCCTTGGCAGAGGTGAATGGGCAAGGCTTCCACAGACCTGGATGGGTGTCCTCATGGCTCCTAGAAAGCAAGGAAACTGAGAAGGTTGCATAAGCAGCTTCCTGGGGCTGAGGGAGAAAAGGTTCTCCCCCCAGCTCCGTGCCAGCTAGATGAGAGAGTTCCCTATTCCTTCAGGTGGCTTTTCTAGATCCTGTTCAGAGGCATGTGTATGTCCCCACATATACAACAGGGAGCCTAGGTGTATAACCCAGGGCTGGCTGTTTCTCTGTGGGACAAGATCTTGGAGTCATCCCATGTAACAGTCAGCCTGAATTATTGCTGGGAGCTCTCCATTAACTTCAGAGGAGCTCTGCAAGATTTTTGTTTCTGGCTAAGGTTCCCACAGTTGGTGGGATGAAGCTGGCTAAAAGTGTCGCAACTCTGAACTTCTGACACTTGATACTGTAACTTCTAAAGCCTTTTGTGGGCTGATCTGGTGGGGAAATTTTGGTTGGGTAAATGCAGTGGTATTTTACGATTGACTTTAATAGCCCTGGAAGCAATTTAAAGAATTCTGTAAAATAGCTAATGCTGCTACTCTAGAAGTAGGTATTAACTGCCTTTGGTCCGATAATATTGAGGGATCAAAGCCACTCCTCCTAGGTCTTGCTGTAATGAAAGATGGAGTTTTAACCATTCTTTAAAAGCAGTGAATCGTTTCAATTCTTTCTCTCCTGAAAGCTCTTTCTGTCAGATGTATTTTGATAGAGTTAGAATCATGTCCCTGTTTTCTTACTAAATGTTCCTATTTATATGTTAAAAAAGCTGGCAGGTTTGCAAGTACTGAAAAAAAAAACCTCAAGGGAACAGCATTTTTTAAATGGAATGGGATTCAAAGTGAGAATTCATGAATATGCCTTTGGCTGGCTATGACTGCAAATCTTACAGAGATCTGTGACACTCTTATTCAGCAGAGTCCAGCTGGGAACTGGCATGTTGTGTCTGTGTAGCCCTTTGCTCGCTGCATCCGCAGGGAAGGAGGTTAATCTCGAGCCCCGTGGAGGGGGAGGACATGGATGCTCTGGTGCAGTTTGGGGAGGGGCTGTGGTTACAGCTGCAGAGTAGGCTCTCTGCAGGGCTTCATTAAACCTGATCACTTGCATGAAATTGGGCTACTGTCAGCCTTTTTATCTGGCTCTTGATGAAGAAATTCTGGATTGGGGAAACCTTCCTGAGCTCAGTATTAACATACACATCAATAGAAATCTGTTTTGGCATTTGCTGGTTTCTTCTCTTTGAACACTGACTCTACAGAATAGAAATCACTATACTGCACTGTGCATCCTTAACACAGAAAGCAGTTATAGACACTGCCAAGTCAACAACATCTGCCTGAGGGAAGATCTTGCTGGTTTGGGCCATGAAGGTGTTGCTGTGAGGTAGAGAAGTGATGGGACATTCCAGCACACTTCCATTATTTGGCTTAGTTCACTTCTTCTGATCATGCTTCCATCTTACGGTTTTTTTTACATTCCCATAAACTGTTGGATGAAAAAGGCCTCAGGAGCTGAGAAGCTCTGGAAGAGCTACTGTCAGCTGCCACAGACTAGGTAGAGTGCTGTAATGGCTACAGGGTTGTAGGAAAGATGGCACCAATCAAGATACAGGTCCAAATTCTTTTGCCTGATTGAAAGTAGCTAAGAACATACACGAAGATAAGTCATTGTTATACTTAATGGGCAGTTAGCTGTATTGCATCAGGTTTCCTTTATGCTAGAGAGCAATTGGACCAAACAGAGTCTTGCCATACCAACAGGCATTATCTAAAAGCCTGGAGATATTTCTGTATAAAGAGAGATGGAGGGACCACAGCTGCTTGATTCAGAAAGCAAATAAAAACGTAAATGTATGAATAGAGTCAATATGGAGTGGAAGATGCACAAAATAATAAACGTTATCGAAAATGAAGGTCTCCTATTTATTCTTGAGCATAATGCTGAAATAAGGCAATTTGAAATGGAAGTGAAAAGCAGCATATCCCGAGTGGTATATTATTAATTTATGGTATTGATTGGTGTATTAAAATGAAGGATTTAGTAAAAATAAAAGCAAGGAAAAGTCTGTGTATGTGTAATGAGAAGATCTAAAACCTGTTAAACAGCACTGGATGACACAAGCCATGGGTATAAAAGTCAGGGCCTTTATTAATTGGCAGTAGATTTCTTGTCCCTTCATTTCGGCAGTAATCTGAACTGGAGTTTCAGATGGCCAGATCATTTCTCTGGCCATGTGTTGCAATGCTGTACAGACAAACCTAGGCATGCTTTTGCTAAAATACTCAGAATGGCTTTTGTGTATCTACATTTCCAGCTAAAATATGTTTAATGTGACTTCAGTTGCATGTGCTGTGGACAGCTCGTTGTCAGCCACAGTTGCTTTTCACAGCTTAAGTAGTATTAAGGAATGTGAATTTGGCAAGAAGGGACTGAAGAGGAGTACACTCATTCCTAAGGTAACTCCGCTGACCTCGCTAGAGCTGATCCAGAGTTCAGTTTAGCCTTGACCTGTTTTTTTGTCGTTTGCAAGTTGTATATCTAGAGAACTGCTTCTACTTCTGCTGTTCTATCCATCTTTGTTCAAGGTAATAACAAAAGAAGTAAAAAGGGTTCAGGGAACGGTGACAAACATAATTGGAGAAGAGGAAAACTCTCATATGAATGGAGATTAATAAGTTTGGAGTTGTTTCCCTTAGAAATGAGAAAAATAAGAAGGAGACAAAATATAAAGAGATCTAGAAGGACTCATCTATATACTCCTTGTGACCCACTAAAGGGCCTTTAGAGGTCCACGACCACGGAATTGAATTAAGCTAGTGCTACCTGCTGCTCCCTGCCAGCTGGCTGTGCAGTCAGGCTCTCTGCCTTGTGCCTTTTGGGGTATAAAGGCTAAAAATCATTCACATAGGGGAGGAGCAGATGTCATCCCTGTTTCCCACCCAAGAAAATAGGGGTAGTCACAGAAAGTCTGAGAATATTCCAAGTCAAAGAAAAAGGAGATACTTTTACACATAATACATGAACACCCATGGAACCAGGAAATAAATAATGTTTGAAGATATAATGGTTTGTAACAAGACTTTTCTGGGTTATAAGAGGTGCTGGTAAAGCTTGGTGCAGCTGTGCAGCTTAGGGGATGCTGGATGCTCCCTGGATGGGAGAAGGGACACACAAAGATGATAGCGAGCATGCTTCCTAGGAAAAGACAAGGCACACTTGGGGAGTTACTCCTGTTATTCCCCACACTGGGGAGTTATCTCCTGAGTCCAGTCATTATCCTGCATCATCTGAGCTGAGAGAGTCAGCCCAGCTTGTGAGCATAGCCTGTGGTCAGTGTGGAAAGCAGAATTCACAGAGGGATGGAACTGGGTCAGGGCAAATACAGTTTCTCACGCATTTGCAGCAGGCAGACAGGCAGCAGAAACAAGTAATCAGTTACCTCAGTTCAGCTGGTGTTTGGTAACTCAGGGGGTGATGGTGAGATATTACGAGACCAAGTCCTAAAACCACCTTGTGCCACTGTATTTCATAGGCAACAGCCATCATAACAATCTCTGAGGACTCAGCCAAACAAGTTCCCTAAGCAGCTGATGATAGTGCTGTACTTTCTTGGTAAATTCAATTTCATGTCAGTCTACTTTATTCAATGACTATTTATTTTTTTGCTGCAAGGCTTCAGCAGCAGTGGGGATGGAGACTGCCATGTCCTCACTTTTTACCATGTGGTTCACTCCCAGCACACCTGGGTATGCAACCCAGCAGGCCCCAGAAATGATAAAAATGCATCTTTTGTGCCTGGGCACTCTGGTGGGTTCCTTACTGCCCAGCAAACACCTACAGACGGGGTGTCATTTTGGAAATGGGAAGGACCAACGCAGTAGCTGGGACGTTGCAGGGACCGAGCCCCTGAGATGGCAGTGGATCCCTGCTCCCAAGCCTGGTGGGAGATCTGAGTCTCTGGGGCTTTTGTTTCTAACTGCTCTTTCTTCCTTAGAGAGTCTTTGAATCCACTTTATTCTTCTCTTAATGTGAAGGGATTTACACTGATCACTCTTGTTAATAGCTGCTAATGGGGATTTTATTCTTAAATCTCTTGTGTTTGGAAGTATCATTTAGTTTTCAGAGAAAACTCAAATTTCTAAGTGTTCATGGGAAGAAAAAGTTATCAGACCAGCTACACTTCCTAGCTGATGTTATACAGCCTTCTCTGATTAGCTTTTAAAAACTATTTTTAGCATAAATATGTAGCATAAAGCCCTAGACACAAAGCTGGATGGTGCTTATCACTTCAAATACACTATCAACAACCTCCTCTCAAAAAGAACAGATTGTAGGTGTGTAAGGGACTCCCTTTTTTCCTCCTGCAGAGTCTCTACTTTTGATATCAAGTAGCTTGGCTGCAGCTAGTCCCCCAGCTGCTTCAGCCTGACTCCAGAGATGGCTGAGGCTGCAGGTGAGCTCCCTGCAAAAACTGGGGCACCCCCCAAGTTCAAAGCAAAGCAGCTGGAGCTGGATGGGATGCATTCCACAGACACTTTTCTTTCTGGTTTTTTTTTTTTTTTTTTTAATTTTAATTCCCTTTGCTATATCATATTACTATATTTCTGTTCTATTTTACTTCTCTTTTTTTTTCTGACCCAATTAATGTCTTTTCACTTGAAATGGTTTGTACAGTTGTCAGAGAGGATTTGGGGAGAGACAGCAGCTGTAATGCTGAAAAAGCTGGGAGGCTTTATCTTGTAGCCCTCTGTGACTGCTCCTCTTTGCACTCTCAGAGGCCTTTGTACATGTTAACCTTACTTAGGGGGGAGTTTATCTAAGGAATTTAGGTTGTCACATAGATCTCAGTTTATGGGGGCGGTAGGGTGGATTTGGGATGCTTTTGTGAAATTGAATATGTATATGTGGGTAAAAATAATAGCAGAATAAAAAAATATGTAAGGTAATTGCCTTGCTAATGCCCAGGCAAAAATAACAGGTTTGTGTATCTTAAAGCACAGAGTATAAGGTTTCTGATGACTAGGTGTAGGAATGCTTACTTATGCCCCAAATATCACATTGTCTTTTGATTTTTTTTTTTTTAAATACATGTGAAAATCATTTGCAAAGTCAACTGTAAAAATAATAGTGTTGTGCAACAACTGCAATATTTTTTCAGGTGAGCTTTGAAATTTAATGTTTGTGTATGTAGTTAAGAACATGTAAGTTTTTCCATCCTGGCCTCTATTTCCCATCTGTTGATCTGATATCTTGTATATTTGCTCTTTTCTAGAATAAAAGCCACTTGCTTTTAGAGCAAAATTTTCTCAAGGGATCTTAAGTAGGAAAATGGTAGGAAATATAGTATAATCATCTTTGTTTCTTGTGAGATTTTCCCAGTTTGAGAGGTTCCTAAGCCACTTCTCAGAATATGGATGCAAAGGTTAAGTTATAAAGATATCTGGCAAATTATTTTTCTAATGAATTTTGAAGAGTGCCCTGCATTGCTGCAAGGGAGGAGGGATAGGTGTTTACCATTCCTGCCATGCCAGCTAATATCTAGCAATGAGCCTGGCCATTTCACCTTCCTTCTTCTGATAGAAGAAGAAAAACAAATGTAACAATCTGTATTTTATTAACATTCAAAGTTGGTTGGCTTTTCATGTTAATAGGCTTTTAATGATTTTGCATGGGAGAATGTCCTGCTTAAAGAAAGAGGGAACAGCTGTTAAGTTCAAATATAAGGAAAATAATTTAACATAACTCACGCAGCATGGCAACATATTGAAATTTTTAATGTAACTTGTGCTGCCTCAGTTGTGAAGTGCTCTCATCTTTATTCCATTCCACACACCTTAGTACTTGGCTGAAAGATTGTTAGTGATTGTTTATCTTTAAAACCTTCACTAACAGCATTATTTTGCAGCCCATTTTCAAATTAGACCGTATTTTAGAAATTCTAGAAATAGAAATATTAGATCACATCATATTGGCCTCTATCCCAGAGGGCAAAAATAAGATGCTTAAATAACTTAATTATTGCCTCTGTGAACGCTTGTATAGGACACTCTGAGCGTGGTCAGCTGATGGGTGCGGATGCTGGAGCATGGGCAGGGGGTTGTGTCTCTTCACTCTGAGAAGCCACCGTGGAGCCTCTGGTGGGGAAGGTTTCCTCACCTTCCCCCACAGCCACCAGCAGCACCTGCCCTGCTGTCCTTAGCTCTGCATCCCTTGGGAACACGTGATGGATGACAGCGTGCTTTCCTCTGATGTAGAGACATTTCTGAACTGTATTAAACCTGCCTTTCGCTTCAGCTAAGGGCAGGAAGGATTGAGAGCTGCAGGGGCAACTAAATTCACTAAAAAGGAAGCTCCTGAAATCAGAAGTGCGATAGATAAATGAGTACAGAAAAAATAATTCAGTTGCTACCTTGCTCCTCTTCACCCTGTCTTTTGAAAGTGTAGTGGAACTCCACACTGCACTTTCAGATGAAGAGCAGAGCAGTCTGTGACTTATGGGCTTTACTTCACACAAGGAGGAATTGCTCTCCTAATCCATCAGACAGGTGAACTGCATTGCATTTAGCCAGTAAAAGGTGGATATTGGAGGAAATAGCCCATTAAATTACCATTACCTAGTCCTAGAGAGGTACTCCTGAAAAAATAGATCATGAAGGTGTGAAAGAGCAACCAATTTCTCATCAGCTCCTGGTTCTGAGTTTGGAAAACAAGCAGTAGTGGTGGCTGTCTCTGAGTGAGTCAGCAGCTCAGAGCAAGGACTTTATCCCCACAAGGTTTTTGGTCCTGGGAGCACCCTGACCCTCAGACCTGCTCAGCCTTGCCTCAGCCCCTCAGGAACCCCTCAGCTCATTACCCTAGCAGAAGACTCATCAAGGAGTTGCATTGTCTTCCTATCTGTAGAGAAAAAAAAACCCAAAAATTTAATTCTGGTTTGGGGACTGGTTTTACGATAAAGAAAATAGGTTGTAATATAAATCCAGTCACACAAAGCAATGCAAATCAGTACTTAATTTCATTCAGTGTTGTACCTCTCATTTTATTTCTAAGGTAAACTATCAGTAACCAACGTAAGCTATAGATTAGAAAATATTGCATACATTTGTAACTAATGTAAATATCGGAGGTTTTTTTTTTTTAAATTGCAAGATTCTATGTCAACTGTACTTTTTCTTAATTTAAAATCCTGAAAATTTGTTCAGCTAAATTTGGCACATTCCTACGATCCAGATCCAAAAGCACTCAGATGTTTTAACTGAAAATTCCTCTAACTCGTAAGCTGAAAATAGTGAATCTTAAAAACCACCTAGCATCTACGTAGCTTTTTTACTAAGCAATACAGAAGTGATAGAACTTTTCCACCCTTCTACAAGTTATAATACATATATAAGGCACTGATCAGGTTTTGTTCAAGCCTTCCAGCAAGGATAAACCACACTTCTTGACAAATACAGACCACTGAAAATCAGCCTAAAAGTGAAATGAAAACAATAATACAACTGACTTTTTTGTCAACTAAAATTTCAGTCCTAGCCAGGATCAGCTTTCAGATTGCAAATGGTCTCAAAACATATTTCATGTCAGTAAGTGCAAAGGGTCACAAGGAAACTGGATTTTTTTCATTTCCATCGAATTGCATGACAAAATTAGGAAAAGTTAGGTCTCAGGTGCTTTCTGCTCTATGTTATGGACTTAGATGTGTTTTAGCAGCAATATTTCAGACTTGGGACTTTATAGAATGATGTTAATTTTCACACTGTGAGATCTATATATTACCTTTTTTTCTCATTGACACACTTTCTAAGGAGTTAATATCACCCTTCACCTTTTTTTTTTTTTTTTTTTTTTTTTTTTTGGTCTCTTAAACTGCTTATTCCAAGTGGGAGCTGTTAAGGAAAAATATTCTTTTTCTTATGGACACAAATCCTTACAGAAAGGTTCTTGGCTAAAATGTGCCGTTTCTGCTCCAAGCTAGGAGGAAGAGGGAGGAGGAAAAGGGAAAAGAGGAACAGGGAGGAACATTTCTTCCTTTCACGATAGGGGTGAGTCCAGGCTCCCTCCTGGCATTTTGAAAGCTTTGACTCAAGTTAGGCTTCCCTGGTTTCAAACTTGGCAGGAGTGTGCCCAGATGCTGGATGGTAGCTGGGATAAGAATTAGCTGGGAAGGACTCACTGAGTTACTTCTAATGAAATAATTTTGTACTGTCATTTTAGATAATTACACATTGGCATAGGACCTCAGTGTACTTTCCCCAAATGCCTGGTGAAAAACCTTTACTCCAGCCTTTTCCAGGCTTTTAAATATGTTTGTGGAAAACTTCCCAAGGTCTTGGGTTTTCCTTTGGTTGCAAAATATATAAATTTGGACTCTTGAAAACTGTCTGGGGAGGGAAAATATTTCCTATTCAGCTCTTGTAAAAAAACAAAAAAAAGTTTTTCTTTTTTGCTTAATTATAAAGGTTGCTAAGAGATAGATACTTCATTCCTTAAAACTGCTTTTTCATGGAACATTACAAATGTTAGCAGACTAAGCAAGCTGGTCTTGCTGTATTGTAAGGTGCTGCAGGGAACATGCTAATAAATAGATTGAAAAGAAAAAGTGCTGGGAAATGCTTGCTATGAAATTAATTAGGTATTTGAATAGGAGGAGCTGATTTCTGTAAAACCAAGAGCGCTTTTTAATCTTTCAGAGTGTTCAGAGATTCAGTTCTCAAGTGGAAGAAGTCATAGTAGGGCAGCTCTAATGTGTTGGTAAGCAGAAAACATGGACCAGTGAATAAGAAGGCAATATCTGCTTAATAAACACATAGAGACAGCCTTATCTCTGTAATGTATTCATGATGAAGCAGTAAAAGCACTTTGGCCCCATGTCTTGAGGAACATTAAAGTATTACTGTTGCTGCAGTGCATTGGCTGGCATGCTTAGTGTTATTGCACACCCAGTGTATCTTTTGGGCTTGTAATTGGGGTATGTTGCAGGGCATTTCTTTATATTTAAATAATCGTGGGCCTAATTTTCAGGGAGTGTCAATATGTCTGGCTGAAATGGAATCAATGGGACCAAACTCCTTTATACTAGCTAAGGAGCTGGTCCTGGGTGCTTAAAATTAGCCTAATGAGGGAAGGACCGATCTACCTACTGAGAGCTTTTGTGACCTACTTCTGAAGCTCTCCTGCTCTTTTGGGAAAACTCTGCTGGGCTTCTGGTTCTTCATCTCCTTGGTCTCCCCCAAATCACTCACAAAAGCAAATTCCACCAGAGAGAGAGAGACAGCTGCTTCTGCATATATTAATAATACACAGCTCTATAAATGATTTATAAAAGATACCACTGACTTTGAATTATGGTGCAGTAATTCACGCTTAGCTGTTGAGATGGCTCTCAGCCTTCATCCTGGTGATGCACGAGGCACCCGGGATGAATGATTATCCTGTTATGCAGGCTGTTGTTTCCAGTTGCTTAAACTGAGCCCTGCAGGTATCGGACAGGGTCACACAGCTGATTACAGCCCACCAGAGAGACCTTGTCCACCACATGGATGGTCAAAATCAGACTGATTAGTTTTTCAAATTGCTTAAAGATGCATCTGTGGGAATGGTGTCAGCCGTAGACTGTGAGGGCTTCATCCTTTGACATGCTGGAACCTAGAGCTGGTCCAGTGAAGTGTCTAAACTTGTGATCATATTTAATTTAATCACATGTGCAGGCATTCTGGTGAATCCTATGCATCCTATGCGTGGTACAGAGCAAAGTCCTGTTGCTCCTCTGCTGATGGATATGTTCCATGCTATTATTCTCCAGCTGTTCACTCCATGGTAAGTCACTGCACTCTCTGCTGTGCCTCCCCGAGTTCTCCATGATGATTACATTTGTGTGAGATTGTATTGGTTTGAAAACAAACCAGTGGGAGATCACAAGTCAAGATTGAAATTAAAAATAAATGAAATAATACAAGGAAAAGCACCGACAAAGTCAGATACAACCTAACACCCTGTTAGGGTGGTAGTAGCAGTCCAACTGAAGTAGTCCAGTTGAAGCGGTGATCCTGTGAAGGTCTAGTCTCCAGCTGAAGATCCAGTGGTAGCTCTTGTCCTCCGGGAACCCAGTAGACAGGGCTAGCTCAGGCAGTTCCAAGGCCAGGTTATATCCAGGTGCGAACACCTGGCTCCTCCCTCCTGGGCAAAGCATCCCACAATGGGATGAGATAAGTCCATGAGTCACACGGTGGGTCCCTGATGGCCCATTGCCTGTCATCCGGGGTGGGTCGTTAGCAGGTGATAGCAGCTAACGGCCCACAGCTGGTGGTAATAGAATACTTAAATACATCTATATTGCAACCTAGGACA
This sequence comes from Entomyzon cyanotis, assembly GCA_024500445.1. Lineage (NCBI taxonomy): Eukaryota > Metazoa > Chordata > Aves > Passeriformes > Meliphagidae > Entomyzon > Entomyzon cyanotis. Next base: position 28,465,005 of record JAKEPQ010001018.1, read on the forward strand.
GAGATCTATCCCTAAAAAGGGAATATTAATTTTTAAAAAGGTTTGCAAAAATGAGATTGTATTTAAAAACAAACAAACAAAACCCCTCCAAACTGAGAAGCTGGGGGTTGACTGAGTAGCTGGGAGCTTAGTAAAAGAAATTGTCCTTGGGAGATAGAGAACAGGAGCAGAAATACAACCCTGTCTGGTCACCGGCAGACAACTCAGCCAGTTCTTTTTTACCTCCAGGTGATTCGCCACGTCCCAGCGTAAATCAAAATGGATCCGAAAGATCACACTTGAGAAGTGCCAGTTTTTCTCTGTTAATTACACTGGGGCCCTGATGTGGCTTGCTCAAGTATAGATGCCTATGCTCCAGAGCCCTGAAACTTGGGGAGGCAAGGCTTAGCTTTTAAATCCCTGCATTCCCCATCCTCTGGAGTGTTCTGTTAGGCTGCCACTGCACAGAAGAGTGAAATGCCACAGTCATCTCTAACAACCTGTTCATCAAATAATAGTCAGTGTTTAAAGTGCTGTAGTGGAGAAGTGACTCTGCTGATGTGGAGCTTGTAGGGGTGTAAAATCCCCACAGAAACCTTGCCTCTGACTATGGCTGGCAAAGGGGAAGTGGAAAATCTGGTTGGGTTATCCCAGATAGAAGGATAAACACTGAAGTATTTAGATCCACAAGTGAGGCCTCCCTCCTCTTCAGGGGAAAAAATGGGGCCCCAGAAAGAATTTGGTGCCTTTGTGCTGCTTTCTGAGTGAAACAAACCTTTGAGGGGAAGCAATGCTAATAGAGTCATCGCTTTGGCACATGAGCCCTGCTAGAAAGAAAGCCTGTTAATCCCCTCTATAGTCTCTCTATTTATACCCTTAGGCTGCACATAAACTGGCCAAGTACAAGAACAAAAGCTGACTAGAAATATCTCCTGTGATTGTTGTTCTCATGAGCTATTATCCCCTTTATTAAGGAGCAGGCTCAGAACAACCTCTCTTAAGGACAAAATTCTGTGAAGAAATGTGATTATCATGCTGATTTAGGTGATACTTGGCCCTGTGGCTCCTCTCCCTCTGCCCTCCCTGCCCATTTTCCTTGCTGTGCTTTTAAGTAGTGCTGCCATCGGCCAAGCTGGAGGAATGCCCCGACTCCAGCCCTGCCCCTTGCTTCTCCCAGAGATCAGTATCAGCCTGCTAGTTAAGTTTGTTTTCTCAGCCATTACTTTAACGTATTTGGTAATATAAGTTTTACAATAAAAAGAAAAAATCTTGGACCATGTGTTTTGGTGTCACCTTAGCAGTGGGATCTTCTAGAGAAGGGCAAGGTGTGGGACTGTTCACCAGATTACTGCTGTCTTTTTTTGGTGTTTCTTTACTTATGGTCATTTAGAAATTATTGTGCGTGATATTTCATTTGTTTCTTTAGTATATCTGAAGCTCATTAACAATAGGGATTATCTGCTCTGCAGTTTTTATTTAATGAAAATAAAAATCCACACCAATGTCCTTCCACCGTGGCTGAATGGAGATGTATCTTCTTGACTTGGAAGGCAATGGCACCCTAGGTTTGTGTCAGTCAAATTAAGAGGAAAAAAGACCAAAGATGGCTCTTCTGATCTTTCTGCAAAGTAAATTTCCAACGACTTTTGGAGAAATTAATCATTTATTGAAATGCACTTTACATTTTCAAAGCATCTTCTTTGTCAAGTGCAAATATCTTCAGTGGTTTTGTTGGAGAAAGAGGAGTAGGAGGGATTCATCATACTTGACTATACTGAGCATGGAATATCCTCTTTGGAAAACTGTTTGTCTGCATCAAGAATAGTTGTGTTACACTTTATGTTTCTGCAATTAAAATAGTTAAAAATATCAGGTTAGACTTCTCTGTAAGAATTTTACAAATTGTGACCAAATTTAACTTTTCCATTCATGTATTACCAGAATGATTGAGGATAATTAATTAGATAATGTGGACTTAAGGGGCCTATGAACTCAATAATGGAGATGCTTGAAGAAAAGTAAATTCCTCTTTCAGACTGTGTGTTTACAATTTTCTAACCTTTCCAGTGTTGGGCAATCAAAAATTTTATCTACAGTGTACCCTGACTTTCAAGTCACAATTGCATTTAAGGCCAGACAACAGGAATAAATGAAATCAATGCAAAGAGCCACACATTAATTTATGAGATTTTTTTGATACTCCTTCAGCTATTTGTGAAATTAAATTAAGTAACTCTAATAATGGTTTTGTTATAGGTAGGCCAGATGACAGTGTTGGTATTTAAAGGCAGAGAATGCTTTTATTTAAAGAGCTGAAATTCCTGTCACACTGGAAATACAAAGTAAAAAAGGATCTTATCAGACAGAGTGGTTAGTGTTTAGGCTTATGTCTGAGGCTGGCTGGGGCCAGATGTTGGACTTAGACGTGGTGGTTGCTGGATCCTTATAAGCTTTCTGCTGCTGAAAGAGCACTCCAGAGTGGGGCAGAGAAGAACTGCCCTGATGCTGTTTTGACCATGCGCTACGAAGTAGAAGTATAGTCAGTCCTCCTTTGGAAGACCAAGTAAAAACCAGAAGCAACAGGAGAAAGCAAAGGTTAGGGAATATTTGCACAAATGTGATTCATTATGGGATATCTAAGTGGGCAAATTAGGTATTTCTAATTTTTGCAAAAGCCAGACAAATCAGAGGATGTTTATTATTCATGTGTGCAAATCAGGCAATTCTGAAGCTGGATAAGGGAAAACCTTTCCACTTCAGAATTGAGGTTTGGACACACTTATATCTTATTCCTGGGTGAAGAAGATGGAATTTGGAGACTCGTGGCTACCATGCTGAATATATACAGGCTGCTCTTTGGGTTTGGCTGTCTGAACCCTCAGATCATCTCTTGTACATTTAATCAGGAGTAATCTAGGAAGGTGTTGCACAAAGCCACTAACACCCATGTAGGACCTACAGTAGTAAATATGAGAGAAGAACAACTGGGAATGTCCTGACTGGTTATTTTAAGAATTTCTTTCTCTATTAAAATATCTATTTAAATATTTGATAAGCTTTTATTTTCCTGAGAATTCAGCTTTAATTGAAGAGGGATATCTGAAAAATGGAAGTGGTTTTCCTGAGCCAGATATTTGCCAGCATTATTATTGGCCTTTTGAGAAGCCAGTTGTGAGAACAAGCCTTGCTCTGTCACAGGTCCTTCAGCATTCTACTGGTCAAGCCTTGGTGGATGTTCAGTTTCCTCAGGGGGCTTGAATTTGGTCCTCTTCCACTTTCCTTATGGCTTTGGTGCTGCATTTTGAGATGAATATTCACAAGTTAAGACATCACATATTGCTCACTCCTGCTCTAGCACAAACGGGGTTTAATCTTTGTTTACTCAACAGAGTAAGTTGCATTTAATCCAAGATCTGTTAAATTTAATACTCATAAATTGAGCACTTTCTTAATGTATGCTCACATTCTGTCTTAGTCTATTATATATATGCTGTACAGATGTGACGCATTGGCTTTACAAACACAAAAACAAAGACAAAAATATAAAAAGCATTTGTAAACAAGCTTGCTATTCTGTGAAGTAATGGAACTGTAGTTCATCCCATGCAAGGCTGAGGATGGCTCAGTTGATCTAATACATCATTACCCCTGACAGGGCAGATTTGATCCCCCACCTTCTGACTGTGTTCCTTCAACCCTTGCTCTGGTTGTGGTGCTGTTTGGATTGGTAACAAGCCAGGCTGATTCATTTATCCAGAATAAAATAGAATAGGTAAAAATGGGACAATTTGCTATTGGGCTGATGAGTTGATTCATCTTCACAGGGCCTGAGGAATGCTGTGCGTCGTGAAGGTTGATGGAGAGGGAGAATGATAACCTCTGGGTAGCAGAAATCTGTTAGACCCACTCAAGGTCTAATATAATTCTAGACTAATATTCTAGACTGTCTGGCCCTGTGATGAGCTGGGAGAAGAATATTCAGTATTTGTATGATTTTAGTTAGGTTTCTCCCACTTTTTCATCTCAAGCTGGTTCTTCAGGATGTTAACTAAACACAAGTGATAGCTGAAAAATGTGCAGGAAAGCTTGGGGACACAGGATATGATCGAGCTCTGACAGTGGTGGTTTACATTTCTTGAAGCTGTAGGCTTCAGTGCTACAGCAACCTGTTTTCTGCATTTTTGTTTCCCCTTTGCTAGGGTGTATTGGAGAGGCACAGCTGCTTTTTCTGTCTGACTGATTTTTCATCTGTACAAAGCCATATGTATACAATGGACTTAACTCTGATATGTAGGTTGCAAAAGTCTCTTCTTACCCATAAGATCCTGAGAGTAGGCTACTAGAATGAGAATCTATCTAAAGAACAAAAGTACATTAATAATTTTAATAAAAGCATACACAGACATGACAACCAAAACCCAAATCACCAACTAATGTTTGCCCATCAAAAATGTCTGCAGCAGGACTAATGAATTTGATGAAGTATAGAAATTAGCAAGTAACTTGTTATGGACTCTGATAAGGCTAAACCAGATTGTAAGAAATGGCTGGACCTGTATTTCCAGGCCAATCCACATGTCAAGTGCAGTGTTGAGGAAAAGTTCCAGCACTGTTCCCGTTTGTAGCACAGATCATACTTTCACTGCTCGCTACTTTGGGCACACTTCTTTTAGTAAGGTCCCCGTGCTTGACTGAGTTTGTGAGGGGGTGATACCTTGGTGAACTGTGCACACGTTCTGTGTGCCTGGGACTGCTAAAGGCACTGGAGAACTAGAGCAGACATTGTCTTTGATTTAGTAGTAAAACCTGTTGTCATTACTTGCTCTCAAGTCCTGAGGACAGCCCAAATCCTCCAGCACTGGTGCTTTCAATAAGACATTGTTTGTGCTGCTGCACTGTCAATAAGATGTCATTACTTTAGCTGCAAGATAAGAAAGGATTTGTTAATGGCTCCTCTTGGGGAATGGTTACATTTTTTCCCCCTTATAGATCACTGGGGAAAAAATACAGGAGCAGGCTGACAAGAAAAGAAAATCTGTTTGGCTTTTTTATTTATTTATATATGCCTCTCAGTAAAAGCTTTTACTTATGAAGAGCACAAATACAGCCTTTTTCTCTTATTTGTAGTCATGTGCAAAACCAGTGATACAATGTTCAGTGTTCATATACATATACCTTTTTAAGAGATAAAAGGAAATATTTTAGCATCTTTTGAAAAGAAAGCTGCTATGAGCGGTAACCCGTCCATAATATATCATTAATCTGGAGGTACAGGACTCCAGGAGAGGCAGATCAGTTTTTGCCTTTCCCAGGTCTAAGTAAGTAGTTACTAATCAACAGCAGATATGGCAAGAAGCTTTCAGTTCTTGTTTTGGCATAGCTGTCAGTGTTGTAACCTGGGGGCTGTGTGGCTGGGGATGGAGCAGCTGCTGCCCTCGCCCTGTGACTTCTGCCTCTGGCCAAAACCACCTGCAAATACCCCTGGCTGGTGTCACCTCTGTCCCAAGCTGCACGGCTGGCTCCTGCAGGTTGCTGTCGTAAAACACCCTCATTGTCCTGGGGTTGTCAGAGTCCGCGTGACATTTTGGCAATCTCTGAAAGAACAGTGCCGTATTATTTGCGAAGTCACATTAAGGACAATGATTAAGGGCCTGACCCTGAAAGCTTTTAGCCATCTATATAATCTTCTATATAGTTAAAGATATGAGCACACAGAGAGCATGTCTGAACTTGGAAAATTCACTTGGCTTCAGGTGAAGACTGAGCTCAAAGCACAATAGCCACACCTGAATAGGGATATTCAGAGGACACAGACCAGGTGCCAAGACCAGACCTGCTTGTTTGCAGCTGTGCAGGGGATTCTTAAAGGCACAGCTCTGTCCATTCATCTGTGTAACCAGCTTAGGCAGGCAGGCAGGCAGGCAAGTCCCTCTTTTTTAAACTCATGATGAGTGGGATGAGGAACCCATTTGAGTATGTTTTGGCAGATTTCTTGGGCCAGAGGATTCCCAATCTGGGCTGCCTCTCCTCCACTTCCCACCCTGCATGACCCTCTGTCAGGCTGGCCGTGTGGCCACAGGCTGCCTGTGCCAGCCCAGCCACCCATGCCAGCACATCCATCCGTGAGGCTGCACTCCCCTGCACAGTGGACAGCTGCACAAACACAAGGCTTGGCAGGAGGCAGCCCCAGGGTGGCAGGGAGAAGGCAGGGTCCCTGCCTCCTTATGCTGGCATGGCTGCCAAAATATTTTCACAGGACAATTAATTTTAACCCCTGGAAGCCAGAGTACTCTGAGCTCTGTAAAACCCAAGAATATGACAAACCCCAAGCACCCTCAATCCTCAGTGGAGAGGATGGATGTTCAGGGCTGAATGCCAGGCTGGGGTAGTTGGTCACAATTTCCATTGGCTTGGCTGGCTCCAGCAAGAGAAGATCCTCCAGTGCCCTTCCAGAGAGGCTTACAAGTTACTGCTCACTGTGAGCAGCCAGACTGGTTTAGAACATGACTGCATGAATGAGCACAGTATGGCTGTAACAGGAGACCAAGTGGGATGCCAGAGAATGGGGAGGTAAAGTGATAGCTGCAGGTGGCTGTGGCTCCCAGCACAGCTCATTTAGGCACTTGTGTGATGTCCACCCAAAACCTGAGAAATTATGTGAGAGGCTTACATGCATACTCTACGAATACCTAACACCTCCTCCCCCCATCCCTGATATTGCGTTAATGCTATCACAGTTGGCCGTAATTTCACTTCTGTAGCCTAACATAAAATATGAGTTTCTTCCCCACCTTGTCCTCCCCCCAACTCTCTCTCCTTATGCTAGAGGTGGCTTTTTGGTGTCCTGGCCTGTGCATGTTGCACTGTGGAATGCAGTGGGATTTTCTCCTTGGTCTCTTTTGTGTCCTTTTTCTCCTTTTGCTTTCTCTTCAGCATTTAGGATATTAGCATCGTCTACATATTTGTAGAGAATAGTATATATTGATAAAAGTGATACAATTGTTGACTAATTAACTGTAACTTTAATCTCAGCAATTAGCACTGCTTTTACAGAATGTATGCTGCTACATTCTAAAGAATGCAGCAGAAATTGTAGAAAGCAATTTTTAAAGGTTCTTGCTTTGATGCGCTTCCAGCTTGCAAATAAAAACCACTTTCTTCAACTTTCCTGAATTTTTTACTATTATCAGGCTATTGAAATGCATTATTTTCTTACGAGGAAAATATTGCTCCAATCTGTGTTGACGTTATTTATAGCTAACTACATCCATATAAGTTTCAGTGTTTTGCATACCTGCTCCTGATCCATGCTTGAGGTGCACAAAAATTCAAGTAACAATAGAACTTGCAGTCACCATCACTTGCTCCTCTGTATTGAAAAGCAGCCTCATATAATAGACTGGAAATGCTAGGTAGGCCAACCAGAGAAAAATCGAGACTTGGTGTGAGTTGATCATACCTTTGCTGACATCTCTGGTGATGTGCAGGCAGAGCACATAACAGGGTTGGGTGTTCCAGGTGGGGCAGAGCACTGTGTGCTTTCGTCTGGTATGTACTGACTGTACAACATAAGTGCACTTCATCTGCTCTGTGACAGAAAGAACTACATTCTAGCATCACCAGAAGTAAAATGCTACTTTGGCTATTTGTGTATTAAGTAGAAAAATAACTAAAGCCTGTCCTTTGAACAGTTTTAAATGTACCAGTCAATTTAAAAATGCACAATCCTCATATGGATTTGGGCTATGATGACACTATAGCCTTCTGCTTGTAGGACAAAAATCCTTATCATGCTTTGTTCTTGCTCTGACAAAGCCAAATCAAAGCAAGAGTGGCAGAGCAATGTGGGTACTGGCATTTGTGAGACACATAGCCCTCAGTCAGCAGAAAACAGGTCAGAAGTGGTAGTATTTCTGCTTCTACAACTATCATAAAGCTGCTGAAAGCAGATCCTGGGAATCCCTACGTGAAATAAAACCAACACAATGCAGTGCAAAGAAGGTCTCTGTTTAAAATTACGCTGTAACCTTTCTGTTCTCTAAGTCTTAGAAAAGGATTTCCTCGAAGCAGAAAGCAAGAGCCAGAGCAGAAGCAGAAGAGAAGTGATGACTGGCTGGCTGGATGGCAGGGAGAGACAGAGTGGACTGCCTGGAGCTGGGAGCATCTAAGACTCTATCCAGATGAAAAAATAAATGACGACTCTGAAACATTACACAGGGTTTATCATGACAGGAGTGAAAGGTTGTAAAAACCTAAACTGTTTATTTTTATGAGAACATAATGGTCCTTGTCATCAACTTGGTGTTGAAAGGAATGGCTTCCATCTAGGGGATGCAGAAAAACACAGGAGATAAATTTCTGCACTAGTAACAGTTTAATGGAATAAGACTGAAAAAGAGGATGAATACGGAAATTAGACAGGGATGACACTGTAATAATTTAAATGTGGCATTTGGCAGCAGCAGTATCATTCAAGGAAAAACAAACAACACTAATCAATATCAGATGTATTGTTTATTTTAAAATAGACTTTATTTAATAAAGACAATAAATATAGAGAAATCTTAATATTCAGAAACTAATAGCAAACATTCTTAGAAAAAATACAAAAAATACACTCTTACATTCTGAATTTTATTGACATACACAGAGTCTAAAACAGTGGTGATAGTCTGTAATTTATGGTGCTTGTTAAGGCAACGAAATTGTCACTGGTCCAAATTCACCCTGACTTAAACAGATCTGTACAAAGTAAGAGTCTGGCCTATGTATCAAGTGTAAAAAAAAAAGGTAAAATGGATTCATTATTTAAAACAAATGCTAATTTTCCCTTCAAGCAGATCTTTAATTAAAGTGACCTAGCCTAAATAAAAAAAAAATTACTAATACTCGTATGTTGGCAACTGCCCCCCAGCATTTTGTTCTTATGCCTCTGCAGAGCTTCCTGCATACAAGCAGAGCACATTTCAGCAACTGGAGGTAGACGCTACAGAAACTGCACAGCTTAAATCAAACTATTAAAATGCAATTATCAGGCACTGTGTTGGTTTCCCTCTTCTTTCATTCAGAACTCTGCTGTGAATAACACTGTACACATGGCAAACTGAACTGAATTCCTGATATAATGCCTTCTGAGATGAAATTTTACAGCTACATTAGGAAGCAGCATGGCATTTCAGAAGCAAATCACTAGAGCAAGAAGTTAATGTTGACTAGGTGATGCCCGTGCAGAGCTCACTGCTCTCTCCAGCCTACCTCTGGGTTCAGCTCTGCGGACTAAGTGCCTGCCAGCGACCATTAAGTGCATATCTAACACCTGCCTTCTGGGTCAGTTTGAACCAAAAGGAACTCAGCCCATGTACACTGAGATGAGTCTGTGACGGGAAGCACTGCCCAGAAAATGGAGACAAGTGGAAGACCAGTTTCAAAAGCACATTAATCATCTGACCAAAAGTGGTTACATAGAAACACACTTAAAGCTGATTAGGATCTTATTATGGGAGGAGCCCAAGCCACAGATACACAGGCTTTGTGGATGTAGCATGTTTTTAAATCGTTGTTTCAAGGCAGGAATAGAAACTCTTTTTGACACTGAGGGCTAACTCCCCCTTTAGGAAATGGTACCAAGTGATGTAGGAAGAAATGGCTTGGAGAGTCCACAGGTGTAAAACAAGGAGCAAAAGACCAGGCACTCCTGAAGAACAGCCTTAAGCTCTGCTACTGCTCACAGTATGATAATTCCTTTGTTTCCTCATCTCTTTACCTCTCAAACACCAAATAATTACCTGAAATGGTCCATTTTGTGCTGCATTTCCCCCTCTTTATCACAGGATGCCTCCTTACCTGCCCCAGCCCTCTAACACTGCATCTGGAAAGGTATTTAAGGCACACTGGTGCTGTGATCACTGATGAGGGAATGAAAATGGCATCTCTCATCTGAACACAACTACAAATGAGAAAGGTCCAATTGAAAGCTAAAATCAAAAGCTCCAAGTATGAAAGGAGCTGACTGTCCTTTCTAACCCAACTCATTTTGTACAGGGAAATCCTGAGTAGTTCACTAAAATTGTTTCTTGAAACAGTTTTTGGGACAAAGTGATATTTTAACTAAAACTTTGGTATTATGCAGTGACAGGACCAGAGGCAGCGGCACAAACTGAAACATGTTTTCACTGTGAGGGTGACTGAGCACTGGCAACTCTGGTTGCCCAGAGGCATTGTGGAGCCTCCATCCCTAGAAATATTTAAAAGAAGAGAAGGCCAGCATGGCTGAACAGAGAGCTTTTCCTGAAACTCAGGTAAAAAACGAGTTGGTGAACTTTGGAAGAAGGGCCAGGTAGCTCAGGAGGACTAATGTCATGAGGTTGTGCAGGGAGACAATTAGGAGGGCCAAAGCCCAGCTAGAACTTCATCTGGCTACTGCTGTAGAAGTTTCTATAAACATATTAGCAACAAAAGGATGGCTAAGGAGACTCTTGATGGGAAGACTTATTGGATGGGAAGGGAAACACAGTAACAAAGAAGAAAGAAAAGGCTGAGGTACTCAATGCTTTCTTTGCCTCAGTCTTTAGTAGTAAGGCCAGTTGTTCTGAGTACCCAGCCCCCTGAGCTGGGAGACAGGGGTTGTGAGCAGAATGAAGCCCTCATAATCCAAGGGGAAATCATCAGTGATCTGCTACAGCACTTAGACAGATGCAAGTCTCTGGGGCTGTATGGGATCCACCCAAAGGTGCTGAGCTGCTCACGGCTTGGACAGGTGCACTGTTTGCATGGTAAAAAGTTGACTGGATGGTCGGGCCCAGAGAGTGGTGTTAAAAAGACATGTAGATGAGACATTCAGGGACATGGTTTACTTGTGGACTTGGCAGTGGTGGTTTAATGGTTGGACTTGATGATCTTAAAGATCTTTTCCTATCTAAATGATCTTGTAGCTCTGTAGGCTTTGCTTCAAAAGACAGGCTTGAGTTACACAGCAGTTAGTATTTGGAAGTTTTGCTGCAAAATTCATAGGTTTAATTCCTTCTGATTATTGACTGGATAAAATACATCTTCTAAATGCTATTTAGCTTCTGTAAATGGACTTCATATGTAAAAAGCTATATGAATAATCTGCCTAAAAATTCTGCATATCTATTGCATTTAAGAAGAGAACAAAATTACAAATATAAAGTAATCACCTGGTTTATACAGTACAGGCATACTTTTGCTTTTTTAGGAAGGTTTTGGTTTTCATTATTTATATAAATTTGTCCATTAAAACTGTTAAAAGAGAAAGCAAGTTAATAATCTCGAATATCACTGCTTCAAGCACAAAGCAGCTCTCCATATACATGCTTAATCTGTAATTACCTAATTTCCAGTTTGCAGCTGAAGCCAAAATAAGCAAGCAGATCTGCAGCCTGATTTGAAGATGACTGATGGCTGTAGCACATGCCTCCACATCTCTGACATCCTTTCTTGTTATTTAAAGCTTCATGGTTAAGGCCTATTAAATGGTTTATTCCAATCTCCAGTTTCAATGGATTCATAGCCTTGTCAGAGTTCACTTTATCACGCAATGTTGGTATCAAAATGTTCAGCTGCACATTCGTCCTATGTCAAAACCTCAGGGAAGAGCACGTTCTGGTGTGAGAGAAATGCAAAAGACAGCCCTCCACAAATATTGATTTTGTAAGTGAAAAGAATTTTAACACTTATTGCTTTTACAGGTAGGAGACCTTCAAGGCTATGACCATGTAGCTCGCAATGGGTGAATGAACAAATAAAAGTACATTGACTGGGGAAAGATAAAATGCCTGAGTTCTCTACTCACTTGGAGTGCTGTAAGGTCAGTTTGTGTGCATTGATTTCAAAGGCAATTCTCCTGTTTACACAGAGATTGATGAACAGGATGGGTTTACAGTCCTGTTGCTTCTTGTGATCCAAGTCCATGATTAATTGAAATATCTTGTTATCCATTTACGTCTCAGTTAGCACAGCTAATTCAGAGTAGCAAACAACCGCGCTTAGTATGTAAATTCCAATGGCTTAACAGTGTAATTTGGAGTTGTATTTTCTTTGTTTTTTCTTCATGTTTTGGCCTTTCCTCTTCATTTCATAGCTGGGGTTTGCATTAGCAAACAATGAAAACTTCTTCATTAGATGCGATGATATTCTTACCGCAAATCATTCCTGTTCTTAAGGTTTCATTCAAGTCAAACTAGTTATCTAATAGAGGATGCCTAAGAAAAGTAGAAAGCAGCCAAGGTGTTTGGGAATTAATCTGCATCTTCTTAAGAGGATAAATAATTTTCATCTTCATATTTTTTAAAAAATCATGTCCTAAAAAGCTGTTAAAAAAATGGTAACTCTTATCTGAGTTGCAGTGGTTGCATTTGTCCAAGGGAAACTGGTAAATGAGTATGTAAGAGTTGCAAGAAACAATGTTTAGTAGAGAGAATTGTCCAAAGTGCTTGGTAATATCTGGACAGGTATTAGTTGGCTAAGTACTGTTCTCCCATATGAAAAAGTACTTATTCAGCTTTAGGTCGGAAAGTGCTCTCAGCTCCCTTGATAATTTTGTCGGCTATTTTACCCATGTTTTTTTTCACACCTTTGAGATCATTCTCATGTAAGAGTTTCTGTGTGAGATACTTTTCTCGTTTGACCTTGCTCTTCGTCTTTTCTGATACATCCGGAATTACATATGAAATAATAAACTTCACAAAGTATATGACATGCTGGGAAAGGTGAAAATGAAAAAATGTTAGTCAGGCTGAACAGGACATTATTATGATTAAAAATGAAATGTCATATTATGTCTTAAGACTCTGAGTTGGTTCAGTACCAGTATCTAACATGGTAGAACTGTATTTTAAGAAGACATGACTAATAAAATAGAATAATTATCTGATAAACTAGAATTTCAGATTTTACAATCCTGATTTGATCAAGGACTTCTCTGCCTGGTTTGGGGAAACCCTGGTACCCAGTGCTTCCCTCCTGCATGGAAACACTGGTCACTGTTTCCTACAAGATTTTTTAGATTTGTTCAAATGACTCTGGGGCAATTACTCCTCTGCTATAGAAACTCTGCTCTAACCAGTTGCATGTGTCTGATTACTTCAGTCAGAACTTGGATCAGCCCTAAGTATATTTTATAATTAATAATACCCAATATATCTCTTTCTTCATCTTGGACTGACTCCCATCTTTCATAAGCCCAGGCTGTAGCTGCAGAGGAAGGAGCAACTGCTTTTTTCTGATCACCTACAGACTTACAGAGATGGTCTTTATAGACTTCACACTGCCAGCGTACATGTATTATGTATACACATTCAGGATGCTGTGTGCAAACTTCCTCTAAGTACATGTAAAAATATTTTCAGTGTACCCATCCCTTCTATTTCTGCTACTAGAAATAATTCTACAGTTCGTGAGAAAAGAAGCTGCAGATATGTGGGGCAATCCGCAGCTGATGTCATGATTTCAGGGAATTCTTTTTCTAATGGTGCTACCCTTCATTTACATCTCCCGAGTTCTTGCTCATGCTAGCACACATCACCAGCCCTGATAGCCGCACCTGGACTGAATGTCTCTGAAGGATTTTCTGCATGGAGGGAAGAGACTAAATGAGCAACGCTCAAAACCTCGTACACTGACCTCCATGACAATGATGAAAGCCAGCTTGGCTGCAATGACATGCCAATAGTAGATGTTGTGCTCATACTGGTGCGGGTGGCCAGGAGGGTAGCGCAGATCCCGGTACCTGAAAGCAAAGCAGGAGAGTCAGGAGCTGGGCGCTGGCATCTCTGCAGTACGGCACTGCGGCCAGAGGATGGAGCACGACATGGCCCTGCTGAACGTGTCCAGAACAGTGAGCTCGGGGAACTACTCTGATGGGTAAAATCGTATCTGCAAAATAAGCCGTGTTTGGCTGAAATGTCCTATTTTTGCCACTTTATTAAGAATTACTTATAAAACTTTTAAGAAACGAAAACGATCAGCTTTTTTTGAAAACGATCAGCTAGGAGAAAACTAAATTAAAGTAACAATTTTCTGAGTAGCACAAACTTAGGGGTGAATACTTCCATTCCATTCTGCTATTCAAAATAAGCTGGCTTTTCATGTGTTTTAATATTTCTTACTGGGTATTGTTAACTGAATTAGATAACTTAGACATAAACCCCATTATTTTTGTCATTGGAAAATGACAAATGCTTACTTGACACTTGCCTGCATGTCGTTTGGTTCCCGAGCCAAGGGGAAAATGGCTTGCTTGCATTCTTGAAGTCTGATATATTGAAGACAGAAAGCGTGCTGTTTATATAGCCTTTCATAGTATGACTGCTGTGACTCCCATAAGGAGGGACTGAAAAGGACCAGTAATAAACCAGACGAGGAATCATGTCAGATGTAAAAGCAATGATCATAGCCTGCATTTAAGAAAGAGAAGACAAAAAAAGCAGAGCAGCATTAAAGAAATAAGCTTTAATATGCATTCCTTTGCCATACACTTATCATCTCAAAAATTAGAGTATGAGCTAAAAATAGAAAATATGTGCTTTTCCTGTCAGTAGTCATTCATTCTGTAAATGAACATGTAGTCTCTCATGAGCACAAAAAAATCTCTTTCTGGCATTTGCACTCTGTACAGTTTCTAAATTATCTTAGCTCTGCTGAATGCTTGAAACAGTGATACTCTAAACCACTTTTTTCATGTGCATGCAGAGGAGATCAGCAAATGTGCTTCTTATGAGTATTTATGAGATGTTTAAAGAAATTCTGCTGGATTAAATTAATGGAAACAACAGAAGAGTTCTTCAATAACAGAAAATTAAATTTCACCAGGTACCTTGATGTTTGAGTAAGGGAATTTATTAAATTAGATATATAACTTATCCATCTCTGATCCTAGAAACATCCCACCCTTTCTGGGGGCCTAGCCAGCCCAAATTCATCTTGGTACTTGTTGCTTCCTACTATAGCATAGTACATGTGGAAACTGCTCTTGATGCCAAGATAATTTTTTTAGTAGCAGCTGCATAGAGCTGTTTTACATGACGTGACCATTTGTTTTTATCTTGCTCCCAAGAGAGTCCCTGTCCTACTCAGTCTGCTAGTCACAAACTGGGTAGGAAATATGATCTGCGGGTTTGTTGTGGGAAGTCTTTTCTAAACTCATGAACTTCCCAAAACATCCTATTCTGGAGGACAGGTTAACTCTGTTTTATCCAATTTCCTCCTCTGCTACTGCAAGTTCAAAAGGTTTCCCTGTGAGGGAAGACTTTCCACTGGCAAGATGAGCAGCTGAGTACCTAGCAAGAGGCTGCCCTGCCAGCTCATGACAACAGGTGTCTCTGGTGCCCAGCACCTGGCAAGGAGTGACCAGCCACACTCCAGGACTGAAAGAGAAGTGTTTTTCCCATGTCAAGATAAAAATACCCACTTGACAACATGGATGGAAAGAACCAGGGCAGAGACATGGAGGACAAAGTTGTGAAGGAGGGATCTGATGGGATCAAGGGGAGGGAAGTTTAGGCAGAAATGCATAAAAGAGGCAGAAAAAAACACAGGAAAATTGTGGGACAGAGTTAGGGGCAAAGTCAAGCAGTAATGGGTAACAGAGAAGCATAAAATCTGGTTAATATCTGTATTCCATTCCCCACCATGCCAGTCTGCAATTCATGAAGTCTGTTTTTTCCTTATTTTCATGACATGGGATAAAATTTGGCCATTTTCATGCAGCATTCCCAGCCAGAAAGTCCCAGCCTGAAGAGGTATTTGTAACAGTTGTAGAAAAAGGGAAGGGAAGAGAGGAGAAAGGGTTAAAAAAAATGTGGAAAGTTCTTCTACAGTTCCTTGAACAATGCTTTGGTGGCAGTGCTAGCTAAACAACCTCCTGCCTCTGCCTCTATCAGTTAACTTGTGCTGTGTGCTGGCCTGGGCATTCCTGGCCCCATGCAGCAGATCAGATGACCATGCTGGTCTGCCTGGGAATCACCACTGGATCCCTTCCCTGGTCTGATTCATCATGTAAGTGTTTATGAAGTGCTGGTGCCAGCATAATGCAAGAGACAGCACTGAGGGGAAAAGACAGCAAAAGGAAAGAGTAGGGAGTTGAAAATGGTGCAAGACCCACCCGACCTCAAGTAGCACCACTGCCAACAACGAATGCTATCCTAAGTGTCCTACCTTTTGAGTTGGCTTACTTTGAAGAAACTGACAAGCTAAACTGTAGTTAAGATAAAAGCTGCAGAAACAATCCTTTTGAGACTGTGGTCCAAGATCTGTATTTAGTTCTCCAGAACATTGTTACAAGTGAGTTCAGTTGAGAGAAAGTTTGGCTGATGAGAAATAAAAGGGAGGCATCCTAGGACTAAAATAAACTCATTGAAAATTTTCAAGGATAAGGTGTTTTTCTTGTACTGCACTTTGGTTTACATCAAATGTAGTTGGCATGCACTTTTAATACTGTTTTTAAGCATTACATGCCAGTGTGAAATGAAGTGAAAATTATGTGTTGTTTATATTTACATGCTGAGTAGGTGTTTTTGACTGACAAGAAGTATATATTACTGTGTCTTGCAGTTGCAGGGAGACGACCTCACAGCTAAATTACTCTGTTTTTAACTCTGAAGTAGAGTTAAAAGTAGAGTACAAGTAGAGTATTTGTAGTCTGAATTACAAGCAGAGAAAATTTTTGTCAAATACATTTTCCCTCTGTTCATTAGCTCATCTAGTCAGACCATAAATGAATTAACATCAACTTAACAGTAAGGCAAAAAAATTCCTTCTCCCTTTGGACCAAATGAGTTTGACATTGCTTCTTTGTATCATTTAGAAAGATGCTGGAATATGGTATTTACACAGCCTAATACTTGAATTTACTGATATTTTTTGCAAGGCCCCAGGTCTCTCATCATCCTAAATCTGAACCCTGTCTCACTCTCCTCCCTCTCTCTGAATGATCTCCAGATGTGCTCCGGAGAGCTTCAAGGACAGAAATACGAAAGCTAATCCTACGGCATCCTCTCAAAGGAAAACTTTTTTTCCTCTTGAATTATAGGCTGCATTTCAGAGTATTGCACTGGAGAACTACAAACAGCACATTCTCTGCTTCCCGAGCTTTACTGCACACAGTTTTCCATTTATACCATAACTAATTAAAATCAGTCTTCAAATCAACAACAGATGCTTTGGTACTATGCAACAGTAAGTCCAGCGCCTCATGGCAACTTTCAAATCTGGTAGCTTTGTGCAAAAATTGCTTGCAAGTCACTAGCAGTTGTTACAAAGGTAACAAATGCATGAAGGAGATGATACAGTTCCCAAGTATTATCAGCTGTAACAAGTTGTGTAGAAGAGAAGAAACACTCTTTGTGTACTGAGGTAAAAATCAAGGCAGGGTTGGTAAAGGAGAGACTGGTGACTTGGATCAGTTCCTGGATGTCAAACAAGAAGAGAACCATACTTAAAGGAACAAAACTGCTTCTAGCATTTGGTCTAGCACACGGCTTTATGGCCCACACTTCATTAGCAATAAATACCAATCTCTTTGATGTCCTCACAACACCTGCAGCAGGGATGTTTGAACATGACAGTTTCCGCTGAGCCCCTGGCACACCATCAGCCCCAGAGAGGTGAGTGGCTGCTGGCCTGTTTGCACAGTGACATTAACTGCAGAAAGAAGGGCACCAACACATTCCTAACAGAAACCTACACACGTCTGATCCAATGTAAGCTCACCAAAGCCACTTTAACTCTGACCTGAATACCATAAGAACTATGATAAGGTACAATATTTTAAGTAATCTTAAGATATATGTTCAAGAACTATGATAAGGTACAGTATTTTAAAGTAATCTTAAGATATATGTTCAACTTCTAATTTCACGTAGGTATTACAACATCCTGCTGGATTAACTAGGAAAGACAGTTATCCAATAGCATAGCACATTTGGATCACTCTGATAAGAGAAGAAAACAGCAACCTTGTTGAAAAAGGCTATTCACCATGGATAGTGTGTGGTGTTATTGTCCTTGCAGTAGAAACCAGTGGTCACTGCTCCTTTAATAAAGGGCAGCAGTGAGAATTTTTTGTAAGTTAATACATATTAGCTACTGTTTAAGAACAAGCAATCAAATAATCCACAGTGATAAATACCAATGGATTATTTTTCTTCCCACGTTGCAGCCTACAAATAAAACCTTGGTGAATTGATAAAAAAAAAGTGAGAGATCTGAATTTTGTTGTTTAGGAGTATATTCATCAGAATTTTATTCCTAAATATTTCAATAGAACTCTCTTAAAATTCAGCTTCTTTGTTGTGTACTTAAAAATTTTAAGTCCAACTGAAGAACAGATTAGTGTCCAAACTCTCAAGAAATTCATTCTGATCTGCAATTTTGAGCATGCATTGTATTTCTGAGCACACAAGAAAGAAGCTGAATTTCTGCTTTAAGAAGAGGTCATTTAAGTTGCATTGCCACACGCAGCATTCCCACATTTGGATGCAGTACCTGCAGTGAAGGCATTTTATCTGTTGCAGTTGCTGTCACTGTACTTACATTGGTGACCACGGCCAGAATGGCTATGCCCTGCAGGATGGGTTGCCAGGCGCCGATGTCTTGTGCCTTCTGTGGAACCATGCGCCTGAATTGGGTTGTCAGTTTCCACGCATCCAACCGGATTTCCAACATGTTGTTGATAAGAGCCAGAAGAGGAGCCAGGGGGAATGAAGCCACAAACAGTGTCACAAAGCCAAACTGTATAACTGTGAAAGGGAGAGGTTACATCCATCAATGAGGCTTTCACTTATTGGAGATAAGCAAGTGTAGGCATGTATAGTTTATATACTCCAAATTCAGATGGAAGAAACAAGAAAGAGTAGCTGGGTTCCTAATGAATCTTCTGGATGAGAAAATAGTAGCACAACAGTACTGGAAAAACCTGCTAGGTGAAGGGGACAGCAAAATATTACAAGTCACAACACACCAAGAGGAACTATTCTGGGTATTTAAATGTCCATTTCTTTCTGATGTCTTTATCATGAAGACCTGGAAATCTCATGGCTATCTCTCAGTACTGAACTGGAAGGCCCAAACCAACAATCATCTTATTGGTGTCTGGGTACTGCTGTAAGTACACTGGCAGTGCTGTCACAGAATGGACAGTGGCAACAAACCAGCCATGGTCTGCCAGCCCTCAAATTACCAGCAACAAGTCCTGGTGACTGCAGACCTGCAGCAAAGCAGTCAGACACAGGGCTCTGTTGCACAACACCAGAACATTACAGTGGTCTGCCTTCTGAATGTGTTTCTCACAGGACTAGGCAAGGAAGCAGCAGTACTCCTCCTTGTACAATCATGTGCTGTTTCCTAGTTATAAACTCGATTAAGGCTTAGCTGTTTAATAAAAGCTTGCAAAACCATCTGTAATAGCTCATCAAAACTTGTCTCAGAAAACATTAATGTCTCCTCTCTCTACCTTTTTGGGCATTGCTTGTATGAACATTTTCTTTAAAACTTGTCTGTGTCCAGCAGTGGTAGTGAATCCAAACTGAACTGTTACTTACCCATTTCAAGATACTCATAAAACAGTCCAAGTTTTCCAATGGGCTGGAGGTGGTAGTCATGTTCCCAACGTGGAACAACTTTTTCTGATCTGGCAGCTGCAGAGTGTCTTCCAATTAGATTCTTGACCAAACTATCAGCCAGGGAGAAAAAGAACACTAACATTGGTAAAAGAACCTAAAAAGGTCCGTAAATGAAAAAAAAAGACATTTCTGCTGTTACAGCTTTAAACAATCAATTTATTTAATTCTGAATTACTGAAAACTTCCTTCCTTCCTTTTGCTGCCTTATCCTAGAAGTGGTTATTTACAAACCATAAATAGGAGTGTAAAGGGACAATACATCTGAATCACAGTGATCTATACTTAAGTTGTACAGAAGAATGATCATGTAGCATTCAAGATAACAAAATATCAAGTAAAATGTAGGCCAGTGGTTAGAGCATTAATTCCTTCTGATCACAAAATTTACAGAATCAAAGAATGGTTGAGGTTGGAAGGCACCTCTGCCTTGTACAGGCAGGGTCACCTAGAGCTGGCTGCCCAGGACAGTGTCCAGATGACTTTTCATTATCTCCAAGGACAGAGAATCTACACCCTCCTTGGGCAATGCTTGGTCACAAAATGATGTTTTCTGGCGTTCAGAGGGAATCTCCCGTGTTTCACTTTGCACCCATTGGTCCTGGTCCTGTCCCTGGGCATTAGTCACAGAGAGTATTCTGTCTTCCTCTTCTTTTGCCCGTCAGGTATTTGTACACACTGATGAGATATCACTGAGCCTTTTCTTCTCCAGGCAGAACAATCCCAGCTTCCTCAGCCTCTCCTCATATATGAGGTATTCCAAGGTTAAACTTCTTAATCTTGTGTCCTTTTTCTAGACTTTCTTCAGTATAACTGTTTATGCCTCTTTTGTACTGGGGAAGCCCATAATTGGACAGCACTCCAGCTGCGGCTTCCCCAGGTGAAGGACTTTGCACTTCCCCTCATTGAATTCCTTTCAGAATACAATATGCACTTACCAAACTCAGTGCCTGAGGGCATCAAGCAAAACAGTATTTTTTAAATATGAAAGAGCAGATTACTTCATAGTTTGAACTTACGGAAGAAGCACTTCTTGAATGTTGTTCCAGATAGCTTTACCTCCTACTATGATGGCAAGCTGGGTTGTGAGCTCGAGGAGACATCCGCCTGGATCACACTGAAGGTTGGGAGAGACAGGAAAATTTTTTGAAGTTGGGTAACTTTTCAGGCATGAATGAAGCATTTAAAATAATGCATCCCTGGTTTATTATAATAACGTTACTTAAAGCAATCTGAGGAGACTGTCTAGGAAAACCTTTCCAGTCAGGTATGCAAAAGCCAATTCCAGGCCACATATGGTCACATTTGGTACGCTGACAAAACACCAGTGAAAGAGTGAAAGGCAAAGTCATGCAGCTCTGTGCTATCACCAGCTGAGGGTCACCCAGCAGAATAGGAATGCTGCTACTGATATTCTCTCTTTCCTGTGTGCCAATTCACAGATTGTAAGACCATGGTAAAATACACTTTTCTGGGTATGTGGAATACATTTCTAAGCCCAGCTGGTCTTGTGCCATAGTCTTTTATGCTAGGAGTTAGTGAAGAGGCAATTAGTTTAGGCGGCAGTCACTTTTTAAACCCTAATGTTAAATATGTACAACTGTGTTTTACTTTATACAGTCCTAACTGCGGCAGAATACCTGGACTAATTATACGTTATACATTATATATTCTTACCTCTTCATTGCGATACTTTCCCAGCCAATAAACTGGATTTCCAGGGTAACCTACAAATTTACCCTTAAAGAAAGCTATGTAGAGGCATGAAGAATAGTAGTTGACAAACTGGAACAAGAACATCTTTGTGGTCAGACTGTTTTCATAATCGGTCTGTGTCCTTGGAAGTTCTGCAATGAAAGAAAAGTAAATAAATTAAAAAATCTCCAACCCAATCTACAAGTAACCCACAAGCTGCTCTAGAGCCTCAGCTGCAAAGTATCTGTATGCCTCATATTCCTTAATATGACTGAGAGCATTACCATTTAGATTGTACATAATCCCCATATATATTTTAACCGTTATATAATTCTAAAACTATATGGTTGTAAAAAGGAAAGAACTCATGCGCTAACAATAAAGAAAGAGAAGAAGCAAGAATTCCGATAACTCAGAGGCAAAAAAAAGCACCCAAATCCAGCACACTCAGGAAAGATGCAAATGTAGCACTTTGAACTGATGAAACAGTACTAAATAAAAACACCACACTACTTCATACATCTAAAGTAAAATAGCTACTTCAATATTGATGGCCTGGATATAAAGTATAACATTATTTGTGACTGTTTATCTGTTGAAAAACATCAGAGTGGTATGCAGCTTTGGAATGGTGACCTTAGTTCACTTATTTACAAGAAAATAGCTATTTTCCCCATAAATAAAAGCTAATGTAATTGAATGTGTTATGCCTTACTGATCTGTTTTCATAAAGCTTGGTTGTAGTAGTAATTTTCTTTGCTTTGTCTGTTTCACAAGCACAAAACTGTAAACAATTGATCTTTCATGCTGCCTATTTGAGGACTTTCCAGGCAAAGAATGGAATACCATATTCCTCTGATACTGAGAAAATCAACATTGGAAAATTTCTGGGTGGTATTGTGTGATTTGGTGGGAAAACTCTGAAATATGAGGTACAGGTGCTCATTTATCATAATATTTACTATACATATAAATGCTAATTTTTCTAGCTATTTTACCCCACATTTCTATCTGAGGTACAGCAGCAGCATACCGAAGTCAGTAATCAGGATTGCCACTTTTTCATAGACGATGTTGAGAATCATAATGACAACAAAGCTGATGAGTGAAGCAGTTACTGTCGTGGCTGTCTGTGGAGTCAGGTACTTGCGGATCGTCTCTGTTCCATTAATGTGCTGTGACAGCGATGAGGAAAATACCAGGAAAACCGAGAGCCTGTAGACAATGATTCCAATAACTGAAGCAATAATCAAAAGGATCTGCCAAGGGAATGCAAGAAAGATGTTTGTATTCAACCACTGGATTTAGGAAAAAGTGAGTTTGAAACACTTTTCATGATAGGTAAAAGGAAAGCAATTTTGTGCCCGTCATTCCATTGCAAGAGGATGATCAAATAAGGCAATAAACAGTGAATCCATAAAAGAAGCCCTTTTCATGTAGCCTAGTAAATCTGCAGGAAAGAAAAGAGATGGTCTGTTTTATGATTAATAACAAGGTTTGTACTGATGTGAATCAATATAATGAGATGCGTAATCAAATCTTACACCTCAAGGCATGTGATGGGAGAAAACTCCTTTTCGGATATTGGACAGTTGACAGGAAGGCAAATGTACTAGCATTTAGGACATTTGATTATGGAGGGGGCTGCACCTTCTCTTCCACGTGATACTATTACAGACTACAGACCCCTCAAAGGAATAGAAAAATTTTAAGCCAAGTCATGTAGTCTGCAGGAGTTGCGATAATGATCCATGTATCTCATCTTGCTTGCCATCTCCTCTTTCTTCTTCTCTCCCCACCTTTATTTGTTACTAGTTCTCTAGCTATTATTCAGTATGAGGTCCAGAGACCAGTGTATCTTTTCTTCACTATCTCAGCAAACTGCCATGAACTACCTCCCCATACCCTGTGCACAGCAACAGTGCAGTAACACAAGTGGCAAACTTAGAACAAATCTCTTCCCTCCAACATGAAGTCTGGTCTATTTAAATCCAACTGCAAGTCAATAGTCTTTCCTTTGTGTTTCAATTGTGTCAATGCTAAGGCTCTCCTGGGCTGTCAGACACCACTCTATCTCCTATATGTATCCTATGACCTAGAAGGAGGTGTTTTCCAGCTGCTATTTGTGCTATAGATGAGGAGAACATGCAATATGCTAAAACACAGAGCTTTTCAAGGCAATCTCTCTGGGCCTGCTCATTGTGTTATATATTGTGTCGTGGTTGACTGGACTGCTTTCAAGGTTTAGTTTTAATTAGAGTAGCAGCTCTAGGAGATTAAAGAGCACTCAGCTTTGCTCTGTTAAGTGAAACACAAAACCTGAAAGAGGTCATGGACTGTGAGACACAATATGGAAGAATACAGCTGGAACGAGTCAGACAAACTAGTAGGGAGGACAGCATATAAACCAAAGCCCTATTTCCCCTCTAAAAGCAAGGACATTTGTCTTAAAATAATGAGGGGAAAACCAGTGGACCAAATTCACAAGCATAACTCACAATCTACAGCTGCAGGATACTTTGATACTGGATGCTAATGAGTACTGGATGACTACAGCTACCATTTCCATGTGGGTCCATACCTTATGGGCTTGATTTATGCATGAGATGGAAATCCAACTGAACCTGTTCCATTGCCATTTTTTGTTCTGTTCAGGAGGATAATTTTTTAGACACTCACTAGAAAAGCGAATTTATGAGGGGAAAGAATGAAAGAAGAACTTTACCCAGAAGAAGATGGCACTTGTACAGAAAGTCATCCGTACGCACTTCCCACATGCAGTGTATGGCACATGTTCTTCTTGCTGTAAAAGATTAAGAAACAGATCAAGGACCAACCTTGACCAAACACCCAAACTTTCCTTTTTCTTTTTTCCTTCCCTTTTTTTTTGTGTGCACAAATTAAACCCTTTATAATATTGAGGGCAGGAATAAAAGAAAAAAAACTACCTTGTTTTGTTTCCTGGAAATTCAACATTTATTCATGATTTCAGAAGCCTTGCCTGATTAAAAGTGTCTTTTTTTTTTTGCTGCCCCTTCTAAGACAAAAATTACTTCCACAGAGGTAGAATGTCCTCAGATCTTACTGACTTCAGCCATGACAGGGTGCATAGTCCTTCTGCATAGACCCATCCCTCTTGGCTGATCATGGCATCCAAGGTCATTATCTTTCAAACTTCAATGGCTAAATTTAGCAGGCACTAAAATGTTGGTCCTTGAACTCTGTATTTCTCAATGTGCTCCACAGGAACAATGGGACGGCTTCCCCAAGGAAAATGCCTACCTCAATGTGGTGCAGTGAAAATTCACTGAGTCTTCAAAGAATCTCTGAGGCTTAAAATAAAATATTTTAGCATATTTCTCACTCTTTGAACTGTATGAAAAGAACTTTCTAGCTATGATTTTATATGTTCAAGGTGGCATAGGTTTATAAACTTTTAAACAGGATGAGTTTTTTGTACAAGATATAAAAAAAAGCTCTATACAGGAACTGCCAAATGGCAATTAACTACGGCAGTTAATTTTGAAACTTTTCAAGTGCCTTCTAATAAACATTAGTATAACATGGATGGAACGTGAAAGCAGTGCAAAAGATCAGATAAAAGACAGAATATATTGACAGACAATAATAAAAAGTGAAACTGAACTTGAGTAAGCTGACGAAGCTAAAGCTACTCAAATGTATAATAAATAGAGATCTAAACTAAGATCCTCATAAATATGAACCCTATTTCATTGAAATGAGGTTTATCCTTGTCTCTGCAAGATTGTTGTTATCAATCATAATTGCATCCGTATGCACATAGCAACAATAGCTATTTATACATGTTTCAAACAGAAACATCTTTGGTTAAAAAACATCGTTGGCATCATATATAATCACGTAACATGTTTCCTTCCATTCACCTTTTTTCCTGATGCATTCCTATGCAAAGATAGCAAATACTCTGTGATCTTGGCCTCTGGCAGCAACATTTAATCATTTCTTGGGGGATTTAATAAAGTAGACTTACTCTTCTAAGCTGGGGATGATGCCTACTTCTGTTTATTTAAGACACAGGAACCTCAGCAGCGCAAGGTCCTCAAACAGGCAAATACTTTTAAGTGCTTACAGTTAAGTATAAATTCCCTCTCCCTCCATCTGCACTTTATAAATTCACTATTTCCAGGCCAGTTTATCAACTTGAGGCACTGCTGATTCATAAAGCTCCAGTCCAGATTCACCATTTTCATAGTGTCTGCTCACAGCATGTCTGTAGCAGTAACCATCACCAGTTATCAAAATATTCCTTACCTGTGTGATTTCATTCATTACTACGTGAGTGCACCGAGCTTCATATTCTGGGCGAACTTGCTCTTCTTGCTCTAAGTACTCAACGGTGTCCCATTCATACTCCAGTTCAGCCTGTCGGCGCTTCCAAAACTCCAAAAAAAAGGTAACTATCCAAACGATAGACAAAATGAGCAATACCATGTGAGTATTGGATACTGCTTGACCCCTCTGGGCTATAACATGTCTCAGTATTCCCCACAGCTTTTTGCAGAATAAAGGAATAAAACCTTTATTGGCTAATGCAATGGTGAAAACAACTGGATCTACTCCTTTATGCAATTATGCCTTTGGATATATATGTATTTTAATACCTGAGGTAAATGGTGTTGTAGCCACATGCTAAAGAATGTATATACTTTATATATTTGCTTTCTGCCTAAGGCTAGAATATGAGCACTTTGGACCTCATGTTGCAGACTGCTTTTGAAACAGTTTATCATGGGATGCTTAAGAAACAAAGCTGGTTGGATAGGTGAAGACAACATCTGGGAAGTCCAGGACTTCTAGAAAAATAAAACTCAGTAGGCCAAAAACTGTTACAGGGAAGAGCTCATGCTCACTCAAGCTGCAATTTTTGTGTAGACAAGTTACCAAGTTGAAGATTACAAAAACAATGATGGTTCAGGTAAAACTGCTTAAATTCAGCTGTCTTTCCTCCTCTGCTAGCACAAACCTGAAGAGACTGCAGCTCTTTTGTATGGTATGGATCTTAGAACCTTCCTGGGCTGGGCCAGCTGTTTTCCTGTGCTCCTACAGCTGGAAGCACTGAGGGATCAGGTACAGATGCCTAAGTGGTAATGGTTGAACATGAATCCAGCCAAACTCATTACCTTGTCCCAAGACATTATGCAGGCAGATCTGGCAGCAGAGGCAATGACACACCCAGATGGGAAGGCTGGGAGCAGCTCAGGATGCCGGGTGTCAGTACCACGCTCCCTGGCACACCTGGATTCTTCATTCTTGAAGACAGTGCAGTCTCAGATTAAATGAGTGGTGTGTCTCTGCAGCACTGGTTCCAGGAATAGTAGTATCCAATCACTGCACTCTCATTGCTCTCATTGTCTGGGAGTAATTAACCCTAAAATTGAGGGTTTTTTACTAGTTTGGCCCCTCATTCTGAATGATGAAACCTCAATGGCATGCAGTTACAAGTCCAAACATTAAAGGTTATGTCTAAAATCAGGTGTGGTTGAAAAAATCCCAAACTGAAACATTTAAAACCCAGGAAACTCTATGGGCTGGGCAGGGAGATGACCTTAGCATCTGCACACAGGCAAAACCCCAGAAAACCCTGCTCTCCTGATTATTCAGGGGCCTCTTTCACAAGGACTTCTCCACTACTTCATGCTTAGAAGCAGCAAGGCCATTGCAAGCAGTGGACCAGATGGTCTCATCTTCTTTTTTTCTCCTGCAGACCAAGGACATTGGTCTTCCATAAATCTCTCATTGCTGCCCATCCCAAATCACAGGAAGCTGCAGGCCATACTGATTTGTTCCAGCTGCAAATTCAGCTGCTGCTGGAGAGCCCAGAAGTGCAGGGGCTCTTTCTGTGATGATAGCCACATGTGCTAACTGTGATAGAAGGGCACACAACACAGGCACAGCTCTCCCAGCCCCCTACTAGCCAAGTTGTGTCTTTCAGAGCAGAAAATGAGCTCCTGCTGGATTTGCCATTTTCCTTTTATTTTGAACCAAGATTGTTTCAACAGTGGCAACAAATGACATTTCAGAATCAGGAGATCAGAGCATTAAGTTCACCTCAGGATGAATGAAGATGAAAGGTGTCCCCTTTCCTGTGTCTCCCAACACTACCACTCAGGCTGGCCCAGGTGTTCTGCCTCTGAAGCTGTGTCACCAAGGTCTGAAAAGAAGTGCCTCCACTGGAGAACATTTCTTGTTTTAAATGATCTTGCTACGGGAGGGGATCCAGGAATGGCAGCAAGTGAAGTGGAAGCTGCTGTCTCTTGTTCAAGACCTTTGCCAATCTAGTCTTACCATCAAAGGCAGAATTGGCAGTGCACTAATACATAAAAACGGCTAACTCCTGAGGCCAAATTCCCTGGTGTTTCATAGTGCTTTAAGATTTCTGAAGGGAATACACACATAAAAAAAGTGCAATTATTAGAAGTGTATTGATGATAATGATGCAATAATATATCTAAAAGTCTAATATTATTTTAACTGTTTTGGACCAGGAGGTCAAAAAAAGTAATAGAGCAAGGTGAAAATTACAGCTGGAATTACACCAGGACCATGGGTCATTTGGATTCAGTACAATTTTGGGTGAATTTCTGTAACATAATTCACCTCTTTATATAGTGGACTTACAACAAGAATACTAATAGACCTTGCAGCCATCACTATAACCATGAAGCTTAACTTTGTAATTATTGCTGTTGGAACCATTCTTCAAAACAGGAAAGACAATTTTAATTAAAAACCAAATTGCCAATAAATTAACTCTTGAGATGACAGGAGAAGATTACATTGGTATCAAACTTCTAATAACTTTTTATTTAGTGGATTCCCTGCTGGTGTTTTGACTTTGGCACATGCTTTAAAAGAAAACTTCTTTTTGAAATGATACATTTCATCTTACATTTCTTTAAAGCAAGAGCTACTTTGAAGCACTTTAGGTCATCACAGGGAAATAAAAATACAATGTGTTTTACAAAGAAAGCAATTTTTGCATTCTTGTCAGCCTATATACGAATTCAAAATATTATATGAGATACATTCTCTATAGCACCCTGTATACAGACCTAACATTGAAATTATTTTTGTAATTACTGGACAAGACAGTCCAATAAAAGCCAGTTAACAAAGCTGCTAAGATGAATAAAATAAACTCTTTCTAGGAAAATAAACCTTGCCTAATCCCTTGAATACAGCACCAAGGTTTTCACCTATGGGAAACATCCTGATTTTATATACATTATCTCTGCTAAAAGATAAATCTAGTGCTTGTAACTACTACACTTTTTGCAATCAGCTTCTTAAATAAAGACAGGAGGAAAAAAAATTGTGGGAAATACAACAAATTACTATTTTTCAATTGTGTGGTGCAGCTACACAGCTGTTAATAGCACAAGCATCTCCAAAAATCTTTGGGAAAAAACCTTAGCTCCTCTGACAGATATACTTTAGCACTTGGCTGGCTCCTGCTGGATGAACATGTGGCAGCCTTAACCACTTCCCTCAGATTTTTCTTCAAGTAAGACGAAACAGAACAGATACTGAAGAACAACTTTAACATCTACAATTTTTTGTTTTCTTATGATGAGTTCCTGCGAATGTGCTTGTTTTCTATAGAACTACTTACCAGTGAATTCCTGAGTGCTAGAAAATGAAGTCAGTGCAAATTTATCCATGTTTTCCTGGCTGATGCTGGAGGCTTGACCAAAATTAGATAACAAACCACAGTTGCTGAAATCGACTTACCCCATATTCCCATAAATACTGCAAACACCAGTGTTCCAAAGCTATCAAATATACAGAGTTTCTGGAAAAGTGGAAAAGAAAAAAAATGGCTTAAAATATAACTGACCATTTTTATTCTTCTACACTGACCCAGAACAGAAGCTGCTTACTGAAAATGTTGATTTTCAGTTTTTATGTAGTTTCATAAACAACCTTTGTGGATAGTGTTTCCTCAACTTCTGTCCATGTACACCACCCTCCAGTAAATCAAAGAAATTAAATGCACAATTCAGAATTAAAAATAAAAGCCATATATGCAGTACAAGGGATAGTAAAATGGTATGCTATCAAACCTCCTTCCATCTGTTGCATAGGAAGAGGAAAAACAGTGCTTCTGCTCTGGGAACTCAGTATAGAATTATGGAGTTTTAGTACAGCCACTAAAAGGCCACAGACACATCTGGTTCTCATAAGCAGGATAACAAATAAGCTAGTTAGTAAAACCACATTCTGATGAGATACCTCTATGGTCACTATTTACCCTTTTTCTCCCATCATAACCTATTCCCTGCATTCTTACTTCTTTTACCCTTTAAGCCTGCTGATGCAACAAATTAAAGCTGGGCAAGATATTTTTGATGAATAGCTGAAAAATCACAGTTCTGGGACTGAATCTATGGAGAGGAATGATGAAAGGCTAACATTAGCTTGGTGAGACACGTCAATGGGGAATGAGAGTGAGGTTTCTTTTGGCAGGAATTAAGAGCAGACAACAGGACATGGCTGTGTCACAGCTTCTGTCATAGCCAACACCAGCCTCTCCTTGTACCCATCTTCTCCTTGACAACACAGATAAAATTCAAGGCATAGATCCAGATAAATTCTTTGCGCAGGGAGGAGGCAGAAATTAGAAATGTCAAAACAAGCTTTAAATGTTTTCTTAGCAAAATTGATTCAGAGCTACTGAATCAAGGCTTTAACTGAATCTTTCCTTCCTTCAAAAGGAAGAAGTACCCCCAAATGAAACCAATTTTCAATTAAAATAACATTTTAGTCTCATATCAAATATTGGCAGCTATGTCAAATAAAAAGAAAATTGAATTTTTCATCTCAGATCAAATTGGAGCAATTAATGCTGTTGTTTTTACTTTTCAAAGTTGAGCCACTGTATCAAAAGGAACAATTATTTGCACATTTCTAGCAGTTCTGCAGTTCAGGAAATTAATGGAGGACCAACACTGTTTTATATGCAACACTACAGAAAGTGCAACTAAAGTTCAAAAGCGTGTCTGCAAGCTGTAAATGTAGTTACCTTGGATGATTCACAAGTGATGGTGAGGTTCCAGTAGGTACATGCTTTATCACACTGAGGACACATTATGATATTACCTCCTATGTTGGGGTCACATACTTCTTGGCTAAAAACAAAACTAGTCAGTCACTCACCAACACTAAATTCTTTGGTGCTTTTTCACACATGAAGATAGTGCAATAATCTCAGGGAATTAAGGAAAAATTCACCAGTGACCTGCCCTCAAGGATTCTGCCCCCACCCCTTGCCCTGGCAACACATCCCCATTTCCATTCATAGTCCTCAACTCAAAAATGGATGACACAGGAGGAAAATAATTTCCATCCCTTGTACGTGGTGGTAATTCTCAAAACTGCCCACACTGAAAATAAAACAGCTCTTAAAAGATCTCACAGTCTTCAATAGGAAAGCCACAGCAGCATGCTCACAACATGCTACCATAGCAAGTTCAAAGGGAAAAGGAAGAGGAACACTGCCTAGCAGAACGAGGAATGGCTGCAGAGCCCAAAGAGCTGCCTAATCCCTCTGGTCTTCTGATCAGGATCAGGTCAGAAATTGTGCAGAGGGGAGCTGCCACAATGATTCAAGCAATGGCAGATCTGTCTTCTAAGAGGTGGCAAAGGAGCTGCCATCTCATGCATACCAACCCAGCACGGTGGAGGCTGAAAGGTAATGTAATTACTTTCTATGCATACATCAGGGGGGTAAACACCAGGGAAGGAGATGAGCTGTATAACTAAATTAGAATACTGGCAAAAAGCTAAATGGGTATAAATAGGGCACAGGAGAGGAGCTGTAGAATAGCCCTTCAGCATGGATTATGAACACCCTTCCACGAGGAGGTATACAACTCGATGGCCTGTAGCTCATTTGACACAAGGCCATCATTTTTTTCCCCTGGGTTATTTTGCCATGATTGAATTTTGTTGTGCTGTGATGAGGCAATCTGTGTCATGGCTATGCCTTGCCTTCCAATGTATCCTATGCAGCTGAAGGGCCCTGTGCTGTTGCTCTTCCTATATTCTCACAAATTAGAGGAAACAAATTATCAAGGTCTTTGTGTATCTCGTTAAAGGTTTACAACAGTGAAAATTATGGCAATTGGTATTGATTTCTGATTGTCGCTCTTTTCTTTGTGTTTCTACACTAGGTATGGTGAACCTCGTGCAAAATATAAATAAAATTATGAAATGGCAAACCCACGGATATCTTTTACTGTAATGGTCCATAGATATCTGTTATTTTCTTATCTCCTACTTTAAGCTTTTGCCTTCAAATTCACAATAGCATTTGTTCTCAGGCCCTTTTAATTTTGCTTCCTTCATTAAGCAGTGTCTTGCAAACCCTGAACTATTCCCCTCTGTACAGGACTGATCAAAATCGCATGTGATATTAAACCAGGCATGATCAGGTACCTCCATGTGCAGTTGTCCTTTGTCAGATATCCATAAAGAAAACAGCCAACTCCCACAACAGCAGCCACAGTTAGCATATTGGTGTAAAAGCCCAGCCAGGCAAAGTAGATGCCAATTTTCTCTCCATAGTACTTCCTGTGGAGGAGAAGAGTTTGATTTTTTTTTTTTTCTGAAATGCAAGTAAATTTGCATTTCTGTTTCAAATGGCTCTTCATTTCATACATTTTATACCAACCCATATTTTAATATTCCTCTGGTTTCAGCTTTGGGATTGCAGTAGTATTGTATGGTTTTGTAAAAGGATAGAAATGGGGGGAAAAAGGAAAAAGAGAAAAGATCATGCTCCCAAAGAAAAATTTTAAGTGGTTGCCTTTTTATAAATTGACTTTTCATGAAACCAATCTCAAAGTATGCTCCTGTGCATGAGCTGATCTGGGTGTATGTATCTTCCCTCAGAACTGAGCTCTGTCTCTTTGACATCTCTAAGACCAGACCTATTATGTAGATTTCTCATTCTCCCTGCATTAGTCCAGCACCAGTCACACCAACCTGATGAAATCCAGGGGTTGCAGTTTGAAAATGTTTTTAGGATGAGCCCATTCTCTGTAGAGAAGATATCGTTCACTTGGGCAGTTGGGATCAGTTGACAGGTGCTTAAAACTTGACTGCAAAACAGAAAAACCATGAGAAGATACCACTAATTTAACCAGTACAGCTCACGTCTCATCTCTACAGATGATCCCTATGCCATGAAGCTAGAGCCTGTAATAGCCTTTTAGACTTGCAGTAGTCTTGCTGCAAGCCAGGAAAAGGAGCAGGAAGGCAGCTCTGAGAACACAGCAGGATCCAGGATAGAAGGTTGTCAGAAAGGCACTGAATGCTAAAGCAAACAGTGTACATATGTGAGCTGAAAATAACAGAGACTCACCATGAACTTAAATCTAAGCACATGTCAGTGTCTTGGCACTTAGGAATAGAAAATAAAAAAGGATCCATTCTAATTAGGGAACAGGACTGAGTTAAAATGGATTTTAAGTAGTTTTAACATGCTACACATGCTTTGCTTCAAAATAATACTGTACTAGAATACACTGGAAAGTCCGAGGGAAAAATCCAGAGCCTCTAGTCTCTGTTTCAAATTTAAAAGAGAGTTCACATGGAGATAGTCCTTGTATTTCTTAGTGGGCTATTAAAAAAGCTATTTCAACAAAACCTATGTTATTTGAGACGGTCTTCCATTCTATATCTGTGATACAACAAGACAAGTGATGTTTGTAGAAATCTATCGCTACTTTTGATTTTCAGCATAGCTGTGATATATAATTTCAATTGTATGGAAAGGCAGTCATTAATAAATAGTCATACTGAGTCCAAATTCCCCATGCCAGGATAGAAATAGCCTGCAAGGCAGGTTTTAAACCTTTAAATAAAACCTTAAAAATGGATAGTCACAAATTACATGAATTCTATTCTGTCAAGCTTTGATTACTTACAAGAAACATGGTTTGTCTTGATTCTGCCTTAAAAATTTATTTGAAAACCATGGAGGCCTCCTAAATGTTTTAAGCCAAGTCCATGCAGCTGAAGCAGTTATCAGTCTTGACCTCCCATGTTCTCAATGTCTCCTTGACAGAACACACCTTGGACACAGAATGGTGGCTCTGAGGGGGACAAGCTGTGGGGTTGTGGTTGTGCAATAGATAAAATACAGAAAATCAGCCCTCAGTCTTTGCTCACTCTGTTGCATTCACAGCCTCACATGGAGTTTGTTCTTTGTCAAATATTCTGAAATCTGATTTTTTTCTCCTTAATTTTCTTCTTTTTTGTGCTATTGGTAGCCTTGGTATACAAAGCAATTTTCAGTATAACTTTCTTCTTCAAATGATATAAATTAAAAAGCTTCAGAAGCGTAGTTGCAAAAGCTGGATTTCTTATTGCAAGGTAAAATTCAAACCAGTGAAGCTTTTCTCTGCAAGACTCTGACATCACCTCTGAGGCACTGGACTGGCTGGGCAGAGTCTTCCTGTAGAAACCTGAGTCTCATGCATGTATGTTGCAATGTTTCGGAACTCAGGGAGCATTTCTCACTGTGCAAGACTTTGACAGATCCTAAGATGAGATTTGTAGTCTACATCTTCATCAACAGTGTTGACAGGAATTTTAATACCGGAAAATTGAACATTGATTTAGAACTGATAATGCAGTGTGTCATGGGAACTATCTCTCAGTCCAGGCACTTTACTGAAATATATCTCCAAGAGAATACAACTTTAAGAACTCTCAAGTGAAATACACTGTTTTTCATTTATAGAAATGCATTTTTAACCAACAGTGCTTTGGAAGAAAATCTCTTTAGCCAAACCACATCCTGTTCTTCTATGTGGATAGAACACCAGTCTAGGAATAAGGCAATGAATAGTGATTGTATTGTTTGATATAAACCCCTCTAGATACAGTTCAGACCTCTATTTCAAAGTGTATTTTAGTTACAAGCATTGGACTTACATCATGAAGGGGAAATGCTGCTTTGTAGATTCCAGTGTCCAATAATTTGTTAATGCCAAACTTTTTCACATTGTTTTTTGTTGCATATTCCACACGGGACAGGATAAAATGAACCTGAAATTTAAAAATTTTTTTTGTTTCTCTTGCAAACTGAAAGTAATCATACACAGCCATACCTGTCTCAGCATGCAATCAAGTTAGGAAAGAGTAAGCAGGGCAGACAAATTTAATTGCACAGGGTATACAAACCATTCAAATCTCTCCTTTAAATTCTGGTGGAAGAGAAATAGGACAAATGTAAGGAAAGTTTTCCTTCTGGATTGCCCAGGATATTTCATAAATTACACAGGATTACTGCATCCCAAACACTTTTAATTTTTCAGGATGCTTCAGTGAAGATAATTACGCTGATCTGATAAAAGGAATAGCTTCTTTTTAAGAGTAAATGCTAGAAATACTCCATGGACTTACAATTCGGCTTCTAGTTGCAGGATTGAAAAATGTGTCTTTGTCTTGGATATAAAAGTTGGACAAATGTTCCTTTTGAAAAGGGGCAGTGAAGAACTCTTGCTCAGGTTTGATGATCTTTTCATCCACCCTGAACAGTCTACTGAACCAGTTGAAAGCTGAGTCTCGGGTTTTCAGGTCATTGTGTTGCAGAGGCAATTTGATGTGCATAACCTCGGCGTACGTGCACAGCACTTCCCAAGGTGCATGAACTTTCACAAAAATAAGTTTCTCATCCAAAACCTGAAATGAAAGAATATTGAAAGTATGTATGTAAGCAAAGAACTTTTCATCACAACAATTCTTGAATTATCTAGAATTTTCTTTCTCTTTACAGCTCGTAGATGACCTACTCAATGTCAAATTCATTGCCCACACCAGCATATATATCATTGGCTTCTGTAAAAGCACTGACATGAGGAAACACTCAGGCAGATGAAGGCATATAAATGTATACTAAAAAAGACAGTGAAATATTCCCTTAATGCTTAATGTTTACATCTCTGCAAAGTAATTTAATTTTACAAAACAATTTAAGTGTAACGCTTCCCCTTATGTGGTCATTAGGAGTCTTTGTACTTGTAGCTTGACAGGGCAGGCATGGCTCTGGAGCAGCCAGTGACTCCCCAGCAGCTCAGTTACAACCCCAGGGTGACATGATTCACTGGGAGCAGGCTAGGCACCCATGGGTGCTCCTAGGCAACAAGAATTCCAACCTTCCTAGAGAGAACGGGCAGAGGGAAAGGGAAATTAGATGAGATTGCTGAAAAAGACAGGATGGGGCACATTTGCTCCCACTGAAATGCCCAAACCAGCACCACTAAGCACCCTGACAGTCACTCTTGCCTCCTGTCTACACATGGCCAGTAGACCTACTGCTGCCCTGCATCAGTGAGCCTCAGCCACATGAAATTCTCTTATGTAGCTCAGGACCACTGGTCAGATATCTGATCTAGCCAGGGGAAACATCCAGTTTCAAATGTTTTTCAGTCATAATCACGGCAGAACTATTGAAAACTGCAATATGTAAGTATAGCACCAGGTCTGCGGCAGCTGTCCAGCAAGAGTTTACTTTCTTATGAATATGAAGAGCCAGACTGCATTCTTGGCCATGCAGCAGGAGCCCTCACTGCAGAAAGCAAAGAAATGCTGTGATGCTATGGATTCTGAGTCTAATTTGGGAGGAAGGCGTAAAGCAACCATTTCTGGAGCTCACTATAGACTACCAAACAACAACAAACTTATACTGGAAGTGATTGTCCTGGAGAGGGAGACACAGATGGAACACTGCAGCCCTGCAGGGGAGGAAGAAAGAGAAGGGATTTGGAGGGACTCTAACCCTCCCTGCAAGAAACAGCAGCTCTGGCAGCTGTTGTGCATTACCACAGTGCTCTTGAACTGCCTGCAGGTGACATTGCAGTCCAAAATACACAAGGCACGATAGTTAGAAGCACTTGCTCAGTGCCAGGCCTTGTGAGGAGCAGGGTCACATGCAGGAGCCCTGTACTGCTCTTCTGCCAGGAGCACTCTGCCTCAGACACACACTGGCTTCCCACCCGTACCACATGGCCAGAGTAGGGGAAGTACCTCTCTCTGGGGTACAGACAGTAATTTTTATCTTCCAAGCTCTGAGCAAACATGACTTATGTAATCTCCTAGCTTCACAATGTAATATTCCATCTTCCCATCTTTTATTTTGCAGAGGAAGGAAAAGACATAAAGTTTAAAATAATTTTGCATCAGATCACGAAGACACTACTAACAGAAGAAAGGTGGGCCTTTTTTTCCTGAGGGGAGAGAAATCTTACAGTCAATTCACATATCCAGTTTCCTTAATCCCATAGGGGCAGCTCTGCTCTCAGAACAGCCATTCACAGAGAATAGCACTCACCGACCTCGTCGCTTCTAGTTGCAAGCCATTGTTTATCAGGTTTGATTCATATACTTGTCTCTTCCTCTGTTAAAAGATATTGAACACTGTAAAACATCTGTCCCAAATTTCACAAATATGTATGCATAGAAGAATGGAATTGCCTCCCAAATCAATCATTATGTTGTTATGTCTATAGCCCATTTGATAGCTACTATGGTGATAAGTACAGTCCTACCTACTAATTAATCCTGATCAGTTTTTTTGTCTGATATGCAATATTGCCCTCAAATGCAATTTTGGAGAACCTATCCTCTTAGTTTCTGGTACATTACAGAGGTAAAAGTGTTACTCAGATTTTGAATATTTTGAAATCTATCTCTGAAATTGTTATCTCTTTCACATTTAGTCACTAATTGAACTACATTAATCTTCCTTTAGAAAGTCTTCCTCTCAAATGCTTTCCATCCCACTTTCCTACCAGCAACATGCAACTTTATGCTTCTTTCACACTAATCATAGGAGTTCACACAGTGGTTCAAACTGTAGTATCCTTCTATATTTTAGTCAATGGATTACATCCCCAAAGGAAGAAACTGAAGGCTGTAGCACTTATAGAGTCAGTGGTGCTATTCCAGGAGCATTCAACGTCCCCAGAAGGACACAAGTTTTCCTTGTGTCCTTTCCTTTCCAGTAAAGATCAAATTTGTGGATCACTTTAATTTAATTTCATAGTTACCAGCACTTGGCTGGTAGAGAGTTACAAAAAAACTGAAATGTCTTTCCAATCTTGAATCTGCTTCCCCATACACATGACCTCCTCCCAAGAAACATCCCCTTTTCCCTCAAATACAAAACACATAATTCCATAAGGGATTCATAAGAAATTCTGAAACTTTATGTGAAGCAATCAAATTTAAACGCTATCTGCACCAACTGGATAGTTGCTCAATGATCTATTTGTTTATGTGAGTCCAGGGTAGCCAGCTCTCCCTGGCCTACAGTCTGCATGTCAATATATCAGCATGGGGAATGGGGGGCACCTCTAGGCAGCTGGGGCTAGGGGCTCTTCTGTGAGCACTTTGTTGGAAGAAGATGATTTTAATGCACTGGGGACTAGGAGCTTTATTAGTGTACCAGGCTAGGCTACGCCTGCAGTGAGAGGTTCTCAGAGTAACTTGTGGATGCTACTTTCTTACTACCAGATTGCTTTCATGCCACTGGCCAATTTCTTTGTTGATTACACGCACTTAAAGGATTTGGCATCTCCCAATACAGGAGCTTAAAAGAAGAATGACCCAGTGTTTTTTGTCACATGGTTCTCTATAGCCAGACCAGCTGCCTCAAGACCTTTGCACAGGATCCAGACCTGTTGCTACTGTGAAGGACCAGGGTCAATGAATGACCTTTTACATAAAGTCTTAAGAACTTTGACAGGTAAGTAGAAAGTGGTCTTCAGGGCTAGACTCAAGGCCCACCCACTCTAGGGGAAAAATCCAGATGTTTCAGCAAAAAGGATAAATCTTTTCAGAAGTTCCACAGAAACAGGTCAGTTGTATACCCAAATAAGTTTCATCCAGTTCTTGAATATTTAAAGATGGTTCAAAGTCCCCAAACAAGAAAAAACTATCTTTCCAAAACTCTAGTAAGTCTTGAAATTAATAGTTATAGAACTGAATAACAGTACGAACAGTCTACCCAAATTCATAGTTTGTTAGTTCTCAGCTGCAGCAGCTGCATGTGGCAATGATCAAGATGGAAGAATTTCATATTTTGTTAAAAGATACTGTTCTTATATTTTTTTGGTTTTCTGCCTTTTTATTCCAGTGAATATCACATTCTACTTGAGTTAGGCACAAGAAGAGCCAAATATTTCAATCTGTTTATTTCTCTCATCAATACTTAGCACCTTTGTCCTTATTCCTTGATTTTCTCAGGATAAAACCACAATCCCAAACTTTAATAGCACTCTCCATGTCTCATTAGTTTACTTGAGTACTGGTGACAGTATAATGCTCTTTATATTTTTTCATTGTGTATATAACGTTGCATATATGTGTGTGTGTAAAATACACATTTATAATGTATACATCTAATTATCCTCCTTGTACTGACAGCTCTAACTTAGAATCCCAAATATGAATGAGTGTTTTCCTTGCAGTAACGTATTTCCTCACATTTTCAATATTTCATAAGTAATAGTGATCTCCAGTCTCCTTCAAAGCTAAACGTTCACAGTTGCCTTGGCTTCTAAGTAAACTATGTAATGATTTCCTCTGGAATTTTTGTTTTATCAAAACTCAACCCTCTTACCAGTTCATTCCTATATGTAGTACACAACACACAGCAGTTTGTTACAGTAGTAGTAACTTCTGCCATTTAATCCCACCTCTTTGCTTCGTCCATATTCACACGGTTCTTTCTAAAGAGAATAACAGTTAATCATGAAGGTATTTCAACCTGACTTCTGTTTTGTTTCAGCAAATAAAACAGGCAGGGGGCTAAATACCTGTTTAATTTTCTTTCTAAATAGCCGAAAGATAGATGCAGGGCACTTCTCATTTGCAGAAGTCTAATACTATTTTTTAAAATCTTTTAATCAGATTCCTTTAATAATTTATTATGGCAAGGAGTTTCCAAAATTAATTTTGCCCTCAAAATCTTAGAGGAATGTTGACAATATTAAGGTTTCTAATAATGCATGAATGCAAGTAGTGAGAAACAAAGCCTCTGGGAGGCTTTGCTAATTAGGGGCTTTGCTACTTTATATAAATGATTGAATTATGTGTATAATGATCTATGGAGGAGCTAGACTTGTGCCCAGAGGAGCCTATAGTGGTTTTGAATTGACTGGGGAATACAGTATATAGATATAATAGTTTATTAGGCTGGAAGGTGGAGATCATCCAAAGTTTATTTTAGTATCTGGCATTTTGCTCAGCTACCTGCAAGGCTAAATTGCAATAATAAAGTAATCATGGTGATGCTGCTGATCTAAACCTCATATAGGTTTTGATGATTGAATGGCTAGTC
This sequence comes from Entomyzon cyanotis, assembly GCA_024500445.1. NCBI lineage: Eukaryota > Metazoa > Chordata > Aves > Passeriformes > Meliphagidae > Entomyzon > Entomyzon cyanotis. Next base: position 28,504,707 of record JAKEPQ010001018.1, read on the forward strand.
AATTGACTAAGACACCACAAGATGCACAATCATATATAGTCTTAAGAAAATGAAAGCAGAATGGAAGGAATTTCCAAGTATTATAGGCATGTGGAAAAGTCAGTTTTTGGGAGCTGCTTTTTCACCATGGTGCTTTCAATGTCTGGTGATTGTCTTGCAAAGCTGAGGAGATTAAAAAGATTGTGGGCCTGGAAATTCGTAGCAGACCAGCAGCATGTTTTCCCCTTTGTTTTGTAAATGGTAGGGAGGACTTGCTTTGATTAAAGTGACAGAGGAACACCAACTCATATCTTTGCTAAGTTTCTTTTATGCAAAGAGAAAAGGTCCCTACAACAATATCTGTGTAGCTTCAGGGGGAAAATCCTAGCAAGGAAAGAGAGCTTGAATAGCCTCTTCTGCCTTACCTGACAGGCAACAGATAAATCAGTCAATAAGAGAAAGAGCATGGAGCCCAAAGCCTCCCCTATGGAAATCAGCTGGAGGGAGAGAAGAGGATCGTTGTATCAATATTAGCTGCCTCACAGTTTCTTTGATGGTATTTGGAAGCTTTCCTCAAAGTCCCAGCTGTCAGCAGTAGAAAATAATTGATTGAGATGCTCTGCTCTGTAAGCTTCTTTCCCTCATGTTTGAAGATAATCATAAAAATGTGAAGCAGAACATGCTATAGAGAATAAGACCCCAAAAAAGCAAACCCAAAGAACTCCAAATATATATTTTCTGAGATGCCCTTTGATTTTAAGCCAACTTCATGGTTTTCTGAAACCTGATCCGTGACCACACAGAACTGGCAATACTGCAGTCTAACCCTGCCCTCAACAATGGCTTCTAGTCATCCTGTTTGAAAAAACCCATTTCTGGTCCCATGAATGCAAGTAGTAACTCCCTCCCTTCCTTCCTTCCTTTCCTTCCTTCCTTTCCTTCCTTCCTTTCCTTTCCTTCCTTCCTTCCTTCCTTCCTTCCTTCCTTCCTTCCTTCCTTCCTTTCCTTTCCTTTCCTTTCCTTTCCTTTCCTTTCCTTCCTTCCTTCCTTCCTTCCTTCCTTCCTTCCTTCCTTCCTTCCTTCCTTCCTGCCTTCCTTCCTTCCATGTAAAATTTGGGTTTGTGGTTGCCACAGGAGCAGAGGTTTTATTTCAGTGAGTTTCTGCTTCAAAACCAATCCATCCAGCAGAGGTGAAGGCAGGTGTGGCTGCCCTCCTCCCAATGCCAAAGCTCCCTTCCATACTTGTTATCAGACTTCCTGAATAGGTTTCCTGAACACACCACAAGCATGCAGAGCCTGTCATTCTCTACTGCCTCAAATCACTGCATAAAATGGCATAAAGGTACTCTTTTACCTGTAAAACCAAGTGTTGTTCTCCCACCACAGGTATGACACATACTAAGCAGTGAGATAAGTACAATTTGTGTTTGAAAAGTTATCCAAGCTTATTTTTAGTCTTTTTTTTTTTTTTCTGTGGTTTTATTGTTGTTGTTGGTTATCTGAACTAGACAAATATAGAGGCAGGAACTGTTCATTGTTTGCTTATGAAGACAAAATTCTTTAGCCCTGCTGAAGTTCTTAGTAAGACTGTACTCAAAAAACCCCAATGAGATGTGTGTAATATTCTCCACGAATGATAGTTTTCATTCAATTCGAAAAAAAAAAAACCCAACAAAACTGTCTGTTTCTGAGAAACACAGATTCCTTCATGGCTGGAAATGAAGGTTATGCCCACATTCTCACTTATATTTTTGACAGTCTTTCTGCTTATTTCTTTTCGGGTGAAATAGATGGACTAAAATGACATTCTGCATTGATTTATTTTGAATTTACCTCTCTGGCCCTCATCCTTTGACTTTCAACAATGAGCTCCTTGAGGACCCCAACAGATAAAACTGGCACTTGGGAGCATTCCTGAAAATACTGGTGATATTTAAATTCTATTCTGATGGTAAGCTATCCTGACAAATAGGGTACATAAATTGTAGGTTTAAAAAACATGCTTTGAGCAAGAATTTCAATTGCTTGCACGGTACAGTTCCTGGAATCTTCTCCTGGCAGTCTCTTTTTTTGTTGGTGCTTGCAAAATTAATCGTATACCAATTTATGAAGGTTTGGAGTTTGACTTGAGTTGCATATATGAAACTTATCTACTAACTTTTGGATCTATAAATTATGTTAGAAACTTCCATGAGGTCATAATTTCATTTTCATTGCTTCTACCAAATCACACCCCTGTTTTTAGTGATTTCCTGCTGTCCTCTGAGATATTTTCCCAATAATACTGCTTATTAATATAAACTAATGCTGGACCATTCAGTTACATTAATTCAATTCATTGGAAAAAGGACAGAAAGCCATTCAAATCCAGTATAAAAATAATTCCAGGATCTGGTACTTTTCTTGCTGCAGAAGAACAGGTGGTTCTGTGCCCTGTTTCTCTGAATCTGGTACACTAGATACCTAGGTTGTGGTCTGATTTTCAAATCCTTCTGTATAAATTCCATAAGTATCTGGGGACTCCTCCACATTCAGTATCATACAAAACCCCTACCATTGTAGCACACAAAATATTTCCCTGCAGAAATCTACAGATGTCATCTAAAAATTTGAATTCTGAAGTGACTTCCACATCATGCAATTTGGTGGGGTGCTGTGTGTGTCAGACAGAATTTGTACCAATGACAAATCTCTATATTCCAGAGATGTTTAACATTGCACACAACCAGTGGAAAACTTGCTCCTGACCCCAGTGACATGAGGATGTCACCCTATGAGAACAGACTTCACTGAATATCCTATTTTTTAGTAAGCTGGAGTTTCCAAATTCTGTGCACAACCAAGCTCTGGATAATAGCTCTATAAAACTGCCAGGGAAGTCAAAGAAAGAGTAGCAAGGGCAAGGAACCTATTCATGCTTAAAGCACAAGATACTACTTATAAAATTTGGCATTTTCAGTTCATCATTGATCAGACAGTGATGTATGTAGTATTTAAAACTGATTGTAAATGGCAACACTCCTTATTTTGCTTGCATTTCACCACAAGGGTAGAAGTCAACTGTGACAGAAAAAATTACAACCAAATAAATAACAGTGTCAATAAAGACGAGCTACCAAGTAGGTTTTATGCCAACATTAATGAAACCTGAGTGTATCTTGGGCTGCACCAACCCCACACTATTCTGGGAACTGTGGTAGGCCAAAATGTTGCATGTTCTAGAATATTTCCCTGGAATTCTAAGGATGTAAAGCTGTACCATAAATGCCATCTTACTTTCAATCTCAGGTATAAGGTATACATGTACAGTCCCCCTGTTGCTTCAGCTTCTACTTAAGCAAGGATTTACTGTTTTCAGCTTCCTTCTGACACATCCATGTCACCCTAGTCACGCGTGTCACTCTCCTGGTCGTACTTCTGTCCATACAGGCCATTTGTTGGCCACTTTTCTGTCAGGCTGCTCAGCTGGCTCTTGCTCAGCTTGCTCTCCATGAAGACCACCAGGGCCTTTTCCACAGAACTGCTCCCTAGCCACTCAAGTCTTCACCTTATCTGATCATTTGTCCAATGTGCTCTTGTCCTCACATCTGTTGCATGTGGGTAGATTGCTTCCTCTTCCTCAGCACACCACAGAGTCAGCGTGGCTGCAAATCTTTGTGGGACTAATGCCTTTGAAAGCAAAGTTCTTTTGCAAGTGCTTACCCACAGCCTCCTGGTCTAATTATTAATGGTTTCATTCTGGCTAATGTCTTAACATTAATGCTGCACTGAAAATACTACTCCATTGCTCACATTTAATTTCCATCACTACTTAGAAAAGATGCTCATTATATTTTTAATATATTTGGGCAATGGCCAAGTATTATAAACATAAATGTAAAATGCTAATTGATAAAAACAATTCTTTCCAAAGGGGCAGCTTTTTTATCTAATTACCTCCTTCAATTAATTTTTATTGCTGATCCTGTGATCATGTGTAATACAACATCCACCCACGGCAGGACTCCCTCAAACCCTACTAATGACATTCCTTATGGCTGTCCTGTTAATGCCAACAACAACACTGTGTAATGAGTATCAACCAACTTAGATACAGGCTTCTTTACTCCTACTCTTCTAATTCATAATTGCAAATTATTGTTTGTATATGAGCTGCTTTCAGCGATACCTTTGTCCCTGCCTGTCTCTACCACAGGCTGCTGCTGGAACATGGATTGTTGCTAAATCAGAGAAAGATGTGGGTGGGTAGGGGAGTGCAGATGCCAAGGAAACTACAATCTCATGGACGCTTATTTCTCAGTGGCAAGGCTGAGCTTTTTTTTGTGACCCTGTGTGCCATAATGAATGTAGTTCTCTGACAGAACTGATGAAATTATTTAAAAATAATAGTTAAAAATAACCTATCATAGTGGTTCATTGCTAAGGAGCTATGGACACTAAGGGGCATCAGCAAGTCACTGGCTTGAGCCAGAAATTTTTTGCAAGGTCCCCGGCAAGGGCAAAACTGTTGAAGTATCAAGGGAAAGAAGCATACAGGGAGAAATTCTGGTGGCAGATGTACAACTATTTCCCATAAACAACCCAGCTATGTTATCAGAAGTCAGCAGAATGTCAGCAGCTGCGTTCGTATCTGTGATCTGGAGCACCTGGTCAGCTGCCTTCTCTAGGTTCTTCTGAATACTCTTGATTTTATTACCAAAGTCCATTAGGGACCTAGTTGAATCACTGCAGGTACAGAAAATTGCCCCAGTGTGACGATCTTGGTGTCTAATTCTAACCTGAGAGTGGCATTTTCCTGCTCACATCTTCTGTTCCCTGCTCAGTTTGATGGACTTCAGTCTCCCAGCTCCCAAGAGTACTCTGAGGTTAAGGCAAAGAAATTGCTGTTTTGGGTGAGGGCGTTGTACTTTCTGCTCACAGCTCTAACACCCGATATATGAAAAATAACTTACCTTTTGTTTTTTACGATCACTCCTCTTATGAGTAGTTTTTTTACTTTCATCTTCATATACCAAAACAAAGTCAATTCTTCGCTGCCCATCTTTGAAGAACAAGGAGTCAGGCTTATCATCAAAATCCACCTGGAAGGCAGGTGGCATAAGTTAACATGAAAATTTTTACTCACTATTTCCTTACTTGCTTCCTGTTACGCAGTATTTCAGTGAACACAGAAATTCAACATATATCAGCCTAGTGTAACAGGAAGCCCAAAATGACAAAGTCGCACAGAGTAGAATGAAGAAAAAAGAAAAAATTATCCAGAGGAATTTGTCAGGTCTCTGAATGACATCAAATCAACAAAACTTTGACCTAATTTTCTTCTTTTCATAATGAGAGAAGCATTGGGATGCAGCAGCAGTACCAAATAACGCATCTGTCTAGTAATTTATATGCCATCATGGACATATCATTAGATAGTTTGTCTACAAGATTGTTGTTGCCTGATGGGAGTCTCAGAATTAGTGCATTCCCATCTGCTCCTTTACCTGCAGAATTTTAAGCATCTCTACAATTATTAAAAAAACCCCCCAAGCTGTAGTTTCATGCATGCTTATACCTGAACCCGCCACTGTCCAGAGAACAAAGAACACGGCCAGAGCAGAGATGAGCTCTCCAAATAGACACATACCATGTGGATTTATTTCTCATTTTATCCACAACATCTCAGCAAGCAAAAACCAGATTGTTGTATGCCACACATCCATCATATTATAATAGATGCCAAAATCAAAAGTTTTAATATATCCAGAAGCCACTATCTAGTCCCTGGAGGAAAGTAGGATAGATTGTCATATCCACTAATAACATCTTAATGTGTTATTTCATGTGTGAAATGATACAGACACATTGGCGACAGGGAAACCTGAATGTTTGAATAACAATTTTGTAGTTTGTTAGAGTACTCTGAGGGCACTGTCACACACTAACAACAGCCTCCTCTCAGGTAATATACAGCTGCAATGTTATCAGAACCACGCTATGTAATGAGCACCAGCCTCTCAGGTACTTGGCCAAATCCGTCTGTGATGATAATGGGGGCAGTGCCACTGAAGTTGAAAGATACCAAAAGCCTGAAGTGGGACTCCCCATGGCATTAGAGTAAGATCTCCAAAGCTGGTAAGACTCCCACACAGAACTGCAGAGGAGCCTTGGCCTCCAGCTGACTGGGCATGGAGGCTAGCCCAAGACAGGATCAGGTCAGGCAAAATGACATAGAATAATCTCTTGCATATGCAGTGGACATGGAAAAGATCCCCAGATGTCCTATCCCTGGAATTTCCCTGCCAGTTCAGACCAAATTTTGTGAGGCATGCCAGGTCAGATTTTGGAGCTCTGGGATGTCTGGTCCACAGGAAGGCCATGGAGACATGGTTAGGCTGTCAGAAACCCCTAAGTACAGCCTGAAATGGTTGTTCTTCAACTCTAAAGAACAGAGAAGAATGTCAGTCTTCACTCTGGAGCATCTGAGTTCCAGGGAGCATACAGTGTTTTAGGAACCACATGTGTCAGTTTTTCCAAAACAAACTTTCTCATGGTTTTTTGTTTTTTTCTCAAACCCTCTCCCTGTATATTATTTTGTTACTGTTTATTGGCTGAACCAAAACAGTAGACCAAGATATGTCTCCCCATAATTATGACAAAATTTCCATATTTTAAATAAACTCAGGGGAGTTTAAACTCACTATTTTTTCAAATTGCATGTGAAAAAGCTAGGACCTGCTGCAAAGATGTCCTGTTAACTTAGTTGCTTCAAAAGTCTGAGCAGATTCTTGAATAGAACAGTTTTCTTTGAATGCCACCTGTGTGTTGGGATTTGTGACAAACCTGACAGCAAGCAGCTGCTGACACACATACATGCACACATATATATACTGACATATGGCCAGTATACACACATTCTGTATGTTAGTTTCACAACCTGAGCTAGGATTCAGAAACTACCTGGGTAGTCACCAAATCAACACACAATTTCAGGCTGTGAATAAAGTTTTAGGAAAAAAAAAATGCACTCAATTTTCAGATGACATCACCAGACCACAATGACACTGAGTTTCTCTATCAGCCAAGGCAAGTCACAGGTGTGAATTTCTAAATTTTTGTGAGATGAATTTGGCATAATCCCATCAAGAAATCAGAATTGGCCCCGACAAGCTTTCCTCCTGCTGAGGACTAGTCATGGGTGTAAAGCATAGCCCTGCTGCTACCATTTCCAGTCTCATTTAAAACATAACCATGATGATTTAATGTTGACAAGATTCCCTGCTGGGAGGAAAGCACCAACAACAGCCAGCAGCCCCTGTTGGGAGACAGCCTGGGAGGTGCTGGAGCAGCAGCAGAGGGAGGTGTGGAGAGCAGAGCTCAGCAGGCAGAGAGCCCAGCCTGGGAGCTTCTGCTCTCCTCTGGAACCGCAGCAGGCTCTGTCACCTCATGGGCTACAATGGCTCCGTGTTGTGATGATGGAAACACAGAGCCCAAGTCTTGTGGTAATGAATAACAGGGGGAAGGGTTGCCACTACATAAAGGACAAGGTTTTCTAACCGGGATTTTCCTCTTTGGAATCTTAGAAATATCATTATAATAATTTCTGTTTAAAGAGACACAGTTTAGTTGTGAAATTTGAGCACTTGAATGCAGAAAATTTTTTTCACTACAATTTTAGCACTTTTTCTGATATGACTCATCCTCAGGATAGAGAAGAAAGACAAGGAAAAGAACAAACATCAAATCGAGATTTGATATAAGAAGCTTTGATCATAATTTGTGTTTGTATAATTTCACTGAATAATTTTCCCTTAAATGTAGTCTTTTTTAAGCTTATAAAAGCAGTGATAACCGGATTATCAATAGTAATTTATTATGTTGAAAACTATATATAAAATAGCTATAACAAACCTATTTGTTAAATAAAATCTGCCTGTTAACCAGCATTCTGACTGATGAATTTACTTACATGTGTGTTGTCATTCACATGTGTGTATAACTGTTACTGTATACATACATGTTTCTCTCTCTCACACACACACTATGCACACATAAATTGACTATAGCTGAAAGATTAATAAATAGTGGACTGCATGAATCCAGATTCACAGAAGTTCCTACTTATGCAGCTAACTTCTTACATGTAATCTCCATTGCTTTTAATCACAAGGGCATTGTTCAGTTGACCTTTCCATGGACATTTTATATATCAATAAAATAATAAAGAATTGACTCATTAAGCCTGAATACTTAAGAGATCATGATTAAGATCCACACAGATAGATTGTAATGTAGCATTAAATATTGCTCAATTAGAATTAAGAAGTAACATGCAAAAGGGAAGGTAATACCCCTGTTTTCAACAACCACATTAACTTACATGTGTGGTGTACTTTGTAATCCCTACTGGATAGCTGGTAATGAAAAGTAATATATTATTCAACATAGCTACAAGGGGAAAAGAGGACTGGAAACCAAAAAGATGGTTTCCATTACTTTGAAGTTAGCAATTCCTTTGAGACAATGTTTGTTTTGGGGTTTTTTTAATATGTAATATTATTTGACAGTTTTACAAATGTTACGATCATACCAATGCACACAAGCTTGTGTGCATAGACACATCAATTAATGGGGCTGAAATTTCAATACATAATTTTTTAAAGTATCAGTAGCAAATTATAATCCCAAATGATGAACAGGCCCATTGTTACCTCTTTGTTTTGGAAGAAACAAACACAGGTCTATTTACTGCACTATCTAATTTTTTTAGCCTTGGTATAATCACATTTTTATGTACGAATGGAAGCAATCAGTTGTGCACTCTAATGTTTAAATAATACCCTAATGGACAGCAAGTTAATATTGATTAACACCATTAATAAATAAAAAAATATAATATCCATAGCTGTGAAATGCTAATTATATTTAGCACACAGTCTGCAGCCTTTTGGAACTCCCTAAGTGCTGTACAACAAACTGCTCGCCTGCCAGTGGGAAATGAGGAAATATTAGTTGCTTCATTAACGGAAGGAATCTGAAGGAGAGGAGGACCTGGCCATGCATAAAGGTGTTTGTAACACTGCGGTTAAACTTACACGGGCTAGCCTAGAGGCAGCATGGCCATGTCCATGTGGGTGTCACCTCTGTGTTCCAGTTGGGAACAGGGCAGATCAGGGGAGCATCAGAGGCTCTTCACTCCAGGGAATGAGACTGGAGGAGCCTGCAGTAACAAAAAGCCCAGAAATGTGTGCAATGCAAACACCGCCTCCTCAGTACCAAAAGCCTTTTGCACAGAGCCACTGCTCAGGCCCTCACTGCCTGCAGATGTACACGCAGGCCCTGGAATCCTGCTGGAGCTGGGCAGCGCTGCACTGCTGCGGTCACACTGGAGGTGCTGGTCATCAGTGGTCCTCTGCCATGCACTCCCCTTCCCTTACACACCTTATCCTCCTACTCCAGGAATATGCCCCCTAGTAGCCATCCTAATGGATGCTAGGAGCTTCCTGCACTCTGGTAGTGCAGCACAAGCCATCACCAGCTGACAGCACTGGCTTTCCCAGGCCCTGGGACAGATTGCCACTTGGAAAAGGGGCAAGTGGGACATGAAGATAAGCTTGCCCCAGCACACAAGGCTGAGGGAACTGGTTTGCCTTCAAATGCCCACCTCATGGAAGGCCCCCTCAGCCCCTTGACTCGGAGTTCCTCACGAGGGAGACTTCTTTGTGCCCCTCCACACATAAAACCAGCGCTGCTGGTATCTACGGGGAAGTGCTGAGTCCCACTCTTGAGAGCTGCTCCTGTAGCCATGGCTACATGTGGTGCCTGCAGTACATTAAAGGAGAACACGCAAGAAGAAATCTCCCTTCAGCAACAGCAGTGTTCCAGGGAGGAAAAATGGTTGCCTTACCAAGAAACCTGCCTCACTTTTCCAGGCTTCTCTAGGCATGACAGAGTTAAACATTCAGTGGGGTAATGGTGGGAAGGGCAGCACTGAGACAAGAAAACTATGTGCACAGGAATTGCAGCTATTTATTGTTTACTATACCCTGAACAAGCACAGTATTGTAAGCTGGATTTTTTAAATAACAAGAGATTCTGCAGGAATGATTTCTCTAACTGGAAAGATAAAAGAAGTGCTTTATTTTTCCTAAAAGAGCCTTTGGTGCGACTGTCAATAGTGCCAAATGTAATCATTACTGGAGGGATAAACTACTTGTCTGCAACCTCACATAATTTTCAGCTATGTTTCAAAACAGGTTCCTGCAGCATCCCAGGGAATAAATCAGTTCTGGGAAAGAAGAGAGCAGAGCAGAGCCTGTGTAACATTGCCTCTGCTGACAGGCACCTGCAAAAAATCCTCCCACTTGGGCACAGTGACAGTCGCATGGGGGATCCACAGGTTGCACTTCAGTTGTGGGTTTTACGAAGGGGAAAATGTCAGAGTGGCTGATTAGGAGCACAGTTATTTCTCTCTACCTGCCTCAGGAAACTTTAAAACAAGTAAATAAAAAGAAAACAAACTATATTACTAGGGTATAAGGAAACATAATTATTTATAAAGGACTTTGAGATCATCTAAAGAAAATGTTACAGAAACACAAAGTTCTACTTACTGTCACAGCCATATAAATATATTTTTATTGCTTTAGGTTCTGAGCTACTAATAGAGACAACTTTCTGACATTAAGACCAACACAAGCATTTATTTCTGGGTGATATTGATATATATAATATATAAGATAGTACTGGAAGATTTAAGTTTACTTGCATATTGCATAATAACGTTGGTCTGTCTCTGGAGGGCCATAAAACTGTTGTGCCTTTAACATTTTCCTTTATTTATTAATAACAACAAAGGACTGTTTTAGTTCTCTTTTTCGCAATAATGTGAATATTAGCAAGCACTTCATCAGAAGAAGGTTTTTTTTACTTCCTCAACATGCAAAGGAATTTTAGCTATGTAACAAACTGAAATAAACTGAGACAAAAGACAAGTAGACAAGACAAATACGGGGTGTCATTACAGTCATACGTTTCTGTCAACAGAAAGCAGCTGGTAACTGGCCAGGCATTGGGATGCCTTGTCCCCTGAGCTAAGTTTGGACCAGACACCCACTTGACTTCCTGTCTGAGCGTCAGGTCACTGCTGGCTGCAGGAGGAATTCCAGTCACTCCTGATTAGAGAGAGACCAAACGGCGTTGCTTTTAAAGCAAATGAGGAAAGAGCTCACTGAAAACCTGCTTTTCAGCAACTCCCATCTTTCTTGGGATGCAAGAGCTGGGAAATTCACTCTTTTGAACTTCCCAGAAGCCTACTTGCTGAAGAAATTGTATGTGAGGCACAGCAGTAATAGACAGTTTGAAGAAGTTAACTTCCTCTCTGCAGATATTCACTTTAAAAAAAAAAAATCTTATTGTTACATGCAAATTCAAATTATCTACCTATAAAGCAGATAAGCTGCAAAATGAAACATGAGTCAGAAAAGGCCTGAATTAATGTTATCTGTGCAGTTTTGTCTTCCTTGCACATATTTTTATGATCCATGATTAAATTATAGCATCACATGCTATATTTCTACGCTCCTTGTAGTAGTTATGGAATACTCCTTATTATCTTCTTTATTTAATGTATTTTTTTTTGTTTGTTTTTTGTTGTTTTTCTTTTTCTTGTTACACCTCATCTAAATAGCTCAAATGCCTAAAATAGGAATTTCCTTCTGACTATGCGTTTGGTATTCTCCTCATAGAATTTCAGTGTTCTGCAAATGTTGTGAAATTTGATTTTAAAAGATACCCCAGGAGAGAAAGTAACAGTATAACTCTCATTTTAATGGTGATCACATAAGGCATCTAAACATCAATGCCAAAACCTCTTCACAGTCTCCTAAATTTGGAGTTACAGCTTGCTGCACCAGGACAGTGACATCTTTCCAGAGAGCTCAGCAATTGTCTCTCTTCAAAGAGCTATACACTAAATTCCAGGCCCATATGTCACCCTCTTGAACTAATGCAAACAGAGGCATGGATGTTCTCCTTTGGCACTCAAGAAAAAAAAGAAAGCTGGCTGTGAATTTGTAAGTCTTGCACAGAAATCCTATAGCAGGGCTTGTCTAATCATCTAGGACCAAACTCAGTTTCTCTAGTGGTAAGAGCCTTTCATTGCTTTGCTGCCATCTCCTACCACATTTAAACCTTCCTGAAGTACCACAAACAATATCCTCACAGAATCTGGGCTTTTTAGAGATAATTGTCCTATTCATGCACCAAACAAGGCAGGGATGTTGTGGCAAACTTAGCAAATGATCCTGTAATTAGAGAAAGCACCATAAGAAGAACAGGAGTGTTCCTATTAGCCAATAATTTAGTTAGTTTTGGCCTTCTCAGAGCAACTTGCAAAATCAAAGCAAATTTCCAGAATACTTCCTGCTGCAAAGCAAGATCAAAGTTTAGACAAAAGGCATAGCACTTCCCTTCTACTCAACTATTTCAGGTTAGGCTTCCTCTTCAGTTTCTGTTTCTAGCTACAATTAGCCCTAATTCATTTAGCAGGCAGGTTCAGTAGATCTCAATTTTATCTTTCTGGCCTCTCCAACCCACTGAAACGATATAGTGACCAACAAGGACGACTTGGCGGAGAAGAAGCAGTACAGGGAAGATGCTGCTAAAGCTGAGAAGAAACTACAATTGCTGGTAAACATGTGTAACAAAAAAAAAAAATTATTTTGGCCATCAATTTTCAGTAAAAATAAAATTAAATTCTACCAAGACTGCTGAAAGGAGACTGTTCTAACCACCAAGAATATGACATTCCAGCTGTTTTGATGTGATTTCACTTCATAGAAATATATAAAAAAATTTGATGATCCACAAGGAGAGCCTAAGAAGGTTTTTTATAACACCCAAGTCTGAGCACCCAGTTGGGAAGTGGAAGCTCTTGGTTGCACCTCATGCTTCAAACGTTTTTAAACAGCTTCAAATGAGCACCCTTCTACAAAACACAAAGGCAGGGGAGGTGAGGGTGTCCACCTCCCAGAAGGAAACTCATTTCCTGTTACTTTGGGTATTGGTTTCCTATGAGACCTGAGGCAGGGGTTCTTGGGCTAGAGCCAGGAGCCCATTACCTGCAGAAAGTGTTAGGTGAGCTGGGAACCTTGAACCTTGGACAAAGGGAATGGTCTTTTTCCTTCTTGGCAGTTCAGTCTCTGAAGTAAGGAATTTCTTAGTGTCTCCAAGCTTTCTGTAAAAATGAATGCTGAGTTCATGTGTTAGTGTACTAATAGCTGGGTGTGCATGAAATTACAGTGTATGTGTGTTTATATGTGGGGTGTGTTCAGAACTGTTTATTCTTGTATACACACACAGAAATCCCATACATTTGTGAACAAAATTGCATAGAGAGAGGAGGTCTGTGTATACGTATCAGTATATAGTGAGTTTATATTGGTCACTTGTAATGAAGTCCAGTGCCTAAGACAGCCTGTACTTTCAGATCTGAGTCAATGACTTCAGGTACCTTCAGTGAAATGGGGATATCAGCAGCAGCTACTGGGCTGCTGCGTATCTAGAAGAGCAAATTTTACAGGTAGTCACAGTTAAAGTAAACAGATACCCACCCATTCAGGAGTATGAAGGTTTTGCTGGTCTGGCACAGTTCCGTAAGTGGGAATAATCACCTGGTTCAGTTCCAAGACTAAAATGAAACATAAAAAATTAAAATGTTTTAGCATGTTTTGTGGTATGGGGGTTTTATGGATTTATTGTTTTTAATTATGTTTTATTAAGGATTTGTGGAGAAGCCCATTTATTGCATTTATTTAGTGTTTCAGAAATGGAACAGTTGTGTCTCACACTTCAGTTGGAATCAGCAGGTGGCAAGAGAGTGAAACATCAAGATGACAAGGGAATGCTAGGAGAGCATCCTGATCAGTCTATAGTGATGCAAAGCATCCCTTTACTAGTATTTTACTAGTTATTTAGTGTTTCAGAAATTCTATGCACAATGTAGAAGCAGTTAAGCTTATTCTTCCATGAATAAGGATACCAGAACTGGCTCCAACTGCACAAATAACCCTAGCTCAGGCTGACTGTACTTCTCAGGCAGTAACAAGTAACAGTACCAGAGAATTCTTCACAAGGCTTGGAATGAGTGTGATGCAGGCAGTGATACTGTAACATTCACTCATTAACACATAACCTAAAAATACACCAACAATTTCAATGTGTATTGATGCCTCAGCTACTCCTCACCCATTTCATCAATACCTGTTAAAAATGAACAACCTGGAAACTGAATTGGTTTCCTGAAAATACAACGTAAATTAAAAATGACCTTGTCAAATTTGCTGCTGCATGAAACCATTATCAAGCACACTGGGAAAACTGGCTACCAAATCAAGCACTGGATAATGCAGAAATTCATCCTAACAAAGCTACTGGAAATAAGTTACAGAAGCTCTACATTTGCTGCAAGGTATTTGGTTTTTTGGTTTGTTTCTTCACAACTATTTTTGTGTCTTAAGAAGAAGTCAGATAACATCCTGAGGCTGAAGATAACATCAAGCAGCTGAAGGGAGAAGGCTGCTTCCTGCCTATGCATGGGAGGCAGATGGATCCCATCTGTCATTTATAGATCCTTAATGCTGAGATGTTTCTTAGCTAAGTCTGTCCTGCACTGAGGAAGGGTCATGGATAGCAAAGGTACCTAAGTGCCAGTGTTGTCTGGAAAGGACAACCTTAACCCACCAAAGAATACTATAATACTAAAAGAAGATCTCCAAACTCTAAAATAATTGAATCTATAGTACTTTTAGAATAGATAAACACTCTTTAGATACAAAGCTAGGATGAGCATAACTGATATGCCTGGTTTTGTTTTGGTTTAGCTTAGCTTTGTTTTGTTTGGTTTGGGGGTTTTTTTTGGCTTAAAAACTTCATTGCTAAATGGCCAAATTTTCAAGACATTTTAAGAAGCTTTCTTTTTTCTCCTTGATGATGCTCACTTTACCAGCTGTAGATATGTCAAAATACTTAGAAAAAGAGCATAACAAGATTAGAAATCTTGTTATGAATTCTCTCATGGCCTCTAAGCAGAAAATTCTTGTTTAAATAGTCTTTCATAGTTTGGTAGAGACTTAATTCCAGGTGGTGGTGTCAGTTTCCAGATCTCTGCTGTGGTGATAATATATGCTCCAGGGAGAAGACAAATCAAGTCCACGAATCTTTTCTGAAATATTTGAGCCATAGCCCAAAGGTCTGGCCAGACTAATAACCAAGGTCTGCAAGCTCTCAAAAACATCAAGATCTTCAGAAACACTTCCCAGCATGTAAAAAAAAGAGCAGGAAAATGTGTATTAGTGCAGCATGCAAACATCCCATGGTGAGACAATAACATGAGGACTCAGAAAATACAAGCATCTCTCAGCAACTAATGAAAAATTGCTGAACATTTGCATCTTTATGTTTTAATGGATTCAGCTTAGACTAGGGTGAGAAGGACAAATACATATTTTCAATGTCAGTGTAACGGACATCTCTTTGTATTTCCTTCATTCTTTATTCTCTCTCTGGACAAAAAGATACCCAGACACAAAGTATTTCTGAAAACTCACAGAAGAGGGAATGTTTTCTGCCCACATCTAACAGGCAGAGGGAATGAGAAAGATAAGCATCTTGCTTTGAAATATAAATATTTTCTCTGAAACTCTGAGTGTGCCATTACATAGAAGATGCAGATGTGGACACAGATATGAAGACTCTCAGCCACTGAACTGCAGAATCAGGAGCTGAAGTGCTAAGCCTTCTTGCTAAGTAAGCACATCCCTGTCATTGGTCCTGTCTAGCAAACCCTTCAAACACAGCTGAAGGTGGAAATGTGGCATTCACAGGAGGAAGAACTCCAGTTCTACCAAATCCTGATGGATCTGGGGCTGTTCAAAATTATCCTTGTGAAATTTGTGAGTGCAAGTTGCTTCTGCATCAGTGTCTCTGGCCAGAATACCTTCCTCCTGATATGGTGCCATGGAAACTTTGTAATTTTATCAATATTTAGCATCTTAACATATTTGTACTTGAAATACTGCTCAGTACAGTCCCTGGGTCATTGTCCCTACGGAAAAACTTATGTAAAAGGGACCTGCCACTCTCACCTCTTATGAGACAATAGCCTAGAACTTCTCTCAAGTTGATTAGAGATCAATGTTCACATGAAACAAAAAATACAAAGCCTTGACACTATCTGAATGTGTACTTAGATAAGATTTGTTCTGACAGTGGTTTTCAAGGGCAGTTGTGCCAATTTGTGCTGTTTCTAGCTGGAAGAGACCATTCTAGTCTCTCAGAAATATAAAAATGGTACCTGCAAAAACCCAGCTTTGCCAGAAAAAGCTGCACCCACACAAAGTGCTTTTTATACCCCCAAAATCACTTAATTTATTTCTCCTACATCCCCTCCAGCATTATGGTAAAGTCAGTTTTAAGTACTTAGGACAAAAAAATATTGCAGCACAAAAGCTTGATGCTAGACACTAAGAAAAACTTTCTAACAGCAAGAACAGTAGAAGAGAGTGCCTGGAAAGGCAGGTGAGGTCATGTGAGGTCTTCAACATCAGAGATTATTTAGTACAGATGAATTAAGTATCCTGGAACAATTTAGGCCATGTTGAATCTGGCATGAACTTCACAAGATTGGCCTAGATGAGCTTTTGGAGTCCTTCCTCAGGTCAAGTTTCCTCCGAGTGTAAATCTGGTCATAGTGTTCTTACAGTTATGTCCAAAGGCCACTGTGTTGAGATTTTATATTAAAATAATAGTTCTGCTTACTTATATCTTCTTCAGAAATGTTATCACTCCTATTAATATTCGAGTCACAGTACATCAAGGCTACATGATTGTGTTCTATCACCCAGCCAAGTGAAGCAAAGGAAGTGCAAGAGAATAAAGAAATTTACTCACTTTGTGCCAGCATATGCTGATTTTAATTGACTGATATATCAATTTCGGTCTTCAAGCAATCCAGGCAACATATGCTTTCGTCAGAACATTTAACCTAATTTCTTTCTATTGTAGGCATAGTTTTGAGTGTCTGCTCAGTGATAGCAGTTGGTCTTTGATCTAGTCCTCTGAAAAGATGCTGTTGTAAAAATTTTAAGTACTGAAAATGTGCAAACTACTTTCTAAGAACATCTTGGCAGTGTCTGAGCTGTCAATATATCAGTGGTATTTCCAGCTGTCTGGAGACTGTTCTTCAATGTAGGACACTAAACTGAGCTGTCAATACCTCACACCTTACCTCAAATATGCCTATACAGAAGTACTGAGAATTCCATGTTAATCCCACACTACTTTAACCTATGTATATCCCATGCTTTTGGCCAGGCCATGGGAGATGAATCCTGCTGTTGATTCTACCAGTGATTTGTTTTACAAGTTTTCTCTACAACTTTGCTTTCTCATAGGTGAGCCAGAATTTCTGACTGGACTGAATAAAGACAAAAAAAATTCCTCGATAGTCAATGCAAAATATCCATTTTTTTCATTAGTTAATTGATATTGACAGTGAATGGTTTTGCAAGTTCAGTGACTTCTCACTGAACAACTGTGCCTTCTCAATGAATAATTCAAATATAAAGACTTTAATGAACATTACTACTAGCAATCTCTACCTATTGCTATAGGTGAGAGGTTATGGCCTACTGATAGACATGGAAGCTGCTCTTCCTTTGTAAGAAATATAAAGAAGTAGTAAATAGAAAGAAGATTTAAACTTCTCCTTGGGTCTGAATAGTGAAATAATGAAAGCTGTCCAAAGCACACACAGTAGGGATGAAACAGGTTTCTTTGAATCCCTAAATTAAAGAGGACTGAGAGTGAAAAAAAAAGCACTGTTTGAAAAGACCACTGAGCTTGGCTCTGTACCAAGGACGTTGTCAAACATGCCTGAAGATGCCAATATTTTTGTGACAAAGAAATTCTATCTATTTGCTATCATTGGTCTCCTCTCAAATGAAAACAGACAGAGGTGAAAAAGAGCAGCAGCACTCTTTAGGCTTGTAAATCACCTCAATTAACCCAAATTATTAGGCACCAAATTATTCTGAGAAGTCAACAAGAATTTTCAACACTAAACTCATACTACCTGATATTTAACAAGCCTGTGAGACATTGTTAAGGACAAGATCTCAGCCCTGGCACTGAACATGGTATCTTGTGAGCAACCATGAACGCAAAGCCAGGAAGTGGCATCTGGAATCCTCAGGCTTTGCTTTGGAGATCATATCACCTCTCACTTCCCTCAGAGTATTTTGTGAGAGTGCTGACTGTCTCTCACAGAAGTTTTAAACAGTCTAAGTCCCAAATCCTCTTCTTTCAGGGAGAAAAATAAGTTAATAAAACACTGTGCTCTTCTAAGTACAAAACTGATGTGCTCAAGAACATCTGCTGAGAGCCTGAGTGGCACTTGCCTGCAGCATGGAGTGCCTCCTCCCCAAAGATGGAAGTTTACAGTGTGGTTACAGAAAAGGAGAAGTTGCAAAGCCAGAGCACAGTGGTGGGGCACATCAGCTGGTCTGCAGCACCTGGCTGCACGCACAGGCTGCCCTGCAGCACGGCAGGTGGAACAGGCAGCACGCATTTGCTGGAGGAGAACACTGAGTAGATGAGATTTCAAAGTCCCACTAAAGTTTTGCTCACAGCCCTGCCCTCCCAGAGCCGAGCCTGAGGCAACAACAGTCACTGCACGCAGAAATGTACCAACATTATGTACACAACACCTGACCTACACGCTCAGGTTGTTTGGGCCTCAAAGAGATTGCAAAGAAAATTAGTATAATAACAAAATACCTCACTGACTGACTGGAAAGTATCAGGAAATATTTACATGCAATTTTTATCTGAATCGATATATTTCCTGATATGTTTGACAGCAGTGTCATCACATTAGAAAAGAAAAAATAGTGATTAGTAAAGTCTGTGTGTTCTAATGAAAATCAAATGAAAAGATCATATCAGGTTTGCCACTGTGAGGCACAAAGAACTGGATGGAGTCAGATTGTTCCCATTTGCTGGGATAAACAAAAAGATCTAACGACTTCGGCATTTGTCCAGATGCTGATTTTTCCTCACTAGTGGCTCTCTGGGATACATCTCTGGGATGTCCCATTTCTCCAGGCATATATGAGAGCAGACATTAAAAATACAAATTATCAGTGGTTTCACCTCATTCCACCAAAATACTATTGGCTTGCATTTAGTAGCATTCAGTAAGTTCTGTGATTAGAATGTGTTTAAATTCGTTTTATTTCATACCTGCAGACCTCATTTGAAGAATACACGCTACTAAACCCCACACTCTTCACTTGCAGAAAAATTATGTATTTGAAGTGAAATTGAATTATTTTTATATCAAACTATGCTTTATAACTTATTATTTACAGGTAATAAGAGATCTACACAGTTGCCTTCCATGTGAAAGTCTCATTCTCTTCTTATGGTCACCTGCAGTCTTACAGCACGTGAGAAAAATGGTGACAATTAGTAATGTTAAAATGTAGTAATGCCAAAATGGCTTTCCAGCTGTCAATAAATTACATACTTTGTGCACTCACATAGTGCAGACTGCAGGTATCATCAACCCAAAAAACCTAATCTATGCCACATAATAAGAAAAACATTGATTTTCATTTCAGAAGCCCAAGGAAACCTACTAATGAAGGTATATATGCTGCTGGAGCACAAAGGAAGTGAAATGGCTGTATTAGAAGATGATTCGTTCTTGTTTGAAAGACTATTCTTTCCATTAAGTTAACTTCTCTTACAGCTGTGCAAACAAAGGATGGGAACATGTGGAATGACTTTCAAAACTAAATGCTCTTTCATGGCTAACCCTAAACAGGAAAAGATTCAGTTGGGAATATAATAGGGGGTATTGCAAGTCTGAGTCAGGGTAGCTCACCAAAAATAACAAAGTAAATAGCAGGCAGTTATAAAACCACGAAATTTGACTTTGTAGAATTGATTCTGCTGATAGCAGTGCCTAAATATTTAAAAGATACTGAATTGGAATGTTTAGGGCGCTCAGTAATTGTCAAACAGCTCTGACGTGTTCAGAACTCAAAGTTGGCCAATTGCCCAAAACCTGTGGCAAAATTCCTGAAACACTTCAGTCAGACCTGGACTAGCCCCATCCTCAGTTTCAAAAACAAAACACTGGGCTAATGATGTTTTAGTTACAATTTTGTGATTTCAGATTAATCTGCTGAAAAGCCAATGTTGGCTCCTGTTTTACACTGCTGCAGTGCATGCCAGAACCAGCCTGGCTTCATCCAGTATCCATGTCTGACTCGAGCGGACTGTAAATCACTGCAGAAATTCAGTTGCTAATTAGAATTTTCCAAATGCTTTTTCTCAAGCTAAACAATTTACTCACCTCCAGCTGAAATGGATGTCAAAAGGAATTATTTTGGCTCTCATCTGTCAACAGGCAATTTATAGATAAACAACCTTTGGTTTTAGAATGTATTAACATGTCTACCCGCTATAATTTTAAACAATATTTGGTATGCTTTTTGGTTGTAAACTGATTGTATGCATGGCAAAAACATGGCTCGCTTTGTCAAAGTATAAAGTAACAGAATAAACTGATTAAGTCAGCAGGCTTCAGACCGATACTCTTTCCAGGTATTAATCTCATGCTGGAATATGGGCTTGAATAATTTTCTCTTCTCCACATATATCTTCTTATAATCTAGTAAGTAACTCAGATATATTAAAATGATGCAACAAACAAGACTTCTTACATTTTTCAATTAAGAGCTGCTTTGGTTTAGTTATATATGGAATCAGGTAGAAAACTACTGTAATGTTGACTGCCAGCCTAGCCTGTTTCATGATTGATTCCATCACACTCTTCCAAACTGAGGCATACATACATGCATTTATACTTTATTTCATTCATTTTTAACAGTAATGAAAACATTGTCATTCCTGCTGTAAAAAATGCAAGTTCTTATTTTCTAGAGTTAAGAAAAATAACGACCTCAGTCACGTTAAGAACATAAGACATAAGGGATCAGCTGGGTCACTGAATCCTGCACCAGCTTACAGACAACTTTGATTTTTAGCTTTGTTAGAAAGTTCTGAGAGAAAAATTTCTTTACTTGGAATAATTTGTTTTAGTCTGCAAAAGGGATCAAGAAGAACAGGCTGTGTTTTTTTCCTGTTGCAGTAAATGAAATCCAGGTAGCAAAGGATGAGATACACTAATTTTAAGAATCCAAAGGGCATTAGGACAGATTTGCAAACATATTAGGCATATAAAGTTACAGATAAATTCTTGCTGATGTATTCAAAAGTGTCCAAACAGATTGCAAGTTTTTATGCCAAATTAAATCTAACATAGCATGTGGTCCTTAGTGACCAGAATGAATCAATCAATTTCACTAATCGATACATCAATTTCATTACTATAGTTAGAGCTTCCCTTGCTTAATAAATTATTTTAAATGCAAGATGCTTCATAAATGCACTTTAAAAAAAGTATACAGCATGTTTAAGACAACTAATAAACATGTTTTTCTCTGTGGTTTATTAACTCTACTTACCAACAAGATGCATTTATATACAAGTTCAGATTAAATAGGAATTATCTAGTAGATTAGAAAGAAATTATACAACAACAAATTAAAAATCAAAGTAAGTGTGCATTGAGCAATATACTTGCCAAAACTAATGTGTATCTATGGAATTAAAGAAGATATATAGGCCCCTAAAACAGGATTTGGGAGTAACCAAAACATTCAGTTCTAGAAGTGCAAACTGAAATAATGACTTTGCAACTGGTGGCTAACAGGAATGTCCTGCCTTGCTGTCAGGCACCGTGGGTATTTCCCTGGGGGTTGCCAGGGTCCAGTCTGGGTATAACCTCAGTTGTCATTATTCAGTAGAACACATGGAACTCTGAGCAAGCTGGTCCAGTGGAAGAAGTCCCTGCCCATGACAGAGGGGTTGCAACAAGATGATCTTTAAGGTTCTTTCCAACCCAAACTGTTCTACAAAGATTCTATGATGAAGTATGGTGTGGTATTTGTTATAGCAAGACTGGGAAATACTCTTATTTCTGAAAAATGTGTCCCAAAGCTTTTGCAATTGGTGAGCATTTTTTAGAAAACTTCATAGGAAAAGCAGGGAGTTTATCATCTATAAACCCCAAATGGGATTGAGACCTGACTGTACAAAAGTGGTTGAAAAGGAATTATTTTCTTGTGGCCCTGCAGAAGATGCAGTCTAGGGATTCCTGCCAGTGCAATCTGGATCTCCCTCTTCAGCATCTTGTGTTTGCACAACCCATTCAGAAGTATTTTACCTTCCCCACATCTTAGTAATCACTTCAGCAGCCTGCATTCCTATCAAAAGAGCCTGGGTTCCTAAAACTCCACGTCTCCCCAAAACAGGAGTTAGGCAACCTGACACTCACATTCCTGTTAGATATAGTGTTCAGGTGTGGCAGAAGTACCATGGAAACACAGAGGATGAAAGGAAGGAAAGTGCTCTGTGCAATGACTGGATAATTCAAGTTAAACAAGACATGGAGCCATGCTCTTTATGAGGAAGATAAAAGAAATCTGCAATAACTACCAGTTTACTGAATGAGGCAGTGGACTTAGGAGGGGAAAAGGTATGATTGTGTACATAAAAACTGTAACTTGCATTTAAAAAAATGGCAGGAAAATGGAAGTTGCCTGGGCAATGTTAATGCTGACACTGCCCAATTCTAAGTGCTTGATTTCCTAACCTTAATGTTAACATTTTTTAGTCATAATATATTATTAGCTGCAACCAATTAGGGATGCTATGGCTCCTGGTGGTAACCGGTAAAATTTACATTTAAATATGGAGAAAGATTACTGCTGGCTATACTGTATTATTTAATTATACAGTCAGTTTGGAAATGAAATTACATCTGAAGCATTTGAGCAATTCCCTTGAGCAGAAATGATGTAACAATTATTACTACAATTGGCATGAGGAAACTTTGCTGAAAGTGTAGAATTTCACCTAATCAGGCAATTTGATTAGTGGTCCATATGTAGGAGCACTCTGTGCTGCTGCAGAGTAATCTCAAAATGCACTGCAAGAAAAGTAATCATAGTAACTGTAGACACTTTTTCTAGTGGATCAAATTTATTGAGTTTTAAAAGTCAGTTTAGAATAATGTAATTAGTTAAATTCAGTACCATGATGGAAAAAACCACAACCAGTGTGGTTGCTTTAGCTTATTACAATCACGATAAATAAAAGTTCTAGTTTCTGTTGGAAATTCAACTCATAATGCCCAGCAACTACAGCTGGGCAAGGTCTGACAGTTTCATGCCAGATAATCATGGCATTGAGGACACAGAGGTTTTTAAATGACTTTCTGGGAAAAGAGGCATTAGAAAGGACACATGTACATGCAGCTTTCTAACAACAGTAGTGTGAGCAGGCTGATGGAAAATAAGAATTCTCTCCCTCTGTCTGGCAATGAAAAGTCTACTCTTCAACTAAAGTTAAAAACTAAATGCATATGAAAACATCAACTCAACAAATTTATACACAAATACACGTGGAAAATGTGAAGGCAATAAAAGCAAACTCCAGAGAGATCACAAACATTTTTCCTTGGACCTTGAGATCATGGAAGTAGAAGGATGTAAGATCTCAACAGTCATTACAGTCCTCTAACAAGGCAAGGATGAAAAAAATGAAGTAGATTGCTCTGGAAAGAGAATGACATGCTAAAGGTCCTTGTCATTCCAGTCACTGGTAAAGAGCCCTCACCTTTAGGTGAATGCACAGATCAGGCACTGCATATTTACAGACCAAGCCTTGAGCTCAGGCAGGGTTGATAATACTACAAGCTTCCCATGCTATTATGCCACCATCAGGCCCCACCTTTGGCTGCTCTCAGCAGTTGGGATGGGTGGTTTGTCATCTGGCTTGTGAGCCCAGGTGGTGGCTTGTCCTTTCTGTCAGGTGAGGAGTGAAACACACTACTGCCTTGTGGTCATTCAGCTGCAGGCCTTAGCACTAGTTCTTGGCTTTTGCCCTTGGGCAGAATGCCTGCTCCCAGTCCTCAGCTTTATGTTACAGCAGAATAATTGTCCTATAGTTTGCCTTCTGTCCAAGGTCTTACTCCTCCTTTTCACCAGTGAGTGAACACTAAGGCCATTCACTAGTTTTACACAAGGTCAGTGGCCCACCTAGCCCAGCCTCCTGGCCCCAGGAGAATCCAATGGTGCTTTGGGTCAAAACCACCACTTAATGTTCTGAAGTGTAAGATGAGGGCACAGAGTCAGGGAAACTCCCACAGTATGCAATCAGACAGAAGCAGTATTTTATTTTCTAGATCATCCTAAATGCTGTTGAATCTGCAACTGCTTCTTATACTTCTTGGCTCTGGGATGCGTGAGGAGCAGCAAGTTTTTAATCACCTATCCATGAGGTGGCACATCAGAAATATTCTCAGATATATTACATACTACTACAAGCTCTGAGGCAGATGCCAAAGATGCCTGAGAAAATGTAGAAAAGTGCTGCCCTTGGGACAGCAAGAGCTTTTTGATTGCTTGACATGCAACACTGTTAATAAAGTATCAGGTATCTATTTAAAATTTGTGCTTATAAGCACCCTATATAGAAGGATTATTCTCTGGGTAGTGTCATATTTCAGATTTCAGTATGGTCACCCACCACCACTGTGAACAGGTATTTCAGAGCAGGAATAGCAGAGGCAGCTTTAGACCCAGCAAAGTAAACAAGTGATAGTCTGGCATAAAGTGCCATTTCTAGATTTCTCTGGCAATTGCCACCCCTTCATAGAAGATTAGCCATCCCACAGTGAGTGAATTCACTCTAAAAATGTCACAGGAAAGAATATGCATGAATTTAAAAGTACAAGTCTCCTTTTGCTTGGCACAGAATAAAAATACAGGAATTGGTATTTTGATAGGTTATCTCAGGAGGGAGCTAACACAACTCAGGAATACACTCTAATGATGCTGATGAAAAATGACTAGTATTGAATTTTAGATACCGTTCAGCTACAACAAAACCAAGCAGCAAGAATAATAAGGAGGAAAAAGCCAAACCCTTGTTGTCTTCCTATTTCACCTACAACACAGTATAATTCCATGAAATCTTAGAAAAAAAACACAGAAGAGGAAATGCAAGCTTTGTTTTGGGAAGCATGGAAAGACATTTTACTTTGGTGTCTATAAAGAATCCTGCTAAACTGCTTTACGATGTTATGAACATACCAGATGGCAGTAGCACAGGAACAACCACAGGCTTTGCTCATTTTGTACAACAGTATAGATCTCCATGAAAGTACAACCAGTGCTGAGAGACCCAGGGATAGCCCTCTGCACAAATTTGTTTCCACTGAGATTCTAATCCATTTCTCCAAAACCGTGGAAGTGAGAAGATGTAAAAAATCAGTTTTCTAATGAAATAAAACCAAAACCCAACAAGCAGCCTCTAGAGAGTTGTTTTTCATTTAAGCTGAGATAAGAATGCTTATGCATCTCATTGTAACAGTAGGGAAAATGCAAGTGTGATAGGCTTTTAGGAAGTTAGTCATTATCCCTTGATATCAGTATGCTGAGATTTGTTGTGTTTGAAAAGAAGACCACAGTGGCTTTACTGCAGATTCCATTTTTTGTGTCAAAAGTAAGAAAAATGACCTTTTGTAATCTGTGAATCCACCTCCTAGACTGTAAGACAAGAAGGTACCAGCGAGGTCATACAGTCTGATCTGAACACAAAGCAGAGGATTTTACCCACAGATTTTCATCTAGTTTAGTGTCTGCAAACTGCAGCAATACAGAAACATGGAATCACTGAATGACTCCTCTATCCCTACCTGCTGCAAGCTGGCACTTTAGCTGTGCAGTCTGGACCTGAAGAGCACCCTACACCACTTGTGAGTGACATTTCTCTTCTACATGAGCCATATCTGTTTATATGGACTCGCTTGGCATTTTGAACACCGAGAGAATGGCCCTAAAGGTGACACAAGTAGAGACAGATATGGAAAAGAACTGGAAGACTCATCATAAAAGCAAACAGAATTTCTCTGATGTTTAGTTTTGCATGCAAGGTGTTCCTAAGGAAAATCCTGATGAGAAGAAGGGTTAATGGGTTTGTTCAGTGAACTGAACACAGTGAGAGATGCAGAAGCTCTTCTAATGGACACATTTGATCTTAGAGCACAGGATAAACATCTATCCACAACACATTTAATTAAACTCTCCTCCATTCAGAGGAAGCAGATAAAAATAAAGACAAGGATACAACAAACCACAACTGATAAATGGACTGTTATTATTCACACTTTCATCATGAATAACTGGAAAATAAACAACTCAAAAAAGCCACACTGAAAAACACCTACTGAACAGCTTCCCCCAGTCACTGGAGACTAAGATTGCAACACTTACACACCTAAAAAAATTCATGGATGCTGCTGGTTCCAATTACCTCAAAAGGATCATTCTCATGTTTTAGTTCTCACGTTTGGCTTTTCATACATCTCTACATGGACTGGAACACAGAAATGAGCAGCAGCCCGCTCCCTCAGCAGTTTATGATGTTGTGTGAGAACTATAGGAGCAGGCTGCAGGTAATCCATAAAAATCAGTAGTCCTACCATGGCCTGAGACAAGCGTATGAAACTGTGGCAATGTAACAGCTACCAGAAGCTTGAGTCCAAACTTGAACCCAAACTTCATAAAATATCATTGGTTTTATGTTTTCTTTCCCTGAGAAATTTCAGAGGAGTTAGTGAGATCTGATCTAAATCAGCTCTGTTAAACCACAGTATTGCTGATATTTTAAGAAGTAGAAAGGATGAAACCAAGAAGCAGCACAAGCTGTTTATTATTTTTGTGTGAACGCTCTCCCTCCCCTGCCTGGGTTTATCAGAACCTGGCCTGATAAACATGCATGTACTCTGAAGGCTGATTTGCTGTAGGACTGTGACCTAACACCTTGGAGGGGACTGTAGAGCTACGTCTCTGGCCAAAAGTCTGATCAGCTGTTTTTATACCTCCTCCAGTGTTGAAGGTCTCCAAGGGCCTTCTTGAACCAGAAGGTGTTTTCTTGACTGCTTAAAATAATGTGATTTCTTTTTGCTTGTTTGTTTTTTATCCCAGACCAACTAACACAAATCAGCTGGAAACACAAAGGCAGGAAACTTAAAGAAGACAAGCCACTTCTGCTTTTGTCATGAGGCAGATTTGCCAAGATCAACCTCAAGCATACTGACAAAGATTACTGCCACATTACAGGGGGAACAAGAATACACTGCCTTCCTTGTGTTTTACAGGAGGGCAGCCCACGCACAGCAGTTGCCCCAAACCCAGGTTTTTCAGCAGCCAAGCTGATCCCTTGGTATTCCTCACCAATGCCAAGCCTCCAGGCAGCAGCTATGGAGCCTTTTTGTTGGGAGCTGCAATCATTAACCCAATTGTAATTGCAGATGGCTGTTTGGTCAGACTTCAATGCCTATGGATCAATGAGCTATCTAATTAAAAATCTAGAGATATATTTATAAAATTATACCCACTGTTATTAAATTTACATGTCTCAAAGGAGATGTATTTGAATTTCTGTAATGAGATTCTCAGCATGTTTGCTTTAAAGTATTTCCCACACTCAGCTGTTATATAGTGTGTTTACAGGAGGGTCCCAAAAAGAAACTTTTAATTACTTTGATGATGAAAATATTAAGTTTAAAGTCAAAACCTAGAGGCACTTTTCAACTTGTGTGTATGTGCAAAGACTCCTGCCTGCAAGCATTCCTGGTGTTGGACCCAGAGTTTAGAAACAAACTGTACTTTTGCTTCCTAATCAGGAAATACTTTGTAGTTTTAGCAATTGAAGGACTCTTCAGATTTTACTGTAGTGACAGTGACAGGACCCAAGGGAATGGCCTGAAGCTGTGTCAGGGGAGGTTTAGTTTGGCTATTAGAAAAAGGTCCTTCACCCAGAGGCTGGTTGGGCACTAGAGCAGGTTCCCCATGGAAGTGGGCACAGCACCAAGCCTGGCAGAGTCCATTTCAAAATGCTCTCAGACACTTGGTGTGATTCTTGGGGCTGTCCTGTGCAGGGATAAGAGCTGGACTCAATGATCCTTGTGGGGCCCTTCCAAATCAGCTTAATATGTAATTCTGTGATGAAAGAACTTTGCTTTTCTTGCAAACTCCAATAAACTTACAGAAACATCTGGAGCTCTCTACTTGCCTGGATTGCATTGCCCTTGAAGCATTTTCTCTCCTCACTTGATTATCAGCAAGGAACAAGTCAAAAAATACAATCCAGCATTGACTCTTCTATTCTGCAGGTCATAATTATTTTTTTTTAACTTATTGCATGTTTAAGTCTTACCAAATATTGTAGGAGCTATCGCTGGGTTGTGTCTTAAGTGCTGCCATCAGTTTATTGATTTAATTGTGCTTCAGTGCAGAATTCTTTCTTGTATTTTATAGACAGCAGAATAATTAAATGAATTTAATTATTTTTCCTAGAATAAATCAGCATATATGGAGATGATGAAAGATTTAATAGAGATATTCCCTCCATTAGGGACTAATTCTGCTTTTTCTACTATGAATAGCATTTGCAAAAATAATGCTATTCCCACACTAGTCAGAGGGACTGCTCACAAGGGTAAAGCGTGCCTTGCTTGACCTCATCCTTGTTCATTAATGCCTATAAAAACTCCATTAGACTACTTACAGAAAAAACACACAGAAAAAGAACACCAATAATCTTACTAATATTTCACACAAACTAATAAAACTCTCTGGCACAGCTAGAGCCCTCTGGATTATCATCTCAGCCTTCTTATTATGTCTAACTGCAGTGCCAAACCTACAGCAGTGGAATTTTTTTGCAAATAACTAATGGTATAAAGATAGTATTTTTTTTCCTGCTGGATAATTTACCAATGAACACATTGTAATTTTTACTATATATTAAAAATATGCATGAAAATGCCACAGATTAATTATTTCAATTCACTGCATCCATAGCTGTATTACCTTAGTCCCTTACGTAGTTTATTTTCCTGATGAACTCAATTGGAAGAATCTTTATGCCACTGCTTAATGAGTTCCTGACCACATAAATAGGTGAATAGAATCACAGAACCATAGAATCTTAGAATGGCCTGGCTTGGAAGGAACCTGAAAGATCATCTAGTTCCCAACCCCCCTGCCATGGACAGGGACACCTCTCACCAGACCAGGTTGCTCAAAGCCCCATCCAACTTGGTACTGAAGACTTCCAGGGATGGTGCACCCACAATTTCTCTGGGGAACCTGTTCCAGTGCCTCACCACCCTCACAGTGAAGAATTGCTTCTTAACAGCTGCACTGGCCAGCTCTCCCCTTGTGAATACCGTCAAGAGTTCATCCTCCTTTAATTACTTTCTGTCTTAGTCTGTACCCAGAACTCAACAGATGTTTTGCTTTCTCTTCCATTTCCTTACTCTTTTCATTTCTTCAACACTTCTTATTTTATGAGAACCTTCAGTCAAGACCCTGGTTTATGCTACATGAGTCTCTCCAGTGATCTAAGTTCAGGTCTGGTGCTTATCTCAGGCTTTCTCAAACAACAGTAACAGATCCCAGCCTCTCCACAGGCAGGACATGGCTCTTAACTCCTCCACTGTGTCAGCGCACCCTTGGATTACTAATATCAGTTCCCAGCATCCTTAGCAGGGTTGCTACACCACCAGTATTTTAAAATCACTTCTCATACTTTCCAACCTGATCTGCAATCCAGATGACATTTTTTATTTACTATTCCTCCCAAAAAGGAGGGAAAGAATCCACAATATTTCACCCACTGAAAAGTCACTAATCTCATTACCTTCTCCTGACACAAGTCCATTAGCATTACCACACCATAGGAGGTGCAGGGCATCTCAGCACAAGCACTTCTTGCTCCCACTCTTCCCTAGACAAAGGCAATTCCTTATCTGACTGTAATTTCCTAAAATAGTGATAATTGCAGAACAGGTCACAGGTCTCTGCTGCAGCTGTGGAAAAAGAAACTAAGATCTTTCAGCCTGAAGAAAAGGCTCTGGGGAAACCTTACTGCATCATACTAGTACTTATTGGGGGCCTATAAGAAAGATGGGGACAGGCTTTTTAGTAGGGCCTTTAGAGACAGGACAAAGGGTGATCGTTTTAGGGTAAAATAGGGTAGACTCAGTCTAGCTCTAAGGAATAAGTTTTTAACAATGAGGTTGGTGACACACTGGAAGAGGTTGCCCAGAAAGGGGGTGGATGCCCCATCCCTGGAAACATTAAGTCAGACTGGATGGGGCCCTGAGCAACTTGCTTATGGCAGGGGGGCTGGACTAGATAAGCTTTAAAGGTCCTTCCAAGCCAAACCATTCTGTGATTCTATGATCTTAGTCCACCCATGCTAGAAGCCTACGGGACAGACACACACCATGGGCACTCAGGTTTACCACGCATGTAGCCCACTGCACCAGCTGACCTCAAACACTAAAGAGGTGGGAGCTGTTCCCTCCAGAGCACTGCTGCTCAGCTCATTCTGATGACTGTACTGTAAGCAGTCTCATATGCAAATATTTAATGTCCCATGATAAATCATATCTAAAAAAATGCTGGAGAACCTGACTAACCAGATTAATGGGGCCAGGGGAAATCCATCAACAAAAAAATGAAATGAAGGGAAAGAGTAAAAGCAAAGCAATATCTGCTGTTGGTAGCAGTTCTTACAAAATTTTAATTTTCAGTTGTGTCTAAATAATATTGATGAATAGTGCATTAGTGGAAATTATTTACTGTAAAAACTAAATTGAAGGGCCTTTATAAAATATTTTGAAACTAAGCTGCTGTTTCTACCACATGAGGCACAAAAACAATTAAAATAATGTTTATGGTCCAGCAGACTTGTAACTACACTTCTTAAAGTTCAGTTTGTATTTTAATATATTTTATTAATTTTCCAGTCCGAATCTGGCATTCATTAAGGATGTTTCAGGAGCTTACTTCTCAAGTCCATGCAGGGAACTGTGCCTATAAGTCTATTGCTGTTATCAAATGCTGGAGAATGGGGTAGGTAAGAAGAGAGTAATTCCATTGAATCAAGCAAAAACATATTTCAGATACCTGTATATTCCCTTGGAAAGTAATCAAGACACTTCTTCTGTCTCAAAGCCCTCAGAGAGATATGGGGTGCCCAAGTAAAATGTGAGGGGTGGAAAAGAGAAAAGATCTATGCTCAGATATTTGCATTCTTAGCCTGACTACCCAACACAATCTATTGTTTGGTGACAGTGCGCATGACCGCCAGTTTTCATTTACCACAGACACCAGCAATGAGAAGATCAAGTGTACAGTGTCCTTCTTTGCAGCTTTGCATTCCTGCTGCACTGACACTGAGACTCCCCTATGAAAGATAAGCCAGAATGACAAGAAGACTTAGGCTGCTGCTCTGAGGTGGATGTGGATGGGAACACTCCTTTTGGTAGCCAAATCAATTTGTGCTGCTTCATGTTTGTGACATTAGAGCCTCCAGTTTTCATTTCAGCTTCCAGAGCCATCAGACTTGAGCCATAACACCAGATGGTAGCAATGTCCGAGTGGTCTCTCCTCACAGCCAGTGCACCAGATGGACACACCCTCTTCAGAGGTAAGACTATTCCACCTACACTCACACTAAGCCTGAATTTGAATAAAAAAACACTAAAAATTGCAAGTGATATTAGGCCCACGCCCTAGGGAATATTTTAATTAAAAATATATATATCAAATATCGACGTAATAATATATATCCTGTACAGCATTACTTCAGACCACTGGAAAGGACCATGCCAAAGAACTGCACTGTGGCACAAGTGACAGTCCAGTAAAAACAATCTGATTTTTTCTGTTATCAGGATACAGAGCTCAGGACTTGCATAATATTTCTCTCCTTACTTTTGTTTCCTCAATATAAGAACAGCACACAAATCAACCCATGGCACCTGCTTCAGTGCTGTCCTCCTTGACATTCACACTCCGTTAAGTGTATTATCTTATTAAACACGCAACTGCAGCAGTTCCATATGCTTAAGGCCTGAAGCACCTTTTCTAAAGGTTTTCTCATGTCAAGCACAGGAGATTTAATTTTATTATTTGTGCATTATGTAAAAAGCACAGCAGTCAGTAACCCCTTTTCCTGCCTACCCCAGTTAATCCCAAACTTAGGCTAACGCTACTTTATTTGATTTTTTTGGGGGGTACAAGATTATTTAATTTATGCCATGTAAAACAAAAGCACCCTTGTGTTAGTTTCTTTTTTTTAATTACAGCAGGAAGCACCCATTTTAGTATTAGATCCTCCTTAGGGTTTGCCACATGTCCAGTGGCAAACTAGACCTTAAGTGCACAGCATGTAACCCATCATTTCCTAGGAACTGGCAGGTATGAGGAAATAATAGGATGAGGCGATTTAAATGATAACAACTTAATTGAATGACATAAATGATAACAACTTTATGGACGACATAAAGCTGGGAGGAGTGGCTGATACCCCAGAGTGTTGTGCAGACTTTCAGAAGGACCTCGACAGGCTGGACAGATGGACAGAGAAGAACCTTCTGAAATTCAGAAATCAAATGCAGGATCCTGCACCTGGGAAAGAAGAACCCCAGGCACTAGCACAAGCTGGGGGCTGACCTGCTGGGAAGCAGCTCTGTGGAGAAGGACCTGGGGATCCTGGTGGACAATGAACTGTCCATGAGCCAGCAGTGCACTTGAGGCCAAGAAGGGCGATGGAATCCTGGGGTGCATTAGTGGGAACATTGCCAGCAGGTCAGGGAGGTGATCCTGCCCCTCTGCTCAGCCCTGGTGAGGCACATCTGGACTGCTGTGCCCAGTTCTGGGCTGCTCAGCACAAGTAGACATGGAGCTCCTGGAGAGGATCCATCAGATGGTGACAAAGATGATGAAGGGGCTGGAGCATCTCTCTTACAAGGACAAGATGAAGGACCTGGGCCTGTTCAGCCTCAAGAAGAAATGACTGAGAAGGGACCTCAGCAATGTCTATCACAGTCTGAAGAGAATGTCAAGAGGATAGAGCCAGGCTCTTCTTGGTGGTGCCAAGCAATAGGACAAGAGGCAATGGGTACAAACTGGTGCACAGGAAGTTCCACCTGAATATAAAGAAGAACTTCTTCACTGTGCAGGTGACCAAGCATTGGAACAGATTGCCCAGAGGGATTGTGGAGTCTCCCTCACTGAAGATACTCAAGAACTGTCTGGATGCAATCCTGTGCAATGTGCTTGGGGATGACACTGCTTGAGCAGGGAGGTTGGATTCAATGACCTGCTGTGGTCCTTTCCAATCTTATCTATTCTGTGATTTTGTGAATTTCCCAGGCATATAGTGACAGATCTTACTAATAATCTTTCTCTAATTACTTTCAAAAGGTCCTTTTGTGTGGAAACACAACATCTGCTTTGGTATCTGTACATCTTCCATGTCTCTGGTCTCTTCAAGTTCAAGCTCTCTATCTGCATTTTGATATACTATATAAAGCGAAAATCAACTGACATTAGGACTGGTTTTTGTGAGTTTTTGATTGCATTATTTTCAGTAACTAACAATATAGAACTGCTGGAGTTCTGCTGCATGTAACAAAACTCTGGCTTTTTCCTACATATTAGTTTTAATGAGCTTTCTTTTTTG
This sequence comes from Entomyzon cyanotis, assembly GCA_024500445.1. Taxonomy (NCBI): domain Eukaryota; kingdom Metazoa; phylum Chordata; class Aves; order Passeriformes; family Meliphagidae; genus Entomyzon; species Entomyzon cyanotis. The sequence continues at coordinate 28,538,412 of JAKEPQ010001018.1, forward strand.
CAAAAGGTAATGCTTGAAAAGTAATTTTTAAAAAATCTTAAGATGTTGAACATAAAAGTGTAAAGTATTTTTCCTCTTAAAGGAACTTGTGACTTGTGTAAATAGAGGAAAAATTTCAGGGAATGGCTTGTGATAGATATCCAACATAAAATTTATTACTTAATAACCAGCAAAAGAAATGAAACTATTACTATTAAAGTTGTGCAAATTGCACAAGCTGATACAGTGACAGGTAAGTCCTCCTACAGTTTGTAGACTTCTCTGTAAAATGCACTCATATGTTCAGTACAGCTAAATTCAAAACACTTCCAAAGAATATTTTCAAAGTACAGGAAGTTTTTCATGGACAACTGGGAATTCAGGTGTGGTAAAAACCCTCTTAAATAGAAGAAAATCAGGTACATTTGTGAAGATTGTAAGTTTCCTAAATTCCTGCCTGATTCTCTGATCTCCTCCAGAATTTATGAATAATAAATAACTGCAAACTGGTAATTATATTGTAATTAAATATTTATATTCTTACCATTTGGGTTTTAAGAGTTTTGTAAAAAAATTATTAAATCACCATTAAAAAGTGAGTGGTACTTTCAAATGGAACTGTCCTTGGTGACAAGGTAGATGTCACAGTGTGGCTTGGACTGTGTCTCACTGTGGCCTGGATTCTACGACAGTGAAGTGGCAGAAATTCAGGAAATAAAATTACTGAAGTATGAAGAGACGAAGAAATGTAGGTAAACCCTTGGTGTCACAGATACAAGAGAAAGGACATGAAGGCATGAAAATTAGTTTAAATGTTGACCAGTGTAACAGACCAGTGTTTTCTGGACCTGTGCAAGTCCCAGCTCACCAGGAAGAGTCTGTTGCTGCTCCAATAGTAACTCAGAATAAATGAGACCATGTGTGTACATTCCTGCCTGCTCCTGCTCCTTATCTCCTAGATGTACACACATGAGAATGGTGCTGCAAACAGAACACAGGGAGCAGAAATTCCTGATTCTCAGCTCATCAGACAGCTCATTGCCATCTCTGGGAGAGTGGGGAACTGCAACATGCCCCAATCATTTTTAGGTTTATTGCAAGTCTGAGAAGCAAAAGAGAAGAAAAGCAGGTGTGAAAAGAGAGGATTGGGTCAGTTTTACTACTGTAAGTAGACTGAAAAGGAAGCAAGTGTCCTTTCAGAAACAGAACTACGTTTTTTTAAAAGAGTCTGCTTATAAAAAATTATTAGCTCTGGCCCTTGCACCTCCTGCCATTTGAGATTTCCCACAGGTGGGGATTATACTTAAAAAATTGCAGGACAAAGCCACACTTCTCAAACAAGGAATTTAATTGCTCGGGCTTTCCATCGCCTTTAGAAGACTTCTGTAGAGAACTGTCCATTTCACAGCATCATGAAGGCAAACTGGAGTAGATTGGAGGACACTGTTGGTATGTTGCGTGTTCATATTGGAGTATACTCTATGATATCAATAATATTTGTAGGGTCATACCAGAAGCATCAAGTTATTGAAGCTATTGAATAGGAAAATAAAAAAGCTCAAGGCAGGCAGCATGACTAAATTCAGTGTATGCCATAAGGAAAGAAGCAGAGAACAGAACAGTGAGCAAAAATAATGAGGTGAAGAATAGCTATGCCTACTCTACACCGTTTGGATTACAACATCACCCCTTAGGGCAGTGTTCCAGTTCTACAAAAACTGGTTATTGTAGGCTGTGACTCCACAATTAATGTTGCTTGAATAAACCAGTACTGTTGTACATTTTTATTGTAGTTACTAAAAATGGGTCCTGAAAAACAGCATGAAAATCTTTTCAGAAAGAAGAGGTGGAATTCTCCCTGAATCCTCATCAGCAGTTCTACATTGTGTGGGAAGAAAAAGGCTGGCATATGAACACCCTTTTCTTGGTCATGTATAAAGCATGGTCTCGTCATTATTGCAGCAGTGTCAAAAGATGGGAAGATGAACACTCAAGGCTCAAGGAACAACTAGGATATATATTTGAGTAAAACCCTGATAACAAAGAGCAAGCAAGTTGCTAACATATCCCTATGAAGACAAAAGTATTTCTTGTGGGATGGGTAGTCAGGATGGATGCCTTTGGATATTATATATATATATATATATATATATGTCTGCACAAGTTAATGTTTCCAGAAAGCATACTCAGATATTCTGTAAATTCTCAAACACAAGCCAACCAATTTAGATGTGGAGTGAAGTTTACACCAAGGAAAGAAAAACTTTATGATTTATGGAAATAATTTGATGCCACTAATGTAACCATCCTCTTCAGAACAGTCTGAGTCCAAATGAAAAAGTTGTCCAACTTGTTTAAGCACTGGAAAGAAAAAGTTTCATCTTGTCAAGAAGTCTTACCTCAGGACAAGACTTTCTTCCCTAATCACAGCTCTGACCCAAACAATTCATTTCAAAGCTGTGTACATCAGGCAGAGCAGCTCTGGTACCTCCCTGTGGGCTGGGACTCATGAGTACAGCTCTTTCTTTGGATGCCTACTTAATACTGCTTCTGACGTGAGAGATTTGCTAGTCATCAGTGTGGATAACCAAAACCAACTGCATGCTAAAATGAGACAGATCTCTCCCTTTATGTGCCATGACCACAAAATTTGATATTGCATAATAATGCTTTTCTGATGAGCTATAAACACTTTGGATTGATCTTGAATAGAATGGGAAAGAGTTCATAAATCCTGCTTACTTGCTCAACCAGGGATGGCATCCTCGGGAAAAATGCAGCTACAAGTGGTACAATAAAACTGGAGGCAAATGGATGATTTACAAGTTTGTCAGCCTAATAAAATAGCTCTCCTGTAATTATACCTAATATAAAAACCTTAAGACAGTTACACATGCTTTTTGCAAGGCAGAGTAGCAAATGTGACAAAGCCAGGTGCTGTGTAACAGGCTTTCCATAACAACTCATCTAATCATCACTGCACAATTTCTAGGCAATTTTGCCACATAGCATGAGTTGTTCCAAACTGTTGTATCCAGTATATGAAGCTCATTATTTGCTGGCTCTGAGAGCTGAACTATCCCCAAACTGGATAAAAAGTCATGAGTAGGAAACAATTCAGTTGTTCTCTGGGGTGAAGAATGGAAAAGACATCTGTTGATTAATACACTGCAGTGCTGGTCCACCCTTTAATTCAGGGAGTGGAGTCAAACAATACCTTTGCCTCACTTCATATGGAAAATTGAATTTGTCTTTGGACTATTACTGCAAGTGAAGGGATACTCCCATCTGAAACAAAGGCTAATAATGTTGGAGGAAAGACATTCCCTGATTTCCACAGGCATTGGGTGAGGCTCAAACTTTATACACTTTTGGAGTGAGCTAAGTAAATAAATGTGGCAGGCTGTATATACCATTATTAAGGATTAGTATTTGGAGGCAGTAAAAGTATCAGAGAGAGCTATTGTCACTAGAATTTTTTACAAATGCAGGAATTCAGACCCACTACTAAAAAATCATCAAAATTATTTGCTTTTCCGTGAAAACATTCACAACCTTTTGCATAATAATGAGCAGAAACCCTTTTTATATGTTAAAATTTATATATACAGATCCAGTTTCTACTTGCTTGTCTAACTGACTTTTGCCTGCATTCTTTCTTTCTCAGATTTATTTTAACAAGTTAACTAGAAATAAAAGACTTTAGAATATTGGCTAGTTCAGCTGAAAACAGCTTTTGAACTGAAGTAAATCTGTGTCTCTTCAGTGAAATTAACAGATCCCTTCAGCCTGAACCAGCTGAGAAACAACGCCTTTTGGGCTGTTTTCTGGAAATACTTTAATAGAATTCATTCCCACAGTAAATACAATGTTATTGTCCTGGGCTACTGGCGTTGGAACAAGACTATCATACACTTTGAATTTAAAACTCTTTGTCCATTTTACTGTCTGCTTTTCTGGCAGACACAATATGCCTGTTTTTCCCCCGGGAAAATGACTATTTTTCTTTGCTTTGCCAATTTTCCCCTTATATTTGATTTTGTGATGTTGGTTGGTTTGTTTTGGGGGAGGGTGTGGTGTCACTGAAGGACAGTAGGTTTAGATTAGATATTAGGTAAAATTCTTTACTGTGAGGGTGGTGAGGCAGTGGAAGAGGTTGCCCAGAGAAATTGTGGATGCCTCATCCCTGGCTGTGTTTAAGGCCAGGTCGGATGGAGCTTTGAGCAACCTGGTCTGCTGGAAGGTGTCCCTGCCCACGGCATCTGTGCTGGAACTGGATGATCTTCAAGGTCCCTCCATCCCAAGCCATTCTGTGATTTCCCTCCTCTTTAGCTCGACTGTCAAGCTAAGGCACGCCGGTCAGGCAGCACGGGGAGGAAAGGGATTCTGCGAGCACCGGGGAGTGCGGAGGCGATCGCATGTTTGCATTTCCTAAGGACCACGGCACCGGGGCACGGGTTGTGCCTCTGCTGGGAGATCACTGCGACACCAAAGGTCTCCGGCACGGCACTCACTGCAAAGTGCTGCTTCTGCCCTCTCTCACTCCTTCCACTCCCGTCAAAGGTAAAGGACCGGGCAAAGTTTTCCGTGCTTCTCGCCCACTAAACCTTGCCGATGCTACGGAAGCAGGACCATCGCCACGGCGCTCCATGAGGCAGCCACACCTGGAGCACACCCGCCAGCACGGACAAAGACATCCCATGTGTTACAGGGCACAATCACGGGTAGTTTTAGCGGAAGGGGGTGAGCGGCGGTGCGGGGTCGCTGCCCGCCAGTCCCTCCCGCCCCGGCCGACCACAGCCCCGGCTCGGCGCCGCCAGGTGCCTCTCCGCCCGCGGCCCCTCCGGGAGTGCCCAGGCTGCAGCCCCGCCGAGCCACCGCCGCCCCGAAGGTGAGCCCGCTGTCCCGGGGCGTCCCTCACCCCGTCAGCCTCCTACTCACCGATCTCCCCATCATCATTATCATCATCTTCCTCCTCCTCCTCCTCCCCCTCCAGATCCAGCAGCACATCTTGGTTCTCCACATCCATCTCGCCCAAGTTGCGGTGCCCCGCGCCCGCTCCCTGCCGCCGGGGAGCGAGCCCGCCGCCAGCCTGCCAGCCCCGGGGGCGGAGCGGAGCGGAGCAGCGGCGGGGGGCGGGCGGCGGGGCGGCCAGCGGCACCTTCCCGGCAGGAGGAGCTGCCCCCGCCCCGCCGGGCACGGCCCTGCCCTGCGCCCGCCCCGACCGGGTCTGTTAAACACGCGTCAGAATATGCGCCCGAGCGCTGAAGGACTCACCTTTGGTAAGTACTGCTGAAAATGTGGAGCCCACATAGGCAAAAAGCTCCAAAGCAACACGTAATGGTAGAATTATTTGGAAAAGGTAATGGAAATTGGAGGGTGAGAGCTTAAGGACTGAATAAAAAGCCCATCTCCACAGCTCTACTAATGTGTTCAAGTCCTTGTTGACTGTTTCACAGGTAAAAGTTTGGTCTCATCTCCATCTTTGCCTCCAGACACAACCGAGGAGAATTTCACAACGCAGAGAATGGAGAATTGTCACTATGCAGGAATGCTGCGGGGGCAGAAGTACTCATAAAAAGGGATTTGAGTGCTCAGCAATATACTCATCTACTCACACATATTGGTTCCAGGGGCAAGTAAAGTGTTCCTAAAACTGCAAGACATCTGGAGAGGTGCCCAGAGAGGAACTGGACTGAGCTTGTATAGTGGGAAGAAATGGAAATAAGACTGGAAAAATGGATTGAAGAAGTGGGGGAGCAATGTTTGGGGAAAGGAGAAGATAAGAAGAGCAAAATAATATTGGTTGGTTTTTTTTTCCTGCATAAAGTAGTAAAAACCTTATAAGCAATCTATTTTTGCTCTCCAGCTCATTGTTGATACCGAAATGATTCACAGGACCCAGGATGTTTAAAGTGCACAGACAAGAAACTGGATGAAAAGACATTTGTCAGATAAACTTGTCACTTGCTAATATGGTTATCTGTTGTCAGTCAGCTGTGGGTAGGGCCTGGCATTACAGGAAGTCTAAGTGCAAGCACTTTCAGCAAAAAAATGAGTTGAGAAATTTAACTGGGGAGTTTTGAAACAGCTCTGCTTGGGAAAGACCTTCTCTCATAGGTTGCTTAAAGGCAGAAGTGGTCTGCAAAGGCATGAGTGAAACCACCAGAAGAGAAGCTACTGCTCTTGCCCTGTTGAAAATACCTCACTGGTATTATCGTTATCTGCACCATCTGACGCTGTGCAGTGTTCTTGCTCAGATTAATTAAGACTCCCAGAGCTGAACCAGGGAAGGAGGGCAACATGATGGGAGGATACCCAGTGGGGGGTAAGGATGCATAGCATGATGTGTTCTCTTGTGTCCTGGCGTGCTGCCCTGTGACACATCCAATCTGCCTCTGACCATCCAAGAACGTGCCTCACTCACTGCCATGACCCCTTGTCAGGTTTCACACTCAGTGAGGTTATGGGGAGAGAGTGAGTTTTGTCATTCCTAGCCAGGAGTGTTTGCTCCAAGATGACTCATTTGCAGACACATCATGCTAACACCTTTATATACCTGTATTGTGTAATATCCAACTGTCCCCTTTCCTTGCAGGTCCTCCCCAAAATGTGGTCCTGGCTGGTGAGATCTTGTTGCATAAATGATGGAAAGAGGGCAGGGATTGTTGCACACAAGGTACAGCTTGGCTTAGGGTGGTGACATGAGATTTGTGCACTTGGATACTCTCCAGGGACATCGTTGTTACCTTGGTTATGTACTTCCCATTTTCACATTTCATGAATGAAAATCAAATCAAATAATGGCAAAGTTAAAAGAAAGAGCACTTTAAAATGAGGCTTAAACAAAATGTGGGGTTTCTTTAACATGATCCTAATAAAAATACAGGCAGGATCTACCTCCTGCTCCCAGCATAAAGATTTCTTGCAGCATTTACAGAACTTGAAGATTTTGTAGGCTTCATTCAGCCTTCAATACCTGAATGTTCAATTTCATAGACTACAGAGATGAGTTTTGCAGACATCTTAAAAACCAGTGGGAGTATTGTGTGTAAAATTCCCATGACATGCATGTGTGTTGGAAAATGCATAGCTATTTGCCTTTTAACTTTATACCAGATGCAAACATTTCCATGTGTACTTTTGGTAAAGCACCAAAGATTCAGAAGCTCAGTTACTCCTGAAAAACAGATTAAGAAAAAAAGTAAATGAAGAGAAAAATGCAACAGCACCACCCTGCTGCCATCTCTTTGTCAGATGGGTAATAGCAAAAGATCAACTCAAAGAATTGCAGTTGGGTAAACTCCAGCCAAGTTTTTCAAAAGTCATCTGAAATGAAAAAGTCAGGCTAACTCATCCCCACCCCAGCTCAAGCATAACTGTATTCAATTTTATTGAGGAAATAAAACTGTTTTAACATTCCTGGTAGTGTGAAACAGACAGTCCATGCAGCCAGTGGAAAAATTGCTTCCATGGGTAAGGGTTTCATAGCAACTGTAACAATATAGGTCAGGAAGAGAGTAAAAGAGATTGTTTAGCCCAGCGGTGACAAAATTCTGGTGCAGGCACCAAGTCTTTAACTGGTGTGGATCTGGGCTGGCACCAGGGGCTCTGAGTCACAGGGTCTTTGCCAAAGAATCTGTCACTGAGCATCAGAAACATGCTGTCAGTCACCGCTCTGGTCCAGCCCCCAGCAGTAAGGCAGGTTTGAACATATCCAGACATTGGTGACAAATACTTGCCACCATGTACTTCATATTCTCTGGTGGGGATCCCATGAGGCCCCCAGTTTCACTCCTGTCAGTACACAGCCAAAATAATTTTGCAGTGTTTGAAGCTGTTTTTTTCTTCTTGTCCTTCTCCCAGCATCTATGAGAACAGCTGGTTGTTGTACTCTTGACAATGACAGATTACATGTGGAAAACTATCACCTTAATGCTTCTGAAGCTTTTCTTATCCAGATGAAACAAATCCAGATGACACAAATCCAGATCCTGTATCCTTCCAGCACATATCACTGTCTGTGCTTTTCTCTTGTTACAAGTTAGTGTAAAAAATACAGTGTGAGAATCTATGGTAGGAGAAGGTGATGTCGTTTTACAAAATGTTGTAAGTACATTGGCTCTACCCATTCACAGCCCTTTTGTCAATGATTGCATTCACTTACACTCTCACATCCACATAATTACAGGAACCAGCATTTTCAGGTGGTCTGGGCAGAGTCACTTGTGTACAACACAGGGGACTAGGAGGCCCAAAAGTCATCTGGACACAGTACTGGTGGTCCCCCTTTAGCAGGGGGCATGGACAAGATGACCTCCAGAGGTCCCTTCCAACCTCAACCATTCTGTGATTCTGTGTCTCTGTGATTCTGATTCTCTGAAGTGATGCCAGGTATCAGGTCATCATCATATCTCTTGGGCAATGACAAATTAATTTTTGGGCTGGTGTTTTGTACCCAAGAACCAAAAATCATTATGACATGGTTCTTTTGCATAAGAGTTCTGCTTATTTCCACCTCCACAAATTTTCAGCAAGTCTGGTCTGAGTTCCTTAAGGCCATAACCTGGCTATAGATGGACTAGAAAGAAAAGGAGTGGTGTATGTGATGTGATGTTAACTTCTTTTGTTACAGGCAGAGTCTTCTGCTGACAGGGAATCTGTGGTCTGGTTTGACAGGAATGCTAAATGCAGGAAACAGTCCTAGATCTTTCTGTTGGGGACTGTGTCCTTGTTTAGGAATATAGTCCATTTTTTTACATTGTTATTGTGCTTATGCAGTTATATCCATTCATCATTTCTGCCATCTTAATATTTCTACTACAAGTCAATACCTCTGTACACTTTTTTCATTGCCTAACCCTTTATTTTAATGTGCAATGCACAACAACAAACACTGTATTCCAGGTAAGAACTCACTCACAGTGAATACTATTGCTGCGTCATTTTGGATGTGATTTTCCTTCTAACAGGTCCACAGCAACAATTTTTATTTTTGTCTTTCCAGTCGTCAACTCATGTTTCTATTGCACTCTGCAATAAGTCTTAGATTAATTTCTGCAGCTGAGCTCTTTGTCAGGCAGTTTCCCATTTCGTATTTCTGTAGTTGATTTTCTGTTCCTAAGTGGACATTTTTACCCTTGTTTTTATTATATTTCCTCATTTGACCAGCTCTTTCTCATTTTTCAATATAATTTTGAATACATGTGTGTTTCTTGGTGTGTGCAAACTGCTGGGGGACAAAATTCATATGGCCTAAGCCAAAGGCCTAGCAGAATAAAGTCCATGAGCATCTAGAAAGCAGTCAGAAGATTTGGAGGACTGGTAGGTCAAGTGTGCTCAAAAAAAAACCTTGGAGTGAGTTTTGTGGGAAAACTATCAATTAGTGAAAGATACTGTATTAAGGCCTCTACAGCAAATTATGTCAGTGCACATGAAATTTGGGAAAAACAGCAGGAGACAAATATCACTCTGTGAGGATTTCTTTAAGGATACAGGGGTTGGAATGGTTCATCACTGTGGGATTCATTGCAGAGCAGAGAACACAACTGTCTTTCTATTCTGCATTCTCAGCTGGAATGAAAGAAGTAATTATCCCAGGGACGAAACAAAGTCTGTTATTTCACATTTCATAAAACATTAAAAATTTAATAACTGCTGGGATATTGTGCCTTTGTGCCTTTGTAAAGCAGGTGACTTTTACACTTTTACTAACACTTTGAAACTCAGTAACAGAAAAGAGATCATTTGAAATGCAAAGCCCCTGCTCTAATGGAAAAACTAAATCAGAGAGAAGATAAAATCTAACTAAATAATAAATAATAAATAATACATATATATATATAATATATTTAATAAAATGGTCATTCTCCACAAGAAATTCCTTTAAGTACACCAAGTTATTCAGAAATTTGCTGCATTAAGAGTCAGTAAAAGAAAATATAGAAGAAACTACTTCCAGTTCACCACACCATATATTTTTCCTGGTACTATTAAGTTAGTGCTTGCAACCTGTTTAAGTCTAGAGAAAAATGACTGTGAAGAGTTTTGAGATAATTTTGTTTTATCAAGCTCTTGTGTTGATTTCGGAATGATTCACAGATAGAGAGAGCAATGCAGAATAAAGGGAAATTATATTACCCAAATTCTGTACAGCTCTAGTATTTTTCTTTTACCTTGGTTATGTTTCCAATTGCATGTAATCCTCACAGATTTTTTAATTCTCACTCTTGCATGCAACCTCTAGTCTGAGATGACAACTTCAGTCTCTTTTGCCCTCTATTGAAGTGAATTGGTAATAACAATTACCAAGGAAATGTGAGCTACAATGTATAAAAGAGGATATAAATAATGGATTTGAGACCAGTGGCGTGTGTAATTACTTGATACAGAAGTCTTATAAGGGTTGCCAAGTCTTCTGCTGACTCCTACCTATGTGTTCCTTTTCCCTCCTTTCGCTAGCTGTCCTTAGTAGGGGAAGTAGACATGGTAATCATCTGGCAAAATTTTTGTCTGATATTTGTAACCTGTTTAATACAAAGCTTTTAATTCTTAGGAAAGCTATATACATGGCCAATGTGTATCTTAGAATAATAGACTCAGAGTTCAAATACTTCAATTTTTCTGGCACAAATATCTGAAGTCAGATAGTTCAGAATATTTAAACTTCAGGGAGATAATGAGGTTATTTCAAAAGGTGAATTATGAACAATGACATTCAATCATTTTCTTGGCGGTGTGCTAAACTTGTTTTATGATATTTTAATTCTACTTGCAAAAAAAAAAAGTCCCATATCTGTCTGGATGTCTCTAAGTCACAGGAAATGAATGTAGCAAATCTTACTCATTTTTCAAGAGAGAGGATATTCTCAGTCATCCTGCCTGACCCTGCAAGTGCACACAGACTACAGCATTGCCACAGGTAGGTGACGGGGAAGGCAAAGTCACCCACGAGGGTTAGTCAGTCCAGGTGTGGTATGTGACCAAAGTGACCAGGCCTTTCAAAGGCAGGACTAGCACCTCTGTGTGCTGCTGGGGATGCCCTAAGGTGTTCTGAGCTAGCTGTGGTACCTGAGCATCATATTTGACTGCTGGGGAAGGTATAGCCCACACCTGTAGGGCAGCCAACAGGGTTTGTCTTAGCACTCTGAAAAAATGCAGAGAGCTGCATTTAGTACGGACCTGAACCCCTCTGAAATGGCTAAACTAATTTGAATAACGTTGTGCATCATTGCCGTGTCCAAGTGGAGGTACACTCTGATTGGGGAAGTAAAGGATTTGTAAGTTTGCTACACTTGTTGCTAAGTATTTTTTACAGTGGCACTTTTTCAGTCACTCTGGGAAAAATGTCAGATGCAGGCCAGCATGTTAATGACACAACCATGTCATATAGCTGAGTGTTCAGACTACAAAAAATATATCTTTCAATGAAGTCTTTAACAGTAGTCCTAATTTCAAATAAGAGCTGTATGTCCTGGAAAGATAAAATTTTTTGGTGAATTTTGGAACATAAGGAGATAAAACTTACTGGAAAAGCTGAAGAGTGATCATAATATTGTGGTAATACTACAGTATTTTTCTGCAGCTGCCACAAAACCACACATTAAATGAAAAGGAGAATTTTTCCATAAATTTGCTCATAGAAGCTATGATATTTTATTTTAAAAAGGAATACGTTATTAACCTTTCCATTTCCATGCTGGCTTACATCAGACAATCTTCCCTGAGTAACTGAGAAAGGTCCACTCTATAAAACCCACTTAGCAATGTGTGTAGCAAACTTACTTATCCATTATCAGTGGGATAGATATTTTTTGAGGAAAAATCTGAATTTATCCTGTGAAAAATACGCGTATAGGAGTTTGTCAATGATAAGGTCAGAAAGCGTTGTCTTGGCAGTAACTCATGTGGGTTACATCCTCTGCCCTCATTGTCACCATCTCCCCTACTGTGGTGGCTGATGCAACCCATGCTTCAGCCAGTGCTCATTTTAACTGTAATTCCAGTGGGATAAGCAAGTGCTTCTTCTGCATGCTTTCAGTAAAGCTCTGTATTTGTGGTGAGCAAAGTGCTTTCAGTGACTGCTGTTGTGCATCTCCCCCACCACTTGAAAGCACAGATTTTCCATTAAAAGTTGGAGAGGAAGAAAGAGGAATTCTGAAATAAATCCCACAATCAGGTAAGTGACTTAATGTCAAAATACTTTCCAGCACTTTTAAGGATAATTTGGTTCTATCCTGTGGGTAAGAAACATTCTTAAAACAATTTGTAACTGTATTGTGCAGGGATAGAACAGGACCTTCTGGCATTAATGAAAACCTGGCAATCAAACTTCGTAAGGCTTTACTTACAGCTGAAAGCATGAACATAAGTGCACATGGAAACACTTAACAACAGCTTGATTCATGTTTGTGATTTGGATACTTAGCAATTTCTCCCAATAGGTAGAGAGAAACTTCAAACTCCTTTTCTTCCAGCAGAAAGGAAATTAATTTATTTTATTTCCCAAACCGACTTCTATCAGGATGTGTAGCTCTTCTGCTGGGGGTGGTCCTAATTTTAATCTAATCTTCAGTAGCATCACTGTTGCTGGGTTGTTCCACTGTTAGATGCTATGTCTGTACTGGCTTGGAGTCATGTGAGTGGTATACATCAGTAGACTCCACAACTGATGGTGTGAGAGCATTCTGTGACAGGCTTTAATGCTTTCACGGGAGCTGGAGGAGCACATATATCTGCCTATATCAACTCCTCTTCCACTCTGCTACAAAAGGAAATGATCTTGTCACCAGTCCTTTCTCCTTCTCCACTCTATTGTGTCATGTTGCAACTCACTGTATGTCAAATTTACTCCAAGAAGGAATTACAGTGATAGGCAGACGAGGAGAGTTTTGGTCCTCCTGCAGGATGTGAAGGAGGGGTTTTGCTGCATGCTGGTTTGGAGCCCCAGAGGGAATACCCACATGCTCTGCAAAGTGTCTTTATTGCACTTGGAGGGGAAATTGATCTTTCTTCACATATCTTCCATGTCGTGCAAATGGCAAGAAAGAAAAACACTCTTACTTACTATGAAACATTAAATATATATATATATATAGGTATATATATACGCATAAATGCACACACACATATATATACAGTGTGAGAATTTCCTTACCTCAAGGTATGAGTCACTTTTAAGCAGTGTCTTTTTTCTATCCTTGTGTTATTTTGCTTTTTTTTCCATTGAAAGTGAGATTATATGAGCTTTAAGATGTCAGTTGGGTAAGACTGATGTCATTCACCATATAGAAGCAGAAAAGGAAACAGATAGATGTGTGAGGAAGCTGGGACCACAGATCAAGTTACCCATCCTTTGCCAGGTGTTTGACACCTATGGTGATTTCAAAAGGAGGAGTTTTCTGTTTGTGGCTTTTTCCTCCTCAGAGCAGGCTGCTGCATCGCCAGGAATGTGGATGCTTTCTGCTGCCCAGGATCCTGTTTTGTTAATGCTTCCTTCTTCGGTCACTTGCCAGAAAATCACCTTGGAAACCAAGGCACCAGTTTCCATGGTCACTTAGAGGAGCATATGTTTCCTTCCATTGCATGGGTTATTAGGAGGAGGAAGCCCACAAGCTTTTTTTGCCAGAATAAATTCAGTGGTATTGGACTCAAAGAGCTGCATCCTGACCTTATTTCCTCCATCAAATCCCCAGTGAAACCACCAGAGCTGCAGAGGATAAACAAGCACAGAATGTGGCTTTACATGAACGTGCTCACAACTGACCTGTGAAATGACATCTTACAAACAACTTGCCTCTGACTTATTACCCAGAGAAACTCAAGAGTGAGATAAACAGGAGTAAAACAGAACCTTGTTGTCCCCCAAATGCAGGCACATAAAATTACATGAAGAAGAAATAAAAACCTTTGGAAGTAAACCTGATGGTTGAAGTGAAAACCAGCAGTAGTCGGTCAGTCTAAAGGTGTGACTGTACCACTACCCCATACTCAGAAATGGCCCATGCTGGTTGTGGAAAAAAGTATAAGAAATAGCATGAGGACTTTTCCTGACTCCCAGGTTCCTGAAAGCGACTAGTTGGATTCAAGCACTGTAGGATCGAAGGCTAAAAATGCAGAGGAGGAACTTGTTGACTTCCTCTAAGGAAAAGCAGAAATGTTCCTCAGGCTGCTGTGTTAAGGCTCCTCTCCATTGTGACCGCCATGGGCTGCAGCAGAAACATCTTCACATCAGGCATTTTATTCAGGTCACAGTAAATCTTAATGTTCATCTGTGGCTTAAATGTTTCCAGGTAAAGGTTGTCACAATTCCCCTTCCATCTAAAAGTTAGTTTCCTTCTGAAAGGTGTTATACCCACCTAGCTCCTTAGTGAAACAACATGCCTAACCACAGAGTCGAGAATGATGGTGATCATGAAGTGACCAAGTCCATACTGTGATCCTGCAAAGTATCAGGAAAACTATTCAACACTTTGCAACAGTTGTCCAGATCTGAAGTTTGAAGCCATGGTGATTACTTTGTGAAAAGCAACTCTGCTTGTTGTTGTTGGAAATTAAAGTTTCAAAGCAAGAAATCTTCCTTCCCATTTGTGACCATTTGCAAACTTGTGTCTGAGACACCAAGACACTACAGCTCCTGTTTCTTGATTCTCACTTTTCTAACCTTTCATTCTGAAGCAAAATTATTAGATAAACAGGAAATTAGGAGAATCTCAAGTCAAATACCATAAGAACATTTTCTGTTATATGTGATGTTACAGTGTGGGGATGTGACAGATCACTGCCAATGCAAGAAGGGTTTGAACAGCCTTGAGCTTATTTTGCTGAAGCTATGAGCTGTCTAGATGCCAGCCAGCCAGTCCAGGAACTACATAAAATGGTAGCATTCCTGATTCGTTGCTCTCTCTCTCGCTAAGCCAATATGCCCTTGCAACCCAAAATGGCCCTGTCATACTGAAGTATGCAGAAACTAAATTATGTGATTGCTGTGGCCCTTTCAAAACCAATTTAAAGGGAATGAGTTCAGTAAATTCAGGTTGTTTGGGGCACACTGGCTAACCTGGCTAATCTATTTAATCACGTTAACTAACAGAAACACATTTGTGGGAGCTACTGTTGAATGACGAGTTGGTTCCCTGCTACATGGTATCCACTCAGACCACCCAGGATGCTTTTACTGCATTTGTATTGCCATCAGCAACTTTGATTCCCCTGAAAGCAGCTGATGGTTTTCAGTAACCACAGCTCGAGTGAAGAGTTCACCTCTGCATTGATCAATTTTGTGGGTACCCTGCAGGGCCATGGATAGAGTTAAAGCCTTTTACTGCTAACAAGCGAGAAGAAAATCAACTCTGCTTAAATTAACTTGAAAGTTCACTTCAGAAACATGTATCTGCACCTTCAACACCTATTTATTTCCAATTTCACCACCATATTTTTGTATTGCATCAATTAGGATGTTCAGTTTCTAAACAGATACAGTAAAGTCTGCAGCACAGATTTCGTCTCTTTGTGGGCAGGGTGCAGTGTGAATTGGACCCTTCACTACACCTCAGGACCCCCAGAGAGGCTGTGTTCACTTTAAGTGTTTTCTTTTGTTGTTGACCATACACTCCAATTACCCTGTACATGAACTATTTAAGAAAAGTCTAATATTAGGCCTGGCTCACTAACTTTTATTTACTTTTTGCTAAGAGATTGCTTTCCTTCTAAATTATCCATGCCTAAACTGCAAACATCAGAATCTCCTAAACTCCCTCCCTTAACTGGACACTACTAAATTAATTATATCAATTATGTTAAAATTGTTTTCAATAATCCATTATTTTCTGGTGCAGATATTTAAGCAGGAGCAACTTGGCTTGGCTGTAGGAATGTGACATGTCAAATGACTCTATTTGTCACTTTCTAAAATGACATTAAAAATAATTAAATAATATGAATGTTGGCTGTTTGCACATTCTTAGTGGGTTTACACAGTGTATGTAGTTTACACTCCATAAAACAACATCATGTTCCTTTTTCCCCAAAAGTCTTATGGAAAAACAACAGCAGCAGCAATAATAGTGCAACTATGCATAATTATTATGTGGACAAAAATGTCTATGTAATACCTAGTGTTCTCAGGAGCCTTAGCTAGCTAAAATAAAGTAATACTAGAGCCCTGCCTCAGGAAGCCTTATGAATAAGTGCTTTTGACAGATTCACTTCAGAGGAGAAGTGTCAGAGCAAACCCTAGGAAGGTGAGTTGAACACAGCCCTGCACGTGGACCACAGTAGATGCAGGATAGTGTAGCTAAAGCAAAACACTGAACAGTTTCTTCTCTGAATGGGTTCCAGGCAAGTCCTGTGGTGAAAACAGTACTTTTTAATGGAACTGCAATCAGTGTCAAAATGTAAAAGTTTTTTCAACAGCAGCCTTTGTGCATGTGTAATACAAGCAAATTTATACAATTCATGCAGTATTTACATCATTTACAATAGAGAATGAAACTTCTATAAAATAACTTCCCTGATAATTTCTGTCAGTGATGGATCTCTGCCACTGAATATATTGTATCTGGTTTTACTCTCAGACACTGAATGTAGATGTCTTGCTCTGTGCTGGATTTTGTTGCCTGTGCATGGTGATTTTTCTCATTCCAAATGTGACAGGCAGCTCTTAAGAGCAACATGCACATGCTGCAGCCACTGTGGATGCAACATCTTAACTTCTCTCAGGTTTTCCAGTGCTTGTTTGTGTTTTAATTGTTGGCAAGACCTTTGTAAGACAAGGTCATACATGAGAGAAGGAGGACAAGGGGAACACAGCATTTTAGCCAGGCACATGGTCCAGCAGTGGGCTGCCTTGGCAGTGACCTACCCTTGGCATTTGCAGCAAGGAGCTCCTGCTGACATCATCACCCCCCTGCCCCCCAATCTCCAGTCCATCTCATTTCTTGGGCTTGGCTTATGACACAGGAGGTTGTACAAGTCTGAAAGAAAAGACCCCATTACTCCAGTCTGGGGAGCTCTGAAGAGAGCTCCAGTATTTCAGGGTGGAGTTGGGAATTTTAAATCTTCCCATCCCATTCCTCAGGAATGTGTGAATTCATCCATCTCTCTGTTAGCAGAGGCAGAGGAGGGGTATAGTCCTTTGTGGAGCTCACCTCTGTTGTTGGAAGGGAAATCAGGTCCATTTTCATCCCTTCCATGCCCAAGTCTCTGTTTAGGACCTGGGAAATCATCCTTCACATGTTTGTGATGCTTCTGCACTTAGAGATGCAGCTCTCCTCGTCCCACAGACAGTCCTAAACATACTTTTCCCCAGATATTTCTTGGGATATTCCTCCTGGTGTGGCCTTCCAGGAATAAGGTACAGTGATGCTTTGTGACATGCAAGAGACATCCAAGTGAGCAGAAGAGATGCAAAGAACATGAGAGACAACTGCTCTTTAAAATTACAACCAGGCATACCTGGCTGTGAGCTGACACTGACGTGCTGATGGGTTGGTTCGTGGAGGAAGTAGCCCAGTGTAAGACAAGAGTCTACTGTGGTTGTGAGTAGAACAAACCAAGCTGCTGAACTACCTCCAGGTCTATGTTTGCAGTTCACAGATCTGCTGCAATGCCTGCCTCGTAGTAACATGATACAGTGTTTTTATTTGGTTTTATAGTTCTTTTTGTAGAAGAACAACATTTCTGACTCCATAGTCTGACCTCTCACCTTTGATATACTCAACTAACGCAAAATGGTTTTTTTTTTTCTGGGCTCCTCAGACCCTTGTAAAGGTGAAGTCTCAAAGACACAATTTCATTCTGAAACATGAGGTTTCAGTGAGGGTTAGGGTGCATTAGGCTAAGGCGTGGACAAAATCTCCTCGCAGGTGTTGCTTGTAACAGCTGTATTTCATTCAGAATAAAACATACAAAACAGTAAAGCTCCTTCATGGAATTAGAGAGCCAAAAAAAAAGAGCCATTGCCAAGATCATAGCAATATACACCATTCTAAAGACCCCAGATTAAAAAAAGGGTTTTTTGGGCTGAATAAAAATGCAGAGGTGTGGACACTGTTTGATGGAGGTAGATGTGGAAAGAAACAACAAAACTATCACAGGCTGACACAGAAACATCTGAAAAACAAGGAAATAGCCACAGCAAGTATTAGGCATGTGGCATCATGAAAGGTCAATAGCCAGAGACATCTTTCCATGACAGTTCCACAGAAAGAATTTTAAAATTGAGAATAAGGAGTTTGCCCTTTTTTGGTAACTTTGGTTTTAGTCTTTGTACATAAAAGGGACAAAAGTCAGATAAAGATCTACCTTTTACATTGTTTTTTCTTTCTGAAGGAAATTTCCATTAAGAATCCAAACACTGAATAGCAGTTCCCATCCAAGAAGTAAAGCATCTCTCCCCGGAATCTTGCCATAGTTTCCTGTGAAATTCAATGTATTATGCCAGGAATAACAGTAATGAGGGCAACAGATAAATATCATTAAGGCCTGTGCTTGTTTCATACCTCAGCTAAAATGGCTCCACCTCTCCTTCCTGCTCTCATGTGGAGCTAGGAGAGACAAAGTGGGGAGTGGTAACTCATCTCCATGGGCATGAACTTTGCCCAGCCAGTAGGAGCAGAGTGTCTCACTCAGGAGCTCCTACCTCTGTCAGCCTGGAGGAACCTCCCTCTGATCCTTATTAGGAAGACTCAGGCTGCTTCCAGGCTTCGAGTAGCACTTGAAGCTTTGAACACCAGGAATCGAGTCTCTTTCCTGTAACGACCTGTGAGGGACCATGGAAGTCCAGCCACTGGGTCTGACTTTGAGCATTAGATTCTGCTTCTTTGGTGGGTTTCTTCCCTGGAGAGCAGCTTGAGGAAAGCCTCTTCCTTCATAACCAGCAAAGCTTCCTCAGAGCTTTGTCAGAAGAGAAAAATCTTCCTTTCCTGTGAGGTCAGAAGGCCAGCACCCATGGAGCATCCTTTTGACTAAAATGGTCTAAGTTTAAAGAGACTCCTTACACCACAATGTGTAAGAAAGGGAAGGGTGGTTATAGCAGAAAGCCTTCAGTGGTTTGTGCAGACAAAATGAGTCACCAAGGGAAACTGTGTATTATACTGAAAGTAGGTAGAAAGCTCAAGCCTGGAAGCACAGACTAGCAGCTCCTGTGAAGTTTGTTTGTGCATTTGTCAGCTTGGGCCTTGTGGGACTAGTTAGTTTTTTAGTGAATTTCCATTTCCTAGAGCTCTTTGAAACTTTCTGTAGTTGCACACAGCCCTGAAAATCCAGGCTAGGCTTAGTATTTAAAATGTGTTCATCATTTCTGAAATGCAGAACAGGCTACTGACACCCATAGGGTACAGACAGAAAATAAAGCAAAATGATAATTTTCAAGCATACACTTTGATTAGGAATGAATTACCAGATGGCTCTGGCTTCTTTAGTTATGGCCAGTGGTACAATGCTCTCACAAATTTAAAAGAGAGCTGCTACCTCTTGTGACTAGAATAGCTTAGTAAAGGAAATAGTCTCAGAATACATACCACCAGTACAAAAGAAAAAAAGACTGGCTATTAGGAGCTAATAAAACTAGAAAATTGTTTTAAAGAAAATAGAATGTTCCTTGAAATCTTTACATTTTGATATGGGTATGGCCATACACATGTTATAGGCTTTGAATATCTGGATATCAAGAAGTTGCCTCTTCCTGATCCAGGAGAGGTGCCCATCAAGTAATCCAGACTGCTGGGATCTGCCCAACTTTTGGGAAGGATGCAGGAAGGCAGGGCTATGGGCAGAGGCAAACCAGGTGCTCTGGCTTCCCTTGGGTGCTTGGGACCCTTCAGCTGTGCCTGCCAACACACAGGAACATTATGGAGTTGTCCCCACTCTCTGTGCCGTACTGGCCACCATCAGATTGTCCCAGCCTTCAGTGGAGGAGTCAGCTGTCTACCTGCTACTGTGGATATCTGAGTGTTTTAAAAACGTACTAAAACATACATCAGAACTAAAGATAAGCCCTTTCCCCAGTCATCTCTGGGCTGGCTTTTCATGGAAACAGGTAATCTATTACTAGCATTCATTAGGAGCTATAAAATGGTGTGTGCTGTGATGGTGCTGAGATGGTAGGTGTGAAGGTGGCATCTGTAAGATGCTTCATCCTATAATGTCACTCACCACTGTCAGAAGGAAGCTGCTACTAGAAAGCCTCAGCAGATGTTGTTGCATTATCCAGCAGAAGAGATGCCATCAGGCATTTTGGTCGGAAGGAAAGGCCATGATGCTTAAGAACTCCTTTCCAGTCCCACAGAGGTTGATAATTCATGACAATTCTTTTGTTGATCTTGATTTGAGGATCACAAGGCACTGCTAGGCTAAGGAACTCTCGGGATCACAGGACAAATCATTAATAGACCAAGGAAGAGCAATAGAAAGAATTCAGGCTCACAGTCTGGCAAAGGTGAGTATGTCTTGTTTACTGACTGCTTGTGTTTGCCTGTAGAAATGTATTTTTATGGAAAAGGTTAGCTGAATAGTCCAGGACTGGGTAGTTAGATTCTCTAGGAAAAAAAAAAACTCAGAACAAAAAACCCCCTTCTAATTACCTTTGAATAAAATATTGTTTTTAAATTTTCCCTCAAATAACATTAAATAAATTATCAGAGACTGCAAGGGCAGATGTGGTACCAGCATTTTCTACAGAGGCACTCTAGAGAAAGCTCTTCAAATGATACATACTGAGGTAGCTCCTATGACTCCAGTTACATTAGGAGACAAACACCTACCCAATACGTATGTGTGTATTTAGAAATATACTTAAATTGCTATTGAAAGTAACTGAAAAAAAATCCTAAGCAAATATAATGTTTTGATGGTAAGATTAATGATATCAAATTGTCATGATCTTATAGGAAAGAGAACATAGTTATTTCATCTGGGCATGTAGTTTCCTGATGGTTTGAAGGAGTCACCACTAGCGTGGAGTGATTTCCACTGCTGTATTTCGCAGCGTGTGGCAGTCATGTTAGTGCAATTAAACACACATTTTCTCATGCATACCCAGTGCAGGCGCTAACAGCCACTTAACTAAAGTCACTTTTAGCCATAATTTATATGCAGCCCTGGGGTAGCTCATTAGTTCTCTCTGACTGCTGTTTATATACCCGAGAGCTCTGTCAAAGAGCTGGGGATTGTTTGCAGCCACCTTTGAAGCAGAAGGCGCAGCGCTGGAGAGAAGCCCGGAGGAGTCCCGCAGCCTCCTGGTGGCAGCACTTTCCCACGGACAGAGCCGCCCTCCCTGCCTGCAACCCGCCAGAAACAGGCAGCAGCTACCGAGGGAAGAGATCGAGAGAATTCTTTTTGAAAGAAAAGGAAAGAGAAGAAAAAAAAAAACCCAAAGCCCCCCAAATCAAATCAAACAAACAAACGAAACCCACAAAACCCCCAAAACAAAACCACACAGACAGACACAAACAAACAAACAAACCCCCCAAAAAAGAGCAGAGAGAGAAGCGAGGAAAGAGAGAAAAGAAAAAAAAAGATAAAAGGAAAAACAGAAAAAAGGAAAAAAGAAAGAAAAATAGTACAAAAGAAAGCAGGAAAAGAAAAGAAGAGAAATGAAAAGAAAGAAAAGAAAAAAGAAAAGAAAAGAAAAAAGAAAAGAAAAGAAAAGAAAAGAAAAGAAAAGAAAAGAAAAGAGAAAAGAGAAAGAGAAAAGAGAAGAGAAGAGAAGAGAAGACAAGAGAAGAGAAGAGAAGAGAAGAGAAGAGAAGAGAAGAGAAGAGAAAAGAAAGAAAAAGAAAGAAAAGAAAAGAAGAAAAGAAAAGAAAAAAGAAAATAAATGGAAAATAGAAATGGAAAATAGAAGTGGAAAAGAAAGCAAAGTGAAAAAAAGGAAGAAGAAAGACAGGGAAAAGATCTCAATGCAGGTTGATTTTACAGAGAGGAAAGAACCTCCAGCAAGTTAAAATAACGGCAGAGGAACTCCTGTGGAACTTTCCTTTAGCGGCAGATAAGGAAGCAGAACTACACAATAACTTTTAAGGGGTCTGCTCGCTGTTTTCCTTTCAAATGGAAAACCTAGTTCTGACCATGAGTTCCATGTGCTGGATAGCATGCTTCTGTGTTGAGTGGCACTTAGAGGTTGTGTGTCCACTACATTTTCAGTTTAACATATCTTCCTCTGTCTCTGTCTGCAAGGAGCACTATTTTTCCCCCAGAAAATAATAATCCAAATGGAGGTTATTTTTGCCAAACACTTAAGTAGAAGCAGCTACTTTAATTAACAGAAGAAATCATCCTATAGGTCCTATAGATCTCTATAGGACCCCATTTTGCTGTGGAAATAATCTCCTCGTGTTCTGTGTCCTGAAGTAAAGGAACTTTATTGAGAGTGTTTGTATTTTACAGCTTTCTTTCTCTACTCTTAGGCACTCAAAGTGCATTATCTCTTCTTTCAGTGTGACAGACTGGTACTTAATCTGTCTCACTAGACTGCAAATCCATTTGTAAATAAAAGGAATTCAGACTGGATGCAACCATTACGCAGGAGTGATTCAGAAATTTGATTTTGCCTACAAGGGAAATGATGTCTCAAGGGCTATAAAAAAACGGAGGAAAGTTAGTGGGGCACAATCCAGAGAAGATATTGAAGTGACTCTGCTTCAAGCATATGAGACCTTTTTGTCATTTCCTGAATGGGAAAATATTTACTGTTACACATTTTGCCCCTTCATGCTAGGAAGATAAGATAGATTATTTTGATCATTTCAGTGTAAAGTTTTGAGGATATGCTTAGGTTTGAAAATGGAGTATTTATTTTACACTTTGTCATTGCTTTTTATTCTGTCTAAGCAAATAATTGTTAGTTTATAAATATGGAAGACACAATCTAAGCCCAGGACAGTGCCTATTGTACAGGCAGGCTTTCCTTACAAGTTCCCCATAGTCTTGGAAACCTTTTGTGGGCAGAGCTCTTTCAACCATTGATGTACAAAAAAATAGTGGGTTTTTTTCTTCATGATGAAGAAACTGACTCTGGATTTCCAGGAAAGAAATGGTATTGATGCTTTCAGCTTTTACACTATAATTTTCAGCAGATGCAAGACTTCTAGTTTGGGGTCACACCTACTTGACTATCATGAGTTGAATTCAAAGTAAGTTGAGTTAGCCTTACCATACCCATTCTTCTCCACCTGGAAGCTGCAATGCAGGATTTTGGTGGCAGCTGTGTGAGAAACCTGCCCACAGTCTGAATGGTTGTTTGCCAGCTGTCTTGTCTGCTGGCAGTAGTGTGCAGCCTTGTGCAAAAGTTATTCCTGGAAATCCATTTACTGAGCTCCACTGTTGCAAAAGGAATGTAAAGGACAACAGGTTATAGCTGTATTTTCCTTCTGTCATCTTTGTCAGGCAGAAGATTGGACCCTGTTTGCCATCAGACTACTACAAACTGGTGTATGTTACTAATCTAATTATATAGATATGAGAATACATATTAGACACTACATCATGCCAAAGGAAAACTTTCTACAACGCTAGAATTCTGTGTGCTTTTGGCTTCAGCATCCCATTTCTGTTCTCTCTGTCACCAAAACTGAGATACATCACCACTGATAAAGTCTGTTCTGGGCTCTGTGAGCAGTTACCGTGATTCCTTGACTGCTGATGGTGAGAAATACGTCAGCTAAAATTTGAGTACGTTATTGGAATTAATATTTACAATGTAAATAAAAGAGACTTCAAGATCCAAGAGATGCAGCAAAGCTTAACCTGGAGAGTTTTCAGAATTTGATGCTGGAGAGTTGTTCAGAGTCTTTTAGCTCTCTCCTATTTACTTGTAACAGTGTAAACTGAGGAAAACAATAGGTTGGGTTTTTTAAAAATTTATTTTCAGGAAAGCAAAATAGAGCAGCATCTCTCTGACCAATTTATTAATAATAGTAGTAATATAAATATTAGAATATAACTCAGAAGTTACACATTCCTTGCTCATAAATGTGATGTTCTTCTTCCATTCTGTAAGAAACTCTGGGTATGTTTACACTCCTGCTCTTCAGACCCCTGCATTATATAGAAAATTTTCAAAATAACTAATTCCTTTTCAAAACTTGCACAGACACATAAGTCAAACCCCCATGCCTAGGTGAAGAGATATACACTGGAATAAAACCTGTGTGTGTAAATTTCCAGTTTCTGTATTTTTCAAGGTTTGTTAATTTTTTCTAAGTATGTTGTATATTTTATATATATTATCTATATACATATGCAGATTGCTCTTACTCCTTAGAAGCGAATTTTATTACTCACAGAGATCTGGTAGACAGACGGTACAATATCTGCAGTCACTTCTTTTGGGGTGGACTTTTATATTCTGAATGTCAGCCTGCTGCATGCTAGACTGATGTCCAGCTGAGTATGTGCTACTGAGTATGGACTGTTCTTTCTCATTGAGGTAGGAAACCTGGCACACATGTTTTTTTCTGGAAAACACTTGTGTCTTCAGGCCAAATGAGAACAGCAAGAAGTCATAGCATGCTACCCTCAGGAGCCTCGTGATTAAAGTAAATTGCATGGTATGAATTATCAAACAGGAAGGAAATTGGCTGACTACAGCTCTAACCCTCATGCTCCAAAGACCATGCGATCTGAAGATGTTATCTTTTCCCTTAACTATGGAATCATTTACACCAGACTTCATGAGACATCTGGTATGAGCCAGACCATCAAAAATAAGAACATGGGTCCCCATCAAAGCAGCACATCTCAAATCCTAACCGAAATTGCTCCTGAAATGGGATCTAGAAGACTTAAATGATGAGAAGGAAGCGATCTAAGAGTAACCAGTGGTAAATACAAGACAAAAATGCCTGAACTCCCTAGTTTTCTCTTTTGCTGATGCATATTCCATATATTCATATGTACTTCTATTTCAATACTCCATATACCACTTGTTCAAGAACTAAGAGCATATTTCAAGTCCTCTTCTGAGTCTGTGTTACATACATTCATGATCTAAAGCACAGAGCATTTCCTAGATGATTTCACCCAATGCTCAAAAGAATTTGTGACTTCTTAACATTTTATTTCGATAACAATTACTTTGATTATCATTGTTTGAATCATAATGGTATTGTTTCATTGTAGTTAGTTTTCCTACAGTTAGAATAGTTAGGTTCAGATTTTAATTGACTTTGAATTGCTAGAGTAATAAATTTTCAATAAAAAGCCTAAAATCCCGCAGAGCTGTTGTTTTCATTCAAGGCTGCAACATATGTTCACCAATCATGGATGGTGTGAAGTAACTTTAGATGATTAACCTGAAAGTCACTTTGTTCTTATGATCTGATAGTCTCTGGTCACTTTGCTCACACTGCAGTGAGGAACAAGACAGCTACAATCCTGGATATTTGAATCTGTCCTCATTGACAGATAGAGAAAGCTGTATTATTAAGTGCCCAAGTCAAATTCAAAACGGAACAGAGTTCTCTGGCAGGGAAGATGTTATTTTTATTTCACTCAGTATTGATAAAATTTTAGCTCAAAGTTAATGCAGGAATGCATATTCCTGCACTAGAGCTGCATTGCCATCAAGAATCCTTGACTATAATTTTGGTGTCTTTGGTCTTCAGGTAAGTTGCTAGTGGTTCTGCTGGTATAAAGTACCAGGAGCAGCCATGCATGGCTTCTCCATGCAAAGCTTTGAGCTATACCAAAGTCTGAGAAATTATATTAGAATACATGAGGAGTTTAATGGGCTTTCCTTCCCCATTCACGCACATTGAGCTAAAAATTTTAAAACACAGAGAACCATATTTATCAAAATAATTTAAAAAATACTATTTACATTAAAATATTATTGTGTTTTATTATGTTTTAATGATTAAATGGAATGTTAAACCACTAATTTTCAAAAATGGAGGATGCGCACATATTACTGTGAGAAGCAGCAAATGGTGAAATCAGTAATAACCTTGGCAATTGCCTTGGTTCCCCATCTTTCTCTAGCAGTCACAACAGACTCATCAGTGAAGCAATTTGTCTCTTTGCTTTTCATGGCCACCTCCTCCATTGTACAGCCTGGTTTGCTGTCCAGGCTTGACTGGTCTGGAAATGTGGATGACATCATTAGCTGGCTTTTAGAAGCACAACTCTTGTGGACTCAGTTTATATGCTGGACAGGGAGGTCTCCACCTGAGTCCCCCAGTGAGACAACCAGTTTTGTGCAGTTTCTGCTGTCAGCTGTGGATGTTGGACCAAGCCAGACCAGCTCTGTATCTCCTGCCATCTCCCTGGCCAACACAGAGAAGGCTCAGCTGCATATGAGTTTCTAGACAAAGTCTCTGTGGGAAGAAAGGCACCCCGGGAAGAGGTCCTGTTCTCCATCAACTGATCAACCTTTAATTAATTAACCTCAGAAAGAAGGAAAAAATCTCCAATTTAGGTAACCTGTTTGCAACTGTCCTATGGCAGAAAAGCAGGCAATGCTGTTCCACTGTTTTTGTTTGCTCACCAAGAGCAGAGAACAGCCCTTCTGTCCCTCAGGAGTCCCCAGACAGATCGGGGCCATCCTTTGTTCGCATCACCTGCAAGCACGCACTGCTGAATACCAGGTCTGAATGATTCAGGCATCACACATGGGAAATTTTCCTTATTTTCCAAAGTAAAAAGAATTTTTTATTTCTGCAAAATTAAATAAAATTGCTAACTTTACCAGTATTTCTTTTGTTTAATTTTTCTGTTTCCCATATCAAGCATCTGTGTGAAGCTGTATTTCAAAGGGACAGCACACACTTCTCATAGAGTAGCTTCTCTTAGATTTATATTATTGGAAAGTATTATGCTTAGTCATTGAAAGAGAAGTCAATTCTGCCTAATGAAAAAAGGAATTTTTTTAGAAATGTGTTTTTGCCACTTTCAGAAAGCTCTGATATCTACATTGTATTCTACATTTTATATCTACATTTTATTCTTCCAACAATACAAACTGGAGACAATAACAAAAGCTTCTTACCTACAGTTAAAGTTTAATATAGAGATATTTCAACATATTGGTTCACAGATTAACATGAATTATCAATTAACTTCATTAGTCAGAAGAAATATTAATTGCACAAATAAGTATTTCAGGGTTAAACTAAAAGTGAGAGATCTCATTCACTTTGTGATAAAATTGTTGATCTGCTAGTACTGGAATTTCAGCCACTGAATGAATCTCAGCCACTCTTTGCTTCTCATATGCAAATATTCTCTTACTGCAATCTAATAGGTTAGAGAGGTTTTCTTACCCGTAGGTTTTTCAAGGTCAAAGATTAATGAGAAGTTATGACAAATATTATTGGCTAGATATGACATTTAACACACATTCATATAATTAATCTTTTAGGACATGTAGGTAAATTGTGGTGTTTATTATACAAGGATGCACTGCAGAGTTATTTCATACATGGGGGATTTTCAAAGTCCCACATGATGACATTGATATAGTGCTACTACTCTGTTATAATCTTTGTATATTATTTAAGTGTAACAAATACTTCATTCACTGCCTGCCCTAAACTTTGCATTTGATGACATCCTTGCTGCTGTGTTAATATCGGGTCTATTAAGCTGGACCTCATGGTCCATTACCCTTTCTTTAGGCCTGACCCCATGAAGTTTAAGGGTCTTGAGCACAGTGTGAAAAAGCAAAGGGTTTCACTCTCACCCAAGGAGCTCATTAGGACTTTATAGAAACACAAAAAATACTCACACAGTACCAACATTTGCACTGAGGGATACTCACCAGACAAACAGCCTGGTGTCAGGAGGTGTTCATTGTTCCCTTTTTCCAGGCCTGCACACCAATTTAGCAGGCTAACTAAAGGGATCACTCATTTGTAATCCCCCATTTCAGCCTTTGTAGCAGAGATTCATTTGCCAGCATCTTTTAACTCCTCTTCCTTGAAATTCCCATTTCGCTTAGGACAGTGCATTTGAAATCAACTGAAATGCACTGGCTAGGATTACACTTGCCAAATGCTACAGTGGGATTTGGAGGTTGTCTTTGTTTGCTGCCTCAAGGCAAGCAAACAGTCATTCACAGCACATTTTTAAAAGATCTTTTTGCAAATCTTTTACTGACAGAGGGCCAGGTTCTGCTTTGCTTACCTGCCTTGAATAATGCTCCTTTTCTCCTAGATTGTAGCTGAGTTACTGGAGGAGTAAGGAACTACAAAATTTGCAGAGGGCTGTCAGAATCTGACTCTAACCAAGATAGGAATAAGGCACTGTTCCCCTTTTTGCCACTAATGAAACAAGTTTGTGTTTCTTGGGCTGTAGTCCATCTGAGTACCTGTCTCCACAAAGTGTCAGCAGCTTTGGCGAATGTGCTGTGAGTGGCTGACAGCACAGCTCAAAATGGCTTTGGGTTCAGTATAAAACATCTCCCTATATCATCAATGGATCAAGACTTTTGTAGTATTCAGTCTCTGAGCACAAAGACGTAGGTAGTCTCTCAACCTTATTTTAAATGGGGGTTCTTTTCTATTTAAAACTCTGACATGAAACCCCAAAGTACTGATTTTTATATCATTCTTCTGTTTTGAAAATTGATGCTCATTGTCTTGGGCAGCAGCAGTCAGCTGGCTGGGTGGCAAACTTTGGTATACTTTTCAGAATTTCCACACTTTCCAAAAAAAGACAGGAACAACAGATTTGAAGACCAAAGTGACTCACTTTACACCAAATCTTAAGGTATTTTATTTTTCAAGTAGACAGGAAAATTGTGTAGATAATTTTTTGTGGCAAAGATTCCTTTCAATATTTTACAATAAGGTATCTTTAAATCAGGAGAGGCTATTTAGCATCCTGGCCATTTCCCACATTCTCTGTGAGATGAATTGCTCCAAGAAAGGCAACTGACATTAAAATAACTATAGCTTTGGGTTTGGCCATGTGTGAAACCTGAAGTAAGGGAATAGTTGCTTGCCCAGAAATGGCATATAGGTGGGTATCCCTACTATTCCTTTATGTTGATATACATTATACTATGACATCAGTGGAGAAACATGGCAAAAAATTGTTAATTTGTTTTAATATAACAGCAACAGAAAAGTAGCAGTGCATAACATCTGTATATCTTGGTTATGAGCAAAACTAGCTTTGTTAGTCCATGTGTAATTTTTCTACTTCAGAAGGAGCTACCATGTAAATCAGTTTGGTGCACTTAGTGGATACAATGTAAAATCATTATAAACAAAACAGTCTGCTAAGGAAATATCATATGCCTTCAGATTCACCAGAATGGATTTGGTCACTGTTATAATTCAGGAATGCTGTACATTTGCTGACAAATGAGTTCACAGCTAATTCTTGATCAATGAGCCCTGCCTGGCATATAAGGTGGGATTTATTCACTACTACAGCCTAGTATAGAAAAGCTTGTGTCCTGCTTGTTTGTCAGCCATTATAAAGGTAAATCCAAGAACCTCCACAGCCACAGTTTGGTTACTTTTTAGTTGCTATGCCATCTCTATGTAATTGTCTTGACCAGTAAATTTACAGCTCTGGGAGTTTCTTAGCCCCAGCCCACAACTGCTTCATCTCAGTTTACCCTTAAGTAAAATAGTGAATATAATTTTGAAAGGGATTACAGGAGGAGATGAAGAGACCGATGGAAAATTTTATGCCTCATTCAAACACAATCCAAAGACTGAATGGAAATGTTGAGAAGGATGCAATCAGATGAGGTAGAAAAGGGAAGGAATCACTGGTCATCTAGGACACATGGAGAATGAATGGTGATTTTCTGAAGATTGAAGCACCTACACCTTTCTGGGACCTTCGACAAGTGGGAGGGGCAAAGGACAAAAGATGAAACTAATTAACAGCAATTTCAATATACTCTCAAACAGCAGCGTGTCCAAAATGGCTCATGTGAAGACTCATACTATCTTCATTGCAAAGTTTATCCTAACAGCTGAGTTTATCCTAACCGAGTTTATCCTAACAAATTTTCACAGGCAATTAAATTTATCTGATACTGCTGATATTTGGATTCAGGAAGCCGCAGAGCCAGGTACACAATCTATGTTGCCATCCCTGCTCTGGGGATGCAGACATAGGGGGCTTTAGGGGGCAGTGGCATTTAAACAAACACTGTCAGTTCTGCAGTGAATGTCTGATTGTGGCCTAGGATTTTGGCCTTTGGCCTCCAAATTTATTTAATCTGAGACACAGTCAAGACACTGTAAACAGGAAGGCTCCTGAAGCTATCACATCAATAATCTGTAAATTTCACTTTGTTCTCTCACAAGCAAAACAAACAAACAAATGTAGAAGCCATTCTTCCAGCTGCTGTTGTTCTTAATGACAATGCAGAGGAAGAGTTAAGTCAGCAGTTAATTGAACTGAGTCCAGTAAAAGTCGTTGCTTTTTAATAGCAAAATTATGCTGCTTGAAGGCTTGTTAGATAAAGTGTAATATAAAAATCAACTATAGGTATTTGTCAATTTTTATATTTCCTGTATGGATTTATTTGCATTCTTAAACAGGCAGAGGCTGTAACATTACCTTTCAACATTTTTCAGGGAAATATTTGTATCTTAGATGAAACAATTTCTTGACATAAGTGGCATTTTTACTTCAGGTTCTGTTGTGCTCACCAGAATTTCATGCCTAGGTTCCTGGGGCCAAGTCCTTGGTGAAGTGGGAGAAGCTAAAAAACCAGCTCTTTGATAGTACTGCTCTACTTCAAAGTTTTCTCCAGATTTACTTGAAAGCAAGTAGAAATAAGGCTAGTAAGGCCAAGGCCCACCTGGAATTAAATCTGGCCAAAAATGACAACAAGAAGGGCTTCTTCAAATACATCAATAACAAAAGGAAAACAAAGGATAATGTGGGCTTGTTTCAAAGTGGAGGGGAGGCCCTGGTAACACAGGACACAGAGAAGGGCAATGGAATCCTGGGGTGCATTAGGAAGAGCATTGCCAGCAGGTCAAGGGAGGTGATCCTGCCCCTCTACTCAACCCTGGTGAGGCACATCTGGAGTGCTGTGCCCAGTTCTGGGCTGCTCCATACGAGTGAGACACGGAGCCCCTGGAGGGGATCCATCAGAGGGTAATAAAGATGATGAGAGGGCTGGAGTGTCTCTCTTATGAGGAAAGGCTGTGGGAGCTGGGCCTGTTTAGCCTCAAAAAGAGATGACTGAGAGGGGACTTTATCAATGTCTATAAGTATCTGAAAGGAGGGTGTCAAGAGCATGTAGCTCAGCTTTTCCTGGTGGTGCTGAGTAACAGGACAAGAGACAACGTGAGAAAGACCTTCTTTACTGTGCAGGTGACCAAGCACTAGAACAGATGATCCACCAAGGTTGTGGAGTCTCCCTCCAGATATTCAAGATACTGTCTGGATGCAATCCTCTGCAATGTGTTCTAGGATAAACCTGCTTGAGCAGGGAGGTGGGATCAGATGATCCACTGTGGTCCCTTCCAACTTCATTCATTCTCTGATTCTGTGAAACTGAGGTTTCTAATACTCTCAATGAATCGTTATAATGTATCTATGGCTAAATAGATCTCATACTGACTTTTATATCTGCATAAACAGCTCTTTGTACAATGAACCATGAACAGTTGATCTCTAGACTTTCCAATTATAATAATACCAAAAATGTAAAAGTGATACAGTATAGTAAGAATATATAACAACAGCACTTAGGATAAATAATTGGACAACTAGAATAGGTGTAAAATAAATTGATGCTTGCCAGTGTTATCTTTGTAAAAAACAAACCAGCTGTGCAGCATAAAGGATCATGCATGAAATTCAACAGATCCTCAAACAATGGTATGATCTCATTCAATTATATAAGAGTAGTAGACCTTCTAATGTGGTATCAAATGGCAAAAAAATCATAAAGGCAGGTTTAAATAAGAACAAAGAAAAGGGTGATTCCATGAGATTTGAAATGAAGAAATTAATGCATGAGGTGAAAAGATTGGGCTGTAGACTAACAAGGGCAGATGATGCTAGGATATTACAAATGCATCTTCAAGATGAGCAATGAAACGATACTAAAACACAGGTATGGCTTTTGTATCTAGGAAAAAAATCAGAGAAGTAACTGGACTTTGAATCAAAACAGCGTAACATTTCTTAAGTTGGACACAATAATAAAAACCGCCATACTGTCAGCAGCTGGTAAGTGCCAAAGAAAAGCCTGTAATTGAAAAAGAAAAGATCCCATAGTAGTGATCAGCAATAATGTATTTCAAGCAGCTTGAGAATAAAAATGGCCTTCTATTTTAAAGCTGGCATGAGGACAGTCAGAAACCCATACAGTCATAAATCCTGAAAGTATTAGTATACTATACTATACTATACTATACTATACTATACTATACTACCCTATATATACACTAATCCTGAATAGTAATAGTACACTATTTCATGATCACTTCTGACCTTTGGAAATTGCATTCCCAACTGGCATAATAACTTGGGCCATTATCAGTTCCTACACAGGGAAATTTCAGGTAAGTGCTGCCCCTGGAACATATAGATGATTTTACTGTTTCACACTGATTAGTAATTACTCAGTATTTTAGCATCAAAACCAAGTGACAATAGTAACATAATACAAGTTTTGAGATTTGTAAACGAACTTGTAGGCAAAAATGATCGTGGTATTTTCAAGTGAGTGTTTTCCAACTAAAACCATCTCGTCAGCAAGTGTTTGACTAGCTGTAATGACTCTTACATAGCACCATTAAGATGTTATTTTCTTCTCCAGAGTATAAAGTAAGACATTTAAATGACATGAGTGTTTGGAGAAGAAAGAAGAGAAGAACTAATTGTATACAAAGGAGTAGGTGCTATGCAAATACCTGGCTAGATTACAATCTACCTTAATTGAGTAATTGATCACATCCTTTTGACTTCTATCTCAGTGAGTTGAGAAGTGGGTTGAAATAGAGGTTACTGGGTGAAGTAATGTGCTTATAGGTGGCTAATGCAGAATCAAAGTTTATGTACATAGGACAGACAGAACGGCAAAAAGTGATAGGTTAAATAACACACGGTAAAGACGTCAGAATGCCATTCCCTGGCGACTACATCTATTTGTCACATTAGTATGGCTTCTAAATAATTTCTTCCTGTTGGTCCACTGTTTCAGTTAATTGATCTCCCAAATACATGCTACCTAGGTATAATTTGTTTTATTAAAGAAAAACACAGTAAACCACAAATATTGTTTTGGTAATTACTTGGAAAGATAACTGGCAAACCTATGAACAGATGCACACTAGTCAGCATGGATATATGAAGGGAAAATTGTGTTTAACTAATGTGATTAAATTCTTCATGGGAAAGACAATGAAAACTGACAGGTGCGAAGTAGGAGACATCCTAAGTTGACTACTAAGAGGCTTTTTGATGTGGCATCACATAAAAGATTGATATGTAGCATCATTAAATGTGGTATTGATGGTAGCATCTTACACAGGGGAAAAATGGTTCCCTAAATGACATAGGAGAACTGTATTAAATGGATATAAATTTAGGGATGTCATAAGAATTATAAAGAGAATTAGGTTTGGAATTTCCTCCAGTAAAATAGAAACACTCCGTAACAAATGCACACTTGTGCAAAGCAGAAAAAAATTTTAAGCCTGAATTCTAGTGAAAAGAAAGAAAATTAATGTTTGAAGTATAGATATTTTAAAGTAATGAATCTTAGACCATATTTGTTGTCAAAATTTATTCTTGCATTTCTGTATAAATAATTAGAATAAAGGTTTTTAGAGTAATAAAAGAAATTCAAATGCAACACTTGATACCTGTAAAAATTTGGGAAAGGAAGTATCTTCTTTTCTATTTGTTTTCTTGGAGACCAAAATGTAAATGAACAGCTACAGTTTTATATGTTAATTTGGCCTCACTTCAAAAGCAGACAGGAGAAGAATGCAAAAGACACAGAGTGCAGGTAGTAACAAAGTATATCTCATATATGAGGAGCCTCTAATCTACAGAAAAGACAATGCTTTCCGTGGTAGCCTGCAAGGAATAAAAAGAAGAAAAATAGAATTTCTTATATGCAGTCCTGTATTTTCACCATAGCATATCTTATGCTCACAGCCTTGCACCCCATGACACTCTGAATCTCATCTCTTTTTAAATATTTAAGGTACAATTTTAATCTTAAGTGAAAATTTATCAGTATTAACACATGCCTGAAATAATGGACCATGTCAGGAAAAAGACATCAGTACACCAAGACAATGAACACTATTCTTATTTGAAAAGTATTCCTAAAATAGATAATGATCTTTTCACTAATTTTGACTTACGAATTTTTTAAGGGAAATTCCCAGATTGGTCAAGAACACATAACAGAGGTTAGATAGAACTATCATGTTTATATTTGTCTTCATAAAGCCTGTGGTACACTATGGTTAGGACAAAAAATAGCAGTGCTATTCACACTGCTTATAAAATAGTTAATTTCCAAACATATAAGTAAACCCACTACTGACTATATTCATTCTTGCTGTTATTAGCTTTAGCAGAAACTCCCGGAAGTTTTAATCATACAGTTTCAGCCAGATCCTTACCAGACACAAACTTTGAAGTATGATTATAGACCCCTGTGTGTATGGCATTGACCTAAACAGATTTCTCACCAGCTCCTGGGCAGCTACAAAACATGTACTTTCAGGAGTTAACATCTCATGGGCTCTGACTTCTCCCACAGTCTGTCACCCCAAGGCAGAGGTCAGCACCCCAGTGTCCTTCACAGGCCTAAGCCTTCACTGGAGCACACGTGGGATTTTTTTCACCAAAATTTCTGTAAGGGTCCTTTTTGTTCAACAGAATCCAGATGTGTATAATGGATGGAAAACCAGGTCAAACACAGTAGGTAGGGCCTCTTTTAGACAAGATGATACCCATTTTTATGCTTTAGCCACATTAATTCAGCTAGTCAACCTCACATCAGCTAATTCTAAGCCTAGGAGCAATCCCACAGCAGAACGTGAGGAGTCATCCCCAGGTCACAGAGTGGGGCTTTTCTTAATGCTTTCTCTCCTGCCCACAGACCTCCTAGTCCTCACTGTGCTCAGCTTATGTGCTCAGCCATGGCATGTGATACACAAAAGAAAAATAAAAAACCAGTATTTTGGGTTAAAAAGGGTTATCTGCAAAAATAGTAATTAATATTTTTTTACCCAGAAGATGCCCAAATACACAAGGACTTGAGGTATTGGGGATTCTAGTCTTAACACAGTATAAGGACACATAAATAAAGGTTGTAGAGGCTGTGCAGAAAGATCTATAAATATTGTTTCTTCACCACCTTCTCTCAGCTCAGGGAGCTTTGTCTTGAGGTCCAATACATACTGTAAAGTCTATTATATGGAATACTCACAATTGCAACATGATTAAAAATTGGTTTGATGTGGCAGCACAGTTTATACAGACCTGTCATCAGGAACTTCGTTCTTGAATACTAGAATAAAACTCTTAGGATAACTCAGGCTGGAAAGACCTCAGGATGTCAATAGTCGAATCTCCTGCTGATAGCAGGATCACTTCTGAGTTCAGACAAGGTTGCTCAGGGTTTTATCCAGTTAGGTCTTGAAAATCTCTGGGGATGGAGACTGCACGGCCTCTCTAGGCAGTTTCTTACCCTGCCTGATTAGCCTCATGGGAATTTTTTCCTTCTATCCAGTCTGAATTCCTTGTTTCAATTTATGTCTGTTGCCTCCTGTTCTCTCTCCATGCTCTGCTGTGAAGAGCCTGACTCTATCTTCTTGCTAACCTTCCCAGAGGAACTGGGGGGGACTATCAGTTTCCCCTGAGGCTGTGTTATTTTAAAGCTGAACAAGCCCAGTTCCTTCAATTTCACCTCCCTGGGCAAGTGCTTCAGACCCAAATCAGCCTGGGGACAATGCTGAGCTCACTCCAGTTTATCAATCTCTTTCTTGCATCAGTGTGCTCAAAATTGGATGCAGTACGTAGATGTAATCTAACAAGTATGGAGAAATGGGGAATAACCCCTTTCCACAGCTCAAAGGCTGCATCCCTGTTCTCACCTGAGGCTGTCCCTACTGCCAGGGCACATGGTTGCCTATTGGGCCCCCAAGGTGGGCCATTCCTCCAGAACTGGTCCCCAGCCTGGGCTGCTGCAGGGGTGCTTCACTCTTGGGGACAGCACTTCACCTTTTCCCTTGCTGAATCTCATAAGGTCCCCTTAGCTCTTGTAGTTTCCCAGCCTGTCCTTTTTGAGGATGGTTGCAACATTTGCCTTTCTTGACCTCCAGTTGTTAGGGACTGTCAAGTCTGTAGGACCTTCCAAAGACAACAGATAATAGAGAATCATGTTTTACACATAAGGACATAGTTAAATATAATTTGCTCCTATTTGTTACAGAAGGAAAAAAAAAAGTTTAGCAATGTTAGGAAGACATCATTTTGTTCAAAGCCTCAAATGCAGTGGGTGAAATCTAGGCTCTCTGTAAGCTTCCAACAAAGCTCCTGTTACCTCCAGAAGGAAATGTAATGGCATTTATAGTTCAGTTAGGGCTTCGGTTTCCTTGCTCTGAAGCTGTATTTGTCAAAGTAATTGAAAGCAACTATTATTTTTTGAAAGGTACCTGTGTTTGCTCCAAGCATGACTCAAAGCCAATTACTATTTATTTAGGGTACATTAGATCAGATATTTAATATGAAAATTTCTGTAATTAGTTAAGCTCCCTAATCAAAGGAAAAATTAAAAAATCTGCAGGGAGCTTCTTGCTGCTGTACAAAGTTAGGAGGGTTTATACTGTGTACAGTGTCTCTGCTATTAGGTATTATTTTAATTGCAAGAACAGAGGAAATTTTCAGAAGAGATTAAAATGATTCAACGAGTCCTTTTTTCCTTATTAATCTCAGGAAACTATGCAGACTTTACTGCTGCAGTAACACTTGGGCAAAGCGTATTTATTTTACTTAGTCTAAATCTAAAAGTTACTTTATCTGAAATTGTCTTTCTACATGACAATTAAAGAATTTGTGTGTTCCTGTAGGGATTAAGTCAGGAAGCAGTTTTCAACAACAACAAATTGAAACGTTTACACAAGGAAGTGTTGCTTTTATAAGTGATGGGAAACTTCAAATTTGATTACAAGCAACCTTTGGCTTCCTATCTGTTCAACAATAGGCCATGTTGTTAAGGGCAATTTCCATGCACAGCATGTGGGTCCCATTTTTTCATCCTTAGACATGGTTGTTTACTGTTCAGAACTGTTTATGCATTTTAATCAGGCTTATTCAGCAGCCCTTAATAAATCACCACTAAGTGAATGTACCAAAACAAGAACTATTATACAGGATTTGTTCCCCTTACACAGTATTTGTTGCCCTCAGGTTCCACTGGATATAAAAATAAAAGAGTAAATGGGTAATTGAGTCAAAAGAATAATTATGAGACATATGATTTTAATGCCTTTTGCTGAGTAGTTGCCTCCAGCAACTTCCGCTAGCTACAGGAGCCTGCCTTTAAATTCAGCTCGGGCCAGAATGACTTAACAATTGGAACCTGCCTTCAGCTCATGGCACTGGAAGGCTTTTTGACGGGATGAAGCTGACAGCCCAGTTCCTTCCTGGCAGACGTTTACATGAGACAAGGCAAAAGTCATATAGATAAGTGCTGAAACATTCAGGTATCTTGGGCTCTGGAAACAACAGAGGAAAGCACTGTTAGTAATAAACTGTTAAGGAGAAGTAAATAGATCTTTTGGTTATTCATATAAGGAACACCCAGAAAAAAAATTCTTTTTGCATAGTCTGGTGAACAAAAAATTTCCAAAAGAATTCTAATAAATAGTAATGGTTGCATTAAAAAATTCTTTTTGTAACAGCTCTACTGCATAAATAGAAATAATTTCCAGGAATGAAGTTATTTAATTTTCAATAAAGGAGTATTTAATCTTGAAAGATTTTTCCAATCCTTCTTTTACTGGATTTTACTGGATTACTATCTCTTCCTGTGACAAGCAGGAAAATTTTACAGACATATAGATCATGTGCAGGAAAGATGTGACACATGTAGCATGGTGCCCTACACATGTCAAAGAGTAATATCTGGGAAAAAGAAAGTAAAACACAATGACAAAAAGGCTTGTACTATGTAGGCAAGAGTTTCCCAGAAACTACTGCTGAAATGCAAAATATAATTTTAGAGATTATGTAGCACTTTCCTTGCCATGATCTGTCAGTTTGCTCCACTGAAGCCATGAGGAGAAATGAGGGTGGGTAGATCTGGCTCTATTTATCTTTATTTGCAGAAATCCTACTTTCCTTTGGGTCAGAATGCTTGGTCAGTCTGCCTGGTCCTGATACTGCTTGTAGCCATAAAAGCTTTGTCTGGCAATCAGCAGCCACGCAAGACTCCCCACTCACTCTCCTGCTGGACCACAACCCCCACTGCAGCTTTGCAGACCTTTTCTTCTCTCCCCCTGCCACCCAAATCGTTTGGGTAGCACTTATGCTTGCTTCCTAAGAAGCGGGATATTTGGGGCTTTTGCTTCAATCTGTTACCATAATAATGAATGGTTTCTTTGTGAGCAAAAAAAATTGTCAAAACATAACAACATTCTGATATCTAAATAGTGAGATTTCCTTTGGGAAATTACAAGGCTCAGTGTTCCATAAGCCTAACTAATATAAATTATCCTCTTAACTTTAGTGGTGCTCAGTTATCATGATCAGCGTGAAATCTAACATTTCAGCTAGCTGGATCAGGTAGACTTAAACCTTTCAACAATCCCATGTTGAAATACTGTTTTCTTCAGTAACCCTTTGGCTAGACCTACACAAAAGATGGTCTCTGAACTGTGCAGGAAAAGTGCTCAGTTACTGATATCACACTGGCAATTGTACCGTTCTTCCTTTAAAATAGGTTACAGTCATTTCACCTGCAGAAAAGAGAAAAGATGTTGTCCTTTGATAAGTGAATGACCAACTCAACAATAATGCTGTTTTATTAAATTGTTTGCTCTTAAGCAAAATGTGGCCAAACCTGTTTCTTGTGCATCATTTGCAAAGCAGGTCCAGCTCAGACCATGTTGTCCTCTTCGCCCTGAATTCAGATTTCTTTTTTGTTATTCTAGTAACAGCTGTGCTTCCCTTGGTGAAATAAATGCAATCTCCATGAGTCTGTGCTGGTGTGCAGTAAAGAGAAACTGTCACAGGAAACCAGTCCACCACGTTCCATGCAGTGTTACCTGAGCGGGACTTTTACTTGAATAATGGACCTTGTAATTGTATTGTAATTGTTAAGTTGAGGCCTAGCTGTCAAGAATTTACTTCTTTCCGAACTCACAAGCTATATGTGTTTTTCCTTGCCTTGAAATTTCATTATACTACCTAACACTTCAGTTAGGAAATGCCGGAGTCATCCAAGTCAGCCATTTGGGACCTAACCAAATCGTGAACCTTCACCTCGGTTAAATACTTCTGAATGCACCTCACGTGCTCCCTTGCATTATGTTACAAAGTTTAAAAGAAATTATTTATGTCAATAAGTGGGCAAATATTCTTTTTTTCATACACATAACTGTACTTGACACTCTCCAATTTTTTTGGAAACAATTATTTCTAATATTTAAGGACATTGTTTAAAAAAATCACTGAAGTTTCTCTTTTCAAAGGAAGCACAATGAGAGTACAAACCCTCTGATAATATGATGGTGACTGACTTCTCCTTTAATGACCTTATCTGCACGTGTCTTATTGTAGGGCTCATCTAGGTACACTAAAGAAACTAGTACAGTAATTGAAACATATATGGGGAATAGAAAAAGACTGTCCACCTGTCCCAGTTATTTTGAGACAGACTTACCTGTGCTGGAGTGGTGCAGCAGCATACTGTGCCCTCTGACCTGAAGATGTTAAAGCTTTGGAAACACCAGGAGCAGCTGTAAAATAGAAAATACAGGGTAGATGTGCCATGTGAGAGAACGGACAGAGGAAGTTGTCTGCAAAGGGAGGGGAAACAGAGAAAACTGTGACCCTCTCATCTTCTTTAAAAACTACTTAAATCTATAAATCATTAGGAGAACATTTAATAATTAAGTCTTTTGTAAAAATGTAGCTTGAAACCATAATCTGTAAGAGGACCACAGTGCTCTGATCACAGAAGTACCTGACACTTTTAACCATTATGTGGATTTCAGCTGGTTAATCCAAAATTGAGAAACTTTTCCTAAAAAAATTATACAAGTTTTTAACACCATCACTGTCCCCAGAGGACAAAGGTACACAATAGAAGTTGTGTGACATACCCAAGACACTCAGCAAACACCTTGCTCTGATTTTTTATATCACCAGATGGCTGAAGTATCAACACTGCTGTAAATCACACCAAGGTATAGGAAACAATGCTGGACAGGCTATTGGATAAGCTCTGCATTTCATAGCAGCAGAGTTGTAAATATGACTTATCCTTAGGAATATAAGTCATCTTCCGAGATATCATTGTACGTTTTATATACTTCTTTCTCAATCCTCTGTACCAGAGTGGGAACAATAGATCCTGCTACTGTCTAATTAAATGTGAATTACAGGTTCCATTATATAAGCTCTCTCACATGCTTTGTGCTATTCCTGATATGTCACAGAGGTGAAAAAAACATCCAAACTATGAAAATGAAATTTCCAAATAAAGCCCTGTAGGACAAAAGCATTCCATGTGTGGTTTCTACAGGAAGAAGCATAGTTTTAAAAGTTTAGTCACATCCATATATCTAGCTTTCAACATGTGTTAAAATCATGTACAAAAGTCAGGGTGCATGCTTCAGTAAGATTCTGTACACATCTGCAACATAACTTGACAGGGAATCAATTTCTTTTCACACTTCAATATTTCACTTCTGTGTGTTTTTTGCAAATTGCTGAGATTAAATGCCAAGCCAGATTTGACGGAAATGACTTCAGTCATTTGAAACTGAGCTCTTGAAGCTTTTTATGGAACTGGATTGAAAGAATGCTAATTCCATCTGTGTTTGTTCAGAATGATGGTGACTCCTAAGAACAGCAGTTTCCTGGTGAATGGTTAAGTTCAGCCGGGAGTGCTGTGAAATGCTTTAGCTAAATCTAGATTTCTCAAAAGCCTGACTAACCTGGCAAAGTTTATATTGCTTTCAGGATGTCAGGACTGTAAAAAAAGAAACAGCAGGAGGTAGGAAGAGAAGTAAGTGTCAAGGCAAACTGCCTCCTCAGAAATTAAAATGGCAACAACAGGGTGCCCCAAATTTTCTAATGTTGTGGGCTAGATGCCAGTTTTGCTCCTTCCTCATAAGGCAGCTGCGGTTTGCAAGGATTGGGAGGCTTGTAAGTGGCTTGTGTGGGCAGCTACAGAGGAAGCCAATATCCAACACAAGCCCACCCAGGCTCTCCTTCAGGCTGCCCCTTGCTGCTGCACGCAGAGCAAGACAGCAGCATAGTTTCGCAGTATTCTGTTTTCTGAACATGGACTATGCCTCCCAATACACAGAAAATATTTATGAGACAAATGGAGAAAATACTGAGCTTTGACA
The DNA here is from genome assembly GCA_024500445.1 of Entomyzon cyanotis. NCBI lineage: Eukaryota > Metazoa > Chordata > Aves > Passeriformes > Meliphagidae > Entomyzon > Entomyzon cyanotis. The sequence goes on from JAKEPQ010001018.1 coordinate 28,579,925, forward strand.
GGACCTGAGCCTGGACAGAATGCACAAATTGAATTTTGCTCTCCTTTCACATCCTTCCCTTTCCTTGAAAAATATACCAAAGGTTTCCCCAGGCTACCTGTGGTACACCCAGTTTTAAAGTGGTGCAGGTAACACTCACATACCAAAAGTCTGCTCAGTGCAAGTCACCAAAACATTTTTTGGTGCAAGCTATGCTTAAGAAGTCAGCTTATAACATGTTCATGCCCCACATCAGGCAGGTGTCATACCTTTTATCTGAACTGTGTCCTAAGCTTCATGGTAAACAAAGCAGCAGGTGTAAGCCAGAATAATTTGGGGATGGTACAAGAATGTAGAAATTAAACATCTAGTCAAAACTTAAATCCCTCCTGCAGAGCTGGAGATTTGCTCCTAGTTTGCTGAGTGCCCTTTCTACCATTGCTGTTCTGAGTCATCTCTGAGTTGGAGCTAACCAAAGTGGTTTCCATCCAGCTTAGCATAACTTGGCAGTGAGTTATTTTCTCAGACCAGGACATCCACCAAATGATCGTCACCAAAATGTCAAGGGAGCATTTTTTGAGTGGGGAAATTTGGAGCAAAATCTGCCTAAAAGTCTACAGCAGCTCTGCAGTGATGACATAACCCAGGCTCAGCTTGCCACACTTGGTAATACTTTGAAGAACATACTTTAAAGATTGCTGTCTAACATGCTCAGGTTAGACAAAACAGTGTGAGACAATTATCTCCAAGAGTGTGGAAAATCCATCTAACTTAGAAAATGGCAGATAGCTACGTTATTAGAAGTACACTTTGATGCGTAAAGCAAAGCATTTTTTTGCCAGACAAATTTAGGATCAGTCTCAAAAAAATGCTTTGATAGGACTCATGTATAATTCCTTCGGCTAGAATGTCTCACTCCAAAGCTTGCAAGCTGAAATGTAGAGAGCATGGTATTGTTTTTGCTGGAAAAGCAAAGTTGGAAATAATTAAAAAGTGAGTTCAAATAGATGTTTCCAAAGTGTTGTACACAGAGTCCAGTAAAATTATGACTGGGTAGGGCTGCCTTTAGCACATCTAAGCAAAGACAGCCTTAGAAAAGACCTGTATTCAATTACCTCCTCTCTGTCTCCTGCAATTGTGCATCTGTTTCTATGTCAAGATCCTTGATCTTGGCTTTATGGAAGCTATATGGCTTCCGTAAAGTTTGAGCAGCTCAGCCTGCCAAAGAGGAACATTGTGTTGGAGCATGGAGACAGACAGATCACACCATGTCAGGTCTTCACAACAGAAATAGCAGGTATGCTGAAGTTTTTGTGTATCTGATTTTAATAGAATGTAAAGGGCATTTAAATGATCAATTTCTCTTCTTAAATCAATTTTATGCATTTTATCCATGCTGATTGAAGGTGCCTTTGGGAAAACTTGTAGTGAGGAAAAAGAGAGTATGAATTTGCCCTAGGTTAGGTAGGACTTTCCCCCTATTTACATGTTTCTTTTCAATTACAAGGCTTTTCAGCTGCTGCTGTGACAAGGTCCTGAAAATCACATCTTTTCCTGAGACACCTATGCTACCAGTTTCCAACACAGCTTATGCAGTAAAATAAAGGAGCCTCTCCATTATCCTTTGGATATCTTGGAGTAACGTCATTGAATCACACAACCATTTAGGCTGCAAAAAGGGCTATAATATCATTGAGTTCAACCATTAACCCAGCACTGCCCAGTTCACCACTAAACCATGTCCCTAAGCACTGCATGTCTGTTAAATAGCTCCAGGGTTGGTTGACTCAACCACTTTCCAGGGTAGCCTGTTACAATGCTCAACAACTCTTTCAGTGAACAATTTTTTTCTAATATCCAATCTAATCGTCCCCTGGCACAACTTGAGTCCAATTTCTCTTGTCCTATTGCTTGATTCTTTGGATAAGAGACTGACCCTCACCTTGCTACAATGTCCTTTGAGGCAGCTGTAGAGAGTGATAAGGTCTCCCCTAAGCCTCCTTTTCTCCAGGCTGAACACCCCCAGCTGCCTCAGCCACTCCTCATAAGACTTGAGCTCCAGCCCCTTCACCAGCTCTGTTGCCCTTCTCTGGACACGGTCCAGCACCTCAGTGTCCTTCTTGTAGTGAGGGGCCCAGAACTGGATGCAGCACTAGAGGCGCGGCCTCACCAGTGCCAAGTACAGGGGACAATCACTGCCCTGATCCTGCTGGCCACATTCCTGCCAGGATGCCATTTGCCTTGTTGGACACCTGGGCACACTGCTGGCTCATGTTTATCAGGCTGTTGAACAGCAACCCCAGGTCCTTTTCTGTCAGGCAGCTTCCCAGCTACTCTTCCCCCAGGCATGTAGTGCTGCATGTCATGTGTTGTGCCCCTAAATCCAAGACTCAGCACTTTGTGCCTTGTTGAGCTTCATACAATTGACTTTGGCCTATCAATTCAACCTGTCCAGATCCCTTTGCAGAGCCTTCTTGCCCTCCAGCAGACCAACACTTCTACCCAACTTGGTGTCACCTGGAAACTGACTGAGGATACACTCGATTTCCTTGTCCAGATCATTGATAGAGATATTAAATAGGACTGGCCCCAATACTGAGCCCTGGGAAACCCCACTAGTGACTGGTTACTAGTTGGCCTCCATTAAACACCACTCTCTGGGCCCGGCCATCCAGTCAACTTTTTACCATGCAAACAGTGCACCTGTCCAAGCCGTGAGCAGCTCAGCACCTTTGGGTGGATCCCATACAGCCCCAGAGACTTGCATCTGTCTAAGTGCTGTAGCAGATCACTGATGATTTCCCCTTGGATTATGAGGGCTTCATTCTGCTCACAACCCCTGTCTCCCAGCTCAGGGGGCTGGGTACTCAGAACAACTGGCCTTACTACTAAAGACTGAGGCAAAGAAAGCATTGAGTACCTCAGCCTTTTCCTTCTTCTTTGTTACTGTGTTTCCCTTCCTATCCAATAACGGATGAAGAGCCTCTGTGGCCCTTCGTTTGTCACAAAGGTATTTATTGAAACATTGTTTATTGTCTTTTACAGCAGTAGCCAGATGAAGTTCTAGCTGGGCTTTGGTCCTTCTAATTTTCTCCCTGCAAAACCTCATGACATCCTCGTAGTCCTGCTGAGCTGCCTGGTCCATCTTCCAAAGGTCATCAACTCTCCTTTTTTTTTTCTCCTGAGTTCCAGACAAAGCTCTCTGTTCAGCCAGGCCAGTCTTTCAGCACATGGGGACAGCCTGCTCCAGTGTCTTTAAAAGTCCCTTCTTGAAGAACATATAGCTTTCCTGGAATCCTTTGCCCTTCAGGACTGCCTCCCATGGGACTCTACCAACGAGGCTCCTAAACAGGACAAAGCCTGCCCTTTGGAAGTCCAAGACAGCAATTCTGCTGAGCCCCCTCCTTAGTTTTCCAAGAATAGAAAACTCTGTCATTTAATGACTGCTGTGCCCAAGACAGCTGCTGACCATCACATCACCCACAGTCCTCCTCTGTTCACAAACATCAGGTTCAGCAGGGCAGCTTCCCCAGCTGGCACACTAATCAGTTGTGTGGTGAAGTTATCTTCCACACAGCCCCTGAACCTCCTCAACTGTTTCCTCTCCACTGTGTAGCATTTCCAGCAACATCTGATAAGCTGAAGTCCCCCACGAGGAAAAGGGCCAGAGAAGGGGATTTATGGGATTTATTGGAGTGCAGACCTGAACGTTACTGGTTCAAACCCAAAAAAAAAAAAAAGGAAAAAAAAAGAACAAAAAAAAGAGCTTGCAGAAAAATCACATCTATGTATCTATGTAAACCTGGCAAAAAAATGTAGATGCTGATTGAATCTGGTAGAGTGTAAAGTAAGGAAATGAACAAAAAACTTTTTCTGTTATTTGGATTTTGTGGTTGACTGCTGCAGCCATATATTTGGCAGCTTTAGAAGAAAGTAAATAAAATGTCAACAAGTTAGTGAGAAATTACTGGAAGGGAAGTTAAGAGGAGCATCTGATGGTTAGTTAAGAGGAACATCTGATGGTTAATATGTTATGATATATTAATATTAATGCTTCCCATTAAGCATCCAGAAGATTTGTAAGAATAGTTTGAAGTAATGGCAGGACCAAGCTTCATGTGAATTGCTCCAGGGAAAGAGTTGCAAGGGAGAAAGTCCCTGGCTCAGGGGTGGAAATGGATCAGAGAAAGGGCAGAGCTGATGTAGAAGAGGGATCATTAGGGAGACTTTGATGTAGTTGCACAGATCTTGTGCTCAGTATGTTACATAAATTGTCTGCCCTGTTAGTGAGACTGTACCCCAGACTCTCAGTAGGGAAGGCTTAACTTAGTGCTGAGAATTTAATGTATGTTCCATGTATCCCATTTTTTAAGTTTTTCAACCTGAGAAGTGTATCTTCATGCTTTCCAAACACCTGATACAAGCCAAGATACTCAGTTAAGGCAAACTTTCTTCTCCTTTAGTCTGATAAAGGTAAATTAATTAATTGACAAAATACAAGCAGAGCAAGTATTTTCCAAGTTTGCAGAATCAAATGAAATGAGAGCTAATCACTACATGAATGTCATCTCTACTTTCTGAATGTATCTGGGTAATATACATCCAACAACTTTCCAGGTCCATGGCTAAGGATCTGCTTGTCATGCATTTCCAGGCTGCATTCACCAGAAAGAACATGGATTTTAGGGATTCCACTTGTTTCACTCTCAAATAACTCCACACTCCAGATCTGAACAAGGAATCTGTATTTTCCTGAGCTGTGCTTTCCCGCTTTTGACAGGTAACAACTCTTGGACCTGACTGTTCTCAATTATCACATGCCCAGAGGATAGACAGAATTTGGTAGCTACTGCTCAGCAGAGCTGCAGATGTGTGTCCCAGAGACCAAGTGCTCAGAGGCTACCCTGGTTTAATGAGTTCATTTGGCTGTTCTGCTCTACCACCCTTGCTTAATATCACACAACCAGTTTGAGGTCTCCACTGGTAATATCCAGAAAAAGAATACTTCCTTTCTTATTCAAAACCTGAGTCCTGTGATCTGGTTCACAGTATTTTTTTAGTACAGCTATGACAGCAGAGTCAGAGCATGGGTGAGAGGCCACTGATATAAGAAAGTTGGAGAGATGAAAGGGATTGCTTAAACACACATTGCAATGCATGGTTTGAACCCTGGAACTACAGATGCAACATGGCATGAATTGTTAACTCATCATGTGGTTGATCACTCTCTTCCATGCAGCAAATTGTCAAATGTTTTGTGTGTCGATGACCCTTGTGGGTCCCTTCCAACACAGAATATTCTGTGATTCTGTGTGTTGTACTAATATTTCACAGAAATGTGCAACTTGTTAATCATACTATACTGAACTACACACCTGAGATTAACACATTAGTAGCCACTCTGACATCAAAAATAGTCTTGGAGGAAACCAAACCTCAAGTCTGTCTTTGAAGGCTATGGTCTTTGACACCCATAATTTCCTTGGTGAATACATTTTACTCATGCAGTACAGCTGCATGGACTAACTGCACTTCCAAAGTGTTGAATTATGGTTTTCAGTGTCTCAGGCCCTTGGGAACTCTGTGAGAACTTGGTCAGTGAAATGAAAGACAAAATAAATCCTTAAGTGTGAATAAATTTATGAGGGGTAATTGGAAAGGCAGCTACTTGCAATGCTCTAAAGTGGATGCTCTCCTGGGAAGACTTGTTTCTTTCCCTTAGAAACATAATTTCTGCACCTTACACTACAAGGATGCACAGTAGCTTCAGATGTAGTCTGGGATATAACAGCCTAGATTCTGTCCATTCTACAGCAACAAGCAAGAATCTCAAAAAGCTCACAAGTAAAATACTTGCATTAATATCTTGAGATGAAGGTCTTCAGATTTGCAAATACACGTGTTCAAGCTGTGGAAATTGTTTAAGATGAGAACAGTTAAGAGAATGGGAACATATCAGGGCAAAAGTATCAGACTCATCTTGAACTTATTCTTCCGGCTTACAGCCACTGCTGTAAGACAGAAGGTCAGACTACATGGGTCCTTGGCATGAGCTGACCTTAACAACTCTTGGGCTTCCATTCTCCTCATCTTGGTACCAATGGAATAAGTGCCCAAACTCTAGGACGGCCAACATACCCAAGAATGTGAAGGAAAGCTTCAGACATGTGAGCACCTAATTTGTATTCCCCAAGGTATTACTTAGTACCACGGAAGTTAAGACATCCTTCCCATTTCTCATCTGAGGGCACAGATGATTCCACTAGTCCAGCTGGTTTTAGCTTTCAACTACCCTAATGTCCAAGGGTTATGGCTCTGCTGCTATACCAAAACAAGGGAAGCACCTCCTCCAGAGGATTTTGCAGGGAATATTCCCAAGATTAGACTGGTGAACAGTTGCTTTGAAATAAAAGGATTTCTGTGCAAAGCAGGGAGGTGCTTTCAGGACTTTGGAACAGCATCCAATTTTAACTTTCTGCATGCATGTTTGAACTGCAAAATGAGACATCTTTGCCACGTTACGTGGTTTGTAAGCAAATGAAGAATACATGCAAGAAAGTAGAAATGGACTAAGCCATTCCGGACAAAGAATGTTTATGCCCACAAAAAGCATCGTCCCACATCTCGAGGAAAACATGATTAACAGCATCGTGCTGATCTTAATCAGATTTATTAAGACAAATGTTGAAAATACAGCGTGTATGTTGTGTGTGGGTAACTAAAGAAAAAAAAAAAAGGCCAGATAAAAATGCCCAGAGGGAGTGAGCTAATGACTATCTTCCCATTACCTCATGGGATCATTAGGTCGACATGATCTCTCCGCGGCCAGCACCGGAGCAACTTCCCCGCCGGGACGGAGGCCAGCGGCCTTTCCCTTCCCCTGCCATGCCCTCACACAGGTGCACCCCTCAGCGAGAGAGGCGACCCGCCGCCATGTCGGGGCGCGCACGGCAGGACAGCCACCTCGGCTCCCCGCCCTGCCCCCTCCCCGGGGGGTTGCTGGGCAAGGCGGCATTGTTGGCCGCCTCCATCACTCCTCGTCCCCGGCTGACATAATGAATGCGCTTGGACACACCTTCCAGCCCGGCGGAGAGGCGCCGCGTCTCCACGGGCAGCTTCGGCGAGCTCTCCGCTCCGCTCCCCACAGCCCTCGGGGAGGCGCCCCGCCAGCCCGCCCGGCCCCATAGCCCGGCGCCCCGTCCCAGCCCAGCGAGGGGCCGCGGCGGCCGGGCCGGGCTGGGCAGGGCAGGGCGAGGAGGGTAGAAGCCCTCGCTATGTTGCCCAGCGCTCTTTACTGGGACCTGGTGGGCTCCTCGGCTCTCTGCAACCTGCCGGCGGCGCCGGGCTTCGGCAACCTGGGCAAAAGTTTCCTCATCGAGAACTTGCTGCGGGCCGGCGCGCCGCCGAGCCCTGCCCAGCTCCGTCCCCTCCCCGCCAACCCCGTGCCCCTCAAGCTGTGCCCCGCGGCGGAACAAATCAGCCCCTCAGGGGGTCCCTTCCCGGCGAGATGGGCTTTCCAAGTGCTTAACCCCTCCGCGGCGGACGGCGGCCGCCCGCCAGCGCGGGCCGCGGCGGCGGAGAGAGGCGGCGTCTTCCCGCCGGCAGCCACAGGTGAGCGCCGGCCCCTTCCCCCGTCCCGCCACCGGGGAGACGGGACCGAAGGGCTTCCCGAGGGCTCAGCCCCGCGCTCCGCACGCCGGAGACGGCGGCAGGAGAGGCGCGGCCTCTCCGAGGAGCCCGGAGGCGGCGGCGGGACGCCGAGCCCCGCTGGGTGCCGTGCCGCCGGGGCGCGGCGGGGAGCTGGCCCCGGGGCTCCGGCCGAGCGTCTCGCCCTTCCGCTGGCGACGGGCCGCTGAGGAGCGGGCGGGGGCCGGTGGTGCGGGCAGCCGGGCCGCGGCTTTCGAGTGCGGCCGGCCGGCGCACCTGTGGGTGAAGAGGCACGGCAGAGCCCTGGGATGGCTGCGTCGGGTGCTGCTAAATGTCCCTAATCGCAGTTCTTTCAGGTCTTGACGTCCCGCAGCCTCAAGGGATGGTAAAAGCTTCGTCGCCAACAGGCGCTCCGGGGAAGTTTGAAATTCCAAGTTTTGGGAGAAAGGCGAGCGGTCCCATCCTCCTAAGTAGCGATAGCTCGGGAGGCAGCAGCCCCTTCTCCAGATGCCCTGCCTTGGGGGACAGCAAGGCGTGGAGGGAGGCCCGGGCTCCTCCTGCCAGAAGGAGAATTAAGCTATGTAAAGCGGGCAGTTTTCTGGAAGTTTTGACAAAACCGGGGAAGGAGGGGAAAGAAAAAGTTTTAAAGTGGTGTAAAAGGTGCGTTATCAGCCGCTCGGCCCGGTGTCACACATAGCCAACGCCCTGCCGGGCGGTGGGGAGCTGTTTGCGACCGCAGGGGTCCCGCAGGAACGGGTGCTATGGGATTGGAAACAAACTGGTTTACAGAAACCATTCTGTTTCTTGAATGTTCCGATTTGCGTATAAATGCATTTTGTCTGGGCATGAGAAATGCGTTTTAAGAAATGTACACTTCTGTCAGTCATGGAACTGATTGAAGTTGTAGTCGAAGTTAATGAATGAAATTCGGTATTAGACTCGCCATCTATGTTGTACTTTGCCTTTCTGTTAGAATACATAAATTTATTCTAGTATTATGCGGTATTTTAGCAGAATATTAGTTATTGAATTAAGGCTTTAAGGTGTTTTGGAAACAGAAGTAATTGTTTTCTTTTCAAACATAATTTTATTTCAATTAAATCCTGCAAACTAGTCTTCAAAACCCAAAGCAATATTTGATCATTTAGAACTATGTACTTTAAAGGTAAGCAGGAGAGAGTCAGAGTGTCCATTAACATTCCCAAATGTTCCAGACCTGTCAAGGTAAGTGTTATCTTAACCATATCAGTTACTTAAACATGTTTGCTTTAACTAACTATAGGCCAGGCCAGGGAACAGAACAAGTATCATCTTCCTGCAATTAGGTAAATATTATCCTTGCTCCCCCTGCCTTTCCCTTGCCCTTCTATTGAGGAAAAAGTTGTAGAGAAAATGCTACATTTATTTTTAAAAGAAGAGATAGTAGATGCCCCAGTACTCTTATTTGCTAGTGATAAAGGTGTTTTGCTGGGTGGTTTTTTGTTGTTGTTTTGTTTGTTTGTTTGTTTTAAAAAGCTATAGGTAAATTATTTCATAAATTCCTGAATGCCAAGTTTTTAAAATGCTTACTTTCAGGAGTAGTTCTTTTTTTTTATTGGCGTATACTAGTAGTTGTGATCTTAGCGTGGCAGGTCTGCCTAGTGATTTGAAGTCCAGTCCTATGCCTCTTCTAATTCCACAGCTCCTACGGATCTCGGCAAAAGCACCAGGCTCTTAGAGCAGGGAGAAATACTAGGTTTCCTCATTCGTTGTGCACTCAGATGAAAATTCTCCTGTGATTGTACACATGCAACAATGACTTTTATATTCTAACAGGGATCTGTTGATTCTGATCTGACTTGTATGTCTTAAAGTGATGAGGACTCTTAGTTGTCTCAACATTCATAAATTTGAATTCGATTGGAACTGTCTTGCTGAGCCAGTTTGTGGTTTCTAAGGAGTCTCTTGTCTCTAGTGTAGGCGTACACTGAGGAAATTGTTCAGACCAGACACTGCATTTGTGAGTAGGGCTGGGGTGGTCAGGCTGAATGTAATGTTTCTTGTTTATGCAGTGATAGGGCAAAGGAGCATTTTAGCAGAACAAAAATTTTGAGGACTAGTGAAGGTATTTTAACTAAGGAATTTGTGCTGGGTAGGGTTTTTTAATTTACTGATTTTTATGATTTTTTTTCTTTTTTTTTTTTTTCTTTGAGGAATAAATTAATATGTGGAACCCCAAAGACACATGGTAAAATACCACGTGACTTTGGGGTTCCAAATATGATTTTGGAAAATCTTTGTCTCAGTCTTTAATAAGACTACTGAAAATGATAAAGCAACTTTTTTTTTTTTTTTAAATCTTTCTAACTAGCAAATGCTTTATAGATCATGCAGGGACTAAAAGTCCCCTAATAGACTGGCTTGGCATAACCTAGAGGTTTTAATTTGAAAAAAAAAAATAAAGAGAAATGAAAAAGTACCAGACTTTTTGGAAACAGTAATCTGTTCTTACTCATGTAGTCCCAAATTCTGGTGAGGTCACCAGATGTTCTCAGGAAGAAATGTAAAATAACACCAGGGACTGAATTGAATAAGCTAAACCTTTTTGCATGTATCCACAGTACCCACAAAGAAAAGACATGGAGAAAGCACTGCATTTTAGGGTACTTTCAAACGTTCCATGAAAGTGCTAAAGAATGTAAATCTGATATTCTTTCTGTAAATTGGAAAACACTTATCCATGGTGGCAAAAGAGACCCGGTGGGATGGCGTTCTTGATTTGGGCTGTCTGTCATGGTAATTTTTCCCTTTTTAACTCCTCAGCAACTGGGTTATATCAGCAAGTTTCCATTCCCGTAATTTACAGGTTTCAAAGTATTTAGTTGGAGTGTTTCAAGTGCTTATCTGCATTTGTATTTATATGTATCTCCTACAAAATTATTGTGAATAAAAAACTGAACAAGTTCTCAGAAAGTGTCACACCCTAAATATTGCATCATCTAATGAGCATGTTAGAAATTAATACATTTGTGGTCTGTAAAATAGTAAAATAATCACTTTCCATCATTACATACATTTGTGAAAATTAAACATAATAATTACAGGTTTCTGAAATTATTTTGGTTTAAGAAGAACATGAACAAAAGAGCATGTTACATAGAACTTAGGAAGGAAGAGCAGAAGGAGAGTTACTGCTGTGTGATAAACTCATGTGCCTTCTGCAATGGTATGCAAATTTATACTGGCTTGGGATTCCCACAGGCTTTCTTGCACTTCACTTGAAGCCCCTTTGCTCTGTGCTGTCCTCAATTTCTGCTTGCTAATCTGGATTTTATTCCCTTGCACTCCAAGCCTGTTGTTACTTTCTGCATAAGTAACTTGAAAGACTTGAAATTTGTCTTCAGTGTTTCCTGAAACATAAAAATCATGCAGAGGATGCTGAGATGCTGTGTGTTGTAGCACAGGTGCTGTAAAGAGGTCCACTCCACATATTTCCTCATGACTTAAGTTTCCAGAAGTATTGGCTGGCACCAGAGCAGAGTGACCTCCTTGGGAAATACTCTGCTACCTGAAATAATTTTTCTGAATATCTCTGCTCTTCTCAAGTAATTTTCCCTGAAGGAGGTTGACAGTAAGTGCTTTATAACCTGAATATTGTCATTAGTTCTATACCCTTGAATATGGTCACGTGGAAAGAATCTGGGTTTCTGCTTTAATTTTGGCATTTTGATAGATTTCCAGGAAAGGAAATTGAAAAATGCAACAAAACAAACACAACAGTGAGGTAATTCCATTGTAAAACCTGCTGAAAAATTTATCTTAGGGGATTTTTGCCTAAAGCATCAGAATACAGTAGAGCAGAATGAAGAACAGTACACATAACACAAAAGAAATCAGTTAGAAGAATTATATAATAAATATAAATTGGACTTATAATAAACATTGGTTCTGTGCTATAGATGTGTCTTTTCTTCCTGTAACATTTGGGTTTATATTTTGATGCATTTATCATCACAATGTGCCAGTGAGATAGGACAGATTTCTACTGTGTAGAAGAAAAGCTGGAGCAAAAAGAAATTAGGTGACTTAACCTAATATAATGCAGAAAACTGGTAGCGTTGCAAGGAGATTAAACCAAGTCTTCTGCAGGTTAAGTCTCTGGAAAACAATGTCAGTTTCTTCCCTCTCAGGTGATGACAACAGTTCCATCCTGTAATATTCATTGGAATCAAACATCTTATTTCCCATATTTAATAAAGTGTCTTGTGTTTCTTTATGACAACCAGGAGATAATTAAATTACTGAAATTTAAGTGATTTTTTTTTCTTTAATTTTGGACCTCTTAGTGAATTAGTGCTTATTAATTATTGATTTCAAGCCAACTGGCAGCCAGAGTGTGTCCTCAAGCGACATGTAACACTGGCTTTCAGTAAAGACAGGAAAGAGCCTAATGTTTTATCTTGACTTGGGGAACAAGCTGACTGACAAGTCTTAGGATTTTCTTGTTTTGTTGGTGTTTTCTGAACATAAAAAGCTTCTTTAAGGTGGGGAGATCTATCTGGCATCTTTTCTTATGCCCTTATTGCTAGGAGCACTGAGACACCGCCATTGTTTTAAAAGTTTTGTCTTTGGAAGCAAAGAAGTTTCTGTAAGTATTAGAAATCACAGACTGTCCAGCGTGTTTCCTGTTTCCAGTTAACTTCATGAGCCATTTAATAGAATTGGTCTGGAATGCCCAGCATATCCTAAGAGTGGCTGCAAAATGGCTTTTAAAGGACAAACCGTTGCCCTCATTGTGAGGTTGCCAGAGCTAGACTAGTGCCAGCTACTCTCCAACCCAGCCACTAGTCTGGCAGGCTGTGTTCAGTGAGGAACATGAACATTGGCTTGGCGCTACTCCTTTCTCTGGCTACTCTCACGGTACCATCTCTGAGAAGGAACAGGATCCTGAGTTTGGTGCTTAGCAAGATTTAGGTACTGCCAGAAGATCTCAGAGCGGCACCAGTAAGACCAGTGCTAGAGTTTGTAGAAAAGCAGTTGACTTGAGGGGAAACCATGGAATCGGTCATGCTTACAGTTAGTGAATTAACTTCTGTAAAATGTATTTTGTACTGCAGAAAGAGCTGGTCTCCTGAAATCCTGTAGTATATTCCTCATGATTTTAGAAAACATGTGATTGTGGTAAGGATTAATCTCATCAGGCAAATTCTCTACTTGAGCGCAGATTTCAGGTTTTATTGTACTGTGATTTTTTTTGTGTTATGAAAGCCTCCTAAATTTGGAAGGCAAGTTCACTGCTCCCATTGCCCTCTGAAGGTGCTTTGCATTCTTTCTTAAAGCAGCTCTGCAAAATAACTCTGATGTTTTACGTGGTACTTTTGTGGTCAACCATGACCCCATAGCAGAAAGGGGAGGTATTTTTTTTTCAAAATGAAAACAACTGCAGGTATATAAAGCAGGAGGCTGTTTCAAATGTCAGATATGTAGACCCTGATATTTATATAATTATGTACCTCAATATTTTCAGTAACCTGGACTGTATTTCTCTGAGGTGAGTCGTCACTTCGGAGAAGTGGCCTTTGCTTTGTGCTGAAAAGCTTATGAAATTTTTCTTGAGAGGCTGCCTTTGTCTGAAGTTGTAGCACATAATTCACTTGAGGTATTCTGTATGTGTGTTGAGAATTTTACCTCTTTGTGACTATGTGAATATCTCAAATTTCAGCTTGAAAAAGTATTTCCTTGTACAAACTAAAAAAAGGGATAAGAAAACGAAACCCCTTGTGTTTAAAAAAAATATTTTTCACCATGTGTTTTTTTTTATTCTAACAGTGTTTATATTACCTTGACACTTTTGTCTGTTTGGAGCCAGCAATTAAGCAACAAGTAAAGACTGGTCCAGGTAGAAAACTTTGGCTAATCAGTGCATACCACTGGAATAAATGGTGCATTTTGGCCTATTGTAAGATTTTGAATTAAGGCTGCCACAATGAAGAACTACTGAATTGTCCTCTTGCAGCATCTGGCCCTAATTTTGCCATTTTGAGAAAATAATTTCTAAACAAATTGTAATATATTGAAAGTCAAAGAAAATAATATCTTTCTGGCTGTATTTTTACTTTGTTTTATAGTCTTTATGGCTGTACAGATGATTGTATTCTTTTGGTGTTACCCATGAAGGATAAGAAGAATATCATAGTAATTCAGCTGTTTAATAAAAAGTAGGCATCTTGTCTAATCTATAATGAATACAGAGATGTCTCCAGAGGATGACACACCTTATGTGTCTGCTTTAAGGTGATGAGTTATGTAGAGCTACTTACATCTTCTCATTGACTGTACAGGAGGCCCAGACAAGGAACTTGGGCAAAACACTGAACTTGTAGACAGAGAACTGACAGTGATGCCCCTTTTGACAAGCACTGGTAATCATAAAGTGCTGAGGCACACTAATATGTGGGCATCCTGAGGAAGGACAAAGCCAGAAACAAAGCTGGTAAATCCCCATCTTCTCAATAGCAAGGCTGTGTACAAGGCATGAGAGGGTAGAAGCCACTTTTACTGCTGACACTAGGAGACTCATGGAGCCTTTGGCAAACAGTGTGGAGTTTGGTTGTTGCTTTGGGTTGTAGAGGGGAGACCTGACCATGTGTAGTCACCAGCCTTGGGCTGGGTTGTTTCCTCAGGCAGTGAAAAATACGTACAGCAAATTGCAACCTAATGATAAGGCATGTGAATGATGCATCTGAAAACTGACAGTGATTAGTGTGGTTTCAGATAGTCTGCAGCATGACACTCTTGGCCTTTACATTGCTGTGGGTGTAAGGAAGGGATGATGATGCTGTTCGTATATTTCAAGCCCATTTTGGGTGCTGCACTGTCAATTTTTGAAAGTCCCATCAAGACCCAACATAAAAATGCAAGGCCACTTCTTCCATCCACCTTTTGTGTAGGATTTAAAAATATATATATTTAGAACTTTGAAACCCTTTCTATGAATGTTTGCCAATTTTTTAAAACTGATCTGCATATGCTACTCTGCTCTGCTCTTTTGGCTTGACTTCCTTGAACATTCATATGGTTGTGTTTTACAGGAATAAATAGGAAGCAAATACTAACTTTGGGAGTGCAGGAAAGCCAGTTCTGAGGTGTTCTGTACCACAGGCTCTTGGAGTAAGTTTTTCCAGTTCCATGCGATGGCAGTTGCTTTTGGGTGGGATGTGGCAGTGGCTGCTGCTATGTTCTTGCAGCTGGAGGCTCCCCTTAAGCTGGTTGAAATGTTTTAGGGGTTCACAACTGCTGCTGGAACATTGCACTCTAAAGAAAGTAGCTGCTAGGGAAAGAGCCATGACTCATTGTGAGATCCGGGACTTGTGACTCAGGAGTAGAAATGTGGCTCAGCTGGATCACTAAGCTGGCAGAGCTGCTGCTGGACTGTTTTCAGGGAGCTCTTCGTGACCTGAAACTTCCCTGCAGCTTTGCAAAAGCCTGCTTTAATAATTGCTGTGATGGATGTAGTAGGAAATTGCAGTTGTGCCCATCTTGTGGGCACAAACCATCCAAGATTCTCAGATGAAATACAGTAATTTTACTAATTATATATTTAATTTTCTGTCAGGGCTGGAGGCCAGGCATCACTGTGGAAGGCAGTTTGTGTGGATTTAGCAATACTTGGAGAATTAAAATGTTTATGCAGCTTGAGGTCTCTCTAGTCCTGTTCTTAGTTTTGTTACTTGGCTCTAGGCAGTTTTCTGAATAATTTTTTGGAGATGTTACAGCTCTTCACAGGTTGATACCACATTTTTATCAGCTATCTTTAAAAACCCCCAACAGACTAGCAGCACGAGCAGTGAAGTAGCCCGTATGGATAATACCAGCAGTTTACCATCAGTTCACTTTCCCTCAATAGCCATTTTTCCTTCACCGCTTCCTGCTTTCCTACACTATTTTTTGAGTTATTTCACAACAGTAGTAATAGGAAAAGCAAACAATGTCCTTAATAATAAACCATTTTCAAAGTTGCATAACTGTTTGATCTGGATTGTACTTAGGAACCTCACTCTCAAAATGATGGATATTTGGAAGGAAAGCTTCTGATCTCACTGTCAGTATGACTTTTTATAATGGAAGGGCTTTTGAATTTAGAATATCTTCAGAGCAGGCAGTGTATTTTAAAATACCAGTATCTGGTATTTTCTGAGTTTTAGCACTAGATAAGCTTGAGGTCTGTTTACATGTTTAGTATCATTTTACTATCTGTAAAATGATCTAGTCACAAATGTAAAGGTAGTGAACATTATTATTAAAATTTTGTATACAGCACCAGTGTCAAAGGAATTTGTTTTGTGAAAAAAAATTAGATATTTAATACTTTTGTATATATGATCCAATAAATTTTCTTTTAAGGCATACAGTACAATTTTTAGAGTGCTTAAAGGCACTTATGTCATACTTTGATACTTTTCATGCATGTGTGAAGCTAAACCTGTAAAGACTGACTCTTGTGAGACAGTTCCACACAGTCTCAGCTTTTATGGAATGAAGATGTAAAGCAGAAAAAGACTTAAGTGTCTTGAATACAAATTATTAGGATTTGGCCCCTGCTTTAAGTTCCTGTACATGTTTGGGAGCAGCAGCTGCCTTTTGGTTGCTGTGTACTTCATTCTGGCCAAAAAAAAAGCAGATTTACTGTTCTGACGTTTTGCCAATTTTCAGCCTTATGTGAACAGCAAAGAATGTTTGCTTGAGGTTTCTTCACCAACAGATATTGATAGAGCTGCTGTGATATATGTGAAAAGAAAATAATAGGTAGTGCTTTTTCTATATGGTTCTCAAAACTGATAGATGTTAGGTCATTTCTACAGGTACAATCTCAGTATAATTCTGAAATACATATATATTAAATACATGGGATTTTTTGGAACAATTTTAATTCTGTTAATGCAGTTTCATGCAGGTAGTGGAAGCAGTTTAATGTGATGAGCTGTCTGTGTTGTTTTTATCAACGATAAAGAATATACTTGGATATCTTACATTGAAGCATTAGCATTTTTCTCTGTGTAGAACTCCCAAGTTAGAGTTAAGTATCCCTGTATTATGTCAGATTTTTATTACTGATGTAGTTCTGCATAATTGCTGCACATTGGTTTGAGTGCAACAGCTTTAGTAGGTGTGACCTAGGGGTGTAGTTTCATGTACATAACGTAGAATTAATTTGTGCTTCAGTATAGGTCCAACACATTTAAAGAGTTTATGAACTAGACATACATGTTGGCTATAGGCTTAGAGAGACGTCATAGCATTGTTTATTCTTTGGGATTTAGAATAAATCAGTCTTGAGAAGTGGGCTCAAGAACCTCTTGATTCAGAGTTACGTGAGGATAGCACCTGCATCATATTTCTTAAGCAAATATTCTGCCTTAAAGAGATATGTGCCCTGCAGTCAGAAAAGGCAGCAGTTGCTTGAAAAAATTACGTAAAATGCCCAAGAAAACGAGACTCATGATTTCCCTCGACTTGAGCAGAATTAGGGTCAAGATCTCTGCTGTTTTTACCATGGTACTGTGCTAGTGCATTAAATCATTGTCAGTAACTTCCATGGACATGTATTGGTTGTTTGG
This sequence comes from Entomyzon cyanotis, assembly GCA_024500445.1. Classification (NCBI taxonomy): domain Eukaryota; kingdom Metazoa; phylum Chordata; class Aves; order Passeriformes; family Meliphagidae; genus Entomyzon; species Entomyzon cyanotis. The sequence continues at coordinate 28,597,147 of JAKEPQ010001018.1, forward strand.
ATTTTTTTAAGCTAAGAGTTGGCTTAAGTTTTTACTCTGATCCATCTTCAGACCTTTATGTTTGCCGCTTACTTCTTGAGAAATTTAGTGAACGAAGGAAGCTGTCCTTTCCTGTTGCTGTCGTTATTTGCAGGACGATGCTATCTATCTGCATCAATAGCTTGTTCATTTCTGATTTATCCAGGTGTCTTCTGGCTTTATCACATACCATTATGAACACCACATTATCAAAACAGAGCAAGGAACTGGACAGAGTTAAGAAACCACAACAGGGAATATCAAGGACAGGACAACATGTCTGATAAAAATGGATACATTTATCTGTTTATCTACCTTTCCTTCTGATTGTTGGTTTCTTAATTTTTTTTACCTAAGTATGCAGTTCTTTTTTTTTTTTTCTTTTTGACTTAATGGTTCTTTTTTTTTTCTGGAGATTAGGACAGCTACTGTACAGGCTCTACAGCCACTTATTTTCTGCCTAAACCAAAAGAAGAAAGTGACATAGATATTTTGATGCTGATCACATTTTAAAAGTGTACCGTTCTAGCAAGCGTGATGTATCTGTTTTCAAAACAAAAAAATATTCTAGGTTTCATAGTTGACTAGTAAAAGCAGAAATTGAAAAGTAATTAAGATTAATGGAAAAGTGCATGAGCCTTATAGAAAAAATTATGGGATAAGTAGATATTGAAGACCTTTCATTATTTGGAACCACTTTTTAGTATAAGAGAGACTTTGATTAAAAAAAATTCCATTAAAAATTTCCCAGATATTACCTAATTCTGTGAGTTGATTTTGCAGATTTTTTGTTGTACTGAGCAGAGCCTTCAGCAAGTAATTTATTGAAATGTAGAGCACTTTTCCAGAAAAACTAACCTGACAGACAGGATAACAGAATCAGGCCTTGTAGTTTGTGCCTGTAGAGCTCAGTTGTTTCATCTCATGGCATTTAATAAAAAATATTCATAAAGGTTTCTTGTTGAAGATGTTATTGGTTTGAGTACTATTAACAGCCTTGGAGTACAAGCTGATTTTTTTTTTCTAGGATGCCATGCTTACTAGAGTTATTTTAAATAACTTTTTCAGATTTATTGTACTCATTATTTCAACAGCATATTATTGAAACAATGTGTTCCATGCCAATATTTGGGAAAACCCCCAGAATTTTATAGCAATTGCAGAAGCAAATTTCTAGTCTGCAGAGCTTCATTTTTATAAATACAGGGAGAGTTTTGCATATTATAGCTAAACTGCACACGTAAAATAACCTTGCTAAATTAAAGAGCAATTACTTGGTTTATCATTGTTTGCCTTAAAAATATCACCATCTTGAAAAAAGGAAAAAGAACTTGTGGGGCAGGACTTTACATACTGACTTTTAGGAGGACTGTTGTTATGAATATCACCTAAGCTCAATGGATAATCAATTAGATCTATGCTTTCTTTGCAGCTCTTTCCAAACACTTTTTTCTCCGAGCCCCGCCATTCTACTCAGCATGCTGCGGTGGGTCCTGTCAGCACCCTGCATCCCCCACTGCTTTTCCAAGTAAGTTTTTATGCTTCATCAGTAATGCTTGAGTTATTCTGTAAACCAAAGCAGCAGGATTTAATGTGTTCTGGAAAACTAATTGGTGATGCAATGGCAGCAGCTAATTCCTTAGTAAAATCACAGCAATCCTATTCAGAAGGTTTCCAAAGATTTATCAAACTTAAGTACACTGAGCAATTGTGAGAGGTTTCTAATGGCATTGAGACACTCAGACAGAGCTAACCTAGGAAAGTGCCTTGTTTTCAGTTTGCTAGAAACAATTCTTTAAAATCAGTAACTGTTTTAAAAATCAGTGTCAATAAACATTTGCAAATAAGAAAAGAGCTGAAGGAATGTCAAATGCGTGCTGCATTTTAATGTTTGTTAGGGGTGAGTTATGATTCGGGAAGCCTTAGCATTATTTAACTACAGCAATTCTACTTTTTGTAGCAGTCAAATGTGTGCACATGTTTAATTTGTTTCTCTTTTTTAATCATAATGTAAAAAATTGAAGAAGTAGGTTGAAGAGAATTTTGGCCAGTATACACTAGCCATTCAGGATTAAGAACTGGAACACACTTGCATTTAATCCAAAACTATATTTAACCTTGACTGGGAAGCTGATTGCATGCCGTAGTGTAATAATGGACAGTCATGATTTTATGTTTATGGCTCAGGAATGATTTTATGTTTATGGCTCAGGAATGCAAACAGAAGGAGCATTTCCTTTTCCCTCAAAACAGAAAAAACCCACAAATCACATGTCAAATTCAAATTAAAATTGGAGCTTATACATGCTCTGGCATATACTTTTTTATCACAGTTGCATTCAAACCATTCCTGACTAAGTGCATGCTTTTTATGAATGTTTCAGAAGGGCAGTTGCTAAATTGAATGATTCTGGACAAGTGAGGCAGCAAATGCTGGCAGTTTAATGAGCTGCAAGTTTCTGAGCACCTCTTTAGGGGGCTGACACTTTCCCACAGAGCGTTTTACATGGCCTCGGCTCTCCCACAATGGCTGACAGCACCATGACCAATCACCACTTTCACTTTACTCATCCACACACGACCTCACCACAATTTTTCACTGTGCAGATGAACTTTAGGAACCATTTCACATTGAAAAGGCCTGGGCAAGGGTCAGTTGCCCTTTTGTATGGCCATAAAGCAATACTCTATATGCTAGTCTTTTCTCCTGTCTCACATTCCAAGAGATTTTCTGGACACCATTTAAAGCACTTGACTGAAAAATAAAGCAGTGAATGAAACTGACTTTTATAGACTCATTCTAGCTCATCTTCCCATATAACCCTGTCTACCTGAAAAGGGATTTAGTGGATGAGCTGAGTGTATACAGGGACTTGCTGAATACATAGGCCCATTATCAACTGTGGGGATTGTTTATTAACCAGGACTGATACACTACTATTTTGGAAGTGACCTATTAATTGTCCATTTAACTAGAATGTATTGAATTCTAATGAAAAAATGGAAACCATGACTAAAGCTTTTACTTGCTCCTTCAAGGTGGTCTCTGCCATGAAGGCAAATGAAGATTGTTCCACAGATTAAGAAGACATTTATCACTATATATTAGGATACAAAGGAAAGACCTAAGAAAAACCAAAGCAAAACAAAAATCAAACCAGCAACATAGGAAATAGTTGGTCACATTTATGTCAGCAGAGCACTAAACCTTTTGATGCACATTCAGAGTGACAAGCTGCAAACTGACATACTTAATTTTGCTGGAATTGTTGAAATATATAAATGACTGCCTATCCCACTGTACTGAAAAATCCTATCATCCACAAACTGAAATTTAGTTTTTGTGTAACAGTTGGAGTGCATTTTAGAATATGGTTTATTTTTAAAGAAATTCTCTAGGCTACTCAGTTGGGGGTAGGTTTCAGATTTTTTGAATCAGTGGCTGTTTCCTAATGCTTCTGAGCATTCTGCTCATCATTAAATTTTGTTTAGTTAATCTTTTTAAATCCATCACATATTGTGCCTTAGAGTGTGTAGATGCTTTACTATTGAGTTAGTCTAATACAGGTGTTAAGCTGTACCCTACATACCCCCTGAACAGGAATTAATTATTTCCTTGAGGCTTCAGCAGGAGGTTGTTTCCTTGCTGATTGACTGTTAACAACCAGCCAGGCAAGACAAATTTTAAGGGGTCACATAATCTGGTGTCCTCTGTCCTTGGCTGACAACGCCATTGTGGAATGGAGGCTGGGAGGCAAGGACCAGCCCTGTTATGCCTCTTCCCTTGCTGGTGTCTCTCATCCCACAGTGGGGATGAGAGAAGGTACCAGTTCTTCTGCTGGCAGACTGTACCTTCCAGTAAACCTCAGAATGGCTGACAATTCAGCAAAAACTACTCAGAGGCTACCTGGAAAAAGGTACCTAAATTCACTAAGTCTGAGCAAGAAAGAGAGAAAACATGCTTGAGGAAGGAGGGTCCCCAGCTTGCCCATGGTTTTGTGGATGTGATTGGAGCATGAAGTGGGGGTTATGAAGGGGCTCTGCACTCTCCAGAGAAATATCAACCTGGTTTGCCCTTTGTGGAAACCTCCATTGTGGCATTTTGACTTTTGTTCTGCAGATCATTTATTCTGGTTTGGATGAAGTCTGACTGTGTATCACAGTGTAATAAATATCAGGACATTCACCAGTAGGTTATGTTTTTTGTATATGGTCTTAGATACAATTTTGAAAATTGAAATAAATCTTTATAAATTAAGGATTATTTGTACTGTAACGCTGTAAATCATAATAATTATTTTTTACCACAGGTTGTTATGAGGGACAAATATAAAGATCTTGATTTCTTGATGTGTAGAAAAGTTCAAGAAAAGAATTGACAGAATGCAATGGTCTCTCAATCAGTAATGTTTCACAGTGACAGTGTTATTTTATGGAATAATCATTGTACACTTGCTCAGCTTCTGATACTCCTCCTCTACTGGTCAGAGCTGGAAGCAGGATGCAGCCGTAGTGTATATAATATCAAACCAGTAACACATGACTACAGAAGTATTTAGTCAACTTTGCGTGACATACACATATACACTTCAGTTTATCATCCTTTTACTACAAAATCCTCAGTATATGTGTGTTTGTTTTTCTGTGGGTGTTTAAAGATACATATACCCATGTGTATATATGTATAACATACAGAAGTTGAAATGTGGTGTAGCCCTAAGGAACAGTTTGTGGAAGCTGCATCTGGATTTCATTAGTATTTCCAAGAGCGCTGCATCAATTGAACAAATGTATTTATTTTCCCCCCACCCCATTACAGCTGACTAGAATAGATAGACTTCTTCCCCCAAAAATATTCAATATTTTAGAGAATCTGCTTTTCAGGGGGAATTTGCCATTGGCTTCAGTATAAAAATGATCAGATCCTTGGTAAGAATGAGCTGCAACACACTTTTGCAGCTGCTGTAACTATAAGCCAGGAGGGCAGTCTTTGCCCATGGATGTGAGAACGTGGACAACAGGAGGGCAGCAGCATCTGAGTTGCCACTCATACAGAAAGATTGCAGGTGTCAGTGGCTGTATAGCCATGGCACAGATTTCTGAGCCAAAGTGCAGCTGTTTCCTGGCCTGCTTGCATCTGCCCCAATTATCACATCCTGTGCTTATGATGGGCCCTATACAGCTGGCCCCTTCTCCTGCTCCCTGTGTGGGTATTTGAGGAAGCTGGGAGCACTGGAGGAATGCAAGGGCTCACCAAAGACTGTTTGTCATACACCATATCCTTCCAGGGGAGAGGGAGCATGAGAAAACACAATGGCTGTAGGTTTTACTGGGTGTGAGGAACATGAGAGATTTATCTTGGGGTTTCTGTGCTCTGTGAACACTTCTACTTCTCTACTGAAGCTCTGTCCCCCAGGTTTGAGGCTGTTTTCCAGGGTAGGGCTAACTCTAGGCATTTGTCAAGGGGATGTGATTGGATTAATTGAAAACTGCCCTCTCAGGACTTGCTGTGAGATGTCAAAGGATTGGAAACCAGGCTGAAAGGAGTAAGTCCAAGTACTCCCCAAATCTTCTAATAAAGAAATTGCTGCAGTTTTCAGAATAACTAAGTGAATGATCAGGGTTTTTCTGAGAATTAGTTCACTCTGAAAGCCTTTCATTAGTTTAAAAAAAAATCAAGGAAAGCCTGCTTAGTTTCTTTGAATTGGTATTACAGACCACTTTTATCTGGTTTTACATTCCACATAAGGAGTAAATAAACTCGAAGGAGAGCTTGCTGCAGTTTACTTAGTGGTTATGACAAGCAAAGAAAAGTGAAATTTCTCCCTGGCTGTATTTGAATTTTGCAGCAGCGTGGGGTCTGTCCTAATATTCCTCTATGAACTCATCTGATTTACTTTGTACCATGTTAAGGGGAGACTCTTGACTAGTGACAGCGCCTGTAGATCCAAGTGAGGATTTAATCCTTGATGAACATGACTGAAGCATTACAGCACACTTAAAACACCAACAAATCAAAAGTGGGATAAGTGTCTGCAAGTATTATAATGAACAGTACTTAACATTTCTCTGATATGTGCTAGACATTATGGGAAACTCTCGTCTATTTCCACTAGGAGAGGAAAGTGTGCTGCCTCTTCTGACCCAGGAGTCTAACTCCAAATCCCGGAGAGGCATATTAAGAAGAGCTGTCTTTTCTGAAGACCAGAGGAAAGCTTTGGAGAAAATGTTTCAGAAGCAGAAGTATATCAGTAAAACAGACAGGAAGAAACTGGCCCTTAACCTGTGTCTAAAGGAGTCTCAGGTAAGGAATGTCCTTTTGGGGAAAAATCCTTAAAATGGCTTTGAAGGAGGAAAATTGCACAGTGCAGGGGCATCCCTGAGCTGTTTCCTGTGGAAAGACCTCAGTAAATCAATGGCAGTTTAAACCAGGGGATACTTGAACAGTTTCCTGGTGTATTTCCTGTGTGTATGCATTCAGAAATAGATCACACAATTTTCACATGAAGAAACATGACCTCTGCATGACAGAAACATTTCTGTCTCCCTTTTCTTTGGCATCTGACAGAGCCCCTTTGGAAGCTTTGGGGTAGGGAACTGTACTCCATCCCACTGCTCGAAAAGCAGTCGTCTAGGCAGGAAAAAACATCAGAGCATAGATCCTTCCTGCATTCCGCTGAGGGTCCTTTGCGCTCACAGATGAACAGCCAGGGACAAGGCAGTGAACAGCACTTCCTCTGGAACTATTCTGCCCCGAGAGGCAACAACCATTCCCATGGAAAGACAATTGACTGCACAAGGAAAGAGATTTTCAGAGCTGAGAGATACCATAGGAGGAAAAACTTTTCAGGGTGTCCTTCTAAAACACTCCCACTTTACTTACTTACTAATTCACATTTCATGGGATTTTTCACGTGAGTCTGAGTTGGTCTTCTGAAAGATTTTAGGGATTAGCTAAGGGGCTAATGCCTCCAGTGAGCTGTTCTGACTGAACAGCTACATTAATAGTGATGCTGAGTGGCAATAGCCCAGTCTGGAATCTCAGGGGCCTCACCTGTCTTCATATAAAAACAAAGGAGAAGTGCCTGGCTTGAAGAGCACAAAACCTGAAAGAAACTGGAAAAAAATGTTTGTGAGGGCATGTAACAGCAGAAAATGAGCATGGTAGTTGCTGACAGGTGGGATTCTGAAGGTGCTGGAGTAGATGCAGCACTCTAGATTGCAGCTGAAAGACTAAGAGGGTGACAGTACAATTATGTTTCCTTGCATGCAGCAAGACTGAAACTATGTAAGGTATAGGTGGCAGAAGCTGTCTGGGGGACAGAAGAGCCTGGGAATGGTGATGGGAGCTCTCATCATCTTTATCTTGGAGATTTTCAGAACTTGAAAAGGTTCTCAACAATTTGACCTAACTTTGCAGTTGGTTCCAGTTTGCACAGGAGGTTAGAGCTGGTGGTCTGTGGTGGTTCCTTGCAACCTGATGACTCTGACACTGTTGCAAGCACTGCAACAGTAAACAAAAACAAGCAGAGTGTGGTGTTTCTCAGTGTGATGCACAGAGCTGTTATCTCTGCAGGAAGACTGTTTCAGTGGAAATGTGCAATTGCACTCACCAGTGTGCTGCCTAAAAATTTCACAAATGTAGTCAAATTCCTAATAATACAGTTATTTCCTTGGGTTTATTTTCTGTGCTCGTGTTATTCAAGGGAGCTTGGGGTGTAAAAAATAATGTAATGCTAGATAACAACTACTACTACTACAAGAATATAATTTCATTATAGTGATAGACCAAGATGATATTTGTCTCTTTGTTTACTCCCCTCATGAAAGGAAGAGCAGTTGCTGTGAAGGTTACCCCTTCAATTTTCTGACCAGTTGTGCTGGAGGAACAGTACCTGTCATCTAAGGCAATGGTTCTCAAACCTTTGAAAGGATAGCCCCTTTGTCTTCATATTGTCTAGTATCTGAATATTAGACCTAAATGCAAATGTTTAAGGGAAAATAGAACACAATCTGAATAATTTGATTCAATCATCCTCACCTTTCTTCTCTTTATGTAAAACCAGTTCCTGGATGTGTATTCCCCCAAGCTTTCCCCAGCGTTTCATAAATGCCTTTGAATGCTTGTGTTTAAGACTTGCAACTCAAAGTTTTTTAAAAGTTGATGTTTTTTTCTCAAAATCACGGATTCTAGGCAACTCCGGGGGAAACTGTAATCAAGCAGACAAAATGTCTTTAAATCCTCAGTCCAGTGTCCTATGTCACAATACACTTTTTGAAGCTATATGGCCAAGCTGATTTTAGCTATGTTTGTGGAAGGGACAGTCATGCTACTTACAGCCTTTGTTTAATAGAGGCCTTCGTACCACCAGTGGTATCACTTAGTTTTCTTAACGATGATGTTAATTTTCTGTGGAAATTCTTTTCTGTCTAGAAGGATATTGCTATAGGAAACTCTTCTATCCCTAGCTACTGGTCTGTCCATTTTCCAGTCTAAGCCAAATAATCACCTCTTGTAGGTGGTGAAAGTCAAGGAGAATATTTGGTCCAGGTGTAATAAATAGTGATGGGAAAATCCTCAGACAATGTCAGTCATCTGGCTTCACTCGATCTCTACTGTAACAACAAATAAGGAAGGAATGTGAAACTAAGAGGATGGAATGAAAAAACACCTGTTAGGGCAAAGTTGTTTAAAGCAAAGAATGATAATAAACTCTCATTAACTTGCAAACAGGTGAAGATTTGGTTTCAGAATCGAAGGATGAAATGGCGAAACTCCAAAGAAAAAGAAGTGCTTTCTAACAGGTGCCTCCAAGAAGAAGGTCTTCAGGAGAACTACCTCTCACGATCCACCATGAATTTTACCTCCCCGTGCCCATCTGTGTGGGAAGTGTCTGAAAAGCAGGCAAGTCCAAGGTGGAGGGAGAATTCTCCAGGAAATTCTGAAAGACTGAGTAGTACACAACCACCTCCAAGAGTAAATTCATCATAGAGCCCACTGTATCTGTATCCTGACCAAGACACTGCAAACAAGGCATCATCAAGTGTAAGGGAGTAGGGGCAGTTTGTAAATGGAGTGGGAGAGTGCAGGCTTCAGATGAGCAGTCTTTTAAGATTAACAGTATTTGAACTTTGTAAAGCTAACTAGTTTATGCTTCAAAAATATGCTAAAGTCTAACACCATTAAAATTACAAACAACTAATGACTTAAGAAGTATTCTTCAATAGTCAGTTTTTTCTTGTGTCTTTTCCAGTCTTGTACTGACCTTAAAAGTAAAATAGGAACTGATGGTAAGTAAAATGAAGTGAAGAGCATGAAGCTGAATTTGTGCTCTGATCTATACATCTGCTCTGTATGTGATGCTCATTAAAAACACACTAATAGAGAATCACTTTTATCTCTCATTGTAGTCAGACCAATTAATTTCTTCTGTGCATGAGATCAGAAGTACTCTGTTTCTCTCAAGACAGTAAGTGATTTTGGGTTCTTTTTGAAATTCATGAAGTAACACAATAGATTCATATGGACAAACCTAAGTATTTTTGTTGTTTTTTTTCCACCTGTCCTCATCTATGTCAGTATTAAATTAGCTTTAAATAGTATGGTCACAGGTCAGCTGATAACCCTGGTAAAGTACACAATATTAAAGGGCAACCAGCCTACTCTATAAAATATTCCATGTTTAAGTAACTTTGATGAGGGTATGTACTGGGAAATAAAATTCACCCACTCTTTTTTCCCATGGATGAACCTTCTAGCATTCTTAACTCTGAATTTGAGTGTCTTTTTTTGGGCTGTTGGTGGAATCTTTTGTAATTCAAAACTGTAATGACAGTATGCAGAATTGTAGCCAAAATGCACTAAGCAACAGACTGGTAACTGGAAAAATTTATCCTACGGCCATTTCAGAAAAGTACTTATGGAGATGGAATACCGTAGTAGTCTTATTCCTGACTTACTCCTGTTTAAACTGCTGCCAGTAAGGACAAATTAGCATATGTCTGCATCAAAGACAGGACAGTATTCTGTGTAATACAAGTAGTCTCAAATAATACTAGTAAAACTACTTAAAATTATTTGTTTGTTTAATCCAGTTTAAGGAGATCAGTCTATGAATTTAAGTGTATCTTTCTTTGTCTTATTTGCAAAACTTTATAGCTCAAAATGGGAGCATAACATTGGTTTTTCATACATTTATGGATGCCTTTGTTGAGAAGAGAGGCTAAAGATATTTTATGTTACAGGCAAAACCTTTTGGAGAACATTATAGATTTAGGACTATAGGGACTATTTGCTTTCTGGCATTCATACATTTTATAGGCAAAATATTATGATAATCTAGTCTAGCTTTTCTCATCATATATGCCTTGAATGTTTCTGATTATACTTGCCTTGAGCTCCAAATCTTTTGAACTGTATTGTACATCTTCCAAAAAGCCATACCATTGTTGTAGAGTAAATTGTTATTTCATGTTTTACCTTTTGATAGATGATCTGCTATTCCCCTTGTTACATTGTATTATCTGGGAGGTGAAGTTTAGATACATTTGCAGCTAAAAAACTTGAAATTGCAATGATGATGCTTGTATCAAAAAACTCATGCACGATCAGGTGAGTTTTGTATCTTGCCTTGTGCATTTCTTGCCTTCTCAGTGGCCTACTATGCAGTCCTGGTTTTGTATTATGTGGCATTCCTTGCATGTGATTTCCTATGCTTGATTTAAAGAAAAAAGAAATTACAGAAAAACTAAGTTATTTCTTCCTGCATTTACAGAACATCATTAATATAAGCTGCCTGAATACCTATGCTCAGAAAACCCTTCAATACATGCTCTATATACTGTTCTGTAACGTGAGGAGTATATTCCTGTCTTGCAATTGAAATCCCAGAACCAACTCAGATTATGCCCAAAACCTTTGCGGGGACACACATGTGCACACATGGGGATGAATTTGCTATTGAAGTCATAGTCCTGCCCTGTTTGGCCAGCTCCTACCTGAAGGACCAGCTAGTGTTAGTAGCCCAGATGGTTGTGAAATGGCATTGCAGGTATTTCCAAATTACCATCAAATGATTAAGTGATGGTATATGTGTGTGCATCCATTCATCAGTGCTTCCTTTTTTGGAGGAAATCTGTATGGTGGGGGTGATGGAGGTTTTTTAATCTCACCTTTAATTGAAAGGGAGTCTTCCCAGCTGCTCATATTCTTTTACTGCAAGTCAATGAAGCATCAGTGTTAGAAGCAACACTTTTGGAGAGGGGAGATGCAATTTGGAGTGCTCCCTGGGAAATTCTTTCAGTTGATGGTGTTCCAAGGACAAATGTGAACTGCTGTCAAAACTGTGAGCTGATGTGCTGAACAGAATACATCTGAGGCTGTCTCAGGGAGGCACAGATCAAGCAAGGCTCATGCAGAATTGGTTTCACAGTTGTATAACAGGTGTTTTAAATCCAACAAGTTCTAGTTTCACTGTAGCCTGTTAAACCATTTCAAGGTCCTCCAAATCTCTTAACACCTCATATCAGTATTCTTATTCCACACTTAGAATACAGTTTCAATATGCCAAATAAAACATTCTTTAGCTGAAAATGCTGATCAGGCTTTCTTGAAAACCCTAAAAGTATACATGTAAATCTTGAATTATATCTAAGTTAGTCTGATTCAATTAGGATTTAGGCCCATGACACATACAACCTTGATTCCACTCATTTTGCACTATTTAAAACAGAACTTTCCTTTCAGTCCATACTGTGAAAACTTGGTAAATGAGAAATAGCACCCACAACAAATACAAAAATATATTTACAGTACCAGTCTTCTTTGTGAAGGATCAAGTAGTATTTGGTTTCTTCAAACAACGTATGCATACTAGTTTTAGAAAGAACAAAGGGAGCACATGTGTGCAAAATGCCCAGCAGATACTTGAACTTCATAACAGACACAGTGCAATGGTGAAAGGCACAGAGTGCAGCTGGTGTAAGGGAGTGACATGATAGATACCAGTGACGCCTAGGTTAAAACTAGAAGCATGCTACTTGGAATTCAAAAATCTGACGTGATGGATGATCTTGCAGCATGGTTGTAGGGTATCTGATGTATTTCCTATGTGTAGCATTTTGAGACTATAGTGACAGGCTGTGGAGTATTTCAAATTTATTCGGATCCTGGGACTGGGAAGAATTCAGGTACCTCAAATAGCAAACCACAATTAAAAAACTCATCTCTTTAGAAGCCTCAAAGCAGATACTTACTGGGCACCTCTCTGTTCTGGCAACTTGTCAATGCTGATGTAATACAGGATACAACAAGGAAAGGGAGAAAGGGCTGAGACTCAGTACTCACTTTGCTAACTGAGCTGCAGACTGCCATGCTCTTAGGCTGTGCTGCTGACACAGGGATCTCATAGCCCAACACAGTAGCCTCAGAAGCTGAATGTGGATTTCAAAAGTATGTGGTTAAAGACAGGCAGGAGAGCTTCTGTGATAGCTAAGAAGAGGGTGCTGATTTCCTTCTAGGTCTGGCTCTTGGACTTCTAAAGTACATCATGATGCAAATTTTTGCTGTCTGTATCAGGCGCAGCCACAGTCATGTATTACTGCATGTGAGTGACTGTGAGACTGAATGTGAAAGGCCAGCTAGCTCCTCCGTGGACCTCTTAAAACATTGTTAAAAGCTGGATTTTCTGACCATAGCTGTGTCAGCACTTAAACTTTGGTTGTACAGATTTACAGTATAAAATGATACAAAAATCTGAAAGTTATCTTGTTTTTATTGATCCTTTGCCAAACAGGAAATAATTGTTACGATCTGCTGAGGAGAACAGGGCTGCTTTGAAGCACAAAACTGCATTACTAACTTCAGTGTCAGAACAGTAGTACAATGGTCAAATGTCACTCCTGAGCTACAGTAATACATTAAATATGTTTTATCTGCTGTGATTTACTAGTACTGGGTTTTAAACACTAGTTGTAATCACTGTAGCCACACAGCTCCTCTGATGAATGTATGTTCTGCAGTCAAAAGACTCACATAAATTAAGCGCATTCATATGCTTCAGCACCCTCTACCAATTAGACTGTTACTGATTTTCACATACTACAAGGAAAGACAAACCAATTTCATTATGATAGCTGTAAATACAGTGCCTTAAGAAAGGACCAGAGAGGAATTAGTGTCCAATTGACTTGAGACTCAGTTTTGAACCACAGGGAGACCAAAAAGCCCCTGGAGAGAAAGGTTTACAGTGGATGAAATTGTCATGGACTGTGGAAGTCTTTAAATGAGCCTGCTTCTAAGCTATGGACTTGGTGACTGCTGCTGTGTAAGATAAACTGGAGCAGTTAAACCTGGATCTGAGATGCTCCCCATGCAGACTTGCACCAAAATTCATGGCCAGAAAATGGCAATTCCTTGTTTTTATATTAGTTGTAATTCTGAGCAGTGAAGCTGGGCATGGTGGAAGGAACATCTCTATAGTGATCTTCCCATGCTTGCTCAAGCACACAGAAGTGCCACTTTTTATAAGCATCCAACCCTTCAGTACTCCTTCAGTTTTTCCAAGTAATTTTAATTTATAGGTCAATATTTGAATGTACTGTGAGGTAGCTGAATATGAATGTATATTGTGCAAAGAAGACTGTTTCAGTTTGTTTATGTTTTGCTATCATGTGGGCTTAGATAAGAGCTAAACTACAAGTGACATAAGCCACTTAATCTACCATGCTAATATCAGCATATACGAGATTCAGTCCAAATTTAAGATATGCTATCAAAACAATTTAGCACATTACGAAAGGAACAAAATGAACTTTCAGTCGCTGGGAGTGTCTCTGTTCTATCCTTCATCATTCTGAAAAAATGGAAACATTATGATGAGGAAATCTCTGATGTGCAAAAGCCAGTTCTAATAATTGAAAAAGTTAATTGGACTGTACAAAAATGTCAGTATTCTGAGATTATCCTGCAGTATTTCATGGAATAAGGTCTGAAGAACAATGGAGATATTTTTAATTCTTAAATGTGTTTGGTTGACAAGAAAATTTAATGGAAACAGATTGTTTCACAAATGGAAATTACACCATTACTAACCTATAGCATATACAGTGTTACATTTAGTTGCTCATGAGGCCAGTGCTTAACTGGAAGCCAATCCTGATTTTCTGATTTTCTGTTAATTTACAGAATTATTTCTCCTAAATTGATATTCTGATATGCAAGTGATGGATTCTCAAACTCCAAAGCATTTGATAGTGGCGCAGCATTTTACATTATCAAATTCTCCTAACTGGTTATGCTGCTGTCTTGGAGGAAATCATGCTGGAGATGAAGTATTCCCCCGTGCAAAAAGCAACCATCACTGGTAGTTTTGTTTGAGGCATCGGTGGCTATAGAGAAAAACATGCCCTTTTCAGCCCAGTGCTCAGTTGTTTCCTCAATCACAACAGGAAGCAAGGCAATGCTAACAATATAGGAATGCTTTTGTTTTACCAACGTGCCTTGCTGCCTTGCCTTTGCCAAAGGCAAAACTGAAATATAGCACTAATGAGGAGGAATGATTGTGGATAATACTTTGGTGCACTGTTGTTCCTCGTGTGCCACCCACTATCTCATTTTCTCTATTTTCATATTTCTGTACAGCAAAACGTTCCCAGGCTTTAGCACTTTGGAGGACATGAGAGTTATTTGTATGACCTTCTCCGTTTGCGATGTTTTCCACCTGACCCTCAGCTGCTCCCCTTGGGAGGTCCTGCCAGTGGCGGGTACGGCTGATTTCTGACTCACCTTGCAATTCGCTTGCACTTACTTGCCACCAAGCAGGGCCATGGGGGCCACGGCCACGTCCTGTGGGAACGCGGCCGCCTCCCACCCTGTGGCAGCAGCGCATTAGCCTCGTCCGCTGTGCCCCGGGGAGCGGGACCGGACACAGCCGGTCCCGGAGAGAGCTTCTTGCCGTCAGCCTCTTCGACGCCGTGACTCCTCCCGTGTCTGTCCCCTCTCGCCTCTGACGGCAGGGTGGCTGTCGTGTCTTTGCCGGTACGCGGCGGCATTACCCTGGCGCTGCTTGTCTGCTCAATGAAGGTACGGTTGCCCCACTGCAGCGTTCGGGAGCCAGCAGTGAACCCTCGCAGGCATGGGAGGCACACACCGCCAGCGGGCTGCTGTGCTCCGGGACTGTGGCTACACCAGGTGGTCGCATTTAATGCTGCAGCTGTTAATTCCTACTACATCTTCTGTGATTGCAGAAGATGCAGGCAGTTTGAGCATCCCCCCTGTGGTTCTGTCCGTTTGCTCAGAAGAGCCTTCATTTGCTGTCTTTGCAGCTGTGTTTTGTTTCCAGAATTTGCTTAAAATTTGCCCATGGATGCTGCTGTTTTGTTATGTTTTTGTGCTATCTTACTGCTTAAGGATCTGCAGCTAGTAACTTCTTCAGGTCAAACACGATATAACCCATTGCCTTTCTACTATACCTGGCACAGCAGGGAGCAGACGTGAATTGTGAACACTCACAGCTTCTAGCTGCAGAAGTACATTGGCTGTCTACCAGACAGTAGATACCTGAGGACACTGGCAGTTACGGGGATGTAACTGAAAATGTTGTTTCTCTGGTCTTCTTTGACATCTTTTCTTGCTAGGTTTCTTAAGCCCAAATTCAGTATCCTTATTAAATAATCAGCAGCATTTTACTCCCCATTCTTGGCTGCCTGAGCTCCTGCTACTGTAAGCAACCATCAAGATCATGGAAGGCCAGAAAAGAGCATTCAGTGATAAAATAGTCAAGAATATTAAAGATAAATCTATGTTGATTATAACTGCTTGTTCAAAGGGCTCAGTTAGGCTCTGAATGCAAAGAAGTCTTGTTCTATGCACAGCCAGCAGCACCAGCCTGCTGGTAAAAAAATGTGATTTCCATAAAATATCTGACAGCTTTCATATTTTTATTTGCTATGGAGTTTGTCATCATTACTGTAAAACTCAAGCCGTGTGTCAGCATGTGGAATGGGAAAGAGACTTATTGCTACACCATGCTCAGCCTTTGGATTGAAATGCTATTTGGACCAGAATTCTGACTTATTTTTCACAGAGAAACTTTTTCTTTAGGAGTTTCTACTGAAATCAGTGAAGTCATTACAGATATAAAAAAACATCCAAAATTACTAAAAATACTAGATCTTGTGGGACACATATGAAAGCCTACAGAAATCAGTAAGAAGGATGTTGTGAACATAAAAGTTTGCCGTAGGCCCTGCAGTTAAATGAACTGATCAACATCAATGCAACTCTTCAGTGTGAAGCAATATTCTGCAGGTAGGTATATATGTAGAAATGGGGGAAACATCTTCTTTGTGTAAAAATGTACTTTACTTATAGTATATAGATTTACCAAGGTTTAACAAATTGAATCTTACTTTCAACTATGTTGAAAGTATGTTTCACCTTCTGTAAGGTTTTCCATAGGGTCCCACTTGACACCCTTATCTCCAAATTGGAGAAAAATGGGTTTGAAGGCTGGACTATTTGGTGGTTAAGGAACTGGCTAGTTGGATGCAGCCAGAGAATTGTGGGCAGTGGCTCTTATGTCAGATGGAGGCCAGTGACAAGTGGTGTCCCTCAGGGCTCTGTCTTGGGACTGGTGGTCTTCATTATCATCATCAATGACACAGACTGTGGCATGGAGTGCACTCTCAGCAAGTTTGCAGATACAAAGCTAAGCAATGCAGCTGACACAACAGAAGGAGGGGGATGCCATCCAGGGGAACCTGGACAAGCTTGAGAATTGAGCCCTCAAGAACCTCATAAAGACAGACAGAGAGAGTTGGCATTGTCTAGCCTGTAGAAGAGAAGGCTCCAGAGAAACCTCATTGCAGCCTTAAAGATGGCTCATAAAAAGAGGGATACCAGCTTTATACATGGCTAGAGAGTGATAGGATAAGGGGGAATGTTTTTAAACTAAAATAGGAGAGATTTAAATTACATGTTAGAAGAAGTTCTTTACTCAAGAGGATGGGTGGTGAGGCTGTACTGGAATACATTGCCCAGAGAAATTGTGGATGGCCCATCCTTGGAAGTGTTCAAGGCCAGCTTGGGTGGGGCCCTGGCCAACCTGCTCTAGTGGATGGCATCCCTGCAAATGGCGAAGCAGGGGTTGGAACTTGATGATCATTAAGGTCCTTTTCAACCCAAGCCTTTCTATCATTCTGTGTATATATCTAAACTATATGAATCATAATATAGTCATATATAGCCATAATATAGTCTGTCACAGCATAATGTGCAAGAACATTTATTTATCTACTGCTAGAGTACTCCTTTTTATCTGGTGCATTAACCGACATAAACACGATACTTTATTTAGTATTTCATCTGCATTGGTCAACTGTGTCAGATAGCTGCAAAAGGATTTCAAAACCTCTTTCCTATTAAAATAACTGTAAAAGTGATAATTTTGAAGTTCTATTTTTTTTAATCTTCATAAGCAACATGCTGAAGACTACTTGTCAAGGGATTACAATTTAGCAACTATTTTCTGGCATAATCCTACATTTGAGAATTTTTAAGTAGCTTTGTACTTTATTGGAATCTCTCCTAAAACAGTGAATGAAGTCAGAGTCACTCATCATGTTTGCTTCATTACTCATTGATAAACTAGTGCCTTCAGATGATGCCATTCCATTTAATGAATTGCTGATGATCCCCATTGACTGCATCTGTATTGAAAACAGGAAAAGAAGTACAACTTGTAACTACACCTACAACAAATCTTGAAAAACTACTGCAGAAGTGAAGTGAGGTGTAACTACATTGGGCTGTGCTACTCCAGGTCTTTCACATACTTATTGAAGATACATGTAAAGGTCCTTACATAGAATAACATCTTTTTATCCTAATGGTATTTCCACAACTTTTAGACTAGACTGAAATGATTTGATTTAATAGTAATGAATAGTAGGGTGTAACTCAGTCTAAGTAGAGGAACCCCTGTTTGGTAATCCTTATCTCCTCTTGAAGTATTATAGCAAATCAATCTTGAGATTTTTTGGCCACTCACTTTAATGCCTTTTATGAAGGGAAGCTTCTAACATGAGCATCACCCAATGCTGTTTAACCTGGTGAATTCTGCAGACTGTGATCACCTCTCAGAGTAGGTGCTTTAAAACAGAAGCAAGTTTAGAATTTTTCTGTCTTAACAGAAAAACACAGATGCAAAATATGGAATGTGTTAATTTTTGTAATTGTATTTCTACCTTGTGCTATATCCATAGTACAGAGAGGTCAGTACTTCAAAGCTTTCCCTCTTAGTAATACCTTCAAAGGTGCTTTAGCAAAAAATAAAGCAGGTAAATATGCCAAAAGCGTGTAGCTAGTTTTACAGTTTGCTTCAGCTACAGAATGAAGCAAAGGTCAAGCTTTGAGGTTGAATACTACTGAGCTTTAAGGCCATTTTAACCCAAAACCATGGCTGCATTAGGATGATGGAGTTTCCAGTTGTAATTCTGAGTCACCCTAACCAGGGCTGCATTTTAGAGCAGGGTACGATTCAGCCTATTCTAGTGGTGAGCTTCTTATTGTTTTAAAACTTGTATTCCTCACCTGTGTTCATAAAGTTGAAAGGTGATCTACTAGTGTAAGACACTAGTTTATTAATAATTTTTTAGTGAAACAGCAGTGTGGCCATTTTAGAGAATAGGCACAGAGATTTCATTTGTTCAGCCAAAACAACAGTTAATTTTAGATATAAATGAAAAAAAAAAAAAGAAGCAAAGGTCAGGACTTCTAGCTAGTAATGAGAAGACAGAAATGGAAATAACAAAAAATTTCATCCAATGATTTATATATGATCTGCCATAGTTTGGAATGGAGTTTTGAGGTTGTTTTGTGACTGACAGGAGACTTAAGCAATGCCACTGTTGAAGAGAATGCCAACTTGAAGAGTTTATTCCAGCATAAAATTATTGCCTAAGGAAGGAGCTCTTTGCATCAGACAGCAGTGATACTTGAATTACTTAGAATGTAAATCCAAATAAAACTTAACACAATTATTAAGCACTTATCATGGTCTACCCACGTCTTCTCTACTGCCCTGGAAAACTCAAGTCATTACTGCCTCATTTATTAAGCTGCAAAAGGCTCTAGTATTTGTACTTGTCTTTCATATTTTTCATATTAATAAAATATTGCCTTACAGATAGAGACTCCTATAATGCCATCTACATATCTGCCAATCTGTAAGTCAAATCCTTTGACAGAAAGATGACTGTATCTGTAACAAAGTCCAGCATTTTGCTGAATAAGAACTTCCAAGCCCAGCTGGGACAAGACATTGCCCCCTCCTCGAAGTCACCCATGCCACATGACTGGTGTAAATAAAAGCTACATCAAAAGTCTTACCTTTTCTGTTACTTTCTCAACTCCAGTCTTCAGCTCATGTACCATATTGCTGATCTGCTTAGCTTTGCTAAGGCTGTCATCAGGTAGCTCTTGATGGTTCTCAATATGCTGGTTAAAGTGGGAAAGCGGTTCTTTCCAGGCTTGCAAAAGTTTCAGTATCAGGTGAGTTAGTTCTTCTCTCTTATAAATTAAAACAGTAGAGAATGTCTCTGTTACTTTGCAGCAGATCATATGAACACTCTTAGTCTCATTGTGAAATCTCAGTAGGACTGAGATTTACATCTGCAATTCAGTACTTGAATGCCACTCTGTCTTTGGTTATTTCTATATATATATATAATAACACCCAAAAGTTGTATTTGTCTTGCTTTCAGCTAATACGAGGCGGGCCTCATCTCCCATTGCCCTTCCAGGGGACCTTCTAGAAGGACATCTTGGGGGAAGCTCCTCACTCCATCACAACAAAAAACATTAACATTTGTCTTCGTCTGTCTCTTAGAGGCAAAAGTTTCTCCCACTGTGCACCCCAAACTTCACAATTTGCTTTTTCTCTGTATGAACAAGCTCTTCCTACTCTTCTATGAACTAATAATGATTTTTTTCTCTTTGCCATCACAACTGTAATGTAAACCAATTTGTTGTTGTTTTCTTTTTACCTAACTATTGATTCAGAGATAATGACTGTTATTTTTTCTCCTGATTGCTTTTTGTACTTTGCAGTGATACCAATTAACTTAACTTCTCTGCTGCACACGCAAGTTTCTAAGTTTCTGTTCCATAGAGTTTGCCATAACAAAATTAAAGGCTGCCTGTCAGTCATTCAGACGAAGTACTACTGCAATATCCTTATTATAACAAGTATATATGATCTGAGCATAGGTAACCACGTACGGATTTAAAATTCAACAAACTTATGATTCATATGCAATACCTCTGTGATGTGCACCTGTTTGGGGTCAAAACTTAGCAGCTTCTTCCATCCAGATCGTTAATGAAGCTCCAGAAGCATAAAAACCTCTCTGACTATTTCCAGCCCGACTGGAGTGGGGAACCATCACAGCATGATGAATGAGACATTTGGGGGCTCTGACAGCATGGGAGGTATTTTCCCCTTTCTCCAAGGGGGGAGAAAGAAGGCGGTGTGACCAGCGGAGTCCCCTTCCAGGCCCGCGGTACCCCCTTCTGCCCTGTCTCTGCCCGCCGTCGCCGCCGTTGCTCCCTACCGGGATTTTTTGGACGTATTCTTTGCCGTTGGGAGTCAGCATCCCCGACGTGTGGCACTTCCGAGCGGGCTTTCCCAGCTCGTTGTCACGGGCAGGAAAGCGTTTTTCCTACGGGGGAAGAACACCTAAACGTACACCGAGAGCACCACCACCCCCCATCGCCCCATCTTTTCCCCTACCCGCCCGTCGGCAGCCGCTGCCAGGGCGGCGCAGCCTCGCTCCGCGGCGGCGGGGCCGGCCCGGCGCTCACCAGCTCGGCGTAGAGCGCCGTGGAGAGGCTGTGGATCCTTCCCGAGTGCCGGATCACCCGGTCGAAGAGATCGGCCACTGTCAGGGCGTGGCAGCCGGCGTCCCCCGGAGCGCGGACCAGCAGCCACAGCAGCGCCAGCGCCGCAGCCGCACCTGCGGAGAGGGCGGCGGCGTCGGGGCGCGGAGTGTCGCGGTGTGTCTCCCGCCCGGCCCCGCCCCGCTGCCCACCCAGCGCCCTCACCTGCTCGCCCCGCCGATCGGGCGAGGGCCATGGCCATGGCGCTGCGGAGCTCGTGCCCGGCGCGGAGCGGCTGCGATCGGCCGGCGATGCCCCCGCATCTCCTATATATGCCGGGATCTCCCGGTGATGACGGATCTCTCCCCTGACGTGCGCAGCCCGCGGGCACCGTGAGCCAGCCTGCCCGGAGCGGGGCTCACGGCTTGGCAGGCGCACGGGAGCGTCTCTCGCACCGACGAGACCGACTGTCTTCGGTAGCCCACGGGACCCGAGAGGAATGGATCTCCCGGGCTCGGTGGTGGGGTTGCTACGGACCCCCGCAGCCGCCCGCCCTTCACAGCCCGCCCGTGGCCAGAGCGGAGGGCAGCTCCAGGCCCCGCGCAGAGGTGGCGCGGTCAGGTCCGTCCCAACGGCCATCGGAGGGGGAAAGGGTGGGGGAAAGGAGAGCAGGCAAATAAACTGCTCGTGTCCGTGGTAAAGGGATTTATAAAAGGACAGCAATGGGCAAAACGAGGGGTAGGAGACAAGCCTGGTCTGATGACATTCTTCTCTTAGCCATCTCTTCAAATCACAGTTGAGATCAGGTCTGCTTTTCCCTCTCCACTGCACGTGATTAGAGGTAAGACTGCTGAAGATGTAATAGCTGGTGACTGCATGTTTAGTGGTGCAAATGTACCTGCGGATGGTTGGTCCCATGTGGCTAAACGTTCAGTGAGTAGCACAGCAAATTACTTGGATCAGGATTCCTAAAGGGGTGCGAGTCCTGTGGACTTGGTTGGTGTCCTCTATTTTGGGGCATGAGATCCTGAGCAACCCTCAGGACATGTAACAAAAGTTGAGATGCTGGTCATGAGGAAAATTAGTTGACTATGCCCTTCTTACTGGGGTTTTTCACTGCCAAGGGAGAAGTCTGCTTAGAAATGAGGATACGTGTGACAAGAAATTGTTATCTTTCCTCCACAGCCATTATGCTAGAGTTATGTATCTGTTCTCTAGCCCCTGAATCCTGATTTTAATTATGGAGAATGGAGGGAATATACCTCTGCCAGAATGATTGAGATCATCGCTCTCCCCACCTTTTAAGGGCGGCTGGGTGACTTGAACTCATTCTGGAGGTAGAAGACATGAGTTTGACTAGCTCTTGGCCAAGGTCAAATGGAACTCCATTACCTACACTCTGTGTGGATACTAAAAGAATTGGTAGAAAACAAGTAGAGGTAGCTGCTTCTCTAGCCACGTCTTAAAAGTGATTGTCTGCCTCTGCTTCTGCATGAAGTCAAGAGGCATTTACAAAAGATTAACATTTTGAAAGGTTGAAAGCACAGTGGGTCTAGAAGATACTTTTAACCCCTCATTTTTTAGAATTTCTAAAATTAATTTTAAAAGCAGTTTATTAAGATGTGCCTAATGATCTGCACTATCCAGCAGTTCTCATTCTCTTACATCTGCAGTGTCCCTAATGAATAAAACAATGCAGTTAATTTTAGTGGTTTGTGCTGGCAAGCCAGTTCTTAATGGAGACCCATACAGTCAGCCTTGGCAATAGCTCTGAGTTCTTTGGTAGCTGATAAAATGCTTAATGGCATGTGGTCCAGCTGAAGGCTTGGAATATTAATTAGTATTAATTCTAATAATTACCAGAAAACAAGCAATCATGCATATGACAGGATCTGAAAACCATTGGGAGTGTGCATACAGGAAGCACATGGATCAATGACTTATTTTCATTGGCCAATAGCTATTTTCTTTTGTTTTTCATGTGTCTTAGAGAAATCCCAATATATGCAAATCTAACCTTAAAAAGGTTCCTTAAAATATTAAGACAATTTTTAAGTTTTGAAGGAGCAATGAACTTCCACTGTGGAAAATGTAAATTACTTGAACAGCAACTCTGCCCCTTCCAGCCTGCCAAAGATTCATAGTGCAAGATCAACTGGAGTTCATTATGTATTCAAGAATCACTCCTGAATTTACATCATGAAGGAGCAAAAGCTGTAATTAAAAGGTTTGTTTCAACCAAATACTGTCCACTATCAATTTGACCTTTTCCTATAACATAACAACAGGCATATTTTACAACTCAAGAAGGGACATGTCCCACACTTCTGCTCTGGAAGTTGATAATACGAGCTCTTGAATAAAACAGTATGAAAATTATGTAACTTGGATCTTAAAAGGGAAATGAAAAAAAGAGTTGGCTACCCACTTAAAGGAGTCAACCATTTTCTGGAGGCTGGATCTCAGATCCATGTTTTTTCTGAGTTCTGTAAACAGAATCACTTAATGTAGAAATGTTTGACTCTTCTACTTCTCTGCTCTTCTCTCTCTTCTCTATGGAAATAGATGTGTCCAATTCATCTCTCCCACCCTGCTTTTGTATAGTAATCACTAAACTTACTGATTTTGTCTTGATTTGTGTTGCCCTTGGTTGCTGTAGTCTTGAGAATCCAAAGACCTAGACAATACAAGGTAACTAAGAGCACAGATTTTTCATTAGATCTATTGATATAGCTGGAAAAATGGAAACAATGTTTTTGAGCAACATGAACTTTTTCAGAGTGAATCTGAAAAACTGTCTGCTTGACCAACTATCCATTTTTAAAAAATGAACTGTTTGCAAACCTCGTGTTCCTCTGGGTTGTGTATTTTTAGCCTTTATATATTTGTTCTTCTCCTTCCTTCCTTTCAGTCTTCACAGTATAAACATTCTTTAGTCCCCTCATCTTAAAGGAATTTGTTCTTGACTCCAGTTGTGACTCTGGGTAAAATCCTTCCCCATCCTCCATCTCATTAAATAACTTCTCTCACTGAGAAATTGCTTCTATTCACTAATTCACTAAGTTGTGGTGGTGCATGATTTTGCCTGTTGTCAGAGGAGCTCAGGGTGCTGAGTATAGACTGAGCTAGGGCAGAGAAATCTCATTTTCTGTTGCAAATGTAGTCCAGGAGGTGATGGAGCATGTGCTTGACACATAAAATGGAGCAGGTGTGTGCTTCTTGTTCTACTTCTCTGCTGGACAGCCTCTTACAGATGTTGCATTTTTGCCTCGTTTGGGGCTACAGACATGTCTACTATTTGTTACTGTGATTGTAGCATTGTAGAGAGAAACATGGTTTTGAAACATCTGCTCAATTTCAACCTTCTGGAGAAGATTAATTCCTTATCTGGTGTGCCGACTGCTCATGAACTACTGTGCTATTTTAGGCAAGACCTGTACACCCATAAAGATTAAGTGAAAACTGAAGATGTAGACCCAGTTACAAAGTTAGGTCTTTAAGTTCTGGAACCCTTCATTATTATTACAATGTATTATTTTACATCCTGCTAAAGAGGTAGTATCAATTTTGTAAGGACAGAGTGAGGTCTATGTGGAGTACCTGAGCAAAATATTGCCATGCTAAACAGCTATTACTGTGAATCAATGATTTTCCCCATGCTAAGCATCATACAAGTCAAGTGGGAAAATCAATGTCTTAATATTTTATTTATGAAGTGATTTTTTTAGGATAGTGTTTCAATTTATTTTTTAGAGGAGAGCATTTCTGTTCTCATTTCGGTTGGCTTCAGTGGACTTGCTTATATATGTGAATTTAGTTCTATCTGATAGAAGATTTACTTAATATTGATTTGGAAGGAGAGAGCCAATCACAGGTAAAAATATGTTCTATGAAAACTCTGATCTTCACTGAAACTTGAAATCTTAACTTGGAATTTTAGATCCTTTTCTACACAAATTTTAGTTTGTGAAATTTAATTATATCAATTTGGATTATATATTTTATATAAGATTTTGTATGTTTCAGTTTTGCAATTGGCCTTGAATGTGGCTGGAGAAACAAACTGGATTTGAGCATAAAAGGTAGAATCTATAATTAAGATATTTAATACTATTTAGACAAAGAAACTTAAGGAGAAAGTAAGTTCTACATTTTGGGATGTTTAATTCCACTGAATAATGCTCTTATTTATAAATACAAAATATTTCTAAAATATAAAAAGAAAAGAATATAAAAATAGATTTAAAAAGGAGAAAGGCGTGATTGAATCCTACTATTTGAATATTTACAGATGTTCTTAGTGTCTTAACATTACAGAGAGGGGTGAGGTGTCATATTTTACCAGCTGCAGATTTTGGGAAATCCTACAATGGGACTTCATTTTCCTCTAAACCACTATAAAGAAAACCAGTCTTCCCAAAAGAAGCTGCACTCTGGCTATAAAGGTGCATCATCATCTTTATACTTCTTACAGTGTCCATGTAGGGTTGTCTATATAGTGCCTCTGATGTGCTGTAATACTACTACTACTAATAATAATTTCAATCTTAGCTATGTGTCTCCTGATATGAAATGTGTCACTGCTTTGTCAACAGAATCAGTAGTAACATAATAAAAAGATATGTTAAATTTTCGAGAAGATGAGTTTTGTATTTGGAGCAATCTTTTTTGTAGAGAAAAATAAAATTATGTATTTAATGTTTGTAAGTGCATCAAGCAAAAATCCATTCTTAAGCTCATGATCACAAACTGCCTGGAGAAAAATTTCAGGCAAAGTCATTACCTCCCTTCTGAGAATTTTAAGGAAATACAGATATCTCTGTCACACACAGGTTGCAATTTCAAGGCAATGTCCCAGTGCCCACTCAAATCTCATATTAGCTTTGCTGACTTTAATAAACACTGGGTTAGAGCATCATGCTGCTGTAGCTCCACAACTTGGGTGAATTTGCTTTTGGTTCACTGACGTCACAAAGATGAGGTTCAGGTTCTGAGTCTGTATTATTGATAAACATTCCCAGTTGAAAATGAACTGCAACCCCTGGTTGCAGTTAATTCTGTAGTTAATTCTGTAGTATCCATCTGGAAAGAATACATGCTATGTCCTCTGTTCAGGAAATCAAATTATTTAGGGCATTTAGTGAAGTAGGGAAGAAGACACTAGGACTGTCCACAGATTTGAAAATATGCTTCATTTGAATTCTAGCTTCCCATCTGCCACCATATTGAAGTCATCATTGTAGAACAGAAGCTTGTCAGAGGTACCAAAGGTCCAAGTTTTTTATGAGTGTATTATGGACATAAGCTGACTGCAGTTCATTTAACATCTGGCTAGTGTCAGGTGTTGCCAAGATGTGCCTTCCCCACTGACATAATAATATTTTACAGCATAGAGTAGTTGGCAATATCTCAAGCTTTGCTTTTTTCATAGCAGGACTCACAGGAAAAATGACATAAATATATATTTCCTCCATTTTTAAAAATACTTTGTAATTTCTGCTACATTCTTTTCATATTCTCAAATATTATCAGGGCACTTATTATAAAATGCTCCTTGCTGATGTTGGGAATGCTAACTATGCTATGAAATCTTCCTTTGCCCTCTTTATGCATAAAAGCTAGTATGTTTAATGACATGACTGAATGGTATTTTTTCTCATGGTTTCTACTTTGGCTTATTCAACCAAATAAGTAGCTATTGAATTTTGGTTTTCTCCTGTTGTTCACTGTGTGCTCTCATGCCTTATTTACTACCCACTGTTCCAACCCATTCTGAATACATAATCATTTTCCTTTTGAAATCTCTCTATTGCTCTCAAATATATGTCTCTTCACACACATTAATTAATTTATTATACCAGCATATTCCTGAGGTGGAGGGATGCTATCATGCCCATTTTGTAGATAAGCGAAGAGGCACAGTGAAATTACGTACTCATTTGGATAGTCAATTTGCCATTCAAAGGATATGAATAGTACTTGAGGAAGAGCCTCACATCAGATTATGAAAAGCTTCATATATTAGTAATATCTTTACTGAAAGCTTTAAAAGTCTTTTGTTTACGTCCACCTCTGCTCTTCTGAACATACTTCCCTCACCACAACCACAGGGGAAAAATAGGTAATTTCACCCACCTCTGCTTGGAACCCTGAGGTCTGTTTTCAGACATTTTTCTTTTAAGATAAGAATTTGATAGCAGTGGTAAGTTATTATTCATCTTTGGGGAAAGGTGAAGATATTTGCTGACAGTAAGGTGGCACCAAATGAGACCTGGGAACATTTTGTTACATCTTAAGCTGTAAAGGGGCTGTGCTGTAGTTAGAACTATCAGTCTTGTCTCTAGCTCTGAGACATTGACACAGGGTAAGTGTTCCCTTCACCAAATATTCCCAATATATGGATATTTTCTCCAGTTCTTCCCTGCCTTCTGTTTTTGAGATACCTATTCAACCTTGTTGCATACTTTCTTCCCACGTCTTTTAGAAGTCTTTCTCCTCAGACTTAGCTTCTAGTTATCCTGTCTGCCTCATTAATACCTAACCTTCATTCCATTCCTTGCACCAGACCTTTTGCCCCATTCTATTTGCTTTCTCACTAGTCAGGCCTGAAGCTTGACAGAACGTGCCTGAAACTTGGAAGGACAAATTCAGGTCCAGCTCTTCTGTATCTGTGCTTCCCAAACTGCTCTACATAGGACTGGTACACATCCTCTCTGGTTTTGAATCGGGCAAATTCTTCCTTCAGGGTTTCAGAGCACAGCGTGGAAGCAGAGGCAATGCAGATGAAATGGTGCATACTCCGAATTAAGTGTTATGGCCAAGATCTTCTATCCCTTGGTAGCTTAGATCTGCATCATCTCTGGGATGAAGAATGTTGAGTGGAGGTGGGATTGCTTGGAAAGTTTGCAGCGAGTACCGAGAAGGTTATATTGCATGTATACAGAGGGTTTTCCTTTTCCAAAAAGTTACAAATTGACCATAAGAGGGTGAATTTGCACAAGAATATAAAATACCTATCTGAGCTTATAGTTTACAGCTGACCTGTGCATGGCTTCTGTAGAACAAATTCTGTTCCCTTAACTCAAAGGCTTTTCTAGTCCCTGCTCCCACCACCAGCAGTACTCAGCGGTCGAGGGAGGCAGTGAACTGATCTCATACTCCTAGGAAGTACTAAGAGTGTGCACTAACCCAGGTATGGGTTAGCAGATGTGTTTTGATCATTTACAGATGAATGAAACACTGAGTGGAAAAGTGACTCTTCCTAGGTGATGCAAGGAGTTTTCCTGGCTGGAAAAAACCCCATGTCTTTCAGTTCCTGTGTTCTGACCTCAGGAATCCTTCCCTGGACAGACAAGGTGCTCCTTGCTGAGAAAAGACAGGTGCACATGCTTTTGACATTTATGTTACAATAAATATTGTATAAATTGACAAATTATTCAGAATCAGAAAAGAAAAATTGCTCCTTCTTGTTCTCTTAATGCTGTTTTTCTAGAGGTTGGTTTTTTTTTTTTTGGTGTCTTTCCAAATCACTGACTTGTACTTCCATTTATATTCACATGCTTATGGACTTTATTCTTGTGTCATTCCCTGACTGCAGCCATGTGACGGCACAGTGATAGCGAGAAAGCCTGCAGGTTTTCTTACTAAACTGCTGCAGACCATTTAATAGATTGGAATAAGTGGCTAACCTTCCACTTTCTTATGTAAGATGATAAACATAGGTTATTTATAGAGGCTGCTGTCTCTAAATTTGTTGACTGTCACATGGAATGTGTGTCTGTCTTTCACGTGTCTCTGTCAAACTCCTTGGAAAAAATAAACCTACTACCAAATGTTAAGAACCCACTGGTCCTGTTGTGTGTTGTAGTTGACAAGGATGAAATATGACATACTTATAATAAAACTAATTGGAATGAGTAATGTGTATATATATATAATTACCATGCTCATATGTTGACATCTAACTCTTGCCGAAGGAAATAATTAAATAACAAATTACTGTAATGTAACTTATGGCTTCATTCCAGCATTTCCTAATAATCCTTATTGTTCCCAGGACAGGAAATATTTAAAATTGGTGGCCAAAATATCCTTTTAAAAGGGAGAAGCAGTCACGCAAATTAAAATTTACTTTCCCCTGTGCATTTGCTTTAACTGACCTTTGTGTGAAAGAAGTGCAGAGAAGTAAAAATCCTCCTACCCTGAACCAGGCATAACCAGGCACAAGTACAAAAGCTTCCAGTCTGCTCTCCTCATCTTCTTGTCTTTCTGAGAGGAGGAGTAACCATTTTTACTACACTCCACACTGGAACCACAGGACCCGTGGAACTGCAGGGCTCTTCTGGGCTGTGCTGCAGGGCTGGTGTGTCACTTGCCAAGATCTCCACAGCTCTTGGGAGTAGCCTTTCTTGTTTCAGCCAAGCCCAGGAGCAAGGGAAGCTGGAGGCCAAGTACTGCACTTTCTTGTGCACTGGTCCTCATCTGGCGCTCCTCATGCTCCAAGAGTTCAAATCACAAGTGGTGGGGAGAGTTCTTACCCTGAAAATGTTTCTAAAATGCCTGCTGATGTTCCTGTTTTATATACCAGATGGCCTATCACCTCTTAGTACATATCTGCTGCCAGGGTTGAATTGTTCCAGCTGCAGGTAGGCAGGGTAGAGCCTGTCAGAAGAAAGCGAAATCAAAGATTCAAGCAGACCACAGCCAAGTGCAATGCTGTTACGGAGACTTTTGCTCCCCTGACTCCTCTCTGATCTCCCTGACCACAAGATGGAAGAGAAAACATGAGCAGAGACAAAGGGAGCGTGGAAAGGCTTGCTATGGAACAAAAGGGTTTGTGTTTCTGATTAAATCATGATGTTTTAAGACTCCAAGCCTAACCTGTCTTGTGGTGTGGCATGAGGTCAGACTGCCCCATTCAGCTGCTCCCCTTTCTCCAGCGTTCCTGAGTCTGTCTGAGGAGTAGGTGACTGGCTGCTCAGTAGCCCTAACACAGATCCAAGTAACATTCAACTCTTTTCTTGTTGGTAAATCTAACATGGTAAAGTCTATGGTGTTGAAAGAAGTAAAAAAAGTAGAAGAAAATTTCTGGAAAAAATTGGTTTGTGCTAGGAGAACATCTGAGATGGAAAAAGTGTTACAAGAAACATAAGCCCAGCTGGAAGGAACTAACAGCCGTTCCTGCAAAAATGTATCTAATTGCTTTTCCCTGCAATGACCATTTAAAATGTGAAGCTTGGAAAGAATGGGAGAAGTAGGAAGGGAAGCAAGTTTGGGTCTAGAAAACCTGGTGAAAGGAGGAAGATCCCAGATGGCCAAAAGTGTTCAGCATTTCAAGCTCACTGCCCAGACTGGTCTGTCACTCAGTAAATGAGAAGAACGAGCAAACCTTTCTTCGCCTCTAACATAGGCTAGAGAAAGCTTTGTGTTCCCATCCTTTCTGGTTTAAGTTTTCCATTTACTTGACAAGTAGATGGTTGATTGTGTTGGTTTTGGTTTTTTTTTGAATGTCAGGGGAAAAAATCTGTAGGAAGTAAAAAGATAAGAAAATCTAACACTGTGCTTTTCTCAGTGTTATCTGATGGATGCGTTGCAGGAGTTTTCAGTTGTTCTTAGGTTTGCAGGTGGTTTAGTTGATGTTTGTACAAAAATGAATGAACCATCACATATTCACATGGAAAACTGAGAAATAAATTATACTTATGTATCGCCAGCTATCAATGATCTTTAAGAACTGACAATTTCTATTGGTGAATAATTGTCCTAGACTTTGTAGTGGAACATGTGAACCCTGAAGGAACCATTACAGGCAGACTCGTTAGCAAATGCTCATTTCCTTACAGACAGAATATGTTGACAATGAAACTTAATTGCCAAGAATGTATTTGATTTAGAATTACTGAACCAAAGACTGTGAGATTTTTATAGGGAATTTTGTTGTCACACCATCTTTCTTATTTATTTGGGGCCATTAATCATCATACTACAAATCTAAGGCTTAGCAAGAACAGTTCTGGTGGTTTTTTTAATGTGTATAGATTTTGAACTATAGCTATTTCCTCATTCTTCTCTCCTAACATGACAGTAATATTTTCCTCTTTGCCTCCCACTCTCAGGTCTATCATGTAAATGTATGAAAATATACAAGTCACAAACTATGACATTAAGTAGCCATACCATGTTATAGTAACTATTTGCTTGAATAGCAGTATAGGTAAGCCTGAAATAATGTAATTAAAATGGTGTGGTTGTCTGTTTCTTTATCAGTGGTAGAGTACGTGTTTAGGAGGGAAAAACTGTTGAAGAAATGAGTATAAAGATATCGGCTCTGCAGAATATGAAAATATATGTGTGACTGTGAATGTATGCTAGTTGGACTGATCAATGTGACAGCTGCAGGATTACTTTAAGTTACTCTTCAGTACCTTTTAGAGTTGAAGCCTGAAATCTTAAGCATTATATCCAGATAAGACCTTCTGCAGCTGTGGAAAATCCAGGCCCAATAAGACTGACAGCAGCAAGGAAGTCCCACAGAACCACCTCGGATATTTTAGAAGATGGAAGCTGAAATTAAACACTCACAGTTAAGATTTTCTGTTGTACTTAGGATTCTCATTCACATCCAGTGCTAATGCAAAACTAACTCCAGGCAAGATTTTAAACAAATTCTTCATTTGAAATAAAGACTATTAATAATACCAGTGATGTGACAAATGATGTAAACTAGAATGAGGATTTTAAAAGTCAGTAGTGATAGTGAATAGGTTGGTTTTCTGTTTTCTCTATAATGTGTATTGTATGTCATTTAATGGAAGAGAGCTGTGCTTTGGAGTGACATTGTTATCTAAGTAGTCTGACATTTATCAGATGATTTTTCAAAGGGACGAGAAAAGAGAGCAGCAAAGAGGTGGGAAAGTCAGTGGGAGCTCAAGTGAGAGTCTTTGAAAATGTTCTCTTTAATTGTTTTTTAGGTAACGTTTAAATATTGTCTGAGTAGTTCAGTCTATTGTTTGACAAGTTAATATTTTGTCTTTGCCCATTAGCAAATATTTGACTCATACAATTCAAATCATTAAAAGTGTGCTTCAAGCATGAACACGTGTGGAACTAATTTTTGTCTGGTGTTTGTATCATGTGGTAGACTTTCAATGATTAGGAGACATTGAATGAGTCACTTCATAATGCAAGGTTAAATAAGGATGATCTTCACCAGAGTTTATACTGGCTTGAAGGGAAGGAGATCACAGCACAAATTTTTCTCCACTGGTTTATAAATTCACCTTAACTTTGACCTGTAAAAAGAGCCTCTAGTTAGGCAATAGGGAATTTTTGTTTTATATGCTTAACTAATTTTTAGTCATACTTAGACACTGGATGTTGGCCTCACTGTTTTTGTTGCAATTTGTGGTATTTGTCAGTTACATGACAAAGTGAAGTTCATATGAACTAAAGGCTACCAAAGGCCACTAAACTCAAGTCAATCATAAGCAATAAATCCAAAGATGGCATAGAAGTAGAGGTTTATCTTGTAACTAGATTTTTTTTCCAACAGCCAACATGTTTCTTATCTATCACATAGTATGTGTTGCCTTTACTGTTCAGTTTTTATCACTGTAATTTTATACAGCACCACTGATCTCCATGAGGCTGTGTTTGCTTAATAGCAGTGGATCTTCCAGCTCTGACAGGAATAATAATTTGCCTTGTGGATTAGAGCTTTTTCCTCTCATCTACAGAAAACTACTCCAGGACACTTCTGAAGAGAGAAAATTGAGGATACCAGTGAACTGAGAGCTGGTTGTTGAACAGCAGAAGCAGAGCAAGGCTGGGTATTAGACAGCAGCTAATCTTTCACTGTGATCCTTTACAGCCACCTTTACCCACACCCTAGTCAGCCCTTGACTCTGGAGTCAAAGAGTGATGGCACAGCATTTTACACTCAATTTGAAGACCTTGAGGAGGATCAGTGACCAGGATATCAAGTCTGGAGGTGATGGCAAAGTGCCTGGTAAATCAGGAATTAGTACTGAGCAACATATTGAATACAGTGACACTGAAGCTGATGGAACACAGCATCAAGAGGAAAAAGAGCAAAGAGATTCAAAAAACTGTAGTGGGAATGGGAAGCGGGGATGGCAAAGTATAACCAGCCCTGAGGAACAGTGTGGCTGCCCTGTAGCATTGTCAGCTATCAGGATACCCTGACAAAGGACAGGAGTATAGATATGCTCAGCACCGTCTCTGAAGCAGATGGAAGTGACACAGTACAATGGGAACCCAAAGGGGAAAGATGAGGCCATTAAGTCAAATTGTGAGGATATTTGTTGACTAGGTTGAGGAGACCACTATTAAGACTAGGGAGAGGAGCCCACTGTTAAGAGAGACCAAATAGTGAAGAAAGATTCAGGTTTGGCTCACTTATGAGCAGAGCCTGGGGTCACTGGGGGTGGCAGAATTGCTAGAGATGGACAGATGATATGTGCTTTGGCTTGTGAATTCAGTAGGCCACCTGCTTTGATAAAAGTTGTGTAACATTTTAGCACAAGTGAAAAGTTAGCTGAAATTACATGGAATTCAACAGCCAAAAGCAGATTAATTTTTCAGTCCTTCTGGGAGGAATAAATTAAACCCAAATAAAAGTGGTAGTTTCCTAATACAAAGGAAAGAATCAGGCAGTATGACTTCTACACAGTCAAATATTCATCTGGCCAAAGCAAAAAGCCATTCAAACAATATTTCCTCAATTGAATGCAAACCTGCCAAGGCTCCGTGATACTTGGTGATGTATTGATTCAATGTGTATATATTCCCCTTTTTTACACAGCAATGTAAGAGGTATGAAGGTGAAGAATTACTTCTAGACAAACACTTTCATTGTTAGAAGAGTTTAGCATTTATTCAATTATGAACAAACATTATATAAAATCATGATATATAGCCATAAGGCCATAATGGAAGGAGACATTTTGCAGCCTCCCAAAAACTTAATAGAGGTCCACACTTAGTTCCCTTATCAATTATATCATCTGTCATTCACTGGAAAATGTTAGGTTTTGGGGGGCAGCTTTTCCAGCAGTGTATGTAACAGGGAAAATAACAAGAAACACATTAAAGCTTTTGTAGACATTGTTGTTACAAGCTGTAAATTGTGTGAAATGTTTCTAGCGAAAAAAATTCTTAAACATTTCAACAGTCTTGTTTCCTTTCAGCCAAATGACAAAAGAAAGAGCATTTTGATATCTAGCTCTGTATTGTGGTCACAGGCAACACTTGTGTTTGCAATCAAGGAGCTAAATGTCAGCATACTGCTTTTTATTCAGACATGAATTCAGAGGTCCTGGTGAGGGCTCTTCGGATATTGACCTACATGTCTAGTGTGTTACTGATAATAGATTTTTAAAGACAGAAAGGCAAAGGAGAAATTGAGATTCAGACCCAGCTACAGCAGTTAAAGCAAAATGGTTGATGGGAAAAGGGTCATGGCTTCAGGAGTTGCTTCACTGGAAATTTATGCCTCCTGCCTGTAATTACAGGTAGAAAGTTAACAGAGGATTGGCAAAAGTACAATGTAACTCAGAGTAAAGAAAAAAATCGCAGCCTCCTGAACAAGAAAACACTTCCTTTTCAAAATGCTGCATCTTTTTTCTTTGCCAAGGTGGGTACTAAGGAGTATGAACTTAATTCCCCTTTTCTCTCCTTCTTCTTCTTTAAAAAAAAAAAAAAGGGTAAAGGAGACAGGTTATTTTTTAATTTGGGGAAAAAAAAAATCTCCAGGAAATTTAAAGCAGAGGGTTTTTTTCCCCTCAAAAAAGTTGCATTTCCATTAACACATTCAGTTTTATTTACTTTAGTCTGATAGTTGTCTCCTTGAATCATGCAAAATATTAGGGATAAACATAAATATAAATTTATAAAAAATATATAAATTTATAAATATAAATAAAAATTTATATAAATAAATATATATATAAACAAAATATTAGGGATAAACATAAATATAAATTTATAAAAAAATATAAATTTATAAATATAAATAAAAATTTATATAAATAAATATAAAGAGCTGGAGCCTTACTCGTCTTTGATTTATGTTGGACTGACTGGATATAAAAGCGTGATTCTTTAGACAAGTGTTGGCTGTGACAAAATGTACAGTGAAAGAAAGCTTTCAGGAGAGACTCCCAACCTTGTTATTACTTTGTTTATATAAATGGTCTTCCCAAAATTTTAAATTTTACTCCGTTATTTCTTTTTTTTGCATTTTTTTTTGGCTGGTTGTTTTTTTGTTTTTGTTTCCTAGAATTGTTTTGCCTTTAACAGGCTTTCTGGACTGCTGATCTTTTAATTCTGATGTAATCAAGGCTTTCGTTTATGATAATGTACTTCTATTCCGTGACCAGATGATATATCCTATGTTTTGCAAGTAAATGGTTGTAACTGTTGTAAGGTATCAGCAATTTTATCCTCCTGCCAATCCACATTAGTCCTGCAATGTTACATTTAATTTTTACATTTTGCACATTTTCTACCTCCGTTTCTTTTCTTCTTCCTTCCTTTTTTTTTTTTTTTTCCTATTCTGTTATCTGGTAACAGAGCGTGGTTGGGCACTGGAACAGGCTCCCCAGGGAAGTGGCCAAGGCTGACAGTTCAAGAATTTGGACAATGCTCTCAGGCCCATGGTGTGACTCTTGGGGTGTCCTGTACAGGGATAGGAGTCAGACTCGATGATCATTGTGGGTCCTTTTCAACTCAGCATATTCTGTGATTCTGTGAAACCATTGCATGTATCTGCATCTGTGTGAGAGAGAAAGATGCGGAAGGGATGGGGTCAAGTTGTGAAGGCAAAATGCTGTCCGGATCATCACACAGAAGAAGACGATGTGGACTTTCTGGCCTCTTGTGGGGGATAGATGTCAAGTGTTGAAAACATATGGGGTTGCTTGTGGGGCTCTGAAACCAGCCAGGGTTTCTGAGGGTACAGTGGATGCCACAAGCCCTCTGAAGATGTGAAGATGGGACTGTTCTTTTAGAGGATGGAACCTCAGGCTGTCGATATTGTCAAGAAGTTTGTGTGTTTCCACTGTTTAAAGTACTGAAGATCTTTTATTGATGGGTTTGACATCACAACTCAATGGAGGAGCTCTTGCCAAGAAAAGACCACCTCTAACCACTTGGAAAACCTTTGGAGGAAATGTGATGAAGAATGGAAAAAATTATTACCTTCTACCCATTTTTTTATAAAACCTCTATCATAGGATATATATTTCCTAATTCATTTCCTACGTTTAATTTTTTAAGCTTTTTGACTGATTTCCGTTTCAGCCACAATAAATGCCCAATTTTTAATGGCTTTTCTTGCCACAAGATGGCAGTGCAATCCTTTAGATAACAACACGGTAGGGCTGCAAACTTCATTTGCTAGAGACAAACTTTCAGAACAAAACAACGCTTTGAAGGGACTGTTTCCGGGAGATTTTACAGTTTAAGGGAAAGGGGTATGATAGTTTTTTAAAGTGTGTTATTTATAATCCTGACCAAAATAATTCACCTGATGCATGAACATACACAATTGCTGTTTAATTCTTGGACACATAAAACTGGTTCCATTAAATAGATTTGTACAGCAAAAGAAGGATTTTGTGCTGATACACTTTATATGCATCCCAGATGGTTGCAATATATGGATGGCTTATTATACTACATTTCTTTTGCCTTTACCTAAATGCAATCTCCTGCTGCCTGGAAGAAAGTTGGATCTCTTAGTGTGCCTAACTGCTTTGTGGAATCAAGATACGAGACCACTTCATAGCTTGACATCTGGCACTTCCTTAGCTTCCCCAACCTCCCTGCTGCAGTGTAAAAATAACCACAAAGCATTGTTGGGTTTTATTTTTCTTTTGTCAATGACCCAGAAGTTTCCATCTACATACCAGCTAGGATCAGCTCTGTGAAAAAATGAAGAATCACAGCTCAGGAAATGATCCAAAGGCAGCAATGTAACAAAATGAGCCCAGGACCACAGTGCACTCCTTCAAATGCTTCCTTCATAGAACTGTGGTAAGCTGTATGAATTTAAAGTTCCTTGAAGGAGCTTTCCATGCTTTTTACATACAGCCAAAGGCACTAAAGATAGTTTGAAAGGTGAACTTAAAAACCTGCTTCTTGTTAAGAATTTAAAACACAATGCCTGTCATCAGCATATAATCAGCATATAATAAAGGCAATTAAGGAGACACTACTCTATCTAATTAAGTATAATAAGATATGTCAAAATGTCTAATTTTGTTGTGGCATTGATTTGCAAAAGCTTTTTAGGTAAGGCACAGTTGAAGCCTGGGCTTGGTACTCTGAAGCAGCTGAGCACAATTCTGCTCACTGCCATGATTCTGTGCGACCTTGGTGTCAAGGAGATGAAGAGAACAGGGAGAGCTGTTCTTCTCTTGATGCTTCATTCTCATCTCTGAAAGAAGAATTAAAATTCATCCCTACTTTCTTATCTGGTTATCTCACCTATTTTGAACATAAGTGCTTTAAATGCTATTGTTTCTGTACTTTTGCAAAATTAACTCAACTAAATTGCATCTTCCAGCAGTATGACAATACTGCTAACATTGTAATTAAATGCATTATCATTGTAAGAAATAAACTTGGATGTGACTTGGCAATCTTGTGTTAGGGAAGACATTTTCTTATGGATTTATTATACTCATTCAGTGTTACAGGATGTCCCTATTTAGGTGCTTGCTGATATGGGGATTTTTTTTCTTCTCAGAATACTTCAGTTTGCCATTTTCTTCTAACAACACCACATTTTTCTGGCAGCATAAAATGTTACAAACAGGCCTTTTATTTAGCTGAATTACTATCGACAGTCAGGACAGGTTAACAGGAGATACACTGACATGCATGGAAGATTACAGTCTACTACATACTCTATAATTGATAAAACATTTCAGCTTTTGGGAATTGCTTTCATAAAGTTTATCCTTGTTTGTAAAAACAACACTCTGTTGATGCATGAGAG
Source organism: Entomyzon cyanotis (assembly GCA_024500445.1). NCBI lineage: Eukaryota > Metazoa > Chordata > Aves > Passeriformes > Meliphagidae > Entomyzon > Entomyzon cyanotis. Next base: position 28,635,066 of record JAKEPQ010001018.1, read on the forward strand.
GTATGTTTATTTTCTAGTTTAAACCTTTCTAGGCCAGATACCACATGGTCTGCCTCCATCTCCTTGACATACAGAATTACTTAGGATGGAAAAGGCCTCCAAGAGCATTGAGTCCAGCCTTCAACTGATTCCCACTTTGTCAACTTTGTATTAAGAGCCACATTCTAAAGGACAATCTAGAGCTGTCCTGTGCAGCATTCATGGCTCCTGGATCTACTGGGGGGTTGTGCAGGTAAACCCTAGCTGCAGCCACGAGGCTGACCCTGGCAAAAGAGGCAGACAGCAGTGGCCTATTAGCTACAGAATAATCACAGAGTTCCTCTCCAGCCTTCCCTAGTCCACTAGTTTGGGCAGGTCAGGGCCCTGGGATGGTTCAGCTTGCACTTTCCTGGGGACCCCATGCCACAACAAGAGATGGAGAAGATATGGGGCAGCTGAGACTCAGGGGAGACAGTGACCCAGTGCCACCTCAGAACAAGGTGTTTACTCTGGGGCAGCTGCTGGGGAGCATTCAAGGATGTTCTGGAAGATGGAGGGATGTGGGTGCTTGTGCTGGTTTGAAAGTAAACCAGAGGGAGAAATTGACCTCACACAACTAGGTTGTGAGAGATTTCAAGTTGGAGTTACAATTTAATAGAAAGATTACAATTAATGCAATGATACAGAGAAAGCGGCTTAAAACCACAAAGTCAGAGTACAGCCTGGCCCCTCTTGGTCAGGATGGTGGTTGCAGGTGGTTGCAGTCTGATTAAGCAGTGGTTGCAGTCTTGTCAAAGGCAGTGGTCCTGTGGAAGGTCTGGTCCTCCTGTGGAAGTTCATGTCTTCCTCTGGATGTCCAGCGGCAGTGGTGGTCCCAGTTCCCAGCCCCCCAGATTATATATCTTCAGATCCTGGCAGGAATGTTCAGTACCTCCCCCAGGGCAGGTAGTTTCACAATGGGATGAGGCTGTCCTGTGAGTCACAGGATATGTTTGGAGTCCTTGGTGGTCACTGCAGCCATCTGTTCTGCTGGTGCCATTGAGTTCATGATGGCCCCTTAGCAGAGACGACCCTCTCAAGGATGGGTGGGACTGTGCTGCCTCTTCCCCAGAAGGAATTACTGGGGCTGAGTCATTGGTGTGGAGAAAAAGAAACATTCCCTGCCACCTCAGGTAACACCTAGCTGGTAGTCTGAGGGGTGGGGCGTGCACCGGGCAGCTGTTGAAATGACCCACTGTTAACAGTTCTCCAGGAATAATGTAGATGTGTGCAGAGGACACAGTTTGGTTACAGCCATACTGGCACTCTTTCTCATGTAACCATGACAGCGCTGGATGTGCTGGGTTGGTTGGTTGGGTGGGTGCAGGTTGACCACCTCCATCTTAAGGAAATTGCCAAGCTGGGAATGGTTTGTAAATAGAAACTGAAAGTTCTCAGGCCTATGAGTAACAAGTGATGTCCCTTTTCTCTTAACATCACCTTGTCCCCCTGTTTCATACTGTAGGAGGAAGAACACGAATGCAGGAGACCTAATTAGAAAGAGCTGAGCTGGTGACAAGAACACCTACACTTGTTAATGAAGCATGAAATAAAACCACGTATTGCAGCAAAAGAAAATTAATATTGGCCACAAAACTTTCTGTTTTATAAATTGTAGTAAGTGTATCTGGTGCAGTATATAACTTTCAATAGATTACTTTGCTTCAATAATCTTGGAGGACAGACTCTTCATTATAGCTGGAGCCTGTAGCACAAAACCTGTCTGATTATAAAAGACCATTTTAACCAATTTTTGTGACCAAGTTAAAGTCTGTTTTGTTTGAAATTCTCCATCCTGAGATTATAGCCTCTCAGCAAAATTATTTTAACAGTTTTGGCTAAAGCAGCTTAGCCATTCACTGAGATTGTTTTGCTCACCAGCATGGGGTAGGAGACCAGAGACTAGGGAGTAAGCAAGGACATGATGGAAAGTTGGATCATTCTAATATGAATACTGAGACTGGGTGTTACTTGGCAGGAAGAGACAGACTGGAGAGAAATTGAAGAGGGGAAAGAATTCTTCTGTAAGGAAAACTAGCACTGAGATAAGAAACTTGAGATGTGGAAACAGATTTTCTGGAAAAGAAAACACAATTGTACTGAATGGAGAGGAAAGAGACTGACAAAGAAACTTGAGAGCAAATTAGAGCTACAGAAATAGCAAAAGCCCTTGCACTTGTTATTCAAGAGCTGGAGAAGAAATAGCCTCAGGATAAGGACAAGTAAGCAACAAATCAGAAGCAAGTTTGGAAGAAATGGTCAAGGAACATCACATATTCCTCAGTACTGGAAAGAAAACCGTAAGACTGACAGCAAACATCTTTAGTATCTCACCCAAAACTTATTACCAATTTCTCAATGTACAGAATTTCATTGCATAATATTTATTTCCCTCTTTCACTTTTTTTAAAACAAGAACATATATACCAGACTTCAAAGGAGAGGTTTGTCACATTAGGGAAGGAATTATTAAACAGGGACAGATGAGGTCTAATTTCTACACACTCTGAACTCTCTCGGACAATGACTTTTCGTTTCCACCTTGACTTTTGTTATCACATTAAAACATCCCATATATGCAAAACAATCTTCACAAAAGTCCCGTGAGTTGGGACATAGGCTAATCAGTATACTCTTCCGCAGATGAAGACTATAAGCCTGAAAGTGTAAAGAAAAAGCACCCACTGGTTCTGAAAAGTTTAGGCACTGGTTTTCAGAGCAAAAGTTCTTTTCATAGCACTCTGACTGGGAGCTTCTGCTCCAGAATCTTAGGTTTTGGCTGGGGCATAAAGAAGTCCTCCAATAACCCTATTTTTTATCTAGCTCACTTGATAAAACACATACTGCCCCTATCAGAACTAGAAACTTTGCTCTTTAGTGACCCTACACATCATCATACCTGACAGAAAAGGAAAATCTTGGATCCAAGCTCCAAGAGTCTGGCCCAAAGGCATGAGATTGCTCATGTTTCCTCCCTCATATTTGTAGCTCTTTCCATGTTTCCTCACTCTCTGCAGGTACTCTGATTTTTCTGTTCCTGAAGTATTAGTTGATACAGATCACTTCAAGATGGTGTTTCCTGTGTTTCCTGAGTCTTGTTTCCCCTTTCTGACATTTTCTTCTACAAAATTTGTCAGATGCACAGAGCATCTGCATTTGCATGCTGCTAATGAACTGCCCGTGGATGTTCGGCTGCACTTCTCACCCCCTCAACTAACCCAAAGATCCTTGTCAGGCACCTGAATAAACATCCAGACATTCCAAATACACCTCTCCTGAGACTGCTCTGTGATTTTTCCAGAAATCCCCTGTGTATACATGTTAGACACAGAGGATCAGGTCTACGTAGGTGTAAAGAACTGTCGTATTCAGAAATGTGCTGAGATTTGAAAATGCTTGTTTACTGTGCAAGAAAACACCCACAAAGAAGAGCATTAGATTTAAATTATGTGCATTTGCTTTCACTAATGACTTCCCTTATGCTCCTACTAAATGCTTACTAAACAATGATGGTAAATTCCCCAGGGCCCAGGCCATCCCCACGCTGCTGCTATGATGATCCTCACTGGTTACTCGGCTTTTGTCTTCTCCTTCCCTGGCCAGCCCCGTCTGTAAGCTCTGCTGCCACCTGTCATACAACAAGGCTCTGTGCCACCCAAGCCATGCAGGTTAAGAGACATCTGCAAAGCTCTCATTCCATTTTGCTCCTTGCCAATCTCTACTTAAAAAAACCCAACCCACAGTTTCTAAACCCTAAGCCTACAAGGTTATTATGATAAGGGGCTAAAAATTCACGTTCAGTGACTTAGGTTGTTATTGTTTCTCTCATCTGCCAGCATGTTCCACACTAGGTGATGAACTTTTTATAGCAGGAACTTCTGGTGCTGATATAAACATGCAGAGAGTTAGCAAAGGGTTCTAAAATTGCTGGACTTTTTTATTGTGTGTCCAGTCATAAAATGACTTCAGCAATTGATGGCTGCATTGGCATAATTTGGAGAGATTTTGCAGGAAATGGATAATTCTTGCTTTAATTTTTCCTTGTATTGTTTCTGATTAGGACCAGGAAGGTCATTAATTCAGCATAGCCAATTAAATTCCGAGGAATTGCATTTTTCCCTTCTGAACAAGAGTAATTATGCTGCTGCTGCACTAGCTGTAGTCTCTCATGCTAATAAAAGCCTGGAAAACAAAGCCACAAAATCCCTGTTGATGATACAATTTTTTTTTTTTTAAATAGGAAGGAATTGTAAAGAAGGTGTATTCACTACATTCACCAGCATGATGGAAAAGCACACACTGACTTCTTCTTTGCTTTTACTGAAGCTAGTTTAAAAAAACTCAACCCCCAAATCAATGAGCCCTCCCCTTGCATCAGGGCAGCAGAACAAAACTAGGCTCATGGTTAACCATCAGAATAATTTAAGCCAAAAGCCAAAAGCTGATCACTTCACTTTTCCATTTCTGTACCACTTCACTGTTTCTTTTCTTCAACTACTCTCTTCCTCCATCTCCATTTGGGATACATTGGGAAAGACATAAAAAAACCCTATAAAACACAAAATGACTGAAATGAGCACAAGTATAGAAAGAAAAGGCAGCTGCAAGAGGACAAAACAGTTGAATTAAATACATCATAAGGAAAAAATTCAAAGGGCATATTAGAAATTATTACACGAATTCAGCTGACATGTGATTTGTCATTTGGGACGTTTCACCATTGCAGCTGAGAGTCCTTCACAGAATGAATTGTAAGTGTTTGGGTACAGTATTTGTTACCATTTCTAAGGGAAAGGAGATCTGAAAATAGGTCTAGTTAGTTCACAGCTGATATTTTCACTTGAACAAAAATAGCTGGTGTGGGGGAAGGGATCATGGAGAGTGGCAAAAAGCAGGGGCTAGTGGGTGTAAGCCTGAAGGACTGTTGGAGAAGTTGCTCTCTCTGCTGCAGCAACCTCCTTCCAAGGTGAACATATGCTGTACAGCCTCCAAAAAAGCAAACAGTTTGTGGGAGGTTGTTTATAAATTAGATTAAAAGAAGCTTTAGCAAACTGTCCCTGTCAGCAGGAGGGTGGACAACCTCCCTGTTGGTCTATGGCCCAAAAGGCTCATCAGTGAATCACCACCTGGGACTGAAAGAAGCTGCAGTCTCTGGCTGAGGCTTCAGCAGGCTGGGTTGGAGGAAAGTGAGATGTCCAAACAACCATTCTTTAAAATGTGGTGTGAATCCTGGGTGTACTCAACATTCAATTTTCTCACCTCCTCTGCTGCCATTTCATCTCTGACACACCCTTTGCCAGCTGTGAGTTCTTATTTATTTCTAAGAGGACTTCTTTGGGCAAGCTGAGTGTCTAGTAAGAGAAATCTAGTTTCGCTTTATTTTCTCTGTAGTTTCAGGGACTTTAAACCCTTAGTTTGCCTAAAAAACTTGGGAAATTTTGAGTTAAGAAAGACAGAGAGAATGGTTTCACCAAGGTAATTGGGCTGCAGAAGTGACTGTCTAGATCATGGGACATAACTGAACAGAGTAAGTTCTCCTATATTATCCTTTTGAGCTATCACTTGTTACCCCAGCTCCAGAAAGGGAGAGAGGAAGTTGATACTTGGAAATTGGACTTAGTTGTATACTTCCTGTTCACCTCAGTTTAAGGAAACACCATTTCTTAAGATAATGCAGTGTGCTTGATAAAAGCTCCAGTTAAGACCTTTAAAATGATTCAGTCTTTCAGAAGAGACCCATACATCTCTGGGAAGTACAGATGTCTCATTGCATAAGGCAAAGGTGGTGGTAGAATTTGGATCCATTTTGTAACTTGCTTTATGCTGTGAAAAACTTGCTCTGCCTGATGATGAATTGACACACATCTAGGTCTGAGCTGGTGTGGTTTAACCCCAGCCAGCAGCCAAGCCCCATGCAGTTGCTCACTCACTCCCCCACCAGCAGGATAGGGGAGAGAACTGGAAAGGGTAAAAGCTAGAAAGTTGTGGGTTAAGATAAAGAATATGAAAAGCAAAGGCATGCATAAGCAAAACAAAACAAGGGATTAATTCACTGCTTCCCATGAGCAGGCAGGTATTCAGCCATCCCCAGGAAAGCAAGGCCCAATCACATGTAATGGTTATGGGGGAAGACAAACTCCATCACTCCAGAAGTTCCCCCTTCCTCCTCCTTACCCCTACTGTATATACTGAGCATGATATCATGTGGTCTGGAATCTCCCTTTGGTCAGTTTGGGTCCCCTGTCCAGGCTGTTTCTCCTCCCAACCTCCCGGGCACCCCTAGTCTCCTCCCCAGCATGACTGTAAGAAAAGCAGGAATGTCCTTGGCTCTTTGTAAGCTCTGCTCAGCAATAACAAAAACATCTCCATATTATCAACCCTGTGTTCAGCACAAATCCGAAACACAGCCCCACACCAGCCACTGTGAAGACAACTAATTCTATTCCAGCCAAAACCAGCACAGCTGGCCATCTAGACTTCCTTTATAGAGAGAAATTGGGTCTTCTGTGCTATTATCATCTCACCCTGAAGCCAACATCCAAAGTGGGTCAGATGACTCAAAATCTAGAAGTGTTTCCTTCAGATGAAGGGAATTTAGCTCAGATGGAAGCACTTGTATTGCAACTGTATCAGGTTAGGTGAAATGAATACACCTATCTACCTTTCTTTCCTGGGCTGTAGAAGACTAGAAGTTTTCTCTAGAATTCAATCCTTAATTTCTTTCTAATTTCTATAGTTCTATTGGGCCATGTTTCCTAGACTGTCTGTATGAGATTTATGGTTGCAAAGCACTAAGATTTTAATTTTCTAGAGCTCTCAAATCTCAGTTATATAAAATTATTTTCTGCAAGGATCATGATACAGTTTATCTTGAACAATGTTTGGTTGCATTTTTAACGTTGGTCCATATTAACAAAAAAATATTCCCTTTATCAGCTCTTCTGTGACAAGAGAAATATTGAAGAAAAATTTGAATGTTTTCCTCCACAGAAAGATAAAGCTGCAACCCAATCAAACGCAAACAGGAAGGCTATGTTATATCACAAGATCTTATGCTCTGGGATGAGAGACAGATGTGCTGTAGCAGGCCATGCTGGTGCTGAAGTATAGTCATTACAGCCCCTCTGAACTGTCCCTCCTTTCCATCTAATAAATCCATACCTGCTTCACTGTCATCAATGGAAAGTCAATCCAAATGAGAGCTGGAATAAAACCACAGTTTGCTATTCAATTGCAGTGGGGGAAATACTCCCTCTTCTGGGGAAGGCCCAATGTCTGTCACCCACTTGCCTTTGTACATAACCTATTCACTCCTAACTAATACAAATGAAGCATCAGTCTACCTGTCTCAGCTTTCAAAATGTCCCACTGTTGCACCTATCATCCCAATGCATGCAGTGATTATAATCTGCTATGAAATATTATAATCTTCCACAAAAATACTAAATTTCCCCCCTGGTTATTAATCAGTTCTGTGTCATGTTCCAAGGCACGCACTTACTCTCTTTTCTCACAAGCAGCATTTGTATGACACAGAAGTCTAAGCAGGTAGAAAGCTGCCACGAACAATGGATAGTTGTAGAGACACTTAGCTGTCAGACAGGAGATCTATGATGCAAAACTCTGGACATTCAGTTCATACCGTGATGTGGTTTTCTTAATATTTTTAGAAACAAGTGTGCAGCATGTAGAAAATATACTAGAAGATGAAACACAGCTCTGTATTCCTGAAGAAAATAGAAGTCATGTGGAAAGTTAACGAAATTATTCTTCTTTCTTTTTTTTTTCTCATCTGGAAAGGAAAATAGAGCTTTTTTCCCTGCTCTCCCAAGATTGATGAAAACAGTGCATGACATGCACATCAGGAAAATGCACCCTGACATTTTTGCAAAGAATATGCATTGCATGTTGAGATATTTTTGCTATAAAACTGACAGTTTTGGTGCAAGCTGTTCCTGCCATAACTATAGGGAATGGAGTGCAAAAGGGAAAAGTATGATTTACACTATGCACATTTGAAATGAACCTGACAGGCTACAAGGTGGCTCATGTAAAGGTACCAGAAGGTATCTAAAACTAGTTCCTGTGCCTTTTATAGAAAAGCATCCCTAAATACCACACTTGTAATGTCACCACATTACAACTGATTACAGGAAAATCACAGATCTCTTTACAGATTTTCACATGTATTATAAAAGTACTGGTGTGGACTAGTGAATCCAAGGCTTTGTGAGATTCCTGCTCTTCTCTCAAAACACTCATAGCACAAGACCAAATTTCCTTTAACAAACTTACATGAAAGAAGACTGCTTGTTTATGAAAATATAACAAAGTTTGCCATGCTATGTCTACATAGTCCTAAAGACTTTTTACAAGAAATAAAAATGGTAGCAGTACTTGTTGCAAATTAAACATTTGGCTGCACAGAATGTATATCTATCAATTTTAAATGAGACTACATAAAAAAAATTCTCGTTGTATAAAGGTTATCATGTAAGCTATAATATATTCAAATTCAACACAAAATATCATTTTACTAATAAATTCCTTATGCTTTGAAATTTCAAAGAAGTGAAAAGATCTTTAAAAAGCAATGATTAAATATGCAAATACAACCCTTGCAGCCTTTTTTTTCGAGAGATGTACCTTTTAGAAAACTATCTGCAGAGAAATCTTACTTTTTTTCTCATTTTTCTTCTCCGCCTCTTCCATTTTTAATGATGGATTGCTGTACAGTAGGCTGAACACCACACAGCTTCAGTCTTCCCTATTAAATTAATCTAGGGAAAGCATCAGATTTCTAATCTTGGACAGTCTCACTTCCATTCTCCTATTGCTTCAGGGCTCACCTGCTGTCAACTCAAGCTAAATCTTTCTCATTTATTCGCATGAACCACCAACTTTCATGAGACTGCCAAAATAAATAAGACCAGCAGTATATGGCCCCATATTTATTTCAGTGATGGATTTCTTCAGTGTGACTTCTACACAGCATGACAGTGAGCATGTGAAACAGTGGAGCTCTGCTCCTCATACCCACTAGTTTCTAGAACAACATGATTTTTGTTTTCTTAGCATGAGCTATTTAGTAAATATACTTTTTATTTTATAAATTTTGTAAATATACTTTTTATTTTGTAAGAAATGTGTAAGTTAGGCACATCTTCCAAGCTGAACTCAGTATTTGTGTTCCTTGGTATTATGGTCTGCTGCTATTCTACTCAGTACCTGCTGGGGCTCTCTTTCAAAATTTTTGACTTTTATATGCCTGTTCTAGTTTGACTCCTTTCTAGACATCTTGCATGGGTCTTGTTTGGAAAGACACGTGATTGATAGAGCTACTCCAATGAAGACTGAAATTTTAAAATTCACTCAAGAGGTGAGTGAATATGACCAAGAAGAAGCAAAATATGAACAAGAGGACAAAGAAGTAGAGGAAGAAGAATCCTTCACATTCAGAGAAGCTGCTGCATATCAGCTGGAATTGGAGACACACAAAAGAGCTGCAGCTCAGTTGCATCCTTTGGTGCTCATCCCACTGGAGTACAGGAAGTGAGTCCTTGATTTCACAGAAGAAAGCTGGGACTAGAAACATAAAATAATTTAAATGCCCCTGTAGCAGCTTGGGATCCTCAAGGCTTCACCTCTTGTGGTCTTTTTACTAGACCCCAGACTGTATGTCTACTAATCTAGAGGTTCTCCTGGGCCTTGGTGGCTCAGCAGGCCACTGCAGTAAAGACATGGTTGTGACCAGCAGCCTTGAAACGAGTTGTTGCTGTTGAGCGGCTAGCTGAGGAATGACCCAACGTCTCAGACAAGGAAAGAGAGAAGAGAGCTTTATTGTTTTGAATTCCATATATATAGAGTTTACAGAGGTGCCCCAGATTGGTCAGCCCGAGACCTCCCCCAGGCCCAATTGGCCAAGCCCGAACTGACCCAATCCGGAGAAGTTGTTTGCAAAACATCCAAACTTTATCTTGTTTATGAAATATAGCAAAATGTTCCCACGGGAAGGACCTGTGCTAGCCACAATGAGTGATGTGCTTGACATTAAATCTGGCCACCTTTCCTTTCAAAACGCTAAGTGTGAATAGTAAAGGCAGCTACTGCCCAGGGCATGAGAGAAGGCTGAAACAGGGCAGAGAAGTACTCTGGATCAAGCAATAGCAAAGAGTCTTGGCATCCCCTCTAATTACTTTGTTGAATCCTAGAGGAGTGATTCTCTGGTTTACTTGAACAGCCCATACAGAGTCTGCCTTCTTCTGCTTGCTGGAGACACAGGGCTTAATCAGTCTCCCAGCTCTTTCTCTCCCTCCCTTCCCTTTGCATTTTTCTGGAGCTGCCATGCCTGTATTGATGCTGCCTCCCTGCACCTCCAGCACAATCACCAGCAGAGTGACTGTACCAGGCTGCAAGCAATGGCACAGCAGGGGAGGGAGGAGAGGGCAATTCAGCACAGCTGATCCAGAGCATGCAGGGAGAGACTTACCTGACTTTCGCCTTTTCCTAATGCATCTGGTCGACACACAGAGCTGCATCTTGTTAAAAGGCAGAAGTCGGGCTAGAAAAGCTGCTGTTGCTGCCTATCCCCATTCCTACATTCAGTGTAAGGTTGTCTCGCTGCTAGGAGAGACCCTCTACTAAGGAAGCTGCTGCTAGCTTTGTACAGCCAACAGCAGTGGGAATGCAAATCCTCTCCCAGTCTGTATCTCTCCCACAGGAAGTGATACAATTTGAGGGCAGCTAAAACTTTAGACCTGCCATCTGCTTCTGCAGAGCTGTAAGAAAGAGATTACTGCAGGTCAAAACGGCAGGAGACAGACCAGTACAAGACAAAAATGTGCTGAGCAATGCAAAAGAAGACAAGTTTCCCTCCTAAAACCAGATTGCAATAATGATTCTGAAGAAATCAAGACTGTGTAGTAAGCTGTTCAAAAATAGTATTTTGAATGATATTGAAGTATGGGATAATTATGAGTTGGAGAGCTACAAGCTCATTGCTCACTTTTCTGAACCCAGTCATTACAGTAGCTTCATCTTGGCTATCTGTGCCAACAGGACTGGAGATTCTCCATGTCACCTACCTCCCCCACAGCATGTCAACCAGAGAGCAGAGTTACCATTTCTCATAGGCTGGTATCCAAAAGCATCTACAGCAAGTAGCAAATCTACTGATTTTTTGCAGAGTAATCATGAATGCAAGCCAGGAGGCGGTAGGAAGAAGCAGGAGTGGAGGGGAGAGAAAGAAGTGATGCTTATTGTCATGGAAACATCTTCCCACTATATTGTTGCCCAGCACTTACAGATGTGGCTTAGCAAATAGTGGCAGAATCCATCAGCAGTGGCACATGTGACCCAGTGGCATTGTTTAGCCCTAGACAGTGACTAGGTACCATGCAGCTGCTCCCCAACTCCCCACCCTAGTGCAATGGGGAGCAGAACTAGAAAAAGTTAAAATTTGTGATTTGAGATAAAAACAGTTTTATAACTGAAAGTAAGATAATATAATAAAACCAATAATAATATCAGTAATGAAAAGGGGCAGGGGGAAACAAAAAGAGAGAGAGGAGGGAATAAAACCCAAGAAAAGCAAGGGATGTGCAATACACGTGTTCACCAGCCAGTGACCAGTGCCCAGCCCATTCCCAAGCAGTGATTGGCAGCTACCAGACAATTTTCCTCAGGTTATAGACTGGACATGATGTTCTAGGGTGTGGAATATCCCTTTGGCCAGTTTGGGTCATGGCTGTGCTCCCTCATGGCTTCTTGTGCATCTCCTCACTGGCAGAGCATGGAAAACAGGAAAGTCCCTGACTTAGGCTAAGAACTACTCAGGAAAAATTAAAGTATCAGTGTGTTATTAACATTATTCTCATACTAAATCCAAAACACAGCACTATACCAGCTACTCAGGAGAAAACTATCTCTATCTTAGCCAAAAGCAGAACAGTATCCAGCCATACCATTTTTGTTATGCCAGGTCCCAAGCTTTCCAATACATCAGAGGTAACCAACATCACACTTCCAGTCCTTTGAAATATATATACATACACACATACACATATATATACACACAGACAATATTCCCTTAGGAATGGACCATCCTTTTTAGAACTTGTTAATTTAGCCTGTTACTTTGGGCTCCATCTGGGTATCTGCCGTTTTGCTACCATTGCACAACTACTTGTATATTGCAATCAATAAACTACTTGATCCCAGTAGTCCAAGACACTTGCAGTAACTTGGATACTTCGCTGCTGATGAAGACAAATGTAGGATATCTACAGACACCAAAATCTGCCATGGGGCTGTTCTACATTCTAATGGTTGATTCCAAGTAATGTATTTTCTGACCTTGAGCTCTGCATTTATTTTTGAAGAAGCTTGAGAATCAGTTTCAAATTATTGGAGGCATAGTTGTAATCTCCATTTTCTTCCAAGCGCATTGCTTTCAATTCCCATCTGTCCTTTCAGACACTTCCTCTATTAAATGGTCACAGAAGATGAATAACAGTAGTGTGAATTCTTCAAAATGGCAATGCATGTTATTCTGCTCCTTATTAATGTTCTATGTTCTTTTATTTAGGATAACCTTGTGAACATTAAGGTAAGATGGCATCCACGTGGTCTCCACATCCAGCTGAAAAATGGCATGAGTGTATTATTAACATCCAAGGATGGGAAAAACAATAAAAATAAGAAGAAAAGAAGAGAAAATATGTTTTAGGTCAGAAATTAAAGGAAGACTCTTATTACTATGTGTTTGGATGAGCTTTTTCTTAGTTGCCTAGGTTTTAAAATGTAGTTGTGTAAGTAATGTAATTGTTAGAAATTTACACTTTTCTCTTGTAACACCTACTGTATGCTAATGTGTCTTTTCCAATTGAATTTATTCAGTTATTTAAAACACACAAAAATGAACACTGCAAAATTTGTATTGTCTTTACCGGCTCCAAGTACAGTGTATCAGAGAGAACTTTGAGATCAAGGGAAAAAAGGTTTTCCTTCTATGTATTTTCTTCATATATTGGAGTATTCCAGTATTTTCACTATTAGGATGACATGATCCATGTTGCTTATTTGAAGTATCTTAGCAGTATGGTAAACTTTCCTTAGATAAGGAGCATACAGTAGATGATTAAACCATTTTCTACATCACTGCACTTGTAACAAGATATTTCAAAGTCTATTACATGTGAAACTATGTTCTGTACCACTTTCCTGGCTTCTTGAAAAGACTTTCAGGTCATGGAATCTGCTTCACCTCATGATTCCTGGTGGTAATGAAAGAAGATAATTTGTAATTTTAATACAAGGATTGTGATCCTGCAGGTCACTTCTGTGCACAGGTTCATCTTTCCATTTCCACAGGGCACACAGGCATTGAGTTGGCTTCAGTTGTCTCTCTCTCCATTTAGGACAGTATTGCCCCGAAGTTCAATTCTCTAAAACCATGGCTCAGACCCCAAATCTCTTGACATTGCTTATGCTGGCCTTTAAAAAAAATATTTCAGGTATCTCCTCATGTGATTTCTTGCTTCAGAGTGTTCAGGGATTCTGAGTCATATTTTCATGCTTTTATCTACAAATAAAAGTGACATACACTTTTCTTTTTCCTTTTTAAAAATTTTTTCTTTAATGAAAGCTGATAGTCTCATGCAATTGCTTGCTGTTAGCCATGGCCTTCAGAAAACCAGCAAACATCCCAAGAGTCAAAGTAAAATATGAGTGCTGCTGAGATAGCCATCAAAGCTTCTCCGCTTTTTAAGCTTTCTTTTCTTTTTTTTTTAAATGGGGAAACTGTATAATCATGAAGGGCAAGAAAAGTACTACTAAGTTGTGCAGGGCTTTAAGGTGGGAATAAGAGGTACAGGAACAGAAGCTTTGTGATGAACAGAAGGCACAGAGAAGAAAATATGTTTCTGTCAGAGCCATCTGTTGTGGATCTCCCCAGGCTCAGCTGTGGATACGGGTGGAGATCTCTGTAAGAGGATGGAAGAACTATCTGTTGGTAGGAGTTTTAAACTTGTACATATAGTCTGGGAAGTTATGCTACCAGAAATTGTAAAATCCTGCTATTTTTGGATGGGAAGGTCTGCATGTTCTGCTATAAGGTCACTACATCAACCAGAGGTGATCCTGCTTGAAACTCAGAATCTTACAGACTTACAAAGAAACTGACTGTCAAAACTCATCTTTGATCAGATGATTATAAAAGGTCTGCAGCTAAGGTTTTGGATTCAGAATGGAAATTTGTGTATGTGTGTGTGAAATAAGGCTCAGTGGAGTTAAGAGCTCAAAAATTTTAATGTGAAGACTTGGAATTAATTTAAGTCAGGATATTATTTAAGAGTTTTCTTGTATATTGCAGGCACAAGGGGAAAATAGTAGGAAAAGAAAGTTGACTTGCCTGGCAAAAATAAGCATCCACTGGAAGTGTTTAAAGGAAGAAACCTGCCTCTAATGGAAAAAGAGCTGAAAGCTGGGGATAGCTAGGTCTCAAAGGTCAGAAAATGCAGAGATAAACCAAAAACATTCAAAAGCCTTGCTGAGCTGCACCTCATGAAGAAAACTAAAAAAAAAAAAAAAAAAAAAAAAAAATCCAGGAGATATTATATCTTGTGAAATAAAAAGAGAACAAGAAGGAAAGATGTGTAGGAGCTGCTGACTGACAGACAGAAATGAAATGTTAATCCAGGTATGGCGAAATAGTAAATGAATCCCACTCCCAGGATCTGGGATGGAGACAGTGGATAGAGCTGGGATGTGAGTAAGGACGGCAGGGTGATGGAAGTCATCCCTTCCCGAGGCAGAGCAAACAGAGGGCACATTCACACAATATGCTGCTGCCAGGTGAGGAGCAGCTCTGCTGCTGCTGTGGCTTGGCCAGGTGGAAGCCAGCTGTGAAGTGGCCTCTGCTGGGCTGCCCTGGTGTGGCTGCAGAAAAGTGAACCTTGCTCTCCTCAGCCCCTTCACCCAGCGCTGCCTGGCAGCTCCATCTGATTTTGAACCATCCTCAGTGAAAACCTGAAGTAAGGCTGGCTTCACCACCCACTTGGAAATGTGGGAAACTTAGTTCCAGCCTGGGCAAGCAGCAAGTGGCACTTCCCCACCCCCAAACTGTAAGTTAGGCAGATGGCCTTGAGCAAATGGAAATTTTATTGTAGGGTTTGAACATACTGAGAGGGGAAACCTGAGCAATCTGCCACGGGCAGGGCAAACATTTGAAATAATTTGCTGGCACTAATCCTGACTACATCTTCTCCTCCACTGCTGTGCTGGGTGAGGTGAGAGGAATTTGCTGGCTGCCAGGTTGATACTCAAGCTGGGGCCATGAGAGGCTCGGAGAGTTGGTGCTGCCCTGATCTATACAAACTAAGGCAGCTGCATATATATAAAAAACTCAACAAGTCCTGGGCTGTCAGAGCCCTGCACGTGTATCTGAAAGGCAACCCAGCTGAGTCCCACATCCAGCTGAGGAGCCAGTGGATGTGGGAGCTGGTCCCTTTGAGCTTCTCCTGCTCATTTTTTGGATGTCACTGTTCAGCAGTCCTGTCCTCTCTTCCCTCTCTGATCTCCAAGTCCTCAGGCTGCAGTGTCACCCTGTTTTCAGCATGGCCTGGCCTTCAGCCCTGCCTTTCCCAAGCATCCTCCCCTCTATGCCCCAGCATTCTTTCATTTTGGAAAAGCTGCAAGGATCTATATGGAGTCCTTGCCAGTACAGGGAGATTTTCCTGAATGCTCTTTTCCTTCATTAAGAGTCTCTCAGGTTCTTTGGAAGATATATCCCCAATAATATTGAACAAGCATGTTTGTTAAACCTATTAAAGATTCAGTGAAAAAGAGAAAAAACCCACAAAAGTAGGACTGAGTGATGACCTGAACATCACTTCTATCTGTCCTGACACTTCATCTGCTCAGTAGCTTCTTTTCTCCCCAGGAGATGGTGGCAGAGTTCTTGTCCTCTGCTGTCACCACCTCTAGAGAGAAACATGCTGCTTCATGACAAGAGCAAAAGAAAAAAGAAAGGAGTGGTGGAGGGAGATAATCACAAATCCTATATGAAACCCAGAGAAGATCTTAGAGAAGAAATATGGAAGGTAAAAGCAAGTAAAAAGTGGAATGAATCTCTCTAGCCTTAAGGAAAGCGTTGAGACTGGCTGTGCTCCACAGGAACTAATATTTGAGTAAGAAATGACAGGGGATTAATTCTGACCTTGTGGAACGGAGGAGGCTGCTGGATAACAGGAGTGCAGAGCAATAGTTATGTTCCTTGTGAGGGCAGCCTTGGGCTCAGTCTGGCTCATTGTTTTCCTTTGTGACCTTGGTGTAAGAGCTGGACGTGCACTTACAAAATCTGCCGATGACACAAAGCTGGTATGTACAGCCAATAGAGTCCAGAGGAAGACTTGATTATTATGCAGGAAAAATTAGATGACCTTGTGGAACAGCAGAACAGAAACAGCATGAAATTTAATAATCCAAAGTGCAAAATCATGCCCTTGAAGACTAATCACCAGAATTTTTGCTGTAGGAAAGGGGCTCATGAACTGGAGAAAGGAGAGAAGAGCAAACTGATTGACCACAGGATGGCCATGAGCTCCTCCATGCTATATGGCTGTGAAAACAGCTAAAGATGATGCTTCAAAATGTACCTGGTGAGAATATCCAGCACAGTTAAGGAGGAATTAGTATCAGGGAAAAAGGCATTGAGCTCAGATCATATGCATTTCTGCTCACCTGTGTTCAAAAGATACTTTAAACTGTAATAAATGCAGGTATGTAAAAGCCGGAAAGGTCACACAGGGTAGCACTGATTACCATTTCTATGTTATGTGCTCTTTATTCTCCTCCCTCCCCTCAAGCATTCATAAAAGGTCTGCTGCTTTGGGTTAGTGTTTTTCTTATTGAGTTATCCCCATCCCCTAAGGAATATTTCCGTCAGTGGGTGAAGAAATGAATTCCACTTTCCACTGATATAACTTAATGATGGGGGTGAGAAAATGTTTACCTTCATTTCATTCATTAAAGCATGGCGACAGTAGGGTATTAAGGCAAGGATGTAGAGTCTTCTCATAGTGCCAGGAAATCAGTCCATGCCTATCAGCTGTATCCTCTTTCTGCTGCGGATTGAATAGGGCTGAGCAGGAGAGATGGACATGCCAGCAGCATCCACGTTGTGTGGCTGGGCGCTGGCAATGACAGCTCAGGACCCAAGTGCTGCTCCTTCCACACGCTGCTCTCTCCCCTAGTCCGGTTGCTGAGGTGTCTCTGCTGCACTATGTGTTGTGACTCCACATTTACATTAGTGCAAGGAAAAAAGAGGCTCGAACCCAGCATAAGGTTTTCAGTGCACCTCTGGAATTTTCCTCCTTTTTCTTCTGCCTTTCATGTTTTCTGGGGTCACTCAGGGTCAGAAAAAGGGAAGGAAATTCTTTAGTGGATTGGCCAAGAGGAGCTTCCAGCAAAGCCCCTTCCAACAGCACTGTAATCTGTGAAAAATGCCATATGGAAAGGCTGTTCATTTCTTTCCCTCTGTGCAGAGTTTGGCTTGCCCCATGTAAGCAGAGGCTATCTTTAGCATGTCGTCGGTGTTTTTTATGAAGAGATATAAAAGCTCCCGCAGCAGGAGTCCTCTGGCTCTGAGACTGGGTGATGGAAGGAGGCTATGACAGACTGCTTAGCTGGCCCCACTGCTCAGAACCATCTGCTTGCCAAGGTTTCTCAGCTACACAGAGAGATGCAGACACTGCCCTTCTCAGCAGTGGTATGTCACTGTGAGTATGGAGCACCACTCAGGGAGCAGGAAGGATTCAGATAAAATGAAATCCAAACTATTTAAATAGACAAACAGGAGATATTTTGTATTATTTGCTATTTTAAAATAGTCCCTCTAGTTGTAAATAGGCAAGAAAATATAGTAGTTTTCTCCTACGTTCAATTTAGCAAGGCTCTCCCCTAATTTGTTCAGACACCATTAATAAGTATATGTAGTTTAAGCAGTTTGTTTAATGGCCATATCTCTGCAGTTGCTTATGCTGAACATAATTTCCTTTCCTGTTGCTAGCTTTGCAACAAGTCAAAAGAGTTATTTACAGACACCTTAGTTTTATCTAATTTAACAGCTTTGTGTTGTCAGCAGTTTTGCCATTTCATTGTATTCCCTCTCCTCCTGGTCATTAATAAGTAGATGGGGCCAGAGAAAGAGTGGAATTAATCCCTGCAGTGAGCCTCTGGCACAGTCCCTGTGGCATCACACTCTCACCACCTTTTCATCCCAGTCATCTGCCATTTATCCCCATCCTTTTCTCTCTCTTTTAATCCATAACAAAACCTTATCTCCTACCCCAGGGTTGCTGAGTTTCTTTAAAAGCCTTGTGTGAATGATGCTATCAAATATCTCTGTAAATGCATATCTTGTGATTCTCTTTTAGTCAATATTTTGCTACCTCTTTGTAACATTTGAACAGGTTAGAAAAGCACAGTTTATCCTCACTGATAAGTATGTCAATTTATCTCTGCAGATCATTGCTGACTTGCAATTTATTCATCCTGATTTTTTCTCTCTTTCCTACACATCACCTGTAGGTGTTTTATAAGTATTTTAATGATTTTCTCCACTATTTTGCCTATTAATGAATTAAGGTTCTTTAGGTTTCTGTTCTGAGGGTCATTCTTAAGAGCTATTTTAAAGATTGCTGAAGTGTTGGCCATTTTCCATTTACCCAGAAGAGTGGTTGTTTTAATGATGAATTACATATCTTTAATGATAAATTATGGAAGGCTGCAATTGTGTTCCATTCTTAGGATTTCCTCAGAGTCTCCAATAAATTCCATTTGGTACTATGAGTTATTGGAACATATATTTCTGAAGTTGTAATACCACTGATAATTTTAATATCTTTTACCCAACAGGGCTTTCACATCCTTACATTTAACTTCAGAGTAAAGATTCACTCTCAGCCCTTCTTTTCTGACACCCAAATGAATCATTTACCGTCATTACAATCTTTCCTCACCCTGTGATTTAATTCTTTACACTTAGCAGCCCAGTAAACCTACGCAGCTTTCCATATTTACTTGCATTGCTTCTTTGTCATCGTGCTTTTGACTGGTTTTGTGTATTTTCTGAGGTTCAACTTGCTCTGAGTTGTGTCTTTCCTGTCAAATCTTCCATTTTATTTGCTATGCTTTAACTGAGTATCCTTTCCTGAAAGATGCTTTGGGGATAAAAATTAATCCTGGAATTTTACCATTTAATTATGCTATGCTTTCCCTTGTTTCTTTGTTCTGAACTGTGGAGATCTGCTAAAGCACAGATTATAAATAGCTTCACTCCAAAGTTATGAATAACATTTAAAAAAAATAATTATTTCTCTGGGAGAAAAAGACCTGGTTTAAATGCTGATATTTTTTCTTAGAATGCTGATATTTTGCTCAAATTATTGAGCTTGAATATGAGTGTATTCACCCAGACTTTTAACTCTATCAGATTCAAGGTAAATATTCATGCAAATCAATCATAATTATTCTCATTGTAATTATTGTACTCATGACCACACTCTCTGAAACAAATCCAATAGTTAATGAACTCTATTACATGTAGTATTTCTTCATCCTTAATCATTTTGATCCATGGGTATGTGCTGTGTTTACAGCACTGGATTTGTTTTTCTCAGATCTAGAATTTGTGTGCTAACAGTGAGTTTCTCCTACACACATTGAGTTCTGTTTCATGGTTTAGGTAGCAAAATTTAACTCTTGCTTTTGTCTTCCTCTAAACAAACAAATAATTGAAAATCTTTTGATTTTCCCTTTTAATAAGAGTTTCTTATTCACAGTTTCTTCATTTCTTCCCAACTTAGTACTGATTTCTCAACCATAGGTAATCCTACACTTCTGTAGATCTGTACCTTTTTGTTATTTACACACCTGTGGTGCGTCCTTCTCCCCTCATCCAAGAGGATGTTATTTTAGGTGTTTAATTTATTACTCAAGGTTACACTATTATTAGAACTCGAACCCAAGAAGGCAAGGAATTCTGAGCTTCTAAAGTTATTTTTCTATCAGTGGTTATGTACTGAAGACATTGGCTGCCATCTGTCCCGATTAACAGTCTGTGTCCCATAGCCAAGCCTGTTAAAATACACAATCTCTAGCTTTACATGTGCTTGAATAAGTAAGGAGTACAACTGCAAGTGATGTTCATTACATGAACCTAGTCCTCAGACTTTTGAAAAATAGACCACTCAGACTAGGACTAATCAAGCATTTTATAGTGCAATAATTTTCTGCTAGAAGTAATTCAAGAGTTAGGTGCTCACTAGCAATAGAGACAAGCCAGGATGAGGCATATGGTGTAATCAGATGAAGCAGGTACTTGAATGTGGTCATCTTAGCCCTCCATGCATTTTTGCTATTAAGGGGACAAGGACTAGGATCTAAAATATGTGTCTATATATGATTATTTTTAGGAACATACAGGCACAAATTATTTTTTTCCTTTTTTTTTCCCCAAAAATGAAATAATGAAATTTATTTAGTGCCACATTCAGGAATGATTTTGCTATATTAATGAAGAATTTAAATTTTGTGACTTAAAAAGCAATGCCAAAATAATGTAATATTTAGACTCCACAATTTTATATCAAATTTTATACCAGACTGCTCTGTCTCTTTGGAATTAGGGTTTCTTTTATCCCTGTAGGACTAACCCAGGAAGTGCAGGCTGAGGTACAGTGTGGATTTCTTCTTCCTGACAATGCAAGTGTGGACTCCCTTTGGCTGCAGGGAGATTTGGCGAGACTGGGACTAGGCATGTTAAGTCTCTCAGTGACACAGGGTGCAGAAATCTCCAGGCACTGCTCTGCCAGAGTGCAGTGCTCTGCTAATGTGCCTCCTGGTGTACAGCAGCCACCCAGCATGTCCCAGCACTGCAGTGCCTAAGGTAACATGTGCTTGAATAAGTAAGGAGTACAACTGCAGTGCCTGAGGTAACATAGCTTTAGAGAACTCCTAGCAGCAGAGCCAGATGTGGCTCAGGTGTCAGAGAGTAGACGCATCTTTCATCACCCAGGTTATTCCCTCTCTCCTACATTTTTCTCTTCACGCAGTAGAAATCCAAAGTCCTGTAAGAATTGGAGTTTGATAACGTGTTAACACTACTACACCATACTATGCCATTTGAAGGCTTCTGAATTATTTGATAGACTGGTAGAATCACTGAAACTATTCCGGTTTGCCTAATATATATAACTTTAGGAGTGAAAACTGTACAGAAAAAGTATGAAAAGCCTATTATTTTTCACAAGAGATCCTGTGATACTTTCTCTCCTGATATTGCAGAAGCAATTAGACTATACTAGGAGATGTAAAATCTGTGCCTTTGAGGTCACAACTATGTTTTAAATTATATTTTCTCTCTCTCTACAAGGTAAGAACCAAAATCTGGCTTGTCTCAACTGAAAACTAAATGGATCATGACTGTTCTATGGCAGTCCCACTCAGGACACACCAGGCAGACTGGATATTTTTAAACTATCACTGTTGGACTTGGCAAGTTTGTTGATATGGCAGCTTGAGCGCATGGAAAGGAAAGGAGAGTCCAGCATCATAAGTGTCTGTTGCTCTTTCTGAGTGAGTGAGGCCTGGGGATGGAATTGAGGTCTGGGGATAAGGTTTGGATTTGGTCCCTGATCCAAAGTTTCCTGGAATCTCTCCATTGACTCTGACCATGACCTAAAGCTGTAAAAAAATGCCCCAATATGTGTGTTAAACCCAAACCCGTGTTCTTTCAAATGGTGTATTTTAATGGCAATAAAACCTGGAGAAGTTCTTGAGCCTCTTGTGGTCATTAAAATTCTGCTGTCAAGTATGGATTTGTTCTAACTTGATTCTCAGATACTAGATTGTGTTTTCTCTTTGCTTTCTACAGAAAGTCTTCTACTACCAGGAATTCTCTGTCCAGTTTTGTACTTGCAGATGGAATTATCTTATTATATTAGGTGGTGTTAAAAAATTACACCCACCTTCTTTTAGGGATTCGTACTCCAGCCAGCATCTGGCTACAGTGAGGGCTGCATAGATTTTTTTCTCTATTACAAGAGTAAAGCATACAAGATTAAAGTCTTTTCATGCCAGCCTTGTTATCATAAATATCTCTGATGGATATGCTGATTCATTTTTTAATAGGGGATAATACTTCAGATGAGAAAATGATCAAAACACAGAGCATAGTTAGGTCAAGGCAATTTAACTCTAATCTTGCCTAATTGTTATTGTGATCTGGACTGACAGAACTGAGATAATTAAATCTTGATCATGAGCTATCTTCTTCTTCATATGATTTCATGCCCCAAATACAATGCCAGCAATCCTAGCTGACATTTTCTGTGAAAAGACATTTTTAGGCATCATAATGTGTGAAGGCTGCCAGGAGGGCAGTCTATCACTTCTACCTTACATCAAAGGGATGTGCACTCTCTGGGAGGAAGAAAATAAAGCTAGTATAAAAACCAAGACTTTAGCAAGGAAGGTTAATGTGGGTACCCTGCAACTTGGAAGATTCTAAGTTTGAATTTGGGAAAAAGAGAGCACAACCAGCTCTTTCAGCCTTTCTTCCTTGCTCTCGAATGAAACAAGAATCTTTGGGAAAAGTTCTGAAAAATTTCTTCATCTCTACCTCTCGTTAATGTAATTGCCTCAATTTCTCTTTCTGCACTCAGAAGAATGTGGCTGTACAACAACCTTGTGATTTCCACCACTCCTAATGCTGCTTCTCCACTGCTGACTGCACCAGTCCACTTGCCAAAGCTGCAACCTAAGGCTCAAGGTGTGAAGCAGAATCAAGTGAAGATGGTATAAAACCCCAGGAAAACTTGGAACATTCAGAGACCTAAGGTATGTTCCTTAAATAGCTATAGCCTTTGTTTCACAGGTCTATTTTCTGATAGCAAGTTAATTTTGCAATTACAAGTGGGGCAATATCAAATCAGTATGAAACATTCATAACTGCTGCTAAAATTGGGTGATTTCTCCTCAGCTGACGCATGCTTGAGAGGGAAGTCTTTGATGCCAAGGCTTTTTAACAGGGCTGGTACAGTCATGGTTGGGTGTGTAGCTTAGTCAGTTTGTCAGTCTCTGCTGGGGCTTTGCCAAGTGCTGGATTAAATCCCAAGCTGTCCTGGTCAGAAAAGCAGAGTGTAGCCTGCAGTGTGCAGGATGCTAATGCTGGAGCCATCCCTCACCTCAAGGAAGCTGCAAGACTAATTGCTCCTGTGCACGCAGATTTGTGTGAGAGAAAGAAACAAAGAGAGCACCGCGTGACAGGACTTCTCTAAAGGGCAGCAAGCATCTGGAGAATTGGGAAGACTGTGCACTGTCTTTTGTGCCTTACAGACACAAATACAGGGGCATATGTACTGGAGGGAGAGGGTACCATGAAAGAAGTTCACTGATCTGGTCAGGAATCTGGCAAGAAAAAACTGATAAACAACTGAGGTTTATTCAAAACCAGCACCTGAGCTTTGTTCTTCACTGTTGAAGCCATCATTTAGAAAACAAGTGAAAATGAATAGGGTGGTCTCACTTTAGTCCCTCATGGCATTTTACACATCACACAACTGTACAGTTTTTACATATGGCTGTTTTCACAGACAGAAAATGTGGACCATAATGATATAACGGTGAAGACAGGAGTCCACATTCAAGGGTATTAACAGAAAGTGTTGCAGAGTAATTTGCCTCTTGCATTTTCCCTGACTGTAACTAATAAAAAGCCCTCATTCCCAGCAGTATCAGATTTACCCAAATTAAAAAGCTGCTTCTCTATGACAACAGACTATTCTTCTCGTTCCACTTCAAAAAGTATTAATTATGGAACATCATGTTTTACAAATATTTTTTTGTATAAATGCTGCATTAAAGAACTATTATAATGTTGAGTAAACAACTCTCTGTGTTTTGCAATGCACTCTCAGAAAAAAAGTTGCATCAGTGTTTTATAAGTAGGTCAGTGACAATTCCTTACGTATTTCTTAAATTCACTTGGACTCTCCAGATTCCAGCATAGAAAAACACGGATAAAACTACTGTGAATAAAATATTCATGTTTTTCTTTAAAAATAAATAGACCCACATAAGCTGCAGTAAGAGAGGTAATGTTTTCCTGGTGCAGGATTGTCTTCTGCATGCTTTAAAAGCTCTACTTGGTTCAGTTTATTGCCATATAACTAATATGAGTGCAATTAATATGTGCATAATAAATATGAGATTCCCTTTGCAATGAAATCATTCATGAATTTGTGGCTTGTAACACATCCCTTAATTCTTCATTTAGTATGAAAATTGTTGTGAATACTAGATCTGATGACTGACTCCAGGGTCATCTCCTCAAGAAGCCTTTTTGTTTTTACCTGGACAAATTGTGTGTTTTGTTGACATGTCCATTGCTGTGGGATTACAGGATGCCATTTCATCCAAGAGGTTTTGTAAAGAGGATGTAGTTTCTCTGTAGTTGTTCACTGTTCACTGTGACCAGGTGGTATTTCAAAGAAAGCCACAGGAGAATTCTCATAGCAAGTGCTAAAGATTATTCTTGTCTTCTACAGATGTTTTCTTGAGTAATCTCACTTCTAGCATTTGTAGGGGTAAAAACTATCTTAGCTCATCAAAAACCAAACCAACCGAACCAACAAAAAACCCAAACCCACTCAAAGCCACCCCCACCAACCAACCAAAAATCTCCCAAAACCCCGCAAAACTCAAGCAGCCTCTGAGACATCTAGTCTCTGGAGAGCCTTGAAGATTGCTGAGACATGTAAAGGTTAACATCTGACGTGGGCTTCTTTAGACAGAACCCTTGCTTAACATAGAAAACACTTTCACTGATGCATGGTTATTAGAGGTATGTACATGCTGCACTGTTTTCTTAGGTCTGCCCTTTCCCTGTGTGGAGTAGATTATGGCGAGCCTCAGTATGAAGTGTTTGTAGTTCTCTTGGCTAAAATACATACTTTCCATCAAAAGGAACAGCATTCCAGCCATCTGAAGATATAAAAACCATTTTCTTTCAGGTGTTTCCATAATATTCAAATTTAAGAAGGGACATGCCCCAAAAGACTGTGAAACTGTTTGTTTTTAGTGATCAGAAAGTGATTCCATGGTTAGACAACTATTTGAAAGATTTAATCATCAATATAATATTTCTTGTGCTGGTAGAAATTCTCATTTTGCTGTTCACTTCTTGATTAGCTGAATACTGCCGCTATTGACATTTCACATAGCAGAAACACAGCTCCGTGTAATGTGCATAATGCCTGCGCTGGGCTCCACATAGATCTGGGGGAATAGGTAAAGCAGGCTGGATGGCGTTTTGAGTGATTTTTCGTGTATGTGAAGATGAGTGGCCACTCCTTGGAGATCTATTGAGAAAGAAGTAGGTTATTAAAGGGATGGAGCTCCTCTGATTTACATGCTCATGTTGCTTTGGCAGCCTCAGCTAATGGAAGATGCAAAGGACTTAAGGCAGATGTTTGCCTCTTTTGGTTTGTTCACTTGAATGCCTGACTCAACTGGCGGTGGGGCTCATTATGCACCATTATTGTTCTAGGTTTTGAACATATTTCTTCTCAAAGTAATTGCTTCTGGCTGAGTTATCTGTAGCCAATGTAATTGAAATAGCATGAAGACAATCACTGATGTGTTGCTGTTGCCCATTAACTCTCCCAAGGAAACCCATCATTTGTTAAGATTACTTTGGCAGCCAGTGGATTTCATGAGTTTGGGAGCACAGTTCCATGTCACCAACAGGCTGGAGACAAAGCTTTTGTGCAGAAGAGGTGCTGTGCTGATTGGGATCGGGGTGGGATGTTCCTGACGACTATGACTATGCAAGATTCAACAGGGATGCTGTGTGACCAGTTACACGGGTGGTACCAGCGACGGCGTTCCTTGGGTTTGTTTTCACACCAGTTGCAATGGGAAGTGGCTGTAGAAGTACCTCTTATGGGGCTGTACTGGCTCCACCAGCTGGAGAAGAAGGAAGTCTGTGGCTCTTCTGAGGGTGCCATGCATATATGCATGTTGGGCACACTGGAACTGAACTCCTAACTCTAGATTTGAGTTGAGGGATGGATTGCATTTCCCACTTGCATGTATAGACACTTCCCTCTCCTTTTGGGGTTTTATTTTTTTTCCCTTTCTTATAAGGAAGAGGATGTTTTCTTTGTATGGTGTTTAGTATCTCAGTTGGTTAATTTAGTCAGAAAAGGAGATTTACCATTGATTCCCACGGTCATCTTGAGGGAAAAAAAGAAAAATTGAAAGGGAAAGAATCACTTTCCTTTTCAGCCTTCATAGTTATTGTTGAGAAAGATGTGAAAGGCTACTTGTAAAGATTTTATTATTTGCAAAGACCACAGAGGGTGAACTTGGGGGACGTCAATAAACAATACTGGAATCACCAGGTGACATCAGGGTCTTACTGACATGCATGTGAAATTAGGAAAAAAAAATTAATTCCCCAATCCTTTATCCTGCAGAATTTGACAAACTGGCAACAAGACATTTTTGCCCTGCACACTGGGAGTCTATGAAAGGCAAGTGAAGAATAAGGCTATTCTTAGCCCCCTTTATAGGCACACAAAGTACGGCACAGAAATGTCACTTGCTGGGGCGGCAGGAAGGTTTGTTAAAGAGGACAGGACCGCTGTGTAGAATCGTCCTTTACGACAGGGCAAGCGAACCTGTGGTTGTCAGCCCCGCGCCAACTCCGCACATTCCCATCTCAGTCAGCTACTGTAAACGTCCTGATTTATTGCCTTCCCCATCCCCCTCCCCCCCGTTCCCAAATTATTTTTATTCGTGCTCAAAGATTAGCCGGAGGCTTCGCCAGACCCTGGACGGCAGCACCTCGGACGGGAACCAAGCGGTGACTTCAGCGCAGGCGGCGAGCCGCCGGCAGGCAGGCGAGCGCCCCGAGGGTCACAGCCAGCGCCGATCTGCGCTGCCAGCCGCGGCCTCGGGGCACACCGCCCTTCCCGCCGCTTCCCGTCAAAGTTCCCAGCGGAGCCCCCCCCAGCGGGTCCCGCTCCCCGCCGCGCCCGGCGCTCCCCCGGCGGACGGGGCGGCGCGGCGGCACCTCCCCCGGCCCTGCCCAGCCCTGCCCGGCCCGGCGGAGGCGGTGGGCGGCTCCCGCGGCCGTGGCATAAACCGGCGGCCCCTCCCGCCGGTGCCGCTGTCCCCGCTGGACGGCGGGGAGGAGAGCGGCGCTGTCCTGGGATCCGGGCGGAGGCTGCGGCGGCTCTCCGGCGAGAGGCTGCGCCCGGCGGCGGCGGGGCGGGAGCTGCGGGGCACGGGCGCGCCGCCTCCGGCTGCCGCGGCCTCGCTCGCACGGCGGCGGCGGGAGGCTCCGGCGGGCGTCCCCATTGTCTGCCCGCGGGCGGAGGGCTGCGCTGCCCGCACGCCCCCCACCCTCGCCTTTGTGTGCTCCGGCCGGCGGTGGGGCGGCGCAGCGCCCGCCGTGATGCGCGCTGCGGGGCGGCGCGGGGTCCGCGCCGCTCGGTGAGAGGCGGGGAGGGACCCAGCCCGTGCCCCGGAGGCTTTTCGCCCGCAGCAGCCGGAGGAGAGGGACTATGGACTGAACGCATCGGTGTACCATGGAGTCGGGCATCCGCTTGAGCACGCTCTGCCTTCTCCTCTGCCTGGGGCCAGGTAGGCGGATGCTGAACCCGCCGGGAGAGTACGCGGGAGCGGGGCCGGCGGAGCTTCGCGGCGGCGATGCTCTGATCCCTGGGCGGCCGCAGGTGCGGAGAGCGGCGGCGGGGCTGGGGCTCGGGAAGTTGCGGTGACGGCACTTTCTGGGTCAGTTTCAGGCTTTGGCGTGGACCCCTCGCTGCAGATCGACGTGCTGTCCGAGCTACAGCTGGGAGGCTCCACGGAGGGCGTGCGCCAGGTGCCGGGGCTGCACAACGGGAGCAAAGCCTTCCTCTTCCCAGGTACGGCCGCCCCAGCCCGCCCGGCTCCGCAGCTCCGGCCGTGGCCGTCGGGCCCCGGAGCCGCGCACGGGCGCGCCCGCCCCACGTCCCCCACCGCGAGGGGTGTGCTCGCTTTGAGACAGCGGCATCCCGTCCCTTCCCCTCCTGCTCGCTTTTCTTCCACTCTTCTTTACAGCACCCCTCCTATTCTTTTTTAAATTTATTTATTTTTTTCCTCTCTCACCCCATTTTTTTTTTCTTTGACTGGTAGACGCTTAATTAAAGTACAGCAGGAACGGGGATGGCAGATGGCTTGTTTTGTGAGTCGTGGGGTGCGGTGATGAATAATAGCACCACCCACTCTACTGCTTTACTTGGGAAACGCTAAACATACCCCAGTTCCAGCTAAGGAAAAGCTCACTGAAAGTTTTATGTGAATCGAGCAAAATGCTGAAATGAGGTGCCTTGGAGGAGGGAGGCAGATGGCTGGAAATAAGAAAACCCTTTTTTTTTGCCAAAGGAAAGTGGCTCTTTGGAGCCTCCATGATGTACCCCTCCTAAAAAACAAAGAATGGGTTTTGGTCTCTTTTAGTACTTGTAATTGTTTATTAATATTGGGAATAGGAATAAAACGGTAATCTTCCATCTTCCAGAAATACTTTCAGGAAGTTTTTAAAAAATTATTGAACTTTCTTACATTGTAATTAATAAAAGTCTCTAAAATTACTCTCAATATCTCATTGACTATATTGGCATTGTTTACATTCCATACAGTTGCTCATTATCAGTGTGTTTTTGAATTACACTTATATAACATACTGATATGTTAAATGAAGCTGGAGTCAAGATTATTTTTAGGAAAAAACCTACAACTCTATTTAATTAAAAAAACCGCCTAAAACTGGCCTTTAGAAGCAAGTCTCTTCTCTGAAAGATGATTAAATGCTCCTTGTAATCTGTGGCTAAACAAGAACAAGGAATATGGCTCAATATCTGATGAAGTACAAGCAAATCTCTGCATCATCTTGCAGTTTTAAAATAGGAGAACTTGGCTGTTGGCTTCTTGTGTCATGGCAGGAGTTTCAGCTTGGATCTGAACAGATTTCTAGTGCAACAGGCAAGAGGCTGTGTTTCATGTGCAGAAGAGTTACGATTCAAGGGAGATAAGATCTGGAAAGGGAATTTCTTTTTCATGTTTGCATTAATGAGATAATTTATCAGAAGCTAATAGTTGCCAAAGACTTTTTTTTTTTTTTTTTTTTTTTTTTTATTTTAAGGTGACTTCTCTAGCAGTGTTCTTCCCCAGAACAGCCAGCATGTGTCACTATGGACATGAATGTGGAGACACATGGGCAGTGCGTTCAGAAACAGTGGCACATGCTGGCTTTAAGCATCTGTGATGGGCTTGTGGCTGCAGAGCAGAGCCCTCTGTGAAGGGGGTGACTGCTTAGAATGGCAGTGCATTTGTGTGTCAGTGGGATTTGTGTCCTAAAACAGATGTAATTTTAAAGGTATGGTTCTGAGGTGAAGCCCCATTGTGCTGCAATGGGTTGAGGTGAGGGAGTGCGGGGAAGTTAAAACTCACTTTGTCTTCAGTGGTAACAGGATTAGAGATTTGGAAGAATAAGAATTTCTTGTATATTTTCCCAGTGTCAGGACAAAAAATTACTGAGTTACTAAAGAATTTTTTTTTCCCAAGTTGTTCCCTCTTTCTTTGCAATTATGACTGTACATAGTTCCCAAATGAGTTAGCAGTTTATTTGTAACAAAAAAAGGCAGGGGTCTTAAATTTTCACAGGAACATTTTTATTTTGTTGAGAAGAATCGGGGGAATAACAAGGATGAAAACACTTGTGTTGAAATGGTGGTTGAAGTCATTCACTGTCCCTTAGGAAGTCTTTAATGCCCTGCAGGACTGGAGATAATTTTCCCTGCTACTGCATAGGATGACTGCTGATTTTCTTATAGTAAATGGGGTCCTTATTGAGCAGAGAGATTTTAATTTTTGAGCTTGCATTTAAAAGTAGAGAAATTTCCTTCCTTGATCAGACCACTGGGTCCACTTGGTCATTTTTGTTCTGCTCTTGGAACTCACAGTTTAGGAACACTGCTGCAATGTGTGCCTCTTAATGTATGTATTTGCAGTGTGTGAATTTCAAATACATGTATGTGTTGACTTGGAATTTGGTTTTGTCTATGTGGTTTCCTCCTTATTCCAGCTAAAGGCTTAGTCCTAGACAGAAAAGATTTTGTGACAATGATGCAAATGTCTTTGAATGATCTGTGAACTTACTCTGGAAGCTCTAACTTGTGATCTTTTGCCTCTTGGTTTCTTTAGATAGTGAATCTTTTCTTGTATCATATACATATTTACAACACTTTAGTATGTTGCCTTTTTTGACATTCTCAACTGATGTAAAGCCTTATTTTACATAAGCTTAAATCATTCATAAGTCCTAAGTGCAGTTCTTTATTTTAGAAGGAAATTATGAATGTGGCATGTTGAACTGCCAACAGGAAATAGACAATTAAAGATATATGATGGGAAAATTGTACATATAGTTAAAGCAGAGTAGTCTCTTTACTTCAGTTTCTAGGCAAAAAGTCGGTTTTGACTGCTTAATTAGATGTAGCATCAATTTTCAATATAGGGGTTTAGCATCTAATTGGCTGTTCTGACAAAATCTCCCTTGTGAAATTGACTTTTCAAAGGTACTTGTATTTCTAGGCCATATAAAACAATAAGCAGTTACTCTCTAAAGGTAGTTTTACTCTGTTACTGTCCAGTCAAGATAATTTAGATTGCTTCTTTTACAATTCCTGATTTAGAAATAATTTTAGCCATTTGAAATTTGCTGTTACTTGGACTTTTTTTTTCTTGCGTGTGTACCTGACTTGAGCGGATTTAGGTGCTAGATTCTAAAGCTTTTTAGGTGTCTGATGCTCCTTGGTTGTCATGGATGGTAGCAACAGAATGCCACTGTAATCTGGCTCTAGTTAGCTGCAGGGACTTCTTTTTATGGAAATGTGATTTACAAAGTAATTGTAAAACGTTCCAGTGTAGCTTGTGGGAAGATACAATTATGAATAGAAAGCAGGAGGAAGTCTTCAAAAATGTTAGTGTCGCTGTATGTGAACATCTGCCAGCACTTTCTAGCCAACAGCAGATATTATTGTGTCAAAATATGTTGAAGAAAATTATTCCTCTGCTGGTCAGAGCAGCAGAACCGAAGTCAGAATATCCATGTCACAAATGTCTTTCTGTTGGCAGCTGTTTACTTAAGTCAGTGAAATTTTCAACACCTTTGGTCTTCTCTCTGCAAAACAGGGATGACACTTGAGTAAAGTCCAAACCAGATGAGTGGACTGAAGTGTAATTAATGTAGTTAAAGAAGGCTTTTGGAGGAATACAAATTGTCCTTCTTATAGTCCTTTTCTTGGGAGTATACTGCATTGATATGATTTGAGGAGATAGGTGAAGATGAGAGTCCAATGTTGCTATTTTCCTGTTCAAGTATGGAAATCATATTGCTACAAGAGCACTTGTTGCATATGTAACTGCAGGGAAATTTGAAGAGGTGGACAAAACCACAACAACAGAGGCTGAAAGGTGATGAGGGTTTTGGGTGATTGACTCAAGACTATGCTAGGAGATGTAACATTAAGCACATGCAAGGTCCCAGTGAAGCCAGATATTTCCGCTGGCAGTAGGAAATGGTGTTTTGAAGTGTGACAGTCTAAAGAAGGGCTGCAAGAGTAACTTGGTCTCCTCTGGATTTCACTAAGCAGTCACTTTTGCCACCTTCTCTCCTCCATTTCAACTCTGTATTATATGTATTTTATAGATACAGTTTTTTGATAGTCTTTCTGGATATTACTTGTTGAGAGCAGATACTGTGGATCAGACTATCTTTGTCCAAAGAGTGTGTGTGTGTAGTAATGGAGACACCTTACAACTGCCTCCAGCACCAGTGGAGAGTGGTGCAAGGTGCACTGTAAGTCAAGTGATGAGAGGCAGCAAAAATGAAAGCCAGATGATGTGTAAGGACAGTATATGCCCATCAAAAAGTGTCTATTCTCCTCAAAGAGAAGGCTGAAAGATTGCAGTCAGAAGGTTACAAACACAGAGGGCTTGTGTATCTGAATGCAGAATTTGGAATTTATTCAGAGGTTGTTTTGTTGTTTTTGTTCTTTTTCTGTGCCAGTTAGGGTATGTAACTCATAGTGTGGTTATAAATAATATTTTGATATTTCCAATGAAGAAGGACAATTTTAGAGGCAAAATACGGTATATTCTGATGGCGATCAAGATGTACTGTAAACCACCAAAAAATAACTTAATCTCTCAGTGGGATCAATGAAAGGACTCAGCAGTACTGTTCTTTGAATTGGTACTAGCTGGCATAAACTGCTGGCAGAAAAAAGCCCCCTAAAATAGGCCTCTTGGTATAAGTGATTTGTTACCTGTTGTATGACTGGATCATTAGCACATTATTTTAAAATACTAGCAAGACAATATTACTGTATCTTATATCCCTTTGGAAAGTTCACTGTATTTTGTCTCATGATGTCATCTCTGGACATTTACTAAATAAAGGAGCTAAAAATAAAGCCTTAAAAGCACAGTTTACTCAACTTTCTCTCACAGGTATTTACATTGCCTATGCACTTCACACAGCATACCCTTGCCACCTGTCATTGAAACTTTGGACAGATGCTTTCTCCAGGTTCCAGCTGAGCCTGCTGAAAATACTATTGTTCTGAGCTGCTTGTCACTGCCTAGAAGCTAGAGGTTACTGTCTCCACAACTCTTCCAAAGCAAGAGATTATATGAGTGTTCCCATGTCTGCTGATGGCAAAATCAGCCAGATTCAGGAGTGAACCTGGCTGACTGCAGTGACATGGATTAGAGTCCTGTAAAATCCCCTTTTTCCAGCTGTACCCATCTCCCAGAGGAGTGGTAACAGACAGCTGGGAAAGGGGATGTTAATGTTGCCAACTGGCTTAGCTGACTGCAGAGTGAATACCTATCTGCATCTTTTTTTGTCTTGTGTGCAAACTGGTTTCTCTCAGAAACACTGAAGCCTCAAAATGTGGGACCTCCAGCATAGAGATCATAGACAGGTAACAGAAGTTTTAATCAAAGTTTATTTTGGTGAGTGCTGGCATGTTTTTTGATGTTAGAAATGCTTAGGGGAAGCAATTGCTCCATGACAATGTGGTAGCCAGAAAGGACTGGAATAACAGCCGGAGCTTTCCCTTTGCTGCCTTCCACCTCTGGAACTTTCTAAAGTCACCTCTACACCTGTGCAAACAGTAACCATTGTGGTAGGGCACTGCCAGGATTGTGATTGATGCTGCTGGGGAGCCAGGCTGGATGGAAGAAGAGCCCTGAAAAGCTGGGCTGCTTTTGCTAGAGCTGCTGGTCTAGCTGCTCCTGCAAGACACCCCCTTGCTCCAGAAGGACTTAATATTCAGCATATTTCCCCTCTGGGAATGAGGAGTAGTTGTAGCAAGAGGAGGTGTTTGTGAAGTGTCTGTTGCTTGAAGACCCTGCCCAAAAAAGGAGGAGGCAGTATGTGAGGATCCTATATCCATTTTTCATCCCAAACCATGCTGAATTTTAATTTTAATGCATGGAGAATTATGACGCACTTACCCCCTGCTGAATATTCATGAATGTGCCCAGTACTGGAGATTGTGTTGCTTGCTAACTACTGCTGTGCTGGTTTATCTGTAAAATAAAGGGGAAAGTTATAAAGGACAGCAGATGGTAGGGCTGAGAAATGGAAAGTGAATGGGCAGCTAATGTATGGCAGGTAACATGGAAACGGAGAAGAAAAGCTTGTAATCCCTGAATGTAGTCATTAGTGCAGAGTTGATACAAAATAGTGTTAAGGACTGACATAAAACTTTGCTTGTGGCATTTGGGGATTGCAACTGTCTTGTGCTGAAAGTTTCCAATAAATATTGTTGCTGAGAGTGTGTATTAGGCATTACTATCACATAAGTATAAGTGTTAAGCAATAAAGTTGCTTTAAGTAAAGCTCTAAAAATTGTCATTGTTCATCCCAAGAAAGAGTATTTTACACAAAGTGTTATTTTGTTGTCCTTTTGTTTTGTTTTCTTTTGATTTTCTGCAGTGAGCTTTTTCTGGGAAGGGAAAGGAAATAATCAGAGATTAAATATTCCCTCTATAGACTTTAGGGTTGCTTTTTCTTTTTTTTTTTTCTCACATCTCTATGTGTCTTGATGTGGGCTCTTGTCACCTTTCAGTCTGATAAATTCTTAGGAGCATGGATTCTTGAACAAGCTGCAGCACAGGGAGAGATGATACCTGCTTACCTCTTTAGGCTCCCTTACTTCTCCCAGATTCCCATGGGAGATGGTGCCAAGCAGCATGACTTTGGTGGCTTTGCCTGGGCTTGGTAGCACAGCTAACATTGCCAGTCTCTGATACTTCAGCCTTTGGAGTGAATTAATACCTGAATTTATTAATCAGCAGGGAGTGACTCCATTTAAAGCAAAGTTGTATTTTATTATGTTCTTGTGGACTTGAGCCTGTGCTTTTCACAGCCAGGTTGCATCTGATCCCTGCAATAAATTGAAGTCCCTGGGGGTCTGTTTTCTACTGGGACAATGATGGCTCTATAAAACTTTTTTTTTTTTTTTTTAATGAGTGTGTGGTTGTCCAGGTTAATGCAAATAACCATGTATTGTTTATATATTCAGTATTGCCCGAAACAATTCATACTGATTAATGGCAGACAGAATTGCATTTGCTTCTTCCTGCCTTTACAGTGAGGCCTCTTCTGAAATATCGCAAGTACAAAAACCTTGTTGAGTCTTGTATTATCTCAGGGCTCAACCTGGCATTTTTGTTGGAAAGCTGAAGACGAGTATGATGTACAGCTGTAAGGCACATATGAAAGGGGAATACACTGAGACAGTGTCAGTGTGGTGATGTGACAGGGGCGGGGCCCTGGTTAGTGCCGTGAGAAAGGACCTGATGGTTGGAGAGGCCCAGGATGCCTCTCTCCATGTTGAGGTCCCCATCAAGAGCAGGCAGGTGCACATGGCTGCTCACCTGGCAGCCTCTCCTGGCAGCATGGCAGTGATGTTGGCTGATGTTAAAAGATGAGATGTTGACAGCAGGACAGCATCTGTCCTGTGTGCCAGAGAGAACCCAGCACGTGTGCAGCACATGTGCCCTGAGAGAGAGGACAGTGACCCTTCTAGGTAGCTGTCAAGTGCATCTTTCCATATTGCTGGGGGAGGGTTGCATGAGCAAGAGGTAGTGATGGGGGAAAATGAGGTCTTGCTACCCTTATGTAATTGCTTTTGCTGTGGCATAGTTCTGTAGTCACAAAGTGTGCCAGAGACTTGCTAGGTTAATCTTTTTTTTATGGTTTGTTCCCCCATTGCAGCATGGCTCATTCTCCAGTGAGATGTCACAAAGGACAGCAGCATTTCCTACACATCCCTTTTATATCAGTCACATTGTCTGTTTTCACTCTACCTTTTGCTTATAAGATGTGGGAAATAGGTTTTCTCCTCTCCCCTCCTCCCCAGCTTATGTTCTTCCAGTCTGTATCCTCCAGGGTATACAGGTGCTGGCTTGGAAAAATAACTCCAAGTATGGTTAACTTCACTGTTTCCACCGAGTCTTCAGGGAAGTACAGGACTGAGTTCATAAGTTATTTAAAACTGTTGGATAAGAGCTGGAAATTTTATGCAGCTGTCATGGAAAACTGTACTTCTGTGTAGTGACTCTTCTCTACTTTTTGTCCCCTTTGGTTTTGTGCCAAGGTGCAGCCCCACTGAGCTACATGTACTGCTAAAGTACAGCTTAATAAGGGGTGAAGAAGTTTTTTTTTACTATTTGTTTGGTTTTATTATTTCCATCTGTTTTGTCTAAATTCTTTATATTTGTCTCAATGTGTAAGAAATACTATTTTTTTCCATTTTGGCATAATCCAAATTATTTTCTCTCAGGAAAATCTGAGGAGGAATATGGTAAGAAAGGGTACTTTGGATTTTAATTTTTTTTGCCTGGACATGTTTTCTACAATAAATACCTATTATGAATGTTCACTCAAATATTTCAAATAGAAAAAAAATTCCATAGCCATTTTCAACATGGAAGAATATTACAGCAAAAAATTCTTATTTGTTATGTTAACATTTTATTTGCTTTTCTTTTTTGGTGCATAATTTTTTTTGGAGGGGGTGTGTGATGCTGATGACTTCAGAGAAACACGCAAGCTTCGAAAACTGACTTTTATGTTGAGTCATCTCATGAGATGACGCACGCAACTCTGGGCTGTTGCAAGGTGCTAAAGAAATGGGCATGGTCTAAAAGGACCAGTAGACTAAAAGAGACTTCTGAAGATACAGTGTTCAAAAGGCTTTTAGCAGATTAACATATTTGCTGCAGCCCCAGCATTGCTACGATAGACTGTAATGTTTCCAAAGGAGCCATTACAATCAATATTGCTAGCGATCCATAACTGAGAACTCTTTTAGTGGAATTTGAGTGGCTATTTCCCTCTCTGAAAATATAGAGGGAGTATAATAAGAAAAGGACCTCCAGTTGTAGATTTCTCTCTGTTAAAGCAATGTTTGTACAATTTCCCCAACATAAATGCTTATGTAAGTATAATCAGATGGTGGTATCATCCGCAATGTTTATCCTAAAAGAGAAGATGACATGTACCAGCCTTGACTCTGTCTGGAAGCCCATCAGTCTCTAGATGCAGCTGTGTAATGATCCAGAAGAGTTCCAACAGACCTTTTCTAGTTTTGAGGTCAATAATCTGTGTTTTAATAGCTCCCTAAGCATGCATTTGCAAATTGTGCCTTCACTGTTCCAAAGGCACTCTTAAGATTTTCTGTAACATTAACTAATATCCGTCAAACTTGGAATAGTCCCTAGATTTGCTCAGCTCTTATTCGAGGAAGAGGGTAGACTTCAGGAAAACCTTGTGTACCCTGTTTAGTGTTACGCTTATTGAGAATCCCTCCACACACCATTAGCATAAGGAAAGCATATGGGAGTAGGAGATCTGGGAGGTTGAATTTTTTTTATGAAATTGAGTCTGGGTTATTGCATTCACTCTGGGTTTCTGCATTTCAGAAAAATATCAATGAATTGCAAGGACTGCAGAGAAAAACAGCAAACGTGATTATACAGTAACAAAAGGACTGGCTTAGTAAGAAAGCTTTTGAAAAAGCTTGAGTATGTACAGCTTGTCCAAGAAATGACAAAAGTGTTGTATGATAAGTGTCTAGTATTAGAAGATTCTTAGAGGTTTAAAATGAAGGAATTATTTAGTATTCAAAGAGCTAGAGGTAAGAGTAGTGTAATGATGTTACAAATGGAGAGGATTTAAGATAAAAGGAAACTTTCACAGTGAACTAGTTTAGATTGTGGAATAGCTGCTGAAAAGAAGTGGTGGAAATCTCCATACTTCTGATTTTTTAGAAGATAGCATGAAATAAAATACCTAGGAAGAATTAGCTATGTAGCTAAGTTGTAGTCACTGTGTTACTTTCAGGTAATATGCTAAGGGATGGGTGGATGATTCTTTAAGTCTTTCTGTACACTGGGGATCTGGGGTGTTGGTGAAATTGATCTGGCATTGGGAGAGTTTTTCTAAGGCACAAAGTAGCATCAAACACCCGGTACACAATTATCAAACCAGTGCCTTTGTATTCTCCCAAAACCTGTTCTTTGGTGCATTTAAGTATATTTTGATGATGCCTGGCTAAAACAAGTCTACAAGAGCAAATTAGGGATTTGAAATATTTTGCAATTTTAACTCATCCAAGCTTATAAGTTGGGCATGAGTTTAAATCTGTAGCTGATTCATCAGGGCTAGTGGGCACATTCAGAGAAGCGTGGACTCTATTAATGCCTGATTTAAATGAAAACTCTGGAGAATCTGAGCTCTGGTCTTTCCCAGCATTCTTAAAATTTCTGGTAATGGTTGGCTCAAGTCTTCCATGTATTTTCTACCTGTCTGCCCTGCTCACAGCTGAGTTATGTATATGGTATTCCTTGGCATCTTTCCTTTTTGAGGGTCCCAATTCAAAACTTTCTAACCTTTCCTTTTCCTGGCATCAAAACATATCCTGTGAGTAGAGATTTTTCCAAGTATGCCAGTATGGTTGGTGGCTTTGATGTCCCTTCTCTACCCTCAGGTGTGGTCTCTCTGCCGCTTCCTGCTTCTGCAGGTGCCTGAACTCTCTTTACAGTTCAGTCTCCTGCCTTCTTCCCCCATCTGCTGCTGTTTGCTCAGTCTGCTGCTGGAGACCTGTAGCTAAAAACAGAGATGTTGGATGTATCTGGCATGCTTCAGATATAATTTTTCCAGTGGTGGCCTCCCTCCCCCTACCCTGCTCTATTTTTATCATTAGGATATGGGTTAAAGTTTTCTAGAACTCTCTATCTGTGTGACTGTCAGGCATTCTCTTGTGTCAGAAGTTAATCTTTCATGCAGACTGAATCGTTGTGGTCATCTATAAAATTACAACAGATCTCATATTAATGCTTTCTTAAGCTCACCATTGTGTGGTGTGAAAATAAACCAGCACTTAAAATGTGAACACGTGGAGTTTTAGTGAGCCAAAGGCAACTAACCCTAATGCGGGCAAAAACCAGTTATATCCTAGAAAGCCAGAGACGAAGGAAAACTAAGATGAGAGATCCAAATCATTACAAAGTGGGAGAAATAGATTCTTCATGGTGAAACAGGCCAACCTTCTAGGTCATCCACAAATGATTACAGTTAGGCTAGATGATCTCAAGAGGTCCTTTCCAGCCTAAATGGGTCTGTGAAACACAGGTTTTGGGAGTTCAGTTCTCAGGAGCAGCATATTGGTCACAACAAAAGGAGATTTTGAGAGAAAGTGACTGAGCAGAGAGCATGAGTAAGTCTTACTGACACTTGCACAGTGAGAACCAAGTGAGGGAGAGACATGGTGTGTTGCTGAGAGGGTATTGGAGTGCCTACACCAAGCGTGATCCTAATTCAGAGGTAGCATGGTGGGTGCTGATCTTATACGGTCTGTCATCGTATGATATTGCACCACTAGAATATGATATATTTGAGAATTTGAATTGTGTCATATCTTCAGAGAGAAGGGCAGGTCACGTAACGCAGCTTGATCTACATCTAGCATGATCTGCTTGCATGGTTTATTATTGCCATTAACTTTGTACTTTATTGTTTTTAATTGATTGGGCTTTGTTTACCTGTGGTAACCTGCCTTTTCATTTGGAAAAGGCTGGCAACACTTCCTCCTCCTCCTCCTCCTCCTCCTCCTGTCCTCCCCCTTGCCATGACTTGAAAAACTGCTGAAATTCTGGCCATACTATATGATGCGGGACTGAAAATAAAATCAGTCTTTTAACAATTCTCATGTGTCATGCCCTTATTACAGTACCAGTAGGGCTGGAAAGCGAAGCATTGTTTTTCTTCTGCTCTTCAATGTCCCAGTGTTAACAGCATTTCTTGGTGTGATATTTTTGTTTGTTGATAGGTCAGTTTGACACAAAGTGCTTATGTGACAGTATGCAACCAAGCATGACTAGGTGCATATGCCACAGATGGCAGCTGCAAGGAAAACAAGGCAGGCTTGATTTTCTCCACAGGTTTCAAGGTGTTCTCAAAGCAGCTTCTAGAAAGCTGCTTTGTGCCTAAAGGGAGCTCTGTGTGTGCATGTTTATATACACATATATATTTATAAAGCTGTAGCTGCACTCTTTTAAATATAGCTGCAACTTCTACTGAAATGAAGAAGCAAAAGAAATCCCATTCCATGCTACATTGGTGTTCAAACATAGTGTGTTTTATAGTGGCATTGGCTGTGAAAAACCTAAACAACATCATTCTAAGTAGCAGTACTTTATTCTACCTATGAGGGAGCACATACAAAGTGTCTTCAACACTTGAAAAGGATTTAAGAATAGTGTTGTAGTATAGGCTAGGGAAAACTGGTAATCAAAAAAGCTATTGCATCATGTAATTGATAACCTGGAACCTCTAAATCACCAGAAAGCATTACAATAATAAATCCATGGTGCAGAGCACACCACACAGTGAACATTTTAATTTCCTAGGAGTGGAATTTCAGTAACAAATACAGAAATCTTTTATCTTCCTTTTTTTTCTATCATGTAACAGGTGCCCACTGAATAGCACCCTCTCTCCTGGTGACAGTATCTAGCATGATCACATAGTTACTCTGAAATGGATAGTGTTTCTGGTGTACAAGGAACAGAAGTTTTCTGTATCATATATGCCTTTAAAAATTCTTGCTATTACTTTTGTATGTGTGGTGCCTCCCTGTGTGTTGATCTATACATTCCTAAAATTCCTTTCAGAAATGTTCTGGAGAGCACATTCTGATTTTCTATGGCAGTTTGGTAGGAGTTGTTTTATTAGCAGTCTAGTGTGGCAGGATCTGTATTGCTTGTTAGCAAATCAGCTGTTTCAGCCTCCTCTGCTGAGAGTATATACTTCTAATCTGGAGTCCTACACATTCAAATTCAGGTTTTCCTATGATTAGGTTTCTTATCCTTTCATTTGCAAAAGGTTTGAAAAATTTTCAGAACTATGCTATTGCAAATGCAGTCACTAGAACCTCTTCTATACCTATTTATCTTTTATTTACTTTTTGCCTACTGGGTCCAAAAGTCATGAAATCCTCGGTCGTGGACCTGACATATTTTTGGAAGAGTGCACCAGACTTTTTGCAGTGCGTCTGGGCTGCTTGACATTACAGTCAATTACTCCCACTTGTAATCCTGGAGCAAATTCCTTCTTTGCTGAAGGGACAGCAGCGCAAGGGAAGTTGAAAGATGTCTAAGTGTTTTAGCATTGTGCTCTGGCAGGTTAAGCCTGAGATTGAGAGAGGCATGGTACACAATCCTATGCTCCAATGGGTGTTTATATAGTGGTTTAAATCCTCTGCTTGTTCTTTCTGCATTGCTTCTGTGTGCTGTGTGGATGTACAGTCTGAGCTAAGGCACTGTTTATGGCTGTTTGCACCACCATTGAACTAACACTACCCTGATCTGTAATCCAGGGGAGGAATCATGCTGAGCAGCTGCACCCTTCACTGGAGCAGTTGGATTCTGCTCGTGTAGAAGGTGGGTGGCCTGGAAGGGAAGGTCCACCTTCTCCATTCCCCCTCAATCTTGATTCTATCAAGATCATTTCAGGGGGTTGGCCATGTTTTGAAAGAGTTTGTAATTTAGTGGCTGGCACCTTGACAACTGTTTTGTAGCCTCACAGGGATGCAAAGAGACTGTTTCAGCAGGGGAAGTCTTACTAGTTGGGCTGTGGGAAGGTAAGCTTAGCATTGCAGAATGATTCAGTCAGGTCTGACTTTCCTTGTTTTCTAGAAGCAGCCAGTGGTGCATAAGCTCAGAGGCTTAACCCAGCCACTAGCTTAATCACTCTCAGACTAGTTTTGTATCATCTCTTGCAGAATGCTTCTAGGCAGATTTTGGCGGTATTGCTGTCCGTTTATAGGGAATATGTGTTATATTACAGCTGTTGTCTTCCACAGACAGTCATGGATTTGCAAAGTCTATCCTAAAGAGTCATCCAAGTCAGTGCCAGGAGCAGGCAACAATAGTTGAGGGCTTGCTACTACTCAGTTATCTCTATCCATCATACCAGGTAGAAGCTTCCCCCCCCATTAAATATGTTCTATTTTCTCCTTTTTTTTGAATAGTTGACAAGTTTTAATGTTCCTCTAGCTTTAAAAAAAAAAAAAAAGAGCAAACAAACTTAGTAAACCAAGCAAAAATTCTCTGGGGGCTCTGACCATAGAGAAGAAAACATTTAAGCGAAGCACTTTGAATGAAATCATGATCATTTAGACAAATGCACCAGCTACTCCCAATTAAACAAGCAGCTTAGGTCCATGATAATGGTTCAGCTGTTTCAGACCAGAAACACTTCAACTGCCTTCAAGCCTGGTTGTCCAGGCTCTCGGTTACCTTTCCTTCCTCTTGTCCCCCACTGGATTTGTGTTCTCGGCTATGCCAAAATGACTTTAAACATCAAAGTATGTAGCATGTAGGTAAGCCAGAGTTTTGTCCAGAAGTGATATGATCAGTGTTTTTCAGGGATATAAGTATGAACAGCCAATACTTATACTGGGGGGGAAATGTGTTTAGAAACAGGTCTTCTAGTCTTTTGTGTCAGTCCATTGTGAGTTGTAGGACTCTGCATATGGTCTGAGCTGGAGGAAAGCCCTTGCTGGATGACACACCAAAGCTCTAGCTGACATTCAGAACAGAGGAAGCTACAAAGCAAAGGCAGTTGGAACCTCCCCAAATGCTGCAAGAACAAACTGTGACAGTTCCCCCCTTGTTTTTATTTGATTTAATGATTTGGCTTCAATTCAGGTTTTGTTTCAATTGTTTAGTTTCAGCTGAAGAGCATTTTGCCCTCTTCCTTTTCTCCTTCCCATCCACTGCATTTCTATCTGCGTGAATCCTTGCTGAAGCATTTCTTTGGTGGAAATAAGAAGGCAGACACACCCACACCATGGTGGTGTCTGAGCTACGAGGGCAGTTTGTGGGCTGTCCCTAAACAGTCTGTGGGGCATCCAAGGTCCCAGTCATTCTGCTTGGGAAATTAATTAGTAGTCCTTGTTCCTGGCATTTGTGACTTTTTGTTCTGGGGAGATCAGGTTGTATCCAGTTCACAGGAAGCACTTGGGTCATGGAGGTCTGGAGGTACCCAGTTGTATCCTGACAAACATTTAGATTGTAGTCCTAGAGTTCACCCAGGTTTGGGAATTGGGCAGTGCTGCTGGTCCCTGCAGCTGAAGCACACCCTTTGGGAATGGCGTCAGTGGGAGTCTTACAGGCTTAGCATCTACCCTGTATCTTGTAGCCTTTTGAATTTCGGGTGGAACTGCAACACCTTCCCCCAGACTCTAGTAGAGCTCCTTCCTACAGCCTTGGAGAAACCAACTCATGTTCACTTGGGTTTGGAAAACTGCAGCTGCTTGTTTTGCTATTCTCTCTGAAACAACTGGGAATCTGTGAGAAGGGAATGGACAAATTTTTAGGTAAAGAAGCTCAAAATGTTTTATGAGCTCATCTT
This sequence comes from Entomyzon cyanotis, assembly GCA_024500445.1. Taxonomy (NCBI): domain Eukaryota; kingdom Metazoa; phylum Chordata; class Aves; order Passeriformes; family Meliphagidae; genus Entomyzon; species Entomyzon cyanotis. Next base: position 28,678,189 of record JAKEPQ010001018.1, read on the forward strand.
ATGGATCAATTTGAATAGCAAAACTACCAGCCTTTCTACTGAAAGATGAAATGCATATTACGTCTAACAAGGTTTTGGTCTAATAAAGGTTGTTTTACTTCTTCCTACCTTCATTTTTCATTACAGGAGTACAACTCCTGAATTTGAATGCACTGCATTCCACTTAAAATCCTGCTGTACTTTGTCAACCTTGGAAAGATTCTGCTTTTGGATTGGCTTTGCATGCTGCCCAGTTGTCTGGGTGCAGCTTAGTCTATATTTGTTACTTAAATAAAAGAGCAATCAAAATGTAAACCCTTTACAAAGGGTATAAGAAACCCAATACAAAATTGCCCTTTGTAGGCTATGTGAATTCCCTAGTTAAGAAAATATTAATAAAAAATTTGAATATGGGAAAGTGAAGGGATGTGAATATAAGCTTGTGACGCTCCTCCCTCCTAGTGTAGGAAATTGAAATAAAATAGAGCCAATTATATTTTTCAGCCTCATTTTAGCCTTCAGACCTCCTTTTTCTCACAAACCACTGGAATTTAATTTGGATAATTCAGCAGACCTAGAGTCAGATGCAGAACTGATTTATAGATGCTGCTATTAAAAGCTGATTATGTGCACATGAAACAAACTGTGGAGCTCAATTAGTTAGAATGCCTCCTTCAAAGACTATTCTGCAGGAATTTGTTTTATAATTCAGTTAATACTGTATGTTTACTTTTATATGCTCTTCAGAAATTTGAGAACATACCCTTTTCTCGGACAAGTTTCTCATTCCATTTAATAACTGTTTTCTTTTATTGTGGACGGGAAATGAATGGTAATTAATGGCTTTTCCTGAATCATTCCACTGTGTGATTTAGTATGCTGCTGGTGCTGTGTATGGAAATTTTCTGCGTACCTCCCATAACTGGTTCGTGGCTGCTTCCAGCACCAATTTTTTTTTTGGTAGGGAGGCACAGCTGGACTAGTTAAGACTGGATCAGTTGCCTGTGATAGTTCCTCATATGTTTTTATGAATGCAGTTGTCACCACAGGGAGGATGAGAGCAGTTAAAGGCTGGTGAGCACAAAGGGTAAAGCTGCTTCTTTCTGCAGTACCCGTTTGGACTGGTGGAAGTCCTTTGGACTTGTGGAGTGAGTCCTGGTGAAAGTTACTTGCTGTCTCTGTTACAGTGCAGTAATTATCTCATGCAAATGACTGAAATGACAATGTCTGCTCTTGACACCTTCAGGAAACACTGGTGTGATGTTGGTGTTTGCTGCAGAGCTCTGACTGCAGGTTGTTTCTGAGGGGGGAAAATGTGTCCTAATAGTGAGGGCTGTTGTGAGCACAGCCAGCTGCCAAGCTTGTCTTCTGAAGGGCTGAGTTCCTGCAGGTCTTATGGTCAGTGGTTTTCTTTACTGGGCTTTCAGACCACTTTGCAATGTTAGATCTTGGAAGATTTAGCCTAAGCAAGGAATGAGACATGCTTTGCGTTTGGATTGTTGTTTCTTTAATTGTCACTTTCATGTTTCTGTAAGTTAAAGAGGGAGTGATGACACTGGATTTGTGAGTTGTTGTGAGTTGTTGGTCAAACCAATCACATGCAATATTCTAGGAAAATAAACCCAAAATATATGTATTATGGCTAGAAACAAATTTCTCATTTAAACTAATAATTCTCTCCTTATTTTTGCTCTCCAATATGAAAAGATTTATGCCTTTGGTTTTGTGCATTAGAAATATTCACAGTGTGCGGTTTTTATATACCTATTGAGAAACCACAAATTATTATCAGAGATATACCAGTTTGATTTTTCCAAACTATTATGGAAGAAGTCCAGTTCCAGTAAAGTACTTTTGTTGGGTCTTAAACTGATTACTAGAAGCCAAATATCAAGAAGCCTGAAGCAATATTTATTGAGCACAGCTGGTGATGTATCAAGCACTGACTGCTGTTGTTCAAAGGCAGTTGGAAGGAGGGATTTGCACTCTTGTGTTAGTGTGAAAAGAATGGATCTGACAGATCAAGGACCTTTCAGTCATCTTGCTTTTATGAAATCCACCTGATACCTGCCATGAGCAAAGGGTGTTGTGCTTCGTAAGAGTAGTAATAATTCAAAAGGCTGTGCAGCTTTTTTGAGCAGCCAGTATGAAATGACCTATTTGCAATACCAAAACTGAATGGCCATGTGTTTTGGCAATGCAATGCTCTAGCAGTTAATGTGATGGTAATCTTAGTATATAGGCTGCCAGAATGATGTAATCAGGTCTTGATGCTATTCTCAGTATACAAGAAGGTTATCTAAGGCCATGGTGAATGATTATAGGATACCCAGATAAAGTTTTATAGAATAAAGGATGGCAAATTCTCATCCAGTGTAGTGATTGGCTAATGATTCAGGGTGACATGAAGAGACCTCAAAAATGATTTCTGTCTTGTGGGTGTTGACAGCTCTGTGTTTCCCCTGCCTCTCTCACGCAATGCTAAGGACTGGGGTGGCTCTTCAGAGCTCCATGTGACTGTCAGGGTTTGTTTCCTTGCTGAAGCACAAGCCATCTCTAGTGTTTGCATCCCAGTAGCTCCAGTTAGGAAAAAAGTGCCTGTAGAAGGGGGGGATAGTTATGTATGAGCTGGCCTTCTTTGAGGGTAGGAGTGTTACGCAGATATTTTCTTTCATCAGTTGCTTATGAGAATATCATAGGAACTTGGTAGAAATTAATCTTTTCTTTTGTATTCCCTTTCATGAAAAACAAATTAAATTCAACCTGGTGTGGCACTGTGCAGGAGCTTGGTTAGGACTTCAGAGTTTCCCAGGTTGTTGCATTTCTTAAACACATATTAAAATATTCCTGATCCATAAACCAAAATAAACTGTTTCCATTATTGGAGATCAGCATCTTCACAGGCCTAGCTTAAAACTGTTTTAAGAACAGTGGAGTAAGCTGCAAGTGGTGTACTTGAGAGCTTAGCTCTAGTGCTGCCAAAAGAAAATCACCAGTTCTATTGCTGTTAGCGCTCTACTGCTGTTCCTAGGTTAGTGTCCCCAAGTAGAGCAGAATGGTCAAATTGCTGTGACAAGAAGCTTGTGAATTGATTTAGTTCTTACACAGCTGATTACACATGCTAATGAATTGATTTTGTGCATTAAAAATGTATATTAATTTTTTTCTGGTATAATGTTTTATGGAGATTGGGAATTATTTTTCTAGCATTTGACATCTTATTTTGTAAATTATCTCTCTAGAGGCTTTAAGCTTGGGCTTTTTTATTTTCTATGCATGTTATGTGCAAATTTAGCAGAAATATTGCATCAGTCTGAGCTGTGTGTGGGTTTTTAGAAGTAAAAATCTTTATTGTATGTGTTCCATTGCTCTAACAAATGTTCATGACATCCTGTGCAAGAAGCAGCAGGAAAATACCACTCAAGTGGAGTACAGAGCAATTAATTAGTGATAATATATTTTGACATTTGGTGAGTTTTTAAACTATTACTTATAGCTGAGTAGATTGTTGTTTTGTTTTGGTTTTTCAAATTAGTTTATTTATTTATGTATCTATGTTATTAAGCATAACATTTTTGTACAAGTCATTAAAAAGTTGCTCTGGTCACGTGTCAGGGCTTAGGCTCAAGCCTAGTGTTGTCTCTCTGAGCTTCATTGCTAGTGAGCCCAAACTTTAGATGAGATATTAAAGGTACCATCTGGCCGTGCATGAAGAAAGTAAGTATTATGACCCTGTATCAAAACAAAAAACAAAGTAAGTATTATGACCCTGTATCAAAACAAAACACCACGCCTCCCCAGAATAGGTGTCCTAGAAAATGTGTTCTCTTTCGTTGAAATGGCTCCCATTGCATGCAAAACTAATGTCTGAAATATTTTGGTCCCTGCTTTTGCATGTCTGTTCAGTTGTGTTTCGCAGAAATAGCCTCTTATTTTGTCAGCTATTTGAATGAAGATCTAAAATAACATAAGATTTTATATTGAGTGTTTTCCTCTTATATTTTTTTTTTAGATAATTCAAGAAGTGTCAAGGCATCTCCAGAAACAGCTGAAATCTTTTTTCAGAAGTTAAGAAATAAATGTGAATTCACAATTCTGGTTACCTTAAAACAAGCCCGTTTGAATTCAGGGGTTATTCTCTCTATTCATCATTTAGATCACAGGTAAGTACTGATACCTGTGTGCTGGCTAATGAAAGTATATGTATTCACACATTAAAAAATTGAATTTAAATTGGAGCAAAATTGTGTAGCAGATCATTTGTAAATATTTATAGTGCTTGGATAGGCATACTGTGCAGATTCATAAAAAGTCACAATTCCAAATTTGCCAGGGTAAGGGAAGGAGGTGTTTTTCTTTATGTTCTCTTTCCGCCAAGGGCATGAAAATCCAGTTCTCTATTGTTGTTCATTACCATAAGGATCAGATTCTCAGCTGGCATAAAACTGTCCTGTCAGTATAGCTACACTGATTCACAAAGCTTGGCCCTGTAAGTCCACTTCTTCACCAGTTGTTTTTTAACTCTGTAGGCAGTTAAAAAAAAAAAAATCCCTAGGTATGGGTTTACATCTTCCCATGAACAGCAGAGCACTTTACTCAAAATGTTGTCAACTTAAAAAAACATAGCATTTAAGGATTATCCCTTTGATAAAATAAAGACTGCTAGAGAAATAAGATATTTTTTATATATCTGTCTGAGTAATAGCTATTAAAGATAACTGTCCTATGATTCGCTGACAGAATAAAAAGGAGTTTTCAAATGTGCACTTTCTAAACAGTCATTAGCAGAAGCAACAGGTGAGCTCTGCTTTGGGTGCCTAGTCCTTTATATTTTCTTGTGTACAATCCCATAATTCTTTCTTGACAGTCTCACTACAAAATAACAACAAAAATGAAAAAGTAAAGACATGTTCAAGCACAGCAAAATGTCTGTTCCTTTTATGTAAGTGTACAAGTTTTCATTAGCTAGCATGGTGACAATTTTTTTGTGCTGGAAGATTCTCCAAGTCTATCTCTATTCCATTTCTCAGAGGCCCCGTCTTCTGCAATTTAGCTGTTTGAAAACAACAAACAAACAAAAAGACCAACCAGAACACACAAAACAAACAAGAAGAAGAAGAAAAAAAGAAAAAGGGAGAACATTCCCAAGAATCATTATGCCAAGTTCATAAAAACATTTTTAAACTCGTAAAGAGGTAGTTGAATGTCTCCTGGAAGGCATTAGATGTGCCCTTATGCTTTTAATAAGCACATTCTGGTCTCTTCTGTGCTGGGGTGTGTGGAGAGATGTCTGTGTGCCACAGTAGTGTTTGTTCAGTTTAACTATGCTAAAATGAGGGCTGACCTAGGAATGGATAATACTGGAACCAGACTAGCATCTCTGAGTCTCCTGTAGTTTCTCTTATGGTTTTAATGTTCTTTTATGATGAATGACAATAAAGACAAGAGAATGTTGACGTTAAAAGGAAGCATTTGGATGGCTTATATTAAATAGCTGCTTCTTCAGTGCTGGATCTCTGTCTCTGACCTTGCCCTCCTCTGACCAGGGACTTGTCTGTAAAAGTTCTTTAGTTCTTAAACAGCTTCTTGTGAAGTCTCTGTCACAGCAGTCATCATAGTAAGTGGGAAAAGTAGCAATGCCAGGCCTGACTCCACTCCTTTGCACTAGCTTTAGCCTTTTATCATCTATCTGATGTCAAAAAATGTTGCTCTAGTATTGAACTGCTGCCTTGTAGCTATATTCCTAATTTACAGAGGTCAGTACTAGCTCTTACTTTTCTGCAGTGAGGAGTTGAATGGTGGTGAGGAGGGCTGAAGGTGGCAATAACTGAAGGATGTAATTAGTTATCACACAAGTAACTTTTAATGTGTTTTATTTCACAGAGCTTTCATGACAAATAATGGTTCTAGGGTAAAAGAATTTCTAGGGTACAAGAAAATAAAAATGTTTAAAAAGTGGGAAAAGGCGTGTTTATTCAGTGGCTTGGGAAATATGTTGTGGTTTTGAAAATCAATCAGAGGAAAAACTCATCCTCTCTTTGCATGGTCTAGGGACATCGGTGCAAATATGTGAATTTACAACAATTGAGGGCATTTCCTAAATGGTAGTTATTTTTTAAATTTTATAATTTTGTTTATAAACTTAAAATAGTTTACATGTTTTGGAGTTTACTGACTTGGTCTGTGTTGTCTAGTTTTATGTAGTTGTTGTTTTGGTTCCTTTTTGCTGGCTCCCTTTTGAGAATCATCAAAAATTAATACACCCACTGAGATACAGTCATGCAATGATTTAAGGCTTTGAGTCTTAAGAAGTTGACAGGGTTGGTCCCACATAGTTACCCCTCTTATGTCATGTGCTGAATTCTGTCCTTGGGCTATCAGAGAGATACAGAAGTTCTCCATGTGAGTCTGAGGCTTGGGCATTTGCTGAGGCTGGGATGTTGCTGTCACTACAAAAAGATGCTCCTGAAATGGTCTTCTGCAAACACAGTAATCTTTTCATACTCACTTAAATGCTTCTTTCTTTTCCTAGCTGAGTATCAAAGATAACTTCCCTTTTATAATGATTATGCTTTTCTCTAGTATTTAATATATTAAAATATTTTAAAAATAATGTTAAAAGAGAAAACATCTGAAACAATACCCGTAACTGTCCTTTTTAACCTGCTCTTACATTTCCACAGACATTGCTTTTTTCCCCACTGATAAGAGCAGCCGAGGAGTTCGGGCAGGGGTAGTTTTGGGCATAGTGTGGAGGTGATAATTCCAGAAAAAATTCTTGTGGTCTCAGGCAATTCAAATTACACATCAGTAATTATTCAGATGAATTTCAAGCAGCTGAATGCATCTTTTATACGTGGCTGATTTTTGTATGGCATATGTCTGAAAGATAGAAGTTATAAATGTCTTAACTTGAGAGCTCAATCTTGACTGTGGACAGTGCCCTTCCTCAAATGCATTGTTACATACTTCACAGTTACAAAGTAAATATTTTTAAATTGTGTTAATGAAGCGATACATAAAGTCTGAGTAGAAGCGCTGTTAAACACTGATTGCTTTGTTTTTCAGCTTTCAGTGCATTATCCTCCTCACTTTACTTCTGAATTTGTCTGACCTTCTTGGTGGAAGAGTCAGCAGAGGGATGATTTTACTCTGCGATGGGGATGTAATTTATGTTTGGTTTTGCTATTCCATCATATTTTCATTTAATCATCAACAGTGGAGAGATATAATAAAGCTTTTTCCTCCCTTTGTGGTTAGATGACTTTATGTAACTAATCTTATATTTGTATCTCTTGAGGTACTGCATATTAGGTCCTTAAAGGATGAAACTGCTGGGTTGTAATTTAGCCATTCTTTCCTTTGGTTAGTGCTTTTTATATCCTGGAACAGAGAACTGAAATCAATGGAATGTTGTGGACAGGCATTCCCTACACTTAATTTGTATCTCTACTAATTTATTCAATTTCTGCCTTCCTTAGCATTTGTTTTCGCAGCAGTTGGTGTCCTGTGATTATCTGCTGTCAAATGGGCTGTACTGTACAGCAGTTTCAGACCTCTTTCAGTATAGTATGTAGGAGGAACTTATCTGTGACATTTTCTCTGGTACTGATTTAAGCTACAAGGAGATAAGTTGCCAGAGGTGAATTCCTGGTGCATGAATTTTGTTCTCTCATTTGACCATTGTGTTAAAATAGAGGTGGAACTGTATGTTCCCTGCTTTTGATGTATGAGTGTCAGTATTTCTGGACTGCAGTGTGAAGTGTCCTCTCCGACACCACAAAATCTGCTGCAAACCTCTTACACTCAGAAAAGCTTTCAGTATTTACCAGTTAAGCCAGTATTCACCATTTAAGCCAATAATGGTGGAGCAGATGTTAGGTCAGACTAATATGGGATTAATTTTCAAACATTAAAGCTGTAAATGGCTATTCCCTGTGCCAAAAGAGTTAGTAGCTTATTTCATCTTTTTAAAACACTCCGCGATGTTCTTTGTTGAAAGTGGAGGGTTGTAGTGTTCTGTATTTTAGGTTTTTGGTATTAAATCTTAGTTGCTGTTTCTTACTGGTCTGATGATAGTTATGAGCCCTCTAGAATTTGTTCATAATAATCAATTGCTTTTGAATTCCTCTAGTGATTTTAAACTTCTCTGGTGTCAGTCTTCTTTTGATGCAGTTTGCATGTTTCATCAAAGGTGTAAAAAAACAAAAAAGGTATTTTCTTTCATTCATTCACTGCTTTTCCAGTGCGTGAGAAGATTCTGTGGTACAAAGGAGTCTCTATGTCGACACTGACAGCTTGGCTGGGCTCTTTATCCCAAAAGAAAAAAGTTCCTTGTTTGTGTTGGTTTGGGAGATTTAACTTCTATCCCTGAGTGTGGGTTGGATGGAAGTATTTGTAAAAAAGCTGTTTTGTGTTATACTCTGTTTAATGCCTTCATGGTGTTAGCAATGGCCTGTTTCTTTAAGCGTTGGCTTTAAAGGTTATTATAAAATTGATTGATGCCATGTCACTGTTGCTTGGGTTTGTTTGTTTTTTTTTTTTTTGCTTCAGTTTAGTTTACACTCTGTGACAAAAAAAAAACCAAAACCAAACCACACAACACCAATAGGATGTAAATTCCTGTAATTCATGCAGCTTACTATTCCGTAACTTTTGTTAAATCAAGTGAGGTCATCCTGTCTAATGCAAATCATTGAAGTGCCAACAAATCCAGGGTGAATTGGTTGAGAACTTCTTACAGAATGCTTATGCACCTGGAACCTATTTCTTGAATTAAGACTAGTGACAAGCCTTCTTGAATAAGAGACAAAAGATATGTTCCTTCCTATGACATTGAAAACCCCCACTGAAATAGTTGAAATGTGAGTTTTGACAGATTTTGTTATTCTTCTGATGTTGTCTATAAGGCTTTCTATGAACAAACAAATAACAAAGAAATCTGTATTCTTCTGGGATAGGAAATGGGAGGAGTTATGTTGAAACTGCCTTTTTCTTTTACTAATACATCTGTTAGAAAGTTGTTCATTGTATTTGCAGTCCTCTTGCTCTCCTTGGAGAAACTTTGTCAAGAAAGGGAATGAGAGGCATGGTTTATGCCGTTTGTTTTTACAGTGTTTGCATTGAGAAAGTTCTTTCCTCATTGTCTTCTCAAAGGCAAGAATTAGCGTTTCAAAAATTGTGTTTTCATTTGGGAATTTGATTTCATATCCACATCTCAAATAGGAAAGGCATGGACAATGTGCTGTAATATTTGGGTTGAAGTTTCCAAGACCAAGCCAGCATCTTTTGCAAGAGCAGCTTTTCTTGGAGTGTTTTGAAGAGCTTGGTGAGACCTCAGTTCCTGCTTCTGGCTCCTTCTGAGCTCTCCTAAGTGTTGTGGGAAGGCTCCCTGTACCTCCCTGATTTAGTTGACCTCAAATTTTGGGAGGTAAACAGAGAAATCTCTCAGGTGAGAGACAAGTTCTTGACTTCAAAGCCAGCAAAGGCTTCCAGACCACAGCAATCCCACTGAAATCAGATAAGGGTCTGTAAGGAGTTCATAGAAACAATATCTTACTGGCATACATTTTTTCCCAACACGCTTTATTAGTTGGAATCAGGTACAGGCACTGAGGGGCACAGTGGTGGAAAGGATTTGAACAGCCTCACATGTGTTTCCTAGCCTCCACTTCCACATCAGGGTATTAAAACCTCACTCTCCTGCTGCTGCCTTCTTTCTGTCTGGGGGGAAGCTGCAATGCTGTGCAGTAGTAGTTTGTGCAGGTGAGTGTGTGCAGATGATGTCTGTCTGCCCTGCCAGTTATCTCTCACCTGGCTGTTCTCTCCCGTGAACATCCCAACTGGGAGGGTGTTCCTCCATGCATGTCCCATCTCTGGGCTCCATCTCCTGAGCACATCAGGAAGGCATCTTCCTCCTCCACAGCTGTCCTCCTTAGCTATCCAATGCAAGGAGCATGGTGGAACAAAGCTGAAGTGGTTGACCTTTTTTGTGGTGGAATGAAATAAACAACAAGAGAGATGTAAATGCCAGAATGATCAGTAGCTGTCTGGCTGGGATGCTTCAGAGGCGTTTTTTCACACAGTTAATCTCTGCTCTGCCTGATTTGGAGCAGGAACTTGAACTTTTGGTTTTTTTCCACCTGAGACAAGTACCCTAAGGAATGTTGAGGAATGTAATTCTCTTCCCCCCCCCCCACACTTGATGCAATGGTGATGCAGATTTGTTGGTAGTGCCTGTGCTAGTAAACCAAACAGTGCCCAGGCTGGAGCACTAGCCTACTGTTGTCCATTTTGTATAATTGTTAGCATCTTCCTTGGCATGCTTTTGTCTTCTGCAGTTAGTACCTTTGCAGATGATGTTAGTGCAGTTTGTGAAGCAGCATTAGCCAGGGGCTGTTCCCAACAGTCAATGTGGAAAAGCCTACCAGTGTCAGGGAAAATGTGTGAGAGATCACCGAGATGGATATGAGTTGGAGTGGAGCACCAGTTTATATTATAAACTTGAGAGGCTAATTTTGCTGTCCTGTTGTTTGTACACTGTGTCAAAATGGGTAATACCCTCTTCTAATGTTGAGCGCTCTTCATTTGGGATCTCTGCTTTCATATAGGTAATAATCATGGCATTAAAGAGTATTTGAGAAAGTCTTTCAGAGAACCTTAGGTTTGCTCTCTGTCTCTCTTTCTCTCTCTCATTTTAGCAAGCATTTCATCCTAGAACCCACAAGCTTTGCTGAGAGAATGTTTGTTTCTGTTAAAAGATTTGGCTTTAATGAATGGATCATCACTTTTGAACAAAAATACGATAAGTCAGAAAATTATGGTCTGGCTTTGAAATTGTGTTCAGCAAAAAGAAGGGACAGAAACAAAACTGATGTCTTTCCTGCCGGTTGTGCACTTGCACTAAGGGCTACAAATTATCCAGAAAAGTAATGACAATTTTTTAATTATTCATTCCCTGACAAAAGTGTCAGTCTTCTCTTGTCTAGATAGAGCTCTAGATGGAAAAGGGCAAAACCAGTAAGATCAAGCAGTAGTGTTGAGAGGTGGGAAGTAGATTTTTACAGGTCAAATGAAGCTACCACTTTTCATATAACTGTAGAATCGTTTAATTTGAAAAAATGGTAATATATCTGGGGATATTTTGATGCCATGTTGTTTTAGGGGATGCACCAAGCAATAAAAACTCACAGTTAATGTTTCAGAACACTTAGTCTTACTTTCAAATTAAGTGTTCTGAAACACAGGAAAATAAAGCTCACACTCCTCACTGCCCAGTCAGGATACCACGGAAAATAGCAAATAACACATTGCTGAATGTGGTTGTGGTGCTGCATGAGCTGCTTAATATCTTCATAATCTACACCTAGCAGGATTGCTTGCTGCTATTGTGCAATGAATAGGGTCTACTGAGTAGGATCTCCTTTTAAAACATGTTTTATGTAATTATACTTAACAAAAAGGTATAATTTTGGTAGCAAAATATAGATAGAACTTTGACAGCACAAATCTTCAGATAAAGATTTTTTTATAAATAATGGAGATAAGGATTTTTTTCTTAAGTACATATATCTCTTCAATTTTATTCACTTTCCCTTCTTTTCTGTGTAGATCAAAGAGCCATGAAGAAATATTTTAATATTATACTTATGAGTAGGAGAAGTTAAAACAACCCACCACCCAGTAATAAATTCATAAGCAGCAGACATGATATTTTGCCTTTAGCTTCTGAAATACTTGTCTACATGCAGTAAATTGAAGTTGAAATTATTAGTTGCCTGGAGTAAGTATGAGTGTTTGCTGTGAGAAAGTATGCCAAATGAGTAAGTGAGCCATCAAAGGCCTGGTGTTGCCAACACTGCCTGGTAGCTGGAATAGCCATCCCTCCCTCATCTCAAACACTGCTACTGTGTACACCAGGACCATCTGGTGTTTCACCTCCTAAATCTTTAACTTTTTGCTGTACATCCTCACTTTTAATTCCACAGTTTCCCTCGTGTTAGTCTGTCACCTCCCGGAGAGCAGGTCCTGCCTGGGCTGGTGTGAACACATGCCCTTTGCCAGGATGGTCATTAAAACTCCACAGCCGAGCAGATCTGCTGACTCCCAACTCTTACCTAGAAGTTACAATAGATCAGTGCTGGGCAGCAGAGTAAACATCACTGTTTTCTGTCTCAGATTCCTCCGGGGCATTTGAAACAAATTTCTTCCTCTTACAGAAACAGGCTCATCCTTAGTCAGTACATTAGGGATCACTGTCTGGCTGGTTTCCAAGCAAGCGGCTGATCTGCTGCTGTGGCCTTGGCTGTTGCCTTTGCAATGATTGTGCACATACAGACTGATCTCAGAGATGTAGCAACCTTTTTCTCTGGGTTGGAATTTTCTTCTCTGCATGTCAAACATAGAAAGACCCAAGCACATATCATCTCCCTGGGAAGTTAAACCCAAGTTTAACCCAAGGTGGGTGGTTTTTTTGGGTGTTAAAATCAAGTAGGCTGGTATTGATTAAACAGCAGCAGAGATTACAGATGTTAGAGGTGCAGGTTCTGCTCTTGTATTTTGTTTCTCATTGTGGTTTATTTTTCAGTCCAAGAGTAATTTGCCTTCTGCAGCATAGAAGAGCACCTTGGAACTATTGGGAAAAGCATCAGTGATGTTTAAAATGGGATGTCTTTGGCTGCTGCTCTCCCTGTGATGAGTGGGCTGGGCTATGCTGGTGTGGACAAGAAACTGGTGACTCAGCTGATGAGGTTTCTCTGAAGCTTTTCAGTAATGAGATTCTTGGCTAGGAGAAGACTGCAGTACAATGCAGTTACTCTTTCCTTAGGAAGGAAGTCCTTTAGGAGTAAAATCACCCTCCTTTCTCTTTCAAATTTTTAGTAATCATGAGTGTACAGAGAAATATGGAGTGTTTTTGTCAATAGAAATTAATTTCTAAAATCCAGGTCTTTGTTAACGTTTAGTGTAGTTTCTCAAAGACTTTCAAACCTTAGGAAAGCATGCACCCAAGTGTTGCAGCCTCACGGAAAGAAAAAGAAGCCTCACTGTGGGCAGACTTTGCATTTTTACCCTTATGTGTTTGTTAGTGCTGAGTCTCATCCCAACTCCTGAAACTCACAAAGCTGAGACAGAGCCATGTAAGTCCAGGCAGTTAAACAAATGTAGGAAAGGGGAATAGCAAGCACAGCATTTTGTAAAAAATTAAGTGGAAATGATTCACTTTCGCTTCTCTGTATTTCAACACCACGGAATTTGTTCAAGCTGAAAGCAATATTGCTCTGGCTGTCATTTCACTTGCTTTTCTAATTCTGTTGAGCTGCTACCTCCACAGATTATTAATAAACCATAAGTGACTCTCATAATAATTCTCCTAATGGCTATTATTTTCTTTTTCATTTTGATGCATGCTTTCTCATTTCAAAGGTAGTTGTATTTGTTAGTTTAGCAAATGTAAGAACAAAAGATATTGTCTGTGACTGTCAAAACAGTGCGTTAATCACCATTAAAACAACACCGCAAGTGTCCACAGTTTCTGTGCAGCTTTGTGTGGGAAGATTTCCTTGCTTATTACAGTGTCATTGATTGTCAGCATCCTCTCTCAGCAGTTCTTAATTCATGAAATTTGTACGGCAATGTCTTCTTTGTATTGGCAAATCCATGATTCATCTGGATAATGAAATCCAGAGATTTCATTATCTTACATGCATAAGGGCAACACAAGTGTTTGTTTTATACCTGTACTGACTGTATGTCTACTGGTGTAGTTTTGTGCCTGCCTGTGTGCTGGCATCAGTTCTGCTATGGACTTGGAATGAAGGAGAAGCTCTTGTTTCTATCAGGAGGTAATGTTTCAACATATCCATGCCTCTTGTTTCCCATTTTTTTTCTGCAACTGGGTAGAGACACTTAAAAGTTTCTGGAGGAGTCCAGCTCTCTAATGTTTCCCTTCTCTGTTGGGTTGAGAGTAATCTTGTTTTTATCCTTGAAGCTTGAGTTATGAAGGAGGTTAACTTGACTGATATCCTGCCGTTATTGTGCAATTTTTGCAGCCAGGCCATCAATTAGTTTACATTCTTGCCCATGTAAAAAGTTTTTTTGGGCCATGAGGAGGTAAATTAATTATAAAATTTATATCTGACTCTAGTTAACTGCTTTGTTAATACTGGGGAGGAAGAAATTGTCCTTTGCTGGTTTTGCAAAAACCTAGTTGTTTTTGTGCTGCTGCTAGGTGTGTTCCACTGTGGAACACCCTGAAGAAAGGAAGGATGTGCTGTGAGCACAGCCTCCTCCTAGGGATAATGACGGTTCAAGATAGTTTTCATTTGTTCTCATTTTTACTCTTCAAAACTGCAATCATTATCTTTTCTACTCCTTAAAAAGCTTGTTAAAGTAAATGACATCACCTTGGAACACATGTGCACTCAGGTTGCAAGCCACTGCCATGTCTGATTGCAGACGTAGCCACAAAAATAGACAAAAACGAATTGTCCATTCTCCCAGTTGTTGTGTACCTCACTGCATACATTATTTTCCTTGATCTTTAGCTTTAGTTTGCTTATGATTATTAGAGAATCTGTATTTTTGTTTCTCTTTCCTGTGTAAAAGTAACTTTCTTGGGGAATTTTTAAATGAGAAACGCAGTACTTCTCTAAAAGACAAATGGTTAGTCAGGCTTTTTCCCAGAAGAAGTCCAACATGTGAGAGACAGCCTGTCTAAGAACTGAGTTTGGTTATGGAGTACTTTTTAAATTGAACTGCTGGAATTTCACCATCAAAGCTTGTGTTTGCAATCTACTAGGTTCACTTATCTTGGCACAGCTGCACTGCTGGGTTTTTGCTATATATATGTATATATATATATGCATATTTACATATATATGTGCATACATATATAGATGTAGATATCTATGCATGTACATCTGCCCTGCAAATACACATTTATTTAACAAAGCAAATATGTACACATATATAAATTGTTCTGAAGAGTTAGCATTTCTTGATTTTATGTATCTTTGGAGAAATTTTATTACGGAAAATGAAAGGAGTTGTAACAGCACATATAAAACCAAAACACAAAGCAGTGTTCAGTCTCAGTTCTTGCTTCCCTGGTTGGTAATTAATAATGATGTCCCTATCGCAAAATGTGGGGTTGTCTTTTGTGCATTCATGCCTTCAGAGAATCCCTACAGTGCTTTCATTATATGAAGCAATTATTTATAATAGTGTAATTCGGATCACATTACATAAAATTGTTTTGCTAGAGGAAAACATACTCGGCTTGGAATCTTGTGTACTTATATGAAAATTTGACCTTCCGTTATTTGTCACTAAGAGAGATGCAGTGGAAATCTGAATAGGGTCCACTTTTGCCTTTGTATCTGCTTGTTTCTCTTCCTCTTTTAAATAGTTCCTGCATGATGATGAGAAGATGTCTTACGTAAAATGTTGCTGTGCTGATAAGAATGGTTCATGACATGATGATGCATTTATGGTACAGGTACCTGGAGCTGGAAAGCAGCGGTCATCGAAATGAAATCAGGTTGCATTATCGTTCAGGCAGTCATCGCTCCCACACAGAAGTATTCCCATACATTTTGGCAGATGACAAATGGCACAGACTTTCCTTAGCAATCAGTGCCTCTCACTTGATTTTACATGTGGACTGCAATAAGTAAGTAGAGTGTTGTTTTATAAGAAGTTGTCAAATTTGTAATATTCCACTTCTGAGTAAATGAAATGATAACAACTTGCCACTCTATTTTCCCCTTCATTTTCAGAATTTATGAAAGAGTTGTGGAGAAGCCTTTCATGGACTTACCTTTGGGTACAACCTTTTGGTTGGGACAGAGGAATACTGCACATGGTTATTTTAAGGTATGCATTCCCTGAAAGATAAAGAGTGAACTTCAAATGATCATTCAAAACATCTTTCATATGATGAGAGGCTGAGAGATTTGGAATTGTTCATCCTTGAAGAAGGCTTAGGAGGTGGGGGGAATCTCATCAATGTGTGTAAATACTTGAATTTTTGAGGGGAATGAAGATGAGGGATCCAGACTCTTCTTACTAGTGCCCACTGACAGGCCAAGAAGCAATGGGCAAAACCTGAAACACCTGAAATTTCATCTGAACATAAGAAAACAGTTCTACTGTGAGGCTTGTCAAAGGGAGACAACTATGGAGATATTCAAAAGCTATTTGGACACAGTCCTGGGCAACTTCCTGTGGGTGGTCCTGCTTGAGCAGGGAAGGTGGAGTAGATGATCTCAGGAGGTGCCTCCCAACCTCAATGGGTTTGTGCTTCTATAATCATAACATGTTTCTTGTATCTCCTTGGCATTGCTCTTTGGCCTTTGCTAGTGGAGAGCAGCAAACTGCCTACTAATTATATCTTAACTAAGCACACATGTAAAATCTGCCTGCAAGCATGGGATCTGTTCTACTGCGTGAAACCATCTCTTTCCAGATACCATAGTTGAGTTTCATGCTGAAGTCTCCCTAAATTCTTAATATGCACTTCTGCAGCTGCCTAACAGACATGCAGTTTCTCTGCATTTTGTAAGCTTTATGGAAGGATCCCCATCAAAATTTGTTGTGGTTTAACCCCAGCTGGTGCCACCTAGCCACTTGCTCACTCCCCACCCTGGTGGGTGGGGGAGAGAATTGGAAGGGTAAAAGCTAGAAAACTCATGGTTTGAGACAGAGTTTAATAGGTAAAGCAGAGTTTAATAGGCAGCTGTCCTGGCTATGTCTCCCAACTTCTTGTGCATCCCTAGCCTCCTCACTGGTGTGATGGTAGAAGCAGCAGAAAAATCCTTGTTGCTGTGTAATTTCTGTAACATCCCTGTGTTCTTAGCACTGTTTCCAGCACAAATCCAAAACACAGCCCAATACCAGCTACTTTTCTGTGAAGAAAATTAACTCTACTTCAGCCAAAACCAGCACAAACCCATTAAGGGTTTGCATTAATGTATTTTTCTTGACTCTAGTTTCTTTATTCTTCAAATCTCTTTAAGAGTTACAGCTTGTAAAAAATTTGCATTTTATTTAAAAGAGTATTTCTAAGTAACTGAAATTGCAGCTGTTTTCAAATACTTTTTAAAGGTCATTTGCAAGCTTTTCTGCAGTGACTAACTAAAAATAACAATGAATTCAAAACCACCAAACTCTTGCCACATAATTATATCTTGACATTTAATCTTATGCCTTTAAAAAATATTCAGTATGCATGTACATCTATCTATTTTAATTTCTGTTTATTCTTCCATCATTGAATTGGGTCCAGACAAGAAGCTGTTTATTCATAAGTATTGTTTTCATCAGGTAGTTTTTCTGTGTGGGCTTTAATGTTTTACATAGTGAATAAATAACATAATTTTGACAGGTAAAAATAATGTATCCTTTTGTTTTCTCTCTACTTACACATAGGGCATAATGCAAGATGTGCAATTACTTGTCATGCCTCAAGGATTTATTTCTCAATGCCCAGATCTTAATCGCAGTAAGTCTATTAATTCTTATATCATAAAATGAAAGGTGTGCTTTTTACCTTCTTTCTGTTCTACAAGCTTTCTTAAAACCTTGAATTTAAGTGTATTGGTTGTTAACTCCGGCATGATTGAACCTATTGTGAATACATTTGTTTGGTTTTTTATTAACACATATATTTTATTTTTCTAGCATGCCCAACTTGTAATGACTTCCATGGACTTGTGCAGAAAATTATGGAACTGCAAGACATTTTAGCAAAAACATCAGCTAAGGTATTGTTTACTAGGACTGAAGTCATGGGAGCAATGAGGACTGTCAGTCTTTAATTGCTGTCTTTTTAGATTATTCATGCTTATATAGGGTTGTTCACATGGCTGTGTGCAGAACATGGTATATAAAAGATGTAGAACATGGTATATAAAGATGCAAACATGGTATGTTTACATCTTTATATACCTGTGCCTAATGTTTATACATAGAAATTATACATTCAGAGAGTTTTCTTGTGTTTTAATATTTTTACAGAATCATATATTTTAGTAGTAAACAGCATCTAAATCCCTGAGCGAGGAAAGAACTCATAGATATCTGTGCTTACAGTGCTTATTACAGCAAGACTTACCAAGACTTTTCAAGACCTGAGCTGCCAAAGGCACATTCTTTCAAAATATATGCAAGCCAGGGACCTAAGAATCCAAACCAGGACCTTCTTCTTCCTTTCCTGTAGAATATTGCACCAAAGGCATTCACGTCCGCTGGTGAAAATAGACTACTCTGATTTTAAATGTCAGTTCTTTAGACATCTGCAGGAATGCTGTTACCTGGCTGCTTTGATACATGAGTGTTAAAGATGCCTTGGCTGAAATCCATAAACAATTGCTAACATTGGTTTCAAGATTTACTTTTATTTGGCCACTCTATCTGTGAGAAGTTTATGTAGAGCAAGGTTCTTGATCAGTTCCCCCTTACAAAGATGAGACATCAGGAACTGTACCCATCTTGACCTGCCCATTTTGTTTCATGACATCGCTGATGTCCTGATGATGAGAAAGACGAAATGCATTGTGTCTTCTTAATTACCCTCTCTGTAATGACTGGTGGTTTAACCATATTGTATTTAACAGTAATTGTTTTATTGTCTCTGACTGCACTTTCCTACATGTATTCTGTCATCTGCATTCTTACTGATAAGGAGAACAGTTTGAATTGTGTTTTTACTAATGTGGAAGCCACTTATAAATTCAAAACATTTTTGTGAACTGTAAATACAGTTGTCTCAAGCTGAGCAGAGGATGAACAAGTTGGATCAGTGCTACTGTGAAAGGACCTGCACAATGAAAGGCACAACCTACAGGGAGTTTGAATCCTGGACGGATGGCTGTAAGAACTGCACTTGCATGGTATGGCTATGGTTTGAGTGGGGAGCCAGGAACTCCAGTGCTTCCTCTGATTAGTTTTATTGAGACAAATAATGAGACTTCCAGATGTATGCTAGGTGCTAACAACAAAGAGCTTTAAAACCTGTTCTAAATCTAAGGAATAGTATTAATAAATATATTTTCCTATGTTTTTAGCATTGCTAGCATGTGTATCTCCCATATTTCATGTCACCATATGCAGGTGCTAGGCAATATAGTTAGCTATCATGTTATTCCCTTGCACTGAGTTGTGAACAACTTTTCTGGAATTCTGATTCCCTCCTTTTTATCACTATAAACACAGCCTTTTTCTTAGCAAATGATTTAATAGATCCCTTGTGTCTGATTTCCTTTGTTGCCTTTGGTTACATCTCAATAAGTAATAATGAGTAAAATGTCAGGGTTGTATGCAAGCTTTGTTATATTACAAATGGAAAAGATTTGGTAGATGGAAGATTCCCAAAGGTATCACAACACCAGACATGATTGCAGGTATCCTTTCAGGTACAAAACTAGGGCATCTGTATTATTGTCCATTCATGTAAAACTCTTTCATTCCATTTGAACTCATTAAATGCCTAATCCAAAGGCCATTAGAAATTGGTGAAAAGGCTGTTGTTGTCTGTTCTGCACCTCAGATTGGTTTGCTGCCATCAATAATTTGCTAAATGGGTTTCTTTAAGCTTAGTATTTTTTTGACCTTTATATTTCTGGAGGGTTATTAATTTTTCTTTTAGTATTTCATGGTATCAAATCTGACTGATAAATTTCTAAAATTCTTTGAATTTAGTATTAAATGCATTACATATTTTTGCCTTTTTCTCACAGCTATAATGTTATTACCTTTTAGAAATGTATTGTCTCTAACATAAAATCAGAAGGCAGGGTATTGTTCTGTGCAGTTGTTATTTCACAGTAATCTGTCAGTTTTTTGCTGATTGGCAGAATGTTTTGACTCCAAATAGATTCGCCTCTAAAAAAAATTGGTCATTATCGTCTCAAAGAGCACATCGTTCATGTTAAAAATTGTATGTGTGACATTCTAAAGGTATGGTTTCTGTTCTTGTAGTTATTAAAAGACCCACGTTAAACTGTCTTTTTTGGATGTTGTTAGAATGTTCATTGCATTTAAAAATAGATTTTTAAGTTCCTGTTTTTGAGAAGATCTCTGCTGTTGCTAAATAAAACTACCAGTTAAGCACCTTTTATTCTCCTAGAATGGCACTGTGCAGTGTGAGGCTTTGGTTTGCCCCCTTGCTGACTGTCCACTTAACTCTGCCCTGGCCTATGTGGATGGCAAGTGCTGCAAGGAATGTCAATGTAAGTTTTACTGTTGTGCCTCCTGCTAATGAATACTTTGAAGTCTTAAAGAATATGAGCCTTTCTGTAAATATGTCCTTGAAAGAACTGGTCATTAAATAATTGGGTTGAGGAATCGGGGAGCTTTGACTTCTCTGAAGTGTTCTGGGAAAGTGATAATGAGAAGGTTTTAATATATCATGTGGGGATATTTTGTTTCATTTTAGTTATGTTATTTTTATGTAGGACAGATATTTATAATCAAAATTTAAAAACAAAAAAAGTTACTTATAGAGCTTTCTGCAGACTTCCATCATCTATGTTTTAGACCAAACTGCTAGAAATTCAAGAACAATTGCCTGGTGTGTGTTTTGACCAGTGTCTCCAACACTTTTATCACAAGAGGCATGTACTACCAACCTTTTGTTCTACAGCTTGGAAATGGAGGTTCAGGTTCATGATTCTTCTTCTGTAGTTAAGAGAAGAGAAAAGAACAAACCAGCCGAACTCAGACACTTAAAAATGTTCTTTCACAGAAGGTCATAAAAGAATTAAAGGAAAAATGGAAAAAGGTGATTTAATATTGTCATTTAGGATTGGATACATGATTAATGTTTGGTTTTTTAGCATTTTGGTTTTGTTGCAAATAGGGCCAGAGAAGGGGAATTTCAGGTTAATCCCTATCTAGATGGACTAGATACAGTATTTCAGATTGATTATGTTTGTGTATTCCATATGTGATGGTCAGCTATTTCAGGCTCTGGTAGAATCCATTATTGAAACTGAGCATAAGATGCACACCCTTCTTTATTCTGTAAATGTTGAGATTTTTCTGTGTGGTTTCATCACTGTTCTACAGCTGTATAAAACTTCTTACAGAGTATAGAGAAATACATAACTGGTTAAAATGACACGTTGTAAGATAAAATTCAGGAGGACGTTTTGCACTCCATTGATCTAGCTCCCACAGGAGTTTATTAATATTTAATTGTGTTAGAAGTTACACAAACCATCCTTTTCTATGAAACCTTATTAACTTACTCAAGTAGATTAATTCTAATTAAGAAGAAATAAGAATTCAAATACTTTTTTTTTTTTAACCAGCTGCGCAGAATTTCCATGCATATTAGATGAATCAGGGAATTGGTAATTCAGGGATGTGAGATGTGTGGCATTCAAGCCTCTCTTTGAGGCTATTTGAATCTCTGACCATGTTGGCAAAATTTGGAAACCTGATCCTCTGCAGTATGTTTTTGTAATGTACTGCCTGCGAATTGAGTTGGGAATTCCCTATCCAGATGTTAATGGGGAAGCACTCACATATGACTTCTTCCAAAGTTGTTTTTTTGGGAGTCTTGACAAAAGTCAAGAAATGTGAATAAGCATGTGGACACTGACCTTGTCATAGAGCATTGATATTTCTTTGAATTAAGATACAGTTCTGGTAGAGCACACTGATGTGTACTCTGATATTTCATGTTTGATATTCTTAATATTATCAAAGTGTCTTAGCTTTCAGTGTTGCTAATTTGATGCCAGTACATAATTCAATTTATGACTAACATGCACACATACTACTTTCTTGACAGACTACCAGAAAAATAATTAGATCTGAAAATATAAATAAAAATTGCTTTTGAAATTTTTTCCTAATTTCATCTAGGTTATTTAAAGTGACTTTCAAAATAAATCACACCATTCTTAAAGTGGCTAAATTCTGGGAACCAAAGGGCAGAGAATGTAAATTGGAGTCCCATGGACGAGGTAGTTAAATTCCAGTGAGAGTGGAAGTTAGAGGCAATGGAAGCTGCTAGACTCTCACTTATTCTCTGGGCCAGTTTGATCAAAATGCTAATTTGTTTCTGAGTTCATATACATGTGCCAGCTCTATTCTGTCTTGCTGTCTTCAGGTCAGGGTCTGAGCTGATTGAAGTCACTGTGCTTGGTGAGCTTGGTTCTTGCAAGAGGGGTCAAAGCTGAGTTGCTCCATTTGGAAATGTTCTGAGAATAACTTCATTGATTTCAACACTTAGAACAACAGCAAGGGATGTAGCTTCTGACTAGATAACATAGAGTGAGCTTTATAATTGGAAAAACAGCTAATTAAGTTGTGTTTCTCAAGGAGCCACTAGCCTTAGTTTTGGACAAGCAATCATAAGTGCTGAGGAAAAGTGATGCCTGATAAATTGTTCTTTAGCTGTATTTAGTATTTGTTTCAAGACAGAACATGTATGGGTGTTGATGTTTCCTTCCTGGTATTTATGTTGTCTCATACCAGGTGATGGGTTGTTTCTGCCAGACTGTTTAAGTAGAAGTGCCCAGGCAGTGACAGCTGCTGGAGCCTTGTGGCTGTGTCTCACTCTGCCAGGGCTGAGTGCTTCCCTCCTCACTGCTTCCTTTCTTCTGCTGGTGTTAAAACAGAGCCACCAAAAATCACAAGAGTGAGATCAGATTTAATGACAGCTGGCAGAGAAGAGTGAAGAGTACAGCACTTCAGGCTCTTTCAGTGACCAGCAAGCAGGCTTTCTGGGGTTTTTGGTTTATTTTGCTTGCTTGTTTTTTGTTGTGGTTTTTTTTTTTTTTTTTTTTTTTTTTTTTTTACCCCTAAGTGATTGAGGATGGAGTTGTTCTGCATGGCTCTAGGCATGTTGAATTTGGGAATACAATCTGAAGTGGTTTCACTTATCCTAGTAAATAAAATAGGGCAGGCACAGTCCTGTGGCCCTTGTGGCTCACTTGGCTAAACTGCCTTCCCCTTTTCCACCCCCAGCAGATTATCTGCATCCAGATGGTTGACTGGGAATGGCCTCTGATCAGGGCTGTCCCCTCAGCTTGTGTCTGGCACTGCTTCAGAGCATCTTGGCTGGTGCAGGCTGACATGGTGCCATGACGTGTGCTAACACTCAGACTGCAGGGAGAGTTACACACTGTAACCAAGCATTTTCAAGCCTGCTGTCATTTGTGGTTTCATTTACCAGTTGTGGACATCACCAGTTTGGCTCTCTGGATAACCAGTTGAAGAGACTGGCACCTCCAGAAGGTACTTTGTGCTGAGAGGGGCTGGAAGGGATTAGTTGCCTTCTGCAAGTGGACATCTCCTTCCATGGGTTGCATACAGAACCCAGGTGATTAGATTACATAGTGAAGTTTTAGACACCTAAATTTTAGACACCTTTCTCACCTAAAATGAGACTAATCTTACATCAGTTATTGTGATGCATATCAGGTATGTAAGATAGGAACGTAAAGTGCTGGATTTTCAAGCCTGGTTCTGGCATTAAGCTGTTATGCTAAGAGACTTTCCCACGCTGCCAAGTCCTAGGAATTAAATTTTAACTCAGTCCAGCATTTACATTTTGGACAGTGAGGCTTTATTTTGTCTTGCTTGACATTTTCAGCACTTTGGAAATTTAAGCACAAGTGAGTCTTCATGTTTTTCTTAAATGTTTAGTTCAGGGAAGAACACTTAGTAAGGAACAGTTTAGATTTATTTTTTTAAACCAATATTTCTTTGACTTTAGTTCTTTTTGTGAACCAAAAGAAAAAAGCCACAAAACAAACAAATACCCAAACCCTGACCTTCTCTCCTAACTCCATACCTTTGTTTGAGCCCATTCAGACAACTTGTACTGTTTTGTCTTGTGTGAAGGTCGATGCTGGTAGCATGAGGAATGGCAATGCATGCAAATTATCACTGTGTTTTCTATTAGCTGTAATGGGCTAAAAGAAGCAGCAATCTTCCAGGGCAGATGAATGGGCCAGTGTGTTGGATATATGTTTCAGCTGTAGACAATGTAAAATTCAGTCCAGCTACCACAACATACCTCTTAGTTCAATGGGAGCTTCCTGTGGAGAATTGTTTGGAGCTGGAAGGCAGAGACTACTTTTTTTCATTGCTGAATGCAATTTTAAACCATTCTGGGAAGGTATGTATGAAAGTTCATTAAAATTTTTTCTCCTCTGCAGAGGCAAATGCTTTGTGTGGTGATAGGCACCAATACAAATCACGGAGAGATTAAGCTCCCCTACTGACCCTATAAATATTGTTTTAGACCACAGACTTGGCTTAAGAAGTACAAGGACAAGTTCATTTATTTTAAGTGAATTGTGGAAGGACTGCCAATGTCTTAGCAGCTGAGACAATCGGTGCTTGGTCAGCAGATCTTATTATGGTAATATTTTTATTGGTCAGTGTATTAACACTAAGGCAACACTTCCAAAAGCTATATGTATTTCTTTTTTAAGTGGAACTAGTGTATTTTTAACAAACTAGCTGATTTTTGTTTTTATAAGACCAGAAGTGATGTTTGTGCCAGTATCTGGTGCAGTAATAATTCTCATCACCAAAGACTGATCTCCAGGAAGAATTTGGTCTCTTCTCATCACTTTCATTCTCACAGTGACACTGCAGATACTTATTGACCTAATTGCAAATTATTTAAACCCATCCCAACAGATTGCAGTAGAGGTTAAAATCTGATCCATTATGCTCAAATCTGCAGGCTGTGATTTTTCCATCTACCTGTTTTTGTTTCTTCTTGTTGTTTGGTTGTTTTTTTTGGACAGGGTGTTTGATGGGTTTCTGGTGCATTGAAGCCAAATCTGCACGCTATCACAAGTAATTTAAGCAACTGTGAGAAGCGTTGGGCTGTACTGGATGAGAGAGAGTGTGTAAAGGGGTTATATAACTTGGGAAGGATTTTTAACAAAAACATTAAAACACAAACATGGACATTGTAGCTCTTAATTACATGCATGGGTTTCTGATGCAGTGATCTGTCATGCTATCTTGCAGAAACTTTTAATTTGATGATTAAATTAAGGGGATTTACCCCTTTCATAATACATGGATCTTTGTCTCCCAATGCTAGACACTCTTCTGCAAGCTCCAGCACTTCTAGCCTACTGACACAGAGAGAAGGAGCTGTGAAAGCCCATCTGCTTCTCCTTTGCAGCAGCAATTGACCATCAGCAAGAGTGCAAAATTTTTATCTAGAACCTTAAGGAATATTGATTAAACTTACTGTGAAATTCATAATTTATCCAGATGGTTTGAAGCATTGCGGACTTAAGCCTGTGCTGTTTACCAACATCCATCTTTTTACAAAATTGCCACTTTTTTCTTTTTCCTGGGCTCTCATCCTTTTGCCTTAGGTGACTTCCATCAGTAGCAAGGTGGGATGCCAGGCCCCACCTTGTTTAGCCAAGTGCTGGAGAAGCTTCTGCATTCAGTGTGGCACAGAGAAGAGGCTGCAGCTTGGAGAAGTGATTGAATGACAGAATCAGTCACTGGCTGAACAGGTCATCTTACCCTTGCAGTAAATCCTAAGAAGGGAAATGGAAGAGCATCTCCAGCAGGCTGGTTGGAACATGGCATGAGTCTGAGCGCTGTAGGCAGCCAGCAGGCTCAGGGTGTCAGAGCAGGCATCAGTACTGGAGGAAAAAGAGGCAGTTTTTAGCAGTGAAACAATGATTTCTAATTTATCATAGTTTTTTTAAAAAATTAACCCTTTAGAATATAAAAAGAAGCAACACTCTGGTTAAAAAAAAGTTGCTTTTTGATTTTCAATATTTATGTGTGGCATTTTAAAGAACATAAATGCAAATAGAGCATAAATTCCATTATATTAAGGGGTTTTTTTTAATATGAAAAATCAGATAAATTAGCCTACTTCAGAATAGTACTAAAGGATATCTCTAATATAGCCAGCACTGGATTGTTTCCTAGAGCTCTGTTATTTGCTATAACCTCCTGTAGTCAACATGCAGACCTTCTGAATGTTATTTAGCAGAATAGTGTCTATTCAGCCTCTACTTCCTAAATATTCTGTGCTGAAATGATTCACATCAACCTTATTTTCCAGGCTTTTGAATAACATATAATGATAGTATCACATTGAAATGACAGATAAAAAGCATTATATACCCACTTGTACTACTGAGATGAATTACATTGTACTTTACTGACTGTTTAAACCATTCTATTACTTCTTGTGACTTCAAAAGTCAGTATTCATATTCATTTAGAAATAAGACACAATTTTTCTAATTTAATACTTTTACAAGTGGGGAAAAAAACATGTCCTTGAACTTGTGTAGGTCAATAAAATCAGTGGAGATGTTTTAGATTTACAAAGCTATAATAGAAAAGCATACTTGATGGACATGTCATTTATGAATCCAGCATAGCTCCTACTATGTCAGGGTCTCACAGGAGGGCTGAGGTTGGAAGGGAGCTCTGAAAGTCTCCTGGTCCAACCCTCCTGCTCAAGCAGGGCCACTTTGAGCTGCCCAGGACTGTGGCCAGACGGCTTTGGAATATCTGCACAGATGGAGACTCCACAGCCTCCCTGGGCAGCCTGTGCCAGTGCTCGGTCACCCTCACAGTAACAAAGTTTTTTCTTGAGTTCAAATGGACTTCTGTGCGTTCTAATTCGTGCCCATTGGCTCTTGTCCTGTTGCTGGGCACCAGTGAGAACCGCCTGTCTTTCTCTTCTTCATTCCCTTCCATCAGGAATTTACACACTTTGGGAACATCTCCTCAGAGCCTTCACTTCTCTTGCATGTGTCACATCTCAGGAAGCTAAGACACTCTAAGGATGTTTTGGGTCTTTTCTTGTGCTGAGCTCAAAGCCAGTTGAAGACAATGGAAGGAATCCTCTTGGCTTGGTTAGGCAGGGCCAGTCTAATCCTTGACCCAAGGTATTTAGTCACTGCTATATTTTCCATTGTAACGCTGTAGAAATTTTCAAAGTATTCTTATACCGCAGCAATATTTGGTTTATATCTGTTCCATAGTCAATAACAGGATTTTTAGGGGATTTTTACTGTCAAGCATATAGTCTCAGGTGACCTTTGTTCTTTGTAAACTAGGCAGTTTTCCTTATCAGAAAGAAAACAGGGAGTCTTTTCACTTGAAATTCACTTGCAATTCCCCTCTGAGCAGAAAATGCATTCTTTGTATGTCTGTTTTTCTCCATAAATTAAAGTATAGCTTACAGTAAATTAAAATACAGTTTACAGTATTTGGACTTCTCAGAATATTTTGCTTCTATGTTTCTTTTCTTTTTTCCACATATCCTTTGAATTTCATTGCTCCTTGTTAGCAAAGGAGAACTGGGGGAGTCAGTGCCTGTGCCTGTCTCAGACTTTTCATGCCTCAGACTTTTCATGCCTCACAGTGTGACTCCCTCCTAGCTGAGCGGCTTTTTACCTGTTCTGGACCCCATGCTTTATGCAACTCCACTAAAAGACTCTAGATCTGGAGGCAATGTATCAGTATACGAGGAGAACTTGGGTTAATGGTAAAATCATCTAGTTTTAGTCTTACTGTGTGCCTGAGGAATGAATACTAAAATAAACTATGCTTAAGAAAATCCTTATTCATTAAAATACATTACACTGGATATATAGCAATCTGCACTAAAGAAGAAATTGGAAACATAATATTGGTAATTTTATCAGTAGAGAATTAAAAATATTTTTTTACATTGAGAATTTTCCTGTAGGCCATGCTTGCTCTCCTTATAACCTATTTTGTTGAGGTTGTGTTGGAAAAGAGCTAATCTTTTCCATTTCTTTTTCATTATATTCTTACCGGGGAGTTCCTAAAATATAAAATACCTGCAGCGCATTATTATTTTAGTTTGTTTCCAGTGCAAATAAAACATTAACAAATGCTAGATATGAATATATTTGCTTTCAGACAATATTCTGAAATCTGGGAGTGAGCAGATTGGCAGTGTTCCAGTTTCTAATAAGTTGGTACCCTAAATTTAATAATGCTGATTTCACCAGAATTTACTTAATCAGGTAGCTATGAAATAGTAATGAAAAAATTCTGGTAGTATTTATAAATACAGAAATAATTTAGGATATGCGAGCATTTAGATGCCTGTGTGCTGATTTCAATATGGTTGTTCTTACCAGTGATGTGTTCATGTCATTCTATATATGCAGTGTTGGACTGTGGGCATAGTTTTGTTTGTTTTGTTTTTTGGGGGCTTGTGGTGGAGTTTTTTGTTGCTTTGTTTTTCTTGGGTGGTTTTTCTTTTTTTACCTTTGCGGGAGGTGGGTTGTTGTTGTTGGTTTGGGGTTTTGGCAGGGGAAGTTGGGGTTTTTTTGTCCCATAACCAGAAGCACATTGCCAAATCAGCAGCTTGTAGCTGAGGTTCTAATTTTTGCCTGAAGCTTTTATTCT
The DNA here is from genome assembly GCA_024500445.1 of Entomyzon cyanotis. Lineage (NCBI taxonomy): Eukaryota > Metazoa > Chordata > Aves > Passeriformes > Meliphagidae > Entomyzon > Entomyzon cyanotis. Next base: position 28,706,575 of record JAKEPQ010001018.1, read on the forward strand.
GTAGATCTTGGAAACACCTATAGTATCAGTAGCAAACATCTTCAATGGGCATGTGTTCTGAAAAAAAAAGAGAAGTTTGCCTTACCTGAAAACTCCAAAACAGCAGGTTTTGGACAAGGTCACAGAAAAGTAACAAGTTGGAGGCAGAGAGTACTGGTGGAGCCAGATAAAGCAAAATATCAAAACTCAGCCAACAAACCAAATAAGATTCTTGGCCTGTACAGTTTTGCAAAGACCAGTTTGCACCTGACATACTCTTACTCAGAACATGATTGCCACGTTGACCAGGAGTGTCTGGGTGGAAAGCTGGCCTAGGGGAGACACTGGTAGGAGCGTGAAAGAAGGCATACATACTGTTTTTTGATGGTGCCTATATCTGTAAAATGAAAAAATTGAAAGATTGTGAAGGCTGAAACTCAATAAATAAGTTATTGGAACAAAACCCACCACAAAACTGTCAATAATACGATCTTATTTCCCCTGGAAGGGATGGTAAAATATGAATGAAGTTGATTCAGTGAGATTAATATAAAATGATGCCTACTGTTATCCTTTATTTGTCTTTTTGTGAAGATAATGATTCAAACCAGGGACTTTCAGTCTTTTGGACTGTAGAAGTTTGACATTTTTGCAGTGGAAACATGTAGTGAATTAAACCATATACTGCTTGGTTTATTTCTCTTAACCACTGCTTGCAGATACCTGAAGTGTGATGTGTAGACCTCCAGGCTGTTATTGATCCCTGTTTCTACATCTGTCAGCTCATAAAGTATATTTGGCTTCAAATAATGGTCACTGAGTCTCATGTGAGACACAACTTTAAAACGAAAATCTTGGCAGATATTGTGTGAGAGACTTTTATCCTGCTTTCCTCATTTGTTGCCTTCAAAACCATCATTTCAGTCCTCCTTATTTGAAGAGTTTCTGCAATTTGCCTTTGTCACTGTATCAGTCACAGGACTGTGTCTGTGGTGTTTCTGTATCACTGTTCTGCCTCTTTGCCAATATAGAGAATTTTTATTAATTTTTGCCTTTTGGGGTGGTTTTGTTTGGTAACAGTTTCCACTAAGAGGAAAGCCCTTTTTATTTGTTTGGGAGGGCTGTTGATCAGCCTCAGCATTTCCCTACAGGGTAGCTGACTAGTTTATTTTCTCCTTCTACTTGTTGAAATTATTTGTGTAAGTTTGTGCTTGTAATTTAAAATTCTGGTCCTCCTCTTCTTGCTTAAAATTATTTTCAAGTGTAATTTTGAGTGTTTTCCCAGATTTCATTTTATTTTTAATTGGTGATATTTAAAATCCTTGAATATTATTTGACATCTAGATTTTTCCCATCATTTTTAGATGAATAAAATTTGAAGATATTAGGTTTGCTTTCTTCTAATGTCCAGTGTATGTTTATATATATATATATAGATAGATAGTTGTGTTAGAATAGTATTACAGTGACATTGTTGTTTGATGTAATAAATTGGAACATAAAACACCTGCTTTCATTTATAAGATTTTTTTTCTCCCCATCCTGAAATCAAAGCGAGTAAATATGCTTGACTCATCTAGAAAACAGGCACATACCTGTTTTTTCTAGTGAGTGAGACTTCAAGTACTTTGAAGGTAGGAAAGATGAACAGATGTGCTTCTTCCTATATTGTTATTACTTTGACAAAGACATGTAAATTCAGGTATTGTTTCCTTAAGATGTGTCTTTAGGTTGTATTCATATTGACTAAAGTACAGTATTTCTCTCTAGGCAAATTTCACAGGCTTTACAGGGGGTTTTGTTTTGTAGATGTTTTCATCGTGCTTTATCTAGAAACCTTGTAGATACTCAAGGCAGCTAAATGAGAAATCAAGTTTGAGTATAGCATAGAAGAGATAACAATCATGCATATGGTTGTTGTGAATTTCTCAGACAGGCTTCTTAATAGTAATAGTAGCATATGACTTCAGAATGCCAAAATGTTGAACATTGTCTTCTGTGACTCTGGATGAATAGAGTTGGTAGTACAGTGTAAGCACTTAACCATACAATTTCATTTTACTAATTTTGCAATATTCTGTTGGTGAATTGCTGTGAAGAAACATGGGAATAAATTAATACATTTTAAAATAAGAAAATTAAAATAGGCATATAAATTAAGAAAGGAATTACCTCCTCGGGCAATATGTCCTTCCATCAGTGCTGGTCACTTTTTAAACATCCTTTCTTAAGAGCACAGGAGCAGGCAATTCCAAAATGTTGGAAGTCAAGCAGATGAGGCAGATGGTTGGCTGGCTGAAAAGGGGTCTTCTTTTGGAGCTAAGGCAAAAAAGGAAGGTGTATGCCCAAGGGAAGCGAGGTCAGGTGACATGGGATGATCACAGAGATGCTGCTGATGCTGATGTTGATGCAGGGAGAAAATTCCTGCTGCCAGTGCTCAGTTGGAGTTGAATACCGCTCCATATAGATAAGCACACCTAATTGCATGGTGTGTGAACCCTGTCTGATGTCTAGAAAGGTCCTCCTAGGGACAATAGGAGTATTAACATGTACAATTTAAAAAAAATTATCAGCGACTGTAAGGCTTTCTTTCATTGATGTAGTTACCAAAAAGAAAAGGAGTAATCACATTAACAGCTGCTATGAGCTCCAGCTTAGTGTTGTTCCATGATGGGTCAGAGTATCAACAGATGCATTTGGGAGAAATTAGCTGTGACACAGAAGAATCTGTGAACATCTGCTCCAGCTACTTCTAAATTTTTAATTATTTCAAATCCTGAACTGACTTTAAATATGAAGTATTGTATTGTTTGGGAATGCACAATGGATAATAGTAACTTCTAGGAGCCTTGAGAAATGTCATGTTAGATGTACATAGGTTTCCATTTAAATTTGTCTTTTGAAAATTTCCAAAACTATTGGTAATACCTGATTTTCTTTTTGTTAGTTTTTGGTTAAATGTTATTTGATAATGAATGCTGGCAGTACGTAAATAACAAATTTGGAAAGCAAATTTTGCATAACTGATTTTTATCAAGTTTTTCAAAAATGAGTTTGCACTGCTGTCTGTGTTAATAACCTTTTGCTGAACTAAAGCTAAGGACTTAGGTTAAGAATATTAAATACAGTTCTCTGGAGTGTTTGTGATTACGCCAACTAATCCTGTCATTATGGCTGAAGGGAGGGGTGGAAGGATTGGCAGATTCCTTATGTGGGAGCAGAAGTGCATGGAAGAGCTGGGAGCATGAAACCCTGTCAGTTGCTGTACAGAGCTAGATGCAGGTTCTTTGAAAGAACTGAGCTCTAACAACAGCACTAGATGTGGTGCTCCACTCCTGCGAATGTCTGAGCACATTAGACTGGCCTGCGCCAAGGAGGCAAATGTGAGTATTGCTGTAACAGCCAACTTAACCTGGGGCTGCTGTCTGTAGGAGAGTGAAAGCACATGGATCTGAGAGAGAAATAAATACAGTGAGATAGATGCCAGGTCACAGGATGCTGCGCCTTCACTAGGGAGATGTGGGCAGCAAAGTCACAGTGCAGAATTTCTAGCTAAAACATTTGTGGAAACTGTTTTGTGCCAAGAAGAGTCTGACTGCGAATGGAATAGTCTGTAGGGTCCCTGATAGTTGCTTATGTATCGATGTAGTCTGTGGGTACTTAAATAATGTAGCAACCTGCTGGTCAAAACATCTCATGACTGTTGGAAGTAGCTGTAAATTTTTGGAGCAGAAGCTGTGTGGAACCTTTGTGATTTGGGAACATGGAAACATCACTTCCAAGTTCTTTTCACCCTAATAAATGCCAGTTTTACTGTATTGTGGTGAAGCTTGTGGCTTTGCAGTTTGCACAGGATCTTTTTTAATGCTGTCAAATGAAACTGTCAAAATCTGTGAAAATGCTGCTTGCTTGCTTGCTGTGAAAAGGCACTTGCCTTTTACTGAACATGCTCACATGATTTGTGTCCACAGAGCTGCATTAAGCTACCATCTCAGTAGTCATGTGCAAAAATGGGTCTTTAAAAATTATGCAAAATTGGTACACTCTCTTTTTTTATGGCAAATCTAGGTAAAATATCTCAATGAATAAAATGCATTATTTCCCCTCCACCACCCGTTTGAAGTCTCTGTGGAGCAGAGTACACAGTAACACCCTGCAAGAGCAGCTGCAGGGGTAGGTGTGTGTCTTCCTGTGACATGTCCATGGATGGTCTTAGCTTATGGCAATGGAGACCACAACCTTGTTTTTATGTAGTAAATTAATGCTGATTTGTGATAACTGTTTAGCTCTCATAGAGTTCAAAATACAGACTCAAAAGTGTGCAAGTCTTTAGCAGTTTTTCATTTTAGAAATTTTCAATACTCAGTCCTAATCAGTTCATTTAATTTCATCTTGCATATGTATCCCTGTGACTTGAGGCATTCTGATGTGTGTATGGGTGAGTTTAAGCATGTCTTGAAGTATAAGGTGTTCTAGGGAGGTGTCTAGTTTTCTAAACTCTGCTATAATTCTCTTATCAAAGTTTTTGGAAAAGTATCTTTTACAACAGCAGTTCAGCTGAGAGAATGTGGAATGAAGTAGAAATTTCCCTGTCATTAGTAGCCATCAGCATTTGATAAAATATCTGTTTGCATCTTCACTAAATACAGCTATGTCACTGCTGTTGCAGATCGCTGACATAAGGAATCTATCAGATAATGTCTAATCCCACTTTTATGGGGATTAAGCAGGCATGTAATATTTGCATTGGAGTTCTCTTGGTCTGTCAGACTGTTGTAGAATTTATAAACCTTTAATATAATTGTAATGCAGTTGTCATTTAATTAATATTAACCTCAATTGCTTTTCTTCTCCTGACACCCTCTAAGGCTTTTGTCTTGGTGTTTGACTTTATTGTTTGACATTTCGCTGTGAAAGTTATTTGAGTATTGGATGGTCAACGTAGTTAGTTTTTTATATAATGGGTGGGCATTTTGATCACATTAGTCATGCCCAAGTTTTCAAAATCCTATGTTTATAGTCCAAAATACTCCAGTTCTGTTTAACAGGCAGAATATGTTCCATTGCCCTAAAGCCAAAGTTTTGCATGTCTGTCAGTAGAACTGTTTTGGCTGCTCTATTTAACCAAGCTAAAGTTGCAGTGGGTAGCAGTAATGCCATTTTTAACAGAAGCTGACATCAAACACATTGTCCAGATTGGATCTGTGCTTACCAGGAGACAGCTCCCTTTGTGCAATTGGTGTCCATTGGTTTTGACTGGCTGCAACCTTTTTCCCAGACTCCCCTGTCTGGCAGCCTACTTTAAAAGTTTTACTCATTTGTTGGGTTTATTTGTCTCAGCTGAATTGCTATTATTAGAGTTTTTAGTCGTGTTTTCACATGTTTTTTCCAGTGGTCAGGTTGCTTTTATAGTCTTTAATGATAACTCAAGGAGCCCATGTTCCAGGGTTCAGATGAATTCTGTAGAAGACTTCTCAACAACAACACACAGGATAGATGAATTATGTCATTTCCCAGTAGAAGTTGATGGAAACACAGGAAACATGAGAGGTAGGAGAAGGAATTTATGATTTCAGGCTGACTCCTCGCCAATGTGACTAAACAGCCTGTTAGTGTTGGTAGTGTCTTCCACCATAGATGCTCTTTAATGTTTCTGAGAGTAATGTAGAAAAATGACTTTGTGTTTTAAATATAATAGAAACATTTAGCTTTCCAACTAATGAGAAATAAGACACAAATAGTAATTGGTTCCTTGCCATGATAAAATTTCAAATAAATTTTTCTTTTTTTCAGCTGAGGAAGCAGAGGCAGATATATACAGCTTTTCAGCAGTGATTGACTGAAAAAATTTGCAATATATTTTTCAGCTTGAAATGTGGAATAATTTTGAATTGTTGAGGGAGAGATGGCATGAAATGAAGTAAATCTGCAGCCTCACTGACTGCAGTACCAGAGGAGTTTGTGCTTTCTAGAAAATGAGCAAAGAAGAAATAATGCCCAAATTCCTGCAAAGATAAATGAGAAAGGGGTGAGAGCAATGCCTAGTGATGGTGTGGCTGTCAAGAGAAAGAAGTTCAGGGAGGGTGACGATTACCCATGTACCTCTAAGGATAAAGCCACACTGTGGTTTTGTGTGATGTAAGCTTGCAAAGTAGGATTAATGGGACTTACACAATGCCTAAGCCTTGATCTCTGAACAGTGGAAAATGTAATCAAAGAGATTCCAAGGAGGAGGTTGGAAAATTAAATGAAAGATACAGGTTTGGGGGGGGGGTTTTTGTGTGTGATAATTTTGGGTGAGTTTCCTCCCTGCCAGCCAACCAGCCAACATAAGTGAACAAGGAATGAAGCAACATAGACTTAATTACAAGATTTAAAGTGTCCATTAATAATTACTGACAAATTGCACAGAACTGCAAATCCCATCTGTCACTCATTGTGCATTTGTGAATACAAGAAATTAAAGTGGTTTTGAGGAGTTGACCAATGTGCTAAACTTTCTGCTTTCCCTTGGTGATAAGTCTGAATCCAAACCAGCTTAGATACCACAGGGAAGTGTACATGCATTCCTCAGGGGAAGGCATACACAGTCTACACAGTGAAGGTGATAAATGCAGAAATGAGAAAATGTACTACTTGACATCCTGAGAACTCAGTGAACGGAAGGCATGGGTTCGCTGGGTCATGGATTTTGCAAGGACATTTTAAAAATGCAAAAGGAAAGTGTCATTTGGAGGCCAGTGGGAAGAAGAAAGGATTGTGGAAGAGAAGGGGTGGTTTGACAAACTGTTGATAATTCATTGAGCAAACACTGTAGCAAGTGGGCTCCTGAAAGATTCCATTTGCTAGAAGAACATGGAGAAGATTCCATGTCATTACATTGTGTTAAGTAATACTAAAGGATAGTTGCATTATTACTACATCTGCGTAAGTATAAGCAGACCTTGCTAATAATTTTTTAGACCCTGTACAGATGATTTCCAGTGTAGTATTTGATCAATTTCTGTATACAAATAGATCAAGAGTACTCAAACTTCTAAGCTGGTTTTGTAGATTTCCTGTTTCATCTTCTTAGAAACCTGTGCTTTGAATAATATATATTATTTTAGTTACTGGGGGGAATGTGGAAATTTGATGGCAGGAGGAAATGGTTGATGTAATTCAGCTGTAGATGAAATCCTACATAGGCAATAGCTACCGAGATCTGGAACAACTAATCATCAGGTAATGTCTTGACTGTGATTCAGTCTGTTGAATAAAAGGACTTAGGAAGATGAAAGATGATGTGCTTCCCCAGAGAGATACCAATCACAAACTAATCAAACTATCCTGGGAGGCATCTAGCCAAGCAGAAATTAAATCTTTGCTGGACTTTTCCAATTACACAGTACTAGCCCAGATGTTCCTGTTGCTGAAACATCCTTATTTCTGAAGAAAAATAAAGACAGGAAACACTAGCATCACTAGATGTTTACTGGCTGTGATAGTTGCTGTCAGGAGGCAGGAGGAACATTCTGTTCCACACTGCCTGGGATGTGGGTGCCAATGTCTTAGGGTGAAAGTGGTGCAGAAAAAAGTAGATTTGTCTTTCGAACAATCTTTTGTTGTGATCTTGTTTAAATACAGAAGAGCAAAGAAAGCTAAGTCTCTGTGAATAAAATGGATCAAACCCTGAGAGGTTTGAAATATATCCAAAAACCAAAAAAAATACCCAAACGAGGTTAGACGTTTGTGCCAAAAAAATTGACGTGGAGCTATGGTCTCCACCCTGAAGGTGGTAAGTGTGATGCCTTTCTGAATGTATTCTTTTCCCCCAGCCCAGACCTGAGTCACTTTCTTATCTCCATCAACGGGCAGTCCAGGGCCTCAGTCAGAAGGCTTATGCAGGGTGTGGTGGTTTTCTCTGCAGTTTTTGTACAATTTTGCTATAATAGGCAAAAGTCCTTCATGAAGATGTTTAAGTCATAGACTATAACATTTCAGTCTCTGACATCTTTCCATGTGTGCTTAATACTCACCTAACCAGACAATCTTAAAGTTTTTACAAGCTTCCAGGTAGCTTGATGCAACTCTGCCCTTTACTGTTTGTCAGGATGTCTCCTCAGTGGGCAATGGAAGAGGAGAGAGTGGGGAAAAAGAGGCATTTGTGGCAGTATTGGGAGAAGACAGTGTGCACTGGCAGATTTATACCATCGCTAAACCCACTGGTGTCTGTCATGTTAAACAAACATGGAGCCAGTGGTTCTGGTGTAGATGAAGTGCCTGGGTGTTTTTGCTATGGTTAAGGAGAAAAAAAACAAGTGATAGTGCTCCAAATTAGAGCTTCAGAGCATACCTCATTTCTTGCTGCTTTTTAATGGAAGGACCTGCTCAAATATGGTGGAATCCTTCATGTTTTAGAGAACGCTGGTAGGAAAGGCCCTAACACATAGTGTTGATTTGATGGTTTTAAGAAGAAATACCCCATTTTGAACATTGTCGAAGTGAGAGGAGCAGTGAGAGCAGCAGTCCGTAAGAAGACATGCTTAAGCTGGTGCTTAGAGTATTCAGCTTAACAGGTTTTCAATTTAGTTTCAATTCATTTTTTTTAATTGGCCATTTATTGTTTGTTGGGTTTTCTCTCTTTCTCAGACATAGTTTGGTCACTCTGTATAGACAGGTCCCTTATACCTGGAGACTTTATAATCTTGCTGACAAGGATTGGATTGTTTCTTTAGGGGAGTTCAGTGGATGCTTTATTACTTTCTTAGCTGCATGATAGCCAAGTGTTGTGTTTTTGAAGGTGGGCACGTGAGCACTGCTTGAAATTTCTGGCACCCACACAGGCAAATTTCTTGAAATATGAACTCTGCTGCTATGTTCTAACCTTTAAGAAACAATCTTTGGGTGCATGAAGATACATGGGAAAGGGTCAAGGGCCATCTGGGCAGAGCCATCATTTATGGATCCAGAATTTCTAAGTTTTTCTTGTTTCCAAGACTTTATGGAGAAGAGCTGATTTTCTTGCTGAAAGCAAGTGTTTGTGATGTTGCGTCACTACATTAGAATGGTTTCATATGGGAAGACTTCTGAAGGCTGTTGGTGAAATAAAAAAATAACTTACGATTTCATACTAGGCTGGATGAGTTCTTTTGATGGTTTTTCTCTGTATGTTATTTTCTATACTTCTTTGAAGAATCAGATTTTTTGCTGTTAATAAGGAGACTGGTTTCAGTAGATTATGCTTTGAGGTAGTTTGTTGTTTTGTTGGTTTTTTTTATTAAGATGCCTGGGTAGTCTCGCTCATATGTTGAGAGTATTTTGGCTTCAGGAGCATATTTTCTTCCAAGAAGATAGAATGACAGTGATTTTGATGTCTTTTGCCTTTTCTGTGAACAATCATAGTCTGCCTGTTGGGAGCATGAGGATGTGTTAAGTTAACAGTTCATTGCCATTGTGTGATCCTCAGGCATTGCTGCACTGTATTTTTTCCTGTCACATGTAGTTGTTCTTAGAAACTTGAAATATATGGGGCAAGGGAAGGGGCTTAATATTTGAATATTTCAGTTTAGTGTCATGGCCTGTAATGCATAGGAGGTGATATGTATGACTGGGTGATTGTCTTGTCTTGCCTGGATCTGCTAGTCCCTGGTAAAGATTTATATGGATTTTTTAAATTTACTTCCTTCTAGAAGAGTTTGTTTCAGGAAGAGGAAAGAGACACAGTATTAAGCTTTTATGACTTTGTGAGTCATACACTGTGTGTAGTGGGTTGACTGTGTCTGGACTCCAGGCACCCCCCAAAGCAACTCTCTCACTCCCCTCTGCAGCTGTACAGGGGAGAGAAAATGTAATGAAGGGTTAGTGAGTTGAGATAAGGACTGGGAGAGATCACTCACCAAATACTGTCATGGCCACTTTTCCACAGGGCGCAGTCCTTTAAGGACAGGCTGCTCTAGAGTGGGCCCCTCTCTCCATGAGTCTCCCACAGAATCACAGTCTCCTTCCTCTCAGGCATCCACCTGCTCTGGTGTGGGTCTCCTCCACAGGCTGCAGGTGGCTCTCTGCTTCCCTGTGGACCTCCATGGGCTGCAGGGACACAGGAGCTTCCCTGTTGCCTTCACCATGGCCTGCAGGGGAATCTCAGCTCTGGTTCCTGGAGCACCTCCTCCCCTTTCTTCTTCATTGACCCTGGAGTCTGCAGAATTGTTCTCACATGTTCTCACTCCATTCTTCTCTGGCCACAATTACAGCTGTGCAGTAGCGTTTTGTTTTTCTTCTTCTTAAATATATTATCACAGAGGCCTTACCACCATTTACAATTTGCCCATCCTTGGCCAGTGGCATGTCCATCTTTGGAGCTGCCAGGGACTGGCTCTGCCAGACATGGGGTAAACTTCTGGCAGCTTCTCACAGAAGCCACCCCTGTAGTGCCCCTGCTACCAAAGCTTAGCCATGCAAACACAATGCACCCTTTTTTGTGGCTGTTGTACAAAATTTCTCATTCTGTTAGCCCTTGGATTCTCACCTGTGGCTCTTCTCTGTACTTTCTTTGTTAAGTCTGACTGCAAATTCTGCTGTTCATGGGATTTATAGTGTTGCAACATGCTGTGATATTAATTCTTGAAAGTGCTTTGGAGGCTTATATCACAAAAGATACTTTATCTTTTATTAGATAATATAACTCATATATTTTTGAATTTAAAAAAACCCTTTTTGTTGCTATACCCGTCATTTCTTTTTCAACATCAGTTCCGAAACTTTACTTTTTACATGCTGACAAGGTAATAAGAAAGAGCTGCAAGTTAAAAAGAAAAGTAAAGTAGAAATGAAAATAACAGGAGTAATGATAATTAATATAGGTCATTCAAAGTAAAAAAATCCCAATCCAATAACAGGTCTTGTACTTTTGGATATTTTAAAATTGTCTGCACATTGTAGTCTATTTAAACAGAATAGATAAATCTCTCTGTGAAAGCATAATTGATTTGCATCTCCAAATCAATGTTTAGCAAATCAGACCTCTTACATGTAATGTAGAACTTGAAAGTTGTAACCTACTCCTGTTATTTCATGATTATGCTTACTTGATGAGCCTTGACTGTGTCCTAAGCAACAGAGACAGACATCTGATTTTCTGTACCTAGCAGTTATGTTTCTCAGCCTTTATATTTGAATAATGTAATTGCAGTAATGGACCCATTAAAAAAAAAAAAAAAGCAAGACAGTTTGCTGTGAAGATGTTTTATGTAAGTCTTAAATACTGAATAGGAGCTTTAGTGAGCAATCCAGTACAAGCTGTGTCAGCATGCTGTTGTAGAACCTGGCACTGCCAGGGCACATGAATCGCACCAGGCCAGGCCATGGTATAACAAACACCAATCCTTGTGACATAAGTGTGTCATTTGAGCATTGGAGACTTGTTCCTGGTTTTGTTGGGGGATTAAAAAAAAAGACAGTCGTGGAAAGTCAGTTACTGTACAGTAAAATTCATGTATTTTAATATGCCTCAGCAGTAATGATAAAAAACTACGATAATCAAGATACCAATCCATAATGTTTAAGTAACCATGTGAGGTGATGAAACATCAAAGGACTGTGAGAACAAATAAACACGTGGCTTCAGTGGTCACCCTTCATCATGCTACATTCCTCTTCAAGAAACAAAGTATGTGTTAATGCCACTGGTGCTGCTCTCACAGCTCCATTTTCCTGTGCACCCCTGAGCTGCATTGCAGGCAGTCACCTTCCTTGGTGCGACCCAAGACACATCTCTTCTGCCATCTCAGTAGCTGTCTGTACTCCATGCCGCTTCAACATCCTTCACCTTTCCACTTATGTGTGCTTTTCTGGGTACTTTGTGGGGTTTTTTTCTCCTCTAATTTTTTTTTCTTGTGATATCCAAGAGTCCTGTAAATGGGTTTAGAATATTCTTGCAGTTGAATCAGTCTTTTAATTTGAAATGCAGTTATCTTTAAGAAAATGTATCAGTTCTATAAGCAGAGTGCCAACACATTTATACAAAATCATTGTGGTGTTTTGTTTTGTTTTTTCCTCTGAAGCGGTGTGTGTATTTGAAGGCAGAACCTACTTTGAAGGACAAAGAGAAACTGTGTATTCAAGCTCAGGGGACTGTATTCTGTTTGAATGCAAGGTAAGAATACTCTTGATGGAATAAAAATTTTTGCATGTTGGAAATATCAAAGTCCCAGTGAAAGAAACTTTTGAAATACAGACAGGTATACCTGAGGAAGTGACAGAAAAGGCATCTAATAGGTCCTGTATTTATTTTGTCTTACTGAGTTCCACATCAAAATTTTGCAAATAAATTTACTTTGCATAGCTGCAAGCTTTGAGGATACAACTTGACAATCAAGCAACATTCTTTCTTCCCTAGCTATTGTCTCCATCATCAGTAATAAAACAGCATCAGACTACCTTATGTTTCTATCTGCAGTGTTATTGTTCAAAATTATGTGCTCAGGTGTAAGAGATACATGAATGTGATGACGGCATAGTTTGGAATTCAGGATCATTCTTAGAGGAAAAGCTAGAGGAAAAAGGAGAAAAAAAGCTGGTACACCAGGTATCTGATATTTCTAGTGATGTAAATGAAGTGAGGTTGGGGTTTTTATTTGTAAACAGAACATAGCTGATGCTGAGGCAGTCTTGCCCTGCTGCATGAACAGAGCTGCTCTTCAGGACACAAATACACTTTAAGAGCAAAATATACCCGAAGGAGAGCTGTGGGCTGAGAATTGCACAAACTGAAACAGTGAGTTGTGTGTTGTCTCTGCATGGGAGGGATGGGGAGGAATCCTGTTCGATTAGAGAGCTGCATGCTGTGGGGTGGAGTTGTAAACCTGAACATATGTTTCTAGGGCAGAGATAAAGAGCAAAGCAACTCCTCTCACCACGCAGCTGTTCATCAGACCAGTTTCTGTAAATCTCAAACATTTTCATACAGTTGAAAAGGTGTATTTTACAAACAAGAACTGGTAACTTTTGTCTAACTGCTGATGATTTTAATATTGATGAGCTTAATTCCTGCAGTAGGTGCTTTGAAACCCTTTTGAGACTGACAAGGAAAAGCTGACCAAAAATAAATTTGGATTCAGCTGTAGGCTTTTTAGGACTATGAGCTCATATATTCAATATGACACCCAGGACATGAATTCTATGATTAGTCAATGGATATAATTAACAACCATCGAAAGTTATGTTATGTTGCCTTGTGTTCCTTGCATCTGGCAATTGTGATACTGTATGAAAAAAATGCCTCTGGTGGCTGGGCTGGTCTGTGTTTTGTTGATTAGACTTGTTTTCTGGTAGGCTGCCTCACTGTCTTGGTAGAAATTGTAAGCAGCAACTTGGGCTGATTGAAATGCTGCTTTTTCAAGGATTGAAGTACACACGGTTTCTGTTGAACAGCCTTGTGAATCGCAACTCAGAGCAGAAAATCCATATACTGTAAACTTTTTTTGGTCAGTTAGGAATTCATAGATGGACATTATTTTATTGCTACCAGAGGTCTCATAAAAGGATATAATTAATGACTTTAGGTCAAGAGATATTAATAGGAATGGTGCAAATACTGATTTCATGCTTGAAGGGTTATAGTGATGTTATCAAGGCAAAGTATGGAATATTTTTCTTTGGTCTGGATGTAGTTAGAAGCATCAAGTTTTGTTTTTACTGGCTTCTGCAGTTGTGCATGCTATAGGCATGCACTTTTCTGTTTCAATATTACAAATAAGTGAGTGAAAAATTATCTTCTAAAATGGAATTTATAAAATAATTAAATTCAGACTACCTTAATTGATGTTATTTCTATCAAACTTTAATTTATATTATGAGTTTGCTGGGGTTTATTTGTTTTGGTGTACAGCACATCTGTAGCTGGTTTGCCTTACTGTACTATCAGATTAGAGTTGGTTTCTCTGTCAAGATTGTTTAAGGTAAAGTTTGAGCAGTAATTTGGATATTGCCATTGTGTCATGCTCATCTTTATATTTCATGCTTAAAGAAGATTTAAAATCAAATGCTACACCAATAATAATAGTAATAACAATAATAGTACACATGTACATACAATGGTATATGCATTATTTTAGATTATTTTCTTGCATGCAGAAATGCAGGGTCCTGAGTTCACTGAGGTCTTATTTTAAGAGATTGCTTATTTCAAGGCAGACGTCTCTGAGGAACTTGCTGTTGTTTGCTTTGTTTTCTTTCTTTGCCATATCATGACTAGAGCACTGCAAGACACCTTATTTATGGCCCAAGGGAGCCTAAAGGTGGCACATCTGCAGTAGCCAGATTGCTGAGGCCAGCATTTTGTGTGGTCATACTGCAGCGATTTCATGTGACCTGCACTGAGGGCCTGAAGATACTTAGATACCATCTTGTGGTATTGTACTTCAATGCTGATCCAAACTTACCTGAGAAACCTTCTCTTTCCTAATAGGGACTCAGTGCCAGTTTCCTCCAGTGTTACTGCCACAGCAGTCAGATCAGAGATGTTCAAGTTTGATTTTACTTGCTGTATAAATAAGAAGCTTCTTTAGAGTATTCGTTATGAGGACCCTTGACTCTGGAATCTGTCGCCTCAGTTTCTGAGAAATAATTGTAACTCTCTCAGGCGTAATGCTAGGAGAAACTTCAGAGGCAAGTCACTTGACAGCTAAGATAAGAGAAAAATGAGAATTGTTGCCACACTTTCACTTGTTTGAAAAGATTTGAGTATAGGGAAGTTCCTGATGCCTTTATTGCACTATGTTGTCCTCTCATATGGTTTTTGAAGGTACTTGGAGTTTGGCCTAGGCAGTTTTTTATTTGTACATTCTAATGCTTAAACTCCACTAAAGTTTATAACTTTCTTTATTTCCTATCTCACAGTATTAATCAATGACCTCAATTTAACAGGGCCACAAAATGCAGCGTATTCCGAAAGACAGCTGTGCAGCTTTGAACTGCCCAGAATCTCAACAGATCCCCTTATCCCACAGTTGCTGCAAAATCTGTAGAGGTAAGGTAATAGCAGGGTAGGTATAAGCTCAGTGTAATTTTTCACTCTTAGAGATTACAAATAGACTTTTTATTCCTATGCATGATGATTACTGTAGATCTTGGGAAGCTGAGTAGGTAACAACTGCACTGCAACATCTGGGAATTGTTTCTAAAATGTTTAGTAGTGTGAGTTCTGTGAAATACATGTTTGTTTCCAGCCAAAAATGGGTGGAAAGTCTAAGACATCGTATATATAATTAGTGATGTCCTACCCTTCACCCACTCTGGTGTCCAAATTAAACAGATTGGACAAATATCCATGTTTGGCAAGATCTTTTTGAGGTGTTTTGCGATATCTCTTTCAGAGAACTGTTTGTGCTATGCAGTTGTTCAAATACTGGAGTCACTTGTTTACCTCTCTGGGGTTATAATCTGCATCTATAAGCAGAAGCTTTGGGGAATATTTTTGTCTGCTGTGCACCTTTGTGTGCTACACTCAGTCTGATCCTTACCAAGGGAGAGAGGTGTAGGAAGTGCTCTGAGTCCTTGGCCCACCCTTTTGATCTGGACTAACACTGGTATCTTCAAAGCTATGACCAATTGCATCTTCAAGTAGCTACATCTGTTTCTTCTATAGCTAAATAAGATAAACTGATACCTGGCATGAAGGAAGGTGTTAGACTCTTGGACTGATTTTAGATGTACTTCAGTTAAGAGTGCAGCTATAGCTGTTTCTGTGCTACTCAGTGCAAACATGAAGGATATGATTAATGACATCAAGCAGAGGGATAGGAAAGTAGAAGAAAAGAACTTAAGAGAAGATAAGTCTTCAAGTCTGTCATAGCCAAAAAGGACTTTTTAATGATAATTTTCTATAAAATCTTCAGTAGTTTAGAGAAAAGGATTCTATGCTTTTTGTGCCTGGTATAGCTAGAAAATTTTAATCTATGTCGGTTGAATGCTTTCTGAGTATTTTCAACCCTCCCTGAACTATGCTAACTTGGCTTCTCATGAAGTGAGGAGCTTATTCTTTAAATGAGAAGCTGCTGTAGGCTGTTATTCAGTAGCATGCATTTTGTTTATTAATACAGCTGCTGTATAAGTGTTGAGAGTCTTAATAATAATAAATCAGTATTAAAGCCCTCACCATTTCTGGATGACAAATATCTTCTTCGTTAATGTCAAAATCGGATACAATCCAATACAGGCCAGGAAATCCAGAAATACGACTTCTGCATTTCCATGAACTCAGGATTCAATGCAGAGGGCAACAAAAAGGGAAAGAGTAGATGTCACCATGGCCAGAGGTTGCTCTTGACACAGACGCTTCTGCTGTCATCAAGGGATATTGGAGACCTCTAACACATTAAAAGTGTACAGTATTTTGCTCCTTAATGTCCTATGTTAGATGCCAGCACTGTGGTAGCTGTGGTGAATGATAATATTTAAGTAATGTTACCTAAGCATGCCTCTAGGTCAGAGAGACAACCTACAGCAGGAGAAACAGAAACATTAGCCTCTCATATCACAAAAGGTCTGTGGTGTTTCATGACCGTGACTGTGTCACTGGGTCTCAGTACTAAAACATATTGCCTTTATAGGATCTTCTGCTTACTTGCCTTCTTTTGGTTCATTCCTTTTGCTTTACACTGTTCCTGAGCTGTCCAAGTGCAAAAGACCTCTTTGACCTGACCTCCAAGCATCTCTGCTGCCACTGTCCTGCTTGGGGTGCTTGTTTAACTAAGCTTCTGGGAGGTTAGGGTTAGTAGCTCTTTCACAGCAAAACATGAAGTGGAAACAGGGTGAAATGATAAAAGTAATAATTCTTACTGCCCAGAAATACTTGTCTGCTATTTTGCAAGAGGCTTGTGTTGCAGCCTGATGCCAGCTTGCATTCTGGAGCTGTTGCTGTTACACCAGTCCTGGTCCCCTGAGCCTCACCCACAATGCCAAGGTCTCCTGTGGTTTTGGGAGAAGCACTTACTGGAAAACAGTACTGCTGCTTGATCATTTAATGCTTCAGTAAAAGAAGGGAACTTGAAACAAATGAAATTAATGAGAAAACAGGGAAGGAGAGAAGCTCCACACCTTTATATACAGATCTGGAAACTGTGGAAGCTTCAAGTCAGTTTCTAGAACCAGCTTGATTTCAGCATAATAAAGGATGATTTAATGTTGTTCAACAAACAGCATCATTAAATTTCATGAGAGCAAACAGAAGAAATTTAGAAAGAAATCTACTGAGTTGAAAGGTTCAATCTAAATTTTCCAACCTGGAAAAGAACTTCATAATCTTAAAAATTTTGTAATTAAGGCACAATGGAAAATGGCCACACTCAGGAAAAATGAAAAAGAAAAAATAAATAGGAAAATAGGAAATAGGGATGGCTAAAGGGTGAGATTTTAAAAATAAAACTCTCTTTAATGGAAAGAATGATGCAATAAGGGAAGAATATTCAGTCAGTGGAGGAAGGGAAGAGATAAGGGGAGAGTAAAGCAAAACAAGTCAAAGGCTTTTGATTAAATACAGAAGGATTTTATAAATACACCTGGGAACAAAAAGTGCTAGAAAAGAAAAGTAATATCAGTAGTAAATGAAATGCTGAGTGTCTAAGCTATTAAGCCCTTTATAAATGTGCGGACAAACAAACAAGAAAAGAAAATGACAAGAAATATATAATTAAGATATGTCCTGTAAAAGTAATTAACAGTGACAAGGAGACAGTAAGGGGATTTAAGCAAGCCTCCTATCCAGCTGCTTCAGATCAGTGCTATAACCTGAAATTGAATTGAAGACCTGGAGACAATCTGTTCTGGTGGCCTCTACTACTCCTTTCATCCATTTCATGCTTGATACAATTTATTTTTCCGTATCTCACAGACATAGAAAGGTATTCTTTGACCTAACTGAGAAAAAGATAGGACTGTCTTTGACAGCTCTGTTTTATAATCCCTGGATTCTTTTTAACCCTCAATCATGCTTGTTTCTGTACAGGCCATGACTTCTGCACTGAAGGCCATAACTGTATGGAGCATTCTGTCTGCCGAAACCTAGAGGACAGAGCAGTCTGTAGCTGCCGAGATGGCTTCCGAGCCCTTCGAGAGGACAATGCCTACTGCGAAGGTAATGCCTTCTACATATGCTAGCACTGTTGTATAAACTGCTGTGGGATGAATGTATTGATCCATAAGTTGTCAAAGGGATAGACATATTCAGTGCAACGAATTAGATGTGCAGCATGTTGATCAACTAAAATAATCTCTCCGATTAAGTTCTTTTTTAAAAAAAAAATCGTATCGGCGTGGAAAGGACCAGTTAGCATGGCTGAAGTCTTGAATTAGAAATGCTTCCATAGGAAAATTCTCTCTCCCCAGGAAGTAAGAAATGCTATAGACTTGATATTAGTATTGTTAATCACGCTGAGTAAAGATTCATTATTTGAGTTGCTCTATTGGTATCAGGGAGCAACAAGCTACTCAATCAGAAGAAAATAGTCTATACAATCTAGCATAATTAGGTGAAAAGAATCCATCCCCACTCCAGCAGTGAAAGTCAAAGTCCTCTGCACACTCTCTGTTTGTGCTAACAGTTGCTGTTCCTCACGAAAACCCTGATTCTGTAAACACATAATACCAGTGTGCTGTCAGGCCATCCTTACCGTATAGCTTAAGTGTTGGCGGCAGGATGGGCTTTGACTAATAAGTAGCTCTGTTCAGATTAAATTGAAAGTCAAGCATCTGTGAGTAGAGTTTAAGGTACTCTGCTGTCCCACCTAATACCTGCATTATTCTCTGGTGATGCACAATAAATGGGATAAATCAAGGCCTTTTAAGATTGTTCCTTTGGCTGAATTCTGCCATAGTTAATGCCCACAGCTTGCTTGAGTTAGTAGCTGCATTAACGTCAGTAGGAATGCTCATCTCTAGGCTTAGATTTGAGAATTTTTGACTGTTTTCAGGAAAGGAGCGTATAATTAATTCAGCTTCATATACGTTTCTACTTAATTTTTATGGTAAGCCTTCTGATGTAAGCTGTTTTTAGAAGCAGAACTAAAAATCATACAGAAACAAATCCCTTGCCCCTCATCACGTTCCAGGAGGCATCTGACATCAGGACCTGCTGTGTAACTTGTAGCATCAACCACTTTTTATCCCATAGTCCCTGGAGACTATGCTGTGGCTTAGGCTGTGGATCTGTGTTTCCAGGAACTCAGCAGCCATTTCCTACGTGAGCAAGTCACTGGAGCAGTGGAGTTACGGTGAAGCTGGGGGTTTTAAGAGGTTGTTTTTTTCCTGCAGCTCTATTGTCACTCTGTCAAATGAAAGCAAAACACCAAATTGCACTTTTTTAGTGCTCTCCACGTTTCTCACATTAGAGTCTGTTGCTTTGTGTGGAACTTGTCAGGCATGCCGTAAGCGAAAAAAGGATAAGAAATTTTTTTTATCAGCATTGAGGGTGAAATGTTTGATGAGGACACAGTAGATTATCACACGTGAAGCTGATGCATTCTTATTATAAGAGGATTTACCAGTTTGTGCAGTACCTGATTTCAATATGATGTTTTTTTGAGAAGACTGCTTGGCCCAATCATTTCAGTATGGGCAACTGACATTGGTTTTGGGTGGTAAATATGAATCTGATTAACTGCTTTCAGAGAACATGCATACGTGAATAAAAGATTGGGACACATTATTTACACAAAACCAATAATTTTGCATGTTACATTTGAATGCACTAGTCACTTAAAAGTGCTCCTGATCCAGGAACTCTTGCTCGTGTTGAAGGTAATGGGAGTAAGTTGCACTAGGAAAATGTGCCCCCATGAGCAAAGCTCAGGAGTTTGGGTCATTTCCTGAGAGGTTCTCCCAGCCAGGGGTGAAGCTGCCTCAGCAGGCAAACCAGCCTGGCTTTGCTGCAGGTTATGTATGTATGCAGGTTACGGCTGCAACGTAGGCACCACACCTGAGCTGTACACAGTAACCCAGTCCAGAGCTGGCCTTGACTGTCCATCCCTGACTGACTGTGAGGGTCATGTGCTGGGAAGATGGAAAATAAGGTTACAAATTGAAACTTTAGGATTGTTTTGTGGAAGATAAGGGACAGGGGACTGAAATATCCATGTTTCTTCAGTGTTGTGTATGTATTACTGTATCCCTTTTTCCAGTCCAAACGTCTCTTTGAGCAGAGGTTTTTATTTCTGGAAAGAGACTCTTACCTTAAATAGTAAACTACCTAACAGCAAATGGCACAATAGCAACAGTGTAAAAGCAAGTCTTTTCAGAGTCCTTTGCCTCATCTTGAAAGGCTGAAATGGTCCCAACCTCCCTTTCTCAGCAGATGCCCTTTCTTCGCTCTGCCATTATTTGGTCTTTAATTGCAAGCAATGCCAGGTAGAGAAATGTCGAGTTGACACAAAGCCTTTCAGAGAAAGCTTTTTGTAATGTCTAGAGCCCATGGGTATGAGAGCTGTTTCTATGTTTGCACTGCACAAACTTCAGATATACTGCAAAATTTGATGTCATTGGTTCTGTGTTAGAGCCAAATTTCACTAAATACAACCCTGATTTGTTCTCCAGCACTATCAAAATTGAAAGAATAAACTGAAGTAATGGTGCTCCCATTGGCACAATTTCTTCTTAAGGAAAAGAAAAGAAATAAAACCACTCAAAACTGGTTTCAATGTGGGTCTGGAAAAGCTGCATAAATTTTATCTGAATGGTGGAAGAGTTTGGCTTCTGTCCTAGAATGAACCGGTGCTTTTCTAAAGCTGTGTGATGTCTCTAGATACTGTTATGGTGGATAACTTTCTGTTTTATAATAATAATACTTGTTAATATTTATATCACATTTAGCTTTCCCTCAGAGTACTGTGTAAAGCACTACTTAAAGAATTGGTATTTCTCCATTTACATGCTATAAGCCATATTCCAAATACTTTTAAATCTATTCTCTGCCTCAGGCTATTATGTGGTTTGAGATACTTTGTGGGCAGGTTGTGTATGGATTATGCTGTGCTGCCCAGGTGTAGGTGCTTTTAAATATAGCATCCTTCCTAACATCAACATCTTACTAAAACAGCTGTTCTGGTGAAGTCTAATTAGTTTTTCCCAAAGCGACATCTGGAGTACTTCCAAATTGAAGATCATCCTTGGGAATATATTTCAAATAGTGTTCAATACCCACTGCTTTTATGATGGTGGACTTATGCTGGAAAGGCTTTTCAGGATAAAGGTTGTGACTCTTGGCTACCAAGATAATCTGATGCATCTAGATGAGCATATTTCAACTATGTCTGTGCAAAATCTGATTTCAGTTCAGAAGTGCTTCCAAGGATTGCTGATTAAATAAAGAGGAGAGCAGGCTCAAGAAAGAAGACAGGAGGATACAATAATTTTTGTGAAGACCAAGACAGAACATGACCTGAGAAAACTGGGTTATTTACTTCTTTATCAAGAGGATTTTGCCTGATGCCGAGGCTATTTTACATTACATATGTGTCTTGGCTGTGATAAAGTTTAATTTCTTCATAGCAGCCTGTGTGGTGCTGTTGTTTAGATTTGTGATGTCATTCTCTGCAGTGAAAACAGGAGTAGAGCATGTCTGGTTTTCAGAGATTGGTTGGACATCAGTCTGCTGGTGGGAGCTGGAGTGTGGTTACCTTTGAATTACAATTTTTCCTCTCCCCCTTCAGTTATTACCTGGTCTTTATCTCAGATTATGAGTTTTTTCTCACTTTCACTCTTTTTGTTAAAAAAAGTTGGAGCCCATTGGAGGGCTGAGCAAGAAAGGAGCTGCTGGGTGCTAAATTGCTGACCAGGGTCAGCCCTCAACACATCACAAATGTAGGTTATGGGTGTGTGGACCACAATATTTGTTTTTTGATTCTTGGAAATTTAGTTTTACTATTTGCACAGTACACAACATAGCTAACTTATCTTAACTGGCTCCATTTAGTATTATTAAACAACTTTTTGTGAAACCATTTTCCATTTGTATTCTAGTTTATCCTTTTCCCTCAGTAACTCCTCTAGTTTCTCTGCTGTTGTCATGTTTGTCCCAGTTTCAAGTGCAGCAGATGATATTAGACCAAAGACTGAATGACTTTGTCTAGATTTGAGAATTACATCAGCTTCACTGATGATTGTCCCTTGAGGGGAGAAGCTTTTCAGTTGAGAAATATGCTTTTGAATAAGTTGGCTTGATTTGAATCACTGTCAGTGGAGGGAAGTAAGCAGTCTTAGAGGAGAAATTTCCTCTTTCCAGACATTTCTGGAGCACGTCACAAATGCCACTTGGTTGGACCATATCAGGTGTCCCTCAGCTCCAAGTTGTATGCTATGATTCTGTTTGGAAAGATTTGCTAATTTATCCCTGTGTATGCTTAAAAATGTTGATGCATTATTCAACCCTCTTCCCCAACAATATGAATATTGCACTTTTTCACTTACCTAATTAGTGCAATCTGTTGCTAATCTTCTTGTTAATCTTGTTGGTTTCAACTACTGGATTACAAAAATTAACTACATTTTCAAAATTAATCTGATTTCCACAAATTGCAGTGAAGAAATCTTATAAATAGTTATATTCAAATTGCAGTGGGATATGTTTCATCATATTGGCCAAGTACAGTTATCAGCAACACATTTTTTCTTAAATTATGTGTAATATTGGGAAGAGTGTAAATAAGAGACTTCCATAATGGAGATAAATGTCAAGGTATTGGAATATATTCTATTAAGTCCTCTGGGTGTTTAATAGACAGTACTGGGCTATTTGCTAGGTTTGCTGTCTGTGTGGTATGCACCATTTCTTTTGAGTAAGAGTCCTACTTAAAAGCTGTACAGTACTGTCACCTTTGTGAATCTGGGAAGGCTACCCACACTTTCCTGTTCATGGAAAAAATTACTTTTTGTAATTGAAAAGTGTCAATAATATCACATATAGCTAAGAAATAAGGATTTCCATCTCCATCAGCTGGCAGCATTTAAGCCAGTATCTTGATATTTGGAGTTGAGAAACCAATCAAGCAGAAAGAAAAACTTCCCCTCCAGGAGGGCAGAATGTTATTTCCAAATCTCTATTAAAAACTAATTAAATTGTATTAATATTAAAATGAAACATTAATATTTAATAGCATTACTATATTATAAATTATTAATTTTTTCTCATCAAAACCATTAAGTGTCATCTTATTTCCATCATTATGTTACTGAGAAATCTAAATATGAAGAATTATAAAGACGGTTTTAAAGTGTCAATGTGTCAGAGTGGGACAAATACTTCTTGTCTGCCATAGCTTTAATTGAGGAAAATAATAAAGTTTATTCCTAACTTTCCATCACACCAATTCATAAAGTGTGGTGCGTACTGAGGTACAGATAGTTCCATCACTTGTGGCAGTGGGATAGTTTGTATGTGTATAAATTGCAGGATATGATTCAGTGTTATTTGATTTTATTTACTTATACAGTAATTATGTTCAGAATGATTCTATCATCCAGCCATAGCCAGGACTGACCACTATGTTACTACAATTAAAAATAAACAAACAGCTGAA
Source organism: Entomyzon cyanotis (assembly GCA_024500445.1). Lineage (NCBI taxonomy): Eukaryota > Metazoa > Chordata > Aves > Passeriformes > Meliphagidae > Entomyzon > Entomyzon cyanotis. The sequence continues at coordinate 28,730,100 of JAKEPQ010001018.1, forward strand.
ACTAACCATATAAAGGGAGCTTCTTGAAAACTCTTTTAAACTTTGTGCTACTAGTACCAGGTAAGGAGAGGTTTTATTGTACTGGGAGCAGCCCTTTTCCACCAGTAATAAAAACATACGATGTATTTTGGCTTCAAATGAGAACTTAAGGTCAAGGTTTCCATACAAATAAAGTAGACCTGCAACCTCCAAGCAAAAGAGAAAAGAAACTAAAGACTTAGTTTTGTTCTTATTACTTCTGGTCCTGTTTTCAGTGTTAGCTGGGAGGTCACTGCTGAAAAAATTAGGTGCTTTAACTGTGTGAAAAGTACCCACAGCAAAATGGTTGGGTTTCTTTTGTAACTTTTAAAACCTCAGTATAAAAATGTGACATGTCTTAACAATGCATAAAGGCTGGACCCCTGAGTTGTTACAAAGACACAGAAATGCTTTGCGTTACAGCAAACTGAATTTAAAATAAATAGTCTTTCATGAAGAATGCAGAGCAATAGCAGCCCACAGCATTTATATCCGTTATGGTACTCTTAACTAGTTTGGCACAGTTTGAGAAACAGTTGAGTTGTGATATCAGCACTTCTTTCTGTAAAACAGGCAGTGATCTACCAGGTAGCTTGCAAGAATGTGCTGCATGATTTAGACCCTACCCGAACCCCAGATGTGGTCTAACCTACACACGGGGGTTACCACTGCTTGCAGGTACTGTCTTTACTGTCTTCCCACAGGGACTTTTAAAATACATTGGTGCAGTAAAATCTGTGTTGTGTCTTCCTGAGAAGAACCTGATGCGTATTTGTGGTTTCTGTATAAAAATATTAACACTCCTTATTACCCTTTTAAAATAGGAGAAAACAAAAACATGAACAGTTGCAAGTATTTTAAAATTCTTGACATTAACAGTTCAAAATGATGAGAAGTTGTCATACTTAAGAAAAGAAAAATACTATTTTGCAATTCAGATTTAAAGACCTATTTCTAACTAAGTGCAGTGCTAAAGGGAGTTGGATCATGAGCTATAGTGTAAGTTGTTCTGATGTTTGAAATTCACTAATTAATCATATACAACATCCTTTTTATTCTCAGTATGAAACTGTATCAGACTAGTTATTTGGAGCCCAAGGAAAGGTCCCCTGGGATGCTTTCATGTCTGACAGATAACTATATATAATTACTTGTTTCATCACGTATACACTACTACATGAATTAATTATAAGATATTAAATAGTAAGAAGATGCAGTTTGCCAAGTAAAATATTACATGATGGCAGACAATATTTGTTTTCAAAAATTTCCTGTGATATGTATTTTTAAAACTACATAATGTGTGTGGAGTCCAGTGATGTTTTCACAAGACTGAGATGAAGACTTCAATTTCTTCCAAGAGTCTCACATTCATGAGTAGCTGTTGAACAGTATCTCCTATTGCATGTTTTAACAAGGACAGTTTTATCTCAACAGTCTGTCTTCCTTTCCAAAAACTGGGGCAAGTGGAAATAAAAACAACTCTTTGTACTGTTAAAAATTTTATTTCTGAAATGCTGTAATGTTGTATTGTATCCTTGCAAAGCTATATAGAACTTCTGTCAAGGAATGCAGACCTTGAGTGACTTTGTTTTTGTTTTCAGTATTTTTTGTCCTGATGGCCTCCTCACAGGCTGCGGGAGATGGACAGAGAAATCATGAACTTAAGCAAGATCAGAGATTTCAAATAGCATGAAGGGAAAAGCACTGAGATGTGTACAGTACATATATTTGTTATCTGTGCAGTTTGATTATGGGCTAGGAAAGAAAATGCCTTGTGTGAAGGACCAATAGTTAAAATTTATTTTTAATCTAATTGATGCTTTAGCAGTCTAGCCAAGATATAACAACCTCTTATTAGTTTAATTACAACAGTGCTAACTAAAACTTATAACTCAACTCGCCCAGGTTCTCTACAAGTCTGTTAATAATTCAGTAAAAATCAATACACACAAGTAACCACCCAATTCTTCCTACCCTCCCTACGCATTCCTACGTGAGTTGTTAGTGACCAAGTTCTTTATTGGGAGCAGCATGGTGAGGATAATGGAAGGTTATTTTACTCTTTTCTTCTTGGTCTTTGTGCATGCTTGAGGTTATTTTTGTATGCTTTAACTCAGTGTGGTGGGGTATGTTCTCATAGTTGATTCACAGGGCTAGAGTAATTGTGATTCCTTAGGTTCTAGTGCTTTTCTCTTTGGGGGAGCAAAGACTCACAGGTCTAGAAAGGTAGGCAAAAATAACAGTAATAAAACCCCACAACAGCAAAAAACTATTCTGGACATAAATTGTATTCATGTTACCTCTTGATCATTTTGCTGTTGGAGCCAGACTTTTTACAGACTGTTGGTAGCACCAAAGGCACGGGGTGTAAAGAGAAGAAAAGGTTGAAAATTATCTATAGAGGGTAGGAGTGATAACAACTATGGTGGTGCTGTCAGCTGGAATAAATAATATGGGACACCATAAAAAAATGCACAATTTTGATTGAAGTTGATGGTTACTTCCTTTGTGAAATATGTCAGTTGGAAAAACTGCTGCAGTGGATTTGACAGAGCAAAGCAAAACAGAACTGCAGTGATTGTTTTGTGGCTGACTGGAGGTAACAGCAGTAGTTAAACCGCAGGCTTGACAGGTGATGGAGAGTCTAGAAATAGTGGGAGGAGGAAGAGCAAGGGCTGTGCCAGAGCCCCGAGATATTTTGTCATCTTAGACAGCAAGTGAGAAAGGGTTTATACAAGAGGCACACAGAAGATAGTGTTATGGAAACCAAAACACACAGGATCTTGAAACCAGGCTGTAGGTGAAAATGAAGGGAAGCTGAAGACAACAGGAGCTTGGAAATATGGTCAAAGAAGTGTGAGAGACCCTACTGGGAGTATTTTTATTAGAGCACTGAGCCAGGAAGTTTTAGTGGACTAAACATTTGAGAAGTTGGGAAGGTAGTGTGTTTGGTGATGGAAGAAAAAAGTCCAGTGCTTTCACAGATGGGTAAGCTGGTGGGATCTTGCTTCAAAGTTATGCTCTGCTCATTTTCTTTTAAGGAGTAAGAGCTGGTGTGAAGGGATGGGCTAAGTCTGGAAGGAGAGACAAAGTGAGCAAGATCTAGAGACAGGACTAAACTTAAGTAGAAAATGGTTGGGGGAGGAAAACAGCAGAGAAGCTTGATGTCAGAGGTAGAAAGTGAGAAAAGAAGGACTTGTCGGTGGAGGGATGACAAAGAGAAACTAAATGGACAGAAATTCTTTTCCTTTGTGATCCTCTTCCAGGTGCACGATAGGTTATGTTTGCTCTAAAGATTTTGAATCCTCATTTACCTTTTTAATGGTATTGATTGCTGTGATTGGTCACTTTTGATTTTCATAGTCCCTTAACTGTTGAGTAGCATCTGCTGATTTTGTGATGCACTTTTTCTATGTCAGGGACCAGATGACAGTCTCAATCTTTCACAGCTTGTCTTTCTGTATGAACCAGGTCAGTAGTGATAAAGCTAAGGGCCTGAAAGCCCTCTGTTGTGGTCATTGTTACTGGGATCCATCCTTGGGATTCTCAGTGGAGAGGCCCAAGATTCACGGGAAGAGTGGGTGATGATGTCCTTGCTCTCAGCAGTGGAGCCCTCAGATCAGGATGGAGGTGTGCTGATGTGGAGAGGTGTGAAAAGAGAGGTGGAAAAACATTAGCCTCTTGAGCAGGTAAAGGTGGTGCTTGGTATTTATAGGCTGTGAAGGTATGTTGTTTTATTAACATGAAACCCACAGGGGTTTTATTTGTTTTGTTTTGAATTGCAGGTCTGATCTACTCTGCTCTTGTGTTCAGGGTAATTTTTAATGCATTTATAAAACAACTTTTTTAATAAATAAAGCTTTTCATGTTCCTGTTCCTTCTCTTCCTGGGTAATTAATGTTATTTTTTGCAAAAACCCGGCAGGAGTATCTCCCTGGGCACCATATACCTCTGTAAGTGTGACCATACACCTCTGTAAGTGTGACCAGGAGATCGCTGGTGTTAGTTCCCATTGAGTTTTAAGGGAAATGGCTGGAGGCAGGACACTATCCTAAAGGATCCTCAATTCTTGGAGTAGCCTCTTCTCATAACCGCTTATATTTACTTAGTACCAGACTCATTTTTTCTGGCAGGCTTTTGTGGATAAAGGCAGTGGATAAAGGCAGTGATGTATAGGGAGGCCTAAAGGAGAGGCTTTGTTTGTAAGTGTGAGGCTTTGGTCAACAATGATTTATAGATTGCAGGTCAAGTTCTCTTATTCATGGGATTGTAAAACATAACTGGGAATTTTACTCTGGGGAAGCAAACTCACTAGGGTGCAGGAGGAAGGGATACAGGGAAACCTTTTTTCAGTTTTCTATTTTACATAAATTTAGTTTGAGTGCTTGCAGGGATAAAGAAAGGCAGGTTTTTGGGGCTTTTTTTTTCTGTTTTTGATGTTTTTGCACGTATAAATAAATCATTGAAGTGCAGATTCCAAACACTTTTGCACTAACCAGTTTTCCCAGAGGTGCCCCTTTTATCTGTTCCACTGGGAGCAGAGCAGGTTGATGATCTCCATGACTACACTGTTGTCGGTTCATCACAGCTGGTGGCTCAGTATCACATCACAGACGTCAAGCACACAAGTCTTTATTGTTGAGTGTGTAGAGCCATTGGAGTGTTGCATTCATCCTATTGAACTGACTTCAGTGTCTTACTGGCTGAACAATAAGACCTGAATATGCATTAATATGCTAACTAGGCCTTTTGGCAGGAGGAAATGAAGATAAATGTTTTCGGATTTCTTAGATACAGGAACGAATAAGGTTTTCTGTTGCGCATTTATATCTAAAGGTGACATGCTTGTTTTGGCGTAGAGCTAATTTTCTTCACAGTGGCTAATAGAGGCCTGTGGTTTGCATTTGTGCTGAACATGGTGATAATAGAGATGTTTTTGTTATTGCTGAGCAGGGCTTACACAGAGCCAAAGCCTTTCCTGCTTTTATTACGGCCATGGTGGGGAGGAGACTGGGGGTGCCTGGGAGGCTGGGAGGAAACACAGCCTGGACAGGTGACCCAAACTGACCAAAGGGAGATGCCAGACCACATGATATCATGCTCAGTATATACAGTAGGGGGAAGGAGGAGGAAGAGGGGGATATTTGGAGTGGTGGAGTTTGTCTTCCCCAGTAGCCATTACAGGTGAGGGGGCCCTGCTCTCCTGGGGATGGCTGAACACCTGCCTGCCATTGAAAAGCACTGAATCAATTCGTTGCTTTGCTTTGCTTGTGTGTGCAGCCTTTGCTTTCCCTGTTTCCAATCCACAAGTTTTCTACCATTTATCCTTCCTATTCTCTTCCTGATCCCACTGGTCAGAGAGCGAGCAAGCAGCTGCATGGGGCTTGGCTGCTGACTGGGCTTGTACCACAACAGCTGAATAGAAGGCTACACCAGGGTTTTCAACCAGTAAAAAGGATGAAAAGGCTTTTATTTTGGTAGTTTTGAAAGAGAATATATGTTGGGCTCATTCCCTGCCCTAGTTCAGTCCTCCTTGATCTGCAGTACCTTAACCTAATGTATATCAAGCTTGTATGTGGATTGCCAAAGGGCGAATGGAATTGCAAGCTTTTCACACGGTTAATCCCTGTGTGATTAGTTGTCACTTGACTGTTATTTTACCCTTTTTTTTGTATTAATTATCTTTATTTAGTATTTATCTAGTATTAAAGTTGCAAATTGATTGTAAAAGCATCTTCTTATCTGCTGTGTGTCCATAGTAGAGAGGGTCTTCAGGTGCCAATGTAACATAATCTTGTGGTAGTAGCAATAATAGAGGGTAGGGTGGGATTCCAATGAGCATTTAAAAAACGTGAGCAATATCTTTGCAAATCAGTTTGAAAAAAAGGAGACATCAGATTTGTCCAAATGAGCACTTCACAGTTAACCTGATCGGTTGTGGGTTGGGTTTTATTTATTTATTTTTTAAAAATATTTTCTTTTTGATATCAGGTGAACAAGCAAGGTTTGGAAAAAAAAGTCAATTATAAATAAAACATTTTTCAAAATCTCAATATGTGGTATGTTGGCAAAATGAAAGCTTTTATTTAGAGCGCTTCTAAATTAGGAGGTTTGAATCAAAGTAGCTTTGACTTCAAGTTTTTCGCTGCAAAATAAAAACTGTTGGCGTTTTTGGTCTCCTGCGGCTATATTTACCTGCCAAAGCAATCATTAGTATAGTTTTCAGAAAGTTCTATTTAGTGCTTCTGAGGCTTTGGATTTTTAAGTAGAGTTTTCTGAGGGTGCCAGACAGAGCTGGTTTAGAGGCAGTCTGTTGATGCTGAGAACATAAGGCCTCTAATTACTCCAAGACTGATGTTGTTACTTAAATACAAATCAACACAATTAATTTAATATGTAGTTGTGAACTGGAATTATGAAAGACACAAGTTGCATCATTTGTTGTAGCGGCTGAGGCATATGTTGTAACTGCTGACTGCTTTTTTTAACTGCATACTTGTGTTTCTGCTGAACATCTGTAAGTTAGGAGATGTTTGCCCTATTCCACTCTCTGTGCAGAACCAGCTGTGGTAGTTTTATGATGGCTTCACTTTTTTTTGGCATTCTTAGTTGAAGTTCACTAAATGTGTTTTGAGCCTTAGTATGCTCACTGTGATCACTGTAAATACACGTTCATTTGTGCAATTATGCATGTACATAAAAATTGCAGGATTAACTTTTCCAAACTAACATGTTAATAGACCTATGATTGTTCCATGCCTGCAGAGCTTACAGGGAAAAGGGAAGGAAACCAGCCAAAGTATATCAGCCATGACATTCTTTTGCAGTGGGCACCTCCATGTTTTGTAGTCAGTTGGCCCCAATTTCGCCAGCAGAATCCAGTGGGCAGAGGAACTGTGGAAAATGTTGGTGGTTTGTTTTTTTTTTTTTAATGAATGAAATTAGGAATTTACTACAGAATCACTAATATTCCGTGTGTAACATTGTTTTGTACAGGAAGGCAAATTATCTTTGAGGAACATAAAGGGGGAAAAAAAGCAAGTGCTTTTCTGTATATTAATTATAAAATTAAAGCAAAACCAACATGTGGTTCAGGATGTTAACTTGAACAAACTAAAGATGGGAGCAGGCAGTGAGTACAGTTGGTAAATTCCTGTTGATTTAAAGACAGCGGGAAGATAAGAAGAATTGAGGGATAAACATACAACCTAAGCAGGAGCAAAGTACAGGAGTTAATAATGTTGACATTTAGCATCACAGCATTGAGAAACCAACCCTGATCTGAGTTTATATATACAGTCTGTTGTCTTGAACTGTCATTAGACTCTGCAACAAGAAGCTTTTCCATCCAGAGACTTTATTTTCAACACTGAAAGCTATAACCATTGAAAACAAGGAAGAAATGAAAACTGATGGGCAGGAAAAAAATAAAGCCAACAATCCATCCTTTTGATTTTTAGCATAGTTTGGTAGCATGGTTTGGTGGCACATTGCATGACAATATAAATAGGTGTACTGAGCCTCTCTGAGTAATGATGTCTTTATCATTAGTATTACAATAACACTGTGCTACTGCGCACTTCCAAATTAATACAGCTTTTCTTCTTTGCAGTATAATAATAATATGCAGATTTTCTTTTTTTGTTATTTGTAGTGCTTTCTCTGTCTTACCACTGAAGTATAACATACTACAAGAAATATGTATAATTTTGACACCCAAGAGAGTACTAAACCCGTTTACGTTTTGAATACCAAACCAAATTAGGTTTTGAATTCCATGCCTACAGTCATTTATATCAGGAGTTTGCTCTAGGACTTTATACTGCAGCAGGTGTTTTTCCCCAACAAGTGTTTTATGATGTTGTAATTATTTCTGTCAGGGCAGCAGGTCTTTATTTGAGTGAGATCCTTACACGTTCCTTTCAGGTACAGTATGCATATCTATATACATATGCCTGTAGATACTTGCAGATATAGATATATGTGTTCATATATATTACAAATACTAATTAGCTACTTCACAGTCCTAAGACAAATTTATACAAAGTTCTAGGATCTTTTCAGATCTCACTGTGTTCCTTACAGTTTCTTCCTAAACAACAGTTTCTGTTAGATCAAAGGCACATAGTGTGCATATAGTTATGTGTTTGTGTACTCATGGTTGAGGTGACTGCACAGGGTGCAGTGACAGATGGCATTGCAGTGCTGAGGCTGTTGGTCAGTTGTTTGGGACCCTGGTTATTTTTTTTCCTGTTCTTATTTAAATCAGGAATAACATCAGATGCGTTTCAAAAGGAAAGATGTAAGTCAATGTAATCTTCTTTGTAGCTCTACTAACAGCTGTTCACAGAAGGGTTGTGGTGCTTCCCTTGTTTGAATACTTCAAGCAATCTTTTTAAAAGGAGAAAGCCAAAAAGCTTTCCAAAATGCACTGGTATTTAGTAACTCTTTAGTCTGGCCCACTACTGATAGAAAAGACCAGCAATGTATCGAGAGATTGCAAAGAATACTGCTGAATTTGACTTGTGTTCCTCTTTGCCTTGCTCACAGATATCGATGAGTGTGCTGAAGGACGGCACTACTGTCGTGAGAATACCATGTGTGTAAATACACCAGGATCCTTTATGTGTGTCTGCAAAACAGGATATATACGCATTGATGATTATTCATGTACAGGTAAGAGCTGTGTATTTCTGGAAGGAAATAACGGGATGGTGCTATTTAGGAGCACTGATATGATTCTTCAAAGTTAATCTTTGTTTGAGTCATGGAATACCTAAATGAAATGTTAAACACAACAAACACTAAAATACAGTGCAGAAAAGCTAATGCATTTTACAGATTATGTGTAGGTCATATTGCTTGCCTGAAATTGTAAGGTAAGCTGTGTTGTCTCATGGGTCTGCATGGTTTTGGGTGCTGATTAAAAAAGGTGAAGGGAGGAGACTGAACGGAAAAATAAGTGAGCAAAATAGTACTGTTTTACTTGGTTTCCATGTTCCATACCAGTACAGCTTTTCTTGGAGTATAGTGACTCTTCTGCAAACTTCGGATGGAGTTAAATTTGCTACATGTTAAAAGTGGCTGTGTCCTCATTCTGAATTCTTTGGGCTCAGTCAAGTTTCCCGGGTGAATCCTGAGTTCAGAGGGCAGGAGTTCTGCTTGCCTTGGACCACTGGACAACATGGTCAGTCTTATATCTGTATCTTCCCTTTTTGCTCAACTGCCAGTGGACATGTGTGGTTCATACTGACTCTGTGTCTTCTACTCTTATTGCAAGGTAATTTAGGGTTATCGAATGAACAAACACAGGATACAACCTTCAGTATCAGAGTTAGAGTCAGGCTGACTTTAGGTGTTCCTGTGGTTTTTTTCTACAACATAGATAAAGAAAATATGAATCAATGATGTGCAACCTTTTCTCAGTGAATAAAATAGTGTCACAATTTTGTGGGCACAGGGGAACAAATTAGTTCTTTCTATAAAAAGCTATATTTTTTCAGTAAAGCTTTCTTGAAGTTCATATTATCTAACAGAAACTGGCTTTAAATGGATGGGAGTATTCAGAATGTGGAGGCACCACTGTGAAGTTCATTTCTAATTTTGTTCTGTCCATTGTGGTTTGGCATTTTTAGCATCAATGATATGTCTTTGTACAGAAAGAGCTTCTTCATAAACTGGCATGATTTGCTTTCTCAAACCTGCACGGCACTCAGGAACATGGACTTCAAACGACATACATGTGATTTTCGTGAATGCTGTCTTACCTGTACTTGTCATTCCTCTCATACATTGGCAAGCACTGTTTTATTGCAGTGAGCCCACTTCTTGAAGGACCAAGTTATAAAGACTGCTCACAGCAGGTCCTTTCTGAGGCAACCAGTATGTTTCTGATCATTCTCTTATATTTTCCACACTCTCAGCTGAGTAAAGAAATTGTTTCACTACCTACTGATAGTGAATATTTGGATTATTTTAGGACTGACTGTATCTAAATCTGTGTGATGCTTTTTCTGCTTGGCTTCCCTTAACTTGCTGTTCTGACTGAACTTTGCAAATGGTAAACCATCACCAACTTTGCGGGGGCATTGGGTGCCTATAAATATAATAAAGGTAGTTCTTGAGACTCCACACATTGCATTCTTCATACTTGCTGAAACATACTGTTATGAAATGCAGTGTAGTTAAGAGCTCTGGACAGTCAAACTTGTGTAAAACATACTGGAAAACCATTTCAGATCTCACACTACAAACTGAATGTAGTTCCACATTTGTAACTCTTCGTTTCCTACGCAATCAGCCTGATGGGTGACAAAATGAATTATTTCTTTTCCACCTTTGTTTTGATCAAGCTGGAAAGATTCAATGCTAAAGAAAGAGAAGCAGATGAAAAAGTTTTGTAAGATTTCAAATCTTAAGACATGCTAGGCCATCTGAACTGTAAGTCATGCTTTGTACGCATGTGAAAGGCAGACTCTGTATGTCTGAGCAATGCCACTGGCTGTTATTTGGGACCTGGAGTTTTCCTGGGGTTACATTTTAGTGAATTTTGGATACTGAAAGACAATCATGAGGATTCAGTCCCTGCTCGATGATAGAATTTCAGTGAATGGCAACCTAACATTATTAAGTGTATATGTCACAAAATAACTGCATTATTTTTTCTGGTTGCACAACTAGTGTGCGAGCATCTCTGGTGAAAGCATGAGTTCATTACTTAAGTTTGTATCCAGGACTACGTGGATGGGGTTGTATAGTATGCAGTTCTGTCCAAATCGCCCAGTACTCATGTACAGAGTCCAGTGCACTTTGAATTTTGTCAATGTTTACAATAAATGTAGTCATGCAACCCTCTTTTTCCTTCTGCAGAGTTTAAAGTTCTTAGCAAGTCTCTATTTGCCTCATTAGCAATTCTAGGTTTAACTTGCCAGCTGAAATATCAAGGAAATTGAGGAAGAGGCTGTTTTTTAATCCAGTTCAGGAATAATAAGAATAGGGCAAACAAGCGACAATTGACCATTTGTGTCACTAAGTGTTAAATTTTTTAATATATTTCAGGTCACAGTTTCTTGTAATGCTGTGTAATCAAATCCAGTTATGGAACTGTAGCTATGCATAAAATAGCTGACACTGTAAACTGGACAAGAAGCTCTGTTAGCACATCCTTGGGAATATTAGTAAGCAGGAAAGAAGTGTTCTGTAGCTTGGCATTAATATGTCATTGTTTGCACAGGATAGCTGAAGCCCAGGAAGATGTTGAAAAATTGTATATGAACCTTGATTAGGCAGGTTATGATGTAAGTGATGTCCACAACTTGCTGGCAGACTTACATAACATACCTTATTGTTCCATCCTATGTACACATACAATTTAGCAGTCATTGTTCAAAATAGAAAAGAGACATAAAATCAGTGACATTGAAGAGTTTTTCTCCCGCACGAGACATTTGAAAAGAAATCTGTGCTATCTATCTGTGTCCGAGTCATGCACACAAAAGACTAATTTAGACATCCTATAGCTGCTTCCAAAACAGCTTCAGTTTCTTTTTTCCTGGCATGCTTATTGCAACTTTTACAATAGATCTGAATTACATTTTTATTTTCACAACAAAGGATGTAATGAATACATCAATTTCAGGTATTGTTATTTGTATTCATATTGGAAACAAAATTCTCAGAGTTAGATTGAGTTAGTCACAACCATATTTACACAGAAATCTGTTGTTCATGATTGATTTTTATGTTCAGAAATCAATCATAACTATGAGACGGAGAGATGACTTTTAAGTTGCACCCATATGCCAAATGGGTGCACAAACCGCAAATTAAAGGCACAAATATGTGCCCTGGGCTGCCATGCTTTGGTATCCTGCAATGATATTGTCTTATTCCCCTTCCACTTGGCTTTCCACAACCTGAAATGTAAGGATGTTGTGCTGGGGAAAGGAAGGCAGAAAATGGCACGAGTCTGCAGGGGTAGTTTTACCTGTGCACTAGTATGCTGCTGCGCCATCGCCGTTTGCTGGGATCAAATAGGAATGCTGTAGTTATTTTCTGGACTAATAACATACACATCTTTATTTTGCATGGAATTACAGAAATGCATGGGCTGATTTTTTGGCTGGAAAAGGGAAAATTTTCCTTCTGGAAACAAGGAAGAACCCAGTGCCACCTCCAGTCTTTCAGGCTGCTGCATAATTCACAGCTGGTAGCATTGCTCTGAAAAGCACAGTGGATGTCTTTTCCTCCACCATTTATTATGGGAGAAGTTAGGAAATGAGAGATGAGAACTCTTTTTCACACTTGGCTCTAACAGTGAAGAGTTCATACTAGCCACAGTGAATGGTTAATCATGTTTAGTCTCAACAATCGTCTTTAGTTTTCTGCCTAGGGACCACTCACCCAACTAAGTAACCCAACAAGAATGGAACAAAAGATAGAAGACCCTGTGAGACTTAGTACATCCTCCCTAGATGGTATTAAGGCAGAGGAAGGTGCATTCCCTGATCTGGAGAAGCCATGGATTTTCTGAGCCCCAGATGACTTTTAAGGCTTTTTTTCTGTGAAAAATTGTGGGCCATCTTTTATTTATTGTTTTACTTACCATTTCGCATAAAAGGGGTAAGTGGCTCTGATGGAAGTGCTGGTGGCGTGCTCTGCCTCTCCTGTGGTTTGCAGTCACTGAGGTGATGTGAGGGAGGTAATGCTGCTGATGTTACCCTCCCAGAGGCTTCCTCCCTCCTCAGGGGCTGTTTCATATTTCACATTTAGTGGTACTGGAGAGGCAGATGTTGGTACTCTCTAGGAGTACCCTAGACAGTATATTCAGCTGACTCTTCCTGTGCCTGTGGTCTGGGTAAGATGATAAATGACTGAATGTAAGAAGGACATATGAAGTATTAGTATATAAGCCAGAATCTTTGAATTAATGTTTATCCATGCTGTCATCTGGGGTGTATGAAACTATGTATTACATATTTCTGAGGGTTTTTTTTCTGTTTGGTTTTGGGGTTTTTTTGAGAGAAGTGAGTAATCCACAACTTTGTACCCAAACACCAATGAGACTTTACGGTTTCACTGTACTTTGGCAGAAAATACATGTGAATTCTTAACTGATTAATTATTAAAAGCATACCCGGCATGTTGCAAATTGTGGGCTACTTCTTCCAAGCATGCTTTGGCCACATGAGCAGTGATGTCCATTCTCACAGCAGTGCTGCTCTGTGTGGGACCACTGCCAGAGGTGGAGCTGGGTGCTCACATACATGTTTTAAGTGTGTGCAGACCATGTAACTTTTTTCCTAACCATTTTGGTCAATCCATTCCAGATTATTTTGTCTTTCCTTTTCATTTTCACTTCAGCCAAGCCATGCTGACTTTTTGCTACTACTTGCTTTTAGAAAATAATAACTTAGAAGCCAGAGGAGTTGGAAAACCAAGTAGAAATTCTAAGTCTGTGAGGCCATTATTGTGCATTACAGCCTGGTACCATCACGTTTGTGCTGATAGGTTTGTTTCTGACTTCTAAAGAAAATGGTGAAAGATTTTTGTATAACATGTCATGACTGTGTTGGGAACTTTTGAAGGGTTTGCTCTTCAGAGTTGAAATAGATAGAATAGGATGAAGTAGTTCTTCAGAATCATGTAATCATGGAATGGTTTGGGTTGGAAGGGACTTTAAAGACCATCTAGTTCCACCCTCCTGCCATGGGAGGGGACACTTACCACTAGATCAGATTGCTCAAAGCCCATGGCTTTGGCCTTTGGCCCTTCTGACTCGGCCATATGGAAAAACCTACTCAAAGCGAAGAGGCATTAACTAGCTGTATCCAGCTGGACCTTGCTAGACCTCCCTCTTCCTCTGCCCCAGCCTGTGTGTCTTTGTGAGTCTCCAAGCTTTGCCTAACAGCATTTTTCTGAATATGGTGTCAATGCATTCAGCAGCATTTAATTTTTTTTTTTTTTTTTTTTTTTTTTTTGTGATAGCCTCTCACAGTAAACTGAAGTCTAATAATAGTTTTCTCATAAATTACCAAGAAACATGGTGGTAGCAAGTTGAGTGACATCTGAAATGTTAATTCTTTGGAATACTGGCAGCTCTGCATATTTTACAAATCAAATTAAATCGCAAATCAAATTAAATCTCAAATCTGTTGCAAATTGGAAGGAATTTCAAGATCAACATTAAAATAATTAAGAGTCTGGGGAGATTGATTTGACATGTGGAAAAGATTTAAGGAGAAAACGACACATTTAGCTGCATAATGATGATGAATGTGCAAAAAGTAAGAATTATGATAACAGTAATACTAATTAATAGTTATGTGGGAGGTTTCAATAATAAGAGGGAAATGCAGGGAAAAGTACTGCCCTGCAGAGGCATGGCCCATACCTTTTGACATTAGTTTTTCACATCTGACCTGTATTCTTTGCTCTCTGATGATACTGTGAAATTACTGAAAAAATTCACCTTGACATAATTCATAGAGAACTGATTGCCACACTTGGCCCGTTCAGCTCTCATGCATCTGATACTCTTTTGTCTATCTTTGTCCCTTTTTTCCCCATGCAGCCATTAATATTTTCTGACTGGCTATGTCATTGGGATTTATTTTACATTTGCTTTGCCCATAACAATCAAAACTGTGTCTTTCCTAAGCTCTCCTGTTTGGCTCTATTCTTCCAGCTACATGTGACTTACAAACAACCTACACATCTGGTTGGATTTCAGCTAATGCCACTGGTGATGTCCCTGCTTAAAAAAGATACCTTTTGGGTTGGTATTTTCCTCCTTTTTTTGCATAGCGTGTAGCCAAAGTTTGGTTCTTGTCTCCTTTTTCTTCATTAATGCTTTGTTTACAATGTAAGTCTTCTGGGGATGCTTATGAGACAAGAGAGGCACTGTCTTTGCAGTGTAAATGGAACCCATCCTTATCCCCCAAGCACAGATTCCTCCGTGTTGAGAACCAGCAGTCTGGTATTTGGAAGGACTTAAAAGGCCAGTAATAAGGACCTGCAATTCTGTTGAAACATCAGCTCACACTGTCTGTAATTCAGATCTCCACATTATCAGGACTTTAGCTGGTTTCCCAGTTGTTATCCTCTGTTTCTTGCAGGCTACATTTATTTTTGAGGGGAAATACAGTCCCTATCACATGGGGTTTTTTATTAACATAGTGCTCTGACACACTTTGGATGAATGATTCCTCTTGGCATCTAGAAACTCAAGATCATAAAAGTGCATCTGCCTGTGGGCTTCTGTTCAGATTTCATTGGTTTATTTTTGACTTACAAATCCATCAACTGTTTGGGACATAAACAGTCTGAGAAGTCTCATATTTTTTTTCTATACTGTGCAGTAGAAGTGGTGTTTAATGGCAGGGATATTTGAGAAAAAGTTTTGTTGAATTTCTTGTGAGAATGCTGAAGGTAAAATCCGTCTTTATTCCCTAGATCACAGACCAATTCACACATTCAGGAAAAGTTCATTTCTGGGTTCTGATGTGGAGTGGGAAATGGTTTTGTACCGGTGTACAGTGGTAGGATTTCAGCTAGCTGTGAAGTATGGGTATTTTACAATATCATGTATTGCTAGTTATTTTTTTACCAACTGAGCATTTTGGATCCCACAAATGAGTTCTGAGAACTGAAGAGCAATACCCTTCTGCGTTTAAAATTTTAGATAAAATCCAGCTCACGTGTGAGGTATGTGAGCTATGTTTGAGCACTAGCACTAACGTTTTCTATGAGTAGCGTAGTTGTCTTAGAAACTGGACAAAAGCTACTGTAAGACAGATGTCATCTAGAGTTGAATGAAGTCAGTCATCTTCTGTTTAAAGCTGCATGCTTGTCCTCAGTTAATTATAGTATGAAATTTGCCTGCTTTTTCAGACACACAAGTGTATCCACAAGTCCTCCTGAAGATAATAAGAATTGATAGTGCTCAGTACATTGGTAAATGAGGCTACATTTTAATAGGTCACTAAATATGGCCTCAAGATCCAACTTTATTCAGCACTGCTGTATGCCCTTTGCCCTTCACTGCTGCAAATAAGTTAAAAAATAGAATGTGACCTCAGAGAAGTCATATGCTTATAGTGTCCTAGCGTGGCTACATGAAAATGCCATTATGTGAAACATGATAACAATAAAAACCCCCTAATTTCTTGCTGTTTATTTCCCTTGACTTATTTTTGATGAATTCAGCAACATTCAAGTTTTCCTCAAGTTCTGCAGCTTATAGAACAGCTGAGTTCATTGACTGTGCTTAAATAAAAGCAGAATAATTGCTCAGTATGGTGCCAGGGACACAGCAATAAACAAGCACACTGACGGGGCTGGTTGTAACATCACTGTAGGGACGTACCACGGCTTGAGTAAGGAAATGTTTTAGTCAGCAAACCACCAGAGAATATAATGATGTGGGCAAGATGAACCATCTGTCTCTCCACCTCTGATTTTGGTCACCCCTGCACCCCCACCCCAATTACGTTAGAAGTAACATGCACATGCATTATCCCACAGTGCAATCCAAACTCTGCAGGGACGATGGCCTCCAGCTACACTGCCAGGGTTGCTATTAGTAATCAACACTACACCAGTCAGCTTGTGTGCATGGAGCGTTTTTAACTCAAAGCCTATTTGATTCTGGTTTCTATTACTTGGCCCAGTTTCCATTTTGCTTTATAGTATGTGAGCCCACATGGAGCTCTCAATCTTCTTTCAGGATAAATTCTCTCCAATATCCACTTTCTAGCTGTACGATAATTCACAAAGCTAATAAAGGAATGATCTCTCAGACTGAGCTTGTTGCTATGCGACCACATTACTTAGATAACAACACAAGTATTTTTTATATATCTGCTGTATCTTATACAACTGAACTCAATTATGCTTTATTTGGATTGAATCAGGTTATCCTTGGCAACTGTTTCAACTTGGAATGAGAACTTTTTTTTCTTTGAGGGTACTTTTTAGGTCCCATTTTCTCCTTGGTTACTGACCCAGTTCATGACAACTGTTCGTCTAGCTATGCAATTATTGCAGGATGGATTTCTCAGCTTATCAAAATCCAACTCCTTTTTAAAGGGTCCTTGATTGAACATGATTTGAGTTGTTAAATGAAAGATGTATTCCCTTGACAAAGATGAAAATGTATGATTTTCACTACAAAAGGCTTAATTCTTTTACAAAAAATATTTTTTTACCAAATAGATATATATATTTACCAAATATATATATATATCTATATCTCTCACAACACACATACATATACATATGTTTGGTATATGCATACGTGTGTGTGTGTTTATATTTATCAATACATTTCAGATCTCGATTCCCTACTGGCCTTAGGAACAAAGGCTGGTAAAAGGTATTATATCAAAAGCCAGCTCTATTTTGCATTTATGCAATTTTTGTATTCTGTTTAAAATGTGCCTTTCTGCAGAAGCAGACATCACAATTTATTGTTTTGTTCTACAAAAAATATATTTTGCATTCTTTGTGTAGTGAGGAATTTTTCAGTATATTAAAGGAGTTCCAGATATCAACTTGAGAATATACTCAGTTTACAACTAACTCAGAAAGGAGTGAAGTAATTTTTTAATGAAAAATATTTGAAATTACAATATTTCCAATCATTAATATTGCTGGATATTTACATCACAGCATTATAAGAGACATCCAGAGTACCTCCTGTTTCTCAGTGTTCTGAAGCCCTCTGCAGCTTTCAGTCACCCAGAGTCCCTTGGCAGTTTCTACAGTACAGTTATGTGCTGTGTCAGTACAATATGACTGGAAAGTACAATTGTAGGGGTATAGCAAAATTAAGACAATATATTGTAAAAATAGAAAATCTAACAAATCATACAGCACTAAAAGGATTATTAATTCCTTAGGTAATTACAGTGACTTTTTTTGTTAGAATTTTACTGACGTTGACACAGGAGGTGGAATTCAGTTTGCTATTAAGACACCCCAATGCACATCTCTTCATCTAAGCTCACATTGTAATCAACAGAGGTCAAGGATTCAGCTGGACCCAGCTCAGTTGTCTATTTACAGTTTCAAGGCAATCATGATAGGATTCATCAGATCCAACTCAAGACCTTATAGGTCTTGTGCTTTTTGAGTTCTGCTGGATAGAGAGTAAGTTACCTCCTTCCACGTGTTTGAGCCCTTATCTATGGCCAGATCAATCCCATGTTAGGTGTCTATTTTGCAATTCCTGAGTTCTGTAGGTGACACTGACTGAAAATGGGAACTTAGATGTCTCTAGCAAGATCTGGTTGCCCAGCTGTAGGTCTAGCAACTTTTTGATGCTGTGGTATGTCCTACTTGCACTCCAACTGTTGTTACAGTCTTCCTTTAAAGCCTTGCATTACAACTTTTGCTGATGTCTTGGATATCCATGAGATGTCACACTGGATGTGATCTGTTACCTAGGCACGTGTTTATACAGTGAAATCCTGCCCAGAAACATACACATAAATATTAAGTACTTTAATCTGGGGCTGAGCTGCACCCAGGATTACCAGCAACCAAAGAGCTGCTGTTTTTCTTTAGAAGAGTTCTTTAGAAGAGTCTAAGAGGCTGGAGAATACATAGGCTGTGGTGAGGTTTAAACTTGATCTATTCATCCCAATATTGAATGTTAGTGGTGGTCTATAGGAATTAGGATGATGGTATCAAGGGGGGAGTGGTATTAATTAATTGCAGCATGACATCCTTTCACAGCCAGACCTCCCCTGGCCTGTCCTTCTGAGGATGATCACAGGCTGTGACAGATAGACTGCAAAGATCAGGAAACACAGTAGGCAGCCTTGAGGAGAGTTTGTTTCAAGTCATAAGGATCTTTCTGGCTCAGGAGATGGGAATCTGCTGCTGTCTCATTGAGCAAGCCAGAAGTGAGGAAAGTTGGATGGCTCACATCTATCATGTCTGAGCCAGCTGGTGATTGCCTCATGCTGGGAGAGTGTTGCTGCTTCTCAGAGGGACTCCAGCCAAGGTCAGTGAGAGATTGGAGCTACTGTATGAATCAAGACAGTTTTAAAAAAAGGAGCAGTGGAGTTATTTAAGGTCATGCGATCATGCTGTATTGAAGTCAGTGGTTTTCTACACATTCACAGTAAAGTAAAGTGCCTATAGCCATGATACCAATTAGCTGGGTTTTAAGGGTAGCAGATACTGCTGGCAGTATATGGATATTATGTCTGTCTTTTGGCATTCTACCGCTGAAAAACATTTATAATCTAACATAACACAGTTTTAAGAAAAGACAGAGGGTAAGAAAGCTAACTTCCAAGACTGGTAAGAGGAAACATAAGACTTTTTAATATTGTCCAGGGCTTCAAAAGCCTTTACTTTTAATATTATAGTTGCAAGCTTTTTCTTTGAATGAATATGCAAGATTCCTGCAAATTCCTGCAAAAGATCAGGAATTCCTGATTTTTTTCTGTTCAGACAATCTGTGGGCATGGAAACCTTTAATTCTTTACAATTTGATTCCTACTGCATGCCACATGGTATATCTTGTAATCTCTGACTCCTAAAATAGCTTAGAAATGTACTTTGCTTTTCATTGAATGTTTATAAGAGATTAATCTGCTTTAGGCTAAATGAAAGACTGTTTCCTTAACTCATGTTTTATACTGTCAGTCATTATAATTTAGTATGTCGTCTTCTTTGACAGTTTGTCTCTGCAATAATTCTCTGTCAATATTGTTACCTCTTGTCAGTCTTTTGGACTGATGATTATCAACTTACAAAACCTTGTACTTCATCATATCAAACTGCTTTCTTGTGGTATAGACCCCTTGTCCACAGCAGGAGTCTCATCGTTGCTAGTCCTTCCTTGCACACGGAATTATGCTGAAATGTGCAAAGTAAACATATTGGACTTACCCACTTCACTGACTCACCCAGTGTCTGTGTTTCTACGTGTTGTCCCAAACAAAGGCTTATATTTTTAGTTTTGCATGTAACTTCTGATTCACACTGAAATGCGCTGATGATTCTGCAGCCAGGCTGTGGTTGGTCATGCACAAATGCATAGTGTGCAAGCTAAACTCTCACTTCTGTTGCCCTTCTAATTTTGTCTAAAACTAGTTTCAGTTCCCAAATCTGCTCTGTCAGTGTTTCCCTGATCATCTAAATGAATAAAGGTGTCTTGGCAAGACTTCTCTACCAGCAGTCAAAAAGAGTGGACCAACAAGAAGGAGCAAATACTACCTACTGAGAGAATATGTTGGAACCCATCCTTAGGGTTGTGATCTGCTAGTGCCCCAAGGAAGACTGGTGAAATCATCATCAACAATTTGAAAAGTCACATTAAAACAAAGGGAAGCATTGCTGTCTATATTGTGCTGCTGTACAATATAATCCTAAGGGGTTTGGGTGAAATTTCACTTTTGTTAGTGAAGTTGAATTCTGTGAGGTGATGTTTCTGAAAGTATTGTGTCTATAAAAGAGACTTGATATTTTTCCCAAGGACATTCTCAATACACAAAACTGTTCTGTCTTTTTTTTTTTTTAAGACAACGCTAGTGGTTTTGTGGCATCTTCAAGACTGAACTAGTGTCAAAACTGAAAATCAAAATTATTTCAGGAACGGCAATTAATTTACCTTCTTGAAATCATCCCCTTTACAGTTCATGTAGTCAGTTGTGCAAAAATTGATGTGCCCCCCATCAAATGACAAAAAAACCTTTGAAAATCTCTGTATTTCTATCAAGAACCAAGAATTCTCTCAACAAGCTTAGCAATAAAATAGGAAGCTGCTCTACCTAAATGGTTTGTAGGAGTTTTTGTAGGACTTTTGTAGGAGTTTTTGTAGGAGTTTTGTGGGAGTGTTTTTTAATTCTGAGAAGCTTCCAAATCATCTCAAAAAGACTCTGTCTGCTTCTTTCTGTCGTTATATGCTGCAGTCTTTTTGCATCCTCTAAAATATATTCTTTGGAGAAATGGTGCAAAGAATTGTATCTATTTAATATGTTAAAAGTATAAGGTATTCCGGGGAAAACACATGCAGTAAGCTAACTTGGTAAGCCAGTAATTCACATGCTCAAAATCAAAAGTCGCTGTTGTCTTCTGTAGCTGTTCCTTAAAATTGTCACAAGAAGGCAATAAGAATTAAGTATCTTAATGTTTTATCCATTTTTTAAAATTCATGTTTGGCTTTAGGAATGAGCATTTTTAAAAAAATGTATGTCCTTATTTATGGTTTATTCCTTCATTATATTCACCTGTTTTAGTGTGTCTCCCTTACAATATACTAATAAAGATGCATTTAATTTAAACGGGGCACAGAATTAATTTCTGTATAGTTATTTGATAATGCAAAATAATATTAGAATGGTAGACTGCTTAATCATACAATAAAAGATGAATTCATACTATCCCAAATATCTGGCTTGGCCGATATTGGAATTAATTTGTAAATACTTTGTAAGTTAATGTCCAAGTCACATGGAAATGGAAATTTGGACTGGACTGACAAGGATAAGCAGCTCTGAGTCACACAGACCAATCACCAGGAAAAATACATTGTCAGCAACAGTAATTACAGCAGGTAATTGTGTCATTTACCTGTTACAGACGAGTAAATGTGATGAGTTTGGAACACACCAGCTGTCACACAGTGTTAACTTTGCTGTTTAGGATTTGGAAACCTGTAGTAGAGTCTTTTAATGACAGTGCATTTAAAAAACCAAAGTTAAAGGTTTCATAGTATTCAAAGCAGGGATAAATGGCCAGTCCTATTCAAAAGAAGAAGATTGATTTCTAGAAAGGTGAGGATTTATCAAGAATATCTGTTTTAATTTGGTCAAGTGTTTTTGGTAAGTTTGGAATATGCCAATACTTGGTAAGAAAAATTTATTACCTTGTTCCTAACCTTTCAGAAGGTGAAATTGGATGTACTTAAATTCTGTCTGCATCATTTTAATGCCTGAGAGATAAACAGTTTGTGGTTGGTGGTAGTCTGAACAGATACTCCAGTCTGCTTTGAATACCCTAGGTTTACTCACTTAATACACCTTCCATAGGGTGGGTTTCATCTTAGTTTGAAGTCTTCCAGAATTGTTCACCACATCTCTGCTTAATTCCTAACTTTTCCAAAGAGCAGACTTTTGAAGAGTAGGATTACAAAGGTGAAGACATTCTGGGATGACAGTAATAGTAAATTACTAAATTCATATTTTGAGTTTTTGAGACCTGAACAGTACTGTAGACTTTGTGTCTGTGGTTTTGCTTGTTAGAACAATTAATGGTATTTTTTAAACAAGATAGCAAATTTGATGGCAGAATTTTTCAGATGTGTAAAGTTTGCCAAGATGTGCTTATGCAAACATTTTTTTATCAATATAAAACACACATAAGTATCTTAAAGGTGTTCTAGCCTTAATGATTCTATGATACCTGTAAGTACAGAAATAATTATTTGTAAACTTGATAGGCACTAGCAATTGAACTGTGGCAACAAAAACATGATGTGGTCTAGAAAACCTACCCATGAAACAAGTTAGCCAGTGTCAAGTTTCATACCTTTACAGGGGTGGGGGAAGGAAGATGAAAGCATATCTTGTTGCATCTCCACACTGTGCGGTGCAGTGTTTTGTTAGAAGCAGTTCAGACAGCTCTGCAGGTTATCTCCTGGCATCAAGGGCTCTATCTGACCTGCAGAAGCGAGGAGCACTTCACGGCTTTCAAGGCTGGGGGTGTGTGCTAGCTCTTTCCTGACACTTCACAGTCGTGAGAACTGGCTGTACCATTCTCCCCAAGTGCTTCTGTGTCCAGGGAAGGCAGCTCATGTGCAGTGTTCATGAAGGATACATTTGCTGTGCTGTTTTGGTGTGCCTTTGTCAACTGTCAGGGAGGATGTAGCCTAGGGAAAATTGGGTGGATCACTGGAGATGGTATCAAGGTTGACCAGAGGGGAAAGCATCAGTATTGTTCTACCTTACCATCACTGAAGTATAACTTTGTCCCCATTTTCAAGTAAAGAATCCTCTCCAAAATCAGGTAAGCAACATTAAGGAAGGCCTTCTCTCCCCAGAGAGCTCAAGCATCTTGTCTTACCAAAAATAGTGGTGTCCTTGATATCCCATGAGTGATCTGAGTGTCTGAGTCACAGCACTGCCAGGGAAATGAGAGGAACTATTTCATGCATTAAGAAATCTCTCTGCTGCACAAGACAGAAAAAAAAACAAACCCCAACCCATTTGCTTCCTAACATTTTTGGTTAGGTAAGATGCTCCAGATTCCTGCAGACAAGAGCAGGGTCAAAGCAACAGTGGCATTTCATCTGCCACTGTGATGCCTCTCATTTTCTTTGCCAGACAAGTGCTGACTTTGATAATGGTGTTGTAACTGATTTTCCAGCAGCCCCTGAAATGTGTTGACAAACACTGGCCACAATGCTATTCCAAAAAGTATAGAAGCAGCAGCTGCTGTTTCTAGAGAGCTTTGAGAACATTATTGTTCTCTGGCAGTTTTGATTGCTGAGACATCGTTCTTCTATCACATTGTGCTTATCCACCTTCTGTTAATTTTGTGCTGAAAAGTCTTCAAAGGTATTTTTATAGAGCCTTCTGGTCCTGTGGATGATCTCTAAGTTGTTACTTAGTGAAATATGAGAACAGGCAGCAAGTAGCCAGCTTCAACAGCAGTCAGGTCACTTTACAGCTTTTATTTGTGTATCAGAAATATGTGTGGGAGGGAGGCCAAATGGTATCTGTTGCTGGTGGCAGACCTGTTGTAACATGTAGCCTGTTCATAAGGAAATGGTAAATAAAAAGGGCTACAATTAGGAGAAGAAGTAAAAAAACCATTTTTCAGTTGGCTGAGGAAATTGTATTTGCAGCTCTAGTTTGGCTATTCTACTAGCAATAGAGTAGGGAGCACCACTAAAGATGCAGAATTTGCTATCATTGTCACTTTTGACAACACAATAGAAGACTTTGAAAGCATCAGTTTATCATAAGTGTCTAGGAGGTTTTGTATACAATAAAAGTTTGAATTAAGTAAAAGATTTACCTAGGAATAAACAGTGCATCTGGCTAGATTAAAAAAAAAAAAACAAAAAAAAGAATCTGCGGAGAAAGTGTACACAATGCAATACCTTTTAAAAGACAGAAACCTCATTTTAAAATTTCCCTGGTAAAAAGTATTAAGAGATCAGTTTGAATTAAGGCAAAAAAGAAGTGGGTGACAAGGTCCTTGTCAAGGTCTAGACTGAAATCTCTTACGGTGGGATTTTCAAAATTATTTTGCGTTCATGCTACAGTCCTGCCATTATAATCAGCGGGAGTTACAGATGTTCCTGTAGGGGGAACAGTTAGGCCTCTGCTAAATGCTTTAGAAAATCCTTCCCTTAAATTTTTCTGTTCAGGAGGGAATATAGAAAATGGCAGACGTGAAAGGAAGTGGAGAGAAATTAAAGCTTTTTTACCTTTAGATGTCAGGCAAAATATTCTTCAATGTATTTACTCTGCCTAACTGGTTGAATAGTATAAAAATTCACAGGATGTTACATGAACTAACACTGATTAAAATTGCAATAGAAGCATCCATAAGAAGAATGTATTTTGTAAAAATAGGTATTGTTCCATGAAATTGGAAATTATAAAACACATTTTGAGGATGGCGAAACAGGTGGGTTTTACAAAGTTTAAATGATTTGATGAAAAGCTGTAGAGAAAGATGGAGGGAGTAAGGGCAGGCTAGCGTTGAAATGCATATTTTATCCATTAACTTGTCTTTTTTTGTCTGAAATTATTTGTCTTCCCAGTGTTCCAAGAGATTGGTACAGACTTCTTAGTGTGCAGATACCACACAAAATGTGGACTGGTCAGCATTCAAGTTATGTGTTATTCTTTTCAGGTTGAGTCCTACATGAGAGTATAGCCTGTTTAGAGCCATAAAAGCCATTATTAGAGTTACAGAATTCGGAATTACTAGTGTAGAATTCAAAGGGACCTAAAGCTAAGAGTTATGTATTCCGTAAGTCTAGGAGGAAAATCCAGAACAGGAATAACCAAAAAGTAAAGAAAAGAGATCTTGTGCAAAGAAAAAAGTGTTAAAGGGTAGGAAAAAAGTATGTGCTTCTTATAGGCTTTGGTGCGCAAAATAGTTTTCTCTAGATGGAAGTCTGTTGTGAAATAAAATGTAAAATTGAAAATCTTCTTAGAGTAAATTTTTTAAATACTAGTGTTAACTAGAATTAGAATGTGCCATATTTTTGGAAGTTATATTTGCATATAAATATGCAGTATTCCTCTACATATTGTTGGTCTCAGTATCTTTCTCGCATTACCTACCTTGGTAAAAAGCATTGCACACATTAAAGGTTTTGGCTCTCCTAGAAAAAAAATTTTAAAATCATGCTTGGAAATTTCAGGTGTTTTAGAGATGGATTTCATCATCATATATAGTGTCATGACTTGCTTCTTTTGTGAAGCAAATTATACCAGATCCAAAAGTTCACTTTAGTCTGTACCTGTCTCAAGTCTTGTCAGAGCTACAGCCACCTTGTAGCTTTCTCCAGAACCCTCCTAGCCTCACAGGCAGATGCAAGGAGAATGAGTGCTTGTTTTTTCAGTGTTAATCCTACATCAGTAATTGCCCATAATATAAATTCCCTTTTATATTTTTCTAGTAGTATAACTAAGATGCAGTTCTGCAGCTTTTTTTTTTTTTTGAATATGGATGTGGAAAGGAATGCTGGATATTTTGGACATACCCCTGAGTGGATTTTCTTCCTAAGGTTTCCTTAGAGCTGCCTTATTTTTCCTTTTTTAACTATATTAACACCAAAAATAGAATAAGTAAATAAGCTAATAGCTGGAAGAGAGAGAAGTGACCTGGATGAGTTAATGGTAGCTGTTCTCCCTAAAGAACAGCAATGGACTAAGTAACTGCTGACAGAAACACCATCTCAGAAATCAGGATGATCTCTAAAACAGACCTTGAAAAGAGAACATGCACATGCCAGAGCTATTTTAATTATCTACATAACTAAAAGAAAAAAGTAGAAAAGTTCTGGACATGGATATCCTGGTTTTGGCTGGGACTGAGTTAATTTTCTTCACAGTGGCTGGTGTGGGGCTGTGTTTTGGATTTTTGCTAACCACTGGGTTGATGATATAGAGATGTTTTTGTTATTGCTAATCAGAGCTCACACAGAGCCAAGGCCTTTCCTGCTTTTCTTTCTGCCACACTGGGGAGGAGACTGGGGGCTCCTTGGAGGTTGGGAGGAGAAACAGCCTGGACAGGTGACCCAAACTGACCAAAGGGAGATTCCAGACCATATGATGTCATGTTCAGTGTATGCAGTGGTGAGGAGAAGAAGGAAGGGGGATGTTTGGATTGATGGAGTTTGTCTTCCCCCATAAGCATTATATGTGATATATATCACATGAGCACATCCCTGCTCTCCTGGGGATGGCTGAACACCTGCCTGCCCATGGGAAGCAGTGAATCAATCCCTTGTTTTCCTTTGCTTATGTATGCAGCCTTTGCTTTCCCTATTAAACCGTCTTTGTCTCAAACCATGAGTTTTCTGGCTTTTGCCCTTCTGATTCTCTCCCTGAACTTGCTGGGGGAGTGAGCAAGCAGCTGCTCTACAGAAATTGTTGTTTATGGCTGCACTGAAGAAAGGATTAGAAGATGAGGATCAAGAACAGCATGGATATATATGAGTGGATGAAGATAAAAATCAATCAAGTTACCGAATTAACAGGGAAGAAACTCTTGTTGATCTGGCTTTTGGTGGCCACAGCTTTAAACTGAAGACAGCTGCTGGTGGTCATTAATGATTAATGAATGACTCAAGCATTAACTAAGGGTAAACCGTGTGATGATAACTCTATGAGTAATTAAAACACAGGTTCTATTTTGCATTTAAATTAAGAAATATCTATAGAAAAAATTAATTGGGGAATATCAATAAAAAATTTTGACATAAATATATGGAAAAAGTAAAATCATAGACTCCTTTAGGTTGGAAAAGGCCTTTAAGATCATCAAGTCCAACCCAGCACCGTGAAGTCCACCACTGAATTATGTCCCTAAGTGCCACATATATATGCCTTTTAAGTACCTCTAGGGATGGTTACTCAAACACATCACTGGGCAGCCTGTTCCAGTGAAGAATATTTTCCTCATATCTAATCTAAACCTCCCACGGGACAACTGGAGGCCAATTTCTCTTGTCCTATTGCCTATTACTTTGGAAATGAGACTGACCCCCCACCTGTCCACAATCTCCTTTCAGGAAGTTGTAGAGAAGGTCCCCCCTGGGCCTCCTTTTCTCCAGGCTAAACAATCCCAGTTCCCTCAGAGACTCCTTATAGACTTGTTCTCTGGTCCCTACACCAGTTTCAATGCCCTTCTTTGGACACTTTCCAGCGAATAGTTCAAGAAATTTACAGCATTTGCTCTTTAAAAATAGTGTGCATATACTGAGACTTAACCCTGCCAAATAGAATTTAAATGAGTTAATATGAAGTCTTAAAGAAATTAACCATCTGTCATTTCTCAAGTAATCTTAATGGAATAAGTCTTTCATATTACACATATAATTGCTACTAATTTTTGTCTTGTACATGAACTATAGGCAGGAAAAAAAAACCCCTTGTAATTAAAATAAACTGTAAGTGGGCATTTAAGTTTGTTGGCTATTGAAAATTCAAGTAACTCTTTTCTGTTGCCACTGCTGTATCAGATGGCCAGCTGGCCACCATGATTTTGTAGTTCCATACCAAATCAATGGGAGGGAGACAGAAGGCCAACATAATTTCAATTCTTGAATGCAGAGGGATCAAAAAGGTAAAATACCTTATATAATCTCTTTATTTAAATTATTTTAATTTAATCCTGGTTCACAAGTTCTTCACTAAGCAATGAATATCTGTTGCATCATGTCACAAGATTACAATTGCAGGGATGTATTTTATTTATATTTTTTGGGAACTTTTTTGCATTTCTGCACCTTAAACATGATCTCAGCTCTTGTTTTCCAGTGTTGGTAATGGATGGCTCAGGAAAAGTGCCGGCATAATATTTTTTACCCCTAAGTAAGTGATGTAACTCAGTCATCATTCCTATTTGCGATTGGATTGGATTATGATTATTGTTTATTTCTTTTCTTAGACCTCTGCAGAATTTGTATACACAACGCAAATATTGGGAAGGCTTGCAGTATGCATGTAGGAAATGCTGTACAGACATTTAGTCATAAAATACACAGTAGGAAGGATAGGGGTTGATGTTGCATAGTGCTAATGAGGAGGCAGGTGTCACACCTAGTGGACAGCATGTTAAATTTTACCAAGTTCAGCAAGAATCTCTGTACAGATAATAAATTTGGTAAGACAGGTGCCCAGCTGTTATTGCATTGCGATACATCGCAGCATCTTATGCATCCTGATCAGTTTATTGCAGCAGTCACTCATTGTCGGGTGCACTACTTCACCCTAGATGCCCTTCTGAAGTAAAGTTTTTCTCAAGCAAACTAGATGGAATATTCTGAAATAGTATTTCAATATAAGGTTAATTGCCTTTACTGTATGTGTGTATATATATATATATATATATGTATGGGTATAGGTATATATATTTCTCCGTGTGTGTGTAATGTATTTGCACACACAAATATGCATAAGTAAATTAATTGCATCATCACATAATTTTTGCCTTTTTAGGTTGTCTGTGTCATAAGAACAATTTAATACAACATTCGTATGCACTTACTATTACTGTTATTACCATGGAGCAATAGCAAATTTTGGGGTTAACATTTTTTCTCTACCTAGAAAGATCTCATTCCAGAAATAGTTTAGTCAATTTAAACAGAGTATTTAAACTTCAGTTGATTCCCAGCACAGAGATTTTATGAATTTCAATACTGAGCATGAGTCCTGAACAGTGCAAAATGGAATTTAGATATATTAGATAGTAAAGCTTTAGAAGTCATCATTGAAACCAGTGCATTTGGTTTTTGTACAAGATGTTTATGCAAGTTCAGGTTGGTTGATCATTAAAATTTCTCTGCAAAAATAATTTTGACTTCTTTGCCTCTGTAATACTATTGTACCTGGCCTGTTCCCATCTTCATTATGGTATGCAGTGAAGTAAGTATGGAATTTTCAATAAAACTGTGGATCACATGATTTCTAAAGATTTTTTAAATAAATGGCCTTGAGAAATAAAATCTTAACATTTATAAATTAGGCAAATAGTGTTTCTAAACAGATTTTTGAACTTAAAAACCATGTTGTAGGTTCTCTTTTAATGATTCTTTTATAAATTGTTTTTTTGTCTCTTCGTAATGCATGGTCCTATCTGCTTCTGCAGTTTCTGATTTGGTATTTAAGATTGCTCAACCCAGGCTCTGCAATTTTCTCTTTTTGTTAAGGTGACTTTCCAAGTGTTTGGTTAAAAAAAAATCAAAGTGATAAGCATGAATTAATGAAGAATTATGAACAGAACACCACCCTTTTTATTAATAATAAGTATTTCTGTCTTTAATGAAGCTGGACAGTCTTTCTTGTTATTACTAGTGAAAAACCTAATTCTGATGGTTTCTTAAATTCATGTGGATAGTGTGCCAAGTGGTGAAAGAGTAGATGTAGTGGCATGGTTTATGTACAGGATTTTTTCAGGTGTAGTTTGACCATGTAATCGATACATAGAAGAGCCACTCCTGAAGCTGTCTGCTCTGTCAGGTGTCACTTTAAGTAGCAATATGGAGAAACACTATGAATGGTTTTAAGTACGTTGTTGAAGCTAAGATCAGATGATACAGAGAAACAAATCTAGATGGATTGTGAAACACACTGATTTGGTTTTTTGCTGATTTTTTGCATTCCTATAGTTTAAAAATCTCCTTTAATTGAATCACAAATTTTCTCCTTGCTCTGAAACATTTTCCTCCTAAAAATGACAGGTAAACTTCAATCCAGGAATCATTTATCAGGCCATGAATTTTTCATGAGTCACTAATATTTGGTTTCAATAAAAATAGACCTAAAGTTTGGGCTGATAACCACAGAAGAAGTAGTGATGGCTGTTTCATTACAGTTTGTGCAGAAGCATCATCCATGAACTTTCTTACATGAGGATAAGAAACCCCAAAGCTTACACAGAGTAGGATACCAGGCATTTTATTTTGCATCCAAGTCCTATTATTTAGCTGGTGGAAAGTTATTTTTACTGATGTGGTATGCTTTAAGAAAAAATCCATCTTGAAAGACTCAGTAGTTTTTCTTATCCCCTGAAAAGTAAATGTTAGTCAGGCGCACTCAGGTGTGGCAGTCATCTTTTTATATGAAGGACATATATCTGTGCAAATGGTCTCCAAGGCTCTGGGACTGCAAACCTTAGTGGGATTTCAAAGCTGCTCCAGCCACACATGTAGAGCCTTTCCTCTTGATGTGACAAACTGTAATCACCTGCTCTCCTAAAATATACTCTTTTCCCTCATAAAGGGCTGCTGTACATGCCAGGGATGCTTCTGCATTCCTAAGGCATAGCATGGACAACTATGCTTCCTCTCGGAGGATGATACTTAATTTGTCAAATTCAGTTTTTTGAGCTGAGTGTACCAGTGTGGTGTGTTGTTGTATGGACCCTTCCTCCTGAGATACCAAGATAATGGCTTTGAAAGATATTTTGGCCTGCTGAATACGTTTCACACCTTTCCATAGTTATTTTCCTCTTGAGTGTTATTTAAAAATTACAAAATAAAATAGAATTAATATTTAAATAAAAAATAATATTTAAATATATCATAATATTAACATGAAATAAGAGAGCCAGGATACGGTTACAATACAGATTATACTTTTTTACCTAATTTGCACAGCCATTATTTTTCTGTTCTGGAGTGGTGTCACATAAATACCATCTCAGCCAGCATGAGAGATTTCACTGTGTTAGGAGGTCAGATATTGCTAAGTGGATTTTAGAGGGGCTGGATCATTTGGTGAACGATAACAATTTTAGTTATTCATGCTGGGAGTAAAGTAATTAAATCTCATGCTGGAGGGCAGAGGCCTGCAGCCTGTGCTCTGCTGCATCCAGTGAGGGTTGAGCAGAGCATGGTTGGTGACACGAGAGACACATTAGTCCATGTTTAGAAGAGAGATATTAGGTTGATGTTACTAAAAACCAAACAAATAAACACTTGAGAATAGCAAACCCACCATAATAAAACTGAACTTGTGTAGCATTTAAAATTTATTAGTTGCATTGAGGAGAGTGTTTCCCCCTTTTAAACAACAGGTACTCACCATTACTAGAGGAAAATTTACCTCTACTGGTGGATTGGATGTGTGCTATTCTGCCAGTTTTATACTCCTACAGTTTATGGCCACTATTGAAATAGCAAGTTGAACATTTCCATAGTGATTTGCAAATGTTAAGAAATTAATTTTCTTGACAACTCTGTGGGATATGTGCAGTCGTTATTTATAAAGAGGAAGATTCAGAGCAGTCTTCCCCCTCAAAATGGAGGAAGAAAGAGCATCTGATTCCAGATTTAAGACTTATGCTAAATAGGCAGACCTGGCCTAAGCTGCGCTAATAAAATTTGCTAAAACCTGGGAAGAATGATAGCTGTGCAAACCTCACATGCAGGTTAGTCCATGTGTACTGATTAAATATAGATATCTTTATGTTCCCCAAACAGCTGCTTTTCCTGAAATTTAAAGGCTCTGAAATTATGTACAGATAGATGAATACTGTTGATTTAACAAAAATGCAAGGAATATTTCCAGAAGATGGGAAGCATTTTGTTTTGATGCCTACAGACAAAGATACTGCATTTTGAAAATAATAGAGCTTTTCATGTATCATTTTGAAATGACACTTTAGGGCAACTTATTTTAAGATTCCATTTACCATTTCTTAAAAATCACAAACTAAAACATGAAAATGTTCAGTTACCTAAACACTAAGCAATACTTTTTTTTTCTTTTCCAGATTAAATAGTGCATTGCAACTCAACATAAAATCACATTCTCCAGACTCTTAATTTATTCCCAAAAGGGATATTTCCTGGTATGTCCTAGTCACCAGACTGAGGAGTCTCATCCATCACACTCCGGTGCTAGGACATACCATACTAAAAGTCCCTTGAAAAGCAGGCAGACCTCTGTTTTCAGGTTATTTATTTATTTCATCCAAATAAAGCGCTGTGTATGGGCTGAAGGGAGGGAAAACATGGGCTGCTTTGAAGACCTGCCTTCTGCTAACCATGTCTTTTGCAGTTTGGAGTGTGCGTCTCACACCGTTAGTCAGCTTTCTGAAGGCAACCCTCAGAATCCTGCATAAGATAAACCTGCATGAATAAATTATACAGTAGAAATAGCATATGGATTTTCAGTATGCTAGCAAGCTCTCTGGCAAATGTTTATGAGAACGCTGTAGCCCACATAGAAAGTGCCATGATGGTGGCTCCATGTTAATGAAAGTGGAATTATGCTGCAGTGCAGTTATCACATACTAGTATGTGCTAAAAATAGATACCCTGGCTATCCCATGGTTACATGTTCCCATAGCCAGCCCTATTTCCAGTAAATACTACTGTGTTTATCTCCTTTTAATATAGAAACCTGTATGAAGCTCTTATTTTGTTGCGGTTTTAAAAATTCAGGACCATCCTGTTCTTGTTTCCCTTTTCAGAGCATGACGAATGTATAACAAACCAGCACAACTGTGATGAAAATGCGCTCTGTTTCAACACCGTGGGTGGGCACAACTGCGTCTGCAAGCCGGGCTACACGGGAAATGGTACCATCTGCAAAGGTAAGCTGCTGGAAACCTGAATGAGATGCTCTGTCATAGCTGATGCATTTATACCATCATTAACCAGTCCTGGTTATTTGCCTTGAATAAGGCAGACAAAATGCCAGCCTGAAAACTTGGGTCCTGCACCCATATGATTGTCCCAGGCATATATACATAAGTTTGCATTTGGCAGTTTGCAGTAATTTGAGGATGGTGCATACATAGGTAGTAAGCTCTAAAATTTGAAATAGTTATGTCTTGGTTTTGTGTCAACAGTTTCTATACATGCTACACCATTCAATGAAGTCCACAGTTACCAACAACGTTATGTCTGTGAAAACACTTTCAGATTTACATTGCCCATGGCCAATGACTTGCTATTTTACTTGGATGAACTAAAAATTGTTTAGTATGTCTTTTTATCAAGAGAACAGCAGTAGACATGGAAAAACAAAACCTTCACTACATGTGAGATGGTGTCCTGTTTTCTAACATTGTGACTCACTGCTATCCATTAGACTTTATATTTCTAGTCTAGAAAAAGATGCTTTCCCAGCGATACAATGCTGCTTTTATTTCTGTTGCATTTCACATCAGAAGAAATTATATTTGGTAGTTGGGCCCATATCCTTGGAAGTTCTCAAGCTCTGAGCACAGGATTTAGGGAGTGGTTGAAAATAAAAGTAGGGTAGCTCTAAGCCTGTGTATTAAAATCTGAGAAATGCACTTCTCTGCAGCCCTGGCTTGGATGCCAGGGTCCTTCAAAGGGAACTGGATTTGCCTGGATATGCCTCTTGCCCCCATGCCTTTGGCACCTTTTAGTGCACTAGGCTGCCAGCTGTATTCCTGTGCACCAAGTACTTCTGGATCAGGAAACTTAGATGTCTCAGTGACAATGGTCTCACACCACAAGGCTGCCGTCTTCAAACTGGGAGCTGGATAGCTGAAATCCATAACAATTTTCTCTCAGCAGGGCTTTAAGACCTCAGTGGTGCTGTTATACAGAGCAGCTGCAAGCCAAAGCCTGGCATCTCTGGCTGGTTACAAGTGCAGGGCTCAACCACTGCCCCGAAGCAACTCTTTGTTGGTGATAACCTCCATCTGCCTAGTCTCATGTATAGTTTCTTGTGGCCGGAGCATTTCCAATTCCACACTGCAGATGCAATCAGAGCAACTAACAGCTACTGTGTTTTCAATCAGAGCTGGTTGCGTTTCTAGGTCCACAGACGTGGCTCTTTAAAACATACATTCCTGGAGAATGCTACACCAAAATATGCAAGCACAGCTTCTCAGACTGCAGAATTAAGCTCCAAATGCTAAAAGTTTTGAACTTCTTCAGAATCCCTTGAGACAAAATTAGTATTTTTATTGTTTTTATCAAATTACTTAACAAAGGACTGAGGTAGCCAGACAGTTTAATATTCAGTTGTGCCTATTACGCTCAGACCTTTATTTGGATGGCAGAACAGAGCAGCACTGCCCTAGGAAGAGTCTGTTCCAAGGAAAGATGTTGTCTTTCACTGCTTCCCAATGCATGCAAAGAAGCACATATGGGAGCTGTTGTCTTCAGATGATTTACGCTAATCTCCTTCTGTAGCTTGTCAGCCCATCTGGCCAGTGAGGCAGGGGGGCCATAAACCATCTCTCTGTGACCTCTGTCCTTAGGAGAAGGCAGTCTCTGCACTCAGTGCCGCATGGCTGGTGTTCCATGCCAGCCTGCTAGCAGACTGTGTCCACCTGCGGGACTGCTGAGTGTAATTCTCTTACCCATATATTGTGATTTTGCATTTTGCAGCATTTTGCAAAGACGGGTGTAGGAATGGAGGAGCCTGTATTGCTTCCAATGTGTGTGCCTGCCCACAAGGCTTCACTGGGCCAAGCTGTGAAACTGGTAAGACTGTAATTTAATTTATGATGAAGATAATCTAAGGAAGATGCTTGAAGTAATCCAAGAATAAAGGAGTATTTAAGTTTGTGCCCTGAAAGAGGAAGCTGCCACTAAAACGTTACTCACTTTCCTTATATGCTTCCCAAGAGAATATATTACAGCAGTTCTAATTAGAAGCACATGGACTGCAAAAATTAGAACATGAATGAAAACATCTTGGGTTTTGATGTTTCATAATTAATAAGATTATTATGGACTTGCTTTTCACCTCAAATGGCCTTTGGTGTCTCATATAAATAACAGATAATCTGACATCTGGAAATAAATTCAAGTAACTGATTACTTCTTTGCTGTAAATGTGTTCCTGGTTCAGTAACCCACCTTTGTTTGCAACCTTATTTGAAGACCTGTGATTAACCCAGCTTACTTTACTCAGTGTTAGGGTAGGTTTCAGTGTTCCTACTGCCTTTATCTCCTTTCACAATCATTCCTTTATCTTCCCCTACTACCCCTGAGGATGGCATTACCTCAAGGCTTTGTTTTAGAACTTTATTTTTCAAGTCTTGAATCTAATCAAATTGTATTGCCCAGCAGAGTATGTAGAATGTTAATGCTTAGCATCTCAAGTGCCTGCAAGTAATTTTTCAAAGTTCAAATGAATAGTTTCAGCACCTTTATTTATTGCTGCAGAATTTTTAAATGCATTCTAAGCATACTTGCCTCCAGGAGGTAAAGGGAGAAAGCTCTCTTAGATTAATTGGCTTCAGTATGCCTAATAAAAGGGCAGTCTGCCACCTATGATTGACTATTGTTGCTGTTGTATATTGCCTTCAATAAATCTTCCAAACAGTGGAAAGGAGGTCATTTGAGCAAGTATTGCTTTCATCTGACTTGTAAACATATCCAGTTCAATCAAAAACACAGACCAGTCTGAATTCTGTATTATCTGTCTATTTGAGAGGTGAGAAATGTGTCTGTTTTCATTCCTCTGTATTTGAACAGATATTACCACAGAGCACACAAGGGATGCTGTGTGAAAACCAGCATCCTAATTGCTCATCTATTTCTAGAAAAATGTTAAAAGAGCAGGTTTTCAAGTATTGCTCACTATTTGGCCGACTGCAGATACCATGGTACAGGCTACCAAGGTCTCTCCATTGTAACACTGATTGGAACAACTTGTATGAAAGATATCGCTCAAGTGTTAAAACAGTTATTTTGTTTTAGTAATAGTTGTCTTGTATGGTCCTTGAACCACTCTCCTGTTCTCAACTAAATACAACATGTATAGTTTCAAAGTTCATAATCATCTTTTGCAGGTTTATACTCCTATCTGAAGTGTGTAGACTAGAAGCATATTTGCTTTAGTCTCCTTCTGTTGTCAATATTAATAGCCACTATCAAAAAGACATCTTACTGGCTTTTCAGAATTGCCCCTGGAAATCCTGTTTCTGTTCCCTTCTTTACAGGACAACACAGGGACACTTAGTTACCCATCCAGAAATTATAAGTACCTTAAGCTAACTTAAGTTAGATTAACTGCATTTAGCCCCAAATGTCCTTCAAAAGAATCTGAACTGCTGACCTAACTTCCCACCCTTCCTGCCCTTCAGGAAATATATAGGGAGGCAGTCAGAGGCTTGGACCACATCTTATGCCTTTCTGAATACCTGATCTCAATGTTTGAAGCTCTTATGGTGGAGACATGATAGACCACATAGCTAGAGATAATGTTGTTATGATTTTGAGCCCATTTGCCAGCCCCAAACCGATTTCATATGCCAGTTTTCTGAGGAGAAGCTCTTCTGTCCTGTTTAACATGGTATTTTTTTCCTGCTGTAGAAATAATTAATGCTAGAGGTCAGCCACAGGAATACAGGTCTGGTCACCTCATATGGATACTAATATGCAGAATAGGATTGTAATTTACTTGTGTATGGCTTTGAAACATACAGTCTGAAATACTGTCAGTGTGGCAAATGGAAAAACTATCTGGTCAGTAAAAACTGATTTTTTTCTGAGACTGCACTGTCAGAAAAATGGTGCTGTATACAGTCATAAAAGAAAACTGGAGCTCCAAACAATACATATTCACTTGAAGTGAATGCAGCAGATTTTGGTGAAGGTACTTCTTGTAAGGCTTGAAATGTTTCAAGGTGTTTGTACTGCAAATAATTTATGCTGAAAACTTCCCTTTGAACAGTCTCTATATCTACAGAGGTAATGCAATCTTCTCTAGGCATGTATCTTCCATTGTGATCATGTACAGAGAAGGATGGGGATTAGTGTAAAAATGCCGAATGTATTTTAAAATTGCTCATTACTTATTTCTGTTTATGCTACACATATTTAAAAACCACTTCTTGCAGAATCTTGGGATTTTTAACTTAAAATACACAGTTATGTAGACATTGTCAGCAGCTGCTGAACCTATGAATTAATTAGCAGGAGATTGAATCCACAGCCCAGCAATAACACAGAAAATGCAATCACCAGTTCTTACTGTTTCCTTCTGTAAAAGATGGTATAAGAGCTCTGATAAATCATTTCTCAGACTCATAGAAAAGAAAGGACAAGGTTGGAAGGGACCTCTAGAGATCATCTTGTCTAATCCCCCTGCTCAGAGCAGGGTCAAATACAGCTGGCTTCTCAGGACTGTGCCCAGTTGGACTTGGAGTGTTTCCAGGGTTGGAGACTCCACAAGTTCTCTGGGAAAACAATTCCAGTGTTCAATCACCCTCCAGAGTACAAAAAAATTTTTTTGTTATGCTTGCATGAAATTTCCTATGCCCCTAGTCCCTTTCTCTGGACGTGATTGAGAGTGTCTAGCTTCCTTCAACACTGTCAGGTATTTATACACTTTGATAAGTTTCCCCTCAGCCTTTTAATTTCCAGGCTGAACATCTGAGCTCTCTTAGCCTCTCCTGGTATGACAGATGCTCTACTCCATTAATCATCTTCACAGCACTGCGCTGGATTTGCTCCATCTCTCCCGTACTGGGGAATACAATGCAAGATTCAGCACTCCAGATAGGATCCCAGCAGCATGAAACAGGGGGCAGGATCATGTCCCTTGGCCTGCTGGCAATAGTCCTCCTAATGCACCTCAGAAGGCTGTTGGCCACCTTTGCTACAAGTTCACAATGGTGCCTCATGTTCAACCCATGTCCACCAGCATCTCCAGATTGTTTTCTTTCAAGTGGCTTTTCCACTGCCCCACTAGTTGTGCCTGAGTTGTTTCATAATTATTGTAGGACTTTGCATTTCCCTCTGAACTGGATGATATTCCCAGTGGTCCATTTCTCCAGCCTGTTGAGGTCCCTCTGAATGTCAGTAAAGCTACCTGGTGTAGCACCCCGTCCTCCAAATTTCATACCATCTGAAAACATGGTGAGGGTGCACTCTGCCTTGTTGTCCAGATGTTAAGCAGTCCTGGCCCAGTACCTGGTGATTCCCTGGGTGTATGTTGATAAGTGACTGATCCAGCCGATCCAAACTCTCTGATGCCAGGCACTTAGAAAGTTTTCAGTCCATCTCACTGTCCATTTATTTAGTCTGCACTTTTTAACTTGTCTCAGGATGTTATGTGAGCATAAAAAACCTTACTAAGATAAACAATATCTACTGCTCTTCTCCCATTCACCAAACCTAGTCACCTTACTTTAGAAGGCTATCAAGTTGGTCAGGCATGATTTCCTCTTTATAAGTCAATGCTGACTGTTACAAAGTACTTTCTTGTCCTTAATCTGTTTGGAGGATACCATCGTCTTCCCACAGGTGTAGGTGAGACGGACCAATCTGTAGGTCCCTGGATCCTTGCCTTTTTCAAAGATAGCAGGGACATTTCCTTTCTTCCATTTCTGAGGAGCTTCTTTCAGTCACCATGCCCTTTCAAAGACAATTGAGGTTGGCCTCACAGTGACATCAGCCAGCTTCCTCAGCACTCCTGGGTGCATCAAATCAGGTTTGATCGATCTGCATTTTTTTCTAATTCATTTAGATATTCTTCATTTTCTGCCATGGGTAAATTTTTCTTGCTTCAGATGGGCTTTTCCATTGGTCTTGGTGACCTGGGACACCTGAAGGTAAAATCTTACCTATAAAGACCAAAGTGAAGAAGGCATTGAGTACCTCACTGTTTTGATTTTCCTTTCCAAAACCCATCCTTGTGTACTCAATCAGTGTCTATATTTCTCCCAAAGCCTGAGAGGGATGACGCTGTCCATGCTTGTTTAATTGGATATCTTGGTAATTGTAAAGTTATGAATTCTTCAATTGTCATTTTTAAATGCTATCTTAAATTGTATTTGAAGAGTATTCCATTTTAGAATTCAGAACAGGATGACTTTGTTAGATTTGCTTTAAGTTACTGCAATGCTCCTTTAATTCAGTGACAGAGATTTAAGAGTGGATTTGTCCTCCTACTATATGTGCATATCTGCTAGTGTATGCATACAAGATTACTGCATTTTGCTGCTTGCCAACTTCTTTTTTTGGGTTTCCACACTTGTTTTGTGCTTTGAGTATTCCTGTGGACAGCTTTTAATTATGCATGAGATCAAAAAGTAGAGTTTTGCTACTAGTAGTCTTTTGATGTAGTTTTTGTTAACAGGTTGGCTGCAGGTTTTTGGATGACTTCCTGCTATTTGAATTTCCTGCTAATGAATTTCCCTTGGTTATTGCAGGAATCATGTCCACCCGTTACTGCTGAAAACACATTGTCAGACAAAGCTGTTACCTTTGAAAGCAAAATTTGTGAAAAAGTTTAGCTTACAGACTCTACATTAATTCAGCCATACATTATTATAACCATTTGGCTTAATTAAAGGTGTAACTGAGTTTGTGAAAAAATAATGGTGAGCAATGGATAAGGGTGAGATGACCCTCTCTTACCTGAGCTCTTATCAGAAATAATCAAAGCCGAGAAAAATATATTGTTTGGATCTTCTCTCCTTTTTTTTCCTTTTTATTTTCCATGTATGGAAAACTTTCCCTTCTTGGGATGTTGCTAAAACAAATTCTTGCAACATTTGTAGTTAAAAATACAACTGAAATACAACTCATACAAGTGATTTCGATGAATAATTGCTATAGATCAGATTTTGTCAGTTTTGTGCTACTTTCTGTATAAGCTAAATAATTAACATGCATGACTATTGCTCTTTTCAGTAAATCCAAATTAATTTGTTCATGTGCACTGACCATAATAATAGCAGACTTCAGGTCATTAAAGGCTATTATTATTTCTATTCCAAAGAAAGCTTGTGAAAATATTCTAATTATGATTTCCCATTTATTAAGAAAAATATTTTATTGGTATTGGAATAGAAGACTTTATCAAAGTAACCGGAAAGCTTGTTAACCTTGCTGATTTTGCAAAAATGAAGTGTTTTAGTACTTTTAGCATGACAAAAGAACAGCTTCCATTTAAGGTCTTGATCCCTTGTGTTCAGTTAAAAGAGCCACAATCATCTTGTGGCCACAAGTCTTCTTCTAGTCACAAATGTCCTCATGACTTCTACAATCTGAATAAAGCAGGTGGGAGACAAAGGGCAAGGGGTAGATGGTAGAAGCACTTTCTCCCCATTTTACAGATTTGGAATCAAGCCATACGAGGAAAGTTGAGTAGGTGACAAAGTTTGCATAAGAAGACAGTAGCAGAAGTCCAGGTAAGATATGGGTCATCTCATTTCTTATCCCTTTGTCCCTCCATTAAATATGTCAATAGCTGAGAGAAAACATGATGGGATTTATAGCATACTGTCTGAGTGGGAAGTACAGTGAATTTGTAAAACCTAAAAGCCCCTTTGACCTTCAAGGAGGATGTATTCAAAAATGTCTATCTCACTATATAGGGAAAAAAAGGTTTAAAAGTTGTCTGTGAGAGTAAACAAATAAGATGTGCAGCAAGCGAAGAGGAAAGCCAGGGTTCTGCAGATCAGATGCTTTTTACTTGGCTGCAGTGTTTGAAAGGGAGGTCACACACCCTGTTCTCTCCTGATTTTTTCTCAGATATGAAAAATAATCTCAAAAATGAGCAGGCTGACAAGGGCTGGTGACTTTAGAAGCTTGGAATGTTTACTTGCTTTACTTTGCTTTACATTTTTACTTATAATTATTCACAAAATAAATATTTGACAGAATTTTAAAAATGCCCATATTGAATTTAATGCACATTCTGAATTTAGGCATGAACCCTACTTACCTCACCCTTCCAGTTTGATAGCTTAAGATGCCTTGCTGCTTAAGCTTGCTGCTTGCTGCCTTCTGTGTCTTTTTCTTCATTTTCCTTGCCTGACACAGTTTCTTGGGTGCATATAATTTCTTTCCTCCCTCAGACTCATCAGTTTTAAATAACAAAAGGTTTTTTCTTT
The DNA here is from genome assembly GCA_024500445.1 of Entomyzon cyanotis. Lineage (NCBI taxonomy): Eukaryota > Metazoa > Chordata > Aves > Passeriformes > Meliphagidae > Entomyzon > Entomyzon cyanotis. The sequence goes on from JAKEPQ010001018.1 coordinate 28,771,173, forward strand.
GCTGAAGAGTCACATACTGGTACTTATCTTTTTCTCTTTATATCTTTCTTTAGCTTGTTGCAACACTACAATCCTATATGTAGCAGCTTAAGAGGAAAAAAAAAAGAGGAGAGTGAAACCAGGGAAGAGAGAATACTACAAAAGAGCTTTGAGGAGACAGGATTTTCTTGTTATTTGTGAAAAACATTGAAATGCATCCATTACTTAGCTATTATTTGCTATGAGGAAAAAAGTCCTTTATTAAACATGAAAACTTAAATTTCAGCTACGTTCTTAAAATATAGTGGGCTATAAATAGAATGTGAATAGTGCAGCTGGGCAGCATTATAATAGAATTTCCTTCTGTTATATAAGGGAGATCGGGATGACCTTCATCACTCACTGTAAGCTCTCTCATGAATTATGAGTCATTCAACTATTAGTGGAATTAAAATCTATAACACTGCCAATCATTGCCCTGTATCCCTATGGAGCTCTTCCTTTTGCTGTCAACATGAGGACAGCTGCAGTCTCTGCACATATATGCCAATGATATGTTTATAGCCCAAGCAAAGGAAGAGTGATTTAGTTTTAAGCTGCTTCTACAGCTTTTTCATGTTCATATTGAGAATATTTATTGTATTCTTGATGAGTTATTGTCAACTGTAGCATGAAGGAATAATGTGTGTGGGTTTTTTCCTTTTTTGTGCTTGAACAATTTTGTACAATCTCTGCAAGATTTGACAGTTCAGGAGTAGCAGTGCAAATTAGTTGTCACTGGTCTATGGACTAAGAGTTGTGGTAAGAAGCCACTGGTAAGAAAATGTAGGTAAGAATGTTTTAAACTTTAGCACATAGGTAATATGTGCAGTACCCTGACCAAAGAGTAGAGGACTGTTGCAGGAGACCATGCTCAAATCAAGGTGTCAAAACAATTCCTAGTTCCACAAAAAAATCTGAGTTGCTTTGAGGCCTTGTTTGTTTGTTTTTCCTAAATTGCCTCTAAACTAAATGCTTGGAAATTTACTGTAATTCTTAACAGAGCTGATCTGAAACAACCTTTTACAAAGCTGAGAATATGCTGGGTGCATCATTCATTCACATGTGTAAATATCATTAAGTCATGGTTATGACTGACTTGACTCCTCACTTGAGGAAGCCCAAGACCTTTTGTCAGTACACTGTGCAAGTAAAGGCTTCCTTCACACCCACTGGAAAAGAGGTAACATCTGGCAAAACTAGCTCTTCTCTTTTCAAATTAGTTCCCTTTTGTTTAGACCTCAGCTACCCTTATCCATCTCTAGCAGCTACCACTAGTGTGTTAGTCCTATTTCTCATGTGCAAATGGAGCTGTGTAATTTTCAGATGCTAGTAGGTATCTAAAATAAGTATGTCAATGTATTTCAAGGTATAAAAGTGGTTTTGCTATCTTGGAGAAAATCAGGACTGTTTTTTTCGAGATAGGGCTAATAAGGAAACAGAAGCATGTGTTACAGTTAGCGTGAGATGCTGTACTGAGAATGATGAACAAAGTGAAAGCAAAACCACTTCTTTGTCAACAACTATAAATAGAGGCCAAATTCCTCTTAATTAGTCTTTCTAATGAGGATTGGTGCAGTGTCACACAATATCGCTGAAAAATATATTATTTTTATTTTACAGTATTCGTGGGTGCACCTAGTTCATCATGGTCAATTAGGTGCTCTAAATTTCAGTTGTTACAAATACTATTTCCTTTGGTGATATTGGGTGTGCAATGAGAGACATAGTCTCAATTATTGGTGTGATCTGTGATTGATCAATTTTTGACAACAAAGAATTTTTAGCAGGGCCACATGGTGAAGCAGTCAGTGGAAAATTCCCTTTGATAACATTTCTATCTAATTTTGGAGTACTGCCACTGCCACACATGAAATACCAACACAATTGAATTTCTTTTTGCTGGCATTTAGCAGGACCTATGGGGGTGTGCAGAAATCAGTGGGGGATCAGGAGTCTGGAAAATTGCATACTCGAAGAATTAATGAACTATAATTCTGTATTACATTCTCAATCACATTTTGCTTCCTTTTCATTAATGTAACTAAATTAGTTTTCTGTGGACAGGGTACTTTAAAAACCGCAATCATGGTCTTGCTGGGATTTAAAAAAAAAAAAAAACCCCTGTTATAACAGTACCTATTTTTTCATGCAACATGACGATTGGAAATTTTTAATGAAGAACATATCATCTGCAGCACTGACTCCACCTGTCAAGGCAATTTTAAGATGACTTAACCAGAAGTTCTACTAGATCTGGGAGGTATCGAGATACAAGCAGCAACTCCAAAGAAATTATAAATGCGGGGTTTTTTTGGTTTTTTTTACCCAATATGGGCCTGATTCATTATCCAGGGGAGCAGGGAGAGGAAGTGCCACGATCTTCATTCTCATCTGAAGGCTGAGATATCTAATGATATCTGAGTAGCTGAGATAACTGGTGTTTCTAGTGCTGTGTAGAGAAAGTTCTTTTGCTCACAGAACTGTGTTATGGTAGGATAGAATTGTGGGTGACTCCTTCCTGTGTCCCAGGGGCCATCTGTAATCTTTCCCTCTGTGATTTAAACCTATAACTGAATAAAATGTTGGGATGAAATGTAATTAAAATCAAGAATATTCTATTGTTTAATGACAACTTTGAGTTGTATTAAATCAGAGTGAGATTGTAAACAAAATCTGTCTCTGGGACTTCTACTGACAAAGGAAGAAAGTTCCTTCTGGAGTCAGCAGCAGTGTTGGAAAAAAAGGAGCTGTTCAAACTTTTACAAAATAGATTTTGAAGTTATTCCAAACAACTTAGGTTTTCTGGCGTAACTGATATCTTCCTGGATTATGTCAGCATTCTTAGCCACTATATTCTTGAGGGTTTTATTCCTCTTTGTGATATTTTTATGCATGTGATATATGAGAATGTAGTGGAATGGAAGTCCCAAAAGCTGCTATTTTGTTTCAACAACAAGATAGCTCCAGTATATTGAACTAGCTTCAGGATCTTATATTTCTCCACCTGGACCTGTTTTTTGCATAAGATCTCAAATCAAAGGTCTGGTTGAACAGAAGTCTTCTCAAGTATCATCATATTGGAAATCTGTTGCCACATGAAAACCAACAAAAACACATTTTGGTCCTTAAATGTAAGAGATGGGACCCTAGAATTTTCAGTAGAGATAATGAACCCTTTTCAAGGCTACTCCAGAAAACTGAGTCATTGATAGCAAATACTTAATGTAGTACAGTGAACTTTCATTGAGTCATACTGAATAAGACCTTTTCCTCTTTGCGTATGTATTTACTAAAATTAGATAACCCAGACATCATCCTAATCCTACTGTATAGTCTTATCTGAGCATAAATCTGAATAGTTGAAACATGATCTTTTACATCCAAGCCAGACATAATATCCTTGAGGTTGTATTAACATATGCAAAGGCATTATCAGAGTCTGACTGTTCCAAATGTACCCATGCAAAAAACCCCCACAAAACATTGAAGATTTGTCTGTTTAAGTAGTTTCAAAATCTCCTAAACTACTTCTTCAGTGATCTATTGCTGAAATTATTGTTCTTTCAGTTGTTTGCACTCTGTTTATACTGGATATGGAGCTGGGATGTGGGTGGCTCTGGAGGTTTGCATTAGGCTGGCAAGGCTGTTGCCAATGAAATGAGATCTCAAATTTAGCCTGAGTCAGTAGTGACTGAACATTATGGAAGATGTTGGCTGCTCATTAATCTCTATAACCATGTCCGGTGATAAAACCCAATTAGCACTGGGACAGATTATTGCAATTAGAAGTCTCCATTAATTGACTGTCTTAGCTAAGTGCCATGTAATATTCTGTTGCAGAAAAGCTTCCAATGTGGAGATAACTAAATTCTAAGTATTCACAGCCCCCAATATGTGGTGTTGACTTCTTGACAAGCAAGGGCTTTGGTTTGTATTGACCTGGGTAAAGCAGTTTATGACAGAAAATACTTATGGACTGTGTTGTGCTCTGTGTCTCTGTAAGTTTGTGAATACAGGCTTTTCTAAGAGGAGGATTTGGTGATTAATATTTAAGTCTTGAAGTGAGTAATATAAAATGGTAGCAACCCCTCTCCCCTCCCCCCACACCATAGTTCTTTGTCAAGTGTAGCTTGACTATATTACAGCTTGGTCCTGTTGCTGGAGGAAAGAGAACTGCTATCTTTCTAATTGGCAATTTTATACCACTTTCAGTCTTCAAAAAATCTTATTATACAGAAATTCTCTAATAATATGAATCAGACAGCTAGTTTTCCTTTTTTTCTTTTTGTACCAGTGGATAATTTGCTAATGATCTTATTTTACTCTTCAGGGAGCAGAGTTTTCTCAATGTTCCCAAGAGAAAGGGGTATAATAGCTAGAAGTGTTGCCACGGTTAAGGAAATGAGTGATTCCGAGGTATAAAGAAGGTGATTTGGGAGAGCAAGGTTTTTTGTTGTCTAGGGGAGCTAGCTGTATATGGCTTACTTTCAAAATGCCTCTGATCGTGTGTCTACCTTATTAGAGTGAGGCCTCAGCAAAAACAAACCCACCAAAATTCAAGTTGAAAAATGGGTAGAAAAATCTGGAAATAAGAATACCAGCTGGTTTGAGTTTAAGACAAACGCACAGGAGAAAACCTGAGTATTTGAAAACCAAATCAAGTGCAATGTAAGCATGTAATAATCAGTTACCCTGTTTTGTTGCAATAGGGTATATACAGTATTGCCAGGAGTGTGTACATGAATTACATAGGGTAGAGAGAGTTCATGAGTTTATGGTATTTTGTGGGCTCATAAGTCTCACAGGTGTGTGTGTGTGTTCTCCAGCCACAGTGTTTCAAAAGCCCAAATCACAGATCTTCTGCTATGCAAAATGCCATAGGGTGGAAGCACAGCCAGAGCAGGTGGTACTGAGGTGCTGTGGGTACAGCTGTGTAGCTACTCTCTAGTTTGGGATGAAGGTTACTTCCAGTGACTTCCTTTTCAAACCTGGCCACCTGCATCAGTGGGATGGCAGATTTGGTATGTGCCATCGTGGTCTTTATTTCAAAAGGAAAAGTAGAGGAGAATTCTACCTCTATGGTAGCCAGTGTTAGTCCTGCCGTAAATCAGAGCAGGACCAGGATGAGACCACTTGCTCTGGCCCATCATGCATTGTATAGGTTGCTGTTTTGTCCTATGGGGGCTGGGGATGTTGCCTTAATTTTTTAATTCTTCTCCCCTCACTCTTCTACACCTCTTTATAGCTAGTTAAATACCAGAACTTGAGTACTCAGGATGATGTGTCTGTTTTGTTCTGCTTTGAAAGGTCATCACTTGCTATTGGAAGATACACATGCTTCCTTTACCCGCATGTAAATATTTTGTTTAAATTTCTTTTTGTAAGTGAAAATAGAAAGCCTTTTGCTAACCTTTTTCTATAGAGTAATATTTCATTTTCCATGCCTTTCTTGTACAGCATCAAACAGGACTTCATTATTGCTGTTAATATTCCATATAGTCCACTGATATACCATACCCACTGGCCAAGCAAAACTTCAATTACTTTTTCTTCTCTTGTCAGCTCACACCTCTGACTGAGCAGCTGCAAGATGATTCATCAGGAAAGGTTTCACCATAGGACAGAGGAAAATTATTTCTGTCTGCTTTTCCCTTACTAGTAAGATAATTTCAGTGGTAGATACTTTTGCAGCACTTCCTCAGCCATGCTATGCCTATTTGAAAACAGCAATCTTTTTATCCAAATGTCAAGAAATTTTTCCATTAAATCAGTGCTTTGACTCTGCAAGATATATTTGCACTGCATTTTCTTTTTTAGCAGGGTTGCAACAGTCATATTTTGTCCCATTACAGAGCACGTTTCTACCAGAATTGATGATCAGCATTAGCTGTGAGAATTAAAGCAAAATTCTGTGCATAAAGAACATCTATATTCTGAAACCCACTGGTATGTGCTTAAGGTATCATTTGCCTTAAAAGTTAGTGGTGAGGAGAATTGTTTTGGATTTGTTTTGTTTGCTGCAAAATCCTGCAAGGAGTAATGGATTATTCATCATGGATGCAACTACAGTTCCAATGTAATGGCAAACAATTTGTAGGGAGTAAGACATTTCTTCAAGACCTGCAGTGTGCTTCTGTACATGCTTGTGACTGGAGGCTTTCTTACATAACTCCACTCCAATTTTGCATGCTGTTGTAACCAAACCAGAAGAATGTATTTCTTATTTTATTGACGTCTGTTAAAGCATTTCATCCCAAGCAATACTTCTTGTGTTATAGATTCATCAGCTAGTTTGCAAATGAATACAGAGAAGCTGCTTTTTTTGTCACTTTACCAATACTGGTGTGACATTCATGGCTTGTTTTTCCTGAATAATCAATGAGTTCATCTGAATGCATTCCACTTGTGCCTGTGATCCTGTGCTTACACTTACAAGGCTTATAGATTCACTAATAAATTTTTCTGAAGAGAGGAACATGGGCTTTTATTAATTCATATCTGTAACTTTGACCTAAATAACACTTGTTTCTCCAGCTTATCATCAGAAAATACATTCCACTTTCCCAAAGAAGTACATGCCATCCAGTGTCTTAATGCAATGTTAATAAATAGCCAGTATGAAAATTTATATCAAGTCTTAACAACAGCTCTTTGCTTTCAGCCTCTAAGTTTACAAACATTGTTTGGTCTCTGGGGTTTGTAGTTTAGCCAACCCCAACAAGTTATCGTGTGCTGGCCAGGTGATCCCAAGTGTTTAGCATGGTCACTTCTGTTCTGCCTAGCAAGCTGTGTGCCAGGCAGCATATTCCCCAGTGGTAAGGGAACTTCCAGACTGCAGTCCTTTCTTCTTTTCTTTTCCTTTTTCTTAAGTAATCTGTGCCTTTCTGAGCGAATGGCAGTAGATAAGACACAGACTGCAAGCCAACCTTTTCTCACTACTGTAACATAATTTTCATTGATCTTCCTCTGATCTCTCAAACACCTCTGAGGTCCCACTGGCTCCTGGCTGCTCACAAGAAAAAGGCCAGAGTTTATACTGATATAGAAAGAAACACGCTGAGCAGTGGAAGATTGTAAAGGTTTGGCATTTCTCAGTCCTGCAGCACAACTACTCAGATGATTATCTTGGAATTCACAGTGGAATTGAAAATTCTGTTTTAAACCAATAGAGACATATGACTTAATTTGTGGTGCACAATGCAGCAAAATATGTGCTTGCTGCAATGTTCCAGCAGGAGTATTGGTAATTTTTATCATCATAAATACTGATAAGGTACATCAGGTGTGCCAGTTTAGAGAGACTGTTGGTAGAAAATCAGACTGATGCATCACAGTGAAAATTCCTAATGAGATTTTTTCTAGTATCTGTAAAGCTTTTAAAAACCAATACACTCATGATATTACAAAGAAATTAAAGTTATTCCAAAGAAATGACAAGAAAAAAATATTTGGCATGTAAATAAAATAGCTAGAGTGCATCCCATGTACCCCTTGTCATGTATAAGAAAAACACAACTCAAAACCAAATGTGAGTGACTATGCTATATACCTTGTAGTTTATGGAGGTGCTCCCCATGTACTAATATTTTTATTACCTTCAGATGTGGAACCAAGTGTGCTCAGTGGATAAGGAAGTCTTGGTTTTTTTTAAAGTTCATGCTTGAATAGTTTTCATAAAATACTAGATAGAGTATGTCTATCTAGGCACACATTATTATTCTCAGAAAAGAGATTCGTTACCTTAATGCAGCTTACAATTTATTTTCTTTACCTGTTTACACTTTTTCCTATGAAAATAACAAATTACATAAATGGGAGTTAACAGGAACTGTGGGCAGAATTTTGACATATTTCACATATATCTCAGTGGTCACATCACACCTCTCCTTCCTATCTGTGTCCCAGAGGATAATAGATCAACTGCTGATGTACTTTAAGAGTTTGATTTGTTACTTTGTTACAAATCTTAGAGATTTGACTTTTAAAGAAAGGTTGAATTCTCACTTTGGCCAGAATGGTCAATACACTGAGAGTTTATTCATTGTTCGAGCTCATGGTGGAGGGTGATTAGAGCTTTTTGTTTCTGAAGGCAGCTTGCACGTATTGTGCCTCCCTTTGTGCTGGTGCTGTAGGCACCTGTCAGTCTGCTTCTGGTATAAAACACAGTGAGAAGGCAGTGAATCTGATGGTGAACAACCCAGTTTTACCTGTTTGACTCCATACTCCTGGTATTCCCTAACTGTTAACAGCACTCATACTCTGGGACCTGTTCTTTAGTACAGTTTACTGTGTACCTGAAGGCACTGGAAATGAATGTGTCACAAAGCTCTCTGCATCTCTGCTAAGTCCATGAGTCCAGGTGTCCTTAGAACACGCTTTGGTGGATTCTGGATCTAGTGAGTGTATCAAAAAATCCATTCTATGATAAAATGTTATTGTAAAGTTTAGTCAGTAGAAGTTGTTCATTTAAGAGACACACTTCCCAAAGGAATTTCCAGGAGGAGGAGAATGTGTTGTATTTCATCCTCATGATTTAAGCTTTGGTTTGGAAAGCCTGTTGTTTTCTTTGATGGTTAGAGAGGAGGCTGCAGTCAGCTATGCTGAGAGTCAGAGGTGCTGATATAAGTCAACAGGAACTCCATAGGATAGGGAAGCCCTGCTAAAATTTGCTCTACCACCTAAAATTATTGTCACCAAGAACATTAGCAAGGACCAAAGTATTTAATATTTTGGTATACCCCTAGAAAAAAATCTTTATCAGGCAGCCAGCACTACTCAAAGGGTTAACAACTTATTATCTGAACTGGGATCTTACTCTATTCTTTGTATTGTGGGCTGTTTACACAGATGTCAGATTACCTGTCATGTATTGTGACAAAATGAGTTGTTACTCTGTAGGCAGTAAATTGGGATTAGCAGAACCTCCACTGCTGTTAGGCCCAAAATCATTAGCCAAGTACTGTTATGGAAACGATTCAAAACTTCACTGCAATTAATTCTGCAAATTCAAGTGTCAATAATGAAAATAATTCTGTGAAACCCAGGAACACCAGAGACCTTGTTCTTTCATTGGATGAATATAGCAATTTCCTCTGTGTGAATTTTCTCCTATTTTGTCATTCTTAATAACAGACATTGATGAATGCTCAGATGGCTTTGTTCAGTGTGACAGCCGTGCTAACTGCATTAACCTGCCTGGTTGGTACCACTGTGAATGCAGGGATGGCTACCACGACAATGGGATGTTTTCACCAAGTGGAGAATCCTGTGAAGGTCAGTGTCCAAAAAAGGTGGGGTAATGTTATGGCTCACATGAAAATGTCTAGAAAATGTCTAGTGTTTCAGATTGCACTGGTCAAGTATTGTCTTGAACACTGCAGTGAAATTTAAACCTTAACCCAAAAGAACTGTAGTCTAAATAAGCATCATCAATAAAGGCGAGCAAATATAAAATATGAATGTTCCTATACAGTGGAGCATTAGTGGCCATTTCTGTGTTTTACTAACATAATATGTAAAGTCAGGCATGGTGATTAAAATGCAGTTTCTCTGGCCCTACATCTGCTTCTGTGCATGTCCCTTGCATAAGTGATTTCCCGTGGGCTGATAGCATGCACTGTAATCTGTCACTCTGCAGTAATCTGTTTGTATGTCAGATTCTTTGCGTATAGAAATGAGCCTCCATCCAGACCTCATTTCCTTCACTTTGTTTTCCTCGTACACTGAAATAGTTTGTAATAAAAATATTTCCCATGGCAAAAAAAAGATTATTCATCCCTGAGACCCTTACCTACACCTTGGTTAATACTGTGGTGTTTCTCCTGTGTAATGGCTAACTACTTCTAGAGGGCTGCAGTTTGAAGATCTACATTATGAACTGGAAAGGTCAGTGGACATAGGGCTGGGAAAAGGTGTAGGGGACAAGAGAGTGATAAGGGGAGAAGGAGATGGAAAGGTTTTCTGTGTTTATGAATGATGTTAGAGGGGGCAGCAGATTAATAAGAACACAGTTATTTTGAGATACAGATCTCTTAATATGGAATGTTATTCAGCTCTTAAGATATTTCAAGCTGCTGCTCTTAAATAACAGAACAAACCAGTCTTGCCACCATTTCTCCTTTCTTTCTCTGAGTGCTGAAATATTCAGTGCTCATAGTGTAAGCTTTCATATTGCTGTTTAAACTCACATTGGTGGGCTGCATTGGTCCCAAAGGGAAGCAATTGAATTAATTTCTCTAAAGCAGACACACAGACAGTTCTCCAGGAGTGAGAATGACCTTTCTGGTATACCCATCATCAATACTTTATTTCAACACATTTTCATCACAGCTGAAAGCCTGTATTCCCAGGAGGAATCAGCAATTTAAGGCAACCACTGCTTTCATAAATCGAGTTTTCTTTGTCAAGAACTAACTAAATGTCAGTGTTAGCTGGCCAGGAGTTAGGACAGGAAGGTGCAAAAAATAAGTTGTGATCCCTTTGATTATAACATTGCACTTCTGTCACTCATGGCACAGGTAATAAATACTCCAGCCAGGCATTCATGGAAATATTCTCAATATCCCAAGTTTTATCTTCAGTGTCAGCATAACACTTATCTCATAGGTTGAAGATAGTGGTTTGGCACATGCAGTCTCAAGAGAGATACATGATATAAAATGACTGTGTTAAGATGTGTGCAAACAAGTATCAATTAAGAAGTAATTTCTACACAAATGAAAAGCCAAGGGAGAAGAAATATGGGGATTGCTACATGTATACAGAAGTGGCAATTATTAGACTGCTTTGACCTTTTCTACAAAGAGCCAGCAGCTCTTTATTAAACATACACAGAGGATAAAAAGTAATTAGAATTAAATCATAGATGCCAGGAAACTATCTTCATTGCTGATAAGCCGAGTCACTAACAGTGGAACACTTTCAGTTTGATTGATTGCAGCTCCAAATATTGAAATCCTTAGCAACTTGAGATCATAGAATGGCTTGGATTGGAAGGTACCTTAAAGATCATGTAGTTCTCACTCCCATCCCACTAGACCAAGTTGCTCAAGGCCCCCTCCAGCCTGGCCTTGATGGGGAGGAAGGTTAGATATTTGATTAGTTTTACTACATCACTTTTTATTGGATTGACAGCATTGGATGTTGTCTCAGATAAAAATAAAACAAGAAGGGGTGTGAAGAGACAACCTAAAATCCATTGCATTGTAGAAAGCTGAGCTTGCAGTGGCACAATACAGAAGTGCAGAAGCAATTGTCTTCTCTGCTGTCAGATCTTTCCACTGTAAGAGATTTCGCTACTGGGTTTAAAGACAAAAGAAAATGGGTTGCTCTTGTCAATTCTTCAGTAACCCCTGGTTAGATGTGATTAGATTGAGCTGTTAGTGGATGGTCTTTTAGACAGTCCCTTTAATGGGGCAGCAGCTTCCAGGCCATACTAATCTCAAAATTCAAATCGCAGCTTTCCAGTTCTCACTTTCAACTCTATCCGAGACCAGTGTCCTCTGAAACTTCCTGGCTTGTGCAAGTGCTTTAGCTTGCAGAGCTATAGAAGGAACAGTGCAAACTACTTCAAAGCAGTGTTTTATATAAAGTGCATAATAAGCTTGACTTGACTCATCTTTTGTAAGTTTTAGTTGCTTTGAAGTAAGTTCCTTCTTTTAGTGGAAGAAACTTGTAAAAGGCAAGGAAGTGTGGAATCACATTTTCTCTCTTGATTGTTCTACATGGTCTGCCTCAAATGTGGGTCTGTTTGTGTCCCCTGGACATGTTCTGATAGTACTACATAGAGAATTTCAGTGACCAGTGTAATCAGTTCTTTATTTCCTCCAGCAAAGCCTCCAATTTTAAAAATCCACATGGAAACACTTCTGTTAAAATCACAGAGGTACAGGAGCATTTCCTTAAAAACCTTATTTCAACAGAATACCAAAACTCCACCTACCCCTTTTGCAGGAAAAGTCCCTTTAGGACATCATACTAAATGTCCCTAGCTAGAGGTGGGCTCCTTTGTAGCATTAGACTTTTTCAGTGCTTGATAATTAAATAATAGTTACTGAATTGCCTATTTTAAACATATATTGACCTTGGTTACTGCTGCCTCTTTGGCAGAATTGAGAATATTGAGTATTTTGACTAATGTACTTGAATGCAAAAATTCGTAATCCCATTTTATTGTACCTACAGGCAATGGAAGACCTAGAGATTCCTTTGCTAATAGTTTTGATTCACATTATACCCGTAGGTATACCTATGGTGGCTATAAAAATTACTTAGAGAAATTATGGGAAATGCAGCTGTAGGGCTTCAACCTCTTACCAGCACTTGCTGTTTTTCCTTTGGAAGTCGAATTATGTTATGCATTGTTGTATTTCCAGAAAACTGGAACATCACATGTAGTCTTTGAGAATTATATGGCTTTGAGAAGTCTTAAATTTTATATATGTAGATATAGCATTCAGCATGGTATATTAACTGATATCCTCCTCTTTGCCCCCTGACAGCTTTCCTTTATTGTTTCTTTAAACAGTCTTATTGGTGCTGAAGGTTGTCTCCTATGTACCATTTCATAAAGAGCTGGGCTAAGGGAGTAGATATTGCATCCTCAGGCTTCATTGCAGTAAGAAAACTGGAACAACTGAGGGCAAAAATCTAAAATAAGAAAGTTCAGGCCCCATTAATGTTTGCCCTGCAGTTCTGTGTAACATTCTGATTCCTTTCAATCTGTCCTTTGCGAAGTCTAAAAGCTTCCAGAATCAGTTGAAGTGGGAGGCTGTATTGGTTCGCACAAGAATAGTGCAGGTTATACCTCATCAGTTGTTGGACATTTTGCACACATCCACATCCAAAGAATAGCTCACCTAATTAAGGCAGCCCCTTAGGACTTACCGAGAGTATCTGTCAGGTACCAGCTGTTGTTAGGATAGAATATGAGATCAATGTATCTTCACTCTCAGCAGGTACTGCATTCTTTAAATGAGACAGACGTGACTGAAAGGTTTGGAAAGATCAATCCAGAATGCCCAGTTCATGAAAGAATCTTTTCTGGTTGTGAGGGTTTATGTATATGTTTGGATTTTTTGTTCTGAAGTATCTCAGATTTTTCTTTTGCCATCCTGCTTCCAGAATTAGAATCACTTCCTTCTCTGTATGACAGAGCAGCCTGCCTGACAGCACAGAGGCTGAGGCTCTACTTGAACACTGCTTTCCACAATCCAGGATAATGAGGGATGGAGGCATATTACAAGCCTCAGTATGCTCCTCAGCCTTACCGACTGAGCAAAATCCAAAACGGTCACTGCAGCATTCAGGTCTCTGGATCTGGAAGGCAGAGGAATTGCTGGCTGTCAGGATGTCTCAATTTATCTCACAGTACATCCAGTATTTTAACTAGTACATGAAATTTCTTGTAGTTGAAAAACCACTGTCAATTTGGAGTCCTACATTTAGGTTTAACAGAAGCTTTGTTTTTGATAGCACTTTATGGAAACAGGAAATAAAAAATCACTACTCTTCAGCAGGAAATTTTACTAGCACTCACAAAGCTCCATCAAAATCCTTTTGCTTTTATTCATGGTCATAAAAGGTCAGCAAATGAAGTGACTTCTGTCTTTTTCCATCTATCCCAAACAGAGCTATGGGCATTAAGGCTTCAATACTGAGTTTGGGAACCCAACTTAAGCACCATCAAACAGAAGGCAGATATAGAGACAAATTAGCATTTAAATATTCTAGAATTTGGGAAGAATACAAAATTTTCAGTGTTTCTCATTTTTTATGAAAGGACTAATAAAATAGAAACTTGACCACTACATTTTAGTAAGACAGCAATTTGAACACATTTACTGTATCAGGAAACAACATTGCTGTCAAGCTGGTGTTACCAACATCTGAAGTCTCAGCTCTTCATCTACCACATCTGGCAAGCACTGACAGCTGGCTTACATGAACTCACTAATCAATTATTCATAATTCACTTGCTCTTTGAAGAATGATTGCATCAGTCAATAGATTTACTCAGGACAGAAAAGAGCAGAAATAAAACTTTCTGCTCAAATGAGCTTGGGTTCCGTAGCAAATGCACTCCTTCCTATTTTTGCCTTAAGCAAAAAGTACTCAGGTATCCTGGCACTTTGACCTTGCTGAGCTAATGCTGTTCCTCAGAGCAAAGGTAAATGAGAAACTTCTGTTGTTTCAGAGCAGAGGAATTGTCCACCCTCCCAAATCATCTCTTCCAATATTTCTCACTGATACAAGCGTTCATCTTTTCTTTACAAAAATGAGAGTCTAACAGATAGCAGAATGATTCTGGTCTCAGACAGACCCTTTGGGGCTTTGTGTAAATGTCCTGCATGTAAGTCTGGATTGTTCATCAGAGGAGAGAAAGCTGCAGCTTTCCATCGGCCGCATCAGAGTGGGTCTCTGAGCCTTTTTCCACTTCCTAGCAAGGTGTGCACAGTTCTTCTGTTTTCTAATTGTGCCTTGTTTATGTTCCTTGTGAGTTTATTGTGAATTTTTGCATCTGCCATTTGTGTGGCTTTTCTCTCTATCATTCAGCTCTCTTTTTTAGAGCTATCCACATTAGTTCCAAGATCTCTTTCCAGAATACATCCAAAAGACTGATTTGATTTTTGAATAGATATTTCCCCATGCCCTTTTCAATTGAATCTCATCTGACATATTATTGTTTGCTTAGTCTATATTTCACAAAATATTTCACTTCTATATTTCACAAAATACTTCTATATTTCAAGGTTAATATTTGGGTTTAATACTTCATTATCAACAGTCTTTTTTTATTGCACTGTTCATCCATTTCTCCGGGTGACTAAGTATATTGGGCAGCCCACATTCTGGCACAGATTCTTGGGGAACCTCCTTTGGACAACTCTACATTGTGGCAACATGATCATTTGTTGCTGCCTTTTATTACACAATAATTATCCCTTTTAATGCCTCCTATGAATAATAATTCTTTATTATTTATTAATTAATATTAATTATTATTAATCTGTAATGACCACTTTAATTCCATGGCACATAGTTTCTTTAAGAGCATGTATTGTGCAAGAAAGGTCATGAATAAAAGTATTACAGTATATGAAATCTATCCCCCTTTAAATTATTTTTAATTAGTAAACTGTACTTTGAATCTGTGATACGGAATCTTTAAACAACTTTCTTTATACCTGAAAATGTTATCCCTTTGGTTGCTTGTTTTAATTCATATTTAAAACTTTATCATTTTAATATAATACCCTCTTTGAATCTAAGCACTACACAGACATTTTTTTGCAGCCTTTTTAGTTCCATGAAGGATACTGAACTTTTGGTCACTGTTAGTCACCAATGTAGAGAAGTAGCTTGGTAGAGACATTCTGAATCAGAGGCTGCTTGCTGCTCAGGGCTAAGTGAAATGGCACTTTGTCCCTCTGGGGTTCTTTGACTACCTCTTCCAAGAAACACTCAGAAAATCTCTTAAATGCAACCTTGGGTCACAACTTGGAGCAATTGAAATTCCCATTTTTATGGAGTTTTCTGTCTCTGCAGTCTTGCAAATACTGCAAATGGAGTTTAGTCATTCTAAGTATTGTCACCATATTGAATGGCTTTAGTCTGGCATTTTTCCTGTGTAGGCAGGAAATTATTTGTGGTACAATTAACTCCTAGTTTTCTGTAACATGTATCGCTACTTCTTCTCCCATGGTTTTCCTTTGTTATTGCAACATTAAGTTGTACCTAGAGATGATGGTAAGAAAACCCTTAAAAATGTGACAGATCAAAGCTGCTGTAATTTCTCATGTAGGTTAAATAAACAAGAACTGACTCTCAGTTTAGCACTACATAGCTAGTTAAATTTCTGGTTTTTTATTAGAGGCAAACCTCCAAGTCTTTTGAGACATAATGTTCTAGTGTCATGACATTCAAGCTGCTTGGTTCCTAAGCAGTGTGTTGTAAATAGCCTGAAATGAACTATTTTGTTTTTTGTGATTGGGGTGGGGGGGAAGGGGATGCTTTTTGGTTTTTTTTTTGGTTTTGTGGTTTTTGGGAGAGGCGTTAGCATTGTTAATTTGTATGTTTTGTTAACAATATGGGAGCAGTAATAAAATGTCTCTGTGGTTAGATATACTGGAATATGCAACTTGCAATCCTACCTACTTCTCTTTTCAAACACAAAAGATGCAGCGACCAGTGTACCTTATCCTTAGCTGGTTATGGCTGTAAACACAATTTCAGTAACATAATTCACCATCCATTAAAAGTCTAAAGTAAAAAAAAAAAAAAACCTGAACAAAGTTTTGCTTGGTATGGATGATTTGTGTGCAAGTTCTTTGCTGATAATGCCTGAAGTTTGATGTGGATGAATAATGCAGATGAGAGTTTCATGCATGAAAAGTTGGTGTTTCTCTTGCTGCATCATAAACACACTGCTGTTTCTGATTAGGTTAGAATCAAAATGTAAATAGCTCCTGCTGTGACTAGGGATATTTAAATTGCCCTATCCAGAACATTTATTTTCGTGAATCAAACAACTGAAGAAAGGAAGGTTGGGAATTTTCATAAGTTCTCAATGCCAGGTAAGCCCGTCTCAATACCAAAGTCAATGATGAAACCTCCATTATTTTCAGTTACTGTGACTATGTTGAAACGTAAACCTCAGAAGCCTTTTTCCCATAGGAAAACTGTGAAATAGACTTGTATATAAGTGCCAAATGCAAAGTTAGTGTTTATAGGATAACCGTTTGCTGTTTAAAGGAAACCTTTCTTATTTCCATGACAGCTGAACTTTGTCCAGTTATCTCATTAAGTATCGCTGCCTTCCGTTAAGTGTCCAGGTTGCTGAGGAGTGACATAATTAGTTTATGACAGCTGTGTGAAGGTTTTGTACAAAAGAGTGTTCTAAACAAATGAATACAAGTTTTGGAAAATAATTTATTAACAATTAATTTCATAATAAAGAGTGTCCTGCTGATAATCTGAATCATTATATTTAAAAAGAATTTGAGTCTGCTCTTGTTACTGCATAACTTAAAACCAATTGTACTGAGTATATGAAGACCTTAATTCTAAATTGCCAGATTGTATTACTTTCAGGTTGCATTTAAGAGAAAATATAGGAAGGAGAGAGCAGTTCTTCTGTCCCTCTGCTCTGCCCAAACCGGCATCACTCAAACCATTCCTGTTAGTTACTTTTCTAAAAACCTTCAAGTTTAGAGTCTGAACAGCCTTACTCTTGGGGTGTGTTTCCCTGTTCCCTGTCGGATGTGCCTGTGATGTTTCAGCTGTTCAGGTCCATGCAAACAGCCACACTGAATTAGGTTCATGATCCCAGTTATCTTCTACCCTGTTACAACAGCGACTGCCTCCAGATGCTTCAGGAGGCAATGAGGTAGAAGATGTAGAGATCTGAGGTGATATGCCTGTTCTGGATTATCTGATACATAAATAAGTGTCCCATGGGCCCTAATGCATGAAATGTAATCTTTCTTCCAAAATTTGTTAGCATTGCAAATTGAATATTCTTGCTAGCTTTATATACTTCTGGCTATGCCATTGTTTTTTGTCTGTTAGAGCTCTGTAGCAGTAAGTGTCATAATTTGTTTACACATTGTGTGAAAAGTTATTTCCTTTTAACCTTAAATTTGTTGTCTTTCAGTTCCATTGTTTTGTGTGTTAGCCAATATGGAAAAAAAGCTCTCAACATGCCTTCTCTGGAGTATTCATTATTTCCTTTCAAATGATATTTCCCTCAATCTTCCCATAAACCCTAGTTATTTTGCAATTCTTTTTAAGATGATGCCACTGTTATTGCACACAATATTTGAAGGAAACCCACAATGCTGCTTATTTATACAATGGAATTCTAATAATTTCCCTGCTGTTTTTCATCCCTGTTCATATTCATGTTAGCAACTTGTTTACTTTTTTTGGGTTTTTGACTGCAGCCAACTTGGAATTGAAATGATAATTGAGTTATTCTGCTTCAAACAGAATGTGCTTGAGGTGGATTGGAGGTTTCATTTCCATTGTTGAACCCCAAACTGAGTGTTTTATTAGGTTTTTGTGTTGGTGGTGAAAGATACATGCATGACCATATTGTTTATTTTAAATCATACTCCTCTGCTGGACATTTAATTATAACAATACTACTTTTTAATGGGCTTTTTTCAAGAACTTTGGCCATACTGTTGTGAAATTTTATTTAGAGTTGAACTCAATATATTGATATTTACATTCACCCTAGTTCTAGTCTTTACTCTGTTTTCCATTTTTTATTGCATATATCCATTTATTTCATGCCCCTTTGGAGATTCTTTCCTCAATCATTTTTCTCCATTTGAACAGCTGAAAAAGCTAAATAAAGACTATTCAAGTAGAAGGTAGTGTGTGCTGCTAGTTTGCCTTTGCAAAATAATTGTGTGTACCTTGATGAAGTAGGCCTTTAAAGTACTCTCTAATTCTTTGAGATATAATTGTTTTGAAGTAATTTATTTTTATTCATTCGAGACATGATTTTTTTTTCTTTATTTTCTATTCTAGACACAAGGGCTATAGCTGTCACTGCAACTTGAATATTTAAAATATTCTAGTTTTCACACTAATAAATGATGAACCTTAAAGAGGGGTGTGCTTGCTTAAATGAGCTTACAGGTCAGACCTCACCTTTCACATTAAATTCTCATCAAATTAACTCAATTTAAAATGATAGACAGAGCTATCTAAAAATGATAGAGCTAGCAAAAGGTTTTAAGAACAAGATTCTGAAGCTATTCTTGTTTCACTGAACATGTCTCAGGAATGGTTGCCACAAACTAAGGCTCTTTAGGGAGCTGATAATTATTCTTCCTCTTACGTCTCTTGTGGTTTCTTCATTCTATCTACCTTACTTAATAGCATTCACTTAGAAAGATGTACAGCAAAACTCAAAATATCAGGTTCAAACTTAATCACAAGAAGCTGATGTGACTTATAAAATGTTTTTTGCGAGTTTATAAGTTATTTCTCCCCATTCTAGTGAAGTACAAATTAATTTTCAGCTGAAGGCCTTAATGGGTAAGAATAATTTATACTGACTGCCACAAGAACATTTTTGTTAATTGAATGCTGTCTAAGAGCATTACATGGTATGTTTTTGCAGACATTGATGAATGTGGAACTGGAAGGCATAGCTGTGCCAATGACACTATTTGCTTTAACCTGGATGGTGGGTATGACTGTCGGTGTCCCCATGGCAAGAACTGCACAGGAGACTGTATCCATGAAGGCAAAATCAAGCACAATGGTCAGATTTGGGTGCTGGAGAATGACAGATGCTCAGTCTGCTCATGCCAGGTCAGTGCAAATGGTTCTGCAAGGTGGTGGTAGGGATGAAGGGCAGAGCATCATGATTCAAGTGAAATTCCTGTTTTAGCTTCCTTCTCAGATGCCTGTGTGGAGCTACAGAAAGTAAAATCACATATTACATAGGGTTTTAGGGATAGCTTCTCTCTCCAATCTACATAAGCAAAACATTCACTGGAAGTTTGTTATATGATACTGGGAGAAGGATGATAGCACTGTTTTGTTAGCAGAGATGCCACCTGTGTTCTCTGGGTGGGTGTAACAGCATTTTCATGTAAATAAACTGTCTAGACACCTATTGGGGTTGGAGATTGATGCCAACATCTCTAGCAGATGGCTATAAATAGAAGTAGGTTCTGTGTCTGCAGAATGTGAGAAGTTTGGTCCCAAGCTAAATGCTGATGGAGAATGAAGGCCCAATACACTGCTGACAGGATCCTGAGCACTTCAGCAGCTTGACTTTCATGTACAGGGCTTGGTTTCAGATCACCTATCATCTTCCTATGTGAATAGTTACAGAAGAGGGGGGTTGATCATTGTTGACACCCTCAAATCTGTTATTCAATAATCTGGTGGTATTCTATGATCTGGAAGTTTAAAGCAAGATTCAGCTGGCATCTTTATGAGAATGACAAACTTAGTGCAATCCATTAAAATCTAACCCTTGGGAAAGACAAACTTGGGTTTCACCACCTCAGAGGAGAGCTGCCTGAAGATTGGTTGAATGAAGAATGTATATAAAACAACAGGGAAGCTTTATGGTATTTACTGAGTGTGTATTGGGGTTTCTGGCTGGGTTTGAATTGTATTTTGACAAAGATACTGTGTAGTGGAAAACTTGTGAGCTGCTAGTGGCCTAGAATCATGGTAAAAAATCACATTTTGGCTGGAGTATGGCTAGAGTTGTGCACATTTCTGCCACCGCTGTATGTCTCTCTTCTGAAAACAGAATGGGTATGTGATGTGCCGGCGAATGGTCTGTGACTGCCAAAATCCCACCGTTGACCTCTTTTGCTGTCCTGAGTGTGACCCAAGGCTCAGCAGTCAATGTTTACATCAGAGTGGGGAGCTTTCTTATAACAGTGGTGATTCCTGGATACAGAACTGTCAGCAGTGCCGCTGTCTGGTAAGGCTCCTGATACAGCAGCAAGGAAAAGAAGGAAAACCAATATGAGATATTCTATCTGTGAATATTTTCATTTTCACACATTAGCATCCACTTAATTTCCCCTGAAGTACAAGTATAATCAAAATCTGGTTGCCTGAATTTTTGTCAGCATTGTCAAGTTCCTGTCAAAAATACATTTTGACACAATAGGCATATGTAAATTACTTAATCATGAAGATGTTTTCAGCAGAGTGGAGGTCATTTGGATATGGCACCTACACAGCAACACTTGTGTTCACTCATTCACAGACTGATGAAGTTCTATAAGAAAATTCTACTTATGTATTTATTATCACAGCTGTTAATTTCAAGGGTGCTGGTAAATTAAACTTACTTATTCATTTGGACATTCTGAGTAACAGAAAATAATAAGACTTTGTGCATTTTTCAAAACAGTGAAATGAGGTTTGAAAAAAACACACATCTGTTAAAGATTGCAGTCTTTTTCCTAGGCATGTATTTCAGAGTCTGAGCAAAAACTATTCTGCATAATGCTGCTCAGGAAGTTTCCATGACAGAGAAAATCCCAAGATAAAAACAACTTGCTTTTATCACAGGTTGTCTCTGAATATAAAGGCTAGTCCATGTAGCAGCTTTGGCTTGTCAGGGTATCATGAATAACAGCCAGAAGCTCATTTCTGTAGACTGTGCTTTCAGTGTTACCACTGCTAAAATCCAATGAAATAGATTACCATGTGCTTCATTAAGTGTCTTAAAAATAAAATTAAATTTAAAAAAGCCCCCTACAATTTAGCATCTTAATAGACGTTTCTTTTTTTTCAAGATGCTACTTCTGTAGCAAAAGTCTGCTTTTATTCAGTGGTTTTGGATTTTTTTGGGTGACAAAGTACTGTCTACTCCTTGTACTGTCCATCCCCGCAAAAAATAGATTGAAGTATCAAGATCAGTGACTAGATTAAAAGATTGCTTTCATTCTTATTATCATGCAATTCAAAGAGAAGAAAATTGACCCAGATGAGAATTTTGTAAAAGAATAACTTCACAATACTTTCTGCAACAAGTGGAGGAAATTTGGAGCTATGACAAGTGTCTGTGATGTTTTTTTCAGCTTCTGCTCTGAAGATAGTGAACGCCTCATTCTCAAAATCTTAGATACACTTTTTCTGAATAAACTGATTTCCTAGGGCCAAGTGATGTTCTTTTTACCTCCCTTAAGTCCAGACTGTTCAATCTGTTCTTTATTCTTGAGCAGAATAAATAAATTGGAGGTCAGAGATGGACCAGCTACAAAAAAAAAAAAAAAAAAAAAAAAAAAAAAAAAGTAGTGCATTAATGACTTCAGTGAAGTCTTTTCTGTGACCAATAGATCTGCATCTTTGGCCCTTGTCCAGAGTGAAGAGAAGCTGATTCCAGCTTCTAGTAACTGATATGATTCATTAAACATCTTTAGATTTGTGTTCAGGGATACAGTAACTTCCCCTAAGGATATGTTGGCCTAACACAAGACTCTGCTCAGACCTTTTCTTACACTGACTGTTCTAAACCCACCATGCAGAAGGTGTGATAAAATTTGGAACTTCAAGTAGCCTGATCATAATATGCTAAGTGGATGGTAAGTGGGTGGAGGTCCTCTCAGTGAAAACAAGGTGGTGTTCCCTGTTACACTGGGCTGCTGGTAGCTTGACCTTTAATCCAGCCAATGCATTTGTAACCATGGCAAACATAAATTTGAGGGCTTTCTGTGGCAAGCCAACAGTCCAAACTGTAAGCAAGAGCTAGGTGAAACTGGAGGTTTTGGCTCACTTTTGCAGTGCAGTCATGTTACAACTGCTGTCACTTGCAGAAGTAGGGCCTCACAAGGACAGATCCATATCCTGTATTGCATAATTTCTGTGACTGTAACCATAAAAATGTATAACATTTTTCAGCTGTAGCTTGATGGAGAGTGTACTGAAATAAGTTGAGTCTAACATACTTCCTGAATGGCATGCAGGAAAAGAAATCTGATCAGCTGTGTGTCCCACAGTCAGTGAATATCAGTGTTTTCTATGCTGAATTCTGAGCAGGACCAGATGGGACAAAATAGCCTGCTAGGAAACATAATGCTGATTCAGAGGAATGGGTGAGAAACAAAATAAGAGCTAATAAGAATATCTTGTTCTTTCTGAAAACAGCAAGGAGAAGTTGACTGCTGGCCCTTGCCGTGCCCAGAAGTGGACTGTGAATTCAGTGTCCTCCCCGAGAACGAGTGCTGCCCACGCTGTGTCTCTGACCCCTGCCAAGCAGACACCATTCGCAATGACATCACTAAAACATGTCTGGATGAAACCAATGTCATTCGCTTCACTGGATCTTCTTGGATTAAGCATGGCACAGAGTGCACCCTCTGCCAGTGCAAGGTAAAAGTTATAAAGATGAAGCTGAGATGCTTCTTCCCAGCTTGTTCTGTGGCACATAAATATTAATGCACTGAGTCCAGTCAGTGAACAGTTGGTGTCTACACTTGTTTTAAAGCATCAGAGATGACAGTAAAAGTGTTCAGCTTAGTTAACTGTACTCTTGCATGTGCTAGAAGCATGGTGTGATGTGCTATCAAGTCAGAAGCAAGGCAACAGCCCATGAGGCAGAGTGCTGTGGACACAGTACTGGGCTTTGCTTTTCCACCGGGATAGCTCTATCCAATTTGATCATGGAGCTCCAAGCTCCGTGCTGTCCTGGCAACATGCAAATATGGGTATGTAAGCCTAGACTTTGCACAAGAAATTTGTTCAGTGTGATAATATAGTGCTACTGGAACTGATTGAATTGCTTTTTGAGAATAGTAATTGTTTTCAGAATAAAAGGACTAGGTATATAGTTACATAGCTTTTGTACTTTAAAATTAATCAATGTGTCTAGAACATTTACTGGTTTTGTAGTCAAAGAAATTCATTGTCTGAGAAGAAAAATTAATGGCTTTGGGCATATGTGAATTCTGGCATCTCTTTTTGAGGATGAAAATAAAAAGGGCTTAACATATGAGTTTCTATTCAAAAGAAGCCATAAAGTGAACAGTTTCTTCTGCCACCCGATACTGAAGAGTGATGTTTCCACAGTAGCCAAGGAGAGAGACACAGCAGGATTCATGCATAGTTCTTTAATTATTACTGAAATCTACTGTTGAATTTGGGCTTTATTCTATGTTCTTCCCAAGCAAGATGCTTCCCAAACTCTAACGCATGATACAATTAACGACTTTGAAAAGGTACTCATAAAAAATAATCTGTCTTCAACTCCTCCTTATGTGAGAATTCTGTGTGATAAAGCATTACTTTCTTCTTCCACTTTGCTTGATTCAATACTCTGTGCAATAGGTGCTGCTGTCGAGACAAAGTCCTTTCTCAAGGGCAGTGGTATGCACCAAATAAGTGTCAGCATTTGTCTTGATGTCAGAACAGGCCAGTGGTTAAAAGAAAATGCTGTGATGTGACAGACTGGCTAATGGTTGGAAAGCCAGCTGCTGCCCAAAGGATATTGAAACAGGCTTAGAGGCAGAAACCTGAACTTTTGGGGTCCATAGCTGGTGCTATACACCAGCTCCAATGCTAGAAGTTACTTTTTGTGTGGGCAAGTTGCTTAGATTCTTATTCGTCTAGCTCCCCATCTGTAAAAGAAATTGTTGTGTGTGGCTCTTCCCTAAAGCCCTTTCGAGACTCAGTGATGGGAAATGTGCTCTTGTCATACTGCTAATCAGTGGCAGTGCAGAAGGCATGTGTCAGTTCTGATGATGGCCACCTAAGTACTGCTCCCATCTGGCCTTCTGTGTTAAGCAAAGACTGAACCTTAAGCACTGACTGATTGATATTCAGTATAAACACATACACAGGCTAATCAAATGCACTGCTGCATTGTGAACATAGTGAGGATTAAAACAGATACTCTGCCAACCTCCATAGTTTTAATGACTCAGGTGTGAATCTTCATAAGAAAGATGAGGTACCACTTTGCCCCTAAGCAAGCCAAATCTTACTCAATTCTCTTTACAGAGCAGTGTTCATTCTGAAATACACTATCTGCTCATATTGCCAGCATTTTAGCATTGCAGCTCTGGATGCAAGCAGCCCACTCCCTCCAGATCAGGATAATTGTGTGCCCAGTTTATACAGTGCTCCTTCTCATTTCATCCTGGGTCACCCTACTCTTCTCTTGTAAAGCATCTCATGAAAGGTCAACACTCCAGTCTAAGCCTCTCTAAACAAGCTATAGCAAAATAGGTCTACACAAATCCTTTAAGAATTTAGAAACCTGGGCATCAGCTAAAGCAGACTTAGCCACAAAAACATTTCTAATCACAAGTAAAGAAGGGGGAGAGTAGGATTGTAACCTCCTGTAACAGGAATGAAAAAAAATGCTTGAATTATTCAGTCCTTGGTCTTCAATAAGTCCTGTCAGTTTAGCCAATTGAATGTATTTGTACTAATTTATAAATAATTCTCAGGGGCTTTTTTTGTATTGTAAGAATCAGACTTAAGAAAAGAAGTAGTAGAGATGCAGAAATCTTTTTCTCCAGTATTTTAATGATGTCCATAGGCAATCTGTTCCCTTAATTTCCCTTAATATTCTCACAAGAATGTCTGGACTATCTGGAAAAAGTTTATAGATTAATGTTTGCTGGTGTTACAGCCAGGATGCATGAAGTTGAAGCATTCAGGGCTAAATAAAACCCAGAGTCCCTTCTGCCTGATCTGAATAAAATTCCCGAGTGCCTTGTCTTGTTCAACAGCTTTATGTATTTGAGCAGATGCCTGACACCTTTATGTTAGTAGCATTCCTTCCACTGATCTCAGCTTCTTTCAGTTTGGCTGTTGTAGCTCTGGGACACAGACCACAACAAGCCAAGCAATTAGAGGAATCATAATAGCCTGTTCCCTCGGGCAACATAAGGACATGAGGACAATGTCATGAATCTGATCCAAGTGCATGTTTTGTATTTTACAAATCTGTACGTTCAAACCTGATGGGTGTTTGCAAACAGCTGAGCTTGTTAAATTTCCTTGTTTTGTACAAAATGCAAATGGTTTCAATTCTTCTTTCTGTTTTTCCATCCTTTAGAATGGCCACGTCTGTTGTTCAGTGGATCCACAGTGCCTTCAGGAACTGTGACACCAACAACTATCTCTCACAAGCAGTTTCTGGATAAAGAATTTTCCTTCACAAAAATAGACCTTTAGACCAAAAATTGTTCAGAATTAAAACTAAAATTAGGTTGGTTTTGTCTATCCAAAGTGCAGATACGTGATGAACTCAGTTACCAGAATCAGAGTGAAATTTATGGGACTCAAGAAAAGCTCAGATGTGTAAACCTTTGTATGAAGTTAGGCCCAAATCTTCTGGCTATTTGTCTGTCTGGCATCCTTGTGCAGAATGTTTAGGTTAGTGTAAAGTGACACATTGTAATGCTGTACATAATGATGTCAAGATCTAAAATCAACTAGGAGCTCTTAGGGTCTTCCGAAGCTTTGAGAGTCCAATGCTTGACCAGATGCTGCAGATCTACCTAATCATATTTGGAACTGCACAAATGTGTTTGATTGCTTAATGCAGAACTTAGCAGATGTTTGAGTAAAAGGATGAAGCCTTCAGGAATAATGAACCTAGCAGCTAAGACGTGATATGTACAGTATGTGCGCTGAAAAAAAAAAAAAAAGAAGTTATCGTAAAAAACAAAAAAACAAAAGAGAAAAAAAACCAAAAAAAAAGAAAAAGAAAACCCGTGATGCACAGGCATGGCTTCTTAATGTTTTCTGATGGGAAAAGTCATCAATATTTCCTTGTTTTACTGCACTTACTATTATTTCTTGATTGACTTTGTTCAGTATAAGCTCGTTATTGTGCAAATTTAAATAAATATTTCTCTTACCTTAAGTTTCTGTTTGTGCCATCTTCCCTTTTCAAGGACATAATTTTCACGTGTGCTGTTGCTTCGTCGTCTTCTTCTTCTTTGCCAGCATTCCTGGGCATCTGGACAATACAGGTGATGCACTGCCCATCTGGCTCCTCTACATGTGGGAGTTTATGCCCAGCACAGCCTTATGCCTGTCATGTCTTACCTTTGTTCAGATACACATAAGTAACTTCATGCATCTGAGTCATTACAGTGGATTAAAAATCAAATTCACATGCCTAAAGATCAGACCCTATGTGCCAGTGGGGTGTTGTCACCCAGAGATGGTAGAGACCATTTGTGTGTGACTTGCATCTGTTCAGATTTACAGGGGATCTTCTCCAAATTCCTGCTCTCTCCAGCTGCCATGGGTTGGTTTGTCTTCCATAAGCTCTGCAGCTGTTTTTGCTGTTTGTGTGAAGTATCTTAATGCATGGGGATTACTTCAGTATGTAAACCCTATTGTCACTACTGTTCTGTTGGGACAGTAAATAAAGGAGGCTATGTGACCAAAGCTATGTTATTCTCAAAGGGAAATAAAGAATAAAGCAATGGTTACAAATTGCAGGCTGAAAAGGCTGAATTTGTAAAGAATTCATCAAGAACAGTGGTGGCAAAACAAGAGAGGAGGGAGATGCCCAAGATGACAGCATTCTTTAGATACTTCTTTAGTACTTGTATTATTTTCAAATTGCCTTGCTGCTCTTCAGCATCTCTCCTACAAGTTCACTAGATTGTCATGAAACCTGGATAGGCAAAACTTCCTTTAATATTACTCCTGTGTGATATGAATTTACAAGGGAAATCCATGTAGGTGGTTGTACAAAACAGAACTATTTCCGGCACAGAGATGCTGCTTCAGTTTCACATACTGGAGGAGATCAAAGGAAACTCATGTAACCCCATGTACCACTCAAACCCTTGTGTCCATTGAGGACTGGATGGTTTTGGATTGGGAGATACAAGAGACACTAGGCCACTGAATGCTAATAGGATAAACAAGCCCAAGAAACTAAAAATCTGAAAAAACCCCCCAAACCACTTCAAGTGGATATTTTACATTCAACTGTTAAAGTTGTGTAGATTTTCAGACCAAATAAAACCTTTTCCTCATCTAGTCCATAAATAACAGGTATTCAAGGGGGCTTTTTGTGTTTTGTCCTATTCCTGGCAAGCTGTAATCACAATTTTTAAAGGTGAGAGTTAGCTCCCCTAAAACCAAGTTTCTCTCTCTGCAAAGTTTTCTTGCCTGCTAGTAATTGTCGGGAGGTCATGTTTTCTCCTCAGACTCTGAGGCACATCTCCAGTGGATTTCATGAGCAGCTGCATGCCTGATTCTGAGAAAAGGTTTTGCAGAAGTTTATTACCCTCTAAGAACTGCACTTCTGTTTCATTCAAGAATAGGTACAAGGTAGACATAGAAAATGCATGAAGGCTGTAAGTGTCCCTATTTTGGCAATGGATAAAAAAGTTGCAGGTGAGGCAAGTATCTCTGTCCTTAATCTGGTTCTGTGTATCCTCTGACATTGGTTTCAGAGCTGTGACAAATATGAGAACTGTAAGGAAAATTAACTCCAGCATTTTTTCAGTCCTTTCTCTAATAGAATAATGCTGGTGTTTAATACCAGCTTTTAATCAAAACTGAAATGGTGTATAGATGAAAAACAAACATTCCTTTTTTTTTTGTTGCCTACCCTGACCTGAGTGCTGGAGGATCTTTCTACTATTGTAGGATTGTGAAGCACAGTGCAGTACACTAATAGGCTAAGAAGCCAAAAATTGAGACATAAGGTAATAGTTAACACTTGAATCTGATCTCTAAGGAGAGACACTCAGTGTTGCACATATGTAAAGAGCAGAATTCATGCTACTGAACAAAGCTGGAAGTCTCTACTAAAAATAAAAAGAGAATGGGTTCAGTGAATATTGTCTAATTTATCAATGTTTAAGGTTACAAATCAGTTGGGAGTTCCTCTAAAGGTCAGCAAACTCCAAGGAGACATATCAGTGACCCTCATTTTCATTCCTCTTCATCCCCTCTTCCCCATCTCCCTCCTGTTCAGCCCAGCCAGCAATTAGTATCTCATGTTTTTAATTTTCCTTGAGAAGTAAATTTAATTATTATTAAAAATTGATGTCTAATTTCCAAACCTAAATTATCTGTTAGACAATATAGTTCACAAAAAAAAACCCAACCACTTCTGAATGATGCAGGTACATTGTGCTCTCTTACTGGCCTTTCATTATTGATGCAGTGTTTGCTGTACCAAAATTCAATAACTTCAATAAAGGAATTGTCACCTCTTTGCAGAGTAATTGCCCTAAGTTAATAGACCTACAGATACAATGGCAGAGATGTCTTCAGTTACAATGCTGAATTCAGTGCTGTGGTGACACAGGTTGCCAAAATGCAGCAGCATTGTAAAACTGTTGAAAAGAGACCTAACTGTGCACCTGCGAGTTTCTGGTTCTCACAAATTTACTGGGGGCAATACTAGCCGTTGCATTTTTATTGGATTCCTGAAAGTGTGTGTTTAGGCAGGGAGGGCTGTAAAAGTGCCCTCCTTAATTTCCAGCATAGGATCTTGCCATTAACTCCATTGGCCTAGAGCAGGGTCATCCTGGGTCACCCCTGAGAGGCACAATTTCCTGAGCCACATTTGAGCTGGCTTCAAATGCAGGATGTGTATGCAGTAGGATCTCCTCCTCCACAGATTCTCCAAAGTGAAGGAGGGTCGCACTGCAGCAAATGGCAGTGCTGAGCTCACATGCCCTCTCAACAGGAGGGAACTCCCTTGATTTTGCAGATAAAAATAGCAGTAGCTTTAAAGTAGGGCTCTGTTAGTTATTTTTTAATAGTGTAACTTACTCACAGGCAAATGCAGTTTTACTTGTCCCCAAAGCAGTTAATAATTTAAGCTAAAATTCACTAGCTAGCTTTTGCCAAGTCTGTAAAGAAAATGTTTCAGAGTAATACAAATAAGAAGACTGGAGCAGCTCTGGCATCTCCTGAGTGGATGGCCTGTGTCACTTCTTCACCTGTGTCTTCTTCTGCACTGGTAAAAAGCTCACTGCAGTCGTGTCCTCTACCCAGGTCACAGTCATATTCACCAAGTCACAATCTTGGCTGTGTCTCCTGTTGCTGTTTTATTTTCCATTTAAAAAATTAAAAACTTCTTGTTGCTTTAGCAGAGTGGCCAAACCTCTGTCCTGGGAGTGTACAAAGTGTACCACTGGATTTTTTAGTAAGGAGAAGCATTTTAGAGAGGGTCTGAAAAGAAAAAGGCAGTGTTAAAAGCTGGTTTTCATATCTCTGTGGCTGTTTATCAACCGTGTGAATGGCCACTAGCATGTCAGTGTATTTCACCTTTTTCTTTTTGTCAGTAAGATTCTAATGCAAAATGATAAAAATAAAAAATCAACTGTTGAAATGAATTACTCATCTAGGTCTGCACTAATCAGAATTTTCTTATTGCCAGAATTTATGCAGTCTGTAAAATACCAAACAGGAATTTTTTACTGTAGCAGGAGATTGGCAACCCTGTATCCTATTAATCTGTTTGTAGATTACTTCTCTAACTTCAAACTCTAACTACTACAAACCATAACAATCTATTGATCACGTAATATTTCATCCATAAGACAGCCAAACTCAGTAACTATGCTTCATCTTAAAATTTGTTTATTCAGTAATCTCATGTTACCATTTAAGACTTCAAATGTAACTCTCAGTATGTCATTTATGTATCAGCAGTATTGCTTGGAACTATAAAATAAAATTGTTTAAGGGTTTATTTTAGGACTGAGTCATATACAAAAACCAAAATAACTAGATCTGCATCACTACAGGTAGACAGCAACCATCTAAATAGAACAGAAAGAAAGTAAAGACTCCTTAGCAATTTCATGGTGGGGAGGGAAATTTCATGGGGGGAGAGGGGAACAAAACCAAAAAAACAGCAATCCCACTGATGTTAACTTGGTCCTGTCCCTCTTTTAATAACTGCTGATCTGAACAAGTGGGATGCAGTTTTTGCATGGTTAACTTAGTTTTTGCAAAAATCTCCTTAGTTGATGATGCTTTTCAATATTTCATCTGACTGACTGAACCGCTGCCTTTTTCTGTTTATTTTCTTAGTGCCTTTGGTAAAAATGCAAAAAAACTAGGACCCTGCCAGTACAGGTTGGAACTGGCCCCCTGTGATGCAGGCACTGCACCACTGTTGGAGCATCCTGCCCCAAGGCAGCTGCGGGCACCAGGGCAGCTGAAGTGGGAGGAGTACCACCCTACCTAAAGATGTCTCTGTGCAATCCTGCTGGTTTTATCAGCTATCCCTAGTTGGGTGCTCCTTAAGCCGTGACCAGAATGACCCAGCTCAAGCTGATTCCTCTTGCAACCTTGCAAGGCAAAGCCTCCCTTTTTGGCTGCCATTTGTGGATCTTGCAAGGCACGTGGTTTGTCAGTGCAAAGAGATGTAGGGGTGGGATTGGTGCTGTCCCAAGAGCTCCCATGTCACCCCAACATGTGCAACCGATAGCTCAGGAAAGGTAAGGTCTGCCTGCAAGTCAGGAGCAAAAAGGTCTTGGTGTCTGGCAAGAAGTCTGGCCCTGTAATCATTTTCCAAGGCAAAAATTTGTGTTTGCCTCATTCGCAGGGGACAAATTGTGAGCATTCATAAACACGCCTCAAAGTGCAGTCCTCTCACTGCTTTGCTGATTCATGATCGTGCAGCTCTGCAGGACTTATCCCAGTCAGCTGAGGGCTAGCCCAGCTTTGGGGAGATGCCTGTGGATGCAGCTTTGCAGCTGGTGCTTGCATGGCCTGGGCTGGGCAGCTCCTCTTGCCCTGCCCACATGGGCAAACGGCTGGTGACAAATGGGTGTCAAAGTCCAGTTAATGAAGACAGTGTTAAAATTTGGTCTTGCAGACACTGCAGGTGACGAGCTGAGGGGGTAATATTAATATCACTTAAACGATCTTTTTAAAAATTTGTCTCTTTTTTCATTTAAAATGTCCATTGTGTAATAATTACATTTGATGGACCCTGATGCTCCTTTGAAAAACACAACACGTGAGAAAGAAATTATTCTTTCATCACTTGGTAGAGCTGAGTGGCTGCTCAGCTGCTGTTGCCTTCAAAGGAAAGAGAAATGCAACCCATGGAGCCTGTGGTCCCACCACAGCTCAGCAAAAACACACAGAGCACACTGCCCAGTGCGAGTGACACTGCCTGCCTGCCCTGGGCAGCCTCCAGCCTCAGCAGCAAGAGCACTCTCTTTGAACATCCCTGTCACTAGAATGGAAATGGTTTGTTGTTCCCACCCTCATCTCCTCCATGGCTAGCAGTATCAGTACCTGGCAGGTCACTTTCAGTGTAGGCTTCTGTCAGCATGGCTCCCATAATAGGTGATTTCATTCTCCCATGTTTTCAAACTTGCTTACATGGAATTTATCACTCCTTGGGCTAGAGATCACTCATGTTGGTTTAGAGGTTTCAGCTAGTGTTAACCATCCCTTTATAAAAACTAAAATATATGGATTCCCACTGTTCATTTTATACGTTCCTAATATACTGTACAGTTAAAGTAATTGAATTCAGATAGATTTTGAAGTCAAATTCTTTCTTTAGTCCTGGTTTTCACATTTCAGACTCATCTGTGTTTTCTATTACTTGGAAATTGAACAAAACCGAGTAAGTGGTTGCTGAAATTCTAATTAACTTTGTTTTCTTTTTGAATAAGGATTAAATCAGACCAAGATTCTACTTGTGGGTTTTTTAACAGAAGCAGCTTCCACAATCTGCAGCCCAGAAGGCCAGATTGCACCCTCACACTCACAGGTCTAATGTCTTGAATCCTCTTATACCAAAATTTAAAATGCTTCATCAATTCCCAGAAAAGCTATAGATGTTCAGACATTTATATGGCCCATTTAAGTGATCTTTTTGTTTCTTATATAGCAAGTTTTTGTCATTTGTGTAGCTTTCAAGTGATTTTTGTATGCTTCATGTATTTGAATTGCTTCTTGTGGGTAATATCCCTTTGCACATAAAGCTTCTCAGCTGTTGAATTTGATTTTTTTAGCTATTAGAATTTAAGGTTCATATATGAAATATATTCCTGAAATATATACACCTGGTCAGCAAAAGAAAACCCTAAAGAGCTGAATTTGGTCCAGTACACATAGTAATGAAGGCAAAACTGTGTTTGATTTAGTATTTGACATAGTTTCTGTTTTATTGTGTTCTTCAGCTGTGTTCCAGCAGGTTTGCATTAATCTACTTTATAAGTATAAACCTGGATTCTGAACAATCAATCAGTACAAGGTCAACTGCAGCTGTTGCCTGCCTGGTGTGAATCAAAACTTAAGACACATGGTGTCTTGCATGGGAGACAGAAGCTTTATGAGTTTCTGCAGTTTGCCAGGCTTTAGAGTAGCTAACTCCCCAAGACTCAGTCCCATTCACAAGGATCTTTGATATTTTGCCGATTAGTCTAAAAATACCATTTATTAGATACAGAAAATAACAAACATACAAACATAGAACCCATTGACATACATACACACACAATGAATGCATATTTGCAACATTATAAAGCTAAAATGCAATTATGGGGTAAAAGCTTGCTTGAACTATAAAAATAGTTTAAAAAAATGCAAGTTAAGAAATGCTTGCTTGAACTATGCTTGAGCTATAAAATAGATGAAAATGCAAGTTAAGAAAGGTACCTATAAGTTAGCCGGAATAATACAATTTAGGAAACCAATGATCTTACCAAATCCAATTTTGGAGCTGAGATGCATTAGTATCCTTACCCAATCCCACGAGAAGTAACCACAAAGCTGTGTCCAGACACCTGAGGAGAAAACTTTTCCTCACGCTCCAATGTCCATGTAGAAAAGCTTCTACCTTTCTGAGATTTCGTGGTGTTTTTATAGGGAAAAGAGTGTGGATTTGCGGTCACTTAAAAATTTTTCACATTCTCTCAGTGTCTCACCTTGACTTCCAGGTGCCAGTACTAGATAGCCAGGATTAAGCAATCAACCTAATCTGAGCCATTCATCTCTGGCCAGCGATCAGGGAGAGAGAGAGGAGGGGGAGGGGGGAGCATCCTGCCACACACGGACATTTGTAAGAAAATAGAGAAGCAGAGATTTCACTGTCACCAAAATGCTTTTCATGTTCAAAAATAAATATACGGAATGGTTCCAAGTGAATTAGGTAGTAAATTTTTTGCCAGATTTTGAGAGCAAGATCAGGGGAAAACATAGAGGTGAATTTATAGTGTATTTACTGAGTACTGTGCTGGTCTACACCAGAAAATCCTGAGATGGCACTGACTGAATAGAGCAGATATTGGTCAGTGGTTTAAAAATGTGTTGCTATGAACTAAATGAAGCAGTCACTGCTTGTGGTTGTGTAGCCACATCCTTTGTACTGTTTTGGTGTAAAAGTACCTAGTTCTGACAGGAACCTCCTGCCATGGAGACCTGGCAGCAGTAGGAGAGCTGGCACAGCTGCTGGCACAGCTGCTGTCCCTGACAGACATCAGGGAGTGGACCCAAGACCCAGAGAAGTCTGTGGAGATTTCCCCTCATCTTAGGACCCATGTCAAGGTCCAATTATTATGATTATTAGAGAGATGTCTCTGCCTGAATTAAAGTCCAAATGGACCATATGCAGAAGTCTATAAAAAGGATTTTATTTAATAGTAATGTGAGGTGGAGATAGAAAGAAATTGGAAAAAGGTGGAGCGTGGAGAGAGAGTGACGGAGAGATTAAGTGTAAAGTTATCACCACCCATGGATCCAGTAGGTGTGCTGTTGGTTGTCTCTGGTCTTCTGGTCTTCTCAGTGGTGGAGGTCTCATGAAACCTGGACTTCAATGGGTTAATATACATTCAGGTGTATGTGATCACAGCCAAGTACCTCCCCAGGAGGGGGGTAGTTTTACATCGTCTTTTGCAACACTTTGCATCTGTTGCAACACTGTGGCTCATGTGCAGTCCTCTGGTGGAACACATGCAATCTCTTACAGACCAAGGGTGTGAAATATTTATTCACATGCTAAATGAAAGAGTGTTATCAATCAGTGATTTTCAGTATGGTTGGAATATTTACACATCATATCTGGAACAGGGCAGATGTGGTCTTCCCTCATCTTCTCCATTGGGATGAAGTGCAAAGAGGCTATAAATAAAAATAAAAAAACCTGAAAATTATGACAACTGGAAAAGAATTTGGTCTATTTTGTTTGACTGAGGCAAAAAGAAAAGAAGTCAAATGTGTCTTAAATGTATTCTGGTTTCTGAGAGGAGACTTGGGTTGGTAATGTCAGGAAGGTGCTGGCTGTGTCTCTAGAAGTGTCCCAAAGGAAAGGATCCATTTGGTGTGGGGCAACTTTTCAAAGAGTGCACAATCAGGGGCAGCAATGCAAATAATTACAGACACAAAGAACAAGAAGGACTTGCAGACATGTGGCTGAAACACCATGGCTGCAAAAAGTGTGGATCAGGTTGGTCCAGTTGTGAGCCTTAGTGCCCCTAATTACAGATGCAACCTGTTGGCTTATCATCAATGGCTTAACAGGAAGATTACTTTCACAGTGGTTCCCTGATAAATGTCTGCTTGCTCATTAACATAGCTGACATTTCCTAACTCTGCTTAGTTATGCAGCCTGAGTTAATTCACATCCTGTTTGGTTCATAGGCCAAAGTTCAAGTGGAACAAATTTTTGATCCTATTTGTATAGCTGAATATAATTTCCCTCCTTAATGGTCAGAATAATAACTTCAAGCCCAGAAGAAAAACCAAACCCCTGAAACAGCAGAATTTACATTTATTCTGGGGCAAAAACTTACTTTGAACTCTGAATATGATTTCTTCTTGTTAATCACTTGCACCTTTATCTCTGTACAGTAGTAATTCCTCAAATCTGTATTGCTTTCCCACTAGGCCTATGCAATAATTTTACATGTGTACCCCATTAAAGTAGCAAACATTTTTTCAACACATTTAAAGAAAATAAATGGATAAGCTCACTGGATGTGTGTTGTTAAAACTGGCAATGTTTTTGATACAGGAAGATGACATAATATGTCAAACCAAAGCCTGTCTTTAAAGAACTCCATTTATCATGACCTGAATTTGTAAGGTATGATCAGAAAATGTTAGCCTGAAGAAATAAATAGAACTAGAGAATATTTTTCTGAAATGTTTGCTTCAACACCATAAATTTTCAGGAAACAGTAATGGCAGTAATGAATCAGGTGAACGTTTGATTTCAAGGGCTCCTTGGGACCATCTAGAACTACTCACCTAAACAGAAGCTGTACACAAGTGAGCTGTGTTGCAGTGGCATGTCTCAGTGCTCTTCTGGGATGGAGGAGACTGCAGTGGTAGACCCTTCTCTGTTTCCTTCTCCACTTGCTCTTGGAAGCAAGTGCCTGGCCATTACCTCCTGCACATTTCTGATCCCATTCCCATGTTTTCCTTTTCCTTATGCTTCTTTTTCAGTTCAATTAAAAAAAGCCATCTCTCTTCCCAGCTGAGTGCCATAGCCTAGAGCTGAGCTGTCTTGTCTTTACTCAGTCTCCTTTTGGCCCAGGTCACTTGCATTCCTGGATGTCCAGTTACGGCAAGGCATGTAGTGGACAAGAGGGAGGACCTCCCATCAATATGCCCCCCCCATGCCCTGCAGTTGGGATTTTAAAATGTCCTTTAGGGAACACCTCTAGGAGACAGAAAACTGAATGCCACAGCCCAAGGGCCCTGTGGCAAGAGTTTGTCAGCACTGCCAACGCACACAGATTTAGAGCACATCAAACAGCAGAATGGCATCTGATCATGCTCTTGCCATTTTCATTCATGGATTGCTAAATATTTCTTAAAATATTGTTTTACAGAAAAATCACAATATTTTAGTAAATATTGTTTAATTTAAAGAATAAAATCTACATGGGATATAATCTTAGTGTCATTTATAACTCACCAAGATGCTTTTATTCACTAGACCAGACAGTCATTTGTTAACATCCATGAAACTTCAAAAATGTCATATTAGTCACTGGAGAGCTCCCATTTATTCCCAACGTACATCAGAAGCAAAGTCAGAATTACAGAGAAAGCATTAATAAAAAATTGACACTAAAGACTGCAAGGAGTGTTGCAAAGTGCATTTCCTAATGTGCATCAAGAGCTAACAATATAAAAAATTCTATACAATTCATGCTTAATATAGTATGGTTTGATTTTTCAAAAAGAACAATGCATTTTACACTAGGCCTAAAATTGTCTCCATAAATAATAAACCATTTGAAAGCACTAGATTAGTGCAGATGAGCAGAAACAGTGGCGTCATGGTGAGTGTTCCTAGAGTCCCTCCCATGTTTAGGTGGTGACAGGTAGGTAAGGAACATGGTCCTCCCTTTCTGATCACAAGTGATTGACATTGACGTGGAAGATTTAAAGCCAGTGAATGAACTGCAGAGGACATGAACTCACAGGCAGCACAAGTGACCAACAAGGGAGCTGCACCACAATTAAAATAAAGGAACTCATTCCTTCCACTTCTCTGTGAAGGACTTCTCACTTTCTTTGAGGGCCATTAGTGGGGCAGGAAACCAAACCAATAACTCATCTGGGGCATTTTTCCTCCTCCCTTTTCCTTTCCCTGCTCTTTGTTTTCTGTGTTCCTGAGGTTTATCTGCTGAGGTTCCTAGCACTGTATGCACAATATTTTCACTCATGTGTCTTGCATTGCTTTCATGTTCTGTGGCCACTAAAAACAAAACCTAACCAAACAAGCCACTGAGGAATATCCAGAAAAGCCAACAAGGCTGTTTAAAGAGACTGTACATTGCATAAATGAGAGACCATTTAGAAGAACAACCTCATGTCTTCATAAGCAAAAGTGGCTCTTTTTCCATGTAATGGCATGCTTTTGAGCCTCCCTCTTGCCTCCCAATTTTATACTAAGATAGAGCCAGAAGGTCACAACCACTTTATTCTCCCCACTGTACAAATCAGCCTCTGAAAACTTTCACTTCTTAGTGTATTTCAATTATTTATGATGCCAAACCTAGTTTGAACAAATACACTTCTAGGCCTGAATCTGGAAGCTAAAAGGGGGAAAAAATGGCATCGCAACTCATTAGAAGTGGGCAATGCCAGA
This sequence comes from Entomyzon cyanotis, assembly GCA_024500445.1. Lineage (NCBI taxonomy): Eukaryota > Metazoa > Chordata > Aves > Passeriformes > Meliphagidae > Entomyzon > Entomyzon cyanotis. Next base: position 28,808,758 of record JAKEPQ010001018.1, read on the forward strand.
CTGGAAAATAGAGAGAAATTCTCCTAGTTCTCCTTTGTTTTACAACAAGTCATGGGGAACATAAAGCATCTGGCTTTCTTTACATTGTTCAAAGTGTTCATTTGAACCTATACTATCATGATATACTTCTTAATATTCCATTTGGAAGTATAGCTGAGACACATGCAAACACATGCAAATCTCCCAAACAGACTGGGTTTAATGTGTCAGACTAGACATGCTAGACAGGCTGCTGAAGCCTTGATGGGAGCCAAAACAAGCATCTTACCAGTTACATCTCACCTGATTGATATTCTTGGAAGATGCCTTTGAGAATTTGTCAAAATCAAGGATTGGAGTAAGCCATTCCTATTAGGCAGTACTGAGTCTACCAGCCCCAGAGTGGGGAACCTGCCATAGCTCCCTGCCTCCAGACCAGGAATCCATGTGCCCCAGTCCCAGAGCCATTCCCCTTGGCCCCCAGGCCAGGTGCCTCATTTAACAGCTGGTCTATCTTGGTGCTGGTCAGACAAGCACTGACAACACCCCCTCGTTGTGCCCTGTGCTGGCACCATGGGCACACATGGGCTTTTGTGGACCTCAGATCCCATTTGGACCTGCAGGAGCCCTGAATGGGAAGGTATAGGGTTAGAAGGGACAGTGGACTTTCCAACCTTGTTACAGGAGATGTGCACGATGTGCATGACCTTGGTTTGTGCATGACCCTGGTTTGTCAGCATATGACCCAGGATGGGGTACAGAGCCCTGTGCAAAAAAGAAGGGAACAAAAAGGAAGTTGCACACACTCCATGTTCTCAGCTTAGTGCTGGTCAGGGTTGGACTCCATCTGTCACATGTGTTCTTCACATTAGATACACATACAGATGATGAGGCTTGTTTCCTGAGTTTTCATTGTGAGGGTTGTTTATGGGAATTGCTGGGCTTGGGTTTTTCATGTTTAATCTCCTCCCATACGATTGCAGGGCCGTGATCACTCTGCATTTGTGGTTATTTTTTGGGGAGGATATTGAGGGATGTCCCCCCTTTTGAACTTGCTTGATTCAAAACGAGTCCCCAGAAGCCGCTGGTCAGGAAGAGCATCGCATTCTCCGCAGTGCTCCAAGCAGAGCAGCTCCCCTCCTGCTGCCCGTGGGGATCTGCGGCAGGCTGCCCCTCCCGGCTCCACGCCTTTCACTCGGGTCGTCCCGCTGGGTTTTGTCCTTCTCACTGGCAACACTTTCGGAAACTGAAAAAGGCCTGTTTATCCCCTAGCTCATTTAAATGCAGACAGGCTAATTCCGTGGCTATTTAAAGTAATGGCAGTCAATAGAACAGATGTTTAGGACGTGAGTGCTGGACTGTCATTAAAAGATATGGTCTATGATTAAAAGATATTTTTCCTACGGGAAACTGCAGCCCTCTGAGACTTTTTGGCTTATTAAGAAAGTTTTGAGCTACAATGTCTCTCTAGCAGAGATAAAATAATGCAAACTTGCTACTGATGCCAGGAGCATGTTGTTCTCATTCCCACTAATGTTTCTGGACCTTCAGACTATTCTGTTTTGATTCTTGTAGGTAAGTGACTCTGAGTAGAAAGAATTAAGTATCCTATGTTGTTGTATATTGAGATTTTAATTTCTTGCAACTACCTACAGGTACCCTTGACTTTACCCTGTGATTTCATAATATAATATAATGTCATACAATATATAATAAATTATATTTCCCACTCTGATTTCCTCTTGCACACTATTTTCTAGATAAGAGATCATTCTGGGTGCTTAGATTGATAATTTCAAGGATACAGAATGGATTTAGCTGCACACATTTCCTTGAAATGAGCAGCAACTCTTTCTAATTTAATGGAATGATTCTGAAAAATTGCATACTTACAGCCTATTTTTAACAAAAGAATTATTTCCTTTCAGGAAAAAAATCCTCTGTAACATAGGAAGCTGAAGCATGTAAGCCAGTTCTTAGCTACATCAATTCTCACCAGGAGCAAATCTAGCACTGTGTGTTCTACATTTTTTTGGTTAGTAATGTGAATCAAGCTTTATTTGGTAAATAAAAAGCTTTGTGTTGCAAAAGTTTTCCAACATCTCTTTTAGAGTGCAATAAACTGTGTGGTGTTTCCTAGCCTTGTGGCTCCTCTAAGTTTCTGATCCTACGGTATCAGAAAAATCAATATCTCATTTCTCTCATCAGCCAGATGGATAGGCCAGGCAAGGGCTTCAGCCAAGCCTTTGTGCTATTCTGACAGGGGAAAAAACATGTTTTCCCTATTTCAAGCTGTACTGTTTACAAGCAGCTATTGACAGCTTTGCAGTACTTTCTCTCGGTAAGATCTATCACAGTAGAACTTTAAAGTCTTGCTGGCTCGGCTGTATTTCTTATACCTCCTCACCAAGTACAGCTATAAATTCTTAAAGTGGTTACTTTTGCATGTGCTCACTAAATGTTGAGATTAGCCATGCAATAAAGGAAGTGCTCTGAATTTACAGTCAGCCTGACTTATGCTGACCCTTCCAAAAGAAGGTGTCAGGAGATTTGGGCTTACAAAAACCTGGCAAATACACTGCCATGCCTGCTGATGAAATTAGTTTCCCTGCATGGCTGTGTGGCACAGCTCCTTGTATCTGTTGCAAAACAAGTTGGTGGAGAACCAACTGGCAGTGGAAATGGTTTGTTTTTCTGTTTTGTGGATGTCATGGTACACATTAAAGTAAAGGGTAATTGTTAATACCAGGATTTAGGAGAATACTAATATTTATATTAAGAACATTTTCAAAATTAGAAGAGAGAGGAAAACAGTTATATTTTGTAATGCATTCACTAAATTTAAAGCATTATTAGTAAAAGCATTGATTTTTGATTTGTATGCAGATTATATCATAATCACATCCAAATAAGAGCATTAAAAGATAATCAGACCTTGCGATTGCCAAGTGAATAATGCAATGTATGGGAATATCAAATAAGAATTATCCATTTAGTTCTGGTTGGCGATCCCACTCATGGTCCTCATTACACATTATTTTTTCCACAGAGACACTGCTTGTCAAAATGAGAACCCTGAAATTATTTCCCTCTGTATTAAAAGCGGCTGAGCGTACGGAAAGTCCTCCACAACAGTTTCTTCAGTTATGTCACTGCATATAAGATGGTTGTAGAGTTAGCTTCAAGAAAGCCAGTGCTGGCATTTAGTGAATCTCAAGCACTATCAGTATAGTAATAGTAATAGTAATTCCCATGTAATACAAGGAATTTAAAATTCAAATTCAGGTACTCCATTTTCCACACATCACCCTCAGGAGAGCTACAGAGGCAGCTCAACTCACAAAGGGAATTAGTGTGCAAATGCAGACCCTTCACAGACTGGTGGAAAGCAGCAGAATACAAACAAGACCTGTGCAAGACTTTTATATTAATCCTCTTAAAATGCTGACCAGTCTGAGTCCTATGATGAAACCTCAGTCTGGGTGTTCCCTCTGCTTTGCCACATCCAGTTCCCTGAGCCCTGGGGATGTCTGGGGAAGCCAGCCCATGTGCAGACCCAGAGTGACTATAGCCCCCCTGGGCTGAGCTTGGTCACTCCAGGGCTTCATCAGCACAGCTCTCCATTGTGTGTTTTATTACAGTGCAGCTCTGTAAGATCAAGGGTGTTACCCTTCATTTCCCATAGAGTTTTTAGGTCCAAAATTTTAAACTGAGACCAGGAAGGTCAAACCCAAGTCAATGTTCCTGTGAGTTTCAGAGAATGAATCCAGGAGCAAACAGTGCCACAGTCTTTTCTGATGGCTGCACAAAACTATGAAACATAGTGGGACTGCATAAAGCTCCTTAAATGACTGAAAGAAAGTTACGGGAGCCAGGTTTAGGTTTGAAGAATTAAATATAGTGAGGTATGGATCCATTTTCCTTCCAATTGTAACTTCTGAAGCGTAGCTGATTCAGAAGAAAGGCTCTGTTTTTTCTGATATTAGTTGAAAGCTCAAAATCAATGACACCATACATCAACACAGGCAAAGACTGTAATGTTCCCTACTGTATATTTTGAAGCTTACTTTTGTTAAGCATAAACTATACTATTCTTCTGGAAATGAAATTTAAAGATCATTTTGTCAGAAACATCACAAAGTGCAAATAAACAACATTTGCACAACTCATTTTTAGCTGGTCTAACTTCAAGGTGGAAATCGGAGTTAAGGAAGGAAAATAAACCATGAAATAAAACAATGCTTCCTCCTCTTCTGGATGATTTCATGCTCAGATTGCTCTTAAAATTCCCAGGAGATGTACAGATTGAGATGAAATATTGGTTTGGTGTAATGGAGATCATAGCTATAAGCTATTTTTGTAAATCATAAATCAGTGTCTGAGCACTAAACCATGGGAGTCTAGCATTCAATTCATATATTATCACTAATTATAATTTTTTACTTGACAATGTATCATCACTCATGCAAGTAGCTAAAAGCTATTTTTTTCACCCATAACCACACAACTGGTGCACAAGACAATGACTCCTGAAAACTGCCAAGCATAAATAAGAAAAAGGATATTTTTGTTACTGGTATTTCTGTACCCACTTGAGAAACAGTTTCTTCTCACTACAGCCCAGGGCACTGAACAGTTCTTTTCCCAAAGAGCTTATTTTTTAACAAGGCAAGGCAAGCAGAGATTCAGAGAACGAGACACAACACCCAAGAATTGAGACTGAGTGACAGTTTGCATTCAGCACGTTAATTCAATTCTTTATTTTCTTAAAAAAAGGAACACCTGAAAACACTGTAAGTGAGGATGGGCTACAGCGGCTATGAAAGAGAATCTTGACAGCCTTGTAACAAGTGACTAATTAGTATGGAGGAGGAAACACTTACAGTTCATTGTGCTGCTTTGACTTTTTTCCCAAACTGTTGGCCATCTTGATCAGTTAATTTTCAGCATTTCTCAGCATGTGCCCTCATCCTCAATCTGCAGCTGAGAACATTGCCTCTGGAATTGGGTTCTGCAGAGCATGTGCCAGTGCTTTCTCTCTGAACTCACCACTCATCAGTCACTCACAGATGTCACTTGGCATCAGCCACAGACATGATCCTCACTGCAGCCCTTGCTCAAGCTGTCTTCACCCCTGCTCCCCTGGTGGAAGATGTCTTTCTGATCTCCCATACTGAATTCTTTTTCTTCCTTTCCCACATCTATGTGGGCCTGAGCATGGCACACTTATTCTGCACAGGTCTATCTCAAATCATTCTCACATTGTTTTGGGGTGGGTTTTTTGGAAGGAATACAGCTTTTCCATTAACATTATGATCGAGCTGCAGCAGCTCCAGCTAGCTGGAAGGACTCTGATATGACAAAGAGGAGCTCAGGAGACAAAATGGGCTGAGCTTTGTCTCAGTCCCTTGCCTTTAGCCATGTTCACCAAAGCCTCCTACATTACAATAAAATCTTGCCGATCATCCTGCACTGGTGAGACAGATCAACACTGCCTGCCCAGATGGTGTGAGCCAACTGTGTGCAGCCAGCACATGGCACTGTGGGCTGTGGGGAGCTTGTGGGAGTGTTCTCACAGGTAGATGGAGTAGTGGGCAGGGTGCATGTAGAGCATCCACAATTCCTCAAGGTGGGTGCATTGACAAACCAGCCTCTAAACCTGCTGAGTGGACCAGGAGATTGCATAGGGGCTATTGGGAATCTTGAAGTTTAGTCTACAGATCATAGGTGGTCACTGCCCTAGACTAGTTTAGTACTGCAGTTAGACTTACATCTAACATCTAGTGCCAGTATGTGAAAACTGTGCTTTTGAGCTACAGAATGCAGTGGTCAGACTTAATTTCTTCTCTGACTTGGATGTTCTACCTCATCTAAAGGTCATTTACCCCTACCCATGCTACTAGAGTCTTGGGCTTGATGTTGTGCATGTTGATGTTTCCTGTAGGCTACCAGATGTCACAGCCCTGACAGAAAAGAGGGAGAAAGGCTGAGTTGGAATTTTTTTTCCGTTTTAAGAACAAGTACCTGTAAAGAACCTCAGTTCACAATCTTTTCAGCTAAAGTTCAAATCTGTATTTTGCCACCTACATATATATCCATGTTTTCAAAAGAGTTGAGCACCCACATCCATCACGACATGTCAATGCAGTACTTTTATAACAGATTTTTACTACTGAAACTCAGTCCTTTTCCTCTATTTCCAGCATTGATTACATCTTACTTCCCTGTAGAAGTGCTCTAAAAAGGCCAAGAAAGCCATTTAAAAACATTAAAGTAGTTACAGACCTGACCCTTCTTACCCTGAATACTCTGTGCCCTTCACTGCTGTTTGAACAGATTGCAGCTTTAGACACTCAGCTGCTGATATGCTCTTGGTAGCATGTTACTGTCTGGTGTTTGATCCTACTACACGCCCTACTTGTGTCACATCTGATGTCTCCATAAGAAGGGTATATACTTGGATCCAGGAGCCTGCTGATATATTACTGTTTAACCCTGGTAAGTCCTGACACTGCACAAGAAACTCAGTTTGGTTTCCCTGTGAGATAAAGACTGCTCAAGGAACAGACTCCTGCAAGTCGTGGAATATGGCTGGTAACATCTCTAGGTTAATTAGACCCAGAAAGTAAAAAGCTGAGTTTCAGTTCTACCAGTGATAACCATTCTCATCACCAGGAGAAACCTCCCAGTTAGAAGAAACTAGAAGTGGGAGCTCACGACACCATGGGCAGTTTGAAACTTCAAGAACTGCTGTGACAGCCCAGGTAAATCCCTCATGTCCTTCATAAAAAGGCTGGCCCTCAAGTCACTCTTACCAGCATTCTCCTTGTACTTGCCCTATGGCTGCAGCCATCATCTCCCTTGCTGGGATATGCAACGTGCAACACCTTTTGAATTAGCTAACACAATAAATTATCTGGAATTGACCAACTTTTTCCAGTGTGACTGAAGTTTGCAGTGCTGCTGAAAACCAAGCGTATGGTAACCCTGGGTGCCTCCTGGGAGCTAACTCCTGGGAGCACCCTCCAAACCATGCAGCTGCTCAGAAACTTTTTGCGGTGGAATTAATTCTGTTGCATGGTTTCAGGGGAATAAGGTTTGTGTGCAAGTGCTCCTCTGTAATGGGGCTCACATCCATCAGTCACAGGGAGTTGGAGAACACAAGTGCACCTTTGCATCTAGGGTGAATTCAGGGAATTGCTTAAGGCCACCATCCTCTTGAGTCCAACGGTCTGTGTGGGAAGTTAATCATTGGTTAGAGAGCAGGCACAATTCAAAGAAGTGATGAAAATAAGCCAGTGTCACCAAAGCTGTACATAGAATGCAGTCAGTATCTGCAAATTTGTTTTCATCACATGACCTACATCAGCTCTGCACAAAGCTGGGCTCTCAGGCCATACCTGCAGCAAGGACTGAGAAATTTGTTCTTTTTCTGTAAATCCCCAGACTGTGCTGGGGCTGCAAACCAGACCACTCACACCAGTCCCAACCGTAGATCATTCTGGGAGGGGAACACTGATTTCTTTCAAAAGTAGATTGTGAATCTGCTCACAGTTCAAAATCATTCCTTCTAACAAAACAAGAATATTGCTGAAATAACTTTGTGTCGTATGAGGTAAGCTCCTCAGGTTTCTACAAACTGTCAGAATAGAGAACATGACTTTTTTGTATTACAGTTATCTAAGAGGCTGATGAGTTTTGGTTTCTTCCCTTTTAGATTGTTTTAGGCATTTTTTTTCTTCAGAGTTACAACTCTGATTGAAAGTGTTGTTATGCTATCTGGTAAATCTCCTATGCTGTGAGGAAAAAAATATCCAGGCTTTTCTCTCAACAAGAATACCCAGTTTATATCATTAAAACTTGAGGCATCATTGAATAAATCTTCAAAAAGATTCAGTCAACAAGACAAAATTCTAGCAGTCTTGCATCCCCCAATATTATTTGAAGTAAATTTTTGGCTCAAGCAACTAGGAGGAAGAAAAGCTTAAGCCTGGATGACTGAGCTGCCAGCAGATACATGTGTTTAAAAGTGTTTGCCCCACCACCTGCCTTTCACCATTCCCTCTGTCTGCACAGATTGACCTTGATTGGCAAAATACTCCAGCCTGGCTGCAAGCAGGCGGAGATGTAGCACAGTACTTCCCACTTTCTGCTGCACACATGTGCTCTCACTGGGCTAGTTTCCCCTCATCTTGTCCCTAAAATCAGTATTCATCACTCTGATACAAGCAGACTTTGTATCAGGACTCTAGGTGAAGAATTCCATCACAAACAGATTGTTGTTTTACAGGTCTCTCTGTTCCATCATTCAAGCAAAAATTACTGCATTCGCAGTGTACATGACAGGAATATGTTAGCAGAATATTTTTGTTGCTTTTCTTTTGAACTCCCAGCATTGCTTCTCAGTGACACTTGACAAAGTTGAAGGAAAAACATGACCCAGTATAAAAGCTGAAGTTTCTATCACAAAAACACTGGCAGTCTTTGCTATAACTATGAAAAGAATTTTAACTACTTCCTATTTGCAAAGGACAAGAGGATGTCACCATTTGAGGGGATAAAAGAGTGGCTTTGTAACTCCTTTGCACGTTACTTGCTGTTGCTTGAAGCATGGTTGAAGTCTGTTTTCCAGGTCACAGTATCTGAAACCAGACGCTTTCTTCTGGAGGAAGCTCCAAAAGGCAGTTGAGGAAGAAGTGAGGTGGTACTTCCACTTCTGATAGCAGTTACCCTGAGGCAGTTTCATGGCATGAGACAATAGGGATCTGATGCTAGCAAAACTGCCTTCTGATTTAAAAAACTTGATTTCTCCAGCTGAAATTCATGCAAGGATGAAATATGCCCCATCCTGTTCCTGGGATGCTCTGTGCCATGGCCAAGTATATGTGAACCACAGGGAGTAAAGACAGCAACAAACTGTCTTTTTAGTCTTTAGAAAGACTAAACTCTAAATAAAATAGGCAGGCAAGGGGATACCTGACACATATGAAATTAAACAAATAATTTCATGTCTTAGACTTTTAATTTTCCTCTCTACTTTTGCATTTCTTTTGTATTGCAAATTTTTCCAGCAGTTCCTTTCCAATCTCAGTAGTTATATTTTTCTGAGACTCCTATGTGACAGTGGTGTCATTACAAGTGTAATACTCTACTTTTTATATTCTGAGTGTTTTTACTCAGAATATACTCTACAATGGGTAGTTTTAGTAAAATACATTTTTCCAGTGACCACAGAGGATGGGGCAGAGAGATCTCTAGGAAAGGTTGTGTAAGCTGCCTGGTTCACTTCTCCAAAAAGTTGGTGGATATTCCTGTGATGTAAAATTGGAGCCTTTAACACACCAGGAAAGACATTTGGGCCATCTGTATGTATTCCTTCATGTGTATTTTGAAAGGCACTAAAATACATCCAAATGAAGCAGACACCTTTGAAGCCTAGCCAGACCAGTATTACACTGTGACACTCCTCACAGCAACAGGGTTAAACTGTTCAGGAACAGTGACCTAAAATAGCCATATAACTGACATGGACCTGAGCTTCTACCTTTGAATGGCTGGACATGACTTTCAAGAACCTGTTGGCACAGACTGGTTGCTAACTAAGGACCTGTCACTGTGCTCTCTCAGGTAACAGAGGTATCGCATGGGCTTGAAAACTGAAAAAAAACCAAAAAAAACCACTCAATTTTTTAAGTGCAACAGCATATACTTCCATGGAGGTTTCATTAAATACTACACACCTACAGCCTACCTGTAGCTGACAGGTTCAACAAATAATTATATTTGCTCTTGTAGGCAGATGTGCTACTAAAATGGAGCAGAAGGTTACTGTCAACTTCTGTTGCATCTGCTTTAACTGTTTTTATATAAATAACAAACTCTTTTGACCTTGGAATCAATTTTTTTTTTAAAATTTAAATGAATGGTGTCAGAAGTCTCTCCAGAACTGCATAGGAAAGGATTTGATTGCTGCCCTCTTTGGGATTATTTTTTTTGAGGTGTAACTTTGCTGTGGATCAGCAGGTCAAAAGTGATGGAAAGGGTGAAAAGGGAGTAAAGAGATGGCACAGACGAAGAAAAAATGGCTATATTGTCTACTCATAATTTAACTTTAACATTGCAAAGATTTTGGAAGGCATTCTGTTTTTTAATAGCTTCATGAAGCAAAAATAGAAATTTCTCCAGTAACCATGGAAACATGGAAACAATGATTACCGGGAATTATCTCTACTTGTGGGATTAGGTTTGTGCTATCATTGGATGACACTAAAGTTAAGCCACACATGTATCCTCAGCAATGCTGCCACAGCTGGCAGGGAATGAACCTCACAAAAGTCCTCAAACATCTGGAGCAGATGGAGCCAGTGCAGTTCTGGAATATATTAACTTCAGCTGCTGTTGGCTCAAGCTATACCTGCTTTCAGCAAATGATTTTGTTAACGATTAAATGCTGAAACTGTAACCATGTCTGAATATGTGTTTTGTTGAATCAAAGACCTAGTAGCCACCAGTACATCAATTGCCTTTATGTGCCCTCAAAGCTCTCAAGGAAAGGTCAGCCAGGCTGCAGTGTCAGAGCAGTCACCATAGACATTTATCCCTATTGAAAGGGAGGGAGGGAGATACAGATGGTACTGAATCAATAACAGCAATTATGGGCCTTTGGAGGGTAACTTGTGGTTTAGGTCACTAACAATAAAAGTTTATTGGAAATAAAAACAGAGGAGTGAAATGGACTTCTGGGGGCAAAAAAGGAGAGAAAAAGGAAGAGAAGAAGGAACGCAGTATGAAGAGAAGTGCTCCAGATGTCACAAACAGCATGAGAGACAGGTCTATAACCTGCCTGCAGGAATCAGATAAGCTGCTCTTCTGCACACAATTGCTACACACTAAAGGAAAAGCATGAGTATCTCTGTGACTGTGCTGCTGTTATAAGATATATTTCTGAAAGGACTTGATTTTACTACTTCACTCCTCTTTGCAAAGCAGCTGGATTCATGCTTTTCTTGTCTCCAAAAAGGAGTTTGCTGTGGAGAGTAGCATCCCCATGGAGCTTATCTCTCACAATTTCTCTCCTACTTCCTTTTCAGAAAACTCCTTCCCCCCAAACAGTGAAAAGCTGCTGACATCTCCCATGCAGAGGAAGTGTTAGGAGGGAATTATGATGGTGTTAAAGCCTAGTCATCCAGAAAAGCTACTCACCCAGAAGTCATCTGGAAGCTGGAAAATGCTTGTGGGCATTTGGGAACAGAAACTTGCTGTTTCTGTTTGAATATCTGAAGGGGATGGAAAAGATTTCTAGTGGTTTCCTGTCTCCATTTGTCCATTTGTGTTCCTATGAAACAAGACTGGTATTTATATTGATTTGCTTCTGAAATTGTCACATAAGTCATTGTTCTTCACCTCAAGGCTGTAAAACTGACAGACCAGACTCCCCCCTTTTGCCTGTCCTTGGTTGTCCTACTTGGAGCTGTACATTAGGCATTGCAATAACATGCCACAGCACACTCAGGGAGCCCAGGCTCCCCATATGACAGTTTTCAGTGCACAGGGAAAGGAACAACTCCTTTGTCCATTTGCAAGTTAGAATGGATGAACAGGACAGAGACTGTATGGCAGAAAAGCTGGTCTGTCTGGTGCTGGCTAGTAGCACTCTGCTGATAAAGGGACTGTTTGTTAATAAATGCAGTTTGAATCTTCACATGTTATTATCCATAATCCCAAGCACAGGGCCACTCAAACATCTGACAAATGTGTTTTGTCTCCATCGTGTGTCAGGAAGCAAGAAGTGAATCGCCTTCATATTTTTACTCACAATGTGGTCTAATTTTTATGGTTTTGCAATCTGCTCAAAGTTTAAGGTGGTTACTTTTAAACGCAATCTAAAACGTTGAAACACTCTGCTTGCAGGACATAACTACTTCAACTTTATAGTCTGAGATAAAAAGTCCTTTCTCACTGACCCCCTTCTAGAAGGTTGTTAAAATTAAGGCTAGTGTATTAAAAATCTGTTACATCTTTTACTAGTGAGTCATAACCTGTTCACTGGTGGGAAAATGAGCTTGACAGTCTAGTAAGGAATTGAATTGCTGCCTTTCCAGTCTTTGTGAGGTGTCTGCGCTCTGTTTCCCGGTGGTTGTCATGATGGATGCTATTCACTGCAGGAAAAGCAATAATTTAACACATACTGTAATACAGTGCAGTAGCCCAAAGTATGATGATACTAGGACAGAAATCTTTTAAAACAGAACAAATTTAGTTTCTGCATAAATTAGACAAAGACATAATTTGGGGAAGCAGATAATGCAATTAAATGCTCTTTCTTGGGTCTTATATTTTTTTCAGCAAAAAAGTAGAGGCAGAGGAAAAGAAACAACCTGAAATAAGTAAATGATGGAGCAATGTAGCATGAAAAGGGCAGTAGTAAAATACCTTGAGAAACAGCAGTTTTCCCAACAAAATCAACTAATCACTAGGCACCTAATGTACATACACATATACATTTTATATATGTGGTTTTTGAAGATATCTGTACACTTACATAAGCATGAATATTATATTTAAGGTATTTTCTACAAAGATTCTTACCTTTTATTTGCTTCATGTCATTTTCATCTCAGTAAAGGTAATTGCTGAGGATGTTAAGGAAATTTATGGGCACCTGTGGGCTCATAAATCTTATGTGCTTACCCTAGAGATGTGTCTTCTTTATATATGCTATATTAGGCAGTTTCTATCATTCATCACTGTACAATGTATCTATGGTAAAAAAAGAGGTATTGTGCCAAATCTGATCTTTGACAAAGCAGACGCAGGCCAACCCTGTAGTGATGGCAGCTGCTAGATTGTTCATTATAGAGGGCACAATGGAGATGTGTGGTTTGTGGAAAAAAAGACCTCCTCAAGTTCCTCCCCTCCTATGGATTTTTCAACTTCCTCAGGAAAAGAAGTAAAAGCCCAAAAATTTGTGCAATAGTTAGGCTTTCAGGTGAAGGTCAAACTTCCATATTAAGGTCCCAGTTATGGGTACTAGACTAGAAAGCATTTCAGATTGTTTTGAGATAGCAAAGCATTTCAGAATATTAAAAGGGAACAACAGTTGACAACAATGAAAGTGCTTGGAAGAGGAATATTTCCATTTTGGGAAGAAGACTGAGAATGACTCTGCATTAGCAGCTCAGCTCAGGAATGCAGCTGTGAGTGTGCCCACTTACTCTCCCCTAACTCAGATCATGTGCTCTCTGCATGTACCCCAGCCTCTATTGCTCATTCACTCTATTAGACAAGAACTGACGTGATGCAAACCCCTGAAATGCACAAACCGTGGGTATTTGGTCCTCAGCACCAACTGTTTTACTCCACAAACCTGTTCTTGCTGAGTTGCACGACTCAGTAATGCAGAGATAAATGACTGAGTTAGGTACTGAATCATCTTTAGGGTGTTCAGCTCCCAAGACTCTGCATGTTTCCAAAGGTGCTTGGCGCAAGCCTGGCCACCTAACTCAGGCTTCTCGAACTTAACACTCGAAGTGAAGAATGGAAATACTCTTCTCTTCTCCCATGTATGTCTGTGATTACAAATGAGACTGCTACATGACTGAGAAGTCCGTTCTCCATTAATTAACGAGATGAGTTGACCATGGTGAGTGGTTACACTGAATTTTTCAACTTCTTATGAATTCACAATATAAGCAGTCTCTATGCTTGACCATTAATTTAAATACTCATGCAAAATCTAGGACTACTTGATGCTTTTCTCTCTTTCATGAAGGCTTATAATGACCTTAAAAGCATTAACTCAACATGAGGTCAAGGAATTATTTTAGCAGTGAAATCAATTGCTTAATAACAGTTTCCTCAGAGCAAAGTAATCATGCAGGCTGTAAGGCTCAAGTACTTCTTTAATTTTTCTGCCTACATATTAATGTATCTAACTACTGCTCTGCACAAATAGAGAAATGAGTTAACGAGATTTTCACTACTTGGGTTTACTGTGTCCAAAACATATAGAGAAGCATGTATCTGCCAAATTAAACAGCTATTTCTGTAACTACTTAAGAAATCAAACACTGTTTGAATGTCAAACATCAGTATCTTACCTCTTATATAGTACAGGCAGGATCTCACACTGTTTTATCATTAGTTATTAATGGCTTGTCTTTGATTATATTGTTAGTCAATTAAACAAGTTTATAGGCTGCAGTAGGCAAAAGCGAACAGATTCGAGTTTAGCAATAATTTTTAATGGATAAAAAATTAGAACGATTATAAAGTGAAATTTCTCATGATGAAATATTAAATATTTCATAAACAAAATATTTGATTTTGACATCACTGTGATGCTGTCTGTCTTTTTTATTGTCAGAAATATTTATGAATTTAAATAGGGCAATGCATGGGTAAAATGTTCTAAAAAATTGCAAAACTAACAGAATGTGTTCCTGCCTCATAATAAACAATTATTGAATGATGTTTATTAAAACTGGCTCTCAAGTGACAGTTAATAAATGCATAGTTCTATTATGCATGCTAAATTCAGCATTCTGAAAACTTAAAAGCAAATAGATCAAAACCAACAGAGATAAAAAAGTCACAAAGACAAAATACAGCAACACCAGAAAGTGACAGGGAAATAATTCAGACTTAAAAATTACTTATTATTTGGGAACTTGTAACAACAATTTATAGAACTAAATTAGAGGCAAATCAGAGTCCTTCTGATGTTTAGATATCCAATTTCTGTAGTGCATATAGTTTGATCACAGAACAGAGAAATTCACGTTACGAAGTCCCCTTCAAAAAAGCAAAAACCCCAGTTTCTCTTTATTTCTGATTCCATGTTATGAATACACATAGATAATGAATAAAGAACAAAAAGAAAAGGTGCAATAAAATTCAAGTACAGATTAATTTTAATTAAAAACCTTAAACATTTCTTTAGTATTTGGAAAAATTAGACTTTATGCATTGTCTTCCTACATATACTTCATATATACCCAGACCACATCTGCACTTAATTGCAAAAATACTGGATTTAATAGGCTTTGTGTCCTTTACTGTAATCAGTCCATTGGCTTTTTGATGTTGCATGGGGTTGGAGTGATGATGGAAAGAGTTGCTCCAACCATGTATTTTCACCTCTGTGTCTGAAAGGTGAAGGGCAAAACTTTTAATCAAGGAGCAGTTTATCTTTAATTAAGAAAAACATAATTAGGCATTATCACCTAATTGCTATTACTGATGGAGAAACTCATATTTTCACAACTAGTGACCCATGCTGTATTATGTCTCTGCTGTTTACTGCATAATAAATCTGTATTTGTGTTTGGCAGCTAGCCAGAAAAATTAAAAGGTAATCAACATTCTTCTCTGCAGTCTGGTCATCAAAATCTCTGACTTCACAGATGAGTAAATAACAAAGTCAAGTTGTGATGTCCTAACAGAAAACCTTCTTTAGGAATAACTATATTTATCTCCTCTGTAAAGACATCAAATGATACTTGAAACAACCATATACAAAAAGCTTTGCAAAACAGATGAGAAGAACTGTGCTATACACCTGGCGTTGAGTTAAAAAACAGTTTAATGTCTCAAGGCACCACCACGGTAGAATTTTATACCTGCAAGTAATCATCTAATACACTATTATACAGTTAAGGTAATGTATTAATAAATAGCTTGTGCAATTTTGGGAAGCAATCTATAAAGGAATGTTAGATATACAATAGGCACGTACTATAATACAAATAAAAACCAAAATTCCTAGAAAAAGCATGCTGAGCACCTCTTGTTATAGGTTGAGTTTCTTATTCTAAACACTATTTAAATCTTAACTTACAAAAGGTAAAACTGATATCTTATAGTAACTGCTTATTTAAACTGATTTTCCTGGGTATTTGCCTCTATGTCACAGGATTACTTTTAGGGACAGAGGACTCTGGTACTGGCTGTAAAGGGCTGTCTTGTTCATTCAGTTGTGCGTTCAAGTTTTCAGAAGTTAGGAGAGAAGAATTAAAAACTATTTCACTTAAGTCTGATTTTATGGATACCATATGTGGTTCTTGAAAATTAAATGGTTCTTCTAACACCTGTGTATTTTCTCGTGTCATTCCCATATCAGATGGTGACTTTCGTTTCATTCTTGTGTATGATTTGTCTAAATTCTCCATGCCTTGGTCAGTTTTCTGAAATCGCCCAAAGAACCAGATGAAGAAACCAAACAAAGCAAAAGCCAGCAAACTTGGAATAAAAGCCAGGCATTTGACATCAAGGCTAGAGCCTGTGAATCTGCTGTGCAAGAACATGTCCCCTTCAGCATAGGTCCGGTTTGTCAGTGGGTTGGTGTTATTGGATCTCCACTCCCAAGATAACTTAGTTCTATTAAGGTCTTTCAAGCTCTCTGAGTCCTTTACCGTGTAGATCTTCTGTCCAGGACCGATATATTGACCATATTCATGAGGTTTGTAAAATATTTGGTTCTTCCACATATTCAGATCCAAGATTAAAACAAGGAAGATAATTCCATAGTTAAACCATTTGCCTGTTTGGAGAAAGAAAGTTCTGTCATCTGATATATCCATTTTAGAAGCAGTACAAATGCTGTCATACGTAAAAGATACTCAGAGAAAAAAAGTTATTTGTAATTAATCTCTAAAGAAAAGTCGTAAATAAATTTCCACCACAGTCAGATTTTTGCTGAATATCCCTTAGAATTTTACAATTAGATCTGGACACAAAATAATTTTGTAACACAAGCACAGCAGAATATCAATTCAATTGACATTAAAGTTTGTAAGTGACCAGTTGATTAGACCACTAGGTGATGTGGTATAGATCAATAGACTAAAAAAGCACTAATTCCAGGGCTTTAAAAATATCCATATGGGAATTTTCCATAAAAAGACCATTTGGTAGAACCATTTATATTTCAGGAATTACTGGAGTGACTGAGGTTTTTGAGGTTGATAATTATGTGAATAAGTATATATGTTGTTTGATATACCATGGTCTGCAGACATATTCAGGTGCAGGCAATCAGACAAACTGTGATTTGGAGATATCACACCCTTGAGAAATAGCAAGGGCTGATTGTAGATTTCAGAGTCTAGTCAGCTTAGCTTTTCTTATAATCTGTGTCTATGAATACACAAAACAAATTATATTATTTTCATAGTCAAAGCATATCTTACATTCTAGTTGGACACATTTTAGGAGTTCACCTGTGAAGTGATTACTGCCACCACCCAAGAACCTGGAAAATCTGCATGTCAGCATTAAGTGAATATATATACATGGAGGAGTGTTCCTGCTGGTGTTGAATGATCTCAGTCTGTGCCGGAATCATACTTAAGTATGCTTCAAGTGAAAAAGAAAATTAATTTACCAGAGGATCTATCAAATTACTTAGGCTAGTGACTTGCAAAGAATAAATGGATTCCTGTTCCTGAAAGCATGTGTGTTCAAACTGTATGACCAGAATTCTCCAGGAGGGTAAAGAGAGTAACTTGTATTTAGCAATTATGTTTAACAGTTCTCTTCAGTTTAGATTAAATAGATTGAAAAAGAACAAGAATGTTCACTCTCTAGTGTTATTGCCATTGTCCAAAACCAAAACTGAACCTAAAAGTCCTTGGAGCCAATCCTGTAACTCCTGAACAACTGCTCTGTCAAAGTTGGATGGGGCTTTGAGCAAATTGGTGTAGTGGAACTCCTCTCCTCATGGCAGAGGAGTTGAAACCAACTTGATCTTTGGGGTCCCTTCCAACTGAAACCATCCTATGATTTCTCCCTGGAACTTTGTCAATATTATAATTGACATGTCAAAGAAAAATACCTTTTCCAAATATTATCACCACATTTTACAGTATTTAAGTTTCTTAAACCAACACCAAGACACTGAAAGTGATGCAAAAGTATATAATATGACAAACAATACAATGCAACCTGATGTTTCCTGTGGATGCTTGCCATGTGTTACATGTTTCTAGTTTCCCCATCACATCCGTCTTTCAACAGAGAGACACAGGATTCACTGATCAATAGCTGCTGTCAAGCAGAATATAATGGCTGACTTCTTGTTTTTTCCTCAGCTGGGCGCTAACTTAGATGACTCTTCTTTACCTTACCACCATTTCTTAGGGCACGATGATGATATCAGTGTTTTCATATTCTCACTGTCTGAAAATCTTTTGAAAATGGCTATGGGTTCCAAAGTTATTTGATGCTGTGTGTTTGATAGAGTGAAATCAACCCATACACAGAACAAGATCACACAATTCTCATTTCCTTAGGAAAAATAGGCTAAACACAAATTACAATGGAAATGAAAAAATGGTCCACCCCTTTTACATTAATTTAAGTGCTCACCTGATCTAAGAAAGATATGCCATTCCTATTTCATAAAAAGCATAAACTGGAAACTCCTTCACTCAGCTCCTAGTCAGATGTAGGCAGGCAGAAGCAAGGCCCTGAGCTCTGCTGCTGGGATTGTTGCGTCAGTGTTGTGTCAACCTAGGCCAATCACCCCATTTAACAAAGATGAGCAGAGACCTGTATGTCTAAATGGCAGCTAGTTGACTGAGAACAGCTGCTGTTCCATAGTGGATTTTCTCAAAATTCCTTACATTTCTAATTTCTAGACAATTTTTCCATCCTCTGCATCACTGTCATGCTTGATGAGCTCTATGACTTTTCCTTTCCTTTTGAATACTGCTGTCAAAAGAACCAAAGGCTGTGTATGAGTAACAGCCTCACTGTAGCCATATATGAACACAATGACATCTTTCTGCTCCTACTCAGTAATCCCTGTAGCCAAGGGCTGCATTAATCTCCTTAGACACAAAATGACTGAGTTAGTGCTGTCTTGGTTACTTACAGAAAGAATTTGCCTCTTTCTAGAATACAGTGTCCTCTGCCATCCACTCCTCTTCAAGACAAGTACTTCACTCCTGTGCTAGCAAGCATGACAGCCAAATAAGCCAACCAAGCAACCCTAAATCCATGATGTTTTGGAGCAGATAATATATATTTGGAGCAGATATATATACTTAATATACTGACCAACATTTAACATGATAACTTTATATGTGTATAATCTATGCATATGAAATTATGGTCTATTGCAACTTAATTTTAGCATAATCATTTTTATAGCAAACGTTAAGTCATGTATCAAGCTTATATAGGAAATAAGCTAGATACATTAAAAGTCAATCATTACTTGATCTTGAGCATGAACAAATTCTAGTTTGTACTTTTGTAAAGGATCAAAATAAATACATTCTGAAGCTATAGATATTATTTTTATTAAAAAATATTTCAAGTTTCATTCCAGATAAAAAGTGACAAGGGAAAATGGAGCCCCACACTATAAAATCATTTAACTTGTCCCTTAGCCATTTTCTGTAGGATAAGTATCACTATTGCTTTAGGGTTGGCTCTACTCTAGTGGAATTTGTGTGGCCAAGAATACTGGCACATAGCTGACCCCACTTAGCCCTTCTTGGATGGATGGTGGTTTATTTAAAGACAAAACTTGAAATGGAAGGATGAAGTAAGATCAGCTCTCAAGACTGGAAGGCTAGTAAATCATTTCAGCAAACTGAAAAGAATTTTATCCAGTCTTCAATGAAGTTAACAGTGAGGAAAATAATGTGGGAAAATAGGTTGTGCTATTCAGCCATGTGTTACCTACAAAAAGGCCTGGTTAATAACCAACTTTCACAGCACTGAATAGTTGGCATTCTTAGCTGGCAACAAGTTTGGCATTCTTACATAATACTTGGAGAGGGAGGAATTTGATTTGGTGTATTTGGAAACATGGTACAATACTGCAATTTGGTGCAAGATCCTCCAAAAGACAAATTGGAGGTATGCAGTTAGCCAAGAGTGTGAGTGCCCTTGTCAGGGTGTGATGCAAAATGTGAACTATTTTTATGGGCATTGTAGACCAAAACCAGTATTTGGGGATGAAAATTCATTCCTGTTTTCTGAGACAAAATGGCTGTTGAAGAGGATTACATCTGACTAGAGTACTCACCAGAAGGGAAACCTTGACTCCAGAATAACCTCCACTTGTGGCAGCTTGCACCTGCATCATGGGACCATGCTCTGAACACCAGCCTATACAGAACTTGCTTAGAAACAGTCTCCTCTCCCTGATGGAGCTGAACAACTGTGCACTGCACATGAATGCCAGGGGCCTTGTCATGTTGAAGGAACTATGGATTTTTATTTTTCCCCTTTCCAGAAATTCACATGTTTTCACCGTCTGAACAGGATTTTTGGGCAATCCCACATGCAACATTTGGAATATATCCCAATATTCTAAACCAGCTGCTGATTCCAGAGCAGTTTTATTTTTGTATGCCCACTCTGGAACAGACCATTAATTTCCAAAAAAAGAAAGGATCTCATGTAGAAGGCAGTCCTCAGCATCCTTCCTGAGTTCAAGAGGTAATGTGAAAATTCTACGTAATAAGGCTAGACGCAAACAGCCTCATGCTGTGCAACCACAGCCAGAGGCTAACTTAGGAAATGTTGACTTTAGACTCCTATCTCAATCGTAATTTGTGTCTAAAACCATTCAGACACTGCTGTAAAACATTTGAAATGTTCTTCCTATCTTCTGTCACATTAATGTTATTAGCTAGTACATGCACAGATCACTCACAGCTGACCTAAGATGAAAATCCTCTGAGTTTTTTCACAACTGTGTGCATGGACAGCTTTGTTTTTACCCCTAACATTTCTATTTTTGCTCACAGACTCCCTCAGACTCTCCTGTGTAGGCTGGATCTTGTCACACTGTTGATTTAACTACACAAGCCAACCATGCCTGGAACTCCCCAGCTAAGAAGGTGATGATTTCTCCTTTGGGTGGAAGGAAGAGCTAGATCAGCACTCAGAAACATATTATAAACAGCTAGAAAAATCTCCCACCTCTTTTGATACCTAAACCTTAACAGTTTCTACTTGAAAGTAATCTGCATACTGGATAGCAGATGCTCTTGGATTTCCAGTGCTGCTATTAAAGGGTATGAGGCAGGCCTCCAGTGCCTTTTAACCGCGGAAGAATCTGAAGTAGCAAAATTTGCTTTTAAGTTTTACAAATTTCCCTGGGTATTATAGAAACTAGGATAGACTATGTATTTTCATAAACATCAGCCTAAAAAGGAAAACACACAATTTGCAATGAACCATCTGTCAAGGGAAATCCAGATGTGTGAAGCAGATGCAGGAACTGAAGTTATTTTTGATGTTCATAAAAAAAAGTGGCTACCAAAACAGCATGAAAATATTTGATACTCAGTAGATGCTTGCAAGGAGTTCCTAGATGCAAAGAAATGTGAGTAGAATGATGTACTCAGTTAGCAGTGAAAATAAGATAAGCTTTTAGTATTAAACTTAAAATTACACTGAAGCATATCAGCTGCAGTCAGGAGATGATAATTCAATATTACTGCCAACTTATAACATTCAGAAATCACAAGTCAGGCCCAAGAAAGGATGGTATTAGTTTAAAGCAGTGTGGGTTAAAATAATAAACTTAGTAGTGTTGTATTTATCTGCCTTTTTAGACACTGAATTATGCAGAAGAAAACTTTCATTTTCTTTTTCTCTGCAATCATGATTCTTATTTTATGAAAGCTGAAATTCCCATTTAGCCACTGAATTCAGGAGATAAGTCTTTAAGACAAAAGAGTAAAAAAAGAAAAAGAAAAAGGAAAAGAAAGGAAAAGGAAAAGGAAAAGGAAAAGGAAAAGGAAGGAAAAGGAAAAGAAAAAAAATAAAAAGGAGAAACTGCCTTAAGACTTGTGATAAAATCAGGAGAACTAGCAACACAGAGCATGTAACTGCGAAATTCTTCATCCATACAGAACTTACACAAAGCCATTAAGAACAAAGCAACAGAAAGGTGGTTTGAGGTCCTTTACTGCTCTGAATGTCCCTTTCCTTAGAGCTGCTTCTTTATGGGACCACTGCTTATTTGACAACACAGTATTGAATAGGGCTGTTTTTATTTATATCAATCAATAGTGACTAAAACAGACTGTATAAGAGCTAATGAAGCACAAAATTTGCCAGGAAAAAGATGGCAAATGTTATTTCAGCCATTCTTTCTTTATTCTTGCTACTTGGGAGAAGATGGTTTCCAGTTTCTAAAAACCAGAGCACAGGTCATAGATTTACAGTCTGGTTTTATCTATACAGCTAGCACAAAAAAAATGTTTTTCAGGCCTTAGTCTTATTTTACTGTTTGTTATTTAGGATAAGTCCTATGGTTAAAGTTAACATTCTGGATTCCATGTATTAAACAGGGCTAAAATGGAGCGGGCTGGGCTCTCTACCATTATCATTGCCTTACCCCAATTCATCTGCTGCAGTTGCATTCATGTGCATCACTATCTACCCTCATTTTAGACTGGATTATATTAATCTTGTTATATACATATATGCACATATATATAAAACCAGTTTTTTCCTTTATTAGCACCTTGATTTGAGTAGAATATTCAAGCATCTGCTCATCCATGCAGTAACTAGAGCTTGAAAACGATCCAAGATGATGCCCTAACCTAAGACAAGAACTGATGGCAAGAACAGATGGTTCAAGCAAAACTTACCCAAAGGGAGGTTCTTGTGCCATGTGTTATGGCTGTTTATTAGATCTCCTAAAGGGTGGTGCAGCACTGAGATAAAACAGGCACTCAGTGGACAGGATACGTGATGTGCAGTCAAATGGATTGATTTGTCTAGTGAATCTAATAAATGGATCTTGTTAATGCTGAGCAGGGAAAAATTTTCCTCAACCTTCATTCATTATCTCATCCTCATTAAAAAAATGCCTTCTCACGAGAAAATCAGAGAGGACTCCAGTCCTCTCTGCAGAAGACTACAATGCATAAATATTGGTTTCATTTGGTTGGCCTGTTTTCAAACAGCAGCACTGCTAGCAGTTACATTTTTGATCACTAATTGATGTTCTTTCCTCTTGTTTATTCTTTGATTATCCCTGATTATCATCAATGTCCCTGTCTCTTCTACAATGCAAAAATGTTCTTTGGTCTTTAATTCCTCTTCTATCATCCATTAATTATATGCCAAGTTTCTGTATCTGGTGACACAGCCCAACCTACCATGCCTCAGTCATTTTTCCTGCTCCTCTGTGCATCCATTCCACTACCTTTCCTTATAAAATGGAATAACAGTACAGCATCTGGGAATCTTGTGGGACTGAGCCCCTCCAAATTAATTCCCTAGTCTTGAGAAAAAAGAAAAAAAAAAATCTTTTTTTGCTATCCCTGAATACCATACCTAAAAGTCACATAAAATATTTCATGTTTAAACTCTTTTTCCCCCTCCATTCCTTTCACCTTTTGCTCACTTGGGAGAGAAAGACGTGTTCATCATGAACACATCACATCTCCTTTCACGCTATCTCCTTTTGCCCTCCACCTTCTAGTCCCTGGTTGGGACATCATTTACTTTATCCTGTTCCATAAACCACTAATGGCTGCAATGGTCTCCCTCAGCTCTTCTTTCTCCTTGTCTGTCGGCTGTTCTCGGTTAGCATTCCAGCAGGGCACCTACATCCAATTTTGAAAAACTTTCTATCCCTTCATCTGTAATTCATGCTGGCCCATTTGCCTTTCCTCATTTAATATCCACCAGGTAACTTCTGCCACAATTTTTCTGGTTTTTAATCTCATTTCTGCATTCTCTGCTGAAAGTACCTTTTCCAAAGCCTCATTCATTTTATCTCAACTCAGTGCTGATGTCATTCTTTCCTTGACACATTTTCTTCCCTTGGCTTCTGCTATCTGCTGAGCTTGTGATTCACCTGCTAGCTCTTGGCCTTATCTTTGTATCATGTCTGAATGCTCCTTTTGTCCCTGGTCTGCAGGAGTTTCATATGGCTGTGTCCTTGGTTGCCCTCATCTATCTTATTTCTCTGTGGTGTCATGTGCTGTGACTTTTTATATTAGCAGTTACAGACCCCTGCCAATTCACACCTGCATTCTTCTGTTATCCATTATTATCCATCTCTTCTCAATGTAGAGAGAGAGGGGAGCTATGCTCCTTCTGTATAGCTTGAAGGTAAACCCAAAATATTTATCCCTACTTAACCTTTTTCTCTTTTTCATTCCCGACTGTTATTAAAATACTGACTCACAGTATGCAAGGATCAGGTACTTTTTATCTATATGCATCATCCATTTGAATAACAGCAATTCTATTTTATTTGAGGTTATTTAACTGTCTGCTTCTCCTTAGATGACTGATGGAAGTATGGTTATGAGTGGCCTTTGCCAGATGAGAATGACCGAACTTATGAAAAGATATTAACATAAATCACAGCAAAGGCATCTGAAAGCATAAGAGATTTGAAGATGAAATAAGCTGCTAATTTCCCTGGGAGAGTAGTTTTAGATAAAAGATGTATGAAGTTACATTATTTATTACTTATTGTCACAAGCAGTTGCTGAAATCCATGAAAAACAGCAGGCCCCTCTGATTTGCAAGATATGGGCTCCTCATTTCCTTGAGATGTTTATATATGGAGAATATGGATATGGACAGATAAAGAGACAGAAAAAAAGTCTGGGACACACTCACAAAAGTAAATGGTTAAGACCATGGTGGCATATATTTATTACACAGAAGCAGCTCCTTGTGTGGCTGTGTCACAACCTGCAAGATTACATACCTGTTATATGTATGTGATATTCCTCTTTCAGTATCTTTTGGAAATAAGGTACTTTGAATTGCATATGTGCTGAGGGCAAGCCTGGAAGATTCACTTCAACATCACCCATAAAATGTGGAAACTCCCAGTCCTGTTAGAAAAGAAAAATAAGAGCCTAAAAGTAAGCTTTCATGGTATATTTTTGCATTTA
Organism: Entomyzon cyanotis; assembly: GCA_024500445.1. Taxonomy (NCBI): domain Eukaryota; kingdom Metazoa; phylum Chordata; class Aves; order Passeriformes; family Meliphagidae; genus Entomyzon; species Entomyzon cyanotis. Next base: position 28,833,636 of record JAKEPQ010001018.1, read on the forward strand.
AAATTGCTTAAATTAGTAAAAGAGAAATGTTCTATATTTAAGCCTCCCATTATTGGATTTTCTTACTTAAAGTTTGACTGACCCACTTGAAATAGAATACCTTATTTATATTAGATATTTCAATATGATTTTTAGCTCAGCTCCATGTAATTACATGTATAAGAGTTCACTTTAGAATGACAATACTGAACCCACCTTATCAGCTGTTTGTACAACACAGTCTAAGGATAAGAATACCTACTTAAAACCTTGCAATACTAAGAATACCTATATAAAAACCTTGCTATGTTACTTACAATTTTAGTAACTTGCTATTTGGCAAACAGTTTACAGCTAGGAAATTGGAAAAGAAGGCCTGAGCCTTTCAAACATTACATATATCTATATTCCACTTGTTGAATTTAGAGTGTTTTCTGTATTTTGCCTCCATACATTTAAATAATCACTGCTAGTGCAGACCCTTCAGCATAATCTGCCTGAATTAATCTAAGCACAGTTTTCTCCACTGCCATATTTCAACTGACAAGGTAAAGTTGGAAATGTGAAAGCTATCACCTAGCATTATGCATATTTTGGTAGCATGAGGTAAGCCAGCTGAGGAAGAGCTGCTTTAAAGAAATTTTTCACTTGGTTATCTGCACCCACCATCAGTCACCTGAAAATGAGTATGATAGCATGGCTCATTAGAGCCCAAACTGAAAGTCTAGCCATAGTGCTCGAATCACTGTGATTACTGCCAGTGTCATTACTCTGTGCACTGCACATTGCTGGTGATTTCCTGTTAAAAACACACTGCCTCTGCTCCTATGCATACCCCTGGATTGGTATCCAACGAGATAGTGTAACAAGCACCTGAATTACTGAAAATGAAATAAAGGAATCTGAAATGTGAAGAACTCCATGAGTGACTTGTGATTCCTTCACATGAAAACCATTCCAGCACAGCCATCTCCCCATAAGAACCAATTCCATCATTTTATTTTCAGTTTTATAAGGACAGAAAGTTTGTAGCAACGTGGGGTTTTAGGACTCCATGTGCTCCTTTGTCCCTCTGCTTTGTATACCATTGGTTCATTTTAAAATATGCTCTGCTGTACCTCAAAACCTATTGGTGTGTACCCTCCTGCCAATCTTCCCTTCGTCCTCCTGGGACTGGCTCAGAGAGAGCCAGCCCCTGCCCCGTCTCCTTCCCTTTAAAAGGCAGAGCCTGGATCAGCTCGTGGTCTTCCATCTCTGGGCTGCTAGCACCTCCTACCTGCCTCGTCTGCCTTCCCCCTTCTCCTTCCCTGCACCCCTTTTCCCCGTTACCCCGAATAAACCTCTCTAGCAGAACAGAGATGGAGTCCAGTTCTTCCTTCGTCTCACTATATTCCTGCTTGAATTGATGTGGTTGGAAGACTCACGCCATGCCGCAGAACCTCGGGGGCGGCCCGCTCCAGTTCTGGAGGGATTTACACGAACCAGGGACCCCGGTCCGGGGGGGAGCCGGCCTGTGCAGCCCTCCTGGACCGTGTTACATCAAAAGTTTCCCTACAGAGTCATGCAAAAAAATAAATATTCAAAACTAAGAATCGTCTACTAAATTGGGAGGAACTGTTGACTCCCTCAAAGGCAGAGAGGTCCTGCAGAGAGACCTTGGCAAATTAGAGAGCTGGGCAATCACGAACCATATGAATTTTAATAAAGACAATTGCTGGATCCTGCACCTGGGATAGGGCAGCCCTTGCTGTGTGGACAGACTGGGCAATGAGATGCCAGAAAGCTGCTGCAGAAAAGGACCTGGGAGCTCTGGTCAAGGGAAAGTTGAATTTGAGTCAGCAGTGCCCTGGCAGCCAGGGGGGCAAACCCTGTCCTGAGGGCATCAGGCACAGCACTGGCAGCTGGGCAAGGGAGGGGATTGTCCTGCTCTGCTCTGCACTGGGGCAGCCTCACCTCCAGTTCTGGGGCCAGTTTTGGGAGCCACAATGTAGGAAGGATGTAAAGCTATCAGAGAGCATCCAAAGGAAGGAAACAAAGATGATGAAGGGCCTTGAGGGGAAGCTGTGTGAAGAGCAGCTGAGGTCACTTGGTCTGTTCAGCCTGGAGGAGACTGAGGGGAGACCTCATTGCAATTACAGCTTCCTCCTGAGGGGCAGAGGAGGGGCAGACCCTGATCTCTTCTGTGTGGTGACAGTGACAGGACCCAAGGGAATGGCCTGAAGTTGTGTCAGGGGAGGTTTGGGTTGGATATTAGAAAAAAGTTCTTCACCCAGAAGGTGGTTGGGCACTGGAAAAGGCTTCCCAGGGCAGTGGTCACAGCACCAAACCTGACTCAGTGCAAGAAGTGTTTGGACAATGCCCTCAGGCACAGAGAATGATTCTTGGAGTGCCCTGTGCAGGGCCAGAAGTAGGCTTTGTAGGTCCCTTTCAACTCACAATATTCTATGATTATATGACCTCCGAAAGATTAATCACTATATATGACTTAACTTCCAAGAATTGCTAAGCTCTCCAACATTTTCTACAATGGAAGGGACATGGAAGAGTTTTCTCATCTGGGAATAGCACAGCCAAATCACTAACAGCTGATTTGTGCTAACTATTTGTGGTACAGAATTAAATGGATTAACAGGAGTACAATCAAGGAGAAAACTTGACCCCCTTTATGAAGTTCTTAATGCACAGCAATGCAGAAAGTGCCAATTTACAGATGTAGAAAATAAGAGAAATGAGGGTGATCTCCTTTTGCCTTATCACTAATGCAACACATGCACTCCTGGTAACACCTGCCCAGCTGCACAGGCCCTACCCTGCACCTGTAGTCATTCCCTTGCAGGTGGCAGGCATTCAAAATATGCCCAAAGATAAAAATTTTATGCGTGCACACTTTCAGTTCACAGTTTCTAATATACATCTCTGGACTGGTGTCTCTTGTTAACTCATACATACTCTCACCCAGGAATAAATACATATTCCTGAAAATAAATGAATGGAGAGCTGTGGACTCTGCATTAGTTATAAGTCAACATGGGTCTACAAAGCTGGCCTCCTGCTCCTGCCTTGCCCCAAGGCTCCTACTGTGAATTTTGCTGATATACAGATAAAATTCCACCATGCAGAATTTTCTTCTAGACTGTGTCTTTGCATCTGAGTTTTTTATTAAAAAGTTTTTTCTCATCAGGATGAATATTACCTGATAATAGCATTTTCTACATATATGCCCCATACTGTATAAAGCTTGCCTGAACTGTATTGTGGCCTCTATTACCCTGCAGCACTGAAATATGGTGTGGCCACAACTAGAGAGATGGGCTAGTACAGGCTGGTGCTGCAGAATTCACAGCTGTAAACAACCAAGGGGCCTTCAGCTAAAGAAATGCAGATCTGGTGTGGGCAAAACTACTTTTAGGGGTAACAAGGACGACAAAGAAGTATCTTACGTAAGGCACTATCTGCAAAACCTATCTGTAATGTGGAGCTTCAGATCAAGGAGGAAACAGCAACATCTAAACATGTGTTATCAAACACAAAAACAGCCCCAAGAAACTCCTAGCATAAGGAAGTATAAGGAAAAATAAACCATTATGGTGAACATCATATCCTTCCCAGATGCTAATGACACACCATAATGCTCTCGCTGAACCTCATCAGACTGAAACTGCCCATTTCAGGACCCACAGGAACAGAGGGAGGCTGGATGAAACACCAGGTAAAACAATAGAAACTAGGAAGCATATGTATAAAAATTTTGACAACATTATTATTATTATTATTATTACTACTACTACTACTACTACTAAAACTTCTTTCTGCACAAAAGCATTATTTTCCATAATAATTAGATCTCAACTAATATTGATTCTTGGATTACACTGTTTAAATTTAACACTACTAATAAAATCTTGGCTTTATATATAAAGGTCTTTCCTCACTCACAAATAGCATTTTGAATGTAACATTTTTATCACCATGTTTATACAGTCTGTTCTTTAAGAACAGTGCCCTGAAATTACAGAAATAAAATAATAAAAGATCCCCACCAGCAAATAATAAAATGTATTTGAAAGCAATTTTAAGAAAAGGAAACTAATAATGAGTTAAACCTACTGACTTCCATGGAAGTCCCTACAGCTGCAGCAGTTAGGAAAATGAAACTTCAGGTTAGGGATTAAATAGCCTTTGGAGCTTCATTTGACTCACAGCTTTGGTAAGTTTGACTGTCTACTGCCCATAGAGAGACATTATCACCTGCAGAAACATAGCCATAGTATTATTACTGTCCTGAAGAAAAGCAGATGATTATTAGCTCTTCAGGCTAATGTCAGTATCAGGTTGACAAACCCAAACCCAACAAAGTGGCCATTTCATTATCTAGGCTCTAAGAAAATGTCGTCCAAAATCTTTTGAGTCTGTTATTTTTATTTTTTTCCTTACTGACAAGCAAAAGACTACTTAATTTATGAAATATCCAGGAAACCATTTTTCTAAGAAATTCAAGACGTCTTGTAGGTATATTCCACCTCAGTTGTCAACATCTACATGAATACCACAAATGTACAGCCCATAAATCCAAACATTTCCCACTCTGGAACATAGCTCAGGCCTGCATCAGGTTTCCCTACATGGTGTTTTCTCTCTGTGGTCTCTGATATCAGCCTGTGCTCACCACTGGGATGTGAGTGCCATGTTCATAAAGTTCTCAGCTCATAATTAGGCAAATTTCACTTGATCAGCTTTAGTCCTTATTGCTGAGGTGTCTGCAATCTGACATTTCTGGGATCTCATTAGGAACTGGGCCCAAAATACCATATTTAGAATGCATTGCAGAATTTGAAAATTAAGGCCGTACAACAATACTTTTAGCTCATATATGTACCTTTCATACTACATAAACAGATTGTTTCTCCTTTAAATCCATCAGTGTCAGATTTCTAATATTCATCTACTTCAGTGGTTCCCCAGCTGGGGCGGATGGGACTGCAGCATACATCTAGTCAGTGTGTGAAGAAGCCAACCCAGAACCAGCAGGCTTAAATCAGCTGCACAGAGGTCTCTAACCTCAGCAGAAAGTTTTGTGGCATGTGCAAATCAAATAAGGTTCTTGCCTCATTTCACTCTAGTCACTGAGGAAAGGGCAGGCAGAGGATAAATTTAAGATCACTGAGGGGTTCATCCTGGTGTTGCAATGGGCAGGGAGTACCTCTGATTTCCATCAGCTACATCATTAAAGGCAGAAGCACAGAAAAAAACTGAGGAGATCATGGTATTTTGATTCCCTTCCCTTTGCTTCTAGCTACCAGGCCAAACAAATGCACATACTCTCTGCTGCAATGCCAGGTGTTGGTTTAAGACATTACACTGCAGCTGGCAGCACCAGTTTGGTACCTCTTTGAGTAAAGGTATTTTTAGCAATGGTAACTGAGCATCAAAGTCTGACTTTCTGATATGATCTGGCCCTTTTCTGCCATCATCTCAAGAAAAGAGAAGGCATTCCCTGGGCAGCCCTGTCCTGACCTAAAGCCAGGACACACAGCTGCCCAGGGGCATATTGATCACACCCAGTGTCTTGGCTGGATGCAGGATTGCTCCTTGGTGTATTTTATTTCAGGTTCTGGGCTGTGTCTCCAGAGGAGCAGGTGCTGGCAGGGCTGGGTCTGGATCATCAGCTGTCTGGGAGGAGGATGCTAGTGCTCAGCAAACTACACCCCCTGCTGCATGCACACACAACCCCACATCCCTCAGCCATAAGCCTCTTTCCACCCAGGGAAAGCTGACACAGAGAAGGTGGGACCGTGATTAGAAACCACTAACAACTAATGGTGAAGAGATGTGCCATGATATCATCTCTCTTCCTGTTTGAATGTAGCTCTTAGGGTGTTCGAACACAGTAAATATTAAATAACTCTAAAAATTATATAAACGCTGCTCAGATATAATTGGAAAAGAGGACAAATTCACACTGAATATTTCTGCTTTAAGTAGTGATGACATATGCTATATTTAATGATATGAATGCATTTGTAATTAAAATGTCTCAAAAAAATAAATAAACAAAAATAGGGCAAGAACTGAGAAAATGCATACATGAATGTGTGTTTCAGAAACTGTCTATAGCATTTTTCATTCATTTATTAAGAAGTGAGGTGAAGATATATGAGGTGAAGGTGTTTTCAGATATATTTGCATCTTAGAACATGACAGACACACAGACATCTGGAGGAAATTTAAGGAGAAGCAATGGTTTTGTATTTTTGCAAGTGTAGGAAGTAAGAATGAACAGCTGGAATTCAGAGACCAGTCCTCTCTGGTTCTCTCTAACTTCACTGCAGTGCTGCAACTTGCAGTGATCTCTACAGCTGAGATCTCTGCAGCTGTGACTGCTAAAATGCAAACATATTTATAATATTTTATTTGAACATACATAAGAAAGGAAGTCAGCAGCCGTGACTAGAACTCACTTTCATGCCTGTGAGAACAAACTTTCTGCTCAGCTTCTGGCCTTCTGTTCTTTGGCAAGTAGAGACAGGCAGTTTGATAGACATAGCTGGGTTTAGCCTTTGTTAAAGAAAAAATAAACATCTACTTTTAACATTACCACCTGTACACCTGAATGGCTTCAGTGGGGCTACTTAGCTCCTACAGTGAAAAATGACACATTATTTTTTAAAAGATCTTCTTCTTCATTTTGGTACTATCAGTGCTAATCTATTCATAGTTTTCAAGTCCAGAAAATTTTATTTGATCTGGCCATCTGTTTTTGCTGCACCTGTCTGGACTGTTACTGACAATAACAATCACAAAATGCCATCAGGAACTGTGGCACCAAGACCCTCACTGAAGATACTGCTTCACCATTCATCACTTACTCTTCACTTAAAGAATTCAAAATACGGAAAATTCACTGTAGTGGTGGAACAACTTCTTTGGTTGAGATCCAAGCTACTGAGACAGATATCTGAGTGAACACAGCTTCCAGGACCAGACACAGGTATAGAAAGTCTATCCCTGCACTATATGGCAATGTAAGGAATGAATATACACAAAACCCTGTTGTTGTTCTCCATCATCTTTATCCTCTTCCCTCCTCAGTTTTTGCTTAGATTCTTCAAATTCCTGTCCTTTCTCTAGAAAGACCACTGCAAATCTTGCTCTTTTTATCTCTTATTTGAGAAAATTATAATAAGACAGCAATAACTCCCTCTTTGAGAGTTAGATCAGCAGTGCATGCTTGGTCCTGAATGACCCCTTCCATTAAAAAATCATAACAGAATCCTTCAGCTTATTATCCATTTCTGCTTATTTAAAGGCAGTAATTCCCAGGCCACATAGGATCCAAGCAAGCTCTTTGCACTCTGCACTCTCTGCACTTTAAATTTACACATTATTGCATTTGGACCACAGACAAAACTCTGTATGCACATGTCTTCAGACCAGTACCCCTTGTTAGTGAACTGTCTGAATTGGTATTTAGCCTTTCCACAGGAAACTTAAAGTAATCTCAGTATTTCAGTCCACCTAAGATAAGAAATGCTCGCACTTCACTGAAAGTCGTCTTCATTGTAAATCACTCTCACCTGTTGAATGGTTAATCATAACTTCTGACAATGCTGATTTAAAAAAAAGATACTTAAAAGTTGTGGCTAGCACAGGTCTTTCCCATGAGAACTTTCTCCTGTGTTTTATAAACAAAGATAAAGTTTGGATGTTATTAAAACAGTGTCTCGAGATTTGGACAGTTCAGGCCTGGCCAATCAGGCCTAGGGGGAGGTTTCTGACTGACCAATCTGGGTGACCTCTGAAAAGTCTATATAAATTGGAATCAAAATAATAAAGCTCTCTTTTCTATGCCACACTGAGAATCTGGGTTTTCTTCTCTGCTAGCGGCTCAACAGCGACAAAAAGTAAGGGTTCTTTGATTTTTTTCTCAGTTTCTCCAATTTTTGTAAGCTTTTTCCTCTTCTTTTACTGTCTCACTCATGTCTGACATCAGTTGAGCTAAATAGCTATCAAATAATTCATCTGGATGAGAAACACCACTGAAAACTTTTCCAGTTAACACTTGAATCTGTTAGGCTGCTAAATAAAGTGGTAATATTACAATTTTGTGTATCTGTAAAAGACAAAGAAATCAGCTCCAGTACACTGTGTCTTGAGCTCTGCTTGAAACTTCCCTAAACCACCTGTCAGTTGCAATGGTTTTTCTAACTACCTCAGTGACACACTTTATGAAAGCCATTCTGTGGTGAATAGGAGAAATGAACATTCACTAATAATACAAAATACTTATATTTAAGATTTACTGAGATCTCCAGCCTGCTCTCAAGGGAAATCATGACAGACGAGTCAATCTTTCTGGTACCCTAGAAAAGAAAGTATCTGACTATCATGTGGAGAACAAATATAAATTTAAAATATATTGCTATATAATCATCTTCAACAGTATCGGAACATTGCAGGAGTCCATGCAATGAAAAACATACCACTGCATTGTGAGAAATATACCCACACTGGAGCTGAACAGTCATATAGTATCTGGAGCATTTCAGGATTTGTAATCACTGCTAATGCCATTTGTACCTATTTGAGAACAGCAAGCTCTATTTAGAATTCTGAAGTAATTTTGCATTAAGGCAACTGTCTCCAGCTAACTCCAGCTGTATTAAAATGTATATTGTTCCTTCTCTTTACAAATATCCACATACATTCATTTCCTTGTTGCCTGATATTCAAATCTTGATACTGTTTTTTAGTGTTGCCTAAACCCAAAAAGAGAGATTTGCAGTAAAATACCTGAGCACGTATTTCCTTGCTATAAGCTTTGCAACATAATAAAAATGGTGTTATAGAAATAAAGAGCATCTGGAGCAAGGGTATTACTGTATGTTGTTCACTGTAGGTAGAAAGTAAATCAGCTACATCAACGTTAGAAATGGATGACTGAGGAGCCACTCTGTTATCGACAAAATTCCTTCATATTACATATGCTTTGAAAAGTTTTACCATCACCTGTTTTGAGTCCCAAAAATTTGGGTCTGGTTACAAGCGCAACTATTAACTTACCCATGGGTATTTAGTATGATCTAGAGTGGCAGATTTGGACCAATGGTCTCAGTTTGAAACGTTCATCCAAGTTGTTTGGGTTTAGCTATAACTGTAAATTACACATGCTTGTGCAGGGTTCAACTTGCTGTGATTAAGGCTGTGAAACAGTAACATTAAATTTCCATTGAAGAAAAAAACAGTATTACATGCTGCATTTGACTGATATTGAAAAGATAATGGAGCTTAGGAAGATGACATAAAGTAAAAACACTGAATGCACATAGAACACAGAGAGAATTGTCTCATGAATTTAAACGTGGGGTTTGCAAACAAGTCAGTGCAAATTCCCTTTTCCTTAAGAAAAGGGTAATAACTCTTTCCAATATTATTTTCCTCTTCATAACTTGTTCTAATTAATCAGTTTTAATATATAGGGAAAGATAAAGGAAACTGTGTGCAAATGTTGTAAGAAGAAAGGCTGACTTTGCTAAACATGGATATCTTTACTCAATTTTTGGTTTCAGGGACAAGAGTAATATGGAACATACTTGGTCTTCCCAGCTCCCCCTTGTTTTTCTTAAGTTGAAGTTTAAATAATTTCCTGTGCCCGAGTTTTAGCCTGCTAATAGGATCAGCAGCAGCAGCATACTGTTTGCAAACTGAACTTCATGTGCTGAAGGCAACTTATCCCATTCCTAAACCCCATCTTTGTGCTACCCCTCTATCTCCAGTTTTATCCTAAAAAGCTGTGGTGTAGCCATTAGGCACATCTGCTCAGGAGCTGAGAAAAAAAAGAATAAGTCTCTCTATGAAGATACAGGTCTACTAGTTTTATTATTTTTGGTAAAAATAAGAGGTTACACAAAACTAGTGTGCTGCTGGGATTACAATACTGCATCTTCCACAGAGTGCACAGCATTACATTAGTCATTCACTGCAGCTCAGTGACATGAAATATCCTCTTATTAGAGGGAGTGTATGTCACTTAATAGTTGCAGAAATTATTTGCTTAAGGTCTCTCTTTCCTACCTGCCCTCCCCTCTCCAAAAATCCATTCATTTTCTTATCCCGGGAGGAAATGACGCTATTACTCTCTGTATGTTATACATACATAAATTACATCCCTTGGAGAATGAACAAAATCGTAACCCAAAAGTATAGCCCTCAATGTGAATAAAAATTAGGGAAGGTAACTCTTTTCTACAGCCTCCTTTCTGACCCCACAATATAAAAGCTCACTTCCTGAGCATGAGAGAAGAAAAATGCAATTTAAGTGTTTTATACTAGAGCAATATATCTGTCTTTGCCAAGCACATGCAGAAAACATGAACTTCATCCGAAAAGGTTTTCAGTGTTTAGAAACCTCCTGGGAGAGCATGTCAAAAACACAGTGAACCAAGTTCTAACTGCACAAACTCACCCTGGTCTTGGCAAATGTAACGGTTTGGTTTCAATTTCAAAACTGTTCCCATCAAAATCCTTGGGAGCAGAGAGAATGTTATTAAGGTGTCTTTTTGAATCTCAAAGACAAAATCAAAGGCTGATGTTATACAATGAATTAAAGTGTTCTCCTAGTGAGATTTGAATCTAAATATAGCAATTATGCTGACCATAAGGTAAAGCTGAATTATAATTTATTTAAAAAAATAAAGATGAGACAGAGTGACACAGGGTGGACAACCTGAAAATACTTGGAAATTCGGTGTACATAAGAAACCATATATACAGCTCTTGGCAGAAGCTTATCCAAACTAACTGACACTTCTGAAGGATGTCCTCCTGCAACCCTTCTATTCAGTCTTTACTTCTGATCTGCAAGAAATTCCTTTCCCCTCTTGCTGCTGATGCAACTTTTGGAAGACAACTTGCTAATTTCCATCCATAGAGAATTTTCTTTGAGGAAAATCATAAGTGCCACTCTTTTTGGAGAGGAAGATGGTCTCTTACACCATCTGTTGCTTCAGAAATTTTGCTCTCTTTCACCTACCCACAGAACCTTGTATCTCTCTAACCTTTGCCACTAATAATAGTACTTAAGTGCTTTTCCCTTTACTGTCTTTTCTCCCACAACTTCCTCTGTAACATCTACAAGTTATAAATTTAATTCAGAAGTTCATATTTTTAATTTTAGGAAGTTTCCTGACAAAAATTTTGGGAAATAACACGTTGCCTTTTCTCAGAGACACTGTTACAAGGGCAGTAAGCAGACACAGTATCCTGCCTGCAGATAAATGCATGGCTTCCAAACTTCCAAGCATAACTCCAAAACTTTTAATTACTGCCATCAATGAATCAAGGGACCTACGTTACAGCAGCTGAGTGATTACTCTGTCAGTCTGATTAATAGACCAGGTGGGGTTTTAAAGCAAGGGTGTGTATGTGTAAATGCATGCAGACAAGAGGTAGATATGTGTGGTTTTGGGGGGAGTTCCAGTTTAAGTAGTCAAAGCCATATAGTGGACACAGTTACTGAAACTTTCTTTCCAGGAAAGCATTATTTTCAATAGTTTAAAGAAATGCTAAATCAATTTTCTCATCAGAGGAGCTGCTTTAGAGCAATTCACCAAGTCAAGATAATGAATGAGCTGTTCTTTCACAGCATTCCTCAAGGAGGAATTATCCCAAATGATACGGTTACTTAATATGAACATTTATAAAGGGACAGTCATTATGTGAATTATGTATTTAACATAACTTATTTCAACTTTCAGTTTATAGCAGCACTTTTATCTTTCTTTCATTCAGTGATAAAAAAGGCATCAATTATAATTCTCCTAACATGTCTACAGAACAAATGTCTCCTACTGAAGTTGCTGTGCTCATTCAAACACATAATTATTCATCAGAGGATCCTGGGCAATCTACATTTACCAAAATAATGAACAGATAAAAACTTAAATCCAGTAGTTTAGGTATATGAGAAATGCACTACAAAACATATTTAGGGATGTGCTGGTCTGTAGAAGTGCTACCTGCCACGTATTGACTTGGCTGGGTACTTCTGCTGTGAATTATGTAAATGCACTTGGAGCCCAGAGAACAATGTGCTTGCTGCCATGTTTTTAAAAGAAAATAGAGACCACTGGTTTGATGTCTCCTCAGACACAGTACATTTTTACTGAGGTTTATCCAGTTCACACATACAAAGCATAGTTTCAAGGGATGCAAGTATGAAATAAATACAAGAAAGCCAGATTATAACAACTATTACTGCAATTTCAAAGAATCTATAATCATATCTGGAGAGGTATAATGCAGGGAAACAACTTAGAACCACAAGGCAGTTATTATTGAGGGAATGTACTATTTAGAAATTAAAGACTACTGGGCTATTGGTCTGCATCAGCATGCCTGACAGCAGAGGTTGGCCAAATGGTCTGATCTGCCCAAAATGAAGTTTCACTGGATACTGGGAGCAAAAATTCAGAAGCTAAGTTACTAATAAAATAACATTTCTGATGTACTACAGAGAAGACCCTGCTAGACATCGCAGATGCTGAAAAGAACTGAAAGCTCCAGCTCATAGTCTCTCTACTGCAAATCTCATTCACAAAAGACAGACTTCCCTGATCTAGGCTAACAAACCACTGACCTGAAAAGAATTTTTAAAAAATTTTTGCTCAAGTGAACCATAGAAGATTAGAAGCTCCTATAGGATCATAGCACATGGGGATACATGATGCTCAAGGACACAAAATTAATTTTAAAATTTCCCTGTCTTCTTGTATTCTTTATCAATATAAAGACTGATCAAAGTATTGACTACTCCTCAACAATCACTTAGAATGACCAAGCCTTTTGTTGGAATCTCAGTATGAAAACTTAATTAAATAGTATTAGGAATTAAGTGCTCCTTCCTAAAATATTAATGGCTTTTCTCCCTGTCATTCTCAATTCTCTTATGAGTTTTCCTGCAGTCAGCTGACAAAATTTTTGCTTTAAATGCTGAGTCAAAATACATAGGTTTTTGGGTTTGGGGTTTTTTTCCTCTTTAGTTCTGTTTCTGGTTTGGGGTTTTGACATTTTCAACTAAAACTATTTAATCACTTCTGAGAGTGAGACCAAACAGAAAATCAGTTGCTTTGCTTTGTACAGATGTCTCAAGTGGAGAGATATAGTTTAGCAAAGGAGTAACTTTGTGTCTGAGAAGTGCCTCTTGCTTCCCTGTGGATACCTGCCCCAAACTGAAAAAGATTAAGGTACCTCTGAAAAGTCAATAACTTTTGTACTTATAAGAATTTAGTTACAGGTTCAGAAATAAGCATTTTCCCAAAGTGTGCATAATTCAGCATGCCAAAATGTCCCTCAGCTCCTGGAGCTCACCAGGCTCTAGTGAAACTGCCAATCTCAGAAGAGAGAGCATCATCCACTCCCCTTTGCCTTCCACCCCCATTTTTTGCTGCTGCTGGCAGGACTCCAAGCAGCTCTCAAACAGGGACTGAGCTGGCCCTATACAGCAGCCAAGGGACAGAGAACCAGCTTTCCTCTAATTACTAATCCCAATTTCTCTCCAAGTACTCTGTGTGCAGCTGGAGCAAGGCAAGTACAGCTGGAGCTTGGCATCTGGACCTGAGGGAAGATGGAGGCAGAAGGGCACTTGACTCTGGGTCTGAGACTGAGCCTAGCAGGGACTATTTTTTCTTTAATTAGTTTTAATTTGTTTTTGTTTTTGTTTTTGTTTTGTTTTTTTTTTTTTTAAATTGCACATAGCACAACAAGGCAGTATGTGGAATCAAAGTAAAGGTATTTAAACTTTTTCTGGTTGTACATAGCCAGAGCACAACTTTGTGTTATATGCACTGGAACAGGCTGTCCAGGGAAGTGGTTGAGTCTCCATCCCTGGAGGTATGTAAAAGACATTTAGATGTGATGCTTAGGGACAAGGTTTAGTGGTGGACTTGGCTGTGTTAGGTTAATGACTTGATCTTAAGGGTCTTACTCAACCTAAATTATTCTATGATAAACCCTGTCCTCCTCCCCCCCACCCCAGCCCTCTCTAGGAGGCTGAGCAGAAGGCTTGGCATATCCATGTGCAGCCACGCAGCCTGGGCCATGCTGGGAAAGGAAATGACCACAGAGAGACAAAAGGTTTGATAGGAAAATCAGAATAGACTACACAAAAGGAGTGGGAAGAGGGGAGAGACTTGAATCAGGGCAAGAGCATGGAGTGTTAGACCAGATGGTGGGGATGACAGCAGGAGGTTGGGACTAGCTGGTTAAGGAAAAAGGGACTGAATTAGGGAAAGAGGGAAGGGAGACAAGGAGTGATCTTGATTTGAACAGCAGGAAAAGGAGACAAGGAGTGATTTTGATTTGAACAGCAGGTGCAGGGTAGGATTCACTAAATGTAGAGCCTAGAAATGAGACACATGAAGACTGAAAGCTGGAATTGGATAAAAGCAATGGATAAAAGTAATGTCACAGAACCAGACATGAGGAGGACCCAGGATGAGGGCAAAGAACGAGACACAGAGAGAGGATTTGGAAGTGACAGGAAGGAAAAAGCCATGCCTGGGGAAATGATCAGAAAGTGTTGGTGCCTCATTGGATCTGGAGTTTGGACTGGTCACCATGATTCTAATTATCAACACTCTCTGATGTTAACAAGCAGATGTGAAGTCCAAAGGCAAAGTATGTTTCTCTTCTTTCTTATGAACTTTCTCATTTGGAGAAAAACCACACACTGCTGTCAGCAGTTGCTCACATGGCAAACACCCATGCAGGGCAGGTACCAGTTCCAGTACTCTGATTAGAACACTCTAGATTCATATGGCAGACTTTTGATTTAGAGATCGCTATATTTTCATAAAAAATATCAGATTTATGCACACAGAGAGTCCTGCATTAAGGCATCTCCCTGAAGATTTCAATGGTGAAAACTCAAGAACTAGGACATGTCAGGCTAAGGTTATCTGTACCTTGTGGGTAGCCATGGGGCAATCCTTTCTTAAGTCCTGGATCACACACAGTTTCTTCCAGAAGACACAACGTTTTTTCATTAAACAGTATCTAACTTATGATTGTGAGGTGGAAGTATATAGTGACAGTGACCCCTGTAGTTCTCCTGCACTCTGCATCTGCTGCACAAGGTGTGTGGGAAGAGGGCTGTAAATGCAAGAGACAGCAGCAGATGTGAAAACATTTGCCTCCTGTTACAGAAGTCACTGCTGCTAGGAAAAACTGAATTTGACCAGCTCTATGACATGTCTCTCAACCAACTCTGCTATGAGACTTCTAAGAGACACTAAGTAAATTTCTAGAGCCGAACTATTCCCGAATTTTTGTTTGGGTTGGTTTGTTGGTTTCTTGGGTTTTTTTCTGTGGAACTGTGTCCCCATCCCACCTACACTTAGATTTGTTCAAGTGACAAGTGACCATGGCTGGTATTGAAACCAGTGAGAGATGGACCTGAATATATCACCACTGGGGAAAAGACGAAGAGTTGATGAAATATCCATGGGGAGACCTAGAGCGCTGTAGTGCATGGCACTACCCAGACAGGATTACACTGTACTCCTTTAGGATCAGCATAAAGAGTAACCAGACCTTTTTATGGAGCTAGATATATGACACAGTTATATGCAGCATCCAAAGCAAGCAAAGAAACTGCTTTTAAAACCATTTGAATGCTACAAGAGAAATAGGGCTGTCAGTATAATAATATATAAGACTACATCAAGTAAATATGCGGCGCTGTCTGTCCTTAATGAAATAATATGCTTGACCCTCCTCCCTCAATTAGACAATTGCTCAGATAAAAGATAGGTAATAATATGAATTTTCATAATAATGTCCTCAGACATTTCAAAATAGGGGCCCTTTGACTTTAATTTCTTCATGCCTCAGTATAAAATGTGGACAATAATGGACAATAATACTCCTGTTGTGAAGGCTATTGTGAAGATAAATATATTAATGCTTGAGAAGCCCTTAGGAAATACAGCAATGAGTGTCACAAAAAAAGTCCACAAGGAAATGAATGATTTCATTTTCATATCAAGGTTCCAATCATGTGCAGTAAGGCCTGGGGCCACAGGGTGCACAGAAAAGGTAAACCAAAATACTGAATAGCTTCTCATTAAGTGAACACCATTCATCCAGTGCTGCAAGTGAGACAGAGATCCTGTGGAAAAATGGGATGTGAATAGATAATTAAAGATTGTATCATAATGCATGCACAAAATAGGGGTGAAAATTTTATACTGGTGACTTAATTCTGACATTTTCTAATTCCTGAATGCATGACTCTGCAGCCTCAGTGATGTTGTCCCATTTTTAACACCATATTTTATGTGTAACTGTATTCGTGTTGTTTAAATTACCATCTGCTCATTTCTGATATTAGGCTTATTTGTGTGATGCTCTTTCTCTAATCCCCTGTATTTAGAACACATTGTCCAGATATGAAAATCTTTGCAGCCTGACCTTGAGGAATAGTAAGAGTTTGTATAATTTAGATTAGTGCAGTAATTGTTTGGCCCAGATGCCAGAAACATCCCCAAGGGTATTTAACATTCATTCAGAAGATGTAGCTGTTGCTTCACAACTTAAGGTCAGGACAAAAGCACAACACACAGCCAAAAACCACGCTGCAGTTCTTGCCTAGGAGGTGGCAGTTGCAGGTGGCTGGGGCAGCTGCCTCCAGAAATGTCACCCTGCACAGTCTGGGCAGCTTTCTCCAACACACAGTCTGCAAAAAACAGGCCAAATCAAGACCATAAAAGAGTACACTCACATTCCTGACATGGAACAACAATCCTTTTGGTTTCCTCTAACTCTAGCTGTCTGATAAAGCAGATCACTTAATCACTTCTTTTCTGCCACCTACTCCTAAAGAGATTGTGTGCTATACATGGGATCAGTGCTGCTATTGAGAATTATTTGTTTCTCGACTTTGAGCACACAGTTCTGAAGTGGAATGAAATTTCATTATAGATCCAATGTGTGCTGCACATTGTATACAGACAAGCCCAAAAACCACGTGAGAGAAACTAAAGAGCCATCCAAGAAGGATTATAGGATTATATCCTTAAATCCATAGTGAGATACATTAGAAAGTGATGTACACTGTTTTCTCATTTTCATCTACAGGCGACAGAACGGATTACCTAGGCACAAATTTCCATCATTTAATTCCTTGTGTGGTAGGTGATGCGGGAAACAACATCATAGCAAAGCTCAGTGAGAACTGATGTAGAGTGAAATCAAAGCTGGGTTTATATGAAAGGAAGTGCTTCAATGTTTCTCTGAAAGATGAAATAAAATCACAACCCAAAATGACCAGCACAAGCCAGAACAACTACAGTGCAGTCTTCTGACTTACTGTATCACTAAATTAATGCTGGCAGGGGTGTAAGCCATGAATGAACTGAGAAGTGCAGTGCTCCAGAACCTTCTAGGGTTGTTAAAAAACAGATGGAAACAGAGCTGGCCAGGACAGAGTAAAAGCTTCTTGAAGGTGACAGCCAAATTTGGCTGGCCACAGCAGAAAAGCAGCCCTGCCAGGGCTGGGTCACTGAAACCATATGAGTACTTCCCTGGGAGTGAGGCACCACCACCAGCAACTGCCTTTGGTCTGTGCCTCCCTCTGTGCCTCTGGTGCACCATACGGTGCTGTTGGATGGAGGGAGACTGTTCCAGGGGATTAAGCCAGTTTCAAGTCTTTCTCTCTGCTGCCAAGCTACCCTGCACAGCAGGACCGTCTTGCTACCACCATGATCTTTATGCAGAGACAGAGAACTGCTTGCAAATGTCTGCTTTATGCTGTAGGTGGCCAGGCTTGGAGCTGCAGCCATGACTGCTGGGCCTGGGCTTATATCTCCCTTACAGCCCTCATAAGTGCTTCAAACAACTCCCAGCATCAGGCTGCCTCAGGACACATACTGCTTTCCCCAGAGCCAGTCCTGAAAGCAGCTCTTTAATTCATCTATTTTCATCCAGGGAGGAATGGATTCCATGCCTGCTGTGACTGGTTTCAGAGGCTCTGACAGCTCCACGCTGCATTGGTTGCTAATGGATAGTCCCCTCCATGCCCTGTGGCTGCCATCTCTGCTAATGAAGTGGGAGATGAAGGCACATGGTACCATCAAACACTACCTGATGCTGTGCCATTCTGGCATTAGAGGTATCAAGACATGTTCAGCAGTACTGGCTATTGCAGCAACCAAACAAGTGCTGGGGAGAGTGAGGTGAAAACTACAGCTCTTTCCCAGTTTGATTAACACCACCTTTGTCTCCCTTGGTACCATTTCAACAATAGCGACAACGTGTTGTTCCACCTGCAGCACCCATTGGCTCATGCAGGGCTCTAAGGAATCTTAATGAAAAATTATATTGCAAACACTATCTGGGTACTAGGAGGAGATAAAGAAGAGGTTAATAATTTGGGGACCAGCTGAGGCATAGTATGGTCCAAAGTCAGCTGCAGCACACTACTGAGACCCTTAGGGAGATTCTATAGCCATGTTGATTTAGTTGCTTTGCTGCTCCGGTGGGAAACACAGATTCACACCGTGTTATGCAGTGCTGGTTCCCAATCTATCTGCCAGATCTGGTGTTATTTTGGGGAATCTCCTTTCCTTAATAGGCATGACAGGACAGAGAGGCAAACGTGGTCAGATTCCAGGAGAGGGGAAACTTTTTAGCTTCTAACCTGTAGGAAACCAGAAACCTGGTTGACTGCAGGCCTCACTTACACAGCACCAATGACCCACAGGGACATGATGCCAAATGCAGAACAGCTGAGTAATTAAATGACAGTTGAAATTCAGAAACCATTGCAGCTATAATTTCAAATCACTAAAAGCACTAGGGAATACCTCCCCTCCTCTATGCATATGAAAACAAATTACTTATTGATGGGGCTCAATAAAGTCCAGATTCTAAGAGATGCAAAAATATCTAATGTATTTGATATCTCAAGACACTCAGTGATTCTATATGTCTGTTTTGTTACACAAATAAAATCACCAGCTTTATGGCATGTTAGAAAAAGTCAAAGGCAATAAAAGTAATTCCATCTTTTTGTTAACGTTTTGTATTACAGGCTTCAAAATTTTCAAGGAAGTGTAAAAATCTGCCATTCAATCAGCTTTGCAGAAATCATGCAGCTAGACTGCATCAAGCATATTCTTGTTTCTTTTCCCCTCTAAGGTTTGATTAAGAGCAACCGAGCCAGTCTTGCTCCATCCTCTTACTTGAACTCAGTAGTGTTGATAGGTGGATCTGTATGCCTTGCACAACCTGTCCCTAAGTCTTGTATATTCAGTATGCCATGTAGCTAAATGTAAGGTATGGACAGGCATAAAACTTGTTGCAAGGCAGTGCTCTGTCTAATGATGGCAAGCTGAGGTTTACCTTTCTCTTTTTAATTCACTGCTTGCGTTTAAAGATTGCAAACAATTCTATCACTTAGAAAGCAGCTGAACCTGTTCAGTCTCATCTCAGATTTTTCATTTTCAGATAAAAAGCCATGTAACGCTTATAACAATGCAGACTTCTACAGTTAAATAACACATTTCCAGAGCATTGCTGGGGACAGTTGAAATTATCTGAATGTCACCATTACTGTTATATCAACATAAATCACTCTTAAATACTCTTAAGCAATGGAACACTTCTCAGACATACATGCTGCAATAACAAAGCCTATCAGACACTGATTACAGTGGAATCTGTGAAAAGGCTCTCCCTGCTATTAAAGATGAAAACAGTCCTGTGAAAGACTTGCAAACAATTTCCAGATTTTCTTGTTCCAATAATTGCATGGCTTATTGTGAATTTGGGCTGGATATGTTTGTTTCCAGGGGCAGTACATGAAAATTCTGAGCCTACTTTTGGAGAACTGCTTTGTTATTTCAGGCAAATACCTGCACTGCCAAAGAAGGGCCTCATTGTCACACACATGGCATGTACCCATTGTCAGGGTAAAAGGGAAAGACTGCGACAAATGAGAAGCTTTTCCAACTAATTCATTTTGTGTGTGTAGTCATCTCGGCGCCAAGAGGCTCCAGCTGGGACTGGTGCCTGATTACACTGGAAGTTGTACCAAGTCAGGCAGCCTCCTTCACTGAGCACCTTGGGGGCTTAAGTAGACAATCACACAACTAGTGAAAGAAAAGAACTACAGTTGTTCCTTTTCTGCAAATGAGGAACTAAGTGACAGAGCTAAAAAAAGGGCTCAGCCCTCATCCAGTATAAATTGGCACAAGAGGATTCAGGTCAGCACAAATGCACCAAGTTACAGCAGCTGAAGAAAACATCGGAGTTGAATTCATAATGCCTGAGATAAATACAATGCATCCAAGCAAGATTTAACCATCTCCAATCATTATAAAGGATGAAATGTACTTAAAAATAATGTACTTCACATGTCTTGTTGAATAAAATCCACAGCATAAAATGATGGTGCCAGTTATCAAACTAGACAAGCACAGAATGATAACACTGCAGGAAAAACCAGACAGCTCATTAAAATGGTAAGGTATATAATGCACAATAAGGGACAAGATACACCCACCTTTTCTAAGCAGAAAACTATTTTGCTCATAATTTTCTTAGTCCCAAAGTAACTGAAAGATTTGAAGAAATAATCTGTGCTGTATAATAGTGGGTTCTGGCAAGGGGGCAAAGGAATGTTCCAAGGATTTTTAGAGGGCATTTATACATCCCACTGTATCTTGAAAATAATTCAGCAGAAACTTCTGGGTTTTAATTACATATTAACACTGTACTTTCTGCACCTCATCACCCTTTTACATAAACACTTTCATCAAACTCGAAAGTATTTTCCTTTAAAATACAAGCATTGGATTATCAATGCATTATTTCATTCTCTGACCTGTAAGTACAGTACATTTCCATTCTCTTTGCCATGTCCTCAGAAAACAACACATTGAAGGATTTGTGAGGGTCCATGTCCTGGTAACTCATAGTCTCACTTCCCTGCCAGGAGATGCACAGGGACATTTCACTCTGTAGGACACTCCACTTCTACTTGCTTGTTCCTGAGCTGGCTGTTTCTGGGACCACACTAATTTGTCCCTCTTAGTACACAGCCAGAAAATAACTCACTCCCTCGTTACCAGTCACAGAGAGAAGACACAGGAAAGTTAAGAGAAAACAGATGTCTGATGGATGAAAGTGGAGATCAGGAGAGCTACTGTTCTGTGTTCAAAACTGAAAGTAGAGAGACTTGATATCACTCAAAACAGTGACTCTCAGAGAAAAAAAACGGAGCACTTTGGGACTGAGAAATTCAATGCAGCTATAAATCCATGAGTAGCAGCTGTAGAGGCAGATTCAAGAAAAGAAACAAATCTAGGATAGTCAAGAAAGACCCACGTCTGACCCACTACAAGGAAATGCCATGGTGGCAATAATGGCATGAGAAACATTATCATTTTGATGGCTAAATGGTATTTAGGAATATATGCAGGTATGTCACTTGAATTTCATAGTAAGTACAAATAAAGTGAAGCTGTAGATCAAGACTGTTCCTTTCTAGTCCTTTAATTCACCCTTATTTTCAGGATTATTTTTGAATGTTTTACGTTAGTACTGATAAGGAGCACTTCCACAATCCATAGACAGATGAGGATGCAAAAAGGACAAAAGAGGGAAAAGTCTTTACTGTGTGAGAGACTTTGCAGGAAGGAAAATCTATTCCTTGCTGCAGAAAGGATTCTCCCAAAGTTACCCCACTTGAACTCGTCCCATCTCCTTCAGAGATCTGCAAGCCACAGGGAGATACACTACAACAGAACCAGCCCTCACAGCAGGATTCTTCAGCAAACATTGCACAATTAGCTGAGTACAAGTGTGTCTTCAGAATGGTTATCCATTTCTGTAATGCTGTTTGACAGGCATGTCTAAACTCTGCTAGTGAAGAGCAACATACTCTGTGTGGAATTAAACACTCCACTGAATTCTGACAAAAGTAGTCCAGGGTATATGGCTCCTCCCTATAGAATCTTGCCATATGGCAATGGCTGGAGGCAGCAGTAATGGAGCTGAATCTGTCATCAGTTTTATTAAAGGTGAATTCCCATCTATCCTGACTCATCTGAAAAAGCTGTCACTGGTCATCTGCCCTTATTGCTAAGTTCACATTTGAAAGGGCAAGTACTGCATGAATAAAAACCCATAGAAGGAATTCTGAATGTCAGAGATGTGCAAAAGCTATTTGCTAACTTAACTAACATGAATGTTTCTTATGGGTTTGGACTTGTGTTTTATTAAATTGTTTTCAAAAGCTACAAAACCCAGCAAAGGCACGATGGAAAGTACCTTGACATTCACATGCTTACTTCTTCTGAAGTTTTTGTGCTAAATGGGAGGTTTTTAGAAGGACATTTTCATTCAAAGTTTGGCAACTTCCTCAGGAACAAACTATACATCAATGCTTACCACTGTTGCTTGTTAGGAAACAAAAAAAATCATATACCACTCTTGAATCAAATGTACAACTGAGAGAGTCTACTGTGACAGGAATGACAAATTATTTTGTATATTTTGTTTTGTTTGTGAACACAAAATAATTTCTTGCTTATCTGTTTCAAGGGAAAACTACTATACCTGTGAATTCTGTTTAAAGTGTAAATCAGGATTCCTCTCTTGTTTTTATATGTGTAAATTAATTCTATCAAATGACTGAGTGCAAATCCAGTTAAAAGTTACATCAAATGACATTTCCAGACTTAAATAGATTTTCTAAAAAAACCAAACCAAACCAAAACCCCAAACTCTAAAAATCAAGTCCTCATACACTTTGTGTGGACAAGACCATACTTCTACTCAATCTTTAACTGTTTAAGCGAATTACATCATCTTCTTCTCTGCACTTGCTGTTCAGTGCTGTGTTTTTTAATGTATTCAAACATCCCACTAGATTTTAATCTAATATTTTGAGTGCTAACATTTCTGTGTTACTATTTAACAATGACATCTACAAAACATAATTAACATTACAAAGTAGATAAATTAACTGGTTGGTTTGTTGGAATTTTGCTTTTTCTTTTGTCCCAGGAAATATAAAGAACTAGGGTGGAGGGCGGAAAAGATGATTAGGGAACTGGAGCATCTCTCTTACAAGGACAGGCTGAGGCAGAAGGGCCTGTTCAGCCTGGAGAAGAGATGACTGAGAGGGGACCTTATCAATGTCTCCCAGTATTTGAAGGGAAGCTGTCAAAACGAGGGAGCCAGGCTCTTCTTGATGATTCCAAGCAATGGGACAAGAGGCAAACGGCAGAAGCTGATGCACAGGAAGTTCCACCTGAATATAAGGAAGAACTTTACTGTGCAGGTGACCATGCACTGGAACAGATTACCCAGAGAAGTTGTGGAGACTCCCTCACTGGAGATATTCAAGAACTGTCTGGATGCAATCATGTGCAATGTACTCCAGGATGACCCTGACTGAGCAGGGAGGTTGGACCAGGTGATCCACTATGTTTCCTTCCAACCTTGCCCATTCTGTAATTCTGTGTGATTTAATACTTTGCTCTCTCAACATGAGACTATTGCAGTAGCAGCGCTAGAACTACACTGTAAATGAAACATGCGCACACATTTTCACATTCCAAATAAATAACTTTGAGTAAACAAATACCCCCATCATGCAAATATCGATTAGAAATGCAATTAAAAAGAGCCTCTTGCTTTGTGGTATAAAAATATGAAAGAGTACTCAGGACAAGCTGTTTCACATAAGATTCTTCTCTATATTCAGCAACTCCAAGGTCAAAATACTGGAATTTCATTTTTCAAAGTCAAAAGGATGGTTTAATAATTATTTGTATGATGACAGCTCTGTTTTTCTACCCCAAATACAATATCAAATTCAGTACAGCTTGATACGTCCTGTATTTTCATTCACACTTTCATTACAGCTCTGTAAAGTACAATCATTTATTATACATTCTCTTGAATCTTTTTGAAACATCAAACAAAATGTAAAATTCAAAGGGAGAGAAAACAAAGCACCAGAAATCTTACAAGAAAACCTGTATTTCTTATTCTCCTAGTTCTAATCATGAACAACAGTGAGCACTGAACAGTGGTGGACACTGGATAACCAAACTGAACTACAGGACTCTATGCAGCTCTAAAGTACAGCAGTGATAAAATCTGAGTGCCACTAGTGTCACCTCTATGATAATTACTCAAGTAGTAGAAAGCTCTTTAAAGAGAACCAAGTGTCTCAGAAACGGTCTCTGCTAGCAGAGGTAGTAATTTATTGCAGAGGAAGGACCCACTGGCTCTCCTCAAATTCTTTGTTCACCTTCAGTTCAACAGTGTAACGTGTAGGACTAAGAGCAAAAGTCATGGACCTTCAATGCTTCTCTTCCTTGCCTCAGCCCAAATGACCTAATTTTTCACAGAGCTTTGGCTAAATTATTCACACAAGGCTTCAACCAAAGACAATGCAAGGGGGAGAGCACAGCATCACATGGAGGTTTTTGGCCACATACTTGTGACCCAGATTCCTTTCTTAACAGCTAGATTCAAAGGAGCAGAAATCAGGCAGATTGCAATGAATAATCTCCCCAGTTAACCTTTTAGGCAGAAGTCATTACACTACAAGGACCTGTCATCAAGTAACAAAATTTTCATATAAAATTGGAAAGCTGAATCTTAATAGGAAATACTAATTTTCCTCTATTAAAGTATATCAGTGTGTGTATACCTAATACCATAAATGCTTGAAATATGGAAGTATTTCTTTCTTGTTTTTCTGAATTTCTCTCCTCTTCTTAAGAGAATATTTGAATTTACAAAACAAGCAGTTTCTGTCTCTTTTCCTGATGTAATTTTTGCAGAAAACACTTTCTAATTCGGAAAGTCATGCAGTTCTTATCAAGTACTCTAAGAGAAATCAGCAATACTTTCACAATAAAAGCCCAGTGGCCTTTTTTGAAAAATCACTGAGAATGACATGTTATAAAATTCCCCTGCTAATAGTGATTGCAAACTAGACATCTATTTACCTTTTTGTAGCCTTAGCTAAACACCATTTGCTCTAGAGGAAATAGAGTGACTAGGCGGCCTCAGCTGCCTGAATGGAACATTAGGAGAGTGTACCTGCATGACAATAAGAAGGTCAAACACCAAGATGAAAGAAGCCAAGAAGGCTCTTGAGACCTCATCACTTGGCAGAAATCCACGATTCAGCTTGTCCCAGCTGATCCAGTCAGTTGTGATGACAAGCACAACTACAGAGGTCAGAGTAAACAGAACAGTCCTGGAAGGAAGAAGAAAAATAGTTCAGAGAGAATATAATAGTAATGAAGATACATCATTCTATTTTATCTGTCTTCTAATGGTCAACTAGTATTTTACCAGTACTTTTCCACTGATGAAAACAGACAGAAGAAAATTAAGTGCACAAACAAATCTTTTAATTTAAAAAAGAGAGCAGTCAGCTACATCCTTGGTGAAAAGAAATTTAGCAGCTAGTATTAAGCATGTTCCTAAATTAGGCTGGGGTATATCACTCTGGTTCTTCATTCCATATTTTTCAGTGAAGTTGAAACCAATTAAGTAAAATAAGAGAGAAGTAAAGTGTATCAAGGCTTGCATGATCTAGGCCAAATTCAAATCAACTAATTCAGAGAACATTGTCTAAGGCACGAAGACATTAGTATCTTTGGAAATCTTTTCTAAGATGTATGAACTATAAGGTACTAACTGGAAGTCTAAGTTTTATACAGAAACATATCTGCATTAAAAAAAATGCACTAAATTAATTTTTAGTAAATTCTGGGGCTTGTAGAAAGATTTTGCTTTGTGTTTTCTAATATGTCCTTTGTAGAAGTTTTCAACAATTTTATGACTTTTCTGAGAAGTCAATGAAGAGTGACTCACGAAAGTATTAAAGCTTCCATATAAATGCTACAAGAATTCCAGAAGATATATTTAACTAATTCATACAATTCTGGAACACAGTATTTAAGAAAATATCTTTCTAAGCTATCCCTGCAAAATACCTCTGCATCATTTCCAGCAGCACTTTGGTGATATCTTACAGAGTTGGCAGCAGTGACTGATTCAATTTCTGGTTCCGTGGAAGCTGGAAAATTTAGCTGGTAATTTAAGGGTGAGCAAGGCTTCTCCCACTAGCCATAGCTGTCAGTAAATCTGTGCTATAATAGGGGCATATCCAAATCTGAATGCATGCTCATGGCTAAATAATTGTGGCAGGGTGGATTTTTTTTTTTCTACAGCAATAATATCTCATTTTCTTCAGCTACTGAGGATTGTAAAATAAAGTGAAGAATATTTCCCATGACACTTCCAAACAAGACAAATACTCAGCAGAGGAGAAAAAAAAATCTGTACACCAGTGGTCACAGGCTACCAGTCTACATGCATTTCTTTTTATACAGCAGCCTTTTCTGTGTCTATGAGGAAGGGAAAACAAATATGCACATAGGCAATAGTATATACATTTATACTCCATAAAGATAATTTTTCTGTGACATGATGGGCTGCACTTCTTCAGAATGTAATAAGATACAAAATTACTTGATTGCTACCACTTTTACCTTCAAACATTTATTTTTATTCTTAATAAATTAACTCAGTTACATGCAATGCTATGGCTGACACCCTGACAATTTCCCTCGAAATAATTATGAGCATCTGGGCAAGAAAAAACAATAAATGAGGCACATTAGATGTAATTAGACCTAAGTAATAGTCAAGCCTTCTTACCAAAAAAACATTTGCTTAGCTACCATTGCACCTGTCAGCACCTGACCCTGACTGAGTTTTCTACAAGCTCCACTTTGGCACATTACCCAGAATAGTTTACTTTGGAAAGACAATTTTCTCTCTTGTATATTGAGACACACAAAGGTGTTTTTTCCTACTTATCTCACCTTCATATCTGAAATTCTCATGGTTAATATTCTTACTTTACCTGAAAAGTTCTCCAGAAAGAAAACAATCCTTAGCACTTATCTGCTGGCCAAAGCAGACTGCCCCAGCTGCTAGGCGCCCTGGTTTTCCTTGACCTCCTTCTGTGGAACCACATCTCCAGGGGCACAGGAAGTTTAGAACCATTATTCAAATCTGAGTATTTTGCCATAGGAAGCATATACCCAGAAGTTATGCTCAAGACTATTCTGCCTCAGTCCTCTTGAATTATGCATTTGTATTTTGGAGCAAGAGTTCAAAGCATGGAAGGTCAGACTTTGGCATGTAGGCAAGCAAAGGCAGACATATTTTTATTCATGCTTCGTTGGCATGCATGCAAAGACTGATGTGTGTGCTCAAGCCCTGATTTCCTTGAGGAAATGCATATGCACTTAGAAAACTGCTTTGTTATTCATTCTGAAATGTCAAATAGGGAGGGGAGGGAGCAGAAAATGGGCTGCTAATAGAATAAGAAAATGTGAGACCAATGGGTAGAAATAGACTTTTGAAATGGTTGCATTAAAAAGCATAATTAGCGCTCAGTTGTATTTTTGACCTATGATACTGGAACACAGCAAGATATCCAATACATGCTTTTGGAGTTATTATAAACTGAGCTTGTTTGGGTTAGAGTTCAGTTCACTTCTTGTGAAAGTACAGTGTCCTGGAGATTAAGAAAAAAATATCAGGATTTCATTTAACTTGACATAACTTGTATTGGAGAAACCAATGTGAGCTGCCCTGCAATATCTAGCCCAGTGCAGTGTGCCCTTTATTCTTCAATGCACATTATTGAGAAAGAGCTACACCGTCAAACTATTCACACCACTGCTGGCACGACCTCTCCTCATTACAGAAGGGGAAAGGCTACAAGGTGAAGGGCAAGAGAGGACTGACTCTTCTCTGTACCAGGCATTAAGAAATGCAATTTCTGTCTCTAATTCACAAAGCAAATACACTTTTATATTTCACTTCTAATTCTAGTTTGCTGTATTGAACGATTATGTGCCCTGGGCACCTATTCAGCTGCAATAACACACATTTTACAAGCTACTGCATAGTCCTTAAGAGTGCAAATAAACACTGTCCAGACCAATAGCACACTGAATAGTTAAAATTATTAGGTAGGTCCACAAAACTCACTGCTCTGCTTATCACTGCCAGTGATGATTTAAAATCCCCAGTGTTACACTGAATTGGGGGGGGGGAGTGAAGAGGGGGGAGGCTGAAAGAAAAGAATTTTTCAGCCAGAAACCTCTCAATAAACAGGCAATTTTTTTATACTGTATCTCTATAATAGTCTTTGATTGCCAGGACTGAGTTTGGTCTTGAAGTTGTCAAACCAAATCACTCATGCCAAACTGAATCCATACTACTAGCCCTCATTTGTCAAAACAAGATTAATCTGGTTCTCAAAAACTTAGCAAGGTCCAAAACAGGTGCATCTTCCCACACCACTTCCTTGCACTATAAGCTTTGACCAAACCAACCAACTTTAAATCTATCACCCAGCATATTATACATTATGAGAGGTTGCAAACCACATGGATCAGAAGCTTGAGCAGGTTTTAGTCACTGGTGGTGATTCCCTCATGGCAGACAGGGTCATAACCTAAACCCTGTAGAGAGAAAACACAGTGAACTGCTGTGATCTTATGTCCTGGATGGTTGGAGCAACTCTCTTCTGCTGTTTAGCATGTCCTCCATGTCTCCCACACCAGGAACTCCCTAAGCAGAGTCCATGAGGCCATGACTCATTCTCTTGCAGCCCCACAAAACTATTCACAGCACATCCCCTCCAAACCTACACCAGAAGTATCTTTGACTCCATACAGCCACACCTTCAGGAATCAGTCTGTTATTTGCCTGTACTCGGTGAAAAACTGAAAAAAACCAGAATTTGTCCCTGGAAAGATAAAAGACAAGCTAAGAAATGTATATATGTTCACAAAACATTTAATGTTGGAAACAAGAACCATTTCCAATCTGAATCTCATGTTTCTTCATGTCTACATCAGCAGAGCCAGGTATATCAAAACCAGATTCTGGCCTGTGATGGAACCTCATTTCTCAAACTGTAACATCAAGAAAATTAAGTTTTTCGTTCAAACATTAAATACAATTCTTTGCACAACACTACCTTCCCAACATTGAGCTGCTCATTTTTAGAGAAATTTAGAATTTTCTTGTCTTACATGACCCTCTGCCAAATCTTTCATGATGCTACAGCTTTGATCATCAGATAGTAAGAGTTCTGTTAAGACCAGCTGAAGAGATGAAAGACTTTAGTTATTTTCCTCATTTTCATTTTGTCTTTTTCAAGAGTTAAAAAGCATTATCTTGCCCTTTGACTACACCTTTTCCAGAAAAAACACCTACCTCTGCTTAGTCAAAAGTAGCTATTAAATTTGTATGACATAGCATTTTTGAGAACTTTTTATTGTAATTTCACACACAATCGTCACTAAGGTCATTTGGAAATCATTAAACATTGCTGACAAGGATTCCAAGCATTGCTTAATAAAATGTTTATTTGGGATGGCACACATTAGACAGGACCAAAGAAACTGGTCAGTCATGCTCCTTAGGGCTGTCCTTTGTGGGCGCAAGGTGTCTGCCATTACTCCTGTCCCCACCCACATCACATTGCCAGCTCCTGGCAGGTCTCTGCGCTGCCCTAGGTTTTCCCAGACTCAGAACCACTCCCCATATGCTGCAATCCCTCACTCTGCTGTGGAATGCACCTGCGCTGGTGCTGATTGCCTTCGCAGTTTCTCATTAATGTACCCAAATAGTTGCAAATACTCTATGAAAACAGATACAGAAAGGGAACAACAAATTTTACTGCTCTTTATATTTAAAAATGCTTTCCATTCCTCAGGAAAGAAAGATCATCCATCGAGTCAAATACGCTACATAATTTTTAATCTCAGAATCAACACTGGCCAAATATACAGTTGCACAGTGTACAATAACTATAAACAATGCCACTGCAGATGTTCATATACACATGCCAACACTTTTTATTTCACTTGTTTTAATTAAGAAGGGTTCTGTTATTTAATCTGTCAAAAATAGCAACTCTAAACCCATTTAAAATAAAATATTTAGTCTGCCTATTGCTTGGTGTCAGAACCGCTTCTGCAATTAAACAAATATAAGGCACAGATGCTCTGCTGGTGAAAAGCATCTGTGTTCCCTGGAGCAGCATAACTTCAATCCTCCAGCTGGCCACTGCTCTTCTGCCCCCATGGGACAGTTCTCTGAAAGAAGAGACAGCAGTGACTCAAGTTTTCTGCCTTTATCAGCAGCTACTGCAGTGCCCCAGTGTAACACTGAGGATCCCATAATTCACAGTGTGGTGTGGGATGACCTGAACATCCATCTGTAACTGTAGCACAGCAGGTGAGGTCCCAGAAAGGAGCGTCCACTTCAGATGTATCCAGAAGAAATTCCACTTGTGCACCCCAGAGCAATCCATACCATTAACCAAAGGGCAGGTGGAGAGATAACTGGCAGATCCACCTCACAAATGTGCTATTGAAGTGAATTGGTAATACATACAGACCCTAGAATCTAGGAATATTTGGAGGGTTAATTACATTGGATGTCTTTTGTTAAAATAAGGAGCTTGTTCCTGATGGACACAAGCATGTGGCAGAGATATGGAACAACACTACCGTCAGATTTCAGAGCACCACACTCCCCATGGCATGCTCTGCAGGCATGAGTAAGTGGGAGAAACTACATTAATGCAGATTACCATCAATAAGACTTAATTATCTGAAGTTTAATAGCAATTAGAAGAAAATGGTTTATAATTCAAAATTTGAATTGCATTATCTTTTTAAAGTCCTTGTCACCACAATAGTGTATGTCTGACTTCTGTCATGTTGAAAGTAATGGGTAAGTAATTCAGCATTTGCCAGAAACTACCAGTTCTGAAATACCTGTTCTGAAACACTCCCTATGTTGTGTCTGGCTCATAAATACTTATCAATAGCAGGTACTGCACATTTTGATAACCTTACATTCCCAGTTAAGTCTTCTAAACTATGCTTGTTGTCATTCTGCCTGGTGAGCTGGAGAAATTGGACACCACAGAGTATAAAGGATGCTCTGAGTTTGGCAAAATTGGAATTGTTTATTCTGCTTTTTATACATTCATTTTCTAATACTGTGGGTTTTCCAGATCAGAAAGATGAAGAAGTATCAAGACTGGGGCCTTGCTGGGACTACCTTGGCATGCCTTTTCCAGCCCCACTGTTCCTGGAGCTGTAGGCTCTTTGACTCTCTCAACCCTAACCCACAACCTTTCCCACAAACCTTGCTTTACTTCTATCCTTTTACTGTAACAGTTGCAATTTTATTATAATGTATCAATATGACTCCAGAGCTATTTGGGATTTTTGTACAAAGATTTCTATAAAGCCTGAAACTGCATTTATGTTAATGCACAGAGAAAACATTTTGCTATGTTTCATGTATAAAATTAATAAGATTAAGTAATGTAATCACATGGTGAAATATTAGAATTCTAGACAGCATCATTTTTTTATTACAGGTAGAAGCATCTTTGAGTTTTCTTTTGCCACACCATTAATTTACTAAAATGAAAGTGTTATCTATTTCAAACAGCAGCTCATTTAAATTAAACTCATCACCATAAGCTTTAAGTTTCAAATGCCATTCCCTATCTGTGACACAGAAAAGCAAAAACAGTTTATGAAAGTTCATAGTCTTACTGGTAAAAAACATTTTCAATGACCACAAAATGTATCATATGCAAGGTAGTATAAAATTCACATGAATCATATTCAAGGAACTCTACTACATGTTCAACTTTCAAAGTTAGAAGTTAATCGCTTAACTCCAGTAGAATACATTTGAAAAAAAAACCCAAAACAAAACAAAAAACCAAACACAATTCTATATAAGGTAAAGAGAAGCCATTTTTCTGGTTTACTTTCAGATGGATACATCACTTATTCTATCAAGAGAATGGGGAGTGAAAGACAGCTTCTCAAAAAACAACAGAAACAAGATTTTCAAAAAGTATTTTCAGAGCATCAAATGTGCCTTAGGATAGACCTGCCCAGCAATTTTTCAATGAAAATGGTTTATATTCAGACTAGGGCAATTCATCAATATGCAAAATCTACCTGTGAAAGGGATGATTTCTGTAATGTGAGGGAAGCTGTGTCAGAACTGGGCACAATTCCTGCACCTCACTGTGGCTGAGGAGCCAGGAGTTAGGGCAGCATCTCAGGCACACAAGATGAAACAAACAGTGCAGCGGCCACTACCTGCTCTGAGCAAGACCAGCTATTTGACTATTAGTGTTAATGACCAGCTGGATACAATAACAAGCAGGTTTTTACATGCTACAGGGTACTATTTGTTCAGACTCTCTAGCTGGAGCTGGTTTATCTAGTATACAAAAGTCAACATTAGTACAATTCTCTGGTCACAGATTTCCTACACCCAATTGTCTTAGTGCTTAGTTATTCCCAGCCCCTCATAAGAGTGAGGTACAGGCTGTTCATCGTAGTGGGAAGACACAGGATCTAAAAGCATACAAAACAGGGACTTTGGCTCTCATGTTTCCAGCATCCTCAGCAACTGCTAGAAATTGGTTATGAGAGGAAAACATTATTGGCCTCCATTTCTCAGTTTCTCATTGCAATGCAGAACAGGAAAAAACTTTTGAAATGGAAAAGACATATGTCTTAACATTTAGAAGGCAAATCCTATTTCAAATGCATTTAGATGGTAATTGAAATGGTATTCTAAGAGCCTAAAATTAAACTTCAGACCTAAAGCAGGAAGTATATCTCAACACCTCCTTGATTTTCCTGAGCTGAAACACATTATTAAATTCTAGTTTTAGAAACAAGCAAGAGTCTAAGTGTGGATTTAACACCACATTTTCAGCCCTGTCTGTGATCTGCATTATTTTGATTTCTGGATGATTGATTTAAGACAAACTGATTGATTTTCAGAAGACACAACTAAAAACATTTAAGTCAGGAAAGTGGTAAAAATTAATTAATTCATAAACCAGTTCTTTCATTAATAAATAACTCAATTCTCAATTGTCGAATTTACTAGCATTGTTTGTGTTCACAATTTATTTCATCATTAATAGAACTTTAAACCTGATTAGTGTTTTACTATACAAACAACACTCTGAACATTTCCTTCAGAATATTCTAGACTCATATTTCTTTTCTTCATTTAAATTATTCAAATTTTTTTTTCCCCAAGTCACATGTGAGGTTTGCTACATTTGTCTAGAGCCAAGTGAAAAACTGATCACTATTTTTTTTAAGAGTTTATTTTTATTTTTACATATGGGTTAGTTTAGTGCAATTAAAACATTTTGTAAGGAATTCAGAATCAGTGAGAAACTTAACCATAGATTTTTTTTTCAGAAGTCCACATGTGAAGTAACATATCTAATATCTCATTATAGTCAACAGAGATGTAGTGTGAGATTTGATTGCCTAAACCAAATTTAGTTTAGTATGATTCGGGCCACTGTGGAACACCTTGATTGGTCTTCAAACCTTGCAACAGAAGGTCTCCTCCGAGCCCTGTGTCATGTTCTCCAGGCCTGTGCATTATTTCAATATACCAAAGCATTTTGAATTGCAGTCAATGCTTATGTTTAGGCACCTGAATCCCACCTTTATTCAAAGGATGGAGTCTGGAAAATTATGCAGGTGACTATAGGTAAGTTTCTACTTGTGGCAAGCTGAATAACCATCATCTGCATTGGCCAGAGCTCCACTGGCTCTAGTAGGAGGTGGCATATAGATAGCCATAATCAAGATATAAATACCAGAGACCTGAACCCAGAGCTGAATCTCAAAACTGAAGTCAGTTCTTGATGTTTTAATTTCTTTAAAGAAAATAGTGAAAAGCCTGTTTGAATTCTAAACCAAATACATTTTACGTAGGAATTAACAGCACTCATATTTGAATAAAATAATGGAAAATTTCTATTTAGAAACTGTCAAATGAAAACAGTCACTGTAAAGTTGGGGGTTACTTGCTTTTTAAAACATGTTTAAGAAAACTGAAGTTATTTCACATAAAATTTTGATGTGGCAGTCATAAAATTATGCTCTCATGTTTTTGGAAAAAAACAAGAACAGACCCCATAAAATTTTCCATGGTATGTGCGACAATAAAACTATCACTCAGTCACCAATCAAGCAGCTCCAGAGCCAGCACCATTCCCAGATTGGGGGAACCTCAGAGGGAGGCAAGAAATCTGCCAGGAGCCCTCAAATACCATTACACTGCTGATGGGACCAGGGCAGCACCAGGAGCACCAGCATCCAGGCCTTCCCATGTATAAAAGAAACCATAGGAGCAGCAGTGAGCAGGAGCAATGCCAGCAGGGTGGGCACATGGGTGTGGAGCAACAGTTCAGGCAACGCTTCTCATGGAAGGATGTGCACAAAGGGCACTTCAGCCCTGGAGCTCAACCAGGGAGCAGTGGCATCCTTCCAGCAGAAAGCCACGGCCCCTCTGAGCTCTGCAGCCACCACGAGTGACACGGCTGCCCAGACACAGCCTCGGTGGAAAAATGCTTCTGCCCTGGTGCCAAGCCGTGTCCAGCTGTCACACCAGCACCAGGGAGCAGCAGGAGGTGTGTGGGATGAGGAGTGTCAGACAGAGACTGCTGAAATTGCACCCAGCCTTCCCTGAGAAAGGCCCAACAGACAGACAGGATGCATGGCTTGGAGGATTCCCTGCCCTCCCTCTGCCTGTCTGAGCACAGTGACTTAAGGGACAGGGGCACTGGTGACAAGGCCCTGCCCAGGGCAGCAGGCCCATCTCCTCTGTGACTGCCCCACCTGCCCAGGTGTAACAGGCATAAGCTTCTGCAAGTGGAACCATCAGTGACGAGGACAATGGTTCATCCAGCACAGAGGTGTCACTGAGGTTAAGTCAGCCTATGCCCTGCATCAATACCACTTTGATGATCTTAAAGTCTTTTCCAGCATAAATATTTCTACGATTTTATGAGTTACAAAGCATTAAGGATAAAAACGGGTCTTATTTTATCTATGCAGAACATAAGTCACGACCAGGGCCCACATCTAGGTGAGGTTACGTATCCACACAGTTTGTCTCCAGAGACCCAAATACAACATAAAATTTTGCTTTGCCTGCATGATTATACAGTGCTCAAAATAGTTTAGGTAGTGCTAAAGAGACTCCATGTTTAACAGAGATTTGGTGACCAAATTTTGTTAAACATATATTCCATGTTTAATATTCTTTAAACACTTTACCCCACACTGATTGAATCCCCTCTATTTTTTCAGCTATATGATCCTTTTCTTCCTGTAAAATACTTCAACCTGTGTATTTGACAAGTATAAAAGCCTACAGGCTGCCACCCCACCACTTACATGATCACTCAATCAATCTCCAGCAAGTGCCTACAGTGAGAAGCTAGAGGAATACTTTTGGAAGGGCTATATTTTACAGCATCTCACTTTCTCTCTAAACAGAGAACCTTTGTATTGTTGATGAGACTTTGAAACAAATCAGAATTTGGAATTTATGGATGCACTTGGCTTCTTTGATCAACCACTGGAGAGACTAGAATCAGCCGAAATTTTAGACTTTTGTATTGCAAATAACTACATCCATTTCACAAAGGTTGTAAGAGTGAAGACAGCTTTGGAGACTAGATATAGCATCTCAGAAAACTTTGTTTAGTCACTTTGATTAACTTTGTTAGTATTATCTTCAGTTTTCTCCTAGGTCATTCAGTCATTGTACAGAGTTGATATTAAATTAATTTGACCAGTTCTTCACTGATGTTTTTGGCTTTATGTTCTTCCTGGGAGCCCTGAAAATAACTGTCATCTCTAGCTAAGAGGCTGTGAAAGATGAATGTGACTTACAATCATCTCTGGGCCTTTCCACCCATTACTGGCAATCTATCACAGAGTTTCTGAGTTGATAACCCCATCAATGTCTACCAAAAAAAAAAAAAAGGGGAAATCTATTTCATTGAGGCAGTGGCCACCTTCACTAAGTTCAAACAGGTTTTCACTACACAATGGCAGTATTCTGATATTTTATTTGGCAATGAATAGTCTTTACATTTAAAACTCCCCAGATATTGTTAAATATTATACTATATCAGCTGGGCTTTTATTTTGAAAAGTGTTCATAAATGGTATAACCAATGATTGCTTATATAGGCATTTCATTCTGCATTTAAAGGTGGCTTTAGATACAGATTATACAGGACTGGGGTGACCACCAGTTGTCTCATGAACAGTAATTGCAGAATGCCACAACATCTCTGAAGCCATCTATCTGCTAAGCAAGATGCCCTTAACTGCATTCAGGATATTCTATAGTTCACAAGTTCTTGAGAATATGCTGCACCACAGAATAAATTTTAACAATGCTTCTAGATACTAATGCTGTTACCAATTTCTCTGCCAATCAAATGATACTTCCCCTAAATTTGCATAAATCTAAATGCTGAGAAAACACATTTAATTCTATTTAGATTTAATTTAGATGTAATTACATTTGCATGAAATTAGTTTAAGAGATGGGATATGTGGCTCTGTAATGAATGACACTAGCAAACTGCTGTTGCTTTACTTGAATGGCAATAACTGAGCATATTAAGGTTTTTGGTTACAAAGCATAATTCAAAGAGAGTGTATAGATCACCTCTTTCTTAAAGAAAAAAAAGCTAAACCAAATCAAAGAGGTTTTCATAATTCAGTCAGAAGAATGAAGACTATTTTCTAGCTGGACCAACAATGTGGACAAGTGTCCTCAAATGTCTTTCAGAGAGATGATAACAGAACAGCTCACAAAGTTAAGAAGTTTGGAACAAACTAGTACCTTAACACCTGTAAAAACTGATAAAAATCTCAGCTCCTACTTAACATGCTATGCTGGCAATGTGTGCCTGCCATGTACACCTTGGACCTTGCCATCAGTTTCATTCCAAATAGCTGTGACCTAGGTGCTCTTTAAAAACTAATTGTTTAAAACACCTCCAAGAGCTTTCTACTTACATTATTACACTTTGTAGTTATTGTTTAAGCCCATTCTTTTTGCAACCCAAGGCCTACTAATGATTGTTTAGTTTTCATTAATTTATACTGAAAAGCTTAATATTAGGTAGCAAATTGAAATGCTTCTTTAATTTTGGGTTGTTTTATAACACAGTCACACCTGCTGCCAATTAGAGTTGTATTAATCATCATTCAGTTTGTTCATGTTGCAAAGAGAATGATAAAACTCAGCCCTAATTGCCAGTGTCCTAATAGGCACAGCTATGTCACAAGGCCAAAAGGTTCCTGAAACAATCCAAGACCTTAGATGGCATTTGCAAATGGGATAATAATATCTTTTTTCTCTTTCTGCTTTTGCAGGGAGAGACACGAAAGTTGAATCATTTCTCTCTCTGTTCAAGGAGCTCTGGTTTTGTCCTTGTACTGGGAATTACCACAACCTCTGGAAATCACATCACTGCAGGTGTCCATATAGCATGAATGATCCTAAAAACTAAAATTATAAAACTGAGGAGGTAAAATGAATATTGGCATTACAAAGTAGTGATTCCTCTCTCCTAAAATTTTTTAGCCTGTTTTTATTTCCAAACGGATCAGAAAACACAAAAATGAGCTTGACAAGATGGCTTGACAAGATGGACTGATAGTCAAAATTTTTACGAAGTCTGTAGGAAGACTTTATGATACAACTTTAGCTCATGGCTGAAGCTAGGATCCTAAATCCATAGACAGGGATTTATATTTAAATGGTCTGATTATCTGGAGTGCCACAAGCCCCACAAATCTGATGTAGGTAAAATTCAAGATAAATTTTTATATATTTAGATGCTTAAAATAATATTATAGGATAGTAAGCTCAGATGGTTATGGTATGAATATTTTGGCTATGACTGATTTAACTGGAAGGGTAAATAATTTTTCCTGTGCATCATTTTCTGACTACATTCACCTAGATATTAGTCTCAGCTTTCTTTATTAATCTGTTCTTCCACTGAGAGCCAAAACCTGCGGCCACAAGATGCATTAAAGTTTAGAACACTGCACTGCACAAGGTAAGCATGTAACTTCTGACACTGATAAAACCAGATTATTTGCCCACATATCACAATCAATAACCCAATCAGGTTTCTGATACAAGAACCATAAAGATATACATTGTAAGAATACCATCATTACCCAAAATCAGCAAATAGGTATTTAAAAAAAACAAAACCAATAACAAAACTCAATAAATGAATGTAAAAAGCAGCCTGATTAGGAGGAAGCAAAATACCATGCACCAAGCATCAGAATTTTGCTTATTGAATAATGAGAAGATATTATTCAATACTGTGAAGAAAGAAATATAGAAGTAAGAAGGAAGTACTATCAAAGGTGAGAAAAGAGTTTAAGACTAAACAGATCAAGCAGGACAGCTGTCATTGTAGGCTTCAGTAATCTATTTTTATGGATGCTATGGAGCTCATTAACAACTTCAAGGGAAAACATCCCTTCCACCTAATCGGAAAAAAAAATCTGCCAGTATTCAGAAGAGGATTACAGTTTCATTGATGACTACTGGGCTTTTATCACTGATTTTCAAACTATGAAGGTCAGGGGCTTATTTAAACATAATTTTGCAAATGTAGTTTTTCACTAAGAAAAGTCAATCGTCTTGATGGTTAAAGTCAATACCAAAAGCCATTGACAACTGTTCAGAAGCACAAAGGTTTTCTTAATTTTCCAGCTTCACCAAGATTGCTTATTCTATGCCTGAATTGAAGGTCCTAAATTAATTCTGCTTCTTTATAAAATTATATGATATGACATACTGCTGACATCTCTGGTAATAGGGGTCACATCAACAGCATATTTCTTTCATTAAAATTATTATTAGCAGCTATAGATTTATGATAGATATAAAAAGGTTTTCCTTCAGACCTAAAGAAAATCTACTGAAAGCTCCAAGGCCTCAAAACCCCATCGCATTTAATAAAATAATGCTAGTGTCACTAGAAAGTAAATTTTGTTTCAATAACAGCCTTGAAATTTCTGGCTTTAGTTCAGTGTTTACTTCACACAAATGCCTTTGCTTCACTGTGCCATTATCCACCAGCAGAGAATGCCATTACTGGAACACAAGCTCTCATTCCACTAATGTTATTGCTTAAAGAACATATTAAGATGCTGGTGTTTTCATACAGGAGATATCCATACATCTTCCACAAGTAATTACATTACCAGTAATCCTTTTAAAAGGCTCTCTTTGCTCAGTTGCTTTGCCAATAGCTGTAAGCTTGGTTACATGACAATCACACTTACTCACTGCGCATGAATTGATAACAGATGAACCAGCTAACCCACTGGTGCTCTCTGATCAGTCACAAATCACAGAACTTAGGCCCATCAAAGGAAACAAACGTGCTTTACAAAGCCCCAGAGAGTTTGGTTTTATTTATTGCTGAAAACAGCAGAGAAAGCTGAAAATAGCACGTGCCCTTTTATACATTTTGCAAAGAACAACAATTATCAGAAAATACAGGCACTAACTTTTTAAGGAGTGCTGGCATTCACAATGATATAAAAAAAGCAGCAGCCAACTACAGGACAAGCATCTCTCTCATGAAGGATAAAAGTAGTGATATGAAAATATGGAATACAGGGCATATAATGAATTACTCTAATGACACCAACAGATTCAGACTAAGAAGTTTTGCTAAATATTCAAACACTGCCTGAATTAATGCTGAAGACTATTTTCCACACTGTGAATTATGTCAAATTCATTAATGAATAAAAACTCTTAACCTGAATACTAACTCCCCACTTTTCTACCGCAGAGTCTACTCCTTGTTCGTGAGATAGTGATTAAAAATAGCAACTGCCACTGTATCTGTCAGTCAGTGGATCCATAGATGATGCAGGAGGCAGTGTGCAGAAGTGTTTTTGAATCATCAAGCAGCAGTACACAGAAAAGCAGAGAATAAATTAAACCAAAAAATAAGCCTCGGGCTGATGTGTTTGAACTTCACTGCAAACATTCTTCATACATATTTAATTGCTCCACTGAGACTGTGACTATTCTGGAGATGTTCCAGGCATTATTTCCATTCCATTAGTACACTTGCAGTATGTGTACTCCTTAACCCAAAATGATTGATTCTATAAATGTCTTCCCACTTACTGACCTGAACACTAATTGAGGTTGTGTATAGATTAAGAGAGAGTGTATGCTTTTTGAAACCAGCCAAAATATATTGTAGTCACTGAAAGATCTTATGGCACAAGAAGAAAGTGTTATTCCTAACTGAAGACATCAGAATGTGGTTTCATAGAAATCTTTCAGCTAGGGAGAGCTGGAAATCATACAAAAGGTAGAAAAACTTTGCTAAACACACTTTAAGCAGAAGCTTAATTTAAAGTCCCACCTTTCTGAAACATCTGAAACACAATCATCCTTTGAAATATAATTATCACATACCAGACACTTTAGTCTGTGCTTGCGTCTTGTAAATTAATTTGCTTTAGGAGAAAGTATAAATTTTCTACATTCCACAAAAGAAACCTTCAGGAGTTCAGATACCTTTATCAGTTCAGATGCACACAAGAGGAAAAGTTGAATGTTTTTAAAACATCTTAATTAAAACTAAGATAATGTTGTAAACTGAAAATAACTCTGCTATGAACGAAAACTTTTCTAGTTCAAATTATTAAAGGTAAGTATAATTACAGTACATCAGCTAAAATTTCGAGTACGCCACCCTGAGGAAACAATCTTTAACATCTCCATAAGCACTGCCTTGATTCTGGATTAACCTTGAGGTGATGGAGTATATTTGAAAAAGGCAACAAAACCTATGAAGGGTCTGAAGCACAAGTCCATATCACAAG
Source organism: Entomyzon cyanotis (assembly GCA_024500445.1). NCBI lineage: Eukaryota > Metazoa > Chordata > Aves > Passeriformes > Meliphagidae > Entomyzon > Entomyzon cyanotis. Next base: position 28,874,516 of record JAKEPQ010001018.1, read on the forward strand.
TGTATGGAATGGTTGAGGGAGCTGGGGTTTTTTAGCCTGGAGAAAAGGAGGCTCAGGGGAGACCTTATTGCTTTCTATAACTCCTTGACAGGAGGTTGTGGCCAGGTGGGGGTCAGTCTCTTGTAACACGCAAGAAATGACAGAAGAAGAATCAACCTCAAATTGTGCCAGGAGAGGTTTAGATTGGATATTAGGATAAATTTCTTCACTGAAAGGTTTGTCAAGCATTGGAACCGGCTGCCCAGGGAAGTGCTTGGAAATATTTAAAAGACGTGTAGATGTGGCACTCAGGGACAAGGTTTATGGGTGAACATGGCAGTGTCAGGTTAATGGTTGGACTTATAGGTCTTTTCCAATCTAAAAGATTCTATGATCAACCTGAAAGCTACAGACAGTCTTAAATCCTTAGTATTTAAGACATTAAAATAAGTTGAAAGAAAAAATGCCTTATAATAGAGGTATGCTCATGCAACTTGGTCAACCTTGTATCACACACTGAAAGAATCCTTGGGAAACACTTATATTCATATTATACCTTATTTATAATGTTTACAAACATGAGTACGTTAGACTTCATGTGACTGAATACTGGAGAGAAGCTTAGACAAGAAATATGGACCTGTCTTTGAGAGAAGTTTCATCCTGAGAACTAATGCATTAAAAATTACGTTGCCAGTGCTGTCTTCCTCCAGACCCTCCAGATCAAATTTATTCAATTTAAAACGGATTTTTTCCCACTTAAAATCCAGCTCTTTCAACTCAGTATATAATTTAAAAGTCAAATAAGATATTTCCAGCTTGTTTACTGTCATTGAAAACATGCCTCCCTCTATTTCCTACCCAAGACCTATGCTTCCTGTGCTATGCCAGTTGGCCTTGAATATTTCAATAGATGAGGTCAGGTCAAAGCATGCAAATAACTGGAAGATGAGCATGTGTCGAGGTCCATTTTTTTACTAGCACACCAGTTTTGTGAGCAGCAAATATATGTTTATAGATGAAGGATTCAGCACATCTCTGGGTTTTAATAGTGCTTTGTTTTAAAACCATGGTCATGAGTGGTTCTTCACAGAAATTAATTTACTAAAAGTTATAAATTTATTAATTGTTTCAGTTTATAGTAGAGATCACAGAATCAGAATAGTTTGGATTGGAAGGGAATTTAAAGATCGTCTTGTTCCAACCCCCTTCCAACACCTTTCACTACACCAGGTTGCTCACAACGTTATCCAACCTGGCCTTGATCAATTCCAGGGATGGGGCATCCACAATGGGGCTCTGGACAATCTCTTCCAGTGCCCCACCAACCTCAGAGGAAAGAATTTCTTCCTTATATCTAGTGTAAATGTATCCACTTTCAGTTTAAAGCCATTCCCCCTTGTCCTACCATGACTTTGTAAAAAGTCCCACTCCACCTTTCTAGTTAGCCCCTTTAGTCACTGGAAGGCTGCTATAAGGTCTCCCTGGAACTTTCTCATCTTCAGGCTGAACAACTCCAGGTCCCCCAGCCTGTCTTCACAGAAGAGGTGCTTCAGTCAATTTCCAGCCAAGTTCAAACAATTACATGTAAATTCAAATAAAATTCAAACCAACCCATCTAAATGAAAAGTACCATGTATGAAAAAGGAGCTTGCACTGAGGCTAACAAAAGCACACAATCTCAAAGAGGTTTGTTCAAAACTGGGACAAAGCTGTATCTAGTATCTTTAAATTAAGAAATACCTTCTTTTTTTTTTTATTATTTTAAGCATAGCATTGAAAAACTTAAAACTGCCATTGCAAGTCATGAAACTGAAACGAAAACCTCCTTCATTTTAATGTAATAATTTGACAATTTCTTGGCCCTTTCCCTTTACCTTCCCAATTGTAAGATATTTTTTAATAAATTATATTAAATTCAAATTTTTCTATGGCAGAACTAGCAGAATCTGGTAGGATGTGTAAAAAAGAAATGGGGAAGCAGCAAATTAAGAGTACGCTAACAGCACAAAGCAGTAAACAAAGCTTAGAAAAATGAACCTTTCTCAAGTCTGAATAAGTTGTTTTCCAGTTGTTGTCACTGGCTTTGCCTTACCCCTCAGCCATCACAGACAAGTGCTCATGCCCTTTCCACTGAAATCCAGAAAGGTTTACTCTTTGTCTGCATGAGAAGCAGCACTGTGCTCACCAATGCACCAACACAATCAGTAATACAAAGAAAACAGCAGTAAACAGGAGTCAAGGTGGTTTTGACTGAAGGAATAGCTCAATCATTTCAGTACGTAACGAATCTGAAAAGATGGGAAATGTCTAGTACTGTATTAAAAGTACTGTTATTTACACGCTATTTAGTGAAGCTCTTTGATTAGTCAGTATTGCAAAATCACTGAGTTCATCAGGATAAATTCCTGCTACACAAGGCTCAAATATGCATGGTCTGAAACTTAGCTGGTGCCTGGTTTTGTAAGGACATAACTGCAAACATGATTTTTTGTGTTAAAACAAAAAGAAAAAAAAACCTAGCAAAGATGCTGAAGTATCAAAACATACATTAGGAAACCAAGAACCCTGCAGGGCACCATTTGTTAACAACCTTTTGTTGTGATTTCATTGAAAATTTAATCTACCTTTTGTTTTTGGCCTTGCTTATTCTACAGTCACAATTACAGACAGACAACATGAAACTTTCTGAAATAAAAACATAGCCACAATATTCTCATTATGGTACCCAGCCTAAAAAAGATAAAAAGTTGAATGTCTTGATTAAGATAGTTGTCGGCAGATGCACTTAATTTTACAGCCATACAGATTTTTTCAAAGTAGAAAAGCAAGTAAGAAACAAAAGAAAGGCTCCTTACATCTAAATTGAGGTTTTATACAAAGACTTAATGAGCTCATGTACATTCATATTTATAACTGTTTTAAACACATCCTTAAAAAATAGTTTAAATTAAGTTTTCTTTTTTATTGAACAGGGTTTATTCTGATAGTAGTCATGGGGTATAAGAATCTGAGGGGGACAGAATGGGATAGAGGATGAGGTCTGGCAGCTCTCAAATAATAACCTCCTGCTCCAACTTTAAGTCCAGTCTCTGCAAAAGACATAATACTGTAATTCTTCTCTTAGGCCTAAATAACTGAATTTGGATAGACCAAGCTATTTTTTGTTTCTTTTACAGCATCACAAGTTTGAACGTGATTGAACATTCTAGTCATATGCAGCACTTTGGATCTCAAGATGTGATTTCACTGGAACCATTATTGCTCTGTGGCTGTTTGTCTGCCTTGTTAGCATCAGAAAACAGGTGCATATGGTGGAGAGTTTCACTAAATTGTATTTGAAAAATTGATGCCCAAAACACAGCAGAAGTCACATCATGAAGAACTATCAGGAAATCAGGAGGAATAAAACTTTTTAAATCAGACACTCAGTAGATGACAACTGCCATATCCTCCTGAAACCTGCAGAAAGAAGACTAATAATCTCATCCAAAGTGTCCCCAGGGAGACTGATTTCAGTTCCCACTGTTAAACAATCCAGTTAATGTTGGTGGAACAGTTTCACTGTGTTAGTGCATCCAGTTACACGTAAAATCCACAGGTCTTAAAAACCACATTTTCTAAGCTGACCTTCACTGGGCACAAATTAGTGTCGGAATTGCTTCTTCAGATGGATCTGAAAGCCAAATATTTGACATGATCATGTGTAAATATTCCATATTTACAGACAATATGGGAATACTCATTTATCTTCATTAAGGGAAGACTGGTGTCTGACAATTTCAGTATTCTTCTACAATGGGGTTAAAGCATGGGTGGATAAGGAAAGAGCAACTGATATCATCTACCTGGAATTGTGCAAAACATTTAACATTGTATTGCATGACATCTTTGCTTCCAAATTGGAGAGACATGGATTTGATGGATGGACCACTGGGTGGATAAGGAATTGGCTGGTTGGCACTCAAAAAGTTGTGATCAGCCACTCGTGCTGAGTGATGTTCCCCAGGAGGTGGTATTGGGACCGGCGCTGTGTCACATCTGTGTTGGTGACACGGACAGTGGCATGGACTGCACCTCCGCAAGGTTGCCAACACCAAACTGTGTGATAGAATCCACATGCTGGAGGGAAGGGATGACATCCAGAGGGATCTTCATGGGATTGAGAAGTTAGCCAGTGCAAACCTCATTAAGTTCCACAAAGCAAAGAGCAAAGTCCGGCACATGGGTCAGCGTAATCCCAAGCACAAATACAGGCTGGGCAGGGAATAGATGGAATTAATCTTTTCCCTCTGCAGAGGAGCCCTGGGGAGGAAGACTGGCAGGTGTTAGTAGGCAAGAAGCTCAACAGGGCCTAGCAATCAGCATTTGCAGCCCAAAAAGCCAAATGTGTCCTGGGCTTCATCAAAAGCAGCATGGCCAGCAGGGCCAGGGAGGTGATTTTCCCCCTCTATTCTGCCGTCGTTAGACCCCACTTGTAGTGCTGCATCCAACTCTGGGGCCCCCAAAGAAGAACATGGACCTGTTGGAGAGAATCCAGAGAAGAGCCACAAAGATGATCAGAGGGCTGGAGCACCTCTCCTACAAAGACAGGCTGAGAGAGGTGGGGCTGTTCAAAATGAGGAAGAGAAGGCTCCAGGGAGACTTACTGAAGCCTTCCAGTAAGCCTCCACAAGAGAGGTGGAGAGAGACTTTTCACAAGGGCATGTGGTGCTAGGACAAGGAGGAATGGCTTTAAATTGAAAGAAGGTAGGTTCAGATCACATCTTAGGAAGAAATTCTTTCCAGTTAGGGTGGTGACGCACTGGAACAGGCTGTCCAGAGCAGTTGTGGATGCCCCATTCTTGAATAGGGCTTTGAGCAACCTGGTGTAGTGAAAGGTGTTGGCAGGGAAGTTGGAAAGACATGATCCTTAAATTCCCTTCCAACCTATGTCATTCTACAATTCTATGAGAAAGATGAGTCAGAAGTTCAGCTAAGTACATCAGCAAATTCTAAGGCACAAATTTAAACATGCCATTAGGGAGAAATACAATTTTGAAAAAGTACTCCAGTATTCCAGGAAGGAAAATAATTTCATTACTCTAATCATCACATTTATTTTAAAAAACTCGATTGATTTTTGGAATCCAGCCATGACAAAGTTTACGAACTCTGGCTGTGAGCATGAGCAGCTGAAATACTCACTTTCTGATCACCATTGAACCCTGTGGGCTTTCAGAGTTCTCATCTTGCAAAAAACCACTGGCTGACACTGCAACTTCTCTATGCACTGTGTCTTTGGTGTGATGGATTCTTTACAGCTTTCCCAAAGAAATGAGTTTGAGTTGAACTGACCATGTTTTGGGCTATGATTTTGCAAGGCCTCTGCACACTGAAGAAAGGATGCAAGACTGAATTTCTACATTGATAATCTGAAATGTTTCCTTCTGTTGTATGAATAATGGTCCACAATGTGCATGCTGATGTTATTGCAACATTGGAACTTCTGTCCTGGGGTCTGTCTCAATTATCTGACTATTATATATTTATTTATCTTTTAGCACTTCTTTTCTGCCTATAATGCATATTATGTGACAGCTACACTCATCCTGATTTTGGAGTGGACCTAGAATGAGGCCTATGCTAGGTGTAAATGCTAAAGACAGAAAAAAAATTCTAATAACAAACAAAGGAAGAAAGGTAAAGCACTCAAGCAAAATGAGGGCAATGATAGAACAACAATCACATCAGTGATTCTGCTGTTCTGGAAAATCTTCCAGTGTCTCCTGCTCAGCACCAACTGTGGTTGAACTGAGAATTGCAGATGTCCATTCAGAGAGAAAACTTTTTGAAATTTCCTAAGGGAAAATTTCACCCAAGTATTAGAGCTTTCCAGTTTTTGGCACAGAATGTGATTTTGTGAGAAAGTATTGTCATTTGGGAGTATTCTTTTCACTGAAACATTGGAGACACTGCAATTTCAGAAGTTTTATTAAAGCTATACATTGGAGGAAATATTTTTAGCAATTGTTCATGATATACCTCTTTCTCAGTAACAGAGATGGAATAAAATGTACTTTTAAAGAGGTGAAGATGGGTTGCTATATCCATCCAATTACAAAGGCTATACTTAGGAATCTAGCAATTATGTAGGAATAAAAACAGGCTTTTTTCTTAAGAGGCTATCAACTACTGAATTGCAAGTATCTACCAAATATAACTCAAAAAGCTTAAACAGGCTGGGGAACTGAAAATATATGGTATAAAATACACATGTACTGCAGCGTTTCAAAGAATTTAAAGTCAAATTAAAGGTGAAATTTATGTCTTTGGGCCTAGTCCAAAACCCCATTGTAGCTAATGGATGATGCTTTTCTCTCCTGAATGTAACTACCGTTCGGCCAGATTGGTCTGTGAATACTTTTTTAAAACACTGGGACATTAAATATTTCCATTTTAGAACTTACCAGGAGAACTGTGCTAGTGCAGGGTGTTAGGTGTTCCCTTCCTCCCCTCTGTGCTGGCTCAAGAGTGTGGTTGTGTGAGTGGATGGAGATGAGCACATGTTCTACTTCATGTGGCAGGAAAGATGCTGCACTATACTCACTCTCCTTCTCTGCCAACCTTCCTCTTATTCATGCAAATACAAATAAGAAACAACATTTTTATTTGATCTTTAGGAGTCTTCTTCAGGAAAAAATAGCATGAGACTACCTTATGCAACTTGAATGAGACAAATAACAATCCTAATCTTCAAGCTAAAGTGATCTCTCAATAACAGTTTGTTTCTTTGGTTTTGGGCTGGTTGATTTTTTGGATTTGTTTGTTTTGGTTTTTTTTAATCTTAGAGCTCAGAACATCCTAAACTTAATTGTATCTCCCTCAAATGTTTTGTCTTCTGAGTAGAAAAGCGAGATAAGGAGTGACTCGTCTCACTATTCTTCCTATCACCACTAGGGTATGGGAAAATGCATGACACAGCCTTTCCAAGTAGAGACTTGCACAGGCAAGCTACAAATTTCTTCCTTGATAGTTGAGACAGATGGGAGACTTCCACCTACCTGCCTTTCCATATGCATACCTTTTTTCTGCTCATAAATAAGTAATGTCATGCAAAGCATCTACCTGTCATGCAGTGCATTAGTAGTCTATGAATAACATGCTCCATGTGGCCATATGGGAGGCCTGTGGAGTGACTGCAGTGCCTAAGATGCTCCCAGAAAAGCCAGGGAAAGGTTGAGACAGGCCACAATGTCAGAGTAACAAATGCTGTCTTGGAAGCCACCCTCCCCAGAACTGACCTAGGGCCCCAGGTCATCCTTACCCTTTCCCTCTTGCTTCTGCAAACTCTGCAGAACTTTGGGCTATTGCTGGGCTGCAGGAAGGGAGGAAGGGAAGAAGGAAAAGGACAGACATTCTGCTAGGGACTGAGTAACACTTCCAGCTGAAAGCAGCACTTGCTGAGGAGAGCAGATTGGTGGGAGAACCCTGAATTGCTGACACCACATTTTTCATGCACTGAGGAGTGGGGGCATCTGAGAACAAGGTCCAAAAATGTATCTGACTCATGTGGTTGCCAAGCTTTAACCATTCTGGTGAGTTTTGATCACTTTTCCTTTATAGACGCTGTAAAAGCACTTTGCCATCCAAGTGGAAAAGCTTTTCCTCAGGACGTGAACCAGAGCATTTGTACAGGACCAAACACAGATTTGAAGAAAAGCTTTTGTGCAAATATTTTTGAGAATACAAATTTTCATATTTATGCAATGTTTTTAAATATTCAAAATAATAAATAATGAAAACTAAAAATAGGCAGAAACCTCAAACAACTCTCATTTATATGAAAGAAAGTTCAGCAGTTCATTCAGTTATGATTAATTCTTTTCAACATTTTTTCATGTTAACAAATTGTCATTTCACAGCATAGCTTACCAATAATACCCAGTAATTAAATAAATGCACTCAAAAATATCTTAGTGATCTCTTGAAAAATTATAATCATACTTCTTGATGGCCAGTCTAAATGTAACAATTACTATTCATGGACAGTTTTATCCTGACAGAATATATCTAACAATGCCAGACCAGATCAGTAGTCAGATCGTTCAATATAAATCATCTATGGAGGACCTGAGTGGATATTTTGCATTGAGACAAAAAGGAAATAGTAAGAAACTTATTTATTGTCTTGCTTACCCAAACTGATGTTATTCACTGAGGTTATAGCATAAGATTTACTGTGAGCAATTGTCGCTGTTGAGCGGCTAGCTGAGGAATGACCCAAGGTCTCAGACAAGGAAAGAGAGAAGAGAGCTTTATTGTTTTGAATTCCATATATATAGAGTTTACAGAGGTGCCCCAGATTGGTCAGCCCGAGACCTCCCCCTAGGCCCAATTGGCCAAGCCCGAACTGACCCAATCCGGAGAAGTTGTTTGCAAAACATCCAAACTTTATCTTGTTTATAAAATATAGCAAAATGTTCCCACGGGAAGGACCTGTGCTAGCCACAAGCAATAGTAATTGGAAAATACTTTTATGTTCTTTTATACTATTTATGCTATTTACCAGGAAATCTGCCTTATCTTTTAGATGATTCCACGTTTCTGCTCAGTAGTCAGTACCTTATCCCAAGATAAATTACTTAAATATGAAAGACTTAATAGATAAACTGAAAAACCCCCAAAACAGGGAGAGATACTAGATAGTGTGTGTATCTAAATGCACATATATCATAGATACAATTATTTAATGGTTTCATGCAGTTTTCTATGTGAGACTGCATCACAAAAGCTTTTACTCAAACTTAATGAAAGGTTTGTTTGGTTTTGGTTAGTACACAACCTAAATTGACAAAGCTATAATGTGTAATTAGCTTTTCTCAATGCAGCCAATAATGAAAAAAATGAATGTTTTAGGAAGCTGCCTTTTGAAACAAATTTATGAATTACATTCATATATGTGAAAATAACATAATTTTCCAGTATAAATTTATCACCTTGGCTATGAAAACATAGAATATGGAAATACATCTTCTCAAACCAAACATTTCAATAGGTACATAATAGACAATCTTTTATAGAAATTGTTTTATTTTTTTGTAGGAGATGTAGCTATCTCATAAAGAAGCTTTCTCTACTTCCAGGGTACAAAATATTGTCCAGTTAAGAATACTACCCTAGGCTATGATTGACACAATCCACTATAAACATATGTACACGAATTAGAACTCTATAGCAATTCTGCAAAATTACTTTGAATAAAAGCTTCTAAACCTATATTTCTAGGTTGTTTCACTAAATTAAAGCACTGTGATTCTTAACACACATTTCTGAGCATGTGTAGTTTTATTTTTTATTAAAGAAAGCTAGCAAGAGCTTATGGAAATACATACTAATAGAAGAATATATAGTTTGTGTAGTCAAACACAACAAACATAGAGAATCACAAATTTAAAATTATCTATATTACTTCATTTCTTTTCCATGTTGGTATCTGCTTTGCATTATTTCAGACAAGAGTCCTGTGTCAAAGGACAATTGTCTTTATTGCACCAGTACTGATCACTGAGTACACAACAACGGTATGCATACAATGAATGTCTAGCCAGGGACACCACAGAAATGGATTCCAGCCTGCAGCTTGCCTATTCAAATGTTCATCTTGTATACATTTTTCTGTCACCCTGTCTGCAATCAAGATTAAGCTGCACAATCCACTGTTATCTCTACAATCCCCCATTCTGATAACCTACCTTCGAATATCAATTTTCTGTTACCTGGTTACACAGACCTCAGCTGTTTTCCTCTTTTCCAGTAAACTGGTTTCTTTTTGACGGTGCTATGTTTTCCCCTATAGCTAAAACCTCACATGAAGAATTCTTTATGCCTTGCTCATTATAAGCCCTCCATACTCTGTTAGGAAAATTTTGAGGACAATTAATGTTGGAGCAGTTTGTCAAAACAGAGTATTCGGGTCTTGCCTCTGTTGAACAAACTGTGCACACAGCCCAGGGATGTCCTGGTGATTTTATTCCAACTACTATGCTCACTTCTCCACAGGATGTGACAGGTCACTGCAGAAGACACTGCAAGGAGCAGACAGTGATTTCTGGCACAAATTAGGCAGAGGTAACCCCAGGCCTTGGTGGCAGAGACTTGTATGTTAACACAGGCGATGACTATACAACCTGAGCACACACTGTGGCATTGGTACAGGATATCTTTAACATCACCTGTAGGTACTGCTGGGGAGAGCTTGCTCCTGTGCATGGGTAGGGGAGACCTTTAGTGTACATTGGACTTACACAATGTTTGCAGGGAAATAAAAAAAATTATTTGCAAAACTACCAGTCTTCTCAAATTCTACTTCTGCCTCTGCTGCCTTTAATATCCCACATTAAAATTAAGTACAGTGTTATATTGTCTTATTTACTTATCTTACCACTATCTACAGCTATTGTCTTCTCATCAGTCTTGTCCAAGATCTTTATTTGACTTTATTCAATGAACTTTTTCTCTTCTCTTCTTTCAAATTCCAGTCCTCTCAAGTCATATGTAATTTGTCTCTCCTAAATCAGCCAAGTTATCAACATATCCAAAAATTATAAATCAGCCTGTTTCAAGTAACGCTTATAATTTTGCAATACTGATGGTGATGACAGAGCACTGGAGACAGTGGTTTGTAGAGAGACTCATCTGACTGCAGGTGGTGCAGATATTTAACTCCTCTTTTGTAACCCACAAACATGTCTGCATATTTTAGTAATTCCATCAGGATTCAAGATACTTCATTGCTTCCTAGAAGTCCTCTTGGCAACACACTTCCTTAAACCCATGAGAAAGTGTGTTTGTATTTGCATTGTATCACTTTGCAATATAACAGCATTACACAAAGGTGCCTCTGAATGGAATGAGCAGAGCTGGTAATTACCAATTTTTATGAAAAAATATAACCTCTGACTTTAAAAAAAGTTGAAGGCACTTCAAAGTATTCTTTAGTGGTGGGCTACACAAAGGCAAATAGGAACTGATCATTCTTTAGCTAGATGAGCTATTTGTGGAAGAATTATATCGTAAAGACATTCGGAAGTCAGCCAGAATCCTCAGCAGCAGCGAACAAGCATTGCTGACAACATTTCTAGAGAATGATTTAAAGCAGGAGATGATAAGATGAATGAAAACCCGAAATAATCCCAAAAGTAAAAAAGACATTAGCAGAAAAACACGTCTCGTTTGTATCTAAGGTTTTCATTTCATCAACCACTTTAAAATGTGTATCACATATCTATACTGGGAATAATTAAAATACTGTGCAGAGTATTACACTAGCTTTACTAAACAGGTGTGCTGTTAGAAAATGTCCTGAATAAATGGATTTGGACCTACCAGTATCTGTGTAGGACATACTGTTGAGGATGCTTCATTTAGGACATTTCAGAAATGAGGTTGTACACACCATATTGCTTAAGCAATAATAAAGTAGATAAAAATACCCCATGTTACCATGCATAACTTTATCACTCCTTTATTTTTCCTACCTAGCGGAGAAAAAACCAATATACTTTCACTGATGTCTAACTTGCACTATATAAATAATGTCTACAGGATGTAGACTGACATCCAGGACTATTTTATTTCACTGCTTAGAGCTAAAAATAAAATCATTTATATTACCCTTTAGGTTTTGAGCATACTTTTTAGTGTGAGACTCATGCATAAAAAAAGCACATCTTTTTTTACTTATCTCCATATTAAACTTTCGGTAGGATTTGCTAGTGTGAATATTATTTGAAATAAAATACTGATTGTATTGTAACATTTGTAATTGTAAAATTGTAACATTTCGGAGTTGAAAAAGTAAAAAAAATCTCTGGCAACAATATTTAAGTAATTTTAATACTGTTTTATTGGTCTCCCTGTCTGGCATATAAATTTGAAAACTATCATGTCACCTTGCTTTTAATCCTTTTTTCCCATTTTTCCAGTCTTTTCATATAATTAAGTTTTTTTTTTAATCTTATCTCCTTTTCAGTCTTTCAGACAAAGCTATTCTTCAGACAAGGGTGAAAAAAATCAATGTTTTAGACTGATCTTTTTGCTCAGATGACACTGTAATCATTGGTAGCCACTTGGCACCTGTCTGAGAATCTTTTTTATACATCTGCTTTTTTGCCCACCCCTTCACATTGAGACAGAATCTTCCTCTGCACATCATCTGCAATGATGACAAGGAGCTATTTGAATCCCCCCATCCCCATCTATAACTCAAGTATTCAGTGGCAGTATTTTTTTCTCCTAGTTTTCTAAGACCTCTCTTTCATGCATTTGCCAAATTATTAACTTAATCTTTAAATTCTGTCATGTCACTAATATTTATGATGTATATAAATAATGAATACTACTTTGAACATTCAATAACGGAACTCCCTGGCATTATCAATGTAGCAGAAAATTATTATTTTATTCATAACTTCCACTGCACATTGCTGAGATGATTTCTAAATGTTAGCACACAGGCTTACTAGTTTTCTTAATTGCATTTAGTTAAGAACTTTGGCAAAACCCTTGGGAATGTCCAAATAAATTAGATTGAGCATTAGATTCTTCCTCATCCATTATTTTGATGACATGTGCAAAGAGTTCTAACAGATCATAGAAGGTTTTCTTTCAGCAAAGCTTCCCCGGATTCCTTTAGCAGAAATTAATCTAGAGCTTTGCTCATAATTACATTATTGATGATATATTGATATATAATGATATATTCAAACCATTTAGCAAAAACTGAACTCTGACTTACAGGCCAGTAGGATAAGTCTAGTTTGCTGAAAAAAAAGGCAGAAAAAGCAAAACAATATCCAAATTTTAATATTCAATTTTCAGTAGGCAGTTAAGTGCTAATAAAACTTGCAGCAGCTCAGCCCCTTCAGTTCCTTATAAGCCTCGTGTGTAGCTAATCAGCCATCTGATTCTGCTTTCTTTTCAAATTTCTCTTATTATTTCCTTTATTGCCTCAATTTAATATAATAGCTCATTTTTATTCCTTTAAAGTATAAGATACTTCATTGTGTTTTTCTGTAGGAGAATGTATACAAATAAATCTTTCAACTTCTCTATAACAGTTCTTTTGAAATCCTTTAAAATTTTATTTTAAAAGCAGCAGGTCTGATGATATTTTCCTGAGTTTTTCTGGTTCTGATATGATTGAAAAAAAATCTTTGCTGTTCCTTAAATCTTCAGCTACAAGGTCTTCATACAGCTTCTTAGAATATACATTTTCCGTCTTTCATTTTTCCTGTCAATATTTGTGTTCTGTTTCAATAGTTACCTTTGGCTGGAATTTATCTGGAAGAGGCTACATTTGAGGTAAAATAGACTCTTACCTCTTACAATCTTTTTCATTGATTTTTAAATATTTTTCTTAATCATCTGAGACTGACTTGACATTTTAAATCCTATTCATGTGGTAATTCAAAGAATTGCTATAATTAATTTCATGACCACGAAAGGAAATTCACATATCTACTTAATTACCAGGAATGACAGTGGGACACCCAAATATAGCAAAAAATTTGAAACTCCATTTTTAAGTGTCAAAATAGAATAAAAGAAACTGTATAAATCAATTTAAAAACTGTATTTCTACACCAACTATTTTGATTAGGAATTCCTCACTCATGTACAGTTTTTGCAATATTTAATTTTTTGTTAGACCAGGTTTCTCTTTTTTTTTCCAACCATATCTCTTTCTGCTACAAACAATTAGAAGATATGTTTTTCAATGTTCTATAAAAGATTTGTTTACAGTAACTTGATTTTACTGTTTTCCTACCAGAATAAAATGATCCTAATGTTTCCTTTCTTCCAGAAAGCTCTGGCAGACTTTCCCCAGTCTGGGTAGGGTTTATCTTGAAGCATCATATCTGTGACCTGCAGGGAGAGAAGAAATAATAGATAGTTACACTGGTGTCACATAAGAAGTACAAGCAAGGACTTCAGGGATATTTTTATTTTATGTATAGCACACCTGCATCAGTTCTGATAATGATAATAGACATTATAATAGACTAATAGCAGGTCCAGTGTTATTCGCAATCAAGGTAACGTATATTGGCCTACATATTCTGCCTCTGGAAATGCATGCAACTCCTTGAGAAACAATGAAACCTGTAGAGATCCAAAGATAAGAAGATAAGAGGAAAAAGTCCAAAAGTTACAGCAACCTACAGGACATGAGTTACCTTCCCCTGTGACTGTGAAGCATTCTGGCCCAATCTGGGAGAGGGGAACCACTGAGAGCAGCATCAGCAGAATTTCCACTCCTGAAATCAGAACTTTAGCTAGGGAGTGGAAGCCTGTGAATTAAGCACTATATGACATTTATAATCTCCTCTCAGTTCCTGGTATCAGTATAAAAAGCACACTTGGGACTGGCAACACAAAAACCCCTAAAACTTGCAAAAAATTTTAAAAGTATGAAATATTTATTCTCATTTTCATAATTCCCATCTAAAGAGACCATCTGTTTCCCTGTCCAGAGACTCATGTGTATGCAGTACTTCTGGGTGGTACACAAAAGTATTAAAAAAGACTTTCAGCTCAGTGAGGGACGTGAATATCCCTCAGGCACCTGCATCTTTGGGAAGCTGTGTTTTCATATCCATTTACTTCAAATTAATGGTACTGAAAAGCACCAAAAGTTACATTACAATAAACTCATAAATTCTGTTGTGCAAAAGACCCAGAGGAGTGGAAAACCTATCAGTTTGTAAAGATTTAGGAAACAGTTGAATAAATAAAGGAAATTGGGGTGACCACCTGCTTCAAAATGCAGATAAATAAAACAAATTCTCTCTCATTGTTATCAGTACACAGAGGGAGATCACTATCTGTTTTGATCAAAATGAAAATAGATCTTAACAAAAGTTCAGAAGGAAATAACTTCAAACTGAAGACAAAATTTCTTGCTTTTATTTTCCACACAGGTGTTTTAAAATTCAGTTTACCATCCAGAGTGTGAGCTAGCACTTTCAATCAATGGCATTAACAGTGTTCATCAAAAAGAACAAGTGGCCCCTAAATAAATTAAAAATGGATTCAACTGCTAAATTTTGTCTTCAAGTCCATTTAGGGTTAAAAGTGCTCAGTATATTAGCCTGGGCTGGGTCCAAAGGATAATGACTATGTTAAATAAATAGAAATGCACATTCTAGGATTTTATTATTCCCTTAAATCTAACCTTAACAAAGAACAGATAATATCCCAAAACACCACCTTAAATACCTGTTTTATGTGGTTAAATCTTCTCTCAGATCGGCAAGCTATAAGACTTTTTTATAAGATCCCTATTTTCTAAATAAATATTTAATGCTGAACAAGACCTCTGCAGAGATTTAGTTCACCACTTTAATAGCACTTTTTTTTTCTCTTAGGAAGAGTCTACATAGTAATGAATATTTGCAAAGAAGAGCAGATACTTCAAGAGGCTTTATTCCAGTTTCAAAATAGTTTCTCCAGATGCTTTCTGAGAAATTATTATACTTGGGAGAAGGATGCAATTTCCAACTCTATGACCAATTACTAGAGGAGCATGTTTCACAAGAATGACATTTGCGATAGAGATATTTTCTGAGGAAAATGGCAAGTTGAAGCAGGAAATGCTCTTTCTGATATCAAACAATTGGTCTTTCATCTCCCAACTTTGGCATTTATTTAAAGTCATATCACCAGATCAATGTCAGGTCAGTTGCAGCTAAATTGGCTGCAGCAGAGACAGTCATTAAAGGGATGCATTCCATAAAGAGAAATCCAATTACCTTTTGCATTAGAGAAATCAAATTCATTTTCTGGTTTGGTCAAGGACAGTCACTGTGGAAAACAGCTCACAGGAGAAAAGCACTCAACACTGTCATACTGCAAACCAGTTTTAGATACACATCAAAAACTCGTTGTTTTTAGAAAAAAAAGAAATATATTTTAATTTAATTTGCACGACTTAGTATGAAGAAATGTGTGAGTGTGTTTTTCTTTATCTATATTTCACAATGTAATTGCTGGACAGCATACATTTATCTCTGTTTTACTGGACTATGTTTGAAAACATTGCTGATACATGGGAATAAAAAGTAATTGATCACTTCAGTTAATGTTTATATGCATCTTACATAATCAAGATAAAATAGGGAAAGCCAATTACAATGCAATTAAGTAATGTATTTTTTTCTTGAGCTAGGAGATACAATGTACTTTAATCAATAATTACACTGCTTCAGTTCAGAAAGGAATGGCCCCTACATACAGTCAGTGTATACACTTTATTTTGTTTAGTGTCTCATGAGAGAAAGAGTTACACTGTATGAAATTGCCAAACCAAAGCTGTATCACACACATTGCCTGACTTTGTAAGTTACACAAATGCCACAAAACCCCCCATTTCCATTATTAATTTGTATGCCTTTTATATATTATGAAATATTAATTTTCATTTTGCCTTATAAAATATAACTTTATCAACTATTCATATTACTCACTTTTTATTAATTATGACGCTAACTCAAAATTATTTTAAAAATATATATTGCCATTGTTAAATTAACAGCAAAATGTTATGATTCCCATTTTTCTGTTACAGAAAAATAAAATTGTTCCTTCTGATACAATCATCAAACCACAGAAAGACTTGGGTTGGAATGGACCTTACAGATCCTCTAGTTCCAACCCCACCCTGCCATGGGCAGGAACACCTTGCACTAGACCAGGTTGTTCAAAGCCCCATCCAATCTGGCCTATGATTTATACTACTATACAATATATAAAACAATAAATGGAAAAATTATATCACATAGAAGAAAGAATCTGGGATTCAAAGTCATTCAGAGCAAGTAACTTACTCAGGCAAGAAGTGCAGAAAGCAAAATCATAAAAAACTTTAAAAAAAACCCCAACAAAAGAGTAAGATACCTAAGATACCTGAGATGCACCACCAGCAGTAAGACTTTATTCCTTGCATGCAGTTACTCTTTGAGCCTGTTGTTCAGGATACTCTGCACATACTTTCCATCTCCCCTTACACACTCGTGTCAAATGATGCTGTGTTGTATCTCATAGCGCTCTTCCCAGCAGAGGCAACCTCTGCACTGGGAGTTTCAGGTAGGGCAAAGTATCTCTTCTATTATAAGTCAACAGCAAGTGAAACTTTCCTTAAAAAAAAACCCAACCAAAAACAGAAGAAAATGACCTAATACTTTGGTCATGCCTACAAAGCATCATCCAAATACTTCACCAGCCGAAAGAGATGACCCACAGAAAACTGATGCAGCACGGGCTGCTGGCCAAGCTGTTTTCATCTGACAAATTGCATTTTAGAATTGTAGAAATATAAAAGTACATCAGTTGGTTTCATAGTAACACTTCTTCACACAAGCAGCTGCAGAAACTGTTTCTCGCTAGTGAAATGGACTCTGGACTCTGGATGTATTCCATGCTGCAATATTCATGAAGTGGAGACAAGCCCTAAGCAGAGGATTTTCATTGCTTTATTCATACTTGGATAAATCATCAAAACAGGGTAAGAGCAACCCTTCAGAATTCAACAGAAGGAAAAATCTAAGAAAAGCCTGAAAACACAAACCAATTGGTGAAATCTGATTTTTTTTTTAATTTTGATAAAGCAATGAGCAGCAGAAGGTCTAATGGACAGTAGGACTCCAACCTATAATATCAGTAAAGGAGCTGTTTGTGTGCAACTACTCCACCAGGAGGACATGACATCATAGTGTTATTGCTGAAAAATGGGTACCAGGAGTATCCTGAATAACTGCATTTGCCAAAATATACCTATCTACCACTGTCAAATACATGGTTCAAGTATTATAAGTTTTAATTTTAATTTTTTTTATAATTTTACAATTTCAGATATTGTATTTTAAATAATAAACCTCTTTGTAAGTAGCAGTAAATTAATTTGACTTGATATTCAGCCTTTAAATACTTCATAACTTGCACATCTCCACTCACCCCAAACTCTAAACAAGAAACATTACTTTCAGTCCTGCAACTCGGGCATTTCATTGATAAGAGTGAATATCATAAATTCTAAAAGCTTTCAGAAAATGTAAGGATGCCATAGTGTCAGGACAGGTCAGAGGGCAGTTTCCCATGGCAAGACCATGAACAATGCATTCCTCATCAAGAGAATCCCTCAACAATTCTGCAAAGACTGAACATTGCCTGAGTGTTTCTGAAGAGTATGTGAGGTTTTTTCCTAGACTGGGGCTAAATCAGGTTAAAGTAATTATGTTTTCTGAAGTCAGAGTGTGAAGTCAATGAGAGCTAATGCACACCGCTGAGGGGATAGACTCCCCTTGCTTTGCTGTTATGTGCTTTTAGGTAAGAGCTATATATAGATGTCCCACTAACTGCACATCAATTCTTTATCATATCTCGGTCTTTAAGTACTGTACTTCATCACAGTGATCATATACTAAACTAGAAAAACATTTGGTACTCAGTCATTAAAAGTTTCTATCCATCACTCTTCTCTTCTTTGAGACATGTAAAAACAGGGGAGCTGTTCCCTGAATGAATAAAAGTAGCCTATATGGAAAATGTTTCTATGGTCTTTTAATCTGGATCTCTGGGAGAAAATTGTTTTCAGTGGATGGTGACCAATCTGATAGCCTCCAATGACAGCATGACAGGATGGGTCAATGAAGTGAGAGTAGCTCAACTTCAGAAAGGGTTTTGGCTTTGTTTCCCTTAATAACCTCATAGGTAAGATCAGGAGTCATGTATTAGATGAATGGACAGTGAGGTGGATCAAGAAGTGGCTGAATGGCAGAGCTCAGAGGGCTGTGATCAGCAGAGTAGACTCCAGTTGGAGGCCTGTAGTGAGTGGTGTTCCCCAAGGATTAATACTCTGTCAAGCCTTAACTTTTTATCAACAATGTGGACAAAGGGATAGACTCTCCCCTCAGCAAGTTTGCAGATTGTGCCAAACTGGAGGAGTGGCTGATACACCTGAAGGCTCTAATGCCACTCAGCAGGACCTTGGTAGGCTGGAGAGCTGGGCAGAGAGAAACCTGATGTGGTTCAACAAGTGCAGGGTCCTGCACTGGGGAGGAATAACCCCAGGCACCAGCCCAGGCTAGGGGCTGACCTGCTGGGAAGCAGCTCTGTGAAGGATCTGAGGGTCCTGGAGGGTGATAGTTGGCTATGAGCCAGCAGTGCCTTTGTGGCCAGGAGGGCCACTGGTGCCTGGAGTGCATTGGGAAGAGTGTGGCCAGCAGGTCAGGGAGGTGATCCCAACCCTCCATTTGGCCCTGGTGAGGCCACACCTGGAGTGCTGTGCCCAGTTCTGGGCTCCACAGAAAGACAAGGCGCTACTGGAGAGGGTTCAGCAGAGGCCACAAAGATGATGAGGGGTCTGGAGCATCTCCCTTATGGGGAGAGACTGTGGGAGCTGGGCCTGTTTAGTCTGGAGAGAAGACTGAGAGGGAATCTCATTAGTGCACATAAATATCTCAAAGGTGTGTGTCAAGAGGATGGAGCTGGACTCTTTTCAGTGGTGCCCAGCAAAAGGACAAAGAACAATAGCCATAAACTGGAAAACAAGAAGGTCCACCTCAACACGAGGAAGAACTTCTTCACATTGAGGCTTGCAGAGCTCTGGAACAACTGCCCAGGCAGGCCGTGGAATCTCTCTCTCTGCAGACATTCCAAACCCACCTGGACACATTCCTGTGTCACCTGCTCTAGGTGACCCTGCCATGGCAGGTGGATTAGGCTAGATGGTCTCCAGAGTTCCTTTCCAACCCTAACAATTCTGCGATTCTGTGATCATACCTCAACAGTTACATAGCTTACATATGATAATATGAAATGCTTCTTTTAATTCTGAAATTGTTTTGGCAGTTGAGCAGAAGTGTCAAAACTTTGTTACACATCCTTCTGAAATAACTGCTAATTTATTTCAATCCCCTCTGCTGCATTTTGGAATATACAAAATGTCTAAGTGTTGGAAAACACATTTAACAAATATTTGTAATTAGGCTTACAGATCTGTAAGGGGAATGATATATTTCAAGCTAAATATTATTAGTCAGCTGTAAATACACGGCTAGATTTTAAAGTTTTGTCTGCTTCCGCTATTTTGGAATATACCTAATTTAAATTGATTTCTGCCCTGAAAAAAAAGAAAGTTCTTTTAGGTTACTTTTCCTCCAATTTAAAGATAATAAATTCTTCTTATATTTGCACTTTCAAAGCAACAGCAATCACAGAGACAAAATGGACCCTTCAATATACTCCTTGATTGTTTTCTCATTTTAATCAGAGCCAGCGCTTGTTCTTGTCTTACTGTTAGCGTGGTAAACACATAATCACTGAATGATTATATGCAGGTGCCTTTATTCGAGCTTGGGAAGCCGGGGTGTAACATCTACCCAAATCTGACTTCAACATGGACTTGAAGTGAACACAGTTTTATACCTTCCCTTACAGAACAGTGATGTAATCATATGTTAATTATCAACTTATCATTGTTCCATTGTTTTCCCCCAAGCATGACTTTAAGGCCCCCATCTCGCACAGTATTTTTGATTTATTTCACAGGTGCTAATCTGCATGATTTCACTTAAAACAATCCCGATTCTCTAAGTAATCTCTGTGATCATGTCGTTGAGCCCCGTACATGTAGTGCCTACCTATCCCGTTCCTAAAGCCTATTTTTAACTAACATTTTAACCCAATGTTAACATTACCAACTGTAAGATTGTAACATTGATTGAAACAAAAAATCATACTTGTCTTACCAACATCCACTGTTCTAACAATACGTAAATCCTGAAAAACAACATTAAATTGCTGTCACAATTCAGTAATCAATATGAGTGATAAAGAATATTCTGGTTCACTTTTGTTGCTCCCACAATGGTCCCCAGTAAGATTTTGTGCATTTGCGTATTTCCCACCAATAAAACATTTCCTAAGTGTTGCTCTTACAGCTCTTATTCCCCCAATCCACAACATTTGCACATGTGCACTGTCTTACACCTCAGTTTTCATCAAAACCAGTTAAAAAACTTCTTTTGTTACAAACACAGAGAAGGCTTATGTGAATTATTACCATTTTTACTGATCCATTCAAATTTCTTTCTTCACACAGTGAGGAAGCAGCAAGACTCTTTTTCCTTCACCAGGAGATCTTGATTTGGTTTTGAATATTATCATAATGGATTCTGTGTAATCCATGCAGAGACAACAACTCAACAAGATGGCAAGAACAACTAAAAATATATACACTTTAGGCTCAACTTTAGAAAAGTTCTTTGTGCCAGACACTGAACTTACTTTCAGTTTCCAAATTCATTTAGGACAGAATGCTCCACAAAGCCAACATCTAGCCCACAATGAATTTCTGGTATAAAACTTTAGATTTCGGAAGGTGAGTTAGGGAGAAATCTGGTCTGCAGTTGTTTTAAGTCTACTCAAGTTATTCTGGAAACTATACTTTGTATTTCAACATTAGCAGAAATAATTGCTAAATAAATTTTGCTTTTCTAAAAGCCATATCTAAAATTAAAAAAACCCTTAAAAATAAAAAAAAAAAAAAAGAAGGTGAAGTATTTTCTTTTTACTGTAAATTCCTTGGCAGTTAGTAAATATACATATAGTTGTTTAGGAACAATTTTACAATTGAAGCAGAGCTTCTGCAGAAAAACTCTTAAGCTGTGCCATCACATTTCCAACCATGTTTAAAGTCCCTACTGTGCACACAAATCACTATATATGTGCAACAAAGTATCCTGGCTGCCATGTGGCAAGCACTTACTGTTTATATAGTCATTGACAGCACATTTCAGAAGATATTTTTTCTTGCTTTACAGTTTCCTTATTAGTGTTACAAATGCAGAAGCAGAGGTCTGGGTAATGTCACATACTACAGACAAAGTGTGAGACGTAAAGCCACATCAGAATATTTTTTTAAGTCATTCAGCTCAGTTCCATCTTAGGTTGTCGTGGCAGGAGAGTTTGCTTTACTCAGTTAGAGAGCTCGGTGGTTCTGGTAAAAGGCCAGAGACAGAAGTCATGCCATGTTTGGTGCACATGGCATGTGCATCTAGATCAATGTAGATTCTTTTTATAGTTAGTGAAAAGAAAAAAGCATTTCTGGGGTGAAATTCATTTAAAAATAGGTTCTGTGGCAAAGATGTACCTATTTTTCTAAACCAGAACCTGCTCAGATGATCACACTGCTGGCACTGGAAGTCTGGTTACATGAATCTCTACATAGTTTCTTATATTTTTTAGTGTTTCTCACCAAAGTGTCATAAACCCAGACAATGAAATATGTGATGGCTCACAAGAGATGAGGTTTTGTCATAGGAAAGGGTTGTATTGACACATCCTATGCCTAAGAATAAGGCTTTTGCCCTCAGCAGGCTGTTTCAGACAAAGAAACTTAGAGAATCCTTATAGTTCCTTGGTCAGGTCCTGGAAGGCAGCAAACAAAGGATTGTTAAGAAAAGCCAAGTCATACCACAAAAGGGTAACCCAACCCAGTGAGCAGAGCCAGCCAGTTCTGTATGGATTGCCAGCAGTGCTAGGTGTACTGACAAGGAATACTTATGTCTCTAAAGACAGTTCTTCCAGACTTTGCCAACAGGAAGCTTACTAGAGTACCTGCTGTAGAGCATGCTACCAACTTAGGCATGGAATAAATGTCAGTTCCCAAGACATGAAGGAGTCCCATGTCAGACAGGTTCACAAGACAAAGGCTTCTACTGATCAAATTTAATTTCAGGCCTGTCTTCTTTCAACATCTCCATCTAACAGTTTTCTCAGTAATACTTGCATGTAGTAGTGTGCTGTAATAGACACAGACAGCTTTCTCCATGGGTCATTAGCTATTACTCTTGGGCAGTGGCATAATTTTTCTTTGTATCATGATGCCCTCAGAGACTCACAGTTAGAGTGTAAGCTGTCAATGCAACTTCTGTGTAGTCTATGTTTTGATGTGCCAGAAGGTCATCATTTGCTGTTCTGACAATTGTAGTTTTGAAGTTCTCACTCTTCAGAAAAAAAGTGATAGCACACATGTCACTTGGTGCCTTTTACATGTCTTTTCCTTTCCCACAAATAATTTGCAATTATATTTGGTGAGTTAAGAGATGACAGAACACCAACAAATGTATCAATAACACTTGTCCAACACAGTGTTAGTGTGATTCTGTGGCAGGTGAGGAAATTAAAAAAGTACCCATTGTGAAAATAATGTGTGACAATAGCATACTTCTAATGAATTATTTGGGAGGTTACTGTTTTCTTCTCTATTTAACTTCCACTTAGTGACTAACGAGGGAGTACCTCTTATGAAAGAATGAATGTGAGAATCAATGTGTGTTTTTAACATTTGATTTTTGGGAACTGATTTCACTTTACACAGTTTATTCTGGAACAGTTGAATAGGGTAAATGTAAGTAACATAAGCATATATTTCAAAATTCTCTATTGGTATCCACATAATGCAGAACCTAGTAGAAATTAATTAATCCATTCGAATTAAGAATATGGCTTCAAGGTCTGATGTTTGCTCTCTGCCTTGCTCCACTCTGCATGTAACCACAGCAGAACCACCTGAACACTGGGATGGCCCCAGTGAGGGCAGGAGGCACACACACCACTCTGCTGAGATACTCACCTGCTTCCTCATGCCAGAACAAGGCACCTAATTAAATGAAAATACATCTCAATGCTGCTGACACCGTGCTGCTTTTCCAGTTGATTCAAAGCTGTGAGGTACTGACAGCTCAGAGTGGTTTCAATCCATTTCATTCCTTTACGAGAAGCCTTTACTTCAGAGTGAGTAAAGGGGAACTTGAAACTTCCTTTACATGGCCTTTTCTGTTCTGCACTCACCACAAACACAGCTACTTTATGACAATATTTTCACTCTAAACAGAAAATGAGAACCATTCTGCACGAAACAAGTTTCCCATGAAAACTCTTTCTGGAAAACAAATTGAAAAAATTCATGAAGCACTTCTGAAAAACCTTTCCCATGGCTCTTTCCCATATTTTTTTTTATCATACTATAAAGGATTATACAACTAAAACAATATTTATGTGCAGCTGCTAGTCCTTTGCAGATTTATGGACGACATCATTGATTATTTTTAATTACCCTTTTATACTGAAGCTACAATCACACTGAGAACATAATCCATCAACAAGTTATAAATCCTTCTATTTGTCCCCATTTCCTATACAATTCTGCACTTGAGCAGCAAGAATGGCCACAGTTTTGTTCAATCCTCTTTAAATGGTAAAGAATTACTTTGGTCTTACTTCCAGAATAAAGAGTACACATGGAAGGTGTTCAGTTGAAGGTGATTAGTACCAGTTTCACTTCAACAGAAGAAAATCTCCAGACTCTGTTGCAAATTCATTTGTTATTCTGAATAACAAATATTTTGTTTTGAAAACTCAGTCAACTGTTTTTCCTGTTGGATTATGTTCTTTAAAAAAAGTTAGGCAATTTTTTAACACTTCAGATTATAATTAAAATGTAAAAATACCCCTCAAAAATTCACAAGATGATGTAGCATTTTATTAGAAAGCTGAGAAATAATGATTACTCTCAAAATGTATTGGCATTGTTCAAGGAATTCTCAGTGCTGAAAGAAGAACACAAAATGAATGTCCCTATTCCCTGAACAGGGAATTTTTGGGATTAAATATTCAAAAAATTGAGATCACAACTAAAGTTGTCTCTATTAAAAAATCATAATATTGAATGCCTTGAGGATTTCAAGAGATACTGCTATTCCCTTTAAATGGCGTGGTTGGCTCAGCTCAGATACAGCAAATTAAGAAAGATATTACTATTAAATTTCCTTTTATTTTCATTCAGGTTTTAAGGTTCATGCTTTTGTAGACTTTCCACAAAATTTGGTGCCTTGAAATCATGTAGAGGATAAGACACTTGTGTATCACACAAAATCCTACTTTGGCTCTCAGATAAAACTGCTGCTACTGCAGAGTCAAGAAAAAATATTACAAATTTTAACAGCTCCGAATATTGATATTTTTTTGTACAGTAAGGACCAAAGGGAAAGCTGGTTATTAAAAATTAATGGATACAACTGAAAATATTTCATACTGATCCTTGTTTGGGAAGAATATTGAAGACACACAGGGGATAATGGTTTCTGAAGAATTCTTAAGTACTTGTTGGGTTGCTAGAGAGAATTTCAGAAAAGGAGGTACAGCAAAACGAGAGCTGAGAGAAATTGCAGTGTCTCTAGGGACAGAATTTTACACTCTCTTCTGGACTTGTGCTGAAATATGTTCCACAGCCAATTTGACAGTAAGTAGATAAGAGGTTTTGCAGACTGGGAAGTCAAGGATTGCTAGAAATGATTGGTAGCAACATTGCCTTCTCACATCCCCTTGGCTATAGAAAATAGCAGTCTTTAACCAAAATGCTTAGTTACTGAGCATAGGCAGAACTTAGTATTTTTGTTAGTTTTGTTCAATAAGGAGTGAAAGAATACCAGGACCTCTGGGCAAAGAGAACACTCAAAGAAAATAGACGGAAATTTGTTCCACTTTTAAGCACATTTGAGAACACAGTCCTTAAAATACAGTTGTTTTTCAGCCCCTGGTATACTTTCATTTGAAATTTAATACCCCTTATATAAACAAAGAATCAAGATTTTTTTCAGCTTTTCTTTTTGGCTTCATATGCATCACTATCCATCTGCAAACATTCATCCCAGGGGGAAGCAGGATTGATGTCACTTAGAAGAAAACGAGCAACATTAGATCATGGTTGCACAGTTATTTGCCATTAGTTAGACATGTTTATTTTTTATCTACTGTCTACACACAAGACCATGTGAAATCAGCTAATGGTCACTCATTAAAGCATATTTTTCCCTTATACATATTCATAAGACACACTATAGTGAAAACCAATATATTCTTTCAAAAAAGAACAAAGGAGAAAAAGCTCAAGGAGACCAACTTTACATGAAAGGGAAAGTTACTTTTCTTAAATGTTCAGATGTTGCAAATTAAAAAACGCTGCTTTATTAACACGGTGTAAAGCAGATTTTTTTATCAGATTCTCTTTTGAACAACAATTTTTGGTGAATTACTGCTTCCCATGTGGACATTTCTCAAGGCTGAGCCATACTGTGTGCACAGCTGATATGGTACAATCTTTGCTCTACAGCTGGTCTTGTTTGTCATCTCAGCTTACTTGATTAAGTATTTTAATCAGTGTTTTGCTTAAGACCATGCACCTTCTGTTGAAAATTGTTGGGCTGGTATTTAGTTGAAAACCAGTTGACTTCTCAATATCTTACTTAGACTTGGGCCATTTCTCATGCCATAATTTTGAAGGGTTTACAATTAGTATCTTAAATTATTCCTTTCTTACAAAACAATAATGAATGTGCCCCAATACCTTCGAATTCTCTATTAATAATGGCAGTAAGCAGCTTCCAATGAAGCTGCTAACCTGTTTTAAATTTAGTATAATGCCATGGAGAATATATAACAAGACTGACTTATTTTGCTTTAAACTTTGACCTTTTTGCCTCTGAAAACCAAAATACTGGGTTTAGTAAAATATGTATCCCTTATCTTCTGATTTTTTGGTTAAGTGACCCCTTTTATTCTGGCAGATTAGGTGTTTTGGGCATTTTTTGGACAAAGCAGTTCTGATTTTTCTCCCAGAGTTCTCAGGAAATGAAATACAGATCATATTTGCATGCTTGGACTAGCTTCAATGTACAACCTAAAATCACCTTTACTCCTTTCATCCTTTCTATGTTTATATATGTCTCCCTTATGATATTAATATAACCCAGGAGCATTATCATTTGGGATTTTCTGAGTAGACCATTTGGCTGAGCTCCAGCTCTTTGCTCTTCTCTCTAAGCACAAGGAGGGAAACACCATATTTTGGAAAAATGTACATCTGCCCTCCAGAGCCCACATCATATTTTCTTAATATCTTCTAGTAGTTTTTATTGACAAATGAGAAACAAAAGCTCTCTAATGACTAAGCATAAACAGAAGAACTTTAAAAAATATATCTTTGCCTTATAACTGTAAAGAGAAGGCAAAGATTCAGTTAGATTATTAGTGTTCTCAAAGAGTAACTACATATTCTCAAGAGGTATGAGACAAAAAAATCCCTTTTTCTGGGAAAACATAAAGATACTATCTTTACTGGATATCCACTACTGCAATAGGCAAAGTAAATATATATCTACAGTTGATTTACTTCAAGTTATAGCACCTCTATATCAAATACTTTCTGCTTTACTAAAGTTCCATCCTCCCTGCCTTGACTACATTAGGTCACCTTTGAACCAGTCCTTAGACTACAGTTTTGATGCCTCTGAAGTCGCACTGTTAATCGTAAGTCCTTGCTCAGAAAAATACATTTTAAAATTACTCACCTCAGGACTGAGTAGCCCATTTGTACGAGAGCACTGTGACATTGTACCTGACAACTCCACTCTAACTCCAGTTTGAAAGACAGTCTGTTGAAAACTAAGCTATTGCTGATGCACTTGAATTTTAACCTAGGTACATATTAACCTAGGAGACAAACTGGTGGTTTAACTACTACCTAGCCAAATAATTGTGGTAACATTTCAAGCACAAATGACAAATACAAGTGGTGATGCTTCATGTATGTATAATGCATAAAGCCGAAATACACATTCCTTGATTTCTCTTGTCACATAAGCAGGAATCACATAAAAATGTCCATGTCAGTTGGCTGAAAAATTGGAACAGAATTGTTAAAGTTTATTTATATAAGCATATAAACACTATCTATATATGCTTGGAAAGTAGTAATACCTGTAAACACTTTTATTAAAATTGCAGCATTTCTCTGTATATTGGCAAAAACATTTTATAACAGATGAATAATGAAATATGATTGCAGTCCTAGATTAGCTAAAATTGGTATGACCTTAGGTCTAGTATGAAGTATTTCCCACGTCAAAATAGATTACATACAGGCATTTTAGTTTGCAATAGGATTTCCTGAGTCCTATGCAAACCCAAAGTTTAATAAAGACCCTTATCAGATTTGAAAACTTTTTTCATTTTTTGATGAGAAAATGAAACAAGAAAATAGACAGTCAAAGATAACTGGAACAGATTCTAGAAAGAGAGTGACATGGAAGACAGAGAGCACGAAGTGTGGAAAAGATAAAATACTAAAAATGAGAGTATGAATTGAAATAAGCTTAGTAAATTGACATACTAATGTATAGTTGCAAAAGAATAGAGATCCAATTCAGAGCTTAAAAGTACTTGTTTACACTTCCTTCAAAAGGAAGGAGGATTGACAGTGACAGGTAGATTATCCCTAGATTATAGAAAACTACAGCATTAAACTAGGTACTAGAATATTTCATAGGACATCTCCAATTGACAATTAGTTCCTGAAGTGTTCAAAAGGGAATCCAAACAGCTGTTCAAGTAAGACAAAATACCAACCCACAGGACAGGAACCAAGCCAAGGCAGATTGAAGACACAGCTTCCAGGAGCAGAAAGTTCACATCTGAGACCCCAGTGTTTTCACATTCTTGAGATACAGGTGGAAATTAGATACTACCTGAAGTTACTAGTGATAAAATACTCTTAATTGGAGTAGTCTGTAGATTTTCCCAGTGCCACAAGGACTTCTGTATGAGCAGCAGTTTACAGACTGCAAAGTCAAATGCAGTCAACGTTCCCAGGCTCAAGCTCTTGCCCCAGTCTCTAAGGAAGGGCAATCTATCACACTGGACTATCTATCACTCTCTTACTGTCCTGCTTGTCACCTGCCTCCTGACAGCATGCCATCCTCAAATCCACCTCACTGAATATCTTCCTATTCCTTTAATGAAAGAACATTACCTAATAAATAAATGAAGGATCTCAAGGCTTAAGACTTTTTTGTACAAATTCAAAGATTAATTCTGTGCTCCATGGGTTTTCCTCCATTGATTCTTCCACTTATACAAAAGGATCTAAAAACATCCTTTGGGAGTCAATGAGAAAGCTCAACGTAAGCCAATGTTCTGGCAATCACGCTGCCCCTACACTGCCACAACTCCGCTGCCATTATCAGTTACAAAATAAATTCAAAATGCCAGAAAACAAAAATGGGCAGTAAGAAAGTATTTATAGAAAGGAGGATGAAGAGCTGAAGACACTATGCTGCTGCAGAAATGTTGCAGAAGCAAAGAACCAAGTACTTCAAATAGAAAAATTATTATCAGGTAAAAGGGCATACACAAGCAAACCAAGGCATACTTATATATGTTTTTTTAGCTGCAGCATCACAAAAGTCCTCATTTGACCACAGAGCAGGATATTTCTGAAGGGCGCTATTTATGAAGGGCATTTCTCTGCCAAAATTCTTATATGACATTCTAAATATATGGTATGTACACATCTATACTATTTTTACAGCAGAATGCCCAGTCAGCACAGACAGCATACATATGGCTGCTCTTACTAAATCATTTTACAATACTCATTCTGCTGTAGGCAGATACTGAAATAGAGCTAAACCACATTTTGCCTCTGGTCATTCTTGTTTTTCTAACTGTTGTTTGACTACTTGATTAGTTTGAGTGTGTCTTGTTTCACATTCCAGGGTCTATATTTTTCTGATCCAAGAAGTTTCTGGCTTTTTAATTCTTGCACTATTTTTATTAGCACTGTACATATAAGTATTGTACCAATGTATCACCCTTTAGAGAAACACCATTAATCATAATTATTTTAGCAGTTTTTAGAAGCTTTATAGGTAAGAAACTTGCAACCTTTTTTTCCTTTCTTTTTAGTAGTGTGATAGCAACAAAATTCCATCTTGAAAATAAGTCATGTGGTTTCTGACTATGCTCCTTTCTGATTAACTGCACTATAAATTAGAAACCCAACAATAAATATTATGGCACAATAATTAGGAATAGATTAAGTTGTCAGTTGGAACATAACTAGCTGCAGATTCCTACGGCTTACATTGTTTCATGACCTTTTCCATTTATGAATAAAATCAGGGACTTTAAAATCTGCAGTTAGCTTTGTGAGATCAGAATAACAAAGCTTTTGGCACCATTTTAAGCCCTCTGAACTTTGTACTGAAGCTGATGGACAAGTTTCATATGAGCCATTCTGCTGACTTGTGTGTGGTCATAATATCTAAAACTGATGGGTGGTACAAAAACACTGAAGAGGCCATTTAAGAAATTTCTGCGTGGTTATGACCATCTTCATTCTACATTTTTGTTTGGCCCCCACATCATCATAGCAATAAGAACATGCTGCTTTATAGCTCCTGCAGGACACAAAAAAAAAAACCAAAACAAAACAACCAACCAGACCAGCAGTATCAACTACACAGAAATGTTAAGGAAAGCAAATGAACAAAACCCATTTAATTCCAGCTGTTTGAGTTCGAAGGTATTTGCTCAGACAGCTCTGCCAGTTTGCTGGAGAAACTTGCTCTGCCAGTTTTGAGATTTCATTGGTTTTTCATCACAATAAATATCAAATTATGGGCCTATATTGGTCACGCTTTACTTTTTCTGGAGTTGCCTTTGCAGACACATAATATTGGTCTTCTGTGTGAAGACCAGTCTAATGTGACTTTAATTTTAAATATTTTCTTAAGCCAACAGTATTTCTTGGCTCAGATCCCTAGTCCAAGACTATCGTGAGAGGACAGTAAAAGCTTCAAAGTACATTTGTGTTGGAAAACACAGTTTTCCAGCAAAACTTGTGTTAGTTGAGCAGGCCTGAACAAAGCCTCAACATAGTCAGGCCTCAGTAAAAATCCTAGCAAGCTGTCGTGAGAAGCTAACACCTGGGAACCACAGCTGTGCTTCTGGGCTATGAGAAGAATGTAATGAGAAAAAATAGGGAGTTAAGAGTGTTATGAGAAAGAATAAGGGAGTCACCAAGAAGATCCCTGAATATGTGAGAACAAACTGCAGATACGTGTGTAACTATAATTAGAAACATCTGTAACAGTATACAAGTTTCTCGTGTAGTGAAATAAAATGGAGCTTGCTTTATGACTTATATTAAGTCATGTGTGAGTTCTCTCTCGCCGTTCGTCACATTTGTACTTTTCTGCTCCTACATCTCCTCAAGCTCAGACTCAGCTCACAGTGTTCAGACTGTTAAACACCAATGTTGTTTGATCACCTCTTCAAGGCATCACCATCATAACAACTTGCTGTCAATCTGCCAGATAAAAAGTGTGACCTTTTTACACCTGCAGCTCCAGTCATAAAAGTGCAAACTTCATTCCTCTAAAAGCAGTGAGGTTCACACACCTGGACTGGTGAGGTGCAGTTATGGCTTGCCAAGGACAACATCATGTCTTCTTTTTGTTGGGATTTTAATTACAAGCTGCTGCAAATACAGGGTATAATGGAAGTATGGCTTATCGTCCAGATACCTACTGGAGAGTGAACTAGTATGAGAATCTTCCTGGAAAAATCCAGGATGTTGCACATGAATGAAAAGTGTAATATATCTCTCTGGAACTGCCCTTTGCAAAGTTAACATTTTGATGTTTGATGTGGAAGAAAAGCCTCAGCTGCTCTACACATGGCAATAGAAATGCCTTTGCCAAACAAAAACAAAAATGGAGAACTTTATGTTTCACATGGGATCCCAAAATACCTTCTGCTCATTTTGAAGGTTAACAGCAGTTCTGACTCAGGAACTGCTTCTTGCCAAAATCAGTGGAGATTTACTATGAAAAAATGAAAGGGCTAAATTCTCTCCATTACATAGCTTAGGGCAAGTCCAGAAATGTGAATGTATGGCAAGAAGGACTATTATCTTATATCCACTTAAAAGAGGACATCGCTCAGCCTTGACTTTACTGTTCTTCCTGCATTCTTGTCCTTCACAAGACAGTCAGACTTTCCTGTTGCAGTTTATTACACTGTGATAGGATTTGTTTGGCCCAAATTAGCAGATCTGATTCTCTGGTTGTCTGTCACTGTGCCTCATGAGCAACATGTAAAGCATATAGCACAATTGGCATCACTGGGGACAGCATGCCCAATTTAGGAACAGATATGCTATAAAGTTGCTGGAAAGTACACATGAAATACAGAACTTAAAATGACAAAAAATCTGTATCACCTAAATTAAATTCTAATCTTGGGACATAGTTAGAAATTAGATAAACAGTTTTAGAAATTATACCAACTGCAAAATAGTTTCTAAATATTAATTAAGGGTTCCATTTAGAAGTATTTCACACATGATTTCCTTACCATCTGTATTTGTAAAGTTTGAAAAGAAGAAAAATGTAACATCTGGTTAAAATTATTTGAAGGTACTAATACTACACTGCTTGAATCTAAATTTAATAGAAGTACTCACACTCCTTAAAAACATATTCTCTTCTAGATGAAAAGACTACCAATACATTATTTTTGTAGACCTGTCATGTGTCTACAAGCAGTGTCAAACTGTATTTTAGCTATGGAGTTTGCTTAATCCCACAAGGCTTTATCTTGCCTTTATGTTGACAAATGAACAAGACTGAAATATACAGGATCTGAGCTTCTGTCAAGATACACCCTGTTTCTAAAGTCATTGCTCTTGCACAGCTGTTTCCTTTAAGCTATTGACTTAAACACAGTTTTATTATTCTTCTGGCCTATTACTGAATTCCTCAGTAGATGCAGTATATTGTCTCAAAGTTTTACTTTTCCAGACAAAGCAAGAGAATGCAGCAGAATTATAACAGGATATCAAGACGCAATGAGGTGACTTGGATAACTAATTTAACACATATGGCTGTGTTCTGGCTAGGTTTTCTTATTCCCATGTTTCTGTTTTTCAAAATATACTTGCAACATATTACCAGATTAAAGTGAAAATACTACCTTCATTGCTTGTAACACCTTTTAGCTATTAACACAGGCAGCAATCATTAGTTATATTAAAACAAAGTTCTGGTAACACAACTTTAGAAATTTAATTGCGGCATTTGATGACTCTATAACCAAGACAAGCACCATCTGAGGACACTCAGCTCTTGGACAGACAAAACTGCCCTCTGAAAGGAGGCCAGTGAAAGTCTCTCTCCACTCTTCAGAGAAAAACAAAGAGGTGTTGACACTTTGCACCCAGGTGCTGCAGTTAAGTGCTTAAGTTAGCAAGTTGGCTTGCTGAACATAGCACAAGAGACAGAGTCCTTACCTTGAATTTCCATATCCTTTCCAGTCAGCATTCTTCACAAAAATCTCTTTCTCCTGGATTTTAACATTTGTGATGAATGAAGGATAAAAGTCAGTAAGATGCACAAATACTTGAAAAAAAGTGATTTGCTCATTGTTACCAACAAAAGCCAGTGCAGGAGCATTCATAAAATACTACAGTAACGTCAGTGGTGATAGTAGAGTGTTTCTCTCCTTTTTTCAGTGTCTG
The DNA here is from genome assembly GCA_024500445.1 of Entomyzon cyanotis. Lineage (NCBI taxonomy): Eukaryota > Metazoa > Chordata > Aves > Passeriformes > Meliphagidae > Entomyzon > Entomyzon cyanotis. The sequence goes on from JAKEPQ010001018.1 coordinate 28,907,958, forward strand.
TGTGTGGCAATACATTCTCTACAGAAACATGATTTTGAATAATCCTTTGAGGTCTTGTTAACTGCTCTGTGTAAAAATATTTCAGGAGTATGACATGAAAACTGTTTGCATAGAGTAGTTAGTCTAGCTGTCAGACATGCTTCTGAGTCTCCTCTTTTTTCATTTAGAAAAAGGATACATTTTTTTCTGAAAGTACCAGTTACTTTAATGGAAATACTTTTCAGTTGTTATTTTCAAGCAAATTAAAAGCTGAAGAAAACACTGGAAAAGCACAGAAAACAACCGGATTACAGATAGGCTGTTGTTCCTTAGTTACATAGACTTGGATACAGAGATCAATTTCAACTGGCGTTCTTAATAGGAAATTCCTAATCATCTAGTCAACAACTGCCATCCTATGAGCAAAGTGGGGAGCCCAAAAACCTCAATCTGTACCCATGAAAACTGCGTATTCTGAAGATATATGGGATGGACAGGGTGCAAGAGCTACTCCTAAATCCTGTCAAACTACTGCTTCTTCCACTTCACTCACAACGAATACCACAAAGAAATGAAGCAAATATGTCACCTTACCAAACATCAACTCATTGTTGAATGAAGTACTGAAAAACATACTTCTCTTCAGAATCTATCAGACAGAGACTTGGCAGCAGGGATCCACACATGTATGACCTCCACATTGATTACTGCATCTCATTGTATCCAAGGCTGAAAAATACATACCATGAAAAGAACTCCCACTGCTACAAAAGCAGCTGCTAGTCTGCTTAGCAACACAAGCCACTGTGAATGCATCAGTCTGGCACACTGGTCTCTGCACAAGCTCCCTCACGATTTCAGAGCCCAGGTGGAGGTCATTGCCATGGTCCTCAAAACTCTCTGTGGGACTGGCCTTGGGTACTTGAGAGACTGCCATCCCCTCTGCAGTGATGACCTTTTCTGACAGCTCTGTTCCCTTGGAACAATGAAGCTGTCAGCCAAGGGAAGAAGCTCAGCAATGCAGAAACTAACTTTACAGAAGCTAAATCTTGGTGAGAGTGCTATCATTCAGAAGAGAGGGAAATTACTACATCTCGCCAGCTGAAATTCTCAGACCTTTAGCTTGCCTTCCCCAAGTTTCTTCCCCACTGAACTGAACCCTGCAAAATGGGTGAATGGATTGGATACCAGCCTTGGTGTATAATCACTGCCAGATATAAATAAAAACCAGACATACATAGTGAGAGGTGTAATATACTTTCATAATTGCTCTTATTGTGTGGTTCCTAGACTAGAAAAAACCATAGAAAACAGCCTACCTACTCTGTCTCAAACGTATCCTATATTGAGGCCAATAAAAATTACTGAAAACTGAGTTTCAAGTCATTCTTCCCAATTCCTTATTTGCTGAATTAGAAGTCTTGGTAATTACAATTTAATTTCTTTCCCTAGAAAGACAATGGTCTTTCCTACCAGTAAAGACATTTTTCTCTCCTTCTCCCACACAGTGCTTTTGCATTGGGGAACTCAACAGTGATAGGAAATCCAAAGCAGCCTACTTAGAAGTGCTGTATTTTAAACAGTGCAGTGTTTCAGATGGACAGAAAAATTTCCTCTTGAATATTTTTGTAAAAGGACAGGAATATTCAGCCTCAGTAAAATTTAACCCACTTTAACAAGAGTTTTCAGCATCTGAAAGAAAAATAGCACAGGCTGTCATAAACACTTGTTAGGATCAGAAGGAATGAGACTGAACTTTTAACACTCTTTTCATATTATCATGATGTCACACTTAAGTCCTGGGACTTTATCCTTAACTGAGATATGGGTGTTACTGAAAAAGAGTGCTGCAAAAGTTCAGAAATGTGTCAGCTGGTGGAAGCAACTGGACTGACTAAAAACCTTAGGGTAATAAGATGACCTGGAATGAATACAAATGTATATAACTCACCCAAGGGATTACACTTCTGGCATCACACACTACAAAAACACTGCCTGAATGTGTTATGGACAGCAGCAGAGCTCCAAGAACAAAATCAACACTGCTCTCTGAAGTCATTCAGTATTTTATATAGAATAGACTGTGAACTCTTCAACATTTCAAACACAAAAACTTTTAAAAACACAATGAATAATTCAATTTTTTTCTCAAGTGACCTCATGAAATTATGCTGGGGGCTGGATTCAGTGTTTATAAGTGAACTGAAACTGGAGCAGCAGCTTGTAGTGCTACAGCACAGGAAGTGGGAGCTCTCTTAAAACTTTTAAAGGGCTCTTCCTCATTCACTGGTTTGTAGGCTTCATCTGTACACTAATTTTTACACAAATACTGCTGTATCGGTTGTAGGATGATCATTCATACATTGTCAAGCTAGTTTTGATGAGGGTGCAGTTAAAGCATTATAAAAGTGCATGTGAAATCAGACTTTTCTGTAAAATATACCTTAGCTCTAATGTCATCAGTAATAAAATGTTTCTTCTGATTTTATCAGTACTAATGCTGATAGTTAGGGCACTTCTTTGCAGAGAGGTTCAAAATCTATAGCAACATGGATGGCATACTGAGTGCTTCTGTAAGGTAGACATGTTGTTTTGCTGGAAATGTTCATTAATGAACTGTACAGAAGTTAATTCAGTGAAGCAAGTACATCTTTTCTGTGCCACTACTAAGTTTGAGAATCTATTTTTATTTAAATACAAGTTATTAAATCTGCTCCTCTTCCAAAAATGAACTGATCATTTGCTGAATTTTACACTTAATTCTGAAATGCATTATGCTTTTAGCAATTAATTGTATTTAATGAATCACAATATCGAATGGCAGTGTGAGTTTTCCCTGACAAGTCTGCCCTGCATGTTGCAGTGAATGTATGTCATCTGTGGTTCATTACTAGGAGAAGGTATAAATCTGTAGTTTAACTGCAGAGAAAGGACCACATTCACCAAGGCCTATCTCATGCAACTCCGTACAGATAAAAGTTACAGCTAAGGTTAATTCAGCCTCCTGTGTCTTCTGCAACTTCATTTAACAGTGTTATGAAATTATAGCCATTATATCTAGCTAGTGGATTGCTGTGGTCATGCTCCTGCTGTATTACAGTCAATCTCCTAATTTCAGTTTGTTTTATACAGTCTGGTGGGTCACTTTGATAAAAACCGCAGTAAAAGGGATTCAACCTTCTACATAATATTGACACATTTGACAGAGAGGTCTCTCCTGGGCTGAAGAGGAGCATGTAGCTATCAGAGAATATGCATCAGGGCTGCACAGCAAGCACGGTCTTTGGGGCCAGTGAGAGTTGTAAGCTTGTACACTGTCCCCCCTGAGCATCAAAACAAACTACATCATTGCAACAAGAAAACAGCAAGCATGGACTTACTCCATTGCCCATAGTACAAGAGGAGAGGGAAGCAATTGTTCTAATGCTGAAAAATTCAATCAGCACTAATGTTTATTATTGCAGCAGAGCCTTAGCATTGTACAGCTTGCAAAAACCCCACATAAACAGCCAGTGAAAGACAGTCAGTACCTTTTTTACATCACAGAGGTGTCAAAAAATGAAACACAGGAGATAGAAGTACAATAAATGTACTTCTACATTTATTTATCTATAAATAGATAGATGAAGTCATTATTAATTAGGTGGTCAGAATTTTAATTCCATGTGGAAGAACTGAAGTTCAATGTGTTTTGAGAGGCTGCTCAGTCTAAAAATACTGGACAAGAGACTCAGAATGAACAAATGACAAAGACAGAAGGAAATATGAGGAGTTTAAGATATTGTGTGGTGCACAGAAAGGATAACAGCAGGAAGAGAGAGAGGCAGAACCAGAAATAAAAGATATTTGGGAGCCACTATGACACACAGATATAGGAATAGAAAAAGACTTTTTTTTTTTTTGCAGCTACAGTTTGAAATGAGTGACAAGCAATGAGTCAAAAAAAAAAAGAAACTTAAGAAGTAAAAGCTGATTTCTGAGGTAACGAGTACAGACAGCATCATTCAATAGCTATATTTCAGAGCTTTGAATACAAATCCCACATTACAGATAGCTTCTCAGTACCTTCCCTGTTATGCCTTCTTGTCAAATAACTGGATTTTTGTAATACTTGTTAGTAATTCAGATATAATTTTTGCAATACAAGGGCTCATTCCACTGCGGGCCAAACAAGTCTTCAATAACCCAACAGAACAGCAGCATTTAATGTTAGAATGACTTGGAGGTCCCACCATACCATATCTGCAGCTCTCAAATCTCTATGCCTTTCCAAAGGAGAAAGGAAGTGTGGAGATGACCAGAGAAGAAGCCAGTGAGATGACCTTGCAGAGGAATAGTCAGCCAGTGTTGGCATCTGTTTTGAAATCATTCCCAAGTTTCTGGCTTTGAGCGTCATGGGGCTGATTCAGGCCTTCCCTGCTACCTCAACTCATTAGTGTTTCATCTACCAATTAGCACAAAAAAACATTGTAAATAGGTTAAATCAATAAAAACAGTAGGTTAGCAAAGCATGAACAAACTTTGTAGATGATATAGGCCCAGTCTGGCTTTGGTCATGGCAATAAGAGATGGAAATCACCATAGGTCAGGAAATTCAGGGGAAATCAACAAGCCAAAGCTTTCTGTGGCCACAGATCAGCTTAGTCATAAAAGTTTGCCTTCAGTTGCCTTATAAAGATAAAGGCCGTTTTGTATCAGTAACGACAGAACACAAAAAAGTCTGCCTTTCAGGAACACACACATGCACAAAGGATTTTGTCTATTAATGCCTGAGACATTCTTTGAAATCAGTCTTGAAATTTAGATAACTTAAATAACATTTCTTCTTAACAATTTTGCTATCATCAAGGCAAAATTTAAAGTTCTGGAGGATACACTGACATGCTTTTTCTCAATACTGTCAATACAGACTTTAGTGCTGCAACTTGAGCTGTGCCTTGCACTAGTGCTGCACTTTTGCCAGTGATACACCAATGTAATCATACCTCCATGATTTGCCCTCAGTCTGATAATGCTTCTGACAGGACTCTGTCCACTATGAAACAGATTATGCTGTCTGATAACTCTGCTTAGGTTGTTTCTTTACCACAAAACTGGAGTGTTGGGTGGTAAAACTAATTTTGTGGCATCACACGATGAGCAAAAAATTAAAGCAAAGAACCTCTTCAGGTTAAGAGAAATGGAATACCTGCCTTGATTCTCCACAACCACATGTGAGTATGAACTTCATCCCCTTGGTAAAGTTACACAAGCATAAAAGAAATGCAAAGCAGAAAAGAAGACAGGTCAGAAATGAACCCAGAACAAATCACCACTGAAAAAAGTGTATCCTGTGGCTCATACACAGCTGAAGCCAGGGAAAGGGAAGCACAGTCCAGGGTATTCACCACTTGGAAGTATCTCCAGTGCACATGCATGCCATTGCAATTTTCCATAGAAGATTCAGTATCTTTGCAGAGGCAGATACCTTTTACAATGTTGCCATCAATGGAGATAGAGAAAATAATTTCCCTTAAAGATTTGATGAGAAGAGGAATGGGATGAATACAAAACTGAGAGCAGGGTCTTGTCTCAGCTCCATTGCTGATTCCCTTTTTTCTCGTCCCTCTTCCTTTGTTTCAGCTCTCTATTGTAAAACAGGGGCATATTAGCATATGTATCTCCATGAGTTGCTATAAAGATCAATCCCTAGCGTCTGCAAAATGCAAAATCGTTTTTATTACTGCCAGTGTAGGAGGCAGTGATTTCTTTTGTGATTTGGAGAAGCGTAGTACTGTAAGAAAGTACAAAAATAGCTTTTTAATGGAGGTTTTAAAAGTACTTAGAAAAGTTTAAGTGAAACTCGACAATCTCTCTATCCATTAAAAAAAGTACTTCAAGTTCCCACTTCAAGTAATGTAAAATAACAATAAAAAGAGACCAAGAAGAGATTAGACTCATTTTACTGAGTGTTTTCTATTAAATGAAGTTTTATAATGAATTTTAATTCAAATCCATTGAAACTTTTTAATATCTCCATTTTTATATTTTAAGTCTGATACAATCAGCAGAATTGCACCCAAATTGGACTTGGGTTTTGTTAGCAAAGAGTTTTTGGAAGCCAACCTATCTGATTTTCTTCTGTGGAAACTGTGTTTGAGCATACTGAATTTTCATTCTTTCTTTAGCACAATCACAAGTATAGATATCAAAAAAATTACCTTCTGGCTAGAGCATCATAAGTCTGACAGTTTCTGAGATTTCTCCATACATGCAAGATAGAGTTAGTGATTTCACATACAATTCAGGATTCCTTAATCAATTTGATTCAGGGCTCATAGCAGTGTTACGAGAAGACTTCTCACACCATATTACAACTAATTCATATATTATGCAGTACTGCACGGGAAAATTAACTCTGCATTGTATTTACACAAGCACTTGCTTAATTGCTCTGCTGATATATTGTGGGTTGAGTTGACCTATGACAACACACAATACAATTTTAAAGGTACTGTAGCTGTTGTGAGAATAATCTTCTTTCATTTTTAGGCATAATTCAACACAAAATGAGTAATATCCTGGTAACTCGAGGGTATAGACAATTACTTTCTGGACATATTCTAAATAAATTTTCTCTACAAAACAGCATCAGAAATGAAGTTTCTCAGCTGAATACCCACCCATCAAAATTATGCAATTTATGACCAGCAATAGTGTCTTCCTTAATTTACTAGTTTCAACCCTGCTCTTCCTTGCAGGGAAGAATGGACTACGTACAACACTCTCAACATTTTTTTTAGGCAAGAGTGCTGTGATATACTATTTCATAATAAAACATCCTTCTTTTCTTTTTTCCCTTTGCACAGTGTTTAAAAGTTCATCCCACAGACCCCGAAGGAATTCAGAATTAAAGAAATGCATTGCTGTGTACCACTGCCATCTGCTGCTAATCTCTCCCTGTGGATACAGAAGGTCTTATTTCACTGTATGTGAAATCCAGTAAAGATCTTCAGCTGAATGTGCATGGTCAGTTCAAATCACTCCCTTCATAATAATTTTTAAACCAACTCTTCCCATTTTATCAGAGAGCTCTTCATTGCATATCTTGGCAGATTTATTGAGGTGATTGTTTCAATTTCAGTTTCAGCAAGAAAATTACTTTCTTCTCCCACTCAGTGAAGAAGACTTGTGCTTGTAATCTCATCCAGAACCAGACTGTTCCAGAGAGGAAGTGTCCATCTTAGAGTCTCCAACAGTTTACACATTTGCCATCTGTACTCAAAGATCTTCAGTAAGAACATGTTATTTCTAGAGTCCCACTTCTCCAGCACTTCTGACACCCACTCATTCACACCATTTCTAAGGAGTACATCATGTCAGAATGCAGAATTGCTGCATAGTTACTTTAATTTATATGCTACTCTGACTTCAGTTTCTAAATACATATAACCAGGATATATCAAGATCTGCCGCATAAATATCATCAAGAAGAAAATACCATTCTACATGAAAAAGAGCAAAGGAGAGTATGATAACAAGGAAGAGAAAATAGAGGACCCCCAGTCTCATTTATAGCTGTATGGCTGATTGAAGCTACAATACAAATCAATTGGACAAGAACTGAGTTGCAGGAAGACATATCTTCCTCCTTTGAAAAAGATGGAGCTATGCCTTTCATCTAAAGTATTTGGAGAACAGAATATCTCTCATTAATATTTGATATGACCCTTCATGTATGCTTAGACAGGGATCCAGACCACATGGAAAAGTGTCTACAAGGTCACAAAAATATGTGTATGAGTTAATAAGCATTGAAATTTAAAAAAACATTGTTGGGAAAATATCACATCTATTTGAAAAAACTCCTGCTACTTTTGCTTGTTATTGAAAGATGTCAGTGGCTGCTTTGGAGAAACACTAGGAGATATTCTGGGGACCAATTTTGGGGTTTCCATTGAGCTCTGAAGTAGAGCTGACTGTGGCCTTCTTCAAAAAAATCTGGAGGCTTTTACTGCTATTTAGATATACTAAATTCATGTTTTAGAGGTCAGAAAATGGTTATCAACAAAGATATCTGCTGTAACAATAAGCTGAAGGAACTCATTGGCTGGGAAACAGACAGGGAAGAAGTAACACCTCTGGCAATGCCTGGTCAGAATTGAAGTGACAAAGTAACAGGGGAATACAAAAAAAGATCAAGCTTGAAAAGGCATATAATTATAATCTGGAGCATATGAACAGATGGCAACACCATCAATCAATGAATAAATAATAGCACAATCTGACTTGATGGAATGATTGGATGAACTCAGATGACACCAGGCACACTCCACCTTATATAACTAAGTGGTAGTCATGAAGCAGAGCAGGATATGAGCACATTCATGGCCCAGAAAGTGGAAAAAACCAAAATTAGCAGGTCTCATGAGACTGGATATATTTGAACTGCCATTGTGCTGATGAATTTACTTGTGGTTGTCATCTGCAGATAGAACCAATAGCTACAGAATTTTTCTGCAACTGGACTGACCCTTAGAAAAAGGAATGAAAACCAAAAGATGAACAAAAAGGGCAACTGGCCTTGTGCATGCTTCTCTGAATGGAAAGAAACATGTTGCCATGAATAATGTTGTTAGTCACATTTCTGTGCAACCCTGGCAAGGGAGTTTAGTAACAGGTGTCATCCACTTTGCTCCTTCCAGTTCATGTTTCATAGTTCAATTTCATTTCCACTACTCAAGTACAGAAGAGTTGTTAGCTGTAAGGCACTTCAGATGCTGCTGCAAATTCAATTACCATTTTATTTTGTCATTTGATATGTCAGTGGAATAGACACAATCAAGAAGATTGACACTGATCATAATCTGAATTGTCGTGCCCAATCCTTGACAGAGGCATGAGTTAAAAAAGGTGTCACTCATTCAAGACTCCTGACTCTCCAAACTACCTTTTAATGTGCATCAAAATGGATTCTTCACTGCTTGCAAATAAACCTATACACTATTCTTTGCCAAACAGAATTTTCTGGATAGAAGAATTACTTTTCAAGACTCACATAAATCTAAGAGTGAACATTTGTGGCTATTATTTTAGTTTAAAAATTAAATACAAAATCCCAGAAACTTTATTATTTTTAATGATGATGTTATGTTTTCTTTCAACATAGATTCTACACTGCTGTCCGTCCCTGTACTAAAAAAAAATTCATTTTTTAGTCACATTGGTATTTTATTTTCTATGTATTTTCACTGCAATAATTTAGTGTGCCTGCTATTTTCGGCAACATGATAATATTTGCAGCATCAATGTTGTTCACTTTGTATGAACATGTCCTATCAACACATACACACTATGAGATTAAATAAAATAAGGAGGTAAATCAAGCCAGTTTCTGCAGAGTGGTAATGAACCCTTCATTACTCTAGGATGTTTACATACATAGTTGCATCTCAGCAAATGAAGACAAGAATAAGATTCTCTCTTAATGGGCACAAGAAAAGCACTTCAAAATCATTGAATAGCTTGCTCTCCTGTTCTACAAATAAATGTTGTTTGTCATGATCACAGTCAAAAGCAAATATCTTCAAATACTTTTAAAACTCCTGCCAACAGACTGCAAGCCTTAAAAATGTTTTAATGGCAATAAGTAAACATCTATTCTTATTACAAGAATTAATAAAGAAGGAAGCACACAAAGCATATTCTACAGGTACCAGGTATCTATCCGATGATGACATCAAGTGATGGCTTTATTAACGTGTAATGCATGGGCTTCATTACATCACTCTACATTGTACAGCATATTAGACCATTATGCTTCTATTTTATAAAGAAACACCAGAAGAGCATTTGCAAGGTCAAAATGAAGAGCCAAGTGAGAATATATTTGGGCAGTTGAGCATTTCTATCCTAAACTACAGCAAATAGACTGTGTCCACTCTCTGTACAGCAGGGAACAAAAAGTGTTTCTCAGGAAGACAATCAAGAAAGGCCCAGAATCAAAGAATTACTCTTGCAGACACATGCCCTTGTGTTCAAAATTATGGTTCAATAATTCCATCTAATTATGAAAATACTGAAAACTTTTCAAGACTGCTCAGTTCAGCCCTGTCCAGGCTGTTTGGCTGAACAGCCAATTTGGCTGAACTGTCCCTGTTCAGCCAAAGAGATCTATAGACTACATAAGGTTTCAGGAGAGAAGGGTTAAATATCTATAGTTGATGTTCTCTGTAACATGGAATCCAGGCCCACACTCAGAATATAGGTCTTACAACAAGCAGTGACATTTCTGTCTTTGGGATAACATCAGCAGCCATACTCAGGCTCTGTTGAACCTTCTGCTGTATGCAAGAACACACAAAACAAAATACTCCCAGCTTGATTTTTGTTCACCTGCAAAATAATATCCAGGCTGTAAGATAAAGGGGTGTTGAGGAAAAAGGACAGAGAAAATTAATGACAAGTTAAGACAAACATGAAGAAACAAGATCACCGTTTAATAACAGTGAAATAAGCCACTGTGTGGCTTTCATTGATAAGCCACATAAAGATGACTCCATACTTTTTCACACATTCCCAGCTCCTGAGCTGTGACTTTGTCTTTCCTGCAAATAGCACTTACAGGCCAGACAACATTGTTAGAATACCTCTTGAATGGCAGAGCAAATATCTGAGGCTGCAGAAGGAGTGCTAAGTGGCTGGCTCTGTAAACAACAGGAATGGAGATATTTCAGAACAGGATTACTGAATGACGTCAACAAAACTCATGGATAAAGGAGATGTGGTTGAAATAGGCAAAGCTGAATTTTCTAATAGGCTTTTGAAAAATTCCTCGTCACAGGCTTCTATGGAAACTCAACATTCAGAGCTTTAGGGAAGGTCTTTATGTTGATAAATAACTGATTAAAAGACAGGGAACAGAAGGTAAGTAGGTTAGCCAGACAGCTCTAGCAATGGAGGGAGGTCATTAGTGGAGTTCCACAGGGATTTGTGCCGGAGATGCAGTTATTCATCATATTCCTAAGCAACCTAGTAAAATGGGTGAGCAGTGAGGTGAGAAAGCTATGTAATGATATTAACTTATGCACAGTGAAAAGGAGGATGGCTTGCTAAATGTGAAGAATTAGGTAAGGTGCTCATAGAAGAAAGTCCCTAGGCAATAAAAAGGCAGATGAAATTCTTTGTAGTTGAATGCCAAGTGGTGGACAGAGAGCAAAACAGTTCTAGGATCAAGAGTCATTATATACACAAAATTGTATGCATTTCAAGAGAGCATTAGAGGACCCTACCACATATCACTGGCTTGCTCTTACTCTCCTGGCTTCTGCTTACAGTCGCAGTTGAAGGTAGGATGCTAATTTGGATGGATTTGTGGTCTAAGCCAGTGGAGGAACTGCTTTTTTTCCAGATGTAGCCTGGAATATGGTTCATGTGACAGAAAAACCCTCTGGTTTAGGACTACAGATTTACTTGTGCTTGCATGGCAGTAACCATTAACTTAAACCTGTCAGTTATTGATGCTAGTAGCATTAAGATTCCCATGGAAGGTTTCAGTGCTCCAGAGTGCTCTTTATGAATCAGCCTCTACTGGCTACACTGTGACTGCCCAGGTAAGACATGCTAATCACATAAAATGGGAAAACACAGAAGGTTTCCTCACCAGAGGATGAAGACAAAAATGTTTAACAGAGAAATGTGAATTAAAAAAAAAAATGGGCAAAATCTATTTCTATCACAATTAGCAAAGCCAGAATACAAAATGGTGTGAGGTTTTTCCCCTGGAATTACCAGACTCAAAACCTGGAGTTTTCACAGATAATGCTGAAAACCTCAGAGAGCACAAAATTCTTCTTGCATAAGATCAGATAGGCTATACCAAGGGGAGCAGAATTCCACCAATAGTTATAGTTCCAGATGTCACCTAATGAAGTGACTCTTATCCCTAAAAGACTTCACAGAAGCCCTGACAACTTGTGTATATGGGAGTTATTATCCAGTTCCACTAATGAGGAAAGGGAGGTGTAGATTCTCCACTCAGTATGACCCTTTTGAAATCCCAATACTATGTCCTGACAGGAAGTCTTAGGTAGAAGGTCTCTACCTGCCTATCCATCCAGTATCCATCCATCCAAATGGATACATCTATGTCAGTACTGGATCCATGGAACAAATGGAGAAATCAAACTGAAGTTAAGCGAAGATGTCAAAAAGAACAGTCAGGAATTGCTACAACAATTCAGTTCACACTCACTGTGTCAAGTACTTTGCTAAAGCACAGTGATGAGAAAATTCCTGGCTTCTCTTGTTAAAAAGAATATGCTGGTACATATGTGGTAAATACTAGTCAGATGAATAATACACTAAACCATCCCTTGAGTTTATCATTGTTTCTGACAATAGGAGCAGGCCAGAGTCTTTGCTGCTCAGTGATCTCTCAAATGTTCTCAGTCCTCTCTAGCAACTAACATGAGAAAAGTGAATCTCAACTAAATTACCATTCAGAAAGAAGGTAAATGGGAACATGATCTCTTGTCAGGAGTATCAGCCTGGTATATTCACAGAGATCAGTAGCAGACACTGGCTGAAGATGACTGCTTCAGCTTCTGATAATCCTAGCAAGCAAGGTCTAAGAAAGATACAATAAACTTCTAAACTTCTACTGTTTAGACTCTTACACATGTATGTAGGGTTTGAAGGGAGCAATATGTCTTTAACACAAATGGCAATGGCAGTTGGTAAGCAAAGCTCTCATGCGGTATGAGAATAGCTCACAGCTCAGGGCCAATCTTTTTAGAGTTCAAAATGCCATCACCAAAAGTGGAGAACAATAGTTTTGGCAGTCTAAAATCCAACAGTGACTGGAAAGAACAAGGCAAACAGGCTGTTCCACCTCACCAGGAGGCTGTAAAGAACAGAGAAGGCTCTGGTTGTACTCTGCTCTCTGTGTCACTCTTCAGTGTCACCCAGTCCTGTAGGTATACTCTGAGCATGTTTTACCACACATGCTCAGGACTGAGTCCCTCACAGAAACACAGTTGCAGTAGGTTGCTCATCTTTACAGAGAAGCCACTCAAATTTAATAATCAGAGATTCTGCCCTGGAATCAGCTCCTTCCTCAGCCTGCTTGCACCCTCCCAGAAGGCAGCCATACTTGCTAGTTTACAGGTTTGTCTGGGTGGAATCCAGCTTCTTTTTCCTGCTGTGGCAAATTCAGTGGTGTCTGCCTCAAAAGCATTCTCCATGAGGACAATATAGTTTTTAGGGGAGCAGGGGGGCATGTCAAAGCAGGTGCAAGATATACTTTCATGGCTTCAAAGAGGGAAAAATGCAGAGAGACAGTCACTGTACCAAAACCCTTTCCCTTCTTCACAGACTTTAGAACTTCTAAGACTTACTACATATTTCAGCAAAGATGTTTATTAGTACCAGATACTCCTGTCCAGAGGTACAAAGGAGAAGCTTCTGTGCACCCATAGTACAGCCCCATTCTCATTACACACAATGGAAAGAATATTGCTGATTTTATTAGAAATTGAGTCAGATCCTGTCAGCAAACTAGTCAGTCAACTAGGAAGTGTAGGGGAGGAAGTCTTACTTCTGCCATTTAAATAAAAAACAAACAGCAATCCGAAATATATTTTGCCGTTTCAGTCACATGCCTGATTTAATAAGCCACTCCTCACTGTCCTAGGGTAATAGTACTGTTTGTTGATTACTCATTTTTAAAATGGAATCCCATCTGTTCTGCTTTATTTTTGCTTACTTCCAAAGTTTCCAATTAAATAGGGAATAAGATCCTAATTCCATTATGGTTCAAACACAAAGTGAAGGCTGCATCTTTGTTTTTATCTACTGCTTTGGAGTCTATGAATGTGTGGTTTTTTAAAAAACCTTCTTAAACATTAGAAAATATAAGCACTGCTGAGAATGGGAGAACGTGCGAAGGTTCCTTTATGGGTTTGTTTTTTCTTTCCTGTTTTAAAACAGTATGGGGAAACTTCACAAAATATAATAATACCACAGAAGACTCATATCACTTTGACATTAATTCCATGCTGGGTTTCACATGCAGAAAGTAAAGCAAATTCAAATATACATAACACAACAATTCCTCTTCCTACAACATAAGATAGATTGCTTAAGTTTGACACTGTGGGAGATGATTTGCACCACTGTACATGCCCATGCACCAGCGTAGATGTCCAATCTCCTCTCATACTTACACCTCTCTACCTGACATTGCAGGTTTTTCTTATACTCCCAGGCTTAGCTGCCCTTGAACACTGTCATTTCCATTGCCTGGTTCATATATTTTGCCTAGAGATTTGCATTGCAGAAGCAATATCACTATTCTTTTTTGCTCTGAACATCTACACATGAATCATGACACCTCTTAATTCTCCTCATGCAATCAAAGCATGTCCTGAAACATACTGACCCTCCAATCCCATGTTCTCTGCTCTTCCTGAAAGCTAACAGAACCAGACTAATTTAAACAATCTCCTCTAACCAAACCACCTCTGTAGTTTTTCCCAGTCTCTCTCCCATTCTTCAGTGATAACTCCATTCACCACTGGAATCTGCTGTGGCACAATCCAATTGTGCCTCCACTGCTGAAGGGACCTGAGAGGGTTTTGAGTACACAGAAAATTATCAGGATTCAGATGCCTCTTGAACTAACCATTTCCATGCTTTAGACAATATTGCACATAACAGGGGTTTTTTCATAGAAATGAAGAAAGAGGGACTGAAAAAAACCCACATTACTTAATGTAGGACAACTTGTACTTAATCCATCACTGGAGCTCTAAGTCACCTATGTATGATGTACATGATCTCTCTCATTTCAGTTTAGCTTATGCATCATCTCATCTTCCATAGTGCAATAAAGATGGGGAAGTCCTTGAAAAAAAAGGCAAGCTAAAGGTGTTCAGAAGTACCCATGAATTTTATTACCAGTTCAGAAGAAGTCCACATTAATTGTCAACATTGGTCAAGGCACCAATTCTGCAATGTTGTTATCGTAAAGTATGTACAAATTATTTTCTCTGTACTTGCTTTTCATGGCCACCATTTCACAGAGTACAGTTTATCTTGGATAAACCACTGACACATACTGAACAACATGCTGAAAAAAATCCTTGATGCTTTTTTTCTCCCTTCTGTCTGTTGTACAGTATGTCCCAAATATGAAGGGTAGAAGACCTTGTTAAAATGCAATTGCTAAAAATCTTCCCTACAGTAAAACATAGCTTCCCTATCATAAAACATAATCTTAAAAAATAAATAAATTCACTTTTTACCACTTTGTGTTTAAGAAATACTTTTTCTGAATAATTAAGATGTCCACATGCTTTATTTTGCTCCCAAAAATTAGCTGTCATTTTCCGGTTCTCTTTCGCTAAGCTGATCTGTGATTTGCACACATATCAGAATAAAGCCTTTGCAACAAGTATAACCCAAGTGAATATTTTTCTAAATCCTAAATTAGATACAAACTTAATCAGATTGTTTCACATCAGACTACCTTCAAATGCTTGCATGTAACTGGCTTTCTTTCTCTCATCTCTATTGCTCTTAATCATACCTTTCAGTTTAATTTTTCATCTCTTTTTAATTCTTTTCATCAGACTTATTTATTAGCTGTTATTTATTAGCTGTTACTCACTGTTTTATCAGATAGCAACTTGTGATGCTACTTCATGGCAAAGAAGGGCCACTGTGCAGAAGTCAATGGCAAAATTCCCACTCTCACAAAAAAAAAATCACGCTGATACAGTTTAACTGAAACTCCTTTGGACTGGAAGCTAATAAAAACCTGCCATTATGCATTCCTTAACTTTTTACTTTTCTGGGTTGAAATATTTGACTTAGAGAAATTGAGTTTTCTCCTCTCCTCTTTCACTTGAAAGCAACAAACACATTATTTCCTTTTAAAATGTAATTATGTTTCTTACCATCCACGCTGTAACAAAATCTCCCATCCAAGTCCCAACTGCAGCTACCTTCATAAAATTTTCATTTCTGATGCCCATGAAGTCTGTTATAATGTATGCACTGTGGAAAGAACACAAAGATATACACATTTGCTGAATGTAGTTACAAAGAACTTGCATCAGTGACAAAATTTATGATTAGCTGTGAAAGATTTCCCATTGCTTTCATAATAACTTTTTCTGCTAGATCTGAGTCTTGACATAGAACTGAACCCATATGGGTCAATTCCAATTAGAAATGCAATGTGAATCTGATTTTGAAGTCCATGTCTCTTTTGAAGGTGCTAAAATAACAGTTGGCAAAGACTTTAGGATTATGTAAAGCTTCTGGAAGCAGAAAATGTTTTACACTCTTTACCTTTTTCCTCTATACAAACAGAATTGTAGCATTCTTGGAATTGGTGACTTCGCAAAATCTTCATGAAGAAAAATTAAAATCTTTAAGGTATCTTTAAAAAGATAATTGAGCCACTTGACTTTTCACTCTATCAGTTATACAATCACATTTTTAAACACATCAGTGCAAGCAAGTTTTGCAAAATTTCAGTGAGATGTCACTGTTTCTAGATTTATATGCTTTATTTTCACAGAGCTATTTTACTTAAATCCAAAAGAAGCATTTCCATTCTGCTTAAATAATGGAACAGATAGGCTTTAAAACCTCACACTCTAATTTGACTTGTAACTTCAAGTTCACCAGGGTGCTATAAGGACAATGAAGAAGGTAAAGTTTACTTGTTCCAGATTAAAACCTTTCTGAAAAAACATACCTTTTAATATACTCATATCCTTTTCTAAAAGACTTTTCTAGTGGTCAACAAGAGGCAGCTCATCTCAAGAGCTAATAATGATGATAATAAATATGAATGGCAACTGTATTTTAAATTTACAAGTGATATCTTTGTTTTCAAGACACTTGTAAACATTGCTTATGTAATGTTATGCCTATTAAGGGTGTATACAAGTGATATAGTTGCATGCAAGAATGTCCTTGAACATTTTGCTATCTATTATTCAAATTTTACCATTAATACATAACAAATATTGCAAAGCCTAGGAGCTAACAGACCATATTTCTGCAACTGGATCAATGCAAACTGATCCCACTTTCTGGGTCAGTTCTGTTAAAATATAAATATCTGATCAGGATAGAAGGTGTTGATAGCACAAATACATGCATAGCATGGTATAATTTCTTAGACACAATTTAGTATGTTGTAGAGTAGAAATATTATCATCATTAAATAGTTTCATGACACAAGAAAAATATCCTACCCTAACAGCCCTTTTCATTATACACATTATGACCTTTCAGCTGGTATGTCACTAACAAAAATGGCATCTGTTTATTTTTTCTGTTGAACAGCACATAAATGCTGGCTCTCATTTTCTGTTGGAAATATTAAAAAAAAAATTTAAAAATTCCAAACTATTTTTAATATCATTAATAACATTTAATAACATTTAATAATTATTTTTAATAACTATTTTTAATAACATTCCATGTAGTTAATAATATCCTAAAATCACCATGTTATAAATAAGGGTGTAAGAACCCAAGAACAGTTGTACTGGATCAGCCTAAAATCTCCCTGTTCCAATGCTCTGTGCCCAAGAGAGGCAACAGCAGAAACCAAGGAAGACTGAGAACAGGCAAGCACACCCCTCCCAGATATTTTCTCCCAGATGCTTTATAATTGGAAAATATTTCTAATTCCTTTTTCCCCTGCATCTTGGGCATGCCATTCTTGCAGCATCTGGGAAGGCACAAAATCATGAAGTCTGCATTCCTTAAGAAGGTGTCTTATTCACAAAGAAGGCACAGCAGTAAATGTCATTTATAAGGAATGACCCTCAAGGCAAAGCATATCTTAGTCTTTTCCATCAGTGGGAGACACATACAAAATCCCAGAGTTCTCACCATTTCTTCTATGCACTACACATGCCCATATGCATTATACACGATTATAGGTGTACACTAAGCAAACACGTGAACAACATGCCCTGAAGATGGAGTCACTGGGGTGATCCCTATAGCCCTGTCATATAGAGCAGACCTGCCACAGCCACCCCTGACAGGCTGCCAGACACAAGGAGGGCTAACCAAACAGGCTGAGAGGTCACTGATCCCTGAATATGGGTATTACCTAGTAAAAGAGGTATCAAACCAGAAATAAGTAATTCTTTTTAATGGAAATTGAAATTCTCAGTGTAATCACTTGTTTTTATGAATGTTAGAAGTATAAGAATGTCAGAAGTATGATAACGTTGAATGAGCTGGATACAATGCTTAAATATGCAGAAAGGCCTTGAAAGCATCACACCATCCCAGCAGTTCTTTTTGTCATTTCAAATATGAAAGCATCCAAGAAGCCTAGTATAAATTGTACATTTCAGTCTACAAGTAATTAATGCTTGAATTAAACATGCAAATTGACAGGCCTTCAGTTAGTGTTAAAATAACATATTATTATAAAGAAACTGTTAGGAACATAATCTGTGCATGTTTTAAGTGCTTTTACTGATTAAAATACAGCTACAACTTTTTATGAACAGGAAGAATATTTTTAGCATTGTCATTTTATTAGAAATAGCAATGAAATACCTTACTATTTCATTAATACTATTTCATTAACTGTTAGCATTACACCCTGTGTCTTTTGTGCTCTCTGCAGTTTTATTTTTATTTCAAAATGCAAAGAGAAATTGACTCCCTATTTTTAAAAAGGGATTTGAGGCTGCTAAAAATTAATTTAAAAAAAAGAAAGCTAACCCTCCAGTTTTCATTTTCAGGTTTTATTTTAAATAGAAATGACAACACTTGACATTTTCAAAAAAGCCACGCTTTCCTGATGATGTTATCAGGATATATATTATAACAGTACTGAAAGTAAAATTAATTTTATTGTGGAAAATCCTCACATTTTTTTAGCTTTAGCTAGTGATTAGAGTAGTTTTCTTTAATTGTCAGTCTGCTTCCTGGCTAGTACCCATGTCTGCACCTTGCAGGAGGACTAAGATCTGCTGGGTTCCAGTTAACTGTCATGGTCAGCCCAGATTTCCTATAGCTTGTCAAAAGGCTTCTGTTTGCTTTGCCATACGTGTATTCTGCAGTAAGGCACAAGCATATTGCAGGAACAGCACAATCTATGGAAACACTGAGTGAAAAAACACAGCAGTTAAAGCTCAGAGTAAAAAAGCTCTTACAAAAGAGACAGGGTGTAAATAATAAAGGCTGAGGAGCCAATACTTGTGAATATTAATAGATAAAGGAAAAAATTGTGACTAGGATTTGGGAACCTTCACAATAAGATTGGAAGCTGCAGCTCCAGGGAAACTGCTCTTGGTAGGCCAAAGTCTAAGGAAGGTAGACCAACATTTTAATAGAATAGGACAAAACCGAGGAACCGAAAGACAAAGGAGACTTGACAAACACAGTTCCAAAACAGATTAAAAACCATAAAAATTTTAAGTAATTGTCTCCATCCATATTGATGCAAAAGGTATGTTAATAACCATGAGTCAGTAAAAAGACATATGAAGCCAATGTATTTGAACAATTTCTGGAGTTAACAGCCGTGTGCTCAGAATGGATAAAGAGGGAGACAACAACACTAGCCTCGAGATTTTGTTCAAAGGAAGATATCAGAGCATTTTTTCAAAGAAGGCTGACACTTTACCAGCTGCTAAAATAACAAACAGGCTGAAAGCAAATGAAAGGTTCTAAATTTTACATTGGATAAAGATGCACAAGTCACTGTGGTGCTATAGACACTGTTCCAAGCACTGGAAAAAAAGTCATGACTGAGACTCTTGTGCTGAAGACAGTGTTTTCTTTACCATCACAGGCTCTAAGAATGGGATATAGACACTTAAATATAAATGTAAACCAGGCAGTCAAACTCTCAATGGAGCTTAGTCAGACTGGGTCAAGGATTTACTTGCCTTACATTACTGCTTGATGGCTAGCACATAAAAAAACCATGTTCACATACCAAAAGGCATTGTTAAACCTATGTGGCTAACTATTTCCCAGTGATGTGACAGAACTTGGTCTCCAGATGATAATCCTAAGAGATCTGGATCTCTCATGAGGCCTGTGACAACTGACAACCCAGACACATCTCAACTGAACCCTGGGTGTCCAGGGACAGCAATGAGAGCATAGACACTTTGGAGAGGTTGTAGCTGCCTTTTAAAGCAATTTTAGCAGCCTTGATGCACCTTAACTAAGCTTCAGCAGGTTCTTTATGCACTCTAGAGTATGGAAGGCACTGGGCTGGCACACAGCACACAGAGCATGTTCTGTTCAGAGCCAACATGAACTGCACCCATGGAAAGTGGGAACTTAATGCTCTTCAAAAAGGAGAGGAGGCCTAGATATCTTTTATGCTGAGAAACAAGAAGTCTGTACATGTTTTGCAGTCTGATATGCACTTTTCTGAGGTGGTTTTATTATCTGGCATTCCCCCTAAATAGCTGATTATCTGTATGGATAATTATGTTACATTATCTGTATGTTCCTTGGTGCATCTGACAAAGTGAAATGGTTTGACATTGGCAAACAAGTGATAGCACAGGAATTCACTCAGGCTGCAAAGAAGTATGTGTTTAGATGTGGCACCACAAGCTTCCATTACTCTTAATTTAGAAGAGACAGAGAGTGTCAGAATAACTGAAAACATACATAAAAGACTGCAGATACAGTTCCTGATCTGTATTTGTCACTCTAAAATGACAGAATGGCAAATGAGACACTTGGTAGCACTTCACTCAGCTGAAAAACTATTCTTCTAACGTTAGGAGTTGAAGTCAGAGCCACGGGGAACTGGAAGGTGCCCAGAGACAGCAAGACCTGCTGTCGTATAAACTGGCACATCATAATGAGGATGGCATAATGCATAGCTACCAGCAAACAGTATAGAGAGCAAAACAGCTATTCATCCTGTCCCTATGCACCCAGTCCCTAACCATCCCCCGTGCATGCTTTAGAGATACAGATGAAACCTTTTCTCTGACACAAGAACAGAGAGAATTAAGAGGCACTGAACCAGGGATTTTGCTTGACAAGACATCAAAGAGGCAACAGCCACAAGAGGCTCAGCAGGCTAATCTCCAAGACACAAAAATCTGGGACGCAAAACCAGCTTGGCTATAGTGAGGCAGATCCATGGCACAGTGCAGAACACCTGAGACTGATGGACTGATGCTGTAACTGAGCATCACTGGTTGGTAACTTATTTATACATGTTTTCTTTTAAATCAGACAGCAGAACTGTAATTCTGAAAAGCTCTGCTCATCAATCTACAGGCTCAAGGGCTGTGTAACTTACTCTGGGGACTTTGCTTGTAGAGTTCCCAAGCCATTCAAAGATCTGCTGCTAGGATACACAGGAGCTGCTCACTCTCCATAGGAATAGGCCATTTAGTTTCTAGCTTTGCAAGCCTGCCTATAAGGCAAGGCCCACTGAAAAATGCAGCAATTGCCGTTCTGCCTGTTAGTGCAGAAGAGGTGTAATGAATGTTACTTAAGCGATAGGGCACACATGAGATCCAGTCCCTGTTCCAAGGGACACTGGTTTAATGCCCTTCAAAATTAGAGAATTGCATCTCGCTGTCATTCTCAACATGAAAAGGTGATGACACAATAGGGTGACAAATAGGTTTCAACCTCTGTTAGGTGAGGTGCAACTGAAGCTGTATATTCCATATTTTGTGTAAGCATAATCTTGCACATATAAGAAAAATATTCCCTTTCCTTCAATTTTAGAATGGATGCCGCTGGTCAGTATAGGTGTTTGGATTAGATCACAACTAAAGTCCTAATTAAGGTGCCTAAGCAAATTGGGACAGGATCTTGAATATATTTTTGCCCTTAATGTAGCTTTTTCTACTGCTACTTGTAGGAGTTTCCTGTGTGGGTTTTTGTGGATCCTATTTGAACAAACCAAGAATAAAGTACTTGATGCCCAATAGAGTCTGGATATCTCTTTAAAGGTCAGGTGGTATTCATACAGATTAACTTTTGCCTAATGATGCTAATCTTCCTAGGCTGTCTCCATAATCAATAGATTTGACAGCAATTCAAAGCAGGATGTTAATTTAGATGATTTTGTTGTATGACATACTGATGTCATATATGAAAATGGCCAACAGCTGAGGTTTAAAGGAGTTGCAAAAAGCAACTCATAGTGACAGGGCTACTGCCAGAGGCTGTGAGAGTCTGCATCTCTCCTGGGAAAATCTTATGGATCTGAAAATTCAAAAGTGTTAAGGACTTCCCCTATGGGAGGAATGAAGCCTCCCTGGGTAAAGGTAAACTTTGGTGAGTGCTGGCACATACTTCCACTAAGTTTAATTGACAGGATTTGATACACTTACATTTTTGTGTATGTCTGACAAATCCTGAATGACAAATAAAATTGCAGACATCGAATGGATAAGTTGGAAATTGAACCCAGGTTTCTTCCCTCAGATGAGCACCTTTCTTCATCATTATGCAAGTGGTGTGATGGAAATTATGTACTAACCCTACAGAATCCACTACAAGGCACTTATAATGGACAGGATAGTCTGGGGAAAAGCGTAAAAGGTAAATGTGAATTAATCAACCTGATTTTTCACATTTATTATGTCCATGAGACATCTTTTACAAATTTTCCAGGATTTTTGCTATTTATGTGCAAAGTGTACCATAAAAAAATAGATTCTTTTTAGTCAGAAAAATGAAAAACAAAGGCTGCAGAGTACACTTAGCACTTTTCTGCGGCAAATTAGGCTACAATACTCAGCCAAGGATAGGTTACAGAAAGATTTCTAATTCTACCCTGCTAACATATGAATGCTCACCCAAACACACAAGCACAGCCTTACGTGTCCCCACCACACACACACACAAGCCCTGCAGCTGTCTCTATGTAGTTGCTTATGCTTCCATTTCAACTCTTTGCTTGTTTTTACTGAAGCAATGACACACAGGGTTGCCTCTTACATGCCAGTTTGATACTGGAGAGGATTAAAATATTTTCTTACTGCTAAGTGAATTGCTTATTGAAAATTATTTTAGTGGATAATGAAACAAGTTAGGAGAACTGTGACAAGTTAAGAGAATCATATTGCTTTTAGCATTTCTTTTAATAGGCTAGTAAAATTCTGCAGCTAATCTGCAACACTGTACTATGTGCTGGTACATTAAATGACCAATTTGATTCACTCCATTTGCCTATGTAATATGATATCAGAATAGTTTTACAGTAAAAAGTGCCAAAATGGTGGATAAAACAGGCGCCCGGGGACATGAAATAAGACAAGTGGCCTTGGGCATACCAATCCTGAGTGTTTAAGGTGGATCTTGACTCATCATACTGTAACACACTCTGCAGACATAAAAGTTTGCAATGTTGGCCCTTGCCATATGAATTCTGAGAAGGATAATGAGTGCTAACTTTCACCAAGAATGCTAAACAGCAACCAAAATTAGACACATGTACATGGAAGAAAAATGTATGGTCAGAGTTACTAAAATTTAGAAAAATGTTGTAAACAGGTTTTTTGGGGGGTAGGGAGCTACGTTTGTTAAATGTTGTAAATATACTTATCTTAAAATACAGATACATGTGTTTGGTTTGTGACATTTCAGAAATAGTGACTAAAATTTGAAAATAACATATTTAGAAATAGCATTAACAAATTTGAAAATAACATTAACAGAAACTAAAGAATGTAACAGGCAATGCATTTAGGAAGGTGAAGTTATATTAGTAATTTCGAAAAAGAGATGCAGTGAAACATTTTCTTTTAAATAAATAATTGCTTTGTTTTCAACCTTGGCAAGATACTGGTAAGAATAGATTTCAGTAATGCTGCACTGGCTGTACTCTTCAGAAAGGGACATGACATACACACACTTTTGACATTTCGGTATGACTAAGAAGGGACAAGGACAGATGTGTAGCAATATTCTCAGAACTGACAGTTCAAAGACAAAAAATGTTTCACTTAAAAAAAGGAGAACTGTTCATGTTCATCAACAGAAAATAAACAACCTTAAATAAAATAATATAGCTCTAACTCTATCACTCTAACCAAGTGCTTTTGTAACTTTAAAACTTCAGTGAATTTCACCAAAATCTTCATACTTTTTATCTGTTTCAGCTGTAGGGATGGCAGAGAAGTTTAAATGCATTATTACAATGCTGAATAAACAAGTAACTGCAGTGTTACTGCTATTCAGAAAGGGGAAAGTAGGACAATTTGCAGTTGTTACAAAACACTGGATAGACTGCTTGTAAACAGCAGTCCAACTGGGAAAGCAGAAGCAGAAAAATATTGTAGTAAATTTTAGTAAAAACTTGTATTAGCAGATGATGGCTCTTTTCACATTAATCATTCTTTAACTTACTAAACTTCCCTGAAAAATTGATAAAAATATTTGGCTTTTTAATACTAAAATAATGAAATGCCAGAAAACTAAAAAAAAAAACATGGCATAAGTTAATGAGTTGGAACAGAGGGAACAAAGAAATGTTGACACAGAATCTCTCCTGATAGATTCTCAATGGTCATAAAAGAAGAGAATTTGAGCTGGATCTGAAAAGAATTGTAAGACCATAATGTAAAATAAAATTGTGACAATTCCTGGACTTTACTTTTTTTGACAATATATTATAAACAAAACAGATTTTTTTCATTTAATGACAATGCTTTAGAAAGACTAATATTAGTTTGAATTTCAAGAGTCTGCTGCAGTGCTTGGGTGAAGCAAGGACCATGTGCCTCCT
Organism: Entomyzon cyanotis; assembly: GCA_024500445.1. NCBI lineage: Eukaryota > Metazoa > Chordata > Aves > Passeriformes > Meliphagidae > Entomyzon > Entomyzon cyanotis. Next base: position 28,932,694 of record JAKEPQ010001018.1, read on the forward strand.
TTCAACACTTTATTTTCAGGAACCTCTGACATCCTGCAGCTGAACAACAAGTGGCCAAAGCATTGTCCTTTCAACATGGACCAGGGGACTTCTAGAGTTTTACTAAGCAGTGGAAGACATTGCAAGAGCCTATGTATTTGTGACTGGAACAAGGTGAGGTGCTTCACTACAGCACATGTTGGAATGGTATTTGAGCCTCTTAGACAGAGTCTGAATATGAGAAGTACCAGGAAATATGGATGCATCCAACCTGCTTATAGATGCCCATCTTTAAAGCAGTGGAGTCTGACGAATAACTCACCTTACAATTTGCATCAAAGTATGTAAATATGTGGTGGAGGAGAGAAATTTCTGCTACACAGGCTAAAATTATTTGGTGGGGTTTTGTTTGGGTTATTTTTACTACAGCAGTGCAGTGTGATGTTTTAATTTTGAAATTTTTGTTTCCAGAGATACTATAGAGATAGGTCAGATTATCTGAAGATGAGAAGACATACTTTATAAGTTAGAAGGTGATTTAACTGACATACAGGCTTTAAATGACAATTTCAAATCTATTCACATTACCTTTTACATAAGATATGGAGATATTCGATTTGGCTTATGGGCTTGTACTGCCAGGGCTGATGGAACCTATGTCTCTTTCTTCAGATTTATCAGAGGTAAAAAATTTTCAGGAGTATTTTACTATTACTATAAAATTGGAGGCCATGCATAGCCTGGAATCACTCAAAGAAATATACTGCTTTTTACAGACTGGGGTCGGGTGGTGGAATTATAAATCTGAAAATATAGACATATTTACAAAATGAAAAAATCTTGCAAGAGGAAAAACAGAGAGATGCCTCTTTGCTTGAAAAGCACTCAGTTAAAATCTGAGCTTCAAACAAAGGAATAGGTCCAAGCTTTCTATAGTGTCATTTTAGTGCTTACAACTCACTACAGATCCTTTGCTGTATTAAGGTGTATGCAAAAAAGAGAAGACTGAAACCACAGTTTGTTCAAGGAGGTGAGAGTTTATACCAGCTCAGAACATCAGAATCAGAGAATCACAGAATGGTTTGGGTTGGAGGAGACCTCAAAGATCATCTAGTTCCAGCCCACCTACCATGGGCAAGAACATCTTTCACTACACCAGGCTGCTCAGAGCCCCATCCAGCCTGGCCTTGAACACTTCCACGGATGGGGCATCCACAGCTTCTCTGGCCAACCTGTTTCTGTTCTCCATCATACTCACAACAAATTTCCTCCTAATATCTAATGTAAACCTACTCTCTTTCAGTTTGTACCCATTCCCCCTTGTCCTGTCACTACATGGTCTTGTAAAAAGTCCCTCTACATCTTTCTTGTAGGCTTCCTTCAGGTATTGGAAGGCTGAAATGAGGTCATCCTGAAGCCTTCTCTTTTCCAGGCTGAACAATCCCAATTCTCTCAGCTCTTCCTCAAGGGAGAGGCACTTTATCCTTCTAATCACCTCGTAGGACTCACAGAACTCACTTCAACAGGTGCATGCCTTTCTTATGCTGGGTGCAGCACTGCAGGTGGGCTCTCACCAGAGCAGAGGGGCAGAATCCCCTCCCTCTCCCTGCTGGCCACACTGCTTTGAATGCAGCCAAGTACAGGATCGGCTCTGGGCTGCAAGTGAGCACTGACAGGTCATGGCCAACGTCTCCTCCACCAGCAGTGTGCAACGGCACAAATAACTGCATAGGAGTCTTACGAAGGTCAAAAACAGCATTAACATGTCAGCTTTACTAGGCTTATCATAGAACCATGTTGGCAAAAGCAGTAATTCAGGCCAAATAAACCAAGAGTTTATTAAGATGGAGAATCACAGAATTAACTAGGTTGGAAAAAATGTTTGAGATCAACCTATGACCTAACACCACCTTATCAATTAAACCATAGCACTGACACATTCAGTCTTCATTTAAACACCTCCAGAGACAGTGACTCTACCACCTCCCTGGGCAGCCCATTCCAATGCCCCATTACTCTTTCAGTGAAGAATTTTTTTTTGTAATGTCCATCTCAAACTTCCCTTGGCGCAGCCTTAAAAGGGGTACTACAATCTGATGCAGCCACAAATGAGCCCTAAATAAGAACCTCCTGAAGCACTGCCTCTGAAAATGGTTTGTTCTAAAACATTATCCAAGTTCTACAGCCTGCAGACACACAGCCAATATTCTGTGGATAAATCAAAATTAATTATGAAACTGTCATAGGAGAAAAAGTTATTTTTTAAAACTATTTACAGGTGAAAAGAACAGACAATATCTTTCACGTTGGACGAGGCTTTGAGCAAGCTGGTCTAGTGGGTAGCATCTCTGCTCATGACAGGGGGGTGGAACTAGATGGTCTACAAGATTCCTTCCAACCCAAACCTTTCTATGACCCCATGATTCTCTTACCCATGTTTGGCTTCGAATCTGTTGAAGATGACTGGTGTATATCAGTCTTGCTGCAGTTTATAAAATCAGACCAAGACACAGAAACTAGATTTGTTAAGCCAAAATTATTTACCATGCTCACATGTACCTTTGAGAAGAAATGGAAGGAAAAGGAGGCTTGACAACTCAGGAGCTGGTCTGAGGATTTGCTTGGCTTCCCTCATAATATACTATCAGCAGCAGATTGCAGAGCAGATGGAAAAGAACTAGACTTCAAGCAATGTACAAATTAACAAACTGAGGAGATGGTTTCTTGACTGTATTACTTGAAAACTGTGTATAAAGAACAACTATGTCTAGGGCCAGTCATTTGACAAGCACTGGCACATAATCGCAGCAGAGAATTTCACATGGAAAACACAGCACAGAAGACAGCCTGTTCTTCCACTCCTTGGCTGACAAAGCAAACACCTTTGCTGTGACTTCTTAACCATCCAATGGCTGATACCAGTCCAACACTTGATGTAACTTTGCTCAATATTGTACTGACTGCTGTATTTTCTGGTCCTTACAATGCTCAGCATTTTAAATAAAATTATGGTTGAAATGTAGAGGGAAAAATGACATAAGGTTTTTTCAGATTTTACCCTCAAATCAACAGATCTCTATTGCAGACTGTCCATTTTACAATACAGTATTCTTTTGATGTCTTGAAAATGAGTTATCAAAAAACAGACACATCAGAACTGCACACTGCTCAGGTTCTTGCTCTGGCATGGTCACTTGTAATACAACTCTAAGATACGTAAATGAAGAAAATACACAATTTGTGATCTGAACATCATTGAAAAGAATATTCTCCTAATTTTCCCTAAGGACTAGCATATCATCAAACAATGGAGAGAGAGATGTATGCACATTTATCTTTGATACCCAGACACTAAGCTTTGATAGTTTTGGCTACATTTTAAGGTCAGTTAGTTACAAATACTATATTTCATCTCAAGTACAGACTCTAAAAAAAAGTCTCAATTTCAGCTAGAAATTCTAGGATTCCCTGGAAGAGTCCACTTCTTTCCAGAGTCAACAGAGAAAAATAAGCACTTTACAGACATAATTAATCTGATTTATCTTCAACATCTGCACTGGGTCTGCCGAGATGGAGCCAGTTTTCTTTACAGCATCTTGTATGGTCCTGTCTTTTAGATTTGTGACCTAAACAGCGCTGATAACACACTGATGCTGCCTATATGTTAGCGTACCTTGTTAACATGCAAGAACACCTGTGAATCAGATGAATCATCCTCTGGGGATTTCAGTTCCGTTAAACATAAATGTAGTTAGTCAAATGCCAACTCATCTCTATTGGATTCTTAAACTATGAGATATGACAAAACATGGAATTTTATGTTTTAGGACTGGCTCAATTCAGAGTACTAGAGTGAAGGTGTAACATTCCTTGTAGGCATACACACATCTCAAACTGCAACTAAAACCAGTGACCTCAGTTACAATATGTACTCTGGAAAATATCATTCTAACTGAAAAAAAATTACCTTTTAACTTACACATAAGACTGAAAAATAAATTTCCAAATTCTGTAAAAGATCACATGATAAAACATTGTCAGTAAGAAAGCTTTATAAGAATGAGTAAACTGCAATTATGATTTCTTTAAAATATTATGTTAAATCTAAAGTTGAAAGGATGACAGCAGGACAGATATAAACATAATTAAATAAACTGTGGAGTAAAATACTCTATCTTTGTCTGATGCTCATTGCAGAAAACATTTCAAAATGTTACACTTCAATGATAATTGGACCCAGAAATAGTTTTATACTGACTGGAAGTTATCATACACATGTTACTAGCTAAAGCAAATAGTGTTCTTACCAAGGATACCTCGAGATCTTTGCCTTAGATATGCCCAAGCTTCAGGAACACCACCAATATATTTTACAGTACTTCCTGAGTTTACCTATTGATTATGTGGGAGATTTTGTAACTAAACTGATATTCTCTGTTGATGAATGGAAGAAGTAGAAGGTTTCTGAATGGCTTGGCAGAGCAATTCTAAAGCCTCCTCTCTGCTCAGGAACAACCAGTGCAAAGATTCTCCCTGCATTCTTCCCTGAAGCCAGTTGCAGACATGAGAATGGTTAGAAGCTCCTGGTTAGAAGCAGGTAAGACCAAATGCAATTCTTCAGGTAAAAATAAGTATTTTAAGCCTTGTACAACAATATTTGGTCTTTTAAAGGAGAAGATAGAAATAGTAAACAGCTCACTTTCAAGCAATAATGGTGTCCTAGGTTGCAATATAGATGTATTTCAGTATTCTATTACCACCAGCTGTGGGCTGTTAGCTGCTATCAGCTGCTAATGACCCACCCCGGATGACAGGCAATGGGCCATCAGGGACCCACCGTGTGACTCATGGACTTATCTCATCCCATTGTGGGATGCTCTGCCCAGGAGGGAGGAGCCAGGTGTTCCCACCTGGATATAACCTGGCCTTGGAACTGCCTGAGCTAGCCCTGTCTACTGGGTTCCCAGAGGACAAGAGCTACCACTGGATCTTCAGCTGGAGACTAGACCTTCACAGGATCACCGCTTGAACTGAGCTACTTCAGTTGGACTGCTACTACCACCCTAACAGGGTGTTAGGTTGTATCTGACTTTGTCAGTGATTTTCCTTGTATTATTTCACTTATTTTTAATTTCAATCTTGACTTGTGATCTCCCACTGGTTTGTTTTCAAACTAATACAAATGGTCACACCAGTATGAAGGTACAAGGCAGTAAAATACTGTGAAACCTATAGAAATTAGTCACTAGAGGGAGAGTATGATTAAATTATCATATTTTAGGACTTTAAAATCTCATTTGTAATCAACGTTTATATATACTTTACCTTACACTTTTATTGTTTTTCAAAATAAATATTTTTCTAGCTATATGTCAGATATTGCCCACTTTTGTTTTTTTAAATGCCTTTTTCACATGCTATCGCAAATAAAAAGGTATATGCATATCTAAATACAGCTCTAAATCAAACATAATACTGGACATCTCCTTTTGTTACACGCATTGGGTCTGGTTGGGATGGACTTAACTTTCATTTTAGCAGCCCATACAGTGCTGTGCTTTGCATTTGCAGCTGCAGGCGTGTTGGTCACACACTTATGTTTTGGTTCTTGCTGAGCAGCACCTGCACAGCATCAGGGCTGTCTCTCCAATTCACCATTCAGATGGTCAGTAGGCTGTAGACAGTGAAGAGATTTGGAGGGGAGATAGCTGGGACACTTGATCTGAACTGAGCCAAAAGATATTCCACACTGTATGCATCATCCTCAGCCACAAAAGGGAGAGTGGGAAGGAGAAGGGAGGGATATTTGGGGTTATGGTGTTTGCCTTCTGCAGGAATTGCCACGTGTACCAATTCCCTGTTTCCCAGAAATTCACTGGACGTCTGTCAGCTGGCATGAAATGGTGAATAAATTTTGGTTTTTTCCCCTTCCTTTTAGCATGTGGCTTTTGCTTTACATATTAAACTGTCTTTGCTTTGACCCATAATCTTGTCCTTTTTTTTTTTTTTTTTTTTTTTTGTCCTCCTGAGAGTGGGGGGGCTGGCAGCCAGGCAAAATCAGCCCTCCAAAATGTATGTTTTTCTGAATACTGACTTTATAGTTCCAAAAAGGGTCCACAACTGATAAAGTAGTAAGTACTCTCATGTCATATTAATTTAAATATTGCTAAAGCAACATTTCAAATACAAATCATAAAGCAAAACTTCTGGTAGGATTTTCAGAGATCCCCAGCATCTACATTAATCATATTTATCTCTCAAATACACACTGTTAAAATAAGTAAGTTTGGAGATTTTTAAAAAAGTAATTATTTTCATTTGCTAATATCAATTATTTACCAAACCAAAACCAACAGCTCCATAAAATTCCATTTTCTTTTTTTTTTTTTTTCAATTTCCCTTAATCTAAATAGAAGTACTGCATTCTTACATATAGATTAACATTGTACCATTGAAATCTGGTCACTGTCTGGGACATTTATAACATTTATGTCTTCAGTTCAAAATTTATGGACCAGAAAACTTCACTATGTATATAATTATATTTATGATAAATGCATCAACCTTCTGAGAAATTTTAACATTAACACGACAATGCAGATGATCTACAAAAACCTACATAAAAAATAAAAAATCTACATAAAAATATGTATCACCATGTCTGTGAGTTACCTCCTGCAATGTTTAAAGAACATTTTCTTGTCTTTGTTTGAAGCCTGTTCAGTCAGTAGTCTGTCACATTTGTGAACTGAAATCCCATTTCTTGTTCTGTACTGCAAATGAAAACAAAATCCTCTGCTAGGTAAGAGAAAAAAGAATGGATTGTGACACTGTCTCTTTTGATTTACTGGTTGTACAGGCACACTGTGCATTACACTGAGTCATCTCTTTAATTTCCCCAAAGATTGTATCTCAGAACTGGCAGGAGATCTGCTCCTTGCAGGAATCCAGTTCCACTTTTCACATCCAGTTTTCACATTTCCTATTATACTGGAGTGGAGTCATTGCCAGCACTTAAAGCTGATGGATTTTTACTCTTTTCTGTACTGACCAGAATTCAAATGTTCTACAGATGATCCTTTATTCCAATTAAAACCCCAGACAACTAACACTGCAAAACAATGACTTTTACATATTTTCTTATGTTTATACTTCTCATGGACACATAGAATAATGTAGGTTGGATGAAAATTCTGGAGATCACCTAATGCAAACTCCTGCTCAAGTCAGGGCTGATTTCAACTGGAGCAGGTTGAGGGAAGTTGAGATCTTTCCTTCAGCAGCAGAGCACAATCCAGACTGTTGCTGGGGTTTGAGACCTCCACAGCTGCAGTGGTCAGATAGAGGAGCAGCACAGAGGAGAGCCACTGCTGTGCTGGAGGTGCTGCTTGGGAACCTGTTTAGGGTTTCATTAGGATAATAGTACAAATATTCCTACCTTCTTTTGCAGCTTGCATGGCCAATTTCAGGAAGACTGACAGCAGCAAGAGCTCCAAAAGAAAAGTTTACTCCATGTTCTGCTGATTTAGTTACTTTAAATACATTTCAACTGATCAGATTTGGAACGACAAACACTGTTCATCTAAATTTGAAGTGAAAGTTATATCTCCTTATTATTTTCTTTTTTTTTTTTTGGTCAGAAATGTATCAGTTTGCTTTGTGGGCTTTTTTGTGATAAGCATTTTGAACTGATGAAAAAGTGTACTCAATTTCTGAAAATTTCAGATGAACTACATTCATCTTGGAAGTAATCATGTTGTTAGATAAAGAAAAACACAGTTCAAAGTACAACCAAATGTGTTAACTGGTTTTGGACAGAGAAACCCACAAAGATTTCTTGTTAAACAAGGATTTACTAACAGAATGATAAATAAAAAGCTATACTTTTGGATAGTTAAGAAGAAATCTTCACGGATCTGGTTTTGGTTTTTAACTGAACTACTGAAATAGACAGCAATTATAAGATTTTAAGTGTGTCTTTTTATTTCTATCTCTGTTAAAGGAAAACAAGACTTTGGCATTAGTTCATCACATTGTCAGGAAGCTTTCCTAGGGCTGAGAGAACTCTTTCTTATGAACAGACCACTGAGGAGTGAAAGAAACCCTGCCACCAACAAGGAGCATACGGGTGTGCACCGCAGGACAGTTGGATTCTTCATGTGGTGTGGAGATGATACATTTTCATTTACTTTTCCAACATACTGTTTCACCTTGTGTTCTCTCTAATCTGTTGCAGGCTTGACAGTGTCTGGCACAGCCTTATATCCACGCTGTAAGTAGCATGGCTGGCTGTAACAGTAAGCACAGTGCTGCCTTCCTATGCAAAGGTACCTGTGGGAACACAGCACAAGCCATATGGCTTTTTCCAGATAGCAGAACAAGTTAGTGTTTGGAAAAGAAGTACATGAACTCTGCTGGTATCATGCCTTCAGTTTGCAAGAGAAATAGCCAATAGTTTTCTGAGTGTTTTACTCCACTTTTCTTATTGCCTTTTGTTTACTACAGTCCTATCATTACATGCATCTCTCCGTATTTCTCTCAAGTAAGATTTAGTTATCAGCGCTTCCTTTTCTCACAAAATGTTATGACTACCATGAGATGAAACTAAAACTTCATATGAAAATTTGTTTATAGAAAATACAGAAATAGAGACATTTTGTCCACAAAACAGATGATCATTAAACAAAATAAATGATTGTTCTTTGAGTCAACGTGGAAGTAAAGAAACACAAAACGATTTGAAAAGACTGGCAAGGTACAAAACAGTTATGCTTCAGATGCACTTCCTTATCAGGAATCTGTTTTCATTAAAAAACGTTAATGTTTTCCCTTATGGAAATTTTGTGGCAGAAGTGTCTCCCCATTAAACAAATGCAAGCAGTTCACTTCAAAACAATGAAAACAGAAAAGATTGTTCTTTGGAATTGGTAAGTCAATTCTATTTCTCCAAAAGCTGAACAGACTGTAGAACACTGTAGTCAGTGTTTCAAGTCCTTCAAGAGAGAAAGTAATCACGAGAGTAGAGTTTTCTTAGTGCCACCAGCAGTGCCAGTTTGGAACAAATATTAGCTTTCAATAATATCAGATGGCCTCTGAGGCACAGAGAGAGTCGAAAGTGGAATGGATTCTGTGTTACTGGGAGCATTTTTCCCCCCAGATAGTCTGGGGATAAATTCCCCAAAAGATGAGAAAGAGAAGTAATATATAATGACACATGTTTGACAGGCCAAATTTGGAATGCTGTCACTTTGTGTTCTTACTGTTGTGAGATACTGCTGCCATACGTTTGTTAAGAATTTCTGAATATTTTTTTCTGAGGCATTTTCAAATAATTATAAGCACTATGTTCAGTTTGAATAAAATATATGCAAAATAAAAGGTAAAAATAGGGTCCATATCCAATATACTTCATCCTGAAGTACTTCTGGGAAGGGCTGCAATAAAGCAAATGAAACTGACTGGATATAGAAGATATCAGCTATAAGAAAAAATTGTCAGTGAAAAAGTTTGCCATTGGTCTCTCTTCTCTTGGGTCATGGACGCACTATAGTGAGCTTTGTTACTGCAAGGAGATTTTTGCCACAACAGAAGCCTTCATTATTAATTGGTGGTTTTTTCAAGAGCTGATGCCTATGGCTGCAGAAAGAAATTTATGTTTAAGGCAGGCCAAGTGAGTAAGTGACTACTGCTTACTGGAATGAGAGCCATGAAACAATAGTGTGGCAAGTCCCAAACAGAGAAGTGATGCTGAAAGAGAGGAACTGATATATTTGTAATTTCAGACTTTGTGTAGCCTCTAGTCTCACTCATCAGTCTTTTCTCAATGGAATGAACCTACTCAGAGTCAATCAGTTTACAACCAGAGAAAAAGGAATGTTCATGCACCTTGAGTTTTGTAGTAGTAATTTCAGGCTCTGACTACTACTTCCTTGTAGATCCTGCTTACATAGTTTTGTCCTTATGTATGATGTCCATCTGAGGTGAATTTCTTTCATATTTCATGTTTAAACTACCTTCTAACAATGTTTTGACTATAATATTTGAGTTTCAATTTAAAAATAAGGCATGTGATGATTAGCAGTATAGTTACTTATCAATTCACAGAATTAAAGGCTGTAAAGTTTAAAACAATAATCCGCTCTCATCGGCATAATACAGGTCATAAAATTCTATATACTAATTCTTAGAAGAAATGGACTCTTTCTATAAGAGGATAAGTAAGTCCAGTAGACAGTCTCTATTTCATACTTTAGGCATAGACACAATGTGCACATCACCTAATTTTTTCTGAAAGAAAAAGCTGTTACTTACCTCTCCTCTAAAACTTTGAAGCACTTCTCTCCGTTTTGTCTACTTTCCTCCTTCTTCAAAGTCAACAAAGAAAATAGGTTATTATAACCAACCTCAATCCCACCCAATTTGTGAGGTTTCATTTGGATGAAAATATTAAGTCACCTGACTTCCCTGAAAAAAACAGATCCACAGTCCTTGCAAACTCTCTGAACAAAATCAAATCTTACAATGGAAATGAGTAGCAATGCCAGATCAAAGCTGCAGAATGATCTAGGATCACTCATTCTCCCTAAAACCTCTACAAGTTCAATTTACACATACACCTAATAAATGTTATCACAGAATATTCAGCCTCTTTGCACTGATTTTCAGAGACATTTTTAAGAAAGACATAAAGTGGATGTTTCTCTCTTTTTGGCAACCAGAAACCTCAAATGTCCTCACTCAGCCCAAGTTTGATTCATCATTAAAAAGGTCTCTTGATGGCTGTCATGAACTCATTAAACAGGAAGAGAGGGCTGAGAACTTGAAAAATTGAAGTTTTGGGGACAAAAGTGAAAACATTTCTACCAAACCTAAAAAGGTTAGCACAATAGATCATTGATTTTCCAGATCAATCTGCCATTTCAAGATCAGGAATATGAGCTCTGCAGGTGGGCACAACACTTTCAGAACAGTGGATCACCAATCCACTACACTTCCAGTCTCCATCAGAGAATTTTTGAAAGACTAAGATCCTGAAGGTAAAAGTGTGAAATAGCAAAGTGAAGCTGCCTCTGAGAATGTAGGTGGTATAGGCCAACATGCTTTGGTTTAAAACTAATGGTTCCTACTAAAGCAGATATGGATTCAACTTCTGACTGGGAAAACACTTCTTAGAACCAAGTGCTTCTGACTGCAGGAGAACTTGCAGTGGTAACAAAAAAAAATTAATTGGAAATAATACTTAAAACAGCATAAAATAGATCTACCAGAATACAAACAGCAAATGGAAATACTAATACCAGATAGCAATATCACTGTTTCTCAGAGCCTTGGCTTTTTACTTTGTTTGTTTACAGGTTCTAGAAACAAACACAGTTTGTTGGTCATTAATTCCTCTCTGGAGGTCCAACTCTTTCTGTCTTAATTAGCATTCTTACAGTCTTGAGCAATATAAAGACAACTCACACAGTAATCTAAGGAAGATCCACACTAGAGATGGATTTGTAAAGTTAAATCCAAAATGAAGCAAAAACATATTTAACGTGGATTATGTTTTATAATCTGAATTACCTGAATAATGTTCATTATTACATTCAAACATCAGTGCGTGTGAGGCATTCTGAGCCTAATTTAATTTGACTTCTTTATGGAAACAAGACTAAGTCACCTCTGTTCCCTCCTCTCTTTGCATTGTTCCCTCCTCTCTTTCTGACAATATTTTTCACAATCTTCTTTAATGATGCTGACTACAGTGTGCTTTCACTCCTTTTACAATTCTAAATATTAAATTGTATTAATAAATACAAATTTTGGAGGTAATAAATAAATTATTCACTTCTACACTGGGGTATTTAAGCTCATTTCAGACAGATATTATCTAAATAGGATTTTTATATATATAAAAATATATATATAAATGTATTTTATATATAATATAAAATATATATTATCTCACAATATATATAATAGGTATTACAAGATATAGATGTAGATATAGATATAGATACAGATATAAATAGAGATGATAGAGATGATAGAGATAGATAGAGATAGAGACAGAGATAGAGATATATAATCCAGATAAAATCCAAATAAATATAATCCAAATAATTTTGGACAGAAATGCTCTTATGATCAAAATCAATGTTTCTCAAAAACTCAAATTAAAGCATAAATTGCTTTAAGCCAATCTTGTACAGGACTTACTCCATTCTTGTGTTAGTAGGACTGTAACCTTGGTCATATACAGGTGACTTTATCAGAAAATAGTTTTGTAAATTCTGTTTTTCACCAAATCAATACTACTGTTAAAATGAAAGACTGAGTAACATAGTAACTGCATGGGTTACTATTTAATGTCAACAACACTTGAGATGGTTTGTGCAATGAGTTTTTAAACAACTGCTTTACATGCCCATAAAACAGCCTAAAATATCAGTATGTTATTCATTAATTTGTTCTGACAAGATTTCATTAATGGAATAGCAACGCACCATTTTACTAATCTGCTAGGCTTCCCTAAAATAACCTGCTCAATGAGATTAGGGATTTATGTGTATACCCTGTCACAAGGCTTGTATCTTAGATTCATTCCAGCCTTGAAACAGGTCCCACTGGGGATTATTTACTTCCAGACTAGTAATAGTCAATAATTCTAGAAGCTTGATTGAACAGTTTCAAGTCAATGAAATCTTACAAATAAGTTCAAAGTTTAAGATGCTTGTTTAATATTATCAGGTTATAGGAGTCAATAATTTTTACAATGTTTTGAAATTTTCAGCTAACCATCTTTTTAACAGCATTATAACCTTTGTGGTTCAGAAGGCTGCACTCAATATCTTAACAAAACCAAAACACATCTGAAGCAAACAATATCCCAGCAGCTACAGTATTTCCAAGGTTTTATTGATTACAATTAAGAACAAGTATTGAGACAAATTATGCAGCAGGGAGCCAATGAAAGGATAGGTCCAAGTACAAGATGCAGCATGTAAGGAGTAGTGAAATACATGACTGGCCCCTACATTCATGTGGCTCCTAGAGAGAAAGAGAGAATTTAGGTATTTCATTAGCAGTTAAATACTGAAATATACCTTTTGGTTTTGAAATAAATTGTGCTGCAAGCTGGCTGCTATAGCCTGCTACCGTAGAACACTTACCTTCAGGCATATCACTAAAGCTACTGATAACAGAAGGTGTGTACTTAAATTAAGCACGGTTTGCTGAACCACAGTATTCTGGTAAAACCAAGTTCTTTGGAAGCAACCTAATAATTCTGGGGAAACAGTGGCCTTTTCTTATCAGTCACTACACAGCAGATGTTTCTCAGGTGGTACAGTCTGCAGAGTGCCCTCAGCATTCACATAGGAAAACTGAATAAAATCAGAACTGAATAAACAAACAACCAAAAATAGTTTTAAACGACTGTTACAAAACGACATGAATTACAGGCCTAGTTCTCCATGATTTTGGGTCATATATATGTAGGGGTTCGTAGAAAGTGTATATAAAGTTACTAAGGAAAATGGTACACATTTTCTTTGGCAGATGACTAGACTACTCTCAGGAAACTGGATAAATATTCCTTATACACATAGGTAAAAAATACAAACTAAGAACAAGTCACAATATATAACCAGGTTAGGACCCTACAAAACCAGAAATAATGTCTAAGTAGATGTTATCAATTGTAATAAAGCCAAATGTAACACCAGATATTCATGTCAAGAATTACATGTAGAGACTTGCTTGAAGAAAAGGCAAATGTAACTAAGAGTCACAGACACTGGATCAGATAGTCAGCTAAGAAGAGCAGCATAGTTCCTTGGAGTAACAAATTTAAACAACTCATGGTTTCATCCCAGCTGGCCCTCCTTTAAGTGGACTCTATATTTTCAGGGTCATGTAAGTTGAAAATAGTAGCAAATCCAATTTGATCAAAAAACATTAAGGCTGAACATGGGCTTCTGAATTCACAAGTGCCATTCTAAAAGCTTTTATCTAATCAGTCTGGTACTAAACTACCTATTTCTGGACCACCACAAAGGGTAAAATTTTAAAAATTAACGAAATTCAGAACATCGGTGCAAGTTGATAATATGTTTTCTGTAGTTACTTTCAAAATTAATTAAGTAGACAAGTAAGCAAAAGCAAGAGATCACGATGAAATAGTAGCTGTCATTTTACTGAATTTCCCCTATGTTACTGCATTTTTCAGCAATTGGCACTGTGTACAAATACCTGTCTATTATTAACACAAGTGTGGGGGAAATTATTCGATTCCTTTATTCCCATTCCAATTCCTGAATCTTTATCTACACTTTTTATTTATATGCTTAGTTCTGTCATCTCAGTCTTTTGGTTTTCTATTATTTCTCTTTATGCCACCATGCCCTATGCCTGCTTAGATTGTGGATTACATTACTGGAGTGAGAACTACAAGATGCTGGCACTGCAAATCTGCCTGGCTGAGGAGGAAATAACTCTGTTAGGAATTAATATCCCAGATACAGACCAAAGAAACCACATGGAGCTGACAAGAGATAAATAAGATCGTGCTGCTAGAATCACTTGCCTTGCTCTAGAGAACGCCAAAATGAGAAGGGCTGACATTCCCACTAACACTTCAAGGTTCTGAACGTAAAAAGAAATAATTTACTTTAACTCCTTGCAGACAGACATTCACTCTCACAAAAGCACCAAATGTAGTTGAGCAATTTAACAGATGCCATTTTAAATTAATCCTAAGGGTGCAGAAAAAAAGAGAAAGAAGTTGGTTCCATACATATTAGCACAAAGGTACAGTTCTAATCAAAATCTACATTGTAATGGGATATAGAATTTGATATGTTTCTCTCAGAACAGTTCAGATTGTTACTTATGTTTCTATCAATTCCAGACTAATTATAATGACAGAAAAGAATTTACATATCTTTGGAATAATACATTTTTTAATTTCCAGTACATGACAGCCTGGGTTTCGCCATTCAGTGAATAAGAGCAAAGCTCAACCAAAGGTCAGATATAATTTGGCATGTGGGAACTTCTCAGAGAATCAGAGAATCACAGAATGACTTGGGTTAGAAGGTACCTTAAAAATCTTCTAGTTCCAAACCCCCTGCCATGGGCAGGGACACCTTGCACTAGACTGGGTTGCTCAAACCTCCATCCAATCTGACCTTGAACTCTTCTAGTAATGGGATATCCACAACTTCTTTGGGCAACCTGTTCCAGTGTCTCACCACCCTCATCATAAAATATTTCCTCCTAGTATCCAATAGTTTTTAGTTTAAAAGTGTTGACCTTTCTCCTGTCATTACAGGCCTTGCTAAAAAGTCTCTTTCTTATGATCCACCATCAGTACTTTGCTGATGGTGCCGTTTCAGCAGAGCCAATTCAGACACATAAAATAGACACAAACACTGAAAGGCTTCTACAAGGTCTCCCTGGAGCCTTCTCTCCTCTAGGCTGAACAATCCCAACTCTCTCAGCCTATCTTCACAGGAGAGGCGCTACAGTCCTCTGATCAACCTTGCAACCCTTCCTGGGACCTGCTCTAACAGGTCCATGTCTGTCTTTTACCAGAGCCCCACAGCTGGACACAGTACTCCAGATAGGATGGCAGGAGAATTGAGCAAAGAGGCAGAATCAACTCCCTCGACCTGCTGGCCACACATCATTTGATTTAGCCCACGGTAAGATTGGCTTTCTCAGGTGCACGTGTACATTGTCTGTTCATGCTCAGTGTTTTTGGTAATGCAAGAAAGGTTAACCCAGAGATCTTTCCCACGTTTGTATTTCCAAAAACGTCTAGCTTTAGAGCCATCGACAGCAAAAAACTTAATAAAGAACCAAATACAGATATGCTTCTTACAAGCAACAGTATTAATAAACTGCATTGCTTGAAGAAGGTTAAGTCTATTAAGCCTTTGTTGCTGCCAAGTGTGGCAGATACTTTCCACTTGTTATCTCCCTAAGAACTTGTCATAGTTTCTCATGGTAAAGATATTTTTATATTTTCTAGTTATTGGTTAGATTATACGTGTAACTTACATGGCAGCCTAACTGCCAAGTGTCTGATTTTACAAATGGTCTACAGTTTAAAGAGGAGTAGCTCTCCTCCTGAAGTGCTATGGGGCCTGAACTTGACCTCCATTTCCTAGTTGTGCCTACTTATAACAAGCCAGTGAATGCCCTGCCATATATTCCTACAGCTGCCTGAAAAAGTTCTGAATTACTCAATTAACTTTATATGCATGTTTAAGCTGGGAAAAATTAACTTTCAATTTTTTAATAAATTCATCATTTCAATACTCATTTTTCCCTGAAATGGGGGCAAAAAGTTGATACCAGAAAACTTTCTAAAGGAAGAAACTTTCAGTTCCAAACTTCAGTTTTGAAAAAATACCTTCTATGCTGTGTTGTGGACTATCCCCCTACCAGAGAAGATACAGTAGATTGTGAAAGGTAAAGTCTGCCTGTGGAGCATTGGAACAGGGAAATATGAAGACAGGAGTTATCCAAACTATACCTCCTAGAATCCCATAAACAACAGCGACGTAGATTTATGCAAGAAGCAACGGAAAACTCTTTTAAAAGCCACACTTTCTTAACTACCTTCCCACAGAAGTTAAAAGAAGTAGTGTTCTGTTGAAAATTTTAATTTACCAGAAAATACAGTTTCTGTAAAAAATTCTTAATTAAAAGATTTATCCAGCCGTAATATAAATTTATGAGGGTTGGTTGGTTGCTTTTCTTCCCTTGCTGGGTCTGTCAGGAGTAGGAGTTCTTGGTCAAACAGCACACTTGAAGACCCAGAGCATTTTCCACCTCAGTTTAGCTACAGTTGTCTTGACAACAGATGTCAAGAAAAAGCTGCCGCAGGGAAATCAGACACATACGCAGAACAAATTTGGGGAAAGACTTCAGGAATGGCAATGTGCAAACATTTTTAATGACATACTGCAGAAGTGCTGAAAACCAATAGTTCAAGAGTTTCAACCCAGAGTTGAAAGCAGCAACTTTTGTAAATACAGACATGTCACCCAAGTTCTCTGCCACATTTTCTGCAGTAGATTTAATGGCTGATAGAAGATATAGCTACGTAATGAATGCACATCTCCTTGTATCCTAAAGAAATTGAGAATGACTGTTATTACAACAAAATTTATTTGTTAAGAGGTTAGAATTACTTGAAGTTGATGTAAGGGTTCATTTCTTAGGTGTCAGTAAGAAAACACTAGCAGAGCTAGCCTTGGGGTTTTTCCATTGCAATAGTCAAAATGAAACAAATTAAAAGCAGAAAATGAGATATTTTGAACATGGGCTTCCACATGTATCTAGAAGGACATGTGAGGGAGTTCTGTGACATGAAACCAAATTTGGAAATATTTATACTTTGCTATTTCCATTTCTCCTCTCTTCGCTCTTGACCTCACACAGTTATCCTCTCCCAGCTTTCAATGCCTGAAGTGGCTTCTCAAGAAGCTTTCTATCTTCACTCTAGTTTTGCAGCTGCTGCTGCCTAAACTGTATGCATAGAAAGCATGAGTAAGATTCTCAACAATGGCGCAATTAGAAATAAAAAAACGTACCTTCCCTTCTCCTGTTCCCTCTCCTGAATATATAAATCCAGAGACAGATGCTGTTTCTTTTTCTGTGGTCCACAGGCAGGAAGCTATCCTTGGAATGGCAGTATTATCAGTCAGACTATCCCTTTCAAAGCCTTCATTACTGAGCAGTAGATAGAATAAAGCTCTTAAAGTCTTACCGCAAAACTTCTGAAGAAAGGACATACCTTGCAAAATTAATGCTTTGTTCTGAAATTCAGTTATCTGATGTGCTTGCACAGAGCAAGCCTGGTCTAAGCAGAACTCATCATCAACTTCATATAAGATCATACTGTATTTTCACTCCACCACACTCCAAACTATTTCAGTTTATTTCAATTTTGAAATGATAACAGCAGCACAATGTCACCACTGAATTTCACTGCCTTGTACTGTGCTCAAGCCATTTGTTCATTAAGGTTTCTTGCTGCCTAAACTGGTTTCACATGCAGGCATCAAGACCAAACTCTTTAAAATGAATATTCTGTGATAATATAAGCAGGTGGGGAAAAGCTTTTGGCGTAGATATCACCACTATGCAAACCACACGGGCAGGTTACATTTTGATGGCAGAGCCTTAATAACATCCTTTCGATTCAGAAATACATGGAAAAACATGTTAAAAAGTTTTGAAAAGAAGCAACAATCCCAAGTACCTGTGCTTCTGTATATTAAGTTAGAAATGCTGGTAGAAGAGATGAAAAGCAAACTAAATATTTAAGCACTGTTTTGAATAGGAGCATTCCCTCCTGAGCCAAAACAGCACTGTTGTGCAGCAGACTGAATAACTCCATTTTAGTCATGATAAGACAAGGGATATATAGGAGAGATTATACAATAGAGGAAATATGCAAAAACCCCCCATTCTCTCTTCTCTGCTCCACTTCTCTATTATCTGGGTGTAATAACAATTCTTTGCTCAATGGCAGTAAGCAGAATTTTAGCTTTCTTTTACAAGGTGCCAGCCAAATTGCTGTACTAATACATAAGGAGCAATAAGATATTCTAAGGGAGTTACCTGACATCCACACAGATGCAACAAAGGGAAGAAAAATGCAGACTGGGACATTTTATGGAATTCATCTACCTAAAGTATATGAATTTCCCTTTATGGTGTTTTTTTATTTCACTTTGTATGTCTCAGATAGTAAATTCCATTTTATATGCATTTCCTCATGTAATTCTTCCTTCACTGTAAACTGAAATTTCACCTGGTGATGACCCTGCATGTACAATAATGTCACTAATTCAAGATGGCCATTGTCCATTGTACATTGTCCTCCCTGTCCTCATCTCCCGCTTTTTTTTTTTTTTTTTAACAAATTAGTCCCCACTTCGGTTTCCTGGATAGCACTGAAGATAATGCCATTTTTGAGGCTTAAGTTGAGCATTTATGAGAAAAGAAAGTAAACAGCAGCAGAAGACATACACAGGATTATAAATTACAAGAATATAAAAGAAGAAGCAATATGAGCAGAGGGTGTTATTAATGCTGTCTCCTAGCACAAAATCTAGGAAATAGCCAATATAATTATTAGGAACTTAAAATAAGTATTTTCCAGAGTGCATAATGTAAGCAAAAAATACAGGTAATTTGAAAAAAAGTGGAATTATGAATCCATGTAAGAAAGCCCAAACTATTTTTAGTATAGACTAAAGCAGTATTAAGTACCACTATACGGATCCACCATATAGGTCTGAAAGCTCCTAAGCACTGCACTGGTGAAAAATGGATGCACTGCAAGAAGCACCACTGTATCCTTTATCAGATGTCTGACCAATGTCAGAAGTCAGATGTTTCTAGAAGTTAGATGAACAGTCTGGTATGTTACAGCCTTTCTTACATTCTACTTAGATGGTAGATAGTGCAGGCAATAAAATTAGGCAAAAATAACTTCTATTACGTGTGTAGACAGCTATAAGAAATTTATTGGCATGTTACTTTGATAAGGTTACTTACAAAAGGTTTAAAATGGGGTGGAAAAAAAATAGTATCACCACAGAAGTTTTTTATTGTTTCTGAGTCCCAGTGAAAACAAACATGCAGCAACAGTGATTTATTTATGTATATGCTGGCAACAACACTGACAAATAATTTATTCATGTTTTAGTGTTCCTCCTGGTACAACACGATTTCATCCAAAGACACTTTGGAAAATTCCACAGAGCAACTAACCACTGTTTGTTTGAAGTGCAGACAGTTTCAGATCTTTTTTAAACATTTTGTGGTACCGCTGTGCATATTTTAACCGTAGCAAATTAAGCCAATAACTAAAGAACTTCTCCCAGAAAGAACAGCAGAACAAGACAGTCCCTCAGAAGTTGTAATGGTCTTTGGCATACAATACCAGCAGACAATCATAACTTGGTGCATCTATTAAACAAAAGACATTTGACAAAAAATAAACAATGTAAGTAGACAGGAATCAAAATTCAGTTATCTCAGTTTAGCCCACAGTTCTCCTCTACATTATTGCATCCAGAGAGTCACTGGTTTTCAGATGTCTCATTTTAGTGATCCACAGAGCTTCAGAGAAAAGACACACAAGGAAATTATTACAACCAGCCTAATGGCCTGGGAGCAATGTGCTTCCTTACTTATCCTGAGACAGAACAAAAGTGGAGCATTCATTGTATGTGATCAGATGCTGTTCCACATCTCTACAGAGCACCTGTTTGTCCACAACACAAACCATTTTCAAGGCTGCTTTGCAGAACAGTGCTGTTTTGGTCCTAGATATCAGCTGCCTCCCAGTGCTAAGGAATACAGGAAGTGACTGGAAAAAATTGAAACTGAAAGGGAAGGCTGACCAGTGCTGAGGTCCCAGCTTTCTACTCAGCTCCCAACTTCTATGCTGCTGCAGTGGTACTGGTGCTCACTCCAGGACCAGACCAGAGCCAGGCTGAACCCCCTCACACACCCCAGATTGAAAGTAGTGAGGATGCTCAGCCCTTAGCACCTCTTTTTTTTTTCTTTACAAATCCACTCCTATTTTGCTAAGCAACTTGCTAACACAGATATAGGCTGCACAGGTTCCTCTTAACTAGCTGGAGGCAAGGTGAGTCTGTGTTTATTCGGATCCTTTCGAGAAAACTAGCAGTTAGTCTAAGCTTAGCGCAGAGCCTGTTCTTGTCACTTTGTCAAATTGTGAAAGAGTTTATATTCCATGCCTTTTCCAAGCAAGGACAAATTTTGACCTGACAAGATAAACTGGGCAAAAGTATTTTGTAACAGATGTAGACTCTCAATGGAAAAACGTTTTGAAACCCAAGGTCACAAAATATGTACTTTATCAGGAGGTAAGTCTTCACAGTGGGTGTCACAATAAGGGTCAGTTCTTCAGGAGTGGTAGATCCCAACCATGCAATGTTGAGTCCATGATTTATAAGCACAGCAGGGCCAGACTAAGACCCGGCCTTCTGGAAGATGCAAACAGATGTGGGGAAGCAGAAAGAAAGCCCTCAACAAATAAGTAACAGTAAGGAACAAGACTAATCACTGTACTTTCTTGATTGTCCCAATTACAGTGGTCCTATGATGATAACATAGGCCAGAGTGTGCCAGTTAATTAGGCTATTCATGTAGAACACCTGTAGACAGTAATAGATATTTCTTTTTTGCTGCAATATTGACAACAAGAAGAGACTCTATCTGGTGGCCCTGAGGTGGCCACAGAAGAGAAGTCAGACCACGGGAAAAGAGTTCATCATGCCTATATTTAAGAATTCAGCTAGATTTAATGCACCAGGTGAGTCATATGAAGTCCCTTAACTATTTGGGTACATAAGAATATTTTAAATCCCTTCTTCTCTTGAGGTGATGAGCAAATTAATCAGTCTGAAGATTTTGTACCTTTTGTGGTCTGCATGCAGATCTGTAACCTGGACACTCCATTCAAATGCTAGGAGGTAGTGGCAGAGGGCTGTGTTTCTCAGGCTCCACTCCTTCCCCTCTTTGAATTTCCTTTCCCATTTTTCAAGTGGGAAAGCTCACCTCTAACCAGGAATGAAAAAAAGGTTTCCTGAATTAACCAAGACATCAAGAAACCGTCAGTAGCATGTCTGCCCCTGCTCCTTCCCTGAACTTTTCCACAAGCACTTGTCTCCTGAAAGGCAGGGCAGTGGCCAAACCAAACCAAATGCTCAGTAGTCTAAAGGAAATTTCCAATACAAATGGCAACACACACAAATAAAGTCAGACTCCAAGGAGGAGTTTACAAAACAAGAAAAGATTTTAAAACAGGTGCAGGCACATCTTTTTGTAGCAAATGGCTTACTACTGAAGAAAATCTGCGGCCTGGAGACTTGAACTACACTTGGCCTCTCACAGATATTTTCACTGGCCAGCACTCTGTGCCCATTGTTCCTGTGCTACTGTCATTTCTAGCTAATTAATTAATTGCTCCTAATTAATTGACAGCAGCTGCATACTGTATTACCGAAGGATTACAAATTAAATATTAATTATGCTTCATTGTGCAGGAGAAATCAAATTAAACATAATCACACTCCATTATAAAGTAAGTACACTAGACGTTTTCCAGAACAGATGCACACTGTCCAAATTATAGTCAATTCTGATATATTGTAAACAAGCTAAGACTCATTTATTAAACTGAAAGTATCACACCTCCCACACAGAAATGCATGAGACAAATGTTTAGAGCTTCAAATTTTCACAGATGGTAGCAAGGAGAAAACATTCATAAGACAAGTATTTCATCCCTGCAGTTTTTAGCACTTACTGGTGTTCCACTGACAGGAAAACAAAATTCCCAACACAGTTTTTCCTGTACCACAGTATCAGTTAAATTGCTTAATTGTCACCATGAGTTTGGCCTGACATCATGCAGAACTTCATCCACAACCTTGGGATGCCAGGTATCTCACTCCAAATTGCTAAAACACATGTCTAAAACCAAGTTTAATGCTTGCTCAGGGCAGAAAATATTCTTTGAAATAAGGGCATCTGAGTTTGAAAAAAACAGACTGAGAAGAAAGCCTAGAGAAGTGGAGCACATCACTCAAGAAAAGGGTATCTTCATCAGTGTGGCACCTTGGAAAGGACAGCTCTGTTTTCCTCCTCATGTTCCATGAAACTTCACCCGCTCTGGGAGAGCAAGCCGAGTATTTTTGGAGTTAGTGGGAGTAAGAAGGATAAAGGAGAGACAGATATCTCCAGAGCAACATTTTTTTTTTTTTTTTCTCTCAAAAGACTGACTTCAAAACATCTGATTGTCAGCCTACCCAGTGAACAGAAAATTTATTACAGAAGCTGAGCCAGATCCTTAGCTGATAAAAATTTATTTAACTTCACTGATTTCAGGAGAGGTGAGCTTTTGAGGAACCAAGAAAGACAGCACCTTTCTCAACAATACTGCCTATGGATTTAATTCTTTTTAGAAAGGTACTTTAGTCATAAACACCTGGGTAAATTTTCTAACAAAAAAACCCCAAAAAAACCAACGAAAATAAAACAAAACATGATCCCTATTTTGAAATGGCTTCCAACGACTTTTTACTCATCATGATTTCACTCTACTGATTATCACTAACAAAAGGATCATTTCAGCATATGATAGACTTCAACAAGGTAAGTATTCTGAAAATACTCATGCAGATGAGTTGTCTCAAAAATTCTCATTCAAGAGCCCCACCAAGTAGAGGCCCTCTGTCAAACACATACATCCTGTGCAGCAGCAACAGAATACAACCCTTCAAATTGATCATGTCTGCATGCAAAACCAAATCAATTTTTCACAAGTGGTATCTAAAAGAATACGCAGTGTATTATTTTGCATTATAATAAGCAGTTGTGTCCATATTGTTCTGGGGTCCTACAAGATCAGTCGTCCTTGACCTGAAAACACTACAAGTTTATTGTTAAAAAAATTGCAGATGACATAGAGCTATACTGAAAATCAGAGGGACAATTATGTCATCTGGATCATTTATTACATTGTGTTAATTGAAATAACATTTTAATGTTCAATAAAATAATACAAATTTGTAAAACAAGAGGGAAAACCTGGGAAAACACACTATGAGCATTATTACAGCTAACGAAACACAAGGCTCCAATGCAGTATTACAGCTAATGGATAACAACATCCCTGGGAATATAAGCAGAGGAATACCTATCAAGACTTCACTGATGGTATTTCTCCTCAGTAGGGAGGTGTTTTTGGAGAGCATGTGTATTTTCAGAGTGCTGCTTTGGGTTTTGATGCTCTGAAGGAAAACACCAGCAAAAAAAAGGGAAAAATACTGGAACCACTAGATAATCAGAGGGCTGTAAATTGTGCCTTACAATGGCAGACTTAAGAATTTATGTCTATCTGATCAAAGCAAAGATTAAGAGAAGACTTGATTACACTATACAAGTACTTACATGGGAGATTATTGATAGTAGAGAGTTCTTTAATCCAGCCAAAAAGCCAGTAACATCATTAAATGATGGAAAGATTAAGTTAAACACCAAAAATAGAATAAAGGTAGCAATATTTAACTGTTAAAATCATTAACCTTGGAAATGTCCTGGCTCCAAAAGTCTAAGAATTATGCACAACATAAACCAGTAGAATTTATGATGGCATAAATACATCCCTCCCATGCACATCAGTTCTTAAAGTTGCCATTTTTTAAAGAATAGTATCAGTCAAAAAGCTTTCTGACATTCTGGTATAAATGAACAAAAATCAAGAACACCTTTATTTCATCATCACTTCTTCAATATTTTACTAATCCTCTGTGTTTATGTTATACAAATATAGTTAAAATTTAATTTATTGTCCAGCATCCTATTCCTGCACAGGTAATCATTGAGACTCAGGCATGTGCTTCTGAAAACAAAGGTACACAGTATTAGCAATACTGAAATACTGCCTTTCAAGACCTCAAATTTTCTACATGTTCTACAGAAGAACTGTTGATATTCCTTCTGTGAAATAATATCATTTAGTTGAGTAACAGGAGGGGCCACTGCCTGGAGGTCACAACACTCTCAACCAATCTTCATGAAAGATTTACATCAACACGCATACAGGCATGTCAAAAAGTACTACTTGTACACATCATAATCAGATTATTGATGAAAATTTTTCAGGTTACACTGCTGCAAATTTAAATGTGTTCATCTTCAGTTCTCACACGGGACCTGCAGTCTATTACAAGATGCGGCTTTACGCTCACCGCAGACATTTCACTGTCATTTAGGAGTCTGACAACAAAACCAAAATTATACTAGTGACATACAACAAAAATGTGTTACCTACAGGATTTGGAAAAAGAAAACCATAATATGTGTACACTTGTGGTGATAAACAGTATAAAAATTGCAAAGACAAGGACAGATACTGAACTATTTTAAGAGTTTGAATGTTTAATGTGTTCCACGACACACATGCATGTGCATGTGTGGTGTTAGAGAAACTGAGAGGAGCTGATTTATCCTGTTAAACTTTCCAAGGTTTCCTTCTTTGGATATTTATAACAAGATGTCACTCCTTAGGGTCAGGGTACTGATGGCTTATTTAGCTAATAATTTACGACTGTAGAGAAAACATTTGATTGAATATATTCAGTCCAGTGTCTGTTAGGTGCTGTATGATGAATGAATGAACTGAAGACAGTTGTATGAGTGAATGAATGAACTGAATGAAACCAGCAGCTTGTCTTTAGTATAGATTTTCTAACAGGAGGATTTGGACAGAACTACAACACACAGTGTACCCCAAGAAATGTACAACGATATCTCTGCCGTACCACAAAAAAGCTTGCAAAACATTTAATTTTCTTATGTCCATGTTTTGCATGCTTCTTTCAGCAGTGTCTTTTAAAGGAAAGAACAAGATTTTATAATAAAATATTAGTAAACAGTTTGACTGAATAAGATTTTATAATAAAAGATTAGTAAACAGTTTGACTGAAGTCAATTTGTGAATTTGCTGATAAAACTGAAATATCTTTATGAAGGATTCACCAGCCTTTGATCCATCTCTCACATAACTCTAGCAATTCACAATCTCACTTACTCTTTTGCAGCTTTGTGTACATTTTGCATATGATCCTTTCTATGTACTTAGCAGCATTTTGAGGATGACAAAATATTCATTCTCTGATGGATATTTAATTGTTTGATACAAAGGCCTGGTACTTGCTGCAACTCTTAAATAATATACACTGAATCAAAAGCTACTATTGCAAATAGAACAGCACAGAAACAGAATCCCAAATAGAATTAGATACAAAACCAGAATGGGTAAATAAACATAGGTCAGCATTTGTAAGTATATATGCACTTTTTCCCCCATGTTTTTGCTAAATTTCCTTTCAGCACTGAAGCATCTCCAGATTTCTATGGTCATCACTCCTTATGGTATCTGGAAGAGAACTTCTATCTTTCATAAGATTTTTTTCATGAGATCTTTCAGGAGATATTTTTCAGGAGATTTCATGACGGAATCTGAAGAGAATTTCTATCTTTCATGAGATTACTTATAGGAAACCACAAAAAGCATGAATTTTGTGTTCAGAGAATGGTGGAAAGAGCATATTGGGGATGTGATCTATAACCTTCTCCAGTGTGTTTTTTATACAGCTTAATGCAAACATGACATTTTTAAAAAATATATCTTTTATTATGATCAAACATTAAAGAGACACACACAACCAGAACAATAGGATGTAATAATGGCTCTACTTTGCCAGATCAAACATCTGTCTGTCCCAATATTTTACTTCTGTGAGGCGACCAAGGAAAGTATTACAGAAACCCTATAGGTGATACCTCCCCATCACAGACACCCATATGCCAACAGTCTGAGGCTCAAGGACTTTCTCAGGCAAAGGAGATAACATTGTGTGTAAAACTCTAGTATACTTTTATTCCATGAGTTTATTAATTGCTTTTGTATCTACATAGACATCTGCAGTTTTCTAAGGCAATGAGTTCCACAGCATGTGTTTTTCATATTATTTGATATAGTCTAAATTTTATAGCAGGATAAACAGTTTTCTTAGTTAATTTACTCTGTGCCATCCATAACGTTACAGACCTTTTAATAGACTTTAGTCTACTTCACAGGTTCTAATATGGAAGGCGTTCCTTTGATCATCCTTGCTGCACTTCTTTACACATTCTTGAGCTCTTCATACTATTTTCTGAAGGGGGAACAGAACCATGTATAGCACTCAAGATGCAGGAGCATAATTGGTACAAAGAGTCGCCCAATGATTTCTGTTTTATTCTAAACTCAATTCCTCATTCTCTGCTCTTTTTTAGTTATTCTTTACATTCTCTTCCTTGCCCTCTCCTCACCTTTGCACTGACAGTTTTTATACAACTATCTATATTAGCTCCAAGCCCTGTGTCCTGAGCAGGAATAGCTTGCCACCTGCCATTTTGTCATCTAATAACTTAGTATTGTGAAATCCTTCTTATCTCTTTGCAGCGAGTGCTCATTTTTGCTACACAGAATATCTCAGGACCATCAAAACCTTTGCCATTCAGCTCCTTACTCTCCTTTCCAGTACACTTCTGCAGGCACTAAGCAGTGCAAACATCAACACAGATCCCTTTAAGACACGCCAAACAATATCCTTTCATTTTAGAACTATCTGGAACCTGTCAGAATACTGAATTTTTAATGAGTTTAGTAACAGCCACTTTTAGTTATTATAATGCAGGAATCAGGAAAAAAGTATACTGTAAGTCGGGGGGAAAAATAAGCAAAAGAAAGAAACAGCTCCTATTGAACACCAAATGCCTGCAGTAGGGAACAAGGTAATCTCCCTTAACTGTAAACAGCTTCAAAAAGCCTTAATAAACACTGTGAGAATCTCATGGATGAAGGAAACACAATTCTGTGGAAAAAAACCCTATTGTAGGAGGAGTACTTTAAATCCAAAAGTGACTACCACCTCTTAATTTCATTACTGGCATGAGGAGTGCTGGTATAGGGGATTCAAACATCCTCCCTGAGCTCTGTGCCCCTCCTACACAAATCTTTTGCTTTCTCCTTCCCATGCTCTTGCTACACAGTCAGCTACTGGGCACTGAGGGAATTTGAGTTGCATTAATTTAAGTATTTAATTATCTTATATTAAAGCAAGTTACAAGAAGCCAACTACTGTGCTCTGCCTCCAAGGCACTCACCTATGCAGCCTACAAGGTGCATTATTCTCCCATCTTCCAACTCTTTCCTGTAGCTCCAGGAGTAGCTCATGCCATGCAATGTACTCCAGCAGTACACAGATGACACTCATTCTCCTTCCAAACACAGGCACTTTTGTTACAGACATCAGCAGAGGTTTAAACTAGAAGTCCTTCTGACCATAGCAAAAACAAAAGAAAGGAATAAAGTTGTGCAGTGTGAGGTGTATCCCAGTATTCATCAACTGTTAGATGAGCACTGATGAAAGCAACCAAAACATCGAGGCTACCAGGTGTCCCAAATGCCTTCTCTTTCAGTACATCTTTCTGTCCTAGTGTGTGTGTCATCAACAGAGGACAGGTGTCTCTGGTGTAGGATATTTGAGCTGTGCCAAACTAATTAATGTTCAGAACAAGGTTATACCTAAGAGCCCCCAGTATACAGGTGGTTGGACTGGATAAAGGGTAAATAACATCTTCCCAGACAAAGCTCAGTGAGCTGAGGAGCAAGTTTGTCCCTAGAAGTGGGTTAAGGGAGGCTTTCACCTAAATCACAGCCTGCACTACAGTGAGAACTGTGTGATTGGGCACTCAGACCCGCATAAATGCCACTTACACACAAGTCACAAAATTGGTTATGCACTTTTCTAGCATTTTTTAATTAAAAATACTGCCTAAAAATCAATCCCTGTGTGTCTTCATTTACCTGGGAAATACTTTTATCAGTGTAAACCAGATTTGGATCCATCCTGCCTTTCGAGCCATCTATTTGACTACGATGCACAAAAAAGGAAAGAACAGGTGCAAGAGAAGGTATTTCTCTACATTTGGTCTTATAATACCTAGATGCAAAGTACATTGTCAATAATAACACAGAATTATTACAGGGACCAAAACTGCTCACTGGGTTAAAAGATTATCAAATAATCAGAATAAAGCAGTTTTCAGGTTTCATTACATGTACATGAAATCATAGTTTAAGCAGTCACAAAAAATTGCTGCAGAGTAATAACTCTCCTGGTTCACATTAATTTCCCTAAATAATAAAGGAAAACAAATTCTTTGTGGACTTCTGGGATTATACAAAAAAAATACACTTATGAAATAGGTGTTTTGCAGAATTAACTGCTAGGAGGACTTCTATTTAAAACATGCATTGTACTGAATCCCTGAGTTACTCTTGTTTTGATCTTTATACCACAAAACAGAGGGGAGCCAAACAGATTTCCTGTTGGACAGAGGAAGGGAAAAGAGAGAAAATCAATCCATTGTGTGTTAAATTACCTCAAACACATCTCAGAATTGACAAAGCATTAATATAGAGAGTTTACTTTTACCTTAAGAATCTGGATTTTAATGAGAGGAATCAATTATCCTCTCATCAATTATCAGGGTAGTTTCCCTGTAATCTAAGGATTTGAGCAGGTCAATCTGATTCTTTCATACCTACCTCAATAAATGTTCATTTTTTTGTTGGCTTGTTATACAGTTTTCTCATTGAAAGTAAAGAACAACCAAACTGATAAAAATCAGACAGCTTCAATTAAAACTACTGAAGGTTGAGATGATACAAAATCTTACAAATCATGAATTTAATACACTTAGTGTAGCCATTTGTTTAAGTCAGCACAGTGGGCTCCAATTAACATTTTTAAACGTGTATTTTCTGCAATAGAGAAGTAGAATTGCTATTTGTAGGGTGACAGAAATTCAATATCTATATTTAATGTTTGCAAGCCTACTGGAAATTCAGATGTTCTACAGGATATACTTAGTACTGCTGTAAAGGTGCAGGCACAAATTTTTCAATGACACTGGAAAATAGCAAGTCCAAAAATCAGGAATAAGCTCAACCATAAGAAAAAGAAAAATTTTACCCCCTAGGGACAGAAAGCATTTTATCTTTGCCTTGAGCATGCGTTCAAGTCACCAATAAAACTCAAGACTGATAACTGGCTCAGCTGTTACCTATACTGTCGTCTCCCTGAATAAAACAGAGACAAAAGAGAGGAGTTGAGTCATGGTGCAGCTGCAACCCCCAGCGTGAAACTAATCCCAGCTGAACTGCACAATTGATAACAGTTACCAGCATACACCCAATTAGGTGGGATTAATAAATGATTCCATCAAATAGATGGTACAATTAAATAACAGCAGTTAACTGGTATGTGATTTATGTAGATAAAAACATTCAGACATGTCAGATGTAAACTTTGCATTAATGAACCTTATACATAGCCATTTTGCATCCTGATGAAGTATTAAGCCAAGAACTCTGGAATTGTGAAAAATAATGTTACACATCCTTTGATTGTCAACATTTTGATCCAAAAAACAAAAGCTAGCATTCTGAATCACTAATTTGGAATTTCATCACAGCCCTACGTATCTCAATAGACTTTTCTGTATACATTTAAAACCACATTTTGCAAGATTGCGTATTTTCGCCATTAGCTGTGCATGTGTCACTTATGCAGTGGAGATTACCTTGTGCTTTAGAGTGGATTATCTGGCACCTGAATGATTAATTCATAGCAGTTTAGCTATGGACAGACTCGGTGTACTTTACTCACATGAGAACCAATTCACAGTAGATTGTTCTACTGGTTTAAATGAGGTCACAGGAGGGCTAAAACATTCCTCAAGGAAATCAATACAACAAAATCTGACGTTAAATCCAGCCTTGTGTGTTCAGAAGTTGCTATTCTCAGTAAGACAGAGTCTGGAATCTTTCTTTGTTGATATTTCCAAGAGATACATCTCACTGCTGAAATATTGCTAGATATGTGTGAAGGAACTGAGCAGGTTACAGAAAACTATTGCTGTTTTACTTAGTTTCCCAAACATTTGGAGTAAAGACCAAACAAACTCAAAAAGCAATATTTTATATACTGCACTGAATCCCTCATCAGGGAAGCAACTTTGGACATATATAGCAATATCTCATCTGTCACTTATCTACATACATAAAGATTCTAGTACAACATATGGATACCAACTTCCTTAAAAATTATTTATCAGTTAGACAAATGTGAGTAACGGATAGAAGATTTCAGCATCTGAAAATGTGCAGATGGCAATGTAAATAACCATATAGTTTATAGTCAATACATTCTTTTGTGGGACTTCAATAATACTCAGTATTATTCCATATATTTTTGTCTCTTCATTCAAAAGCTCATGAAAGGCAGAAACAGCATTTTTATAGCAATTCTGATGCATTCTACAAATGACAAAAGACATGAGGGGTAACTTTAAAGCTATTGTTAATTCCAAATTACAATTTGTGTCTGGCAAATGAATCAGGTCTTGTTAAAAAGGAGATTACAAATGTTTAGCCACAGTGCCCTCTAGCTGTCTTAATTCTGATTTTAGGATTTCAATGTAGTTTTCATGGAAGCAAAAAATCTCTGGATATACCAGCACCTAGAGAGAGTACAGGTATTGCCACCTGTGAACCACCTACCTGACTATCCTTATCATGATGACCTACCCACCCCACCCCCAAAAAAGCATTTCTCTAACATCTAATGAACAAAACATATTTTCCTTATTGAAGTTCCCAGCCTAAAAAGTACAGATCAGGAAACCAGTCTGAAGAAAATAGAAACTGATTCAAAATTTTCATTGGGACCCTAAGAATCTCAACAAAAAAGAATGGGTCTCTAGTTTTCACTGCTTTTTACTTCTGTGTGCAATCCATACTGTCGGTTTTGAATTGAAAGCAGCAGCAAAAAGCAGCACATTTGGGCACACCTGGAAAGGTGGGCTGTCAAATGAAGGAATGAAGGCCAAGCTCCCTTCTCAGATGACACCAGTCAGTTGCAAACAGAGAAAATGCAGTTTATCATGTATTTTCCTAATCCAGCTGGGTCACTTAGGGAACTTGGTCACTGTTCAAAGGTCATGTCTTTCAGAAACACTCCCTGATGGCCACTTAATTTTCTCTTCCTCCTTCCTTCTCTTGGGAATACTTTTCCCACATCTGACTTCTTAAACCCCAGCCTTCAATTAAAACCTGATATACTCAGTGTCTTGCTAAATACTCCTTCATAACTGCATTCTCTGTAAACAAGAAGCACTCAGCTTCTTTCTTAACCTTTAATGGATAAGATGGCTTACAGGAATTTTTTAACCACAGTCACTTTCGTTTCAAAAAACACCAGGCAATTGCAGAACTTCACAAAATAAGGATCTATTTAAACTATTTTGCAATAGTTTAGAATGCAATAGAATCCATCTTCTATGGATTGTGCCCCCAGTGTGCCCCCAGTCCCTTTGTAATCCTGAAGTCTGACTAGTGCTTTGCACAAAGTTCCTTCCTTAGATTTCTTTTTCCAGAAAAGCTGAGAAGGGGTGAAATTGGAAAAACCAGGTAAGAATCACATAGGTCCTAAAAACATTTTAAATTCTCTGTCCCAGCCTACTGTAATTTTTAATGTATAAATCCTGAGCATAACTTTGTGGTAAACAAAAAAAAAATTTCTTTTTAATAGTAATTTTCACTCTATTCTCATTTTAAATAAAAAGCAGCTGAAACTAGTAATGCCAGAGGAGAACATTCAATTCTTTGCAATGTTCAGTGCGGTTTCGGCACCAAATGTGGTTTCTCGCTCTGGGACAGGCGGCGAGCCTTGAAACCGCACGAACGGAGGCTGCCGCCGCGAACCTCACACACCGGGCCGGGCGCTGCCGTGAGTGCCGCGGTGCAGCGCGCAGTGCCTCAGAGACGGAGGCCGAGCAGGAGACGAGGCGATTTAAAGAGATGTAGTCTCTCTGGTCAGGATCCAGTGGTTTATTGAGGAGCGGCGGGGAGGTGAGGGTGTGTGGGGTCGGGAAGGGTCGAAGAGGACGGAGCAGCCTGGACTCTGGAGTGCCAAGAGCGCAGCACACTGCCGAACACGGGGTTAAGAAAGGGGTGCAGGGTGGGAGAGGTTTACATGGGAGAACCAACCAGGACTTGAGGGATGCAGGATTGGCAGGGACACCAGGGAATGGGGATGCAAGGAAGGAGGGTACAGAACTTTGAAAACCAATGGTGAAACTCGGCTAGAAGGAACAGAGTAGAACATTCTAGCTATTAACTCCATATAGGATAAAGAGGAGGAGAGATCTATAACCAATGCTCTTGTTCTCTGATGCGTATTAAGAATGCCAGCTGCAAGGTGTCCTGGGCGAGCATCTTTTTGTCACCCGAAGCTAAAGGTCTCCTCAGACCCAGGGCTCTTCATCAGGTTGATCTGCCTCCAAGCTCATCTGAGCCAAGGCCACTGTAACAGTTCAGAGCTACAGAATTCAAGACATCTCCCTGACAGAGTGCACTCTGCTTATTTAATACTTATCTTGCATTTATGGAGCTGCAACATAAGGCAAGTTGGAACAAGGAGAACCCAGATCTTACCATCCACTATGTGGAAATACCTCTCAGGTATGGCTTCCCTCCTGGACACAGTATGCTTTCAGCAATAGGTTAAAAACAAGGTTTTCCTCAACCCTGCCAATATGAGAACTGAGCATTTACTCTCCAATTCCTTGAGGAGGTAAACAGCTCTTACTTGAAAAAGTCCAGAACTGAAATATCTAAAAAGACCAATGTTTCTGAGTCACAAGAACTGATCATAGGTGAATGGGTTGTGTTGGTGTTAACCTTCAGTTTATAGTATTTTATTTTGGTTTCACCTTACTGGCAGTTTTGGGGTTTTTTTCTGCCTTTTTCCTATCCTAATTTCCATTCACATTTTGTATGCATATATGGAAATCGTTTCAGCATGGAATGCTTCTAGTGGGTAAATGTTGTGAGAAAACCACTTTTAATTATCAACTATATAACTCTGAAAAAGACTTTCAGATAACTTTGTGAGCCCAAGTACTACATATTGTTACATATGGCCAGAGGTTAAGTAGAGTATTTTCAGCCCTGAAAATTTCAGGCTTTTGTGCTCTGTTTTTGAAGTCTCTAATGTGAAGTTGTTTGGGGTTTTTTTGGGGTTTGGTTTTTTTTCTGTTTAGCCCCAAGCCAGTCTTGCAAGCCTCAGTAGTAAGCCCAGGGAGCACAGCACAAGCAGGTCACTCAGAGCTGGTGTCACAGAGTCACAAGTGCAGGTCACTTTGCTGTCACACTGCTCCAGGGTGGAGCTGCCATCCAGGGAGGCCCAGGAAGCACACACAGCACCATCCTTCACTCCTCTAGGACAAGAACATATCTGTACAATTCCCTCACTGTACTTCAGAGCAAGGTGGCATCCTCCTGCTACTGCAGAGTACTAAAGGAATATTCCCTTTCTTAGCCTCACAAGCATTTCAAATCTAGAAAAAGGTTCTTTTGATTCTATTATCATTTATTCATCTCTGTAGGACTAATTGTACATGTCAAATGCTGCTGTTACCTAGCACCAATTTCTGTTCTCAGTTACATTATGTGTTAGACAGACTGGAGGTATTACAATGGGTCACCTGAAAGAAGCAGAACCTATTGTGCATCTTGACTCTACTTTTCAGAGCATGTGTCACTGAAAGTCATTTTATCACAATTCATTTTACAGGTTGCTTCCATTTAGATAGGTTCTAACCATGTCATTTTCAATGTTTCATTATAACTTTTACAACCAGCAGTGCTCTCCATCACAGTCATGCTGATTCTTTTACAGATAAAATGTCTCTAAAAATAAATTCCTAACCTACACTTTCCTAGGTGAGCATTGGTAAGTGGCAAAACATTTCTAACCAATACTTAGAGATTTTCTGTAAGAAATCTTTGCATGGAAAATTTTTGGATTGGAAAATGTTTGTATCCTAAGCTACATTAACCTTTTTGCATGCCTATATATCACTTCAGCATGCCAATTTGGAATTCTTGCACTTAGCTATTTTCAAATTCTTTCATTCCAAAATGGTGAATTGCATTACAAGTTTTACATACTTTAAAAAAAAAGTGAAAAATTATTTTAATAATTAACTCCTAGTAATGCATTTAAGGAAAATTATACGCCTATGGAATTTAAAAAGTATCTTTTTTTTTTTTCAGAAATAGCAATATATCACAATTCCTCTGAATCTACACATATATGTAGGTACCAATTCACAAACAAATTCAACCACGCTAAAATATACTGTACATTCCTCCTTTCACAGAATATTCCTGCAGAATGGACAAGATAAATATCTCAGTGGACATTACTGCATTTTGTCTCAATAATACTGAAACTTTCATGTTAATTATAAAGCTTTAACACTAAATTTAATTGAAGAATGATAACACGGGGGAAGCTTTGGGCACATTAATTATAAAAAAGTACTTTTCATTAATTTAGCATTTTTTCTTCCATCTGGTACCACCGTAAGTAGTTATTTGTACATTATTCAAAATGATCTTTGAATTCTTGAAGCATTTTAGACTGCTTGTTAACTTTTTTACAGCAAGTATTCAATGTTTCATTGAAAATACCTGCTTCAATTTGGTGGTGCTTTGGCTACTTATTTGAATGTGAAGTTCCTTTGGGTGCTGAAACTACATAATACACAGCTCTGGTACAAATATAGAAAAATGAAAGAATGGGAGTAAGTCCTGTCTCAAAACTTTGTCCACTGTTACTGCACAGCAAATAAAAACATTCACTACAAAACCTAGGTATAAGCGTAGTAGGGAAAAGGCTCAAAATATGTAATGCTGTGAAAAACACTGAAGATATTTAAAGACACTATTTCTTGTTAACCTGCAAAAGAAAGTAGAGGGCTGCAGCTATTACCAAGTGAAAAATCCTGGATCTTCTAGTAGGTATTCTGACTAAAGAATTCAAGATTTGGCACTAAGACTCAGAGAAAAAACCAGCAATCTGACAACTCAACAAGAAAGAAAAAAATAAATAAAGCAAGAAAGCCTTTAAGCTCCTCACGACTTTTGTAGAGTAAATTTTCTGTATCAAATACTGAAAAATTCTCCTCCCTCCACAAATTTGCTGTCTTTTTTCCTGTTGGGGGCCTAGTATGAAGTTTTCTCCATACTATGAGTATTGCTAAGAGAAGACTAAGGATTCAAGTCCAATGCCATGGTGAGAATGTTGATAGTTTCATTTTAGAGTAACTTAGGTAAGTATCAGATAAAATAATACAAGTAGCAGGAATGAGATACAGTATTGCTCTAGCATCTCAATTTCTGCCCATTACTATCTGGTAAATATTTCCAATGTGTTCATGTCATTCATGGAGATCAGAACACTTCTATATTTTCAACCTTTCTTCTTTCACAGGAATATACCCAAAGGTTTTCTAAAAACTCAAAAACTGTTTGTAGCTTCCATTTCATAGCCAAAATGTTAGAACTAACAAGTCTGGGTGACAAAAAACTATAAAGTTTTATAAAAAAAAATACATAATTTCTAGATTGGAAAAAGGTAGTCAGTTTTTAATTTGCATCAAACATTTATAACTTCACATGCACAAGCATATCTCTTAGTCTGCTGATTTGCAGAAGAATGAACATATTAATGAAGAGGTGTCACCTACAAGTGATATCCTGTTTTAGGAAAACCTGCATTAACCTCGCAGGTTAATCACTAAAGTATTTTTTTGTTTTATTTACATCACTCTTAGAGATTCTCTCTAAGAAGACCTAGAAAACAGGCAATTGCTGAAAAATGCAGGTAAATATTTTTTAAATTGACTATTTATTTTTGTTACAGTTGTGTTTTTAGGGTGATTGATGGTTACACCACCAGATAAAGCAA
Organism: Entomyzon cyanotis; assembly: GCA_024500445.1. Taxonomy (NCBI): domain Eukaryota; kingdom Metazoa; phylum Chordata; class Aves; order Passeriformes; family Meliphagidae; genus Entomyzon; species Entomyzon cyanotis. The sequence continues at coordinate 28,969,155 of JAKEPQ010001018.1, forward strand.
GGGGGGAGACATGCATTATCACTTGCTAAATTCAGACATTTCTATAAAAATGTTTGTGGAGTGATTTTTCAAGATGACAACAAAACGTGTCGTACAAATGTATGTACTTTTGGGAGGGACTGCAATCTTAAATGCTTAAATAAACCCAAGTCATATTTTCTTGGAAAGCAAACCTGGTTTTCTATTTTCCTCCATTATCTCTTGTACTACCAAATGATGTAGAAAACAGATAGTTCAAATTACCCCCTCTAGCAAGAGCAGATCAACCACCAGCACTAGGGTCATAATCTGGCAAGAATTACCTCAAATGCTCAATTTAATTCACACAAGCAGTCACCTTCAAACACAAGGCGGTTGATGCACCCAGAACCATCAGAAGGGCACTACAAGAGACCATTATGCTGTGTTACCCCATGGCAGCTGAAAGCACGATGTGGGCCAAATTTATCTGTATCGCATCAGCTGCTGCCACTCCTGCTGCCAGGGGAGACCAAACGCCTGCAAAATTTCTTCCTGCACTTTCCAATTCTTTCTCTTCCCTGCCACGGCTTTCATGTTCAGCAGCCTCCATCACAACTGCACCCTCCGCTCCAGCAGCCTGACAGGGCTGGCAAACAGGCTGCCTCCCCATCTGCTGCTACCACCCACCCACCTCGCTGCTGGCAGGCATGCTGGCCACAGGTGGGCTCTCTTCTCCCCACTCCTGTTCTGATGATAAGAAAGAGAACACAGCAGCAGTACCTAGAGCAAGCAAATGTCTCACTAGGGTGGCAGATGGGGTACACATTTTTCTATTCCAGGTACTTCATATCTTCAGGGCTTTCAGCCAAAATGAAGGATGAAAAGTGTCAAGCCTTTTCTTCTTTAAAAAGTGCTTTTTATGGAAGTGTTCATTATTAAATTTCTATTTTTAAAACAGTGTTTATCTCAATGTCCTCCTATAAGCTGAAAGCAAACAAGACAGTAATGGATCAGCTCCTCAGCTAATGGAAATTGGCACAACTTCCTCTCAGAAGATAAAACTCAATTTTAATTTTCCCTGGCAAAGGAGAAACCTCTTAGTAGTGCAGATTACAGCTTTACAGATTTTCTAGCTCAAGGTGAGATGACCTATGGACCTGATATCCCATACAAGAAGATGCTATGCTTCACTCAGACCATTCTAAAAGGATTATATCCTAAGCGGCCTCAGGAGGTGTCTGGACTCCAGCCTCCTACACAGAGATACTACCCACACACACGTGGCCTCACCTCATGAGCTGCAAATGCAGGGCAACCCTCTGACTTATTCCCCAGATTGTTTCTGTCTTTGGAACTCAATAATCTGGGTGAGGGAAAAGTATTTTTCAGTCTTCAGGAGACTCAACTCGTGAGTGTCCTGGGCAAAGAAAACCAGATATGGAGGCAGCAGCAATGCTATAGTTCCTGAAATGGCAAGAGGGCTGATGGAGCAGAGCATTTTCACATAATCCTACTGGACAATGCCACAGCAACAACGCCCAGTGTGATTAAGGGAAAACACTCTCAATGTCTACATGTCAATTCAATACAAAGGGACGTGAAACAAGAAAAATGATGTGGTAGCCATTACCTGTACCTTAAGAAAAAGAAAAAAAATATGTCAGTGATTGCCCACACAAAAGGCAGAGAAATCTACCTTGTTATTCTACCTATGATGTGAACAGAAACACTTTAAAAATGGCAACTTAATAATAATATCAGAAAATGAACAAGCTTTTTCATTGTCTTATATATGCAATTTCATACTAATACAAACATGAATTGACCTTTTGAATATTTTAAATTGTAGATTCTTTTTTCACTTTAAATGAGCATAATATTTTAAAAAAGAATAAAAAACAAATACAAAATGTGTAATAGTGCCATCAATTAACTTTTTCATAAGATTTAACAATATTGTGCTGTGATCAACTTACCTAGTCATTTATCCCTAGCACTGGAAAAAATATTTGTTCAAAAGGAAGAACGGGGAATCAGTCTATAAAGGCTTAAGACATTCCCACAGTCACATTGGTCTCACCATGGCAACACCACAGGATAGTTAGGACACAGCCACAGGGCTACTTGTCCCTCTGTCTTGTGCTTGAGCAAGACCCCTCTAGTGCTGGACATGCCTTTGGCTCTCCCATGCTTCTCCCATCGCAGCCTCCAGCATGCTTTGTATTTGCTGTTCAGAGCTAACAGGTCTTGCTGTGCTCAGCACTTACAGTTCTTCCCTCTGGCATCTCTTATCAGTGACAACCTTCTTGAAACCACAGTCATTGACTTTGGCAATAAGAAAAAAGCTCTTAGAGGAAGAGGGGTTTACAACAGTGCTACAACTGTAATTCTTACCTAAACACTTACAAGTACCTGAGACTAATTCAGTCAGCCCACATGACAAGTACCTAACTCCCAAGTTGTGTCTTCTGCCTGAATCTTGACAACTCCTTCCAGAACTGATATGTGTCACTTGAATCTCTGTGGTTTGGCCTTTACCTGTAAGCTATCTAAAAGAGTTTACACAAAAATAATTTGGCTTTGATATTTTTTTTTCCTGACTGTTTGGTGTTCTCCAAAGATTCCTCCAAAAATTTCAGTCATTCTATCAAAGTGATTGACATTGCTCTCACCCTGATTGACCTGTTTTATGGATATTTAGGATAACAGAGAGCCAATTGTGCCACAGGATTTTTTGGCAGTCTTTCACCCAAACAACCACAAGGTACTCCTGGGATATCTTTATGGATAAGGGAGCTCTTTGATATCCTGTCAACATCCATCCTCCCTGGGATCTATGGTGATTCTATTTCAATTGCTTTGTGATGTGCAAGACCTCCTTTGGACTTTCTCTGCAGAGAGCGTGGTTTGGGGAATGAGTTTCTGAGTTTTTAAAAGGTTTGGGATTTCAGAATTATTATCTTGTAAATACACCTAAATTAAGCATTTTCTATTCTTTGCCATTTCCTGGCTTAGAAGAGGTAAATCTTGATAAAGTCTACTTCTCAGAAGACAGAAGCAATATGGCAGATTTAGCACACAGAGAGGTACTTTTTGACCAGTTGGGAGTAAGTTTAGCTATAAAGGTTGAAACACTGTGAACTAGCTTGAAATTTTCAATTACTTTGATTTTCAAGTAGTAATCCTGGCTCAAGACACTTTCCAATCACAGTGACTTGGAAAATATGGTTTCTATTGCTGCTGTGATCTCAGTAGAGACCTGTGCTTCAGCTGGGAGGACAACCTGCAATAAAAAGTCTAACTTGAAAACCTCTTACAGACTGCATTCTTACAGCAATATTTTACATCCATAATTTGCATAACCATATTAAACTTTCTTCCTCTATATATGTTTACATAATGTAAACCTGTCACAGGCTATGCTGTTCAGACACTATAAATATTCTGAGGGAGCTCCTGTTTTCCACACACAGCTTGAGAATGACCGATGATGGCCCCAAAGGATTAGTCTCTGACAATAGCATAGAGGGATTATGGATTTGGAACCTTTCCTTCCAGCAGTTTACAAAAGCTTGAACTTTCTGAAGCTCACAGTGTAACACTATAATCTTTGCCAAATATCAAGCATGACTATGGTATAAATATACAACTAAACCAAATATACACAAAGGACACATCAACATAAAGCTCATGAAACATATGGCTAGGTAGACACAGCTATGAAAGTATCCTGGAGGCATAATATAGATCCACTGTGGGCCCTGCAGTTCTGTAGAACAGCACCATGGTTAGGAAATCAAAGTCTTGTTTGTCCCTAAATCTTGCTCTAAAATTATGCTAATGATGGCTAATCCTTGACTCTAATGAGCAATCAAACAAACTAAAGCACAGAATCCTGAAAAACATGTAGCACAAATCCTTGAGTAAATACACATTTCCAGGGAGACAATAATCTGTATCTTGGGGAAAAAGGAAAAGGAGCAGTAACAATTTGGATAAGGGTAAAGTATTTAACAGAAAGCTATTATTGTGGCTTTTGAACATATAAATAGATGTTTCCTTGTTTCAGCTTCCTAAACAAAATGCAAATGCTCTTTACATGCATTTGTCAGCTGCAGAGTGTAATTGGGTCCCAATTCACTAAATCACTCAAACCTTAACTAAATTTAGTTAAAGTAGTATTTTTATGCCTAAGGAATTTCCGCAAGTAATGTAAGCTGAATTGTAATTTCACACATTTTCTATGAAAGAAATGAGCAGTAAGAGAAGATAAAACTATACCAAAAAGGATGTACTCTCTCCTAGTGCTTAATAAGAATAACCTAAACCATTTGACAGCACAGGTAATAAATTCACAACAAATCCTCTCCTGACACATGCAACACTCAAAGAAGACAATCCCAACAATTTGTATTATTGCTCCAGTAATGAGACAATTTTCGGCTAAATAGAAAATGAGTCTGTATCTGCTATTTTAATGACACTTTACAGCATTGAATAATGATGGACCTGAACATCCTTTGGACAATTGAAAATTTCTTCATCTAAGACAAGGCACCTGACATTTGTGAGACAAGCAGTCACAACTTTGATTTTTGGATGTCAAATGAAAAATATATCACTGTGTTGTAATGTTAAATATCAATGCATTATTTACGGATGAAGGCTCCCAAAGGAGAAAACGGATTTCCTTTAGGCAATATATTCTCCACTTAAAGTGATACATGTAGGTACTGACTTAGAATACCTCAAATATGCTAAGTGTACAAAAGTCGTACATAAATGACAAAAATATGGGACAGTACCTGGACAGTTCCAGACTCAGAATTCCTTTAAAGAAAGAGACAATAAATTAAGGGCTCTGAATTTGATTGTGGCACAGAAAAACCCAGGAAAAAAGATGGATAGCGAGGATCCCCATATACTTCCACGGGATGTAGCTTGCTAAACTGCGCCCTTTGCTGCCACCACGTGGCCTTGCCACAAGACACTTTCTGATACAGATAAAGTTTCCTCCTTTCATTTATTTTTCAAATACAGCCTTCAACAAATAAGCCATGTTGCTTATCTGTTAAGTGTTACACAGCTCAAAACTACTCCTTAAATTCAAGAATCTAAATGACCTAAGGTAACAAACGCCCAAGTCCCTCACTTTTTAAAAAAGTATTCAATGGTACTTTGGGAACAGATACAGTCACCAGATATTCAGCTCTGACTACAATGATAGTGACCTAACCTACAGGGGATCAGTGCCCTACACTGTGAAGTACCTAAAAGGAAACATCACTAAAAAAACCAATAGTGACTTTCAATTTAAAAAGACACATTCCAATCTGTCACCAAATTTTTATTTTAAATAGTCACACTTTCACCCAGCAGACAGCTCTATAATATGCATTCAAACACCAGCAATTTCTTCATAGAAGTATGGAATCATTAATGTTGGAAAATACCTCCAAGATAATAAAATCCAACTGTTAACTTAGAACAAGTGTATTTACTACTAAACTATATCCCAAGGGCTACATGCCTTTTGAACACTTCCAGAGACAGCGATTCCACCACTCCCCTGGGCAGTCTGTTCCAATGCTCAACAATGTTTTCTGCAAAGTACTTTCTCCTAATATCCAATACACACCACCCTGGCACAATTTAAGGCCATTTCCTCTCATCCTGTCACTAGATGCCTGGGAGGAGAGATGGACCTCCACCTCACTACAGCCTCCTTTCAGGTTATTGTAGATGGTGAGAGCATCTCCCCTGAGCCTCATTTCTCCAGGCTAAACAACCCCAGCTCCCTCAGCCACTCCTCATTTGACTTGCTCTCTAGACTCTTCACCATCTTTCTTGCCCTTCTCTGGCCATGCTCCAGCACCTCACTGTCTATCCTGTAGTGAGGGGCCCAAAACTCAACACAATATTCACCTTTTTCTCTTCCGTGCAAACTGCCGACCCTAGCGCTACCCTCTTTTAAGGGATATATTCACGCATTTTAGGTTTGCTGCACCAAGGCACATGTGGAGTGTCTTTAAAAAATTGCTTTAAAAAAACACCCAAATTTTGGCAACTGTAAAATATATCTTTTTTAGATATGGTTATATAACAGAGCTTTAAATGACAGGTTTCTCAAGCCTTTAAAAGGATATTACTTTTGCTGTGATCATCCATGCTGGCATAATGCACGACATAAAACTTTCCTACTTGTGTGCCAGAAAGGGATTTTTATTGATGAGACCATTGATGACCTTGTAGGACATTGCAAGGAAAAAAACCAAAAAAGCAGAAAAAAATGTTTTTCACTTAGTCTTGTAGACAGTAAGGCTTTCATAGCCCTTGTATTGAAAGATGTGTAATCTGGGATGCCTGTGTTTCATAGGAGCCCACAAGCACAAAGGTCAGTTTCTCTCCACAAAGGCTGAAACCTTCATGCAGGCAAACTCTGACCTTCATCCTGGAAACCAGTCTCTCTGGTAACAGCCACTTCAGTAAGGCACTGCGGCAAAAGATGTAGACAGAGTTGTTCTTTTGCACGGAAGTACAAACCATGAAGCAAATAGCTTTCATAAGGATTACATTTACTCAGGAAAAACATAGTCTACTCCTTGAAATACTTTATTAAGGCAACATGGAGCAGTTTGCTTTGATGACGTTTGTTGCAGAAACTCTGTTTTCAAAAGTACTATACGTTGTTCTACCCCAACTTTTAGAAGACTAATCCAATGGCTCTGTTTTACTGATTATTTAAGTTATGTTGTTTGAGACTGAAACTGTTTATTTCATATGCTTTCTTGCTCTTCTCTCTTGGAAGGGAGAGCCAATGTCCATAACAAGCCCCCAGCCCACTTTGAAAAAAGATGTGCAATTCCTTGAGCACAGAATGGTAGGCTTCCCAAAAGAATCACAACAAATCCAGAGCTGGGGCATAAGCTCCAGGAAAGGAGAGGCTTCACCCCACAGAATGCAAGAGGGCACATTGTCTGACCAGCTATTTTAGTTCTAGGCTGCGCCTATTTCCATGGATGTGGATGCTGGTGGCCACACAATCTCTTCAGTGCAGCTAAAGGAAGCTTGTAACAGATACAGGGAGCAGGAATGTTGACAAGGACAAATGAAAACTGGTTTCCAGACATGAGTCAGGCTTTCAGAATTCTTAATGCTTTGTCTAACAGCTAGCTGGTTGTAGTTTATGGAGCATTAGAAATACCAAATACAAATCGTAACATAATACCAATAATAATATGACTATGCAAATAGGACAGCCAGAAACCTGCAATACTCCCACCTTCCTCAGCCTAATTATCCCACCTGTTATTGAGCACCTATTCATATTTACCACGTCATTACTGTGATCGTTTCATAAAGGAGTCGATGAGTCTGCTGCTTTACCTGCCTGGCTCCAATCAATACATTGTCTTCATGTCAAATCTCATGATTATCCCAGCTGGTCTGTGCTTATGTTCATTCAGTGACTGTCAGTCTGCCTCCTACTCACCTTTTCTTTATGTCACATTGTTTACAGGACTTTAAATAGTGCACATTTTTGTTGACATGCTAAAGACACGTAACACACCACACCACAGCCCATTAAAGAACACATCATCAGACTCTGTTGGAATGGCCCTGATATTCTGCCAGGAAAAAGTATTTTAATTATTTGCATTGTTCTTCAACTCATACATATTCGGATTTCTTCTTCCTTGCTGGGAAGTCTTCAGATGCTATCTTGCCTTTCATAAACAACATTAATGTGGTTTTTTTGTCCAATGAACTCATTTTGTATATATTAGATGACTAGTAATGTAGGTTTTCTCAGGAAAATCGACACATGAAAGTGGTGTTAATTTTGTTGTAAGAGGAGAAAGTAGGTCTTAAGACAGAAAATTAATATAAACAGGTCCATTTAAAATAAATTCATATTTATCATATAAAATCATCCCTTAGCCAAACACAATTTTGCTCTGTCAGAGAAATGGGAAAAAAATTAAAAATATTATAAACAAACTAGATCATCAAATATTATTGTATATAACCAAACCATTTAATGTCCATGAGCTTCCTCAAATTTAGATGTTTCAATTTCTTTTATATTTAACTCAGAACTTCCTCCCCAGGCACAAAAGAATGCTTAAACTTGTAAACTACTCAGCCCTAACTTCAAATCAAATTTGTTTAGCTATAATTTTAAATAAAATAAAAAAAAAGATACAATGTTCATTAGTATCGTGATTTAACTGTTGCTAAAATTAGTCTAGGACTCCTTTTTTATAACTAATACTTTTATTCTCCTGGCTAATTAACCAATTAAATTACTTTTCTACCTAAATTCAGAAAGCAGAGGAATAAAAAAATTTACAGCGAAATATATTCTAGAGCAAAAGAGATAAAAATAAACTCTGGAACCTACCTCATATTCCCTGCCATAATGAGGAACAGGTTATAAATGTGAGAAAATATGAAGAGGAAGAGGATGGTACTGAAGAACATTGTCATCCAAGACCCATGGTCCTCTCGAAACATTTTCAGACGGAGCAACTGACCTGTGGTACAAAAATTATGAGAAGATGTATTTTAGTCAGTCAGTAAATACATGTTTACATCATATTAAAACCAAAATAAAGTACTAAACTGTATTTCTTCCCATATCCAATTATTCCACTGTGTGTGAGGAGGGCAGATTTAGCACCATAAAGCCAAACTACCCTTCTGTAGTTCAGCACGAACAGATATTATTCCTACAAAATTACAAATTACTTGGAATCCAAAGGGGGAAAAAAAAAAAGAATGCAACAATAACTTAATAATAGCAGTATTTTTAATAGGTGACAAAAAAGACCAGAGGCCATTACAGTGCATTTCAAATGCTAGAAAAGGTTACTGATTCATACATAATTTTCCTTTTTCATGTCTTAAGATAGCTTTTCTTGTGCGAAGTGTTTAAGGTATGTCCACTGACAAGTATTTGCTTCCCCAATTTAATCTGGAAATCAAATTATGAGTCTGTGTAGAATCTTGTACTGTGTGTTTTTTTAGACCTAGTCACTTTAATCATTTGATGTGTGATCTACTTTATTCTGCAGAGAATACCTTTATTCAAAGAATAGTGATGTGTCTTGTCACTTGAAAAGAAGCTCTGCTTACTCTCACCACTGATAGGTGAAACTTTTATGACATTTTTGCTGCAAACATATTTTCCCTGGGCTAGCTTTCCTTCTCTGCCATCTCTTACTTTTAGAGAATTGTTTACAGTAGTGAAAACCTCACCACCACAAGGAATGGGAATTTGCTTTTGCAAGGCTGTGCAACAACAGAAGCCAAGAGAGGGTAAGGAAGACAACAGATAATTCAAGCAGTAAGGTGAAGGACAGCATCTAACTAGGAGATAGTGCAGTCAGGTGCTAGAAGATGTTGAAATAGAGAGAACACAAGTAATATGAGGAGCTTGACAGGAAGTATCAAGAGAAGTGATAGAGCAGACTGAGATGTGAAATGATCTGGGATGGAAGCAACTTCTGTGAGCTGCTTGCTGAACTGCAAAGTTCACTTTTGGCATTGATTAGGGCTGGACACATGATAAAAAATTTGAAGTGCTCATTCAGGCAATTAGACAGGAAGATCCCAGGACTGGTGTGTACTGCTGAAGATGGAGATGCAGGTTTGGGCAAGGAAGACTTCAGAAGGAAGAGGACCTGGAGCAGACATGGGCTATGGGCTGAAGAGGTAGGATGTGAGCTCTGGATTAAGCAGAGCTGGAGGATGAGAGTTCTCTGACAAAGCTAAGATTCTGGAATTATGTGGGAACTGTGAGGCAGGAGAAGTGAACAGCAGGTGTAGGGGGCTGAATGAAGCTCTGCAATGGGACAAGAGAAACATAGGTGCACAGACCAGTGCAGCAGTAGGGCAGCAACAAGGATTCTGGCAGTGAAGAAAAGTGAAGAAAGGGAAAGTGCAAACACACATATACGTGCCCCAAGCCCCTGCACTCTTCTACTCTTTTGCTGCTGGAAACAATGGCAGCCCCAGGCCTAGCTAGACTGAGGATGTCCAATAAATCTGTTCTTTCCTAAGGAACAAGCAGAGGCTGCTATGGCAATAGCATATTATCCTGAGTTACTGAGAGGAGGGGCTTAATGGTAAAAGATATTTCCCTTGCAATTTGATACCTGCTTTCTGAACAGCTGCCATTGCATATGGAATATTACTGACACCCTGGATTATAAACAGTACTCGCAAAACAGAGTTGTGATTTCAGGAGGTCCAGATTAATGGAGAGAAAAAACACAGCCTGGAATCTAGACTTCTGTAAAACAGATAATTCCAACTTTTCTAAAACAGGTAAGAAAAAGATTTAATAAGTATTTATTGCACCTGTACTTTCCAAAGCAATGTTTTTTCCCGTTTTAGTTATTACACACTGATTAATATCTACAAATACGCACACATTTCATATTATTAAAAGAAATTTCTCATAAATACCATCTTCAGTAGGCAAATTCTTCAACTTTCCTTCTACTGTAGCTTATGTTTGCCATATAGGACTTCATTCAGTCTCAAGCAGGTTCATCAACATAACTTTTTAATGAAAGAAGTAGTACCTTAATCAAAATACTGATATATAAAGAAGAAAGGAATTGGATATTAGCACAATCTTCTTATCTAACTGCATACAAATATTACAGATATTACTTATTGTTACCACCATACCAGTATGTATAACATGCTAAATGCAGTTGAACTAGAATATATTAAATGATCCACCCAACACTCACACTGCTTGATATATCCTTTCATATCAATTCAGTTGAAATAAAAATGGAATGCATCAGATTATTACCTAACAGGTAAGTTGTTAAAGTAAAAATTGAAAATAATGCTTGTTATTTTTATAACAAAACGTAGGACCCTTTATAATGCTTTTTTTGATAAAATGAGCTAAGAGATTACACTTTGAAAGGACACATAACAGAAATTTTATGGGATGTGAATGGTCAGAAATTTGGAAAACCTATCTGGTGACTGGAGTAAATTTGTACTAGATTAAAATACAATTCCAAACAGCCAAACAAAATTCTCAAGGTAATTCCAGAAAAATAAAATAGTTCATATAAAATTAGGGCTTTTACTATAAAGAATAGCAAAAAAAAAAAGTAGCAAGAGGCGAAGAGAGTAGTTAAGGAATAATATTACACAAAATAAACTTTTAAATTATCTTTTTTTTTAACTTCAGGAAAAATTAGTTGCTTATTATGACCTTGTTAAAAATGTAAAATAAACCGCAACAGGTATGACAGAGAAGAACACAGTTCCTAGGATATATTTACACATACAAAATCATATACTTAAAAAACCCCAAATAAATATGCTACCCCAAATAAATATGCTAAGCCTAATGGACCTTTGCAAATACAAGTTAAATGCCATATGAATGACTGCCAGTGATAAACTATGAATTAACTATGTACAAAAATCAAGATTCTCTTATCACATTTCCTAGCTCCACCAGAAGTTTCCTCAAAATGTGATTTTTTTACTGAAAACAGGTTTTTTTATCTGCTCCAAGGCTTTAGAGAGTACATCAACAGTACTAGGGGGACACAAGGTAGTAGAGATTTCAGGATTTAGGGTTTGGCAACAAACCAGGGAGTAAATCAGCTGATCAGCTTCTCTTTCTATAACAGCATGCAGATGCAGAGAGTGATGATGAGAGAAAGCTTGTAGATACTATTGGAGTCACAGATCTAAACCACATTTTTTTCCACTCCAAGAGAAGAGACAACTCAATAAGCAGATAAAAAATATTGAGTCACACAGGTCACCTTTTTAAAAAGTAAAGCTTTCCTAGGATCTTTAGATCCACAGCCCATAAAATGGTTGCATTCATTAAACTGCAGAAGCAGAAACAAGAGAAACATTCAATTCTTACCCACGAATTTAGCATGCTTTCTTGTCTTAATTATGAGTGATTGAAACCATAAGCTTCAACCCTTTCCTGGGCATATTTGTAATATTCTAATGCCAAGCTCTTCATTGAGTCAGATATATTCCTTTAATTCTGGATGCCCCATCAAGGGATTGCTCTTTCTGCCCACCTAGTGTTCAAGGTCATCTCCATCAATGGCTGAAACTGTTCAACTGAAAAATTAACCTCAATAAATGGGAAGTATTTTTAACCTTGAAAACCAATTCTACTTTTAGCAAAGTTTAGCAAGTCTCATTTTAGTCGGTGCCAACAACATATGCACAATGTAATGCCATGGTACTCTTGCTCACTCCACCCCACTACAATATGCATACTTGTGTTGGCTGGCTTTGTTTAAGAATACATGGACCTAGCAGTGAATGTTCAGAAAAAGAAAGTTTTCTTAAACTACAGATGCAAAATTTTGGATTTGAACTGTGAAAATAACCTAGCCATATCCTGTAGCTCGAATTACTCTGTTGGTGCTAAGACAGGAAACAGAAAACTTGCTTTTTTCTGATATAAAAAAATGTCACTTCTGAAAATTATTATAGCACTTATCTTCTGGACATCAGGGTAGCTCCAACAGCCTCAGCATAGAGCAGGGCATGCTGCCTGTCTTCCCACATGGAGTCAGAATGGATCCTTGATTGTATAAGGCTTTAAATTCTCCTGATAGAAGACCAGGGCATCCTGGCATAGCACCAAGCTAGGGGTCAAACCCGCTGTGTTCTCCTCTTGCTTATTAAGTTACCTCAGGAAAGGTTCTGTTTATCTCTGCACCTGTTCTCCTGTGTGCACCCTGTAAGTCACTCACTTCAATTGCAAAGCACAAAGTTTCAAGAATCTAGTCTTATTAATGGTCTCTATGCTCTACTACAATACAAAGAATTAACAGGAGACAGCAAAAATATTTTACAAAATTCAGATGGGAATCCCAAGGTATACATGTGGGAAATGCCTACACAAACAGACATATTTTCTAATGACTCTCTGAGCTCCAAATGCACCTTACACAGCTGGACAGCTCCATCCCCTCCAGCTACATAGCTAACTTCATACAGCTCAGCCCTGAGTGCAGCCCAGTAAACTGAAGGTGATGAAGGGGATAGGGGATTTTATTTCATTCAAGTCTGTAACTGTCCTAACACAGTTATAAGACTGCACAGCCAGACTTTATCCAGCCAACTTTGAGCAAAGCAGAGCAGGTGGCACACCTGTTTGCCTCCCTCCATTCAGACCTACCTATAATCCTTGTCCAGAAGCTTAGTGAGATCAGGAACCTGGCATTACAATTCCCTCATGCAGCTATGGCCATACTGTTTGTAGCTATTTTGAGATTTATTTACACTGCCAACACAACTTGAAATCAAGTGTCTGGTACCTTCATTTGTGAGTACTGAGAAGGAAGGAAGAGAGGTAGAAAATGCCATTTAATTCCAAGAACACGTGAACTCTAGCCAAAAGGATTTTAGGAAAATATAAATTTCCTATATGCGTTCAAACCACTTTTAATTGAACATACCACTGGCAAACGTTACTTAACTATGTTTCACATATCAAAGAATTTACAGGGATATCTTACAAAGTTCAGCCAAAGAAAAAAATTATACCGTTTGTGTAATTTTTTATATTCACAAAACCTATGGAGAAGGGAAAGCATAGCTACCCTAGGTTAAAGTCCAGTGCTTCAGTACTTAAAAAAATACATTTATATGAGCAAACACTCCCCACCTGTGAAACACACTGTGAGTAGAACAGATGGTTTTATATCTAAATTCATTTCCTGGAAAATCATTTGACTGCCTTTGTTGCTGAGCTTCTAGAGAAACAACTTTCCTTCCTAATTTTGTTGAGTACAGTTTGAAACAGCTTTTTGTCAGGTAACTGAGTGGACTATAAATTTGCAAAGCACAATAATGTAGTCTTTATTTAGCAGGCCTTCACTGCAGCTCCTGTTTGGTATATTTTGACCAGTGTATGTGAACATACCTTTGGAAAAGTCTTACTGTACATGAAAGCAAAACATTACGTTAAAAAAAATGCTATTACCAACTGAATGGTTGAAGAGGTTTCAAAATTTTCAGTGAATCAATAACATTCTCAAAAGGTCCATTCTTCCATTCAAAGTGTGGCCTGTAGTGATGAAAATTTTTCTGTCATCCTAGCAAGCACTGTAGTGGACTCTGCTCTATAAATGGCTGTTTGGATGACCCTCACACAAAGCTTCTACTTGGACAGACCTCACAGTTTGGTATCTACAGCATCATTTGACAATTTTCTAGAAACACAACAAACTGCTATTAGTGACAGCTCATTCTGACAGAATATTCCAGCCTTTGGTTTTACTAGGAGCAAAAAAATAATTGGAATTAGGGATAAGACTTTACAAGCATTAAAAACTTGCTTTGAAAAATACAGTGCAGATCTATATTCCACATATTCCATAATGGGAATTGATACAAAGTAGGCCTTAAAGAGTTGGACAAAAAGAATATTCTCTAATCCTACCACAAGAGCAATCTTTTAATCCTGGGACAAATAAAGAAAAAGGTCCAAAAAAAAGCATTTTGTCTAGCACTTTAGATGACAAAGTTTCTGTGGCCTTCACTAAAAAGCAGAATTTCATCCTGATTTGTTTTGCTGCTGTTTTCTTTATCTCAGTCACAGCTCACTGCACAGCTGCCCACATTAAACTTGCCTCTAGGCCCCATATAGATGCTCAAGGCAATCAAAGCAATGATGGAATGAGCATGGGCAATTACTGTCCTTCTGTCACCTCCTCTGCTTTTTCCAAAGATAGATACAGACACATTAGTGGCCAAGGGACACTGTTCACACTTGAGGGTGCATGCTTTTTTCTCTCATCCATTGTACACTACAGTAAATAGAAGAGAGGAAAGTATATAAAGCTTTACATGTAAGTCCTACTTGAACTTTACGTTTTATTCAGATAGAGGGGTTGTACATTATACTATATTCTGAATGCTTCTGCCAGTGCAAACACACTGACTTTATTATAAAATTTTTTAATTTTAAATTCAATGTATCTAATTCAATTTTTTATTTTAAAGGTTATTGGTCTCTCTTTTCCCTTCAGGCATACTCCATGGGCAGACGATGAATGATACATGCATTATTTTCATTTGCAACAGAAATCCTAAGCTGGAGTGGTACTGTTATTTGTTGATTCTGGTTTGCCTTCTCACTTTATTAACAGGATTTCTAGGCAATATACTTGCACTACGATATTATGTTTACTGCATGAAGACATGGACCACCAATACCATATTTCTTTTTAATTTGGCACTGTGTGACTTTACTTGGACTCTCATGGCACCTTTTTCAGTATATTATAATATCCAGAAGGAAGCTGTCTATTTTAGTCAAGAGTTCTATCAGATCATACGACTATTTTTTAGTATTAATATCTATGGAAGTGTGTATTTCCTGACACTGATCAGTTTTGACAGATACATAGGTGCTGTTCATCCAATCACTTCATTAACATGGTGGGACAAAGAGAAGGCTGTGTATTGTACCATCGGGGTATGGATCTTCGTAGTGATTGCATCGACACCTGAGATCTACTACACAGTTGCAGCTCAAAGACAGCATGACATCATAAATTACCTGGATAGCACAGAACAACCTTCACAATTTGCAGTGCCATTCACACTCTCCAAAATTGTATTGAGGTTCCTCATTCCAGCCACAGTCATCTTTACATGCTATATGTTGACTCTCAAAGCATTACTACAACTCAGTAAACGTCAGCAAAGAAGGAACAGACTTGTAAGGCCTCTGTTACTGATTTCAGCTGCTATGATTGTATTTGCTGTTTCTTTCATACCTTACCATGTTATGATGATGGTGATACTAATGTACAGAATTAATTGTCAACCACCCTGTGGAAATATAAACACATTAACTGCCATTTACAAAGTTACAGAGATCATCTGCAGCATCAACAGTTGCCTTGACCCAATTATTTTTACAATAGCAAATAAGACATTCTATCAAAGAATTAAAAGTATAAAATGTCATCCCAAATGCCAGTACTGCTGTTGCCTTGCAGGAAGGGCAAGGGACATCACTCTGTCCCTGAGAACAATGACTTAAACGCAAGTCTAGAAAGACTTGCATCTCCAACCGCTCATTTGGCTTTGTGTCATCAGACCCATTTAATATTTGGTCTCCCATATTGTACAGACATCTCTTGAATAAGCAAGAATACACAGAAATGCAGAGTAAAACTTAACATGAAAAGAAACACTAGCAACTCACTCCAAGCTTTACAGAATTGGCATTTTAAATATTACTGTCATACCCTAATTTATTGTGAAATAATACTTCTATCTGTATGTATATGCAACATGGAATAAAAAATGATGAAAAGTTCTAAGTCACTCTTTTATTTCTGGGCCAGAACAACACAGCAAGATTAAGAGCAGACAGTGTTGAGGAGCCTCCTTATAGTTTCTCTTAATTATTTCTTCATCTGTTTGAAAGTGCTGCAGTGATTGTGATTGTGCAATTAATAACTGTCAGAATGCTTACAGCTGAACTCCTCGAGCATTTGCAGAGAGGCTTTCTACAAGTACTTCATTTTAATGCTGCTTGCACTAGAGTTCCACTGACAGTAGAACCTCATTAACCCAGGAAAATGGAGCACATTTCCAAAAACAAACAAACAAAAAATAAATAGTAAGATAAAATCCCTGAGGATAGTCAGAGCCACAGTGAATCTGCTCATGAAATAAACAAGCATGGATTAGAGAGCTTTGCTAAGTCTTCTTCCAGGCAGCAGGGGTTCCCCCAAAGCCCAGGCAATTTCAGCTGTTTGTTATTAGTATTCTGCTTCAGGGGAGCCCATGTTCTGCCAGGAACTCTGAGCTCCTCAACAGGAAAAGTGTGCACTGGAAAAGCTCTGAAATACAAAGGTGGCTGAGCTGCAAGAAGGTTAAGAGACGCCACTACACAAATGTGCTTTTTCTCCTGTTCCTTTGGGGTCTTAGCATCACCGTCCAAGATAATTAGACTACAATGCATTTTAATCATTCAACCAGCACAACAGTCATCAGAACATCCACCTTCAAGACTCATTAAATATGAGTTCATCACATTGTATGGGCAAAATAATCATGTTCCAATAATCAGCCACCTGCTGACTTGTTTTCTTGCCAAGTTCCACACATTACTTTGTTAATTGTAAGAACCCATGTATCTGTGAGCACATTAACTTTACTTTCAGAAGTTACTGATGATGAAGTAGATTTTAATGTACTTTGTACAGTGTCTTAATTCTTTAATTTCCACAGTTTAAATATCATTTTCTCCTTGCATGTATTAGAAAATAATTCTATTCTACATGGGTATTGAACCTCTCTTGTTCTATGTTTCAATTGTATTGACTAAATACATATGTATAAAATCTAGAACAACTTCTTTTTAATTGTCTGTAACTGTGACATGAAAAGCACCCGGTCCTGATAATCTGAAACACTTTACAAGTGTTGGGACATACTAGCACACACAGAGACTCCCACAGAAAAAACTGCATGCCTATATGTGCTCACCTCATTCTAAGTGCTGCTTCTTTCCTTTGATATTTCTTAATATTTCAATTTTTCTAATTTTAAAAGATTCTTTTTTAAATTAATTGTCTATTGGAAACACAAGAAGGTTATTAATATTGCATTGACTTCCTTAAGAAAGAGAGCATTTTAACTCATGAATGGGCACCCATGGACAATTAACTACTATAGTACATGTACATCTCAGACTAACACAGAAACAAAGGCAATGCATTTACTGACAAAGGTGATCTCAGCATGAAAAGAATAGAAAAGGAGAGATCAGTGTGAAGCTCTAGGCTAAATGATTTTATTGCTCCCATCAGATTGCACCCAAGCTTATAAATAGTAAGCTATTTCCAAAATCGAACACTTGCTACTTTTATCTTTACATCTGTCTTTAAAGGCAGAGATACTCTGGGAAGCAGGAATTCTCAGCTTTTACCCACCTTTTATTAGGCAAGCTCTTTCAGGAGAGAAAACAGTAGCTTAGACCAGAAATTTGTCTAAATTTCTTGAGATTTTTAATAGAAAAAGAGCTGTTTTTCAGTTCAGAGAGATAATTTTATTGTCACTGGGTAATCTCTACTATACAGAAGTTAATGTTACATATTAAGCAAGTGTCATTAGAAGGATTTGTTGTTAAAGAGGAAAGAAACACTCAACTCCAAAAAACATTATCAAACTTGCTTCCTGAATTTGGAAAAAAATTGGATTTGTTTCCTCTTAGAAGTGCTGCCTGTACAAAACATATGAGTAAAGACTGTGCTCAAAAGTACCCAGAGCTGGAAAGAGTAAAATTAAAAATTTTAATTAAAATTTGGATTGAAATTTAATTGAAATTTGGGTTATCCAGTGAGCTGAAGACAAATGCAATGGTTACAGAGCTTCACAAAAAACCATTCCACAACTCATATCCAAAGCCTTTTACCACCACCATAAATGCATATTGCACAGATTGTCAAGCAAAGTCTAGCATTTCTCTGCCTGCACTTCATAGTGTAAAAATAAAAACTAAGGCAACAGCAAGGAAATGCTTTAAAATCGATCTGAGTCTGACACAAGAAACAAAACAAGACTATGCAGAACTTTTATTCTGGACAGGTAATTAGAACATAAAACGCATTTAACTAAATAAGGATGACATTTGTATTTTCAGTGTGACTGAACTATGCAGTATACTCAAATAGAAAGATGCAAAATGAGATGCTTTTTGCTCTTCTGTCAGCATCACCCTACGAAAGAGCTGCGTGGTCCAGGACACACAGGATGAAGTTATGCCAGTGACTGTCATCATGGGCCTGAGAGTATCAGGGAGCACTTACTGTGCTGTGCCAGTGTCCAGGGAAGGACTGGGGAAGCAAACAGGCAGGGATCTGTTCTTGCAGGAGTTAATCCAGACCTCAGTCAACTCAGAAGATAAAAATTACAATGAAATAGTATATATCCAACCTGGTTTTCCTCTATGACAGGGTCACCTGTTTGGTGGATAAGGGAAATACTGTGGATGTTGTCTCCGTGGACTTTAGTAAAGCCTTTGACACTGCTTCCCATAACATTACCCTGGAAAAACTGGCTGTCATGACTTGGGCTGGTGCCCAGCTTGCTGGGTAAAAAACTGTCTGGATGGGCAGGCCCAAAGAGTGGTGGTGCATGGAGTTACATCCAGCTGGCAGCTTGTCACCAGTGGTGCTCCCCAGGGCTCAGGGCTGGGGCCAGTCCTGTTTAATGTCTTCACTGGTGATCTGGACAAGGGGAGTAAGTGCACCCTAAGTCAGTTTGCAGATGACACCAAGCTGGGTGGGAGCGTTGATCTGCTGGAGAGTAAGAAAGTCCTGCAGAGAGATCAGGACAGGCTGGATCAGTAGGCCAAGGCCAGTTGAGTAAGACTCAACAAGGCAAAGTGCTTGGTCCTGCATTTCAACCCCCTGTCACAACAACCCCATGCTACAGACTGGTGGCAGAGTGGCTGGCAAGCTGCTCACAGGAAAAGGAGCTGGGAGTGCTGGTTGACAGTGGCTGACCATGAACCAGCTGTGCCCAGGTGGCCAAGAAGGCCAATGGCATCCTGGCCTGCATCAGCAATAGTGTGGCTAACAGGATCAGGGCAGTGATTGTCCCTCTGTACTCAGCACTGGTGAAACCACACCTCAAATCCTGTGTCCAGTTCTGGGCTCCTCAGTACAAGAAGGACATTCAGGTGCTGGAGACTGTCCAGAGAAAAGAGTTGGTGTCACTGGAGTTGATGAAGGGTCTGGAGCACAAGTCTTATGAGGACCAACTGAGGGAGCTGGGGGTGTTTATCCTGGAGAAAATGGGGCTAAGGGGAGACCTTATCACTCTACAATTCCCTAACAGGTTGTAGCAAAGTCAGGGTCAGCCTCTTCTCCCAGGTAACACGTGACAGTGTAAAAGGAAATGGCCCAAAGTTGCACCAGGCAAGGTTTAGATTGCATATTAGGAAAAACTTACTCACCAAAATGTTGTTGAGCACTGGAACAGGCTGCCCAGGGAAGCAGCTGAGTCATCATTCCCAAAGGTATTTAAAAGACATGTAGATGTGGCACCGAAGGACATAATTTTATGGTGGACTTGGCAGTGCTAGCATAATAGTTGAACTTGATGATCTTAAAAGTCTTTCCCAAACTAGATAATTCTATGTCTTTATCATTACTTCATTTGATTTCTGTTGTGTATCCTCTGATCCTCCCTGCCTTTTTCAAGTATATGAGCAAGAGATAGAGGCAGCATGTCCCCAGCAACCACTTTGTTGGTAACAAGCAGAAGCAAGCTGGAGACTCCTCCAGTTCACTTCTGTAGGGCTGAGTAAGGTGGTATCCAACTCCTCAGTTCACTGTTCTGGGCTCACCTGCACAGATATTAATACAATCCATTTTTCTGCATTGCTCCTTTTTGTGTCCTGCTTACAGAAAAATATCGAATAAATTGTGTTATACAAGCAAGTCCTTGCCTGCATGTCTGTTTTCCTCCATTTTCTGTGTCCATACAATTCTACAAAGCTCATTAATTATCTTTCAATAAAACCATCTATAGCAGAGCTCACACACATAAGGGCAAAAGGGGAAGAAAAAGAGAAGAAACAACCTCATGCTCCTAAAGAGATTAATCTCAACCAACCCTGAATAATAAAGAACAGAAGGGAAAAAAGTAGATGACGGCATTGCTACAAAACACATCCGTGCAATGATGCCTCTATTGTCTGTTCTCCCAGCCTGGACACCTCACACAACATGCCTTTGTCCTGGGCTGAGTCTAAAAGCACTGCATAATCTTTCAAAAAACATCTTCAGGACACAATACTCTCAAAAAATCCTTCCCTCTGTTACCCTCAGCTATTCCTGTTTCTCCTAATACTCAGCTGTGAATGTACTCTAATAGCTGACAAGGATTCTAGACATTTGTTTTCTTGTTTATAAATTATTATATAATCAATTAAACACACTATTTAAAGCATTTTTATTCAACTAGGCTGATCTAATGCTAATGTTGTCCTGATTGAAATCAAAGGTTTTCTTCAAAATAAGAGTTAAAAGGCACAAGACGTGTTCATATTTACTTGGTCATATTTTTCCTTTGAAATAAAATGTTTTATTATAAACATAATAAAAATCCTAAAATGTTTTATTATAATATTACCCAGATAGAATGACATAAACAAATAAAATTAAATGTTTATTCCATTTTGCGACAATAAGTGAACAATAAACTAACCAGCTATGAGCCAAAGTCAACATCTTCTACTATGACAAGTAAGTTGGCATATTGGTTTCTCACAGATCTTTGTTTGGATTAAATCTGAGGTCACAGTATCCAGTTAAATACCTAACTATTATGAGTTTCAACACATTATTGTATATTGTAATAATGTATTAGCCTACAAAACCGATTGCAAGGTCTAGGGACCTTTTGTATACCTTATCTAGATATTCTGATATCTTCACAATACATTTAATGAACACAAGATAGACCACGGCCTGAAAGATTTGACCTTTTATGTACCTGATCAGCAGTTGTCAGAGAAACAGCTTTCTCATTTACTATTGTAAATTCAGCATTGTTTTGTAAGCAAAAATCATTAAACTAAATGTCTCTAAGTTGAAGAAAGAAATTTTGCTACAAATTTCCCAAAGTTGCTAAGGAAAGCAATCTTTATATTCTCTATTTGTCTTTATGATACTTTCATCTCACAGAGAAACTACCTGAAATGTTTACTGATTAAGACAGGAGCTTACTTTTTCTAAATAAAAATGCTCAGATGTTCCTAAAAGTTTGGCTTTCTCTTCGATATACATAAATGAATGTGTTCTGATATCAAAGGTTTTCTTTGCCATGACTCAGAATCATCTCACTTGGTAAAAATCTGTAACAAACAATACCACAATGCTATTAAAATACTACACCATTGTACATTGCTTTCCTCTGTGGAAGTCAAATCTCTTTAAGCAGAAGAAAAAATATGCTTAGACTGATTCTACAGCTGGAGGAACCACAGCAGAGGCAGGTGATATGACTAAGTCCACCATCTGCCCTGTAAAGAAATGCAGCTTCTCTGCTCCTGCTTTAGAGAAACATCCAAGACTCTGAGCGGCCAAATCTTCCTATGCTCTGCCTGGAGCCTGCAATCAGAGATGATGGGATGTGCTGGCCTCATGCAGGGACCTATCAAATCTACAGCCCTCCCAAGCTGTCTTTTCAGGACTTCTCCCAACTTGGCACTTACCAGCTTGGTCCCCTCCACTTCACATGACTCAGCATAGATGGGGCTTCCTCCAGCTGGGAAAGGTGAACCTTAATCAGGGAGCACTGCAGTTCTCAGCTTTTGCAGTCTAAGGTGAAATGCAGCCTAATGTCACAAAAGGCAATAGTCAAGGTCTCAGCTACTGACCCAGCTAGAAAACTGATGTCCTCACACAGAACACTGTGTGCTAAGACAATAGCAACCTAGGATCTCTGGTTTCCTACCAGTTCA
Source organism: Entomyzon cyanotis (assembly GCA_024500445.1). Lineage (NCBI taxonomy): Eukaryota > Metazoa > Chordata > Aves > Passeriformes > Meliphagidae > Entomyzon > Entomyzon cyanotis. The sequence continues at coordinate 28,991,638 of JAKEPQ010001018.1, forward strand.
GCCAACACTGGTCAGAAGACTGATGTCTGTAGCCAGATGTCTTTCCACTGGGCTTCTTGTGCAGCCTGTCTTACCTGATTTTGCTGGTCTCAAGGACCTGATCTGAACTAGAGACAGGAGGTGAGTGCATACAGGTGAAATGCATAGCACTCTGCCTTCCTCAGAGAAACAAATGCCATTTTAGAAATGCCACATAGCCTTTAAAGACTGTTTGCTATTTCTCAAAGCAGAAAGAATAGAATTGTTCAAAAGAACACACATTCATCTTTTAATACCAAAACAAGAACAGGAGGATGGACTTTTGCTGCTGCAAGGAAGGAGCTGACATTTGCTTTTCTTAATGGTTTACCCAAAGGCAACCAAGAGCAGGGTGGTGATGGTCAGTGCCATCTGCCAGCATATCAAATATTGCAGGGGGGTTCCTGAAGGCACCACATCTCTGCTTTACATTAATGTCACTATTACCTAGAAGCAATACTTCAGGCTTCTGATTTGCAAGATTTGTAAAATGCAGATACTGTGGGAAGACTTAAAGCTATGCCAGAATTAGTGTGTAGGCAGGCTTAATTCTGAATTTTTCTGCATCTCTCAATTTACATTATAGTGATTTAGCATATAATTTTAATTTTAGACTTTACTATTGCTGATGTTATTATTTCAGGTTTAGACAATCATGCTGATGCAGATAAAAGGAAACTTGTAAAAATAGATATTGATTTCCTGTAATGTTTTAGAACATTTTTTAGTGTGGAAGTAACTGAAAACCCTGCGTTAGCAACAGAAAATGCTAACGCATTTGTCCCTGAGGTGAAGATTTTTTAATTCTACGTGACTCTGTCCCAGGTTACAAAATTAATATGAAAAAATAATTCTCTCTTTAAATGGCTTTAAATGCATAATGAAAGCAAAGTCGGTTAAAGGGCACGGAAGTATTAACTATGTTTTTGCACTCTTTATTCTTTTAGAAATTTTAGCATTTTTAAGAAACCTGGGGGTTTTTTAACTGCCAGACCTATAAAAGTAATTTCACAATCCTCCTTTTTTTTAATTTTAGAGCTACAATATTTTATCACCATATATGTCATGCCTCCAGAAACTACATTTTTCCTTCTTTGAATTCTTTGGAATCCAAACTTCATAGCAGATAAAAGAAACATAGCAGTACTTACAGCCTGTATAATGCTGATGCTGAACTCTGAAGGGCAGTGCTAAAACCTCTGTCCTTCAATACCAGTTTATGATAGTCTGCAACAACTTGTCAAAATAATCAGGTTTTTTTCTGTACTGTTTGTTCTTTTCTCCTGAAGCCAATTTACAAGCTTAGTTTTAATAGTAAATAGAATTGCTTACAATGTATCTACTACACAGCCCTTTAAAATAAGTATTTATAAATATTTTGGAGTCAGAAAACAAAGCAGATTAAGCACGAGGTTTACTTTTTGTCTTCAATAAATATTTGCAACTCTGCTGTCTCTTATGGAGACTGTGACTATTTCTCACAGTGGACAAACAAGGACCCCAGGGGTTACTGAGCATATCCGTGTTTCCAGTGCAAGGTACAAGTGGAGAATTGGTTTTGTGGGACAGAGAGGAAACACATTCCAGTGACAAAAAAAGACACTCTTTAGCCCACAGTGGAGTACAGGGGTGTACATGTCAACCTGAGCCTTTCTAGACTTAGTGAAAACTGTTGTTTCATAAGCTCTATACTTCTCAACTGGCATCTGTATATGCATTCAGATCAACACTTGTCTGAACACCAAAAAGGGATAAAACCAGTTAATGCAGTCCTCTGTCAGAACTAGTATGTGCTGCAAGCTGCATAGATACTACACAGGAAAGCTGATTATTACTCTGCCAGACTGGAACCAGTCTTAAGGTTAGGCAGTTGTACTTCTAATAAGTTACTGTGCAGCACTTGCAATATTTTGCAGAATATTGTTGCTGCAGTTACAGAAGTGGCTGACAACCTCAAAACTCCATTACTTTTGCTGCAAGTTCCTAGTTGTCTTACCACCCCTTTGCCCTCCTAGCACGGGATGGAGAATGCCAAATTACTAGCTATTTCAACAAACCTATTTTATAACGGCACCACCAAAGCAAATGATACAAAATTAGCTTTCATGGGTTAAAATGTTTGGAAGACTTATTTAATCTTTGGGCTGAAGTTTCCAAATGCTGACAAATTTCTTCAGAAAAAAAAAGGTGAAGTTCCCTACTTTGATAACTCAGGAATATGCTTATAGTGTTTATAGAGTCAGAAAGTGAATAGTTATGTCTTGTTTTAATCACCTGAAAATCTGAATATTTGTACTTGACATTTTTTCACACAATTGCAAAATTCAGAGAAATGTCATGAAAATCTAAGTATGAATTTGTTTCATACAGTTAGCTTCCACTAATGCACAAATATCCTGCAATGACATAGTATTAAGCATTGCTTATTAATTTACCTTTCTAGAAATAGTACATCATTCATTTGTATTAAGTACACTATACAATCGTGCCCAAAAAGGATTATCTAGTACATACAAATTGAAAGAGACCGCAGACTAGACTAAACCCATCACAGCCACTATATTTAGTAGTAACTTAGGAAAAATTTAATTTTAAATAATTTGATACTATGATATTTGCAAAAGTAAGCAGAACAAATACTATATTGCAAAATATATATTTACTAGAAATACTCTGGATGGAGAAACTTTGCTAATAATCAGTGAAACTGAACATTTCTGTGGCATATTTCCTTTGGAGCTGGTGTATAATGAATATAAATTTTCATTACTAAGAAAGCCAAAGGGTGGGTAGGTTACAAGTAGAACATACAAAAATACTATTTCCCAGTAACTGTATAAAAAGCTAATAAACTAGTTGGCCAGCAGGGAGGAGGGGAGGAGCAGGAAATACTGTAATTGAAAAATGTTTTTTCTACTCCATGCTTTCTCTACTCAGGCTTGGTTTTTTCCCCTTTGTTTTTAAATGAATTATCATTTTAATCATAAAAATAGTGTAAAGAAATATGCATTGCTACTCTTTATCTATCGTATTTACCGCTCCTTATTTTAGAGAACTGTTTAACTAGCTGCCATGTTCACTCGAGACCACTAGAAGGTGCTCCTCTGTTAAAAGATAATTATTTCTGTCTGAATTGCTGCTAAAAGCTAATTTTCCCCCAATAACTGTGGTTCTGGTCAGTTGTTTACATGGAGTGTAATTGCAGCAGCCACCCCTGCTATCAAACAGCTGGAGCTCATCCGCTATAACCATTATCACAGCATGAAAATAACAGATCCGTTATCACTCATTTTCTGATAAATCAAAATCCCATCTAAGCAGGGCTCTAGTTAGTTTTGCTGGAAGGTGAGGCATGGAAATTGTGGTGGAGCTAACAAACCCCATGTTTTGTAATATTAGGAATCACAGAATCAGAGAATCAGGCTGGAAAAGACCTTTATGATAATTGAGTCCAATCATACACCTAACACCATCATCATCTTTTATACACAAATTCATATGAGCCTCACTCAAGTTCTGATTTAGTTGGATACCCAGAGTGGCATTCTGATAACCTCTGGGTACACACAGACTGCCTGGGTCAGCTCTTTGCAGTACCTTTGCAGAGACCCCTGCATGTGCTCTGGTCTGTGCCCTAGCAAGGCAATTAGAAAAAGTCTCAAGAGAAGTTTGCTTTTTATCTGCAGCCTAAGAGATGGAAATCTGTAGACATCCCCAAGAGAGTAGCAGTCCTGCTTTACTCTCTGAACTTGGACAAGTCATACAGATGTGACCTCTAATTTAGATAAAGATTGCTCCACCTTTGTCTGCCACAGAGACAAGGCTCATGGGATATAAGCCCCAAACCTCTTCAAAGTAATTTCAGCTGGTACCTCTCAAGGATAACATGAAGAAAAGTGGTAGCCATGGAGAAAACTGTTTGCAAAGACTTTTTTGCTTGCTGTATGAATGTGGCACAAAATTGAATGTTGTGCTAAGCCCTGAATTCCCCATGTCAGGAACTCCATGTAAGTTCCACATAAAATACTAGCTTTTAGTTCCTCCTTCCTTTTCTATACCTCTAGCACATTACAATGTCAGGTGTGAATTAAGATCTATATTTTTTGACACTTACATGTATGAGCAAAGATTAGCAAAAGAGCTAGAATATTTGCGGGGTTTTGTTAATTAAAACTGTGATCTCTCAATTTTTAGGCCTTTTACTCAAGTAAGCTAAAATTAAGTACTGTTGCTGCTGTGACTCTCTAGAAATGTTTTTCTGAATCTTGCCTCATCTCTTTATTCCCTTACTGCCCTAATTAGTTTTTTTCATTATATGTTTAGCATGTTTGACTTTACCAGAATCTTGTGGAGATTTATTTTTTTCTTTGCTTTATTATTAAATGAAAGTGTGCTTCATAGTAGACAGACATTGCATCAGTGTCCCAGAAATAGAAAACATTATTTAGCATGTGAATAAGTGAGCCTCAAAAGCCCTAAGCAGCTGGCCACTTCGAAAGATGATACCCCAGTGTTGCAGGTGAAAAATGAATTCAAGGCTCTGCTGCTACCTCTACTCAGATGTCCAGTCTGCTCCTGAGAGACTCCTTTCCCACATGAAGGCACCAGGGAGAGTGGAATCCTCAAAGCAGGAAAGTATCTGCTGTTCCTGCCATCCCCTGGCAAGAGTTACCCAATGGGGAAAGGGGCACTGCCCCTTCTGAGGAAAAGAGAAAAGGAAAGCAGAAAATTCTGTTTTCCAGCATCTGAAATTAGGGCATATGCCTCATATGTCTCAGCAATTACATTTAAAAACCCTGTATTTCTGCCCTCCCTGTGTCATACGGAACAATTACTGATCCCTCCTCCTTGAAAGTCACCCTGGTTAGTAAGTACATTTACAAATTCTTTTTCTTTTTGCCGTATGTAAAATATCTATAAGAAATGTATAAACCATATTTACTATTTGTTAAATACTTCTTAAATCCTGAGAGCATATTCAAAGTCTTTTAAGGCCCAGAATGTTAGTTTTTTCATTTGTAAAAATTTTTCAAAATATATAAATTTATAAGGCAAGTACACAGACTGGGGAGTGCACAGGCTGGGTTCTGCTTGGGGTCCCAGCAGAATCACACAAAGAGAGTTGGTTTGTGTGTCAAGGACCTTCATGCCAGTCTGAGAGCCTAAGGGGACCTTCAAAAGGACACAGCATGACCAAGAAAATCATGTTCTTGGGACTCTCCAGCAGAGATGTTCCGCTACTCTCCATCTCCTCCTTGTATGGGATGAGGATACACAAAATTTGCCCCTGCACTAGGCTGCACCTGCACTATGCCCATCAGGCTGCATCTACTAAGACTATGCTCACTTCTATTTCTGGAAATGGAGGAATGGAGAAATATCATTCCTGTAAGTGGCAGGCATCATTCCAAAATCACTCCCTGCTTCAAATGGAAAGAAAAATCCAAAAGTTATGTCAAAAAGATCAAAACACAGATTTGACACATCAATATGAAGTAGCAATGAACTTATTTTTAGTATTCAGTCACTGCATGCTAAATATTATCTAGAGCTTTCCCATTATGGAAAATCTGACACATATAGCTCTTCTTGCATTCTCATGCTACTGCTTGGGGAGTGGGATATGCACCTCCAGTAGAATCAAAGCTTTCACTGAAAAGAGAATAATCTTTTTGTAGCTAGTGCCTATATCTCTCCAATTAAACTCTATAATTTACTACCCAAAGACTGATTCCACAACTAAGGCTAAGTGCAGACAACAGCAGTCTTTTCATTGAGTGTGAAAAGAGGAAGCAGTGAGATGTTATGGCTCATCTAAAAAGAAAAGAGTAAAAGAAGAAATTAGGAGGTCACTTACATGCTTTTCATTTATATTTGAAAGGTCACTTCTGGTCTCCCTCATAAACGATGTAAAGTTTATTTTAAACTGATATCTTAATTACTGTCAGCTTGCCAGAGCTGGAATCTGATGAGCCTGCAACTCATTCAGTGGCTGGCTGAGAGCTTCTTCTTTTTATGTTGCTGCTTTTTTTTTTTTTTTTTTTTGGAGGATTCTGGCTCTCAGAAATGCTTGCTCACAGTCATTTGTGTGTTATTATTAGCAAACTGTTGGACTGGCCCCTTGGCACACATTTTGTAGGACCAAAATGATTTTATTGTATTTCTTCAACATTTGACTGGAACAAAAGAGATTAATTGACTGTGAGGCAATCACAGTAGACCTTGAATACCTTCAACAGCATTAACTTGGTAATTGTTATTAAAATACTGAACAGGTTCTTGAAGACAGTATTTTTTACCAGGTATCACATTGGTTGTTTTCTATTAGGCTGAAGTCATCAATAGAAAAGAAAGAGCAGGAACAAGTTGCTGGGTGTTATATGACAGTCCTTACTATAACGTAAGACACAGAGCTGACAACAGAAAAGAATATGCTCTGTCAATCAGGTTAGAATTTTATGCAAGTATTGCCATACACACATCACTTGTTTCTACAGATGGTGGTACAACTATTCCTATCACTACTATCAAACAAGAATGGGAAACAATCTGGCTGCAAAACAACCATGCAAAAGTCTTATCAAATCTATGGGAAGCTTCTTTTTCAAAACAAATCACATTTGGTTCATTAGCTATTTCACAAGCACCACTCTGAAAGTGATATGCCAACACTAGCAGCAATACCACTGCCCAGATTTCATACTAACACTACCCCTAATATAGCAGGATACTAATTAATCATATTATAATATGGTATAAATTTATCCTGTTACCTGACTAACATTAACTTTTCCTAAGTAGTGCACGATCATCCTGACTAAATCCCAGTCTGCCTAATTTTCTCTCGCAGTCTTCATTCACCCTTCAGTTGATACACTCTTTAAATTTCAACATAAAAGCAGACACTGAAGAGTCTTCTTTAAGAGGTTTGCAAGATCTTTTAGAGCCTTCCAGATAAGACATTTGATAAAAAGAGTAATGTTTTCAGCCAACATATCCTCAGTGGGTGTTTTGTTTGAAACCATCTATCATGAAATTGCTCCCAGCATGGGACTACTGTCCATTAAAAAATCCGCAACATTTGTGTGTACCCACAGTTCAGTGCAATTCCTATGAGTGCTTTATTTATTTACCTCAGTGTCTGTGAAGCTCAGATTATCATTTAATTTTAAACAAATTGCATACTGTGAATATTTGTAAGAGAGCAACCCATTAAATTCAACATTTATTCAACAGCTCTAATTGCTGTATTATGATTCCTCCATTTTAAGAAGTACAGATTTAGTTCTATATATCTTGTTTTCTGTAATTTTTATAACCCATTAAGTATTTAGTTTCTATCTACACCATTTAGAAAGGAACTTACAGGTATAAATCTAAGCACACTCATTGGCAATTGAATAAATACAGTCTCTGAAATCAGGCTTTTAACCAGATTTTAATATATCTTTATAATCACTTAGAATCAGAAAAATGGGCAGGTAAAAATTTGCATGTTTTGTAGTAAGTTATTTTTAAAAACTTATGTATCTAATATGCAGCATATTCTAAGGACTAGTACACATAAAGACTAGGCAAAGTAAAAATGCTGGACTGAAAAAATTACGATACTATTTTTCCAAGTATACTGCCCATTTATGCATAGCCTATTCAAATTGAAGACTATTTTAAATTTACATGATAGACCATGTTTATCTACATTATTGAAAAATGCATAGCCTGAATTTTGGGGCAAGAAACCTCCCAATGAACTCAGAATTTAGGTCTGAAGTTGTAGTGCAAAACTGCAACTGTGCATATGCTGAGAAGGTGCCAATTAAAACATACACTTTCTACACCTTAAACACTGTGTTATTTTCCATGTAATGCCCCAGAGCAATATGAAAAGTGGGCAAAAGCTTATTTAGGAATTTCTTTGAAGTCAGGATTTAAATGCATTGTTTGAATGCACAGTGTCATCAAATGGGTTACTTTGTAAGCTCTGTCTGGTTTTAATAAACCAGAAAATTAATCAAGAAATCTCTAAGTGAGCACAAAGAAATTACCTCTTTTCCTTGCCTCAAGCAATTCTCAAATATGGGGAAAAAAACCCCTAACCAGGGGTATATATCTTTATTTTTCATTTCCCCAGACTTCCAATATTCATCTACAACCTTTCATTTTCCATTGCAAAACAAAAAGCACTGCAGAACACAATACCTAACCAAATAGAAGATATGCTTAGTGATGAATCAAAATAATACAGTGGACAACAACCAAATGACAATGTTAAAATTCTACTTGCTCTGACTACATGCCATGACAATATAAAGAATGTACTAGATAAGGCCTATTTCTCATGGAAATATTTATCATGGGAGATGTTTATCAAATGAAGCAAGCTGTTTCTTGACTCAAGAACAAGAAAAGTAATTGTTTTCTAATCTCGTTTTAAGTCATGAGCAGTGCCTTGAAGGATTCCCTGAAGATGATACTGTTCAAAGCTTGCAGCAAATATTATCAACAGAAGACATCCCACTATGTCCTCTAGTCAAGATCTCTACTTCTCATCAATATAGTTTACCTACTCCCTTATCTCTCAGTAAACTCAGTAATGAAGCCTAAATAAGGTTTCCAGCACGTCTCCTTCCACATTTAGACACATAAGATGCCTGAACTTATTTGTTTTATTTAGTCCATGACAGTCACAGCTATCAGACAGTGGCTGTCACAGATGGTAAACTGTATCATGACACAGTCCTAGCTACACTATTTTTCCAGTTCCTATGCAAACTCAGCAGCAAATACAGAAGACAAGGGACAAAAGAGCAGAAAGGGCATAGGGAAAGAAAATCCTTTCTTCTTCATTTAAAGTGAGATGTGCAGACTAATCCTTTTCATTTTCAATTTGCAGCCTACACTGTGAGCCAAGATCTGACAGGGGGAGATTGACTGGTGCTATCTGGTTTCCTGATTGGAAGAAGTTATACACAGGCCACAAGAAACAAACAGTCACAATTTGCTCTACAAACAGAGTTTAGTGGAGAAAAAAGCTAAATAAATAAACTAGGATTTAAAACCAGAGTGGTCCCAAGCAATTATACATTAAAAAAAAAAAAAGTTAAATAGAAAAGTTACAAAAGTAGCAGCTACCTGGAAAAATAGACTAGGGAAATTAAAAACAATAAAAGGGTGAATTCATGAACTGCTTGATGCCAGAAGGTCCAGAGGACATACCCGATGAGAGTCTCGATAAAAGGAGGGATTTCTAGGCAGCGAAGACACAAAAATAGTAGCAAATAACTGGCAGAAAATATTTCAGCATGGGCTGTGCAAATCTTCTGGAGACACAGAGATAACTGAAGCTGTAAACCCACATTCTCATCAAAGCAATCTCTATCCACACCTAGCTAGTCTACAGCCATGTGGCCACATCAGTCAGCAGCACAGTCAGCTCCTCAGTCACACTGCCTGCCATCGGCTCGCAGTGTATCACAAGCAATGGCACAACACACCGTGTGGGTGCAATCCCACAGCACTCGAGCCAACACAAGGTAAAGCTGCCACAGTCCCCAGCTATCTTGGCTGCACAGTCCTTGGCCATTTCATCTGGACTGGCACTGAAGTGATCACATCAGTTCAAGGAGCTGCTGTAGATGACAGCAGAAGCAACTGGCTTTCTATGAGATTGGCTGCCTGAGCTGGCTTGCTGCACTGTCACATCAACAGCAGCATTGGCTCGAGGGAGGCACCAAAATGATGTGGCTGGTATTGGGAGGGTGGGGCTGTGACAGATCCACATCAGCTCGAATGACACTAAACGTGTAGCAGCTAGCCTCAAATCAGATTGGACCTACACCCATGTTGTTGGTTGCCCAGACCACAACCACAAATATCCATAAGCCAGCACTACCTTCAGGGTTAGGAATTTCTTGCCTGTTAGCTTCCTCTCAATGCTGACCCCATCTTAGTGCTGCCACAAACATCAGTATGGTCACAGATGTGATGATTTTTACAGAAATAAAAGATGGGTACTGTTAATATGGATAAGTTCCCTATCCTGTCTCTCCGAGCAACTGCACAAATGCACAAATCAGCAGACACTGAAGGCTGGGCAGAACTTCTCCTTTTGGCAGTAAGACTGAATAAAGCCACTTTAAAATTTATGTTTGTTACATACAATATTCACTTACAAATCCAGAAGGAATTATCGTTAACAACCTACCTAGATAGAAGATAATTACTCTGTAGTCAAACAAATGTGTTCTCAAAAAGAAAAATTCATGTCCTGATGAGGTCATATCCTATAAAAACTTGGTCCACTGATTGTCTAGCCTTTGAGATAAAAAAAAAAAGTGCTGGCTATTTGCCACTTCCAAGCACTGGACCTTGCATTACATTTGCTGAGCTGAAAGTTCTGTCCTTCAAATTTGAGCAAGTCACCCTCTAATCTTCCCTTTATCCTCTCAATCCTCTCACTATCAGCCTAATTTTCTAATTTTATCATCAGTTTCATCACTTTTCCTTAGATTTCCTGTGTTTAACAAAATCATTGCTCAACTGGGGAAGCCAGAATTTAAAACATTCCTGTGATTGCTCTTGTTCCAGGTAAAATATCCTCTTTATGGAAACATTTTATGTTTACCATTACACTATGTTAAAATAGCTGAATAGTCTTCATGATGCTTAATTAGTTTTCAGGGTAAGTGTTTCAAGAGAAGTCTGTGTTAAAAGTCTCTTAATGTGGCTTTGCTTGTTGATTCCTTGACACAACAGCTTTACATTTGATTTATTGAAACAATAGTAGCTCTCTCTCGATCTTAATAGAAAGAGACAGACTAAGGAAATGGCCTATTGCTCATGTGCTTCGAGGTGTTCCAGTAACCATCCATCCTGCAATCCTACCAGCATAATATGGGGGCTGTCCACCTAGACCAGCAGCAACACACCCAGAATCAGATGTTTCAAAGAACAGTGCAAGTGGCAGGAACAAAGAAATCTTTTCTACTGATGATTTCTTGTTATCTCTAAAATGTATAGACAGCCCTGAGCCCTCAAGGCAACATTCTCTATGCATAAGATAAGATGACAGCGGATATTTTTTGTATCTGTATGTATTTACTAAGTTTTCAGTCTCAGAATTTAATTCAGGGCCATTCCATTCTTTCCAGTTAGTCCATGTGCGGTATGTTCCTCAGTTAAATCATACCTTGTGTACAAAAGCATTTACTGTCATGTTTTTCTCCATGTCCTGGCTTTCCATTTTACTGACTTGCTCTTGTACTAAGACAGAGACAGGTCCTGCCTCTCTAGAATTCCCATTTTCACACAGGAGCTCTTCAGCACAGCTCTGCTAATACTAACAAGAGCCTCTGTTTGCACTTAAATGTCTTTTGACAAGACATCCAGTGTTGCCACCCTAAGGAAGAATTCCTTTTCTTCGAATTGCTGAGAAAGTTACATAATAAGACTTAAAAATTGGTCTGAAGGTGCAAAGAAGTATTTTTGTAACATGGAAAAATTGAAAATTACTGACCTCTCAAGTATTTACAACATCTCACCTTTCACTATTTTTATCCTTTTTTGACTGAAATTTTTGAGAATTATGCTCACATAAGTAGACACAGCATTAGTTCCCAAGATGACGTAAGCTTTGATGTACTGAGCTCTATACAGCTCTAAACAGGAGAAGCGATTAATAGCAAAGCTTACAAAATTTCCACGAGTAGAAAGCTAAAAGGAAAAGTCAGCCCTTAGCAGGAAGTCAGCAGATGCATCTTTTAACTTACCAAATAAGCGCTGATGGAAGAGAAATTTTCCAGCTATCAGTCCTGTGAGAATGGCAAGCAGCCACAGAAACACCTTCAAAAATCTCCAGCCTCCTCCTTCAGGGTATTTATTTGTTACAAAGGAGAAACAATTACCAACAACAATAACATTGGCTTCCGTCTGGCTGTGAGATACTGGGTCCTCAGCAAATATTAAGAAGTTAAAGAAGATCACTAAGTAAGCCACAACTAAGCGAGACCACGGGTGCTGGAAGTAGTAGCGGAAGTCTTTATCCATCCTCAGATACTGAAGAATTGGTTTTAGCCTGTATGTAAAGACACAAATGCATAATGTTATATATATTCCAATTTCTCAGAGCTTAGGAGAGACCTGCACATTACAAAAATCAAATCATTTCAACCTTGTCATCAGTAATTTTTAACACTTTAGACTTGACTAGCAATGAAAGTTTCAATCAAAATATATTGTTAGATTCAGGTAGAGAAAAACTGAAATTCCTCCCCATTCCAATGTAAAAACATATACACATTATAGCACAGGATTTTTAGTCTCAAATATGCTGTTGCTTTCATGTCTCCTCCATAATGGGGCATGAAAAGAAGGGAATGGATATAAGAACATGGGAGGCTACAAAAAACACAGGCTGCCTTTCCACACAAAAAATACAATACAGATTTCACAAAGGTTCATGCTAAGCCTAAATGGAATCTTTCTCCTTGGAGGAGAAGGACAGAACCAGCCCATAAGTCCAATGAGGTCTTCTACTGGAAGCTTAAAAGCATATAACCCAGAAACATCAGAAACTTATGCTCATATGAAGGATGAATATGTTGGAAAAGTTTCTTGATTTAATTATTTCAAGTCAGGCAAATCTGTATAAATCTTTTCATTGACTTCAGGGAGTACACCTATAGCTAAGCATATTTTCAAAACCATAAAATAAGACAGCCCTGAAAACAGACTGTTCAGTATGAATACAAAAATTGTATTTTGAAACCTGCCTAGTTATTAAGTGCTGCTATGGAAAAATGCAACTGAGCTGGTTAACATTTCATTTGTCTGCCACTTGATTTCTCTTTCTTTCATTCGCAACCAATTAGTTGTTTCATCCTCCTGAACCACTTTGTATGCACAAAGATACAAGGCCTTTGTGTTGTGGAACACCGCGATTATTCAAGCGACACAGAGTGTAGGAAGAAAAAAATGTGTCTAGTAATATTGCTTGTTTATTAAAGCATGATCCTTGAAGGATACAGTGACAAATTTTTGCAAATGTCATATGCCCTGCAGCAAAAAAGAAAACAAACAAACAAAAAACACCCCACAAAATACCTAAACCCCTGGATCAATTACTCACCCCTGCCTGGACTTCTAACTTAGGACTTGTTAACTTAGAAATGGCATGAATTTCAATGTCTCCCTTTAGTTAGTCCCTCCAAAATTATTTAACTCTATAATCCGATTTATATTTGTAAAATTGCAAGGAATCCTGTACCTATTAAGTAAAAAGGATAAGAGGACCTCTCGGTAGACTCAGAAAATGCATTCAATAAATAATAGAAAGGAGTAATGTTCTATTATGCATAAACTACATAGGAAGAAGAAAAAAATACCACATTACAGAGTTAAAAAGTAGGCACAAGGAAGTGTCGGTCCTTCAAAAACTTTATGGAAAAAGTGATTTAAAGTAAGGGTCGTTGCCTAAGAAAACACCACTCTGGGGAGATTAAGCTGCCTTTAGAGCCATAAGGATGCTCAAACCTATTTCTTGTTCTCCTTTCTTTCTGCTACCGGCTAGAAAAGTTTTGGTATTTCCTTATGTGTATGAACCATCTTAAAGCCCGAATAGGGCTGGAGATAAACAACTACATGTCCTGGTATTTTTGGCAGCTGCCGGATACCCGAGAGTTTCCAGACACCCAGCCGAAAGACGAGGCTTCCTAGGAAGCGTTTTATAGCATCAGAAGCCAATATTAGCAATAGCAGTAGTGCCAAATCGCTAGCAAAAATCCCGCTCCTACCTACCTCAACGCCAAAACCGCGGGTGCCAAGAGCGCCGCGGACCACACGCCCATCGCAACCTGTTAAATGGACCCATTTCCCCACGCCCCCGGCGCAGACCCGGCGACCCGCGGCCGCCTTACCCCGCGCGTCCGCTGCGGCCGCCGCCGCCCCGCCGGGCACAGGGCCACGGGCCCCCGCAGCGCCGCCGCCCCGGGCCGCCCGCTGCACTCACCGCCACGGGGATTCGGCGCCGCGGGCGCGGTGCTGCTGCTGCTGCTGCGGCTCGGCTCGGCGCCCACCGCGGTGCGGCTGTCGGCGGCGGACGGCCCCGCTCCGCTCCGCTGCCCCACGCGGCTGCCCGCGGCCGGCAGGGCCCCCCAGCCCCTCGGGCGCTGACAGCGGCTCTGGCTGCCGCGGCGTCCCGCCCCCCGGCCGCCGCGGGGAGGGAGCGGCTGCGGCGGCGGCGGCTGCGCTCCTCCTCTCCGCTCCGCTCCGCTCCCGGGCGCGGGCGAGCGGCACCGGCAGTGCCGCAGCCGCGGCGGCAGCGGGCGGCGCCGCTGCGGCAGGGTCCCGACGCCCCCGGAGCCCATGCCCGTCCGTGCCCGCCCCTCCCCCGGAGCCCGCCAACAGGGACCCGAAACGTGCGCGGTGTGCCCGCGGATGTCCTTATTCACCCTGGGAAAGGGCGGCCTGGGAGCCAAGGGGGCTTATCCAGCCGGCGAGGTGAACGAAACGCGAGCAGCACTCAATTCCCACCGGTCACACTCCGGTATTATGCAAATTTACAAACGGGCGAAATAGGCGGATCAAATCTGGAGATGTATTACCCCAAAGCAAAAGCACAGAGCGGGTAATAACAGCCAGATCACTCTGGACGAGTAAGGAAAACCCTCATATTTGGGAGGGGAGGGAGGTCTACACCCAGTTTACTTACTTGGGAAAGGGCTATGCTGAGGCCACGGCCAGTCTCCAGGGTGCACACACAGTCTGTACGGTCACTGTGTCGGGCAAGATGCCTCTGTGCAGCCTGCCAGAGTTGTTGACATTGCACTTCAGCCGAATTGTCAACCAAAGCCTTTTAATGTGGGATGTGGTCCCTAGTGTCAGTGTGCTGGTATTGCTGACATCCCAGGAAAACGTTTACAGGATGCTTTCAGCATTGCATTGTGACTGGGTTTTAATGCAGTATGTACTAGTTCTGCTCATTGCTGAAGATAGATAAAACAAACTTGAAGTTGCTAGACACAGCCTCAATATATTGCTGGGAAAAGTGACTCCATTGGAGCAGTTATCTGAAATTTGGCATCAGACATCTGGCTGCTTCAGGCCAAGGTAGACAGGAATGTGGCTGAGATACACTAAGGAATGTGGAAGGGTCTTTAGAAGAGTCATGTTGTGAAAGACCAGCACAACCAGAACAAGCAGCAGATGAAGACTTGTGAATCCCTTCTGTACTTCTGGCAATCCAGTTTATGTGTTTTTGTAAATAAACATAACTACTATTGAAGATATCAAACATAATCACCGCATTATCTTCCTCGGTGGAATAATCTGAGAGCCTCAATTTTATGTTGAAAGATGCAGTATTCAGTATTTCACACTAACACATCCCAAGCTATCTTTACAGTAAAAAGAAAATTCAAATATTCATAGATGAAAAATCATCATGTGCAATGTGAGAGTACAGAAATACAGTGACAAGCACTGCCTGTTCATGCAACAGTTCTGTGTGTACTGCCACACTTGCAAACTCTGTCTCCTTATGTTCAACTAATGAGAATCCACAGAGAGGGAGGCAGCATGCACTACAAAGAGATCACACTCTCCATGCACCAACATACCAAAAAATATTCTCTTCAGCTCAGACTGAAACCCATTATACACTACAAAGCATCCATGACCATTTTTTCAGATACTAAATCAGTGAGCAAGTTTTTGAAGTCACTAAGTTAATTGAATTAAAATCATCTACTTTTCTATTAAAGTAACCAAATGCATAAGTGCATCTTATACATGTTGCATGTTGCATTTGCTCTTAACAAGAAGCTAATATATTTTTTTAAGTGTTGTGTTTCACTCCTATATAAAGAAAGATGGACTGCTCCTATTTCTTCTTTTTAATCAAGCAATCAAGATTTACTTGATGAAATACATACCCGAATAGCAACAATTAACAAATGATCTCAGTAGACAAGACTAATCAGGCCCACTCACTGAAAGCCAGGAACTGCCTGCAACAGAAGAATATAAACAAACTCTTACCTACAAAACCACCAGCAAATGAAAAAGCCAGCAGTAAAACCAGTAAGTTTACTGCTAAAAAGCAGGCTGAATCAGGACAATGAGTCATCTTGAAACGTTAGTTTTGATACTTGTGAATGAAACTATTCTATCAGCACTCCTACTACAAAATAGCACTTGTGCAAAGGCTATTGTTTTACACCCAGTTTCCAGCAGAGCTGTGAGTATTGAACTAACTGTATATTGATACTACTAATTGATACTACAGTATCCATTTCTGTAGAGTCATTTTACATTCAGATATGACGAATCAGGCTTCTGCACATTAGTCTGCAACTGGAAAGTTCTCTTACAAGACTCTGCTGCCTCAGATGACTCTGTCTGGTGCAGGAACGTGCACCAAGTTACAGTGTGTTCCAAAATAACGATGCTGCACTAAGACAGGTTTCTTTGCTTTTCTATGTCAAAGCAAAAGTGTTAGTTTTGTCAGTGAAAAAGCTGCAGGTTCAAACTAAAAAGACTCATCTAATCACTCTATTAAAACAACAAATAGTAATTAATTATGAAATCCTGTGTTTTCAGGACTTAAAAGTAGTTCTGGAGCTTGGAAAAGTTGCTACAACTTCATCTGATAAAGATGACTTCTCTGATATCTGATTTCTCAGATGTTGTCTATCTATGCTGAGTATGTGCTTGGCTGCCTGACCCACAAAACTGCGGGTTACTGAACACCCATGAAATGTCACAGTCACAACACAGCTAAGGATGAAAGGGATGTCTGGAGATCCTTTAGGCCAGCCTTCTGCTCAGAGTATGGTTCTGTCATGTTGGATATCCAAGGATAACCAGAGTTGTATACTTCACAGTCCCTCAAGGCAACCTGTTCCAATGTTCATTCATCCCACATTAAATAGTTTTTGTCATAAATTATATGAAAGTTCTCATATTTCTCTTTGTGCCCATTGCCTCTTGTCCGTCACTGGACAACACTAGGAGTCTGGCTTCATCTTTACTCCTCCTATCAGGATTTTAGACACATCAATAAGATCCTCTCCCTTGAGCTTCCTGTTCTCAAGGTTAAACAGTCCCAGCTTTCTCATCCTGTAATCCTTCTCCTTTCATCTGTGATTGCACAAATGCCTCTTCCCTGGCTTGCTTCTCATTGAAAGTACTTAATTCCCTCAAACCTCAAAACCCCGTTACTCAGAGATTGTTCTCTTAATGTATTTTTCTTCCATCCTGCTGTTGTGGGGTTATCATATCCAGCAGGTAAGCACACAGCTGCTAGCTCAATTCCCCCCACCTCCTTCCCCAGTGGAACAGGGGAGAGAATAGGAGAAAAAGAAAGAAAAGCAGTAGGTCAACATAAAGATGGCTAAATAAGTGGAAAAAAAGTGAGAATTATAAAATGTAATATGTAAGGATTAAAATAACATATGCTAGGGCAACCACTCACCAAAGCCCACAACTTATTAGACAATAAGCCCGCAACTGATCAGAGGCCATCAGTCTCTGATAAACAGCTTTGAAAACAAGCCCTATCTCACCCTTTTCCTCTACCCAGTTTTATCGGTGGGCATGATGTTATATATTATATGGGGTCAGCTGTCCCACCTCTGTCCTCTCCCAGACTCATGCCTACTTGCTGGTATGGGAGTGCGGGCAGAATGGGGGAGAGAGACAGGCCTGATCCTGTGCAAGCATTGCTGAGCAATTGCCCAAACACTGGCATGTTTTCAACACTGTTTTACTTGCAAACACAAAACACAGCACAATGTCATTGCTATGAAGAAAGCCAACTTAATTTTGGGCCAGGTCCATTACACCTGTAAAAACATCCTTGAAACAAAACACTCCCCCTTTTAGAATTCCACAGTCATGGTCATGGCAACCTGTCTCAGCGATACCACTTCAGATTTACCCCTTATCTGCATCCCCAGCTCATTTCTTACCATCTTCTAAAGGAAGGGAAATCAGCACAATAAAACATAAAACAAATGGGGGGGGGAAAAGCCCCAAATCTGGCAACAGTTAGTGTATAACTGAAGAGCTA
The DNA here is from genome assembly GCA_024500445.1 of Entomyzon cyanotis. Lineage (NCBI taxonomy): Eukaryota > Metazoa > Chordata > Aves > Passeriformes > Meliphagidae > Entomyzon > Entomyzon cyanotis. Next base: position 29,009,723 of record JAKEPQ010001018.1, read on the forward strand.
AATAGTTCGAGAAGTTAGACGAGAGAAAAGGTACATAGATACAATCCATGGAAATTAACAATATTAAGTTATTCAGAGACAATAGTATTTCAAATACTCGTACTGCTTTACAACTAGATGTGAAAAATAGAATTGGGTAAAAGAATGTGGAACAGCAGAAATGTTTCTATTGCGTATTTGGAAAACATAAACAGCAACAGTGTTTTCACATTACGTAACATGAAATACTTTCCATTAAATCAATAATATAAAAGGATAGAAAACTGCACAAACTAAAATTAAACATTTCTTTTTAAATGGCAGGCTGAAGAGTTACTATAAAATTAAATTAAAGTCATGATATACAGCAATGTTAATAATTAAGTTTGTTTCCTAACTGCTGAAATGCTGAGGAAGTTTCACAGGAGTAGAAGAAAGTTAATGTTGTAACAAGTGAAAGGGAGAAAAACACACATACATGCACACACACATTAAGGGAAAGAAAAAGTGAAAAAAGCATTTGGATATAGATTTTAACAAATATAAATTATGCTCTAGCTAAAAATTTTAGTGGAATCTTGGGATATGGATGGTTAATAAGTATTTTTTTATCCTTGTCAAACAGGTTTTAGATTACTAAGAGGAAGTTAGGGATGGTTTCATCATTGTTGATAGGTTAAATCACAAAAATACAATTTTGAGCAGAATTTAATACATATAACTAATTTTACAATACCAGTGAAACCTGGAACAAAAAAGCAGTAGGAGAACCAGAACTTCACATGACCTTTTACTTATTGTCTAGCAGAACTTCAGTACTAGAGTCAAATGATATAGGGCTTACCAAAATTAAAACAGAAGCTGTATTGACAGTTTTGAACACCAAAGTCCCATGACAAAACTTACACTTGAATGAAGTAGTTACTTCTGTTCAGACACACCAAGTTTACTTCAAGCAAGCATGATTCTACTTCAAATAATCCATACTGATTTCAAACAGACAGGCAATACATACCTAGGCTAGATGAAACCACTAAAGAAGAACTGAGTGAGGTAAATTTACACCGCTCATTAAATATCTTTAAGTGCATCTGCTGGCTATATGGATGTCTTCAGCAAATAGAACAACTACATGTTGTAGTTGCAGAGAAAGGAATAATCAGCTTGCAGCTACTATGATAGTTCAGAGTACAGAAACAGAGAAAACACAAATTAAGAAAAAGTGGAATCTGAGTTCAGCCTCACACAGATACTGTTTAATCACACAATTCAAGCTGGTTGCAATGGTAAAAGAAGACTTCAGAAAAAGAACTAAGCTGGAAGACAAAAGGTCAGAAAAATAGTAAGTGGCAACATAAGATCTTTCAAGAAAGAAAATATGCTCTAATGTTGCTGAACCCTTGATTCATGGACCATTTGGTGGATAAGGACTTTGATGGATGGTAGTACTCAAAGAGTTGTGCTCAATGGCTCCATGTCCAAGCAGAGACCAGTGATGAGGGACCCCTCAGGCATCAGTAGTGGGACAGGTGATGTTTTACATCTTTGTTGGTGACATGGGATTGAATGCACCTCAGCAAGTTTGCCAAGGATGCCAATCTGTGAGTTGTGGTTGTCACACTGGAGGGAAGAGATGACATCCCAGAAGAACCTTATCAGGCTGAAGAGCTGGGCATGTGTAATCCTCATGAAGTTCAACAACGCCAAGTGCATGGTCCTGCACCTGGGTCAGGGCAATCCCAAACACAGGTACAGGCTGGGCAGAGAATGCACTGAGAGGTGCCCTGGAAGGAAACACAGGTGTTGGTGGACAAGTAGCTCAACATGACCTGGCAACGTGCACTCACAGCCTAGAAGGCCAAAAGTGTCCTAGGCTACATCAAAAGTAGCATGGGCAGCAGGGCAAGGGAGGTGACTCCCCTCCTTTACTCCACTATCATGAGACATCACCTGGACTATTGTGTCTTATGCTGGGGCCCCTAACACAGAAAGCACATGGACCTACTGGAGATAGTCCAGAGGAAGGTCAGGAAGATGATGAGAGGGCTGGAATACCTCTCCTATGAAGACAGGTTGAGAGAGTTGGGGCTGTTCAGCCTGGAGATTTATTCCATACTAAATACTTGCAGGTTTATTCAATACTAAAGCAAAATTTGATTAGAAATAATGAAGAGTAATTTCTTAACTGCATGAAAAAACACAGGACAAAAAAAAGTCCTGTTTCCAATATACTGTATCTCAAGACGCTTTTCTAAAGTGCAATGAACAACTGTATTGTGTATAATTGCAATATAACAATGCATTGCTTCTGTAAAAATAAAATAAATCTGAAGGCTTTACTGTATTGTCATATTATTTCACTGCATCTTGGTCCTGTTTCTGTTAGAACAAAAATAGGTGCAGAATGACACAAAATTGTGCATCTCCAGAGAAGTACTTTTTGCATCTTGACAGAAGTATGCTTTTAAGCTCAAGCATAGTGTGATAACTCAAACAATTAAATTACTTTATTTTCAAATTTCTGCATACTTGAAATTGGAGTATGTTATCTATTACAATAAAAGGACTCTGAGAGCTGATCATGCACTGCCATATACAACTGACCAAAAAGGGGGAACAGAAATGCAGCCAGGGCAGGGAATGCTTTGAGGCACTGGCTGCTGCATTGGGTGTCTCAATACAGGCTGTGGCAAACCAGATGGTCCACTAATATACATGCAGAGAAAATCTGACATTGCCAAAGCAGACCCTTACAGGTGTCCCAAGAAAAGCATGGCTTGTCCAAGCAGTGGATCAAATACAGGAGTGAGTGCAAGTGACCTACGCTTGCTAACAACTTCAATATGACTGTCCAAATGGTAGCACTTGGTGACTCAGAACTATAATCTCACTGAAAATAATCAAGTGTGTCAATATTGAACATAAGAAAGCAATTCATAGCCTGAAAGTAATTAATAGGAGAATCATATATACACTGCTATGCCTAGAGAGCAGAGGTTTGGCTGTCAGATTTTTAGTTTTGAACAAGTGATGAGGAGACCAGGTTTTGTGACCTTTCTTTAAAGCTTTTTCTTGTCTTTATAGGGATATGCAATATCTATTGTGCACACAGACCTTTTTCAATGGCCAAAGAATAGCCTGTGGTAAATGCCTGTTATTTTTATCTCACACTAATGCACTGTGAAAAAGCAGTGCATTAGTTATGCAAAAAAATTAGTGATAAATGTAATAATTTATTTAGCAGCTGGAAATCTATTGAAAATGGACAGGCACTTTCAACAAATGCCCGAGAGAATAAGAATGTGCAGTGCAGTCAAAATATCCTTTGTTTTTTCATTGGATTTCTTTCCATTTTTAAGAGCAGTGAGTGCAAATGTAGAATCTTTAAGAACTAAAATGAAGTACTGGAGACCATCAGCTTATGCTGAGATATAGCACACATCTGAGTTTGTGTGTGCCTGTGAGGGTATTACTCTGCTGGGAATTAAGTGCAAGGAGCTGAGCACTAACAAAGCAATCTTAAGTGCTAGAAGGGAACAATGCAGCTACTTCAGGTTTCACTGAAATTCTTTCTCCTACTCTTCTTCCACATTTCTGTCTATTTAAACAGTTAGCCCTGCAGACTAAGGATCTATGTTAGAGTTTTATTCCTCCACATCTCAGAAATGCTTTCCACAAACAATTAGCAATATAATCCCTAACTGACCACATGAAACCCTTTCAGGATAAAACTTCCCATGTTTTCTTGCTATTATTTTTATATAGTAATTTATGGGTAGATACTGGGTGTCACTTGTAAATGACTCAGGAGCAAAGCCTGTCCAACTGAATTCTTCTCTTGCAAGTAGGACCCCACAAGTAGAAGGAATCCTTTGTCCCAGTTCTTCCCGTTCTTTCATCCCAACCTAGACCTCTCTCAGAAGGTCTTAGCTGTCCTCATGATGCCTACACTAAAAAGTGGAATTATCTAACAACAGTTTGAACCTTTTCTTTTTTTCTTTGGAAATTTGGATAAGACCATAAAGCAGCAATAAGAAGCATAAAAGAGGCAGTAGATGCCCCATCCCAGGCAATATCCAACATCAAGCTGGATGGGGCTCTGAGGAACCTGATCTAGTTGAGGATGTCTCTGCTCCTTGCAGGAAGTTGGACTAGATGACCTTAAAACTCCCTTCCAACCCAAAATATTCTATGATTCTATGATCTATTACATCATGGCCATACATACCATGGAGATGCAGGCAGGAATCTGGGATCTCAGAAAGGCTAGGCAAAATGTCAAAGAAAAGATAAGAAAAATGACCAAAACTTCAAAATATTGATACTCTTAGTCTACAAAGTAAAAATTCTCAGCAAGGCCCAGAGACTCTGCAACACAGATTAAGAGAGGAAGTGACTTAGAACTTTGTCTTCAGCATAGAGTGCAAACAATACCTTGGCTGGAGCTGTGTTTGCTTCCTCTGGAATTAGTCTGCACTAACTGTACCTTGTCAAGAGAGGAACTGCCATCCCTCTAGCAATGGAAAACAAGATAAACAATTGCACAATATCAGCATAGTGCTGGTGTTTGAGCTGATACTATTTTATAATGACTCAATGCACTCATCTAAAGTAAATATTAAAAGAAAGGGAAATAGGTAGGAAAGGAATGCTGCCCAGCATCTCTCTTCTGAGTCCACCAGGAAAACTACTGGATCCATGCTAGTGCTGCACCAGTTTATCATTCTAGATCATCTGCCATTCATTTTGTTATATGCATTTTCACCTAATCATTGTATAAGCCTTGGTATTATTTTTTTCAATATTTGTAATAACAAGAACATTTGACTGAGGAAATCTTTGAGGAAATTACTACTTTCCAGAGTACTCAAAACTACCTACCAGCTCATCAGCTCATGCAAACTTCAAATACTGCTCTATGTTTAGACATGACTACTGGCCAGACAAGCCACCCCTGCAGGAGGTAATTAACAATCTTGGCAGATATGATCTAGTCTAAATCTAGACTGTATTGTGTTTGATGGCTCTCTGCCAGGACTCACTAGCTTTCTAAAAGGGGTCCTTCTCCAGTCACCATGTGTTGGGCTGTCAGTATGATCACCCAAATGGAACTGAAACAATCCCAAGCATATTTTCTTTGTCATCAAGAAATAGCTAGTAAATCCAATGAAGTGGAAGGTAGAGTAGTCGTAATTGACATGAAAACATACAAGGACAGGCTGCTGGAAGACATATCTAGTGTCTTCAAAAATAAATGTATATTTGAAAATTTTTTTCTAGCTTGAGTTCCAGATAAAAGTTTTACATGAATCCAAATAGCACCTCACGTTTGGAGTCTTTTCCAATGCAAGATCTCAATTTTTAATAAAAGTGTTATTTAAGTGAAGCTTCTATTTGGTGGCAGGAAGAAAATAGTAATATTGCTTCAGTTATTGCTTTGCTATATCATCTTTGATTGGAGCTACAGCAATGTAATACACCTTACTACAAATAAGTAGTGCATCTCTAGCCACTAGCCTTAGTGGAGTGCATCATGTCCTGCTTGTGTTTTCTGTGCAGGCTTCTTCTAGATTCCAGCCAAATTTAAAATCTTGGCATTTATGGTCAGGCATATGATGGTCTGGGAAGTGGGCACACATTCACTAGCTTGATCCTGATAACTTAAGTTTAAATTGTGACTTATAAATCTCTTCCAAAGGCCTGAGAGAGCTACTCAGGTCTTGAACAAAGGGTTTTTTTTCCTTTTTCTGACCCGAGAATCACTTTGATCATCATGTAAGAAGATTCCTAAACACACTAGGAAACTTCTTGGAACATATAATCAATAACTAACAAGCATACCTAGGTTTTAAGTATTGAAAACAAATTTTTCCATTGGAGAAAAAAGACAGAATAGAGAACTGCAGAGATACCAGTCTTACTGTTTAATGCACTTCAGAAATGCATTCAAATAACACACCATGGAGACAGAACAGAAAATCTGAAGAGTAGCAAAAAGGATGACTGGATCACAAGTCATTTTGCACAGTGATTTTGTAGTGGTATTTATATGTTAGTTAATCCCTACTGCTAGGGAAAGTATATGAAAGAACTAATAACATTTGAAAAATGTCGTAATTTAAAAATCACTGAGAGCATGAAACAATTTGATCATCATACTGTCCATTATGCTGTGTATAGAGAATGCAGAGATGCCATGTCTAGTGTCTACCTACAGATATACCACATCAGCAAAAGGACTAGAAATGGACACAGATTAAAAATTAAAAAAAAAAAAAAGTCCAGAATCAACTCCTTAATAGTGTCTGGAAGTACTTAAGAGATGAGAAAGAGGTAAGAAAGACAGGAAGTCCCACCAACTGTGCATTTTTCTATTTATTTCACAGGACATTTGCATCTTATTATCAAAGTATACCAAAACGTGACAAAATTCAATTATCTACAACCTTTAGGATAGCAAAACCTATTAGTGCAAATCTGTTTTCATCTATGGCAGTGGCTGGGAAAACCCCAGTACCACAGTCTAGGCTATTTACTATATTGCAATTCAATATAAAATAGTTGTCTATCTAGCACGTTCCTGGCCACCCACAGAAATCGCCTACTGTGTCAGCTGTTTAAGGAGCCAGAAAGAAAAGCCCCTCAGATTATGGCTATTAAGAGAGTTAGATGGTTTATTTGCTCATTTACAAGAAATTAACAGAAATGCCTCAGAACATAAAGAGATGAAGAGATATATTCTTACTGCTATAAAGGCTTACTGATGAACATGAACTGAGAGCTGTCCACACTGTACTGAAAGCCACTTGCAGGAGTGGCAAGAGAGCCATGAGTTCTTACAGAAATAATTCTTAATAGCAAATTACCCATAAGCTTTGTTCATCATGAAAAAATACCTTTTTATTTGATTTGAGCATAGACTGTTGGTTGATTAGACGTACATATACTGAGACTTACAAAAAGGCAACATTGGAATGCTCAAAAATCAAAGTCTATTTGCTTGGAACACCTTTTACATTATTCTCAAAGCTAAAAGCAAATTTGACTCTAGGAGTGGTGTGATTTCTAATTTCTTTGATTATCTACCTATGAGTGCATTGGAATGGAGATAATTAGAAGGAAACAGAGTTGAAGAAATGAAGTTTTCATGTATTTCTGAAGGAAGTAGTTGATACTGATTTTTATTCTATTTGGAAGAAACTTAATCTTGCTGATGGACTCTCTCATACTTTGATTACCTTAAAATATGGTTCGTTTTGAAGACCATGCTGAAGGGGGAAGAGCATAATCTAAACTGAAGTTTTGAAGAGTATCAGGACAGACATCTACAGGCCATGGGGCTCCACAGCAAGAAACTGAAATTATAATATTGCCCAGTAAAAACGAAGGGTTTTACACTTCCATTATTGGAAATGTATTTAATGATTTAAGTATCACGTCAAGAGAGGTACAGAATGCAGAAATAGAAACTGTATGTAAAAAAGTATTTCCATTGTCAGGTGGACAATTATAGTCAAACCTTGGACAGGCCTTCCCGGCAACATCACAACAGGAGAAAATGATTGCACACCATCACACAACTATGAACAGAGTGAACTGATGATTCCACACAGCTTATAAACCACAGTATTTAATCAACTAGCATAAGTTTTTGAATAGAACATTGTTAAATCAATGGAGAAGTAAATGTATAGGAAAAGGCAATAAAGACACTGAAAACAAGATCCAGAAGTCACACAAAAAATGCTGCACCAATGTCTATTTCAAGTATTTCCTTTTTAAAAATGTAATTTATTATTCAGTTAAAGATATCTTATTATAATTTGGGAAACTGCAACATGCTGTCTCTACCAAAACAGTTGCCTTAATTAGATACAAAATCCACTGTAAAAAAAACAATTCAAGCACAAGGAAGAAATTATAACCAATAAAAAGAAGAAAAGTCACTTAATGCATAGTCTAACATATAAACCTCCCTATTTTTGCCCAGACACTCTTAATGATTTGGATAGGAGTTTAATGATTTAAAGCAGTTTAGTAAGAATCTGAAGGACACCAAAATCCAGAAGTTTGGAAATCTTCATTAGATACAAAATCCCTACTTTCTTGTGCTAGTTTCCATGCAACGTCTTCTTTGTCACACATCAATCACTGTAATATAGGAAAATATCTGTGATATTGAGATTTTAAAGAAAATACATTTGACTTTCTGTTTGTCTTTTTGCTTAAAAGGTGATACAAAATGCCAATGTGTACCAGTCTTGTTTCATATAAAACTGATGTTAAGATCATATTTCTGCACTTTAGAGCCCTACAGTTGGTGGGAGTTGTGGTGATACCACCTGCGACAAACAAGATGATCTGAATATACTGACAGATGTTATATCACTCTGATATTTCCAGTCAAGGCATGGAATTCCACTGAAAAAAACAGTTCCACAGTCTTAGCTAGGCATCCTTGTTACCACATTGTGACAATAGTAGTGCTCATGGGGACATGTGACTAACTGGAGCAAGGAACTGATCTGTGTTTTCAGGACATGTCTATCAAGAAAAACTTCTTTTTCCGTCATAAATTTTCAGGTAACTCCGTCCTTTACAAGCACTAACAACAAATTAGGGAAAATCCATGAATTTAGAACCTGTGGCAAGCTTGGGCTCAAGTAAAGTAATTGTGATAGAACCACATTTTTGGTTGCCACTCTGATTGGATCTCTAGTACTCCTTTCCTCTGGAAAAAGCTCTTCTCCAAGAGGTTTTGGTTTTTTTGGGTTTTTTTAAATGATCCTGGTGCTCCTGGAGGCTTACAATAGAGGAAGAAGACCTGACTTTTGAGAAACTGGTAGGCACTACCTGTCTCTTATTTCCTGGTTTCACATGAACTCTTTTCCTTGTTTCTTTCAGCCACCTTGCTAGAAGAAAGAAAAGCTGCAGCCTCTCTGGTTCCCTAACTGCTGTTAGTCCCAGCTCATTAGCTGGTGATATCTCTCCACAGTGACTTTGTATTTGCTGGACTAGCATTATGCAGCACAGTTCACATAACAGTTACAGTGCTGTTTCACATTTCCCAAATAGGACACTAAATCCCACATGTTCTTTTAACTGGGGATCTGACAAAGCACAGGCACCCACATTTATCAACAGAGCTGACTTCAGAAATTCGCGAGCTGCAGAGCTCTGGAGGCTGGGAAGGTGAACCAGGGAAGGATTACTACGTGCTTGCCTTACTCCTCAATTCTTGCCTGGTCCATTGGGCTGGATATTTGATATGCCCTGTTACAGCACTTCTTGTGTTCTCTAGTTGAATAGCGCCCCTCAAAACCTTCTAACTCCTAGGAACCTGAAGGAACCATCAGCATCAATGCCTACAGCATGCACATGTTGCCTGTGGAGTCTTAATTTAGATCACAGCACAGACTAAAAAGGCTGACTACATGACAATGAAGTTATTTTAAATGAAAATATAGTACTCGTCTTTTTGTTGTTAAGAGGATGGTCTTTCTCAACCCATAGACAGATAAGCCTGCAAAAGAGCTAGCAAAAGCAAACCTACCTTCAGAGCATGCTAAAAATCATGATGCAGGACTCCACTGGAAATTTTGAAAGAAAAGGCTGAGGGAAACTGTACCAACACAGATTGAAAAGGCATAAAGAAGCCTTTGGCCGTGTGGATGGGGCCCTGAGAAGCAGATGCACACGCTCCTTGCCTGGATCCATGCCCTGCCGAAGCAGACGAGGGGTTCAACCACCAGATCCACACTGAAAGAGAAGAAATCTTCGCTGTGTCTGTTGATGCAGTGCCACCATGTACCAAATACTGCAAAATTAAGAGAAAGGCTGCCTTGTCGGGGGCAAGGGCTTGAGCTGAGCGAGCCGTGCGTCTGGGCTCTGCTCTCTGATTTGTGGGCTCTTTGTCAGGGGCTGTTTAATCCGAAATTTACAGAGCATGCAGGCAGCCCGTTGTCACACACATTTGATGGCTCCTTCCCTGATGCCCCAAGCAAGAGCGACAGGTGTCCACCACAGACTTCTCCAGACCAACTAAATTCACCTTAGTTATTTTTCAGTACTTCGATGAACAAGCAACCCGGGCCGGGGGGCACGTGTCCCTTGCTGTCGGGCAGGGTGGCCGCAGGCTTTGCGCCAGCGATGCCCGCGGCGGGTCGCGCCACAGGCTGTGGGACGGCGGGTGAAGGGGACAGAAAGGAGAAGCAGAGCAAAGCGAACGGGAAAGGAGAGAGCTGCGCCCCGTTCCCCTTCAGAAGCACCGAGAAGAGGCGCAGAGGGAGCGGGCGCGGGCAGGGCGGTGCCCGAGGCAGGGCGGTGCCCGGGGCAGGGGCGGCCACTGCCCGCTGCCGACTGCCGACTGCCCACAGCCCCCAGCCCGTAGCCCTCAGCACCCGGCCCGGCCCGGCCGGCGGGCCCGGAAGGCGCGGCGCTCCCTGCCGGCCGCTGAGTGGCGGCGGCGCGTCACGTGCGCGCGGCCGGGCCGGGCCGTGCCGGCGGGCGGGGAGGCGGCGGCGGCGGTGCCCGGGCGCGGTGCGACATGTCCCACCAGACCGGCATCCAAGGTACCCGCGCGGCTCCCCCGCACCTCCGCTCCGCGGTGCCCGCTGCTCCTCACGGCTGCCGGCCCCGTCTCCCCTGTGGCCCTTCCAGCCGGGCGGGAGGCGGGCGGAGCGCCTTTCTGCGCGGGTCGGGCGCGGCGCGGGGGCAGACGGCCGCGGCGGGCGGTTAACGGGCCGTTCCCGGCAGGATCTTTCCCATTGCTGCGCTCTTTGTTAGCTGCCGGAGGATCCCGTCCTTTGCGCTGCGGGCTGCCGGGGGGGAGAGCGACCGGGGGAACTGCTCCTGCTTTCTGCCCCGCGGCCGCCGCTCCTCGGGGTCGAACGCAGCTCCGTCCCCAGTCAGGCGAAGCCTGCGGGGTTTTTCCGCCTGGCGGACCGCGCCTGTCCGCCCCGGAGAGGCAGGGAGCCCGCCCGGGGAAAGTGTTCAGTGCAGAGCCCCGTGAATGGCGGGGAGGGCCCGCCTGGGCTCAGGTAACTCCCCCAGTCAGGTTTTCCTGCGGTGTCGGAGTGTGCTTCGAGCCCGGGGCTGTCGCCTGCTCGGGGTCGCCGCAGCGAGTTTGGGATGGGTTGGGCTGCACGGGAAATGCCGAGGGTCGCTGCCGGCTCCCTTGAAGCGAGAGTCTTGGGGAGAAGCAGGACCCTGGCGTGGGAGAGTCCACTAAAAACCCCATCACTGCAGGCCACGAAGGGGAAAAGGGTGTAGGAACCCTTTTCCCCCGTGTTTCCAGGCCTTTGAGGGTGCTAGGAGCAATTAGAAGACAGCGTATTGTTTCGCAGTATTAGCGGGTTCCCCTGAATCACAGAATTGCTAAGAAGGGATTATACAGCAGGCTTATGTAGGGGTCGGGTTTTACTGTCTGGATTTCTGCAATCTGCCTGTTCGGTGACTAATACACGTACTTTGCCTGCACTCCGGTATTTATTGTTGAAGGTGACTTTTGTCCCAGCCATGACAGCCCTTAGCTGCTCTTCTATGCCCTTTTTTGTCCATTGGCTGCGTGTGGTCTGCACCCTTTTCCTTCTTTTCCTTACTTTGCATGCCAGTCTTTGGTCTATTTTGCAGCTTCTTGTTTTAAGTTCTTCAACCCTTCTCAGGCTAGAGGTGCACCTGGGATAGCGCTTTTCTTTTTTTCCCCCCTGTCTGGGGAAACCTGTTAGTAACTCCTAATCCCTTGTTCTCCTGGCAGTGCTGGAGGGAGGAGCGGAATACTCTGTTGCTTATTGTAAGCAAAAAGAGTGGTTAAGCCTCTTCTGCTGCTCTCCTTCGTGTCTGAGAATCGTTTGTCTTCTGAGCTGTAGAGAACTCAGCAGCTTTCCTTCAGGAACGTGCCTCAGCAGGCACTAATCAGGAGTCCTGTTTGCAGCAAAGCATCAGCTTCTGCAATTTGGAAGAGGAATTGCTCTACTTGTGCCATTGCTGGCTTCAGCTACAAACAGGCTACTGTCACTCATAAACAATTACAAGATTTGGCAGCATGGGCTGCTTTTTTCTGGAAACAGAAATGAAGTCATGGGCACAGTGATATGTTCCAGGCAGTTGCTAAAAGGACTGGGCTTTTTAAATGGGCCAGTGCAGATAAATACCATAGGAAGTCACAGAATGCATTAACTGTGGGAAGAGACAATCAAATAGGTCCACAATTTTCAAAATAATTTTAAAATAATATTTCTTGTAAAATATTTGTGAAATAAACCCAAATTTTGATTCCATAGCCCTCTGCTATGCAGAAAGTTTAAACAGAAAATAATATCACTGTTGTGAATTTATTAGCCTTTATGAGGAAAAAAACCCCACAGATCACTTGGTAGTAAGCTGGTTTCACAAGTGTCTCAAAATATTTTTTCAGGAACTTTCACAGTTTGGGAACTGGTGTAGGGACTGCTGTATTCTGGTATTTTTTGATGTGTAGGGTTGAAATGAGAGAATAAGGAACAAAAAGATAACAGACAAGAAGAGGACAAAGAATGTTCTGGGAGAACAAAAGGTCTAGAAAATGGTGCAATGTTTGGTTCCTCAGTGGAATGGTGAGGACCAGCAGAGATGATTAGAAAAGCTGGCAGCAACTTACTGGGTCGGTCTGCACTGGTTAGGGGGAAGATACCAACTGGTATTGAACTGGTAACCCAGTGCAGTTCCGTTTGTTTAACATGTTCTTTTAACATGCCATTTTGGACTCTCAGGATGGGCCTGGCATCACTTGGATGGACATAAACATAAAATGTTTTGAGTATGGGCAGTAATGTTGCTGGATACCATCTGTTCACTTGGCCTCAACCTGACTATAATTAATGCATTTTATTTGTTTCCCGGTTTAATGTTTGTTTTGCTGGTGCTATGCTCTATGCTGTGAGATTACTTAAAGGACCAGCTTGCAATAAATGTTTTTCAGTAAATCCTTGCAACCCTGTGTCTCTGGTATAATTAAACTGATTTGTACTCAGATTATTTAGCAGAGCAGTTGAGATAAGAATGGTCTTCATACGAGTCAAGCACAGTTTTTCAGTGTGCTTAGGGAAGTGAGTCTCATGTTCGTGGTGTAGTGTCAGTGTGATTTATGAACATGTAAAAATATTTTTGTAAATGCACTATAAAGCTATCCTGTTATAACAGGTTGGGGCCTGAACAGTATCATCAACTATAGAAGGAGTTAAGGTGGTATGAAAGATGAGCAATGAGTGGCAGCTTTCACTGGTACTCTGCAGAGAGGTCTTCTCAGGAAAGACCATCACTTTTGCCAGACAAGCTCTAACATTTTCCTGGCAGGCGTAAAGTTTCTGTCTGAAAGTTTGTACTAAGCCTGTAGACTTCGTGAAGCTATTGTAATTTGAGATGAGTCATATTTTTATTGTATTGCTGTGTTAACTCTGAAACCTGAGATTGATGATATGATGTCACCTTTAATTTTCACAATGTTGAAAATCATTTGGTATGCTAGGAAGCAGGGCTGTTTTCTAATGTTGCCTTTTTTCTTTGCGTGGCATGCTGTTGGCTGGACAGTATGCAGCATAGCAGGAGCATCACTCCTGTATTCCTTTTTCAGTCCAACTTTGTAAAAGCAAAGGGCCAGTTGTACATTTTTCCAGTGTTGTTCTTACCCTCATGAATATTCTTTGTCCTAGGGAAGTGAAATGTGCTAATTTGATTACTTTTATTTTCTCTTTTTCAGCTAGTGGAAGTGTTAAAGACATCTTTGTTGGAGCCAGAAATGGACAATACAGGCTTTTAAAAATAGTCATTGACAATGGTTAGTCAAATTTTATTCTTTTTTCTGGTTCTTTTAGATATTTTCCGAATTGTTTTAATGACCTACGTGTACAACTGTTTAAAAAACAGAACTCTGCAAAACTTAATGTTAATAAGTTTTTTTCTGTACAGAAGGTAAAATATAAATTTTGGTGATCCTAAGCTTTTCACTACAATTCTACTGTATTTTTTCTCCCAAATGTAATTTCATATTTTACCAAGAACTGCTGTGTATTTCATATGGATAATATAGATAAGCTTACTCTTATCTCTTACTAAAGAAGGAGTAGAGGGAATGAAATTTTCCACACCTGTATAACATTTGGACACTCTGGTTACTTTCATTAGACAGAGAGCTAATGTCTCACACAACAACTAGTCACCTTAGATGAACTATAAATTTTATCTGCTTTTTTTACCAAGTTCAGTGTAAAAGTACTGCATGTAGAAAGTCCTGTTAAAGGAGATGTTGAAATAGTAATCTGGCTACATAGAAAATATCTTTATATATCCATAACTTTATTTAAATTTTCAAAGTTAAAACTGTTTCTTAAATCTCAAAATATATATATGAATAGAAGATCATATAATTTCTGTCAGAACTTGAGTTTGATCTTTGAACTTCTTGGCAAGGGATATAGGCTGCAAATATTGAAAGAATATGTAATTACTTTTATTTTCTTTAATAGCAATGTTGATTGGTTGTAAAAGACATTTCCTGGTTTAGTGCATCTTCCCAGGTATGTTAGTTGTCCACTTTGAAGTCATTTGTTTCAGACTTCTTTCATTTACAGTACTTTAAAAATCTGCTAGCTGGAGAAAGGTACAGATAGGTACATACACATACTTACTTCTATTGTTAGGTAAATAACCTACTGTTGCCTTCTTTGTGTTTGCTTTTCTTAAAAGTCTTCTAATATTTTAATATAGCTTTCTTAAAGGCAGTGGCAATAGTAATATTACAGGCAGGACTTTGTGATAGTCTAACTAGCATAAGGTAAATGCTGACACATCATTGTTGGGGTTTTTTCCCATTAGGAAAAAAATTTTTACCTTTGTGTATATGCTACTTCATAATATGAAATGAAGCCTAGAAATAAGACATAAATGGAAGACTTACCTATGTTTTCATTTTTGTGTGTATGTATAAATGGGTATATACATATATGTAGATATAAACACATGGGTATAGATATATGCATTTCATCTCTATATAGAAGCAGAATCCAGTCTTTGATACTATTTTCCGCAGTTCAGAAAGGAACCTGTAAAACTGGCAGAATACTGGAAGAAGGGCAGTTGCCTCATCTGTCTTCAGGAGCTCTCAGCAAGAGATAATAGTCCTTAGCCAACAGATGATACTCAAATCGAGTTTTGCTAATCTGAGTTAATAAGAGAAGAGATTTGCTGCTGGGCAATAAAGTTCCTCTGACTGTATCTTAAATCCCACTGGGTATAAATCCACCTAGAGTTCAGAATTGGCAAGTACATTCTGAATACTCTTGGTTTAGGTGTACTACTTCAGGTACTTTGCATCTAATTCATAGAAGAGCCAAACACCCTTACCCTGAGCTGTTCATGTTCCTTGAGTTACTGTTGTGGAGTGCTTTGCTTGAAGTTTTGCTGTAGAGGCATTTGTGTGCTGTTACACTTTTGTCTAAAGTTTTGTAAATTAAGCCCTAGACTCTCAAAAGGTGATTTGTATACTGGCTACTATGATGGTTCTCAAACTGTTGCAGGATCCCATTTAAACAAGGTATTTCTATTCCACTTGTTGGGGCTAGTATTTCTTGGGAAGCTGATAAATATATTGTAAGACAGTATATTAATGCTTTCCTTTGTAAGCTGAGATGTGATGTATAAATAACAGAAAAATCTTGTTGCTACAGCTGTTGACATAATTAAATACCATTGAAGTATTCTATACAGACTTAAGCCAATTATACATAATAAACAACTTCAGTCATTTAAAGAGACCATGGCTATGAAGCTGTATTAGAAAGAGATTTATCTACTTGCATAGTCAAGTTAGTGATTAGTGCAAGCATATTCATTCCAAACTCTTTTCACTGTATAACTGAGTTATTGAGTCCTTACAATGAGTACAAACACTAACATGTTATAACAAGAGCATCAGTAATTATAATTCTAAAATTTGAAAGCTTATTCTTTTCTTATTTAGACCTAAGTATTCCAAATTAAAGTAACTGGTAGAAGACAGTTCTTATTTCCCTTCTGTGTATGTTATGCTAGAAAAACTAACATCAGTCGTATCTGATCAGATCTTCAGATCAAAGAACTTGATGACAGCCAGCATGTTACTTCTCAACTATCAGTATTTAGGTTGAAGTAAGTTAGGGTTTGAGCATACATAGCTTTTGTAGGAATTCGCCCACTTTAACACTTAGTATTCTTGTCTTCCATTCTTCTGGACATAATTATAAAAGATTAAGCATCCAGTTAACGTCTTACCGTAATTGTTAGTTTTGTCAGACAGGTATTGTTGCTAACTGTAGCTTTGATTATTGTTCATAGAACAGCTTGTTGTGGGATCCTCTAGACGGCCAGTTGGATCATGGGAAAAGGATTATGACTCCTTTGTCCTTCCGCTTCTTGAAGACAAGCAGCCATGTTATATATTATACAGATTAGATTCTCAGAATGCTCAAGGATATGAATGGATCTTCATTGCATGGTCACCTGATCACTCTCCTGTAAGTAACAGTCATCAGACGCTTCACGTTGTTCATGATTTTTCAACAGTACCATTTGATCTGAAGGAAGAGGATTTGAGGAATGAAACATTCCCCAACCTCTCCCTTCATTCCCAGAAGAAAACCAGGAAAATGTTTCTTTAAGAAGACCAAAGAGCAAATCAGTAGGTCTAGATGGAGTGCAGCTGATGCAATGTATTTTTAACCTGATTGGTGGACACAATACAGGTTTTTTGCCCTGTTTGTCTTAATGTTAGTACTCCATAAAAACTCATGGAAGGATATAGGACAGAAATCTTAATGGGTGCTCATATAAAGGAGGATTATAGTGTGAGCTCAAGCTGTTTACTCTGTTTGGCTTGCTGGCTGTCCAGCTGGCACTCATGCATCTGTGGTGTGCCACAGAATACACTGCTTCTCAGTGGTTTAAGAGCAGGTGAGAGAACTGAGGTTAGAGTTAAGAACTTCTAGGAGAAACTAGGCGACTGTGTACAGGTTCTGGGCATGTGAGATAAGGGAAGGCAGAAAGTAAAGCTGTTCCAATATTCCTACAGCTTTCACTAGCAGTTAGGAAATAATATGACATCAAAAGTTGAAGTGCATAGAAACTTCACTTTTTACATGGAAAAGGTGAAGTATTGTGCAGAGAGTGGCACGATGGTGAAATAAAGTGGGAAGACGGGAGTGCTGAAAGAGTAGTTAGTGACTATGTTAGACACAAGTTAATAGGGAGCAAACATAATTTTTCCACTGTAGTTTAACCATAACTATCTGGAGTCACTATCAAGTCAAAAGTAATAATGAGTTATTTCCAGTCTGCTCTTTTCCTGTCTGTTGTATCCATTAGTACACAGACCAGGTGACAGAAGATGCAAACTATTGTGTTTTTTCCCCATTTAAAATTAGTAAAGATTATGCTGACTTTTTTCTCCATTAAAAAAAAGAAACCCTCATAATCCTACTAAAGCTGCAATTCAGTTTTGCAATTACTTTGATAATAATGCATAGTATGACCTTGTGAGTTTAATAGCATGTGTAAGTATCATGACCTGGAGCTCTGCAAGTTTGTAGTGCAGTTTCAACACGTAAAATACTTGTTTAAGAAAGATGTTTGTTAATGGATGTGGTACACCAACATGCTAGATTCACTATGTACAGCAAAATTTAAAAAAAAAAGCAAACTAAAAAAAACCCTGTTTTATTATGTGCTAGGTTCGTCAAAAAATGTTGTATGCAGCAACCCGCGCAACACTTAAGAAAGAATTTGGAGGTGGTCATATTAAGGATGAAGTATTTGGGACGGTACAGGTATGTTTTTCTTTTTAAAGTCAGGACACTGACTTTAAATACTAAATATAGTAACTGATGTTATTGGTATGAATGTGGGTTGTTTATGCTCTTTTTGGATTAAGGAAACAGGAATTGAAAACTGTGTGTATTATTCCAATGTTAAAGTATATTTAATCTCATTTGAACAAGTTACTAAATATAGTTAACATCTTCAGGCTTAGAAGTCCTTGCTTTAAATGGTTATGAAAACTAAATCTATGAATAATTGGCATATCTCTTAATTTCTGTGCGTGAACATGAGTCCTCTAAAAGTTGCAACATTAATTTCCAGGTCAACAGTATACACAAACAATCTTAGATATATGGCTCTGAATCAGAAATGGGCTAGAACAGTGATCTGTAAGCCATTAACACCTGAAAACAAGTTTGTCTGTCTTGAACTAAGGATATGAAGCTGTCAATTCTTTAGAATTTGGCCATAAAATGTAACTGATGTGTATGGTTGTCAGCTTCTTAACTCAGGGAAACAGAAATTTTGTAACTACTGATTTGTTCAAGGAAAATACTAATAGTTGGCTTTTTGCATGTGGTAAGATAATTGGAACGTGCATGTATGAAATCCAGCAATTGTCTAAGGGATGTTGAAAAGCCTGTAAGTGCTGTAAGGGAAATACAGGCTATTTTGCTTCCTTAGTTTCTGTGAGAATCACGTCTTACATGGCTGTGGTATCTGCCTGTTTGTCAGGGAGACATCAGACAGTCTTTTTAATCTGTTGCTGGTTTTAAAAGAAATACAAATTAGACTTTTCAGAGGTAAATAATTCCTATAGTTTTCATGAAAACTGATGATTAGACACTCATAATTCCTCTGTTCCTCTTTCAGCAGAGACTGCAGCTGTTATTTTCTGTTTGACCTGTTAATCAGTTCATCTGAACAAATCTAAACCAAAGCACTGCCACTATTGACACAGGCAGCTGATGCTGAAGCAATGGAAGGAGTTGGTTTGGGGAGGAGTAGAGGATATTGTAGAGGGGTAAAAAGCTGTGAAAGAGAAATGGGCTGTTGTGGTAGATGTGAGGCTAATAATTCTGTTGCTCACTGAGAAATAATTTGTTATATTCAGCATTAACCTGTCATGGAAGCTTCATTATCCTAACAAGCATGTAAACAAACTTCTCTGGAGAGCCTGTATTCTAGAAAAGTAGATAACTGAGTTGCTAAAAAGGTTTACTGGTAGAGGTCCTGTTATTTTTTTCTTGTCTGTTCAATCAACCAATCTCACTGTCGCTTGCACCAAACCATTAGCAGTCTATGCCATATGTGGAATTTGTGTCTAGCCCTACAAGTCTGAGCTTCCTTCTCGGTTTTAAGGAAGAAGCATTACATCTATTATTTCAGAATGGGCCTGGGGCACATAGAGGATGGCATTGATATAACTCACTTTTTCCAGGCTGTATTATGTTACAGCTTATATATCTCTGAATTGTTGGTTTCAGTGTCTTTATAAATCTCTTAATTGTAGCTGGCCTTTAGTGTTCATCCATGTGAAAATCATAAGGATGATCACTTTGTTTCTTCAAGGTGTTCAAGTTGCTGATCTCACTCAGAATCTTGATGGTCAGCATCCAGCAGGTTGCTTTGTTTTTATTTTGTTAAACCTAAGGATGGTTTATTGCAGCCAGCTCTGTTACTTTAGTGGAACCCTGTTATGTTCCCACCTGCTAATTCACATGTATTAACTTCAATACCTCTGGGCTTCTGAAACAAGACATAATGGAATATTGGAATATTCAAATAAAATGACCATTACTGTATGGAAGACAACTACTTTTTGCAATGCTGCGTAGGAAATCTGAAGAAAAGTTCTGGTACCGAAAAAACTGATAAATATTGATATTGTGCTTTCAGGATGATGTTTCACTGAATGGATATAAAAAATATTTGATATCACAATCCTCACCTGCACCTTTGACTGCAGCAGAAGAGGAACTTCGACAAATTAAGATTAAAGAGGTACCTAAAATGTCTTCAAGCATGGGTGGGAAATGGTGCAGAGTTTCAAATGTATTGTAGGGAAATGTCTTTCTAGGGTAAAAAAGGGCAGAACAGAAAATGGAAGGTTTCAGAAAGTGTGAGTGGATGAGAATATAAATGTACTTCTCAGTGGGTTGAAAGTGCAGGATGATGACTGGAGTTGGAAGTGGCATGATCTGACTGTATTTGAAAGGCCCAGTGTCAGAATCAGAGGCCTGGCAACTTCGCAGCTTGTTGCAACATCAGCTTTTGGTATCATGGGATGTGCTTTGTGAAGGGTGACAGTGCACTGGCACAGGTTGCCCAGGGAGGTTACAGTCTCCATCCTGGAGATACTCAAAAGCTGTTTGGACAGAGAACTGGGCAGCTGGATCCGGGTGGCCCTGACTGAGAAGTGTGGCTGCACAAGGTGACCTATGGAGATGTGTTCCAACCTCATGTGATTGCCCTCATGCATTTCCCATGGTGGCAGAAATGGTAGAGAAAACACAGAGTAGCAATTGCTGCAGTGGGTGATTGCCAGGAGTATTTCAGCAGCCTTATTCTTAGAGGAAAGGTACATAGCTTCCAGTACCAGTGCATTTGTCTTTAAGACTGAGAGGAAGTGGATTCCAATAAAAATAAAATAGAAATCCAAACCAAATAGCTAATCGCTTTAAGAGACTGATTTGCTTATGCTTCGAACACTTTTTAGACAAATCTCTAACAAATGCCTTTAACCAAAAAAATTGATGATTGCCAGCTAGCTAGTGACTGAAAAGTTTCAGAGGATTCTTTTTATAACATTTTTCCTTCATTTGAATACTGTTTGTTTCAGATGTATAATAAAATAGGTCATATGCTGATCTTGTTTGTTCTTTAGACTTGTATATTAGAGCTGTGGTACATGTATTTGAAGTGTGCTTTATTTCTGCAGCTGGATACCAGGCAGCCATTGTGTTAAATACAGCTGTGTGTCTTCTCTTATGTTTTCACTCTACTGTGCTTTTGCTGCAACTTTGTTGTTTATTGACTTTGTTTTCCCAGTGGTGTCTTTTCCTTGTTTTCATGTCTGATTTTAATAATTCAATGGAGAAAAGCATTCACCGTCATCAAACACTGCATTTTACTTGATCAGCTTTAAAAAAAAAAAAAAAGAATGTAAAACTTCTGTGGGATCAGTGCTCACTTCTGGTATTAGTGTATGTACTACATACAATGTGTTTAGCAGCTGATTCATGCAGACTAAGATTTTATGTGTTATTAGGAAACTTCAGCTTCAATAGCTGTGCTTTTCAGAGACACATAAACTGTAGATTGCTGCCATTTTGGCTTTGTTTGAAACACCTCACAATCCGTTAACTTATGTCATTTTTCTCTTCATTGTTTCCACCATTACAAAGCCTGTAATTAGACTTAGAAAATGAAAACCTTTCTGATTTTAAAAAAAGTTTTCCATATGTATATTATTTTATAATTACCCTTAGAAATATTTTACTGGGCCAGATCAAAGGATCACCTAGTCTGTTGTCAAGTCCTTGACTGAGCCACAGCAGAAAACTAGGAAGGATGTAAGAGCAAGGCAGGAAGGCCATAATTACCTTGAATACTCTTCTGTTGCCTCAGTATTTGCAGGTAGGGTTCTTCCTGCACGAAAGATGACATCTTACTATATAACTCTCCTTCATGGGTTTTTCATCCATCATCTAGTCTTGTCATTCCTATAAATCCACATAAAGGTTTTGTTGGCCGCAGCATGTGGCAGCATATTCCACAGCTTGATAAAGTACTATCTAAAGAACCACTGATTGCTCTCTAAAATCTCTAGTTTATTCTGATACCCCTGCAGATAGTGTGGGGAAGGCAAAGAAGAGTCATTAAGTCAATCCTCAGTTTTTCCTGCCCCTTAGATAAAGCCATCTATATCCCAGAATACCAACCATATCCTGGGTTGCATCAAAAGCAGCATGGCCAGCAGGTAAGGAGAAGGGATTCTCTCCCTCTGCTCTGCTCTGGTGAGATCCCACCTGGAACACTGCATCCAGCTCTGGGGTACTCAGCACAGGAAAGACATGGACCTGTTAGAGTGGGTCCAGAGGAGGGCCACAGAGATGATCAGAGAGCTGGAACATGCGCCCTGTGAGAAAAGGCTGAGAGAGTTGGGGTTGTTCAGCCAGGAGCAGAGAAAGCTTCAGGGAAATCTTGGTGGCCTTTCAGTACGTAAAGGGGGCTTATAAAAAATAAGGAGACAGATTTTTTAGCAGGGCCTGTTGCAATGGAGCAAGGGGGATTGGTTTTAAACTAAAACAGGGTAGGTTCAGATTAGATAGGTGCAAGAATTTTATGATGAGTGGTGAGGTACTAGAAGAGGTTGCACAGAGAGGTGGTAGATGCCCCATCCCTGGAAACATTCAAGGTCAGGTTGGATGGGGCTCTGAGCTACCTGATCTATTTGAAGATGTCACTGCTTACTGCAGGGGGTGTTGAACTAGATCCCCTTTAAAGGACACTTCCAACCCCAAGTTCCATGATTCAATATCCATGGACTTCTGCTGTATTCCTTGTCAGTTATCTCTTCCAGGCTGAAGAGTCCTAATCTGGGTAGTTATTCCTCCTAAACAAGGCACTCCATACTTCTGATCCTTTTGCTTTTCTCTGCAGTTTTTCCAGTTCTGCTATATAATTTATGAGATGGAGGGATGGGGAAGCCAGATCTGCATGTGGTATTCAAGATGCAGGCATGTTACTGATACCTACAGTGCGTAATGATGTGTTCTGTTCTTTTCTCTAACAATTTATAACATTTCATTTGTGGGTGGGGAGGATTTGGGGATTTTTTTTGTTTTGCTTGGTGCTATTTTCAGGCTTAGTCAGAATGACCTGCAAGGTCTTGCTCCTGAATGGTAGAAGCTAGCTCAACCCCATCACCATATAGGTAGAGGGTTTTTTGCTCTTGCGTACATTTACATTTATTCACAGGAAATTTCATCTGCCATTTTATCCACCTCTCAGCAGCCATTACTAACTAAATCTTAGTGGTGTGAATTTAAGTATTCTTAAGTGACTTGGGTGGCTTTGTTCATTTTCTTATATCTGAAGTTACTCTGAGTTACTTTCTTCCCTTGTCTATCTCCACACTTCAAAGCTAGTTTTTGTTTGGAGTATTTGTTTTCTACCTGTATTTTAATATGGTTTCTAGAATATGATGTTTTGTTATGCTTTATTATTTTTGTGATGCCTCTTTTGCATTTGTCAATCAGGCTTTTATGCACATATATATTTTGCAAAATATTTTTTCTATAGCATTGTTCATAAATTTATCAATCTTTGTTCAAAAGTAAGCTCTTTGCCTGCTTTCTTTACCTCTTTGTTGCTAACAAGCTGTTCTTTAAAATGTGAATTATAACTTAATGTTGCCACAAGTATATTTGCTTTTAATTTTTTTATCAGGTTTTTTTAATTTCATTAGCATCCCTTTTTAATAAAGCTGCACATCTTCTAGTTGATAGATGTAAGATCCACACTTTCCATTTTGTACAGTTTCTTGACTTTTGCAGCTTCATAACCAATGTTAAATCTAATTGTGAAACTATAAAAGGAAGTGAATATATTCAAAAGCTAGTACTTAAGACAGTAGATTAAGACTGGAGAAGACTGGAGGCCAGGGCTCATTTTAAGAGAAGTTGCATGAATATTAAGATAAACATAAATTCTTGAAAAAGGGCTTTAAAATAACTGTTCTTTTCTCTCAATTTGACACTAATATAGCTTGATTAGGAACAATTGCCTAGCTTCTCCTGGATTTTTTTTTTCATTTTGTGTTAGACCTTCTAGAAGTAAGAAATTAAGATTTTGTTTGTTTTGTTTGCAGTGGTTTTGGTATAGACTATTTGGTGGAGTATGTTGAAGCAGGAGGGAGAGTAGTAGCTTTTCCTTCGAGAAGATCAGTTTGTCTCGTAATTTCTCTCTTCCTTCAAAAATTTTGTCTCCCTAGAAATCATGTCTTTGTTTTGATCTAAAATTTTGCAAGCTATAATAAAGTTTATAAGCAATATTGTCAGCTCAAAAGTGTAACACAGCAGATAAAAATCAAGATTTTTCTTCCTGGATTATTGTGCCTCTATACTAGATTTTCACTTAGAACTTCTTCACTGACACTTGAACCAGTTTCCCTCGGATGATTTTGTTACTCTGCTAAGCAGAGCTGTTTCAAACATATGCAACTTTTCAGGCTAGCAAACATGACATGTAAATTAAAAAATGCAAATCTTTTGTATATGGGGATGATTTCTTGGGGTGGTTTATTCTTGGAATAGCTGCTGCTAACTCCTATGTGTAACCATATGGAATGCATTGGCAGTATTGTATGAAAGCAAAGGAATGCTTGCAAAGGTTTCTGTTAACATCTCAGTTGACTTCTGTTCCAGGTACAGGCAGATGTTGGTGTAGATACCAAGCATCAAACATTGCAAGGAGTAGCATTCCCCATTGCTAAAGAAGCTATTCAGGCTCTGGAGAAATTGAAAAATAAGAAACTCAACTATGTACAACTGGCAAGTATAAAATATTTTAACTATTTTTAATAATGAGTATAAAATAGATTACCCACATATTAAACAATGGGTGTTGCTATAGCATGCTGATAAATTACCATTTTGAATTAGATTAATTCAAAGTTTTTTCCATCCTGTTGTGTTTCCTGGTTTGCTTTTTGTGTATTAATTATATTCATGTTTGCTTTGTTTACAGCAAATTGATATGAAAAATGAAACTATTATTTTGGCCAACACACTTGATACTGAACTTAAGGACTTGCCAAAAAGAATTCCAAAGGATGCTGCACGTTACCACTTTTTCCTGTATAAACACACTCATGAAGGAGACTATTTGGAATCCATAAGTATGAGAAAATTTTTCAATATGAAACTTCATTGGCTTGTTTCAAATTCTTTAGGAATTTTGAGGCAGAGAGAAAGATGTGTCAGCATGATCATAAATTTCAGAGTAATTTGGTTGTGAAACTGAACTTGTGAAGAAGAGCCCTTATGTTTGGAAAGTAGTGAGTTACCCCTTTTGATTATGAACACCCATAAATGTGAAAACATACAGATACCAGCCATTCTCTTATCCCCTGTTTGAAATGAAACACTTGTTAAAGCAAAAAAACTTCAGAATGGCATTACATTTTTTTCTTTCTGATTGCATAGCTGATTTCCAGTGCCTATCTGCTATAAATGATTTTATGATACAGCTTTTGATGGAGTGTAGCTACGGTCTGATTTTTGGTGTTGTTTTCTTTTCCTGCAGTTTTCATCTACTCTATGCCAGGGTATACCTGTAGTATACGAGAACGAATGCTCTACTCTAGTTGCAAAAGTCCACTGTTGGAAATTGTAGAAACACAGCTGTGGATGCAGATAGTCAGAAAGGTGAGTGCACTGGCTGTATGGGTATTTTCTCATTCCCTCTCTTCCTTTCTGAGTGAAAAACTGTAACTGTCTTTGTCAACGCCTTCTCTAAATGATGAAAAGTGTTATGCAACTTAATTTGTCCTGAACAAGAAGTTAATTGTTGAAGTAGCTACAGATACAAAATTCAGTCAAGAAAGTTTTACTCAGTTTCATAACTTCTACACTTTCATATCTTTAACAAACACATCCTTGTGCATCAAGGAGGTGTTTGAGTACTTTGAAGAACTGTATAGAATTAACATGATTTCTTACTCAAAGTTGTGTCAGCTTTTGGACCACAACACATTGCTGTTGTTGAACACTAAATTGCTCTAAACCCAAAGTTATGTAGGGATTTTCAAAACAATTTCAAGCTGCAGTTCTGGAAATTAGAACTGCTATCTTAGGAGTCCTTGATGGGGCAAACAAGCATTTACAAGTAAGCTGATCTTTTCACACTGTATAGATTTTCCTGTGATGCAAGAAGTTGCTTCTCACCTCCCGAGCAGAGACCATAGAAACAGTCCATTTGTCACCTATGGTTACTTTCTTAAGACTTCTGGGGGAAGCTTAGTTTCTGTGGAGATTATGTTTACCAAAAAAAATAGCAGAGTTAATACTAACCATTTTTACTGAGATGACATGAATTAAGTAGATCGTTGCTGTGTGGTTTTGTATGTAATTATTTTTCTGAAATGGCCTTTCTGCAACAGAATAAATGCACCATGTGACTTCTGAAAATTCCTGTAGACAGAAATTCCTGAAGCACGTACTTGTAACAGCAAAACTGGGGCTGGCAAGTCTGTCAAGTGTTATGGTTGGCAGGGCATGAAGTGCTGCTCAGTAGAGCAGGGCCAAAGCATTTCTCTGAATTCTAAATTCCTGCAATATAAAACAGTGGAGTTTTACTTGAGAACACTGTTTTCTTTCTATTCAGCTTCATATATGTAGATATTAAAAACTAAAACACTTCCCTCCATTTTGTTCATTAAACTTGTTTTAACTTTTCCTTGCGAAGTACTGGAATACTTGCTGAGTGGCAGTAGCCAGCTAATAATATAAGCTTGTTTATACTCCTCTCCCTCTTTCTCAAGAGACAACAATATGTACACACATTGCTTATACAGTTAGTGTTTAAAGCATGGTATAGTGAAAAATTTCAATTCTTAAAATGTGTCAATACTATAAATGAGTTAGTAAACTTTAGTTCCACAGGGAATGTGTTCTCCTAGTTAGTGTTAAAAGGCACACTCTGCTAAAGCTCCGGACAAAAGAAATTCTTTGGCATATGTACTGTGTAGTTGTGCTTACATTTCAGGAAAATAATTAAGTCACACTTAATACTGCTAAGAGTATAGGGAATTCTCAGAAAAACTCTCCAGGATTTCTCAGGGCATTAGGCACAAGGTGGAGAACTTTCCATGCTTGACTTTGAACATTATTGCACATACGGTTTTAATATAATATTGAGTTTCAGCAAAGTTTGTAAATGTTTTTGAATTTAATGAGAGTATGTTGGTTTTTTCTGCCAGATTGAAATAGATAATGGTGATGAGTTAACTGCTGACTTTCTTTATGAAGAAGTACATCCAAAACAACATGCTTACAAACAGAGCTTTGCTAAACCAAAAGGTCCTGCGGGGAAGAGGGGAATACGAAGACTGATTAGAGGTCCAGCAGAGACTGAAACACCAAGTGATTAGAAACTGTGTTTGTTAAAGTGTTGCAGTAAAAAACAAAATTCTGGCTTTTGTTAATGAACTGAAATCATTCCATTCATAGATGCTAGGGGGAAAAAAAAAAGCTCTTTTTACTCTTTTCTGACCTCAACACTTTTTATATTGTTACATGATTATATTTGTTGACCATGTTTTATGACATATAGAAGAGATAATTATTTTAAAGCTAGAAGAGAAAAACTAAGCTAGTACCCCTTTATTTTAATTTAGAATCCATTGTTTAATAGCTGTACATGTGATCATAAACTTTGCAGACATAAGACTATGAAGCCCATGTGTTCTGTGGGTAAGTCACAGCTGTATTCTTATGTGTAGCCTATTAAGCCTGTAAGACTTTCCATGTGAGAAGAGATGAAGGACTACATAGCATTGTCCCATTTAAAACTTCATTTTTCCTTGTAGCACTTATGGACAATAGTAAAATAGAAGGTTGTCTTTGGATTTTGACAGGATGCATTGTTGGATTTTGTTGTTTTGTTTGGTTTTGTTCTTTTTTTTCTTGTAATGGAAGACATAAACTAAAATCAGTTATTGTTCAATTAATGTAAATGTTCAGGAAAAGCTGGACATTTTCCTAGGCAAAAGCTTGGTCACCTCAAATTTATAATTGATTTCATGAATTAGCTTTCCAAGAAATCTGACATAAAACCACCATAGCTTTTCCAGATGTCTGTGTCACTTGTGAGCCTTAAATATAAGGTACTGAATGACCAAGTAAAAGGTGATTAAAAGTGCGTAAGTTAGTAATTCATTAAAGTATGGAGCTGCTTTCAGAGCCTAAATATGCCTAAAATATCTAATAAATAATTATCTGTGCACTCAGATCTAAAAATGTGTAAGTTCAGTAAAAAATGAAATAGTCTTGTTTCATAATGGTGAGTTATCTTTGAGATCCTATTGTGTTTGCAGTATCAACTGCAATTTTAACTGCCAAGGTATTCTGAAAATGACTTTTCCTAAATGTTTCAACTTCAATAGTAACTTACATCTGTAATTTAAATCCAGCTAGGTCTTGAATAACTGCTGGCAGCAAGCACCTAGTTAGAATTTTGGGGTTTTTTTTGCTCACTTCCCTTCTTCAAAATAGTAAAATCAGCCAGAATAGTCTAAACTTGATTGAACTGTAAGTAATGAGTTTAACAGGAAGAGGAAAAATAGATTATTTTAATAAGTGCATTAAGGAAGAATTAGATGTGGAAATTGAGTATTGGATGACCCTAAATATTTAAAACTGTGTGATGAGGCAAATACTAGTGAATAGATTATATTCCCAGCGAGGACTTGCTTTTTCGTGTCTTGTATGTGACCTTTGTGGTTTTTGAGTTTTGTTGGTTTGGGTTTTTTAAAGCTACATGGGAATTGCCAGCCTTGGGTCATTGCATATTATCATAGCTGCTGGATGTACTCATTATAGAGCTGAATTGTGTGTTTACCTGGTGGAAGATGGATTTTAAGTTAGTTTTGTAGGGAATAATGTTTTGACACTAGTTCCTGATAAAAGTTATTGTATCTATTACTCTGTTTGAAGACACTAGCTTGTAACTGACATCTGAAATTGCACTATATAATGTGAAGATTGCAATAGTTGGTTTTACTGTGGTTTTTTTATATGCAGCAGAAATTTGACACTTCAGCTTTTTTCATTTAATTTTACACACTACTTCAGTCCAATTCAATAGCTCTTGATCCTCAGCTAATCTCCTGCTTGCCCTTAGCTCCTGTGTTCTTTTCCTGCCTATTGCCTCCTCCCTCTAGGGTAAGGAACTGGTCTTTGAAGTATTTCTTCTTCTATACTACATGTCAGGCCAGTGTCACTTTTTTTTAAATACGGTTACTGTGTGTGCAGCTCATTGTACACTGTAATTAAATTTATTTTTAGATTAACTCAGGATCTTTGCAACACACCCACTTTGGAGTTTTTGTTTTGGTTTAGTTTTAAGGAGTGTAGCAGTTAAAAATTACTGCTAGAGGGTTGTTTAAATTTAATATTCCTGCCCATGTGCCAGCCATAGCAAGAGTGCACATACATCTTTACACTTTCTTGAGCCAGTAAAGAAGTTCAACTGTTTAATACTAATTGTTTTAAATAGTGAACAGTGTGACCTGATATGGTTGTGTGCATGTTGTGGGGGTTTTGTTGGATGTTTATTTTGGGGTTTGGTGGGTTTTTTTGTTTGTTTATTGGGTTTTTTTGTAATCCTGCCCTAGGTGGATGAGGATAGAAAATGGCAAACTTAATCTGGAGGATGATGAGAGCTAGTTAAGTGATTATGCAAGAGCATAATTTATGATGAGCTGCATTAGAGTTCAGCCCAAACCAGACACTGTAATATATCTTACATGCAAATACTCTGTGTGGGTGTATAAACCCCTGTCCAGCCAGCAGTCAGTCACAGCCTGAGCATGTCTCCCCCTCAGCTTTCCCCAAAAAGAGAATTGTATAAAGTCTTGCACTGCTGGCTGCCTCTCCAGGCTTCGTGTAGCTATTCTCCTGACAGCAATAAGTATCTGTTCTTTTTGTAACATCTATTTCGTTTACATTTACATGGTTCCCTCCACTTCTGTTCATGAATGTTCAGGGCCAGCACAAAATGTGGGCATTAATCAAAGTTGCTCCTTTAACTGTCTCTGGTCATTAAATAACTGAAAGTGTCCATTCAATTTGTTGTTGGCCTTTATAAAGCCCAAAAGCAATGCAGCTGCTTGTACTTCACTCACAAGCTATTCAACAGTTAATTAACAGGACAGGTAATTATTTAATAAATATTTATGTTGCAAGATTGGGAGGTATTGATCTTTTAAAACACTCCTGTCAAAGGTTAAACTAATCAAAGTAATAGCTCTGTTGCTCAGATAAACACATTGATAAACAAAACTTTTGATTTACTGTGTCTGTATTTAGTGAAAGCCACATTCAGATGCTAAAATTAAGTAAGTTTACCTTATCTATTTTGTAATTTGCTTTATAAATAAAGATTGATGCTTTAGCTTGGTGTTGTCTGAATCATTTCATAGTCTCCTTAAAAAAGATCTATGTTCTAACTTCAGACTGTGTAACAGGAAGGTCCCATGGGACTAGAAAGTGATTGCAGGGTGAAAGAAGAGAGGTGAGCAGAAACAGAATTCCTGGCTTATGCTACTATAGAAAAATCACTGTTAGAAACAGCTACTTTCCCATTGCCTTATGGAAGCAGCACTGCGGGTTCCATAGCAGGATCCAAAGGTGTTTTTCTTTTAAGATTTTTGTGCTTTCAGTATTAAGCCCCTTCAAAGAGTTCTATCCTTTTAAAATGCTGACGTATTTGACTGGTGAGACAGGATCTAGGCCAGCCAGGTTAACCCAAGCTCTGTCCCAGGTGGAGCTTTCTTCACCTAACAGGAACTGTACTGGATTTCTCTCAGCTCCAGTTCTATGCAATCAGATCATCCCATTACAAATATCTTGAGTGACTCAAGTTACTGATTCATGTCCTAGAAAGCCTTATTATAGTAATTAACACAAGGAAGTATGTATTCTAGTGTAATTTAATGTTTTTTCAGGGAACAAATGAAACTGAAGTTAGCTGCTCTTATCCCCTGTTAGTGTCTATAGATAATGACTTCACTGTATGAAGAACTCAAAAAAAAATCTGGGGTGGGAAAGGGAAGTTCTCTCTCCTTGGCCCCTGTGTATTAAAATAAAAAAATAGTTCCCAAATAAGTTAGCTACTTTCACCTAAATAACACCTCTTTTTTTCCCCCATTTCTTGCTAGAATAATCCTAAAGAAGTTCAAAAACATTTTCCTAAATTGTATTAAATGGTAGCTAACATGCTTCATTTTCAGTGAAGGGAAAACTACTGCCAAAACTCGCTGCTGTGAGCAGCACTGCAAATAGTAATGGTCTAGTATGACAGAGCAGGAACTCGCTTGTAGCTGAGATTCTCCTAATACTTTATACTACTACTAAAGAATACCACAGTTGGTGCATGAACAGAAATGTTCTACCACACCAGAGGTGAGCACACCTGACCAGGGAGCTGCTACAACAAACACACTTCTGGGCAACACTATGGATGTATTCCAGCTCCATGAAATAGTAAAAAGCAGACATGATCTAATAAGAAACCTTCACATAACAGCTGGAGATGCTTAAAACTGAAGAATGGCTTCAGCAGATTTTATTTTGATTTAGCTTTATAGCAGCTTTTTTCTGCACAAGCCCAGGTTCAGCGCTGCTCAGCTTTATTCCATGCAGTGAGGTTAGCACAGTGTTATTAACAGAAATGTATGCAACAGAAAATGGTGATTATATCCAAGGCTCAAAGTTTTAATAGCAGCAAGAAGTAATGATGCAGAGTTTTTATTTATGTTAATGGTTTTTTACAAATTATACTCAATAAAGCTAGAAGCCATTAGGTAGATCCTTTTTTCTAAATTAAGCTAGCACTTTAAGAGCCAGAAATCTAATGATATCAATAAATTAGAAATCCCATGCTTTCTGTAATGAGATACATATTCCTGAGTGAAGTCACACATAATCACAGAACTTCAAATTTAACTGTAGGCCAGACTATTTTCCTATCCCTAAGCTATTAAGAAAGTTCATGAGGTGCAAAACAAGTTTATATGAAAATAACTTCATTTACAATGGTTCATACTTAGTCCAAAGTATCTGGAATATTACTAGTCACTCTCATTCCCTTTTTAGTCTGCTTTGATGTGTCAATGTTTCTATTTTTAAAAGCTTTTCACGTTATACTTTTAGAAGTCCAGTTTTGTATTTAGTTAATATACATACATATATATACATATGTTAAAAATAGCTTAATTATTTGTGTAAGTAAAATGCAGAATTGGTTTTAACATCATTATTCCGACCCCTTCAAGAAAAGCCACCATCTGTATTTATAATCCATATAGAATCCTCTCCTAAAGTACTAAAAATACTCAATCCTCTCCTAAAATAGTCAAAGTAGCAAAGAGTCTTCCTGTGAATAAAAATTAAATGGTTTGCCATCACAGAGTTTGCTGTAAAAAAGCATTTACAAGTGCAAATGCATCTCTGCACAACAAGGTAACTACTTTGCTCGGAAATCCTTGAAAGGAAAAAACAACCTTAAAAATGTCTTGCAGCATTTATTTGACTAAAACTAATGCCAAGAAGACTTTTTGATAATAATCACATTCACTAACATGACCAGACTGTTCATGCTAATGTGAACTCTCAAGCTAAAATGCTAAGCAGAAGCTTGTTTTAAGTGAGTAATGCCACTGTCATTTCCCAAAAAGATAACATTAAGTACCATTTATAGCTACTAAATGGTTTTGTCTTCAACAGACCAAGGTTTAGTACACCTGCAGAAGAACTTGCAGAAAAAACATTCTGCCCTGTTAGTCATAAGCCTTTGCAGCAGGCGTACTTGGTATTTGTAAATAAAAAGAATCCGATTCTAACATGGAAATGCATTTAAAAAGCTGTGGGAGATGATGATGTACCAGCACTGTAATTTGTTAATAACAGAAAGAGTTTTCTCGTGTTAAGAGCCCAGTGGGTGAGGACATGTGAAAGAGCTGCTGACAGGCAAACAGCTCACCTTACATGTGTCCAGAAAGTTCTGGAAAGCAGAAAAGATGATAATGTTGCACTGAATACTAATTAAATATTTGGTACTGGTGTCTACTCCATTACAGAAACATTTGTCTATCAGAAGAAACACATTATCTAGTTTTTATCTCTTGGAGATGTTGTTGGACCTGCAAAAGAACAGACAGAAATATAATTGACTGATGCTGTAACACAAGCAAGTCACACACACAAACTCACCCAAAATAAGCCTTTTTTTAATCTGAAAGATTACATACCATCTTGATGTCTGGCCTTCTGTTTTTTTTGTCAGTCAGACAGCCATCAGCAATTGAATACATTTTATGAATTGAAGACACATCCCAGTCACTCATCTTTTTATCAACATAATCCTCAATAGTTGCTTCCTCATCCTCAATTTCATCTTTTATACTTAACTGCAAGAGAATTTGAACCAATGAGCAATATCATTGTAAGTATCTGAACACCTTATGACAGTATAATTTAACAATGATTTATTCTTATTTTTACTATATATCATTTTAATTAACACATCATAAAGCAAGTTTGTTTAAGCTGCATCATACAGATTTAACTTTCTCCCACTTCAAGACTCAGTTTTCTAGTATTGTCTCTTTTAAGAGAAGAGGCAAGATCAATAAAGTATCTTATGTTTACTTAATAATCCATTAATATGCAAGTTTAAGTTGGTATAATTCTTTTAATCACTTTTATAAAGCCTCTTTCTATAAATGAATGTCTGTCTGTAAACTAAACTTCTGTCTCTAGTCTCGGTGGC
Source organism: Entomyzon cyanotis (assembly GCA_024500445.1). Taxonomy (NCBI): domain Eukaryota; kingdom Metazoa; phylum Chordata; class Aves; order Passeriformes; family Meliphagidae; genus Entomyzon; species Entomyzon cyanotis. The sequence continues at coordinate 29,043,086 of JAKEPQ010001018.1, forward strand.
TGCTGTATCCACTGAAAACTTTTAGTCTGAAATCACACTTTAAATCTGACTGGTTTAGTCCAAAAGTCCTCAGTTCCAACACACTTGAACTGGGTTATCTGTAATCACACATACTGCTTGAGGAAGCATAAATGAAAAAATAAGAGGCATTGAGTAGAGGCAGATCTTGACTTCCTCTGTGGGTCAGTCTGAAATTGCTGATCAACATTCAACTACCTTGAAATTTTCCTTTCAAGCTAAGGATGCCATATATGATCTTACACTGACCATTCTCTTTATGGTCCCAAAAGTACTATACAAAGAATAGTAAAGATAATTCAACCCACCTCTCCCTCTGCAAAAAAAAGCCCTTACATTTCAAACTTCACTAAGGTTAAAAGCGTAAAGTACTTGCAAATTGTTAGTAAAGGTGAAAATTGAAATTGATACAGGACCATAAAGAAACAACTGAGATGAACAGTTCAAAATGTATCAGGGAATGAGGAATTATCAGGGTATCTGGGAGTCTGCTAATAAAGCACAATAGTATTACAATGAGAAGCAATATCAAAACAAAAAATTCTATCAGATTAGAAGATGATGACCTTCAGGGCTGAACAAATCTACCAGCCAAGAGATAGAAGTTTCAGCCTCTCTTCTAAGACAAAGATTGACATAAAAGCTGTTTTCACAACTACATATTTTGATGACATATTTGATTGTCTCAGAATCTGTTAACTGACTATGATTTCATATTAAGTGATCTTGGTGCGATGTGAGGGGAGGAGAAAGCATCATGAACACACCAGCAACTGTGGCTCCCGGTTTTCATCTACTGGAGGAAGACCTGTTATTACTTCTAGTAGGACCTAGGAGGAAAAAAATCAGATGAGAAAATGAAGCACAGAATAACCCTTAGCATATATATGATTTGCAAAAAAGATCATGACCTTCAGCCTGTCAACAAATGCTCCCAGGATCTGTGTTTGTCCAAAGATTTTTTATACAATTCATTGTTGTTGTTGTTACTACCTTTATTTTCATAAACTGTTATTAGCAGTGTGGCTTACAAATTTCAATGCAACTTATTCTCACCCTACATGGTGTTCCTTCACAGCAAGATGGAAGGATGTCCAAATTATTCAGACATAGTGTCAGGCCTACCTTCCCATGAAACTAAATGCCATGAAGGAAGTGGTCAATGGTTGTCGCTGTTGAACCACTAGCAGAGAGAAGAAGTCCAGGTTCTAAGTGTGGCATCAAGAAGAAGATTTTATTATTTAATTTCAACTTATATAGACTTCTCAAAGGTCACCCAGATTGGTCAGTTCGAAACCTCCCCCTAGGCCTGATTGGCCAGGCCTGAACTGTCCATATCTTGAGAAACTGTTTTAATAACATCCAAACTTTATCTTTGTTTATAAAAACACAGAAGAAGAGAGAAAGAATTCTCACGGGAAAAGTCTGTGCTAGCCACAAATGGTGGATCTTGGATCCACCATAATGCATTCATTATTCTTCCAAATATTAAGCTCATGGTTTTTTTGTACTCAGCTTTAAGGCAAATCCAACATGGACATTGTAATTTTGGTGCTGAATATAATAAACCACTGTAATTTTGGACCATTTCCTTGAATTTTCTTTTTCAGCCTGAGTTACACTTTTGTGCAATACTATGCAAACAGAAACAATGTTCCACACCACTTCAAACTACATTTAGCTAGAACTTGGAATATTATTTTACTCTGGTTTTTCACACAGAAAATCAATATATTCAAATTATTTTAAAACAATCAAAGTTTAGAAACACTATCTTAAAGAAAAATCGGGAAAAAGAAAAATTGTAGACCAGAGCAATTATTTAATTTCAGATATTCTTGATTTTATGTGCTCCTATCATTTACAAAAGTCATATACTGCTTCCCACGTTCTACTTACTACTCCAAAACTGAAGATATCAGATTTAGGTGTTATCTCTCCCCGCAGAGCTTCAGGTGCCATGTAGGCTGCTGTTCCAACAATTCTTTCAGTCATGATTGTCTGTGTGAATGTTACAGATGCTCTTGCAAGGCCAAAGTCAGAAATTTTGGGCACATATGTATCAGTTAATAAGATATTTGCACTGGTAGAGAGGGGAGGGAGGGGAAAAAACAAGAAAGAAAAGAGAATTTTCCAAACAGTACAGTAAATAAGTTTCATAACAGACATATATATAAAATAACTCTTTAGTAACCAAATGTAAACTGCTATTTTGACTATCTTGAAAGCTAAGATATTTATACATTATTCATATAACAAGTTGTATCAATTTAGTTTTGTTGGAAATTGCTCAATTTCAAAATTTATTCCTCTAAATAAATGAAGAACTGACTGCAAGATCCATCCATGTTTTTCTTGTGTGTGCATGCATGCACGCACAAAAAAAAGGCAAAACAACAAAACACAAGCTAAAAAACGAGATACACCCCCTACCCCAAAACCTTACAAATACAAAACTTTCTTTTAACGGATCAATTATGTTACATTTATGGTTTGGCTTTAAGATGGACAATAGAGAATACTTAGCTCCGATCAACTTGTATTGGATCACAGTGTAATTCTTGTAGTCTAAATTTCTGCTCAGAATGAACAAAAGCAGATTTTTTTAACCTATTATCTAATGCTATGTCAACCACGACAAATTCATGTGCCAAATGAACAATAATACTCTTATTCTTGTCTTGAAAGAAAACCAGAAAACTTATTACTGCTAGAACAACGTATGTACTGTTTTCTCACTTGACCTCCAGCTTTTACTTTCCTAAACAAAAACCAACCCTGACAAAAAAGGCTCAAAGACCTTAATGTTTTCATAAAATACTAAGTGGGATGAATTACAGCAGAGATCTACTGGGTTTTAAACTTGTAGCACTTAGAAACATTTTAAAATAACTTGATTTAACATTTATGTAGTCTTCATTTTCTAATCCCCTTAATGGAACTGTAAGAAAGCCACATAGCCTGATACAACATATAGCAGTTACTAGAAGCTTTTATTTCTAACTCCCCCTTCTTGTTCACCACACTTTAACAAAATTAACAGCTGTAAGTTAAAATGGATCACTTGATGTTAAAACTGCTGTAAATAATGCTATATGTATGACCACTACAAAAGGCCAAACACTTGTCCAGGCATCCTCCACCAATTTCTCTCCTATTTAAAGTTCAACTTCTAAAAAAAAAAAAAAACCAAAAACCCCCCCCCCAAAAAAAAAAAAAAACCAAAAACCCAAGACCACAACTTCGTAGATCTTAGCTTCTTATCAACTTGAGTCAAGTCCAAAGAGTGGTCATTTTTTTGGATACACCACAAAGAGCACAACAAAAGCAAGTTTCAACTTTCAAGTTTCAAAAGAGACATGAACTATTTCCTGGGCATAACCAAGCCAAAAAGCTATGAATGACTGTGAGAACACCCATTAAATTATTGTCCCCTCTAGCCTAGAGAAGCTGTTCTAGTGCCTGTGTGTTTATGAATGGTCTCCACAAGTCACAGCAAAATGAAGACTGAAGTTAATATTCTTGGATGTCTCTTCATCTACATTTTATCTGATACTGGCAGCACTATTAATAGCACCAAGCAAATTTATTGAACTATTCACACTAAAATTTGCAAAATGTTATCTAAACAAAAAAAAGAACCCCAAACCCAATTCTGTAATATCATCAACTCACAGCAGTTAGAAGGGTAGAAGTAGGGTAAGGCAAAAAAGTGCATCCCTTCCAGTCATTATACTTCTCCAGAGGCTTAAGCAGGGAAGAAAGAAGAAACATAAATTGTCAAAGCAGGAAGCACATACATGAGGCAGCTGAAGCAAAAGCTTGCTCCTCACAAGCTGAAAGGTCATGAAACTGAAGTTGCCTGTATTTAGCAGTGTTGCCAGAAGCCAGAAAGCTATTGAAACATTCATCCATGACACCTAATCAGACAGCTGCTCCTTCTTAACCCTCAGAAGAATTAAGGCATTTGGGGCTTTTCTTCAAGGATTTGGGCTGCTTTTAAAAAAAAACTAAGACAATAAACTGTAGCAGGAGAGGGGAAACATGACAACAACAAAAACATCAAAAAACCCAACCAAACTCTACAACAAAACCCTCACCTTTTCTGAGTTCTGATATTCCTAGGAAAAAACTCTGGTATAACAAACAGTGAACATTCATTATCATCGATGAACCCTGAACTTCATGAACCTGACTGAAGTAATTTTACTGTATTCATAAAAAATAGGAGTGAATCAAAGGAGACACTGAAGAAGTGTTCTAGGAAAAGGAAACAAAAAAAGGTGTATTTTCATCTGAAAAATTCCCTATTAAAAAATTAGTTGTTCTTCAACAGCAGTTTCTTCTTTAGCAGCAGTTGTGAAATAACAGAACTTCGTGTGTTCTTATGGCACTCAAGTAACTATTTGAAAGTAACAGATTATTATGCAAATTACGTATTACATTTAGAACACAAATTACAATTACAATGCAAAATCTCACAGCTGGTAAGCTGTCTGGTGGCTGAGGGAGCTGGGAGAAAAGAAGGCTCAGGGGAGACCTAATCACTCTCTACAACTGCCTGACAGGAGGCTGGAGCCAGGCAGTGGTCAGTCTCTTCATCCAAGTAGCAAGTATTAGGACAAGAGGAAACAGCCTCAAGTTGTGCCATGGGAGATTTATATTAGGTGTTAGGAAAAATTTCTTCACCAAAAGGGTGAAGCAGTGAAAGAGGCTGCCCTGCAAAGTGGTGGAGTCACCATCCCTGCAGATACTTAAAAGACACGTAGATGTGGCACTTGGGGACATGGTTTATTGGTGGACATTGCAGTGCTGGGTTAACGGTTGGACTTGATGATCTTAAAGGTCTTTTTCACCCTAAGCAATTCTATGATTTTAGCCCCATAATTATCTTTAGAAGTCTGTACTGGTCATGTCCTTGTGGCACAGACAAGATTATGGTGATGACGTCACTTGCAGAAGATTGCCCTTGACTGAAGCAATGCTTTTTACAGTTTGTTCTCTCTAAAGTTAAGCTGTCAGGGGAACGATGAAAAAGAAAAAAGGAAAAATGAAAAACTGAAAATGCAGACAGCAATATTCTGCAGCTTTTACCTTTTAATATCTCTGTGAATATGATTATTTTCATGCAAGAAGTTGATTCCATTTGCTGTACCTTGAACAATTTTACATCTTACATTCCAAGGAATTGGTGGAGTGTCATCCTTGATTAAGAAGAAAGAAAAGCACATAAAAATATGAAATTATATATAAATATATATACTCACATAAACTAAAACAAACTAACAAAACCCCCACAACCCAGAAGTGACTTCTTACTATGTTTTGTTGTCTCCAAGTAGATCAATAAAAATACTACCAGCACACATTTCTTAATTGAATGCATTTGTCACATTCCATTCTTTCCCTGTATTTTGCCTTAGATTAAGTTGCCAGTTGCAAAAAATGTTCTTAGTTAATGTTCAACTCTGACCATACAAGGCCAGCTGCTCTGTAAAGACCTATCTGTATCTACTGCACCTCCCACTTCATACTGGCACTGATACCAGAGCCTTCACACAAAGCAAATAATTCAAAGCAATCCACAGCTTTTACTAACAACAAAAAGTCGATCTTCCAGTGCTTTTGGATTTCTTGGGAGTTTAGCTTTATTCATGCTACTAAGTAAAACTCAGAAGTAGGGACACCTCCATTTCAAAACCACTTCTTAATCTTGTCAGTGGCCAAGGGAAGGGGATTACAGTTATCTCCCCATTCTATCACCTCCCTTGCCTGCTCAAGGGAGGTGATCTTCATCTTCCAGACATGAAGATGACACAAGCAAGAGTCCACGCATCCAGTGGAATCACAAAATGAAGTTATAAGCAAGAACACGTATTCAAGTAAGTACATTATTCACCTATCTTATTAGAAAAATTTTTTTTTCTGGTTTATAGATTCTGATATAGATTCCTTGATTTATGTCATAAATTTGTGTCTTCCTTGTAAAGGACTCAGTTATTTCTCCTTTAGTTTCAATTATCACCAGTCTTTTAAGCTCACTTGATGATGATGGCCAAAGCTACATGGATGAACATTTTCATTTACATCCTTATTAAGCATTGCTCATCTCTACAGATAAACTTGCGCTGTCCTTAGGTAAGACTTAGTCTCTCATCTGCACCGATTCAGTTAAAAAAAATAAAATAATTCCACATGTAGCACTGTGTGCAAGCAAATGAATCAATCTAAACTGAGACAGCAGTGCTACCAAACAGAGCTAGTCCTTTCCCCAAGCACTGCTACCCATTTTCATCATAGCACCACTTCTTTCCCACTGGGACAGAAGCATTTGTGCAGCCCTACAAAGGAAACCTCTCCAGGTGAAAATTAAGTCTTTTTTTCCACCTAACATTTTTTTATCAGCTGGATCAGTTCCCTGATCCAGATCTTTCTCCAACTAACAGACACTTGAACTAGTACAACCAGAGGATCAGTGCAGAAAAAAAAAGCAAGCCAAACATTTTTAGGTCTGGGGCCATGGGCAGCTGAAGTGGCACCAATTTAAAATGCTCACCAGATTCCAACCTCAGAAGCTGCATTTGCTTAGTATAAAGCAGATTTTTCCTTCAACAAACTAACATGGACACTAATCTACTATCTTAAATCTGGCTTACTATTGGACTGTGTGTCCTTGATACACAGAATTGCCTCACTGAATCAAAGCAACCTGTTATTTAAGGCCAAGGCTAGATGATACGCTTTTTGATTAAATCCAAAGCATTTACACAAAATAATACATCTTAAAAATGAAATTCACATTTACTTAGGTACTTCAGAAAGAGATAAGCAGACTATGAGCACTGCATTATAACCACTACCACAAGGACAATGAACAAAGGGCAACTTCACAATGCAGAATCTCAAAAACTGGCAGAGAACATGCCAACATCAGAAGTGAGAACACCCTCTGCACTGCTTCACACAGGCATAGTCAGTCCAAGCTTCTGTGACACTTCAGGTACTGGTACATGACGTCGTATTGCCAGCCTGATTTGACTTTAATCTATCCGTAACATTTGCATAAAATCTTACTAGAAGAATACTTGTTGTATTTTGTTCTAGAATACAAGAAGAAAGTAGTAAAACATCATTTGGCCATCACAGTTCAGTTCAGTGCCATTTGAACGATATTCCAAAGATTCCTATACTTTAGCAAAGTAAGGCAATTGCAAGCTAGCAAAGATTTCACTTACCAAACATGCAAGTCTGTCAAGCAATGAACCGTTGGGCATGTATTCATACACCAGACACGGCTGAGCACCATCACTTGAGAAACCAAGTAATTCTACTAAATTTTCATGCTGACACCTATAGCAAAAAAAAAAAACCAAAAAATTGTTCATGTGCTCTGAAAGACTCTCAACATCTGATGAAAACACAAGGAGGACAGAACTTGATTCCCAATGATTTGTTTCATCTCTACAGCATGAAGCCAGGTTTGTGTGATGATGCTTTAAAACAAAATGTAATTGTTCTGTGTAAGAAACATTTTCAGTTAACATGAAAATTGTTATATTAGAAAGACAAAAATTGTGTAATAGTGTACTCACTTTGCCATTATGTTTATTTCTTGCTCAAACTGCTGTTTCAAGTCCTGAACACTAACATCGACCATCTACAAAAGGAAGTATTTGAGATTAACATCACCAGTCAAATTAAAATGCACAGCTGTTCATTAAAAAAAAATAATAATTGTAAGCCTTTCTTAGTTAACTGTTTACAATATACTTTCTACTCAGCTCAAAAATAAAGTATCAGAACATGGCTTTTAATTCCTTGGAACACTGTATTATTGGACACATGGATCTAGTTTCAGCAATCACTAACTTACGCCATTCACTGCAGTTACCCCGTAACAGCACTTACTCATTAAATAATTCATTATTCACACAAAACAATGAAGACTCAAATTCTGTGACAATACCTATTTTGCTTGTGAATCTTAGCCATCCTAATCTGAAATGGAACATTCCTTAGGACCCATTCTCTTCTGCCACTTCTTGAGGGTGGGAGGGAAAACAAATGGGGAACACTCTGCTCTTCCCAACAATTTGCTTGAGCCCCTCAATGGAGAGCTACAGAGAAGGCAAGAATTATTTCCTGTGACTGAGCCAACTCACAACACTGATCGGATTAAGGACAGGTTTCTCAACTCAACTAATGTTTAACATGGTGACAACACTTTTTGAAATGTATCATTCAACACTTTCCACAATAAACAAGACAAACAGGTCCATACTATAAAGTGCACATTCATTAAAATGAAAAATTCACAGGACAACTCACAGCAATGAGCTTCTTGACAGCCACATTTCTGCCATTGATGTAGCCTTTGAACACAATGCCAAAGCCACCTTCTCCCAGTTTATTACCTCCAGCTGATTCTGGTCGGGCATCAAAATTATTTGTAATGCTTTCCAAATCACAAAACAAAAAATTATGGAAATCTGAAAGACATATTGACATTTAGCACAAAGCTATGTTTTCACCTAAGGAACAAGTTTTTCTGCTTCAGTTCTCTTAAAACAAAAACTGGCTACAGCACAAAACCTGACACAGTGGAGCCCTACTTCCAGCTCTGTGATGAAGATACCAGAAAAACAAAAGGAAGGCAGATAAATATATATAATTAGCTATGCATAATTTTCTTCACAACCAGCATGGTAGCAGGTATCTGACTGTATTTTTTATTCATACTCATAACACAAGTAGTAGAAATTAAACACGCAGCAGATCACAAAGAGAGGCACACTGCCTTACTTGTAAAAAATATACCCAGATTACATCATGTTTCTGGCAGCAACCCAAAAGTGGATGTTTAGGAAGCAACAGGCCAAACACAAACTTTTCTAAAATGCCTTCTTTAGTTATCTTTTCTCCAGAGTTCTTCTGGAGAGTCATTTCTGATATATAAATCAGCGTCATTTCTGATATACAAAATCTAGCTTTAAAGCATAAGATGCTGAACAGTCTATAAAATATGTATTGGAAAAGGGCAACAGGATTATGTGCAGCACTAAAGAAATTGCAATTTAATTAACAGTGAAGTTTTCCCTCACAGTAGGTGACTTATTGTCAAGATACAAGCTGCTGTTTGCCACAGATGCATCATGATAGGAATATGTGAGTCCTCACCCTCATGCACTGCCATGACTTATTTCACATGGGGTGAAGGACAGATCAGCACAAAAACAGCACTGAATTCTACCAAAGTAAGTGCCTACCTGTGTTACTGGACTGCGAGCTGCTGTCTTCTTCACTTAAGCAGGAAAGATCTGAACGTTGCTTCTCAGTAGTCTGAGCTAAAACAGACTTTACAGATGCCACTTCATTTTGCTGTACATGTTTCTCATATATAGGCAAGGTTTCCTGTGAAGAAAGAGGTAACGTAACTTCTTTTGGCATCCTTACAGCTTCTGAAAAGGGAGTTTAGAAAAAAGTGTTACATTAGGAACCAGAAAAAAATCCAAGTAATATTAATGCCAGTATTTTTGAAAATTAGGACACATGCAAGTATCACAAGGTTATATTCTGCCACTATGTGTAAACTCCAGCACTGTTACTGAAACTTGAAACTCTTATATAAACTGTTATGACAAATGACAGGAAGTGGAAAATATATCCACTTTTTTTGGTTATTTTAACCTAATCCCTTCTGATTTGCAAGTTAGTGTGAAGCTCTTTAACATCTTAGAAAGCTGAGAACACAGTACAAGATGTACAAGAGTAACAGTTACCTGGAAGCAAAAGGCATGCTGGTGCTAGGAACTGATTCCTAATCAGCAGATCCACAAGATCAGCAACTGTACAGTTTGTGGTTCCCCAGTCATAAAGCAATTCACATGTGGGGCTCTTTCCCATTTGTACGAATGCCTCAAATTTCCTTAAAAAATAAGTTAAGAGCAACGTTAAAAACAATAGTGACCTCAAGAAGCACAAAAAGAAACAGATTAAAAGCAAATTACAAAAACACCCACACTGAAAAAAAGTCTGAATGTACTGTATAAATTCACAAATCTTCTGAAAGTGCGGCCATAAAACCTAAACACATTCAAAATCAGCAGAAAAACTGCAAAATATGGGAAAAACTAAGGGAAAACCACATGACTTCAGCAGTTTGTCCAGGATCCATAATATGCTGGCACCTTGGACTAACAGAGACCCAGAATAAATGGAAAAATGATTGTTTTCCATCCCTTTGGCATTCACACCCCATTTTGAATATTTTGAGATGGCCATTAAGAAGAAAATAAGATCCAGTATTCTGACTGGATCTTATAATATTACTGAAAGACAAGGGTTTAATACCAATATTACCAGAAAAGACTGGAAACTCAAGACGATACATACAGCATCTAAAATCTCGCAACCTTTGAAACAGCTTCAACAAGGATTCAACAAACCCTTCGAGCCAGGAGGTGTTCATAAAATGTCACCATTACTTCTCAAGGAAACGTGTCGGTTTCAGGCCTCGGGCTAACTGCTGGGCATTTTCTTGGAAACAGGTAACTAGGAGTTACAGTCCAGCTGTCTCTTGGGCACAATGAGGTCAATGGCTACTAGTCTTTAGGGTACAGAAAGTTATACAGCCAATGCTGTATTGCTAAAAATACCTATGTCTGTATTTCTAATTAATCCTAATTTCCTTAGTCAATTTTCTGGGGCTTGTCTAAAACCTGACCTGTGGAACAATTAGGAGTAATTACCTCGAGTTCCCTAAGGAAACGGGACTGCAAAATGTCAGTGCCCAGCGGCACACAAACTGCAGCGAGTTACAGTAATGGGATGGAAAACAGGATTGACAAGGCGTTTATGTTAAACGGGTATTGCACGAGTTCACGTTATAGGACTTTTATATAGGACCTTATATGCGCTTGGCTGTATCTGCTTTCGCCGGATGGGTTGGTTATATCCACCGCAAGCTTCTTCCACCCTTCCTGCGGGTCGATGAACTCCGCCAGCCGCCTCACGAGCCCGTAGCTCAGGCAGCGGACGTGCGTGGAATCCGTGACGGGCTCGCCCATGCTTCGCTCCTGCTGGGACACAGGGTTACCCGAGCGGCTCCCGCCCGCCGTTCCCGGCTGTGAGCGCCCCCTGCACCCCGCAGCCGGAGCCACCCGGGGTCTCCTCACGCCTCACCGTCGCTTCCCGGCCGCGGCAGCCACGATCCCCCTGGGCCGCGCGCCCCGCTTCCCCTCAGGTGCTACCAGCGCACCGCTTCCCCTTCCCCTTTAACGCTTCCCCTTTAAGAGGGCGGGGCCAGCCCCCGGCGGCGCTGACGTCATCGGCGCGGTGGGAACACGGCGGAAGCGCTCTCCCACCCTGCCCTCCCATTGGCGGCAGAGAGGCGCCACGCCCCCGGCACGCCCCATGTCCGGCCGCGGGGAGGGGGGTTGTTCCCTGCCGCCATCTGATTCCCCGCGGACCTGGGGAACTTGGTGTCGTCCTCGGGCCCCATTCACAGGGCGGGGAAGGGGCGGGGAATGAGGCGGTTGTGGCGCCCCCTGGCGGCGGCTCCCGCCTCCTTTCGTGCGTCAGCGCCTGCCTCCCTGCCCGTGTCCCTGCATCCATCCCTGCCTGCAGCCAGCCTCCCTCCCTGCCCGTGTCCCTGCATCCATCCCTGCCTGCAGCCAGCCTCCCTGCCCGTGTCCCTGCATCCATCCCTGCCTGCCAGCCTCCTCCCTGCCCGTGTCCCTGCATCCATCCCTGCCTGCAGCCAGCCTCCCTCCCTGCCCGTGTCCCTGCATCCATCCCTGCCTGCAGCCAGCCTCCCTCCCTGCCCGTGTCCCTGCATCCATCCCTGCCTGCAGCCAGCCTCCCTGCCCGTGTCCCTGCATCCATCCCTGCCTGCAGCCAGCCTCCCTGCCCGTGTCCCTGCATCCATCCCTGCCTGCAGCCAGCCTCCCTGCCCGTGTCCCTGCATCCATCCCTGCCTGCCAGCCTCCCTCCCTGTCCGTGTCCCTGCATCCATCCCTGCCTGCAGCCAGCCTCCCTGCCCGTGTCCCTGCATCCATCCCTGCCTGCCAGCCTCCCTCCCTGCCCGTGTCCCTGCATCCATCCCTGCCTGCAGCCAGCCTCCCTCCCTGCCCGTGTCCCTGCATCCATCCCTGCCTGCCAGCCTCCCGCCCTGCCCGTGTCCCTGCATCCATCCCTGCCTGCCAGCCTCCCTCCCTGCCCGTGTCCCTGCATCCATCCCTGCCTGCAGCCAGCCAGCCTCCCTGCCCGTGTCCCTGCATCCATCCCTGCCTGCAGCCAGCCTCCCTGCCCGTGTCCCTGCATCCATCCCTGCCTGCCAGCCTCCCTCCCTGCCCGTGTCCCTGCATCCATCCCTGCCTGCAGCCAGCCTCCCTGCCCGTGTCCCTGCATCCATCCCTGCCTGCAGCCAGCCTCCCTCCCTGCCCGTGTCCCTGCATCCATCCCTGCCTGCCAGCCTCCCGCCCTGCCCGTGTCCCTGCATCCATCCCTGCCTGCCAGCCTCCCTCCCTGCCCGTGTCCCTGCATCCATCCCTGCCTGCAGCCAGCCTCCCTCCCTGCCCGTGTCCCTGCATCCATCCCTGCCTGCCAGCCTCCCTCCCTGCCCGTGTCCGTGCATCATCCCTGCCTGCAGCCAGCCTCCCTGCCCGTGTCCCTGCATCCATCCCTGCCTGCCAGCCAGCCAGCCTCCCTGCCCGTGTCCCTGCATCATCCCTGCCTGCCAGCCAGCCAGCCTCCCTGCCTTTCAGCAGACTTTTCTGTAGTAGTTCATTCTGTTCCGCCCCTCTCCCTTTTTCTTCTCGGCCCGCTGCAGGTGCGGCGGCTCTGGCCGGCAGCAGGGAAGGAAGGCCGCAGCCATGCTGCCCTCCTTCAGTACCTGACCGAGCGCACCGGCTTCCGCGGCACTATCAAAAACTCCCCCAGGGACTTCCTAATGACAGATCTTGAGGTGCCCAAACTCCTCCTGAGGGACGCTCGGGCTGAAGTGCTCCAGAAGGCCAGCGGAGCGCCGCCGGGCCAGAGCAGCCCGTGCCCGCGGCAGCCCGGAGAGCGCAGTGGAGAGCCCCCGGCGCGGTGCCGCTGAGTGCCCCGCAGCGCGGCCCGAGGGGGCGGGAGGCGGCTGTGCTGCATGCCCTGACCAAGTGGGCGGGAGGGACATCCCGAGCTGCGGTCTGGCCTCGGGGAAGCCCCTCTGTTGGAGTCCTTACTCGGCAAGCCCATGAGCGACCTGCTCAGCAAATTTGCCTGTGATCTGAAGGATGCGTGGGGCTCGGAAAACAACGCGGATGCTGGTGCTAGGGAGTTCTCGCTGGGACCTAGGCCGGATAAGAAAATTCGAGCTGATCTGCGCAGTGCTGTTAGCCAGAAATTCACCTTTCTAGTCACTGTTACAAAAGACAATGAAATGATTGTGAAAGGAAATCCTGATTACAGAGAACTTTGTCGATTGGCGACTGAAAAGGAAACAGGTGATTTCTTTGAATTTTTAGATGCAAGGCTAGAAAATTCTATGTTTTCTTTTGAGCCTGATGGAAGCAAAGAGCACAGGAAAATAGTTCACCACTTTATCAATAGAAAATTTGGAAAGTTTTTAGAAACACAGTCTTTTACTCTGACAGGTGTCAATGATCAGCCAAATATGTCAGTAATGGTCGGTTTCGAGAAAAAAGTTGGTCCAGAAAAAGGTCTGCTACAGAGGCAAAGTGTTTTTAGCACAATTTCACTGATGCTGGGTCTAAACTGGTAGCAGGTCTTCAAAAAATGCAGCAGTTTTCTTGGGAAAGTAGCAAAGGGCAAGGGAATGCTGCTTGCCTACAGCACTTTGTAGTAAGCATTTCTTAAGATTTTTTCATACCTGAGCTTGTTGTCCTTGCTGTAGTCAAATAGCCTTAGAACTCTTTGTAAGTTTGTGAATATAGTGCATAATTCCTAAAACAAAGCATATGTTTTTACTTCTTTAAAGTTTTCTTCTTCTTAAATGTCTTTTCAGGTTCATGTAGTCACTGCTTCCGAAGAATCAGCTAAAAAATATTCTATATACCAAGTAAATCTGTATGAAAAATTCTGAGTTCCTGATCTCTGTATTTGATAAAAATGTTTTGGTTTGAATAATGTGATTAATTTATCTCGTGCAGTCTTCTTCCCTGCTGGAATGCACATTGAATAAAACACATGTGAACTAATCTCAACTCTCATAAAAAATTTACTTTTTAGTGGAAATAAGCACAGTGTCATTTGAAGTATGGCAATATTTATCATGAAGCTGAATACTTCAGAAAACATTTGAGTCTACTGGGGAAAACTTTCAAAAGCAGTTGACGTTCTAATTTTTTAAGGTTTCAGAGTGTAGTTGTGAAGTCTTGCATGGCAACTGAATATATGGCAATTGAATGACTTTATTGCTTTATGTTGCCCAAGAAGCAAGAAAATTCATATTAGTGTATTTCTAATTTGTTTTAGGAATCTTGATGCATTTTTTATTTTTTCTGCTTTAATTACAATCAAGATACCTGCCATGCACAGCTTCATTTCACAAGAGAAGCTGCTGGCTTATTATTTCAGGCCTCTAAACGCACGGTTTAAACACATTTAAAATCATCACATTTATTTAAAGGGGAATGGGTGAGCGTTACCTTAAATACGTTTGCTTTGTTTTTTTTCTTTGAAGGTGGTTCTTCCAATGGTGGGACTTAGTATCAAGTATCCCAGAAGCAAAGTTAGACAATAGTACCATGAAAGACTTTCTAAGGATGAACTGGAGTTGTGCAAATTCAGAGTGTCTCCTTTATAGCTGAATATACCTGGATGCTACAGACTAATCTTGAAAAATGTTCAGAATCTCTCATATGTTTTGGAAGGTAGTGAAAAAGGGATCAAAATTGAGGACAACCATCTGAAGGATTTAAAAGTCTCTCTTCATATGTCATTTGACCTTGATCCTTCATGTTATGCAACAGTCTGTCTGAAAGAAATAATGAAATGTGACTTTTAAGATTCCGCTTAATGAAAGATTGCAGGAATATTGTACAACGTTGGTATTTTATGTGTAATGCCAAGAGCATAAGGCAGAATAACAGGTTCAAATCACAAACTAGAAAGATTTGTAGATTGAGATTCATAGATTAGGTAAAAAAAAACCTTACCAAAATCCTTTAGAGTGTTAGGAAAACATTCCAAACTCTAAATGCAAAGCCTTGAATGCATTGGAGTAAAACTGTGTTACACCAGGCAGGTCTAACAGAACTTAAAGAAAATATGGGCTACCCACTTGAATTTCGTGTTTGCATGGACACCTGACTTGCAAAGTTAAATCTTGGAGAAGTATTTTGATCAAACAAATGTATCTTGTAATTCATAGTATTTTTTGAAGTGTTTTATACAAAATGTTATTCCCAGCAATAATGGTACAAGTTTACAGCCTAAAGGTATCTAACTGAAAAGATGTTGTACTGAGGTTTGCTACGTATATTGTGTTTTCATTGTATTCAGGCATTTAGTGTTAAAAGGTAAAAGTCCTGAGTCAACCGTGACAAGTTGTTTGTTGCTTTATCAAACATTCAGTGAATGCCCCAAATTAAGTAGATGCTGGCAATTCCAGGATTCAGTAGTGCATAGCTGGTAGTGCCTATTTCAGTAAGCTCTTCAAGATGAGGCGAGTACTTGACATCACTGAAAAAACATTTATAATAGAACCAAACAATGTTACATTGTTTACAGGATGCAGACTCTATTCTTGTTACTGTGAAACCTTATAGTAGCACAAAAAAAAGTTAATGGAACCCACTTTGAAAAAAAAACTTTTCTGTTTTCTTTATGATAAAAAAAAAAGCAGTTAACTGTGATAAAATGAGTGGAATTGTGGAAAAGGGGAGAACTAAAGCACATCATTTACAGTGGCTGTTTTCCACTGTACCACAATATTTGTGAAACCAAGCTAGGGCATTGTGGTTTGGATGGGTGGACAACCATGATGGGTACCCAACCAGATGGGTAAAAATATGATTGGATGATGAGGCTCGGAGAGTAGTGGTTAATGGGTCACACCCTCCCTGGAGAGAGTGTCACTGGGGTGTCTTCTGGGCCTCATCCTGCTTCTTGTCTTTGTCAGTGGCCTGGAGGAGGGGATGGAATTCACCTTCATTGAATCTGCAGATGACATCAAATAAAGGGAACAAATGGGTATTCTGGAGGGTCAGGCTGTTGTTCAGGGCAGCCTAGACATGCTGAAGGAAGAGGCCAACAGGAACTGTATGGCACTCAACAAGGACAAATGCAAAGTGCTACCTGTGGGAAGGAAGCACCTGTACAGCAGCCCAGCCTGCGGAGCAGCTCTGCAGGAGTGGCTCCAGGGACCTGGTGGGCAGCTGAACATGGGCCCTGTTCAGCTCTGTTCCTTGGCAGCAAGAATGGCCAGCAGCCTCCTGGAATGGGTTAGCAGGGACACAACCAATAGATCATGGGAAGGTATTACGTCTCAGTTTTCAGCACCTGCTGGACCACATTTAACTTTCACATTCAGTTTTGGTCCCCAGCACAAGAAAAACATAAAAAAACTGGACAAAGTTCAACAAAAGACCTCCAAGCTAATAAGGCTCTTCAGCCATTCCCATTTGAGGAGATGCTGAAGGAACTGGGCATCTTCAACTTGGAGAAGACGTAGTATGGGGGCAAATCAAGAGCAGCTCACCAGTACCTATGAGGTTAGCAAGCTGATGAAGGCAGGATCTTCATAGTGTTGTGTGGCAGGAGAAAAAGAGACAATGAGCATAAATTCACATTAGAGATTCAGAATGGTTAAAAGGAAAGACTTTATCCCTGTGAGGACAGTCAGGCAGTAGAACAGGTTGCCCAGAGGCTGTGCAGAGTCCATCTGAGGAGGTTTGTAAGATCAGATGAGATAAAGCATTTAGCAACTGTCCTGGTTTCATGTAGGGTAGAGTTAACTTCTCATTAGCTATTACGGTGCTGTGTTTTGGACTCAGAATGAGAAGGGTGTTGGTAACACTCTGATGTTTTGGTTTTCGGCCAAGTTGTGTTTATCCTAAGTCAAGGACTTTTTCTTGTCTCATGCTCTGCCAGTGAGGAGGTACACAAAGCAAACTGGGAGAGAGCATAGCTGGGGCAGGTGACCACAGCTGACCAAAGGGATATTCCATACAATAGAACATCATGCCCAGTATATAAACTGAGGGGAGTTACCTGGAAGAGGAGCCGATCTGGGTTGAGGAAGGGAGGTTTGGCATTGAACAGAGGATGTTGAATAATTGCATCGAGCATCACATACTTTTTCCGTTTTTATAACCATTATTATCATTGCTCTGTGGAGGCAGTTGAACTAGGGGCCAGAGACCTCTTCCAAACTGCATTGCCTGTATCCTAAGCAGAGTATTGCAAGTGCTTATCCAATCTGTAGGTGGCAGCATGGCTTAAAGTGGGAGAGTCTACTCATTTTTACTGAGCAAGAAGTGATAACATAAATAGATTTCTGTTTATAGCATCAGTTTTTCAGATGATGCTAACAACTGAGTATGATAAATTTCCCAAGCTTTAGAATTATAGGAACAGGAAAAATAGAAATATAAGTCACATAATTTCAATGCTTGTATAAAATTATGTAGCAATGAAGGATCCAGATAATTTTAGACTTTTAAAAAGAGAATTACTTGGTAAGTCTGTATCAATAATTCAAAATTTGATCCTTAGCTTTTATGTGATGAAATAGACTGTCATGTAAACAATACCTAATGAGCCACTGCAGCTCTTACAATGCTTACTCTATTACGGTGCTTACTCCATTACAGGGCTTACTCCATTACAGTGCTTACTCCACACCTCAAGTTTATGGTATACATGCAAACTGATGAAAAAATCCATTTCCCTGCCATGATCCATCTAAGATAGCTCTGTTCCTGTCTTTGCTTTTCAATATCACCTCTTCTGTCTTCCACCTGCCCTTAAAAATCCCCCCTTCTGTAAAATTGCTTTTAACTCAAATAATTTTGGTACAGCACAGTTCAAAAAGAGTTGTCCTGTCAGCACAGGCGTGGTAAAGTGCTCCAGCGCAGACAGGAAGCTGCATGCAATTACAATGACCAGAAGAAATAAAGTAGCACTGAAGTTCTCTTTAAAGAGACTATTGTGATCATCATCCATGTGGATGAAAAGAGCCTTGAAAACCATCTCATCACATACACCATTTGAACACAGAAGGTATTAAAAGTTGAGCATTGATTTGTAAAAACACAAAAGGTCAGACTAAAAGGTTTTTGACTGAAAGGCACACTATTTTAAAATAAAAGATCAGAGGATGGTGTTAAAAAGAGTTCCCCTATAATCATTTTAGGCTCATTTGTCAGTACGTCTATTGAACACTGAAAGAACTAATCTTAAGCAAATCATTCTTTCAGCAACTCTAAGGTGAAAGAGCTAATTATGTGTGCCCATGGGTTAAATTCCTATAGTAGATATGTTCTACCAGGGAAAAGTCAGGTTAGCTCTTAGAGTGTTTATGTGATAAACATACTTCTTATTTTATTGGGCCTTTATTTTTAATTCATTCTCTTAATCCTAGCAGCTATTTTGCAGGATTGTGTACATGAACCACTGAATTCAGAGAGTTTTGTGTGAGTGCAATACTAAGCTTTCTAAGTATAATCTATATGTGCAAAACATCTGTGCCCCTGCATTTAGAAAAGAAGATTATCATTGTGCACTGATCTGAATTTAAGGAAAAGATTCATGTGTTATTCATCTCTCACTTTTTTACTAAGCACTTATATTGCTACCATCCTTTTCTGATAATCCTTAAAGCACTTTGCTAATACTAATTAAGACAGGTTCCTGATTCTGTTCCTAACAAAAGAGGTTTTAAGTTCAGTGACCAGTTGATTTTTTTTTCAGCACAGATGATAGATAATTGGGCATTTGAATGGGAGGAATGCAAATATTCTTAATCTGTGAAATCCTGTTAATTTTTAGTTCCCTACAAATTTGACAACTAATTTTATCTTCAGTGAGAATGTACAAATTTTCAGATCTTTCACAATGAGATGGCTTAAAATTACATTCCTGTCATAAAAGCAGTTCAGAAGCCAGGTAGGTGTTTGATTATTGGCCCAGCTCACTCATTAAAACTCCATTAACTCCTCCTTAGTGCCAGTTCCTGTCAGCTGGTGATTTGACCTCCTACACCCTGCTGATGAGCACAAACCTCCTTTCCTTTCTCTTGCAGAACTTCTGCCCATAATAGGTACACAAGGGAACAAGCTGAGAAACTATTAACACTTTCCTTTCTTTCAGTCTGAGGTCATGCCTTGCAACACATTGGTTCAGATCTGGATTCCTTCTGGAAGAAATAAAACCAGAAGGTGAGCTCCAGCTGTAGGCTGAGTATATTCATGTCCAAATGGAAAAACAGGGATCCAGATGAGAGGTTGGTCATTTGGAGAGTCTCAAATCCTACACATGGGTGGGTATATTCTGTTGAGGAGCCTGGACAACGTTTAGTCCAGAGTAAAACCACGGAACCAAATGCTGGGTAAGTACAAGGGGTGTCAATGCTCCAGTATGCTCATCTGTTTCTGTCACACCAAAAACCTTGCTCATGTAGAGATTGCCTGGGAATGCTGTGTTTGCAAGGAAGACAGAATCAATGAAGTCAATGAAGATGTTTGCACCATCTGGAAGCTAATTTATTCTGCTTAGCAGAAGTCAGTCTTTGTTATTACAGCAGTTTAAATGCATTTTCAGCTTGTATAAAAGTGCTTCTTCCTGCTTAGAACAGTAAGGTTTTTAATTAGATTTATAAATTACTGATTTAAAAAATTGATTCTGTCCTCCAGAATGTTCCTGGACTTAAAAATCCAGGGCTCCCTCTCCCATACCCAGCAAAAGGCTTTTTACCTTCACATCTCTACTGAATTTCATAATATCTGTGTTGAGCTCATAAATAAAGTTTCAGAATTCTGCACAAAGAGAACTGTAATAATATGTGGTCAAACCATTCACTTGTGAAAGCACAACAGGAATCATTTAGTGATTTTGTATTGATTTTATATAGAAACAAACACATAGAATTAAACTAAATTTGGATTTCTTTTCTACAACAGCAGTGTTTGGGGTCAAGGCTCAGTCTTGTACCTTAGCCTGTCTCTAGTGATTCCTTTAAGTAGACATGTAGGAAAGGGCAAAACTAAGGAAGCATGTATGATATTTATACTCTAACTATTTTAACTATTTCAGGTGATTTCCTGATCCTGAATGGTGTTATTTAATAACTCTCAATGCATTTCTTTCCCAAGTATTTTTCATCTTCTCTTGAGTATGTTCAACCTCTTCCCAGGGTTCATGTTTACTACCTATTGTGTTAAGATCCACTTTTTATTTTTTTAAACTGCTTCCTCCTGACTTCATTTTATTATTGGCTCCTACATTTCAGTTCAAGGAATAGTAAAGAGTTCATCCCTACCCATCCCCTTGGTATCTGGCTGTATGTTTATGGATACATATGGGTATGCTTCCCAATGTATCTCCTAGATGAGGTGCTTAGCACAGCTGTGCAGCTATGCAGTCTCTGCTCCTGTGGAGGCTATTTCATACTTACAATGTTTGTTGTACTTCTGTTAGATTTTACTGGTTTTCAATATGCCCTTTTGGAGATGAGGGATCTAGAACTGCATACAGTTAAGGATGTATTTTATTTAATCCTGATTTTGCTCCTAAAGGT
This sequence comes from Entomyzon cyanotis, assembly GCA_024500445.1. NCBI lineage: Eukaryota > Metazoa > Chordata > Aves > Passeriformes > Meliphagidae > Entomyzon > Entomyzon cyanotis. Next base: position 29,063,844 of record JAKEPQ010001018.1, read on the forward strand.
CTGATAAAACTTGCCAAAACACATGAAGATGTTCCTTGGAGCAATGTGCACACTTCCCATCCACCCTCAACACAGATTAAAATCACTGGGGAAGGCAATACCTACCTTCACCTGACCCTGCCAGTGGATACATCTGATGCCCTGATAAGCTGGGCACATTTGCTCAAGTCATCTAGCACCTTCGCTGGAATACATAGGTCAGATGACAGGTATCCCACAAAGACAGCTAAAAAACTATGATTTTTTTTTTTCTTGCAGGAAAGGAGTTTCAGGAAGGAGACATGGAGTTCTTTTTCTAGGAGTCAGAATGTGCTTCAGTTTCAGCACTGGATGTCTGTGGGTTCCGAGGGCAACTGCAACTCTGATTAGTCCTGACACTCCTTGTGCCAGATTCCCTCTGTTCCCTCTGTGCCCGTTTTGTTCCCCAAGGAACTGCCCAGTACCTGGGGCTGGGCCTGGCCCAGTGCAGGCTCTGGCCATGTCATGAACAGACAAAAGATTTTCTCCTTCTTAAAACTCTGGTTTCAACATGCATGATTTATGATACACGCTGCAGCCAGACCATGTAATGAATCTCAGCACTTCCTTTGTAAAGCCACTTTCTTTTACACCTTGGAAATAATGCTTTTTAACTAAACGGTTGACAAATTATTACACTGTGTAATTTAAAAAATCCTGAAAAACTACAGGGCAGAGTTCACCACTTCACACTGTCTGTAAGCCCTAAATCTCAGCTAGACACCTGAAACAGATAGTGCTTATCTTCTACCAGCATGTCCAAGGCAAAGAGCAGTTTTCTGTTTCACAACATTTTCACAGAAACACACACCTCGGGCAGTTTAGTAATGCCTCAAGCAGCCCATCAGTTGCTTTTTGTCCCAGGATAATGTATGATATTATGTTAGTGTGAATGAACTCTTGTCTGTTTTTCCCAAGGGGAAAAAAACAACATACTCCATCAAATTATAAAGCTATCTTAAAGATTGAAAGTACTCTACCTCTCCTTTACTCAGAGAGCTTCTCACAGCAAAGCTAGGGAAGTACATCTTGGGATGTATAGAAAAGATAATTTTCTAGATAAAAAGGAACTTTTGGGGTGGATGCTTTCAACAACTCTTTCAAGAGAAGTGTGAAGGAGAGATATTTTGGAGGATGGGATGACTGCTATATGAAAAGAGGTTATTGAGAAGATTGATACTCTGTGGAGTGGTGTTGGGAAAGGAGGGAATGGGGAGAGAGAGATGATCCGAGAAGGAAACAGTGCTTGTAAAAAGAATTGTATTGGGAAATGAGTAATACAGGAGGAGAAAGTCAATAAGAGATAAGAAATTATATCTGTGTAAATTGCCATTGCCCCATTTCACTTAATATTTCTCAGCATATGTTCAGTGTGTCAGTTCAGAGTGTGATTTGTACTCACCCACTACGTTTGCTTGAAAGACGTAAACCAGTCAGTTTCTGAAATAGCAGTTCTGTTAAAAGCTGGGTGGAGATGCTTGTCAGCTTGACTGACAGGAGCCAGCTGAGATACTTCAAGGAATATATAGTACAGTGGTGTGTGGGCTTTCAAGGAACACGCTGATTAAAGGGCAGTTTAAAATAAAATATAATCTAATGGAGAAAAAGCATGATTTTAGTCTGTCTCACAGGAAGTGGAGACTCAGTGTGATTATAGTACTCAAATTGGCTCTAAGAATTTTATGCTCCTTGTTTTCAAAAGAAGCCAAAGGTTGTGTTCTGCTATTAGTTTATAGCTGCTCTTTAGTATTTTTTAATCAGTAAATAGGAGAAAAATATCAACCTTTCCCTTCTCTCCACGTCATGCATTTTTGTGCTATTTTACTCTTTTATTTAACCCTGACTTCTTAATTTCTCCATTTGTTTGAAGCCATTCCTCTCTCTGATGCTGAGAACCATCTTTATCATAGGAGCAGCAAATAACTTGTGCCCCACTAAGCCAGAACTGTGACCTTTTAATGTTAACCATCCCAGTCAGAGGACCTGCCATGGTCCTTCAGTGCCCACTCCTGCCTGTCCCTGCCCTGGGGACTGCCATTTAGCTGTACTGACATTTCTTTCCCGTCTTGCTGGTACAGAAAGAGCTGTGTAAAGTAAAACTGCAGGACAGAGGTTCAGTTTCACTGTAGGGACATAGGTTCAGAAAGCCACTGCCTCATTTTCTTATTGAGCTCAGCCCTTCAATTCCTTGAGAGCTCTCCAATACAGGCTCGAGAGTGTCAGACAGAGCTAGCAGAGACCCAGTCACACCCAGAGCTTGTCCTGCTTGAATTTACCCAACAAAGACCTTAGCAAACATAAGAAAAATAATCTTGCAGAAGGCTGGTATATTGTCTTTGGCAAAGGAGCTGGCCTACAGCTGATACTTTTTCTCTGAGGACCTTTTTGATGCTGAATCCATTCAGGAGCTGTGAAGTGATTTGTTATCTTCAAAGGAGAGGTTTGTCTTTAGTGCTTTTGAGGTTTAGTTGGGCAAACGGATGAAGTGCTTTTCCTAAAATGCAGTAAAAAGTGGTGCTCTGTTCAGAATATAAAAAATTCTAATGAATTGGAAAATGAGAATCAGGTGAATGTGAAAACTTTTCATCTTTGAAAACTTCTTTCTTCTGCCCCATGTATTAAAGCAATGCAGATGTAGAAGGTAAATCCCTCACTGTGTGGTACAACTATGTTTAATGCTGTAGTCTCTTAAGCTAACATCAGGAAATAATTGTAAAAATACTGTATCAAAGGTCTTTGCTTTGTCACATGCAGTGTTTGCTTTTTAACATAATTTTCCTCCAATACTATAATGCTGATAAAGAATACCTAAAAAGAAAGGATTAGCAGTTCTACTGTCAAAAGTTCAGCTCTCACTGGTATTTGCTAGCCCCTTTTATGTTCTGCACTGTAATATATGAACAATTTTCTGTGCCTTACAACACTTCTGTTTTCAGACAGAAATTTGTGCAGGTAGAGGAATTCATAGGAGAGTTTATTATCATAATTGTCCATCAGAGGTAAAAACATGACAAGACATTTGATTCTAGGATTTAAATTGCTTTTAGGCATTAGGAGATTTCCAGCCTGTCATATTTTTAGCAATTGCATAAAGAATAAAAGCATATTGTTGAGGTTCTTGTTGAAAGACCATCATGTGGCTGTGAAGGAATGTTGAGGTAAAATCAGAGCCAGACAGACAAATTCATGAAAAGTATGTGTGTGGGAAGGGCATTTAATTTTATGTGCCATAGAATCTAACCAGAAAGGTTATCAGAGAGACCCATGTAGGCATGAAGTGCACTGAAACAAGGTGTTCAGTCAAAGGAATTGCTACTTTCCAGAGATACACATATGGAGGAGAGACTGAAAATTGTGTCACATTCCTGGTGTTCTGTGTTTGAAAAAGCACATTGGCATATGTTTGCTATAAAATAGTTTGCTATGCATTCCTTACTCCGAGAACATTGGATTGATACAATTCATACAAATCAGATTCTGGTAGAGGCTGCACATACAGGCATACCTGCACATGCACACTTGAGAGGATCTCTCTGACCCATCTTTGGTTCCCCAGAACATCTGAGGCAGAAGAACTTCTGCAGAGCTCTTTGTTAGCTCTTCGTGGCAAGATGTCTGCGTTGGATCCCTACATTCATGTGGAGCTGCTTATCTCAACTACAGACAGATCATTCTACTGGAGTGTAACAATTTGCATGCCAGTACTAATAGGAATCAGAATGTGGGCATAATTTACTGCAGGTTTTTTTTCTTTCTTTTAATGGCTTAATTATCTACTTAAAAACAGTCATACAGAGTTGAAATAAAAACAAATCTATATTAATAGACTTTAGAAATAAATATGCTTCTTTTCAGGGTACACAGTTAGTACATCATACAACTTTATTCCACAGATGTTTCTTTTGTATCTCTTAGTAAGCACAATAGACTAAACAGAATTTACTAGATTTACTAGATTATTCTGGTACATTTTAGTGGGAAATGTACAAAATACTATCTTACAGGGGTTTAGATATGATATAATTTAATGGATAAAGGGTGAGTTTCCAGGGCAAAAACCTAGTAGGAATAGCAACAGACAAAATAGAGAATACTTCCCTTTAAAAGCTGAGGCATTCCTGTTATTTCAAAACTGCTCCTGAAAATCAGGCCTGCCTGAAAGCCATCCGTGGAGCTGGCTGCAGAGATGTCCCAAAGGAAAAGAAGGCTTGGATGTTCTAGATGCTTTAGAGTAGAGCTAAGCTCTCTTTTACCCTGTTCATGAGGGTCAGGATATTCTGAGCCAAGCACACGTACAGCCCCATCCACTAGCAGATACCCTGGGGCTGGCTTTTTTCAAGTAGTTTTAATGTTCTCAGCCAAGCTGCAACAGAGTCCACAGTAAATAATGTGGGCAGTCCAGGCATGGCTTTCCCAGCCTTCAGCCTGTTCTTAATCCTGCTATGTATGTAGAGAGGCTATGTGTGGACCTAATTTGCAATGCCACATTAAAGAATATTTTGGGTCTGTGCCTGTTTTTCTTGAAACCCTAGGAAATTGCTGGCTAGAAAGTGAATAAAAGAATATTATGGTAGCAAGAAAGATACTGGAACTGAAATTCCCTGTGCAACCTCAATTCAATCTTTTTCTGTGTTTCTGTTATTGCACAGCCCTTTATTAATTATTTTCCCACAGGAAATGTGAAGGATGGATAGAGTTCTGAGGAAGACTAGGAATTGTGTAGTAAAAGAGGCTTTGTGTTGTGATCTGTTCTTATGATGGAGGGATCCATAGAGAAAGGAAAAATGGTCTTTTGTTTCAGGCAGTTGAATACAGGATTGTAAAAAGTGGAATTGCAGCAGCTGAGTTCTGTGGGACTAGCTTCTGTCCTTGCCTCCAGTATAAAATTCCTGTGTAGTATTTGTCAAGGCATTTACCCACAGATTTTTTACAAATGTGTTCTCATTTTTTAAGGAAAACTATTTTGAGACCATATCTTCTGCAAAGTGTAAGCCATGAACTGAAACTGAAAGTAACAATACCCTGACTTTACTTTTTTTGAAAATTCAATGGTAAGGATCAGATTTTTTCTCCAAATCAAATTGAGAATGTTTCCTTTAATTTCTGCCCCCCACTTGGAGATAAATGATTCTTTCATTTTCTGAAGTGCTAGAGAAAAAATTATTTACTGTTTGTGAGGCATGTATGGTACTATTATATAATGATATATTCATAAGAAAATCAAAACATCTTCAGAGCAGGGTTTTAACTCTTTCATGGAGCCTAGAGCTGTGCACTGAATGGTAAATGTCAAAGGACACTTTCCATAGCTGTCTGTCTGGTGTTAATGGCTGTTCTATCCCTTGTGTGAGATTACAGACTCATGGGAAGAGAGTATATTACAAAATTATTAAAGTTATTTCCTAACACATTGTCACAATGGTATTTGGTGGCATTTTCTAACTCTGAATGCTTGACCTTAAGATTTCTGATGCATCTTTTGAACAAGCATTGATAGTCACAGTACCTTAACTTATAAATAAAACATCCTAAGGCATCTAAATAGTGCAACTCTTTTGCATATATGATCTCTTTTCAGCAGTAGCCCTAAAGGAGGAATTTATTTTGATTGAACAAGCATTTGTTACTCAGAAATAGTCTGAGAACCTGATCTAATCACCACTGATATCAGTGTTAAGTATCACATTTGTTCACAAAAGGTGAGGGAGCTGACTGCTATTTTGTAGCCCTCAGTTCACAGTTTAATTTGTCTGAATGTAAATAGTAATTATCTCAGGCAAAGAACATGCAGTCATAAGATGCCAACATTCATTTACTGCTGATTTGAACACAAAATCCAACAAATACACCGAAATTTCTGTATTTTTCCATTGTTCTGTAATTTTTAACCACCTGCAATATCTTTTTAGATGTGCTTCAAATTGTGAGAGATAATTGAATGGAAGTGACAGAAGCAATGGGAGCTAAATGCAGAATTCTGAAGGTAAAAACACTCTGCCCTTGCCCTTTTGATCCAAATTGTGTCTTTGTCAAGCAGAAGGTGATTCAAGAGAATAAGAACTCCTGATTTGACTGAATTATAAGATAAAATGAAACAGCAGGTGAGGAAACATCCATCGCTATGAAAACAATACCATTCTTTTTATGTACACTACAGCTGTTTAAATCTCCAAATGAAGGTATTAACTCAGATCAAAGATATTCATACAAATGGAAAAGGAAGGCCAAAACTCAAAGTAATAAAGCAGGTAACTACAGGCATTGACAGCACAGTGGTTTGCATTTAGATCAGCAATAGCACTGGAGTCATGTTTCTGGGGGTTAAAGCACCATTCTTTCAAAAGGATTTTCTGAAATATCCAGAAAGGAATAATTTCGAGTGGTTGAACCACTGGAAGGCTGACATAAGGGTGCAGCACCCAGCGTGCAGCAGGGTGTCAGGTTGCCCTGATACAGCCTTCTTTGAAACCCATCCTGTTCTGTGAGATACAGAAAGGATGAACTGCAGGGTTTGCACTGGCACTTAAGAGATGCACGTTCCTGAGCGTTACTGCTGTGACCTTTGGCAGCTCTCCTAAGTCTCTCTCAGTGCCCAGCATTTAATCTTTTAGCACCTGTGTTTCAGAGGTAATGGAAAGCCTGTTCTCTTCACAAGGTGGAAAAGATGGAATATAGAATCAACATGAAACTTCAATCCATTTAGCATTAAGGAGTGCTCAAGCCACAAACCCTGTGATTTGCATAAGGTGGCCATTCTAAAATGGAAAGTCAAACTAGCAGTAGCTGCCTGTGAAAAGAAAGAAAAAGGCGAGAAAAGACAGACAAAATATTGAATACCAGCCTGATGGTTAATGAACATGTTGTCAGTTCTCTGGTTTGTGTGCCATTAGATCTGAGACAACACTGCAACTTTTTGAAGGAGAAGGAGATTGTGGCTGACTGAGCAAGCCCCTGATTCAAAAGTGAATGATGAAGTAAACTGTGCATCTTAATGTAGATGACTCAGAAGATACAGAAGCATTGACTGGTGCTTGACAAATTACTGTGTTAATGAAAGTATTTCTTATGGATAACCTTGAACTCATTTGATAATAAATTGATACTATTTTCCATTTTTTGATTATTAAGAGTAGTACAGATGATAGTGAGCACTGTGGGACTTCACAACACAGACCAGTTGTGCTTGAGTGAGTCCTTGGGGCACCATATGCCCTGCCAGAGGACAATCAAGTATCTCAAAATGAGGTCCACGGAAAGCAAAACTAGAAGTGTTTGGAAGATCCATGTCCTTTGGTAATTTTGGTACCTGATTTGGGGCTGTAAGGTGACATGCTGGGCTCGACTTTATTGTCTATACTCCGTGTAACTTCTATCAGCTGCCTACATGGTTCCTTTAAAACTCATGGGTCGGCCATTCCGTTCCTTAACACACTTAAGAAGTGTGTTAAAAACACAGAAGGCAAAGAAATGACCTGATATATTTGTCCTCAGCTTGAGAACATTCAGTTCCAGAATTCCCCTCTGCTAATTACTGTGGGGTGGATTTATCCTCTGTTTCTTTGTGAAACGATGTCACTCTGCTAATAAAGAATTCACAATTCATTGTAGTAATGTATGGCAGCAAGAGTGAGCACATTTTTGTAGATTGATGACAAGATATTCCTCTGAAAGAGAGGATGCCTGCTAAAAAGATTGCTTCTTAATTTCACTAAGGGATTATTTAATTACAAACAAAATTTATTATCTTATGTAGAGTGTGGGAAATAAAGCAAGGGGATAGGAGCTATCAGACTAAGGGCAGGTCACTGGTTTGATGACTTGGTTAGCCACAGTGATGGGAATGGACTAGTTTATCATCCAACAGGATTAAAGGGAGACAAAATAATGCAAAAGAAAATGTAGAAAGTAAACTTAGGAATAAAAAATAAATCATTGTCTGATCAGAAAGATGTTAGAAGTCAGTTTTCTTTGGCATTTACTTAATGTGAATCTGTTACTTTGTGGAGGGAGTAGGCGTAGGTTAAAGCCTAGCAAGTTCTATTCCCATGTAAACTTGGAGCAAGATAATAGAAATCCCATATTACAATTCTTTTACTAGAACAAAACCCCTCTTAATTTCATGGCAATGGCCATGGTGTTACATTATTGGAGGAATTATTCTTTCTGAGTAAAGTACTGGGCTTCCAGTGCCTGGCAGTCCAATACCAGGGCATCAGAGCACCCTGCCAAAGCATCAGCACACTTCAGCCTGGCTAAGCCTGAATCAAAGACACACTGCAACAGAAGACCTTTTGACCCTGTCTGCCTGCCAGTGCTGCAGTAGGTAGTTGATAAAAGGTCTGGCTTCAAGTCAGCCTTTGGATTTGCCTTTGGTATCACCATTATCTAGGCAACATATTGAGAAACTGTTAGGAAGATGTCCTAGCATCCGTCAAGGAAATGTGTGTTAACTCAGCAGTCTGAGAACTTGAGCACAAGATGATTATATCCTCTTATGTCTGAATTTGAATTCTAGTATCTGGCTCTGAAAAACTACATTTGTATCTGGGGTTTTACACTGTAAAACACAAAGATTCCCAGAGAAGATACTCAAACCAGAAATGGCACTAAAATTACATGGTAGGAATACATAGCAAAAGACTGATATTGCTGAAATGATAAATAGATAGAGGGATATTAAACTGCTGCAGAGGGCATGGAATGAGATTTCTAGATTGCAAGATATAGCAAGTATGTACTTCAAACAACCATCCACAGAGCTGTGATGTTTGTGCAGAAAGTGACCTGCTTGTGAGGCAGTTGCTTGTAAGAGTTTTGGATTTAATTAGGGGTGCAAAGAGCAGCTGAAAGATTTGCACATACAAAGTACTCCAGCAGAAATAGAATGGAAAATAAAAATAGAATTATTTTAAAACCATGGAAATCTTGGAAAGATTAAAACTACAAGATAGCAGAGATCATGAGCAAATACTGCAGGCAGCTGCAAAGATTTCTAAATCAGAAACTAGGAAAATGCATTCTGATTCTGCAGAACTGAAGAGAGTTTCAGTCAATTTACCTTCATGATGTCAAGATTAATATATTCATATATTTTTGTACCTATAAAACTTCATGAAAACTGCCTGTTTTGGTAGCTCAGATGCTATGTGGTCTCCACCCTTGCCACAAATGTCTGCATTGGGGTAGAAACAATTTGTGGGTCAGGATATCACTTGCCAAAGATACCTTTTTCTTCTTTTGCCTCAGTCAAACAAACAAGTCAAGCAAACAGAGATGTGTTTGCTTTGTTCACTTTCCCTGGAGGAGCTAGAGACTTTTATCATCAGAAACATGTTGTGGCACCAAGTCCTCCAGCTCCATGAAGCTGTGAGCAGTGTGAAGAATGACCTTGTTTATTGTGAGCCTCTCTCCCTCGTTTGAGGCCTCATAGTTCTGTGCTGGAAAAAGCAGCAGTCATTCCCTATTCACCTTATCCAGGCCTCTTAAAGTTTTGTAGTCCATATCCATATAAATCCTTGGTCATATCCAATCTGAAAGTTTTTGTCTGCCTAGTTGTTTCCCATAAGAAAGTTGTTCAACAGCTTTGAAGATCTTTGTTATTCTTCTATGACCCTTTCTTATTTCAGTCTAGTCTGAGCAGAGCTACTTGTCTCTGATTGGCTTTGATTCACCAAGAACACAAAAATTAGCTGTTGCTATTCACTGCGGATCTAAATATCTAAAAAGAAAGGAGTTCTACTCCCTTTTCCTACCTTTTCATATAGGCATTCAGCCATCATTGTTGTTATGAAAATAATTAATTGCTTTCTAACCAGTTAAAAAAAAATCCAGTTGGTATTTACAACTGCTTCTAAGTCATCTGTTCCAGAGGAAGTCAGCTGTTGCCAACAATAAGACATCATAATTTACTTTTATTGTTTTTCAAGTTATATATTTTACTGTATTGCAATAAAATTTACTAATCAGCATTAAAAATACAGTAAAACAATATACAATAGCACAAAAAATGTTAAATCCCAAATATTTTTTTCCTGTATTTCAGCAGAAATGAAACTAACTTTTCCAATGGCCTTCTTGAAAGGCTGTAACTCATCATTTTTTAAGATTCTGCATCAGGATGCCATATAAAAGGCCATGAACCCCCTCATTTTGGCTTTAATTTTTTTAATTCCCAAAAAAATGACTACCTCCCCTTCTCTGCTTCAAGCATCAGAAGCACCAGGGTGGTGTCTCTGGAGTGTCCATTGTGCAGCCAGGGCTAAGGGCCAGGAAGAAAGGCAGCAGAGGGATGGAGGCTCCACTTTGCATATTTTGATGTTGCTCTGTGTTGCCTCTGACAGGACCAAGGGCCCAACTCACCAACCTGAATTGCACTCCAGGAAACAGATGCTGAAACCTAGTGATAGCAAAGTTAGCAGCTGAGAAGTTTTCACACAGTTCAATGCCCAAGCTCCTTTTTGGATCTAGCTCTCTCCTAGCATGTAGAGTGCAGGGTAACAGTTACCACATTCATCCACAGAGGCTTTGATGTATGTCTTGCATCCTGCTTAGCAAAGGATAGGGAGTGTGAGGCTGCCTGGCCTTAAAGCCTTTTGAACTATCTCCATTTTTAACTCTTTTTTTTTTTTTTTTTTTTTTTTTTAAATAAATGTCCAGGTATGAACCATCACCAAAAAACAAAAACAGAACAAAAAACCACACATTAAAAAAAAACCCCAAAACCCAAAGTATTCTATTATCTTAAAAGAAAGGATAAAAAATTGCAATTCATTATTTCAACAGATGAAAAATACTGGCAAGCAAAGAACAGACTCAATTTTGAGTAATGTTAATGTTCTTTTCCTCTGATACTGCCTTTAACTGTTCATATATCATGCCTCTGAGGAAAGGTGGTATTGCAGCCGCTGGTAGTAATTATTAGATAAAGTTTGTAATTGTGTGCTTACTTTCCTCCCCACTCCCCAAAAGGGTCTGATTTTTAAAACACTCTCTGAAGAAGCTGTTTCAAGCTTTTCTGCCATGCTAGACTTCATCTGTGGTGATTAGCAGCCTCCTTACTTTGAAGATTTAGTGCAAGCAAACTATACTTCTGTGACCTTTCCTTTATGTTCTGAACTCTGAAAATTCTTGCTTAGCACAAAAGAAGAAATGCACATGCCAGCCTGACAAAAGGAAAAGAGCTTTCTGAGATGGAAAGATATAAATCAGGAAGCAATTCCTTATCCTTGCCTATTTAGATATTCACTTTTTCTTTTTCTAGCCCAGGGAATATAATTTATCTTTAGAAATTGCTATTCAGAGTTTGCCCTCCCAGCTGAGCTTTGGGCATGATACAACAGAAATTTGTTTTCAGTTTGTGGCTCTGATTTAGATGTGCTGTACAGCCTTGGCAAGTGACTGGCGACCAGAGAAATCAGTCCTAGCAGAGAGCAAAAGATTGACTTTTAAATCTGAGTGAGTCACTGTCAGACTGCTAATCTGAATGGGACGCTCTTTATAGGTACAGAATCATTTTCTCATTACACAGACAGCTAGAATAGATCAGATGAGTTGCCTTGTGACAGTGCTTATTTATCTACAGCCCATATTCCCCATGGAGGGTCAGCAAGGTGACTTAGCAGTGGCCTCTGAAAAATAAACCTTTTGGTGAAGACTCCTACTTAAAATCTCTCCAGTGCTATCTGTAAAAATTATGATAGTACCTTTCTATTCTTTGTTTGCTTTTTCTTTTCAAATAGGACTGTATTGGTGAAAAATGAATGTTTTATTGTGTGAATTTGTGGTGCCTGGCATGGCTGGAGGGTGGAGGGGAAACACAGATTCAGGCAGGGTTCTTACTTCTCAAAAAATACAAATAATAAGCCATGGCCACAGACTTTAATGGAAATAACATTTTCGAATATGATGCATTACAAAGACATTTGTAGTATAATTAAAGGGTCCCAGGAAAGATCACAGTTCTCCAGAAAAAAATCCTTATGGCTGAGAACTTTAAATACTAAACCTTTGGAAACCTTAAGAGTTCATCAGTAAGATTTGTGTCCCTTTGTTTTTCTGAGGTCAGAAAACTGACCTAACACCAAGTATATCTCTGGAAAGCAGTTGATGAAATTAGATTTTTGATTTCCAGGATACAGTTACTGGAAATGTAGGAGAATTACTCAGCTGAAATGAGTTTACCTCTTGCCATAGATAATCCATAACCAGCTCTCTGAAAATGCCCTACCATCTCTGATGGGCAACCAGAGTTATTCAGTAATTATTTTCCTTTTGGGATATCTTTGTTTATGACAAAATATTTACAAATATCTAATTCACTTTTTTGAGGTCTTGTTCATTTGCCATAAAATGTTGAATCCCTTTCTGGTGATTTTGTACAGCTTTCTGTTAATAATTTTTCCCATTAACCTGCGTAAGTCTTGTTTCCAATCTCCAGTTTTGGAATTAATTTAATTTTTCACAACTACTTGCCAAAATAGTTTTATTTTCTATTCTCTCTCGTGGTTTATAAATATTTCACAACTGCCTGGTGAGATGCCTGCTGCTATCTACGTTTTTCCTTATGGAGAACAAGCGGAATACTAGAGTTAATGAGTTTTCTTTGACACTATTCATAAACTGATAAATCATATAAATTAAATCCATCTGACTGTCTCTCATCTAAGAGAGCGCATAAGGCATAACTCAAAATATTTGTAGACAATTAAGAGAGTGAAGTTACTGAAGTTCAAACACTTCTGCTGTTTCGCCTCCATTACAGAGTTGAGTTTAACTGGTCCAGGCCAGTCCTGGTAGAAATAGTGTGTGAGAACATGCAGGGTGGTTGGTTAGTGTGGTTTGATAGAAAATATGCCTTCCTCTCAACAACAGACATTGTCCTTTCTTTCCTAAAACTTCACTCTCAGAAAATAAAATGCTGTGGAATGATAGTTCTGGTCCAGCAGGAGATGCTTGCTCATGATGTTGCGGCTGATACAGAAACAGTCATTTTGACAAAAGAAGAGCTCTGGGAAAAGAATTTCACCTGGTAAAGAGGGAGAAGTTTTTTTTAAAAAACAAAAAACAAAACCAAGAGATAGAAATGGAGAAAGAGAAGGTAGAGAAAAAATTAACTTAATGTTCGGGAGTGGAGTGACATAGAAAGGAAAGGACCAAAAAGAATGAGCTAAAGGGAGAGCAAAACATAAAAGTTAATATGTAAATATTTTGAAAGGCTTTTCAGAGGGAAGACATGGAAAATAAAAATACAAATGAATAAAGGAGATTGAACCATGTGTTCTGAGGTATTTAGAGGTCATAGTTTCATGCGATATGATGGAAACCCTTTATTTATAACAACACACTCTTCCATCACTTAAATAAGTCTGAGCTGATTCCATTGACATCAGTAGCTTTCCATGCAAAAATTTTCAAATTAAAAAAGTCAGAAAAGTCAGATGACTCCCCTGAAATTCATGGGATATGCAGCCATATGAACTAAGAGCAGAATTTAGCAAAGTAATTTGAGTCAGTGCCAGTAATAATAATTTGCTTTGCTGCTTTGGAATTAGTGCCATAAAGACATGAGGTTTGTTCAAACCTTACTTTGTGGTGTTACTTTCAATGTCCTAAGAGGTATATATTTTTAAAAAATTGTAAAAATGCAAAAAATAAACCCAAGTCTGACAATTTCTGTTAATTATGTTAGTAAAACTATCTAATATGCACTTACTAGATAAACATTTATTAATCAATTCTCACTCAGCTAGTTATATACATGCATATTTGAAGATATAAGCTACTTTTTTCTTCACATTTTTAAAAAATACTACTCATGAAAGATTTTCATTTGTGCTTTTCCCATGTTTTTCTTTTGGGATCAATAGTGCCCTGAGGATTACTGTGCTCAATTTGTCTGTCTTGCTGGAGGTTGCTGCAGGTCCTAGAGACCATCCCTCTGAAGTGGGAACAAAGGCAACACTTGAGCATATCCTTTCTAATTGAAACAAAACAGTGGGAAAGAAAATTCCAGGCTGTGGGACTGGGGTGAGAGGCTGGAGTGTAGAAAGAGTGTAAACTTCTCTTTACATTCTTTGATACTCAGAACAGAATAAATAAAGAACAGCTATTGTCCAACAGATGTACTCTGAGCTAAGCCTTTATCAATCCAATCATCATTGCATTAATGAAGTGGGATAAAGAGATTGCCCCCAAAAAAGTGACATAAGTCACTTTTCCCAGCTCCCTAATAATTTCCTTCCTTGGTTTTCTTTTATTGCAGTGTCCCTATTATTAGCTGCCAAAAGTTCAGAGGATTTGGCAGGCTGCTGCTATCATGTGGAAACCCCCTTTGGTGCGGGTAGATACGTTGTGGGTTTACATTGTGTATGTCCTTTCCACATGCTTGAATCAGAGGACTCTTTTTATCCCATATAATGCTGAAACATTGCCACAAAACTGCAGCTGGAGCTGTAAAGAACACCATCAGCTTGAAGGGCAGCCCTCAGAGCAACTTTATTGGGCAACAAGGCAAGAGTTTAAAAAGAAAGGAACGAAAAATGGCAACAAGCATAGCAGGCTTTTTGATTCCATTTATCAAAAGTGGAGTTTTCCAGTGGGGTTGCAGATTTCACTTACCAGTGTGCTTTAATATTTAGCCAATGGCAAGCACCTGAAATATCTGCAATGTGACTATTAGAGGTTCTATTCAGTATATGTCAGATTCTATTACTGTTAGAGAAGATGGAATCAGCTGTTCTCCAGACCCTGCTTGGAGGGGTAATTTGGCTGTTTGCAGTAAAGTGACAAATCACATCCATCAACTGTCTTCATGAACTCTTCAAGTGAGGGATCTTCCATCTTACAACATATCTGTTTAAAAAAAACCCCAGGAAACTAATAATGGAAAGCACTAGGAAAATAATAAAAACCTATTCATACATTTAGTAATAGAAATACTTAAAAAGCTGAGGGCAGCAGGATGTACAAATCCTTCTCTGAAAGACAATGTATTTATACTTTAAATGAAGTTGATAGACAAATCCAGCTGTGGGCATGGATAGATTCTTATTTATTCTATTATCATCTAGAGAATAAGATACTTTCTGTCAGAATTAATTTAATGGATGACTGGAATCCTCTATTTTCATCTCTACAGTTATTATTAATTTAATCTTTCCTAAAATTAAAAATAAATCTGTTTGCAGCTGTGTTGTACTGGAAGAGGACTTTTGAAAAAAATTATTTTTACCTTAATGAAAGAGTTTTTTGTCCTTACAACGTCATTACATCTCTTCAGTCTTGTTCTCATCGTACCTGAGATATTCAGTAAATTCAGTTTCCTACAGGCATGAAATCAATGAGTTGGCTGTAGCACAGTCAGGTAATTGCATTGTCTCACTTTCTTTCTGTCTGGAAGAAACAGCAACTAAAGGCAGACTGCAAACTTGAACAGAGGCTGAAGGTGTACAAATTCAGATTTTAAGAGGAAAAGTATAAATTAAATTACAATGCTATAATTGTTATAATACAAAAATGTGTGATGTTAAAAATTATTTCAGAGCACTCCCAGTGATTGAATCAGCTTGACTCAGCAGATTTTTGAGTGTCACAAGCAAGCATTTGACACTGGCAAATATTTCTGCAACAGGAGTTATTATGTCAGATCTATTTTTGAGGTACCCATGTCATAGAACTGAACTGTACCCCTACAAATGTTCTATTAAAAAATACCTGGGTAGATAACTACTCAACAGATTTAATTCTGCCTATTTTTTTTCTGAAACCTATTTATGCTGAGGATACACAGAACTTACTCCTTTACAAACTTTTACAAAATCTTCACTTTTAGATTCTGTCACAGCTAAAGTATGGTCAAATTTTATGAGCAAATATTTTTCTTTTTCCCTTAAATAAAAATGAGTTTAAGATGTCATGCCTGCAATGTGCTGGTAGCTTTCAACTCTCTCTAAAGTAGAAAGAAGTCTCACTCTGAAGGAGTGGAGTCAGAATAGCTGAACATAAGCTCTGGAAGCTCAGTCTAAGAAGATGATGGGATGGACTCTAACCTTCATTAAACTAAACTAGTGCTGTCCTTTACAGAGTCTTGACTGAGATCAGAGTCTGACCTGCAGACTAAGGAAAACACCATCTCTCCTGGTGGGAGCTGCTTGGCTAGAGGGAAGTTGTCTACACTGGCAATAAAAGGGAAGTGGCCAAGAAAAAGCATAGTTGCCAGGATTAAAAAAGTTTCAGAAAGGGCTAGAAAAACCTGTGGGGTAGATAGATGTCGAGATAAAGCCAAAATGTGCCCTGGTGTTTTCTACTATATTATGAGATGATGGAGGTGTACAGTCTGACTAAAGGTGTGCCTGAAGAATCTCGACTTGAAACACTTATTTTCACACAGTAGGAGAGGATCCTATCCAAGAAGGAAAACTCTGTGGGCTTTCCTTTGTTCTCCTTAGTTACCACAATAGAGATTCAAAGGATGATGTGATCCTTCTTCTCCTCACACCTAGGATCACCTTGTGTTTGTGGTGGAAATATAAGTGAAAGTGGATTTTCTTCTTCCCCTTCTTGGAAAGGTTTGTAGAGTAGCTTGCAAGCTGATGAAAGACATGCAGATTGCTATTCACAGAAAAGCTGAAGAACATCAGGGTATGACCGACAAAATACTGAACTACCAGAATTCCCTAAAAAATGCTGAACAAGATCTGGAGGCACTTTTCAAAGTGATCATCTTTTATTTTTCTTCTGCTTTAGGAAAAGAAAGAACTAAAAACTCCAGGCTTCTACATTCCCTCCCTTCAAGTCACTCTAACATTCCCAGTCTTGTGGTTAACCTGGACACCCTGTAGATAGGGAGGTCCAGAATGGTAGGGTGGCCAAAACCAGTATGATGTGTTTAACAATTAAGGATCATGCTGGAAAAAAATAGAAAAATTGATTAAAAAACAATGGCGGCTTAAGGAGACCAGTTAGAACTATGAGTGTGTGACCCAAGTCACCAACAGAAGAGCACAATTTATATTTTCAGCCACTAACAGATGCCAGTTGAGATTTTGTCTTATAAAAATTTTAGTTTACCTTAAAACTAAATTTAAACATAGAGAACTGCATTATGAAAGTCCAGAAAAAGAGTACAAAATGACAGAATTGTTTGCTCTGTGAAGTGCACTGTAACAGATAAATAGGAAAGTATTTATTGAGTGTCTTTCAAAGCCCTTCAAAGACCCCATAATAAAGAGCCAGCCTGAACAATTTCCGGAAATTGAAATTCCCTTATATCTGACTTGCCATCTGACTCTACAGAAGTTCAGCTAGAATAAGAGTAGATTCTGATGTTCATATTGCGTGGTGTCTCTTTGAGTTCACTATGAATTAGTTCTCATTTTTTACTTTCAGTGCAAGCTTAGATGGTAATGTGAAACATATTGAGGGTAAAACCTTCATGAGTTGAACAAGCATAGGAGCTATCTAGAAGCTTGGAGCTCAGAATCAAAATAAAGTTCAATACATCATATAAAATTTCCTTGATTTATTTGAACTCTATTATTGTTATTGTTAGTATTACTTATTTGAAAGGGTAACTGCATGCTTGATATTGCAGAATATGTAAATTGAATATTAGTGAGAGATGTGACACTGATATAGCACTTCCTAATTATTTTCTGATGTCATGTTGTTGTGATATCTGAAATAGTCATTATTTGTATGTGGTTGGAAAGGGCATAACTCAGCAATACTACAAATAGTGAATTGATGTTGTGTTTTGCTGGCAATAACCCCCAAATTTTCTAAGGATGCTCACTGGTAATTGTAGTAATTGTTTATTCTGGAATTTCATTCACCTAGGCTACTGTTTTTAAAATGCCAAATTACAGCAATGTGGAGGCAAAAGTTCCACTAACCACCTATTTATAGAAACCTTAACAGAAAATTAATTGGAAATAGGGATTTTCTGAAACTGAGTGGTAGAAGAAAAGGTCTAGAGTCTTGTGTGCTGGAACAAGGGAGTTTGGGACAAACTGTGTGAGACAGAACTAGTAGCTGAGTATGAAACAGAGGAGATGAAGGAGAGATAGAAGGACTTGAGAAGGAATTTCTCAGTGCAAAGCTGGAAGGAAGACAGTTAGAACAGTAGGAAATGACTGGGAGTCTGGGCATTGTTCTTCAGTCAGCTCACCAACAACATGGTCCCAATAAAGCTCCTCCTGAAGATCACGAAGAGGTAGGCACAGGAAATTTCCAACCAAATCTCCCTCAAATTGTTGATCTGGAAGGCAGCTGTAAGGCAGCTATGTTCCAGAATGATCCTCAGGATGGATCCTTCTTGTTCATTTTGAGTCAAAATCCAGTCTGATCCCTTTCAATTCACCAGGACATTTCTGCCTTTGGGTTTTGAGGACACTGTGTGAAAACAGCAATTGCTTCTGACTTGTTTCCTCAGGCACTGTTGGGCACAGAGATATCCAAAAGGAGACTAATTTTTTTTTTGGTGATCTTATCAGAGCTGAATCCTTGGGTCCACTCACCCTCCTCTTCATAGTTGGCCCTGATTGCCCCTCTAGGAGTGGGGATTTTCTGCAATGTGGTGACCAAATACAGATAAAACACAACAGATACAAAGCCATGTAATTCCTCAGTGTAACCTTCCCGAAAAAAATGTAATAATCTGTGTACCAGTAAATATTTTAAGTCAAATCCTGGCCTTGTTGAAAAGAGAAAATCCCTGGTGAATTCATGAAGCCAGAATTTTTCATCCTTATGTTCTCTTATGGGGACGTAATATAAGGAGAATTAATTTACTGCCGTAGAGTTCAGAGTAGGTCTTAATATGATTCAAGTTAAAATTATTAAAATAAAGGGAAAGGAATTCTTCCCTTTTTTTTTTCCTTACATTTCAACCAATCTGGCAATTTAATAAGCCAGATAATTTTGATTTAAGAAAATAATCTGGTTTAAATAATGGCTCATCTCATTTTTTAATAATAAATGGGGTAATTTACCATCTGAAGACACTAAAAATACACAGCAAAGTCTGTCAAATGGAATGACCCAAACCTCCTGAAGTCTGGAAACTGTTGTTAGCATGCAAAGCTGCGTTCATGAAAGTATTTTTTCATACTTGCCTGGAGTTTTAGTGTATGCAATACTCATCCATGGAACAATAAAGAATTTAGTTAACAATTTGTGTTAAATTGAAACAATATGTATATAAAAAACTTGCACATTCAGTCACTAAGAAATACAACCAACCATTTTCAAAAACTGGCATTTCAGTCATACTTGGAGTTTAAAGTTTAGAAACTGTTCCAGGTGACTTTATTATCTGCAATGCCATTCTTTGCTAATAGTTTGGCTCTGTTTTGCTGTAGCAGATCTTTTCAGGGTGAAGAACTAATTGGCACTGATTTAAATTACCTGTAGTAAACATGAAGCAAGGGAGTGCTGAATGTGAGCAGCTTTAAGCAGAATTGGATTGGTATTTGAAAACCAACTGGGGTGAAATGTATGGAAACTTGGTTACTGTGCAGCATATTTTGCCATTTCATTGTAGTCAACTGTACATCCTTTTCCACTTTTCTTTGAAAGACTTGGTGAAAAATACAAATAAAGAAGATAATCTCTGACTTAAAAAAATAAGGCCTTGAAAAAGAATAATTAAAAGACACCTGAGAACATAAAAGAGCAAAAAGGGTGTTGTCAGGATAGATCAAACGTTGTTGCATTTTGCTTCATTTAAAAGATCTGTGTCCTGTTCAGTGAGAGCTGCTGTCTTTCAAGTCACAGCCCTCTGTTATGTTATCCTATCCCTCACACAGGTTTTGGTTCATAACCAAACTCTTCAGACATGGGCAAACATCGATAACACATAATCTCTTGCTATCAATAGCACTTGCTAGTTTGCTATCTCATTAACTCTGGCCTATAATGATATTTACATATATTTCTCTGCAGTATGTAAGTGAATATCCAACCACTGAGACAAGTAATTACCTCAAGAAGAGCTGTATATCTAACTTATAAGAAACTATCAATTGCTTCTGCCATATCATTACCACCCATCCTTTAAAATCCATTTCAGAAGGGCTGCTTCTTCCACAAAAATGCAATGGAAACATTGACAGCAAGAAACAGGAATTCTGGTCATATCCTCTTGGCTTGTCTTTTCTGTATCTTTTGAAGTCATGCAAGTCTTGCAGTAGAAGCATAAATAGTGTTTGTCACCTTCTTTGCATGTGCTGTTAGAGCTGAATAATTTCAGAAAAGAACTGGAGATAATCTGTCAGAGGAATGAAAGACTGAGCTGTCAAAACTGAATGACATGACAGCTGTGAAGTTCAGTAAGCACCATGAAAATAAACTGTTCTCAGGAAGTACTAAGTGCTGTTTCCAGAAATTAGTACTGTTAGAGTATACCAACATAAGTCTATGTTCCTTTAGGTCAGCAACAAAAAGAGACTCTAGAATAAATCAAAATAATACTAGCAGAACTGAAAGTGATGTCACCAGAAGCAGAACTGTCTACATTTCTTAGAAACTGCTGAGATTAGTGGAGGCTGGGAATAAGGACAATTTCTTGGAAATGGCAACAGTAAAGAGAGCTACAGCCAAGAGTCAGTAGATTTGGTAACCTATCAGAAAAAGGGCTCTGCTCTGTCCCCTGATTTTCTTTGCAAACTGCATTGCAGTGTAATGGATCAAAGTCTCTGTTGCACTGTAGCTTCACTCAACCAGAAACACAAGGGACATTTCCATGCCAGTACAAGTACCAGCTACTGCAAAGCCAAGAGCTGCTCTAAAGCCTGACAACTTCCAAAAGCTTTTCAGGAGCAAGGCTGGCTGCAGCAAAACATGCCTTCTTCTCTGTGGAACAGTGTGTGTCCAGCTGTGTGATCAAGCTCAGACTGCAATTCAATAAGTTAAATATAGCTTAGAAAGGGCATCAATTTTTCTGAGCATCCAGACAGCTCTAATACACTAAAGTATTGCGCTAGTGAATGAGTGAATGCCGGGGGAAGATGAAGGAAACAACACTTCCTCCTGCACACACATGCCTCTCATATCAAAAGAGACAAACCCATTTTTGCTGAGTTCTGCACAACTTAGGTTTCCACACCTTTTTCACAACAGGTTTCAACATTATAAACATTTTAAGCATTTTCACCTAGAGGGTTAAAAAATGTTTTCACTTTTCTGCTGTAACTTAATTAGCATATACATGTTGCTTTGACAGCCCTGAAGAATGAATTCTGATCATCTCCAGAACAGGTACAGCACAGTCAGAAATGCTGCATTTTTTTTCCACATTGCTGTGCCAATAAATTTCAGCTGCTGTTCAAACAGAGTACTTCTAGGAACAAAAGGACAGTTTAATCTCCATGTTCATTCAGTTTTTGGCCTCTGTAAAGAGACTGCCAAAAAAGTTGCCAATTAGTGCTAATTGTGGAGAAGGTTTTTGTGATGTGTGATGTGCGATGTGCACCCTTCTCCACTGAAAATTGGATTACAACCATCAAACTCATTTTCTATGCTGCTGATATATTTTATTCAGGTCATCCGCATTTCTGCCGTTAGCCTTTTTAAAAGTAGTGCCTGATCAGACACAAAGAGAACAGAGGTTGGAAACTCGTCATTATAGCTAAGTCTCTTTTCTCTCAAGGTGTTAGATTTATTTGGGGGGTTATGTTAGTTGAATTTTCTCAACTACAATACACAAAACAAAATAAGACTTCAAGAGTCTTTCAGTTCTCATGTGGTTATGTAATAATACATTCATATAAAGGATTTCCATTTTGAGACATCAAACCCCTGACAGATGTTTTTGGATCTAGTTGCATTTAGTTAGTCTTCATTATTATGGCACACTTTGATCTGGAGAATTCCTTGTCTGTGATCAAATGTAAAATGAACTTAGATTCATTCCCTTTCATCTCATGTGAGCAAGACGTGTGAACCATTTACTTAGCCCTGTGACTCTGTATGATGAGTATTGTCTTTTTCACTGGTTCCTGGTGAGATTTTTTTCTTTTTCTGGTAGATGAACCAGCTCCTTTATATGATCTTACAAAAGACACAGGCAGAATGTCACTTCACATTTGTCAAGAGCAAGCCCCACAATCTCTTTAACAAGTGATGTTTTACAATGTCTTGCAGGAGATTTTTACAAACTGATGTTAATTAGCCCAGTAAGAAAAATATATAGCAATTAAGGCATCAAAACTGTCTTTGGAAAATCTGAAAGGTTTTACTCAGTCTTGGAGAGGTAGATATTATGAAAGCTAACATGACAAAAGACCCCTTAACTCATCTCCTTACAACTAAGCATTGTAGTAATCAGACAAGAAAGATTACCCTTGTTTAGGAGCCTTTGCTGCCACTATTAAGGCTCCACAAAGTGTGCTGAAAGAGTTTTTCAGTAATATTAGTTTCTTTGTTTTCACAGGTTTGCACCATGTCATTATCAGAGCTCTGTGTCTTTCCTATACCCATATATTGTTATTACAAGGAATATGGAAAAGGCAAACAGGTAAAACAAAAGTACTTTTCCCCTCACACTTTTACCATCAGTAGTGTAAAATAAAGTTTTACTGTATGTATTGGACACTGTATGTCAACCATGTAAATTCTGAACTCTCAATTTGCCCATAATATTTTCTTTAACCTATTAGAAAAACTAATGCTCCTAGAAGCTTTGCAGAACAGGTTCTTCCGTCTTTATTTTGTACATATGATTTTCGTTACCCATTTCTTTGCAAACTATTTTACAATTGACTCTTTTGCCTTAAGCCAACATCTCTAAAAGTGAGATACTATCATGGACTAAAATTCTCCAAGCATATAAGAGTGCACATAATTCAGGAATTTAAATAGACCACAACACAACATAAGGGGTGCCTGCATGGCACTCGCAGGAGAGACATCTTTAGGCAGAACAGGATAGTTTTAAATTTGCGGTCCTTGGTTCTGCAAGCAGTTCAGCTTCATCTGAGACTGATCTCAGTAGCCACAGCTGAGCCTGGCACTGCATGGCACCTTTGTCATTGTGGATTTCCCAAGGGGGTTTGGTTGTGTCCTTTCCATGGTTGTCTTGCTTACAAGGTGCTCAGCTTCCTTCAGCACAGGCTGGCAGCCCAGTCCTCAGCTCTGCAGTGCTCCCTTGAAATCGGCATCTCTGCCAAGCCTGTGGAGTGTAAATGGCGACAATTAAAGCTCCCACATCTGCCCATCACCAGGCACCCTCATGGCCCTGGCTCATGCCCCCAAGGTGGATGACTCCCTATTTGAGCTGAATCTCTTAAACTGAGCTTTAGATGACCCTAGACTGTTGGAATTGTATTTTTCACTTCTGGGATTGAGCTATGGCAATATGCCAAATATCAGTACCAAAATGGAGCATAATTTCAACTTTAAGATTCATTTTTTCCCAAATTATTAACCCTTAATTTAGAAGTATCAAATAAAAAGGATGACCTTCTTGCTAATAGTAGCAGTTATTTACTTGAACATCTATACAATGTTTTAGCTTTAGTCCCAACCCATGTTTATTATATCATTGCTTGTTTTCATTGTCAGTTTAGTGCATTTGAAATACTTCTTCAAGGAGAGCTACTTTATTGCCATATTATATTGTAGGTTAGAAAGGAGAAGTAAAGTTTATTAAATTCTTGGAAAGGTCAGTGAAATCAATAATTGCTGAATTGATGCAGTAGAAAAAGCCTGTGGAAGGCTAACTTCATTTTTTCAGCCCTTTTATATGTGTGAGGAGCCTGCTTCTTGAACAGAAAAATTGCTGGACAGTCTTCTAGAGTGAAAAGATTTAAAAAGCAATTGCCACAGCTGACTAGACTGCACAAGCAGAGGCCAGGGGTGCATTGTGAGGGCGAAGAAGCAGTTTCTATAAATACATTACTAAATAGAAAAATGTGAGTTTCCTTTCACAAGTAGAAAGATAAAAATAATATAAGCTCTCCTTTGCTGTCCTTTTGGTTGATTGGAAAGTGCAAACAAACTTCCCGTCTGAGTGAGAAGAGACAACAAATATGGCAAATTCTGTTAAGTTTTGAAAATCTGTTGTTTTTTCAAAATAGGTGGTTAAAAATACAATGCAAAGGAGCTGATAAAATCACCATTTTCCTACTACCATCCAAGAAAGCACCCACAGTGTATAGTTGTTGCTCATCTTACATGGAAATATATCAAGCCATGGTAGCTGTGTCCCTTGCAAATGCATGGGTTTCCAGTATCTGTCCAAGGCAAAGCTGTATGGTCTCTTTCTCACTATTTTATAAAACTTTCTTCTGTTCTGGCAGGAATTCAACTCAGTGAGTCCTTCTCCCCAGGCTAACATTTCAGTGGGGGCACTGAACAGCACACATTATATGTAGGGTAGTATGCAGCTAATACTGATGGCAATACTTAAGCATAAAGGAATAAAAAGATGCATGTGGTGTGTATGACCTGAAGCTCTCATTGGCACAACTGAAATACGTTTCATAGGCTCTTATTTATTTCAGTTATGTGAGCTGGTAAAATCTTAATGTGAAACCACCCTAATCTTATCATTGACTTTGTAGCCATTTTCTGTTAGAATGAAAATTCCATATGTCCAACACATTCCATCATTTCTATATGCTTTCTGATTGGCTGAAAAGCCTTGGCTGATTTTATTCTTCAAACTTTTTTGGTCTCTAAGGTGGGGTTTACAAGTAGTTGATATGAGTAATAATGTTGGTAATTAATTAATGCCTCTGGATGGCAGTAAAGAGGCTGATGTTAGGGAGATTTTTTCATGTAGGATATTTGCATGCCACATTGTATTGAACATTACATCAGGCACTTTGAATTCCCACATGTTGCAGTTCTGGGATAATAGGAAGGCAAGGAATCTCAGTCTCAAACTGATATGTTCCAGTCTTCAAGAATTATTTCTGGCCCCAATTTTCTCCCCATAAATCACAACCTTTCTGGCTTGCACACAATTCCTAGGTTATAGCCAAAAGATTTAACGCCACTTGAAATCACTTAAATGTCATGCATGCTTTCTACAGCAGTACATGTACAGAATAAATTGAAACAACCTGAAAATTAGCCCCTGAAATGGTGGATATCCCACCACTCTATCTTATAGCTTAGGTAACTAATGGGATATTTCAACAATCAAATTAATGATCCAAGAGATCAATCATTTAAATTAAAAATGAATTCTGCATTTTGAGTAGCATAACATCCTGGGGAAATGAATACACAAAGGCTACTTTGCAGCTGAGGAAAAGATTGCAAATAGTTTCGTTCTGCCAGCAACTGCCAGCCAGAAAGGGCATGCAGTGTTACTGGTTCTTGTTCTGCATGGCCATGGTGAAATTTTTTTGTGCATAACAATAAAGCGTTATGCTTGTACACAAATTTCATTCAAAACAGTAGGGCCCACAGAGGGCCCATAGTTTCATCTCATAAAGGGAGATAACAAGAACTGTGGGGCAGGCAGACAAGGAGCCTTTTGGTGCTCATGAACATATTGGAATTAATTTCCTATTTTCCTTCAGTTTCAGGATGTTGGGATTTCCCCTTCCTTGCATTTTATGGGGAAGAAGGAGGTTCAGTGACTGTCAAGTTTTATCAGCTTAACCAAGGAGACCCCCAGAGAGCATCAGGGCTGTTGTGTTGAGACTAGAAACAGTGAAGTGTGCAGCTTCTTCAGAGATACCTGCAAGAGGTAATGTCAAAGGCCTCTCAGGGATCCTGCTAAGCTTGAAGAGAGAGTTGTAGCAGGCAGGCATCTTATATTTCTGTGTTACAAGTCTCTAACAGCAAAGCTCTGTTCCCGAAGGAAGGGGTGATGCATCAGCTACTGCCAGTGAGTAATTGTCTGATAGCATCAGCCATCCAAGCATCCACTGCACTGCACAGTGTGGGGATTCAAAAGGCAGTCTGGGATCTATCTCAGTGTTGGTATTGAAGTAATTTCTACCCAGGAGAAATTACTGGACAATTCTTCCAAAGAGCACATCTCAGAGAAATCTCAAAATTGGTACAAATATTATGCAGAACTAGACTTGTCTTCTACTTAGAATTACAGCTAGGCAACCCTTCATTTCTTGTCGGTTGGCTTTGGGAGACCTTGCCTTTCAGAAGAAACCCAAATCAGACTAGGGAGAAATACATGTAAGCTGAAGAAATTCTCTGATCCTTGTTTTTGCAAATCTGTTTATATTACAGTGTAATCCCCAGCAGCCATGCCTCATAATCTTTCTAAGAAGGCCCTATGGAAGAAGGTTATTGTCCCTATTTTCTTTAGGCCTGGTCTGGTTTCACCTGTGATGTGTGTGTGTACCTAGTCATACATTAATCTTTTTCCAGATGGTATATTTGTGATGGGATGTAGTAAGCAGTTTCTCTACTGTCACCTGTGAAGATTGGTTCATTAGTTGTCAGTGTCTGCACGTAGGAAAAATTGGGAAATGGTTTTGTCTGTTTACTCAGTGATGTACTCAATACATCAATACTGAATTTGAATTTACTCAATATGAGCTTCTGACACAATTTCCAGAATTACTTTCTTTCATAAAAATTGAGAGGAATCAAACACATACAAACATTTTCAGTATGGCAACTTCCTGAGTTTATTCACTGTTACTGGTTCCTGCTGCAAACATTGCCAGCACAAGATGACTCTTAAGTGCTGTTGGAGGGGGATCATTAATTTCAATTCAATATAGTATTATTTGTCTATTCCATTCTATCTTTCTGCTGCCACAACGTGGGCAGCATGATCTCTCTTATATGGATGCCTCATGACAAGGAGGTGAAAAATGAGCATATGCCAGTGTTTCCTGGTCAGTCCCTTAAAATAATGGTATAGGAAAGGTGTGACAAGGTATTTCATGCTTATATAGGCAAGTCTGGTTATACTTATTGCCATTAGAAAAATGTGGAAATTCTACCAGAATTCCAAGTGCTTTCCCAATGTTTTAGTCTCCAGCATTTCAGTCCTCAGCTTTTCAGATTCTCTTAACATTTACTCTTTCCTAATGGGAGCAGCTACTCAGATGAAGTAACAGCTACTTGGAAAAGAAAAGGCTTTGGGGGGACATAATTGCAACCTTCCAGTACCTGAAGGGAGTCTACAAGATAGAGGGAGGGAGACAATTTACGAGAGCAACTTGTAACAGGACAAGGGGGCAATGGCCTTAATCTGAAAGAAAATAGGTTTAGATTAGATATTAGGGGGAAATTCTTGACTGTGGGGGTGGTGAGACACAGATAGCACAGAGAAGGTATGATGCCCCATCCCTGGAAGTGTTCAAGGTCAGGCTAGAATGGAGCTCTGAGCAACCTGGTCCACTGAAAGGTGTTCTTGCCCATTGCAGGGGGATTGGAAGTAGATGATCTTTAAGGTCTCTTCCAAATCAAGCCATTCTATGATTTTATGATAACAGAATTCAGACAATGATACTTCAGGACTGGAAACTCATATTTGTTCTGAAAGTCACTAAATAAAGCACAACTTCTCTGGTAATTGAAGAATACTTCTTTTACATATGCCTATTTCTAGGCAAATTGAAGCACATTGTTAGTCAGGAAAGAAAATGAAAGCAGCACACTATGATCCCTCTGAGTGTCTAGACAGCATGACATTTTGACTAGTCTTGGGTATTTTTCAACAGAAACACTTCAGGATTAAATGAACTGTCTTGCTACAGGTTTTATCCTCTGCATTTGGAAGATGTAACTAACTTTGTACCCGTCATACTGGAACACAGAATTACAACCATAAAAATCACGGGTTTGGATCTCACTGAAGCACATTCCTCCCCATCATGCGTGCCCCACATAACCTCTGGCACATTCAGAGGGGTGTGAAAGTGGTCTTGCTCAGGCTGGAGGTACAAACTAATATATCTCTCTAAAGAATGTAAACCCACATACTTCATTCCTTTAACACCATTTCTGAGATCCATGCACACTGTGGTAAGTGATATAATAACAAGGTGTTGATGATTTAGCTAAAGATATTTGTGGGAAAGGTATGTTCATCTTATGTTCAAAGTCTCCAACCATGTGAACAGTGTTCTCTTGCAGGCCACAAAGCATATGAACAGTAAGGCTTCAAATTGGGAGTTTAAATTAAGTTTGAAGTTCTAGACAAAGATCAAATGCAAAAGCATGTTGCATTTAAAGTGTAAGACTTTAGATGGACAGTTTAAAATGTGAAGTCCTCATATCTAGACACATTTCATGGCTCTGCTATGGATTTCTTGAGTGGAGCTAAGCAAGTAATTTAAATCATGAAATGTTCAGTGTTTTCATCTCTGAAATAAGGATAATGACACCTGTTCATCAGGAAGGTTGTGATGATTAATATTTCACTGACCCATTTTAGAATCTCTGGATGGAACTTGATATATAAATATGCAGTGTGATTACTGTTGTAGCTGGGTAATTTATTTACTCTCAGGGCATGCTACAGTTACAGTTTAGGTACTACTTTTTACCTTGTGTCTTTGCAGTGGCTTTTCCTGATTATTTTGGACTGCAAACCCTATCTACCTTAACACAGAAGTTTGAAGGAATGCCATTCAGCTGTTATCAGAGTACTTTTTAAAAAAGATTCTTTCAGCTGTTGGAGAAATTGAGCAGGAGTATTTGGCACTTGGCTTCTAGTATGCATGTGCAGTAATTGCCACCATGAACTGCTCCTTTGTTAAAAATAGTTTAAGATCCAAATTCAGTTATCTTTTTCATAATGAAGTATATTCTCCTTACCTAAAGGGACAGAAGATGTAATGTACACATGCATTTGAAAAACTGAGAATACATGAGCACCTGCTATGGAAATATATTAAAAACGTAGAGGTAACAGTGAAGAAAATCGGGTAAAAATAAGATACACTGATTCTTTTATGCAGTAAATTTTAAACTACAGCCATTGTGAGAGCCAGAAGTCCTAAATCTTTATAATCTGTCTGCTTCCCTTAAGATTTTCCTTAGAGGGTGAGTATATCTCAGTCTATGGATGTCTTGGCATTACACTGTTTTTACTCCAAGTTTCTAAAAATGGAAAGGAAGTAGGGTAAGAGCAGGTCTGTGATTTGGCATCCTTAAGTGATGCCTTTGCAGACATCAACAACTCTACCCAAGAGGGATGGATATTTTCAAATAAAGGTACTTTTACTCTAAAAACAAACAAACAAAAGAGAAAGAGAGGGGAGAAAAGGAAAAGGAAAAGGAAAAGGAAAAGGAAAAGGAAAAGGAAAAGGAAAAGGAAAAGGAAAAAAGGAAAAAAGGAAAAAAAGAAAAAGAAAAAAGAAAAAGAAAAAAAAGAAAAAAGAAAAAGAAAAAGAAAAAAAGAAAAAGAAGAAGAAAAAGAAAAAGAAAAAGAAAAAGAAAAAGAAAAAGAAAAAGGAAAAGGAAAAAGAAAAAAAAAGAAAAAGAAAGAAAAAGAAAGAAAAAGAAAAAGAAAAAGAAAAAGAAAAAGAAAAAGAAAAAGAAAAAGAAAAAGAAAAAGAAAAAGAAAAAGAAAAAGAAAAGAAAAAGAAAAAGAAAAAGAAAAAGAAAAAAGGAAAATGAAAAGAAAAGAAGAGTTGTTTGAGGGGTTTTTTTGTTTGTATTCAAAAGTTATTTTCACATAACAAGCTATAATGATATAAGTTTGCTCACTAGCATTATCTTTTTTTCATATATCCTATGTCTACTCTGTTGCTTAGGTGAGGCACCAGCAGACAAAGGTCAGTCCCAGCAGTCAAACTGAATACTGATATGTACAGCTTTTCAGTGCCTTGCTCTTGACAGTTCAAATCAGTCTTTTGGTTTGTGAAGATAAAAACAGAGACAGGTCTGACTTTTATATCCTCTCATAAGAAGTGGAAAAGAACCAGCTAGCACAAGTTTAAGAAAAAAACACAGACAGCCATGCCTTCTTTTTTTCTTTTTCCCTAGAGCTTTTGTCAATCTAAAGTTCCAAAGTATCAAATACTTCTTTACTTACTTTCTGGTAATGTATGTAGCTGTGGTAGGTACACCTTCTATGACTGCTTAGTATTGAGATTAGTCAAGGCAACCTTTGCAGGATCCTGTTGCCATTGTTCTTAATTTTACCAGACTTTGGGCTGATTATATTTGAAAAAGTTAAAATAAAACATTGTAGCCATCTCTGATAATTTGATTTTAACAGAAAAAACTCAGGTCTCTTAGGAATTATCAATTCAGACTGGAATGACTGTGAGAAATTCTCTTCACAACGTAAGGAGATTTTTCCTACTCCTGGTTTCTGCTCCACTTGGCTGTGCAAATTCCAGTCAGGCTCACGTGGGATGAGGCAGTTTGGGTCTGCTCCCTGCAGCAAGCAGTGGCTGGATCAGTGTTTATCCAGAAAAGTGGGTTCAATCAAGCTAAGGAGTTATATCCTCTGTCACAGGGATCAGCAGCCTCTCTCTAGCATAGAGTCTCCTGCATGAGTGCAGGGATGGGGAATGCTGCCTGATCCCTGTTTCTACGACTCTCTTATGATTCTAAGGCCTAACAAGTGAACACCAGTGTTTGACAGTTCTTCACAGACTTCAGCATCCTGTGCAGAGCTCCTATACCTTCAGCTGAAGGCACCAATGAAGGTGCCTAAGACTGCCAGGGATTATAAAAGCAGCCAAATACATCCTGCCTGTGTTAGGGAGTCTGAAACCAGACTGGAGCATAGGAGAGAGTGGCTCTGGGGCACTAGAGGTGCAGTTCACTGATGGCAGAGGGTCCCTGTTGTCTGCTGGCCAACAGATCTGATGCAGGAACTTCTGTAGCTCTTCATCTGGCTCTGCTCTGAAATTCTTCCTCCTTTCTGTTTCTTCTTTTGCCCTTTCCAGAGACACAAGTGAACTTGCTTGTGGCTAGCACAGGTCTTTCTCGTGAGAACATTTTTGCTACGTTTCATAAACAAAGATAAAGTTTGGATGTTTTGCAAACAGCGTCTCGAGATTAGGGCAGTCCAGGCCTGGCCAATTAGGCCTAGGGGGAGGTTTCTGGCTGACCAACCTGGGTGACCTCTGAAAACTCTATATATATGGAAATCAAAATAATAAATGCACTTTTCTCTTTTCTTATCTGAGAACCTGGGTTTTTTCTCTCAGCTAGCAGCTCAACAGCAACACTTGCTCCTGGATTTTTAGGTGGCAAAATTTAATTTTGCTTCAAAATTGTAAAAATATTTGAGCTGTTTTCTCCTGCTCCAGGAAAATAGGAAAATTAAAAAAATTAATAAGATTAGAATAAAGCATGTATCACTAATTAAAGACTTAGCCACATTTTAAAAAGCAGAATATTTGTAATGAATGCTCTTATGCATTTATCTTAATATATTTCAACACTTCTAGTTTATGAAAACTAGCTTTAGTAGATTTGGTGGTTAATTAAAAATCATAGGTTGTATATTTTCATCTTTTCTACAGTGCTGCAAGTAATTTTATGTCTTACCCATGCTTTTTTGTGTCAATCAAAATCACAACAAATAGATGTTTTAAAATAAGAGATATGCTTCAATAATCAAGTTTAAGCAGCTTTGGAAGTCCATTTTAAGCAAGTGTAAAGTTATGTTCTGGCATTTCTTCAGGACACTTTGTTTCTTCTTGATAGTGTTTTATTTTACAGAAGCGTAAAAGAAGTGACAGGTTATTGTGCACATAATCATGGCTAATTTTTAACTTCAAACACTTCTCTGTGATCTTAAAAGCTTTTCATTTGTTCATAGGCACAGGTTTGTACAAGCCCTGTGCAACTTCTGTATGCTGTTTTAACAAATAGCTGTAGTGGTGGCTCTCGCTCTCAAAAAGTTTAATTAGATCTGAAAAGTAGTTTAAGCTTTTATATGACTTTAACATGTGTGAGCACCATCACAAATGTTCCCACTTTAAATTGCAAGGTGTTTTGGCTTTCACAGAAAAATGCTGCATCCCCAAATCCTGCTGAGATGGGTAGGTTTCAAGGTAAGCAGCATCTCAGATGTGGTCAGTTGAACAGGGAGTACCTGGGAATTTGGAAGTCTAACAGGTAAACCTCTCACGCACCCTGGTGCACTTGGTGAATTTTGTGCGCAGATACGTAGCTGATACTTGAATGATATTCAAGATCAAGAGACCAGAAAAATGTCATTGTGCAGGACCCTGTTACCAAACGCATATTCCCCATTACCACAATGTTCTCTATATCACAGATACTCCTCCTCTGGAGGTATTTTTCATTAAAAAACCCTAAACTCTTTTACTAAGAATGTTATACACATCATCACAGATGAAATGTATTGTAATGTCTATATATTATCATGTGTACAAAGTAATTTACTTTTCATTCAACATAGATAACTAAATAAGACTAAAATTAATTGCATTCATCAGTAGTATTTTTAACTTTGTAGTCAGCTTAATGACATTTGAAGAAGTCATATATCTATTTAAAAGTAATTTAAAATTTGGTGAAATATATTATTTAAAAATATATATTAAAATACCAATTTTTAGAAATTCATATAAAATTCCATGCCTTCAAAAACACCTTGAAGTAATAAACCTATTCCTTTGTATTTAATATTTAGACCAGTAGTATGATTTTAAAGAGTTCATTATGTACAATTTTGATAATTACATTTACAGCCTGGTAACTAATTTAACATCTTTGTAAGAGCCTATTTTGAAACAATTCTATTTTCAAAATTTATATCAGAAGTAAGCATAGGGTAGTTAGTAAGAATAGAGTTAATTTTAAAACAATTATAAACATTTACTGCTTCAGTGAAACTATACCCACTTATGTCAATTGGTAAATTTGATACTCAGTCTGTTCAAGCAGAATTAGATTATCACTCTGAAAAACGTGTGAGTGTTTTTAGGATTCTTTCCCACTTAATTCAATCCCATAGTCCATTATGTTAGTTGTAGAACTGCTGCTGTGCCAGTAGCAGCACTTAGCCCATAAAATTTCTTTTTGTGTGGCTCTTGTTCGGATCTGTCCCACCCAAAGCACAGAGCAAGGGGTGAGGCTAACAGTAATGCCTATTTATAGCTCCTGCTTGCTCTGTGAGAGAGCAAGCAGAGAGTGAAATGGGATACATCTGTCCACTTTGGTGGTTGTAACCTTTAAATTAGACAAAGTGAGCATTTCCTGGGCTATTGAGAGAGGGACACAGTGCTTGAGTCTCCAACAGACCACCTGAAATGAGATGGGGACTCCTTGCAGTCCACACCCACTGCCTGCTGTCACTTGATGTTTCACATTTATTCAGTCTTTTGAATTGGTAGGTGTATGGCAGTTTTTGACAAAATGTTTAATTTCCAAGTTTTGTCTTTCATC
Source organism: Entomyzon cyanotis (assembly GCA_024500445.1). Classification (NCBI taxonomy): domain Eukaryota; kingdom Metazoa; phylum Chordata; class Aves; order Passeriformes; family Meliphagidae; genus Entomyzon; species Entomyzon cyanotis. Next base: position 29,097,174 of record JAKEPQ010001018.1, read on the forward strand.
TCCCCTTACTAAAGTGCTTTTTTGCAAATTCCAAAAGGAGTAGTCTTGCAGATCAGTTTTACTGCAGATGAGCCACTACCAAAGGTACAACTATGATAATCTCCCTCCCTGCACTAAAAGGCTAGGTAAAAGCAGATATTAAAAAAGTAGTGGTTTAATGTCTATTTTATATGGTATAGCTCTCTTGTGATTGGAAGTCTATAATTTAAAAAACCTTGCAGTGATGTAGGAAAATGCACTTATTCAACATACACGAAGATCATCTTATCAATATTTCTTCCTAGATGCTGAGACAAGTCTCTTGTCATTCTTCTACAAGTCCTATAGAATATCTGAGGGAATTGTAATGATGTTCTTTGGCTATGCTGTGAGTCATGACACTATGCACCAACCTAAAACTGACTTGATTAAACAACATATATCCCCCTCTGGTAGGATCTCATGGCTGCTGCTCACTGTTGCTGCTTTTAGTTGGCACTATAGCTTGCTGTCTGCCATGCCTTTCTGTGCACCGAGAGTAATATGCCATACTGCAATCCTTCTGGCTGCTGCTCTTTTTGGTGGCATTAGATTGAAGATCCCCCAGCATCAGTGTTTTCCCCCTCCATTTTTGTGTATATAGGAGGATGTTTGAGAGGAGAACAAAGTCCTTCAGTTTGGCATGACTCTGGAATTAACTGCTCCCAGTAGAGACAGTTGCATGTCACTCCTCTATCTTGACATCTAAAGAGAGAGCTTTCAAAGTGCCAGTGGGAGTTTTTTTAAGGGCAAAAATAACTCTGAGTATTTTCTTTGATGCATGCTCATTGCTCACTCACTTTGCATGAAGGATTTCACCACCAGAGACTTACTTTTCTGCCTATTTCCCCGCGGCAAATCAAGGAAGTTCCAAATGAGAAAAAAGTGCACACATTGAATTCAAGTATCTGAGAATTTGGAAAGAAATATTCACTGCATTCAGCCTTCTCTGCCTTCTAATAAGGGCAAGAACAGTATCCTGTTGTCCTGCCTGGCCTCCTGCCCTCTTGTCTCTGACATGGATGGCCATTGGCTCTGTGCCTCATTTTCACCTCCACCCTGATGCCAATCCACCTTACCAGCCTTCTGTCAGGTCACTGGGGTAACTGCTGATCTCTCTAATCTCCTGCCAGGCTATTTTCTTGGCAAGAACCCATACTGGATACATGACATTTGGTTTACTTTTACTTTTAAACTGCTCCTAAAAGGACACCAGTTTGCAATCCTCTAACTTCAGGATCATTCTTTTTCATTGAAATTTGAAGCCTTCTGCTGCAACCTCCATTTTTATGACATCCAATTATATAACATGCACATTAACTGAGGTCCAGAGTATTTAATACAATAAAGCTACCTAACATAGTTTAAAAAGAAATTTCACATAATTTATTTTTTCATAAAGTTTTTGTTTTATTTTATATTTTGATGTGTTATACAAATATAAAACCATTACAATATAAAAAAATGGCTATACTGTGGTGAATGTAACTTGCCAGTGTATAGGCAGAGGCATTTTCAGAAACAGGAAGATTTTATAACAGAAAATGGAAAACTACAGGAAGTGAGTTGAGTAAAGCTGAAGCAACATGATCCATAATACTATACTGCTATGTGTATGATGAACAGTTCTTATGCGTAATTACTATACCATATGAGATTTCCCAATATATCCAGATTTAGTCATTCAAGGATGTATCTGCTGCCCTGTAGGCTTTACCCCATGGTTACAGAGATCATGTCCTAGCTATTGTATTGCTTACTAGAAGGAATGACCCAAGTGAGGTAGATTTCTGATTGTCTAACTGTCTGTCACAGTCAGTCTTGACAGCTAATAGTTTCCACCTCTAAGACACTGTAATAAGGTTACAGATAATTATATTTAAGTGTTTCTCTGCAAGGTATCAGATATCTGTCTGTAAATGAAAATGATGTCAGACAAAGGCAGGTCTTAGATCACTAGGCAGGTATGGTACAACTCACAGAAAGGTTTAGTCCTGTGCGTTCTTTAAATGTAGAAGGAGATAAATATTTTCCAAATAGGAATAAGATGCAGTAATAATAGCAGCATTATGCAAGCAACACAGTTTAGTTTCTACTTCAAGATAGATAATGTGCTTGTGATATTCCTGAATGAGTCTTTTACTACACCTGAAATATTATATAATGCGTTATTGAGTGAAGACAAGAGCATATTGTTAGGGCATTCCCTGATGCAAGCTATCTGTGTCCAAGCACAGTGCTAAAATGTCTAGAAAATGTTTCCATATATTATCAAAAATTATCTTTTAGCAACTGAAGAATATAATTCTCCATAGTATGCTTTTGCAAAAATTGGATGCAAAATGTTTCAAAAATCAGAATGACTGTAACTAATAGCCACAATTTATGAGAAAATCAAATACTCAACATAGTGTACAGCCTTGAGTCAGCTATGAGAACAATGTGTGTGTGTACTTGCTAAAAAACCACTAAGAAGAGTACATTTATCAGCAAAATCCTTTAGAAACAGAAGTTTAAAGGAAATTCATTATTATTATTATTATTGAAAACTAAGTTACTTTTTTGGAAAATGCATTATATATAAAGAACTCATAGAGATAAATCTATTGCATTTAAAAGACCTGTTTATTTGTATATTTACTGAAGTACATGAGTATTTATCTTAGTACATGAACTGCAAGAAAGGAGAAAACTATAAATAAATATAAAATAAATTCATATAAATATAAATAATAAAATAGTGTAAGTATAAAATTGTTTAGTAAAAGGGTATGACAGAGCAGATGACATTACTTCATTGAAGAAATATGATTGGAAATTTTAAAGTAAAATTATCTTGTTGCAATGCATGTAGGAAGAGGAGAGTTACCAGCATGGTCCTTTATGGCAATCTGAAAGCAGAAAAATTTGCAGGCACAGACAGTACATGCACACAGATCCAGTAAATCTAATGACAGAAAAATCACGGGTTAATGGTCATTAGGCAGTATTTATGCTAATTTTAAAGAGTAAGTCATAGTTTGAATATTAGGGAAAAATCCTAAGGAAAGTAGGTAAATAACACTGATATGCATAGTGACAACTCTGTGAATTAGGATTGGTCCCTCACTTGTATATTTTTGAGGCACCATAGCTAGTTAAATTATTTGTGAAATAACTTACTAAAAGACAAGCTAAAGAGGAATGGTATTTTTCTCTGTTAGTGGTAAACTCTCTGATGAGGACAATTTGCTTTTTATGAAAATTCTGACTGATGCCACCACCTGCTAACTCGGGATCATTGTATCTGATGATTTCCTTCTACCACCTGCTGTATGGAATAGAGATGGAATCCAGCTGATGTTTTGACATACTGGTGACAAGATTGTAACTGTCTCTGTATCTTGTGTTTTAATCTGGGCATTTCCCCTGGAATATTCTTCTAATTTGAATTAGTTCTACATGCTGCAATTACGAATTTTAAAAACTGGAATCTGATGACTCTGGTTTTAAGAATTATACTTTTGTTACTTATAATTTGGTTTGGTTCCACACCACATCCAAATACTGAATTTACTTTCGATCTTTTACTTTTTTTACTCAATTTGTACTTGTTTTGTATAGGGTTAATTACCAATAAGATGCCAAGCCATGGAGGATAGCAGAGTTTCTTTAATAATAGTACCTCATTGTGTATAAATTAGGATGTAGGTTGTTTGTGTCTTCTAGAAACAGAAAGAAGCAGTCATTCAGAAATTACTGTAAGTACTATTTTTGCCTGAACAGTTTCAAAGGAATCCAAACATGGCAGAGCCATGTGTAATTTCTCCCTGTGAGCCCTGATTTGATGTTGACAGTTTTAAAGAATGGCTAATTTCCAGGTAACTCATTTTATACACTTATCTACAGTTTCTTACTTTATAGCAACACTTTTCAGGAGGAAATGTGCATGTGAGCAAAGTACACATTTTCCTGTAAGAGGTCCGACAGCCACTTTAGTCCCTTTGAGGCCTCTGGGTTATTCTGTGCCTTGGGAACAGTCTTACAATTTCATTAAAAATCAATTAAGAGTATTCATTATTGTCTCAAACGGTAATGAGAGAACTTATTTTTATGCATGTGTGGGAGACGTTAAAATTACAGTGGAACTAAGAGTTTTTGATTCTTCAGTAGTAAATGCATTAATGAGTACAGAAGTTTAATACTTCTCTGGTTTTTGAAATACAAATCCTTAAAAAAAGAGGAAACTACTCCTGGAAAGAAAAAATGGGGAATGAAACTGTCTTGTTGACTCAAATTCAGAGTACTTTTGTTTAAATTATTGTTATTTAAATATTGTCCATCTTGTGACTCTCCAAGATCTGAAATCAAATGGCCAGATGATTTTGCTTCAGTGTTTAGCAAACAGGGTCTAGAATACAACACCCTTTGCTTGACAGGAAAGTCTTGGGATTGTTAATAATGGTTATTTGGATTTTACTAGTAACATTAAAGTTTGTGTTCTAGGTTACAGAAAGCACACACATGCTCTCTCAACATTGGGTTTAGACAGATGCCTCAGTTTTGTAACTCTTGCTGGAAGTTGCTTCATGGGTCTTACATGAAGTGGAACAGTGGCATCTCAGGAAAATACTGCAAACTCTTATAAAATCAGTTTTTGAAGCACTGAGGAAAATATCCTTGTACTGCTACACCGAATTCCCACAACTTATAAATGAGTTGGTGACCTGTCCATTCACCAGTCTGAACTTCAAATCTGTTTAGGACAGTAAGTACACAAGACATATATTTTAGGTCCTGCTTGGCACCATATAAAGTTATTGCCTTTTTGTTCCATGGCTAAACCAATTTTTTATTTTAGTTCTTTTGTTCAAACCTAATCAAAATTTTTTTCCTCAAAAATTTTGCCTAGAGGATGTAAAAGAGTTGGAAAAGCTTTCAGCTTGATGCCATTTCTTTCAAGCTCATGAAGTTTTGCCCCATAACTCTGACTTGGAGACCTCAAGAAGAATGATGTGGGATCCTTGTGTTCATTTTCTTTTGTGTCTTAATAAGATAAGAAGCCATGCATCAGAAAGGTGGTCTAACTGTTACACATCTGTATATATCTGTTAGACAGATTTTCTGATAGGGAAATAGCAAGTTTGCAGTGTATAGAGGAACATCATCAAGAAACAGAGTAACAAGCATGCCCAGTTTACTCTATTGAATAGTTAATGGAAACACAAGTTCAAACTTTCTTTGGAAGAAAAAGAATTAAACATGGATTTTCTTCTGAAGGAATTCTGTAAAATGCTGGAGGGGATAAAACAACTCTCCTTAATTAGTTTTGTGAATCTAAAACTAAATTCAGATGAAATCTCCTGAACTTGTATTTATTTATTTATTAGAATAACAATTTCTCTGTAATCTCCTTGTGTAGTTAGGGCAGCACGACTTTCTGAAAAGTTAGCATGTTCAATTTGGCTATCAGGGGGTAATCTTTCAGAGTTACTAAAGATGGAGACAGAACATAGTTCTTTACATATAGCTTTGTATTGCTTTGCCATGAAAGTCCTCATCCATCCATCATCTTGGTGATCAATTTGGTATTTTTCTTGTGAGTCTCCCAGCTGGGAAAAATAGTGTCTGAAAGAAGATAAAAAAATCCCATAAATGAGAAAAAAACCAAAATGAAGATGATAGTCTCTGGAATGCTAATTCAGTGACTATCAGGTAGCAGAGAGCTGACAACTCTTTTCCTAGAAGTTCCTTGCAAGACACGAAGCATATACTCTCTCCAGGAACAGCATGTTAATACTATAAGTGATTCCCCTCTCCTTTTGTCTTCAGCAATTTCATAGTCAGAGTTATGAATTTTTACACAAGAATAGTATTTTAACAATGAACAAGAATATTTGGTCCAGTAAGATATTGAAATGATCCATGAATTTGTGAGAACAAATAATAATATCAGAACGGTGAAATTAGTGCAAAACAAACTCACATCTCCTTTTGAAACACAGCACTGGGATATGAGGATGTCTTATGATGCTAGTGTGGTGCTCTAAGGAATCCTTTTCATCCTGCTATAGAACCACATCTAGCAGACTGATTGGAGTTCAGATGCCTCTGGATCCTCCTGGTCTTTGTGCAGCTCACCACATGGACATACACTTTAATGCAAATCTCTGGTTTGAGGAGTTTAATTCCTGATAAAGCCAGCTTTTCTAAATGGCACAGCACAACACTAGGCAAACACAGTTTTGAGTTAGCACAATTAGGAACCATTTCACTTGCTATTAATAATTGGATGCTCAATTTTATGACTGCTGTTAGTGTCCTGGAATGTTAAATTTATATTCTCTTGTGGGCTAATTTTAGATACTACCCAGATTGGGACTCTGAAAAAGGCTGGTAGCTAGGAGAGTGCTATGTGATCCAAACTATCCTTGGCATAACTAACAGCGTTGATATGAGAGATGAATTGGGCCCTATGTCTCTTTACTTTCTCTCCAGCCAGAGTAACAGCTGCAGTGCGCTTGTGACTTTAAAAAAAAAAAAAGCATACTTTTTGGCAGTGAGTGCACATGCCTTTGTCTTCACACTACAGTAATTCCTATTTTTCTGAATTATTTGTATGGAATCACTTGTATATCTCAGGTTAGAGGGTTTTTTCTCTTGTGCATGATTCTCTAAGAGTTTGTGCTGGCCTACATTTGCCTCTCCTTGAAATTCCCCCATCCAATACAACAGGTGCTCTGTGCTGATGGAGCACAAAGACAGGGTGAAGTTCAGTGCAGAATTCCTGACCCAGGGTTAGCAGAAGGCACAAATCAGTCTGCTTCTGTCCTGGGACACTGAGCAGCAGTACATCCATGGCACTTGCTCGCACAATGTTGGCTGTTAATACCTTGTAGCTAGCATAAGTCTCTTGGCTTTCCCTCCCAGGGAATTTGTGAGGATATCAAGTGTTTGTCTTCACTTATAACACAAAGGAATAATATTAATCAATCACAAGCTTTTAAATTAGTAGTTATGACTGTCTGGTATATGTCTGTTTGCAAATAATACTTTTTACCAGTTAGTATTTGATAGACAATACTACAAAATTATTCATATAAAAATAAGTTAGGATGTCAATAAAACTAAGTGAAGCAAGTTTCAATTACATGGTAAGGTATTCAGTATCTTTCACTGTCTATGTAAACCTATATTTCACAGGATAAAACTTGGCAAACAACTTCATGTTAAATAATATAAAAGTAATGAATCTTCTGTTACTTTTGATTAAGGAAAGAATAAATGTACAGACATTAATCTTAGAGTAAGTCACCCTTGTTGAAAATCTACTATAGTATGAATGCAGATAGTAGCAGAAATGTATACATACTGTGGAGAAAAAAATTATCTTTTTCCCCCCTAGCAGTATGTATCAAAATCACATGGCTGGTCATGCAGGAACAGCCCAGCTGCCAACACACAGAATACTGGCTGACCCACGCAGACACCTCCCTCCAAAACCCCAGCTCCCACAGCTCACTGCAGATGGAGTTGTGCAGGAGGCATGGTGGGGCACAGATGGGAAGGGCTATGGGATAGACATCGAGCCAGGCTCACTGCAAGGCTCAGAGTCTGGACAAGGCCAGCCTGCTCCTGACAACAGTAGCCTTGAGCAACGGGGACTCAGACCACTCTCAACCCTGTGCTGGAGGTCAGGTGGCTCCATGGTGTGTATATACATATGGTATAAATGTCAGGTTAAGTGTGAGACAAGTGAATGAATAAGAGAAGTGACTGCAAACTGGGCAGATTTGTGTAATGTGCTTAGTGTCCTGACAAGACCAGTAAATAAGAGCTTGAAGGTCTGGTTTAAGTTGTGTTTCACAAACCAGAAAAATGCCAAGATGTAATAATAAAGAAGTAAAATATATATTTCATGCAGTCTCATTTTTAAAATAAAATTTGTTCATAAGTTTTACTTTTTATAACAATTTCACTTACTTGGGAAATATTGTCTTTGTCTTTTCTGAATGACTGACTTTTATAACTCTATTTTCCACTTTGTGATTCTTAGACAAAACCACTTACAAAAGACCTCTTAAATAAAAAAACGGAGCCAAAAACAGGTGAAAGGATTTAATAGCTCATCTGTGGTCCTAAGGAAGAAATTTCTTAATTTTTCAGTATGCATTTTTACAAATCCTAGTGTTTTAGCTGGTAAGCCTTATCTCCTGTAGCATGTTAAGTGCACAATGCAAATATTTGAGTAATCATGACCTAATTGCAATTCATTTTGTTTATGAAATACTAGAGAAACCCCAAAGAAGACAAGTGATTTCACTATCCTTCTATTTCATTGACTTGCAAAGTAACTGGTTCAACATACTTCATTCCAAACATATCCACTGAAAGAGATAAGTGAAAAGAAGAAATACTGTAAATAGATGGATTTATTTCACTCATGTAGGAGGCATTTTAAAGACAAGTATTCAAAAGCAAGCTTTAATGTCAATGCAGATTTAATGAAGTCAGAATACATTACATCTCCGAGGACTGCATTTACAGATGCAAACCAGCATAGTTCCACTGCCTTAGCTCAAGCTTTACCAGTCAAAAATTTCTAGCGTTGAAAAATCTTATTAAATATTCTCAGTCGTTGTCTCCATTCTTCTGTTTCTTTGCTTCTCTTTCTCCACTTCAGTCTTTTCAGCTTTCTCCAAGAACCTTTTTTTTTTTTTTTTTTGTTTTATTTCATAGAATCATAGAATAATCTGGGCTGGAAGGAAGCTCTGGAGGTCACCTAGGCCAACCTACTACTCAAAGTGGACTAATTACAAAGTTAATTCAGTTTGCTCAGGGCTTCCTGACCAGATGAGTTTTGAGTATCTACAGGGATGGAGACTGCAAAACCTCTTTGTGTCCTTGTTTCTGAACTTACACCTTTTTTAAAATTTAATTTTTAATATTTCATTATGGGTTTTTTGCAGTTCTTCTCCTTTGAATAGATTTCATAATTCTTCATTTCATCCTTATGCCTGTCTCTACCCTTCTACGTCTAAAAGTTGTAGCAAACATACTATTTCCATAGTTTCTGAATTTTCTGATGTACTTATAATTCTTTTTCATAGAAATATACCTCTTCCTTTGATATACAGGGTTGTATTTGCTCCTCACAAGATTCAAACTGATGCCATATGGGTAGAGGTCAAATGACTGACTGCAGCTTATTGCCCAAAGCCATTCACGTAACATGAATACTACTAGAACTGCCTTAACCCCTCACCTTATTGCCCTTTGCTCCTGCACAGTTAACCCATCTTGCATTTGAAAATCAGACTTGTGCCTAATACCTGTAGAGCTTCAGCGGTTTTTGAAGGAATAGCGGCTGCTAAGTATAAAAAGGCGTTAAACTATCAGGCCTCACATTGCCTGAATCACCAGAGTCATGCTTGGAAATTTACTTTTTGTCTCAGTTGCAAATTTGGAAAAAAGGGAGATTAGCTGGCACTGTTTTTTGTCCATGGCACTGACAGGAGCTACTGGAACATCTGTCAATCTAAATGAAGGTTGTCAATTTTAAATTGTTCTAAACCGTCAGTCTTCAGGGACAGGTAAACCTTCAATGTTTACCATAGAAGAGCTGGTGTTCCATTCTCATGAAAAATGCAGGGAAAGTTAAACATGAGATTTTATTAAAATAAGATTTAATAAAAGTAATTTTATTGCTTTTTAAATGTTTGCATTTGAAGTAGGTGTTGTCTTTCCTAAAATACTGAAAATACATGCATTGTTTAAAAAATTGAGTCATCTTGTTATATTTGCTTTGAAGTGGTCTACAACAAAGCTTTGTGCTTGAATTGGGAACACTGAAACTTTGACTTTCCTGATGCTTAATGCTTCTGTTTACTTTTAGAACAAGTAATTTTGCAAGTCATAAACAAGTGAAACATCACATCTGAATCAGTGGATATTTGCTTACATTTAATGAAGTAGTGCCCATTTGCTTCATCACTGACTACCATTTAAGTTGACTGAGAAGAAGATAACTTGATGCACTGTGATTACTGCTTCAATGTGTAAGATCCAAGAAAAGGGAAAATTCTCATTTGCTGGAGAAATCTGAAGTCTGTGCAACAATTTTTCCTCTCATTTTAATGTCTTACTATTGCTTGTACAATTTTACGCCAATATAATCAAAGCACTCATCCTTAAACTTTGCTCTACTTTTGCTCTACTCCACTTTTCCCATGTGTTTTCTACAACATCTCAGGGCACTGAAAGGAGTCTTGTATCTTCATACTTCTGTGGTGGGGAGAATGGACCTCTCTCCTCCCACCTCCTATTTTTTCTTACACCCAGAACTGGAGTTTTGTTTACCTATCATGATCCGTCTTCTCTAGTGGATGCAGTTTAAAAGAAATAGTTCAGAATTCTTGCTTCTTGTTGGATTTTCTTTTGATTTTCATGTTATTTGGAGACATAAACTTTCTGATTGCTTTCACTTTGCAAAACTCTTCAGATTTCAAGTATTTATTTTCATATGACTGGGCTTATCAGTGACCCCACACAGAGAAAACAGTTTTATGTGCATCTGAGCACTTCCATCTTCTGAGTATTCAAGAAGAAATTCAGTATTCCCAACAAGACTCAATATTCTCAAGATTATGTTGAATACCAATACACGTTGGAGCAACCCAGATATTCCTTCTACGATCCTGGACTCTGACAGGGAATGTATGATTTTACACTAGCACTGAGGGCTGTTCCAGTACGACACAGCTTCACTCAAAGCCCGATTAGCCTGTTCCCTCATTTCAGGAGAAAAGTATCATCTCCTTAACCTGCTCAAGTAAAACAGATAATCCACACGCTCCATGCGAGGGATGCCGGGCTCCCTGGGTGCTGGGAGAAGCAGACAGAACAATCGAAAGAAGGGGACCCGGAGCTAGAACAAGTCCTGTCCGTCGACACCGCGGTGTCAGACTCTGCCTGGACATCCCCTTCCTTCGAAGCTGCGTGGGGAAACGGCTTCACCCCAGAGCTGAGGTGATCGGCGGGGACTCGTGTGGGTGACACTGAACCTGTGGGACACTGACACCCGTGGATTTCACGGCGCGGTCTCTGCCGTTCCCCGTGGGAATGCCAGGCTTCTCAGCAGTCCGTATTTCTGCTGGAGCGGCACCTCTCGCGTACGGTAACGCAGCCCGCACCCGGGGCGAGGGGCTGCGGGACAGGGCCGAGACCCCCGGGCCACCCCGTCCACCCTGGGGCGGCGGGGCTGAGGGACTGCCCTCCGCCATTGGCCAAGCTGCTCGTGCCCCGGGGCGGGCCGGGCCCGCGCCCGCTGAGAAGTGCGGGGATGGCCCCGCCTGAGGGCAGCGGGCACCTCCGCGCCGCCCCGCCGGCCGCGGGGGCAGCGGCTCGGGAGGCGGAGGCACGGACGGGAGGGGAAGGGCCGCCCTCGCCCACCCCGGCGGCGGAGAGCGAGCAGGGGGAGCGGAGGCGAGGGGCGGGAGGAGAGGCAGCGCGGGGCGGCTTCCCGCGGGGGCGCGGAGGCGGCGGGACGCGAGGAGCGGCGCGGGGCGCATGGAGGAGCGGCGCGGTGCGGCGCCGGCCCGGGCCGCCGGCGGGCGCTGAGGCAGCGGCGGCCCGGGGGCGCTGCGGGCACGGCCGCCGCGGAGCGAGCCATGCGGGGGGCGAGGCGGCTGGCGGATCTACTGTGCCCCCTCTCCCTGCTCGTCACCGCGTCGTGGGGAGTCCGATTCCACCCCGGACAAGGTAAGCGAGCGGCAACAAAAGCGGCGACCGGCCCGGGGGTCCCGGCCCTGCGGCGGGCGCCGTGCCCTCCGGGGCAGCCGCCGCTTCCCGGCGGGCGGGAGAGGGGAGCGCTCGCTCCCGGGGGCAGCGGGGCGGCCGTGGGCCGGCGGGTGGCGGGGCCGGGCGGCCGCCGCGGGGTCTCGCCGGGCGTGCTGGCGGCAGCCCCCGCCCCCGCCTGTCACCGGACCCCGGGCTGGCGCCACGAGCGCCGTGCCAGGAGCCGTGCGGATGCCAGCGACGGGTTGCTGCTGTGCTGCTGCGTCGGGCTGAGCCTCCTGCCTTCTGTTGCAGAGACCTTAGTGAAGCAGCTCTCCTCCTATGAAATCATCACACCTGTCCGAGTAAATGAGTTTGGAGAAGCTTTCCCGCACACGCATCACTTCAGAAGGAGGAGAAGGAGTTTGGAGGCACCGCTGGAGCCCGCTGCTTTCCGAACGCATTACCAGCTCAGTGCGTTCGGGCAGGTCTTCCAGCTCAACCTGAGCGCTGATGCGGGCTTCGTCGCCGCTCAGTACACGGTGGTGCACGTCGGGGCCCCGCAGACACAGTCCTCCGCTGACTTGAGCCACTGCTTCTACCGCGGGCATGTCAATGCCCAGAAGGCGCACATGGCTGTCTTCAGCATCTGTGGTGGCTTGGTAAGCATGTTGGTCACTGCTTCCTGTCTCCATTCATGTTCTTCTCGCTGGAAGAAATGTAGTGAGATGCCTTTGCTGGAGAGTTAAGTTGGAAATTCTTGGGCGTCACTCCAAGTAGTTGGTCATGAAATATCTTGGCATCAGCAGTGTGCAGTCATGATGATACTGTTCTGGTGGGATATACAAATGCTGCTTTCAAAGGATCTGTTGCTGGCCAGTAATACAGTTGGTTGATGTAGCTCATGACACCAAGAGCATTATAATGGAGGAAAAAGGATGCCTTAGAAATACAGTAAGCTATTGATTTGATAAAAGGATGCTGTCAGTTGGCATCGGTTATGTGTTTGTAGCTTAACAGATATGTGAGTGGGGAATAACAGTAGTTGAGATGATGAGAGAGGAGCTGGTGTTGATCAGTTTCTTCCTCAGGTTTCAGCAATGTTGTAGACGTATGTTATATCCTAAAGAGTGTGTAGGTGTCTACAACACATTTCTCTTGAAAGGGAATAGGAAGCTTCCTAACTTCAGTGGGACAGTGTCTATGAAACACTTCTTAAGAACTGAATTGAGCAAACAAATCAAAACTCCAATGATACGCATTCTGTTCTTATCCCTTGATAACATTTGTTATGTCTTCCAGAGTCATAATGGAGAAATAGTATCACACAACTGTCTATGGAAACAGTTGTACTGTGTTGCTAAATTTTACAGTTTTGTGCCTAGAAGCTTGAAGACTGGTACCTCGTGCTTTACCACATTGCTGCTTAGTGAAATACCAAGGACTAGTTGTGTGACATGCCCACTGTAGAAATGCTGCATTGTAAATATTACTGTGAATTTAAGCTGGGGTTGTTCCCATTTTTTTTTGTAGTCACTCAGGAAAGTAAAGTGCAAGAGATTTTTGAGACCTCAGACCTCTCTTATTTTTGAGACCTCAGAAAAATCCAACTTCCTATACAAGGCTCTTTCTAGTAGCCTACAGAAAATGGGATGGAATTGGCTGGATGGATTTAGGACTGTTTAGTGTGTATTAAAAGAAGGCGATACACATGATGGAAAAGAGAACCAGAAATAACTGCTACTTGAGACAGACACCTCTCGTGCTTCTTGGATATTTAGATGTATACCATCTTGTCTTTGGGTTGATGTGTGTAGACTTTCGATAATACTTGGAAATTGCTGGAGAAGCAAGCATTTGAAAACAGTAATTCTGTATTCATCCTAAGTTTTGTCTATATATCTTGCTTTACAAACAACCATTTTTGGTTCTTGACTACATTATCCAAAAGCCAATTCAAAACTCTACCAAATACCTTGATCTGTTTACTGACTCACAGATGGAGTACGAAAGATGAGGGATCACAGATATGGTTGGTTTTATTTTATTTCTGCTATGTTTCAGTAGATGCTCAAATACCATGTCATTGAGAATAGTGGCATACTTTAAGCAGAATAAATACAAGAAGTTTTAAAAAATTCTACTTTCATAACCTTTGCTGCCTGTTTGAATTCTATTCCTGTAAACCATTGCATTGCATTACTTGAAGGGACCATGTGCATTGAAAATAACTTTTCCGCAAAACATGTACTTACTGCTGCTGAGGTAAGATACTATTTATTATGAGCAAGACAGTAGAAACCAAACTAGTAGCCCTGTAGCCTTGCATTATATTTATTTTAAGTAAAATCCTTTCTCTTTGTAGGATCGTTGAACTTGAGCTTAGTGTATGGAAGTTAAAAAGATACTGCTTTGAACTATTAGTTAGAATTTTGTCTTTCAGCTTTGCATATATAAGGCAATTGCTTGTATTTGACCAGTGCTGTAAAAGCTAGGGAGGAAAAAATTACTTGTACTTAGGTATAAAGGTACAGGAAGTGTAACAATGGAATTTTTAAAATTGCTCTGGATATGTGCCTGAGTCAGGTGAAGTGAAACCAGGTACTTATGTTCACTTTATCCTGTAGGCATCTATCCCCGAGGTCTGACTGTATTCATTCACAGCTTCATTCCTCCTTCTCAAGTTTCTCCTTTTCTTTTTTTGCATTTTCAAGTGTGTTCTGCCCCTCCACTCTGCTTTGCCATTTCACCCTCAGTTAAACCTTTTCCTGTGTGTGCTAAGAGCACGTACAATGCAGAGTACCCACGGAGCATTGCTTAATGGCTCCTGACACCCTGTATGCAGTTTTGTTGTGTTACATTTCAGAGCATGCCCTGGGTTCAGGGGTGCAAATGGTCCAGGGAGGTTAGGAGGTCAGCGGGGAGTCTGTAGTAATTGCAAGGAGGGAGTGTATAATTAGGGAACTTTGGGATCCATCAAAGGCAGAAGGTCATTTGGAGTGATGGCCTGGGTGCCTAACTCAACATCTGATCACATACAGGCATATTTCTTTCATCTTTCAAGTAATTTTTGAGATTTCATGCTTTATTTCACTTTATTTTCTTAAGTTCTATCTTGTTTACTTTTACTGCATTAGTCAATTATAGCTTTCTACAAACATGGGAAATGAGATCTGCTCAGGATGTCCCTGGATGCATGTAGACTAAAGAGACCTTTCAAAACTTATCCAGACATCAAAATCAAAGAGGTAAAACCCCAAATACTTAAAAGTCATTTAACTTTTGAGAACATACAGCTTGCAAATTTAATGACAAATACAAGCAAATACCAGTGAATGAAGTATCTTAGAAATGATTATGGCTTCTATACTTTAACTAGAATGCACCTGCAATTCCTAGCAGGACCCCGTCTAAACAAAGGAGCTTTATTTTTTTTTTTTTTTCATCCTGAATGAATGCTGTAAAAACAGTTTGTTTAGTCTTTTGACAAGCCTGGTATTCTTTCTCAGGGGTTAGGAGGGTGTTGACTGATGATGAGAATAGTTAAAATCACTTTTTGTGAGCTAGAAGAATGCCTAAGTGCCAAAGGTGTTTTATGTGACTACTGTGAGAGAGGGAAAGGTAAGAAAGAAGGAGAGAATACATTCTTTTGGGTGTATGGTCTCTGGTGTGTAGAGCAATTTCACATGGTCACTGACTGGCAGAAGTTAGGAGTAGAAAAGTACATATGAATCTCTTTTTGCATGGATTTGCCAGCTGTCAGCTTCCTGTAGTCCAGGAAGACGGGACTGCTTTGCTCTAGTGTAGCTTTAGGAGTGTGACAAGTTTCTTCTTCAGCAGCTCAAGGAAGCCCTTTGGTAACACTCCCTTACTGCACATCAGATTTACTTTTGTCTGGAGAATGACAGGAGTATGAACCTAAGTGTGGATCTTCACAATCCTCAGTACAGGAGGTTGTGTTTATTTTTTAGTAATATGGGTCAGTGAATCACCTTTCTGAGAGGTTTCGAAAACAGCTCTCTATGCTGCTATGGATGGGGGTAGAGTGGCACCTTTTGAGGAGAAGTAGGCAGTCCTGGAATTTGTCTTTAAAAAATGTGATTTTTAATTATTTCGTTAAAAAACCCAACAATCCAAGGCCCAAAAACTTGCTAGAAGCTACTGCTACTGCAGCCAGCATCTAGTCTCTTGTGGAGATCTAGTGCAGGTAACAGACTTCATGTATTTGCTCCCTGGTTTTGTGCTCCTTAATACTAACAACTTCAATGAGTGAAAGTACATTATTTTTTCCAAGAAACTTTACCACTTGTAACTGGAAAATATGCTTATCTTGATGTAATTTAATGCTTTAACTTCTAAGGTGTCACTTCAAAAAAGTTACTTTCTAAATCTGGAAAGCACAATAGTTTCAGCATTCAGGTTACATTTTTAACGACATGAGCATCAATGAGACACACACTGGGTTTCACAGTTTATCCTAATGTACCGATTCCATCATAAGCTAGGGAAAAAATCCTATTAAAATACCAACTCAAGGCAGTTGATCCTTGTTTGAGCAAACAAAGTCTAATTGCTACTGGCTGGGTGATGTGAAGACTTCCATTTAGTAGTTCTGGTTTCTCTTGTCATATGCGTGTATAAGGTGAGACTCCAGCTCTGCAAAGCAGGAAAAATTTCAGTGCTTCCACTATAACCCTTTGCATTTGCTCTGTCTCTGATCAGCACAAAGTGGTTTTAAGTAAAAAAATTTGCTTTGCAAGTTTAATATAAAATGTTCTCTCTTTTTGGCTTGTTATAAAATCGTAAGACAATTTAGATCCCCCCTACAGCTGTTCCAAAACCCTGAAACTTCTCCAGTATGTTTTCCTCAGGCTCTTTACATCTCTGCTTTTCCTGAAAATATTTCCGCAGGTGCTATACCTTCACATATGGGCCAGCACAGATCAGCAAACACAGGTAGTAATTGCAGTTGTAAACTGAGATAATACATGGAGTTGTGGGATGTGCAGCTGAAGGTCTGTCACAGAAAATGTTTTAGCAGTGGGGCCTGGGTATGTGTCTACCTGTTCACCATCAATTCTGCAGGAATTGTCCTTTAGACAGGCTGGGACATGCCTGTGTTGCGCTTTATGTCAAGGGTGCTCAGCCATTGCTGGCCTGCCTTCTGCCCATGTACTGTGTCTAGCTGCCTTCCTCCTGGTGGCTGCTTGGGCACATTCTGTTTGCCAAATAAATTGTTTTGATGGCTGCAGCATGTTCTTAACTGCTACCTTTATTGTTTGGATCTGTGTGACACAGTGAATTTGCTGGAATGCTGTGGGCAGCCAAAGGAGCTTTGATTTTCTTTTATTTGTGTGTATGTACACACATGCGCGCATGCACACACGCACACACACACACACACATACATGTTCATTAAACTTCAAGGAAGTACACAGAAGTTTCTGTGCAGGAGTGTGAGTGATAGAGTGTCAGGGGAGGGCGCAGTACACAACATATGGCCCTTCACTGTCACTAGGTAAGCTAAATTACTGGTGTGCAAACAGATGGCTTTTTCTGTTTGTTTTTTGTTGTTGTTGTTGATGTTTTTTGTCTGAACTTAACGTTTCCAGCCACAGATGACAGTCAACAGCTGTCATGGACCTCAGGAAACTTTGTACTTTTGGGGAATAGATAGGCGTCCCACATGAGATAGTGTATCTGCAATAGTCTCAATTCTCATTCCATTTCAGACGTACCCTCATGTAGAAAATGGCAAGATTATGGTAGCAAAGCCAGACACTGAGAACAGTTAATACCTTCTGGGAATGCACATATTGACAGAAGTACTCAAGGTAGCTTACTGTGTGGCTGACTAAGGTGAAAATCTAACCACAGCTTGTGTGCTCTTGAGTGATAACTGTCTGTGATGGTGCTTATGAGGTCAAAAGGACTGTATGGAGCTATTCATCTCCCAGTGAGAGAAAAAGGTGCTTCAGCATTTATTAAAGACATCAAAACTAGGAGGTTCTCTTTAAACTTATCTCTTTAAAAAGAGGTAAGTTGCAAGTGTAAATTTGCTTGACATTTTCTGAAACAGGCAAGATAATATGATGAAGTTTCCTCCAAGATAAAGTGTACAGGTCCCCTAGGTCTGTGTTCTGTCAGAAAACTTATCTTGATGATAGTTTAGGTGTTAAAACCCAATACCCTAAAAACCAAAACTGAAAGCCAGCAACCTACTTCCTCCCAAAGTAACCCCTGAACAAGCAAGAAAATCCCTTTATGTATACATACATTTTATTTTGCCAGTTTCAACTGGCATTGCATGATAACTGCCTTTCTGTAATGTAATCTCCGTGTATATATCTGTTAAAAAAAGTTGTTATGCACATTCTTAGTTGACTTGTCTAGCTTGTTCACTGTGAATTGTATATAAAGATAAAATAAATAAATGACCCCTTTCTCTTCCTTCCACTCCAATGAATCTTGCTAGTTTCCATGATTCTCCTCTTACCAGTTGGCTTTGAGGTTGTTAAAAAGCATTCTCACAAGTTGTCTGCTGTTTAGTCCCTCTGGTTTTGCTACAAATTTTATTTAGAAATTCCTGGAATACACTTTTCACCAGACTTCAGTCAGACTTGCTTGCCTAGAATAACTTCACAAAGTAATCCTCAGGGTACCTAGTGCTGGATTTTATACTTCCTGCAAGAATAATTTTCCCCCTGAATGTTCCTTGTTCCTGAGTGGAGGTAACTTGGCAGTAAGCCCACTAGATCCAGTGCTGTGGTTTATTATATGGTTATTGGTAAGGTGTGGTCTAAACATACAAATAGGTAAAATCCCATTAAACATTTTGCATGGAACTTAAATTTCAATCTGGAATTAAGGAATTTTATCTAACCAATTATTAGGTGTCTTTGCAGATCAGGACACCTCCAAGCATAGGTCAATGCCCCATCAATTCTTTTAATGGTGTGATTGCTGTCAGCTCATGCAATCATAGCATCAAAGAATTTGTAAGAAGTAATTAGATGCCTTTTACAAACTTACAGCATTTTATTCTCTTTCTAAGAACTTCAAATGTAATGCTGCTTTCAATCACTTCTAGAAAGGTGTTCTACCAGAAAATATTCATTTCTAGATATTTCTTCCCTGCTGCTTAGCTGGTGTTATTATTTATGATTTTATTATGTATTAGCTCTGATCTTAATACACTAGCTTGAACCACTCTTTCTTATTGTGTTTCTAGCTGAACTACCTTCTAGTAGAAATACTTTTTCCAGGTGTTGGCAGTGTACCATCATCACTCTAATACTTTTTTCTTTAATTAAGCAATGTGACTTAAGTCTTTCATTATAAAATATTGTAACAGTGAAGCAGAAAGAAAAAGGTGAAGGGCTTCTTATGTGATTCAAGAGCTTTGAATAAATAAAGGGGGAGGGATAGGAGAGGGGAAGAGAATAATATAAAAGGAAGGGATTTTGTAGTTTACTTTGACCATTAAAGTCTTCTTGCTGTAAACCACTTACAGGTTTCTAAGTGAGTTGAGAAGCCATACCTTCAGGGCATGAGAAGTACTTGAGCACAGAAGTGGAGCTTACCTGGGAGGGAGTCTGCCAGTTTAGAGTCAAGCCAGACTTCAGTTGTTCTTTTAGAGTTTTTATGAAACCGTTCCAAATGTGCTGTTGGTCATATTAATTTTTCATTTCTGAAACTTGCTATATTTACCTTATGTTTTACATGTGTTCTACAAACTTTATAGACAAAGATGTAATTTGTGTATGGGTATGGTACATTCTTTAACCACAATTCTGCAATATTTATTTCTATAATTATTGCAATAGAGTTAATATTGGTTAAGACGATACAGTTTTAAGCCACTTTAAACCACTAAGTCATACCATATAGTGACTAGCTGTGTTGATCCCCTGAACTTTGATGTAATATAAAGTGCCTAGATCATCCATAATATTTTGAATCCAAAAAATAAATTATCATTCTCATGTGGGTTTTCTCCTACTTTCTTAAATCTATGCATATGCATAGTTCTGGGTAATGCTCCTTCTTTGGACCACTTATTTATGATGTGCAAGAGACTGTTTTCAATTTTGTACTCCTCTTCTACTGAAGAGATCTTTTAAATGTATGTTTATCTCTTTATCTGAGAACAGAAATAGAATGTTTCAGGCAGATTTCTTGTTAGATTATTTGAGAGGCATCTGTAGATGATAAGTAAATCCAGTTCATTTCTGATTTAATTTCCTGCAAATACTTGGGCTCCTGTTTTAGTACCTGCCTCTGTACATCTAAGTGACTTTTCTTTATTTCATTTTACCAAAAGTATTTTTTGTTTGGATCTCACAGCTCTTTTCCTTGGGCATCCAAGATGCAGCAATAGCTTCACTTGTATCAGCAGAATCTCACCACATGAAGTATCACTTTCCTGACTGGAGGACTATAAACAGGCAGTGTAACTGGTGACTGAATTTTTGTAGATGGATGCATTAGGAAAATGAGGAGCTAACCATGTGTTTTTGTAGTGAATTTAAGGATTGGAATGGATGGCTGCAAGTTTAATGTCTTCTTGAGCTTTGAATGACAAATACCAATTACCTTTCTTAAGATAGAGCACTGCTTGCATCTCTTAAATTTTGCTCTTTCTCATATACAACACAGTGAGTTTTTTTCAACTGAGATAGATGAGCAAAAATTTGTCATAGACTACTGGAAGGAGGCCTTCATAACTCCTCAGTGGTAGTAATTCCTTCTTTACCCATACATACTTGAAGAGGGGAGAATTGAAGAAAGAATGAAAGCTTGTTGCGTTACAGATTTTTGCTCAGCTATTTCTTACATATTGACGAAGCGGCAAGAGGAAATTCACGGCAGTCTCAATGTGAGATATAAGCAAGCTTAGTTTTATTTCACCAAACGAGAAACTTATATACTGTTACAGATGTTACTAATTATAGTTACACACGTATTTGCAGTCTGTTCTCACATCTACAGGTTCTTTCCTGATGACTCCCTTATTCTTATAACACTTCTGACTTATAACATTTTTTCTCACAGCTTAGAAACACACAGCTGTGTTCTCAGGTTTTAGCTTCTCATGACACTTTACTAGGATTTTTACTGAGGCCTGAGTATGCTGAGGCCTTGTTCAGGTTTATTTAGTTAACACAAGTTTTGCTGGAAAACTGTGTTTTCCAACAACATATCTAAGCAGGCCATGTATCCTGGGATACTGTGTGGTGAGAATCAGTGGACCAAAAGTGAGCAAGAGAGAGGAAGCTTGATTCCATTTTTCTAAAATGGTTATCCCAAATATCTGTAAAGGTGGACTCTCCAGTCTTAAGGACATGATTGTACCATCTTGTGTTAATCTTTTGATTTAAAAGAAAAAGCTAAGAATAATTCTGAGACCATGAATCATGATACACCATTCTTCCCTTCCAGCTGTCTGTCCTAACATTTTGGCCTGTAAGTTTGTGGTCTGTTATTATGAATTTTTCAAAGAGAGAGATTCAGTGCAAAACATCTTAGTGTTTGGAGTGGGGTTTTTTTGTTGGTTTGCCTTGGGGCTTTTTTTTTTCTTTTTTAAGAATGAAATTGTACAAAAATAATATAGCCTTGTTCTTGCAGTTAATCTTTTCCAATGGAAGTCTGATATTCTGGAAGTTGAGTTTATTTTAAAATGTAGTATGAACTCTTTCCTTATTAATTCTGGGGTATTGTTCTCATAATCTCTGTGTTGTAACCGAAACCATTCCTTTGTAAAATCAAAAGTCTGTTTGTTGAGAAAGCCACCGAAGAAACAAATTCAGAATATCTACTCTACCTGTTTGAAAGAATAGGAGGGGGTTAAAATGTATGTTTGAAATAAAAGAGGAACAATAAAATTCTTGCTTAAATCTAGAAGAAGATACTTTAAATATCTATTATTTAGAAATAGGGTTTATGGTATATCAGGAGAAAAGAATTAATTAGCATGTTAGTGTTGACAAATAGTATGAGGTCAGATTTATGATATTTTGTTAACTGGGACTTTAATAATATGTGTATTAAAACATGAATCTTAACAGCAAGAATTGATGCTTTGTCTCTGAGTGACAGTTTCTTGTCTGTCCCTGTCATTTACCCAAAAGGTCATGCCTTAAGACTAACTGACAAGCTGTGGCATGTGTGTTTTCCTGAGGCCCTTTCCAGGGAGACACAAGTGTTCTTGGTACGCTCAATCTGCTGTCCTCTGTAAATTACATGCCCTGGAAACACTAGATGTGAGAAGGCTAAACTGAGTGCATAAAGGATCCAGCTTGAAGACTACTTGCAAAGAATTTAAATGAAACTGAGGGAGAAAAGTGCTTCTGCGAGTTATACAGTCTTGAAATTAAAAAACTATTTAACTGTGTCTTTTTTCATGCTGTGACAAAGGTAGTGCAGAGGATCCATCCACAGTGTGTATCAGGCAAGATTGCAGATAGGCTTCAGGCATGTGTCACACTTAACAGACTCTTAAACAAAGACAACTGATAACTGCTTAGAAGGATCTCAAATTCAAGGGGATATTATCATTCCAGTACAATACCCTGGACATTAAGGTAGTTTACAGCAGTTCTTAAAAGACTTAGTAGGTTGTTTGAAAAAGCCCTATTGCTTGTGTTCTCATTTATCCTGCTCTGCTGCTCTCTCTATAACCCTGAGTTTCAAGGTTGACATGAATACTCAATCTCTTAAACCATGTTATGTAGATTATTGATATTATCTTATTGGTCAATCTTATGCCTTACTGGCAAAATATCTATCAGGATGCAGTGTCCTTACTTACTCGATGTGCTTAATTGTCTGAAGTGAAATGTAAAAAGTTTGAAAATAATTAGATGAAATTCTTACATGTTTTTTCCTCCTCATAATCTCCTGAGGTGAAGTACTTAAGACATAGGAAATTATGAATTTGGTTAGAAGTGCAGTGAGAAAGAAGAATGTTTTAGGATTTCATAATTGAAAGGATTATGGGGCAGGGGGCTAGGGGAAAGGAGCTTAATTTTTGTTCTTTGTGTATGTGCCAGTGCTTTTGTTAGTAATCAAGTTACTTTGGTTCCCATTACATAGTTACCCATGTGTGTTTGTGATGGCGGGGGGATGTGGGATGTGTTGAGGGAATCAAGGAGAAAAACTTTTTAATGTTGTCAAAATTGAATTCCTGGTACTCCTTTCAAAAATCTTTAAAAAGAGTATCATATTATCACTGTTTCTAATCTGTGAGGAAAATGCAATTTTAGAAGTTATATAAATTATGCTAAGGACAGAAGACAACAAATCAGTCCAGAATTTGGACAGCACTCAAATTCTGAAGTTCTTGATGGTCTCTGCTCTCCTTTGCACAGCTCCGTACTGGTCCTGCTTGGTCATACCTAGTTTCTCTTTATTTTTGTAATTTTCTTAGTTTCATAACTTTTACTGTGGTTACCTTTGATACATTGTTAATATGCCAAGTAATCTGAGTTATTCTGATGGGGCAAGTCTCTGAAAGCAGATTTCTCTTGCCTTACCTTCTAGCTTCCACTGAAGTTTCCCCCGTCTCACGTGCATATGTATGATCATTAACTTAAGAATATTATGATAAATAGTTTTTATTTCAATGAAAATTATTTATATATCAGTATTTTTATTGGAAAATAAATCAATTACTTCTCTTACTCTCAGATGGGCACCTTTAAGGCACATGATGGTGAATACATTTTAGAACCTCTGATGAAAGCAGATGGAGGTGAACATGAAGATGAACATAAAAAACCACATCTTATATACAGGCATGATGACCTTAAAAAGAAGTATCAGAAATACCATAAACCTTGTGAAGTTTCAGGTATAGTCATACTTTAAATTTTATTGTGTCTTTTTTTCAAATGTCAGATGTACTAAAGAAAAAAAAGCAAGATTTAATTTAATAAATAATTTTTCTCCACAGTGTTCCATTAGAACCTATGAATTTCTTTCACATAGGCTTGTCAGATGTTCCTTTTGTTTTGTGACGGTGGCAAATTCAAAAGTAGGACAGAACGTGCATGCAAAAAAACCAAAATCTATGATATTGCAAGAACTTTGTTGTGTGTTCGCTTTTATACCTACATTGTCCAGTGTGTCAACACTGAAAGAGTAGATCCACAGGAGTTGTTGCATATATTCACAAAAGATAATGAACTTACTGCAAGCCTAGCAGATAATACATGTCATCTGTCTTCCGTAATAATGGAAGTATCTATTAACTTATTATAATCTAACCTTGTGAACAAATTATTAAAATACTCCTAAGGACAAACATTAATGTAGATGTTTGTCCTTAGGAGTATTTTAATAATTTGTTCACACTACATATTAATAATATTTAGTTTTGTTTAAGGTTAAAGTAGGGGTGTCAACAGAACCTCTGCCTTGGACTTTCAGAGGGAGGACTTTGGCCTGTTTGGGGCACTGGTTCAAAGTATCCTTGGGAAACAATCCTTTATAACAAAGGGGTCCACAAAGGCTGGACATAATTTAAGAAAGAAATTGTAGAGGTTCAGGAATAGGCCATCCCTATGTGCTGAGAGATGAGCCAGCATGGAAGACCAGCTCCTTGATCAGTTCCCTGGCTGAACAGGGAACTTTTGCTGGAGCTCATCTTGAGGAATAACTGTCCAGATGTTTAAAAATACAAAGATAAAGTGTAGCATGGGTGACTAGTGTTACTAACTTTGGAAAATTCTTAAAATGCATTTTATACTCTGAGCCATTATTTTTTAAATTCTGCTTTTCCGTAGATACTAAGTTAAACTCCATATTTATTTAAATACAATGTTATGTGAATTTAAAAGTCAGTAGATGCTTGAATTCAGGAGCTGGACCTAGTTTGTTTTTATTTGTTTTGCTGGTGCGAATAGTTTGCTTGTAAAGATTTGTTTTGTTTAACTAACTTGCTTCCTTTGCTGTACTGATTACGCTGTAGTGCTTATCTCCTTCCAGCCTTCCTGTTTGGATTTTACACCATTATAGGAATTGTGTAATATTGCTGTCTCTTAACTAATTTGTAACAAAGAGACCATTTATGATAGAACTATATAATAATATACAAGACATCTCATATGATGTTCCTATTGCAGTCATCTGTGTTTCATTTTTATTTATTTTATTTATTTTTTTAGTTCTTGCACTGTTTCTCTTGGAAATAAGATCATAAATAAAAATTTGTCTGTTTTCGACAGCCTTTTTGCCTTTTTCTGTTCAGCAACTGCATTCAACTGTAAATCTTTTTTTTACTTTACAGAAAAAGAGTTGAAGAAGAGCACTTTATTACGTCCAACCTTCAGCAGTTTAAATGAAGAGAGCAGCATTTTACAGAAGTCTCTCAGTTTAAAGTATACTTTAAATAACCGCTCTATAGAGGATGGTGGCAATCCACATTCCAGGAAAAAACGTTTTCTTTCCTATCCAAGATATGTAGAAGTGATGGTCACAGCTGACACGAAAATGGTTCGTCACCATGGACAGAATTTGCAGCACTATGTACTAACACTGATGTCAATAGTAAGTAAGTTCTTAAGTATTAGCAATTTTAATTATTTCTGTTCTGTTTTCTTTTCTGCAACTTTCCTGTCTTCTGGTTTGATCAAATTCTGTATTAAAAAAAAAAGAGAGAGATTCCATAAACATAAATAAAAAAAGTTGGGCCAAAATTTCAGATTATGGATCTTTTCAGTTTAATGCAGTGTAAGGTGTGTAGGTGAAATGATATGACCCATTTCCTGATTTTCTGTTGCTTTAGAAGAATTCTTAAGCTTCAGTGAATGAAACATATGGATTAATTACAGCAGACAGATGTTAAATGGCATTGTGGAAAAAATAAATGCTTGGTTATAGTAATCCTAGTTCTTCAAATTTTCAAGAAATTTCAGATTGATATGGGTCAGACTTTGAGTTGGTATCATTTATTTGTGATCTTTATATGGTAAATTCTTTCCTGAACCAGAATTCATCTCTTGTATTGATTCAGAATATAGTACAGTAAGCTCTAAATTCAAAAAGTTTACCATGACACCTGTTGAACCATCTGTTAGGAAAAAGCATCCTAACATATTCTGCATTGTAATAATTTCTAGATTTCAGTCCTTACATCTATTCAGGAAGCTTTATCTGTATGAAACTGCATCTAGCTTGGGGGCTAGCAAATTAAAACATCTGAGATGTATACCTTGCATCTTTTGGCAGCTCTTATTCCAATTATATATATATTTGCAGAAGGTAAATTTGTTGAGCAGCTAGCTGAGGAATGACTCTAGTTCTCAGACAAGGAAAGAGAGGAGAAGAGAACTTTATTGTTTTGAATTCTATATATATAGAGTTTACAGAGGTGCTCCAGATTGGTCAGCCCGAGACTTCCCCTTAGGCCCAATTGGCCAAGCTAGAACTGACCCAATCTGGAGAAGTTGTTTGTAAAACATCTAAACTTTATCTTGTTTATGAAATATAGCAAAATGTTCTCACAGGAAGGACCTGTGCTAGCCACAGTAATCCTGAAACAAAAGTTTTTTAAGATGTTATTTTTAGCGATGTTGAGCTTTTATAAATACAGATATAAAAAACATGAATTCAGATCTTAATTTTAAAAGATTTTCTTTACAGTTCAGTTAATTCCACATGCTCTTCTTCCCCTACCCCCATTTCCCCCGAAGAATACATACTGCAGCTCATATCCCTTCTCCTTGAAGCATTTCAGCAGTGTCTTGGAATCACAGAACAATTGGAAGTCATCTGGTCCAGCCCTGTCTTGATATATATATGATTTGTCAAACAAATCAAATAATACATATGAATATACAGCCTTAACTCTCTTCTTCTCCATAGCAGACACTTTTCAGTAAACTAGTGAAAAAAACCGTGAAGCATAGGAAAACAAATGACTACCATTCTTTGCTATGTAATCTGCATTAGAATTTGTCACTATGCTGGAGGGTCATTTCTTGACCCACAGCCACTTAGTATTTGAAATAGAACCATTATTAGTCTTCTTTGATTGCCCACAAAGGTAAGAAATTAAACTTTTAAATTTTATTCTTTCTGCGATTTTGCAGATAGCTTTGATTATTAAATTTAACTGGTACTTGTGTCTGGTCAGGCAACTTCTTCTGTTATCAGAAATCGTCAGGTTGCTGGCCTTCTAAGTGAATCAAGCATTATACATTACTCCTGTAATAATTCTGAAACTTTTAAGGTTATTCAGTTCTGGCTTAGATTTTAAAGAAACCTAAAAACTTTAAGCCTATAAATCACATTAAATTTAAATGAAACTTAGACATCTAGCTCCCAGAAGAACCTTTGAAATCCTGGCCCATTTTTCTTTTCGTTTCTTTGGGGCTTTTTTTAGCATCAACAAAGCCACCAAAGTAAACTTGCTGCTGTTTTATGAGTGGAAAATAAGAAGTAAAATATACTGCTAAGTATTTTTAGGGTTTTAAGTGTCTTGTCACTCATCCAATTCAACCTGAAAAGGCTTAGCTCTCAGCATGCAAGTAATCCCATTGAACTGGAACTGGAATGCATTTTCTCATTTCTTTAAAACTGCATAAATGTTGGCAATATGAGTATTCACATTATTTACATTATGTCTTGGAAATACTTACCGTTCTGATTGAAAAATGTACTTCAAGATAGAAGGAATACTTTTGAAATAGGATTTTATTAAAAACTTTGTGTTGAAAGACAGTAAAAAGTGGCATTATTTAATGTGAAACAATAAAATAATAAAGAATACTATAATTGCTTAACTTGCACTGTTTCTTCTTGTTCCTCCAAGCATTGTATCAGCAGTGCAAGCAGTGGGCACTGCCTTAATAGATTTAGTAACTGGAGGACTTCATCTTAGACTTCTTAAAGTTCAAAGCCCCAAACATGAAGGCTACATCTTAGCAACAGAAGTAATTCATTATGACAGTGGAGTTTACTGTAAAATTCAAAAACACCTCAATTGTGGTTCTATGTGACATTTTGAGGTACTATCCTAATTTTCTAGATCGAGTACCTGATTATTGGCATACTTTTAAGTACTATACTGCTTATATAGTTAGTTTGGTAGTAAAAAAACTACTTGGTATGTTCTTAGTCTGCTTGCAGCAAGAACTTTGTAACCTTGCCTTTCTGAAAAGAAATCATGAAATGTAAAACCACCTGTGGTAGGGCTGTGATGGCCAGCTCAGATTGTGACCTTGGCTGACTGCCTAGTCATGTGAGTGCTAAAGATGGAGCATGGGAGGCAGCAGCCCTGCATTCAAGGAGAGGGTTGAGACAACATCAATTTAGATCATTTAACTTGCATTGAGACTGTGAAACCATAAAGTAGTGTTGTGTCATGGTAAAACAGTACTACTATAATATGCTCTTAAAAGCTGGTGATTTTGTTTTCATCAAGACAAGTTCCTGACTTGGACTGCTCATGATTGGCTTTGACTCTTGTTTTGTTCTTTGTGTAGTCTTTCAGATCTGTGCAAATCAAACTGCCATCCAAGTACCTTAAAAGAGTTACTGTCACTTTACTAAAGTTTTGTGGCTACAATAATTTACTGACATGTGAAATGGAAGCTAGTGAGTAGTATATCTTAACAGCAAAAAATTTCTCTATTTATAGTCGTTTGTTCTTTTTTTTCTATTGTGACAGGTCATCATCAGCATTGATCATGAAATATTTTCTATATGGAAAGATCATGTGCACCAACGTGGTGCCCCCTCATTAAAACCAGACAAATTATTTTATCCTAATATGTATAGGGTGAATTTAAAGAATGCTTTTATGCTTTCTTTGCAGTTTATACTGTGCAATAGTTAACAGTTCATCTTTCCATAACACACTGGGAAAACATAGATGCATCCAGACCTTTATGAATGTTTGGCATTACTGATTCTGCCTGTAGTCATCATTTAATAATAGTCAGTAGACTTAAATAGTTTGTAGGTTAATAATTTAATTTGTATGACTACCATCTGAAAGGCAATGAATATTGTTACATTCAAAATTTAGAGATTAATACGTTGTTTCTTGTATCTGTTCCTTAGACTGCTGAGGTTCTATTTTGCCCCTGTTTCATTCAGATCAATGTATTAGTACTAATGCTACAGGAATGTTTAGTGCTTTTTATCTTTTATCCAGTAAAATCAAGAAAGCCAGCACAAGGCATTTTTTTTCTTGGCATAAACCAAGAATATATCTTATTATGTTTCTTCTGTGTCTATAAAACCCCATGATGTTGTGCATTTGACATGGTTAAAATGGAAGTGGGTATTTGTTTATGCACGTATGAATATACATAGCTGGAAACAATTATTTTCAAAGTATCATTCATATAAATTCTCTGAGCTAGCCTTCTTACTTATCTTGAGATATAGGTATCTCTAGGGGTATAAAAGCCTACTATTTTTTTTTTGTGACTCCTTGTATTGCAACTCTAGGGTGCCTGTATATTAAATGCCATAAGATACCTCACTACATCTTGAGGTCCACCAACTAATACAGAGGTATTAGTGTGCCGAGGTAGCCAAGACGGCAAATAACATCCTGTCCTGTGTTAGAAATAATGTAGCCAGCAGGACCATGGCAGTGATTGTACTTTCTTGTTTATTAGCACCTTTTCTAAATAGAGCATTTTGCCACTATTCACAGTCACCCTTCAACGGACAGTTGCAACAGGTATGTCAAGAGAAACTAAACTTTGTGACCAAGTTGCTTCCAGTCAACTGGCAGGCACAGCTGTGGTGATAACAAGGTCTGACTTAATCTTTGAGAATTCCATGAAAATAAAAGCTGTGATCCTTCCACTGAAGGGTAACTAGTTTCATTTATATATTTTTCCCCCTTCTTTGTTGGTGTACTCTGGTGCAGAGGCTGGCTTTAAGAGTTTGAAAAATCTCTTGAAACTAATTTCACTTTGTCTTGGCTATTAGCTCTGACTTCTCTGAAGCCTGTATTTAGATCACTGTAAAGCAAGTAGATCTGGAAATTGTAAAGAAATTGTGTATTCTATTAAATTCCTATCCCATTTCATCATCCTTTTTCATGAATGCTTTCAATATGAGATGATTGAGAGAGGTATCCTTAGAATACAGGAGCAGGGAGTACTTACCCCTTTAATTTTTTTTCACTAAAAATAAGAATATTGTATTCAAGATATTATTTCAAGTCTCGGTGGATTATTTTAGTCTGCCCAGTGTCTGAGGTAAATCTTCAAGTTTGGTTTGTGGTTGTCAGCTCTCAGGATATTTCTCTTCACACGTGTTCAATCAGGCTGAGAATATACTGAACTTTTCTGGTAAGGGCATCTTGTTATCAGCATAGAGTCTTGCTCTTTGATTTTTTGAAGGCAGTGGTAATAACTTAATGTTTGGAGGCCATGAAAGTGCTCGTGAAGCAAAGGATCCGTACTTTGTCTCAAACATAGGGTTAATGAGAGCAGTGTTATTTTATGTTCAGCATGAATTTACTTTCTCTCATCGTGGAAACAGGTATGATTCAGATTTTGGCAGATTTATGCTGACTTCTGGCATCTACATGACATTATTTCAGTCCTCAGATATTCTCTAGAGAGATAACCAGTAGATAATTCAGATGGTGATAGATATGGTGTTGATAGTCCTGCAATAAATTCTCTTCAGGCGTGCAATAAGATATTCTTCTCTCATATACTTCACTCAGTCTGATGCATCTCCTCTGGGATATGAGTAACTAGTATTTGGTTTTGAAGATATGCTTTTGCTCGAATATTTTAAATGGACATTGGGTCAACAGACAGGAAAGAGGATTCTTGACTCTGTGTTTTGTGTTGGTTTCTTTGCCTCCTCTATGTTTCCAGATTTTGTTAGCAGGATAACAACAGAAAGCAGTTGCACAGCAGTAAAATTTTTTTCAAGGGACTGTTAATATATATGAGGGAACATCCATCAACTACAGTGTAAGTACTACTGCAAGCATGAACTAGAGCTGCTAAGTTTTAATTACAAGAAGGTTCCAGACTTGGCTCCTTGGCTGTATAATTCTAATCACCCAGGGTCAGAAATTATTTCTACTATAGTAGAGGAGGCATTTAAGAAACTTAAGGCTAATTTTGCACTGAAGATTGAAAGTCACATTTTAGGCTCTCAGGTATTGTCTGGTGTTAGCTGAACCTAGTTGACTCTCCCATTCAGTTCTCAATCTCTTTGCCTATTCTACCTGATTTATAGCCTTACAGTACTGGACAAATCTTGTATTGGTTTTTGTTGATTATGTCATTACCTCAGATGACTTGCATGCTCTCTACTTGACAGACAATAAAATGCATCTGTTTCCTGAGTTTCAGAGTTTTCTGTTCCAAAACCAGACGTTAACTAGACTGATTTACAAGTTAATTGGGAGATGTTTCTGACTAATCTAGTGGCGTTGTATGATGGAATAACTGCATGAGAGACAAGGAAAGAGCTCTACCTGGTCATCTGTAAAGCCTTTGATACAGTCCCCCAGTACAATCTGGCCTGCAGAGTGGAAAGATACGGGTTTGATGCATGTTGGATGGACTGTTGGATGGATAAGAAATTGACGGGATGGCCAGTCCAAGGAGTTATCATCAATGAGTCAATGTCCAAATGGAAACCAGTAATGAGTGTTGTCCCTCAAGGATCCATATTGGGACCAATACATTTTAATATCTTCATCAATGACACTGACAGTGGAATTGTGTGCACCTTCAGCAAGTTTGCAGATGACAGCAAGCTCAGTGATTCAGCTGAGTTGCTTGAGGGACGGGATGCCACCCAGAGTGACATTGACAGGCTTGTGGAGTGGACCTGTGTGAATCTCAAGGCCAAATGCAGCAACCATGTCTAGTGAAAGATGTTTCTGTTAATGCTATACACATGTAATCTTCTTGTATAAGTTTATGCTGTAACAAATTCTCAGTTGTAAGTGACTCTTATATCAGCTTAAATGGTATGAGAATAAATCCTTGGAACAAGCATCTTCCAATCCTTGGAATAAGCCAAAGATGCTCACAGATCTCATTTCAGATTCCTTGCTGACATGATTTTGGAATACCATATGAACCCATCTTCATATGGTATTCTTGAAAAACTTGAAAGGGCTGGGCTGGAATTAATCTACCTTATCCTCATACATCTGAAAATTAGACATCTTGTCTCCTTCCATAGTAAAAGGATGAAGAAATGAAAGAAACTGCTCTTACTGTCTTGTATGAAAATACATGTTTAAATACATAGCTTTAGATACTCATGTCTACAGAACAGTTCGTCCCTTCTCCTTCTCAATTGACCATTGAAGGAATTTGCTCACTGTTAGTTATATGAGCCGAGATGGATGTGATAATTGTGTCTTCTTATTGTAAGACAGCGATTCCTACAAGAACATACTTTGTGGGGAATATAAATATCCAGAAATATCCTTTCTAGGTTTATCAAAGTGGATCTCAAAGTATAAGAACACATTATGAGCTTGATTGTGGTAATTTTGATATTAGAAAAATTATAGTTTATTCCACTCCAGTTCTGCCTAATTGTGCTTGAGCATTTCAGATACCTTTTCTTTTATAAAGGATTCTGAGTTTGTCCATGCCCAATGGATTCAGCTCTTCAGTGAGTATTTGAGAGATGTTCCTTATTCCCACCTTTAAATAATTGGACACTTGCTGGTTAGCAACCAAGAAAGGAGTCGAAATGGAAAGAAGCAAACAATAGCCGTACTGCTCTGAAATGTGTTCTCCAGATGGGTTCTGAAAGTCTGGCTTCTTCCCCACCCTTATTGAATACTTTACTTCCAGCTTGTTTGTCAACAAAAGAATGAAGGACCGTGCTGGACATTGTGTTCTCTCCAGTTTAGAGAAAGGTGGGGCATGAGTTGGGAACCAGAGCTCTGTCAGTTCCAAGTTTTAGCAGGATAACTTGATCTCAGGTAAATAGAATTTATATACTACAAGGCTGTGGTTTCACAAGCAATTTGAGCCAGTTCAAGTGTCTCAAAAGCCTTTTAAAAGAAGTCTGTTCTTCTTCCCCTTTTCTTCTGTCAGCACTTGTGTTGGAGACTGCACCAGAAATTACATCATATTGTTCAGTATAACATGATTAAAATTTTTTTTTTGCAGCTGGATCAGTTTCTTGATCACTTTTGTAGCCTTGCAGCCTTAGCACAAGCTTGAAGGGAGAAAAGCCAGTACTTCTGTGTTTGGTGGCAACTCTTATTTACATAAAGCTGTCATTTAACAACTGCTTTAAGCCAGAATTCATATGGGTGAGATATCTGAAGCTGTTACTGAGAGTGTATAAACTTTTTTACTGCTTTTATGTAGAATAACTTTCGGAGTAGTTCACTTTGGTGTATGGAATTGACTCAGGATTTTTACTATCTGTCTGCAAGGCTGTATAAAAATGCCTGCTGGGTATATAAATAGAAATTTTATGGGTGAGGAAAGATACTTTGTATGTGTCGTGTGTATTTTCAATACAGTTTTACAACTCAGTCCAGCCTCCATAAAAAGCAAGGCAAAAACTTACTCGTTCAAAGTTGCTTTTTAAAACTCTCTAATATTTTAGGTATTGATTCTACAAATCACCCACATAAACCAGCCTCACAGTCACCATAATGCTACTTTTTTCTTTCTTCGATATTTATCAGTAAACAGTGTATAATAAGTGTACTTTTTACATTTGCATTTCAACATGGTGTCTGTGTGTTTGAAAGTGAATATAAAATTGAAGCTATTTGGGTATTAAAAACTGAGCAACTCTTTTTCTTTTTTTGTCATGATGTCCTTGGGTAGAATGTACAGTTGGATGCGTGAGATACCTATTTTGTAGTGGCTTGGGTTTCTTTGGTAATTTGTTTGTTTCATTAAAAAAGATGTGGTTTACAAGATGAGTTTAATATTCTAATAATCTTTTTTCTCTTTAGGTTGCAGCGATCTATAAAGATTCAACTATTGGAAATCTTATAAATATAGTTATTGTTAAATTAATTGTAATTCACAATGAACAGGTAAGAAAAAGCATTTTTTAAAATATTTCATTCTTATATAAGAAACAAAATGCATGAATTTGCATTGTAATTACAAAGTTGTTTTTTTTTTGTTTAAACACAAAATATTTTCTCTAACTGTCATTTTGTTATGAAATAGGAAACTAAATGTCAAATGGAAGCTTAACTTCAGGGCCTGTATTTATGCCTGTGTTTTCCTGTCTCTTTATTAGCACATCCAGTTGACCTATATTAACATAAATCAGACAGCATATGAAAGCTTATGGAAGCATTACCCAAAGTGTGGTTATGCTCATGGAAATGTGGCAGGAAAATGAGTTCTTATTGAGGGCTTTGATGGAAGTCTTTCAGCCCTAATAGCTGTAATATTTTAAGATTGTGAGGAAGTACATGCTTTTCAAATACATGGGTTTTATATTTATTTATCGTAAATGTCTTGTCACTATATTTTTCTACTATTTAATACATGGTAAACGATCACATCCATTGTTTAGAATAAGGAGTTCTTATGACTTATGACTTGTAGCTAAATTCAGATCTGATCCTTCAGACAAATCTGCTGAGGGAATTCTTATGTGGAGTCCTGATGACTTCCTTTCCATGCTCAAGTCATTACTTTGCAGATTAGCAGCAGAAATGACAATGCAGTAAATGCTAGCGCATGAAAATTAAAGCCCTTACTTGATGTTTGTGGCCATTTCTTGCTTAGGAAGGACCAGCTATCACTTTTAATGCAGCTACCACTCTTCGTAATTTTTGCTTATGGCAGCAAGCACAAAACACTTTGGATGATACTCACCCTTCTCATCACGATACTGCTGTTCTCATCACTAGGTACAGTATCTAAAATAGCCGTAATTACTGAGCTAGGTGAGACAAATGCTTCATTTTTGTTTTTACAATACTGTCTCTTAACCATTCCATGGACATTGTTCATAGGTAACTGAAATGAATAATGCTATCTTGCACTCCCAAACCACTGATTATCAATATGTGAGCCATTACTCTGACATTGCTATGTCATCAGATAAGCATCTGATGATCCTTCCGTTAAAGATGATAGAAATTAATTAAACCTGAAATTGTTGCAAGGAAATGAAGTCTTTAGCTATAGTACATATATGTGATAAGGGTGGAGTGTTGTACATAATGGAGTCAGCTGAAGGATGCCATGACAGTCAGCTCCTGGTAGCCCTGACATAATCAGAACTGTCGAAAGTTTAAAAGTGAAACCAAATAAATATTAGCATGTATTCTTCCTGTACACCAATCACCTCAGTGAGGGTTCTGATGTTCAATTATTGGAATAGTCTCTTTTTCACTCTTCTGTTTCACTAATTTTTCCCCACAGTGTTCAAGTTTAAAGTATACTGCAATTTGTATGTTTTTCAGCATTCTTTCATACTTGATCCACCATCTGCTTTGTAGAGAAAGAACATAATAAAATTTATTCTTTGCATGCTAGATAGAAAGCAGTACTGTGAGCTTCGTCTGGTGAATTTAAATTACTTCTTTCACAAGAATACAAATTGTTTGAATTGCCTGTAACATTAAAAATTGAGAATGAGATTTGCAATTGCTCTTAACTAGTATAGCAACAGTGAAATACTTTGAAAATATTCTTTTATATGCTGTAATGATTTGAAATAAATCTTTTCCTTCAAGGGAAGATATCTGCAGAGCTAGAGAGAAGTGTGATACTCTTGGTGAGTTATTCTTTTTTCATCAGTATGATTTTATAATAGAAAATACATGAGAATATCACTGTAGGGAGAACAATCTGTTAGCAATAAGTCAGAAAATAGATACAAAATTCAAGCCACAGACAAAAATAATGGTTTCTCATTTCTTATTGCTGTTCTCTCCTGGCATGTACTTTGGTGCCAGCCGGTTGTTTGTTTTGTGTAAATTTGCTGCATACTTGAGGCATGACTTCCAACTTGAGTGCCATAGTATTCACTGTAATACATGGCACTACTTGAAAATTCAATCTCTTAAGCTTTTATATAAGGATTCAATTTTGCAGGTTTAGCAGAGCTAGGTACAATGTGCGACCCACTACGCAGCTGTTCTGTAAGTGAAGAAAATGGATTGAGTGCTGCTTTTACTATAGCACATGAACTTGGACATGTGTAAGTACCTATTTCCTGGCAAGTAATATTTTTCTAAAATTTTCTTTTAAATATGACCAATTTTCAGCGGTGGGCTTTGCATTTCTAAGAGGGCACAGTCTCATACGTCCTTTTAGAAGAGTCATTATTTTTGCCCCTTGCAGTGAGCCAGATACAGAATTTGTGAATTTTATAACTTGGTTGGTATTCTGAATTTTAGGAAAAACTGTCCAAAGAGATGATTTCCGTCCTTTTGTCATATGAACTGGTTGGGACACTGGGACTTATCCTAGATAGGGCTACATAGTCCTGTTAACTCCAGCTGCATTCTAGCCCTGTTAGGAATTTACCTTTAAGAAAAGACAATTGTTAATGTAACACAGAAATATTCTTCCTTGTGTTTGATCCTTTCAGAATACAGTAGAGTAACACAAAGAGAAATGCTTTACACTGAAAAATAAGAGGAGATGACAGCATTTTATTTTATGAAGCATACCTCATCAGTGATGGCAGAAAGGTGCTATACTCTAGCTCCATGAGCATGCCACAGTGTAGGTAACAATGATGTTACAGAGCTCAGTAGCTAGCTTGTTCATTTTCATGTGCCTGCAAGTTCACTTAGACACATGTTATTTGTCATGGTACTTGAACTGAGATAATAAAATAAGATGATGTGTTAGCTGCATTGTGTGACATTGATATGCTCTGGTAGTTTTTGTTACTGAATAGTAAGAGTTATGATGTGAGTATTGGGGTTGCATGTTGTGGACAGACCAGCCTGTATATTCAGTGGAGGCGATGGGTCGTTCCTTTAAAGTGGCATACTCCTAAAACTGCAATTTCTCTGGTAAGCTGAAGAATTACGTGAATTGTAAAATTCTTCCTGTACCCCGCACTATATAATTAGGAGCATTTGGATAAGGAGATAATTACGTAAGGCATTTTAAAGATACCTATTGTCATAATGTCAGATAGATGTATTAAGTGAGTCCCATTAAATTTTAAGGTATTTTCAAACTCAAAATTCAAGCATTTGCTACAGCAAAGAGAGTTTCATTCAATTATTGCTGAATTTGTTTTGGAGTTTATCTGTTTTGCTTTTTAGGTTTAATGTGCCTCATGATGACAGTTTTAAATGTAAAGAAGCTGGAATTAAAAATCAATATCATGTGATGGCTCCAACTTTAAATTATCATACAAGTCCATGGACCTGGTCAAAATGCAGTCAAAAATATATCACTGAATTTCTTGAGTGAGTGTCAATATAATGCTATGGTTTGGAGTGAGGTTTTTTTGTTGTTTTTTGTTTTGTTTGGGTTTTTTCCAAATTCCATTTATTTCTTAGAAATAGTTTAAATGTATTGCTTAAATAGAGTTTTTGTGTTGTTCTTACGTTTAACCACTGACTTGTAGGGCCTCAGTCCTCCAGAAAAAATACATGTATTTAACTCTTTTGATGATTTATGACTTCTTTAAAGTTGCACTGAACATGCAAAGCTTAGACAATTTTTTTTTTAAACATAGTGGTATTGTTTATTGAAAATACCTTTAGTATTATTTTAGTAGGTAAGAATAAGCACCCTTTATTTTCTAAAGTTTTTATGTAAAAAATAAGTGATGGGTGTAATTTAGGCGGTACCATTTTTCTTTTCCTTTTTTTAAAAAGTGAGAAATATCAGTCAGAAAAAAATTAATTTAATTTTGTTTGGTGGATCTTAATGTAAAATACAAAAAAGGAAAATCAAGTGACCTGGTTAATTTCATTATTCATTAATTGCAATTAAAGTCATTATATAGGCAAGTAGGCATGCAAACCCATAACTCCGCGGAGATTAGTGTTTCAAGTGTAAGTATTGTGTGAGTATTGAGAAGGTTCCCAATGAATTAGGAATGATTTATTCACATTTTCTTCCTGTTTACAACAGTACTGGTTATGGTGAATGCCTCCTAGACAAACCTGGCGGAGGAATATATGATCTTTCCTCTCAGCTGCCTGGGTCAATGTATGATGTCAACAAGCAGTGTGAGCTTACGTTTGGTGTTGGGTCACAAGTATGCCCTTATCTGGTGAGTGAAAACCAAACAGAAAAAACCATTCTTAATCTGTACTAAAAAAAGAAATAACTGAAAATTACTGGTTTGGGAATAATTTTATCCTGAAATAAGTAAAATTTTAGATTATATTATTTTGAAGGGGGAATAGTTCAGTAGACAGCATTGCAATTTCACATGTGAGAAATCTATAGCAAAGAAAGTAGGATACATTAATTTTGATTTCCGTATCTGTGAATGGGGTAATTCCTTTAAAATATCTAAAGCTGCATAAACTAAGTTTTCCTGCAACAGTTAAAAGGAGATTATTTCATCACTTCCTGCAAATGTTTTCACATTATAGTTCATATCTTACATTAGCAGGTCTTGCTTCTCTACTTAGTTTAATATTTTTTAGAAAGTTATAGCGTAAAAATAAATATGCTATCTCAAACATTTGTTATAAATGTTTGTTGCAGAAAGTAGATTGCCTCTACTTTGTCGGAGTCAAAAAATATTTTCATGCCTGACAAGAGTGTATATTTTGTATACAAAACTGAGATATGGAAAGAAAACTTGATTAATATTGTAACTTCAGTTGTATTTTGAAAACCTAATGCGGCCATTGCAATATAAACACAAATTCAACATTATGACTTTATTGTTGTTGTCAGGATGTCATGTAGAGTTAGATTTTGGACCCACTTGTAAAATACCTCTCCCGGTATTGTATATCATGTTGGAGCTGTTTACAGAAGACCATTTAAGATCAGATTCAGACTGAATTAAGTGGAGCTTTTGGTAAAGTAAAATTTTGTTTTGGAGGAGTCAGGATTTATAAGACTATTATAGGACAGGAAAAGGGGGCTTCAAAGACCAGAAGATGGTTTTACTGAAGACTACTTTGTAAATTTTGTAATCCATAAGGGTTATTTGTTTGTTAAGACTCCTTTAGTAATTTGAAAATGAGGCTTTCTGCATAATTTTGTCAGTGCATTTAATTCTTTTTAAATTCAGTTAGAGTCTTTTTCTGGACTATTTCATGGAAACTGTGCTGCTTAGTATTAACCGTAACCTCTTACGTATTTTTAAATTAAATTTTCTACTGAAATAGATAATGAAGTTATCTGTTAATCTGATGGGATCAGTTTCAAATATTCCACATTCCCGCTTGGCCTTAAGCAAAATCTATTTTGATTTTGTGAGGTTTTATCTGTGAAAAATGGTAGTACAATAGCGTACACAAAGCCTGCACAGCGTGAGAAAATGCAAATATCACAGTTAATGTCTAAAATGGTATTGCAGGTGCAACAAAAGTAATCTGGTTTTCTTTTTAGAAACAATGCAAGCGCTTATGGTGCACAAGCACAGAAGGTGTTCACAAGGGCTG
The DNA here is from genome assembly GCA_024500445.1 of Entomyzon cyanotis. NCBI lineage: Eukaryota > Metazoa > Chordata > Aves > Passeriformes > Meliphagidae > Entomyzon > Entomyzon cyanotis. The sequence continues at coordinate 29,136,502 of JAKEPQ010001018.1, forward strand.
TCGTACCCAGCATATGCCTTTGGCTGATGGAACAGTTTGTGGCGTAGGAATGGTAAGCCTTGACTTGTTTCTCAGTACTTGCTACTTTGGAAGTGGGTAAGAAAGATCAGTGCTTGCTGTGTGGCAATACTGTGCCTTTAGAATACCGGTTGTGTGAAGTGTGTCTACCTGACCTTACCTGTAGTTTCTCTTAATTCTGTAATGTTATGACATAAAAACCCACAGTTTGTCTTTTCAGAGTACTTATTAAAGTCTACAGATGCCATGCTGTTTAAAAATAGGTGAAAGAAGTCACGGGAAAGTTGACATCTTTCCTTCTGTTTGAAATGTTCAGATCATGCAAAACAAGTTGGTTTTTTCCTCATCGGTAGTGTCCAAAGTTGCATTATCGACATCCCTATTATACGACATCCCTAGAGCGTGTTTCCCCCAGTTTGTCTTGTTGAGGCTGTTTATTGAAGCAGAACAAATGAAGTATGAGTCAATTAGGTACAGGTGTATGCTTTTTTGGAAAGAGGGAGTCTTTGGATTAGTGTCTAGTCTCAGTAATTATTTGTATTTGCCTTGTATCTGGTTCAGAGAAAAGATGAAATTATATGTCAGTACCTCTTCACCTACTCCAGGAAGTGTGTTAACCATGCATGACTTGTGTTCATTTTCTGTCTTGCCTATTGTAGCATAATTCAGGATACTTGGATCTGTTCAGTGCTAAAAACAGGAGCACTTTTCACTTAAACTCTAATGTGTAAGACTGCCTGGCTGCTTGAAGGCTGAATGCTTTGACAGATAAAAAAAAGCAGGGGAAGCTGCGTTTCCTATATTCTGCTCATCGGTTTATTTGGTAGAGAGTGTTTGGGTGATGAGGTGACAGATCACAGCTTCCTCATTTGCAAGTTGTGTTTGAGTGCAGATCTTGATCTGTAAACTTGGACAGTGTAACCTTTCTTGGGCTTTCCATAAGGGTCATGAATATCTAGTTAATAGACACAGCCAGGGCATTTACAGAACTGTGGCACAAACAGAACTAGTGCTGGAGGCTAGTTGTATCCAGTTTCCAGTGAAGATTTGAGGCTTTTAGTTTTGGATATGCATGTCGTTTTGGAAATGAACAGAAATTAGGTGCTGAAGTTCTTTACTGGTCTAGTATTTGGCTTCTTCATGTCTCAGTTCACCACCAGCAAACAAGTGGTTTCTTACTTGTCAGGGTATTGGGAGAATAAATATTTTTGAGATTTTTTACATGCTCAGGTATGGCAGTGATTATCTGAAGTATGGGTGGTTCATTATGTTGAGCTGCTTTTATATAGTAATGTGTTTTGGCAGCTTCAGGGGCTGTGGGAACATTGTTAATTTTTTTTTTAATGATTTTATATGTTCAAAGATTATTAAAAACTCTAGTTTAATTTCTTTGTGTAATCAGCTGTTGTATTTCACTCAGTTATTTCTAAATTTCCCCCAATAATGTTTAATCTGTGTTTGGTAAAACAGTGTTAGTGAGGAATTTGAACATAGGGTCTTAATGGATAACAAATGTAGTGGGTAGACTGTCTCAAATGGCTTCTTTCTGTCTTGTAAGATTAGAAAAATTACTTGAAGGTTGCAGTGGAAGCTTCACTTGATTATAGCCTATGTCTGCTGGTGGTGCTACAATATTTAACCCAGTTTTCAGTCAGTCACTCATCAGAAAAGTTAATCTTTTTTGTAAACTTCATATGTAATCTTCAGTTAAATTGACTCTAATTTGCCAACATCAGAGGATTTCTTTTATATAAGAATAGAAAAACCTATTTTATGTAATTAGTGCAGTGAAACCATTTTTCTCTAGGAAGCAAAGAGCTAATTACAGTCATTACCTCTGAAAGATGTAAGAAAGAACAGCAGTTAATTAATCTGACAAATTATCATCTGTTCCTGACTAAGGGACAGCTCTTTTCAAGCTCAGTCTTCAAGTTGCTGCTGATGTTAATGGGCATAAGACATGGTGAGTGGTAATTGTAATTAATATTTGCCAGCAAGCTAAATCGATTTGTATTTGGCATTTGTGACATTATTGCTGTGATGGATACAGAAAAGATTCATTTAAGGAATTTGTTATTTTAGTGTCAACTTTTTAGGCTCAGATTTCAAATGTCATGTGTCTGATTAGTGGATCTTGCTCTATACATTGCTCTAACAGTTGGAATTAGTGATGCACATCTGAGCCAAAAAAAAACCCCACCTCCAAAGAAGAAAAGTTGTCAAAACCATCTATCTTCTAGGAGTGGCATTCTCAGAACAAATCTATGTTGCTATGAAAATAACAGTAAAAATGCCCAATGAAGTGTGAGTGGTTTATAATTATTTTTCGAGGCACTTCAAAGGGTTGCACTCTGATCCTTCCTGGATTCTTGAGGAATATAGAAATATGCCCATATTCCACTGATTGCTTGAGCACTGGAATGGAGAGGTAGGAGGTAGCTATATGATCCTGATACAAACTTTTCCATGTCCTGGCAATATCCCAATATCCCACTGGAATGGAGAGGTAGGAGGTAGCTATATGATCCTGATACAAACTTTTCCATGTCCTGGCAATATCCCAATATCCCACTGGAATGGAGAGGTAGGAGGTAGCTATATGATCCTGATACAAACTTTTCCATGTCCTGGCAATATCCCAGTGTTGTGCATAATGCCAGTTTTCTACTTCAACATTGGAAAAATCCGAATGTCACAGAAGTTTGGAAAAATCTGTTTAACAGCAAGAAGGAATTCACGTGATACAAATAACAGTTTGATTGGAAAGCATGTGCCTTTGTGTGTTTTAGAGACATGTTAGTCAATTCTGTTCCCTGTAGATATAAAATGTATATTGCGCTAGTATCTAAAAATATCTAGAATAACTATGAAGTAAATTAAGATTTCATCCTAGTCCTTTTGACATAACAGACAGGGATGTGGGAATGACTGAGAATGGGGATGCAGAGCAATGAAGAATTGCTTTGAATAGTAAAAGAAGTACCTGTCTAATTCTGGGGTATGTTTGCTGTTCTTCAGTTGTAGATTACTACCCATTTTTTGATTACTATTAAAAATTGTTGCATAGCTTGACTACCTCATGAATGTAATACATGAAGATACTTAATCTGAAAGAATAAATCATTTTGTGTGTATATATGTAAAGTAAGTATAAAAAAATCAGATGGATTTTTATCAGGATTGGGTGATAGGGGGATATGTTCACCATCTGGAAAGCAGCAGCATATCTTTTGAACTATAAGAGCATAGTAAAGTTTGGGCTCAAACCATAAATTTCTGTGAAATATTTTTCTATGGGATATAATTTCAGAAAAAAAAAGTTTCAAGGGAGAAATAAAGTGTGCGGATTTTTTGCAAGAAAAAATTGAAGACATTGAAAAAATTCAAATATTGTGGGTTTTGTAGATAATGTCATTTGAGTAATAAATGTAGACTTATCTGAGCATTCATGCTACAGTGATAAAGACCTGAGATGCCATGGTTATACCTTCAGTTAGACATCTTTCCAAGCTCCATTTCTTCTGCCTTGCATGCTCCTTTTATTAACTGCTGTGGTTTTGGTCCTTTTGTGTGCTGTAGGGTCCTGCTTCTCATCTTGGTTCTTTGAGCACTGTGCTTTCTGGACTATGTGTACTATAGGAGGTAGATGGAGAGCAGGCATAGGTCTGATGTACAGCAGAAGGTTTCCTTACCTCCATTTGCAGCTGGCAGGACAGGCCTATAGTAGCACATTCATCCAAGGGAGTGAACAGGAACTCGGTTCACAAGCCAACAAGAACAGGAGTTCAACGTTCGTCTGAGTGGGTGTTCTTATCTTCTCTCCCTGCTCATAGGGTTGTGTTCTGAAACTGTGTAACTTCTAAGATTCTTATTCCTTTCCCAGCTCTCCATGATTGGAATCTGCTGAGACAGTTCATGCTCATTCTTCAGCTACAGGCCAGATGTGTTACAGTGCATCTTGTGCTGCAGCACTTTTTAGTGTTCTTCTGTTTTGTGGTTCCAGCTATGCCCATTTTCTGCATTCAATCCAGTAGAAATTTCTCTTCTTGTGCTATTCACAGTCATTCTCAGGGCACTTTTTAGATTGTATTTTATAATGCAAAAAAAATTTCAGAACAATAAAATTTATTTTTGTCATGCCAAATACAGACCATGGTGCTCACTTTTGCAACACTGTCTTTCTCATTTTCTCATCATACTGAAGTGTTCAGTCATCTTGTTTCCTTTTAGAAGCACCAGCAGCTACTAGTAACATCCATGAAAACATTTTGGTGTCTGGAAACAGGCTCAGGAAAAGCTATTAATCTCTTTTTCTGCAAAGTTGTTAGGGGCTTCCATGCATGAAATTGTGTCTTCAGACACTGAGCATCAATGTTTCAGTCTTTGCTAAAGATCTTCAAAAACCACGTGTATCTCTGGGGGCTGCCTGGAAAATACAGGCAATAAGAGTGAGCTTGGAGCCCTTTTCCAGGCTGTGTGGGAAGTACTTGATTTCAGATGAGCTCTAGTTCTGGTCTGCATGCGTCTACCACTCTCCTTGATTCAGTCAAAATCGAGCATAGCCTGGCAAGTAATACTTTAATAATTTCTTTCAAGGTTGCTTTCCTGGAAATTTAGCAAGTTCAGTAAAGGATAAATTGGAAGTGTGCAAAATCAATTTATCGAGTCATAGGGTTGGTCCACAGGAAAAATGCAAAGCATATAAGCAGATCATTAATAAATAAATTTGGGTGCCCATAATTTTATTGATTCAAAATTTGAACTATTAACCCTCCCTCTCATCTGTGAAGATATAATAATTTGATGTGGATTTGGGTCAGAATTTCTAGATTTTTTGACAGAAAACCAACTGTTGATCTTGGCTAGAGCAGCATTGTCACTTACTGCAATCTGTATTTTTTGAATTATGTGTGATACTTTACGTGATGCATATGTTATATTTGCCATAAAAATGTAGGGAAAAATTACTAGCGATTATATTTAAGTTAATGAAAGCTCTGTATATCATAGTATTCTCAGTGAAGCAATGATTCAAGCAAGCACAGAGGAACATCTGGAACATGTCTGGAGTTTTCTACCATGACTTCATCATGTTGCTTCTGTAGGAATGCAGCAGAATAATAGCTGAGACAAGTTTGTTGAATAAGCTATTAGAATCCCAGATGTGAACATGTGCTTTGCATTTCTATGGATCAAAATAATACTGTTGTGGATATAAAATTTCATTTTACAACTCTTTCCTTGAAATCTCGCTTCAAGTTGTTGTCAGTGTTTTTCTGTATGGGAGAAGAACCTAAATGGTAGGTCTCTGTCCCATAATAGAATGCAGTGTTCATTTTGTGAAGGGAAATTTAGACTCTTTAGCCTATAATGCAAAATATTATTTCCTAAGATGCTAAGGACAGTTCTTGGAAAGGCAAGTTCTTACTGTTCCTCATTTACCTTATGGCTGCACTATGTAGAAAGTCTGCCTTTGATTGCTAGGGATTTGAAGTTAGGTACTAGAAGGTTTAGATGTAAATGTGCCCTAAGGCCGTCTTGAAAAAAAAAAATGTACAAACAGTAAACACTCCAGTGAGAATTCACACTAAGATATGCAGTGAAATAATGGTGTCATTTTGGTTTTAAGTTAAATCATTAGTCTTAGCATCACGTAAGTGATGATCTAGCCAATTGACTGGATCACTTACACAGTTGCATGCCAATACAGCTTTTGTTCTGTGTTTGCTTTGGGTTTGAGACTCACCTGGAATGATCGTATTCTATGGGGAAGGCATTCGGAGCTTAAAAGGTATGGTCTATATGCAGGAGTTGGTGTGATGAGGAATTATGCAGGTAGGCAAATTTTATCATCAAATTGGATTAGGAACTCAGGCAGAAGCCAGAAAAGAGAATCTGATTCTGTTACAAATTCACATTTTTAGTACAAAATGGCTGATAGCTTAAGTATCAATATAACAAAAGCATATACTAATTGGGAAAAAATATCATCTAGGAGTTATTTTGGGCAGTGATAAAACCACTGAACAAGGTTTGAGTTTTGTGCCAGTCATCTGTATTCAGAAAGATTGCACACAATTTTTGTGTGTTCAGCAAAATTTATGTAAATTTATAGTTTCTACAATAGATTTGTAATAACTCTTGAGAAATCCTATGTAACATTTAAATTAATTGTAAAAAAAAGTGGAGTAATACTTGAGTTATTTTATCTTTTGGGTATCAGAGGGTTCTTAAATTGTTTTATGTGCCAGAGACTTTATTTATCAATGTCCTTTTAGACTTAAGGTAATTCAAGGCTGTTTTGTCTTGCAGAGACGCAAAGCCTAAGCTTTAGAAATAACACACAGTTGAGTTGATATAACCTGCTCTGATGATTCTAGTGACTGATCCATATACTGTACTTACTGCAGTGAAAGATGGAATGAGCCACTCCTGTCAATAAGCCTAGGAGAATCCCTCCTGACAACAAACCCAATTAATGACCAGTCTAATCCTGAGTCTGCAAACAGGCATCTAAAATAAAGAATTCTCTCTATTATGTATGAGCACTGACCGCATGTATTTAGTCCTGGCCAGTGTCTTGTCTCCAGATGTGAGCAGTTTTTGATGCCTCAGAAGGTGTTAGGAGTCAAGGACAAAGTTGACATGTTCTCCATATAGAAGTCAGCAGGATATATAGTGCTGAAATTATTGTATCTTGTAAATACTCTATTTTAGTATGTAAACTATTCCACTATGCTGTGATCAAATGTGCTACATGGGATTTTCTGAAGGATACAAGTGAATTAGAATTCCAACTGCCGTAAGTCATCGGTAGGATTAGTGCTGATAATTCCTGTAGGTTCTTTGGAAAAATCACACATGCACCAATCGTAAGATTCTCATTTAGACTTTTTAGTCATTTACTTACTGAATAACCACTGAAGTGGATACATACTTACATTCAGGAACAGGGATAGTAAATACTTACAAGCAAGAGATTGATGCTTTTGGAAAAAAGAGGTAATTACTTTCTATAGATAATAATAGTTTACAGTTATGGTGTGGTGAAGTCTTAGAACTGACATGACAACAACAAAATAATCTTGCAATATTTGTCTTAATAATGTAAATCCCAACAGATGAAATGAAAATTCCTTATGTAAATTTTTTGTTGGAAATAGGTAGTTCTTGACCAAGAATAAGATCTAAAGTAACAGAATAGGCATTGCAGTGTAGTATCTTGCTCTAAGAATTATTATTTCTTTAACTATTAGGTTTTTTAAAATTTAATTATTCATTCCATTTTAATGGCAATAGCTTTCTTTGTTAAATTAGTAGTAAATAAAAAAATACAGTAAAATAGAAATAAATTAAAATATTTTGCACCTTTTGTTACAGGTGTGAAAGTTTGAGTTCAAAAATGAATCTATAGCATCATCTTGCTTTACATAATCAAGGTCTTAAATGTGTGTCTGCTTTTCCCAATCAATCACACTAGATAGTTAGCTTTTGAGATGTTCAAAGCATCCTCATTTTCTTGGTGGTTTGTTATAACTTTTCACTTTTTGTATCAGCACAAATTCCAAATTAAACTGAACAGTCTCATACATAAAAGACAGTTATAAATCTATTGTTGAAGTTTATGCATGAAAACATATCAGGAATTCAAACTCTTTTAGACGTATTTGGATAAAATGACAAGACATATATATATATATTCAGCATCTAGTAGATCTCCTAGCAATCAAAGAACTCTAGACAGCATTTTTAAAAACATGACTGCAGGGTGGGTTGTCTTAAAGGAAATTGGACATTTTAGAAAATATCCAGGTCCAGATAAAAGTAGGGAGCTCTTAAATTTTACTCTTCTTGTGCCTAAAATATACAGTAAACTTTTGCTTGAATTATAAATTTCATTTTGTTTGTCAACTGTGCAGCACTGCCGCCATGGAATTTGTGTGAGCAGAGAAATGGAGATGCGTCCTGTAGATGGAGAATGGGGACCATGGGGACCTTACAGCTCATGTTCACGAACTTGTGGAGGTGGAATAAAGAGCAGCACCAGGCTGTGTAATCGACCAGAGTATGTTTTTTATTGTGTTTTACATTAGTGCGTAATGAAGATAATTAAGAAATTATGGATTGGTTCAAAATTAAATAGAGGTGTAGTGAGCTGTGCAAATTAGTTTGAAGCACCAGTAACAAAATGCTTGGAGATAAGTCTACAGACTAGCATGCAGAGGACTTTTAGATTGCTGTTGTCTTTCAACAATATTATCCATTCTTAGAGAGGTTTCTAAAACCTTTCTTTGGCAGGGTCTTTTTTTCTAGGTTTACTCTAAGTTTTGAGGTTTCTTTTAACATCAGATGCTTTCTTTGGAGTAAGAACCACAAAAATAAATATATGTATTCCTTACTAATCTCTGTAGTGAAATACTTCATTTGCTTTGATTTAAGGCTTTTCCACAGCATCACCACCAGTAATATCCCACAAGGAGCTTTGGCTGTAGCAGAGTCATTTAAAACTTAGCTTTATAACTAGAAAATTACATTGACGGTATAATTCTGTGTGGGTTCGGTTCTCTGTAATAAAAGTCAAGGAGAACTTTACCCTTAACTTGTCCAGAAGCAGAACCACAGCTGGTGCCTCAGTAGATTCAGGATTTTTCCAGGAAATCATGTCAACTTGATACTATCAGTAGGATAAATGATCTTCAGTCAAATGGCCCCAGGTTATTTTATTTTCTCTGATGAGTAAGAGGCAGTAGACTAGATTGCGATTAGATATGCCTCTTTCAGTCTGTAGTAATTGATACTATCAGTATGCTGTTGATTTATTCTTTTTTTCTTCCCCAAAAATTTAATACTGAATTATTTTGTGTCAGGGTTCATAGCTGTTAAAATGTATTTTAGACATTACAGTAAATGGGATATTTTCCGCAATTTTCCCTTTTTATTCTTTTGCTCCCCAAAGTGAAACCAATATTAGGACTACGGAAAAGACTGTGCCAGCTCTTAATTGCCTTCTTTCTCCATTACTCTGTAAAATAATAATTTCAAATCACTGAGGGAAGTGCTGCTTGTGTAAAAATAGGACTACAATCTCAGCTAAATTGATAAAAGCATTAAAATTAATATTGCTTTTTCCCAGGCAAAATAGTTACAGCTATAAGAGAAGTAAAAATAATAATGCATAAGTAAGCATCAGTAGCGAGAGTACCACTTACCTCAGCAATAGTATTCTACAAAGGTTGGGTTTATTTTGGGTATAAACAAATGCATGGTGCAATAGAAGTTGGATGTGTGTATGTGTAAGTCAGTAACAGCTGACAGAATGCTGTGTGATATTTTCCCCTTTAGATCAGTGGCTGGGACCACTTTCCATGGAAAATACCAATTTTAGAAAATGAGTGTGTTTTACATTTACACTTTTTTTAGGCCAAGAAATGGAGGGAAGTACTGTGTTGGTCGCAGGATGAAATTTCGGTCATGTAATACTGATTCATGTCCAAAAGGCAAAGAAGATTTTCGGGAACAACAGTGCTCTGAATTTGATGGCAAACACTTCAATATCAACGGTCTTACCTCTGCAGTTCGCTGGCTTCCAAAATACAGCGGTAGTAAGTAATTATGCATCTTTTCAATTAACACAATGAAAATGTTACTTTAAATAAAGTTTTAAAACAGACAAGAAACCTCTTGGATTTTCTTTCCAGTTTCTATGAAAGATCGCTGTAAACTTTTTTGCCGAGTTTCTGGAACAACTTCCTACTATCAGCTGAAGGACAGAGTTGCTGATGGTACTCCCTGTGGAGCAGAAACCAATGACCTTTGTGTTCAAGGCTTTTGCAGGGTATTTAAATCTAAACTTATTAATTATTAAAATCAATTTAACAGGTGGTAAAATAGATAATAAATATTAATACAAATAAACATTACTGAAAATATGATGTTCTGAGTTTGCTTAACCTAATTTTATCTATCAGATTAAAGATCTGGGAATGGAGGCAATTAAGTGAAGAGCATATAGTTGAATCTGAAGACCCACAGTCTTGGCTCATTAAGCCTCGCATGCGAAAATGTTAATATTATCCAAGTGAGCAGTGAGAAACTGATCCAAAATTAGCATAAAGGGAGGAAAGAAGCATGCTGTGTGATTATTAACATTGTATTTCTGCTGCCAAAGAAGTAAATAGTAGAAAATCCAAGGGTAGATAGATTATGTAATGATTATTATATTGCAAAATCAGGAGGAACTGACCCTTGAATCAATTCAGCTTAATAGCAACTATGGTACATTGCCACAAGATTTTTTTGGGAGAAGTAAGGTGCTATATTTTAAGAACTCTAGACTTTTGTCAAGCCAGGTTGAAGTTTTGCTGATTGTAGTGAAACTGAGTAAATTCAGGATGAGGAGAAAAGACAGCTTATTTTTATACTGTTGAATAAGGGGGAAATTCCAGAGAATTGTCCTGTTTATCATAGTTCAAAAAAACTCCGGAAGTTTAAGTAAAGATACATAAACAAAAAATTGTGCTTATGTTAGTTTAACCAGCATAGTGTATGTGTATCCCTTTGTGTTTTTTGCAGTAATGGCAGACTTTAAATGAATTGGTGACCATGTACGCATACATAGTGCTTTTAGGATTCCAAGACTTTTAATGTGAATATAAATTAAAATTTTTACACTATGTTGATTTTTTACTTACTGTTATGTATTCTTACACAATTCTTGACATATTAGGTATATTTGGATTGCACCATTATGTTTTGCCCTTTGCAGAATCCAAAACCATTAAAGGCAGTTAATGTATTGCCAAGGAAGACTAGATATATACAGTAAACAAGAATATTTTGGGGTAGTAGGAAGCTTACATTATTTGTTTTCATTGTTTTCTATTGAGCTAAATGATGCAGGACTTTTTTTTATTTTTATTTTTTGTAGCAAGCAGGCTGTGATCACGTTTTGAATTCAAAGGCAAGGAGAGACAAATGTGGAATCTGTGGTGGTGATAATTCTTCATGTAAGACACTTGCAGGTACTTTCAACAGTGCTCGTTATGGTAAGTTTGTTTTGCCCTTGTTTTTTGTCTTAATGCACGCTTCAGTATGGCTTAGAAATTATTCTTTACATTTAAGGAAGCAGGATTTCAGTGTATATTCTTTAGGACCTCTGATCACAAAAAATATCTTTGATTTTCAGTCACACTCCCTCTCAAGGATGCAGGGGCAAACACTATGACGTACTAACCCATTGAAGTGAAAAAAAAATCAATCTGTCCAAAAGGTCAAAGCAAATGACAAGAATAAAAGAAACAAGGAGGGTAAAAGTACTTTAAAAGGAAGAATGCTTCCTGCTTTGTACTTTGCATTCTCTTATCTGAAACTTGCACCTGAAGGACGTATGTATTCCAATGTCTTGTTTTGGTTGTGTAAAGAGATAGCAAGAAGTTTGTGTTGTGAGCAGCTGATGAGGTTCCATTTCTCCTAGAGTGAAAAATACAGCCTGTGAAATGTGAGCCTTCTCCTTCCAGAGAACAGGTCTAACAATATTTATGTGTTTTCCTCCTTATTGACAGGTAGTGAATGAGAAACTTCTGAATGATCCTGGTATTTCCTATTTATTTTAGTTTCTCTAATAGAGCTACTGATAGTTCTTCTATATGTAGTCTTTTCTGGGAAGTATGGAGAGACTGCTGTATGTGTATATCAGTGCAGTTAAGTAGTTAGAGCAGAGAACATGAGGACAGAAGTCTGCAGGTTAATATCAGCCTAGAGGCTCCTTCATGCCACTTCACTGGTTGAAAGAGACCACAGGCAAAGTGAAAATGATACCTGGAGAGCTGCCAAATAGGATCTTCATAGAACAAAGGCATTGCTGCTGAAGAGGAAAGTATGCCAAGTTGGATTTTCTTTTCCCCGGGCAGAGGGGTCACACCAATCGAAAATTACCAAAAATCTGAAATTATACAGCTACCCCTCCCATACAAATACATGTATTTTTTCTTGTGTCTGTCCTAAGAAGTTGCTTACAGATAACACATGAATTTTGTCACACATACATTTGTTACACGTCAAGTGACCATGATGTGAAACTGCCTTTTTGCAAATATGGTCGGGACTGTCACTATCTGCTATTTAACAAGTTTCCATTGTCACAGACTTATTTGCTTCAAATTTAAATTGGAGGGGAAAAAAATGCCCATGCTTTGGGATGAGGAAAACCTTGGCTTATTATTCGGCTTTATACTTAGTTGAATATTTTAATTTATGTTCAAATTCTTGAAATGATAGAATATAAAAGATAATACTGCTTTATACCAAGGAACAGTATGCTGAACATTTGTGATTATTACTCAGGTGTGCTCAAGTAGGAATACAGCCATGCAAACAAGAAGTTGTACTTAGCTGGTCACTAAAACTCCAGTGTCCATGGGAGGTCTAAGACATCCCTGGGCTAATGACTGAACGCATTGTCTGAGGAAATATTATTTTCAAAAAAAATCCTGAATTAGGATCAGAAGCTGAGTATGCGAATGTGCACTTGATCTTTTTCTTTTAACTTCATTTGGTTCCCTTTCAAACTGAAATGAGTAATTTTACTGAGGCAGAATTTGGAATCGACAATAGCAGCCTGTGTTTTGTGCTTATATTCTTGCAGTTACGATGATTTCAGTAACTGTGTAAACAATAGTGAAGCAATAATCAAAAATTTGTTACAGCAAAGTACTAATTTACTTGGGTTCCATTTTAGGAGATGGTAATCTAATTATGTACACATTATTACTATGTTGGCTATTATTATTGCATCAAATTAGGGTATCTGAGGATTTCCTGGGCAATGGTCATTCTCAGTGTCCTAGTATGTGATTTGTTCTCTTTGTGTATCCTTGACAACATGCTATGCAGTTTTGTTTATAGTTTCCTCCCATATTTTGTCTTCTTTCATTCTGTTACCACAGGGTTTTCAGTGTGTGAGATGAGGGGCTTTTTCAGCTGTGGTTTTGGTTTTCTTCCCAGTGTTTTGAAAGATTGACCAAACTGTATTATCCAGAGCACGCAGCTTGTCAGTTTGCAATTGCAGTGCTGCCCCCAGCTGGTGAATGTGATGGACCTGTAATTAGATTAAATATTCATTTAAATGCAAGGCATAGTTTTAATAGATTAAAAGCACTTGAAAGTTAATGAATTATGAAATTTGTCATGGCTTAACCCCAGCTGGAACCACACACCCAGTCACTCACTCACTGCCTCCCAGTCTGTTGGGGGAGAGAACTGGAAGAATAAAAGTGAAAAAAGGCATGGTTTCAGATAAAGACAGTTTAATACATAAAGAAAAAGCCCCACACACAAAGCAAAGCAAGAATTTGTTCGTCACTTCCCATGGGCAGGCAGGTGTCCAGCCAGGAAATCAGGGCTCTGTCATGCATAACAGTGAATTAGGAAGACAAATGCCATCACTTTAAACATCCTCCTTCCTTCTTTTCCTAGCTTTATATGCCCAGCATGATGCCATATGGTCTGGGATATCCCTGTGGTCATCTGGGGTCTGTGTGTGTCCCCTCACAACGCCTTGTGCACCCCCAGCCTCCTCACTGGTGAAGTGGGGTGAGAGGCAGAAAAGGCCTTGACTCTGTGTGATCTCGGTTCAGCAATAACTAGAACATCCCTGAATTATCAACATTTTTCAGCACAAATCCAAAACACAGCCCCATACCAGCTACTGTGAAGAAAATTAACCCTAGTCCAGTTAAACCCAGTGCAAAATGAAAAGGAAATTACCATTTAAATTTTTATTCACAGAGGTGCATCAACTAAAGTTGTCACAGTAATATTTTTAAACACAATGAAATAGGTGGGAAAATAATAAAAATTTATATTAATGCTTCAGATTGCATGTTTTTATTTATTATTTGTTTCCAATATTTGCCATACTCAGTCTTTCTCAGCCACAAGTATCCTTCTCAATTTGTGATAAGCATCTGTGAGAAACAAGTTCGGATTTTTTAACCTGCGTTTATGGGCAGAGCGACATTTTTAATCTTGATGCACCTTATTTTGTTACCTGATGACAAAGCTACAGTAATAGTACTTGGAGACATTACAAGAAATTGTGACTCATTTGTGAAGCATTTGTGTTTTGAAGGGCATGCACTGAACATTTTAAGCAGGAGAAGGTGGATCAGGTATGATTAGTTTAACAGTTATATCTACCTGTTGCAGCCTGCAACACTACAATATTTTTGTATTTAAAACTCGTTCTCTAGTGTGCTGTCTTGAAATATTCTTGTGAGAAAAAAGCTACCTCAATTGTATGAACAGGGAATGGAGATATTTTGAGATAAGTGACTTACTTAGATTTGTGTAAAAGTTTTGTGGCTAAATTTTGAGAAGTCACAATGTGTCCTTTGTCCCTCTTGATATGCATCACTGCTTTCTAGAGTAGTTCTGCTCTCTAGAGATTTTTCTGAGTAGACTGAACTCATGTTAGGGGTAAAGAATTGAATTCACATTTCTGAGCACAGAACCTGACACATGAAGGCATTCAGCATCGGTTGTCTCTGGTGCATGGCAAGGTTTTGTGAATGAAGTTAAAATATGTTTTCATATTTACTAGTATTTGACTGGTTTTGTATATAATTAATTTCTGAATAACTACATTGCAGGTTACAATGTTGTAGTAAATATTCCCAAAGGAGCAACAAACATTGATATTCAACAGCACAGCTACTCAGGGAAACCAGAAGATGACAACTACCTTGGTAAAAACCTCCTGTGTGCAATATTGATGGATAGGTTTTGTGCTCTTGATAGAGATTTGCACTGGATGTATATTATGAGAAGTCTGATCAAGACTTCGGAGGAAATATCCAATTTTTTTTTATCTTCATTTGCCTGAGTCTCTCTGTAGGTACTAGTTTTTAGAAAACATCAGTGAGATGTTGTTAGGGTTTCTAATTCTTAGATGAGTGTGTTCATTTGTCAGAGAATAAGAATTATGGCACCTTGCATAATTTTGTCAATTTTTTTACTATGTTGTCATAATTTTAATTGAGATGCCACAAGTGAACTCAGGAGTAATGCAGGTATTTGTTATTTTAAGTCTTGGAAGCAAGCACTTTGTTTATGATCAAGCAATCTGACTACCAGCAAACTTAGCAGTTGTCTCGTATTTCTCTTTTTTATTATGTCTGGGACATAAAGATTATAAAGGTCATTACATGCTGATAGATTTTCAAGTGTGTGTAGGTAACAAAGAATTCACACAAAACCAACCCTCACTGACATTAGCTACCATTTCAAATGTAGTAATGCCTGAATTACTACATAAGATAAAATCATACTACAAATTTTACCTTATTTTAAAAAATTTTAACTAGTCATTCATCTTCATTATTGCAAATTGGTCATTGTATTAAATTGCTATCATAAATGCTTAGTAATTGATATCTATTTTAAAGTTCACTTTTAAAACCCACTTCACTAGAAGTAGATGTAACAAATACAAGGATGTGGGCTGTAGAGTAGGGCAGAAATATGGATAATTATTGTTTCCTTCTATGCTGGCAGAACCTCACCAAATTTAAAAGTCATGACTTTAGTCAGCCCTTCAGCAGAATATTAATAAATTACCGTAATGCAGAGACAATCCATGGCTGAGAAAATCCATGACAACTGCTCAGGTGAAAGTTACTGAAGGTTAGGATTGAATTCACTAATGTGAAGCTGTTTGGTATGACTTTTTACATGGACTGAAATAAAGCTACATGTTGATGAAAAGATACATTATTAAGAGATTTTATTGATAGAACCTTTTAACTAAATAGATTCCCAATATTTTTTTTCACTTACAGCGTTATCAGATACCCATGGAAATTTTATCTTGAATGGAAATTTTGTTGTAAGCATGTCAAAAAGAGAAATCAATATACAAGGAGCCATTTTCGAGTACAGTGGTTCAAACAATACAATAGAACGAATTAACAGCACTGATAGAGTTGAAGAAGAACTAACCTTACAGGTGCTTGTTTACTTTTTTAATAAGTTTGGAAATTTCATACATGATCATTTTGTTCATAATTTTATGTTCAAATTCACTGAAAAACAGCTATCATTTTATCTCAATCAAGGTTTTGTGTGTAGGGAATTTATACAACCCTGATGTGCGTTATTCATTCAATATCCCAATAGAAGATGGAAGTGATCTGTTTACATGGGATCCTTATGGACCCTGGCAAGACTGCAGCAGGATGTGCCAAGGTACTGTGAAGTATTTTTTTCACCACAACCGAAGACCTGGCATTTAGGAAGGGACTCATCTTAAGTTCTCTGACTTTTCACCCTTACTTGTAAAAATAATTTCTTATCCTCAGGAAACTTTAAGTGCACAGAGCCTTTAAAAACAGAAGAGCTTCTGATTTTTGTTTTTGCTGTTCTTAGTACTTATGCAGTATGACTCTATATTCAAACCTACATTTGGAGACACAGGAGCAGTATTGAAAAAAAGGTTGAATCAAATATGTCCTAATATGTCCTTAGAAAGTGGTGTTGTATGTCTACTAATATGTATTAGGCTTCCATTATACTATTTCGAGATGGTCACCGATTTGTCTGGTATCTTTCATATTCTTTTTTTTTTTTTTTTTTTTTTTGTGATTATCTGCTTCATGGGATGAAGCTGTTTAAAGATATATTTTACTATTTGAAACTGTTATGCTGTGGGCCATTCCATTATAAAAATAAGGCCACACCATTTATGAAATGTGTATATATAAAAGTGTATGTACACAGATTTTTGACAAATACTCTTATTAGTGGGTGCTAGAAAAGCCTGAAAATATGTGATGGTGAGTTCCTTCTGTGTTTGAATCAGGCCGTAGACATGCTCATGTGCTAGAGAGGCAGAGCAGCTATCAACTGTGGTATTTCTCCAAGAACTCCAGATCTCTTAGGTGCCCTGTGATCAAATTTTCTGCTTCCTTAAGGGAAAGGATCACAGTGTCTAAGTTAGCATTGTGGTTTGGAAATACGTTAATTAGCAGGATGTACATGATGCACTTGGAATACTTAGCCTGATGAGTGAATGGACTGTTGCACTTTTGTAGTTCTCTGGAAGCTGATGTCTTGTGACACCAGTGTAGGACAGCTGGGAGGTGGAAAAGGTGACTGGGAAAAAGTTGTTTGCTACCTGGAATGTAGTCAGCTGCACAAAGCACCATGTTTGTGCAGAATGTGCTATATACAGCAATTTGTATTAATGGGGTATCTCAGTTAAATTCCTAAATTATGAATGGAATCCATAAGGCACTCTTATTTTAGCCCTTTATTTACTTCTTTTGGTGCTTTTTCAAGGTATTCGAAGAAGAAGAATGACATGTATACGTAAAAGTGATCATGTGGTAGTGTCTGATCAAAGATGTGAACTTGTACCCACTGTACCAAGTGTCTTTGAGGAGTGTAATACAGAGTGTGAATTAAGGTAAAAAAAGGTTCCTAACTGATGGAGTTATTGTGGTCTTACATGTTTTTATTTATTGACATTGAAACAAAGTAATTCAGATTGCTTTATCTTCTGTCCCTCCGTCCCTCTCTACCTCCTTCATCCTTCCCATCTCTCCTTGGTTTCCTCAAATCTGTAGGTGTAACAGCTTTATACATTATATTTATTCCTCTGATTCCACGTAGAACTGGGTTACTTCCCCAATTTTTATTAGCAAAGTATGAAGTCTCTTGTTAGAATTGTGAATATGTTCTATATATTCTTCCACAAAAACTTGTATTGCTTGCTGAAATTTTCCACCAGAATTGTACCCACACCTGGAACTAATTTAAAACAGGTTTTTGTGTTTGCAGTCCAAGAAAGCCCACACTGAAGTATTCAGAGGATGAAGAGTTAGAATTATAGCTTACATTTTTCAGTCACCTAGGATATTAAGGCAAAAGATCCTTTAAATTTAAAAAGTTATTTTAAGCCTGTGAGTCGAATTCTTTTATATTGCTTTGAAAATTCCAGTTATGAGATGCGGTTTACAGTTTTATCTGTTCCCTAAAATGTACTTCTATATTTACATTATAATTCTTGCTACATTCTCTGAGTGCTTTAATTGCCATGGTCTTATTTTTTAAAACATAGTTAGCTTTCCACAACAGTTTGTCATTGTAGGTGGCACAGTGTTGGCAAAAGTGACTGTACATCAAAGTGTGGCCCAGGACATCGGTCTGTTGAGATCCACTGCATGAAGTACTCTCTTGCAAGAGGACTCAGTGCTCCAGTGGATGATAAGTACTGTGCTGATCAGCAGAAACCACCAGCCAGAGAGCCCTGCCATGGTGACTGTATGTTAAGGAGTTGGCACTACACAGAATGGTCAGAGGTAGAGATTTAAAACTTTATAATTGTAATATTATAGGTCTGGTTAGCATTCATACCCAGTTTTTATTTCTCTATATTTTTATTTAGTTTAATAACTAAAAGGAAACAATGTTTGACAAATACAGATTTGTAGGATCAGCCAATACCAACCTTTATATTTCAGCAATTTCCTTATGTGTTTGTAAGAAATGGTAGCTTGTTTGCAGCTTGGTTTTGGAAGTCAGCAGCAGAGATATGGTAATTACAGGTGTATATTTTATTTACAGTCTTAATAATTTAGTTCTGTACAATTTTGGCTTTATTCTTCCTTAGAGTTTTATCTTGGAACTATTATACAATGTGCTGAATTTATTTGAAATGAACATATTAGCAGTCTGTAAAGCAGACACTTTCATCTGGCGTGATCATTACTGTCTTTTACCTTTAAGACTGATAATTATTTTGACCTAGTTTTATTGTGTTCTGTTTCCTGTTTCATAACTATACACCACAGTGTTCCAGGAGCTGTGCAAGAGGTGTCAGAACCAGAGACGCTTTTTGTATTAACAACTTGGGTCGTCATCTTCCTGACAGAGAATGCCAGGAGCTTCCAAGAGTAGTAACACAGAGTTGCAATGAATTCTTATGTCCAAGCTGGTCGGTTACTGACTGGAGCGAGGTAATGAAACCTTGTAAAAGTTAAGGTACATTTGGTCCAGATCATCGATTTTAAAATAAGCTGCCTTAAGCGTTACAGGTTTTTATTTTATTTTGGGCCACGCAGTTATAAAAGTTCTGAAGTTCTATGATTTGGCTGATACACACCACAGATCTACAAATGGCAGGAGACCTTCTGTAAAACACTCCTAGTATTATATTATATTATATTATATTATATTATATTATATTATATTATTATATTATATTATATTATATTATATTATATTATATTATATTTACTTTTCTTTACATTAAAATGAGGTATTGAAGATACGTAAAGTAAATCTATTTGCAGTAATTTGCATACTTTCCTTTTTTATGAAGCAATGAGAACTATACAGCCAACTGTATAAGGGAATTATATTAATTTTATTATAGATTAGATAGGAAAGAATCATGGGTAGTTTAAACATTTTTCCAGTGAAAGCTGTGATATATGCACTATTATTTAAACAACTATTCTTTATTCTATTGGAAATAAATGAAACACAGTACATAGTGTTCATATTTTGTAGCTATAGAATTGTAATAATGAGGTCTTTGTATTAGCATTTGAATTGAAGTTAACAGGAAATGGACAGTTCATTAAAATAATTAGGTTATTTTGGACTACTTACATTCATGGAATTTTTTGTTATTTATGTTACTTATAAAATCCCACAAGTTGCGAAAAGAAATCAAAGCCATTAATGCAGATTTGTGTCTCTGCAAACTGATGGTTCCAATAATTTTACAGTGTCCTGTGACATGTGGCAAAGGAATGAAGCATCGTCAAGTCTGGTGCCAACTTAATGATGAACAACTGAGAGATGATTTCTGTAACCCAAATGACAGACCAGATTCAATAGCACTGTGTGAACTTCCTGAATGTGCATCTTGGCAAGTAGGGCCTTGGGGATCAGTGAGTACCTAAGGATTCCTGGCTTCTCATTTTATAGTTCAGGCTATGAGCAATGACAAAATAATACTTTTGAACCATTTTAGTTGAATCTTAAGCAGTTGTCTTAGTTGAATTGATTCACATATTTGTTTGCAGGATCCTATTGGCTATCTAACTTGTAATTTAGGAGCACCCATACATAAGTTAAATGTCTAAATTAGTAATTAATCCTGAGTCTTAATATCAAAGATGCTTTTGCACATCAATGTATTACATCACCAGAAAAGGAAAATTAGGATAGCAAACTGTTCAGATGAATGAGACAGGTAAAAGATCAAATATTTATAGGTGAGTAGGCATATTCAAGTGGTAGCTTCAGTTAAGATAATAGAAATGTATATGCTAATAATAGCAGGGAAAGAGACTTAGTATTTTATGGTTACATTTTGTTTTTACCTTCAGTGATAAAAGATCTGTCATTTCTCTATGTGAAAGTGCTGTTGGAGAAAGTGCTGTTGGAAAATATGTTCCTTTCTGATGCTCATCTAATGTAAACCAGACTGGACTTAAAACTCGAGAAAAAAGTGAATTAATTTGTGAAGGAAACTTTTGTCATCAAATAGATGAGAATTAATTAAAAAAGAAATTAATCCATTTCAGGGGGCTTTTATAAGGTCAGTTTATTCAAACCAATGGAAGTGTTGGATTATTCAGTGTTTCTTGAATGTTAGTGGGAATTCATAACTGAATAGCAGCTAATATTGATTTTTTTACATATAACCTAATTTTAAAATTCAGAATAAATATACCTTTGGAAATTAAATATATTTTAAACTTAAATTTTATTTTTTTACCTTAGAGACAGCCATACTATTGTCTAACATAATGTAGAATTCCTTTTGATCACAAGGATCAAATGGATTGTTTCCATTCCTACAAGCTAAATGCAAAAATTAAATAAAAAATTAATTCAGTCCCACGATAGAATTCTTATGAATAAAAAATAATTTTCTGAAATAGCTTGGAAAAGCAATTTACCAATCTTTGTCACTAGAGCAGAGCTTTTCATTCCAGTTTTTCCACTTTACCATCTGGTAATAGCCATTCACAACTGGATTTTTATCAGTACTTGTGCTTAAAGCACAACATTTATAGGGATAGGATTTGTGTCATAATATTTTCAGTGGTCTAATGTTTTAGGTAGCTTCTTTGAGTGCACTGTAGTCAAACTCTACAGTGAAGGAAAAGACATTTAACAGCTGCAGCTAGTGATTCATTTGTAAGCTACTCCTTAATCCCCCTTCCCCCCCCACCCTACTTTCTCTACACCAGTTTTTATTGCTGAGCATGACATTATATAGCGTGGATTGTCCCTTAGGTCAGGTCAGCTGGTGTGGCAGTGTTCTTCCCAGTCTCCTGCCCACCTCCAGCCTGCTCACTGCAGTGGGTAGAATGGGGGAAAGAGAAAGCCTTTGTCCTGCACAAGCACTGCATTGGTGTGCTATGGACACTGGTTAAGTACCTGATGGTCTGCCACAAAGAAAGTTAACACCATCTCAGTAGCCATTCCTGTTCATTCTGGAAAGTGTTTTAAAGTGGAAAATGTAATTGAAAATGAAATTTGATTATAAATAGTGCTACTTCAAGTGTATGAAATTCCTGACTTGAACAGTGTGCTGTAACATGTGGACGTGGATACCAGATGCGTGCAGTCAAATGTGTTACTGGGACATACCGTGTTATTTTGATCGATGACAGGGAGTGCAATGCTGCCACTCGTCCTAGAGATAGTCAGGTAAGTTAAAAAATACCTCTCTGCTTCCCTGTTAAAAGTGTCTAAATACAACTGCTGTCTACTGACTCTGTGAGAGAACTTGGAGGAAATCTCTTCTAAAATGAGAAAATGTATTGAAACCTTGCTTTTTTTCACAAACATCAAATTTTACTTAGGGAATTAAATAAAAGAATTCTAATTTCAAGACTGGGTGTTTGAAAACTGGTAGGTAATTGAAGGGTTAGGGTATATGATTTCAAGGGATCCAAAGGCCTTTTATTATATGGCAGTGGGGGAAGCTCCAACGTGTAGAATATTATAACGACACTGCTTGCCATGCTGCTTAATGAATAATAGTACCCGACTGGTTTCTTTGATAAGCTTATAAATATAAAATCCAGTTAATTGGTATAATTTATTTCCACTTAGACGTGAAAACACGGGGTTTGAGTATCCTTTGCATTTTGTATTGTGGTACCTGTTTGGCTACTGACTGAAACTGGGCAAATTTGTGTTCCTGGTAGCTAAAGGTATAAAGGACAGGACAGCACAGCCACTGTCTTGTTTGGTCCTTCCTTGTGCTGCCTGTGGCTCTGATGCAGGACCCTATAATGTCGATGCTCCTTGTCTCCAGCAAGTTGGCCAAAAGTGTTCTTTCTCAAAGTGCCAATACTATTAGCTATTATGAATGCAGTTTTAAGATCAAACGAATTTTCTTTGACACTTGATCTAAAACAAAACAATTCAATGAAAAGTCTTTGAATAATTCCAGGGAAAATTTAAAAGATTACATTTATGTGTTAATTAAGGCTGACTTATTGTAATGGTAGGATCTAACCATTTGCTTTAGATTTGG
Source organism: Entomyzon cyanotis (assembly GCA_024500445.1). Lineage (NCBI taxonomy): Eukaryota > Metazoa > Chordata > Aves > Passeriformes > Meliphagidae > Entomyzon > Entomyzon cyanotis. Next base: position 29,159,084 of record JAKEPQ010001018.1, read on the forward strand.
CTCTTCCAAAATGTGTATTTTAAAAGATTTTTTTTTCCCTCAACCCCACAGGAATGTGAATTACCCTCTTGTCCAGAAAATACTAAGTTATGGACTACTTCACATCCTCTAGTTCATGTGGGGAAGGTGACCCAATGGAGATATGGATCATGGACCCCAGTATGTAATGTAGCAGTCACACCTTGCTGAGCAGTCCTTCACTCATTCCCCCTTTTTTCCGTAAAGCTCTCATTAACATATTTGTCAGACTGAAATCTGCTTGGGATAGATTAAAAAGGAATTCTAATCTTTTTTTAAGAAAATAAACTGTTCTGTAAGGAGCAGACTGTGTGCTTCAAATCCAACAAGGAAAAATAAGAGGGAAACAACAGAGTCTAGGAGCTGGGGTTCTGAGCGCAACAGTTTTCATATGTTTAACAGTGTGCTAGTAAGTGTTTTTAAAAGTAATTGATCAGTTTCTGAGTATGGAGAATATCTTTGATTTTAAAATGTGATTTAAATCTTTTATGGGAAAAATGATAATAAACAATTGGGATCTTTAAAGGTCTAATCTGACATTTTTTGTAAAATAAGCGTTATTAAAATGGTTCCTATGCAAATTATTTTCAGTGGAAGTTTTTTATTTTGATAATGTTGAAAATTAGTTTTACTTGACAGCAGTTGGAAAATTTAAAATTATCTATAAAATGTGGGTGTGTCTGATAATCCCTTGAGATATTTGACAGAGCATATAACGCAGTTATATATTTGCACAACTATTTTAACTAAAGAGCAGTAAAGGGTGCATAAGCTGAGGCTACTCAACAGTTCTTTGTTAAATCCGCCTTGAACTTTTCAGCTATAAAGGCATCAAAAGGGGCTCAATGGAATATGTTAGTACAAATCATAATGGCAAATGGATTGTTAATATCTGTTTTTATTTAAACAGTTGATATAAATATTGCATCATTGTGTAATAACTAAAACATTCTGGAACTTACTGATGTTTCTAATGTTAAAAAATAGAAAAACTGCCTTTGCATCTGTATAATTATTCCATGTTATAGTTTAAATGCTGTCTTTTTATATATGCTGAAATGCTTCATGAGAATTAAGGCCATGCAATTCAGTTCCAGGTCAACAGAAATTCTTAAGGCCTAAACAAATCAGCAATATTTCACTGTCCTTTCTGAATGCATGGCTCTATTAGTGTGAAATGGAAATATGATGTAATTCTAAAGTCAAGCTATGTTAGTATTTTAGATACTTGCATAATCTTGTTTTACTCTCCTAAAGTGTGATGGCCTTGGATTTTTCTCTGACAGTGTTCTGCATCCTGTGGGAAGGGTGATCGTGCTCGCTATGTGAGTTGTAGAGATGCTCATGGAGAAATAGCAGATGAATCTTTGTGTGCCCATTTACCACGACCAGCTGAAATTTCAAGCTGCTTTAGCCCATGTGGAGAGTGGAAAGTTGGAAATTGGTCCCCTGTAAGTATTAATTGTAACCTTTTTTTTGGGATGTGTTTATTTAGATTATTGGCCAAAAACTCTCTTTAGAAATTGAGAGTTCATATTTTGAGCAAGTGTGATTATTGAAATTTCATCTGTTGAAAAACTAAAGTATATGTTTATGCTTGTCAAAAGTAAATATTAATGTATTTGTTTATTAATTTATTGATTATCAGTGTTCTGTGCCACTGTGTTAATATTTTGGTCAGTGCTCAGTTACGTGTGATAGTGGAATAGCAACAAGACAAGTCATCTGTGTCAACTATCATCAGCAAATCAATGAGAATTACTGTGATCCTGAAGGCCGACCTCCTAAGGAGCAAGAATGTAACATGCCGCCATGTCCACCGGTTTATCATCATATTCCGAAAGTACATGACCATCCAAGCCATTTCCCAGAAACAGGTTACCTCCCTATACACCCTCCACAAGACAGTTTAAACCAGTGGAACCATCCTTCTGTGGGAGGATATCAATGGAGAGCTGGACCCTGGGGAGCAGTAAGAAATTTTTTTAGAATACGTTAATTTTGTTCTCTCACATGTGTGTTAAAATTTCTAGAAATGCTATTGCAGTACAGATTTGATTGAAAGAGGTACACATGCATTTAAAAATTACTGTTATTCTGGTTCTTACTGTTATTCAGAATATATTAAATTCTAAATGTAATTTTTCTGTAATTTCAAATTTAAAATACTTCTATTTGCTAATAGAATACTTTTATTTGCAAATTTCAGTTTTAAAAGTTAAGGTTTAAAACCAAGTTGTTTTGACCAACATCTTTTACCTTTTTCTGATCATGCAATGGCAAAATGTATGTTTACCTGTTTTGGTAGTGCTCTAGTACTTGTGCAGGTGGATTTCACCATCGAGTTGTAGTATGTCAAGATGACGAAGGAAGAAGTGCCAGTAATTGTGATGAGGCAACAAAACCTTCAGAGTCGAGATACTGTGATTCTGGACCCTGCCCACGGTGGAACTTTGGGAACTGGGGAGAAGTAAGAGCATTTCACTTATGAAGGGGATCATTGTTTATCACATAAGCTTAGAAGCAGAAACATAATTATGTGACTGTGAGTGGAACTGAACACCTTATTTTACTTACTTAATATAGTTTAAAATTTAACAATTTAAAAATAATAAGTTTCAAACTGTTTATCTAAAGTGTTCTTTGATCAAATGCAGAGCTGTAGAGGAAAAAAATACAACATTGGTGTAAATATACAGTCAAAAGAAGTAAGTATTGTGTGAGCCTAAGGATATACAGCATCAGCAAATCATATAGTAGTTGTACAACATATATCTTGAGACATACAAAATTATATTCTATTACAAAAAGCTGGATTGTGTGCAGAAAAACCTCAGTGTAATAGCTAAAAAATAATATAGAAAGAAATGAGCACAAGAAGCTGTAGAGAAACTTTACTCCATCATATTTCATAGGTACTAACAATAGTAACTGCAAGAGGTAGTAGCTACTGGGTTGTAGTTACAAATTAGAAGTATGAAGATAGGATCATGCATCTAAAAAATGTGCCTGCATTAGAACATTTTGATGAAGCATTTTATTGGACATTATTGGACAAAGAGTTATTGGACAAAGAAAAGTTTCTCCATGCTCTGTGTTGTCATATCTTCACCATGCATTCTTGCTCAAGCACTACAGAAATAGTTAAAGCTGATTATTTTTGCGTTTATTCTAATCTAGCCTCTTGTGATTCTTGCTCACTTTTCTTATTTTTGATAACTCAATGACTGGAATTGAAAAAAGACGAAAAACTGGTTGAGTGACTTTTTTATTTTACCTTTTTTTCCCCCTCATTTTGGCCAGAATAAGCCATTCAGTTCTCAAGGTCAGTCTAAATGTCGTATTTTTTCTGTTCATAACCACAGACTTGGAATACAGTTCATGCAGATGCTGCAGTTTTTTTCTAATTTAGAATTCTCGAGAATACAGTAAAAAGCTTTAAACTATTATAGATTTGTTTTAAGAGCTCATTAGGAATGAGAACTGGTATTGAAGAATTGCAGGCAAACTGAAACCCAGAAAACATCCTTTAAGTATTTTACACTTAGTCTGTATAAATTAGATTGTATAAAACTCTGCCCAGTGTCTGAGTTTTCTGCCCACTGTCTGGCATGTAAAACTAGTTTTAAGACAAATTTCCATCTTTTCCTCTTACTAAAGAAAGAGATACATGCACATTTTTTTTCCCAGATGTTTCCTTCTCCTTGATGGAGTCTCTGTAACTGAGACTTTCTGTAGAAAATCACTTGATAAACCATAAAAATGTAGTTCAGTAAATGCTTTGGTGAGAGAATTACAAGAGATTAGACTTTAAGTGCTTGTTCTTGAATAGAGTGTCCAGGGAATATGGAAATAGACATAGTAAATAATATGATACAGAGCTAGTTACTGTATCTTTTGGTTTGATGGTATGTGATGTCTGTTAATAAAATTATTGCATATAAAACTCTGTGTTTCAGTGTACACAGACTTGTGGAGATGGAATAAAGACAAGATTGGTGATCTGTCAGCTTCCCACTGGCCAAATGTTGGGTGATCAAAACTGTGAAATTCTAGACAAGCCACCTAACATGGCGCAATGTAATGTGCATTCTTGCCCTGGTGATGTTTCTTGGCATCGGGGACCGTGGAAATCGGTACGATAGCATTCGCTAATATTTTTTGCTTTCATGTTCTTTCTGTCACTCTATTTCCCCTTGTCTTTTAAATGTTATATGATTGTTCTGTTTGATAACAGCGAAATAATAATGCATGTGGAATATAGTCTATGTAGTTTCATGAAGAAATTGTTCCTGCAGTCATTGAATTAAATGAGAAGCAGCCGTTTCCTTCAGTGGGAACAGTATCTTGCTCTTTAAAACTTCATAGGGAACATTTTGAAAATTACCAGAAATCATCATAGCTGATAACACTACATAACAGGTGCTCCATTTTGAAGGGTTACAATTTGGTATGTGTTTAAATTTAAAAGTTTATGCTATAAGTTATGCTCTAGTATTAGCTACATATTTATGTTTGCAAAAACACCCAAACTTTTTAGTGCATAACTTTTTTCCTATAGTATATTTAAGTATAAAATAACTCACACCCATGTATATTATACTCTGTCATCAAACATTTTACTCCATATTACCTGTACATTTGTGTATAAAAGTTTATATTAGTGGTTTTAAAACAGGGACTAATTAAAGCTATCTATGTATAATTATGTATGTAACTATAATATGTTATTGTCTACATGTCACTGTCTTTTAATATGTAAAAATGCCTACTGTAATCACCGTTAATCTTTAAAATTTCCACTAGCAGATAATTAATGTACTGAAGTAATTATAGCAACCTCTGCAATATAGAGCACATTGTATTTCCCAAGCTTTGAATTTGACAACAATATTGATTATTGTGCTAAATTCTAAGGAGAATAATGGCAATCAAAGGAGGTTGGGATCCAATTCTGATTCCATCAAAATCAGGAAAAAACTGTCATTAACATCCCTGGCAGATGGTCTGGGACAACAGTTGTTTGGGTTTATAGGTAAAATTATGTAATTTGTCTCTTTGAATTAATATGGCAGCATTTAAAAAATATTGTCCGATTTCAACTGTAACAATTGCTAATGTTTATATAGTCTATTCTAATTTATTGCAAAGAGACTGTAAAATGTAAGTTTGAGTTAATGGTTTACCACAGTTACCTCTTTCTTCCACTACGCGAAACAGAGTTTTGGATTTGTGTTTAGCAGACACCACAGTATCTTATTTAGCCATTAGCCAAATAATTAGTGGTGACTTGCTAATTAATGTATGTACATTGAGGGCTGAGAAGACAAGCAGGGTTCAGCACACAGCTGCCTTTGAACTCAGTGTTTGCTTTTCTTTTAGATCAAGAATTATTCAAAATCTGTTCATTCCCTGAGTAATGCAGTTTGCCCTGCATTAATAGAATGCCTGTAAGATCTTTTATTGTAAATGTTGTAGATGGCTTACTTATATAAAGCTTTTCATGGTTGTTTATATCTCAAGTGACATAAAAAGCCATTTTAATCCTTCAAGAACTAAGTTTAGAATGGATTCTATTTATCAGAGAGAGAGTATGTGGCCTCTTTTTTATATGATTGCAAGCTCTGTGGTTAAGCCGTAAAAGACTAAATTTCCTCACACTATCTCATGCTGCAGAAACAAACGTAGCAGATTCAGGAAACAAAAGCAGGCTCACATATTGAATATACTGTAACATTTTAATAATTTCAAAAGCTAGTTTCAAAACTGCCAACACACAGACTTCATTGTTTTTGTTGCTGTTTAAGCAGAGCAAAATTTATTCATGAGGATGACTATTAGGAAGGAGCAGTAAAAGCTTTAGTCATAGAATGCACTTTTAGCCTAGCACAAACAGTTTTGTTTAGCCATTGTTGACTACTGATTTGTTAGTTTGGCAACAGATCATGGCCCTGCCTACCTTACACATTTCTGGCATATAATATGCTCTAGTATAGGGAACTGTTAATGACTGGATGCTCTCTGGCTGCTGAAGTCCTCGAGCCTGTCACATGTACACTTACCCCCTTCTCTATATACTCTGACAATGATCTTTTTAGAATGTTGCTTAAGTCTTCTGTCCTCTTATCTTCGTGCAAGTTTCTAAGGGAATTTTCTTTAATGAGAACTGAATCATCCTCATACTTTTTTTTTCATTTTTAATTTTTTAATTGCCTTTTTACCAAATGCATAGGGAAGGGACTGGATTTACGCCAAGCCTATTCATCTTGAAGGACTCTGCCTTTTCTTTTTAAAGAATATTGTGTCAATTTTTAATGTAATTGAGATTGATAAGTATTATACCAACATTCCTAAATTCAAGTGTTTCATAATTTGAAATGTGATTTCAAGATTTCATTGCTGAATTGTCATGAATTTAAGTACACCACCTTTTTTTTTATATATAAAAATGACAATTCAGGTTTATATATTTTATTGCATATATATTTGTAATGCATTTGTAAGTTAAATAATATTTGTGCTAAGTATAGCTGCCTGTTTTAATGTAGTTGCACTACCCATAAATTTGGCCCATATATCTTGGATATTTTTCCACTACTCTACTCTAGTTTCATTGGTGAAGGCAATGTTCCAAAACTTCATGAAAGAAAGAAGAAATCACAAGCTAAAAAGTATGGAAACCATATGTCACATTATATAATGTCAAGAAAAATTGTATAGTGTTCTGACAGCTAGCTAGGCGAACTTTGTTCTAGTATAGATTTTTATTTTATCTTCTTTCCAGAGTGTGTTGTTAGGTTTTTTTGTTTAGTCCATGCAGTAAGACTTCTATTTTGTTGAATTAATTTTCATCAGGGTGGTTCTGGTTTTCTTACCCTAATGATGACAAGTTGTGTTTTAATTAAACCATGAAAAGAGAGAGTATTACAAATTTACAAAGATGCCAGAAGGTTTTAAACTGAATCATAATTAGTAGATTTAAGATTTAAAAATTTTGTGCTAGAAGAGTTGTAGAATAATCTCTCTTGAGTTCAAGAATGATACTTTGCTACTTTCAATACTAAGCTTTTTTTTCTTTGACCAGTGTTCCCCTTATCCACACATTTGAGTATTCTTAGCCAAACAGTTGTCTGTAACCTGACAAAAATTTTTGTGGGAATACAATCAAATCAGATGTTGGTTGTATCAGTGGTTTTATTTTAAATACAACAAATTTGCAAATAAATAGAGCAGATATATTTACAGTCCTGAAAAGCTTTCATGTTTAGCATGCTAGAGAATAAAATACTACTTTTAGCAGTACTTGGCAGGGAAATAATTTGACACACAGCAGCAAATCAGGAGATTTCCTGTGCCAAAGTCCTCACCTGGTCCCTGGGCAAAATGTGTGATGTGAACATGATTTTTGTTTTACTCTTTTTTCTGCTGTTTGAGAAGTAATAACTCTTCTACTCATCTGGTATGCATTTCTTAAAGGAGGTTTTTTATGGTGTCTTCACATCAAGGATTGTATTTGACTGCTAACTGAAGTATCCCCTTTTCTTCAGTTTCCTTGATGGTTTTGGTTTTTATCTCTTGGTTAAATGGTCTTCCTTTCTAGTCTCTTTTTCTATGCCATCTAGTTTGTTGCCTGCACAATAGAGAACAGTGTAACTTTCTCAAAATTCCAGATGTATTCTTTTTCCTGTGCTATGTACCTTTAATTTTTATATATTTTTTTAAAGACTTTAGGAAGCTTGGGCCTGATTTACACTGGAGGAATAGAATAAGCTATTCATATATGGGAAGACAATACCTTCAGGCTTTGCATTGTGAGGAAAGTTTTTTCACATTTTTGGACAAAAAGAATTTTGATATATTTAGGAATTTGTTTTTATTTTTGGCCCCCTGTACTTTTCAGTGCTTGCAAAAACCCTTGAAGGTCCAGGCAGCCAAACAGTAAGGTTTCTGCTTAGGCAGTTGGTAGTAGCAGTTGATGTTACCTTGGAAGCTTTATATTTCATTTGAGCATTCATTTTTTTATGAGTGTGGGTAGCTACCTAAATTTTATCATAAAATTTTTAAGCAGGTGTGTCACAACCTGAAATATGTTTGCTTCTCATCCTTTCTTGTTCCTTTAGAAAGGAACATAAATGGCTACTACTTACAGAAAATAATTATATTTTGTTTCTCTGAAATGCTTATAAAATAAAGATTTTAAATTTTTTTTGTTTTCCTCATTCTTAGAATTTGTATGTAATTCATAGGTATTACTTGTGATTTCAGAGAAAATAGGCCTAAAAATTATGGATTCTTTTCAAAGTTACCCTAAAGTGTCAGAAATGTGTTACTGCTATTACTTACTGCCCTTCAGACACATAATGTAGTTTTTTTCTGTTTTTCTAGTGCTTGTTTTCTACTTGCTTGCTATAGAATAATTTAGATGTAATTCTGTCTTTGCAGTGGTGGAAGAAATCTACTATTACTTTTAATGAATATGAATCTATTTTTTAAAAATAGTCCCAGTTCACTTCCAGTGTTGTTACTGCCAGGCATCCCATTGACAGCTCCAGGAGCAGAAGCAGGCCAAACTTGCATAAGTGAAATACTTACTTGTTTTCATTTTAATGCAAAAATTCTTGATATGTGTGATAAGTGCCTTCATTCACTTTTTCTAATGTGTAAAAAGTATTTATATTTTTTAAAATAATCTTTTATATTAAAAGGGAATTCAAAACCAATGAACTTGGTTTTCAAAACCAGCTTCAGTTTTTTACCTCTACTTCTGCTGCTGCCTAATGTCCAACTTCAAAATACCTCATTGCCAATATAGCACATTAAATAAATATCCCACTGCTTGAAATCTTGATGTTAGCATCTGCTATTCATTTTTTAAAACTTTGGAAATGGGAGCGGGGGCCTTATCAGAGATAACTGATAACATATGTCACTGCCCAAATAATGTTATAAAACAGACTTGGGCTAGTGAATTTCATTTAGGGTCATTCTGATAAAAATGAAAGAAAATACTTGTTTCCAAAATTCAAAACCAAAATATTTGTGTAATGTTCAAGTTTAGAGGAAATTTCTCCTGTTTGGTGCTATGTTGCCTGTATAGCTTGAAATAATAAATAAGTTGTAATGTATGTGTAATAATTTAATTTAATGACTCTGACTTGTGTCTGTGAAATACAGTTGCATTTTAACCCTTCTTTTTCATGCATGTTGTGTGGCTTTGTGTTTATATTTATTAAGAAATGTTAATGTTTAAAGTCCTTAAGAATAAATTAAAGGGCAGCACAGTTACTAACCACTTTTGCTGAAAGTGAGGGTTTTCTTTAACCTTTGTGTTGAAATTAACTTCATTTGCTACTTTAGTGACTTTGTTTTCATGGGGAAATCTCTTATACTTGAACAGAAAAAAAAAATTTTACTGATAAAAGCAGCCGTTGATGCCACTGATCAGCTGGACTCAAATAGGTGGTAGGCACATGGCCTTTGATGGTAAAGCTTAAAGATCCTAAATCCTAAATGTTTTGCTGGAGCTGTAATTTTATGGCCCAGTCCTGCTCCCACTTAGCAACAAAACACATAGAAGAATGAGGATCATAACATAATGCTCAACTCATAATCTCAGACACCACATGATTTTTTACATTTCTTAAAAACATCTGCAGGAAGAGCTTTGCAGAACTTTCAGACCCTCCATTTAGAAAGAGGACAAGTAAGAGTGGGACACAGACAAAATAGAAACAATAAATAGTAATAAAACCACACACACACATATAACCCCAAACACAGAAACCCAACAACCAGAATATAATGAAAGGGGAAAAGACACAGGTGATCCTTAATACCATGCCTAAATACATACAGCCAGTTAACGAGAATGAAAGGAATGTGAAGCTACTGCTGTATTTATTAGAACTTTCAGAAAAGCTGAAAGGTTCCAGGTGGTCAGATCCTTGTGAAAATCATTCTGAGCTGCCTGTATGCATGTGGCAGCTTCAAAAACCCCAGTCAGAACTCACAAATGTTGGTTCAAAGCAGATTTGGGACCCAGATTTAAAAGTTATTAAACACATATTAAAGTATTAGCATTTCCAAATATTTTTGAGGGTCAATATATGAATATTTTTATTGCTTGGCATGGGTTAGGAAAGGAACAATATGTTCTGTAGTTCTGTATTGCAGGAGTTCTAGTCCTTTCTTTGAAAACCAGTATTTGTGGGAGACTGGTGACTCCATTAAGACAGGCTGCTCTATTGATCAGTGTGTGTTTTAGCATGCATCTATCTACAGCCCTTTCACTTCAGTGAGTGCAGGATTAAACACTTAGATTTCCTGCTGAATCAGTCCTTCAGAAGCTTCCATGCCTGCTCATATTTATGTACCTGAAATATAATGGTGGAAATATTGATCGTTAGCAAATTGAAAATACACAGAAAAGTAGCTTAGGTTGAAGGGAAACTGGATTTCAACATGTGAAGGTGGGTAAAATGTCACATTTCTCATCTAAAGTATGTTCATGTTTTCATGCTAAGTTAATATTTAATGTAAATTGGGGGAGTGTTAATTCTTGAGGTGATATTTAGTTAAGTGCCATAAAAAAAGTAATACTTTGTATGCTTCTGAAAAATTTTTTAAATTCTGACAATACAATAATGTTTCAGCATATATTGCTTTGTATTTCTAGTTTTTTTCAAGTTCAAATACAAAATTTTAGATTTTAATCAAATTTAAAAAGTGACGTGATATGAAGTAACAATTTTTACAGAGCAGAAAGACACACAGAGCTCATGTGTTTGTCATTCCTTTAATTTCTGAGCTACTGTTTTGTTGTTGCTAACATGAATAAAAATGATAAATCAGAGCTTGCACTCACTGAGATCCAGCATTTCTTTTGCTCATGTTTAGATTTTTGCAAACTCAGCTGAAACTAATTAATCTACTGTTGTAAGACTGTATTATGTATTTATTACTTTTGTAATTGGTTAATTGAAAAGACCCTATCTCTTAAGATAATAAAATGAAGTCTTGAATAGAGAAAATACTCTTTAATTATGCAACCCCTTTGTGCAAATGTAGCTTCCATAACAGAGATCCTCCATCATATTAAAAATGTGTTCCAAGTTTCATTGTGAAGACCTGTGAACACAATGTCCCTCTCAAGGGGCCAAAGTTACTTTTCAGTGAGAGTGCAGATTATGTCAATCCCGTGCATTTGTTCAGTTTTCCCCAGCTTCACAGGAGGCTGGAGGCTAACCTACCTGTGCTACAGTCTGTTAAACTATGTCCCACTTTTGGAAGCAATAAATGGATTAATTTTGGGTTGCTGTTTGGTTTTCATGGAGGTTTATGGACGCAGATACATCTGTTGTTCTCTATTTGAAAAATGTGTCTGGAAATGTATCCATTTATTTGAAACAGAGAGAAAACCCCTGCAATTTTTTTTCTCACAGTGGATTTCCTTAAGGTCTCCTATCTCCATTTCTGCCACCCTTCTTTCTGATGCTTGCACTTTACTCACCATCTCCAGTGCTGCTGCCTTCATGTAATTGCTTTAAAATGTTACTAGTGTTATATGACTGTGGGGTACAGAAAGATGAGACTTGCTGAAGTCTGGCCAAGTCAGCAATTTGATGTCAGCGATGCAGTAATGACAAAAGTGGCCATATGAAGCTCTTGCAGAAGGTATCAAAGGCACAGTGTAGGACTGCAATTTTGTAAATTTGACACAAATTTATACTTGTCGATTAGATTTTCAAAAAGACATAGTGAGAGTCTAGCTCTGTTCCTGATTTACACTGATTTCAGAAGGAAAGGTAAGGCAAAGTTGTTTGTTTGGGATATTGGTTTTTTGGTTTTGTTTTTTCATTTAGTAATGTTTCTCTGGTTTTAATTGTGATTTGCCTCTGCCATCTGTGTGTTGTATGTATCATTCAACTGAAAGATGATAAAAATTACGTACACATACCAGATATATTGCTGCAGGAATGCTGGCTGAACAGTTTAGTTTATCTGTTCTCTCACTCCCAGCTATTAATAAGCTGATCATACTTTTCATTGCTTTAATATATACTATCTATTCATACTATATGAATGCCTGTATATATTAACTGTGTTAATGTTGCTTGAATGAGGGCTGATGGTGAAGTTCCTAGCAGATATACATGCAGAACCTTCAGTGACAAATTTAAGACTATACATGAGGTAGCTGAGCCTGCCAAATGGCTGCTGAAAGGAGACAGAAATACTCCTTGGTTTCTTGATTCTCAGGTGGTAACCAGACAAAGCAGACTCAAATCAAGAGCAAGTAAGGCAAGAAGAATAACTATACAATTCAATTTGTATTGTAATTGAGAGATGAAATGGAAGATATAAAGGAAGAGGTAAATGAGATAGCAAATATGGTATGTCATCACTGTTGAATAAGAACTCATGAAATTATGATTATTATTTTTAAATTTACACCCACATTAACATCTCCATAATCCATTCTTCTTCTGTTCTTGTAATAGCTAAAAGCTTGTTTGAAAGTCTGATTGTGTTACATGACTCATGTAGGTAAAAAAGAGAGAAGGTTGCTGACTGGAAATGTTTAGTCTCATTTCTGAGATACGCATAAACAGAGTGGGAGTACGCAGCACAGTGAAGCCTGTCTGAGTATCTCAGTAGATGGGGACCTGAGCATGGTAACTTATGGGGAGTTAGTCTGCCTATGATCATGCTCTCGTTTTCAAACGCTCTGTCGTTGGCATCAAGAAGGATGTCAGGCATTAGGCAGTGACGGGAAACAGTGGTGTTCATCCTGAGGGGGAACAACATGACAGGGCATTCAGAGAAGGACCTGGTCATCTGTTTATTTGTTCTGAACTTGAGGAAATGGATAGTGCTTTGAGATGTTGGAAAGGTAGGCCAAATTATGACTTACTCACAAATTTAACTAATGAATAAAAGATATTCTGTAGATGATCATTAAGTGGAATCTCAAGGGTTCTGGTTTTGATTTTTCCAACAGCTGCAAAGAGTATGGTTGTTCCTCTGACATCCAGGCAGATTGCCATTTTTTTGTCATTAAGGATACTGCCAGCTGCTTGGACAAAAGAATTCAGACCATGTGGTGTCAGCTTAAAAAATATCTAAAATTTCTCAACGTAATCCGCAGAGTGTGTCTTCTTCAGATGTGAAATCCTTTTACCTTCAGTGTATGTGGTGATGGTTCTTACTTTGTTTTAATCAGGATGTCTTTATTTTTAAGAGGAATAGTACATTCCTAGTAGATATCAGATATATCCTCTCATAGCAGTTTTTCCTTCCTGTTATCCACATCAGTTCTCAAATTTGTCTTTAATCCTCTTTATACCTCTGTAATTCCTACTTTTTCTGTGTTTGTATGTAGATCAACGTAGCTTCTCATTCATGTCCCTCTGTTAAATAGATATGCTGCAGCATGCTTGGAAAATGGTTATTCAGGAGTTTTTTGTTACCCTTTAGATGAAAGTTGAAACAACGTGCTAATTGCACAAGCATTTGTACTTGCTTTAATGAAGAAGTACTGACTCTGAATCAAAGAATTGAGTAGGACCTAATTACAGAGTCTGTGTTGCGTCTTAACAGTAGTCAACATACTTAATGGAAAGAATAACTCTTCAAATGCTTTTAGCTGAAAAATACATATTGTGCGCAAGCATCACAAAAATCCCTGGGGAGATGCAGTGAGCAGAGGAGGCAGTTAACAAAAAGAGCTAGTTCCAATATAGCACATGAAAAGTTGAAAGTAGTTCTCAACTAAGCAATGCTCAAAGTGTTTTATTAGTGTCTTGTGCAGTTGTGATCCAAGTCTACTTCTAAAATATTAGAAGAGTCCAGACAGGCTTGTGGGCTAACTAGAGATCATCAAAATGCAGTTTGCCAGACAACTCAAGGGATGACCATGTTTAATTGTGTTTTAAACTGATCTTCCTGATCCATCACAGAAGTTCCTGACTAAAATAGGCAGACAGGAAGAAAATACCTTTTAACATTTGTAATATGTTTTATCCTTTTTTGGTGCTGCTGTTGTGGCTTAACCCCAGTAGGCATTGAACCCCACACAGCCACTCACTCCCTCCCCCTTGGTGGGTTGGGGGAGAGAATTGGAAGGATAAAAGTGGGAGAACCCATGGGTTAAGAAGAGTAATTTTCATCGGTAAAGCAAAAGCTGCACCAACAAACAAAGCAAAACAAGGAATTCATTAACCACTTCCCATGGACAGGCAGGTGTTCAGCCATCCTCAGAAAAGTGTGGCTACATCATGTGTGATCATTTCTTGGGAAGACAAACACCATCACTCCACATGCCTCTCCTTCCTCCCTCTTCCCCATGGCTTTTATTGCTGACGTCATTTGGTCTGGACTGTGCCCCCTCAAAATCACTTTTGCACCTCCAGCCTCCTTGCTGGCCTTGATGCTGTGTGACACTGTTCAACAGTAACTAAAGTATCCAGGTGTTTTCAACACTCTTTTGGTCATAAATCAATAAGCTTGCACTATACTAGCTACTATGAAGAAAATTACCTCTATCCTCTTCTCATAACTAATTTATATTTTAAGTCTCTGTGTATCAAATATGAGTACAAAAAGGAACTGTTACATGCTTTCCATTTACTGGTCTGTTTTTCAGTACCCAGTACCCACTGGGCTACCAGCCAAACTACACAAAACACTTCCTTTAAAGGAAAGGTTAAGGAAATTTGGTACAGAATCCACCAAATAATACAAGGTCTTCAACTTTTCAATTAAATAATAGCAAAAGAATCAAAAGTATTTTGTTGAAGTTGCATGTCTGCTGCAGTAAGAGCCCTAATTTGGCAGGAATTGATGATGGCATGCCTGTCTGAAAGTCCATCTGTGCTACAGAAAGCACCAAGAGTTTTCTCAGGCTGATCCCTACAGAACTTTATGGCTATGAAGAAAACATAAACAGAGGAATCCTAGTTACCAGTGTCATAGAATGACTTTGAACAATAGTAATGAAGGCCAGCTTTTTACTGCAGATTTATGTTTTTTGAATGAACGTGACATATGGGAGATATTACTTTAGCCAATGTTGAGACAAGAGCTAGAATTTCTGTGTAAAACAGTTACAGGGTGGGTTTTTTTCAGTTTGCATTTTTTTGAGGGAATGTTCATATTTCTTGTGAGATTTAACATTTGTATGGACTTTTTCCCCCCTGAACATTTAATCTGCAGAAAATATATGGAAAAATGTGCTTTCTCCATAAACCTCCAATTGTGTGGAATGTCATACAAATGAAACCATGTTATAGACAAATCAAGCTGTACGGACCATGGTCAAGTAGTCAAGGACCATGTTCAAGTTTGAGTGGACGGAGATCAAGCAGCCAGAATTACATGCAGTTGTACTTTCCCCAAACAGGAGAGTTAAGCCTTGGGAAGATCACCACCACAGCAGGGTGGGCACCAAGCAGTGAGAGGACCATATTCCTCTCAACACAACACAAGCTCAGAGAGGGTGAAGTTCAGCCATGCAAGAAATGCGCTATGGGCTTGGTGCACTAAAAGGACAGGCGTAGCTTCCTGAGCACAGAACAAGGCTTTGCTTCTGTATCAGTGAGAATTTGACACTTCTTACTGATGTTACAGAGCTGAGGGAAAGCCAGTCAGGCAGGTGTCTTAGGTCAGTGTTCAGTATGCAGTTCTCTAAAGAAAACACTGACTGGTGGGGATACAGGTCAGTGCAAGACATCTCCCTGTAAGCTGAATTCAGATGCCTTTAGGCACTTGGAAGTCCCACTCGGGCATCTTCTATGGAATGTATATTTCCATTCAAAGAATTGAGCAGGAGCTATGCTTTGACCTTACAGAAATATTAAGTCATTCCCCACTTGATATTGATGGAAGGTTTTGATTTAGCATTTGAGTGATTTGATGTTCTGTCTTTGCTATCTATTCTCTGTAGTGGAGGCCAGGCAACACTTACCTACCTGTCAGGAGTCTCCCATGAGAAGTGTATTGAATTGAAATAGTCTTCATTTCTCTTGCTGGAGGTGTGTCACTATGCGTAAAGAACACAGCTGAGCCTGCCTGCATCTGATACCAAAGCACTTTGGGAGGAAGCAATCCTTTTAAGAACTCCTTTTTTAATATATTATCTAAGGAATGAAGGCAGAATATGCTAAATTTCAGGAGAATACAGTACATACAGAGTAGTATACCCTCTTGAACTTTCCATCAATGATCCTGGATCTTCTACATCCATGGCAAATGTGTTAGCTTTTTCATGTGTTATAAAATAAAACTAGGAGCATTTCTTTTTCTTCAGTTGCACTAAATATCATCTATCACTGTGTTTTTTAATGTGCTTCATTCATCTGCTGTGCAGTCAGTGTACACCTAGAGCAATTGCTTTCTTTAACTTGTTATTAGAAATAGAGGAAAGTCTGTTTTCAGGATGTTGATTGTCCTTATGGGCATGTAAAGCACTGAGTTGGCCAATCTGTTAAAAAGATTGTGCATGCATATAGAATTAGACTACTCGTTAGCACTTTTTAGGAGAACTTTCTTGAGGTCCTTGGCTGTGACTCAGGGCAGTCTATGTGCTTCTGTAACTGATATGTTTGCAAGGCGTTAAGAATAACAATCCTCAAATTAGTTGTCTAAATTTTATTGGGGTCCCATTGAAATTGTAAAGGATCTGGTCCTTAGAGATATTTCGGTTCCTATTCCTCACACTGTGATTTTTGGAAGATTGTCACTGCAGCAGATGTAAGAATCTGGCACTGTGGAGCCACTCTGAAGTGGGCTGGAGCAGCTCCATGAAATTCTAGGAGATGCAGTACCCCAAGCACTTGATTCTGGCAAAGCTGCTTGGAGGCACATCTTAGTTTAGCAATTTATTTGTTTTGGCAATTGTATTTAAGCAGAAGTTTACAGATGCTTAATGTCTGTTTGGTCTTTTAGCTTTTAAAAGCATCAGGAGTTTCATTCCTTCAGAGCAAAACCACATTACCATAATTAAATAAACATCAGTGTTCTTTAATGAATTAAGTATAGAAACCCCAACCAAAACATGAAACAAAGCCAAAAACAAACACACAAAAAAAAATCCCCAGTTGAAGAGCTCTTAAATTGAAACCCATAATAGGATACAAGTGAATCACTTCTTGCACAGTGAAGGGTCTGTTCAACAGGTTTGGATACATGTAAACAGAGAATCAGATCTTGATGAATATGGAAAAGAATAAGCAAATATATATGCAGAAGTGTTGTCTCTATACACTTTTTAAGGATTTCGTGCATTTAAGGTTTTTTGATATAATCCCAACCTGTTGAACATGTCTTTTTAAGTTTTAAACAAAATGTTAAATTTACATGGAGTGAAAATACTCCCTGGGAAAAGTTATTTAAATGTGGATATTTTCACGGTATGTGTTGACAATATTCTGTAACTTATTGTCTCTTACAGAAAAGAAAAAATAAATCAGATTATTTTTACAAAGTTACATCACTGAAAAAATAAACTATATTCCTATAATTTTATTTTTTTTTAAATACAAACATTCTAAAATAATTGAGAGTAACTTATGCCTACAGATTTTAGATATCTTCCATCTGTGTTTCTGCATTATTACGTTAAGATACCTAGGTTTCAATTACTTTTAGTCATCAAAGCTAAACTGTAGTGGAGTGAAATATTTGAAATAACTGTTCATAAAGCCTCTGTTATTTTTAACATTAAACTGGTATGTTCCTTTTTGAACTCCCTCTTCAGCTTCCCATCTAATATGATGGAAAACAATGTGGATTCTCTTAACTCCTGTGTAATTATATTCTAATTACAAAATTAGGTAGAGCATCTTTATGAAAGAGAAGCAGGCATTGCTCTGGAACTGCTAATAATACCTTCTAATAAATAAACACACAAATCTTTAGTTTCTTTCTTAAAAATAAGTAATACTACAAATTATAGAGATCCAATTAGGGCATTTAAATATAACAATATTTTTGTTTTCCTGCACACAAGTTATCATGCCTGCTTTGGTATATAAATCCTCTGAATTCAGAGCTAAGTTTTCCAGAAGGGTTTTATAATTATATAATTATAAAACAGGTTTGCAGAGTTTCTGCGAAGTTTTCTGGTCTACATTGTTCATATATTAAAATTTCAGGTAATTTTTTATTTTCCTGTCCTAAAGTAATTTCCAAATTAATAAAACATAAATTGTAAAGCTACATGAACAGTATTTTAAGAAGATAAATTGGAAGTTTTGCTGAGAGCAAAATCATTTAATTGAGAAACCAGCATTCTTTTTATGGAGATTTTAGAGCAGACGTGAAAAAGGCAAATTGTGGCCAAATCAGTGCTCTTATATTTTTTGTAAGTAGTTGAATAAGAGAAACATGCCACCCATTGTATTGTGTGATAAATGTGTTGCTTCATTCTGCAAAGATTTCATTTTAAACACAGTGGCAGTTTCAATTAAACCTTTAAGATTACACATATAAATGTTTAAAGACATAGAAATCCCTGTGATATTGAGGACAACTGAGATTCTGTTTAACACTGTTTTTATTACGAAAAATGTTTCTTACCTAGCAGGTTAATTTATTACAGCTGCTTGTTCTGTATTTTAAAAACTTTCATCCAGCTGTTGTTCTCAGGCAAGTATTTGCCAGGTTTTGCACTGAAAGCTGAATGACCTGAATTTAATTTCCTGAAAATAGAAGACATATGTATTCAAAAGTGCTTTGTTAAGTTAGCGTGTAATGCTAATAATGTAGATGATGATGATGATATAACATAAAGGACAGAGAAAAATCTTCATTACTTTTGAAGAAAGCCTATATTTAAATATTTTTTCCATATCCACTAAAAATTCAATTTTTATTAGTCTATTAATTCTCTACCTGAATTAATTATCTTCCTGAAGGAAATGTTTTTTCAAGCGTGAAATAAAGTACGGATGAAATCCTGGAACAAATTAAGCATGTTCCCTTCCAGACAGAAAAAAAATTGTCTCCATTGATCTAAACTTTTTAATAGGATGATTTAAAATAGGATTAATTACAAGATTTAAGAAGAAAATACTAGAGTACTTATATTCACATTGTTCATGGTTCCAGAGAAGTCAGCTGCGTAGCCACCTAATTTGGAAGTAGTTCAGATGTTTGACTTCCTTGTTTGACTGAAAACTCCCTAGGTCCTGCAGCCCTGCTCTGTACGTGTATAGGAGAGCCCTGATGTGAAGAATTCAAATCAAACCTCACTGAAGTCTGACAGAAGTCCAGCAATTTAGCAGAGAAATGGCCCTTTCTCTGGAAGAGCTTGACCTGTCAGACACTGTAGTCTCAGCCAGGGCACGCTGCCAGGATGGGTTTCACAGGATGAACTTGCAGCCCCATCAGTTTTACATTGGAGGAAGGAAGGCAAGTCTTAGAGCCGCTTTTGTATATTGTAGCAGCTTTCTGGAGAAAATGGGATACTGGGGTAGCAGGGCAATTCCATGCCTCCAAGGACTGCACCTAAACTGGTGGTGTCTACTTCACACCTCTTCTCTTGCCTCTTTGCCACATACCACAAGGTACCCAAAGATCCTGGAAGGGAGTTGCCAAGCAAACCAGACTTTGTAACCTAATAGCTGGAAGCGCACATAGCCATCAATTTGCATTTTCCTTTCTTTGGTGCTTTTGATAAGCATCATGCTTACTGCTTGAAAATAGCAGTGCGCATGCTAGAAACAGGTGGCTGCTAGAGCATGTCCTTGTGAGATCACAGTATCAAGCTGTCTCCTGCATGGATATGGATGGCTGAGCTCAGGTATTTGTCAATGATGACATCAATGAATGAACAAGACATGAGAGATATTTGGCACCTGATCAGCAATGCTCAGTATGAGAGAGATTACAGAGAAATTTCAGACATGTACAGCAGATGTTGTAATACAGAAACATACTCCTATAATCACTGAGTTCATTTTGGGTGAGGCCACTGGTTCTTCTGATTTTCTTATTACTCTGAGATTGTTAGCAAAGTAGTGAAATAACACTTCTCTTTTCAGTGTTCTGTTTCCTGTGGAAAAGGTTTGAAGTTTCGTGATGTGCATTGTATTAATAGCTTGCAAGTGAAAATAGAAGAAGACAACTGCAAACATTTGAAAAAACCACGAACATACAAAATATGTAGAGCTGGAAGGTGTCCTTCTTGGAAGGCCAGCAGATGGAAAGAGGTATGTAAAAGCTGCCATAATTATGTTCTCTATGAGAATACTAGACAAGATTATATTCACAACACACCACTTCAGTGGAAATAATTGTCAGGAAGTTTTTTATACATACATCACAATGAAATCTACAAATTAGCAAGTACTTCTTTATAATTTCTTTTTCTTCCTTTTAAGAGTAATGAAAAATAAAGTCTGTGAGAACTGAAAGTATTTTCTAATCTGAATTTTGTACTGAATAGGTGCTTAGGACTTTCCTCATCTTACCTGGTAAATTCAAATTAACAGTAAATTTTTAAGTTTTACTTTTGCGATTAATTCAGTGTTATCACTGTGTTTGCTATCTTAGTCTTAATAGTGAAATGAAGCCAGGTTGTGAGAAAAGGAGAAAAAAAAGGACTTTGGGGCACAAATACTGGCCTTTTCCCTGGTTTGGTCTTATAAAATATCTCTCTCCTTGTAAAATTGTGTGTAACTGAGCACATTGCAATATTTTGCATTTAACTTACACTTTCAACATAGGATTCCCCACATTGATAAAGATGTGGTACCACTCTCCACATTTTGGCCACACTTGACAGAGCAATATGAACTTCATGATTAAGCTTGGGCCTTTAGGTAGGCTTTGGGACATAGTTGTACTCCTGCCTGGGGTAAAAAGGGGCTATTTATATCAGCAAGCATTAGTGGTTTAGTGAAATTCCTTTGGCCAGGAAGAAGGAAAAGAAGCATTTGGCATTTAAGCTCTTTGGGGTTCAAAAAGATCCTTAGTACTACCTGTAAAAGATAGAGGAGTGTCCTCAGAATATTGCACCTTTTGCAAAATTTTCTAACCTGCAACACTGAGATTTTTTTTCTTTCATTGTCATATTCGTATTTTAAAACAACAGACTGTCAGTCTCTAATGAAGACAAGGTGTGAACTCAGAGCCTAAACTGTTGATCTTGCAAAAATGTAAACTTTTGCTTTGCATAGACCTATAGTGATTTTCCCTACTGTGAATTAAAGTAAGCAGAGAGCTCAGTTAGGTAATTAACTCAGATGCAATTATTTTCTGTATTTTTAGCATGTTTTTATTTTAATTGTAGTTTTACATTCTCAACCTAAATTTCAACATAAATTTCTTCAGGTTTCATATTCACATTGCAAGGGCTGTGAAGTATATTTTATAATAATATCCTGAGAACTTCTAATGACAACTGTACTCCCTTCTGGGGACTGTCTCAGTTCACACTGACGCAACTAATTTTGATCAATTGTAGTGTTCTGTGTCCTGTGGAGTGGGGATTCAGCAGAGGGACATCTCCTGTCAGGTGACAGGCCTGGGGCGAGTGAGTGACGCGATGTGCAGCCGTGACGTGCGCCCTGCTGGCGTGAGGCACTGCCGCCTGCCCGCCTGCCGCCCCTACCAGTGGCTGGCACACCAGTGGGAAAATGTAAGTATGATTGAAATTAGTTATGTCATATGTCATAATAAGGTTTTTATCCTTTTTTCTTTTTTTTTTACCCCCCACATTTGTATGCATTTCTAGTAGCTGTTATGCTGCAGAATAACAAATGACCGTGATGGAAATTTTGAAGGTCAAGCTTGCAAAACTGAAAAAGTGACAAAAAATTTCGAAGGCTTTATTTATACTCTATTTATAATCTCTACAGGATTTGCTTGTCTATTGTTGTAGACAAAAGCTCTGGTGGAGCTCTGAGCAGGTACCTATTGATAGGACTGTCTCTGCATTTCTACATAGTGCGTAAGACATTTAATAAATCCTTATTATAAAATATCATTTTTAAAAGTAGCTTTTTAAGAACAGAAATACAAAAAGAAATGTCACGTGGAAGTAAACACCTCGGAGGTAAGATCTTTGGACAAGAGTGTTTTTTAGAAGTTCTGTGGGGAAAACTTAAAGCATCTTAAAAACTTGAAGCATCTTGTTAAATAAAAGATAAGAAGCAAAATAAAGCTCACTATTCTTCTACCAAACATGAAGAAAGATAAGAAAATAAAACTCAGCATTCTCTTACCAAATGTGTTTTTCATATTTAAGAAAATCTGCAGATACCTTCAGGAGAGAAAGCTGTCATTTCTAAAGATGTGATTACTATTTTCTACATGCTAAAATTGTAATAACTTTTGTTATTTATGCAAACATGCAAACATATAAAGATGAGGGAAAGAGAAAAAACAAAAAATAGTTATAGTACCTGATCTGGTGTACAGAAAAGCCTGTCTGTTACTGTAACATTAAACAAAATTTTAATGTCTATTTTGTGCATTTGTATCATATTAGTAATCTGCCATGCTAAATTTCCTAGGGCAACCCCCCTTGAATATGAAGACTCAAAAATCTCAGGGACACAGTGCTATAGAAGTGATAACTGTTAATATATAAAACATTTGCTGGTGCTCTGCAAAACCTAGATTATATTAATGCAATTCAGACATATATATTCCTCTGTTAAGCTATACTGAGGGAAAGCTGACAAATATATGTTTGTTCCAAGCGTTCTCTTGTCATATGTAGCTGTCAAAATTGGGAATTGGTGGAAGTGGCTCAGCATGTGCTTTAGCACAAATAGACACTTCCAAAGAATGAGGGTGAATTTTCCTTTGCCAGCAAACATTTGTGTATTCCAGCAGGGTATTTGGAGTTCTCCACTACAAACGCACTGTGTTTCACTACGTTCTCCAGCTATTTCATAAGTTCTTCCACATGTATATTGCTGTTTCCTTGAAATTCCTGTGTTCTGTTCCCATCTCTCACCACACTCACATACAGCCCTGTACACGTAGTATTAATAGTTCAAGTGTTCATCCATCTGTATTCCACTCCCTGTGCAGGATGTCTTCCACCAAACTCATAATGTTTCTCCTAACTGTCTTAGCTCTGGGTGCTTGTATGACATTTCCTCACCTCACCAGTCACAGCACAGCAGAAATATATCCAGATCTAACATTTCTTCAGTTTGCAGCCAGAGTAAAGCATTTTTATCCTAAGGAGAAAAATGCCTTCAAGGCTAAGGTATAAGGCATTGTGAAAAGAACCCTTCTGGCTGTCCCCATTACCTTGTTACTGGATCATCCTTTTCATGCTTAATATTCTGAGCTGCTCCATGCCATTAAAAGTTCGCTTAGTCCAGGTACCCAGAGCTGGGGATGTGCTGTTGATATATATGTATTACTTAGCTTGTACTTCCACTTTTCTGGGTTCTGGTGGCAGCAAGGTTCTTATCCTGTTCTGGCAGAGCTGTGATGATTCACCATCCCACCGACTTGCCATGGGGAGAGGTCTGAGGACCCTCAGGGCAAAGGCACAGGCTCAACAACTACTGGTGCTCAAAGCTGACACTGTCTTGATTAATAGGCAGTTCCCACTCCCTCTTGTTTTCAAGACCAACTTATTCCTTTTATATTTCACTGAAATCCTTTTCTGTCTCTTCCCTTTTTATACAGAAGGGCTTTTACACTCAACCTGTTGTCTTGGTTTGACATTTTCATTTTCTCCTCTCTCTCACTCAACAGTTATAGTGTTGTGTTATTATATGCTGTTGTTTTTCTCCAGCTGATTAGAAGTACCTGAACTTTGAAAACAAAGTAAAGGGCTCTGATTCAGTGAGTAATTTAGTCTGACATTGATAGCAGATGTCAAAAGATATTGATGTCTGGGTTTTACTGGTGTGTGGCAATCAGTAGATAACTTTGTTCTGTAGATGGCTAGTTAAACTGATTGATTTTCTCACTTTCAGTGCTCAGCATCATCTAGAAGAAAGGAAATATACCGGAAGGTTAAATGTGTGAATGAAAACCAGATCCAAGTGGATGAAAGCTTCTGTGATCCTGCCACAAAGCCTTCATCATCCAAAACCTGCAGGTTATCTCCCTCTAAATATATTGTGCTCGCAGGAGAGCTGTCGCAGGTACACCAATTATACTGCTCACACATCTTTTATATATCCTTACATTTAAGAATGTTATATTGTTCTAGAATGTACTTTATATTTGTGGAGGAAAAAAAAAGAAACATATTTTCATTTGAACATGGCTGTCTAAACTTTCTCCACCTTGACCCTCCAAATCAGCCATGATTTATTGTAGAGGGTGTTATGAGTCCTCTGTTAACCACCCAGGACCTATGATCACCATTTAGAGGAGAGCTGTCCCTACCACAGGATTCCTTTGCTGGTTCCCAGGAAACTCTCTTGCAAGCTGACCTGGCTGAAGTAACTAAAAAGATTTTCCTTGATTTCAGTGATCAATCAGTGCTTTGTTTCCCTTGCACACCTGTACTGCCTGTGTGTGCATGTCTGTGCATGGATCACAGCTGAGAGGGAATGGCTCTGGAACCTCTGAGGAAAGGGGTCTAAAACTCTCTACGTGGGGCTTTGTGGCTCCTTGCACGTGTAACTACTGCAGACCTTCCCTTCTGCACACTGATATTCCAGCCCAAGGTGGCACTCCTCCAATGGCAGGCTTTTGCCAGAGCAAAGATCAGAGCTGACTTTCCTGTAATGCAGTTCTGCAGAAAGATGCATTTTCACAGAAATAATGTCTGTGCTTTGGGATTTTATTTCAGTGCTCGGCGAGCTGTGGGTTTGGTTCCCAGCAGAGGATCACGTACTGCGTTGGAATCCATTCTGTTCAAAGCCAGCACGTCCATGGCCTTCGGGCTGTAGCGTACCGAGAGTGCCCAGTAGAGCCATCCCCCCACATTTATAGATGTAACGTCAGAGGATGTTCACAAGCAGCTACGTGGAGAGTGGGGAAGTGGACCAAAGTGAGTACAGATGTGCAAGATCATTTTTGTAGCTGCCTCTAACATAAATGAATGCCAAGACTAATTTGCTGACACGGTGATGTTAATTATTTGCATCTTTCTAAACTCACTCTTAATGGCTATCTATGTCTAGTGCTCAGCATCTTGTGGAGTGGGGATAAAGGAGAGAACAGTAGAGTGTATGACTGAAAATGGCTTGTCCAGTAACTTGTGCCTGCCACGTTTAAAACCAGATGCCAGAAAGATCTGCCATGAGAAAGAATGTAAGTGACAGCTGTAATTTTTTGCAGCTAATGTTTTCCCAGGTTACTTATATTAAAGTTATAAATGTATTTAGAGCACAATTATGCAAAATTAAGTTCTAAAACCAAGCTCTGTTCCTGAAATATTAATATGATTTAATCATTCATTTTGAAGGTGAAATTCTTACCACCTGCAAAGATATGCAGATTAAAAAAGGGATTAGAAAGGATGGTGAATACCTACTTAACATTAAGGGAAGGATGATAAAGGTACTGTTAATATTTATGAGTTTTTTATGAGTACATATTTTTATGAAATAACACTTTTCTAATAAAGATTTTGCTAAAGGGTTGTATTTTCTCTTCCAGATTTATTGCTCAGGCATGCACTTAGAGAATCCCAAAGAATATTTGACATTGGTAAAAGGTGAAGCAGACAACTTTTCTGAAGTATATGGATTCAGGTACAGATGTGGTTTTGTAACTTTCTGAAGTGGACTTAATCCTTCTAAAATAAAAGAATAAAATAATACTTAATTTTTGTGAGAAAGATGAGTAGGGTTTTTTCCCTTGATTTTCTGTTTTAAATATCCAGGCATATGAGCACACATACAGAAATGTGGATACTTCCAGGCTGAAATTATCTTAGTTGCATTAAATGATTATAATGTTTTTTATCTTGATTTCAGTAGAAATGGCTTCTGTCCACATCAGTGTTTCAGTTGAGCCAAGATTAAAAGCTGTGCTTCTTGTTCAGTGAAGGTTGCTTAATATTTTTTATGTGGCATAGTGCAATACACTTATTTTTCGCTGAGATATTATGTTAAGGAAAAATCTCAAAGGGAAAAATAAATCTTTGCTATTCTTTAGGTTGCAGAATCCATATGAATGTCCTTTCAATGGAAGCAGAAGGCAAGACTGTGCCTGTCGAAATGATTACCTTGCAGCTGGCTTCACGGTTTTTAGCAAAATAAGATTTGATGTAGCTTCCATGCAAATTAAAAGTAAGCATTTTGTCAGTTTTAGCCAATTTGAGCATTCTGCTGAAATTGTATGTGGTCACAATTCCCAAATTACCATTTTGACCCACTTACAGATCCAGCTGTGCCATCCTGGGGGAAACAAAATTCTTATTTAATTTAAGAATTCAGTGGTAATTTCAAAGGGGAAAGAAAAACCCCAAAAAAACCAACACCACTGCTTACCTTGTTAATTGGTCCCAAGTGGTCAAGTGGCATGAATCTCACAGGTTAATATTTTATATGTGAACTACCTTCATTTTCTAAGGTTTTGTTCCCATTATTTCATTATTGTGGAAGTCTTCCTTTCTATGCTCTACTTAGTCCTTTCTCGGACCCTGGCAGACAATAAATAAATGGACAGGGAATCTTGCAGTGCTTTCAAGCCCCTGCCTGAAGCTGGCAAGCTGGCTCACAACCAGCTCACTTGGTGCAGTGTCCAGGTTCACATCCATCTTCCTCCTAGCTCACTCCTATCTCAGAAAGAAATCTGGGCTTGTAAGTTGGACTAGTGGTGCAATAACCACAATTCAAACCATAGTTTCTCAAAACACACAATCTTCCCTTCCAAACAAAAAAACCCCACCCAAAGCAAGCAATAAAACACCCATGTTCACACTTTTCACATTGTTTTCCCCTGAACTTCAAATGCAGCAGTCTGTGTTGAGTAATTTTCTGTTTTCTAGCCACAGATTTTCTTTTTGCTCAGACTATACTTGGGAGAGCAGTACCATTTGCTACAGCTGGAGATTGTTACAGTGCAGCCAGATGTCCACAGGTATTTATGATTTCTTACCCCCTTGAAATATTCACATAAGAGGAGAAAAAAAAAATACGTGTGACTTGTTCAGATATCTTAGGTTCTAAACCAATTTCCTATTCTGTGTAGTCAGTGTACAATGTTAAGTATTTATTTCTTACTCTCTTCTCTCCTA
Source organism: Entomyzon cyanotis (assembly GCA_024500445.1). NCBI lineage: Eukaryota > Metazoa > Chordata > Aves > Passeriformes > Meliphagidae > Entomyzon > Entomyzon cyanotis. The sequence goes on from JAKEPQ010001018.1 coordinate 29,186,274, forward strand.
TTCCACCATCCTCCCCTCATAGTTTCTTCCTCAAATTGTTTAACACACCTTTTCCCTGTGGGCTCCATGTATGTGTATCCAGGTTTCTGTGTGTTTCATGTATTGCTCTCCCTCCCTCTGGATGTGATGTATTCTTTGTTTCCACTTGTTTCCCCTGACGCCTTCTCATTCTTCTCCCCTAGTGACTTTTCTATAATCCTGCATCATTTTTCTTATCTTTTCTCTGTTTCTCTTCTGATGCTTCATGTCTTTGAAAACTACCAGAGGAAATCAATCTTATTTAGCAGTGTAATTTAAAATTTCTCCATGTATTTTTTTTGTCTGCATTAGTGTTTAGGTTTGTATTGGGTGGTGTTTTTTAGATTAATCTCTGTATGGCTCCAGTTTACTGTTTGTTGGTTCGCATCACAGAGTAGTTTTGAAAGACATGAACAGGATGCCTTCTGGGTGAAGCTAAATCAAACTATGAGCTGCAGAGGAAGGATATTCATAAACTCTAATGCTAATGAGGATCCAGTGCATGGGACTAGGGGAGAGTTAGTCCAAAACAAACCCCTGATTTGTACACTGTCTAGAAATATTGAGCTCTCTGGCCCAGTTTTCACCACACAGGTGTGCTGATACTGCAGTGTCCTTGATGATGCAGACATAGCCCCAGTCTGAACTAGTCAACCTTTGGAGCCCATTGGCAGAAATAGGATTCCTTAAGAAAAAACACTTCAGCTTATTTTACTGTATTGGACAATTTAGTATGAGGTCAACTATCCTCTGGAAGTGAATTTCTTTTCACTGATTATAAAGAACTTAAGACTGGCTCACACTTGCTCAGAAGTGAATCCCTGTTGTCCATCTATCCTGGTTGCCTGAGTGTAAGCTATGGGGGTGGACACAGCCAAGAGCAGCTAGAGACAATTTATGTGCAATTTATGTACAAATGAAGTGGCTAGGTTTGGCAGACTTAAGCCCCTGACAAGAAAACAGTTGAAGTTCATTACAGTATTGGATGCCTTCGACCTGCAAATCCTTTTGCAGTACAATACAAGTCTGTTTGTGAGGTGTAGCTTCTGTTGGGAGGTCATTCTGCTTACATGGCTTGGCACTGACACATTTCCATCAAAAGTCCTGACTGAAGCTAACACTTTTGATGCAGTCAAAAGGCTTTCATTCCTGTATTCTCAGTCCTTGAAATCTCTTCCTGGCCTTGCATATGATGCATGATATGTCAGACAGCTCTTGAGCTGCCACAGTAATTGTACATAGCACTTCTCATTTATTTTTGAAAAATTATGTCACTGTGAAAGAAGTTATCTGGGCCCATTGATTGTAGAAAACATTCCACATCATTTGTATAAATTTCCCCTTTCATTAAATGGAAGTCTTTCTTTTTGTGGATACTTGAAAACAACCTACCCTATCCATATGAATTTTTGTTAGCTCATCCTGAGTAACATGAGTGCTATAAGCACAACAAGTTTACATAAAAGTGCTCTTAAAATAAATCTGCCATACTGAGCAACATAACTGAATTTTTGCAAAGGAATTTTAGTGAATCATCATAATAAAAGCTATATATATATGTTTATGTACGTATGACATTATTAAGCAATAAAACACAGAAGCTACCATTTGCAATAAACAATTACTAGGTCTGAAAACAGAAATTCAGGCTTTCAGTGAATAATGCGGGGGTGTGCAGTTTTCTGATTGTAGTGCTGCCTGAACTAATCATTAGGCTCTTTGTGGAAGTAGTACTTCTTTGTAACATATTGCCCTTCTCTGTGAATGCAAGTCAATAATATTCTGTATCCCAGTTTGTTTGCCAAAGGAGTGCAATTTGTTACTTTCAATATATTTCCTATTCTCATAGGAACTGATGGTTTTAAAGCTAGTTTTCAGAGCCTGTGTAGGTAAATGTTTTAGAATCAATAGCTTCTATAGCTGTTATGAATGGTTTGAATTCCAAAACATTCAATTTAAAAATATAGTTATTTTAATATCTGCTTATGTTCTTGTTCAGTTATGTTTTTTGTTACACTGAAAAAGCGATGGAAGATGATAAGATGATGATGCTTAGACAGTGTGCAAAAATTTGAAAATTAGATGTCTAAAGTGATTCATCTTTACAGACAGCAGCATGTTTTTACCAAGTTATTTCCAAAAAATTCAGAACCTTCACCTTCATTCTTGCCTTTTTCAAGTCTGTACTTTTTGTAAATTAAAATTTTGTATGTAGGAGGGCAAAAATAATTTCATTTATCTAATGTTAGTTTTGTCTTCATACTCAGATGCTACGGATCAGCTGATGCACAGGTGGTGCTTATTGCAGAATAACTTGGTTTTGTGTTGTGAATATCCATAGAAAGGGCAAAATGCAGTGTAACCAGCCCAAACTTTGTACACATCTTTGAGTACTTAATGTTCAGACATATCCTAAGTGATATGTGCAAATATGCCAATGTAAAGTGTTTAAGTGTTTTGAACTCTATCAGCTCTGTATTTTCCTTTGTTTTCCTTTTCCTTGTATTTTTTTTTCTCTTTCCCCAGGGACAGTTCAGCATTAACTTGGCTGGTACAGGTCTGAGATTATCCAGTACAGTGAGGTGGATTGCTCAAGGCAACTATGCGACTGCAGACATACACAAATCCCACGTAAGTCAGCGCTGTTTTCCTTTACCTGCTCTTACAGCTTGGACAAGTACAAGTGTTAAATGTAGGGAAAGCTATGGTGATTTTTGTAAATCAGAAATAGCATTTAAGGTCTCTGACCCATTTGAGTTTTCTTCCAGATGTAATGCAGAAACTATGTTTAATCACACTGCCCAGTATCTAATTCAGACCAGCACTGCCTGCCTACACTTCCCTTAACTGATTTTAAGAGCCTATTGTTATATTAATCTGGCTTATTAGATGCCCAATTAAAAAACCCCAAACACAGCACCCAACCCTCCACATTTTGCTTTAGATCATCCTACTACAAATGATCCTTTTTGTTGCTTATCTCCATCTTGATTAGCATGGGAAACCAAAAGACCAGTTAACCAAGAACAGGAAGCATGCAGAGTTTAAGACAACATTGGATGGTAAAGCCAGTGAACAAGGTGTAGAGCAATATTGATAAAGGAGCTCTGTTCCCATTTTGCTAATGTTGCTGTCTCTTGATTTGGTGTTAGTAGGTATGATTTGTCAAAAGGTCTGTTGTGTGCAAATCTCGAGAAGCCTTTTGTGCAACTGTGATTTCAATCACTTTTCTTGATTGACTCTTCTCTTTGTCTAATTCTCAGGATGGTACTAAAATATATGGAAGATGTGGAGGATTTTGTGGAAAATGTGTTCCTAACACAATTATTGGTCTCCAACTTCAAGTACAGTGAGAACTCTGATATACTAAGAGCATCAAAGCAGGGACATTTGCCATTTAGGTTCAAATTGTAGGTGCCCTGTAGATATGTTTTTTTAATTTTTTCATGTCTGTTGTCGTCATTACTGTAGTGCTCACTAATAAGAATTCCTGTATTCTTCAGGGTTTACTCAAAGTTGTATTATCTGTTCATGGGCTAGCAATTGCATAAACCACAATCAGAAACCTGCAGGTCATAAAGGAGAGGCATTTATTCAAAGTACAGTATATATTAACAAGTAAATTGCTGTGAGATTACTACCATGGGTAAGACTCTAAATTTTACCATAATTGTAATTCTTTACCTGCAACTAATCAGTATAATACTTTATGCAGTATTCAGTAAAATTTGTACTCTATTGGTCTTTTTGATCAATTGTGCTAAAATATAGAAAGGAAAGCTTTATTGTTATACAAAGAAGACAGGTAATAATTTTGAGTACTTCCAAGTTTGTGCAAAGTTGTAGGGTTTATCTGTCAATACCTTACAGCAGAAAAGTACATAACCAAAATGCCTGAGATAGTTTTATAGATCTGTGTGTTTCTCTGTCAGTGAATTTTTCCCCATCCCTTTCATTATATTCTTTGTGGTGCTCAAATCCTAGCAGTAATACTGAGAAGTGTGATTTAACCTCTGTAGTGTCTGTAGCACATATTAAACATCAGGTCTTAGGTTTGCTGTGGTTACAGGAAAAGAAAATAAGGAAACAAATTGCTTTGAAAACTGATTTTAAATCCCTGCCTCTCATCCAGGTATACTGAGAAAGCAGTGTATTCTGTTTACCACAGGATCTTGTGTATAATTGCACAAATATGTGTTTGCTTAAACACTTTCATGTATGCCTTACTCCTTTACCCTGGCCAAAGGCATGTTAGTAAAGGCTGCAGTGTGCATCCTTCATAGTCCTATTCAACAGAATTTTCAATAACCTTAGTGAGGAATCTGGACAGAGGCAGCATCAATCCCCACGGTGGTTTTGGTGTCCATCTTTGACTCTGATTTTTCAATGTTTGTAATACAGTTCTAACATCTGCTATTTAAAATTATTTCTTTGAGAAAAGTAAGTTAATGAAAGAGTTACAATGTTTAAAAAATTATCTAGCCCTTTGATTTGTTGTTTTGTATTACTTTACAGTCTACAGAACTTTATTCTACAGAACTGTAGAAATATATGCATGTACAGATAATGCATTTTAAGGCCAACTCTCAGGTATTCAGAATAAAATTCTCTACCTGCATAATAACATATATTATGTACCAGATAACTATACATGTTTTTTCTGACAATATACATTCTGTAAACCAAATATTTATTTTCCATGACAGTACAATTGGTAGATCAAATGGCAGCTATATCATATTTTTACCCACAAAGAGTTAGCCATGAATTAGCAATATGTATTAATTAAAAACAATACTGTACCACAGAAGTGTATGCAACTACTTTTTAGATAACACATGTAGGTAATTATTTTGTGATCTCTGCATCAGAAATGTATTTTTGCACTATGTGCCTTATAATAGTTGTAAACATTAATAAGACTATAAAACATTATTTTCCTAGAAGTGTTTACATTTGCAATTAAAATATTGTAATTTATAAAATATTTATATAATAAATATGCTTATGTGAATGGTACCAGGGCACTTTTCTTTGGGTTCTTTTTGGTATTGTACTCTAAGTACAAAATGTTGCAAAAACATTTAAACTTCTTTATGCACAGATTGATTACATTGTTAATGCTTCTTTATGGTGGTGTACGTTGACTTGTACTGGAATAACTGCCACACAAGGAGGTTATAGTCAGAGGAATAATTTCTGTGGAAGCAAATGCTTCAGTGGGAAGAACTCCATGTCTGTCTCCTCTTTCCAGTCATCCTCCCACATTTAGTTATACCTTTCTTGGGGATTGCCCTGTAAATTGTTAACTGAAACAATGTAGAAATCTGAAATAATATTTCCTCTCTATGTGCTAACTCAAGCCAATTCCTTTATAGCATTGTCCCTTGACTGCGGCTTTGGCAGAAGGGGAACTGCAGTTTGCCTCTATCCCCAAGGGGACCTTTTTCTTTTCAGCCCATTTACAGGCTATAAAGTGTTCAGCTATGTTGCCACAAAATCACTCTGAAAATCCACTACCAAACAAAGTGACTTTTAATGCAGTATTCAATACATCATGTTTTTCTTGCGTAGGAAAAATTATTTCTGAGTAAAAATGCATTTCCTATATTTATAGCATAACATGTGGCCCAGCTCCAACTTCTGCATAGAACAGCACTGTATTGTATTGTAGTTTTTTGCATCTTTTCTTTCTTCTACCCTTGGTGTAGAGTTTCAGCCCTACTGTAAGGAAAAAGCAATCATATGTTCTGGCATTTTATGACTTCCCTGTGTTAGAATTTTTATTTTGTTGAGGAAAAAGAGCTTTATCAATAGTCCAAATTTCAACTTTCTAACTTTTTATCATGAGGGCAATTTAAGAAAAATGTTAAGCCTCATGATCAGCTCTGAAGAAATTGGAGACTTGATGATGCTGACATGTTAGGAGGCCATGAAAAAAAAAATAGAATCATGGTTTGTACCTGCAGTAAGATGTTTCCATGTCTTTTAGCTGAAATTGCTCTGAATTTCCATCCCACTGGGCAGCTGAGATGCCTGCCAGAGTGGCAGGGTGCTCCATGACAGTGCTGTGAGCTCCTCCTCCTGGGTCTGCATGTGCTGAGCTGCCCATGGCTGGTCACAGTCACACAGCTCTCCAGCTTGGGTCCATGCTTAGGAAATTAAATTTTTAACTGCCCCATCACTGTTCCAGAGAGAAAAAAAAATGTTAATAGCTAAAGATTGTTAATGCATTGTTAGATGGCTTCTGGGATCTTTTCAATCCCATCAGTGGCAGCATCACATATTAGGTGACACAACTGCACTTAACTTGCCTGTGTGTGCATGCACATTTAATGCTTATCTGAATATTAAGTGCCAAAAAGGGACTAGATGTGAAAAACCTTGTTTCTCACACTTACCTAACAAGATGACACTAGTCACATCTAGTTGTGTGATAGTACCTGTGACTTCTCTTGAAGAATTCGTCCCCTAGATGTCTTCTACCTGTATTTCCCCAAAGATTGTATGTGGGACGTAGCTGAGGAGATGGAAACTCTGGCTCTGGGTACTCTAAAAGATCTCTGTTCTAGCAGAATTCATCCTAGCATGATCTGTTGTGCCACTCTCCCTCTACAGAGAAGCAGGATGTGCCCGGGTGTTTGATCTGGAGCACATGGGTTGTACAATCAATCCTACATTCATGGGCAGAGCTGTGACTGAGATTTCAGCACATACACATGTCTATGCAGGTTTCTCATGGATGGTCATGTATTTTTATAATCCGACTAAAAGGCTGTAATATCCAAGACATACTTGACAAGATGAAAGGTTTAGGGTTTTCTTCCACTTCTGTAACCTGGAATATGTTCAGTATAACTTCTCTGTTTAGTTGGCAATTTGAAATGAAAGTTACATTTAGCAGGGAGGGGGTTTGTGTCTTTGCAGTTTCATTGCAGTAAAACGTGAGATTCCTGGGAAATTCAGAATCCGAATAAAATATTACTGACTTGCAAGGGCTTTCTACATCTTGCAGGTCTTTAAATAAGATTAGGAAGGTGTGTGAGGGGTTGTTTTTAATAGTTTCCATAAAGAAACAAATAGATTTGTGAAAGTTGATATTATGTGGCTATCAAAACTGAACTTGAATTATAAGTGGATCAGAAATATGCTGCAATATTTTAACTTTACCATAAAAAAAATAAAGGAAAACTATTTACAAAAACAGCTTGAAGCAAGATAACTAAATATTTAAATAAGGAACATTAAAATGAGCATTGTTTATAAACATCGCAGCTGAGATTTCAAAGTAATCCATGTTGGCAGTTAATCCATGTTGGCCTTATTTATAAATTGAAGCAATTTCCTACTGCACACCAAAGAAGCCTGTCAAAGCATTTTTCAAGAATTAATTTTCATTATACGATTGACTTCCATATTTCTGCTTTTATAGAAATTGAACCATGAAATACTAATGGCTGCACTTACATGCCTTGAACAGTTGTGTGGTGTCTTACTTGATGCAGGTATGGTATGACTGGGGGGTCCACCATTGCAGAACCAGCATGAGATAATGTCCTCTAAAGGCTAGAAAATGGCAATTCTGGGGTAGTATTTGTATCCTATGGACCTGGTTATGGTCTCTCTTGTATGGCCTGTTTTGCTCTCCTGTAGTACTTGGCCATCATTTCCTGAGCATTTTATGATTTTTTCAGGATGATCTCACTGTATCTAATCTTTAAAACATTGAGGGGGTCCTCATCAGTGTTCCCCTGTCTCTCTCTGGTGTGCTTTGAAAATAGGTTGTATAGCTCACAGGAAAAAAAAAAAAAAAAGGTACTGCTTTTATAGGGTGTTCCTGCTTCACAATACTGGCTTTCCTTCAGACAGAGCAGAACTGTGATGATAGTAGGGGTAAAATTCCTGCATTTTGTTCAAACAGAAGTACAAGCTATCTGACTTGGAGCTGGATCTGACATTTAATATTCCCATCCACAGAAGGTGGTTGCTTTTGCACAATTAAGTTTATTTTGCAATACTGTAGCTTGAGAGGCTTTTCTGGGTTTTGTTTTTCCTGGCTTTAAAGAAGCAATCTGTGCTCTGTTTCTGATGAATTTCTCCTTGTGTTCAGTTATGATAGATATTCCTTTGAGTTGATTGTATAAAAATATTGGAGCAGCAGAGCAGAGCAAAGATCTAACTGTATTTATGTCTATATTCTGCCTTTAAACATGAACAGCTGTGCACAGATTAATCTGTCTCATGTCTGACTCTGTGCTGCCATCCAGAACCTTTTCCTTTTTAATAAACAAATGTTTCCCTCTTTAATCTGTGTGTGTGTGTTTTATCTCTGTTCCTGCAATAAAACTTTCTATGTCCACATATGTTTTTCAAATCTTATTTGCATAATTAAACAAAGCATGCAACATGGAGCATCTGAGCTGTATATGGTAGTGAATGACTCTGAAGAGCTGAAATAAAACGAGCTATTTCTGTCTTGCTCATCATTACTATTTTGTTTTGTAAAGCAAAACCCCTCATTTATGAATACTGAAAGACTTTTTTTGAAATAACTGTATGGTCTAATTTTGCACTCTGGTTTACAGAAGCAAGAAACATTCAAGGAGAGCTCATGAATTTTCTATATGCAGAAGACTGGAGTGATTCATAGCAGCAGCATATATTTATACCTTGTAGGATGAAATCCTTTTTTGCACTTCAGCTGTCTCTGGCAGTCATTTATTGATCATGGTAATGACATTCATGGTCAGTTCATCATTCTCCATGAGTTTTTTTATTTACTTTTGGAAGATGGAATAATTAAAAATGTGGTTGCACAGAACACAAATTGAAATTTGTGCTTGTGAAATCATAGAGCAGAAATTTTCTTTTTAGTTCTTTGTATTTAAAACATCTTGCAGAAAGGTTTGTTTTAAAAACATTTATTTAACACCTCACTAAAGAAAAGAGCAGCCCTGCTAGCATTTGTATTCCTGGAAGCTCTGCAAATCAGACAGGGCTAAGGCGGCTGCCACCAGTAGTACCTTTCATCAGGGTTTACAAGGTATTTAACTAAGAATTCTTTTGCCCTTCAATTATTGTTTTCTCTCTTGGGTTTATTACTACCTTTGCCAGAAAAGTGTCTCCAGTTCCTTAACTGAATTCCCTCTTCTAACTTCTGAGAAAGAAGGAAAAAGAAGTAAATTCATAGTTGCTGCCTCAAAGGGAAACCACACAACCTGACATAAAAGCAGAAAGTGCACCGCAAAGAATGACATTATTTTGCTTCTAGAAGCCACTCTCTTATGTCAGGATTAGAGAGCCATTGCTGGCTTTTTGGGTATTTTTTTGGTTTGTTTTTTTTTTTAAATTATTTTGAGACAGGTTTCTGGAGAATGCAGATAGGCAGGCATAGAAAAGGGAGATATTCTTTGGGCTGGAAGCTCACCCTCCTGCAATGTGTTTGTCTGACCAGCTGTCGACAGCATTGCTTCACATGAAATTCAATGTTCAGAGTACTTCCCAAGCAGCAAAGGAAGTGAACTGTGGAACACCTTTTTCAGCAGTAATTTACACCCTGCTTAAGGAGAGGGAAAGAGAGGAGTTTTATAAGGAAACATGCTTCTGGCTACCTGAAAAGCTTACCTAGACCATATGCAAGCAATCCCCTCACCATTGTTACCAGTGTTGTGTTGTTACTGCCATATTAAATTATATATAAGCTGTAAGAACTATAAAATTTTAATTTTAAAAATGTATCTACAGGCAATTTTGCAGTGCTCAGGGACTTTTTCTCTCTGTTTTGTCCTGTACACTGCAAACGTTATTTTACACTTTGTGAGTGTGCTTGACTTTTCCAACCAAAAAATAATTCTTCTAGAGACATTAGTTCTTAATTTTTTCTTTCTGCTTTACTCACTGAAAAAGGTGAGGTCTCTTATTTTAATGATGTTGCCCTAGAAACACACATTCAAGCAACCAGGTACTTTAGTATTTAAATATTTCTACCCACCTCCACATTTACATTCTTGATCAAGCCAGTGGCATTTTCCATATCAAAAGGCAGAAGCCAGCACAAGCATGAGAACCAACTTGGCAAAGTTGTTTGGATTTCTTTGTAATGCAGTACATTACAAAAAAATTATGTGAATGGCATGACCATTCTTCAGTACAATAAAAGACTTCTGGCTCTGATTCCACAAGTCACCGTACCAGGACATTATTTCTAGCCCTTCACTGAATCCCAGTAATACCCATGTAATTCTGCACTGGTGCACAGACCTTGTATGAGGATCCAGTTCCCCATGCTTGAGACCTCAGGCTTTGGGGGTTTTTTTGGATGTTTGTCTCTGGCCATGTGCCTTCTAGCACTTTGTTCAGGACAAAGTATGTGGTTATTTTTCAAAATTGTTATTTTTCAAAATTTGCTATTGCTGATAGAAATACAGAGTAGACGGTATAACACAGTTATTCTTGTGGTAATTTTTTTAATCAGGAATTGCTATTTGAAGGTTCTGTCTTATTTGAAAGGTTGCCAGTTAAATTCCCCATAGCTACACAAGAATCACTTGTCTTGAAAGCAGGAATTTCATGCAAATCTGAGGGCATATTTTGCTTTAGAGATCCAACTGTATACTGTGCTGCTAATTCACACTGCCTTTACCATATGAGCCAAAGCTAAATGATGTGATCACTGCCATGCCAAGTATGTGCTAAAAATACCAGAATAATAAATATAAGGACATTAAAATGACCTCTTGGCATGCAGGAGACAAGCTGTCATCCCTATATAGTTTCAACCAGCAGATGATAGTCTCAAATCTAGATGTTCTTCCTAAAAAGAGGCATGATCCCATTTGCTGAACTATAGAGTCTGTCCAAGAATCTCTCTTGCGTATATAAAATCCCTGCTCATTCGTCTGGGAAGGGATCCTCACTCAGCTCATTGACCCTGTCCTTTCTCCAGTGATAATGTGCCGATCCTTTGTCATGAGAGCTCGGCTTGGCCATGAGGTGGGAGGGAGGGAGGGAACTATTTGCTTCCAGCCTGGGCTTCAGCAGTCAGGTATCACCCTTATCTCTCCTCATAAACAGCAATGCTTAACTGGAACACTAAACTTCCCTGGGTGAATTTTGAAGGGGGAGGATGCTCACTTGATTAAAACATCTCAAATTTTTTGAAGTTGCAGAAGAGTCTGTAATTCTGGCAGATTGTGGGGAAGAGGGAATTTGTGGTTTTGAATAACACAAAGTGGCGCCAGCTCCTCTAATTTTATTTCAAGGGAAGTTTTATTAATAGTTGGGAAATACAATCTGAGTCTAGATTTCTCTATCACAGGCCTCTCAGATACTGCTGGGCTGTCACAGCAGCAGCAGGAGGCTGGCTCTGAGGTGGTGTCCATGGGCACACCTGGCACAGAGGGATTGCCATAGGCATAGGCAGGGGAGCCTGCACAGGCTTGGCAGCTCTCTTAGAAACCCATAGCACACTGTGTTTGTTTGCTGCAAATACATTTCGTTGTGCTGGGTGCTGTTCAGTTGCCCTAGAAAGAGGGAGCCTTGTATTTTGGTGGCCAAACTCGAGAAGTGCTGCAGCACTGAAGGGTGTCTGGTGAGTGCATTTTCCCAGGCAGCCCTTTGCTGCTGCTGCGCAGCTCTGTTGCATTGCCTCAGCATAGAAACCAGGACAGAAGTTCACAAATTAGGGTTGGGGAACATCTGGTTCACATTTACCCAGAAAAGTTTGCATCAGACACCAAGTGCTTGGGCCGATTGGGAGAGGGAGCATATTTCTTAAACATCTTCAGACTAGGCACAGTTTCTGAACTTGAAGTAATAAATTAGGGCTTAAGGAAGCCATTTGAAATCAGATGGCTGAAACAGAGACATTCTCTAAGACATAGCTGTTTATGTTAGCAATCTGATTTCTCTTCCCTCTTTATTGTGCCATCTTTTAGAAGAATCTGCATATAACCTTTGGGAGAAACATTTGGCCTGCAAATAGGAAAGTTTGCTCAGCCGCACAGTAAAGCTGCACAAGCCCTAAAACGCACTTGAAATCATCTGAAATTTTGGAGCATGGTGTGCAAATATTACACCCATGTACTATTAGAGCAGTCACTTTCTCACCATTTTCTTCAGCACGTATTGAACCCACAAGCTGAAATCAGAAGCAAGCCAGCTGTTACCCTATTGTCCCACAAGATGGTGACAAAATAATTCTGATAACATAACACTTTGATTTGTGCTATGTACAGACTTAATGACTCCAAATATTTTCTTACCATGCAGTTGCATTAAATTCTGCTTATATAACATGATTTTAATGGTTTACTCATTTGGCAGACATTAATTCTTTTTAAGCACTTTGTCAATTGTATTTTAAATTAACTTCAGGGATACATAGCAAGTTGCAGTCCTCCCACTTTAGGAGTCACAAGTTCCCTAGATGCTGGAGAAGGAAAAGCACTTTTATTGCTTCTGATCCATCCCTTTGCCAGACTGCTTCCTTTCCCTCTCTCCTTCCTTTCTTTTGTGATGTTTGTTTTTTTTTTTTTTTGTGTGAGGTCTTATGGTCCATAAATGCCTTCCTTTCTGAATTAAGCATGAAACAGTGGCATGGTACATTAGGCGTAAGAAAGGTTGTCACTGCAGAGCAGTGCTCTCCAGAGGCAAAGCCAGGAGAAAATACTATGGGGAAGAAGTGAGGTTCTAGAAAAAGTGAGGTTCTAGGGAGGGCTGGAAACCCTCTCCCTTACCCTTAGTCCCCAAACAGTTTGTTAGACTTTCTTTTTAATTTTAACTGTTATCAGTTTTGTATAGTTCCTTCTTTGGGCAACCAATTGGAGAAACCTGAGTGGGGCCTGAACTGCAGAATTTGCATCTTGGAAGTTGTGCCCTCAAACTGGGCACTGGAGATGGAGAAAGTATTCCACATTATTAACTATTGGTCTTTGAAAAGTAAGTGTATTGTCCAGTATTAGAAACAGTTGTTTCCTGGGATCCTATTGTTTTAGAAACAATAAAAATTACATTCTCAAGGAAAAGTGAATATCCTGTAAATACAAGCTCTTCATTTTGGTCAAGGCAGGAGCTGAGTTTAATAGACTGAATGACTTTGACCTTTCAGGTGCCTGAAAAAGATTGTGAATAAAATACTTTCTCATCTGTACCTGTGAGTTTCTATCAATAGGTGACAAGCTCAGATTAATCCTTTGGCTGAGACTTACAGATACATTTCACTGACTTGAAAGCCACATGACCAGATTTTCAAAGGTATTCAGTCATCTAATTTCCAGTGATTTAAATATGAACTTGGTGTCTAAATATATTCCATTTTTGGCCAGAAGTACCACTTAAAAATTATTTATGCATTCAGGAGCAAAAGCTTTTGTACTAAAACAGGGATGTGCAGAGACACCCAGCTTGTTCCAAACAAGCTTGTTTGACTATCAGACATGATGCACCCACGTGAGCCCATGCAGGAAAATCAGCCCTGCTGAGGCATGTACTTAAATTGCCTCCAGAATCTCACCTCCCACCCTCTGCACTGGAAAGACATTTGCTGTGAATTTCTTCCCTATGGATTTTGGCCACAGCCGACACAGGCTGACTGATATGCTTATTGAGTGATATGCTTATGATTTTTAACACTACGTACAAGTTTCAGTTGGATTTTTTTGTAGCAATATGTAACTACTAGACTGGGAGATGGAATGCAGCCAGTTGGAAAAATACACTTTGATGGCAGTGTAAGTGGCAGTAAGTGCAATGGTTTGAACTTGAGGACAGCCCTGTCCCCAGCAGCAGTAGCTTAGTAGGATTTGGCAGCACTTATCATTTTCCCACTTGAAATCTAATTTTAAAGGTTATTCTTCCTCTCTCTCTCTCTCCCCTCCTCTCCCTGCATTTCTCTATCTGTTTCTTCAAATATGACATAATCTCTGTCCCATACCTGCTCCATGGCAAATTCCCACGCAGTTGCATCTTCACGTTGTATATTCCACACCTCTGCTGTTGTTTGATGCTGCATTTGAAACCTGACGGGGGAGGAAATCCTACCCTTCCCTGTTGGCACAACCACGTTGTTTGAGTTCCTGCTGTCTACACCCACTTTTAGCATGTTTTTGCATATAAGCAAAGCAGATGATCACAAGCATAACCACGCTTGTCTGGAAGTGAGCTATTCACACTTGTGTAATTTTCATATAAGAAGCTAGATGCCTAAACCCATGTTTAACATATAAATAAACATGCCCTATTTTAAGCATCTGCCATTCTCAAGGCCTTTGCAAAGAGTATTTAAATGTGCAGTCTTTGGCATCCAGCTGGGAAAGTTTTGGCTTATGTTTCCAGAAGCTTGTAAGAAAGCCCTTAATGTGTGCCAAATACAGTGATCTGAAAGCAGGTTTTTGGGCTTGCCATCAATCCTGGGCAAAATATCAGACTTACTGATGAAGAGTTTTCTTTGCAGATCAATGCTATCAGCCATGCCACTTGATATGGCTTTATGGAAAACAGTTCATCAGACTCACATGGAATAATTTTTTCAAGCTATTTTAACACAGAAGGTTTAGCAAAATAAGGTCAGTTGATAAAGGTTTTAAGATTGTACATTTAGTTAGGCTTCTGTAGTGCATTTAACATGATCATAATGGGATTTTTCATTAGCAGAAGCAAGGAAAATGTAACTGTACAAGGGAAAACATCCACAGAAGAGTGGTTTTTGAATGAGGCCCCACAGGGACTAGTTCTTGGCCCTATACAATGAGGGGGGAAATCATTAAGATATGAATGAAAAATGCCAAATAAAATGCAGAGCTCCACCCCTCCATTCCTAGTTGGCTTTCCAACTAGAATGCCAAGTAGATCAGGTTGCTCAGGATCTCATTGGATATTTGAGTTTTGAATATCTCCGACAATGGAGATTCCACAGTCTCTGGGAACCCTCTTCCAGTGTTTGACTACCCTCTTATTAACAAAAAAATCTATCTTGCTACCTAATAGGAATTTTTTCTGTTACAATTTATGTCTGCTGCCTTACACACTTCCAAATAGAGTATGGTTTCTTCTTCTCTATGCTCCCATGAAATTTTTGCAGACAGGGATAAGGTCCTTCCAAAGACATCTCTTCTCTGGACTGAACAAGCCCTGCTGCTCACCATCCTTAGTCTTGCTGGTCACCATCCAATCAATCCATTTCCATGTATCCTGTAGTTAAAGTGCCTTGCCCATATCTCACCAGTTTAGCTACAAGGATACTGTGGAAAGCCTTGCTATAGCCAAATAAAACAGTATGTCCTGCTCTCCCTCTGTCTGATTCCCAGTCACTTCAGTACAGGGGACTACCAGGCTGTTCATCACTCACTCCACTCTGGCTGTTTCCAAACATTTCCCATCTTTTATGTCCTTTGAAATGGCTTCCAGAAGGAACAGCTCCATAACATTGCAGTATTTAAAAGGCAGCTAGGAAGAGGATGGAGGCTCTCTTAACAAGGAGTCACATAGGGAAGACAAGGGAAACCAGGTACAAGATACACCAGGAGATGTTTCATCTTGGTATATGCAGCCATTTACTGGCCTAACCTCTTCAGGACATGGTAGAAAGAACCCACGTTCATGGGAGAACTTAAATATGTGATTAGTCAGGGTGGTATATAATGTCACCTAGTCTCCCTTTCCCACAAAATGTTGAACCAAATGAGCTTTCGTGGTTCCTTCCAACCTGGGATGTCCCATGAATTTATGATTCTAATTTAGAGGCATTAAGATGGGCAGATGCAGCAGCAGGGAAAGTGGTTCATGTCCTTCCACTTTCCATCACAGCCTGGGAAAAAGACTAGCCTTCTCCTCACTGGCTGCAGGCTGGGTGTGAAACGCAGTCCTCCACGTCACAGCATCCCATGTACCGGGATGGGGACTTGGGCAGGGGAAGGGGATGTAAGGGGACAGAGAGGGGACAAGCTGTGGCCCCTCTAACTGCTCTGGCAGGACCTGGCAGTGCTCTGCTGACACAGTCCTTCAGCATGGCAGAGAGGCTGGTGTGGTGTGGCAATGCCATTCCCTCCATGTCCTCTAAACTGAACTCTGTCATCAGTGCTGCTGCCTCCCTCGCCTGTCAACTAAAGAAAAAGGCTTCTTTCCGAAATTTCTGGAGCAAGATGTTCTCTGAAAGCTGTCTTTTTCTGATCCCACCCTGAAAACACATAATATTGAGAATTTCAGAACATGAGTGAAGAAGAAAAGCTCAGTGCTGGATTAAAGCCACTTTTGGCACAAGATAAAAGACAGTCTCTCTCTCCCTCTCCCTCTCTCCCTCATGCACACACACACAGACAAACAGGAAGAAAAGCTCTCAGGGGCACAATCAATTACAGTTCATATCTCTTCTGAGCTGTCAGATATAGTCTCTGGCACAGGCCCTGCTGGAGTGCAAACCCAAAAGGGATTTCAAAAACAAATCCTCAGCTGTTGTATACCTTGTATACCAGTACAGCCCACAGCAATTTGTGGAACAGGAGGAAGACGACTAATACATGATGATACATAAGCACAAGGAATATTTTTCTTTTAACTGAATTTCCTCTGGCCTTCTGTAGTGAGCTGACTGAAACAAAGGCTCTGCTGTTTCATGCCACTCATGAAAAGTTTAAGATTTTTAGAAATTTGACTCTGTCCCAACCAGGACAGACATATCTTTACACATAGCTGTATGTATAAATGCAGACACAAATAGGAAATTCTAAAAATATTTAACTTGGAAAATTCAACATCCAATATGAATTGCAGACCTGCTGCCAGTGTATGGGCTTGTCCATTCTGTGGCTTCTTGAAGTGACTGTAAAATTAGCCAGAGTGTGGATAGCAAAGTCAGAGAGATATCCCTCTGGAAAGTATCGGGAAAATGTCACCAGACCTTCCTTGACAGAAATGGCCACACTCATTTCATCAGTTACAGCTGGGTAGCACAACTCCAGTGCAAATATTTGCAACCAACCCAGACTTAAATATTTGTTCTCCTATCAGGGGATCAGCACTAGGTCATCATGACAGCCCTGTAAATGCTGACTAACATGGCTGACATGAACGATAGGGAGATTTGCTGTGGTTGTGTAGGAAAGTACCTACACAAACTCGTTAGACCTTTATACCATAGACCCCATTCACCATGCAGCAGCTTGTGAAGGTGTTTGAAAAGGATGCTTTGGGCCCCTGTGGCTGCAGGGTGTCATCTTCTGGTGTTAAATTCAGGTGGAGACTGTACATGGGGCTGTACATGCTTGAGCAGACCAGGAGAGCACTAAAGTGCTGCTCTGGCTCTTTTGCTCTCCCTCTGAGGCTTTCCCAGCACTTCAGGCTGTAGCCAGCAGGTAGTTCAGGGCTGTGTGATAGTGGTGTCTATCTCCAGCAAGCTCCCTCTCCCTTCCCACCCACCCCCTTCTCAAGCCTGATGCAAATATGTTGCTTATTCATGTTGATGTTTCATTCAGTTTATTTTGCACCCTTCTCAAACACTCATTTCTGGCCTTGCTGCAGATTTTTGTGATCCAAGCACTGAAAGGCTGTGCATGGGTGCAGAAATTAAGAATCCATATAAGGAGACAGCAGGGACAAATCTCACCCAAGGAGCCCTGGGGAAATCCTTTGGTTTTGAGGAGTCCAGGAAGCCTTGGGCAGGATGGTAGAATTGCAGTAATAAATGGAAAAAAAAACCAAATAAAAAACCCCCAAAAATCCAAACAGTTTAAAGCTGCAACAAAGACAAGTTGCAACTGTAAATTAGAAGTCTAAATCCTACTCAACAGCTCTTTAGATCTGGGGCAATGATTTGAGCCACATGTCTGACTACAGTAATGGAATGTTTTAGCATTGCTTATAGCTAAGCTTAACCTTCACCGTACTTGGTACCTCAGTGTCTACAAAGGGCTAAAAATCTCTGCATTACAAGCCTGGCAGCTGGCATGGGCAGAGGAGCCCAGGGATGTTGGTCCAGGGAATGGGGTCACAATCTGACCCTGTGGTTCTGAGCTGGGGCTGAAGGTTTCTGTGATTATAGGAGAAGAGAGAGCTGCTAGAGCAATTAACAGCCTAGTTTCTGATGATCAGACCTTTCTGAGTGCTGGGGAGTTGCGCCTGAGCAACCACTCCGAAAGCAACCCAAGACATGCAGTGCTTGGTGGATCCTGTCACGTGTTTCACCTCTGCTCTGCAGGGTAGGAGTGATTTACCAAGCCCCAGTCAGGAAGCCTAGGCTCTGTCTGTGGCTATGAACATGCCTCTGCCTCAAGGAAGAGATTGCAAAACTTCATTCATTCCAATTTTCATTAATTGTTACTGATGGTTAATATACACACGCTTGAAATTCTGCTGGGTGTGGCATCTTCTTGTGTCACTTTTCATGTGATCACTACAAAGTTTGGCAGGAGTTGCTGAATTCAGAGAGGTTATTGAAAAAGAAGTCATCTGAGGAATTTACAGAAGAAGGATTTGGGAGGGGGAAGCACAGTTTTTCTTGATCTGATATTTTTTTAACTGTTTTTCTAAATATTGTGGAGCATGTTATGGAAAAAAAATTTAGCCATCTGTCTGAAAGATATTAGTTAAGTGGAGACTGTGTTAAAAATAAGGTGCCAGGTTGTCCTCTGCAGAAAGTTAATAAAAAGAAGGAAGTGAAAAAGTGCTCATTATTTTTAATGACTTTGCTTTCCAGCAGAGTGCCTGTATCTCCCAGCCTTTACATTCTGCCTTATTTCAGTTCATTATGGCACATTCAACTGCCCTGGAGAATGATGGCTTTGTTCTAAAATACTGAATATATCAAGAGGCCCCTGGTCTAGCCTGGCTAGGCTGTTAATCACAGCTCCAATGCCAGGAGGAGGATGCTGAGAAGAGCCTGTTGCATGGGAATCCAGCCTGGATGGCTGGGAGCTCTTTGGCAGGGAGAGCTGTGGCAGAGCTGGTGCTGCTGAATGCTCTGTGCAAAGCTGTCAGCAGAATCGATTAAGTGGTGCTTGGTGACTGCCTGGATGTTTTCTGCATGCACATCTCTACATTTGTCTCTCTTGCTGGCTCCACCTGGCACTAACCTCTCATTCCCTGTCAACAGATATTTGCTTTATTAACTTTGAAATATAGGATGCATTTTGCAGTTCAGAAGATGAAGATTCATGAGTGTGCAATTCAGGACACAGTCCCAAGCAAACCAGAGCATCCACCTACATCTTCAGGCTCCTTGCAGCCAGCAGGTAGAAAAGCCGAAAGCAGAAACTGCATTTCCAGATTTGAAAACAGCTAGCTTTTCTCAAAATGTTTGCTTGAAAAATCCATCCTGTCATTCACTTAATCTTAAACTTTTCTGATACACCCTTTGATAAATCAAGGCCCCTGTTATAGCCAGACTACAGTTATAGTGATTTGTTTGGAAACAAGATGTGTATTTTCTAGGGCCCAGAGGAATCATCTAAAAGGGGTCCACAGCTTGGCTCCGGGGTTTTTGCAGGTTTTTTTTTCTTAGTAGCTCCTCCCAAACTCATTTGCCAGCAGATTTTGCTGTCATGCTCTGCCTCCTCTTCTTGCCTACTGATGGTTGAGGCCCTGTAGCAAAACCTGCATCTTGCATGAAACATGAACACAAAAATTCCAAACACCACGGAGAAGCCACTGCATGGTTTGGGGCAGTAGCAGGGGATGCAGGGAGACCTCACACAGCTGTGCTCACAGCTGGAGTGCCTTCCTGGGTCTTTCTGTTCCTTTCCCGTAGTTGCCACTCCTGGTCTCAGCTGCTGTTCCTGGGGAAGGCTCTGGGAAACTGTAATGGGCAAATTCATAACCCTAAGGGTCTTCCAGAGCAAATGATGCTCTATTGGAACAACTGTCCTCATAACCAACCTGACAAACAGGAGGATGATTGGATTTTCCTGACATTGCAGCAAGGCTTGGACGTGATGTCAAGGAGCCAGTGCTGATCCTCTAAATTCTGGACACATCAAACTGGCAGATATTTGAATTTGCTTACCTTTTAACACAGAAAAAGGCCAAAACTCATTTATATTGGCTAACCACATTTTTTCTGCCTGTCTTAATCCAGGAAATGAAAACCATGACCAGAAGTTAGTCCCCTTCTCTAAACACTGGCATGCTGGTGTTTATAAAAAAGAGCTCCACCATTATTCTTCCCAACTGCTAGAGGAGTGAAATGAAACTGTCAGCCAGGGAGGAAAACGAGCTTGTTCCTGCATGAAAATTTAGCACAGAGTCAGGCAGAGCATTTTTGGAGGTGGGATAGGTTGGTTGTTTGTTTTCCAGCTCTGCCAGACACCAAACTTGGCTGTAACCTGACAAAATGCTACAGAGGACTCTTCTGTCTGTAAGTTAATGAGAGAAACGTTTGATAAATGGCTACTGGCGAGCTAATTAGAAGAGAAGGGATTCGATGGATTGCAGAAAAAAAAGCAAAAGGAAAGGAATCAAAGTGTTCAAGAAGATCATTTAAGGTCCTCATTCTGGGAGAGAGAGAGAGAGTAACTGGTTTCACTTCCCAGAGGCTAATCCTGCCCTAATTGACTTATTATTGGAGTCTGAAGGAAAACAATCCATGTGGCTGTGATAGCAGAGCCAGGGAAGGCCTGGTTGTGGCTGCTGAGGGGAACAAGGAGAGACAATAGCTGCAGTGTGTGAAGTGACACGGGATAGCATGTGCAGATCCCAGCAGAGTAGGAGCCCTAACTTGGCACACTGTGTAGTGTTACAGGGTGGGTGGGGAGCACTCAGAACAGGCTCAGGATTCATTTCATTTGAAACTCAGCGGTTTCAAACACTTCTGTGAGAAAAAGCTCAACCTCTTCCCAAACACAGACGAGAAAACCAGGGATTGTATGTTGCCAAAAACCAGTGTGGAACCTATAGCTTACTCATTAACTACAAAAAACAAATGACATATTTACAACCCAAACTCAGGACAGTGAGATCCTGGTTTTGTGAGAGGTGACTCTATGCATGAGGTACAACAGAGTTCTAAGATGCAACAAAATATAGTAAGTCTGGGAACCAAGCAAAGCCTGAGGAGATTTGCATTTTCTGACATCGGGAAAATCGGTTGTCCTTTCTGTTAACACGGCAAAATTACTTTGAGTCCCTAGTTTGCATAATTAAAGTACATAGCTAGAAAGGAATTCAAATTTGGTCTAAATTACTCTGAGGAAAATACATTCAGTTTTGCTCATTTTGCTTGACAAGGACTTTTTTGGTATTAGAAATGCACAGAAGATATAGTATTACTGAAATAAGAACTATTATGGAATGTCTAAGGGATACTATTCATTATCCAGCGAACTTTCAAAGAAGGAGACACAAATGCATGCTAAATTACAATGCAATTCCAGTGGAATGACATCTTTCTTTCATAACAGGACAGATGACCTCATCTCATGAATGTTCTTATTGTGACTGCCATGGTTCTTCAGGGAACCTGAGTTTCAGGCATGGTTAGATAGTATGAGAATATGATAAATTAAAGAAATCAGACACAGAAGAGGAAAATCCAGCAAACAGTACAACTGTGTAGAAAAATGCCTTCCTTCTTGTCAGATAAACATTAATCTAAGAAGTATTTTCCTGAATGAAATGGGTGGAAATGCCTTTTCTCCAGAATGACTTGAAGGGAATGAACAAGTGTTAGAACAGGTGACTGCATTACAATCCCATCAGATATTTGATTAGTAGCTGTGGTTTGGCAAGGAAGGTGTAAAAATCTGGCATCTTGTGTTAAACCAGGCTTCCTGAGACTTTGAGCCAGGCTTTTCAAATAGAGTTAAAAAAGGAAAACTCTAAAATTAGCTGACCAGAAGTATTTTAAATTGTTGGAGTACATATATGTGCAGGCAATGGGCATTGCTAAGTAAGGGAAAAGCTCATTGGAAAGCAAGGAGACGAGACACAACTCAGGTTTGCAATTTCTCCTGGGATACAGGTACAAGGAGACCAAAAATGAGTAATGCTTCTCTCTGAACATAGTGTGTGCTACAATCTGCCCTGATGTGGGAGTAGCTGGGGTTCTTGTTAATAATAGATCCCTTGGGGTGGATCAGAGAGACAGAACACTAAATGATCAGCAGGTTTATTTCAGAATGATTTGGTTGCAATAGAAAGGAGGTATTTAGCCATTTTATTTACTATCTGTAGAAATACAGCACTATAAAAGCATAAAAAAATAACACTTAAGAAAATTTAAAAGGAAAAGAAAGGAAGAGAAAAAGAAGATAAGAGTCCAAAGATATAACTCCCTGTGGACCCAGCAATGAGATTGTTGCAATTTTGATGTCTACTGGTTGAAGCAATGGTCACAGTCTCAATCTGTCAGGAATGGGGGAAGCCCATGGAAAACAGGAGTTCAGTGGGTTTATATAAGTTCAGGTTTATGGAATGCCCAGGTACCTCCCCTGGGCAGGGGAGAGAGTTTTACTCTGTTTGATGTAACACTGTGGATCACATGCAATCTTCTGATGGAAGGGTTCAGAAATGAGTCTGGGGGCACTTTGGGGGTTTTTGAAACATGACATGACAGCTACCTCTCACATCAGCACAGCTGAGCCAGTTCTGCCCCATCAGAAGGGGCAAGGCCTGCATGGGAATGTTGCAATACTTCCCCAGAGGGAGTTTTCACATCTGAAAACTTACACAGCTGTGTAAGGGAGGACATTGGCATCATAAAGGCACCAGGCAGGATCTACTTCTTTCCTTACCTGGCTCAAACCGCAGGTGTAGCCTCTGGTGGTGTGTGCTCACACCCTCTGCACTTGGGCTGTTACCTTGCACATCCTCAGCAAACCTCCCTTGCTTTTGCAGAGGCCAATCATTTGAGTCATTGACCCTTAATATTTCAGTCTCTCACAGATAGAAAATGTGTCGTACAGGTGAGTTCAAGAACTTATTTCACTCCACTGATTCAAGGTGGGAATGCTTTGGCCAACACTTGGGGCTCTCTCTGCTTGATGGCTGGGCCAAGTGTTCCATCTGTAGTTTGTCAGGGAGGGCTTGTAATTCTAACAGCTGCTCCAGAGCCAGGTTTTCTGGTTGTACAGACAAAGAAACCCATCTGCAAGTTTTAGTAAAGTTCTCTGAAAGTAGAAAATTTCAGAAATTCTAAAAATCCTCTCCAACCTTGGTCTTAACTGCAGACTTTTTCATGTGAAAGAACCATCTGCTGTACCACACAGTAAAGTGAAAAAACAAAAATAAACACAGGTGGTAGAGGCAGGGGGAAAAAGCTCTATGAGAAATTGGTGCATTTCTCACTTATTAGGACATTTCCTTGATTTTAAGCATAATTTATTCTGTTTCAGCCGCATGGTTTCTGCACATTTCCTTTGAAACATCTGTAATTCTTTTTGGCAGGGATCCGAGGCAATACAGTGCAGTCTCATCTGGGAGGAGTATCCTAGGAAAGTGTAAATATCCCAAAGCTGTAAAGAAAATAAAAATAATAAGTTAGCATTGAAAGGCTTGAAAAAGACTGGACTAGATCAGAGATAAGTGAAATCACCTCACTGGGTGACTTGGGTGAGCAGGAGGAGGAGCAGGCTGGTGTCAGCCCATCCTGAGGGCCTGGGAGAGGCAGCCTTTCTCAAGCCTCTGGAACTCATCAAACCCCATTTCTGGTGGACTCGTCTTTCACAGATGACTGATTTTTAACTCAATTATAGGAAGAGTGAGACATGAACTCTCTCTCCTCAGTGGAATCCACCCAGGAGACAGAAACTGTGACCGAGGAGTCAATTACTTGGAGATTACTAAGGCAAAGCCCTGAAATGTGTTTTGGTCCTGCCAATTGCTACAGGATCATTCACTTCCCCAGGAGAGAGCTCCAGCATGAAGAAAGCACACAAGCTGCTCAGTCAGACCAAGCCTGGGGGTTCAGCAAGGGCTGAGCACCAAAGTGCACTGTCCACATTCCACACAGCACTGGGTGGCTTCTCAAATCCCCTCAAGCTGACAGCATTGTGCAGTGCAGAGACACTTGCTGAAGTCCCAAAGCACCCTGGTCACATCAGCACAGCATCCTGGCTGGCCTAATTAAAGAACTGGAGCTAATTAGGCCAGGCACAGCACCATATTGATTAAGTGGCAAAGACACAGTCCTGACATCTAGATGTGCTTAGTGGGAAAACAGCACTGAACTTGCATGTTAGCTGGGTAAATCAGAGCCCCTATTCCCTGTTCCTGTCAGTGTGGCCCTGCCCCAAGTGCTGCCTTCACATAGACTTCAGTGCTGCATTCCTTTTTTTCTAAATTTAATATCATCCAGAACTCAACAGCCATCTCCCCGTTTTGTGGGCACAGTTCCTGAAATAAGATTAACTTTGTCTCCAGGGGTCACTTTCCAGCCAGCAAACCAAAAGCTGTGCAGGAGAATGAAAACAAGGCAAAGAGAGAACAAAAATCGGGCTGTGTTGCAGACCTGCAATTTATGACATAAAAACATTTCAGGGTATTTTAGGGGAAATATTTAAACCCACAGATTAGGATTTTTGTATTCAAGCCCTCCATGTTCATCTAACTGCAAGGAGCTGATGATTTCCCAGCCAGAGGCTGTTCTTGAGCATACAGATTGCATGAATCCACCTCCCAATGGATCCTGCTCCACAGCCTTCTCTGTCCAGAGCCATCCAGCAGCACAATTCCCTGACAGAGCCCTGCTCTGCAGACTTGGCTCCAAAGATGACAACCCAGCTATAGAAACCACAGGGGATCCATGCTCCTGGTAGTTCTTTGTGTGGCCTCCATTTGCCACTTCCATTCTCATCACCTGGGACATTTCATAAGGATAGACATTTTTTTCCCTATATTATTCTAGAGGGGCTGTGAGAATGTTAATATTTATGGACCTGACTAGCTGGGAAATCAGACTTCTTCATATCGTGGTGTAACCATTTTGAAGATCCTGTTTCAAGGAAAAGTGAATCCCAAGGTTCAAGCTGAGCTGAGAAAAAAGGGAATATTTTATCATCTATGATCTCTCTGATCAAAGCAACACCAAAAGCATTTCTCTGTCCGCAGAGAAAAAACTGAGGAATGTGGAGTAGCCAGAAAAACTAATACTACACATGCCTGTACTTTTGAATCTCCTTCCCACCAAAAACCTTTCAGTCTGCAAGTATGTGCAGGCATCTACATTCATCATGCTGTGAATGTCTCTATTTTATTCCATTTCAGTCGGTAAAGAAATGCAAATGGAGTGATTAAGCCAAATTCCTGTATTCTGCTCACCCTCCATGGAAGATGTCAGAGCTGTTATACTGGGAAGCAGACGAGAGGGGGCACTCATAGATTTTCTACCTCAGGGCTTTGCTTTGTGCTGTGTTGGTAGGAAATGGATCTGCGAGAGTCCTTGTTGGAAAAGGTACCAGGAAAAATACCAAATTAACATAACATCATAAAGATGCAGAAAAATTTGTCAGAAAGGGAAAGAAGAAAATGGGGGTGGGTGGGTAATGTAGGAGAACACCTCACCAGGAGCCCTGACCCCGTAAATCTGCCTGGGTGGGAGGATGGGGTACTGCAGGAACAGGGCTGGAAGTGAAGATCCTATGGCAGTGGGAAAAAGGCTGGGTCCAAAGTGTCGTCTAAGCAGTGAGCTAAAGCTGGCCTCAGGCCCCTTGCGAGAATTTACTATTTCACAGTAATGAAAAGTGCAGGATAGGGGTTGAGAGAAGCTGTAAGAGATACAGCTTGTAGGGCAGTCCTCATTTTACTAATTAAACATTTTGGGTTGCCTACACAGGGTCACTTGGGAAAGTTAAATAAATCAATCAGCTAAAGGTGTGAAGTCAATTTATGTAAGTTATAGCATATTCAAGCTGCGTGTGAATGGTTTCATTCAGGCTAAATGGCCTTAGATTACTACAGCTTAATTTTCTAGATTAGCAGAAACAAAATATGTTTTGATAGCAAAGTAAAACAAGATGGAGGGAGAATAAATATCCAGTTAGTAACTTAGTCCTGTATCTATGGCCTGTCTTTGTTTTTAGCAGCAGAAAATCCAAAGCTACTTAGATAGACAAATAAAGTTTACCGTGCATTATAAACATGGTCTAACAACCTTGGCTGCCAAAGGCTGTAAGGAGCAGAAAGTGTGTTACAACAGCAAGCACAAAACTCACAGTGTTTGCTGTACCCCTGCCAGTGCCTTTTGCTGCCCAAATCACTCCATCAGCTCCCCGACTGCAGCTGAGCCATATCCCTGCTGCAAACAGTGGAATCAATAACTACGGATTAACTGCTAACCAACACAATTTTACTAAATTACCAGAGAGTGGTATTATCAGAAACATAACTAATCCTTTTATTAAAGACTATATTCATTTGCTCAGTTAAGCAAAATACCTGTCAATCTAAAACTCTGCCTAGCTCAGTGAAATTCCCTTCTCTGCCCTTCACTCACCATTAGGCTCTCTTCAACCTCTTCATTCTGAACCAGTAAATTGAGCTATGCTTGTGCCTTTTACCTCTTTTAGGCTTCTCCCATTGGTCTCATCACTGCACCAGGCTCTTCAAGACTTTGCTGTACAAATGAAGAATTTATTTTCATTGAACTCCTTTAATGTGGAAAATAAAGTCCTACTGCAGATTTTTCCCTAGAAACTCCTAGCTACAAATGTGTTAATATACTCAAGGGTCATATTTCCCCTTTTGAAAGTGGAAAAATATCAGGCTTGATTTAGTAAATTTCTGACCTATTTTAACAGGATGGGTTCAGAAATGTATTGTTAAATTGAGTATCACACAGTTTCTGTGACTCTTGGGGGAAAGTCCACAGGAGTGTGAAAGTGGAAGAGCAATCCAATGAGAAAAGGAAAGCATTTTAGTAACATTGGGACATTTAGAGCATTCACTTTAAAAAAGAGATAAACTCCTGTTTGGGGAGAAAAGTCAGGCTGAAATTATATTACTGAGAGTTAGAAACCCCAAATGTGGCCTAAAAGGATACAGAACCTCAAGCTCCATTATCCTATTCCTATTTTAGAGACAATGTGTATTCTCCATATAACACATTCACTGTGCCATATCCACGTCCTTTTGCTTCAAGAAAAACAGAAGGAGGTTTTCAGAACATGGTGGACCTGCCCAAATTGAAGCCCTGGGAGATAGCAGCCCTAAGACCACAATTCCTCAGGCTTGGTTTCAACTGCAGCAACAAACAGAACCACAGCAATTTGCAAGAAGAGAGAGAGAGCAAAACTGTTCAGCTGGGAAGTAACACAAAAAGGTGTTGAAATCCTTTACAGGATAGCTAAATGACTATTTGGTGAAGGAGAAACCCTTTTCACTAAGAATTTCTTCATGCTAAATCCCTGAAAACTCACTGTCAACCATCTGGAGAAGAGCCATGGAAGGTCCTGCAAGGTACTGTGACTAATCTGCTTTTTAGCTTTACTTAACCTCTTCCAGCATTAGGTATGTAACAATCCTCTCAGATCTTAAATTTATACCCCCACAATTTTTATCCTATCCTACAAATTAGACACATTTAAAGAAATTAAAAGATGGGGAAGAAGAAATAAACAATTAAGCCCCTGAGAATAGGACAAATATCTCCACTAGTAATGCATTTATGAATATATTTGCACATAAACAACAAAAGGAAATTTGTAATACTGCACACAGTGTTTTAAATGCTATTGTGAAAGCAGACCAAAATGTTCAATCTCCTTAAGCAGCAGTCAAAACAGGCTTTAAATTAATCAGGATTCCTAGAAATTCTAATAAGAAGGGACTGATGAAAAACAGCTGCACCCAATCTCTATAAAAACCTTCAAAAAGAAGGGAATTAAGTGATAATGCTGGTACAAGGGCATATCATCACAGGATGGTCTCCTGCTGCTACAAAATGCCAGAGCAAGACCAAGTATTTTTCCAAGGAGAGATAATTATGATGAGCCTCAGCCCTGTTTACAGGGGCTTGATTTCCACTCTGTGGTGTGGTGATAGAGCTCTCATTTGGGTAGTCTTTAAATTACTGAACACGGAGAGTAAGAGCATCCAGTTCTAATGCTTATTAAAAGTGGTATTCAAAACATCTCTGCCCCCACTATAGCAATTTGTGTGAGAGGGATGTGTTTCCAAAGTATGGCTTTTTAAAGGAGGGGAATAGAAATAAAAAATAAAATATATGCTTACCATTAAGTGTTGAAGCTCTTCTGAACTGTAGACTCAATAAAGTTAAATTACAGTCCAGTATTGGTGAAGGAGAAAGTATCCCACAGAGAAGCAGGATGTTAAGTCTGGTGTCAGGAAACCAGTTGTCTGCACAAAGAATCCCTTGTGGAATACCAAGAGATGATGCTAACAGGTCCTAGTAGTACTTCAGCAAAAAATATTATGTAATAGTTTGTCAAGATTAATGGTGCAACAAGGTGATATCATACAAAACCAGTACTTTGTAGACAGACCAGACAGACAGACAGACAGACAGAAAGAGAGGGAGGGAGGGAGGAAGGAAGGAAGGAGGGAGGAAGGAAGGAAGGAAGGAAGGAAGGAAGGAAGGAAGGAAGGAAGGAAGGAAGGAAGGAAGGAAAGAAACAGCCTAATTTTTGCATGATTCTCCAAAAAATGTTAATTGGGGTTTGGGGTTTGTTTTGTTTTGTTTTGTGTTTTGGTTTTTCTTTTTGTTTGTTTGGTTTGTGGTTTGGGTGGGGTTTTTTTGTTGTTTTGTTTTTTTGGTTGGTTGGTTGTTTTTTTCAGCGGTTTTGTTTGTTTGTTTGTTTGTTTGTTTGTTTTACAGAGAAGCAGTAAGATCTCAGTAACTCCCCTTGCTCTGGGTGATGCCACTTCTGAGTGTCCCCCAGGACAAACAGATATGCAACCCACAGTGGAACTGCAGTGCACACACACATGGTTCCTGGTCTCCATGAGTTTATAGCAACTTTCCCCAAAACTCTGTAGGATTTATGCAACACTGACAGCTTGCAGCTGCCAAATCTCCCTTACTGAACTGACACTTAAAATGTCCACTCTAGAGATTTAATCACCTGGAAACCGAGGTCTGTGTTTTGCTCAAGAGGACTTTTGAAGACTGTATGAAAATGTTTGTGCATGGGACTTTTCATCTCATTTTTTTGCCCTGGAACAAATTGCTTAACTTTTGTTGTCTTTGGTTTCTGTGGTTATAAAGTTGTCTTAATGCTCGTAGTTACCCTGGAGATTCTGTGAATGAAGATTTCTGGACTCCCATGTGGAAATGCACTATTGCATCAGAGCTGCTGCTTCTCCTCTAAGCCAAGTCATCCCCATAGGAGATTCCTCTGGGTAGGAGACATCACATACAGACACGTATCTAACATTCCTACAGAAGCCCAGTTACTTCTCTCTGATCTAATTATATGGCAAAGGTAAACCTCACTATCAGTTATGTGCACAACAAAAGGAGGTTGAAGCAGTAAAATTTTTGCTTGCATTGACAGCATGGAGAGGCAAACAGAGGTACAAGCACTAGAGAGGAGCCATCAACCTCACCTCATGGGGAGGCTGCTGTAACTGCCTCAGTGTAAGGTCTCAGCTTTTTCCATTCCCTGCCTTCTGCAATCCCCATGTCTGTAATTTCCCAAGATTTCTAAATGTACCCTGAAAAAAAAGGTTTGATAATGCAAATGTAGTTAGCAATGACAAGTCATTCTGAGGACCCTGTAAGAGCCATAAACATGTTTGTTTTAAATGAGGTGGGGTAGGGTTTGTAGTGTGATAGAGCAATGAAAACAGCCCCAATAAACAACTCCTCTCATCTCCTGCTCTGACAGCCCCTTTCTCAAAGCACCAATATTACCCACTTAGAAAATGGATTTATGCCAAGTTTAAAGCACTTCTTCTTCTTTCAGCACACCAAATGGTACTAAAAATTCGAAGTATTTCCTACAACAGCTGTATCTTTGACAACAAAATTAATACAAGCTGAAACACCACTGTTGTGTGCAGGTCATAATGACCACACTCCTCAGTTTTATGTCTAATGTAAGAAGGCATTTAATAGTTAAAAAATATATCTGATCAACTCAATATTGTGTCAGTCATGTGACTCTGTCTGGGTTTTCAAAACCGGTTGCAAAATTTAGTGCCTTTGTCTTATCAGACCAGTTTAACAGCTGGTCTGATAAGAATGTAAAATACACCTTTCCCTAGAGCTATAATAAATGTGTTAACACTTTCTTACAACCAACCCTTTCCTACAACTCATCATTTTCTTGCCCCAAGATCCCTCTTTATATATTTGATGACATAAATCTTTTAAGCAGGTTTTGACCAGAAGCTAACTTCCCATACGCTCTGATATCGGGACTTTTGAGGAACACAATGAGATGTGTTATTTTCCTTTGGTGTTTAAAAAGGAGGAGGGAGGAGGGGGAATGCTTTCAGTTCAGACAAAACAAAAATGCAAATGATGGTGCTTGTGATTTCCATCTCCTTAACACAAATGTGTACAGTAAGGTTTTTTAATGATCTATTTGTTAGATCATTAACTAGATCATTAGATATGAGGCATGCAGCTCTCAAACGTTTTAGTATTTTAAACTTTGTGGTGGCTTTGGCATGTCCTAAACAGTAATAAGAGAAGGAAATATGAAAATAAAACTCAAGCCAAATTGTTCAGCTATGAAAAGAGCATATTATCCAAACAATGTAATGAACACAACTCTACTATCTGCATGTGTTTCTACATGTATATGAACATCCTTGATGCTAGCATGTGAACATCTGTTAAAAAATTCAATTACTTAAGAGTGCTGTGAAGCAACAAATGATTGTTAGCTCTTGTTGTGGAGAGAGAGGATGGTGTGGTGGTTATTGTTGCTGGACAAAGCCTAGTCTTGTTTTGTAAGACACTGAGCCACCTCAACAGAGAGTTTTACATCCCAAAGTTGTCTAAGGCCTGAGGCACATGGAGGATCTACCATGGGAACAGACAGTAAAACCCCAGGACCTGAGCTCAAGTCATCCTTTTTCCAGTCAGACCTTGTCTGTGGTAGGTGAGCACTGCCTTCCCCACCTCTGTGTGGCTGTGTTTACTCCCTGCCAGTCGCCAAGCTCTGCTTTCCCAGTGGCACTTTCCCTGCACCAATCGCTCCTCCCAATTTCCCGCAGTGCAGTTCCCACCCTCATCTATGGGATGTGTGGGATTCCCCTTTACCACGGGGACTCCAGTCCTCATTCAGCACGAGCATGTGCTTGTACAGGGCATCCAGCATTGAAATGATGTGGTTGAACTGGACCAGTCATGCTGGATGTGGAGGTGGTGAGCACATGGTTGTTATTGCAGATATGATGCTGCAGCTATTTTTAACCATCTTCCTTTTTGCACAGCTGCAATGCTATCATATCAGTTCAGCTTACTTGAAAATTAACATTCAAAATATTAATCAATAAAAAAGCTCCCATTTAAAAATTGTTAAGTAAGTAATTAAGTCTTACATTAACTCTGGCTGGTTCTAAATGAAATTTTTTTGTTCTTCTTCAAAACAAATATACTGTCCAAATTGATGAGGTGCATATGTGTGACCATATCAGAGATGAGCAGATGGTTTTACTCTAGGTAAATCTCTAAATTATTGTATCTAGAAAGCAAAATTATTTATCTAGACATGTAAATTTATCTCAAGAGCTCTAAATACCAGTGGGTGATGGCTTTCTGCCTCTCCTCAAATAGAATGCATCCCCACAGTCAGTTTAATTTCAAGATGAAAAATGTATGTGACTACTATGCCCTGGTGATCAACTG
This sequence comes from Entomyzon cyanotis, assembly GCA_024500445.1. NCBI lineage: Eukaryota > Metazoa > Chordata > Aves > Passeriformes > Meliphagidae > Entomyzon > Entomyzon cyanotis. Next base: position 29,218,033 of record JAKEPQ010001018.1, read on the forward strand.
AGCAGGATCAGAACAGACTTCTCTTATCTGCACTAAAGATTGAGCTGATCTTGAAGCCTTAGAGTCATCCTTGTTTTCCCACCCCTGCAGAACCACACAGCTTATTCACTGTCAGTCAGGCAAGAGTTGGCCCACTGTGCAGGTATGGACCTCTTTTAATTCAGGTAAAGTAATTTTGAAGCTACATTTGGGAAAGAATTCTCTAAAGGACCCTTGCATCTCCTTTAATTTTTAGGGAAGAAAGCTATCAAAGAGATGATCTGTAAGCAGGATTTTCTGAGCCCAGTTTTATTATTTTGCATTGGACCAAAATTTACTTACAGTTATTTACTTCCACTTCCATTTCCAAGAGCTCAACTCTCTCCACAATTCCCTGTAAATCATAGACCCACAGAGCACTGGAAGCTAAAGGGATGCCCACACTCCTGGTTTAGCCCAAGCTTAACTTATGATTTGAAGACAAACTCCTCAACCTCTGAACTCCAGCTCTGCCACCTGCTTTCATGGTACCTGCTAAGCAAGCAGGAGCCAAGCATCAGCAAAATTCCAGCCTGTAAAGGAGAACTTCCCATGTGCAATGTGGACAGCAAGGTGTGGTGAAGCTCAGCCAACAGTAGCCATGGGGCAGAAATTTCCTCTGAAAACTCTTTTCAGTTTATCTATTTCAGCCCAGTGCAAAGCCAAAGGGGTCAATGTGGAAAGTTCCGGTGCTTTAAGCTAATACATTTGGTTTTGCACAAGAATAAAGATAACTGAAAGAGGTTGAAAGAACTACATTAAAATAATTTTTTGCCATCCTTCTTGGTAAGACTTAATTTCCAACTGTGTACTCACTTGGACAAAAACAGAGTAATTCAAGTGATGTGTCAGGACTCATTATTTGAGTGAGCCAAGGCTCTGGACTCACTATTTGAATAGTCTCAGAAGCCAATGCCTTCATTAAAATTATTTCCTTCTTCAGCACTAGCTCTGCCACTCGAAACAAAATGCTGTGCATTTGAATGATTCCTAGAAGACCATCTGCACTTCCCAAAGTCTGTCCCTGTAAGTCCCTTTCCCAGCCAGAGCACATGCATAATCACCATGGCTAACCAATTACTCCGGAAGCGTGTGTGATTCCCAGACTGTCAGATTTCGTGGTTTGACATGTTGACATACAGCTCCAAGCTGAACACTTTCAGCTCTAGGATAAAACACATAAAGGAGAGCAGGGTGAGTTTAGTACACCTGTCCTCTATCCATCCGCTGAGAATGCCATCTTTAAAGATTTGAGAAAAATTCACTGTAGATTCCCAGAGGTAAAAGGCAATGAATGAAGTCACTCCACGATATTTTGTTTTACTGCTAAGATACCGCGAGGCTGAAGGAAAGCTGACACCAGGAAAGGTTGCACAGGCAACCCAGGAAAGAACTCAGGAAGCAGGGAACACTGCCCATACCGTTTTAGTGCATTTCTAGCTAAGCTCCACACATTTAATATCTTGCCCTTCATCAAAAAGATTTATGATGCTTGATAGCAGAATGGTATGGCAAAGAGGCTGAGCTGCAGGAACACTATCCTTGTGGAGTCATGCAATGCCATTGCAGGAATAAATGGTCTCACTCCCTCTCTGCAGTAAGTGCTCACAATCTCTCTGAGCAATCTGTTTACAAAAAGAGGTCGGGGCTGCAGATCAGTACACACCACACCTGATGAGCAGTATGAGACTGCAAACCCCATCTCCTTATCCCATGGGCTGATGGAAACCCCAGCTTCAACCAGTCATTTACTTTTCTGATTTGTCTCTGTCATTCTGCTGTCCTTGTTCTCTTGAAGGTCTAGCCTTAGCCTGGGACTTTACAATCTTCTGATGTTTTTACATTCCTCTAACACTAATGCTCATTTTGTCAAAACCAGAGAACAACTATGTGTACTTTAGATGTCTTCACACAGTTCAGGAGCCACAGAGATGTAAACTGCACCATGTCTGTCCGTGTTTCTCGGGCTTGCTGCTTGCTGTTCGTTGTTAGTTTTCATCCTAGTCCTGAATTCTTGCTTTTACTGCTTGTTCTGTCACACTGTGCGAATTATCTGGCAATCGCTGTCCCCAAAGCCAGGATTCATCCTCAGCAGTGACAGAGCACAAAATTTATTACCCTGCATAACCAGACCATGCCCAAAAGAGCTCTCTTTGGCGAACAACATGAAAGCTGGAACGGATGTGAGGTATGTGCATAGCCAGTTAAGAATTACTCAGGGGTGAAATGTCTTTTAGAAAGTACTGAGATCAAGTGGTTGCAATGCTGTGGTCATTTGTACAGGATGAAAGACAAAATTTTTTCCTGGCAACCGGCTGAAAAATCCTGGCAGCATCACTGACCACATACCAGTATCCTCCTCAAAAGGGGAATCTGCCTGGGAAAGGTGTTTTTGAGGCAGAGCATATCTGTCAGAGCAGCAGTTTGCCTTGGACAGTGCCACACTTTTCCCTGTAGCAGGTTAAGTCATCCTAACAGAGGTTCATGCACTCCCGTGTATTTGTTCCATATATTTCTATTTATTTCTTATGCTAGTGCAGTACAGTCCACTCTTGTTTTAATCATGCTTATCCTGGGATCTCCTTTTCCATGGCAATGTCTGAAAAAATCCATGAGCCTAGTGCCTCAATAGTCACATTACTATCTTTCAAACCACCTTTAGTTCCCCACAGTGACCTTGATGTGTCCTTAGCCTTGCTAAGGTGACTGCACAAGTGATGGATTTTTGCAGGTCACTCTGTGTGAGAATTTGGAAGGCAGAGTCTATTCTTATCTCTGTCACTTCACTTAGTGGGTCACCTTGGAGGAGTTTGTTCCCTGTTCTGTGTTTCACTCTCCTCATATGTAGGAAGAGATATTTAATATTTCTTGATGAAAAGCAATTAGCTAAGCTGTAACACAATTTCCCCTCCTAATTATCTGTCAGCCTGCTGTCTGCTGAGAGAATGTTCATACTATGTACTCTCATGCTTGCAGGTGCACTGAGGCACTATTTATTTTTGTTTTTCTCAGCCTCTCTCTGATACTGTTTGGGCACAGTCTTTGTGCTCTTGCTCTTCATAAAAATGGACCATAATACTCTGTTCATCCTAAGTCCCATCACAGCACTCTTGACAGGCAAACATTAATTGCCAAAAAAAATTAGCATTAGTGTTTTAATTTATATAACTTCTGATTTGATGTGTAAAGCAATATGATATTTGAAGCAATTTGAAATAAGTGATGGCACCTTGGCTCTCTGAAAGACTCTGCCACAATTCTACTTGACCGTAGACTGCACAGGGGAAACAGATCTCAACACTTGGAACTCTGCACCTGTCTGGAGCACCCTTTGGAATAGCCCCCAAGCATCTGCCAGGATGATACCTCCACACCCTGGAGCATGAGTTGTGCTGGTGGTGAGTCCATGTGCAGAGTAATCATACAGAGCCTATTTGCAAAGTTCAGTCTGTCTGGGTGACCCCAATGCCACATTTCATGTGCTGCGTGGTCAATCTGCCATGTGTGGTGGCATTGTGCCTGGGACTTACAGACACCTGGCAACTCCATTAGCATTATTTATCTTTGTCCTTCTCTTTACATGGCCAGAAAGCTCACTCTTTCTCCTGACAAAGTTCTGAGTAGAGAGTGAAAGTGAGCATGTCTGGAAAAATCCAGAGATGTTGTCTTTGAAAACGAGCTGAGGCTAGTAAATCTCATCTCCCTTTACCCACCACTTCTCCCCAACCTTCCTATGAATATTTCCCTGAAGCACACCAAAAATCTCCTCCTGCCCTCTCCCTGGAGTCTTCTCCCCTCCATCTAGTTCCCTGTTTCTTTGACTGATGGTGGAGGGGAGAAAAGCCCTCTCCATGAAGGCATCTGCCTTTGTTCCTCCTTTTTGCCCAAAGCCTTGCTCTTCAAGCCGCTGCTCTATCACCTCTGCCCCTTTGTTCTCCTGCTTAGGGATTTTCCACTCCTCACCTTCCTGCTGATAAAGTTAATCAAACTAATTTTCCCACTCAGTCACCTCCCTTATCACAGTCACTGCTTGGCCACAGCCCAATGGATATGCTTTATGAGTGCTGCTGTTTGTTCTGCAGCTTTTTATGGCCAGGGTGAGTGATGTGTCCCAGGGCTTGTGTCAGCAGCTCACTGATTCACAATACCTTGAGACAAATAACAAATACATTTTGAACCATTTTGTGAAATAACTCAAATTCATAAATTCAAATAATTTCATTATCAGGAAAGGGTCCAGGATCTTTTTGTTTTGCTTTGAAACTCTCTATCTTTAACAATTGCTTAGTTCAAGGAATGACAGCAACTTGGTTCAGCTTCCATGTCAGTGATGGTAAAGGGAAGAAAGCCGATTTTGTTGTCCCTTGTGTTGCAGAGTAGATGTTCTGAAGATGCAGAATGAGAATACATGTGAGAATCAGCAGGAAGTATCTCTTCCCCTTGGCACCTCTGACAGATCTCTAGTCTGATCTGCCTCCCAAGGCCCTCTTGGTAGTTAACGCAAGAGCCCATGGCCCAGTGACTGCGGAAGCCAAGGAAATTTGGGCTTAACCCCAGATGGGCTGAAATTAAGGTGGGGGTCCCACCCAGTGAGTCAGAAATATTTGCATTCCGTCTTCCTCCTGCTGCTACTGCTCCAGCATCACTTACACTAGTAACACCAATGACAGCATGCAAGAGGGCCAACAGCAGCATTCTGAGCAATCTGTCATCTGATCAGGTAGTGTCACCAGTGAGTAGGTAGATCCTTATGCTCAGGGCTGCTACTCATCCCTATCATTTGATTTCATGCCACTGAGTTTGCCTAAGCATTGTCAGTGGTGGTGTGCTCCCCACAACTTGGCTGTCAGTGTTAGAGACCTCTAAGGAGGCCCTGTCAGCTCCGTGGCAGGAAGATTCCTGAATACATAAGGCTTACACTCCCAAGGGGATTCCTCTTTGCACATCATTCCTGGTGCAGGGTGACATCTCAGCATTTCACAGGTTATCCTGCTGAGGCAAAAAAATAAAACAAGTTTTATTTTTCTATGCTAGAAATCGTTCTTTAAAGCCTTCTAGATTTGGAAAGTGGGTGCAAAGAAACAAGGAGCATATCCTGCTCTGACCTCACATACCCCATCCCCATGCCTGCCCCAGGCCACTCATCTGTGCATGTCTAGCACCATCTCTGGACCTTGCTGAAGCCTTTTATGACCTGATTTAACTCACTAAAACAGCAGAAAACCGATCCCAGGAGGAGGAAAGCAAGTAAGCAATTGTCTGGAGTTTCAGTTAGGTCATTTGGCTTGGCAGGATGTCCGGCGGATAGCAGAGCTGCGGAAGGGAGCAGGCAGGGATGGTGGTGGACACAGGATGCAGGGTGGCAAAGCCTGCCTTCCTCTGTACAGCATGCTGGGCACCAGCCCAGAGCCACTTGAGACCATCCTCCCAGGCAGTCTCATCCCTCTACTGTCCCCCCCTGCACTCAGGGCAAAGCTCTGTGACCCCATGCTTCCTCTGGGAATCCAGCCGAGTGTAAATGCCACTCTGGGAATTTCCTGTAGCCCAAAGGCTCGATAATTGGTTTAATTAGGCTATCAATTTATGATCTTCTTGCTAGTGAAAATTTGCTTGATACAATATTAGCTTTTGATATGCAAAAATGCTTTTGAAACTCTGCCTCAACCTGGGTGGCCCAGAAAGTGTTATAATTTCCCTGACAATAGATAATTCATTCATAATACACACATATATCCCTGCTTGACAAATGCTGATGGAGAGCACTGAATAATCTCTGAGGCTATGGATTCTCTGGTGACAGTGCCAGAGAGATAAGTTTTTCAGACTCCCCCCAACCCAATCAGCTCACTTCACTGACTTTCTTGTGGAACTGAAAACATTTAATTCAACCTACTGAGGGTGCATAAAGACAGGGGCAGTAGCAGTGACTAGCATTAGTATTGGGAAAAACATAACATGAAGCTAAAGCTTCAGTTTAAATACAGGAGTCTTAGTGACTAAACTTTCTATGACATAACCACAAAAATACCTAATAAATAGTCATTACGGTGGTAGAAAGATAACAACTTATCTACAATTTTATACTGATGCTAATTATGATCACTGACAAGATGAATTAGAAGATTCTCAATTCTGAGATATGGAAGATACCAGCATAGCAGAAAAGGGAAGGTTGCCTTCACTGAGGCGCAATGTGGTGTTGTCAGCATCCTTCTGTGTTTCAAAAGCCCTGGCATTTCCACGAACAGTATTTTACTAGTATGGTAATGGGAATGACAGTGTTTCAGAGGAATTTCCACTTATCTCAGTCATTTTAAAAAATACTTAATCTGTCTCTTCACCATTTGTTTCAGTATTTTCATCTATGCTGATTTAATTTAACCTGATTTTCTGCAGAGCAAAAAAAATTCTGATTCTCACTTTTTTTGGACTGCTTTGCTCCTGGGGCCCATTTGTTTCTGTTTCAATTATGACCCTGTTAAAACGAAAATTTCTAGGTTGTAAAAATCTGGTTTAGACAGCACTGTGTTCTTAAATTAATGTTAGCCAACTTTTCATGTTCTTACACCTACAACCTAGACTGCTGAGCCCAGCTTCATATCCTCTGCATTACTTGGGGAAGGTGTTATTAGTGAATCCCCAAAACATTTGCTGTTTTGGCAGCTGGTCAGTTCACTGTCTTGTTCAAAGAGCAGTTTGTCTGTCAGAAGTGCATTGCTATTCCATACTGGAATATTCTCTGGCCAGCTTGCAAAGTGCCTGATGTCAGCAGTGTTGCTCCAATTCCATGGTTAATTCCATGGTTCCATTCCCTTCTGTACTGGAATCATAAGAGGCCTTTCCCTCTCCACAGTGCATGGCTGTGTGTGGAGGGTTGGGTGGTCAGTCCCACACACCAGTGCCCATGCAGAGAAGAGGGAGGAATGGCTCAGGAGGTTGCAGTATGGGGTTTGGGGGGAACAGGGAGGGAGGTGATGCTTTAGGGAACAACTATCCAAGATCTATCCCACCACAGCATCTGTGCCTTCTTACCTACCCTTGCTTTACTGACATTAACCAGGGAGGGACTGCAACCATGAGGAACTGCCTTCAATTTCTGTCTCAGAAATGTCTCTGGCCATGTCAAAAATGCCCTGTTTCCTCTGTCCTTGGGAAGTGTCAAGTGCTTCCAGACGCAGGCCAGTTTCAGTGGTAGCCAGGAGTCCTGTCTGGTCACAGAGGGGAGCAGCGGTTTGCACAGCTGGTTGCTACTCTGGGAGATGGAAGTGGATGCAGGCTTCTAAACTGCACACATCTCATCTGGGACATCTCATCTGGGGACAAAAAGGGGTTTCCATATTATGGAAACCAAAAGCACTGGGGCGTAAAGGCTGGGGTAAGAATTGGTGGGATATGCAATGCAGAATAACATAAATGTTGTGAGCTCCAGCCACAGCATAAAATCATTGAATTATAAAATGTTAAGGTGTTGGAATGGTCCCCAAAGATCATCTAGTCTGAAACCCTGCTGCCATGGGCAAGAACACCTTCAACTAGATCAGGTTGCTCTGTCGCTGTTGAGCCGCTAGCTGAGAGAAAAACCCAGGTTCTCAGACAAGAAAAGAGAAAAGTGCGTTTATTATTTTGATTTCCATATATATAGAGTTTTCAGAGGTCACCCAGATTGGTCAGCCAGAAACCTCCCCCTAGGCCTAATTGGCCAGGTCTGAACTGCCCTAATCTCAAGATGCTGTTTGCAAAACATCCAAACTTTATCTTTGTTTATGAAACGCAGCAAAAATGTTCTCACAAGAAAGACCTGTGCTAGCCACATTGCTCAAAACCTTATCCAGCCTGGCTTGGAACACTGCCAGGGTTGGGGCATCCACTACCTCCCTGGGCAATCCATTCCTGTATCCAACCATGCTTGCAGTAGAGAATTTCTTCCTAATATCTAACCTAAATTTCCCCTTTTTCAATCCGCCCCCATAGTATGGCATATAGCATGTAGTGAGGTATGATAGGGCACTTTGAAAGGATAGAGAGGATCCTCTCAGGTCACTGGCACATCTCATGTGTTTCTGCTAAGGCCTCCTGACCCCATCCTTACCTCAGCCTTATCTGACCTAAAAACCTTCTTCTCAAACTTTTTCGTTCTTCTTACTGTTCATAACATTTCCAAATGCTCAGGTCAGGATGAAGCTGTGGGAGCTGATATCTTTCTAGTGATGGGAATGTCTCACTCCCAGAGTAAAGTGTTGTTTCCAAACTGTTCATCACAGCTAATAGGTTTACAAACTTGCTCAGACTTAAGGGCTTTCCAGGTGGCAGGTGGAGGCTTATACCATGTAAGGAAGAAGAGGAGAAAATCAGATATCTTAGACGATGGGAGAAATGAAAGGAAAAAGTTTTGTTCTCTAATCATGCAAAACAGGCATTTTAGACAGCTGGAGACATTTCTGCACCTGGGTTTGGATGGTAGCCATTTTAGGTATGAAGCTGGTGCCAGTGAGGAGATGAATTAATAGCTTTCTTAATCCTCCCTGTATGGCCACTTCTGGGGAGATGAAGGCAGGTCTTCCTGCATGGTGTGAGAGAGAAACTGGTCTAAATCAAAGTCTGTCTTTCTACTCAGCAATCTTCAGCTGTTAACCTCCTAAGTGAAAGGTGCAACAAAGCAGAACTCAAAGACCTAAGAAAAGAAAAAGTAGCACTTCAAAAGCAATCCAAAGGGGGAGCTACTTCAAAAGGGAACCCTGGAGTAAGAAGCACTTCAAAGGAGAAAACTTCCCTAGGGAGCTTGTAGCAAATCATCTTAAAGTAGGTCCTACCATCAAACAGATGTAATTAGTTTTATTCTGATTGTTATGAAATGTTGTTCACTCAAAAACAGTCTGAACATTTCATATGTTAGAGGAGCACTTGCCAAAGGATACACCAGACTTTAGTGTTGTTAGCACTCTGTCACTGTGTCTGCAAAGTACCTGCTCACCAAAGTTTGCCAAAGCCCAGGATGCTCTCTCAGAGCAGGTCTGTCCAATGTTACTTAACTTGGGTTAATCTAATTCTGACTTTTCACTGCTGACTTGAACGCTGTAAATGAAGTTTGTTGCTACAGTAAAAACTGGAGGAAGTTTCTGGCTTCTCATGCACTTTCAGGTACTTTTTGAAGTGATATTTGAGCACTCTAAAATTACATATAGTTTTTCTTCCTCTGCTTCATTGTCTCTAGGCATAACACAATCCAAACTCCATGAATTGCATGTACTGCCAATTAATTTTACTGTTACCACAGACAGTGTAATTAAAATCATGACAACATGGTCTGACCCTCCCAATTCTCCTCTTTGTATCTGTCTTGTAATTTTTTTCCTTCTCAACACTTTGAACCCTTTATCTTCTATATATTCTTTTCCATGTGCTTGTTCTTACAGCAGGGGAACCAAGTCTTCCCAGATCTCCTGGCTGCAGCTGCATCCTTCCTTGGCCAGCATCCATATTATCTGCCTGGCCCCAACACTAATACAAATGCAAATTTTAAAATGCCTGGGTTTTTTTAGAAGTTCAAATACTATACTCTGTAAAGAAGGTAACAGTGAGTTGTGTCTGAAATTTAGGTCAAACACAAACAACTTCCAAAAAGAACTGAGGCATATCAGGATTGTTATGTTTCAAAGTACCCACAGCCTGATTTTAGGAAACCTCCTTTGGTTCTCAGCACTCTGCTTCCTCAATCCCCTCTCAAACCCTTGGTGATAAGTTAATTTTTCATTCTCTTGAGAACCAGCTACCACCTTTGGATTATTTAAAAGGAGTGTCTTGTGAAACCACATCCATGTCAATTAAATAAGAGCTAAGGTACCTTATTGTGTTATACTTAAACGGATGCATAAGAAAAGAATGGATACATATGATAATGGTGTTAGATAAAGCACCTATCACTTGAAGACTCTCTCACAGACACTAGAAACCTTACTCATCTTTTTCTTGTCTTTCTCATCAGCGTGTCACTTACTAGGAATCTTATTCAAGAGTTAAAGCTTGTTTGTTTCTTCCTGAATAGCATCTACGTTGTTACCCTAAGGCATGCAAAGGTGGTTCCTCATTCCCTACCCAGGTCAGGCAAAGCTACATACATACTGGAAAAAGGAGGAAGGGTTAAAAATGAGGGAGGATTGTTTTTAGATTGTTTACCAAAAAGCAACACATAATGACCCTAGATTGAAGTTACAGTGTCATTTTTCTCCTTCCAACAGATAGACCCTTACACTGTATTTTCAGTGTCTAATTCCGATATTTCATGTTAAAAAACTTTGTTTCAGCAACTCATCCCCTACATTAATAGTGAGATTAATGCTGTCTTTCAAAGACAAAGCAATTTTTACATGTAAGAAAAGATCCTCCCTTAGACCTCTCAAGTGCACCAGTGTTCTGGATTTGAGCAGCTTGCTCTCCAAGGCATACAGAGAAACAGCTCCTGGAGTGCAGGGATCCCTCGAGTGTGTGACAGGTACAGTATGGAATATGTCAGACCTATTGCCCCCTGACCTGCCAGTGTTGGCAAGCCAGCTTCCCACAAATAAAAAGTTACTCAGCCTTATCAAAGGATGTTAAAGTATGTTCTACACACTATGAACATCTATTTAAGATTTTTAATATTAACACTGTTGTAGTTGGGACTTGTTTTGAAATTTGTCTCTTCACAACATCAGAGTTATTTACAGTAAATCACATCTGAATTGAGATGAAAGAACTTCACCTGACTTTAGAAAGGAAAATACACACAACTTGTGTTTACAAGGCAACCCATTACAGATGATTGCTTTGGTGATAGCAGCTTATGGAACATCCATATGCGCTGTTGGCATTTGCAAAGTGATGAAACATAATGCAGTTTCTGAGCTGCTTTCACTGTGGCATCTGCAAAAAAAACAAAACAAAACAAAAAAGATACCAAATAAAACTAAACTTGGAACTCACAACAATTGAATAATGTGAAAAATAGAAACCAAACCATACTCTTTACTAAAATAAAGATCAAGCTCTAAAATAATTTTTAAAATAATTGTGGTTTTTAGTATTTAGACCACTGTAGAACAGCCTAACAAAGTAGTAGAGCCTCAGGCAGCTATTCTGAGCTAAAAAGAAACTATATAGGTTTGTTCTTGTTTTAAACTAGAAAGGAAATAAGCTGATAGAGGATAGCTGCTCTAACTCTCTTAATTTCTTTATCACATTCTGAAAAGAGAGAAAGGCAATAATGTAGTAGAAGGAAACAGAGAAAAAAGGTTGGCAGAGAAGAGGTAACCTGCAGTACTGTTCATGCTTTGCTTGTCCTTTGCATGGGGGTTAAACCTTGCTGCTGACTGTTCAGTCTTGCAGGACTGGATCTGTGGTACTTTGGGTGGCTAGAGAAAAGGAAGAATACATGCTACAGACATCACCTTAAGCTAATTTAGAAAATGAAACTATGTCAATATCAGCAGTTCAAATAACAAATTAGGTTTTGCAGCTATGAACTTTTGGTATCGGAAAACTAGATATTCCCCCTGAAAAAAAAATGAGGAAAAATTATGTTTTGGGATACTCCTCAAGAAGATTTCAGCTTTATTATTTGAATTAGGGCAGCACCTTCCTGTTAAATTTTCTGCTTGTAGTGTAATTTACAGACTAAGTTAGACTCACAGGCTATTTCAGAGTACAGGAGGATTTAGCATCAAAGACACAAACTTTTGCTAGCTGACCAGGGAGGACCTCATCTTTCTTAGAGACTCGAGGAGGAAATGCCATGGAGAACAGAGTGGCTCTGGAGAGTCATGTCTCTGAGTGCAGACTTCCACCAGAGCAGTTTTCAGATCTGCAGCCCGTCCTAGGGGTTAGACCCTTTCTTATAAAGGGGAGACAGAAAAGATCTTTTCTATCATCACCATCTCCTGTTACAAAAATTTAGATTTCCATCCTTTCCTTCACAGAACTCAAGTTTGAATTGCCCTTTTCCTTTAGTCTTTCCCACTGCCCTTTGCCACCTCCTTACTGCTGGTCTGTAGCTATGCAGCTTGTAGTCCCTCTTTCATTTTGCATGGATTAATTATATATTCATTATAACTATTTTGAGTCAAAGCCCATAAGAATCTGATGCTGGGAGGACAGCTCTTATCTGAATGTGAGAGACCTGCATATTAATGAATGTTCTATTTAGTACTAATCCCTTTATTACAAAGCAATAAATCTTTGCGTCTCCTAGTCTCCTATGTCTCCTTTGAATGCTCTAGGCTTTCAAATGTAAGCAATTAAGTTGCCCAGAGAAGTTTTGGATGCCCCATCCCTACAAACATTCAAAATCAGGCTGTACAGGGCCCTGAGCAACCAAGATGTAGTTCAAGATGTCCCTGTTCATTGCAGGGGGTTGGACTATGCGATCTTTAAAGGTCCTTTCCAACCCAAACTACTCTAGGATTTTATGATTCTATTCTATTATGTAGCAGTGGAGGGGAGTGGTCTTCCATCCTGGAAGTCTAGTCCAGTGTGTGCAGAATTTCCCAGTACAGGGAGGATGAGCACAGTATACCTCAAATAGGCATCAGGTTGAGGTGGCCACCCATCTCAATGCTGTCACATCTTCAGGCAATTTCTTTGTGTGCAGCAGCAGGAAATTCAGTCTCTGTGGGCTTTGCTGGAAAATCACAAACACTTTCACAATTTGATGGCACCAGAGAAGAGGTTAGCAGCCAACAGGGCACTTGGGGAAAACCCATTTTTAGATTTCAAAGTGTCTACATAACTGGCAGTGAGGTGTTACCGTCTGGATGGCATCTCACCATCAGGCAGTCTCTCCTTCCATGAGATTTTTCCCAGCACAGTCAGTCTCCAAGAATAGGGAGACAATATCACCCTCCAAGAAATAACAGTCTGTCTTTCCAAAATATTTGAGAATGTTTTCTAATGCTCTGAAATGAAAGCAGCAAATGTTTCTTATTTCCTGTAGAAGTCAAAGAGTACCATCTTTATTTTACGTCTATCCTTAGTGTTCAGCTGTCATTGTATTTTAATTATCCTGTCAGAAGCATCTGCAATTTGGAGACTATTTCTTAAATATTTTCAAACCATTTTCATCCCAGTTTGCATCCCATGGTAATGCATCATGGTGAGTGGTGGGAAACAGCTAGAGGATGGGGCAGTAGGACACAAAGATGGTCAGATTTGGCAATGAACTCGGATAAGGCCATGATGCAACAAGTTTAATTCTGAAAAATCAGAGACTACAATGAAACAAGAGCATGAGAATGGATGTACACCTTTAAAATGGTAAAGAACCACTCTACTTACCTTTGATGAGTACAAAATGTCCAGAATCTGAGAGTAATTTCTGAGTGTACTTGCTATATACAGTTTGTTGTACTTGCATGATGTTACACCATTGCAATGACACATGTATTGAACAAAACCCATTCAGTCTGAATGATTTTATCTGTCCCAGCATTTATAGAGGTGTTGAGGAAGGAACATGCAAGGTATGCATCTGCTGGCCAGGGCTAAGGCACAAGGACATACTTCCTGCAACTACCACTGTCTTTCTCAAGATGAGGCCATCTGAAAAGGGGCTGGAAAGAGCCTTAGCTATGGAGAAGGTGGCAGGAATGCTGGCCTAGTGAAACCTGCACATGCTATATCTTTTCCAGGACTGACAGGAAAGACCTAGCAGGTATAGCCTCTGCGTAATTTAGTGATGTTCTAGGGTTAAGGGGGTCTCCCATCTGGGTAAGAGAGTATCTATTATGCTGGAGCAGGCACATAAACCACAGGCTGACACATAGATTAACGATGATTACCAAGTCTAGACCCTGCTGTATCTCTAAATATACAGCTTTAGTGTAGGATGACACTGTCTCAAACATCTGCCAGAGGGCAACGCATAGTAAATTTCTCACATACAGAAGGGAGTAAGTGTTAAATAATGTTCAACAAATAAACAGACCAAGAAAACCTGTTCTACCTCAGTCAGAGAGAAACAATTGTCTGGATTGTCCCTGTCAGCACTAGAGTAGATTTATTGCTTCCTATCAACAGCTTGTTAAAGAAGAAAATGGGGAGGAAAATGCTTTTCCTCCCCATTAAGAAAATGGGGAGGAAAATGCTCCAGACCAGAGTTTGCTATTGATGTCTATCAGTCAACTTGTCATGCTTGGAAATCATGCTATGGTTGTCAATAGGGATGAGCTATGCTACAGAATGCCTCTCTAAGTCTGACAGGTGTGAAGGTCAGCTTGCAAAAGATTTTAAATCAGAAGTGTGTAGTAAATATGTGGGAATGTGTAGTTATTAATGGATCATGACTGAGAAGCCTTAAATAAATTGATTAGCCAAACATTTTTTTAAAATGGCTGCTTGATGCATTTAAAATAAGGAATGAGGTCTTCTTTATGAAAACAAAAGCAGCAGACAGGTGGCAAAAATCATTCCCTTCTGGCCTAAGATATATGGACTGTAAGAAAGTCCAGAGTCTATCACAGATAGCCAAATGTTTTAATGGAGGCAACATTACTATATTACTGCTTGGAGCAATGGATGAATCAGCAAAGGAAGATGTCATTGGTAAGAGCTAACATGTAATGCTTATTAATCCATTATTTTTTAGTTCATCTCTTTCTGGTTTCCTGTAGTGAATTCACCTTAGATATATTGCTTACTTATAATTCGGATATTCAGAAATGTGGAGGTCACATTTGGAGTTGCCAATTATTAATAATATGGGTTTGCTATATGTCTGTACATCAGATTTGCATAATGCTCTTATATTTCATTTACAGTGTTAACACAAGGCTATCAAAGACCTGTATGGAGTAAGAGACAGCCAAAGGAAGGCATTTGGTTTTGAAACAGATTTGTTACAGTTTCATTCATTTATATGAGAAAGATCAATCAAAACAACAAGTGAATTTGTAAAACAGAAGTTATAACTAAAGAGCACACCTGTATATTCCATAGTTTCTTCCCTAGTTGTATGGCCAGAAGGAATAGAATTGTCCTTTTTTCCACTTTGTGAAGTTTAATGTACAAAATATCTAGGCTATTGTAGCTCTATAAACATAAATTCTAGCTTTTATGACACAGATGAAGAGGAACCTAAGTGGATGTGGTTTTAAAATTAAATGAAAGAAATTTTATACCCACAAAGAATGAAATGCTTATCTGTGTTATCTCTGATTTTAATGGAGTCTTTAGTGTTTTCTTCCTACTCCCACTTACATCAGATCATATGGGTAAAATACACAAATAAGTGAGATCTCAGTGTTAGAGTGACAGTGCACAGATGGTTTAAAATTCTATGCTAAATTCATAGTCTGGAATTTTTTATAAAAGTTATTTATTGCAAAATGTCCCTAGATCTACACTGAGGTGTAATGTTCTGCTGGCAATTGCTTTAACAGCTCTCAAAAAAAAAAAAAAAAAGAAAAACCCAGGGACTCACTTTCTCTCCAGTTTGTATTTTATTAATTCTGGAAAGCTATGTCACTCCTGTCCATCACTTATGTTTAGGACTAATTTCATAGCCTTCAACAATTACTTCATACATAATGGATACCTTTTGTCTGAAAATAAAACTCCAACAACCCAGAAACTGCATTTTTCTTCACATGTGATTGTTCTCCCCACAGAATTTTAAAGTAGCATTTTGCAAAAATATTTGTCCATGTTCATTTTTTTATCAGCTAGTATAATCACTGAAATGAAGTCTTTTCTGTTTTCATGGGTCCCACTGTCTCACATGGCAAACCAGTGGGGCCAAAATAACCCCTTTTTACCCAAAGGTCTTCTGTCAGCATGCCGGGAGATGACAGAAAGAATTAATTGGTGATTAATCCTTATATCAGAATTAGAAGGCTCTTTCAAAGCTGTTTGCTGTGGCTGCTGGTCCTGAATACACAACAAAGTTGCTCCGGGGAGAGTGCAGCAGTGAGCACGGTCACCTGGGAGGTCACCTAGTCTGTTTTGTGCCAAGTGTGATGGTGTCCTGGCTGTCCTTCCTCTCATGAAGCTGCTGCCCAGCTGCTCCAGTGATTATCTTGCTGCTCACCTGACAAAGGTGCAATGGTGCAATGAGGCTGTAGGGAAGGTGTGTGGCAAGAACACTGACTTATTAATTTGAAAATCTGTGCACATCTTGGCTAAGAAAATCTCAGATGAAAAGAATGTGTTTATTGCATTGCAAGAGTTTCTTCATTACCTGAAAATAACTCATAAACTGGAGGCTTGTTGTCTGGCACTAAAATCAGCATCTCCACAAAACACATTTGTAAGAGCTCACAGTCAGTTTCACTAATTAGCTATTTCATAATTGCTTTGGATAAAGTAATTTTACCCTCTTGAAATGTGTGAGCATCTTTAGCAAATTGTCTCAAAGTGCCGTGTAATTATTCTATTTGTGATGGTGTTAAAGCGAAAAGAAAAAAACCACTTGCTGCTTTGCTCCCAAATCAACAAGCAAGTTTTTTCACTGTTAGACACAGAAAAGCCACACAAAGGCCACCAGGTTTTGGGGCATGGCTTCTACACATGTGAAAGGTGACAAGGCCCAAAAATAGCTCGAATGAAACCTCAGCCTTATCAGACAAAGTGTTGAACAGACAGCGAGCGCGAGAGAGGCTTCGACTGGGAGAATGCGAATCTCAATAGTATGAGTGCTGGAGAAAGCAAACATTAAACCTATCTTGCAGATGGGCAGCAAAGGCACAGAGCAATTAAGGTCCTGATTTGGGAAAATACTTAAGAACATACATGAATCCCACTGAAGTAATTAAGTTCAGCTCCTGGGGAATGACTTTAATGAAACGAGACCTGGGAAATTGCCTGCAGCCACTCATAAGCTTAGGAGTGAACCAGTGGCGGGTTCTGTCTCCAAAGTCTCATTTTGGTAACTTCAGTGCTGTCCTTGTACCATCTCACTGGGGTCCTCCCTGTTGGCTTTGTCTCTGACCAGAGAGCACAAAAGGAGCTGAACTTGTGAATGCACAGCAGGAAAAACTGGTGGTTGAGGATCTTTCTGCCTGAGCGAGGAATATCAACTGGGGTTTTATTGCTTTTATTGTTTTGCTGTTTTCCTCACTTTCTTCTATATTGTCCTTTTAAACATTGCAATTTCAGCTGTTGAGGGGAGAGGAAAGACAGTGGTGGTCTGTCCAGCTCGTTTACCAGACACAGTCCTGCCCTGGAGCCCTGACACAGGTTGGATGGTGCAGCCCTGGCATTTTTAAGTGGCACCATGGTTTGCTGTCCATTGTTCCCTGCCGCTGCTGCTTCCCTCACTGCGACCTGCTGCTCTGCCTGTTCTGGAAATAAGGCTGGGGGCTGAGCCCACCTAGGCCTGCCCTGTTTGCTTACAGGTGCTCTGCACAGGGCTGCCCAGCTCAGCACCAGCACCACCTGGGGTGGCAATGAGGGCAGGAGGGATGGGGGCGATGAGATTTGCTGCCCGAACTGGGCCATGCACTAGGGAGACTGTAAGGTCTGCTTGGGGGTTTATTTCTGAGAAAAGATCAGGTGGAAGGAAAAAAAAAGGGGGGAAATGGCATTGCTCTTCCAAATGTGCGTGCCTTGGGTGGCATATCACTACACTCAAGGTCTCCATTAAAACCCAGCAAGCAATGGACTTGTAGCTAAATTAGGAGATAGTTGAAAGAACTTTTCCAATTGAGTTAAACTTTAAAAATATTCAGGACTTTTTCTTTTCTTCACAAACAAAAATAACAGCCAGTATATCTTCAGGCATGTCAATGCAAAGACATGTAGTAATTTTTTTTTCCAGAACTGAAGTGAAACATTTTTTAATAATGCTTTGGTTTCCTACCAATACGCTCTGCATGGTGTTTTGGTTTTTTTTTCTGCAAGATATAAGTTTCTATCAAAAGGAAATATGTCATTTCAGAATGAAATATCAAAATATTTACTTTTAGTCTCTTGAAATAAAATGTTCAAACTTTTTCAGCTGGAGCTTTTCACAGACCCATAAAGGAGCTTTTGCATCTCCTACATTACAGAATCAGGGCAGTGATTGTTCCTCCATCCCTTTCTGTCATCTCCCCTCTGCCATTTTGAAGAATTTAAGCTGTGACATGTTAGTGGCATTTAACATCCCAAACATTTTCACTGAACAGCCATAGGGGAGACAACTCATGCCTCTCTAAACACTGCTTCAGGCTCTGCTGCAGCTTCAGTTAGTCCACGGGAGAGCACTCAATGCATTTTCTGGCAGCAATCACTCCAGCAATTGTTATTTCTTAAATCACTTATTTGATGTAGTGAAAGTACCAAAAAATAAATCATGATGATAGAATGGGGATGCTATTATGGCATGTTGATTTGGGGCTGAGAGGAAGTTACTTGTTTTTCTTGGTGCAGCTGTTTTCTCCCATCTGTATTCATTTGGACTTGGGGTATCTCATAATAGTCCTTCTTCCTGAAAAAGAGAAAAGAGTCTTTTCTAACTCTTGGTTTTCAGTCAGCTGGTTTGATCCTTCAGAGGAGTCACTTGCCATCCTGAAGGCTGGCTGTCACCCGACTGCATAGAGTGTCTGCATTACTTACAAAAGCTTTTTTCTTTCTCTGGTCACCAGTGCTGCTCTTCTTGTGTTTAGTTTATGATCTGTTGCTAGGGTGTATTTCCCTGGCTGGGAGCTGGCCACATTTCGCTGATGTCTGGCATGCACTGCTCTGCTTTTTATTCATGTAATTGTTAAGCAGGAAATACCTATTAACTTGTTATCATCTTGTGTTGAACAGCGTCCTGGTGAGCAGACACCAAGGAGCTGCAGCACAGTTGTTTCTGCTCACACACATCATTCTCTGAGCTGAGCACAAAGCATATGTGTTTCCTTGTTTCACAGCACACAAGTGTAATAGGTGTCACATTGTGTGATTTCTCTTTCTCTGATTAGGCTTGCAGGAAACTCACCTCCTTCCACTAGTGAGATCCACATGTGTGTCCTTCCCAGGCTGCATTGCTAGACATTGCTGTAAGTAACCCTGGATTTCCAGCATGAGCTTTCCTGGAATATGTTGCTGATAACTTCTTTCTCCAAGTGATAGGAAAACCAACAAATTCCATTCTGGACCTTGTTCTCATGCAGGAGGAGGGGCTGGTGAAAAATGTGATGCCCAAGGGCAGCCTGGGCTGCAGTGACCCTGAAATGATGGCATGCAAGATCCTTAGGGCACAGAGGAGGGTGCACAGCAAGCTCACTGCCCTGGGCTTCAGGAGAGCAGACTTGGGCTTCTTCAGTGATCTGAGAATGAAGGACCACATGCTGTAGGAGAATCTGAATGTGCACAAGTCCATGGGACCTGGTGACATGCCTTCACAGGGAACTGGCAGATGAAGTTGCTAAGCTTTCCATCATATTTGAGAAGTCATGGCAATCCTGTGAAGTTCCCACTGACTGGAAAAGTAGGAACCCCATTTTTAAAAAGGGAAAGAATTAAGACCTGGGGACCTACAAGCCAATCTTACCTCGGTGCATGGCAAGATCATGAAGCAGATCCTCCTGGAAATTGTGCTAAGGCACACAAAAATAAGGAAGCAATTTGTGACAGCCAACATAATTTCTTGAACAGCAACTGACATAATCTACCTGGACATATGCAAAACATTTGACACTGTCCCACACAACATCCTTGCCTCTAAATTGCAGAGACATGGATTTGACCGATGGGCTACCCGGTGGATAAGGAATTGGCTGGATGGTTACACTCAAAATGTTGTGATCCAAGACTCGATATCCAAGTGGAGACCAGTGACAACTGGTGCTCATCAGGGGTTGGTGTTGGGACTGGTGCTTTGTCAGTGACACAGACACTGGCAACAAATGCACAGTCTCAACACAGGAAAAAATTATTCTTGATTGAGGTGTTTTAGCTCTGTATCAAGCACCTACAGTCATGACACTTTTTAAGGCCTGACCATATTCAGAAGTACCTTAAAGTTTCATCCCGAAATTTGTGTCTACAAAATACAAACATATCATCTAAGGTGGGGAATTGATCAGTGGTCGCAGGCTTCATTACAAGGTAACTTTTACCTGAGTTTCTTGCAAAGGTGATGTCCCGCAGGTGTGGCCAGGAGAGCTGATGTCTGGGAGGTTCCTCCTGATTATGGCTGGGCTGTGCATGTGCACCCACACTCACTGGCACCAGGGAAATTGAGCAAGAGCAATGTGGGGGTCTGCTGAAACACAGCTTCCTCATGGGCCACCATGGTAAAGATTTGGAGGGGAGGCTGAAACCTCAACAGCTCCATGCTTTCTCCCTGGGCTTCAGATTTATGAGTTTCAGCCCTTTATTCTCCTGTAATTTGGATTTTAAAAGGCCTCTGCTGAATGGTTTAGTTTCAGGACTCCTACAGATCTTGCCTGGGGTCACTGCACCCGACCCAGGAGTGTGATGAATGCACGTATGGGCAGACTCTGAGAGAGGTTGAGGAGCTTTCAGGAGAGGTGTTGTGTTGGAGAGGACTGCAGCAAGGTATGCAACCTTCAGCCCTCTTCCTGCCTGTGTCTCAGGAGCCTTGGAGGAAGCTGGCAGAAGGTGAGAGCTCCTTGAATGTCTCTTTTGGAGAAACCAGCTTGCTCCTGGCCACTTTCCCAGATGCTCCTCAATAAAGCAGGAAATGGGAGCATGAGCTGGACAGTACATAGCAGTAAGTCTGATCATTTTGAGAGCGCTCCAGAGCCCTGGCTGCAGTAAGATGTAATATTATTCTGATTGCCTACTTGTATGCATCTGCATCAGAATCATTTAGGGCCCTTTAGGTTTTATCTCAAGCCCTATTTACAGGCAGCTGTGAAAGCAGTCATAATCACGGTATAGACCTTGATTCAGCTGCCTTCCATCTACAGAATTCCTCACGGACAACCTATCATTTGCCTGCAGGAGATTTCTCTTGCTCCCTGTTTCGGCCCCCAGAAGGGCTAACACTGCAGAACCTCTGGCAAGGGCTGCTCTCCAAGCTCTTCTAAAGTGAGCCTGGCAGGCATCTTAGAGAAAAAACTGCCCACCCACTGGCAACCAACTTGATGTGATTTAAATAACTGCATCCAAAGAGCTGTGAATGAACAAAGCATCTGATGAGTAAAGGCAGAGATATCAGGGGGAGGCTGGCTGTCGCCAGGAGGGGTGTTTGCTGAACTAACCTGCATGCTGGCATAGATTCATTTCAGAGGGAACGAATCATAGGACAGTGGGCCATTTTCTTCTTGTGTTTGATTTTGATGAACAATGGAATGAGGTTAAATGCGTACTATGAATTACTAACTCTGATATTGATGACAGACTTTATAAGGGCCTATTTTGCACTACTTATATGTCTGTTAATACAACATAATCAGTCTTCCAATGATGAGTGAAAGCTGGAAGGTTTCCAGGTTCTTGTCAGGCAGTAACTGTAGTTCAGCTATGTTTAACCAGGAAGAACAAATTTTAAACACGTATTTTAATCAGAAAGTAAGGTGACAGATCTTAGCTACCAATGCTACATTAACTATCTCTTAATTCTATTGTGTGCTGGACCTTCTGGAATTGCCCTATTGGGATCTATGCATCAATGAAATGAAATCAACATATGATACTTTAGGAAGGTAAGACTGGAGATTGAAGTTTTATTGTTATAAGGTGTGTTTTAAGTTGTAAGGAGATGGCCTTCAGAAGAAGTATATTTAAAACTATTCCAGGAAGCCAGCCAATGTACACAAGCATTTGCTGAAAGTATGTGAGAGATTTATAAAAATATTTCCTGGATGAAACATTAACAGCACAATGTTTTAAAAGCAGGACTACAAGAAATGCAAGAAGTTTAGGTGAACATCTTACTGGGATACAGACAAACTGTGAGAATCCAGGACACAAAGCATCGACTACATAGTAGTGCTTCCATTGAGAGAGCTAAAGGATGTCATCAATATGGAAAATAAACAGACATGTTTCTCCTTACCAGTCATTACTCACACATTTTGTCACTTCATGTTACCTGAAAGAGCCTTCCATTTGAACTGCAAATGTAGCATTGCATTACTGCTCCATGGCTGAGTACCTCTGGGCATGGAAAACCTCTTCAGTTTTTCAATATTTATGCCACTGACCTTGCTGTTGAATGTCTCTTCTTCCCAGCTTTCAGCTGCCCAGACTCATTCACTCTGTCCACTCTGCTTCCCATTTTACAGTACCTAATTCCCTTCTCTGTCCTTTCACATTTTTTACTTCCTAATGTCCTTCATCTGTTTCCTTGCAACCACAAGAAGTCATCTCTGGAAATCCACAGATAGAAATACGTACGATGGGTGAAGCTTACCTTTAGTGCTTGAACAACTTTTCTACTTTGGTCTTTATCCTTTTTATATCAAAACCACCTTGGCTTTGGAATTGGGATTCAATGTTTTTACAGTAGCGATGATACCAGGGTGGTGCTGCCATGAACTGTACCCAGAGGTACCCAGAGGTATTGCCACAATAGAACAGCAAAAAAACCAAAGGAATGTGTAAAATAAATAAAAATACTGAATGAGGAAAACTCAATGTCTATGGTGAGGTCTAGAGAAGTTAAGAGAAAATTATTTCTTAGATATAAAGATTTACTCTGAAGACTAGAATTGAGATGCACATTTAGCACATCAGTAAAAGAACAGTAAATATTGCTGGAAAACAATCTTCATCATAAATAATGCAACAGATGCAACTACAAGCCAGCCATTTAGAATTGACCACACTCATGTACTTTGGAGCAGCCCTGGTCAGAACTATTCCAAAGTGTGCATGTTGGGTATCCCACCACAAAAATTTTGCAAGCAAAGTTGGTTTGCAATCTACAATTTCCTGGGGTAGATATGACATATTCTTCCCCCATTTTTAGGAGAGCTTAGAGTTTTTAAACACACTGTTTAAGTTTAAAAGTACTTGTCAAGGCAGCCCATGACTTAGTGTTCCATCTGGGAATGTGAAGAGCAGTGTTGCCTGTTCAAGAATTAAGGAAGAACATTTCTTTTTCTGAGAGTCAGTTTGAAGTTTTGGAGACGACGATTTGGTGGTTTAGGATGCATTATCAACTGAGATATTTATAAATTTTGATTATTTATCATGCCTGTTTCTGAACAAAGTATTGCACCACAGAACTGAATTTGATCTGACTGCTGTCTACTGTCTACTGTCACTCTTTTCCTAAAATACTCTTTGCATTTCAAAAATGCTCCTACATGGCTGTGCAGTGCTAGTGACTTTTCATGGAGTTTGACAGACATGACTGATTTTTCAAGGGGAAATAAATATGTAAGCCTTGGTATCATATGCATCTGAAAGAATGCTCACTCCAGCAAGCTTAGGTAGTCACTGTTTCCTGTGATCTACCCAAGCTGTGATGGAGATGTTTAGAAGCAAGTTAATGACCATAAAAGCTATTCAAGACCATGAGCTATGATCATCTAGTGATCCTCTGTGGAAAAAAAAAGATTGATTTGTACTGATTTTGGTGAAGAGTAAATATCTATTCCTGCTGGAGGTAAACTGACTTTGAAATATGCTGAATCAGTATTTTCAAACAATGCTGAGCAAGGTCTAATTGCAGCTCTGTAGAAGTCCACAGCTGCTACAAAGTGGAGGCCTCCGAAAATCTCCTTGCAGACCTCCAAGAGGAACAGTGGTTTTTATTGGATCAAGGACTACAACAGACCTGGGAAACCTAGTCCAAATGGGAAGCCTTTCAACTCTCACACGCTGCAGAAATACAGCACAAAAAATACTGTACAGAAAAACTAGCCAGTGTGACAAGTCCTGGAGATTTCAAAGGGAGAGTTAAGGCATGTATGGGATAACATTCTTCATTTCACATAAGAGCTCAGAAAAACCGATGCACTTTAAGCTTGTGAGATGATGCAGGTGGTGGAAAAATCTCAAAGAAAAATATATTTAGGATTTATAACTGGTGCAGATGGTTTAGATGGTTAAAATTCACATTGTAATAACAAAATTGACACCAGACACCTTCTTGAAATCTCTTAGCCATATTTGCAAAAAAATAGATAAAGATATGTTTCTAGCTAGATAATATCTAGAGACCTTATTCTAGAATGAAAAAAAACCTCAAAGGACCAAGTTTCTTGTTGGCAGACAGCAGGGTTCAAGAGCGCACTAGATAACAATTTTACATTTCAAGATGCCAGAAGAGATCAGGACGGCAGCAGATGCTTTATGTCTGGAAAATGAGACTAAATTCTGTTAATTTTAGGGATGTTGTTTAGTGTCATAAATGTTTAGGGCCAGCAAGAAAGGAATTTACTAAACAAATTACAGAGAATTTACAACAAATAACACATAAGGAGAACCTTATTGCTTTTCAGTGTACACTGTTTTGGAAACCAGATGCAGTGATTCAAACTGGATTCTTAGGAGGTTCTGTATTTGTGTAATTTGCAATCACTGCTGCTTCAACTTGGTAAATTATTGTGCATAGCTCTTTTGAAGTTGGCCTAATCTCTACATAAAACTCCACCAAAAAAATCATACAGTTAAGTTCCACTGAACAAAGCCATTTAAAAATCCTGTGTCTTGCCTTCTAGTACATTTCATATTAGCTGACACCTTGTGAGTAAATTTTTCATGGCCAAAAATATCTCCATATAAATATATCCCTGTCTATATATGCTCAGCCAATACTTTTTTCTCAAAATAACCCAATGAGAATTTTTAGAAACTAAAATTAGGTCAGTTGTCTTACAATTTGTTGTAGAGGTTACTGCAGAAGCAAATCTTTCTATCTGTAGTCAAATACAGTACTGCTGTTCTGGTACTGAAGGCACTGGGGGTTTCAGCCCAGCCATGGTGGTGGTCCCTTGTGACCTGAAACCAGGAACTGCTCCAGTGCTGTGTGAGCAATCAGCTGGTCAAGTTAGAAGGGCAGCTGACTGAATGATTCCTGCATACAACATAATATGGTTTGAATTTATATTTTGGATAAATATATTATAAACAGGTTGCCTCACCTTAACTGGGATATACTTCAAAAAAGTATCTAATAGAATTGGAACTAAATCAAGAGAAAGAATTGCTAGTTTTTTTTGTTTTTTTACCCTGAAGAAGATTTTATTTGGCTACATAAATCCTGCATTTTGCTTTGTAAACTGAAGTATTGCCATTCTCTGTAAGTATTACAGTACTATCCTTCCTAAGAATTATCTCATTCTGCTTTCTCCTTTTTTTTCCCCCAAAGGGTTTTTTTTTCCTTTCAGGAAAGTCTAATTTGGCCAGATCCACCTACATATGCTCAGCTTTCAAATGATTCATTTCAGATGTTCCTTCTGCTTCTCAGCAGCATTTGTTTCCATCGTTTTCCATACATCAACAGGTTATTTTGTAGCAGGCTCTCTTCCCATTTTTTCAGTAGGGTTAGCCATGTTTTCTGTGTGAGGACTGTGGGTATAGAAGACAATAAAAAATGCCTGAAGCTTTCATCTGTCATTTGTTCATAACTCTTACACAAATAACAGATAAAAATAATCCCTGGTTTTCCTGGTACCTAACTGGTCATTCATTTGCACATCTTTTCTCATTAGACAACAATTGCCTTTGATTTCTCATGTTAATTTTGAGTTTGATGTTGTGACAGGTGTCAAGCCCAAGGAAAGGCACATGTTAATTGTGTGGGGTTTTGTTCCTGTTATTATACTTATTTTTCCTGCAGACACTTTCCCTCTTCAGCATTGTATACTTCCTCTGCAGTAATTCATCTTTCTCCATTTTTAGGTGGCTACTGTTCAACCATTTTTTTCCTTCTTCTTTTTTTTTTTTTTTTTTTTTTGTCAACTGAAGAAAAGCATGCAGCTCCTATTTTCCTTAGAGGTATTCAAAGTATTTTTCTCTTACATATATATCATCATTAATTTTAAAAAAAAATGTTTTCTCCAACATGCTGCTCCCTTTCAATCAGCCTTTTAATGGCCTACAAGCAACGTTGAGCAAGAGGGGAGAAGCTAAGGGTCTATGGTATAGTCTTCTGTGCACTGACCTGCTGCAATTTTCATGTTTTACTGTTATAGCTCTTCTGCACTACCTATTTTTCAGGGCTTCAGAAGGGTAGTGGGTTTTTTTGTGTAATTTCTCTTTCATTTAATATATCAGTTTATTCTCAGAATGAAAACCATTTGGTATTTTTTGAAAATACAGAGTTTGTATTTTAATTGTCAAATACCACACTTAGAAAAGGGCTGTAATTTTTGTCATCACAAACCTTTCATGCAAACACAGTGTTGTTTCCAATGCAGTCATATTTTTTATTTAAATTTTAAGGCATACGTTAAAAAGAATCTGAATTGCAGATAGTCCAGTTGGTAACAAGCAGGCTTTGCATAATGTGTACCACAAACTTTGTGCAGACAGCCAAACAATAGAAGGCCTGTGTCCAACTTGACAAATGTTAGCTGCAGATTTCCATTGTCTCGCCTGTAGTTTAGATTGCGTCAGGGAATTTCTGCTGCTATTTTACTCACTGCAACCGATTGTTAAAAATCACACCCCAAATCCAAAGTTATTAATAACTCATTCAACAGATGGCAGATTATTTCAGAAGAGCAAAATGCAATGGGTGATGCATTGAATGTGATTTTTCCAAAATGAAATTTTAACTCACAGTATTTGGCTCTAAATCCAATCTAATCAAATGTAATTTAAATTCCAGTGTGAAGCAAAAGAAAATAATTTTGTACCTCATGTTGTATTGCCATATGAATCCCTGAGCCTTACCAAAATTATCAATCATGCATTTAACAAGTTTATGGGAAGATGGAAAATAGCATTATTCAGCAGGAAAATGCCATACAAGTATAAGACTACGGATATTTACATGGAACATGTGGAAGACAAAACAAGATTTTTGAGAGGGTTTTATTAATTAAGCTGCTTGGGATTTGTAAAGCTGTGATCTACATATATGACCAGCCATTCCTCCTTCTAAGGTTTTAAAGCCCTTTGCAAGACTGACTGAATGGGGCTGGACTTTGTAATCATTCAGTACTAAAGCTGCCCCCAGGAAAAATATTGCAGTAGTAGAAGTCAAAAGAGAGAAAACTTTCTGAGCATCACACCTCCTTTCCCTGTAGACCTAGAGGAAGCAGTACTGTTAATTGTCTGTAACAGCAAACAGTTCTCCCCATCTCACCAGCTTTGCTATGCTTTTTGTTTTCCTGGTGATATATCAGCAAGTTGCTACCTATTCTTGTACCTGATGTGAGCTCAGTAGCTGAGGCAAGTGGCTATTCCAGCACCTATCCACAGCACGGTCTTGCATATGAATAGCCTGCACAGATGCTTAGATTGCATTTTTCATCCCTTTGTGCCTTAATGGGATGGAGGAAGCACCAGTAGGCTGTCAGAAGCGGTGCCCCGTGGAGCTCAATTGGGTTGCTGCTTTGCAACCTGAATGCAGAATTCAGTTCCTTCATGGTGCAGCCAGGGCATTATCAAAGGAAACCCACATGTGATGGAAACAACGCGCTGGTTCCTCCTTCGGGAGATGTTACAGCCGACTGTACTGAGATGAAAGGCCGACTCTACTGTCAAAACATAATTAAAATGTAAACTAATCTCAGTGCAGAAGGGAAGGTACAGCACCTGCCTTTATCAGCCTCAGTCATGACTCACTGCTCTGTGGCGTAAGAAGCCCAAATGAATATGTAGTTGGAGCTCAACCCACGCAACTCCATTCTCAGCTACCAGTAACAACACCAGGAGAGACATATCTTGCTGAAGCAAAAGGAAGGATTTGCTTTAGGAAATTTTATTCCATTTCTTGCTAAAATAGTAGCAGTAAATATGCACAGATAAAGAATTGTACATTTGTAAGTATCTACCGCAAAGCCCCATAGAAAGTTTGATGTATGGTTAGCATATGCTGTATTGAATGGGGATATAGCTAAACTATGCTAAAGCTGGCATCATATTTCTTGTGTTAAGCAAATTTAGCATGTAACATTATCTCTTATGAAATTCAAACTGTAATGACTTGGATTTGTGTTTTGTATAGGGTCCATGAAATAAATTGCACTATTTCTATTGTGCCAGAAGAGATTATGTGAAGGAGAAGAAGCAGAGATAGCTTAAATGACGTACAACCAGAAAACTGTGTGAGGTAATTGTGCAGAAACAATTTCAGTCAAAATCATTCTTATTTTCCTTGTTTTTTTCCTTTCCTTCAGCATTATTAAACTGCTTTCCAAGCATTACAGTGTGTTCTGTTATACTGTCTATCTCCTTTTTCATCCACAGTTTACAAAGCCTCTCAAGCTGCAGACAGGCAGCTGAAGAAATTCAGGAGACTGCAGGTGACATGCCAAGCTGCCTTTTGTAGTTAACCTGAGTCTGTCTGCGGCATTACCTAAATGAGTTATGTGTTGCTTTCATCTTAGATGCTTACAATATGAAAATTGCTTCCTACAAAAGGGATGGCATTGTTCCCTGAATGCATTCTGTGCTGATGGCTTTAAAAATCTAACTATGTGTTGAGTGTATTTACCCTGACAGAGCATGATGGCTGGCTGAGAAAATTAGATTACCAGCACATAAGTGAGAAACATAGATCTTGTTTTAGGGTGCTTCTTTATACTT
This sequence comes from Entomyzon cyanotis, assembly GCA_024500445.1. Classification (NCBI taxonomy): domain Eukaryota; kingdom Metazoa; phylum Chordata; class Aves; order Passeriformes; family Meliphagidae; genus Entomyzon; species Entomyzon cyanotis. The sequence continues at coordinate 29,246,662 of JAKEPQ010001018.1, forward strand.
TTAGTCCATAGAGCTAATGATCTGAAATAGTTTTATAATGTCACCATCCATGACTGTATTTGCTAGGCTCCAGTTCAATAAGGTAGTCAAGCATGCACCTAACTTCACCTAGGTCATTCTTAAGTTAAGCAGATCTTAAATGTTATCTCCAATACCCGGGGTTTTAATATCTTGAGTCAGTTTGAATACACTCCATATTGAGATAATTAAAAAACTAACCTCTCAAAACTGTCTCGGGTTGATATTTTGAGAAAATGCATGTAAATATTTACTACTGACAACAAAAAAAATAGATAGTTATTAAGGTTGTAAAGTTGTTCCCAAAACAACTGTGAATATCTGTTAATTGGATTCTTTTTGAATGAAGTTCACTTGAACAACAAAATACAGTTGCATGGTCCAGGGCATGGGTTGGAAGGAAATAATTACCTTTTTTATCTTTTACTTATTTACATAGTGAATTCTTCTAAACATGCAGGAGATTCAGGATTAAGTTCATGTAGATCCTGGGAAGATTTAGAGAAGTTCAGTTTTCAATTTCTGCTTGACTGGATAACCTCAGATATAGGAAATCGTAGAAACTTCTGAGATGAGATCCTATAATTTTAACATAACCACAAACAAGAACTAAAAGTATCCTTCTCATCCCAAGGCCCTTATTGTTCACACAAGAATGTGAAGAATGTTACTTGAAATAAACAGAGTTTTTAAAACTCAGCGGGTAATGGCAAGAAGCAGGAGACACAATATCTGCCTTTGTAACATGGTGCTGTCCTTTGACAGAGGAAAATATGGAGTCACAGAGAAACTTTCTATGGAAACACAAAAAAATGTGCAGAAAGAAAGTGGGCCTGATGATCTGTTGGATCAGTCAGTTCCCCTGGACAGTGCATCCTGGTGTATAAACCAAAGGCAGTGGCCACTGTCATATAATGTAGGTCCAGTTTAGGCTTTCTAGTTGCTACTCTCTGTCTATTCTCCTTAAATTAGGATATATTGAGGTGTGGGGTTTTACTCACTTCCCTCCTTATCCTTTGGGAGCCTGTTACAGAGCTGAGATTAGGGTACAACCATAGCAGAAACCAAGCTGGAAAAAATCCCTAGACGAGCCCCATCCCTGGAAGTGTCCAAGGCTAAGCTGGATGGGGCTCTGAGCAACGTGGTCTAGTGAGCAACCCCATGGCAGGGGTTTTGAACTAGATGATCTTTGAGGTCCCCTCCAACCCCAAACATTCTATGATTCTATGGTCCAGTTTGCTCTCCCAGACTTCTGCACAAAATCAGGGTATTTCTTGCTGCAAAATTTGTGGAGGGAATTGCGAATGGCTTCAGTTCAAAGTGTTGTTGCTTGCAGTAGCTAATAAATTATAGATAATGTAAAAGCATGCATTTCAGACTGCACCAATGCATGCCTAAAATGTGACATTCAAGAAAATGAAACATTTTCAGAAATCTAACGCTGGATCTATGTGAGGCCAGTGAGCTGCCAAATCAAGCAAGATTCTGCCCAAGATTTTATTCCACTGCTTATGTGCCATATTTTCAACCTCACTTCATTCATGTGGCAACTTTGAACCTGAAAATTTAGAAAGTGTGAATAACTACATTTAAAAAATCCTTTTGATGATGGTAGGTTCAGCTAAAAACCATTCTAATAAATCTATAGCATTTGAGTGTTCATCTGCAGATGCACAAGAATTATCCAGACCCCAGTGCGTATATTAACAGAACATATCATCTTTTAAAAGCTGAGAGTGGTATTTTGCAAGCTTTTATTGTTTGAAACTGACCCTCCTTTGAATATGGTGAAAGTTTACAGGATACCTTTAAAATCCTGTGTAGCTAATAATTATTTGTTGACTAATGAATAAAGGCTGTTCCAAAGCACCAGGTGATAGTGATCACATAATGAAGGAAGTGATGAAATCATGGGCTGCTGTTTAACAAGACAGAAGTTTTCCTTTCAAGTCTCTTACTATTCACTCCTGACAAGTATTAACTCTGATTTCTTTCCCACAACATATATCATAGTGCTGCATGATATTCCTCAAATAAAAAAGAAACTCTTCAGTGTTCACTTTTTTTAAAGCACCATTATTCTTCTTTTCTAAACATTTCATATGATTATGTTTCCACCCAAACCCCCCTTAAAACATTCAGAAAACTAGTAATATAATGAGGACTCAGTCATTTCAGACAAGAATTTCTGAAACCCACTTAATAATAAGGGTCTGGTTTTACTCTTATGAAATAAACTCAGCTTGGGAATTATGGTGTTTATAATCTTATTGCTTTATTTTATTTTTCTTTATTTATATTTTAAAATTTGTATTTTATTTTTATTTATTATGGCTTTAATGTTTTTAAGAATTGGGCTACCAAAAAGCAATGGTTTTCTATAACTCATGGATCCTCTTCTCTGTAAGCAATTTCAAGAACTGAAGGTGGACTGAGATTTGCTTTCTGATTTTTTTCAATATATTTTCTAGATTCATTTTTGTATGAATTTGTAGATTACCTTTTTAGATTTAGGCTGGTTAAATATGGGATGCTTGGGTCTTTTAAAAATTATTTTGGCTAGCTGTGTGTTGTACTATCTGTAATTTCCTAGCAGAATTTACTGTTCTTCTTATATGAGACTATTTTTCTCTGTCTGTATTCTGTTTTAATAATTCCCCTTTTTACGAGGAGGTGTTGACACACTCATGCACACACACATACACATGCATTCTGACCTATATGTTGGTTTTGTGATGGTCCCACAGCTGTATTTTAGGTCTGTAGGAAAATAAATTGGAATTCAAACTCTGAACATCTTTAAATCGTCAGTTTTTAACTCTGTCTCAAAACCCAAGAACAATTTTATGTTATGCTGGACAAGAAGGCAGCAGAAAAAATCGCAGCATCAAGGGATTAATTGTAGTAAAGAACTGTTAAATCAGAATGATAAACTCTTAAGGATGAAATTATGAATTCTAAAGCAAAGTGCAAGTAGGTCTCCCAAAACTGGTAATTCATATTGGCCACCAAAACCTCTGGCTATTAAAACCAAACATGGATGTGCTCTGCCTGAGGCATTTTTCATTTACCCTTGCTTTGTCCTGGAATGCTCTGTCTTATTAAGTGAGTGATCCTGATCACAGGGAATTGCATGCTACAGGATCAAAACCTGAAAGAATCAACTTTCCTGACTTTCTCCTGTTACCTATAACCTAAAGTAAATTTAAGTCTTTTATTTCCTCACCACTGCTTAGCTAGCTCTTCAGATCCTGACACATTTGAGAGGTTTCATTTAGGTAATTTAGATAATTTTAAGCTACCTTTAAAAAATTGCAGAAAAGCTCCAAAACTCCACTTGACTTAAGGTAACAGGACCTGTCTGTACAAAAGTGAGTTTTTAGTAGCAGTAGGATAGTACAAAAGACATGGAGAAAGCATCTTATGCCATGAAATATAAGAAGATTAACTGTGGATGCTCTTTCAGTAAGAGAGTCTGAAAGTAAGTACTGTTTGAAAGAGAGTATTTTTCCAGCAGACAATAAAATATCCTCAAGACTAAATCATGAACTGAAAGTCAGATTGTGGTCCTTTTAATTCAATTGTATGGATAATCCACTTCCCTTAAAAGATTCTTTTCATGGAAAATAGAACAGCTAAAACCAAGGGTTAGTGAAAGTGAATCTTGCTTATTGCCAGTAACACATTTTCATTACTGATTTTCAGTAACACCAAGAAACTCCCCACAGAGAAAGACTGTCAAATAGACAACTGAGATGTTGAAGGGAAAAGGTTGGCAAGGAGGAAGAGACCCTCCCATGAGGCCACAGAAGCAAGAGGAAGCTGAAATAGGGTGCCAGTGAACCCACTACTCTTCCCAGCATTGCTTCTGCTGCTGAAGCTGGAGATGCACAGACGTGGGTCAGTACAGAGACCCTTGGGGAGGGCATACCCTTACAGGGAAAGATCTAGAAATTTTAAATATAATAAATGTCAGGAAAACTTTGAAAAAACAACTACAGTTACAGTGTTTCCAGGCAGGGAACAAATCTGTGATAGGACACCATCCACGCTTCTAAAAGACTGAAGCCCTCAGTGCTGTAGTCAGTGCTAGCATTTAAAAAGCCCATCATCCCAGAAGACACCTTTCAGCCAAGGAGCAGGTTAGAAAACACTTGTTAAGAATCCCTCTTAGAACAGGTGCAGTTTATCAGGGGAAATTGTTTATGCCTGTGCTCTATCAAAAGGTCTCACAAAAACACAACACTGTTTTGTCACTCTTTGATATGTATTTATCAATATGATAATGTCTGCCTTTAGGTTTTACTAAGCTTTACTTTAGATAAGCAACACACTTGTATTTACCAAATGCAACCTCAGAAACCCTTCTTGACAAGCATTGCCAAGTTAGCAAAAGCTCCTTCTGGTGCCATGTAGGTTTATCTTATTTTTATCTCCCTGAAGACACCAGTTACAGCTCTGCATAATGTGCATCAGCAGCCACAGGGTGGTGAAATGACAGTGGATGGAGTCAAACCCATATCTACCAGTAGAAATTTTTTCAGCTGATTATTGTTTGCCAGACCTTTTGTGTTTATGTCCCCAATGAGCCCCCAGACACCAGTTAGCTGAACTTCATAGTGTGCACAGTGAGCTTTAAGCAGTACAAACTGCATTTAGCTGAGCACGCTTGGAAATCAGACATTTTACTTCTTTCTGCCACAACCTCAGCCCACTGCATGATTCCAGGTTGAAGCTGAGTAACAATGTACAGTGAATGTGGCAGTTGAGCCTCTGCTGTTTATAAATTTTCCATGAGTAAAATCAAAGTTCTCTTGACTTAAACTTCTTCCATTTTATTAAAAGACAGCATTTTAGAGTTACTTGGCTGTCTCCCATTTTCTTGGCTAGAGTTCCCAGGCAGATTTGATGTTGTCAGATGGTGCTCTCAATTCTGAGAAAAAAGGGGAAAAGGCAACTTTTATTCCTGTAGGCTTTTCTTCTGAGTTTTCTGATGCCTTTCTCACTGTCCTCTCTTTTCCTATGAACAAGACTTTTAACACCTTTTAAGAACTTTTCTTCTTTTCTGTCCCCAGGCTATCATCTGTTAGTTTGCTGCTTTCTATGAAAGTTAGCTATTCCTCTTTTGACACCAATGCCCTTTTAGTGGGTGATTTCTGATCCAGTCAGCATGCTGCTTTGAGATTTTTTGGCAACTAAGATGCCAACTAACCATTGCAAGTTGGAGTCTTTAGGCTCCAAAAAATGTCAAAGCCACACACCAATAATGGTGACTTTCATGAAGTTTGCTTATATTTGTGTGCTTGGAACCCACAGAGTTCAGGTGAGTCCAAGCCAAAACCATATCCCTCCACACAGCATCAGACAGTGTATGAGTAATTTTTTTCCTCTACCTGAAGATGTGGGAGTGTCAAGGGCTGATTCACAGGTCCATGCAGCAACCCCTCCTAAAACCAGTGTTGCATTCATCCACAGAGCGTCCTAGTTGGAAGGTTAATACATTTCCTCTTGTTTATATCACATCTTGACAGGGCTCTCCAAGTCTGAGGAATCACTGGAACTTGTTACCCAATTCAGCAATCTGACCTAGATTCTTCTGTTGCATTTCCTGGGAAAAAATACCCCATATTTTTTGTAATATTTTGTCAGATGTTCCACTCAGACCTCCTGGAGTGATTTCTATGACCTTGGTCACACTTCTTCAGTCTTACTGGGATGTAATATTTCCAATTCATCTCTCAGAGTTTCTCACAACAGACCAGCACAGAGACACACACTTGGAGACCAGAGAACAGCATGTTATGATCATGAACTCTGAACTCTCTCAAAACTGACTTCAGGGCCCAAAGGGATATATCTGAAAGAAGTGCTAATTCAAACAAATACAGATTTATTAGAGGAGCTTGGTAGGCTTATTACCATGTTATGTGCTGTGTGCACATCCTGGGTCATGTAATATGGATACTCTTTGGCAGGCTTTTCATTCTCTGCACAGCCAGCCGCTGTTACTGCTCTGAAGTCTGCCCTGAGTTGCTAGTCACAGCCACTGAAGCACAGCCTGAAATCCTACAGCTTCCATGTTGCTGGGAGCTGCAGAATTTGGCCTTGGCTGTGCAAGGTGTCTCACAAGGGGTAAACACATTGCCAGACTATTGGCTGTACTGAATTTTAAGCTCTTAATTTAGTTGTTTGCTAGGCTTCTCCTTTTACCAACTGGGAGGGAGGACCAAGTTGAGCGGCTACTCAGAATTGCTAAGTTAGGCTTTCATACTCTATAGAAGCTAAGTCTCTCCCCAGAAAAGGCCCCAAAAATTCCCTCAATGAGACTTTTGAAAAGACTTACAGTTGTTCATGTACTCCAAGTTAGATGCACAGGAAAAATACTAAGATACTCTCAAGAGGTCAAAACAACAAAAAAACTTTACTGACAATCTCAGAAAATCAGAGAAAATCAGAAAATCCAAGCCCATTTGATTTTAATGTACTCAAAAATTCCAAGTAGAAGGAATTAGAAGAAAGAGAGAAAGGAAGAAAAGAACAAACATAACTTTTGCTCCTGTTTCCAGTGGTGTTCAGCTGATAGACCTTCCAAGAGGAAGTAGGGTCCAGGCAGTGTGTCACTCTAAGTACCCCTTGGCTTTCCTGGGCTCTTCTCCCAGGTGGGACTTCTGGTGGTTTGGCCACTCAGGAGCTGGGGTGGGGCTCCAGAGGAGGGTGTGGAGCATTGCCTCGGTGTGTCAGGGACTGGTGGCACTGCAGGGCTGGGACAGAGGCCCAGGGGGGTGGGGTGTGCAGGGCAGAGCATCACCCAGCCAGGGTAAGACCTGACCTGCCCTTCTCCCCCCCCCCCCACACAAAATGTTTCGAGCCAGCAATCCTTCCAGTCTCTCACAGCCCCCGAGACCTGATACTGATAGTTTTATCTGGGATGTTAGTATACAAAAACCAGCTCCTTCTCAGAAAAATAGGAGTGTTTGAAATGAGAATAAATTCCTTTATTTGCTGATCATGGCAGGTGTGTGTGCAACAGAAATACAGGCAACTGTCTCAGCTTACTGATGTCACGGCTGCCCCAAAGTCAAGACAGAGCTGTGCTTGTGCAGCCTTCAGGTAGCTGGTTGAGCTCCTGGCCTCATAATCTTCTGAGTTTTCAATCTGCCAGCTCTTCTGCAGGAGCAGCTGTCTGGAGTTTAAATAGCTGTTGGAGCCAGGAGATGAAGAATACACGGGACGCCAAAACATGATTTTCATGTCAAAGTAGACTGGTGGCAGCCTGCTAAACAGCAGAAGCAAACTGGGAAGATAAACATGAGTCCTGCACCATTGCCATGACCCAGAGATGTTAATGGAAGAGCTGGACAGTGAATCGGAGCTCACGCTGCAGGAAGAAAATGGAGGAGGGAGGTGCTCTGATCCTTTGGCCCATGAGATCTAAAATAGCTGCCTGAAACTATTCTTATGGGATTTTGTGCAAAAAAAAATGTTATCTGTCAGAGTGCTTCTCTGATTGACCTGATGTTAAGCCATGCTGGGGATCAAGGATAAGCAGAAGCTGATGAGAGCAACCCAACAGCAGGGACTCCTCTCTGGCAGATGCCATGTGGTCCCTGGGGGTGGAAATCTCAATTCGGTCTCTTGACTTCAGAGGAGACACTGTGCAGTGTCACTCAGCTGTGTAAATCCAGCACATGGAGCACTCATTTGTTTTACAGTTAGAGACCACCTGTCAAAACAAACAGATAAAAATAGACCTTTTTTTTTTTATTTCCAAATACTTTAATTGGACCTGCAGTTTATCCATTTAAGAGCAAATTCAAATGATTCCCTCTCCTCCCCTCCACACCACCCAGGAATATGAAAACATTTGCTAGTTTTAAATAACAAAGGAATCAAAGACAAAATCTGACAAATGCCACACTAATCACCCAAGTTTCAGGCTATCAACCTGCTGAAATGTCCCCAGCTATATGTGTATGATCCCATAGCACAGGAGGAGAGAGAAAAGAGAGAGAAGAGGAAGGTTAGTAGATAAAGGAAAGACCTCAAGGTGTGAAAGCAGATAAACACCACAGGCAGGACTGAGATGCCTATACACTGAGTAAAGGTTTACACCATGAGTAATCCTGTAGATATTTGTAGACCAAATGATGAGGGGGGAAAAAATATTACTGTGTGAGTAAGAAAATCCCAACTTGGCCACTACTCAAATGAGAATGAAAAGCTCTTATCAGCAAAAGAGATTAAAGATTATTTTAAAAGCAATTTTAAAGTACTTTTAACATTTATTTGTATCCAAAACAAAACTATCATGAGCCTTAAATTTTCCAGTGTTTTCACTGTTAAGGAAGAAAGCTTTACAGCTTTCTAAAATCTGATGCATAAACCACTGTGACTGTCAAGTAAGATTTTCTTATCATTCGGTTCTTCAGAAGGAAGAACACAATGGTCTATATACAAAATAACCTGTGCATTATTATGTCTAGATCAGAAAAAGGAAAGGGTAATTTTAGACACCTCTTCTTTTGGCAGCTTTGCAGGATCATAGGTAGAGTATGAATTTTCTTGTTTGAACAGATCCATATCAGATATGTAATTACACTTCCTAAGGACAAACCCACCCAAATCAAAGCAGGGATCGTCAAAAGTCATGCAACATCTAGGTTACCCCTTGAAATTATAAACATTGCAGTACTGAGGGTGTTTCAATAAAGTGGAATGTAAACAACCTGACTGTCTTCTCCAGCTTCAGTTAGTTACATGATTTAGGATATGTTCTCAAATCCAGAAAACACTCTAGGTACTTTCTTATCTTCTAGCTAAGGAAGGACGTACTAGGGAATGTTATTGCCAAATGTACTTTATTATCAGCTTGGGAGAAAAAAAATTAAGGTCTCCACTTTTAACCGGGATCAGGTGGAACTGGTGACATGTAGAAAAGTCCTATTCAAACTGAAATACTGCGCTGTGATGTAAGATAGAATTTCTTTAATCCTTTCTATGCATTCAAACTGTAAATATTAAACCTGTGATTAATCATTACATAATCCAAACCTTTTCTCTTTAATCCTCAAGCTAATGGAGAAAAAATAATGTGGATCGATAAAATCGTAACATCTTGACAGATGCTGTAGATACACACCAAGCTAACATAGAATATCTACAGTAAATTACAACACTTAATCTATGCATGTCATTTTCTCAGGAAGAACATAGGTTTGTGTAACTCCTGTTCACTCCCACTCTAATGACTCCATCATGTGAACCCTTACAGGCTTTGGTTTCTTTCTCATGCGATCAGTGGCAATGAGTAACAGGTCTCATTGTTTACAGAGTAAAGCAGAGGATGGAATCCAGTCTACCTCACTGATACTTTAGGCATGTTGTGTCAGGGCTGTTAGAGGCAAGGAAAGGATTGATTCATTGCATTTAAATTTGCTTTTTGCAAGGAAAATACTTAAGAAAACATAGCCCCATGCTCAGCTTCTTCCATTTCTCCTGTCTTCAGAGGCGCTCATGAGCTCAATAGCATCAAGCTGCACCAGGGGAGGTTGAGGTTGGATATTAGGAGGAATTTCTTCACAGAAAGGATGATTAGATATTGGAATGGACTGCCCAGGGTGGTGGTGGAGTCACCATGCCTGGAGGTGTTTAAGGAAAGACTGGATGTGGCACCGAGTGCCATGGTCTAGTTGACATGGTGGTGTTTGGTTGAAGGTTGGACTCAATGACCGCAGGGGTCTATTGCAGTGTAATTGATTCTGTGATTCTGTGAATTCTTCAAGGGAAATCCATTCCTTCCAAGTTTTTATCTTCACCTGATGATATGATGAACTAGCAGTGATTTCCAGATGTCTCTGGCTTCCAAATGCCAGTCTTCATGACCTTCTTCAAAGGGTCTTGAAGAATGTGTCTAGTCAGATGCTGCTGCACAATCCCTGCTGCAGGCTGAGAAGTGGAGCCAGGCGATGTGCCCTGGGCTCTGCTTGGGGAGGGGAGCTACACATGCCCACCCTCTTTGCAAATGCTCCTAACACCAGAGCACAGGCAGCCCCAAGGGACCACCCAGCCCTCATGGTGTCCAGGGGTGGCCATGAGGCAGCCACCATGCCTGAGGAAAAGCCCACAGGAGCTCACCACTGCCTGAGAGGTGCCATTTTGAACCATGGTTCTCTCACACACACACACTCTGGCCAGCAGTAGATGAGCTGGGAAAATCTGAACAACATGATGTCAAAACTAGCTGGGGTGAGTTGTGCAGTTGTAGTCCTATGCAAAAAGGAAAATATCCCCAAGAACTTGTCTTGGAGCAATAAAAATCCCTACATGTGTCCTGACTTTGTAACTAAAATGAAACCTCTATTGCCCCATTATTCTGCTCATCCTTCTCCACAGGAGGCCAGCCTTGGTGACCTCAGGGAGCCCTGCACAGCAAGGGAAAGCAAAGACTGTAGTTTGCAGCCATGCTGAGCATCTGAACTTTCTCTTGGTAATGGTGTCACTCTATAGCCCTCACAGCATTAATACATTTCCCTTTGAAGAAGGCATCTTTGAAGTCCATATTCAGAAAGAAAACTTGATTATTTTCCCACTATCCTGTTTCTTCTCCTAGAAGTATTAAAATCATTTAAGAGACATTCTGCCTTCTGTTGGTATGCAACTAACAAAAATTAGTGATGCTATTTACTATTTCCACCATAAAGAAACAGAACTTCAACAGTATCCAGTTAAATTATTTTTTCATCTCTCTTACTACAGAAAATTTTTATGGAATATTGCTGAATGTTTCACTTCAGCCACTCTATAAATTAGTCTCATCTGAATGAGTTTCCACCCTTCCTTAATATGTGGCTTTCACTGCATTTGTATTTGTATCACAGCTGTTGCTTATGTCAGTTTCTTTTTTCTCTTCATTTAGCCTTTGCATTTTCAGTTGCTACACAAAGAAATTTATGGCTAAATCAGCAAGGATAATGTTGGTCTCTTTAGGCATGGTCTGTGGGGAAAACAACTGGAGGCACATTGCTCCAGTTATTTCTCAAAGTAATTACTTTGAGAAATTACTTTCTCAAAGTAATTTCTTCTGTAGAGATACATACGCTGCAATGGTGGTGTTCCTACCCAAATGGGCATGAAACCATAAAAACTGAGGAAGATGTGGAAAGCAAGGGAAGAGCACTGTTTCCTTTAAATAAGAACTATCTTCAATACTCCACCTCCAGGAAGTGGCAGGCATGGGAAAGGAGTGGAATGTTTTGGCTGACGTGAGGACACATCTGCAGCTTTGTCACACTGCGAAATGGAGTTGACATGCAAAAGGGAGCCTCCTTGCTCTGCTCACCACTGCCAGCTCTTGTGGCTTAATGTGAGACCTGTAATATTAGCTGTTTTTCTTGTAGCTTCAAGTCCTTGGGGCATGTGTGGGTGCGACTTTCAACTTCTACTTGTAGGGTAAAGTTAAAGCTTTCTTGGTAGGAAAGGAAGTAAGAAACAGGACCCAAGTGTATCCTAATAGATGAAGAGCCCAGAGACCAATAAAACATGCACGATTATTTTAATGACTATCATTATTTGTATGCCAGTTGCAGGAATTTTGAACCAAGCTGATGATCTTTAGTTTGGCAGCCTACAATGCTTGTTATTAATGTCCTGGTCAATCATCTTTTATAAACATCTTTAGTTTTATAGTATTTATCTTCCAACTCTCTGAAATTCCCAAGTGTATAATGTTGGACTGACCCATGTGACACTCTGTTGCTGATCTAAAAAAAAACTATTGTAGATATTAACCTGTTCATGTCTGTAAACACAAATAAAATATGTTATAAAAGTGCCATTATACTGCTCACCATTAAAGTATATGATTTTCTTTTTGCCTGGTTAGAGTTACCATGGTATTATCTATGCTAAGATGCTATGGTGGCATTAAACACTTGGAAATGACAATTATATATATGCTAATGTTGAGCATTACATTATTAACTGCATCATTCAGTTTTGTAGGGACAGAGACAAATTCAACAAGATGAGAAACTTTGTATGAGAACTAAAGCAGGCAAAGAGAAAATAGCAAATCTATAAGATTAAAAATACTGGGTGGCCTCTAATATCTTGGGTTCTGTTTAGTTCTGTGAATAAGCGTTCTGTATAGTGTGAATAAGAGTTACTGAAATAAGAGATAACAAACCCATTGATGTCTTTCGCTAAACCATCAGAATGTTAATCTCCCCTCCTACAACCCCAGAAATGTGTCCTATGTCTTTATTTAACACTTACAGATATATATCTAAAGAGGGGGTTAGAGAGGAAGGCCAAGTCTTTCAAAAGAATGCTCAAGATGAATGGCAACGAAGATTGTTCAGAATTTTATTCCTGTTGGAAGAGTGCCAGCTGCACTGATTTTAAATATTTGAAAAATTAATTGTACTTGCCAAAGACCCTTTCAAGACAGATGCTTTAATTCCTTTTAAAAATGCAAGATCAAAAAATGTATCATCAGTTACTTTAATTTGAAACATTACAAACCCTGTCCAAGATCAAATTTATGACACAGTCATACAAGCTGGTCTCTAAGAACAGGGTTTGGGCCTTTATTTATTTTGATAAGAATAGGCTGGTTTTCCACCATTAATATTTAAGAATAAAGAAAAGAAAAATAACATAAAAAATATAATCTGTGTCTTTTTTTAAAAGGGAAAAACCTTTCCTGGAAAGGCATCCAACAAATATTAGGTGTGCAAAAAAAGACCCTCTACTTTCCATTAATTCTTTGGCATATCCTGCAGGGCTGGAGTATCACAATGCACTCTAACTGTAGGTCTCATCTGAAGAAAGTAGATCAGTGATAAGGGCCGAAAGGTGAGGGAGGGGCTAAGAAGCTGATACACGTGAGATCTGAAGTAGGTAAGGACAGTGGCTCTACCTGTCCCCAGGTAGGATGTGCTGTGTTAGCATTTAAAAGAAGGCAAATAAGAACTGGGTGATCCAGTTTTGTAATGCAGATCCTGTTCTGTATTTCTAAGCCTAGCATTTGTATTTCTTTTATTCTATGTCTCTATTAAAAATGTTATTAAAAAAGCTTTATAGGCTTTCATAGTACATTAGAATTTCTCCCACCCATGGAGTTAAATAAGTTCTGTTCCACTTAAAGTATGGTGTATAATATATGACTGGGAATCAATGGTCATATCTACTGTACATATAGAGCTGGATATTGGCCAGATATTCCAGACAGATGTCTGGTTCCCAGAGAGTATTTGCCTTAAGGAGTGGTATCTGAAGTTTTATAACTGCCCAGTATTGTTTTTACTTCTCTCCTCAGTGTTTCTGCTCTGAGGTGTCTCTTATCACTTTTTAAATCACATTTTCTCCAGCTATTTCCTGGCATCTACTTTGGATACCTGATTTTTTATTGCCATTCTTTGGACACTGAGATATATGGCGTAAGAGTCATTAAATAATGCTACATACAGTGTGTCGTTAAAGACAGCTTGATACTTGCAGCTTTAAAAACTGCCTTCCACAAAGTGCACAGCTGATGAGATTGTATTGCTGCAAAGATGCAGAAAAGCCAATTAGTTTTGTCTCAGATGACATAAAATACATACTGCAGACTTTGGGATTCAGGCAACTTACGCAGCTTCTATTTTATGATATATTCACTAACCTGAAATCAGAGGGTCTGGAACTATTAGCAATAAAAGTTTGTGTGGGACAATAAGGAGCTAACAGCAGCATTAGCAATGGATTACTGGAAGTTTCTAGAAAAATCAAGTTCTTTTAAAAGTACTTAAGCAAAACCCATCCTCCAACATTGTACTTCTCAGTATAGGAGGCAGGCCTTGCCCAGAAAGCAGCATGCTGATGTTGCCAGAGCCCTGCAGTCTTCACAGTAGAGCTTGAAAACTGAAATTAGGTATGAGCTAAATACTGGAGTAGGCTTGATTTTAGTAACATATCCAGGAGAATTTGATGGGTGATGGCATCACCTAGCAGGAAGAAAAGCTATAATAAGATCCAATGCCTAGAAGTTGAATGTTGACAAAATTCAGTCTAGAAATAAGACTCTGAACTTTAGCTGCCAGAGTGATTAACTACTAGAATAATGTGTGCAGGGATGAATAAATTCCTGCAGACACAGACCATCCATTTTTCTAAGTGACAGAGCTTCAAAGAGGAGTGCTGAGCACAGTGCAGAAATTACCAAGTACATTTTTCTGGCAAGTATCCTGTGTCATGGAAAAGGTCATACTAGCTCATCAACACCACACCTTCAGGTCTTCAGATTTTGTCCCTTTGCTTCATTGTCATGTGTACTCCAGAGGCCTGCATGGCTGCTGCAAAGCCACAGGCAACACCCAGCTCCACCACTGATCTTTGGGACGTGGTCTCACTGCAAGCTTGAAATTTAGGGTGGATAAATTGAAAATGTTGCAGATTTTTGAACCAGCATGGGGCTACTTTCAAACTAACCACAGTTGTTGGTCTAGATTTTAAAAATCTGTAAGTTCATCTTCTTTGACACAAAATCCTCTAAATAAGGCTTCCTGTATTTCTTTTGGGGCAGAAATAGTAAAAATGAAACTAGCAGAATGTAGTTAATGGCAGAAATCTCCAGTATTGATGAGTTAGGAACCACAGATATTTTCTTTTGCAAATCTGTTCAGTTTCTGCATTCTCAGGAAGGCAATGTATCTCTGGCATGTAACTATATATATCAGAAGACCTGTTCCAATGAATGTTTAAGTCATATTTTACAGACAGTGCTGAACTGGGGACAAGAAAAGGGAGAGCTTTCAGCCACTGTTCTCCCTCCCAGCTCTTGTCTTCCAAGATGAGCTAACTGGTCCACTTTCTTTAGAGAAAATTTCAGAAAATGTCAGGGATTTATTTGCTCTGTGTTTTCAGATAGCAAAGTCCATGTCTTTTCACAGTACCTCTTCTGAAGATACAGGAATAGAGTAAGGACTGTCACTGCATCCCTGTCTGTCCCCACACTCAGCAAGGTGTTTCCCTTTTGCCTACAGAGCATCTTCAGTGACTCATTGCCTTTTGCATCGTGTCTTTGTGAAACTACAGGCTATTTGAAATTTCACCAGATTTCACTTTGTGTATATAGATTTGGTAGGGTTCAAGGTACAAAATGAAAAGCAGGGATCTGAAATTTGGGATGAACTACAACTGCCCAGTCTCACAGGAAAAAAAAAAAGAAAAATGAGACTTGTAATGAAGGAAAAAAGAAATAGCTAACAATTCTACATAAATACACATTATTGAGAGCAAAACTCCATCCTTATACAGTTTTTTTTTATTTTTCTGCCTGTGCATAGCATTGCTTTCAAATAATTAATGAGCACAGCTCCCTGAGACCTCAAAACCTGCTTAGATTTTTTTTATCTGTGTCAAATCCATTTTTCTTCAACAGCTTTGAGGTAAATACCTGTAGTTTGTGCTATGAATTTTAACCTCACCAAAAGGCTGGAATAGGTCAGACAGAGTTAGACAAAAGATAACAAAGCTCTGTTATTGTGAAGTGATATTGCTCGTGAGATTCTGTGTCTATTATGTGTGTGTCTGTCTCTCCCAGTAAGCTGAAGCATCAGATTCTTGCATATATAGATTAACTTTCAGTCAACATAGATAAAAGACTGTTAGTAGTGTTGCTTTCACACTGTTTTGCTTTGGGGTTTTTTTTGGGGTTTTTTGTCATTTTCTGTGGCTAAGCAGTACAGACCCAGAAAGGGAAGAATGCTGATGGTGGGCAAAAAGATACAGTGGTTACCTTTTCCTAGTCAGAGCACAAAACCTCCTGCAGCTATATCAGAGATCACAACAAGGACACTGTGCCAAGCAGTGCTTGTCCCTCGCTGATGGAAGCCCAGCACCCTCAGAGATTTTGTGAAAAGTGCATTTCATGAAAGCCTTTGAAAAGCCTTAGGAGTTATGCCAGATTTTGTCCAAGCATGATGATTAAGAGCTTCTTTCTTCAGAAAAACCACTGCAAATCCTGACCTGAGGCTCTGGTGCCAGTGGTAATGCCTAATCCAGGAGACAAGTCCCACTAGCTGCAGCTGGAACAAAGCAGGGAAGGATGGACATCCCTGCCCTCACACACCTGCTGGTGGGTCAGAGAGAGGACCTGTGGGACACAAAATACTCATCTGTCCTCTCCAAAGGGGCAGCACCTTGCTCAAAGCCCTTCCACAGAGCCTGGCAATCAGAGCAGGATATCAACTGTGTCTTCTTTCCCTCTTTTGGAAAAGGCTAAAAGGGGGAAAAGAAAATCCTTAGCAGAAGGCTAAAAGGGGGAAAGGAAAATCACTTTTCCATTGCAAGATCTACAAGGCGTCAAAAAAAAAGGAGCAGGTGAAGCTAGGCAGTAAATTCAAATTGAACAAAAAGAGATGGTCCTCATTCACTTACAGCTATGGGCCATTGCTGCTTTACAAAAGTTCGTAAAGAAATTGGATAAATTCATGGATGAAAAATCCATCTTGGGCTATGAAATAAAAAGCCACTACCACTGGCTCAGGGACTATCTGCACCACAAATCTTGCACTGAAGTTGCAAGACTGGGCCAGGGTAGTGTCATAATATGCTTGTCCTGTTTCTGTGCTTTTTCTTAAGAATGTTCTAGTTTATAGTTTTGGATACAGGCTTCTGGACCTTTGATCTGATCCAGTTTATAGTTATTATCATATTCCCATAGTCTTCAGAGAATCTTGGCTAAACCTATGATATTTGAGTAAAATTTCTAATTTGCAAAAGTGTGATACAATGCAATAAATAATTGAAGGCAGGCACTTTTAGCATATTATTAATATGTTAAAAGAACTAAAATCATTCCATACAAGCCATTTCCCATTTATCACTTGGCTACACTTAATTACTTTTACTAACCTGTCCACCTACTTATCTTTCTTATTACTGTAGTGTAGTATGAAACAGATTGGTGAAATAACTGGTGGAATACACTCAGGGCTGGCAGGTCTGGGTCCAAAGTTTGCAGCTTGGTTCTCCTCCCTTTCAGAAAAAAAACCGAAAAAACAACCTAATCTGAATTCTAATGCCTCCATTGGCTGATGCAGTTCTGGTTAAAATTACTTGCAGTGTATGTGTAAGTGTTCTTAAAACCCCAGTCTCTCTGATAAAATATGAAATAAACCTTTACGCTTTACAGCAAGGATGGTTCCTGGGACCAGGTACCCAACTCTACCAATAGTCTAGTGAGTGACCTTGCTGTGCTCCTCCTCCTCCTCGCTCACACCTAGATTGCAGCATCTGACAGATGCTGTGCTCACTGTGTCTACATTCACTCCCCATGCAAAGCACATCTCATTAAACTGAACAGATTCAAGCAGAGGCTGAGGCACAGCTGTGCAGTGATTCCCAGAAGAAGGGATCCCAGCTGGCTTTGGCCCAATGTGTTCCTGAAACATGAATAAAATTGTCAAGGGTCTGCACAGCTGGAAGCATGCCTGTGCACACCCCCTCTGGGAGGGGTTTGGGGTCACGAAGTTTTCCTATGGGAACAAAAGTTCTGTTCGATTTGCCAGTTTAGCTGCAAGTCTAGATGCAAAACTATTTGCAAAACAAAAGGTGGCTTGAGAACACACTGAATGCAAAGGTAGTCTTTCCTTTTACATTGATGGAGTCTGGATCAGGCCTGGCCAGTTTGGTGTTTGAAGCTAGAGAATTCCTAAAAGAACACAAAAACCATCTGTCAGTTCTGTGAGGAGCAAAGGCATTTACCTGAAGCACATAGGTGTACCAGGAATTTTAGCAGATGATTTGTGAGGTGCTGTGGCAAAAAGATACCAAAAAATCAATAAAATTTGAGGAAAATAACTTTTGGGATGGGAACAGGGGGATTTTTAAATGATTACTCATTTCTGGATCTGTTTTCCTCATCAGGGGAGTGCAGCACTGCAGCTGATAATGCGGTAGTTTGCAACACCCAAAGGCACCAGCTGCACTATTTGCTGCTCCCTAAAGCTCATAAGCAACAGCCCTGCAAGATGCAGCTGACATTAGTGGTTTTCACACACCAGAACTGTGTGAAAGTCTTACAGCCAGTGTGATTTGTCTATTGTTTCATGTTACAAGAGCTGTACCAGTATTGTTGTACTATATTCTTGTGATGCAGATGTATTAAGCTTTTACACCCTTGTTTCTACTGAGGTATATTAGCAGAAAAGATATGTGGTACTGTTGCACTGAGGTCTTCAAAGAATCCCTGAATTGTCCAAAACCATTAAATTCTCAGAAACATTCAGCTTAACCAAAAATGTCTGGATTATCCAAAGTAATTTTTTATCAGGTGAACTGAAAAACATCCAAACTCCTTTTGTTTTTTGAAGTATGGCTGTATTTTATATAAATACCCAAAATTTCATGTAACTCTTAACAAATTTTTGAATGGCAAGGACCAAAATAACAGTAGGTTGCAAATAGCACTGCACCTAATATCCTAACTCCTCAGCCTTCAGAAATTATCTGCAGGCAAAATGAAAGCATAGGAAATACTTCGGTATGTTCTTTTCTTAGCATATTTATAGTTGGCTTGCTGATACTGGGGTAGAGTTTAAATGGGAAGGGGAGACTATTTTCTGTCAACTGTGGGTAAGTACTATCTACTTCAGAGGGTACTATGGGGCTTAATTAATGTTTACAGTGCCTCAGGAGTCTTACCCACATTAAAGGTATAATAATAACTATTCCTAATTAACTTCCTACTAAAAAGCAAAGTTTCATGAAGTTTTAAAGCAGAACAGTGGATGAATTTGTAAATGCCATTTATTTGAATCCCTGGAGTAGGAAAAGTTAGTGAGGAAAGTGGTAAAAATCTTCAATTAATTTTCCTCAACCTGAGGGATTTAATTAAGATGTTAGAAAAAATGTGCAAGTTTCCTGTGGGTATTTCTTATTTAATTTTCAGTTTCAAAAAGACAGATCTTGAAGCTTAGGACAGATTTTGTAAGCCACAAAGAGACTAATTCAAAAATGGATGTTAGTTTATTAAAACTGAACTGGCTATGGATCAAATTATTTAGACAAAATTCAACAGCTACATGTAGCACTTTATACTATTTCATTCTGTCGTTGCCTTGCTCTGAATTTCTTTAAAAAGGATTACTTAGGATTGCAGAATGTCTCACTGGCATAACTCAAGCACCATGTAGAGATACCTGAGCTACTTGTGAAAGATCTAACTCAAGTGTTGGAAGCTATGCAATTCTGCTAGCTCAGAATTATATCTGAGTTAATTAGTCCCGGGGAGAAGAGAAATATATTAGCTTCAGTGGAGCGCAAGATAACACAGTGAGACCCAAGCTACGTACTCTAGACAAACCCTCTAGGAATATATTTCCAGCTGAAAAGTAGGAAACTATTAAAAGAACCCACAGCATTGCATGGATTGCAGTGTAGCAGAAAGAAGCACTTGTCCCGTGCCCTCAGGGTACATCTACAGCCACAGATAGGAGATACCTACTTCCATGTGCAGAACTATAGCTTGCAACCAGAGAGAATATTAACCAAAGCTAGCTTTATCTCTACCCATCAAACAAACTGATGTTTGCTGCAAATGTCCCATTTCCTTGAGGACTGATCATCACATAGCACGTTGGGGCAAAACATCATTTGGAAGACAGCAGGTTCATGAGTTTCATCCATGTGAGGAAAAAGCAATTAAAATAAGGATGATTGAAGACCAAAAAAAAAAAGAGTTAGAGATCAAGAAATTACATTGTTTTCTTGGAGACTCTGTGTGAGCTTTAGAAGCTAAAGTACTTTCCTCAAAACCATATCAGGACAGGCAGGGGTCTATGTGCAGTTCCAAGGGGGAGTCCTGGCTCTGGGCAGGGCTTCTTGTTCCTTTTCACCAGCCTGGTTTTCTAGCTTCTCTGCTTCTCTCACAGTGCCACTGAGTGCTCAGCACTTGCCATCAGGCTCTGCCACTTCACTGAGCCTGAAGAGATTTTCTGCTTCCAAGGAAAATGTCAGCAGCGTCCAGCATCACTGGTTCTCCCCACACCAAGAGGAGTCTGGTGAATGGGACTTGCAGCTACTGAAGGTGATAAGCCCTCAGGTTCTCTGCCAGCTACCTGCTTAATTTAGACATGTGAATACACCTATGGAAGTAAATGCTTAAGGCTAAGATTTTCAAAATAAGCTTGAAGGAATTAAACACCCAACTCCTACAGACTTTCTCAGTCTAACTGCTTTTCTGGACTGGGGCCAGAGTGCTAATCAACTTGCAGTCCTGAGCTGGCAGTGAGGAACTTATATCCCAAGTGCTCCAGTGTGCTGCTTGCCTTCTCATTTAACATTGGCCAAAAGCGTGCAATGGCATATCTGGTTTTGAAATACCAAGATTTCCCAAATGTTATTTTATATCTTTTTGGATAAGGTTTTTGTCTGATGTGCAGTACAGACTACAAAAATATATCCTCTATCATGTAGAATTCCAAAAAGTGTGGTAATATCTGTCTAACACAACATCTGTCTAGCATTAAATCTGAAGAATTGGAACCATTTGTTTGATGAGCCATGTAACAAAGATGAAAATTCATTCTTGGAACATCAATGGGGAAATTTCTTTTTTTTTTCTTTTTAATGAAATGTGAGATGATTTCAACCAAAAATTATGTCTGCCAGCACATATAAGCCTCCAGGCAGCTTATAAAATGTTTATAAAAATAAAGCACAGACTCATTAGAAGACTTTGGGGGTAAAATGCAAATAGTACAAGATTTATATGCTGTTTAGCCATATACAGGTGCTCCTGATGAAAAGAACCAACAGAAAACTTGAGGGCATTTCTGCAGACTTCATACCTCCTGCCACACAATAGGTTTTTTGTCCCCTTATTTTATTCACAAATATTTTTAGCCCACAAATAATGTAGGAGTTTGCTATAGGAGTAACTAGGGAAGTGCAAAGTGGTCCCTAAGAGGTACTAGTCATGGATTTCTAGTCACCCTTCTCTATAGATGATCAAGCAACCAATAAACATGCCAATGCAGCAAAATCAACCTCCATGAAATCATACCAGCTTGGATGGGATTCAATGAAATAGATGATTTGGGAAGAAAAAATTACTGACAAAAAGAAGTACAACAAACACAGGATAAGATGCCAGTACTGCAGGCTGTTGTCAGACTTGACAGGGCTTTTACAGAGGTCAGGGCAAGTTGGCTGTGAGTAGCAGTACATGCCAGGGAGACAGAGCATCCTGTACTGCATCTAGGCTGCTCAGGCTGCGGGCAGAGAGCAATTAGAGAGAGAGGAGCAGATGAAATTTGTCAGCAACATAGCAGTATTGACAGGTGGAAGTGTCAGTATTTTATCCTTCAGAAAACACTTA
Source organism: Entomyzon cyanotis (assembly GCA_024500445.1). Taxonomy (NCBI): domain Eukaryota; kingdom Metazoa; phylum Chordata; class Aves; order Passeriformes; family Meliphagidae; genus Entomyzon; species Entomyzon cyanotis. The sequence goes on from JAKEPQ010001018.1 coordinate 29,268,044, forward strand.
AAACCCACCCCGACAACCTATTTGGCTTTAGATGCAAAGCATTAAGGAAATTAATGGTGCTGTTTTACCACAATCATTGCATTATACCAATAATGAGAAGCTCTTTGGCTCAATGTAAAATTTCAAAAATGAGTTCTCCTTTGACAGCTTACTGAACATTTTCTCTGTTTCCTGGATAGTGTCAAATATAGTATCATTTTTCCTGTTCTCTCTATTTTAAAGCATAACTGTGTTCAGCTGACCAGATGTCACATATCAGTAGTTTCCAATGGAGGTCCTGTTAATTTCTCATTAGTTCTTTTGTCTAGTCTATTAAGAAAATAAACATCATTTGAAGAGTAAAGATTAATTTTTATTAGTTATTCAGGAAAAAAATAAAAAAAGTCTTTGTTTCAGGCAGTAACAGACCCAGACCTATTTGTTGCTCAGTTGTTCAGGACATGTTTAAATGCCTTGTTTATGTCTTCCATTATAACTGGGAAGATAAAACATGTCTGTTAGAAACTAAATAATGCTTATTTATGACCCACCTCTAGGGTTTTTTTTTGCTCCTATTGTTCTCATTTTATTTAGTACAATTAAAATACAAAGGACAATGGCTATCCATAGCTTTTGGCACATTACCAGTTATTTAAAATACAAGTCCAACACAGCACAGCTCACGCAAAACAAAATTAAATTAACTTAGCCAGCTAGTAATTCAAAGCAGTAAAATATATCCTGTCCCATTCATTCCCTCAATTCTTCCCAAAAAGCCTTAGGAAACAGACTGTCTTTGTAGTTTGCTTTAAAGGTCAAAAGACTGTGTTTGAAACTTTTTGTCTTTTTTAAAATGAGGGGACTTACTCTTGCATCCCTCTGGTGACACCAGGACCAGTTATGTCAGCAAAATCTGAAAGGAACAGTAAGGCAGCACTTAACAATGCCTTAACATCCAGCCAAGAAAATCCAGCAGCCAAAAACCCAGGGACACAGATCTTACAAGCCTACAGAAAAGTACTGTTACACAAGATCAGTCAGTTGACTGCTGGCTCAGCAAAACTGGGCACAAAAATGATGGAATCTGGGTAAGACTCATTCAGTGGAAATAAATTCATAGAGTGATTAGGGGTGCAATTTTATTTTTCTTTGTCAGTTTGGCCACTGAAGCAAACAAATTTCAGTACAGCCCCCCCAGATTAGACAGTTCAAACTCCAGAACTAAAACAAAAGTTTTCCTTAATTTGAACTCCATCAACCAAAAATAGGCATCTGTATGAAATAGAAATCCATGAACAGGACTAAAAAAGTCTACAGAGCTGTGATAGAGGAGGTGAAGCAGAAACCTTCTTCTTCCTCATCACCCAGCTCTCTGCATCCTCCCCATATGTGGGGGACCTGCTGTCCCAGCAGGGCACCTGGCTCCCAAAGTGGAACACTCATGCTGGTCCCAATGCCACCATTTCATTTAGTACAGCTTAAACAGCTTAAAAAGCCACCAGCACAAGGCCTGTACTACAATAACTTTCCTCTTTGGTGAACGCCCAACAGCCACAGGCTCTGAAGCCATCCTCTCTCAACCAGTACATCTAAAACTAGCCCTTAGCAGGAACAGAGATTTGCCCTTTCCTTGATGCTCCCAGAGAATTTTTAGTGTACATATCCTGAAAACACTTTCTCTGGGGATGTATTTTTGGACTAGATTCTGCTCCTGTCCATCTGAAGCCACCTGTGCACTATGGGTAGTATGTGCTCTAGAAATCTCTGCCCTAGAGCATGGTGGTGGAGTCCATTACAGGGACTGATATATTTATATCTCCTCAGGCAGAAAGGAGAGGTGAAGCTGAGTTTTGCACAGATTTGATGAATGTTCAGATTGCTGGGTGACTGTGGTGGCCATCTCCATCCACAAACTCACACCTAGACCTGAGGAAATAAATTTATGCACATCTACCTCTGAGGACAGCAAAAAAAAAAAAAACACAACCAAAAAAAAAAACCCACAAAAACCCCCAGCTTAAACAGCTCTACAGATGTGGTTTTGATTCAAGCCTTTCTTCAGGCCAACAAAAATCATCTTTTTAATGAATAATCCATTTGTTGGAAATAAATGCCTAGAGCCAACTCTTTTCCTGCTGCTGAAATAAACAATTCCCCTTTTTCCCTGGGGCAGGACTCACACCCACATGCTTTCAGGCTTCCTTCCTGAATTGCCTCCTCAGACAGCTCCATCGCTGATGAGAGGGGCCACACCTGAGAGTGGTATCTGTAAATATTCCAAGAAACACCCACTTCCACATCCACAGAGTGCCCCTTGTTGCACTCTGATCCCTCACCAGTGACCTGTCATGGTTTCTGCCAGCTTCAGTTTGCAGCCCTTGCTGCCTGCAAAGCTCCTGGACCAAACGGTGCTAAAATAGACCACAATCTCTGGAAACATCTTGGAGGAGCAACATGAAACAGCTATCACGACCACTCCTGCATGTTTGTTTTCTAAGATTAGGAAGTGCATTTTCAGAGGCCCAGCTATGCTCTCTTTGTGTTCTGCCTCTCTGAAGTCTGCTTAAGATTTCCTTACTAGGTGTCCTAATTTTTCAGCTTCTTAACTCACAAAATATGCAGCCACCCCATCTCAAATAGAGACTCAGTGAATCAGTAAATGTGAGGCCACCCTTTCCAGTGGCCCAAAGACATTCCAGGAACAGTGTTTTTTATGTAAAACTGTGAGATCTTAATGGAAAGCAAATAGAAATTGCAGAAACAGAGTGAATCCTGTGGACACAGTTTCAGAAAATCTCCCTTTTTGTGCTATTGAGATGTCAGATTAGCAAAATTTATTCTCTTTGATAGCAGCTGAGAAGCACTGGGGAAATGGGGAGCAAGACTCTCCTCTTGGGACTGTGGATGTAAATCACAGCAAACCTCAATGGAGTTGTACTCATAACATCAGACTGCCATCCTCTTACAGCAAGTCAGTGCTAACATATTGTCCAGGACAGGTATGAGAGATTTCTGCTGCACATCACTCAGCATATGCATTTGCAGGGGGAGAAAGAGTTTAGCTCTTCTCTGAAGTTAGTTTACATTTGTTGCTCTCTTAAATAAAGCAGGGTGTTATTTTCCCAGACTGCAGTGGATTAGACATACAATGGCTTTAGTGAAAGCTGAGAATAACTTCTCTGTGATGCATTAGTAGGGTGACAGTGGACTGAAAGTTTTAGTAGGGTTGATTCTCAGAATAAATTTACACATATAGGAGTAAAACTTTAAACAGATTAAAAAAATCTATTGCCTGATGGAAAATTATGTTCCTGGACACATTTGTACCTCCATAACAGTTAACCAAATATTGTATGACTTCCCACCCTTGGATGTAGAAAAGAAACAAAAATTCTCTAAGTTCTCCCTGTGGACATATTTTGGTGTTATTATTTTTTATTGCAGCAGAAAGAATAGCTTTGAAATGGCACTCTTTCCACACAGAAAATGGCACTGCCTGAGTTTCATACTTGGTCTAGTAGTATCTATAGCAGTACCTCTAGCAACATATGGCCAAACTTAAGACAACTTAGTGTAAAAGAAAAGTCAATTAAATGTTTAATTTGGCACTTGTACCTAAATTAAATGCCGTGGTTGTGCTTCATTGGAGTATAGACAGGAATTGGCTCAGAACAGCTTCTGTTAAACAGCCACCTTTGCCAGGTTTAGTGACTCTAATATTAGTTATTTCCTGGCTAAGATTACCTTCTGATTATATGAATATTTTTTGTTTCTCTGCTGCAATCAGCACTGATAAACAATTTCAAGAATACAATCCTTGAGACCCTCCTCAGGCAAAATGACCACATAAGAAAACAGATATTTTGGTGCAGTGGGGACTTAGGCCATGTTGACATAGCACTGGTGCAAAGAATCAAAATGTAAATAATGGATAAACATTGTCAGGAAAATAGACTGGAAATTAGGACGTACACACTTAAAACATTTTATTTCTATACTTCAACTCCATAAAGACTAGGATTTGGGCAACACTAGTAAGCTGCAAAAGGTTAATACCAATCAATCCTCGCTTGTGCAAACTTGAATGTGTTACTATACCAGTTTTCTGATGGCCAGGAAACAGATTCCACAGGACAGCTTCCTTTTGCTGACCAGCAGGAAATAATAGAATATTTTTATTGCTGCTGTGTTCAAATCTGAGACACTCTAAGAAAGGAGCCAGATAAGAATGATCTTTGTTTCCCTTCTTTCCAACGTCTTTATTTCCAACATTATCATGATGTGACTAAAAACTCGTTTCAATAACTTGTGAAAAAGACTTCTAGGACTACAATTACAAGCAGTTTCATACTGAACACAGTTGGTTTTGGTTTTTTTTGAAAATCAAAATTAGATCAGCTGCCTGGGGAAATTTTCCACTATGTTATTTGTAACAGCTTCAATTTCTTCCTGTTAGTGCCTTCCCTTGTAAGGAACCTTATTATCCTTAGCTTGGAATGTGCACAAAAAAGAAAGGCACTTATTACAGATGATATCTGGTTGGTTCTCATTTTAAAAAGTGAATAGTTAAATACTTTAAAAGTCTCAGTCTCTCAGGTTTGCAGCAGAGGTTGAACTGCTTTCTTACAGTGAGGAGCTATTGAACCCCACTTACTTTGAGACCAACAGTATGAAACAGACACATCAGGTTTTTTTTTTTCCCCTAGTAGCATGATGAGATGCATTAAATCATATAGCATAGAGAGAACTGAGGGCATATCCACTCATTATTGTTAGAGAGAGATTTGAATTTGCTTGTACAGAGCATAAACTCATTTTCAACATGTGGCCTCAGCTTTCCTCCTTACCCATGCTGTGCTCTCCTCATGCAGTAAATTACATATCTGTTTCATCTGCAATGGTTACATGAACTGTTAAAGCCTTCCTGACAAAGAGACAGAGCCTTCTTTCAAATAGAATCATTTAATGGTTTGGGTTGGAAGGGATCCTGAAGATCATCTAGTTTTGACCTCCTGCCATGGGCAGGGACACCAGGGACATATCAACACCCCTCTTCCCTCTACAAACTAGGTAGACCTTTGCTTATATACCCCTGAACTCTTCCTTAGCTGGGTTTAGGAAGCAATGGGATGCTGCCACACTGTACTATTACTTGCACATAAGGACTTAGATTGCCAAATTGTTTTGTATATCTCAAGCCCTTTTCTTCTCCTGCTTACTCTGTACATCCAAATTTTAATCCCTTAATCCTCAAGCTCCTGACAGACCAGATCCAGACAGATGTTCACCTCTTCCATGCTTTCCTGATCTCCCTGGGGCCTTTCCCACAACAACCTCCCAGACAGCTTCCTCAGCTTGGCTTGGAAAGAAGTCACATCATGTCTTCTCCAAGCTCTGTTCTGTCTTCAGCTGAGGAAGGAGCTTGTCTTAGAAAATCCTTATTGCATTTCCTATCAGGGCTTGCACTCCTTGAGCTGCCTTTCAGAAAAGAACAGCCACTGTTTGCTCAGTGGGTGCTATTGTCTTCTTCTTCAGTACACATAGCCACAGGATGCCCTCACAACTCTGAGAATCATCTCAGTAAGGAAATGTAAAAGTATGTTACTAAAAAGCTAGGTTTAGAGCAGATTTTAATTCAGTTCAATACATATTGCAATTTTAGGAAACCTTTCAGTGAGGTTTATCTCTTCTAGTTAAGGAATCTGAAAGTTAGATGGATGGTTTGGGTTAGGACAAACTTTCTCGCTCTGTTCTTGTTTGACAGTCACTGAGAGAAGCAGGCACCTCCTCATGGTAAGCCACTGCATGTGAAGAGAGAAGCCTAAAATTGGTCTCACAGACTGCCTTTTCTTCATGCACAATCTAAGGTACCAAAGGTGACTGGTAAGGATGTTGCAGAGTAGCTTGGAAATATCCTTAGTTCATCAAGAGGAATCCTCTGTGGTTTTCCTGTGTCATCACCAAAAACAGACGTGGGAGTGATCAGTGCGTCAGGTTGAGTAGATGTAAGTGCAGCTGTACCAGGGTAGGTTGAATGCTACACATTTCTGGAAGCCATCCTGGCAGTGGCTCCAGGTGACAGGATGGCATCCTTAGTGTGTGGTTAGCCAAGGAAGGCTGAGTGGTGAGCACGTCAGCCCTTGGCAGAGCCCAACTCTACACAGACACATGGGGAGATGAGCTGTGGCCCCTTCCTTTAAGCTCTACACCTCTGTGAAAATCAGATATTTAAATACCAAATTTTGTCCTAGTTGGGGGTCTGTCCAGAAATGCATTTCTAGGCCTGAATGTAATGAGAAGCAACACTACCTCTTATCTATTTATTGCTATCCCGTGTTAATTGCTGCAGTATTCACTAGCTTGCCTGAAATTGCCATCAGCAGCAAATCTGTGCACATTGCATTTTTCACCTGTCTTGGTGAGGGAGAGCACTGGTAGTTTTCCATTTGCAGAGAGGAAACAAGAGCCTAGAAAAAGAAGATAATGGACCATAATCACATTTGAAATTTACACAGGCTCTGCCCACTCATACTTTTGACTAAAATGAGGACATGCTTAAGAATTACTAAATTTCTAAACTGTCACTGCTTCCAGAATACCCATATACAAAATCCTAACATTCTGTAATGGTCTGATTTTTGCATTTTCCTGTTTTTGCCTCATAAAAGTCTGTGCTATAAAAAAAAATGGTGGTATGTGCTTAACAGTAGACATAGTTTCAGTCTTTGGATCTGTATTAATCCTTCGAGTTTCTCTCTCACGGTTTATTATGTCATCCAGATTTCACTCTGAACCATCTACTCTTTTCCATATGTTCTTAGCAGGAAATGTGCATGAATTTAGAAACGCAGCAAGACATATGATATTCAATAATAAGAACATTTCGAAGACACACAAAAGAAAAAAACCAAATGAAAGTTGTCTCTGGCTTCCAGCCTCATTCAGTCAAACAAGATATCCAATATTCCTTAATTTGAAACTTTTAGTTATGGTAAAATATGTTTTGCTTTTCCTTTATTTAGCTGAGACTTTACTGTGATACAGACTTAGAGAGTGTTGTTTTATGTTTACTCACATTCAAGTTTTGTATTAATATCTATAATCATAGATTTTTCTTAAGACTTATGAAGACAAAAATAAATAAAGCTTTAAAAGACAAGATTTAATATTTTGAAATTCAGTAAATATAGGGTTGTGTAAGATGCCACAGCTTGGTTTATGAATTACATTGCAGATTTTATATATACATATATATATATGATGTAACTGTCTACAAAATCTAAATGCTATGCACGTCTTATCAACAAGAAAACTGCAAATGGTGTACAGGTAATTGTCTGAACCCAGAAAAATGATTCCCACATATATTTTTTCCCACTAAGAGTGAAATAAATAAACTGCCACAGACCTTGAGCATTCCTCCCTTATGACCCTGCATCCAGAAAGGTGACAGAAGAGTAAGAAAACAAGTTTGCTACTGCAGAAAAACCAAGGAAACCTCAGTCTCTAGAGCCTTGTAGCTTCATGAAGCAGGGGTGAAGACAATGGAGAAGGGAATGGAAGAAGCAGAAAGGACAGATCATGGGAGTTATGCAAGCCAGAACTGCACACTGAGTCAGCCAGGGATGTTCTGTAAGTCTGTTTAGTCCCATAAAAGACTGTTTATTTGATCTCCATAAGAATAAAAATTGCAACAGGAAGAGACCCTTTTTTTAGGGAAAAGACTGGGGTTTCTTTCTATTCCGTTTTGTTTATTTACTTGCATGCAGTGTTTTATTTTAGGAGCTTCTCCTTCAAGGTGACCAGTGTGTAGTAATAAACCCCTCCAGAAATACCAGTTCAGGGAGATGGTGCTAGCAATGGCTTTCTGCCTTTTCTTGGTGGTGGTGAGTCTCCAGGAAGGCAAAAAATTGCCCAATGAATGGGGTAATCTTCTCCAGGGTGTCTGCAGGATTCACAGTCTGAAGGGAACAGGGAGGCTGGGGCAGGAGAAAGGAATGGACCTTTTGCATTCTTCTCCTCTAGCTCAAATAAATGAATTGGGATTGGGTTTGTAGAGCCTGCTAAGAACACTGGAGGCAAAACTTTACTCAGGCTGGAGAAAGTAAAATCTAAAGTTCTTCAAAGAAAATTATGAAATTAATTCACAGAATTATTTAATGTAATTATTAATTAAGGATAAAATTATTCACAGAAGGGGTAAAGGTTTTGATTTGAGACTATACACAGACACTATTTATGATCAAGATCAGCAGTTCCCAAACTGTCTTCTGCAGACAGTTTTTTGTGGGGCATGAATCAGCAGCAGGCAACAGATCAGCTGTACCCTGTCACCGTTATACTGCTGCAATCTCATGAGCCATGTGCCGGGTGCTCTGCCAGGGATTTTAAAAAGGTTTTTCTGTCACTTTTCTTTCCTGATTTGAAATTGGTTTATGCCTCAGAAGGATGAGTCTCTGTTAGCAGCAAATCAGAACCATATTCAGTATTCAGTCAGCAAAATATTTCTGGTTTTCCCTCTTATTAAATAAGCCTTGTATTCCAGAGAAGATGGATCTCAAGTACATGCCTGTACAAAAACACTATGTGAGATGAAGGTCCAGCTCTGTAAAGTTCTTTGGACTGTGGTATGTAGAAAATTAAAATTTTTTCAGTGGATATTTTTGGTATTGTACTGCATAGTCTGTGTATACCAGATCTGTAATTTTAAGCTAGCCATAGGCAAACATGGCAAGTCAGTACATGTATAAATCACTGGCTGCGACAGGTGTGGGCCACTGTAACAAATCTTCTATACCTTAAATTAGTCATAAATACATGCCTTTCACTTAGCAGGCTCTCACTCTTATAAAAAAGGTGACCATAGAAATCAATTGTGACTTAATTTGGTATCTTAAAATGAAAGACATATGTGAAGCCAGCAACATCCATTGGTGAATTCACCAAACAACCCACATTTTTTAGATTGTTATTAAAAGAAGAAAAGATTTGCATGTCAGGGATGCAACCTCCATTGTTAAACTTTTTAGTTTGTTTGGTGTTTTTTCTTTTCCTTTGCACAGAGAGAAATTAAAGTTCAGCTATTGCACTGCATATGTCCTGGCAAGGCTGCTGAGCAGCAAACACCCCCAAGTTCGGCCAGTCCTCCATTCCTCCGTTCCTCAGGGAGTTCTTGTTTCATGTGTTTTTCATTTTAAGTTCTGCCTCCTCGAACGCTATTTCCTCTCTTTCAGTTTTCACCAAGGTCAAAGAAATCTTTAGCAAATAAAAAATGTGAACATCCAGTCATCTACTGGAAGTGTGCCTATCCAGTGTCTAAATAATAAGTTAATAGGTTCATGGAGCAGTCCTACCTACATTAAATGTAGCACAGCAGAAATCTTCATCTGAGCACTTCCTCACAGTTAAATAGAGAGTACTTATCAAATAGAAGACTCTTTTGTCTTAGTTATGAACTGCAGAGAAATCAATTTAGCAGAAATCATAGTTCTAGCAAACAAGACTCTCCCAAGTTTCTGAAGTGTATGACAGGGCACAGACCTTTCCCACTGGCCCTCATCCATCTGTGGGTCAGAGCTGCAGAGGCTCCAACACAGAGGAGAAATGGTGGTAAGCTGTTGGAAAGCCCAGCTACTGAAAGTATGTCTCATATTTTGATAATACTACATGAAAATCATAGAGATTAAGATACTGTAGAACATATTCAGCAGGTTTTGGGGTATATCTGGGGAAAATTACCTATAAAAAGAAAAAATGTGATTTAATAATATTTACTGACCACCACTAGATGCACTGTTGAAACTGCCCGAACGTCAAGAGTTACTATCAAACAGGATTTTTTACAGGAGATACAGTATACATGGGGATCATTTGCCTCTGTAGAGACAAGAATGCATTTGGATATTGACCTAGTCAAGCAATTAACAGCTTCTGATATTTCTTACACATCTGGGCTTACTTTTAATCAAAAGTAGAATTCAAGCTCATGCTAGTCTGCGGGTGACTCTACCAAGCTGAGTGTCTGAGCTGTGCATGAGCTGTGCATGAGCTGTAAAGGAAATCAGACCCAGAAGAGCTCTCCTGGACTGTTGCCTCCATCTCCTCCAACCACCTAGCTGTACCAGCTTCCATAAACTAATAAGGCTCTGTCTTAAGAGCACATTCTCATTGACGGATGGATGTTCCAGAAATGTAGGACTCTTCTGGTTAGAAAGGTCCTTGTTTCCATTTGAAGTAATCTGTGTCACAAAATGGCACCCATACTTATCTTTGCTGCAGGTTCCCCTCCCGATACATCCAACCACATTTATATTCTCCGTGGGCACATCACATGCTGTGTCATCTGGTAATCAAATAGTCCATTCCCAAGTCTATTTTCATAGCTTCCTGCTTGGGGAAAAACTATGAGTCCGAAAAAGTGCCTGACCTCACCTTTTGGGTTATTTAAATTCATCCTATTTCTATTATTCCAGTCCTGACTCTTATCCAATTCTTCCTGTATACTGTCCTCCTCCACATTCACACTACATATTGCATTATCAGAAAATTTCATGAGCACAGTACTACTTTTTCTGCCAAAGTTGTTAAAAATGTTAAATAGGATCAGTCCCTAGACACATCTTGGAAGAACTCCACTGGTAACTTCCTTTCAGTTTGGTATTTTTCCTTTCAACATGATCTTTCATTTTTTTCCACCTCACAATTCTTTGCTAATCCAAATTTTCTCCAGCTTAATGAGCAATTTCCTATGCAGCACTGAGTCAAGCGCTTTCCTGGTAACTGAGTCGTATCTCAGTCTATTAAAAATAAAAATAATTTTTCAGGTTATTCCAACATGATCTACTCTTGTCATATCATTTCCATCTTCATGTCCTTATTTGCTTATATCCCACATGTATTTTGAAATTACACAGGTTCTTGAAGCCAGACCTGTGGTTGATGAGACTTTCCTTCTTTTTCGCTTAAATTAGATTCAATGCTTGTTTTTCAAGGAAGAGCTTTCATCTCCAATAAACACATTCAAAATCTTTGTTAGCAGACTTGCAGTTTCTTTAATCAGTTCTTTCATGGTTTTTCCAGGATGTGCCTCTGCTGCAAGCTGACTCAGTCACATTAATCTCTTCAGATTTTGGCGTCCACCTTAGATGTGGTTAATTCCATTTCCATTCACATATTCCCATTAGCAACACAGCCTTGTTTAACATCATCCCTGTTGAAATCTGAGCCAAAATATTCATCTTGGGGCCATATCGGTATTATCCTTAACTTCACCATCTTCGCTGAGCAGTGCTTATAAATCATCTTTTTGTTTGTGTGGCTAAAAAAATCTCTATTTGATTTAGCTGTGTTTGAAAAATCCAATCAAGTTTGTCTTTTGGCAATTTTTATTTTATCCATACACCTCCTGACCTCTAAGACTTAATCCTGTTAGCTGAACATTACTCTCTTTTTCCATTCTACATAGGATGTCTGCTTGTTCTGAATAGGTTATTTCTGAGCTGGGTAATCATCCAGCTTAGTCTAAATCCCTTCCCTTGATTTCAGTTGAGGCCACAGAGAAAGGCTGCACCTTTGTCATTCAGAAATTCCAGCTCAGTATGACACTCAAGTTCATGGGTTTCCCAGTTCAGTGAACTGCATATTTGAAACTGAAAATGGTAGTTTCACTTTCAACTAGAACTACCTGGTTTTACCTGGTTTGAATTAGTCAAGTCACGATCTCTAGATCTGGTACAACCAGTTATTTTCCAGTCCAAAGGTGTAATCCAAACTGCATCTAATTGAATGATCTGTATCATGTTGAAAGTTTATTTGCTTAAAAACACTGTCAGCTACCTCAAATATTAAAGACAGAAGCAAAATTTCTGGTAATCCTTCTAACTGGAGTGGAAATGCAGAGATTTCTATCCAGAATCTGAGTTGGTATAAATCTGTGTTGCTCTGCTGAAACTAGCTGAGCAACAAAAATTTAGGCACAGTCTTTGTCATGACAAACTAGATCAGACACATGACAAGCACAGCACACTTTGGTTTAAAGAGATGGCTGAGCTGCCTCATTCTCTGCAAGCTTTCACAACCCAGAAGGACATTTTATGGCACCATTTATAAGTCTTATCCCCTGCAGCATCAAATGAGGACACTCCTATCACTCCTGCTGCAATTGAAAAAGCATCTCATGTAATTTATTGTCTTTCATTTGCTTGCGAAAGAAGCAAGGAAGTTTCATTAAGTAGGTGGGAGAAGCTCAAGGCCCTTTTCACACTCACATGTTTTCTCTTTGTTGCTGTTTGTACAGGTGCAGTGAAAAAGACTCAGAGGGCGTATTCATAAAGACAGGACTTGAGAAATGCCACTTTAAATTGTTTGAAATCAAAGGTTTTGGTAGCTCATAAACAAGGAGTTGTTTTTTTCCCTAGGACTGCAAATCTAAATATAAGGAGCCACCTTCATGTACACATACATTTGACATACACATGTAACTACCATTAACATAGTCTGCCCTTGTGGATTGTGTGGGAACTGGCCGTTTTCATTTGTGCTCGCTGAGAATTTCAATACCAAAAAAGAAAAAAGAAATATAAAAAGAGATTCTCATAATCAACCAGCTTATTTGTATGTTGAAATAAGTGTATCCAATGAGGATGTCAGGAAGCTGTACTCCATCCAAACTGACCAGTTTAATGCTTGCTGTAAGCATACTTCCAGACTAGCATCTGGAAATCTTAAATGAACAGAGATAGACATATAGACACCCTTACACTCTGGGAAATAATTAAAGTTGGAAGAAGAACACATTTGTGGACCAGATCATCAGCTGGTATAAATCAGCACAGCTCCAGTCATTCCAAAAAAGTAATGCCAGTTTATGTTAAAGTGCTAGCTGGCTCCTGTAGCTTTCCATTGTGATTAATTTCAGTGCAATCATTTGCTGGAACATGCTTTTGGACCAAACTTCCTGAAGCATTACTTTTACAAATCTCTTGTGTGCTCTTGGACAGCTGCCTGTAGCACACCCTTCTGTATTAGGTCTGCTTTTCTCCAAGCAGAAAGCTCAAGGTTTAGGATGTTTTAAAAATGATATCTTAAAAATAAGATGAAATCCAAATTTTTGCTGAACAGTTACTTTATACTTACTACTTTTGGCTCTTCTATTAATCAATGGCACCTGACTTTTCCTTCTTTGCCACTCTTTGATTAGATTATCCTTAGGACAATAAAGGTTGGTATTTTCCGCTCCTTGTGTATCACCAGATCCTACTGAATTTAAGAGTGGAAATCCATCTTCATGGCAGTGCAGAAGCAGCCACAGGCTGCTTTGAGGTGAGAAGCAGTCTCCAGTGCTGAGGGTGTGACAGTGGCCAATGCAGCTCTGCCCTGGCTGGCACCCACTCACTCAAGGCCCTGTAGGTGCCTGGCACTCAAGGAGTTACCACAGGACAGGTCAGCATAGCCAAGGCTCCTACACCTTCCTTTTTGCAAACCACTCTAGGAGGTCCTCAGAGCTGGAATCTTTTGCCAGGAGAGGGTGTACAGGTGGCCCTGTCAGCTTTACACTGGTGTGTCAGACCTGCCAGATTTCCTTCCCTGAACACAGTAATCCTAGTGAGTAGCCTCCTGCTGGGACCTCAGGCACCACACCTTGCCTTGTGTCTGCTTTCGAAAAGCCTACAGCACCCAGCTTGGGACACCATCAGAAAGAAGCCACAGCACTGTCTTGTGGCTGGAGAAGTGTCACCATGAGAGGCTGTGCACCCTAAGCCCCCTCACTGGAGCATATGGTTCCATTTTGCAGCCTTGTGCCCAAGCAGTCTGTGGTGGAATGCAGCCAGGTCTGCTCTCATAGAAGACAATTCCTGAGAAACCAGTCTAAGGGCATGCCTCACAGTCACCATGCAGCTCCCCAGCCATGGCTGGCACATTTTGTTTTCTGTGTATTTATCACAGGAAAAAACAAGGGCAAATTACCTAAAATATTGCATGTTCATTCATACACTGCAGTTAATCAGTCTTTGAAGAAACACAGACACTTGTGAGTTAGCTCATCACAGTCTGTGCTCCCTTTACTTCCTTCCCCAGCTCTCTCATCTCTTCCTCAACAGTGCCAATCAGAACCTACAAACACATGGAGAAATGTAGGGAACCTATCAGTACAAGGTCATGACTTATTTCAAGGCCATGGTAACTCTTAAAATATTCTACAACAGCATCTCTCTCAAAATGGGAAGGCATTGCTGCTGCAGGAAGGAGGGCTCACAATAGTGATCAGGATGATGGCAGCAGTTCAGTTGTCCTTGGTCACCCACAGACAGCTCATATTCCCCATTACAGGGCATAAGTACAAGGCTGTACAGTCTACAGGTGTTCAAAGACACAAGGGACTTGCTAAGAGCCCTTAAGTGTCAGCAGAGACTCATTTCCTTCAGGGCACATGGCTAAATGCAGATATGTGCAATCTTCTGCTTATGAGAAAATGAGCTGCTGCAAAATGATGCCTCAAGAAATGAGCCAAAAGTATACTTCACCACAAAATACCTACCAGCAGCACAAGACATGATTTTCAGCACTCAGAAAGACGAGGAAGATTGTTCCTTCAGTGTTATTCACGCTTCCTCCATGACAACAACTTGCAGGATGGCTTTTTCTGAATGTTTTGGGTTTGTTTTTCCAGGCCCTGATTTGCAGAAGTATTAAGTACTCCTATGTAAATCTCCATCTGGAATACCCCAGATTTGATTAGATATGACCCTGAAAGACCTGATCTGATTTCAAAGTTGGGTATAACTTCAAAATTGGCTCTGCTTTAAGCAGGGGGGTGGATCAGATGGTGCCTTCTAACCAGGATTATTCTCAGACTTCAGCTGCCACTGCAGTCACTAGGAGCTCTGCCTTGAACAGACGTGCTCAAAAAAATGAGAGATTTTCTGCTCAGCACCCAAAATTATTTGGAACGTCTGAAAATATTGCATTTAAACAGTGCATCTATAAAGTGGAGCAAATAATGCCGACACAATTCACAGGCAAGGGTTAAGGATGGCTTACGAATCTCTCAGCCGTTATTTTACAGGCATTAGAAAAGACTCTGAGGAAATCAGAAATTTGCTACTGAGACCAGGGCTGGGATAATGTAAAAGGACAGAGCTCTGCGTGGAGCCATGATACTTAAACACAAGACTGAAAACTCATTTGTTAAGCCCTGTCTATTCAGTGTTGCTTTTTTGAACCATGGCTTCTGTGTAGATGATAGTATATCTTCGTGGAATTGAAAACTGTAGCAGTCTTTCATTGTTTATTTTGTGCTCAATAGCATTTATCTTTTGAATATTAAGTTACAAGAGGCCATTCTGATCGACTAGATACAATTTTACATCAATATTGAAACAGCCTTTTTTTTTTTTTTTTGTATTGCCGTGTTAAACTTTAAAATATGAAAATGGAGATCTGGAAGCTTACAATTACAGCAGATGCTTTGGGTTTGAGTCAGAGTCAGCAACTTGTATTGACAGGATACCATGGAACCAGAAGAAAATGCTTTGGAGTGTAGACACACATATGTATCTAAGTAAAATCTACTTCACTCAACAATTAATCAGATTAAGAAGGCTATTGAAGTAACCGAGATTTCATTTAACACATTCCTCATGGGTAACTACTAGCAGTGATAGCAGAAACAAGCCTTCAAGACTAAAAATAGAAAGCATTCCTATTATGACTTTTGCTTGAAGCTCAAAAATGAAAATGCTGTGAGAACAAGAGAATGAGAGCCTAATGAAAACATCCTTCTTTGCCTCTCTCTCTGAAATGCCAGGCTGAGAAACGGCACTTTCTTTCTGTGGCACACAGAAATCTTTGTGCCTGACAGATAGAACAGGAGATAAAAGGATACAAAGCATCCAGCTTTCCAATACTTACATGGCTTGATGATTTAAATTACAAAGTTTGAAGAATTTGGCACTTAGCAAACTTGAACCCTGCCCAGGCTCTTTTTTCCTCCTCAATAATAAGTTTAGAAAACTTAAAATAAGAAATATTTTCCCTGTAACACAACATATAAACAACATCTGCACTTTGAATGAGTTCAAAACACTTTTGGAATGAAAGGTTTTTCCCTTCCAGCATGCTTCAGTGGAGGAAAAGTCTCGCAGAGATTGAGCTGTCTGGTTTTATTGTAAGGTTGCTGGCAGAGACGTGGTGGCAGGATTGACATTGCATTAATCACAAGGCCCATGGGCCCTCTGACCCCACTGCACCATGAGACATACTGGCAATGGAACTGAGGAACACTGGCATTATCTCAGTCCTGAAGTCCTGAAGGCAAGGTCTCGCCTGAACTGCAGGTGAAGTGAAACATTTCACTGCACTAATAAAATGCACATTTCTCTGGCATTCAGACTGTCTGGGAGATAACTATTTAATGTATTGCAAACTCTGTTGCTAATATCTGACTTTAACAAACATGATTACAGAAAAGACAGAATTTCTGAGGTATTTTGAATTTTTAATATTCATAATTCTCAAAAATGTTTTAGTAATAAAAATATATTATTATATATTGATTTCATTCCTTATTAGTTGAACAGGGGCTTCAATCTTATTTATGAATCTTCCACGGGAGAAAGTAGCATCAATACAAGAGTTTTATGGCATACAGACCTGGTTGGTGCTGGGTCCACACAGAGCTGTGCTCCATATTAACTTTTCTGGGCTTCCAAGGTAAAGAAAGAACAGTGCATCACAGTTACATCACCCAGCACTTTTTAGCTACTGGTCTTTCCAGGTGCTTTATTTCAGCTGACTTAATTGCACTGCAGCAGCTTGAAGAAATTTGGAGGCCTAGCATGATCAATTCTGTGCAAATTCTTTAAGCCTGTCTCAGTTTGCACACTGAAAAGTTAAATAATCATTTTTCCATGATCACTATCTGTGGCTAGCACAGGTTCTTCCCGTGGGAACATTTTGCTATATTTCGTAAACAAGATAAAGTTTGGATGTTTTGCAAACAATTTCTCCGGATTGAGTCAGTTCGGGCTTGGCCAATTGGGCCTAGGGGGAGGTCTCGGGCTGACCAATCTGGGGCACTTCTGTAGACTCTATATATATGGAATTCAAAACAATAAAGTTCTCTTCTCCTCTCTTTCCTTGTCTGAGAACTTGGGTCATTCCTCAGCTAGCCGTTCAACAGCGACAACTATCTAATTGATTCATTCCTGTCTTGCTTGATTGCATTGCCATTTTAACTCAAAATCAGACATAACAGCTAAGAAGATGGGAGCCATCAAATTACTTTTTAACCAGCACCAGCTCCTTTGGTTAACAGCTTTGACTACAAAACAGTGACAGTCAAAGCTGTAAGACTCTATATTGGTCTCCTTTATGAACAATTTGCTGCTGAATTTGGCATCATCTCACTATAAACACTTGAACAAGAGACCTGATACCCGAAGTCCAAAGAAATATTGTTTGCAAACAATAATCAACAGTAAAAGCAAAACTTTGAGCTCAGTCTATTTATAGTTCTTTAAATCCGGGTGGGGTTTAAACCAATATTTGGCATTGATGTATATACCCACAGAGTGATTGTGCAAGTATTAGAGATTTTAGCAATGTTTATATAAACAACATGAAATGAGAGATAAAGAACTTGATAATTACATATCACTTTTAAAGATACAAGTGAACTGTTTAAGTTTTTCAAATCAAAGTCATAATGGGTTGCAGCTTTATATGTAGTCAAAACAGAAATTTGTGGAATATGGGGGGTTTTTATGGCTTGTAGATCTATTTTTAAATATTTTTTAAAATAAAGCATCCCATCATTAGCCCTTTCAATTACTGCATCACATAATATTTTTTACAGGCTCTAATTATATCTTAGATTAAAATTCAAAACACCTGCTCTTGTGGATCGGACTAATTTCAGCCTTGAGTACTTTCATACAAAGACCTATAATCAGAGAGAACCTAATGATTTCCTATTCTCTGTACCACACCTTCTCAGCTGAGTACAGCTAGAGATCTCCATTTCCTTCTTATTTTTTGTGTTATGATTATTACATCCTTTATTTAGTGCTGAAAAATGTTGTATTTTTACTTTTATTTCAATCATATGAAGCATTTAATGCAGATACTAGTTTTTTAAATAACAGTATTTTTTATTTTTAATAGCAGATGAATAGTGCATTTTTCTTTTGTTAGTTCCCCTTTTCATTTCTCTGTAGCTAATATAAATACTTTGTTCCTGGCTTTTAAGAAAACTGGTCTTTAAAAACCCTGTAATTTGAGTTCAGGAATTTAAATGGGAACACATATTTACTTGAAAGGTAGTTTTTGATGTCCTTGGTTCTCTGTCATTATTCATGGCCTTCTCTATGCTTCAGGGGTGTGATCCAAAGTCCATGGAGCCAATGGGAAGACACACAGGTTTCTCTGGACTTTGTGTCAAGCTCTAAATACAGTATTCTGCACGGAAAAAAAGGAATGGTTGAAATGTCCATGTGGATTCTATCATAGTAAAATAGGGATATCTTTAACTACTTACTTTTTGATGAGTATAAGATGAGATCTGACCCTTTGCCCAGCTACACTGTTTTAAGTTAATAGGACAACACTATAGGACACAATAGGACAACGAAGGGCCAGGGTAGGGCACTGAATCAGGTGCATCACAGCCCTCTGAGGCCCTCCAGAGCAATTCAGTTACTCTGAATTTTATGCAATAATCTTTCAAATAACACTGTCTGCTGAAGCAGTGGGAGTGGGCCAGCAGTTCTGTGCCAGAGCTGCTTATTTTGTTCCTCCTCCATGCTGTGCTGGAACTTGCCACTTTGCTCTGCTGCAGTGGGCAGGTTTCTGAAGGCCCATGAAAAGCCACCTGGCTCTTGCTCCAGAGTATATTAACACTATGAAAATAGATATAATGGCGTGTCACATCAGAGTTAGAACAATCTTTTCAGAAATTCGGCAACTTTAAACTCTGTGTTCTTCACTGTGATTAATTAGCTGTGAAAGTATTTATTGATATTTTTCTTCCCTTTTCCATGTCATGCATTAGAGAGGTAGGGAAGGTAAGCTCTTTGTGGAAAAATTCAAGCCCTCCACATGATAAAATGCCATATGCCACTGGCATGCACCAAACCTTTCTAGTTTTCCTTAAACACTCAAACAAATTTGTGCCTGAGTGTTGTGCAGTGAGTTTTCCATCACTTGCAGACAGCTGTTCTGTTTTAAGATAAATAGTAACATGGGCCAGAGATATCTACTAGAATCTCACAGGCAAGCCTAGTAACTCTGATTAAACATAAGATCTTTGCTGCATGCAACATTTTCCAGTAGTACTTTGAGCTCTGCTCATATGCACATAGCCAGCTCGGGTCTGTGACTGCTGTGGGAGGAGACAACCTTCCTGAATGGGCAAGAGGCATGTAAGGCTGTGTGGAGGCACTGAAACAGCTCTGCAGCATGGGCCCTGCACCCGCCCAGCTCTGGAAACATCTCACCAGCTCACAGCACTGTGCCCCAGTTAATAAGCTGGTCTTATGGAGGGTCAGTTTGGGTAAAGCACCAGATTTCTTTTCTGTTGTCCAGAGTTTCCAGTCTTGCAGGTATCTCAGGATAATTGAAGTTTGCTGGTATCTCCTGCCAGCCTCCAGCAGAGCAGAGCCCAGCAGCCATTAGCACTGAGAAACCCAGAAGGAGAAAAATAATTATCAGTGGCACTAAGAACAAAACAAGTAATGCAAATTTGTGCATAGAACCTAGGGATTTGTTTCATAAAGTCTCACCTCTCTGCATGGTAGATGCATGAAACTTGATGTCTGCCTACAGGAACTGAAAGGCTGAGTCAACCCTGCTGAGATTTGAGCCAGTGGTTCCAGAGAGTCTAGGTGTATCAAATGTGGTTCTTATATGACTAAACTACATTTTCAGCTTTATTTAGCTGCAGCTACTGCTACGAAAATAAACCATATGTTGCAAATCTATTCATTATGGGTTTGTGGTGGTTTGACCATGGCTGGAAGGCAAGTGCCCACTAAAAGTTACTCTATCACTTCCCTCCTCAGATGGACAGGGAAGACAATAAAGAACAAATGGCTCATGGGTCAAAATAATGACAGGGAGAGATCGTTGGACAGTTACTGTCCCAGGCAAAACAGGCTTGACTTGGGAAAATTGGTCTAATTTGCTAGCAATTAAATCAGAGTACGGTAATAAGAAATAAATACTATATCTTAAAACGCCTTCCCCTCGCCCTTCCCTTCTTCCCAGGCTCAACTTAACTCCCAAATTCTCTCCCTGCTCCTCCTCAGTGGCTTAGGCAGATGGGGAATGGGGACTGTGGTCAGTTCTTCACATGCTGTCTCTGTTGCCCCTTCCTCTGTGGGGGAAGGACTGCACACTCTTCCCCTGCTCCAGCTTGAGTCACTCCCATGGGAGAAAATCCTCCATTAACTTCTTCAATGTGAGGTCTTTTCATGGGCTTTAGTTCTTCAGGAACTTCTAGAAACTTCTCAAAGAAGCCACCTCTGTACCAAAACCTGTCAGTGCAAACCTAATACAGGGTTTATGCTTCATTTGATGGGAAAGTCTTTTTTAAAGCAAAACAAAACCTTGTGGTAGTCAAACTCCTTTATTTTTTTAGCTACACAGCTTAAAAAACACCAATATTTTCTCCATAGTAGAAATTAAAATGCAACTGACGTTTATTGCCGTTTATTGCCTGGAATTTACTGCCACAAGTAAAGTCTGCCTACCACCTACTAACTGGAAACATTAGTAAATTAAAATGATAACATATATGATATTAAAAGAAATAAATAAATCAAAGCTGTGCACAAGCAGTAAGTGTCTTCTGTCTGACAGGAGTCCTTAGAGAGCAATACTATGGCATTTTCCAGAATTAAATTGCATTATTATAAGAGCTTTAAATTAAGCTCCTACCTGTGACCTTTAAACACGGTGATTGCCATTATGCCTGCTGAGGAGGTTGTGGAGGCTTTGGAAACCCTGTGCAAGATTGATGGGTTATAATATGTAATCAAGTATAGGTTCATTTAGCACAGCTGTTGAGCAGAGGGCCTAACACCAGGTTATCACAGGGAGTGCCCTCTCTTTTCTTCCAGACAAATCAGTGTTAGCAGTGGGAGGCAGGCTTGTTAGAGCTATGGAAAACAACACAGTATCTTCCTGATGAAAGAAGATGAGGAGTTTAATAGTCATGCCCCTCCTTTAGAGAGTGACCAGGAATAAAATTTTCCCCCATGGCTCATGCAGAACCACATGTTGACAAAAAAGGCAACTGACATATAGCTTTGGTCTCAAAGTATTTCTAAAAGCACAATCCAGAAGAAAAAACATCTAAAAGACAGTAAAACATAATAAGCCAAATATGCTGCAGAACTATGTTCACTTAGGCAAGGTAAAAACTCATGCAATATATACTTAAAATAAAAATAATAAAATACTAAAAAAAATCAGTTAAATTCTTAAACAAGGGCACAGAGGTAAAAAGGGAAGATTCCTTGCTCTCCATTATATTTTGTTCTCAAATGTACCTACTAACATTTATATACTTATCTTATGCCTTTGTGCTGGTTTTAACACCAACAGGAAATTAAACTCCAAATAAACCACTCACCTCCCTCACCCCTTCCGGTAAAGGAGGGACAAAAAGCAGATATTATGGGCTGAGGTAACAATTTACTAAAAGCACTAAGCAATGGAGAAAGACACGCACAATAACAGGAGTATTCATAGCAAAAGTATACAAAAAGAGGAGACGTTTTAATCACAAAAAGGTGTTCACCACTGGGAACATAGCCAGGAGAGTGGGCATTCCCTGTAGGTCATATCCATGTATTCCCAGACAAAGGCAATATGGTGACCAATTCCCGTGTGTCACCCACGTGGCTGTAGTTTCATGCATCTACCATGCAGAGAGGTGAGACTTTGTGAAATAAATCCTTTAGGTTCTTTGCACAAATTTCCATTACTTGTTTTTTTCTTAATGCCACTGATATTTATTTTTCTCCTTCTGGGTTTCTCAGTGCTAGTGGCTGCTGGGCTCTACTCAGCACACAGGTTATTAAATACATGAAAAGGTCTACTGATACCTCACCCAAACACATGTTTTATCAAGGGCTGCAATTTGAGCAGACAAGATGTGGTGTGGTGGCTGGTTTTGGTGTTCGTGTGAAAGCTTTTCAAGTGGCATATCCAGGACAACTGTGCTCTGCTTATAATATTGAGCAATATTGTGTCAATAATAATTATTGTACATTTTTTGTTAGTTCATTTTCTAACCAGTCAACCAAGTAAAGGTAGGCAAAGCCTGAAGCATCACTTTCATATTTTAACACTGTATTAGGCAAAAGATTCCAAGATGTTCACTGAGTCTTTTGACTAAAAAAAGTATGAGCTCCAAATTCACATGGCCTACCATCCCACATAAGCTCTCCTTTCTACTTATCCAAGCATCTTTGAAGGCTGAAAACCAGACAGTAAAATAATGTGGGATTTAGACTCTGTGAATCTGAGCTTCTGTGGAGATTACAGAAATAGGAAATAAAAATATTAATAGGTTAAGTTATATTTGTCAAGTATTGGTTACAACATGTATAAGAACCTTGTGCCAGTTCTGACTGTTGTCAGTCTTTTCCTCTACAATCAGTCGTGATTGGACAGAGCTCTTGTGGTTGTCTATTCCTGACTACAAGGGATAACTTTTAGGAAACTCAGACATACTTCTTTCTACCTATTCCACTGACCTCTCTTAGCCATGGAAGGATGTATTTGCTTTTGTAATGGTGTTCTGCTGGAAGAGTTCTGCACAGATTCTGCACTTCTTATTCCCCCATCACCAACAGTTTGTCACAGTATTTTTCTCCAGATGTTTTCATTTTTTTTTGAATTTGCTTGTTTTAATATTATTTCAATAGTGATGCAAACTGACATATTAAATCTGAAGTCTGTTTAGCTGCATATCTAAGGCAAGCTCAAAGAACACTGCAATCTTCTTCCTCCACCTTTCTGCATCTGACAACAGCTTGCTTGATGTGCAGCCAAGTTTTACTTGTCTCTCGGGCTTTGTAGGTGAAGGTGAAATACATTCCCCTTCAATCACTGGACTCTGTTGTTAATTTCTCTGATGAACAAAAGTCATTCCAGCACTGGAATTAGCACTAATACAGAGCTACTTCTGTTCTTTGCATGGGATGCAAGATTTTTTCTCTTTATATAGCATCCATATGCAGTTTGCTTTCTTGATCTGCAGAGGTTTGTCTTCCCTTTACATTGGGAGGAGGATAAAGGTGTGTAAAAATGCATCAGTCTTCCAAATCCTAAAATGTGTTCCCTTGACCAACTTGGGCCAGAAGGAAAAAATATTTGATAGTTTTATTCACCTTTCCAGAGCAAGAAAGCATGTACTTGTGTAGCAGAAATAGTACTTGATATGCACTGCTATTAGGAAGGGTACAAAGTGGCTTTGTAGTCATTCATATCCAAGGCAGCAACCCAAGTGTTTCTTCTTGTAGACATCTGATTAAACTGAATGATTTATGACTATCTGCTCTGAAAATCTGCACTGTATTCTCACTGTCTGCTTTCCTTGCACTCTTTTGATGATGCCTTTTTCTGTACTTCCCATCACAATTGTGTACTTACAAAAAATTGATGTGCAGTCTTTTCTGAGTGTCCTGTCTATCCTTATTTGGCTATCAATTAGCTGATATCAAGTAATCAATAGGTTGCTATCTGGGGAGAACAGATATTCTCCAGATGTGATTCTCAGCTGAAAGTCATGAAACCGAATGTGATGTTCCACAGAGAGTTAGCTGAAATTCAGTTTATGATTCTGCTGGAGGTAACCCCAGGCTGGGTATCCAGCTTCTACTTTTGCTTCAGAGTGAGCAACCAGCTCACTTTGTTGGACAATATGTGAATGAAGGCCAACAGTTGTATAACTTCTGCTGTCCTCTGATGTAGCTGGCAGCCTCTGAGGCACGTCCATGTGGATAGTGGGAGTGGGATTGGAGGATTCTGGGGTACTTTGTGCACCTGGTTTAGCACCTTAGAGGATGATGTCTCCAGGCTCCCCTCTTTTTTCCATGAGAATAGACTAGAACTTCTGGGTGCAAGTGTCCAGGAGTGTGTCTATTGCACTGGAGACCTTAAGAGAGTGTGTGAAGTTCCAGAACTGAAGGCATCCTGCATTTGTTGTTGGCAATCAGATGTAGGAGTTGTCAAGTCTTTAGGGCCTGCAAGAAGGGATCCAAGGACCTGGTGCACCACCTCTCAATATCATACATGTTATGAGAATGCCCAGATCTACTTTGTCGCATCTCACTTAAATTCAGAAGCATTAGAAGTTACTCTTTCTTTGATCGAGAAAAAAAAGACAAGAGGCACCTCCAGTTCAAGAAAGTTGCTTTAGGAAATAATTTGGGATTTTTGTCTCAAATATAGTGTTAAGATCTGAGATTCTTTATCACTTTCCTATTTGTTATATCCTTATGTTATTTTCACAAGACAGAAATGATCATTCTCCCATTAACAGTGAAGCTTCAAAGTGAATGGTATAAGGCTTCATAGTCTGGATTTTGGATACTTGAAGGCATACAGGTGCAAAAAGGGATTAAATACTTTCATGGAAGTAAAAAATATCAAGAACTATTAATGAAAAACGACCAAGTCTTCCTCAGAAAGTACCAACTAGTTGACTGCTGGAAGATGGCAATATACTAGGAGAAAATATCACCATGGATTCCTGAGTTTGTTTACCTCTTCTCTAAGCATCTGCTGCTGGAAATTATCACAAATGGGGCACTGTTATGGATGACCCTTTGCTCTCTCTGGTAAAACTGATCTTAAATCCCTGTGACTCCTTTACTCTGATGTCATGCTGAGGCACCACCACTGTGCCACTATTAAATCAGTGCATTTACAGTGTCATAAAGCTGACCTAGTGTAATTCAGAATTAAGCCTGACAATGGCAGAACAGTAACTTTGTGAGCTGAGTTTGTAGAGTGACTGTGCATGTTTTCACATGGCAAATTTACAGGCCATACCTATATGCTACCCCTCTTTTAGGGCAATACAACCTCTTCTTTGTAACTGCAGGAGCTCTTTAAGAATTTCCCTACAAAACAGAACTCATTTTTTGGTCAATGAGTTGCAGATTATTTATTACTTACTTAAGAATAATTACCCCTGAACACAGTTAAATGTTTCAAGACTAAAAAGCAAAATAAATGTAGGTTGAAAGCCATTATGTACATATACAAAAGACTTTTTGTCAGTAACGTTTTCATACAGTCATCCAAAATAAATTGAATTGGTCTGATACAGAGACTTCAGTCTGCGCAAAAAAACTTACTGGGCTATTGCACTCCTGGCATTTCAGTAAGGAACAGTTTTGGGCAGACCTATATTAAGGAGATATTTTGATCCAAAGACATAGGCATGAAATTGTCTCCCTTCTTCCTCTCTCATGTGGAAGCACTACCTGGAGAAAAGCAACAGCACTGATTTTGAATAGCCCAGCTTGGAGGGGTGCCAGGCCTTGAGCTCGCCTCAGCACAGTGAGGGCTTCCAAAGGCTGCTCGGCCTCCAGAAGTGCCAAAATGGATCAGCGCACTGGCTCCAGCCAGAAATGGAGTCAAAGTAGCTGTTGTTACTTCTCTCCCAGGAGCACTTTCAGAGGAATGTCTCAGAGGCAAGGGCTGAGGCTCCCAAGAACAGCCAACCTCACGTCAGGAAGGACTGGAGCATATCCATTTGCTAAATGCTCTATAAAGGGTAATATTCTTTAGCCACTTTTTGGGTAAATCCCACTCTACTTCTAAGAGAACATTTACAGACTGCATCTCCTGAGCGTCCTACAAGTGACTGACACAGATACACATGGATTCTGTTTATTCTTGTCTGCCCTGGTTTTAAATTTTATACATTTCCTCTAGGCATGACTTTGATGCTGACTCTTCTAGGGAAAAAAACTGAAAACATAAACAAAGAAGTTATACATACATAAAGCAGTAAAACATAAATCAAAGTCAGGCCATGGTTTGTTGGGGTTTTTTTAAAGCCAAATACTTTAAAAAGCAAGATTCTGTTTCAATGGCTGTCTTGCCTTAGTTCTTGTCTACTTCAGTTTAAGGGGCTTTTAGTTCTGCATCATGATCTCCTCAGGAATTTACTTACATTGTGAAATTTTATAACTGTAAAGTCAGAAAGCTAAGAGCTGTAAAACCATTTCACAACATCAATATTTTGTCTTTTCCCCATGTATGTATTAAAATCAAAAGTCAGGCCTCTATCTGACCTGATGCTCTGGGCTCAGAGAGGTTTACTGTGTCACCTGCCAGTGTGACAAATCTCTCTCACATCCCTTTTCCTGAGATGTGCTCACAGAGCAGATGCTGGGTGGGAAGCCAATGTTTTTTAGTGTCCGTTCATATCTTTTCCCTCCCTTGCTGATCTTTGTGCAGCAGGTGGGTGGCATTGGCTTTACAGGGCTCTTACCAAGGAGCAGCCAAAAGCACTTTGACCATGGAGGTCAGATCCCACACCCCAGATCCCTGAAGAGTTGCCAAGGGTAGTGACACCTGTACAACTCTCCTGAGCAAGTGCTGCTTACATCAGGGAGGTCTGCCTGGACACAATATTACTTGCATATCAAATTTTTCCAAAAATCCAGAACATGATATTCATTTACATAATTCTTGTGTTTCAGCAGCTTGCCCCTATCCTTCCTCATAGCTTCTCTGCATCCACAAAATGGCTCTGGGTACCTCCTGAAGTGCTTGTTTTCTTTGAAGAAGGCATGCCAGACTTCTTTGAAATAGTTGAGCACTATGAAGATGAGCTACATAAAGGCAAATTGATCCCATAAGTCCCACTCTGACTTTTTTTTTGGCCATACCTATGAATCCCAAGAAAATATAGCTGCTAGACTTGACTGTATTCAAGCCATGTTTGTCCCAGATGCATCAAATCAGTTCAGAAGCTGGGCTATAGTGTGGGATCACATGTAGCCAAGGTATTATTTTCTGGTTTTAAATGACCAGAATTTCTGGATTGATTATTTCCTGTGTTTTATTACATGTGTTCAGTAGCTAACATGAGACCTCTGACTGGGAAAACATCACACTGCAAAGGCTCTGCTGAAATAGCTCCCTGCCCACACATCTTTCTACAGCACTTTAAAATATGCATTTCCTGCACAGACTATAATTAGGCTCTTTCATTCTCCCTGCCGTTGCTATCAAAATGCTCATTATCTACTACAAAACTCTTGTATTGTGCTATTTTTAGTAACCCTCTTTTTACTTCAGGAGGCAAATAGAGACATTTTAGTGGATTTTGTTCTAACAAGGGAAATTCCAGGATTTCTTCATCATGAAATTGGGACACAACCATCAATGTACCAACTTCACTGTGGATCAGTGCAACTGCTAAAGGATTTGAGGCTGGCTTACAGCCACATGCAACATCCACAGGACTACCTGCACCTTACCAAGCTGCACAGGCAGATGCTGAACTTGAGTCTAATTCAAAAGATGTTAGAAGGATTAATAGTCCTTGGCATCTCAAGCAGGGAACAAGAAATGAAGTAGGGAGGCAAGAGAAGATTCTTTGGCTATTGATAGCTTGTTGTCTCAGTAAAAATTTCCCCCAAAACATTTGTCCTCCAGAGCTTCTATCTCAGAACTATGGTTTACTGTCAGAGAGGACATCTTGCAAACTCAAAAGTTTAGAGTTTAAACCTGTTCTGCTTCTCTGAGTTATCACTTGCAGTTTCACACCTGATGAAACAGAAGGAAAGGTGCAATGTCATTGTTTACTGCTGGCCATAAGCCAGCTGCTAGAGCTACATTGAGCATTTGAGCAGCATGTTCCATCCACAGCTGAAAATGCTCCAAAGGGTTTAAAAATGGATTTTTAAATATTATTTATACTCATATAGCATTTGAAGGGGAGAGGAATTCTCAGAGAGAATATGCCTTTTAGGAGAACATCTAAGGCATAATGTTCCAGCTTATGGATATTTTCTAATTAAAGTGTGTCCCTTCACTGGTGCTAATCTGATCTAGGAAGAGCAAATTAGGATGTAAAAAGACTGATAGGTATATGCTCTAGAGACATAGTACTTCAGTGCAGTACTGGATAATCTGGTGAAATATATTGAGTAATGGATAATCTGAAGAAATAGATTATGTATAGACTATATAAGACTCAGGTATACATTATTATTAAATATTGGAAAAGATCCTGTCATGACCTGGACCTACAATAATGGGGCAGTTATAACTTGCATTTCAGCTAAGTCAAAGTATGTTAATGCACAATCTTAAATTTACATTTTTTGTATATAAACTGAACTTGCTTTGACTTTTCCCAGAGGACATGTGCAATGCAGTTTGAGCTTTTCATTTATCCCCAAACAGGATCAAACATGCAAGGAAAATTAATATATTTAAAGTGCACAGTAAGGCAGAAATGCACTTCCTATTTGAGCAAAGAGTTGAATAATTGTCCCTGGTTCAACAACAAGCAGTCATTATACTGGAAGCAAGGTAACATGAGGAATGTAGTTTCATCTAACTTTGAAGTACTCTCAAGAAAAGGTCTGGTGGTAACAGGCCCACAAATCAAGATAAAAGATCAAAGATGCATATGAAAGGTGTCAAACCCTCAATTGCATAGTTGAATGTGCATATAGACAGTGCTTCTTCCAAATTATTTTGCAGTTGTGTTCATTTTATACAAGTCAACTTAGACATAAGCTCCCGTAAACAATGGTTTGCTACACATAAACTGTTTAAAATAATGTTGGTTTACCTAAGTAGTACCACAGACTGAATAGAGTTCATCTTGAGGAAGATATTAGTGATGACAGCAAATGAGTACTCGAGTTCATTACAAATTCTCTTTTCATTTTCTGTGAACTTTGTCAGTCCTGAGATTTCTCCTCAGTCCTTAGGCATCTCTATCCTCCTCATGCTTTGTTTGAAGCTATAGAGAAACGATTTCAAGCATACAGCCTTACAGGATCACCACTCATCGTTTTCCACATTGCATCCTTTCTCTTCTATGGTCTATTGACCATGGTTTGGGAAGAGCTGTCGTTTCCAACTTGAGTGCAACTGTTGTTTGCTGAAAGCACATTACTGTCTTTACCCCAAGAAGTAACAGGCCCAACCATGCTTTTAAAACAGTCTTTGAAGAATGGAAATGTCAGTGGCTGTTGGTGTGAAACAGAGGTGGTTGAAAATCAAAGAAAAAAATCATTACAACATATAGATAAGAAGACAAGAGGCAACTTGAGATAATGCAAACATCTCCCAGAGATGGGATTCCATCCTCAGGAAAGACCTCAGGAGTCAAACTCTGACTGGCTTGGAGCTGTAAATTTCTAACACATTTGTCTCAGAAGCATATCCATGCACTTGTTATGACAAATCTGTGTCATGATCTATTCCTGGCATTCAGTGCTTACTAGTCTCTACATAGCCATATAACACGAATATGTATGAGCAACATCAATCATATCAAATTCTAAAGCAATATCTTCCTGGGTAAGAATTGTGGGGGTTTTTTATTTTATTCACAAGACAATACAAAAGCATGTCTAATTAAATGTTCTCCACTTTTCCTCTCTCAGAATACAAAGAGCTTTTCGGTTGTGTGGGACATTCATTTCTGCTGAAGACTGGGTTACTCAAAACTTTGCCTAATATGCATCAAATGCTAAAACAGACGTTTTTAATTGCTAGCACAAAGTCTGCAGAGTTATGTTTTGTAATGAGGAATGTGGTTAAACAGCAAAATAGTCCCATTTGCTGTTGCAGCAGACTGCTACCATTTCATTTTGACCTATCCTTATACCACAGTTCTGTTTTCATTCTAAAAATTACAGAGTTTGTTGCTAAGTCAGGTAAATACAAATGGACAATGCTGGCCTGCCAAAGCCACACTGAAGCCAATGGACCTCTGCCTACTCATATCTACTCAGGATATTTCACAAACATATTTAAGTGCCATTAGCATAACAACACATATCAACAAAACAAAACATTTTTATACTAATGCTATATTTTAAACATACTGGGAAAGCACAATGGGCATTTAAGAAAAGGTCTTCTGTTTTCTGGATAGTTGCACATCAATAATTTTTACATAATACCATGTTTTCCCTTACAGTGGTGGCGTTTAACAAAACCAGCATAAAAAAAAGGATAAACAAATTATTGAAAAGTTTCTTAAAAGGCTGTTTAAGGTTACACAGTGTAATAATAATGATGGATCAAATTAATGCAACCAATCTTTCATCTTATACAGAAGGCTTTGTGGACCTTTATTTAAGAACTAATCTAGTTTTAAGGCAGAATAAGAAAAGGAAGACAAAGAGGACCCATACCAGCCCCAGCTGCAGATTGGTGGAGAAACACTGTGATCTATCAGCCTTTACTAGACAGATCTGGCCACAAGAATAAAATCTGTCACTAATCTCACTCCAAAATGTGCATTTAAGTCACGTGCATTTAAATCACATGCATTTCTCTGCAAAGGTTTTTTCTTCTCTCCACTGATTAAAAGAGGAGTGAAGAGTCATTAATTTTGATTTAGAAATCTAATTTTTAGACGTACGAATTTGAGTTAGATGAGCTCCTGCCTATGGACCGTGGCAGAGACAGCAGTCATTGAAAAGTGCATTGGCTCTGTTAGACCCCATCTGGCAGAGGTCACCAAGAAAGGTGATATAGAAAATACTTAACTCTTCTAAGTGGAACACAGATTGATGTGAGCTCAATTTTGCCTTACATAACTTAGAAAAATACATAGCAATATATAACAGAACTTTTATATTTTCAGCATTTAATGTATCTCAGATTTAGATCACTAGCTAAGCCAACCACATGGGTTTAAGCAGAACTTTACCAAGCTGCTTTTTCTCCCTTTCTATTTGTCTTTCTTTTTCTCTTTTTTTTTCCCCTGAAGCTATGTCTGAGAAGGAAAGACCAAATAGTGAAAATAAGAAGGATTTGAGTGAAAAGTCTGAAAATAATGAAAATTGGAGGTTGGAGGAAAATAGAGGGACTTCGATTTTATTTTTGCCTACTTCTTACTTTACAGTATGTTTCAACGAGCTAATGGCTGAGAAAAAAAAGATCTGAACATCATTGCAACATTCAGAGACCATTAAGCCACGGGAAAGAAGCTGGAGCTCTGAAGAGAAGAATTCAACATAATTCAGTTCTTCAAAGCAATAATCTCAAACAGAACACCCTTTCTACATCTATAATCTGGCACCTATGAATTCAAGATGGAACAAGGCAAAAGCCATTGGGAAAATCTTGTTTTTCTTACTATAATGGATGTTTTTTTCCTCGGAGTTGTAAACGCAGAAGGAGGTACCAAATTGAAAACAGAGCTATTGTCAGACAACAGTGCTTCCTGCTCTATGAGAGACGTGGCTGCAGATGTCTGTGAGCAGCAGTTTCAAAACTTGAGAAACCTGACAGCTTCACAAATCAGACTGTTTTGTTAATAAGCTGCAGCTCTGTTTCTGAGGTATGCTAAATTATGCACTCAGCGAATTGGGCTAGCTCTCTACGAGTCCCAGCACTCAGGAGATATCAGATTAATTTTTTTTTTTTACTCATATTATATATATGAGATATAAACCTGTATTTCATGCCTATTAAATCCATACCATAATACATGCATACTTTTCTGTTTACCTGTGAGAATAAAGCCCACACACATATATACACAAAATGTGTATATGTGTGTATGTGTGTGTGTGTGTGTGTGTGTACACATATTTGCATATAATGTATCTGTGACTGCACAAATATCTCCAGATAACATCAAACAATGAGCAGGTATTCCTCCTCAGGAAGGGAGTGGGCTAGAGGTGCCCATATACCACATTATCTTTTCTTTTTCAATGGAGGCATGGAACTGAGCAGCTGTGTAGAAGTCCAAAACAGAGAAAGAAAAAGATGATTTATGTGAAACAGTAGCAAAAGATTTCCAAAATCATTGTTGGTAGCAGATGGTGACCCTTGGGGATCACACCACAGCAACGACTGAGGACAGTGTTGCTCTGGTTGGAGGGCACAGCAATATTGCATGATTCCACTCTGCTGCCAGAGCTCCCGGCAGGCTGCAGTGCTGTGGGGGCTGCCACAGGCTTGAATTCTGGTCCCCCCACCACCAGCCAGTCCCCTTTCAAACCTGAGTGAGAGCAAGCTTCCCTACCCAGCAGAAACCTGTCTGCAGGTGACCCCACAGAGCTGGTCTCCAGGGCACAATGCCATGGAGCTTCTGGGCTTTTGGCCCAGAAAGCCAAAGGTCAGAATCTGACCTACCTGCCTTGGAAAAGCATGACTGCTGTGTCTGTGCACAGCAACACAGTGCACTCATTCCAGGGCAGGGGGACTGGACTTCCAGACCGAGGGAGGAAAGCTGTTCCTCTCCCTTTTGTCAGGCGGAGTGAGCAGCAGGTGAGAAGCTGGTGGGAGCCTGTAGCTAAGCTAAAAGCCACAAGGCCCCTGTGTGCCTGCCTCGCTCATCCCCATCAAGGAGACCTGAGGCATTTATTAAGGTCCTCTTAACAGGAACACAGTCAGGGCTGCTGCAAAACATGCAGGTAGATGGTTTTTCGTTAGGATTAGTAACAGAACAGGTTTTCACTGGTAACTTTAGATGCCAAAACAAATCTCAGGGCAAGAACTCTCTCCCTGAGCTGTTCATACCACGGAGGTCCTCAGGCTTCCTTTCAGCATCCATTCCATGTGAGCTGCAGGTCAAACCAAGCTCTTGCCTCTCCTCTGGAGATGGGCCAGTCTCAGTTTCTTTAGCCCAAAGCAGTAGTACTTGTCAGTTCTGATGAAAATGCCCTCATGCAAAATCTGTGGCTCCTCTCTGATACTGCTGCTGGAGAATCCATTAATAGCAATGCCTTGGTCCTTGCAGAGGTTGACCAAGGCTCCCATACATTTGAGATCTCCTGGTTCTGCCTTATCTCTCCACATGATGGTTGTTTGGTAGCTCACTGAGGCAGAGGGCTCCCATGAGCTGACACTTTCTCCAGAAAGCTGCTCTCGTAGTGCACTGCTGTGTCTGGGCATGTGCTGTGAGCTCCTGGGTCTCCTCACATCCCTATCTGACATTGTTTTGGTATGTCAGGCTTGTAGTGCTCATGATCTGGCCTCTACCATCTTTGAGTCCACAACCAGAGGGACCAGGACAGGAGCACAAAACCCTGACTGTGCTCCCATGACAGTGTAGATAGAGCGTCCAGGAGCTGGAAGGTGTTCACATATCATTAGAGACTCTGGAAATATAAATAAGCAATTCATAGAAAATAAGGACAGAATTCCAGACTGTGAAGTAAAATGCTTAAGACAATGTCAGAAGCCTGTCTAGGGATATGTGTGTCTTTGTTCTTCCTCTCTGATATTCTAATAGCTGCCCAGTGTGGTCTCTTTCCATCCAGGACAATTTCGATAAAGAGAAAATAATTCTTCCATTGTATTTGATGGGAGGTTTTTTTTAAAATTTTCCATTAGGAATGATGCCCTGTGCTTCATCTGGGGTCAGATTAGGGTCTGTAGACCTGTGAACTACGGCCTAGAAGTGACAGGGACTTTAGGTAGAGGAGGCAGAAGGGGTGACTACACTGCCCTGAGCTGATGGCCACCAGCCCCAGCAGGAGGGCACAGCAGAGCAGGCTGGTGCTTTGGTAGAAAAATACAGAACCAAGAGGAAAGAAAATAGCAGTGGTTCACCTGGGGGTTTGGAAAAGAATCTTTAATAAGGGTAGTTAATCGTGGGTTGGGAAACCCATCAAGCTCTCACGTAATCCTGATTGTACAAATCTCCTCTCTCGCTTTCTACATCCTATGCACTGTAATCTGAACTTTCTGTGTCAAGTAACGCATTCTTTATGAAATGAAATAACACAGTAATTGTTCTGCTCTTAATTGGTGGTTTTCATTTTAACACTCTGACTACCATAATAAACAAGGATAAAATGTTCACACTCCCACTTCACATATAGCATGCCTTTGCCTGCCAAAGCAACAGTAGCCCAAGGGTTAATATTTTCACATTCTAAACATATGCATGCAACGAAATCTATCCTAGGGCTATGATTCATTTGATGAGTTCATAGGGATAGAAAGGCTTGTGAATTCTAGCAGTTAAGCCTTTTTTGGGGCTTGCATGTTTAGCTGGCAAATCTTTGTGTTAAAATACATTTTATGGGGTTTTTTCTGACTATAGCAGGGAATATCTGAAAGAAAGATTCTGATAATTCTGATTATTTCTCTGAAATAAATATTCTGATAAAATACACTGACCAGAAGTTTTATCTTTTATATAACAGGTCTGGTCTTGCAGCTTGTGTCCAAGTAAAACCTCCTGACATCCATGAGGGGTGAATTTCTGAATGAAATTTGCACCATTAGGGTCATTCTAACAAGGGAATATATTTATTGAGGGTCAGACCCCTATGTCCTTTCTTTGATTACATTCTCCCCACAATAAATGTAATAAGAACTGTTTGTCTGACATTAACCATCAGTTAATTCTGATTTAATTAATTCTGGTTTATAAATAATTGGAACTTGTGGGTGATGAAGTTTAGCTTTTTTGGGAGCCCCAACAGTTACCACAGTGAAAGATATAGTCTCTCACCAGCCCTTCAGCATCCCACACCTGCATTTCTCCTACAGCACAGCTCCCTGCCTCCCAGCCTGCTGCGGTGCATGCTGCAGGGAGAGGCTGCCGAGGGCGCCTGTTTGATCAGTCTCCATTCTGCCGAAATTCTTCCCAGTTGCCAAAGACGGAATGTCACACAGAATGTTCTCAAGGAGTTGTGGATGTGAAAAATGTGAAAGCCAAGACTTTACTTCAGCTCCAGCAGGAGCTTTTAGAACTGGCGTAGTTTTATTAAATTGAAAACAAGACTGGAGAAATGTTTGTGTCTTACAGTGCCAGAAAGTGTCTGGAAGTTTGCTTTGAGCTCTGGTAGACTTTTAAAAAGAAAATCACTGGACCTGGCAAGAGTTACCTTTGCCTAATGGACTGTCAGCAATCTTTAGCATCTCAAAATTTTTCCTCCCCCTCAGAAAAAATCCAGCCCAACTCCAGCCCAGCTTACCCTGATCATGGGATGGAAATGATCCAGTTCCCAGCAACTCTCTGTCCTGTTGTCTCTGTTTATTCTGACCACATAATGCTGGTTGGGGGGGGGTTGTTGCAATGAGGAAGGGAAGAACAAAGGGTGGGCTACAGACTCAGGGCTCCTGCAGGAGCTAACAATGGTATTCAACTGAGAGGAGGATGTACACATGCTGGCCCCATTTGTCCAGGAATACTCCTGATGATTGATAGGATGTTATGACACACATGTAGAAACTGGCTCTGGGAGACCAGGAAAAAGAAATAATTGCTTTAATTATCTGACAGTAAAGGACATCTAACTCCTCCCAGCTTCATTAAATTGCTGTCTTCAGCTCCAGTCTCCTCTGGCTTGAAAGACAAAGCAATGGGAGCTGTGTAGCTCCATTTGGGTTGGGACATCCTCTGTCTCAGTTTGCTGCAGGCCAAGGATTCATGCTTTGCTGAACAGTCCCTGGGAGATGCAACCTTGCTAGGACTGTTGTCCTCCATGGGTTGCTGCACAGTTCTCCCAGTCACCAAACCTGCCCGGAGAATCATGCCCGTGTCTTTGAGTGCTCACAAGTGTCCCAGTGTTCAGGACCACTATATCCAGAGAAATGGAGCTGTTGGCTGAGCAGCTGGCCATTGTCTCTGAGTTGGGTCAGAGGGAGATAAAAATGAGGAACAGAGTGCATTTCCAACACCCTCGACAGAGAGGAGAGCTGTAAAGAAAAATCAGGTGACATTGATGACCCAAGGGCAAACCCAGAGGTACTCAGCTGAAGTGTTGTGGGCTCCCACCCACCCCAAGAATCTTAATAAAACCCTGCCAGTATAGAAGCAAGTGTTGAACATAACAGTGAAAGCTTCCTGTGTCTCTGTTCATATACATCATAACCTGACATGGTCCAAAGCAATTTCTGCATGGAGTTATTATTGAAATGCAATGCCTCCACCAAAATACAGGTGTATGAAATCAGGGAGTTTATAAAACCCTATTGGGGTCTGAAACACTCATCTGCAACCTTTAATTTGCATATTTTTAATTAAAGTCATTTTTCTATAGATTTCTAACACTGAACAAAATATTAATCCTTTGACTTAAAAACCACCACCCAGAAACTATCTTCTATGTGTCTGGAAAAAGTAACTTGTCCAAGAACACACAGCACATTAATCCCATCAGCTTCCATTCAACTTAGAGAATGTTTTAGAGTTGTTTTTCTGAATAGATTCAACAATGTCAAAATGTTTGAAACACTTAAACAGAAACTCTACTCCTATTTTCCCTCTTATTATTTGGAATTGTTCAGCATAAGTTTGTATTGAGCTCCTGTTTGTAACATGGAGTTCTTTAGAAATGTATCTTTTCAAAGACAAATATTTTAATTGCTCCTAAGGGAGTTATACTTAATATTCATCCATCACTGAGGGAGGTAAACTGGGTACACTGGCTGTTCACAAACTGTTGTCAATCCATAGATGGCTCACCATCTTTGGGAAAAAAGTTCTTTCAGTTTTCACTTATGGTAATTTTAGGTTCTAATTTTAACTGAAGTTGCTAGAGATTTTTCCAGGCAGGAAATGGATTTTGTAAATCAATGACCTTCAGTGTTATTTTGTTTCACAAGAAGTGGCACACCATCAAACTCATCTACAAAATAATGCCAAAATATATTTTCATTTACACATTAAAGAAAAATTGTGAAAGGTAAGAAATATTATTACTTTTGTGAAGAGGTCTAAAGTTAGAAAACAAATTTTTTGTTGCTTTTAATTAAGGATTTCCTGTAAGTCAGATCTTCTATTCCTAGAATTCAGAATCAAGCAATCTATTGCAAGCACCTTAGCCAATCTAGCTGTGCCTTGAATGGCAGCTCCCTTTTTGGGAATTGCCACTTTGAGAAGAAAGAAGTTTTGAGAAGGTAGGAAAGGCCATGAGTAACTAATAAAAATGAGCCAACACCTGGAAGCAATGATATGCTTGATGGATCCATCATACTCTTTTTGCTGGCCAGTAAGAACACTTCAGTGGCTGAATTCCACAATGGAAAGGTTGTAAATTACACTATTAAAAGATTTGGCTAGAAACATTGAGATAAAACACAACTGTGTTATTTTTCCAAAAATCAAGTAAAACCGATAAAGATTCTGAATCACAATCTGGTTTTAACTTTGCATTACCAGCCCCCTCAATCTTATTGTCATGTCTGAAAACTCCTTTGTAAGGCTGGAAATTCAAAGCAATGCTGAAGATTTTGTTATAGATATTGGAGAGAACAGTGTGCTCTCTTTATGTGAAAGCTTATGATTTTGAGAAATAATTTACATCTTAAAAGATAAATAGAGGAGAAGGTAATGTAAAGTGAGAATCAGCCATGATATTGTTTTGCTATGCCCAGAGGATTAGATTTTTAGAAAAGAGTTTGTACTTTAATTGGTCTGATTTAAAATGAATCAGTAAGAGGAAAAAAAATCGCCTACCTCTTCCAGCAAAATGGAACAGTTTATCATATGTGTACCAGGCAGTGCAATATGTTTGCACCTTCATTAATCACAGGAGATTCTCTTTGGAAAGTACTTATATATGTGATTTTGTATTGTTATGTTGGGGTTTTTTTAGTTGGTATGAGAACAAGTATTAATAAAGCATTTATTACCCTCACCTTTTTTTAAAGACTCTTTGTACTATTTGACTATCTCTAGTATTTTTCTAATTATCACAAGTAAATATGCTGGTGGCTCTTATGGCATCCAGATTATGTATTTACCTGCACTACAGTTGTATGTAATTGGATGTAAAAGCCACCCCTTTCTCTGTACCAGACATGTTAGCAGTCGCAGTAAGAGCTTGCCCTGGAACTGTTTATGATCTGCATTAAGAAAACAGACTGGAGAAAAACAGCAATACAAAAGAGAGAAAGGAATCCTGTCTTGTCATGGTGTGTGGGAGAGCTAGGGCCACCTCACCTTGCCCACTTCCCAATGCATACTTTCCAGGCAGAATGCCTTGATGCTTAAGGATTTGCAGTGCTTTACTAACCCTGAAGAATGAAAAATTCCACTAGAAACCTACAGGGCAAAGGATTTACTTCCATTGAAATCACTGAGTTCCCACTGCCTTCAAGGGGAGTGGGACCTCCATCCAAAGAATATCAGATTTGGTCAGCACACACAGTTTCCAACCTCTCTCTGTGGTTATCCAAGGGACACACTAGCTTCCTTTTAAATGGCATCAATGCTACAGACAGACCTTGCAAAACTGTTTACATCGTCTCTTTTTGTGGATGCCTGGGAAACCAATGACATCTCTGGGGAATCTATTGGAAACTGGTGGAAAACCACCCTTTCAATGGTAAAAGGTGTCCACCAGCATAGCTGGGCTAGATACCTCAAGATTCTACATCCTCTCCAGCAATGTAATATCAGCAATTCCTGCTCTAGACATGCCTGATAATAACAGGCTGGTTTTGTCAGATCATTTCCGTTGTTAGAAGTGGGGGGGTGCAGGTCTCCCAGCGCTGGCTGCTGGCAAGGGTCACACCTTCATTGTAGGGCTTCTTCTTGCTCTCAGAGGCTCTGTACCACAGGTAAGCAACATGAAAGCAGTAAGATCTGATCACTGAAAAAGCAAAATACTGTGTTAGATATTAACCATAGAGCCATGAAAGTATTCCTATCTGCTGTCCATTTGTAATGGATTGTCAGAGCATGTGGCAGTTTAAAATGAAGGTAAGAGTTAACTACAGGTGATGATAACATCCTGTGGAAGGGAGCAGACCATTTCCCACCTTGAACCTGGGACCTGGTTATAAGGTGAAGTGTTGCTTGTTTGCTCTCTGAAGTTGTGGAGAAATGGAAGGAAGGACTGTTCCCCAGCTTAGAAATATCACCTGCTGTGTGTAGACAGAAAACAAGGGAGAGGTAAGGGAAGAAAAGGGGCTCTTTCTCTTTCTGCATCTAGTGATTTTGGTGTCTTTTGTGATCCATTTTTGTCTGTGGCTGTCGAGAGGAAACGGGACCAATAAATCAGCAGAACCCTGTGATCTGTCTCTCCAGTTCTGGATGTTCTTGACACCTCAGCTGGAGACATACTTTGCTGCTCCATGTCACAAATATTCTTCATGTGTGTGGGGCCAATAAGCTGCAAAACTACTAAAGGATTTCTTCAAAATATCACTTACAAGAAGAGACATCAAACAAAGTTCGGAGTTCATTTCCAAAAGTGCAGTCTTAATGAAATCCTTCTGCAGACATTCATGATATTTATTAGCTGCTATTTTCCAGCCTATTATGGAGGGTAATTATGTGGATAGCCTGCCACACACCCCATTTTTTTGAAAAGGTGATGTACATTGCAAGCCCTAAACATTCCTGAAGATCGATGCAGAAAGCAAACTCAGCAGAGCGCTGCCCTCAGCTTAACTGGACTGACAGAAACAGGGCAGGGTTGAAAAGGCCAGAAATGTCACCAGAGGCTCCGAGAGGGAGTGTGGGGAGTGTCAGCAGCATGGCATTCCACTGCAGCCCTTGGAGCCCATGGCCAGAGAGCCGTGCCAGCTCAGTGGGAGTGAACAAAAGGGAAGTGGGATCCAGGGAGCAGACAATTTCCACAACATGTTCCCTGCCTAAGTTGGTGGTGATAATTGTGCCAGAAAACAAAAATAATGAAAATACATCTTCAGTTTCTGTTGTTTTGGAGTTTATTCCTGCAATGCAGCCAATGGAAGGAAAGTAGCTAACGAACGCAGAGCTTCAACAGTGATTTACTCTTTGTTATAAAGGGCTTGCAACTTGTTGTGAAAGCCCCATGGGTCTCCAGTCCTGAGAGATGTGGACCAGATGTTAGAGCGTCTTCCTGAGGAAACTAGTCTTTGCTGCAAACAACTGGCAGGGATGGCAGGGAGCAGGGACCTGCAGGACCCTCCCTGCCATGGTTAGCACGGCAGAGTGAACCGTTTTCCATTTTAAAACATCTTCCTAACACAAGCAACGTTGTACAGAGAAATCAAGTTTTTCCAACTTCCGTACGTTATTCTAAATGTCAGAAATGTGATCCAAATGTTGTGGTGCTAATTGCCTGTAACCCATAAGGGAAATGAGCTTTCTCATTTAAATGTGCTTTCTCTGGGGCTAACAACATGGCCTTTCAAGTGACAGAAAAATACATACCCCTCACAAGAGTCTGACTATTCAAATGATACTCAGTCATCTCCCTGCCACAGTGCTCATGAGGGATGTGACTGCCCATGAATGGATTTGGGCGACTTGTGGGGGTTTTTTTTTCACTAGGATTTTACATTCACAATATTTATTTCAACTGGGAAGAGAAAACAGCCCCCATATTATATCAAATTGAAGTCCCAAGTGTGTTTCTTTGCCTGAGTTATTAACCCCTAGTAATGAAGGTTTGAATTGAGATATTAACTGCTGGAGGGGCAAATGAAGTTGCTTTATTAGGGCTAATTAGTCTACACCTGCAGTGAGGCTGGACGCGGCTGCAGGTCACCAGCAGCTGGGCTCCTGGAGGCTTATCAGTGTCAGGCAGCAGCTTCTGCAGCAGGGCTCACTACAGGACCAGAGCCAGCACCTCAAAGGGACATTTGTCCAAAGGCAAAGCCATCGCAGACAGAAGAGAGAGAAGCACAGCCATGTGTCTCAGCACTGCTGAGGCTTTAGCCTTCCAGCTTTGATGGGAGGATGCTGAAGGCCAGCATGGCAGAGGCATGGCAGCAGCACACTGCTTATGGCAGTGCTCAGTCCATGCACAGCAGCTGTTGTCTTAGCCAGGCATTATCCGCCTGATTTACATATTAATTGTAGGACCATGGTTAATACTTTTATCTCATCCTTTTTTTTTTTTCCTATAGCTCAGAAATACTTCAATCCTTGAATAGTCTGTTTCAAGATACAGGGAGAGAAATAGAAAGGAAAAAAAGAAACTAAGGCTTTTCATTTCAATTTTGGAAATGACTGACATATTAAGAAGATTGAGAGTTTCTCTAACAAAAGCATCTGCATAAGACTTAGACCCATCTTCTGATCCTCTTGTGCTGTTTTGCTTTTTAGAGGTAGGTCAATCAAAGCATAAACAATTGCATTATCATCCTGAAAATTATTTTCTATATAGTCGATATTTTTCTTTAAAGAGTGAAAATAAAAAATGAATCCATAAGAAGTCTTTGAATAATGAAAATAGTTTAATTGACTTAGAGGTACTGAGCCACCTCCAGAAAATAGACTCCAATGGCCTAATTACTAATACACCATATGGAGGAAAAGCAGAGGTGTGCTGCAGTCTGTTGATGGATCAATTAGCACACAAGGGAGAGGATTGTGTCATCATTGCTATTACCATCAAAACAAAGTCCTATTTTGCATGTGTCTCTAATATCACACAAACGATCTTGGTTTTTTCCATTTGAGTAGCACCTCCTTCAAAACTAATACCTCAAAACGCTGAAAACATTGAATTCAACCATCTCTGCTTTTGCTTTATTCTCCACAGATTACAAGGGTGTAAATGACAACCTGGTGCAGCTGTTGTATAAAAGTAAATAATTTCTAGAGCAGCCAGTTTCTTCACACTCCACTGATAACTCCCAGCACTTCTACAAAGTAACGGAAAAACTCCTGAGAGTGAAGATGCTGTCATGGGTACAAAATGGTGAAGGGCTTTTGCCTTCACAGAATAGGAGGGAGACCCCCCAGGTGCCTACTTCAGGACTTTAACAAGGCACTGGGAAATTGCAGTGCAGTGCAAATCTCTCCACTTTTTTAATCAGTATAATACACATTGCATTCTGAGGGGAAAGGTTAGAGTGTGAATTTTTTTATCCCCGAATATAATGTAATGAATTACAGCAAGCAGTTCATTCTGTTGCAATTAAGAGAAGTAGTTTCTCACAGCCTCTCATTTTAGGCTTGGATTAAGAACCATGAAGTTTATGAGAAGGCTCCTAAGAAAAAGCATATTGCTAAAATTTAAAATTAACTGGTTGCAGTTTAAATAGGAGAGGGAAAATGTCACATTTTGAGGAGCAATTTGACAAAATTAACTGCTTTTAAATATGGAAATTTCACCACTTTGATGAAGCGTAGAACATGCAGGAGAACAGATGACCTCTGTAACAGGGCTGCAGCTCTTCCTTTCAACAGCCACTGCCCTAACTGGCTAATCTGATCACTGCAGCTCTGCTGCATCATTCACATAAACCTCTTCTACCAAAAGTGTAGGTTTCTGGGATTTCTGCTTTAGGCACCCTAATACCCCAGTATTGGAGGAGTCCATCCTGCACTTAGACTGTGATGGGGGCATTCTGTGGATCTGTCACCTTTCCTTCCATGTGCACAATTGACTGTGCAGGAAAAGGCTTGGTTCCTGGTAGAGTGTCTGTGAAGGTGAACCATTTTATCACACCCAAATACACAATTTTCAAGGGGCTGTTCTTGTGTACAGAAGTCAACTTCTGGAAAGGTCATTGCCCTCCTAATAGAAGTGCTGCACTTAATAAAACACTCTGACACCTCTTTTGTTCTTTAATCAGTCTGCTTTTCATGTTTTCACTCATGTCCTGCTATGTAACATGGGAAAATGTGCCTTGTATCCAATTATTGTTTTGTTCCTCCAGGTTTCATCTTACATGCATTTTAGGCAAGAGAGCTCCTGCTTTCCAGCTTTCTTACTTAGAGCACAGTCTAAACCTCTGCTTGCATCATCACTGTCAAACAAGTTCTCCATTTCTGAAAATTTAAATAGATATGGAAAGCAACACTATAAGCACACTTTAGGTCTGGAAGGATTTGAGATCAGTGTCCATCTAGCTGTTTAGAGTGCTCTCTCTTCATAATTATCTTTTGTGCCTTTGAAGTTAAATCTCAGGCAAAAGAGCTTTTTACTGGGTTCAGGATATTTGAATGTGGCTAAGAAGTCTGGGCAACTGTCTGTAGGGTTCCCTAGTTGCTTGGAAGCAATACGGATTGGAAATCCAGGCTCTTTGCAATTGTCTCAAAATGAGGAAAATCTGGACAAAACCCGAAACACTCAAAAGCATACGTTTATTCTGAAAAGCTAGGTCTTGCATTTTTATATTCTTCTGAAGAGACTTAGGCAGGAATCAGTATGTCTCAAGATGTCAGTATAAACATCACATTAGTTTTCACCCACCTTTCACCCACTTGTACAAGCAAGACTTCCAGGAAGCTGCCTGGTGCCAAGGCTGTGGACAGAAGAACCTTTTCTTCCTGAAGTGACAGTCCAATATAGTGATGAAGGAAGGCCAGTTCTCTGGTGCTTTTAGACATGCAATAAATTATTGCAATGTAATACGGTTGCTAATTACCATTAAAATTACTATAGTAAATTTTAAGAGCAATCTAAAAATGACTGATAGATTCCATTGTACCCAGTAAATGAGCTGTCTGAGGCTTTGGGGGCTTTCTACCAATGAGGGCCTGCTACCTGCTATCAGCGATCATCTTCCAGTGGAAAATTGTTTATTGCTGGAATGTCTCTCTTTATATGGTAAGCACAGTGCAGTAAAAGATACCTCACTCCTCTCAGACTGGCTCCCTGCCCAGCCTCCTCCTTCTCCTCCCACCATCCATGTGTCCAGTCACCCTTACAGGAATGCTGCATAATGCTAAAACTTTCAGGGAAACCATATGTCTAGAAAATGAAGTGGGCTTGCAAAATGAGATGGTCGCTAGTCAGAGTTTGGTTTTATTTAGAAATGCCTGAAGCACAGCAATACTTGTACAAATTCTGGAAACTCTTGGCCAGGGTGGGAGTGGGACATGAGGAAAAATGCTGTGGACACTCATTGACTGCACATCCATTTGGGGGTGAGAGGTGAAGTTACATGACCCTGTCCAAATGGGCCTTGCAGCCATGTGATGAAGTGCACACATCATCTCACATTTTATTCCTGTGCTGAGGTAGCTGTCCCTCTAG
Organism: Entomyzon cyanotis; assembly: GCA_024500445.1. NCBI lineage: Eukaryota > Metazoa > Chordata > Aves > Passeriformes > Meliphagidae > Entomyzon > Entomyzon cyanotis. Next base: position 29,312,146 of record JAKEPQ010001018.1, read on the forward strand.
TACTATTTCTCTTCTCTTTTCTCATGTTGCACTTGGACAACAAGGCATCATTAATTTAACACATTGATTCCCTCCTGGACAGATTTTTTGAGAACTCAAATATCTTTATTTTCTGTGAAAGGAAATATGTTGCTCACCCTATGCATATGCCCAGGAGACATTCAGTAAACCTCTCTACAGACTTGCAGCACTGTGGGCAATAGCTGCCCAGTAATGCAGTCATTTATGATCAAGGCTCACTGAAAGTGTCGGAAGACAGGAGCCCCAAGCTCAATTCACTTTTGGCATCTCAGTACTGTTTTTCAGCACTCATGGCTGGGTACCACTCTACCCATAGAAACATCGTCCTTCAGTAATATTTAAAAAATCATCACTAAATAATTTCTTCTCTGTAGAAGATCAGGTAAAAACTGGAACTGCAGTTCAGCAGAGAAGTACATCTACCACTTGAACTCCTCCTACTGCATCAGAACCACTGCAACTGTAAGACAAAACTCATTATTCAGATATAATACCACCCACTCAAATCCATCCAGACATGCTAATGGATTATCTGTATCAAGCAGACCTCAGCTTATACCAGGTACTGTTGCTCCACACCACTAACTTAAGCTGTACTGAAAGTCATTCATCCTCCCCCAGCTGGTGTAAAGCCAACATAAACTCCATGACAGCTCTGTATGGTGTGTTCTGGCTAATTTGACAGAAATGTGATCATGTGCCTGTTCTTGAGCCAGATCAAATTTGTACTTCTGGGAGATCAGTCAGCACATAGCCCTCCAACTAATGGTTATGGAGCCACAGTGTGAGCATGAACAGCACAGAAATTCCTGTGACTGAGGCCACTGGGGTTTGAACAGCATCCAACAAACTCCCCAAACTCCCAGGCCCTCAAACCAGCTACTTTTTGTTTCCCCATTTCCTTACATCTTATTTTTCTGCCACATTCAGAGTCATCTAAATCAAACAGGAACTCAACACCATTGCATACCATGTTGCTTTCCTCCAAATATTCTTCTTTGTTGTGGGGAATTTGCAATGGTGCATGCCATTTGAAGTGACAGACCCAATTCTCTAAGTCATGGCACTTTTGTATAAAAGCAGGGGAGTGTTCATCTATAACAGGTTAGTTAAAAGAGAAGGATAAAACCCAGACCTGATTTATTCAAAATTCAAATGCTATCACCCTCTGAACATGCCATTTTATGATTTTCAGTAGTAACTCCTGTGGTCTTTGCTTTGTAGATATGTTTAACAAGGTCACAGCTGTGATATCCTGTTTTGGGCTAGGAAGGCATCCTAAAGGAACAAAGCTGTCTTCACATGAAAATGTAGTTTTATGTCCAGTTTGGTTGCAGTTGATATTAACTAAGAAACAGTACAGAGTTCATTAAGAAACATCAGAGTTAACTAAGAAACATCAGAGTTCATTTCAGGAAAGCAGTAACGTTTATCTCCTTGTGCCTGGTCTTGAAAACTTCTTACAGGTGCTGACTTCAAAAATGTAGACATATCTAACCAATAGCTCCATTGATGCCATTTAGATTTCTATACTTTATACTTTCTCACTGAAATGTTTTAAAATACGTAAATTTTGCTCAAAAGGCAGAAGGTTTGTAGAACACTCTCTTTTCTTTTCCTGAGCTTTCCTTTCAAGCTATACCTTAAGAGTAAAATACCATATGGCAGACACATACACATTTCTTAGCAGAATAATGAAGTCCCACAGAAATTACATACTGTTTCCCACAGGGAATAGTTCTGCCTTGCTTCACATAACCAGTTTTATACCGCTATTTTCCTGTAAGACAACTTACAAATTTTACTCTAAGGGATTAATTCCTCTGACAATTATACTGGAGTAAACCTAGAGCAATTTTCCTAAAGGCACCAAAGTTACTTAAGATTTATGCTGGCATAAAAAGGCTCTGAATGTGATGAATATATTGTTATTTGGTGCTTGTAGCATGAGACCTGAAAAACATGGTTACCAAAATATCATTTATCCTGAACTTGTTATCCACACCATCATCAACACTCAGCAAAGAACAACAGCATCAAAGAACAACTATATTAGACATATTTTTCTTAAATCTAAAATCACTGTGTGACCAAGGTACTGGGGACAAATTCTGATGTTATTGGATCATTACTTTGCAAACAGCACTACCGAGGTAACTACAGGTTTTAGTATAGAAAAGCATAAAGCAAAAATTTTTTAAAAGTATTTCTTTTGACATCATTTAATTTTGAAAATTATCATAATTTATTTTAACTTAGGCAATCTTCCATAATGTAACATCATTTTTCAAAGAACAAACAAAATTACTGTTTTGTTTTTCTGCACAGAGGATGTTCTTTCAATTCCAGATGTAGGAGACATGTAAGACATGAATGCAAGCTAAATTTCAGCCATAATAGACTCTGCATGTTGCCATTTCAATGACCTTTTAATCCCTTGGAGTGTAACCATTTCCTAATGTCTCCTAACAGCCATTTTCTTGTTGGGAAAGCCCTTTCTAACTGATAACATCTAAACAAGCTCATACCTTAATTAGAAAAATTTTCCCATAAATATTTATGTTTCTGTGATTAGGCCATTTACTGAATCCAGCTACCCATTATGAGCTAAAATAGAGTGCCTTGTTTTGAGAAGCCTGGGGCATGACAGAGTTTATACTACGGGACTTTAGGTTGTAATTCATCTAATCAAGTGCCTGACCCCTTGCCTCCAAAGTAGCCAGTAGTCATTCAACGAAAATAACCTTCTGCTGAGCATAGCATCCTTCAGTCTGCATTTTTGTATGTTGGAAATAAATTGGATACATATCTAGGCAATTACTTAACTATAGAATAGCCTCATGTAGCCCTCCTTTTTTTGCTTCAACATCCAACACGTGAAAAATCTGAGAGAAAAAGTGGTCAATCTCCCTTTTCCAGAAGGAAATACAGAAAGTTACAGGAATATCAAAGGATTACTGCCACCCAAAACATGTTGTTCCTGCTTAATGAGCCTCCCATGCCTCACTGGAGCTGGGGGGCACACGGTGACTGCAGGTTGCTGCCAGGCAGCCTGCTGTGCATGGAGTTAGGTACCTGGTGGGATATCTCCTGTTAAGAGAGTGATGAGAGATTTAGGCAGCCTGTTCTCAGGGGCTCTCTGAGGTGTAGGAAGCACTGCAATGGGGCAGTGCTATAGTACATGTTTGCCTAATTTAACTGCATATGGAGCCTGAAGACATACTGCCCTGGCAGTTGTAATTCTTTTAGTGGCCTATAGCCATTGAGTGCTCTGACTGGGCTTCTGAATGAGGCTTTGGGCAACCTCCACATGTCTGTACAAGAAAATTTAACTGTGCCTGGGAGCTGGAGCCCAACCATCACACTGCTGATATCCCTCCCTGTCACACTTTTGGCTGTCTCACGCTGTCACGTATTCCTGAGACACAGTCCTGCCAACCGAGTTTTCTAAGGCTGGCTCCTGGGAGGAGGCTTCTGCATAGTCCTGCCATTTTGGTGGCTGGGGAGTGTCACAGAACAGACACAGCCTCTCCTGGCCAGCTGGCTCACATGCACAAGAGCACTGCTGGGCCTGTTCCATTTACCAGCACTGATGTCATTTCTGACATCTAATGTGCTAATTCCATGTCTAAGTAAAGGTCCAAGATTTGCTCCAGAATTCCAACTCCTTCAACATCACATGGAAGAACGTGCTGCTTTTTAAGAGATTTTAAAATAAAGTTTCACTTTATTTATCCAAAATGTTGTTCCTTTTAGAAAGGGTTGCCTTCATTAATTCTCAGATATCTGAGTCTAGCTTGGAGTAACATGTTGAAAATTACAGAACTCCTCATTTTTCTGCCTCCCACCTCTTATGCTATCCTCATTTGTAAAGATAGAATTATAGAATTATAGAATTATAGAATTAGTTTATCTGTACTTCAAAGCCAAAATTGTTTTCCTACCTCTTCCAGCTGCAGATTTCTGTCCTTCCATTTCCTTCCCTGGGATTCAATTAATTCACACGTAAAGTAAGAAAATTCTCCTTCCTCTACATGTTGCCTTTACAGCCACAGTCACAAAAATCAATTTCCGTTATTTCTTTTATCTACTTTTTTCATTTAATTTAAAATCACATTTACCTTATTGATTGATCTTGACAATTTACCACAGTGAATTTACTTTGAAACTGTTAACAAGTAAGGAAGTCTGAAAATACGAGAGATCATAAACAAATACTCTCTTAATGTATTATCTTCTTGGTTACTCTATTTCCTCTCTTTACAAAAAAACAAACCTCAATTTGAGGAAACAAACAAACAATCACACAAACAAACAACAACAACAAAAACCAACAAAAAACCCCAATCAAACCAAACAAAAAACCCCACCCAAAAACAACAACAAAAAGGCCCAGCCAGCAATAGCATTTTCTGTGGTTTCATTGTTTATTTCTTTACTGTAAATACAGTCAAATTTAAGTACATATTCTTGAAAGATGAAAGTACTTATACTTCAATAGTATAATTTATTGTCCTGTTTTGAATAACATTTTTTAATGTAAATATGGCAAATGTTTTTGTTAGTGTCAACTCTGGACTTCCTAAATTGTTTCATGATTACCATATCATGATACTGACCTTGAAATAATAAGATTAGAAAAACAATCATTTGAAGTCTTCTTATGTCTAGTCCGGTTTCTGAAACATAGGGGTCACATTTTTGAGATTTTTCTTTCCAACCACAGCAAGAGTTTTCTCCACCAAATGATAAAAACAAATCTGAGACCCTCTGCTGTTTGAAAAAAATTACCACAAGCTGTTTCTTGAGAAGCAACAAAAACGATCATGAGAGTCACATTTAAAATCACAGAGGCTGGCTGCATCGATTTTCCTGAATTATGAGCCTTATTGAAGGCTTGTAAATCATAAGCATCTATCAACTGATGTTTTATTGATAAGCAGAGATACTGAGCATCAGGAGCTCTCCCTGATCAGTTATCCAATACCTTTAAATATATTTTGTGTAAATAAGCTGAGCACCATAACTCTTGTATGTGCTGTGAGTAAATTCTCTTTTAAGGAAGGAGTGCAAATGAGGTGAATTCAAGTTATACGGATTTTTTCTCTTCTATGTTTTTCTTTTGCTCAGTACTTGGTATTGATTATTAGCATCTAAATCACTTCCAAAATTTATTTGCATTTCAAATAATGCTTTCTGTTCCTAATTGGATTTGTTTGATTTATTCTTTCCTCTCCAGAAAAATTCTGAGTTCTGATATGGATAAATAAAATAATCTGTGCTTGAATTCACAAGTTGGACTATTTTGTTATTTATAATTCTCTCCTGAACACTGCTTCTGTCTACTTAGCTCAACTCTTCTGTCACACCACTGTTGACTGTATGAGATGCTTGTAAATGTGAGTTACAAGAGGATTTTAAAGCCTTTTACCCCTATAATATTCCAAACTTCCTCAATCAAAATTATTTTCTCTATACTTCTTTCAAGATGCTTATAATTCAGTGAACAGTTTTTGCCTCATACTTCACAGAAGGACCATCTGTGTCCCCCAGGAAACCATCAGCTTCTATTGCCCCAACTCACTATGGGAAATCACCTGTTGCCCATCAGCAGCAGATGCCCATAACTCACCATTCCAGCCTTCAATAAACAATGAAAATGAGAAAACTGATGTTAAAGAGACAAAAACCAATGTTAAGCAGACAGTCTTATTCAAGAAGACATTTTTTGTAAGAGCAGTGAAACACATCAAGGGATTGAATAAGACAGAACATCTACCATGTAGGCTAATTGTTCAGCTGAGGTATTGAGAAGAAACTTCCAATGGCAATTTTCTGCAACACAACATTTTGCTGAAATGGCCAGAAACAGTTTCTCTAGCTGAAAAAAACAGAGAGAAACTCAGCATACTTAAGCTAAGCTGAGTGTATAATGGGGTTCTAGAGCAGAGCCAGATGAAGAGGAAATATGACAAAAAGATCAGTTTCAGTAGGAAAGCCTGGGAACATGAGCAGAGGTTCCAGCAGTCAATTTGACAAAGGAGATGAAGTGTGAAGATTTCCTTAACTTCTTCATATTTGTGACAGTCTCTGGGGCTAGTGGAAACCAACTGCAAAATCCTAGAGAAACTGGTCCTTCAAAATTCAAGCATTTCAGCCCTTCCAGTCAAGCCAGAAAAGCACTGTCAAAGTTATCAAATTTCCATGTAATATTTTAGCTCTTCTATATACATCAAAAAGTTGAAGCACACACAAAACGTATTTTGCATGCTGCTTAAGGTCTTTCAAGGCTTTTGTTTTTCAGCTCAAAAATCCTTTGGCTCAGATGCATAGCCTGTGATTTGGGATATAGTCAGAAGTTGGCTCATGTCTGATTTTATTCAGCATCATCTTGCACTGAAATTATATTCTGATGTTTTATTATGGGCAACCTCCCTTCTTCAGGGCTAAATGTATTTGTCTGAATGAAACCAGTGTCAGCCTGTTTGGCAAACCCTGATTATGAGTTGGTCTCACAGATCTCAGCAAGGTCCCAGAGAGGGCTCTGTAGCCGCAGCTCACCAGATGAGGAGTAAGAGTAAGCCACACTGGCAGCCTAATTCAGATTCTGTGTAACCCCAGCAGGAGACAGGTTTATGAGGACTTGGTCTGTTCTGAATTGGGTGTTCATGCACCAGGCAAACAATCCCAAAGGACACAAGTCTTATCTTTGAAGACTCAGTATCTTTGTTGTTTATGGTAAAGACTCTTAAATTGCCCATGGCCTAAGAAGATGTTCCATTCTGTAAACCTCACTTCTGGTCCCACACTAACCAAGAGGCAAGTCCTTAGGTCTTCCATGTGTTAAGAGGACCAATTTAATGACCTTCCCCTTAGTCATCTGACTTTATCATGTGCTGTCTTCTCTGTGGAACAGAAAAAGGGAATGCTATGAGCAAGTTCAGCACATTGTTGAAAATGTTGAATCATCTTCATGACATTTCACACATTCATGCCTCTGAATAGTCACCGAATTTAGATTTCAACTGTCCCAAACTCATGTGGTACCAAAGCACTGCAGCAGATCACATCTGTTAATCCCCAGGGACTCTGACATTTTAAAAGCAAATTATTCATTCTCCATATGTAACCTAACTAACCCTGCTGGGAATATCTGGGCTGACCGTTTGAGACTACATGCACACAGGGTTATTCACAGAAGGTTTGTATGATGATGCTTAGCAACAAGGACTCGTATTCACCTTTTTTTTCTTCCTTTTTTTCTGGTGATAACTGTGAGTTATCCCCCCAAATGGACTGGCTCCTTTTCAGGGCTGCAACTATAAAAGGAATTAAACAGGTGCAGAGGACCATGTTCCAGATTTGGCAGTGACAGCCATGAAGCCTAACAGCAGGAAATGAAAGGAAAGATTCCTGCTGTATATTTTTTGGTTGCCAAGGCTGACATGAGAGTGTCATTACATGGAGAAAGTGTTGGGATTTGACACTTGTAAGGTCCTTGCCCTATTTTACTTTCATTTGTGACACACAGAGAAGGGGTCAGAGCACTTTTCCTTGCAATTTCTTTTACAATCATCTATGAACTAGTGTCTCAGTTTAGCCTACTTTTTGTCAACAAGAGGCATTTTTCTTATTTCTATTGTGCTGAAGGCCTCTGTGGTTCATCATGAATGCTTTACTGCTGAATTTCTGGCTGATCTGCCTCAATTTTCCAGAGTTCTTGCCTGGTAAAAGCCATGGAAATAGTCCAGCAGGCAAATTGTGAAGACATCACGAATTCATTGTTCTGCTCTTGCCATTTAGGGCTGTTTATCCCCCTGGCCTTCTGCAATGAGGAGCCCTCAGTAGATATCTCAGCCATGGATACTGTTCACCACTGTCACCTAAGTTTTACTGGAGAGCAGAGTAGCAGGCACTCACCCATTCTCAAGTAGATCCTGGACTGACATGCTACAGTCTGGCTGCCACACTAGGACCTTCTCATTTGGTACATGTCCTGCACGATACTTCCAACAGAAAGGGGGAGCAGATGGAGGAAGAACAGGAAATGGAGCCTTGCTAAAGCTGCTGCAGCCATCATTCTCTGTGTGGTTCTCTCACTTCCCCATGAGACTTGGAAGGAGTAAGCCTGAAGGGAGAGTTTTCTTCACTGGTCACAGCCAGCACAGGTTCATGAGGGGAAAGTCCTGTGTCACAAACTTAGCTTCATTTTATAGCAAGGTTACCCACCTAGTTGACCAAGATAATCCAACTGATGTAATCTTTTTGGATTTCAGTTAAGTTTTTGATACTATCTCTCACAGTATTCTTCTACACAAACTGTCTGGCATACAGCTGGTAGTTACTAGTGGGGCTCTGCAGGGCTATATTTTAGGACCAGTTTTCTTCAGCATCTTCATAAACAACACAGATGCAGGACACAATGGTATACCAAGTGTGTTTGCCAATTATACTAAATTGCAAGGAACTGTGGACCCCCTCAAGGGCAGACTTCATACCAAGCATATGCAATTCAACAAGGGAAAGTGCTAGATTCTGCACCTGGGATTAGGCAACCCTGGATGTAGGTACAGACTGGGGAATGAGATCCTGGAAAGCAGTGCCACAGAAAGGGACCTGGAGGTCCTGGTTGAGGCAAAGTTGAATGTGAGTCAGCACTGCCCTGGCAGGCAGGAGGAACATCCCTGTCCTGGGGGGCATCAGGCACAGCAGCACCAGCCAGGCAAGGGGGGGGATTGTCCCACTCTGCTCAGCTCTGGCTCAGTCTCACCTCGAGTGCTGGGGGCAACTTTGGGAATAACAATATAAGAAGGGTGTCGAGCTATTAGAGCCCAAAAAAGGGCTACAAAAATGGTGAAGGGCCTTGAGGGGAAGCCATACAAGGAGCAGTTGAGGTCACTTGTTCTCTTCAGCCTGAAGAAGAGGAGCCTGAGGAGTGACCTCATCCCATTCTACAGCTTCTTCTCAAGGGGAAGAGGAGGGGAAAGCACTGATCTCTTCTCTGTGATGCCCAGTGACAGGAGCCGAGAGAATGGACTGAAGTTATGCCAGGGGAGGTATAGGCTGGGTATTAGGGAAAGGTTCTTCAACCAGAGGATGGTTGGGCATTGCAACAGGACCCCAGGGAACTGGCCACAGCACCAAGTCTGACAAGAGTTCTAGAAGCATTCCAAAAATGCTCTTGGGCTCTTCAGGTTGTCCTGTGCAGGACCAGGCGCTGGACTTCATTGATCCTTGTGGATCCCTTCCAAATAAGGATATTCTATTACTCAAAATCTGTGTTTGAGGCTTGCTGTGTAGTGCAATTGATACTTTCCATGGAACTATCAAATGGCCACAGTACCATCTCTTGGTTCTAGTCTCACCTTCTGCAATGCTCTGCTATCAGCCAAGGTCCACAGTCCTCAACAGCTCTTCTGAAAGACCAGTATTCTCTTTATTCCTCCACTGTACCTTGAGGACTCCTTTCCTCAGCAGCCCCTGGCATCCTAGGCTTAAAGGAGCTATTGTAGTGTTTCTCTCAGAAACATTGGTGGAAGCCTAGCCTGGTGAGTGAAGGAAACACGAAAGGGAAAAAAATCCCCTGAAAATTCATTAATTCATTTTGGTGCTGGGAACAAGTGTGCACAGCTATTTACAGAGGTTTCAGCTATGGGGATGAGGGGAGGTAGCCAGGATTGGTGTGAGGTCTCTAGGCTCAGCAGGTCTGTGCTTGGCTTTAGAGTGCTCCTTGTTTCCTGCCCTCGGATCACTGGGAGGCTGGCTGGAGGGCACCTGGCTGGCACATGGAAAATGGGTAAGATATGTCCATATAGTGTATAATCCAAAGAGGCTGCAAATACCACTGGCTACTCACAGCAGCCTGTACCAATTCTCACAATGCTCAGCTCTGGTCCCTGCTGGCATGGCCACAGAGCAGGCTGGCTGCAGGAACCCAGTGGTGCTCGGCTGCATGCCACGTTGGCTGCCTCACCGCTCCTCCTCCTACTTCTGCACACTGGCAGTTTGCAGCAACTCTTTGAAAGCTGTCAGCCTCCTTTCCCTCTTCCCTGTTTATACTGGATCATGTTCACCATCCTCTTGGCTCTGGCACACAGTCATGTCACGGACGGTCTGGATTCACCCACAGGTGCTGTGACTCTGAGCACAGGGAAATGAAAGCAGTCTCTGTTCCCTTCATCTGTAGAGGGACAGGAGCTTCTCTTCCTGACTTTTAAGCTCTCCTAGCATGACTCCACCTTCCTGTTCACAGTGTAAGGATCTCTGACTCAGGAAGAGAAAAAACCTTTGGTTTTCCTTTGCAATGGGAAATTCAGCCAAGTAGGCCTGGATTATGGAAAAACCAGAGCCAGTGAGACACTGCAGGCCAGCATTAAGAGCAAGCTAGGGCCAACATGTGGGAACCCCCACCAGGTGTTATTGGCCACTTGGTGGGGCCACCTCAGAGCTCTTGGCCCACCATAGGGTATTGTATTTCAAATTTAAGGTTTCAGGGCAGAGTGGTTTGGTCCATCAAGAAAAGGTCTGAGCCCTGTGACCCATCAGGTAAAAGAGAAAGTGCACATCTAGAGGTGACTCACACAATAACAGGTCAACACCTGTAGACCCTGAGGCACTGGGGGTCTGAGGGGTCTGGTGGAAAGACCTGAAGAAAGGGCCAAGACAGGCGCAGTACAAGAATTGTGCAGATAGCTGGACAGGAGATGTGTTTATACAGTGTGGGTATTTTTAAATCCATCACTCAGTTCTATAAAACGAAACCTCCCACCACGCTGCTGGTGGGGAGGGGGCAGAGTCACAGCAGCAGAAAGAAGGCAAGGATGCAGCAAAGCTCTCAGGCATTTTTGTCCTGATTTTAAAGACCTGGGAGCAGACACACTTCTGCTGACATGTCTGTTATATTTAGGAAAGAGGAACTCTGGTCTCAGCCATGCTTTCTGCAGAAGCTGAGAGAGAGATGCCATGTGCAGGGAAATCCTCTTTGACCTCCCCTCTGGAGTGGACTGTGGGTGGAGGTCTCCTGAGCTGTCCCACTGCTTTCCTTCCCACCACATCTCTCCATGACTCTCTGAGGGTATGTTTAGAAGATAGCGCTTTACTTTGTGGTGCTGCTTATACTTGCTCATTCAGTGTAAATAACTGTATTAACTTTACAGGCAGCCCCGGGTTGAACTGACTGAGGTTCATGTAGCAAACTGGAACTATGCCAGGCCCACCAGAGCAGCATCCTGTTAGTGCAAGGTGGAGCCTGAACAGCTCTCAGGTTGGGAGGTCTTTCCCTCCTTGTTCTTACAGATTAGTTTTAACACTGACACAATGTCTGCCAAGTACTGAATCTGCCAGAAATGTTAACAAAAGGCACTTTGATCTTATTCACTTGTTCTTGTTAAGTATGTATTGTATTATTTTGCCTTCTTTGTGGTCAGAAGAAAAATGTTTTCCCCTTGCATATCACTCATGTTCAATAATCTATGTACTGTGTTACACAGGGCTTCTGCTTTTCACTGCTCCTTTATTTTGAGTTGCTTAGTTTAGCAGTTGTTGCATGGTATACATTTGTTTAAATACTTTAGGGAGGTTTTATATTTTTTATATGAAAGACTGAGGTTTGGGGATACTTGTTTGGGGATTCTCATCTAAACAGCTGAAGAATTTATTTTTTTATTATATGAGGAAAGACTACTTAAAAATCAGTTTGAACTTTCATGCTGGTTATTAAGCTCTTGGCTTAGTTTTTAATATAGTTCACATATCTGTGCTTGGCACAAGTTTTACATTTTTCTAACCACACATATTATATGTGAGCAAAGCAGCTAATATACAGTAATAAAATGATACATCGACAATTATCTAGCAACATTTTTTCTTGCAATGCGCTGACCTCACAGTGTACTGTAATGAATATAGTATATAAGCCAAACACTGTAATTCTCATCTTCAAACACAATAGAAGTTTATGGGAAATGTAATCCCCACTTGTTAATAAAGAAAAAAAAAGTAACTGTTGATGAGGAATTTTTGTGCCAAATCAAAGTACTACATTTGTTTACATATAAAACTAGAATAAGATGTAAAATGTTAAACCTATTGCCATGAGGCATTGAGTATACTCTGGTAGTTTGGCATGACAGTACAATCATCAATAATACTGGAGAAAATAGAGATAAACTTGCAAAATGGAACGAATACACATCATTATTGTTGTGTCTTGATATTCTAAAAACAGTGATTGTATTTTTTATATTTCAGAAACAACATGGAAAAATCTCTGTTTTCAAAATGCAAAGAACATTCTGTTCTCAAAACAAATTGATTAGTTCTGCTGTATATCACACTGTAGTTGATCAACTCCCATCTTTGAAGGTTAAGTTCCAACATGTGATCAGGTAAAACAAAAATGTATTGTCCTCTTCCTCCAAATACTAGAAGTCAGAAAAAATGCATACACATTTAGTAAATGTTACTCCATATTTACAAAATTATTTAATGGTTCTTTTTGCAAAGAGAATTTTTTTGACCCCTGGATTATTGAACTCCCAAGGGAGTAATGTCACAGGGCTGTTTCTAGGCGCTCAGTTTTCATTAGGAAGAGCTTGTAGGTCTGCTCTCTTGTTTTTCTTCCCTACTAGTTTCATGGGATAGTGTCATGAAGAATCATGTTCCTCCTCCATGTCAAAAGAAGTATGTCTTTATGGTAAGATTTATTACCATGTTGAGTAAGTGTGAGGATCAGCATATTATTGAGAATTACTAAACCTGACTCCGACATGACAAGAAATACATTATGTGGGGCAGTGAACAAAATGCAATACAAAACAGCTCAATTTATAAATGTTTTGTACTTTCAATCCATAAAACTGTTATGTAGTGCACACTGCACATTACCAAGAGCTCCTTGAAGCTATTGACCTAAACAGTTGCTGCTCCAGCAAAACTGTGACGTGATAGGTGTTCCTAAACTAGTCTCTCTTTCTATAGATTTCAGGGTCATCAAGACACCAGCTGGCTAGGGCAAGCCCCTTTGCCTGTGTGCAGTCCATGTAATGGCAGATGCATCCTTAGGACTTCAAGATTTTGGGCCATTTCAGTCTTATTATCTGCAGCATTCATTCATGCCAAAAACTTTATCTGACATCCATTGGATAGATGTGTTGTTCTTCCACAGCTAAAATTGCACTTTTTAGCACATTGCCACTAAAAATATTGAATTTCATGCTGATGCCAGTGATATTGGACTTGAACAAGTACAGTTCAAGTTTACCATTTCAGTGTCAATTCGTTTTCTTAGATATAAAATGACAAGACTTGGGAAGAATGTCTGTAAGGAATTCACCAGTAGAGTTATCTGGGATTATGGGATTACCCAGATCATGCAGACTTGAGTATTGACCTCCATGGATACTGGTCCTTTGGCTGACAGGTTGTGTAACAGGTTTGTTCTCAATGATTCTCTCCAAAGCACTTTTGCATTCTCAGGCAATGACTATCATTAGCAGCATCACTGTCCTGCTACTCACTTCAGGGTGCGAGGATCAGTTCTACCTAGCAGAAGCAGAAATTGAGCTATCAAGACAGTGGGGAGGAAATAGAGGTAATAGAAGGACAGGGGAAGGCACATTTTCCTTCCTACTAAAAATCCTTCACAATCCAGACACCTTTGCACAGTAATCTATAAATTTCCAGTATGTGTCACATAATGTCTCTGTTCAAGTTGTCAAAGTCTCTCTGACAGCTGATGAAATTCAAGGCAAGTGGTAGCTGCTGTGCACTACTTTTTCAAAATGACAAAGTGTGAAAATAATATCAATGCAGGAATTCATAAGGGAAAAAACCACTCTGCTCTTCTTAAACTATGTTAAGTACAGTTTGGAAAAAAACCCCAAAATTTGTCTAAACACATATAGTAAGTAGAAACTACAGATAGATAACTCACAAATAGCTTTGTACAAACTCAGTCTCATTCAAGCATTTCTGGAAATACTTTATAGTCAAGCTGAACTGGTTTTGCCATTGCTCTCTCTAATGGTGCTCTCTTACCCATCTGCTTGGGAGGGACTCATACTGGGTACCATTCTTGAAAAATTCACATGCTGTTTACCAATTGCTCCTGCTTTTAGCTTTCAATCATGTTTGTGTCTTGTAAGCTGACAACTAACTTCACCGTTGTTACACGGCAAATATTAAAGATCATTGTAATTTATAATGTTCAAATGACATCTAATTTTACTGCTGTCTTTCTTCTACTGTTGTCCAAGAATAAAGTGGGGAATCTTCTGCAGGATTATGCAGTTTCAAACTCTTAGCAACCTAAAAAATTATTGTATAAAATTTTCTAAGCTTCCTCAAGCAATTCCTGTTTACAGATATACTGGGTATGGCTGAGGTGGGTTAACCCACAAAGTGTCAGAAAGTAGCATGGCAATCAGTTGTAACTCAGTAGCTGAATGACACTTTAGGTAGGTACTCTGGATTAACCTGCCAGAGGAAAACCAGCTGGGAGTACAGGTGATAACACTGTAAGAGGAATAACTATGCCACTTATTGGGTAAATACTATTATGTTTATTGTATGAGTACCTTTTTTCCTTCTTTGTATGAAGGATTTTTGATAGGGTGCTGTTATTCTAAAACCAAGAAGATCTAGCTACAAGGAATTCAGGTAAAAATGCCTATATTAAAAATGTCCAATTCTTAAAATTTTAAGATACCTTAATAATATGGTCAGCTTTAATTCACAAAATCACAAAGTAAGCTGAGCTGGAAGGGATCCACAAGAATCATCGAGTCCATCTCCTGGTCCTACACAACACCATCCCCAAGAGTTACACCATGTGCCCAAGAGCATTGTTAGGACAGAGCTAGAAACATCTGTCACAGGCTGAATTTTCAGTTGAAAGGGTTCAGCCATTTTTCAAAATGACATTAAGGAGAGAATGTTATTTTACCTATGTTAAAAATAATACTGTTTATCAGAGAGGTTCTTATGTCTTACTGTATTGGGTCAGGGATCTGAAATATGTCGGGGTTGTGTGTATAGGACCCTGGCATGAAAACTCTAACTTAGTCATTCCTCGTGAAATTTGCCCAAACTTGGTTTAAAGTATAAAACTGTGAAATTTGTCAGTTCACCTCTGACAACAGATCACATGTTAGAGGCTGATGCCTGCCTTTCCGTAAGAACTTCTGTCTGTCTAGCATGCTCCATCATAGGGTGGAAAGGCACAAGAGTGTGGCTAGCACAGGTCTTTCCCATGAGAACTTTCTCCTGTGTTTTATAAACAAAGATAAAGTTTGGATGTTGTTAAAACAGTGTCTCGAGATTTGTACAGTTCAGGCCTGGCCAATCAGGCCTAGGGGGAGGTTTCTGACTGACCAATTTGGGTGACCTCTGAAAAGTCTATATAGGTTGGATTCAAAATAATAAAGCGCTCTTTTCTATGCCACGCTGAGAATCCGGGATTTCTTCTGTGCTAGTGGCTCAACAGCGACACAAGAGTATGTTCCTCTGGCAGCCAAAGATGTGTCACCCATTGACTAAAACCACATACAAAGAAACTCTCCATTATGTTCCCACTACCTTTCTTGAGGGCCTCCAGCTCTCTGAAGGAGAAGGAAGAATCTGCCTCATGTCAGAAGAGCTTGCAAGGAGTGCTGGAAGGAAAGGGGAAGTGGCGGAGAGAACAAGGGAGAGGGCAGGAACTGGAGAATGGGGTTCTATGGGGTTCGATAGGAATTCAGGAGCATAGCACCCCCAAACTTTAAGTCGTGCTCAAGACCCCTGAGCTGCGGCTCCAGGGTTGTGCACCTGGATAATGGGATCTGATACTTCTCCTTTGATGCCCAGCCCTTATAGAGCTTTATATCAGTTACCTTTAATAACTTAAGGATCCAATACCTTCACCTCCAGCTTGAAATGACACCAAAAGCCAAAAGGGAATCAATATTCTTCCACTCACAGAACTGCTGCATTGTGTACTGAATGTGTCTGTATCTGTTTAGTTTTTAGTTTGCAATTATATTAAAAGAAAACCTATTTTAAATACATTGAGATTGAGGGTTCACCTACTTAAATCTGCATATTTTAATAACACACTGTGCTAAGCCAAGTATAGTTTCTGTTTCTCAGTGTTGTTAGTTTCTCATTGCATCAGGAGAATTAAATCTGAAATAAGGGAAACACTTAAGACTTCCAATTAACTTTTGAAAGCTTGATGAGTGCTAAATATATCATGTGGAGCAGGAAATAGACCAACAGGCCTACAATTCATTGATGTGTTTGTTTTAGTCCTTTGTGTGTTTTCTAAAGATCCACTGATTGCTCTGCTATATTTATTTGGAAATGCTACAAAGAGAAGGGAAAAATGGATGCCACAGCAGAAAAATATATTTTCCCATAGTTGAGTGGGAAAATAAAATTATTACCATAAAGACATGCAGAATTTATGCATTAATTTTACAGTGAAAAAACTATTTAAAGAAAGCTGAAGCACAACACTTTTTAAAAATAGCTTGTGCATAATTAGCTACTTCACCTAGACTGGTATTAAGCACTTCTTGATTATGAAAACTGTAAGACCTTCTTTTCTTAGATATTAATAAAATTTGAAATGTCAGCTTTAACCTCATTTCAATGGTGTGGTTAAAGAAATTTAGAATAATGTGAGAAATCTGTATCTGATTAAGAAGATTTTTGAGAGACCAGGGAATTGATTTCCAAACCACAGATATTCATTTTATGAATATGTAATTCTGAGTAATACAGAATTAAACCTGTTCAATGCAGCTGGCAGAGGAATCAGTAATGGCAAACCAGGTATTTAACTACTTATTCTCCATTTAGCCTGTAGCTTAAGCAGCTGCATTTCTGATCCCACAAAAAGAAACCAAGTAGGAGACCACAGCTGAGGGTATTGCTCTGAGAAGATGTTGTACATATAGGCTCCAAAACCATGGATTGCAATATGTTGTGCAATGTGAAGAAGTACTTTCATTTAGTAGAAAATGGACTATTCCTCCTCTTGTCCCCATTAGTGGTGATTATCATCTATGGGCGCTGCCAGATATTATGGAACTGAGGCTCTCTGATCAACAGCTTCAGGGCAACACAACCAAACCAAACTTAAAGGCTGATGGAAATCATCACTGTGGATGCAGAAAAAGCAAATGCAGAAGGTACAGCTCAGCTGTGGATGTCATGTCCTGGCCCCAACTCAATGATCAAAGACATTCCAAAACAAGCACTAAGTTTCTGCAAGCTGCCAAAGAATTTGGGTGTAGTACGAGGAAGAAGATGAAGAACAGATTATACATCAGTAGCAGCTACTCCCTAGTTTGATGAGGATGGATTTTAAAAAAAATAGCTGGAAATATTTACAAGACTATTACATGTTCACAAAGATCCTCAAGAATATGGGTATAAAGTATATTGTGCTGTAGTTCTCCAAGTTACTCTTTAAAGAAAATACAACAATCAGGGGTTATGGGCTGGAAACAGAAGAGAGAGTGATGAAAGAAATAGTGAAGTAAAAAAAGGAGAGGAGAGACTAGGAGAGAATCATGATACAAGGGTAGCTTTGGAACTGGGAGTCTCCTGCTCTGAGCCTAAAAACATATTGCCATATTGCTAGAAAGTCACATTGCAAGAATTAAAACTTTTGGCACCTCTTTCCTGCAATGACTTCAGGAGAGGAGGGGACACAAACATCACAAAGTAGCTTTCCTGATTGTCATGAACAAGAGGCATCTTAGTTTTGAATAGCAGAACACAGAACGTGCATTTCACATAGACCAGAGTTGCAGTTTACTTTGTCCATCCCTCTCTCTGTGCCCACTTATCTCCTCGGGATGAAAACAAGCTATTAAAAAGAAAACAACAAGCTTTGCATGACTGGTTTGAAACAGCATCTGGTGTCTTGGAAACTGCTTCTTCAGCCAGTTCTCTTGGCTTTTTCGGAGATGCAGTGATGTTCAGCTGCAATATGGTTAGGCTTGCTTCCCAGATTGTATCTGCATTGGCCTGTGGAGCCTGGGCCTCTGAAGTACTGAAAGTAGATGGAGAAACTGCTCAGAACGTGTACGTGGCTGGAACAAACTCACACCAGATGGCCATTCAAAATAGCAGTCAGGAGAAAAGTGTCACACTGAGCAGATGCAAGTCTTATCCTTGAGAAAACTCCTCACAGCTGCCATTTTCCTCTGACTCATCTTCTAGACAAACTGTGTTTATTTCAATTGCAGCCAGCATTGAGTCACAGATGCTGCATGTCAGACCAGTTCACTGGGTCTCCTTTGTGGCTGGGGTGAGGAGTACCTCAGGCAACTGAACTTTTTTGGTTAGTACATGCAAATTCTCATATTTCCCTTATTTTCAGTTGCACTGTTGATTGAACAGTGGGACAATTTTAAAAGTACTAATGCAAATTTGGATTAAAATATACCAGACAGAGATTTCTAACAATGATAAATGGAACCGTCTTGATTTTAGGGAATATAGGATAAGCCTTGCATTAAGCCAGAACTTTGGCTTTCAGCACTGGATAATAAAAGATATTTTAAACACAAAGTGTCTGAGATCTTTATAGATTTAATTATGTGAAGCAAAATGTTCCTCTGAGCACCTGCACCTGTATGAAATGCTCTTTCATATTTACTGCTCTTGAGAAAGCTTTTTTCCCTGATATTTCAAGAGCCACCTTTTTCAATACTTAAGCCACGATTTCTTTGTACTAAATCTAGATAGTACAATGTAATGACATGAAAGGTAAAAATAGAATTGGAGGAGGTTTTTCTAATTTCCTGCTAATTTCCTCAGCAAATTCTTAAAGACTTACAGTCATTTCACCAAACACTGTTACTGTCTGCACTAAACATTTGGTCTATTTTGATCGTCTTTCAGTTCCCAAAATAAAAAGCTAAGAGTCTTTGTGAATATCTTTCCTCCTCAGCTAGAAAACATGTGAATGCAGCTCTGTCGCTCCCTTTTCTAAGCTGAAGTCAACCTGTGCCATGGAGGAACAAGCTTCAGCTTCCACCTTAAGCTAGCCTACAAAATGTTTTATATTTCCTGGCTCAAGCTGTTGGACTCTGCCTCTATCCTTTCCTGTTGCTCTCCTGCAGTTCATTCTATCAGATCTTCACATTTATTGAGGCAGGAGATTTAGTTTACCATTTTCTTTTCATAAGTTTTTAACCACTTTCATTACAAGAAATCTCGGGTTTCTTCCAAATAATATCTTTATGCTACTCAAAATTGTGGGTTTGAGCCAATACTGTTCAGTCGGTGGACCAATTCCAAAAATTTTCTTAGAATCCATTAAACCATGAGGAAACTCAAAGGCATTTACATTTCTTCCGAGATACTAGGCTCCCAAGATTTCCCAAGTTAATTATTCACCATATAGACTTTTCCACAGTGTCATAAAGTAAACAAACAAACAGCAGATCAAGAGAGGTGGTTTCATAAAGCCTCAATAGCATATCCAAGGACAAAACTCCTTGTTTCATTTTTATTAATTTGATGTATTCCATGGCATTGGACCAAGTTATGCAACAAAAGGAAGACTGTCGGCATTTAAATTTTTGGACTACTGCATTGCTTTGATTCTTTGGCATCAATCAGTAAAATCTGCACAATTTTCATACAAGGAGAAAACATCCTGCTTGTAGGTGGTCAAACACCTGCTACACAAGCTAGAAAGGCAGCAGCTGTTGTCCTAGTCATGCCTGATTTGAGGAAAGTAGGATGTTGTCTACATATTTTCACAATGCCATTTATAAGGCATGTTTGTGACTTCTTACCATGTGAATTATTTTCTTTGACAGAAGAAATAAAATTTTAATACAAGACTTTGACAGAAATACTCAAAAGGCTTCTTTTTTTGAAGCACAGCCTGAAGAAGTCAAATGCTTTGAAGAACTGAATAAGTCCTGTTCCCAGAGGTGCTTTACTGCTCTCCAGAATAGAAACTCCAGAAGACTGTAAGAAAGTCCAACTTCTTCCATCCTCAGACAATGGCTCTGCCATGGTTAAGTATTCTGTATTTCTGTTGAAAAACAAACTGTATTTGGTCAGGTTGGGATGGAGTATGGTACACCAGCATATTAAGATGTCAGGATGTTTGGATTCTGTAAGGAGGCTCATCTGGAAGTAATGTATCTCTTTCAGTTCTTTGTTGAAAATATTTAATTCTAATTTTTCACAAAAGCCCTTTCCCTTAGAACAACTCATCTGCTTAAAATTAGGCATGTACTTGTTCGTCTTGTTGACTTGAGACCATACAATATACAGACTTCTGATGCTGAGTAGTTTATATGCCTGCATAAATCAGTGGGTAGCCAACAGAGGACAGACTGGATTCAACAGTTTTACACACGCATTCTTCTTTCATGGTCAAAAGATCATGGAAATAATCTCATATGTCATGCCTTTGAAAGTTCATTCCTTTTTCTGTCATGTCTGGAAAATGCAATGGGTTATGATTATTTACAAGATTTTTAGTGAATTATTTACAGTCCTCTGCACAGAAAAAATGTGGACTTTGCTATCTTCTCCAGTATTTGGAATGAAGGTTACAAAGGTGACCACAGCCTGTAACAGTTCCTTCTCTCCTTTCACCCCTTTGGAAAATTTAAATGTGTGAAGACTGCATAAAGCCTGAAGAAGTCCTAATCCTGTAGGAGAGTCAGATACTAACAAGAAAGCCACATGTACTGCCTCAACTGGCAGAAACGATTCTGTAAAGACACAGTTCCAGGACTGTTGCGGCACATTTCCAGCTCCCTCAGAGGAGTGAAATGGAGTGTGCTGAACTGAAATGCTCTTAGAAACACATCTTGTTGGTCTTCTTGAGTTCTGGATGGGCCCTCACATTGAAAGCAGCTGAGCTATCTTGCCCTTTTAGCACACAGAAAGCATTTTTCACATCTGTACAGAAAGTGTAAGCACATATCCTTGCCAAATCACAGAAAAAATCATATAAATGCTGTTACATATCCAGAATAGGATATTTGTATAGATGCAACTAATGCAATAAAAAAGAGGTAAAAAAAATAAATGGTGATTATTCCAGACTGCTAAATTCCCATTTCTAGCCCTGATTTGCTTCCTTGCCATGTACCAAAGCTTATGGGCTATATTCAGGGGAAGGAGATATGATTTGCTCGGTAAAGCTCACACTGAAAGATATTTACCAGCAATCAGCAGATTTCAGCAGACCATCCTGTGGCACACTGAAAGCCATGAAGTCCCAGGGGTTGAATCCAGTGTAGCTCCCCTGCAGGCTCTGGGGCTGGCACAGGGAGCTTTTCAGAAGGACAGGGGGACTTGCCATCCCACCAAGCAAGACACCCCAGGCAGGATGATGGGAGAGGGTGGGAGAGCCTGCCTGAGTGGGGTGCACAAACCCACGCTGGGCAGCAAGGGCTGCCAAGTGCAGGGAGAGCAGCCACAAGCCAGCCTCTGCCTTGGCAGCTACAGCAACACCAACACTGCAGCAAGGTGGATGAATGCATATATTGGCAGGATTTGTTAGAAAATGAATTGCCTCAAAATGATTGCATATATTAGGCCAGACACAGCTGATTTTTAAATCCTATTAACCCTTTAAGTCATAATTCATTGCTATTTTCCACCTCATGTTCACTAATGGTAGAGACCATTCATGCACATGTAAAGCTCTTCCTGTAAAATGCATGTTAAACATTTTATTCTTAAATTACATCTTAAAGCCAAAGGATAAGAAAGAGGCAGGATGTCTTGACCCTTTCTAATTTAGAGGTAGGAATCTGAATTATTGCAAAACCCAGAAATAACTGAAAACATCACAAGATTTATGAAAAAGACACCATTTTTTATACCAACCAGAATCAGAATGGACAAAATTTCACTGTATTTTCCCATCTACAGTGACAGTCAACCATATGAATTGAAAAAATGCAACTAGTGAAAAATCCTTTCTTCCCCTCTGAGCCCCTTCCACGCATGGCGCAGGCTTTGTGTGACACTGATACGTTAATGCTTTGTATGTGCCTCTGGTCATGAACAAAGCCTCTAACACGGCAGGCAGGAGAACATCTGAACTAGGCTGACATCGCACCAGACCACAATATTTGAGTTTTATGAGTGTGAGTAGAACAGACAATTCCCCCTACTCTTGCTTTAATAGTTTCCTTCAAGTCTGGGAAACTACAGAGAAAGTAAACAGCAAGGTAATTAAAACATTGCTTAATTCATTGTAATGGGTGGCTGAGAGATTTTCAGACAAAGTATTTTCCCTTTAGGAAATAGTTGTGCTTTGAAAAGAAAAACGTGCGTTGCAAAAAGTATTTTTTCTCAAATTACTCCAAAGTCTATTTAAAAAATTATCAAAATTTTCAGTTTCAACATTATTAGTATAAAACTTCATCTTTGTTTCAATCTTTCAGAACTTCAAAGTACCTGCAGTAGAAACTGTAAATGAGAGTCAGAATCTAAATGAAAAGTCTACAAATATTGACATGAAATGTTTTCATTTACTCAAATCAACATGTCTCCTTTAACAGACTGCTGAAATGGACATGTGTAAGAGTTTGATTTTTCATCCTCCTTTAAGCTAAAAACTTTTGTTCAAATGTCAACTTCCCCAAGAAAGATACTATTTCTTCATTGTTCCTATTCCTCATGAACCTTAATTTAACAAGTGCACGATACACTGATTTCTGTCAGCAGGTCACAGTGAGAATATACTGTGGTAGAAATTGACTCCATCTTCTATTCTGAACTATCTTAAGCAGCTCTGTTAATATAATAGGCTTGTGGGCATATATTATACAGTGACATGAGGCCTAACCTTTCCCTTTCAAGCAGTTTCTCATTTCCTGACTTCAACAAACATAAGAGAATATCACATGGTGAAAGAATGCTGTGAAAAGTATATTGAATCATCTGGCAGTATTTAAACCGTGAGATGACATTTTATTTTGCTTATTCTACATGGAAATTCCTAACATCAGCTCTTGCTCAAATACATCAGTCCAGGCTCTGCTGTTTCTTTTCAAACATTCTTTATTCTCGTCTTCTTGGTTTTGTTATATCTTTTTATCTTTTAGCTTGAATATTGATTTCTGTACATCTCTAAAAGGAGATAAACACCCAAAGTCCAAGGTTTTAATTTTTTTCCTGAAAAAAACCTGAGTACAGAATTATTTAACCAGAACTTTTTTCCTCTGTCTTTTTCTGTTTTCTCTAGAGCACTTTAGAGTCATAGGTATTCAATAGGGAGTTAATAACAAGTGCTCAGTGGCTGCCCCAATGTTTCAGGGATGCTCTAAGGGAACCTTCAATACGTAATGGACAAAAGAGGGACATTATATATGTTTAAATCAATTGATTTCTGGCAAAATGTCTACTATGCTCTGAGGGCTCCATTTATAACCATGGTGCTTCTCAGCCCAGACTGCTCATACACCTAAAGCTGACCATTCTCTTAAGAGCTTTCTTGGAGATGGTCCAGAGCCCTCAACACCTTGAACAGCTGAAGCACCAACACAGAGTTATTTCCCAGAAGAGGTGGCACTTAGTGAAGCTGTAAAAGTAAGAATTCAGGAAAAAAAGGTATGTGACAGTATGAAAAGGAAAGAAAATTGACAAAGCACAATAAGACTCCAATAGCATACCTCTAGAGACAAGTAAACAATGCATTACAGCCAGCAAGTAGCAACTGATTGCTGCCTTTTGAACCAAAGGGAAAAGGCTGTGCTCTTAGCAGGGAGGATCTTATGACACCATATATGTTTTCATGGATCTGAAGCCCAAAAAGGACTATTAGATCTTCTAGCTACACTTCCTTCATAACATAGGCTGTAAAAATCCACGCTCCTCCTTCCATTCAGTAATGACTTGTGTGCTGGCAAGAGCAGTCTGCTCCCCTGGGGACCCTAAATCTGAAAACTTCAACAAGAGAAGAAGTGGGTCTCTTGGCCCTTATGGTCTTGTTACAGTCCATCCATTCCATCCAAAATCCAAGGGTTTACTAGCCCACATGCATTCCAACACCAATATTATATTATCCAGTAATATGTAATTATATATGACAGGCCATGATTCATTGCTTGCTTCACATGTTCCCAAATGTGTCTTGGCTACTTGGCACTGCTGGCAATGGCAGCAGCTCGCAGCTGGACAGGACAGTCCAGCAATGTGCTACTTCACTCCAGTGCACATACTGCAGTTTAGGAAGACCTGGCCTGGCTGAAAATTAGGTTGTGGCAGCTACAGCACCTTTATTTTTGCCTAGAGAAAGGTAGAGACATTTGAATGTCTCAGAAAACTTTGTATACCTCAAACTGATTTCAAATTCTCCATGGTCACACCATGGAAGACATGGACCTTGAGGGTAGGCTTACTGAAGAAAAGGGGGAATATGAGATTACAGCATTAGATATGGTATTAGAAAGGCCGGGGCACTGTGACCTTACTGTGCTCTTTAGTGCAGTTCCCAGCAAATCTGGGAATTGCTTCATTACATAAGAAAAATTCCCCTTTTTTGAGTGCAAAAGTTATAACAGTTAATTTCCACCAAAACCAGAAAGAAAAAGTCTCAGAGAAGAAGGCATAACCATATTTATCCAATACTAGAGCTTTGCTGTCATAATAGATGCAAGCTTCCTGGAATTAGTTTTATTTTTCTTCTCTTTTTTTGTTTTTTTGTTTGTTTGTTTTGGGGTTTTTTGTTGTTGTTTTTTCATTTTGTTTCTTTGGTTTTTTGTGGGTGGGTGGTTGTTTTTTTGGTTGCTTTTTGGTTGGTTGCTTGGTTGCTTGGGTTTTTTTTGTTAATAGTAACCCCTAAACTAATAAAAGACATGAAAAGACTTCTGTTTCTTTCTGGGCTATATAAAATAGAATCCTCAAAATGCATTTTTTCCTCAGCTTATGAATAACTTCTATGTAAGATGCATAACAATGTTCAGCTTTTGTTGGACAGGGATCCTGTTCGTTCTTTTTTAGTTATACTGGATTCTCTTCTATCACACATGTACACTAAAAAGTGTTCCAGTTTTCAGAGATACAGAGCTACTTGTAATCAGAGAGGAAAGTTTTCGTGGTGGTACCACAGAGGGAAATAATTGAAAAAAATATTCCTTGGACTACAACACTGGTACCCATTCCAAACAAAACCCTGGCATGGTACAGGTACATGTACATCATCCCCAACACTGAGATTGTGGTCAACTCATTCCACATTTTTGCAGTAGGGCAAATTCAGAATTTATACCACTATTCAGTAATGATGTTGATGAGCTCTGTGCATGCATAATATGAAATTCTAAATGGCAAATAAAATATGTTAGCAGCAAAAGAAGTCCAGGTCCCTGGAAAACATTCATGAAAGTTGAACAAGAGGTTTCATTGTTCCTATGCAGTGCATATCAGAGTAAAGATTCGGAAAATAGTCATTCAGCTCTCAGAGACCAAATGCAGTTCTTTTCAAAGAGCAAAAGGAAGGAAATATGAAGGGGGAAAAAAAAAGGAATTAACTCTATTTATTCAAGACACACAAGTTCGACATTTTGCTCACAAACAAGAAGTGATCAGTCTCAAAGCTCAGTCTTTGCTGCTCAGCTTTTTATTGAGTTACACCGATGCTGTGCACTTTGCAGCAGTTCCATTGTCCTCTTTAATAGTACAAAGAAGGTTGGAAACTTAGGTAACCCTGCCTGACTTCCAGTCATCCTAGCAACAGCCCAACAACAGCCATGCAGTGTCTGTGAAACATCCAGGAGATGCCAGACAAATTATCTCCAAGGTTTTTCCAAAACAAAAGAGAATCTTTAAAGACATTTTATTATCCATAAACAGTTCTCAGACAGATAGCAATTTAAGGAAGACAAGCAACTTCAGAAAGAGTGGAAATTCTGAATTCATGCCTAAAATTAAAATAACTTTTTAATAGCCTTGCCTTTAAAGAGGAACTAATGAATGTTCTTTCACATCTTTACATAAAGCCAGACCCTGGCAGATGTGAGATAGATTACTATATGCAACATAAACAGTATTTGGTCTTTTATCCTGACAGCCAGGCGCGTACATCTCTGTACTTGAACAAAAGACCATTTCTAGCTCAGCAGAGGATGTAAACAACCCTGATCACCAGTTGCACTCCAGAAACCCACAGGAATACCTGGGCAATGTTCCTACCAAACCCTGAAAGCCAAGTTAAGGGGGAGGTGAAGGGAAGCACAGCAGCAAGCCTGGAGCAGGATTTGGCCTGAACACCAGGATTCATCAGCAGTGTTTGCTTTTGTGCAGGCTGAGGACTGCCAGCCCATGCCCAGCTGAGCTCTTTGAGCTGCAGCTAGGAGACTGCCTCCAACATACTAAAAATATATCCCCTGCACCATTCGGGGACA
This sequence comes from Entomyzon cyanotis, assembly GCA_024500445.1. NCBI lineage: Eukaryota > Metazoa > Chordata > Aves > Passeriformes > Meliphagidae > Entomyzon > Entomyzon cyanotis. Next base: position 29,338,551 of record JAKEPQ010001018.1, read on the forward strand.
GCCTGTTTGCAAGTGCCGGAGGTGACCTTGGACATTGCTGTACCCTATAAAAAAGATTGGGATACACTTTTTAGGAGGGTCTGTTACCACAGGACATTAGGTAATGGTTTTAAACTAAAAGATAATAGATTCAGACTAGATACAAGGAACAATTTTTTTCTGGTAAGTGTGATGAAACACTGGCTCAGGTTGCCCAGAGAGTGGTGGTTGCCCCATTCATGGAAACACAGAGGGTCAGGTTCAGTCAAGCTCTGAGCACCCTGATCTTGTTCTAGATGTCCTTGTTCACTGCAAAAAAGGTTGAACTAGATGATATTTAAAGGTTCCTCCCTGCCCAAACCATCACACATTTCTATGAAAATTCACTTGGTGACAAGCAACATTTCCATAGAACATTTTCTTTGCTCCTCATAAAGCCAGTCCCCAGGTCTCTTTTCTGAGCTCTGGGTCACTGAATATTGGGAGACCACAAGGGACATCCATCCCTGCCGTCACCACTGCCAGCAGGCTTCAGGCAATGCAGGATCTCTGTCCTTCCATTAGTAGGCTGGAAACAGTGACCCAGGGAGCCCTGGAGCAACCATATGTGCCATTTCCAGACAGTTCAATAGGTGGCTGAAACTGGCTTTTTGTCTTCAAATTAACTTGAGCAATGCAATGTGGTGCTGGGAGCTGGATCGTGTGTGGTCAGCAGTGGGAAGGTTGCTTCATCTGAGGCACCAGCCAGTGAGATGTGCCTTGCTCACACTGAAAACACAGCTCTGGAGTGAAAGTGGTACTAAAATGTATGGCAGGAGAGGTCTTTTAATACCAATTATTCCCTGTTAGCTCTGTCATGCCCATTGTGCCACTCAATAGAAAACCTAGAGTAAACAATTATGAGATTCTGCACAGAGATTTCACTGTCTCAAATTTCTGCAGACATCTGTGGCTATTCCTAAATACCCATGCACATACCAAGAGCACACCTTTGCAACACGGGAATATTTGGTTTTGGGAACTGTGTTTTCATAGTTCAGCAGAAGCCTTGGGCAGGGAAGCTACAAGGAGCTCTGCAGGCTACAAGCACAAAGCTACCTTTGATGAACTGGATCCCGTGCATTTGCAGATTTATGATTAAACTTAGAAAAAAAAGTCATTTTCTTTAACCAGAAAAATCTATATCTCCTGGGTGTCATTAGCATCTATGGAGATACTGCACAAAAACTATTCTAGTGTTGGTTTATGACATATTAGTTCAAAATAGCAGAGAAGCACAAGCGCTAATACCAGTTTAGTTGCTTTGAAATTAGTACATTTATGTACCATACCATTCTGGACACATGGATGCATAATCACAAATGCACCTTCCCCTCCTTCTGTCTGTCCTCATGATTTTCTTCCATGCTTAATTTTCATCAGTAAGTATTAGTATCAATAATTCTTAACACATTACCTTACAGCAATCAATGGAAGTTTAACATCAATCCTTTTCAGCATTTCAGGTATTCTTACACGCTGGCATGAGTCTGCCAGCATTTGGGTGGGATCTGGGTTTATAGGAGCACAAAAACAAGATTGCAAAGAGGAACTAGGTAATATAGTAATTATTTAAAAGATCACAGATTGCATAGATTTATTTGAGACAGAGCATTAAAGCAAGGGAGAGGCCTATTAGTGTTGTCTTACCCTTTCTTTTCCCTCTAATATCTTGATTCTTTCAAGCTGTTTATTGTAAGAGCCTTACTAAAGACACTGAAAATATAATAAAGGAAAAACCGAGGGCCCTGATACAGCAGGAATTGCCAAAAGTTTGCAAAACCTGCCTGTTTTCCCTTTGATATCTTGGCAGGCACATAGAGTGCTCCAATCTGCTCCTGCAGCCTTGTTGTCATTACCCATCCAGCAGTGGCTACCTTTATGATACTCCAGGTATGGCCCAGAGATTTTTATGAGTTTCACAAAACATCTTGCAGAACCTGGAGACAAAACTTATAAGGAACACATTTGCTCTTGTAGACAGTTTAGCAGACAGCAGCTGCCCCAGACAGCCACATGACTGTTTACAGCAAACAGTATTGCCTGTCAATCAGGCATCTACTTGTGTCAAGGCTGGAGGCAGCATCCTGAGTACAGAACCTTCTGCCTGCACCAGCTAGGTGGCTGGCTTCTTCCTCCTGGTAACTACCTGTTTTAATATTGTATTCAAATGCACTTAAATGCACTACCTACCTCAGGCAAAGCTGTGTTTGAAAACACCTACACTTTCCTCAAAGGCTGGACATGCCCTTGATCATATCAAATTATCCTTATAAAGGTAGTTGAAAATGTTTCCTTAATTCCTTGTATTTGGGGTTAACCAAAAAAGAGTCTAAAAAGCACATTTGGATTTTACTTATAAACCTAACTAATTGGCACTTTCAGCCATGTTTGCCTGGGTGACAGCAATAGCTCCTCCTGCCCCTTCTGTCAGTGCTGAATTCAGTAGTCCTGCTTGTGTGGTCAGGTCGACCAGTTCAGCACCATTATAGAACCTGGTAGTCAGCTCTGTGTTAGTGCAGCTGCTCAAGGTTTGTTCTCCAGCATTTTGGGGATCAGGCACTCTTTCATGATGAGCTGTGAGTGCTAGCACCCTATCTTCGTCAGGGAGTGTAGGAGGATGCTGCCTGCACACTCCTGCAGAGGCACTTACCCAACAGGCTGTGCATGGCTGCCTGCTATGCGACCACTACCACTGGCACAGTTACAGGAATGTCAGGAAACCTGAAGGATCACCTAGGATTCTTGCACAAACCTAACTTAGGAACACACATGCAGAACAGCAGCTTCTCCAAATGTTCAGACTACATTTATAGCAGCTCTGTCTTGCATTCTTTCATACGCTCCATATTCGTACCTGTGTACACATGAAAGTGTATTTTAATGCATAATGTTTGGAATAAGTATCATCAAGACACATTAATTTATAGAAAATACAGTTTTTCATATATTGCTGACTTCTCCACTTTCTCACTCTTAAATTATTCATAGATATGTAAGTTTCTCACAGTCTTCGCTCTACTTTTTAACTTGAGCCTTTCCCATGCTCATGTCACTCCTGTTTCCTATTTCCCTTTCAGCACTGCTCTCTGCTATCCAGCTATAACACAAGCCTTTCTCTTCCCAAATACTTTCAGAGCACATTGTATTGTAGGTATGTTTGGGGGTTTTGCATTTTTTCTCAACATAGTCATTAGGAACCCTGAGTATTCTCTGAGCTTGGTAATGGTTACGGAAATTTCTGAAGCTGGTTGTGGTGGATCCATCCCAAGCAGTGGGAGAGCTGCCTTGTCCCTCACTCTGAGATGGAAAACCAAACATGAATTGCAAAGACACTGACCCTATCTGCAGTCATATTCCCCTAAGCAAGACGTGCTTGAGGAAGAAAAGGCAAGGGCTGATCCAATGCAATTCCTGAACAGCCTGGGCAATGCATGCTCTGTGAGTACAGGGTTTGCACAGCCTTGGTAAATCACACTAATGTCTCCTATGCAAACACCCTCCTTGTAAAGTTAAACACAAAACCAGCTTTCCTTTGACACACAGCACATATATTTCCAGTGTAATTCCTGAAATATATGGTCATCCATGCCTCAGAGTAGGACTAAGAAGTCTTTGTAGGACAAACCCTTGAATGACCAGAATATCTTCCACACACTCATAAAAAAAATCCCAAACCAAACAAAAATCAACAAACCAAACAAAAATGAAAATGAGCAATCAAAAATCCCCCAAAGAGACCCCAAAGTAAAGATAAACTAAAAAAAAAAAAAACCCCAAACTCTTGGGATGGGCAAGAATTCAAATGATATTCTTATTTACCCATATTAGATAACACAATTATGCAACAGCTGCAGCCTCCTCACCAGCAATATTCAGGACAGCAAATAAATACCTTGCAGTGCTAGTCCCCACAGAGAAAACCACATTTCTCCTGGCAAGAGAGGCCCCACATCTATGTCTTGGGGATGAGATGGAAAGAGGGATATATTACACACCATGACAGCCAGAGCAAAGTGGTGTTGGCCATGACTGATTAGGAAAGGAACTGTGTCATTCCTTATCTTGAGTAACTTCTCTTATCTCACGTATATGTTGTTTTATCCCTGAAAAAAAAACAGTGGAGGTTGGCAGATGGGCTGGAATGCAGTTGCCTATCCTACTTCAAGCAGCTGCAATTTCTCGTGGTCTAATTTTAACTGAATCATAGTCTGCATTTGTAATTGAAACCAGTCATTTTACTTTTAGGATATCCTACCCTGTCAGGACTGAACATCTGCTTTTATGACCTTCAAAATTATCTTCAAGTCTATGTAGAAACCACCTTTTCCTGTGCCTGTAACTTTCCTTTCCACCATGTCTTTTCAGCTTTCCAGCAGAAATCACTGTTTTCCAGTCCACAGCCTTACTAAAAAATATCTCAATATGTAGGTTTTTGATTAATATGGCTCTACTTATTGCCAAATGTTTGTATTACAAATCCATACAATTTCAATAAAGGAATATGACTAATTCAAGAGGTTATCTCCAACATCTGTCATGCGAAAAATTAATTTATGAACTCCCCCATATTTTTTTGTGTTTTTCTGATACACAAGCCACGTTTCAAACTAGAGACATGCCAAGCACCATTTAAGTCTGAGCAGTGGTATGTATACAAGAATTTACACCTTTTTTTTCTCCCAGACTCTATTCATAACATTAAAGGATCGACTTGAAAACTCAGTTCACTGAAATTCAGTTTCTCACTGGCTGCCTATAAGGAGGCTCCCTTTGATTTTTAAGTCCTCAGCCTGAACCAAAGATTGCAGATGGCTCTGTTGATATTTATGAAACACCAGCGCATGATTTGGATGTTCTTGGAAGTAGAATGACCCAAATCATCAGCAGCCTTTGCCCACATAACAAGTTTTTCAAAAGGAAAATTTGAAAAATCAGAAGACATTCTCTGTTTACTTTTAATAGCAAAAACTGCAAAATGCAGGAAAAAAAAATTCCTAAAATACTCAAGTTGAAACTTGCAAGCTTAGCTGGTCACCTTCTCTTGTCAACATGCAATTTAGGACAAAGCAAGGATATTTGCATATGCAGTTCATGACAACTTATATATTTAAAATTGGTCTTACCATTTTGGATTTATAAGTTATTTTTCAGCTACAGAATTTTTAAAGAGGGCTAGAAAAATGCAAATATAATAGAAAAACAGCAAAAATATTTTTAAAAAATCAGCTATTGGGTAATTTGAAACTGTTGAATTCATGTTAGTTAATTAAAATTAATTTAAAATTGTGATAAAGACATTCAGCTGGCAAAGATTATAGTATGTTGTCCTGCACTGTATTTCTGGACAGAACTGTTTTCAAATAAAGCTAATGGTATTTAAATTAAGAACTTGTAGAAGCAGCAGGGACTTTAGGAAAAACAGCACATTGAATCGTATTTTCCATTCGCACTTTTAATAACAGATTTCAGCAAACAGAGTCCATGTAGTGACAGTGATGCTACTGTGAGAAATTCTTATTAGAATTTAGAAAGTCAGCAGTGCTTCAGTCAAAACACTTCAGTCAAAACAAAAATTGAAATTTTACTGTGTTCACCACAGCAAGAAAGGGTTAGAAAAGCCCCAAGGAAAATGCATGTTTATTCACAAATCCAAATTATATGAACTGAAACAATTAAATGGTAGTTTAGAGGCACTAACTTCAAGCCAAAGTGCTACAATGGTGTTGCACTGCAGATTCATTAGTTGACACTAAGCTTTGAATAATTGTGTTGAGGGGCCAGCCTTCGTCAATTAAAAATGATATATGCCCTTTTGTCTGAATTACTGCTTGTTTTAGGCACAATCCATCCATGCAGAGGGAAACTTATCCATCTAGCTTTTGACAAGAGTCTGTAATCTGATTGGTCAGCATCAGACAGGATTGTTCAATAATTAAATAATAATTAAATGTGTATTGATTGGTATAACCTTGGCTACATTTGTTGCCCTCTGCTGTGATATGGTTGGAGGTGGGAAAGCCTTCTTATTATTCTTTTGGTGAATCTCTCCCAGGGAGTAGAGATTTATTCTTATAATTCTTATAAATCTCTCACTCCCTGGGAGAGTGCTCTAACATCCTCTGTTATCTACTGCTTTCTTGATAATTGACATGGGCAAGACTGCAATTAATGCTAAATTTTTCAGCAGATGCTGGAAAGTTGGGATTAAAATGTCTATCCAAACATTGCTGTCTTTCTACATGTTTATATGACGGGAAGGGCAGACAGACTTGCAGGTCTGGGTGTCACGGAACAAGCAGTGACACAAAAACGAATGGAGCATGAAATTAAATTTCAGAACTTGTGCACTGTTTTCTACCACAATGATAGTCAGGTAATGAAACTCCCCAGGTTCAAGATATCAAATGAATTCTATAACCCCACATGGTCCTGGAACTCAGCCAGGTAATGATTAAAACTGCCAAAAGAAGATCCAGCAGAATGTACTTAGATTCAACAAAGCAGTCAGGGGCTTGAAGACATTTCAGACCTTGAAGTAGACTGGAAATGTCTTGTCCCAAAGCAAAGGAGCTTCATTCTTTACCAAACAGATGGGAAGATTATTTGCTGAACAGAGAAAATATCTGCTTTACACCATCACTGAAGCAGCCCAAAGAGGGCTTTTTGAAAAAAACCACTCATTTCACTGTCTCTTGAACTTCTAATTTATTTCATTTACTTTTTAAACAGAACCCTTAAAGACATCTTTATGAAATAAATTTTGAAACTGATGTAGCAAATGTAGAGGCAAGAAAATATAACAGAGCCAATCTAGGATAGAACATGGTTACTCCAGCAGATAATAAATCAGAACATTTCTCTTGTTTCTCTTGTCTGATCACATTCTTAGTTTGGTATTTATTCCTGCAACTGTAGTGATTAAATACACTCATTGCCTAAAATCATGAAACTGGAATTTCATCCTTGTTTGTCATTACTGAAAAGTGGTCCAATAAGAAGTAGATTTTAAAATAGTGACTTTGTCTCTTCCTGCAGTTTGTAAAACATATCCAGCAAGCTTGCAGTGATGTAAAGCAATGCACAAATAACTTCTGATCTGGATTCCCTCATATGCCATGTTTACTGTCACCAAGGGATTAGGTGCCAAAAAAACCCCAGTGAAATCTGTAGCATTTCGACAGCACATAGCATGCATGCCAGTGAAATGAAAGGCCAGTGCATCCAGTGGTGATACGCCGCAGCTGAAAACGCCTTCTGTGGCATGCATTTCACTTCTCTGAAAGCCATGCCAAATGTTATAAAATGCTGAAACCCTTCTGTCAAATTTACCAAGCAATCCCCATTCAGAAATTTTGACACGGGACTCTATGAAAAAGCTAAACAAAAGGCAGAGCTCTATGCTGAACACAAGTGGTTAACTGTTGCCACTTCTGTTTCTTTTGTCTCTTTCCTGACTTGTTCAATATACTAAGTACTCTGGCATGCCCTGGATCTCTGAAAGGATGTACTCCAGACATTGATCTGAAAAACTAAAATTTGACAAGGAAGGTTTCAAAACAGCAAAATGCTCCAAGTGTTAGAGTTTGCATTTAGTCATGAGCTAGTTGAAACAAGGGTTCAACATCTCCTTGCTAATGCTTACCTGAGGAAGTAAGTGAGCCTTCTGAATGATGCACAATGTTCCCTTAATCCAGTGGCATTTTTTTACTCATCTGGGTACATGTTCATATGCGCATTTCTGGCAGATATGCTCAGAAGGGCCTGTCCATAAATGAAACATGGACTTTAGAGTCTGTGCTCTTCAGGGGAGGAACCATGATTCCCTGAGGGACTGCAGAGGGGTATCTTTGAGCAAGAGCCTCTGACTGAAAGGATAAGGCTTCTGCAATAAAATTTTTTAAAAGTAATAAAAGAAAATTTACTGTGGTGACATGATTTAGGAGTTTATTAGGAAAGGTGTAACTCTGCATGCCAGAAAGTGCAGGCAGGTCCACATGGCACAGGCAGCCGGGCTTTGCAGCAGGGATAAGCCCAGAGAAAGGAAGGGCGGGATCTCCCAGAGGTGCTTTAAAATAAGATCCTCGGAGCTGCAGATTTGTTACGGGAAGAAGGAGGTTTGGATTTTATCACATCCAAGTCTGTTATTGGTTTAATCCCTCACTGTCAGGACCCCGGCTCTGGCCATCCCTTCCTGGAGGAGGTGGTGCTTCTCGCCACTGCCACGCCGCTCACAGAGCAAGGGGGATTCAGCCTCACCCTGTAAATCACATCCCCAGGCAGCTCCCTTCACAGGCGTGCCTTGGGAGATAACAGGGCCTGGCGGCTGCGCTGGCTTTCAGGAGATCACCAGCCGACTCCCTGGCCTCTCTGCCACTGAAAGAATTGTGTTTGCAGACATTAGTAGGGGAAGGATCTGGCATAGCTGGCGGTCCTTGGGTCAAGGCCAATGGCTGCTCTCATCTCAGCCCTTGCTGAAGGCTGAGAGAGCCTGATGATGGCAGAGAAATCACTTGTGTACAGCAAAGTATATTTTGGGTCACAGCAACTGCAATAACCAGTCTCCTCAGGGCTGGCTCTTTCTTCCACTCCGCTTCAAGTTTTTGCTTACTTAAAGGGAATATTTCCTGTTGTGGTGTTGCTTCAGACAGGAATTCCCTAATTTGCCTTATCTGTCTCCAAGCTATAGGGAGGTGGCAGAAAGGTCAGTCTGACATTTTTCAACATGAGACTTCTTGTTTTTATGACCTGTTCACATTCTCTGTGGGTCCTTTGCCACCAGGACAATCATCTCTGCCATGTAGAGAATATAGACCCTCTGTGGAGACTGGCAGGCTTCACAATCGCCTCTGAATTAAGCCTCCTGACACCCTCGCTAAGCACTGTTATCCTGAGTCTCTGAAGGAACATTAAGCCAGAAAGAGATTAAATAACCTCTTCAAGGTGACATACCAAGTGTGTGACAAAGGTGGGGAAACAACACAAATTCTTCAAGTCACCATCCTTTGTCTCCATGAGCTTCCACCTTTTGTTTTTACTGTTGTTGATAAACAGACACAGTTTGCAATGAGGTGCAGACACCATTGCCCCAAGTACTGTGAAGGTGAAAGGATTCTCCTTGTCTTGAAGAGGTTGAAACCCAAAAGTAAGCCTTTCAGTTCTTCACATTGCTGAGATGCTCCTGTACAGCCTTGAAACTTTCACTGGACATTCACTCAACATTTTAGAAATGCAGCTGTCTGTATGAGAAAAACCACACAGCCCTCTTATGTAAGGGATGCAGGGCTCCAGAAACATGAGGAAACTGAATTTCAGCTTACCCCTTTTCCTCTCTTATATTGAAAGGCATTTAAAACAGACAGGATTTTTGCTCATTTCCTGCATATGGAGCTGAGAGGAAAACTTACTGATAGCACTGACTGACCTCCAAGAAGCACACACAGCGAATGCTCAAAATTCAACTCAACAGCATTCCCTATACCAGCCAAGCCTGACCTAACGCCAATATTACAATATGTGGTGCTGCCAGATTCAGGCCTGGCTGACTTTACAGATTGGTCACAGATTTCTCATTACTTATGAAACAGCTTCCAAACTTCAGACATGAGTGCAGTGTGCTGACTCACTGCCAGGTATGTCACACACAGGACAATAATGTCCAGGAAGTACAACAATGTGGATTTATTTTTAAACTTATTTTTATTTAACATTTCTTAAATGCAATACCATCAAGTTTCTGCTTTTTCAATTCCTCCTTTTTCCTGAGCTACAGACTAAGTGATCAGACAATAAGTAACTCCAGGCACTGAATTTACAGGGAAATTGGTGTACTTTTCAGGTGGTTAAAGTCATTAATTCATACTTTATTACAGCAGCTGAGGCATGCAATAATCAGCCCCAAAAGTACTGCTCTTTTGGTCTTAATGCTCAATTAATTTTCTGGAATCCACATCAAGAAACAAAGGAATGAAACCACAATAAGAAGAAGCAAGGGAAGAGTTATTGTTTCCTTTATTCTTTAATTTCAGTCTTGGTTTATCAGAATTATAAATACTTCAGCCAAATGCCATGCTGGTCAAGCCTCACTGCCAGTCCAAATTGTTCTACTATTTCTGTTGACTCAAACAGGATTAATTGCAGAGGGCAGCCATGTGGGTCAGACCAAAAGTCAATCCTCCAAAACTGCCCAGCAGAGGATGCCCAGGAAACCCCAGACAGATAGGGTAAGGAGAAAGTGGGCTTTCTCTGGGATATTCCCAGTGTTTTGCTTCTCTGTGAATCAGAGATGGTTTCTTTCTGTCTAATATCCCTCATTAGACTTCTATTCCATGAATCTCTCAAATCCTTATTTGAACGGGTCTATAATGTGACATGAGTATGTATGAAATAACCTTTCAGGATACTCATGCAGAGAGGAGTCCTTCTTTTGTCCTGGATTTGGCAATTGCCATTTTTCTTTGACATCATGACTTTCCCTTCAGCTGTGTATTACTGGGGCATGGCTGAGAAAAATGATGCAGTATTCATCTAGCCTCCAAAGATCAATAAGGTTCCTTCTTGAAAAGTAAAAAATGCTATTTTCAGGGTAAAAATATTACAAACACTTACTTGCAAAAGGAAAAGAAATAAAACAAAGGATACCCAAGCATTTTGCACAGGCCTACAGAAGAGGTTTTATGTCTGAAACACTTAACAGAAATCTTTTACTGCCAAGCTAGCCTTCAAAGCAGCGCAGGCGTGAAGTTTCTGGACAAGGCTCAGCCTCCTTTACTAGAACAGCTGTAGAGGAATGTTATCCATGCAAGCTCAGGAAACAAATATGCAACTTGATATTCATGATCCAAGTGCAGTACTCCTGAGTTTTCCTATTGCTTGCAAGGCCAAAGTGTGCCTTTCTGATTCTCTAGTCTGATCACATGGCTGCAAGTCTTAAAACCATACTACTGCCATCAAGCCCACATTTTCTTTTAGAGATAAAAATAAATATGCTAATTGAGAATTTAAGAACACTCTCAGGTGCCAAAAATCTTCAGTTGAGAGAGGCAATATTCTGTGTTGGAAAAAAAAAAACTTAGACAAAAATGTAATATAAAAATTATTAAAACAAATGAAAAAGCAAGAAAGTCAACAGCATCAAATATCATGGTACAGTGGGAAGTGAATAAGGCAGGAAACAGAACGTGATAATATCTATAGGAAAAAAATGATTAAGGACAAAAAAATTTAAGCATAATAAAATAAAAGAGATCTTAACAATGGTTTTAGTACAGAGGGCAGAAGTACTGAAATATTTCTGGCCTTCTGGTTGGGAAAAAGACAGATTTATGTATGTGATAAAATATTTCGCATACCATTATAACCATTTCTAAAGAGGATGCTAAACAGCAGATTCCAAATGAAGATTTAATAACAACAAAATCAGACCGTTCCCGTGCATGGCTTTTAAAAGAGCCAGACAAGGATCTCTTTAATATTCATCATCATTTCCAGTAAGTTTTGGAACACCCAGTAACTGCAGAGGATTAAAGGAAGCTAAGTTTGTGACAATACATTGGAACTGTAAGCAGACACCCTGAGCAATTACAGTCCCAGCAGCCTGCTAGCAAAGGCAGTGGAATAGCCACTCTTGGTTTCTATTAATAACAAACTTTGAAAGGTAATACAAGAAATGCCAATCAACATACATTTATGAAAAATACATTTTGCCAAGCTAACCTGGAAAAATTTTCTCAGGATTACACATTTGGGTCATCTTTCACACATTTACAGATAGTTTACTATCAGAGCCTGAGGCAGAGACAGCATGAGGACATGGACCCTCCCAGGGAAAACAGTGGATGCTGGGGGAAGACACTGGGAGTGGGGACCAGGGGCAACATGCAGGGGGACAAGGAGCTCCTCAAAACCCAATCTGTCAGAGTCAGAGGGATGTGTCAGTGGCCTACAAAAGCTGCCTAAAGATCATTAATAAAGCAAAAGACCACCATTATCATTTGAGGCAGAAGAAAGGTCCATCCAGCAGAGTATCAGGTCCTCATGGGCCCAAGCTGGGCATGGTCTTCAATACAACTTTGTGAAGGGCATTGAGGGAAATCAATATTAAGACTATATTTGCAAATATGGTATCAGTTACTCTAAGGTTTTTGCTCCTTTTAGTTCAACACATATTGTTTTACACTGATCTCTGCACACGGTTAACAAATACTGATTAAACCTGTAAAATCTCCTTTTGACCAGCTGCGAGAAAATGCTACAGTTTGTGTATCCCACAGTGAACAGCAAGGAAGACTATTTAATGAGATCTAGTCTTAGCAGTTTCTGAAAAATTAATTTAGCTAATACATTACCAAATAAATATATATGCCTGTTTTATACACTGCCTGTGTGCATAAAATGTGAATTAACTGTGTTTATGTTGCAAAATTAAAAACTTACTTTTCATTTTCTACCTCCTACCAGACAACTAGTTTTAGCACTGGACACTTAATATGTTTGAAAATGTGCCTTTGCTGTATTTATTCAACCCTTTGTTCATTGTTAGTTGTCTCATAAAATACAGTCCTTTAAGTCTGGTTTTAAAATAAACCTTATTTCTCTAGAATGTGAAAAGCCTTGCATATTTGCAGTGAAGCAACCAACAGATATACCTTCACTATTTCCCTTCTTTCAGAAAGATCCATAATATTTTTGGTATAATTATATATGACAGAAGGAAAATTAAACTTCAGGTGGCCAGTCTTATAAAAGGCTTCTGCAATAAAACAGGTCGTATTTCAGCAAATACTTGTCAGCAAATACATTTTCTAGATGTCACTAGTGATCAAGTATTTCTCCTCCTTTAGTCCCTGGATGTTTTTACATCCATATTATAGAGTAATGAGGATTTTTGCCTGTTTAACATGTGCAGAAGGAATGCATGTGAGAGTCACTGGGCAGGGTTTGTCAGGTACACGCACAGGAGATTTAAGACACAAGGCAACACAACCTCAGCTGTTGATACCAATTGAGGAAGTATTACCCTAAGAAAATGCAAGACAATGAATTTATCAGCTGCTTCTGACACTCAGTTCCTCCCTCCATTTCCTGCTCCTTCCCTCTCTGCTGACCTCCAAATCCCCTTGCTTCCTATCTTGCTGATTTCTTTTTCAGCATCCTCAGTGCTGTTATCTTCAAGCATTCTGTTGCTGGCCCGCCTTACTTATTTTCTTTGTGTTGTTTCCAAGAGACCAGTTCTCAGTGAGAGCCTAATAACCATTATGTAAAGTGGAAGGCAGAAAAGGGTGAATGATTATAAGATAGTAATAACTTTTAAAAAATTCATTAAAACATACATGTTGGACTGATTCCTGCAAATTCCCTAACATAAGAATATCTTTACAACAACTTAGAATGAACTTTGTGGGAACAGCATTTTAGCAAACACTGAAGAAATGAACTGCTTAAAAATGCAGATGGCTGAATTAATATCAATTTTTTTAGTAATTAAAACAGTCACTGAAAATGTTCAGATTTTGGAAGCTTTTATCAAATCACATCTTATTCCATGGACATTTTGAATGAGCCAAACTGAAAGTGGGTAAAATACTTTACATGTTTAAAACTTATTTTATGTTTTAAAATTTGGTCATTTTAAAGGCAGAAATAAGTTAGAAATTAAATACCTGGTGAGATCTTCAGCCAATTTGAACCAAAGTTTAGACAGGATGCTGCTCAGCTACAAAACAAAATACACCCAATATATGTCTGGCACTAAATACAAACACACTCCGTGTTACTGAAATACAAAAGAATCCTGCAGATTTAAAAAGGACACAATTTGACACAGTTTACTGCCATAGCAACTGGTACCTAAACCTCATACAAATGGAAGAGATCAGCTTAACTGTTTAGTCCTTTTCTTTTGAAGAGTCGCTGTCAGTTTCCCCCATTGCAATGACTCGATTTGGCTGGGATGTCTGCCATTTTTATGCTTCTTTTCTTAAACAGCAGCACAGAGATACGCTGCTCCAAATGGGGCATATGTGCTTACAAAGCCCAGAAATGTCCAGCAGGGGTGTGAAATGATGGCTGTTATGCAGTATTCTGGCACTGATAGTGCAAGACAGAAATATTGCTTTATTTTCCTAGGTGCATTTTGAGCTTTTTTAAACAGATAATTTTATCCCACCCTCTGGGTAGTGTTTGATGATCTCCCAAAACCAAAAATGCATTATGTGCACCCCACTTCCATCCATTGTGAGTGCCCATATAAGGAACCCAGTCTGTTCCCATATCTAGGTTACAAGTGACTATCCCTCTACATGCTCCTACCCCCTCACCAAAGCCTAGGGAAACACTTTGCAGCATGCCTGGGTTGCAAATATGGGCTCCAGGGCACAGCCCAGATGTGATGGACTGACAGGGGAGCTTCCTTTCAGCAGTCTGGGGCATCCAGACAAATGTTGTGGCTGGGAAGGAGAAGAAAAGCTGTCGCTCGAAAAGGCGACTCAAACTTTTCTTGACCTTTCCTATAAATGGAAAGATAAAACTGTTCACAGCTCAAGCTGTGGCTAGAGCAATGTGGTTCGTATGCGTTTTTTTCAGTCTCATAGTTATCAGTCAGTATTCAAGCAGACTGATGCACCATTTCTACCTTTTTTTACCACATATTTGGTTCCATTAAATGTCATAAACATACTCTGAATTTTCTGATACTCTGATACTCTGAAATTTCTGATACTCTGAAATATCGCCATGAGAAAATAAGACATGCCACCCGGGCACCTGCTCTGACTAGCAGCCTTGCTAATCTGGGATCCAGTCTCAGAAGGGGAAAAATACCAAAAAAATGAGGGAGAAAAGTGCAAGAACATTTTCTATTTCACCAAGATGCTTTCTTTTTCTCTGAAAGATTGGTGTTTCACTCTTCAAATTTCCTCACTATGAAATTCTTCTAGTGCCATTTCTGTCCTTTTAGCACCTGAGTGCTATGGGTGTGATGCAGCTGTGTCCACAAATTCATTCCCTGTCATGTGAAAAAGCACAGCCTCTTCTCAGCTTTAAACTTCTTGCTGCCTGCTCATGAAGTGTCCTAATTACCTTGCCTGGTGCAGTCAGTATTTCATATGCAGCAGACACATTCCCTGGCATCTCCTTCCTGAGTTAAACACAGGACAAGCCATTTTGCAGCCTTTGGTGCTGCCCAGAAGCACAAGCAGCAGCTTCTGGGCTGACTGCAGCTCTGAGGTGCCCCCAGTGCTCATGCAACTTGTCTTCAAGAAGAGACGTCTCTAAAGTTTTCTCAAGGTCCATTTTCTCAGCAGGATCTGGTCCTTTGTTAGCCAGAAAACAGTTAAGCAGTCCAGCAGAAAGAAGGAATTCAGCTTCTCCCCAGAAGAGAGGAAAATGCAATGCTCTGCAGTGTGTGGGACCCTGGGCCAAACCTCTGAAATAGTCATTTCGAGGCTTGAGAGCATTGACAGTGATTCAGGGTTCTCACAGAACATTCCCAGAAGAGGTATCTGCTCACATTGAGAAAAGCATCTGATAAATGGGTATGTTCCAAAATAAAAATTTTTGCTGGGAGTCCACTACCTCTCTCTCTAAATTGTACCAACATCATTTTATCCTGTTTGAATGCTGGACCATGTCATGTGGTAGCAGAAGCATTAGAATCAGAGATCATCAGTATTCTGTGGCTAAAAATCAGGAGTGTGTGAATTACTTACGGAGTTTTTACAAGTTTAATTAGAACTCCAAAACCCTACCTCTGTGATCAATGGCATTGGTAACTTGATTTAAATCTGGGCCATAAAGATGTATAATCTGAGGGGTTTTTAAACTGAATCAGATAAATTTGAAAGAGAGTTTTACCTGGCTTTCACTTCAATTTTGGGAAATATTAAGAGGAAAAGTTGATTTTTTTCTTGTTCCCTGGTTGACTGTCAATTGTTCTTTTTAAAAATAAGTTAATTTGCAAAAATAAGGTATTTCTCAAGCCAGTGACAATAGCAAGAGAGTGAAACAAGTTTAGCTAGCTGTCACTCACTGCCAGCTGTTTGCTCTGTATGCTGATCAGTCATGTTGAGTATCAACTATCAAAGGTTTAAACCATTTGTGGACAAAACCTGGATTTTGAACTGCAGACTGTGTCCTCTGTTTCTGTGCCCATGCTGTAAGTAGTCCAGCAGTACTTAAAATCAGGTTTGCATAGAAAGTAGAAGAGTCTCAATAAAAATATTTGTACATTCTTTTCTTATCCCAGGAAAAAAAGCCTTTCTTAGTTTGATTCAGAAAGAGCCATTTCATGAACCCACCAGCTCCTGTTCCTGGGAAACGCCTATTGCCTAAGTGCCAGTCATGTGAACTACAGCCAGCATTAGGAAAGATTCCAGAATTTTTCTCAGCTTGGTCCACAATTTTAAACCCAGGTTGTCTTGTGGTCGGAGATCTTCTGGATGCTACTCTCATTGAAAAAGCCTTTGTAGAGATTGCCTCTCTTCACTATGGAAAGAGTGTGAGGAGCCACTATGCTAAGAATGTACTGAATGTACTCTTGATTCTTGTGGCTGTAATTTCATGGCTGGAAAGAATGAAGAGGATCCATTAACATGTGACCAGCCAGCTCTCCAGAGGCTGTTGTCAAATGCTCTGGGAAACACAGTTTGTCAAGTCTGTAAGCCCCAATAAATCCCAAATTCCCAGTTTTCCTGAAGAGCCTCATTCCAGAGCACAGCAAAGAGCAATGAGACATTCTTTTTAATTTATATATTTATGTGTATTTCTAAATTTTGTTATTATTTTTGTTTATGCAGTCATGCAATACTGTGGAACTGATGCTGTTTAGTTAGTGCTGGCTTTGGCTGCTGATAGTTGATGGGAACTTAGTTGATGGGAACTTAGTTGATGTGAACAAGGCAGGCAGTCCCTAGCCTTTTTCAGTGAGGGCCTGTCTTGTGCTTTCTCTGTCTTTCCTCACTTAACATCACTGTGTATTCCTCACTTAACATCACTGTGTATTCTACTGTATTTCACTCTCAAATACAGAGCAAAGCACAAGCATACCTGCAGTGCAGTCACAGCAGGTACAGGTCTGCCAGGAGTGCCTTTGTTTGTTCGAAGACTGCCCATGTGCTTCATAAGGGCTCAGGGCATCATCTGGGATTAGGAAAAGGAAGGCAAATCAGCCAGAGATGTCTTCCTAGCTGGGTCTCAGGAGTGCAGCTGTGCCCATGGGATGAGGCTCCTGCCTGATCTCCACTGCAGTGAGAATGGTGTGGGGCCACAGCTCCTGCAACAGAAGTGTCCCAGGGCTGGCAATGTGAGCATATGGAGTGTGGACTGGAAGAATATTTCCTTTGACTGAGATGTCTAGAAAGCCTTGTGCAGGGATCAAGGTGAAGGAAGCTTCACACTGTCATCCAGCCTCATTAGATTTGACAGCAGGCCGCAGACACATGGGAGGATGTTTTGAGGAAGCAACCCGACATGCTTGCCCTTCTTCAAGCACACACTTTCAGCAGACGAGTAGCCTACACAGGCCTCTGGTTGAACAGAGTACAGCCACTCATGTCCCCAGGAGGGGATGTGGGAAGGCCTGCTGGGCAGCCCCCTGGTGCTCCTTCTCCCTGGCTTCCCCAGCCCATCACCCTGCAGCTCCTTGTGTTCCCTGTGTGCTTGGGTTTCATTTGAAAGGATCTCAGCACTGGAGAGGCATGGTGGGCAGATCTGTGTCCCTCCAGCATGGAGCCAGGACACAGAGGGGGACTCTCCAGGAGTGGGTCCCTGAAGCACATCACAGAGGAGCTGTAGTACAGACACAGCTGGGGAAGCTGCACAAATGATGTCAACAAGAGAAAGATCAGATCCTAGTTCCTAAAATTGCATGCGTTCAGTTAATGTCAAACATAATGCCAAAGCATCTTACACAATTTCAATTATGCACTAAAAGAATTTGCATTGTGAAGTTAAAGTTTAATTATATTATCATTTACTCTGAGGAATGCTTGTGGTTAAGTCACTGTTTATGTTTATTATCATTTGGTTTACATTTTTTCCCAGATTAATAGATCATAAGATACGCTGCATCAAGATTTCACATTAAGGCAAGACACTATTTTAACATTATGTGGTAACTCTTTAAAAACCAAACAAGTGTCAACCTCATGCCACTGAAATAACTCTTCGTTCCAAATTCATGTCCCTGGAAGCACTAGAATGTCCTCATGGAGAGGTGGCCTGTCAAATCACTAGACGAGGGCTGGGGTCAGCTCCCCTGTTGGTGCAACACTAATGACTCCATGCAGCCGTGCCAATGAGGATTTTGGCCCTCCAAAAAACTGCTCACAGGATGTTTATTGTTCCATTATATGGAACATGCACATGCTGTGGATGTGTAATGGTCTTCAAATAATCCACCTCAGAAAAGTGACTCTGGGAGGCAGGATGTACACAGAAATAAAGAAACTCATCTATATGCTAACCCTACGAATGTGGTCCCAAGTGGCTGCAGGACCCTGCAGTGAAACCAGTAATTTCTATCACAAACCAGCCATGTAATTACAGTCTAAGTGCCAAACTAATGCTAATCTCACAGCAGTTCAATTGTGCTCTGAGTCCCCATCATGTTGTCAGACAACAGGTGCCTTCCGAGACTCTCCAAAGGTCAGCCCTGACCTGTAAATGTTGGACCACATGTGGAAGGTGCTTGCACACGCTGGCATTCATACATAGAGGAGGGGTAGTCAGCAGGAACTGGATCACCAGACAAGAGAGTCCTGCATTAGCAGAGCAAGATTTGGTTTATACAAATTTGTCAATAATATCAGTATCAATAATATCATTGTGGTAACTGTAGATAAAGAATTGAAGGCATCATGTAAAATCTGTGTAGTCACAACACTTCACAATTTCCAAATGGTGAGCAAATATTATAAAAGAGAGGAAGAAAATGAAACAATTTCTTTCCCTCTTTCCTACCTAACTTTTTTTTGTGAAAGTCATTTGTCCACATTTGGTTTCAGATTATCACGTAAGTAGGACAAAACCTCCTCAAGATGCATTCAGACTATGCAAACATCAGATTTCTCTTGAAGCAAATGTGTTTCATTCAGTGCACTCTCAAGCAGAGAAGAAAAATGCTGTGTAGTTAGGGAAGATGGATTATCATAAAATAATACACATATTGTACTGTACTGGAATATAATATATAATATAACAAAGATAAATATGCATATATATTCATTAATATGCATGAACACAAAAGTACACATGAGTCTCTTCTTCTGTACTTTACCCTGTCCCATACCAACAAAAACATACATGAAGTTTTCTTGAGCTTTAATACAGAGCATGCATTTGGGAGGACTGCAGAATCTGCATATTAGTCATATTAGAAGTCATAATAATAATGTCAGAGTTTGTCCACATTCCTCAGAAAAGTTACATGCTTGAACAATGTACAGAGGGCTGTCATGTCTGCTACTACCTTACCAAAATCCATATGGCTTGCTCAAATCTGTATAATTAATTCATATTTCCTTTTTTTAATTAAATGACAGATGTGCCCAGTATAAACCACGAACGTGTGTGGAGACTGTTAAACCACTCATATATGCAGACATTTCTGCAGTCACTGAATCACTTGCAAATAAATTCTGATTTCATTCTAATGCATTCTGCATACTGAAGGATCCAGCAAATATTTTCTGTGACAAACTGTCAGCTGATGGGTGCTACTCAACATTCACTGAGCACAGCCAGTAACCCAGTGTGAAGCCCTCACTTTGATTGGATAAGGAAGACTTTGTCAACAAGAAAATAAAGAAGAATGATTAATTCATTTCCCGTATGAATTTTAAGGCATTCAGAAACATTCATACTAAAATTCATGAGACTTTGGGGATTTATTCATACCAGGAAATTTGTTTCAACTCATTTTTATGGAGAGAGACTTAGTGAATCACAGACCAGTGACCAGCTCAATTATTTCATTATTTTTTTTAGTTACCATTTTTTACTCAATTTTTTTGTATGTTTATTTTCTGTATTTGATGACATCTAAATCTAATACATTTCTATGTAAATAAACAGGACCAGGAAAAACCATGTCGGGGGTAGGAACCACCATAATGGTCATGTCCTTGGAAATTTGTAAGAGAGGGGATGCTTTCATGACCAACGTTGCAGTCTTTTCAGGTACTCTGCCCCCTGAGCTTTCCTAAACGGAAAGTTGAACTTACAGGAGAATGAACCAGACCAAACTTTAGCCATCCAAAAGGTAGGCACCAGTTAGGCTGGTCAGCAGGATGGTCCTTTGCACCCAAACAGAGATGGCCCTTCCATGACACAAGTCAGCCCAGCAGTCTCAGAAAGGGACAAATCACTATCTGGACTATTTATCTATATCTGTGGGGAGATTGGACTGTGGGGGCAACGTAAGCAAATAGCTTAGTGAGAAACTTATGTAATTCAGCATAAGTCAGATGAATCTCACCCTTTTGTCTGAACTTGGGAAAATAACCAAGTAAAGTAAGGAAGTCATAAGAGATTCAATTGGGTTTTTTATTACACTCTACAAAGCTTCATATAAATGCTGGCTAAGGCATTTCTGTATATAGAATAATAACATGAACTGACATTGCTGGCTGCAATTTTTTGCTCCTTTCATTCTGCAGAGGCTGAACATGGAAAACAAGTCACTGGGAGGGAGGGAGGGAAGCGTGAAAAATGTGTCTCTGTCTGCAACTGCAACCTTTCGCTTATTAATTCTCAAAGGACTTAAAGCAGAATCTCATGGAAGTTTAAAATCTGACAAAGCTTTAAAAAAAAGGCAAGTCTTAAAACTTTTAAGGTAATAAATCACCGTTGTCAGATTGCCCATTTTTTAGAATGTCAGTTAAGATGAAAGAGCCTGAGAAGGACTAAAATACTTGGTCTTTTTTAATTATTCTTTTTCAAAGTCATCATTCCTGTGTTTCTCTTTATTTTCCCTAGAGGATCCATTTCTCTTTGTGTAACGTACAGTTAATTTGCAGGGGATTAAACCTTTCCATGACTTTTTGCATGGAATATAGAATAATTTTACAATGGATTGTTATGAAATAATATCCTAATGTACCACACTAAAAAACTATCTCAACTTCATCTCCTATTAGACAGGAGAAAGATGCATCACACATTTATTACTCAAATCAATCAGAGAGAGTATCATTCTACTACAAATGCCTCTGAAATTTTAGAAGAAGGCCACTAAAGTTGAATAGAGGTGCTAAAAAGTCCCAAAATTAAGGACATCACTCGGACTTCATTACACATCAGATCCAAAGAGCAATTTAATGTTCCCATGCTGTGGACAGAACTACCTGGATGCAGACAACAGAAAAGCAAGACATAGTGGTGGTTCCTCTGCAGCTTATGCAATCAAGACTGCACTTTTATTTGTTGTTGGTTTGGGTTTTTTTGGTTGTTGTTGTTCTTTGTTTGTTTATTTTTTGTGGCTTTTTTTGCCACTTGGGATCTAAAATTCAGGGATTGCTCTAGAAAGTAGGTACCTACCTGTGCACAGTGGGAGAGCCATACCTTTGTCTTTGGAAAGCCCACTGCACTGCTGAGCATGGAAGCACCATGACACTAAAAAGACAATTGTGTCTGATTGCCCTTGATGGTTTTTCCTTCTGTAGCTCCCCCTCTAACATCATGAACACAGCCAATCCCCTGATTTGTGCCCCTGTAGGGACCTGCAGGTCCAGAGTGAGGAGCCAGCCAGCAGCAGTGTGGGACAGGCTTTCTGAAAGATTCCCAGCAACCAGGTGCCTCGGCTCCACTCCAGCCTGACAGAGGTGCCGAAAATAGCTAGACTCAGTCTGGCCTCAGGAGTTTAATGTTCCTTTAATTGCTGAAGCAATAGCATAAAACATCTGAACAACAGTTTCAGAATGTAATCTAACACATTGTTTTGTTTGTAACTTTTTAAAATAAAATTACTAGGGTATAAAGACATTGTGTGAATTATGCTGGCTTTCATGTGCACAGGAATATGATGTTTGAATAAGAAAATTCAGAGTAATAGTCTGCTGTGTCAGATACCATGTTCACACAGTTAATATAGTGTTATCTTATGATCTGAGAGAGGACATTTCCAGAGCAGACACTCCTTAGTTTGCGGGGTTTTTTTTAATTTCCGTAACTCTGAGCTATGGGATGGATGTTGCAGATGGAACAGAGATGTTTCTTCAGCATGCTTTAGACATTCCGTGGGGTTTCAGAAGACCCCCTCCTTGGCAGCCATCTTCACAGGACACCAGTACCTCACTTGGTCCCTCTCATCACCCCTCCAGGAGCTCAAAGCAGATGGTGCAGCTACCCCAGGGAAAGCTGGATTTTCCGAAAGACTTCAGCTCCCACGAAAGCTGAGAGCATTTAAAGTTTCATCACCTCATTTAGCTGCCTACATGGGAACTGGTGGGTGCTGAACTCTTTGGAAACGCCTGTCCTATGAAACGAGCCTCCAAGCATTTTACATCACAGCTGACAGTGTCAGTGTCTACTTCTATGTTGAGTGAGCAAGGTCCTGACATAATACACTATAATGACTCCCCGTGCAGCCCTTTAAGGCTTTTATGTAAAGACATACTTAGATGTCTTAATAGCTCAGAGTTGTTACTTTTACTACTTATAGCTGTCTTACACATGTGGGTTTATATATCAATTCACGTCAATGTAGCTGCTAGGTGAACATATTCACGTAAGCCTTGGAATTTTTCTTGGAAAATTCACCAAAGCTTTTCCCCCTCTCTGTGAAATAAATTATGTCCATTTGATGGGGTGCTTTCTCTGGTATTCAAAAAGGTCATTGCTACAAGAGTTATTCAATTATATGCCAAAAAATCAGTTGCAAAGATATTCCTGTCTGTGTACCCACTAAGGTAAGAGTTTTACAGTCTGGTAAACTAAAAACAAGTCTGCATTTAAGTCTCAGGTTCTTTAATTAATCATTCTTTGTTTTCAGCTTTGGAGAGGTTTCTTCATCTAACTGGTGAATTCATGAAAGAAAGGAGTTTATGTCTGGAGCTGTACTGTAACAAGAGCACCTTTGAATTGTGTGTACATTTTAGACAACACATGTACTTTACAAACACGCTCCATGTGGCTGTGTTTAACAATCTAAAATATATCGCAATGAATGAACATTTTAAAGTAATCATGTAAAGGACACAGTAGACCTCTGGATTAATCACTACAACTTTTGGGTGGTCCAGGATATGCTTGTAAAATTTTTTACTAAGCAAATTTAATATTATGTAGAAAAATCATCTTTGCAGGATATTTCACCTCTGCATTCCTGTGTCTGCCTTTCTCCCTAGCCGAGCCAAAATGGCCTCAGGCACTAACGGGGGTTCAGCTCCTGGGAGTGGAACTGCTGTGCAGACCCTTCATGGCTGTAGGACATTATACACCAACAAATACAAAGCATGTATTTGTTGGTGTATAATGGATTTTTCCATCGGTACTTGCCAGACAGACAAACCAGACCAGCGCCTCTTCTTTCAAATGGATTCCTGATGCTTCTGAGACTTTGAGAAGGCCTGTATATTAATATGTTTGGCTTCATTTTTGGCAAAGCAGACTCTCTGAACTCAACTCAGGATGAGTTTCTTTTTCCTCCCTATAGCCTCTAGCAATATGTAAATAGGTGAAATCACCTCTTACATTTGAAAAATAATTAAAAAGGTAGAATACTATCTAGCTAAATCTACTTTTTTAGATCTGGCATTTATTTCTTCCTCTGTTTATAAAAACTAGGTCACAGTGTGTGTTCATTTGAAATAAAAAAATTTAAATACACTTTTCAAGCACAAATTAATGCTTCCCAATTATGCCTTCCTGTGGTGTTCAAAAAAATTTTTTTTAAAACAACATATTTAGCATGGAAGAAATGAAAAAAAATCTATTAAAAGAGAAAGACTATAATAATTTGCTGACTAAAGCTGTAAAGTTATCAGTTCTAGTCAAGTTAAAAATAAAGTGATAAGGCCAGCAGCATAGCTCAAAAGATAGATTTATTTGTTATGATCATAGCTAGTACACCATTCACAAACAGTACTGGTTTTGTTACAAACATGGAGCTATGAAAGCAATAATAAATAAAAAAAACTGTCCAGTAAACAAAGAATGAATGAGTGGGGGGAAAATGCTTTTC
Organism: Entomyzon cyanotis; assembly: GCA_024500445.1. Lineage (NCBI taxonomy): Eukaryota > Metazoa > Chordata > Aves > Passeriformes > Meliphagidae > Entomyzon > Entomyzon cyanotis. The sequence goes on from JAKEPQ010001018.1 coordinate 29,362,747, forward strand.
TGTAGAAGGATATGTTAATTGTCCATGTTATAGATGCCTGCCTATCTATAGGTGCTTTCTATTCAAGCAAGAGAATAATCCAAAATCAAAACTTGTTTGCCATTGATATTAAATCTTCCAGGACCTTCTTCAGCTGTGATGGCAAGAGAGAAAAGAAGAAGAAGAAGGCAAGGTCTTTGGTTGTCTCTTTGGTGTGCTTCCCAGGTGTCAGAAGCTGCATGTACAGTTCAACACTCCAGCACTCCCCTCACACCAGCGCAACACCACTGGGATGGCAGAAAACACAATTTCCCCCAGATTATTATTAATTTTCCAGTGATGATGAATCACAAAATAAGAGAACAGTTTGGGTTCAAACGGACCTTGAAGATCATCTAATTCCAAACCCCCTGCCATGAGGAGTACTTTTCACTAGATTGGCTTGCTCAAAGCCCCATCCAACCTGGTCTTGTACATTTCCAGGGATGAGGCATCCACAACTCCTCTGGGCAGCCTGTTCCAGTGCCTCACTACTCTCTGAGTAAATATTTTTTTCCTAGTATCTAATCTAAACCTTCCTTCTTTCAACTTAGAGCTATTCCCTCTCACCCTATCACTGTACAGCCTTGTAATGTGTCAGATCAGACAAAAACCCTTGTAGAGTTCAATGAGGAGAAGAACTTTTTCCCTTACAATGCTTGATACAGCTGTGGTTTCCCTCAGGGCCCAAGGGAGGAGAGTTGTGCTGATAACTACCAGCAGGAGTTCTTGTCACCTTCAGGAAAATACGAGCTTATTCCCTATTCAGCTGAGCCCTCTTGGCTGGATGCAAACAACATGGAGAGAGGCAGCGACAAAACAAAGCATGCACACACCTCTGTTTGCTGCAGTCTGTGGCTAGATATGCACCAGCTCTTAGTTAACATCTGAAGGAAGGAGAGACTGAAATAAGACATCAGCTCTGGCATGCCTCTTGGTGGTCCTGCCAGAGTGAGTCTTCACCCAGGTGTGGGTCCAACTCAAAACAGTCATGTGAGGGTCAAGGCTGCAGGGAAACTGGAGGGAAACTTGGCCAAGAGACCAAGACAGAAATTTGCTCTGGTGCTGCCCATATTGACTTTACTGCATGGATAAAAAGCTTGTACTTACAAGTGTATTAAAGCTTTTTTTCTCTCTCTCTAGCTTCAATCCCATTGTCTTTTATTTGTCATGGTTTAACCCCAGATGGTAACTCAGTTCAAAGTATCCACTTGCTCAACCCTCATGCACCCCAGGTGGAATAGGGGGAAAAATAAAACACAAAGGTTGACATAGGAGGAGTTTAATAACTGAAAAAAAAAAGATTTAAAAACACTAATAATGGCAATAATAATAATAATTGTAATAAAAGGGGATGAGATAGTTAAACCCCAAGAAAAACAAGTGATGCACAATCCAATTCCTCACCACCCATTGACCGACATCTGGCATGTCGCCAAGTAGCAATTGGCCCCTTCCAGCCAGCTCTCCCCAGTTTATAAACTGGACATGACATTCTATGGTATGGAATATCCCTTTGGCCAGATCAGGTCAGCTGTCCCAGCCATGCTCCCACCCAGCTTCTTGTGCAGTTCATCCCTAGCAGAGCATGGGAAACTGGAAAGTCCTTGACTCGGGGTAAGCACTACTTAGCAACAACCTAAACATCACTGCGTTATCAACTTTTTTCTCATACTGAATCCAAAACAAAGTACTGTACCAGCTACTAAGAAGAAAATTAATTCCATCCCAACTGAAACCAGGACATTGCCACTAAAACAAAAAGGGGAAAAAAAATCAACTCAATATTAAAACATTTTTCATTGCTCTGACTAAGGAAGGTACTAAAAGAGGAAAGGTGCTGAAAAAAACTGTTCCAGGCAACACCAATGATAGAACAGATGTAATCAGTGAGGTTTTCACATGGGAGTTCATTTTGAGAGAACTCTCTAGCATTGTCATTTTCCAGCTCTCACTCAAGATGTAGCAGGACTAACAACTCGTCCTCTAATCCACTGGCTGCAGAGGATACCTCTGCATTTATGTCCACAGGCAACCAAGTATTAATATAAGTACAAACAAAGCTGGTGTTCCTGGCCCCTATTGTTTAGAACTGGCAGCAGAAATAAAGCAATAAAAATGTTAATAAACATTTTGAAATACCTACTCAGTCACAGCTAAACCAGACCTAAACTCAGTATTTTTTGGAAACAGGAAAGAAATAGACACTTCATTTCTGTGCCTCAGCTACACATGAGCACAGCCTTTGTTTGTAAACCTGGCAGGCTCAGGCTTACGGATAAAGTTACAATAGCATGATGTGCAGAAAGCTGTTTCCATTCATCCTTAGCAATACCTAACTGTGTGTCTTCTTTTGGGTTGTTCCACAGTAGACACAAAGAATGCTAACACAAAAATGCAAAATGCCTGGGATATTGATGGAGAGGTGAGAACCCAGAAGACTTTTTCGCCTCAGCCTGGAAGATTTATTCAGGAAGGTAAAGTCTCTGCGAACTGACATAATTTAGGGCCTATTCCAGCTGTAAGTGCAGATTAAAGTGTTTTCATCAAACATGGGGTGAACTGGATCAGGCTCCACTTAAGATGGGCTACAGATATTTATTTGGTCTTTGCCTCTCCTCTGCAATGGAATCATCCCTAATAATCATTCTCCAGAGGATCCAAACCCCACTGATCAAGGGACTGTACCCATAATAAAATGACTGTCTAAGGGAGTTTAGTCTATCTAATGTACAGACAATCAGAGAATCAGCTGAATGCCAGCTGTATTTACTTAGCTGATTTTTTCTATCTCAAATACACACAATATGTGGAATTTATTTAAAAATCAGCTGAATATTGGTTGAAAATTGACCTCATAAATAAAATCGCGAAAATACATTTCAAATACATTCATTCACTGATTTTGTCCACTGTTTTTTTAAAATAATAGTGCATGATTAAAAATTGTTTTGGCTAAACTGAAATATCAGTTGTCCCAACCATTAAAATGTCCTGGCTGGGCTCCTAGGTGATGACAGTACTATATTTAGTCACTGAGTACCACCAGCTGTCTTGCTAACAGAAGTCTGGCATTTTCCTTAATTGAGAGATGCAGTATGTGTGAAATGATACCACTCACACTCACTCATGATAATACTAGCATGACCTAGTTGAAAGCTTTTGATTTTTTTTGCTTCTTTGTTCAGAAGAATAACAGTTGGTTCAGTACAATGTTAAAAACTGAAACCTATCCAAGGGGTTTATAAGGAATTCTCTGCAGATTATGATCTAGAAACCTCATTTTCCCGAGTCCCCTGGCAGGGAAGGGCAGGTGAGGGGGATGAGATTGAAAATATAGCCTTCAACATTTGACGATTACCTTCCCAGTCACCCATATCTTGCAAGTCTGGGTGATGTTTTCTTAATTTTTTTTCCTTGGCTGGACACTGGGCAAGAGATAGCTCAGAGTGTTACATTCTGGTGGACATTTCTGTCAGGCTTCTACTTTAAAAGCAGTGGTAGAAGTGAAGGTGGATGATGGCTTTTACTGCTGAATAGTTAGTCTGTCCCAAATATTTCTTTGTGAATTCTGATTTGAATTTTTAGAGTGTAAATTTCAGAGATGAGCCAGTAGTCACTTTCCCCACTCTCTCTCCAAAGGTGTATTGCCCAGTAGGTAGGACAAACACCAGGTCAGAAACTTAATTAAGTGCTCTATTTCCCAGGAGAGCTCCTTGGCACTGGGGGCTGGGTGGTGGGTAATGTGGGTCATTTATTCTCTCCTGTTGAAATGCTTCCACTCATATACATAAATAAACATTTACTGAAGCAGCAACCAAAAATCTGAAGTTCCCCTTGTCAAATGACCTAATCATCAACTCAGAGAGATGTATATTATTTTTTATCCAGTAAGTATTTCAGTTATCATTGTTAAATGGTCCAGCCATAACAGAAGAGCCATGAGACTCCTGCCTCAGCACACCCTGCAACTCACCACTTGTGATACTTTCTGAGTGGGTCAGCCTGGGGTTAAAATTCCTGCTGTTGACCAGACAAAAAGGGAATTGGACCCAAGGTTTCCCACATATGATGCGAATGTCCAGCCTGGACTGGGATCTAGGACACAGGAGGGAGGAACAGCTTTAATACCAGCTCCTCTGGATTACCTCATTCCTCTTGTGAATCTGGCCCTTGGGTTATTTTTACAAAGTCCCAAAGTAAAACCAAATGATTCAAGGTGAATTAAATGTTGCAAGCAGTCCAGAACTGCTTTTTTTTTTTTTTTTTTTTGATTCAATGAAAACATTGAAAAGCCTTGTCTGGGGGAGCAGTCAACTACAACAGCCCAAAAGGATGGAAGAATGGCTGTTGAGCAGCAAACATCCTCATTCATTGTGCCTGCTCCTGCAGGGCCAGCTGGAGCTGGCATGTGCAGCCAACCATCCTTACTGAGAGTGTGATGGCTTGTGAATGGGCAAAATAAAAGTTTAATAGTATTTGCAGGCACTGCAGGCAGGTGAGAAGGCCAAACCTGAACCTGAAATTCAGCTATGTGAATTCTGTTCCCATCTGGGCCACAGAATTTCTGTGCAACCTCAGGTGAGCTGTTTACTCCCTGGATGTGCAAATGCAAATTCTCATAGTTCTGTGAAAGGTTCCTCTGCTTCAGTGGACTGGTTACACCAGCTGGAGATCTTGGCATTGATACCTCATGGCCCTTGGTATAACAAGGTGAATAGTGCTTTCCTAGATCTTGAGACCTGGGACTGATAAAGTCACTAATGGGTCTCATGGGTGCCTATTGTGATGGGCTCATAACGACCTAAAAAAACAGATTAAGTAAAACAAATAACATGGGAACACATTAACCAGCAATTTATTGTATGCTACACAGCAATTTGCTGTGTACTACATCACACTGCCATCATGGGCTTTTAAATCTTTAAACACAAGGATGATTTCCTGTTCTCACACACTCAGTGCTTCCTTCAAATTAGGAACTTCTGGTGCATATGGCAGATCAGCTGTTCACATATTCATTGTCCTGTGAAGTCACATTTTTCAGGAATGAAGCTGTGACTTCTTGCTTTGGAGGTGATTAAGAAGACAGCTGAACCCATGCGGCTTAGCAAAACAATGTAGTTGGTCAGAATTTTTCACCGTGTATTAACTGTGAAACATACTTGAAAATTGAGATTTTAATTAAAAATCAGTGTTCTTACCTGACATCACTGGAGGGTCGCTGAGCAACACAAGAATACAAATGAGTTCTGGCCTGCTTCAGCAGTGGTTAACAAGCCAAAGGAGATTATAAGGTTCACAGAAAGCTCAGAGCTGAATAGGAAACATACAGTGTTTCCCAGCCTGTCAATAAGCAAATATAATCAGATCTGTTTTTCTGCTTTTCAATTCCACACTTTCATCTGCCTGGGGAAAAATCTGGAAGGGATGAGCAGGCTCTCAGTCACTGTTTAAGTACCTTGCTTTTCATAAAATCATGAAACAGAAGTGTTTTGTTTTTCATTGCAGTTCGCAGCTTCTGCACGCTAAATGCCTTCAGATTCTTGCAGAGAGCTAAATCTGGTGTGCAGGCTGCAGCAGGTAAACAAGGTATATCTTAATGAGCTGCCAAGTAATAACATGAGGGAGCTTTTAAACATGGCTTTACTTTCATTACTCATGCTATACTCCATTAGTGCTCCTATAGCCTCTAAGCCCTGAAAAAACAGTGTTTGTCCCTGTAATTCCTGATGTAACCTGACTAGGAGGAACAAGCCTGGCCCTAATTTAGCACAGATGAGTCACATGCCTTTACAAAAAGACCAGGTAAATTATTTTTTAATATCTTTTTTAAGGGAAAAGAGACAAAGTTGTTGATTCCATTTAATAAGCAAAGATTTTGGTTTCAGGAATATGCCCAGCAGAGTGGCACTTAGTAACAGCACTGTCTCTTCTAAGAGTAGCTGGTCAGATTAGAGGCATGCAGTTCTTCCTGCTACTCAAACATGGTCTGAGAAATAGGTCCTTTCCAGATTATTTTATGATCTCAACATAAAATGTGACAAGCTGGTGCAAGCAAACAAAGAGGGCTTGGAAGGGAAAGAGGTCTGGGAAAAAGGAAGGTCAAATGACAGCACAGTTTGGCTTATTGCAGCTTGGGGCACACCCTCTTTTAAGAAGAGACACAAGCAATCCCAGTAATATCAGTGGGCATCTCCCATCAGCCAGCACTTTGACATGGATGTTGTGGTAGTAAGGGGTCTTAAAAACTGACCTGAATCCCACTGTCATGGAATGGTTGGGGCTGGAAGGGATCTCTTGGAGTCATCTGGTCCAACCCCCCATGCACAGGCAGCAGCACCTAGAGCAGGTTGCCCAGGACCACATCCAGACAGGTTTTGAATATGTCCAAGGATGGAGACTCTACAACCTCCCTGGGTGACCTGTGCCAGTGCTCAGTCACCCTCACAGTGAAAAAGGAATGTTCTGATGTTCAGAGGAAATCTCCTGTGTTTCAGTTTGTGACCATTGCCTCTGGTCCTGTCACCAGGCAACCAGGAATAAGTAGGATATTCTCTAGAAAATGGCTTTCACTTGTAGACTGCAAGACTCCACATCTCTGCTTGCAAGGCATGAGATGGATGACTTGATAAAATTCTTGCCAGATTATTCACAAAACACAGCATTTGAGAAACAACAGGTCAGCTGCAAACACTAAATTCAAGACTTTTCTTGAAAAACAAGCATCCAAAAATTGAAGATTTTAGATCCAGTATCTCATTTTGCAGTAAGCCAGTGACTGCATCTTCCATTTGAAATTGCTTTGCTTCTTAGGATTTCCATCAGGGTTGCTCATAATACCACACTATCATTTTATATGCTTCCACATAATTGTTCTCCTTTCTAAATCAGCGCTTTATTCTTGCTCCAGAAATCTAGGCTTTCATTTTAAGCATATTAAAATCATTAGTGTAATTAACAATAAAAGAAAATGTCAGGTAGCCAATATAAGTTCTCTGATGTTGCAAACACCGTGAAAACAGCAGCTTTGTTGTGTGACCTATACTCACTCATCTCAATGCAATACTAATAATGGAATATTAATTACAAGCATAACGCTACTTCTTACATTAACATTTTAATCTATTTTAGAGGTCACTGTTGTGGAAACATCACCAGCAGTAGCAGTTGTTATGATAAGGTGCAACAGGCAGCTTGCTGTTGTCACTGATGCTATCGATCTCAAGCATTCTTTGCCAAGGCATAAATTACTTACCAGACGGAGAATATTCTTCAGCTTCTGCACTAAAACAATCTGCTGCCTTCTATTCCCAAAAATCACAGCCAGGTTACATATCTGTGTGTCTCTCAACACAGTGGTTCTCCCAAGTCCATTTTCATAGTGCATCCACAGTACAAAATTGGCCAATGGAACAGTAACTAATTAAGCACTGATTATATTGTTTCAAGTGATGGTTCAAAGCTCACTCACACCCAGCTGCTTTCACCTGGCCCTGGATTATTTGCTGACTCACAATGATCTCTTTCTTAATAGGCATTGTAAATGGTTGCTAGCAACATATCAGTCAAGTAGACCTACACAGCAGAACATCTGTATTATGTTCTCAACACAGGAGCCAGATGTCCAATACCACACACTAATGGAGAAAAGAGGAGTTGTGGGTTTTCTTCCCTTAAGTGAAGACCTAACTTAAAATCCCAAATATCTGACGGAATTTGCACAGGAACCTCCTGGAACTGACAGGCTATGAGGAGTACTGCTTAGGCAATGCAAAGCCCACAAGGGTATGTCTGCAGCATCTGAACTTTTCTAAAAGTCTTTAAGGACTACAAAATATTTAAAGACCTGAATACATTTAAAGACCTGAATCTTAACACTGGAAGCTACATTTCTGAAGGGTGTCATTTGTGAGATGATTGTTGCCCAATTCAAAGCACCAAAAACTACAAAATATGGATTTTTGATGCCTTTGGGAGCAGGAAAGAAAGTGATTGGGGAGCTTCAGGGTGAAGCAGCACTTTACCATCTTCTAGTTACTAGGTGTCTTCCAGCTTCAGAAACCCAGCTGTGAAGGGCCTCTGAGTGGGAAATAGGGAAGGAGCAGGAAAACTGGAAGAGAAAGAAAAAATTACTGCTTGGCAAGGTCTTCCATCACATCAGAAGTTGGACAGCTGAATGTAATGAATGACGCCAGAAATTGCTTTGAGCCTGCATCTTTGCCAAACACGGTGACTGTGCAAACAGACCAGCCACGTTTCTGTGAGGTGTGGACTTACAGGGACTTGGGTGGCACATCTTAATGACCAAGGATGGCATCTCTTGCAGGGAAGCCAAGGTTGGACATTCTGTGTGAATCTGGGGATGTTAAGCCTTCTCTAACCACGTGTAGTTTTTACAAATGGTCTTCTCCCCTTTTCCATATTCTGCCATGTAGAGAGCACAGGGCAGTTTCAAGCTATGCATTTTTCCTGGCTTTGCTCTTTCTTGACTAAGCTAAGCACAAATGAGTAAGGAAAGCATGATAAATCACATGACAGATTAGTGTCAATAACTGAAGCAAAAATCCCAAAAATATATCAATAAAAATTCAGAAAATACAGACGGATCCGTCTATAAAAGCGTATGTCTCATTTGCATTGTTCATTTTTCACTTCCGTATGTAAATTGCACTGGGATGTCTTCAGTATTTTCCATGCCTATTTATCTTATGATATTTTCATGGATCTAGCCTTTTTTTTCCTCTCTGGGACATTTTTAGCACTGTGGTTGGAGAGTGCAGCTGGGATACAGCTGTGTACTGTCCAGCTTTGATGAGCTATAAAAGTTTTCCCTTGTGCTAACGCTGTGACATTCCCCACTGCTTTGGTTTCTTGAATGCTGGTGGTTAAAAGACAGATCTGAAAGCCCTGAAACTGCTCTTTTTAGCAAACAGTTGTTCTCCCTTTGCGTCAGCAGTTCCTAATTAAACAGCACTATACTAGAAGACCTAAAGATCATTAAAGGTGCACTCAGGGTGTCCAAGAATAGCAACACAATGCAGGTGTTGTTCTCTCAGTTCAAAATGGACTGGTCAGTCCCCTTATTGATAGCAATTGTGTTAAATGTCTTATAAAAGTCTGACCCTAACACCGCTAATACCTTTGGTCAGCCAAATAAATTCTTTCAAACTTTCACAGTGGAAAAAACTTTCTATTTTATGATTTTATAACCCTGTCATTAACAATCTTTGAAACAGCATTCCACCCCCAGGTTGCGTTCTGTGGTTATGAACTTCATTTGATCACTGCCCCATCAATTTGACATTAACTGCTACAATTTACAACTGCTCTGGCTTTTCCTCTATTATTGGCGTACCTCTGCAAGTGCAAAAAACTGCTGCCCAGGGGAAGTCTGAAAGAATGCAATGTCTTGTTAAAACCTGAAAGGGCAACAGGGGTGGGGGAACAACCTCCTAGAAGAGAAAAACCAAAGGTTGATAATGAATAATGCTTCATTCTCTGCCATGAACACGGGTGACCTGGCATGTAGACCACAGCAAAGTAGTGAATAATTCACCGAGAGAGTCATAGACCTCCTGGTAGACCACAGCATTGCTTTGTCTCACAAATATGTTCTCCCACAGAACAGGGCTCGACAGGATGTTTCAGTCTACAAATGTTTAAACAAAGGCGGGTGTGACGGGGTTTGCAGGGGGAGCACCGTGCCTGCAGTGGGCCAGCATGCATGTCTGCTTCTCCATTAGCACTCGACTGATAATTCCATAGGCCCTGAACATAAGGGTGATGGAGAGGAGAATGGCTTTGATGGAGATGAGGCACACAGCTCATGTCCAATTTCTAACCCAGATAAGAAACCAACTGCACTCTCAAGAGTGGGACAATTAAGCAATATTAAGTGTCTGAACTGCAGCAACAGGAGCGTGGACATTTTGAGCAGCAGCTGGAATCCAGGCTGATTTCCTGACCTTTGTGTTCATAAAAAGAAAAGCATTAAAAAGAACCATTGGGGCTGGAATATGGTCCCAGTTTCCACGTGAGTTCCTTTCTTTGCTTTTGTGGGTTTCTCAGACTAAGAGACAAATCTGAGGCCAGGTTGTTTCTGATTTAGTTTGCAAATGTTCGTGTCACTGAACACTGTTCAGGTTCTCCCCCACTCTGTCTCTGAGCCCAAGGCTGTGAATATGGGCCTGGGTCCTCGGGGCTGTGCTGAGGGCAGAAGAGTGGTGCAAAAACCCCTAAATCCCAACTCTGCTCTCAGTTGCAGTTGTGTTTGGGAGCAAAACTAGCAGGCACTTTTTGTTAACTTGGATGTCAAGCTGCCTATAGAAGCTAACATTTTAACACTTTTAGCCATTTTTCTTTTTTCTAGCTTTTTCATCTTTGTAGCCAGAAATATTCTGAGGCTAATTTTATGGTATATCTGAAGTTTGAATTGTTTGATCTGAGTGGGGCTACTGAGTGAGTCACTCCTATATCCATATCCTCTCATGTTACCTTACACTAAAAAAGACCTTTTGATTTAATTGTGGTCATTTCCTGCATGTAATATAGTTAATGTCTAGCCTGTGCATTTCTTCTCTTATCCTGACAAACTGAGATATTCTCAGGTTCTGCAATTTGCCAAAGTATCAAGCAACTATTCCTCAGTTCTTCCTCCTGATTATCCTCCCATTTTACACAACTTTCTATAGGTCTTTTTTCTAGCATACCAGGCAGCACCATATTCTCTCACATAGTGAAGGGTGTGTCTGCTCTGTCAGCTCATGTGATAGGAGGACAATGCCCAAATGCTAAAACTTTAGCTTGGGACCAAGTGCTTTGGGCATGGGGCAAGGAGGCAGAGGACACAAGTGCCCATGACCTGGTGACTGCTGTACCTGGCTCAGAACGTCACCTGACAGAAGAAATACTTCAGGTTGGCACCATGCTTCAGAAGTGAGCAGGATACAATCATCAGTGCATGGGCAGGGAATGCAGGGACCAAATGCAGGACTCTCATGCTGTGCATGGAGCCTCCAAAGCAAGGAAGTAATATCTTGCATGAGATGTCTTTCATCCCCTTCCCTCTTGGCACCTTTTCCAGCCCAACTGGTACTGACTGATACTCAGAGTGACTCAGTTCCACTCAGCATCACACCACAGAGGAAAGGAGACACTGCTGTTGTCTTTCTACGTCAAAAAGCTTTCTGACTTTTCTCTTCACATGGACTGGGAAGAATGAGACAACTAATTCTGAAAATCACCTTTCCAGTCTAGGCAGTTATGCACATGCTTGCAGATACTCTTTACCGGAATGCTCACAGTAACCTAGTTTTACAACTAGTGAGAGAATTATTTTAATTGTTTTCCAAATGTTGTTGATTTTCTCTGTATAGTCCAAATCTGTATAAAATTTTATTTTTTAAAAATGAAGCCATTTTAGTGTAAGTGACTGCAGAAAGATGACTATTCCACCTTTTTTATGGTGCTTTTAACTCTCAGATCAGATTGGTTCTTTTCCTCCTTAGCAAAAACATAAATGTTCTGTAATAGCTGATATTTTTATTACAGATTCTCAGAATTATTTAGTCATCATTTTGACTAGTTCAAATGTATTTGAGAAGCTACACATAATATTTACAAGCTTCTAGTGTAATCTTTTTATTTTTCCAACCATCAAAGTCATATGGTCTCCTGCAAATTAGCTCATGGAACACCACTTTCTTAGTGTCTTTTTCATTATTTCCATCTCTTATATACTACTCTCAAGATGAGAAGGAGCTTTAAAGGCACACAACTAAAGAATCTTTATTTATTATTTGGAAAAGTTTGGATATATTTCCTTTGGCCAGATTTTACTGACTATAACTGGAGAACTAAATGTTCCTGCTGTTTCCAGTAAATAACCTTTAAAATATCATTTTCTAACTTTTTGTGGATAAAGCAGGAAACAAAGCTATTGGTATCAAATGAGCCCTCATATTTTTTCGGTTGATGGATGTCTGGCAGCTTCTATGGGAATTTTATCTGAGAACAGACTTACTTATTGTTCAGGTCCCAACATCAGGACTCACAGACGGGATCCTGCCACTTGCTGTCTACTGTTTTTCCCCTTTCTGGGGGGTCCTGGTTTGGCTTCCAGGTCCCAGTGGTATCTATGGGAGCCCGGAGCACTTTCAGCTTCTCAGAAATCACTCAGGGCTTTTAGGGGAATGAGTCCATCATTTTCAAATATGGCTTTGACAATCTGAATGCACCACAGAGGTAAGAGAGCTGCAATCCCATTTCAAGCAGGGATGCCCTGATAGTCACTGCACAACACCTCCTGCAGGTTTTAATAGGTGTCCCACCTTGTTCAACAGAGACCATTACCAGCACAATACAACTCCAATGGTTACTACACTGCTATTTCAATCTGCTTCTTTATCAAGGTGTTGCCCCTGCTGTGTGGGCATCACTCTCTATTACCAACCTGTTAATGAGACTTTATCTACTGACAGTGCAGAGCAGGCCCTGTTCCCATGGTGCACACTGAGAAGAGCTTTCCTTCTCCAGTTACCCCTCAGAAACAGGACAGACAGAACCTAACCTTTTGCCCTATAAAAATTGCATGTTGTTCTGAAAGTCAAAATGCAAATAATTCATGGATTTTGTAACCATCTCTAAGAGAAGAGGAAAATGGTAGGCAAAATTGGAGTCTGCTATTTTTACCTGTGTGTCTAGTTGATTACATGTCATTCTTCTCACACAGAACTAAATATCTTAAATGCAAATAGCCAGAGGTTGTTGTACATTTTTTGCCCTTTTCACAGCTGTTCATTACAGAGCTCAACAGCAGCTGACAGCAGGTGAATGTGTAGATGATGGGCCATGGATATATTCTGTTAAATAGAATGAATAAACCATTAAATGATCTTGTTTCTTGATATGCTTAAATGCAAGCTGCACCTTCAAGCAAAGCAACATTAAATTCTGTATAGCAAATCCCTCTTGCATTTTGAAGCACATCAGTCATGCAAATTTTATGCTATCATCTTTTAAGCAATTATAACCTCCATTTATTTTTAATGACATAGTGTATCCTTTTGCTTTTAGTTCTAGACAATTGAAATAAGGATGTGTGAATCTGGAATACTAGCCTGCTTATATCTGGTTCATTTTGTAAACTATATTTGGTGTTTTATATAACTTGTTTGACCTGGGTAGACATGAGTGACAATGTATTTTCCTTTTTTGAGAATCAGTATCTTTGAACTTCACTAATATGTTAATTTAGCTGTATGTCTGTATGCCATTGCTATAATAGGAATTGAGAATGATTGGGAGTGTTATTTTAGAGTGAATGCATACTGCATGCATGTAATATATATGCATGTATACAATGTAGACATAAATTTTACATTTTAGATGTAAGGAATTAAAATAAGAAAGAAATTATAAAGTTATTCTGAAATCATCATCTCAAAAAAATAACCACAATATTTTAACCACTTTTTGATTTAGAAATCTGCTGTTGGATTTGGAAATGTCTCTCTTCAATGAAAGGTTTATATTTTCTTTATAAATATTACTTCAGATGTAGCTCTGCTCTCCATTTGCTCAAAAAGGGATTTATTTTCCCATAGCTCTAAGAATGAAGGACCTCCAATTCTTTCCATGACACACCATTCACATAGGTATGACCCTCCTCCAGCCCAAAGGCTATTTGACCTGGTCCATGGGAGCATGGGTTTTTGGAAGGTCAAACATATCAGAGCATTCTTCTGTATGAGGAGGAACTGAGAGGGAGAAGTATAGGACCAGACTGGGTTGGTGCCTTCATCTGAGGGATGGTATCACTGCACAGCTATTACTCTACCTCCAAATGTGAGGCTTGGGAAAAAAAGTGACCAAAGACTGTTAAAATGTTAACCATCCCTGCTCCTGTGCCTTCTTGCTTACTCTCCCCACCTTGTTTACACAGGAGAGCTTTTGGCTGAATCCCAAAAGCTGGGAAGAAGCCTTGCACCTTCAGAGACCAGCACTGCATGACTCACTCTGGGACATACAGGAGACATTCGTCTTGGGTTAGTAACACCTGCATCTGTAAGACTTGCATGAGTTGTGGGAAAAACAGGATCAACTGAAAAGTGAGCAGCTCCAAGAGCACTAAAGGTCAGGTGGAGGGGATGGTATTTGATATAATTAGGAGTTTTCACATTCCTTCCTTGTATACAAGCAGAAAGCAGTGTGAATTTCTTGTCCTTCCATTCAGCAAAGCTCAGGTAGAGCAAGATTTACTAAAATCAAAACTATAAGGCCTATGATTTGCAAGCTTTAGTAAACCTAGATATCTTATCCTACTAGCCCACAAGAAAGTCAGACTTGAACTCTCCATAGCTCTCTATTTTATTTTGTGTGGAATTAGGTTGCATTGTACAGCTGGCCTAATTCTGTTTCTTTGCAGCCAACTGTGGACTAAAAGCAGGAGTGAGATTTAGTTAAGTTTAATCCTTTGTTTTCTGCCAGCTTCTGGAAACATGTTGTGTGTTCTATATTTGGAGTTTTCTTTCTTTAGAAAATTCCTCTGGAACCAGCTTCCAGGGAGCCCTTTTTTCCAGTCATAGTGCTGCCATTTGGCCACAATTTTGACCTGATGTGCTTTCAGAGACAGCTGTACCACTTCTCTTAAACATTTGAAATCCATGAAAAAGTGTGATACAGTTATCTGCAGAATTGTCAGAGGTTTAGAGGAGTGGGTTTTGCCACTAGCCAAATTAAAGAAGCCTGGCAGCAGAAGCATATAAAATATGGTAATAAGAAGATGTGGAGACAAGAGCAAAAATAAAAAGTTACATGTAGACTACAAAAACATAAACTAGATAAAGATTTGTATATTAAAATATATTTTAGTAATGTTTACAGAAGTTGCATAATAATGAAAAGCAGATACAAAACTGTCTAGCTATGTACAATACTACAGACTTGTGCATGTAAAACTATCATAAAAAATGAACACTGAAATAAACCCAGCTGAATAGACCAGAAAACAAAGAGCAGCCCTGTCAGCATACCAAGTTGCAGTAAGATTAATATGTGCTGCAAGTGTTGTTCCCAATGTATCTCTCTGCACTCATCCATCATCTCCCTCCATGAAGCCAATGTGAGCTTGTGGCCTTTTTGCTGCCTAAGGCAACCTGGTATATATGTGCTTGGGAGTAAATATAGATTATTTGTCCAGTCCCCAAACCAACAGTGCTCACACAGTTGTCAGCCAGTAGGACATTTTTCTGTCCCCTTGCTGAGAATATCCAGGCTTTCTCCTGTTCTCACATTCACCCCAGCTATCCTGCTCTACTTTTAAAAAAATGGTCTCCCAGAGTCCCACACTAAAATATGTGTGAAAAGCTGGGCACTTCTAATGGAAGGAAGTATTTCAGACACTTATTTTAGAATTATGAAAGGCACCATGGTAACTATAGAGGAAGCCTAAGTGTCTAGCTCTAGCTAGACACCCACCTGTGCATGGTTAACATTAAGTAACTGAATTTGGTGCTTAGAAAGATGCATCCAAAACCCACTGCACATACAAGTAGTTGCTACAGTCCAGCTGAACCTGTCCAGAGCCCAAATACTCATTGGACCAACATCTGAAAACCTCCATAGGCTCACAAGCAGTTTCTTCTCTCCTGCTCTCTCACTAGCTGTGCTTTGAAATTAGCTTAGATTAACTTGCTCCCTTCTTTTTAATAAGAGCAGTAACTCACAGTGATACTTTTACAACCCCTTGCATACAGCATTAGCATTAGCTCCCAATTCTCCTGTCTGTGTATTCAGAGCCCATAGTATGCCCCATGTTTGCAGCAGAGATGAGGGAGAAGTGGGAATTCTCAGAGCCCTGTCCCTGTGTGATGCCATCTTTTTCCTCCCTCCCCAGATTTCCTCTGGTGTCATTTCTGATGTCATTACTAGCACCGAGTGGGGCTAACACATATCTCACAGGAATGTTGTGGTTGTTAATTAATAAATGCTCATAAAATGCTCAGAAACCTTCAGGCTGAAAAATGTTTAAAAACTTTCCTAGAAATATTGTTCTTATTTTCTGTATCCAGATACTATGTCTCCTGAGGTCTCTGCAATCTGAAAGTAGGTCAAAATTTGGCTCTTAATAAGTTGAATTGGGAACTCTGAAATTTTCCTCCAGACACAATTTTGTACTACTTAAATTAAGAAACATGAGGCTTGCTTCCCTGTACCCAAATGCTGCTGTGCAACAGCTGAGGACAGCAATGAAGAGACCAGAAGATGTGCTCCTCACACTCAGCCAAGGTGCATTTGCAAGCCAAATGTTGACCTTGAAGTGTCAGCCCACCCCATGTTAACGTACACCTCAGTTTCCATGGACTTCTATGTTTTCAAGTTTTGGTTTCTCAAAAGAAAGGCATCCATACAATATCATTTAGAGCATAAAATGCTTCCTTTTGGAGGAGCCATGTTAAGCCAAGTGGATACATGTGTTTGATTCATGCCATCTAACCAGGTAGAACACGGGCTGTTAAAATTCTCTGTATGGACCAACTGGAATGGTGTTAACCGATACAAAAAATACATGGCATTGCGCTTTTCATTTCCATTCTGTAGGAACAGACATGGCTGAGACGTAGGGTGTTTCCTGAGGTTAATGATAACCTGAGGTTAATGGTTTCTGGCTGAACTTTAGGCCCTTGGCTTCCCCTAACCTGTCATTAATCCCCAGGAAATGCCTGAAACCAAGCGTATTATTTAAATCTGGCAGCAATTAATTTATCTCTGGACCTTACAGATGCTCATATTAAATTAAAAAGAGGATGATTTATGGAGAGCACCAATAATGTCCAGATCTAGGCAAAGATAGATGTTATCCTTAATATTTAAAATTCAGGTTTCCTTTTTCACTGAGTCACTGACTATCAGCTGTATTAAAGGTTTTTATTTAATTATTCTATCAAATAGGATCTTTTCCATAATTATTCCTTTAAAAAAAAAAAAAAGTCTTGTATATTCTGCCAGCTGGATCAAGATTTTATCTCTTTTCCTCTTTGGGAGTGTTTCATGAACATTGTTCACTGTTGCTTCTGAATCAGAAAATAAATGTATTTTTAGCAACTTAGTTTAAAAAGAAGCAATCAGAACAAATGCAGTGGCATATGTAAGAAATAAGAATTATCCTCTCACTCAGCAGTAGATCTATAAGTCTCAGACAAAATAACAGCTGTGGTTTTATTTCTACATATTAAGAAGATGGGCCAAAAACACAGAATAAAGTTGTTTGGTTTCTACAGAGCCAGAAGGTGAAGCTGTACATTGGTTTCTATTCTGTTTATCTCTGGCTTTTAGGCTGAGGCTACCAACAGTGTGCACACTCTCTATCAAGGCTTCTGAAGCCTTACCAGAGCTCTCAGTGATGTGGTTTGGCAATAGGTACCACTAAATCACAGACATAGGCATCAGTGCAGTTGGCTGCGTAATTGCAAACAACAGCCATAAATCCATTGAAACTAATCCATGCACCAACTGAAATAAAATCCTTAATCTCACCTCCTTTCTGTTTTTCAGCTTTCACTTTCAAGTCTTATCACAGCATAGTGCCATTAGCTCTACAGATAAAATGGAGTCTTCCAGGCTCCTTAAAATCTGAAATTCTGCTGTAAAAACAGCTTAAGAAAAATATTCTGGACCTTCTGAGTTAAAGGTGAACTGCAAAAGGACAAAATCAGAGCTGTGGATCTTTTCCTTCTTTGCAGAGAATTCATCCAGTAATATGTTTCATGAAAAAAAGGTTACTGAAAACCCACAGTGTATGCTTTAATGTTTCTGTAAACTGATTAAACCAATTCCCTACAGAAAAGTTACTGCCTGTATTGCAATATGAGCTCTACTGATACACAGGATTACTCCAGTCTTAGAAAATAAGAGGAACAGTCTCACATGTGTATATGTGGTCACACATCTGGCTTTGTGCAGCATTAGTACTCCCTTTCCTGAAATCAATCTCTCTTGAATACTTTTTTCTTAACAGCTTCTTCTCACATGTTGGTTCTGCTGCCTCTCAGCAGTTTCTCGTACAACCCACCCGTGGAGAAGAAGACAGGGCAGGTGCAGTGGTTGTGTTACTCTGGTGAGGCTCCTCCTCACCAAGGAGGGTCTCAGGCTCAGCACTGCCTTCTCTGGAGCAGTTCCTACCCCTGGTGACACCAGTCTGGACACGGAGATAGGACATGTACACTGCGGTCACATGTGACCATGAATACTGCTATGAACATTTTTGTGAGAAATGGAAGACACACTTCAGCCTCTTCCACTAACCTGTGGCTTCTTCACGTTTGAGGAAAATTATCTTTCTCAAGGTTCAGTTCAGAATTTTTTTTTAACCCACTCTTTTATACAAGCTTAGCTTCATATGGCAGAACTTCAGAATCTCTTTTTGTTACAATATTTTGTTTCCATTTTGAAAATACCACCATATGTGCTCCAGCTACAGGTGTTGCTCTGTTTCATAATTACTAATTAAAATACATATACTGCAAGATCATTTTCTAATGACTAAGAAGGAGCTACAGAAATATGTCTATAAAATGCCAGTCAGGGAAGGTAAGGGCAGTCTGTCACAGCTGTATCTTCCTTATTCCTGCTGTCATGTACAGTGGCCATTTCATCCAGCATGCAACTGAGCAGCTATGGAGCTTCATAGCTCCATAGGTGCACCGGAACCTCCTATGCCAGCTGGTGCAAACAGTTTTGGGCTTTTTCCCTTGGAGCAATCAAAGCGTTTTAACCATGACAGAATAACTGAAGTTTTCACAAATTTTAATGAGCTAAAAACCATATTTCTAGTGTTCCCCGAAACTCTTAGGATCCAATCTGTATCCTGCATGATTAGGGAGGGTTTGCTATGCACTTTACTAAACTTTGGTGTGAAAGATACAGAGCATGCTATCATGCATGCTTTGTGGAGATCTTTGTGGCAAGAGTGAGATTCAGTGATGTTTACATGCTGCTTGGCAAATAAATGGTATTCCAAGGAAAAAGAAGTCAGCTATCAATATACAGCCACATTTCTTATGGTTTCCTGATTTTCTGCCTGCTGGTATACCTAAATCCTCTAAATATGAGCTACTGAATCAGCATTTTGTATGCTTAGATGTAATTAAAGCTGTTCAGAGGACACAGATTCCATTTTGCTCTAAATTTCAAGGTTTCAGAATTTGTTTTCACTATTCAGAGGAATGAAAATAACCCCCTCAAACATTTTTGCAAATGGAAATTGTTATGAAATGTCTGTTTCTGGATATAAAATCTGATCTTTTCGGCTCAAGTTCTTTCTCCTCTGGCTGTAAGTGACAAGGGAACCCCAGGCAAAAATTTTCTCAAGAAATGTTTGTCAAAACTGATATGTTGATACAACATTTTGGCTTTGATGAAGTGACATATTTCATTTCACTGAAAATATTCCGACCAGCTCCAGATGGGACTGACTTATTTAAGCTAAGAAAATGATTAATTGTGAGAGTCTGAATAACCCAATAAAATAATAGAGTAATGCATGGGGAAGTCTAAATAAGCCAATAAAATAACAGAATAAAGCAGTGTTCTTCAAATCAACATCACTGGATCTGAATCCTTGCCTTTATGTATGAAATAAACTCATAAAATATAAAGAAATTTAAATAGTAGAAAGGCTGTTTATGTCTATCCAATATAGACTCCTGGATAATATTGACCTTTTCCTTTAGGATCCTGAAGTCATAGGAAAGTAAGGTCTGAATCCAACTTTCTCCTGTGCTGAAGATCTAATACACATAGAGTACATCTGAGAAAAATTTGTGAAACATGTTTTTAAAGTTTTTAGAGGAGAGTCTAAAACTTAATGTTAGGATATGCTGATCATTGAAAATGTTTTCGTACAACATAACCTACATTCTCTTGATGAACCCTCAGATAATTATTTTAAGCAAAAGTTTAGATGATGATCAATCCATTTAGAGGATAATCAGTAATTGTAGCAGTTCCAGGTGTATTTTAAATATAGTAAAACTTTGCAAGGTCCCCACTTGTAATTAATTTTGCTTAATTAAATAAAATATTTCTTGAAGAGTTTTGCAACTGCCTGTGTTTTCTCCATTTTTTAACTCTTTTTGAAGATAAATGAATAAATTTTATGCAATGATTTCTGAATCATCTTCATATTAGTCATTTTAATACACAACCATACATTCTAGTATTTGAGTTCTATTTTCTACATCAGCTTCAGCTACTACACCACCTTTAATAAGGGGTCTCGTCCTCCTTTTCAACAAGAGGAAGGTAGTCAAATTGTCCAGGAGTTCACCACTCCAACTGTCATAATGATGTCTGGACTTAAGTGGAGCTCTGACCACGAGCATATGTCATGAAACCTTGACATAGCCACCAGGTGTGGCAGAAAATGTGGGGTGGCTGACTTCTGATGAACGTCACACTTATCAGGGGTTGGAAATCCCTGCCTGAACTAGAGCTTTGCGTATTGGCTGTGGAATTTCCCGAGCCACGCGACAAAGTGCAGGCATCACATCAATAGCTCCTGCCAAGCCATAGCAGTGATCCAGATGCCATTTCCCTCTTAGTGTGTCAAGAAGATTGGTGTGCTATCAGCCCAAGCTAGAATTAAATCACAGAAATGGTTTTGCTGTGAACAGGAAAGAGGGGAAGAATAATCATTTGTTTTGTTTTCAAACCAGGGAAGACCAAGACTTGCACATTGATTTTCAATGAAAATGTGACTGCCCAAGCAAGGCTTTACCACAGTCAATCAAAGAAGATAACTTTCAAAATTAATTTGGGATGTTTGCCTAATTAATATAATTGCAATATCTATTTGATCTAGAATTAATGCAATTTGGGTGGGGTTTGAGCACCAATAGGAAACAAAGCCTGATTCCTAGTCTTGTCTCTTGGGAGCAGGCTGCTCAAGCCCACATTGATCAGAAAATCTAATTCACACTGTTTTCTTTTCAAGAAAATTCCTGGGGCCAGCGGAAACATATGAGATTTTATATCAGGTCATTAAATTGCCATGCTTTGTCCTGTGATTTAATTAAAATCTTCTTAGTTATTCAGACTTTTGTGCTGCAAGCTGAAATGTAAATGACTGATAAGATGAATGGTTTAATATAACATCTGCAACTCTATATTTCTTCTTACCTGGAAGTTAAAATTTGATAATATATTTCTAACTCCATACAACCATCACTTTTCAGTGTTCAGAGTAACTGCTTGTGTTCGAAAACTAGAAAACATATTTTATAGTTTCTGCATTACAAATACTCAAAAAATTTTACCTTCTCCTTTTTCATCCAACAAATGTTTAAAATTGTATGAAGTTTAAGGGACTGAACAACATCATACAGACCATTTTTATGTTTTCCTATTTTGACTAAATAAGCACACAATTGGATTTATATAGTTCATAATTCAATATCTTCCCTTTTTATTCCTTTGTTGAATAGGAAAAGCACTTATTCCCATGGCTATAATATATTTTTAAATATACCACTAATGATTTATTATAGATGTCTCTCAGGAAGAAGAATGAGCTTATTCTGCATTCTTCTTCTGATTACTTCAGTGATATAATTAGACATTTTATTTTATTTTCACTGATACCACTAAGTTCTAAGAAAAACGTGTATTCCTTCATACCACTGGAAATATTCAACACAGATGTTTGTGTTCTGCATATTTGCATTCTCCATATGTATTCTGTTTTAAATATCTCTGCTTAGTGTAGATGGCAACCTACTCAATTACTTTCAGAGTATTTTGCCCTTCTACACATAACATCTGCAATTCAATTAAATGTTTCATCTATTTCGTTCCTATCGTTCTAGGTTATAGACCTTGATTCTGCTAATCCTGTGTTGGTGCTTGCGGAAAGGACATTATGAAATTCTTTAAAATAATGCCATACTTTACAAATGAGAAGAAAACAGAGTATTTTGACTTAGGAAAAGCTACTATGGGATCAGATCAGTGATTGTTTCATAATCACAGCTTTTCCCTGGCAGGCAATTAGAGAAAATCATATATGCTGGATTTCTCTGAGGGCGCAGAAATGCTATGTCTCTATTCCAGCTTTGACTGAGAAAAGAATTAACAGTTCTACAGCTTAAAATTCTGTGAACAGTCTCTGTTTTTCACCTACTTTAGATAATTTTGTAACAATTTTTGCAAGACCAAGTAATAACTTTCAAACAGGGGATTTGCAGAAGGAGAACTCATGTGGATTACTGTGGAGTAGCTCAATACTAGACAACCAGCAAAAACACCAAACATTTCTACTGATAGGCTATGAAATGCCTACTTGGCCCAGATAAATGCTTTTGCAGGCTATTCTGCATTGCACTGACTTTTGTAAGACCTCGTCATTCTGATATTTGAGCACATCTAGGCATTATTGGGTGAAAGCATTAATAACTGTTGCCTTTTCTTTCATCCTCTGTTGTTCCTTCCTTGTAAGGACATTAAAGGACATTTATCCTTTTTTAGGTCCATTAGCTTACTGTGTGTCCAGTGCTTGTATGAGCCCAGTTACTTTGGAAAGTCCTCCACTGTCTCCAAGGAGGTCCCTCTGCTCCAGGAGGTCATATTGAGGTGTGTGGCTGCCACTCAGCACTCATCTGGGACACTGCTGGGGGTGTCACCCTGTGGCTGGTGGCAAGTGCAGATGAGGGTGGGGTGCAGGTGGCAGCCCCAGGGCCTCTCCTGTGGGAGGTTTCCCAGTGCTTCTCTGGCCACCAGCTCTGTGCTGCTGCTTGCTGCCTTCCCTGGGGACCCTCAACCAGGTCCTTCTTTGAGGTATCTCCAAGGCTGGCTCTAAACATTGGGCTTTGCCTTATATCAAGAAGACTAAATTTTGGAATTCACTATCTGTATATCTGCCCAGACCCAGACTCCCTCACCAGGCTAAACTTGGACATGGGGTGGTTTAGAAGAGTTCTGCACCCCAAAACTGTGTCTTTTGTTTGGAGTATGTGCTCCCTTCCCAGCCTCATCTTTTTCCTTCTCCTCTTTTACATCATGCCTTTAGCTTGCTAGACCAATGCACTTTATGTTCAATCTACAAAAGACAAATTACTCAACCAAACAGCACACAGAGGAGACAGCTTATGACAATAGCACCAAGTGTTGATGCTCAGGGATTATTACTTTGTAATAGAAGCTAGAAGTTAGAACAAATTGTTTTTTGTGAAAGGAAGTCTGCTTTCTCAAATGCATGAAGTTTATATAATAGTCAGAAAATGGCCAGTTCAGCAGATTTTATACACATAAAT
This sequence comes from Entomyzon cyanotis, assembly GCA_024500445.1. Lineage (NCBI taxonomy): Eukaryota > Metazoa > Chordata > Aves > Passeriformes > Meliphagidae > Entomyzon > Entomyzon cyanotis. Next base: position 29,386,074 of record JAKEPQ010001018.1, read on the forward strand.
ATTATATGTAATATTTTATGCATAAATGGTCCAAGTTTACTCCAGTGTAAAGCTTTCCTTTAAAGAGTAATTCTCACCCCATAATTCACTTTTATGATTTTCTTAGGGCTTTAAGTGTAAAAGCTCAATCTGGTTTTGTTTTATCCTTCCTTAAAAAAAAAAAGGCACATAGCAAGTTAATTTTTACATTGAATCTGCCAAAGGCATGCTGTCAGATATGAAGCTAAACATGTCACTTTTGAAAACACATACATACACACACACACATGTGCACATCCAGATACACAACGACTTTTTAAGACTTAATGACAATAGAAATAGTTTCACGCAAGTGGAAAAAAGGAGGCCCTGACCGGAGCCATTGACTGCAGCAGGCTGTGCTCATTCTTGGGCTCCTCTCCAACCCTCCCTCCAGCCCTCCTGTTTCACATCTAGTGTAAAGATATTTCTCTCCCCCAGACAGTTTCTCACAAATCTGAAACTTGGGCTTTCTGCCAGATGCTGGATCTTAGGCTGAGTCTTTTGCTTTACCGCAACCCTTTCCATGTTCTGTCCCTTCCCTTTGGTCTCAGACAGCTGCAGCAGACAGCACCAGTCAGGGTCTTTCTTTGTCCTCTGTCTCTCCTGCCCTGTGTGCACAGAGGAGAGCACTGCCTCCTGTTAAGCTATGGGCACACAGTCTCAGGTGTGTCATATGTCTCAATATGACCCTTAAAACAGAGGATTTGATGAAGGTAACTGAGGAAATCACATACGTTTGTGCAGGAGTGTTATCAGTTTTGAACCACCATGGCTTCATGAGAGGAAAGGCCTGCTTATCAAACCTGATTTCCTTTTATGACCGGGTAACCCACCTAACTGATCAAGGGAAAACAGTTGATTTAATCTTTTTGGATTTCAGTAAAGCTTTGGATACTGTCTCTCACAGGATCCTTCTGAATGGGATGTCTGGCAAACAGCTGAATAAACACGTCATGGGATGGGTGAGCAACTGGCTCACAGTTCAGGCAAAAAGGGTTAAGAGAGACTTCAACAAATGAGAGGGCTGGGCAATCACCAACCATATGAACTTCAACAAGGGAAAGTGCCGGATTCTGTATCTGGGACGTGGCAATCCTGGATGTATAGACAGACTGGGGAATGAGAGGCTGAAAAACAATGCCATGGAGAGGGACCTGGGGGTCCTGGTGAGGGAAACATTGAATATGAGTCAGCAGTGTCTTGGGTCCCCAGGGAAGTGGTCACAGCATTAAATCTGACAGAAATCAAGAAGCTTTGGGACAAGCACTCTCAGGCACATGGTGTTCTTGGGAGTGGCGCTGTGAAGGGCCAGGAGTTGGGCTTGATTATCCTTGTGGGTCCCTTCCAACTCAACTTATTCTGTGATTCTGTGATTCATCAAAGTCAAGGATGAGGCTGCAGGGGTGTCTGCTTTTTCAATCTCCTTCGTTCTTTGACAGCTGCTCAACTTTCAGACATACCATGTAACCACATTCTTTTTGCCCCCGAATATTCTGTTTTAGACAAAAATATGCCCTGTATATTCCAGGATCTAAATTATAACTGCCAGAATTACAAAACCAAAGCCATGCATGCTTAGCATTACCAGAACTGACTCCCTTAGGATTTGAAGTCCTAATACATTTTCTGCCCATGTAGACTGTGCTGTACTTGGGAGGTGCAAGGACTCCCTTTACATTCCACTTCATATTCTAACACTTTTGGACATGCTGCATGGAAATGCTTTTACCATGAGAACGCATTATAAAACTGTTTAAATCGTCTCCTCATCCACACAGGGTTTACAGCACAGATAATGGCAGAAGACACTCCACTGCCACTACCTGCCAAGTCACTACCATCTTATTGCTATGGCAATGTCATAGGGATGATGATTAGTTGTCGCTGTTGAGCCGCTAGCTGAGAAATGACCCAGGTTCTCAGACAAGGAAAGAGAGAAGGTGTCTTTATTATTTTGATTTCCATATATATGGAGTTTTCAGAGGTCACCCAGATTGGTCAGCCAGAAACCTCCCCCTAGGCCCAATTGGCCAAGCCCGAACTGCCCTAATCTGGAGACGTTGTTTGCAAAACATCCAAACTTTATCTTTGTTTATGAAATGTAGCAAAATGTTCTCACGAGAAAGACCTGTGCTAGCCACACTTAGTGAAGTAATACTTTGGAATCAGACACTAAAGTGGTCCCAAGGTTTATGGCTCAGCACATGGAGCAACTTCCAGGATTCCTGCTGCTCTTGAGCAGCTTATACTTTCTGGTGTGAATATTCCTCTGTTATTTCACCATTTTTCTTAACAACTACATTTTTAGAGGTGACCCTAGTTGTGTAAAAGTCCATTTTCTAGGAAAACAGCTTTTTCCAATCAAAGGAGATACGTCCAACTCACTGGGGCAGTCATTCATACTGACTACCAGAAATGAGAAAAAAGAATTGGTCTCACAGGATTGTGGAGGATTCCTCAAATCACTTACAGTCATGATTATCCATGGTGCTCATATGTTGGTTTACTTTCCAAATGAAAAAATTATGCTCCCCAAGGCAAAAGACAAGCGCTGTTTCAGAGACGGTTTACTTCAGGAACTGCTGCTCACTGTGACAAGCTTGGCTCCCAGCAAGCCACATGGTACATGCTCACACATAGGCATTCAACTGATATCTCAGTATTATCTCATAGAAACACCAGTCTGCAACATTACCTCATGTTTCATGCACCTTACACTGAAAAATTACTGATAAAAATAAGCCTTTATGTATACACACCTGCACACACACATACACACACATCTTGTGGTCACAGAGGTGCTACTGCTGCCTCTATGCACTCAGCAGCTCTGCTATAAAGAAACTTCCTCAAAAGGGAGCAAGGGAGATTGCTCTATCTGTGCTGTCCAGGATCTGTTTGGTCCCAGCCTGTGCTATTCTTGCTGTACTGGAAGAAATGTCTTTCCTTGGAGCACTTCAATCACTCATTTGGCAATTTTTGCATAACTGCTAAATGAGGTGGGCGTGATCCTGTTAAGGAAAACATACAAAGAGCACAGCAAAGGAAGGGAGCTAAGTTTGCACAAGCATCTTAATTTAGGCATTTCCTACCTTATGAGTGACTTTAACGTAGATTTTGTATTGTATTTTCCTGTGAAAATTTCCTTCCCCATTGTAAAGATATTTCTCCACTACAGCTCACAGAAAGCTTGATTTGAAATGCTCCAAAATGGGAGCACACCATCCTTATATCTTTAACTCTTTTTGGATCCAAGCCAGAATTGACTAGTTTAATGTGTCACCATAACAACAGCTGAGCACCTCAGTTTAAGTATATTTTCTCTACTCTTTTGTTCAAAGGCCCAGTAGCTGAGCCATAGATTTTGCACTCTTATTCTGAAACAGGCTCAAGCAGACCAAGACAACCATTTTCAACTGTTTGTCCTTGACACACAATAGACCACGGGCCAAATAGACCCCTCAGTCCCAAGGGGCGAAGCCACTGAGTACAAACTTTAAATGCATTATTATTGTTGTGTGATCAGAAGAATTTCATACTTCTGACAAAATGTTGGTAGCTTTTGATTTAGTTACCATTTGAAAAATATTTCATTTCCATTCCTAGCAAATCTGGAATCAACATAAATAAATATATCTAAGCAACAGATTTCACATATCCATACTTTCAGGGAGATTTATTTTTTTAGTTAGCACACCCACATAGATTTTCAGATGAGCTTTAAAATCCTGGTTCCTTTACAAACATTTCCTTTACTGGAATCAAATGTTTGATAACAAAAACTTTACCTAAAATACCTCCTAGTATTGAAAGTAACAGACATGTTTCATCTCTGAAGCATTTAAACTTAGCAGGGTTCTTAGTTTTAGAAATATTAAAATAAAAATTATATTTTTAATAACCAAGACTTTGTTATTTACAAAAAATATGAAAATAATCATTAACTTCCATAACAGATTTCCTATAGGACCCTCTTTGCTTTACTCACCTATCAGGGCTGCAGACAGTAGACACTGAGACACATGTGGAGACCAAGCTTCTACTTGCTTCTGCAGCTCAGGTATTGAACTATGCAAATAATGTTGGAACACTGTGAAGAAAAAAAATCTCAACTATACAGAATGCAATACAATTTGGAAGAAGTTTCCAGTTTTGTCAGATATGAACATCAGGATTAATTTAATGAAGGATGTGGTTCTGCCATAGCCATAGTGCTATGCACATGTGAATAGCTACACGTGTCAGAAGGCAGGGATGCAAGACAAAACATTGGACAACATCAAACAAAAGCAAATGTGTATCACACCCTTGTTTTCTACACCACTCCTTTTGAGTGGCTATATAACATGAATACTTCTTCATTTTCATGTTAGAGATGTCCCGGGTGGAATAAAAAGCCAGAATAATATCCTGAGTGCTGGAATCTTAAAGCATTGCAGATGCCTTTGAAAGCTCATTTGCACTAGTTCAAATTTCAGGTGTAGTTATCAGTCAGCGAACTTCTTAAAGATGCTCTCTCACACACTGTGAATGGATAAGATGTAGACCAGCTCAACCCAAATCCTTCTGTGGTCTATCTACAGATGGGACCACAGCTGAACACCTGCAGGAAAGATTATGTACAGATGTCTTCAAAGATTCAAACAAAGAAGAGCATTAAGGAAAGCAAGGTGCTGTGAATTCAGGAAACTATATTTGGATCACTACAGTCGCCAGAGCACTGCAAAAGTCAGACTAATTTGTCATCTAGAAAGCTACAAAAGCTAGATCTGCCAAATAAATGTGAACCTCCACCAGCCCCTATCCTGTTTCATGGCTAGAAATAGCATTTGATTAAGTAGCTGAGAAGATAAATTAATTAAAAAGTAATAAAGCAGCTTGCAAGATCATAGCAGTGTTCTATCCCAAAACTATGCAGATCTAGGATTTATTTACACACATATGGATCATTCACTGTCTCTTTCCAGGGTTAAGACACAAATGTTAAAGAGCACATAGTGACATATGTATTCACAAGCATTTTCTCAGACAGAAAAATTTAGTCAAGTCTTGATTTTGAAAGAGCATATGCATCTCTTGTATATGTTATGATACTTTGAGGGTGAACCCAAACTCACTTTCAATATCAGTGTTACCTTGTGCCTACACTGCTCAGACACAGGTCTCTTGTGCCAGTAACAATCATTTTATCTTCACCCTTTGATATGATTACCTACTGACTTTTTGAGAAGAAAAATCACAAGTTATTATTCTAAAAAAATATAGATTTAGTGGCAATATAGGACAAGCTTGAAAATATAGGACAAACTTGTCTGGCTGAGGCAGAGGTTAAATCATCAGGAACATATTGAAGTATGCTCTACAGATCTTTAGAAATGCTGGCAAGATTTCCATAGAGTTAATAGATTCTTATCTTCTCCATAACTAAACAGGATTAACCAATGCAAGGAAAAGCAATCCAATTTCAAAATAGGATGCTCCAGATACCCTTTTCTAACAACCTAGCTACAAATTCCTGCTTTGTATCTGATTCTACATTCATAAAATAATTTCTCTTATTGCACAGGATGTTATGAGGCTGTCCACAATAAACAGTGTGAGTGACTCAATAGTATAATAATGGAGTCATCTGAAATCCTAAAATAAACAACAAAAAAGATTAAGTCTGTGAACTCCATTCTTCCTTGAGAAGGAGAAAGCTCTTAAGGAAAGATTGCTATTAATTGGCAACAGAGGTGAAAATACCCTGGTTTTGAGGAGAAAAACACATGATTTGAGCTGTATATGCATTGTTTGCCCTCAGTGTGCCAAGGACCACTCACTACTCAATGCCCTCAGGCCATGGTCCATATTATTCATCAAAATAGCCATAAATCACAACCCCAGACTAAACACCTTCCACAGCTACTGAAAGACAAATTCAGCATCTTGTATTTTATTGTTGATGTTTGTGGTGTTTGTATGCAGAGAAGCACAAGGCATAATAAGGACATTTTTCCTACTATGTCCTATTCCCACAACCTTCTTCATATTTTCTTTACATCCCAGGCATGCATTTCTTTCATTATGGAAAATCTATGCTTAATTTAAGGGCCAAAACTGAAATGCTGCTTACAGTAATGCTTTCTTGAGTCTTATTAACTTATGAACTCTTGGTGGGTTGCCCAGCACTCAGAGCAGCTTTTCTGTTATTTTCCAACCTACATCAAAGTGTTTGTCTCCAGGGCCTGAGGGCTTTTTATAATTTTCAGTGAGGGAAAATCTCAAGAATAATTTTCTAATGTAAGTCATGTCAGCTATAACTGCATTTCTCTCTTTATGCTAAGCTTAGCAGTCCCTCTACACCTAACCCAGAAGGGAAGCATTACTCCAACGCATTACTCCATCACTAGACAATTGATGTGCAGGTTACCTGATGTGTTATTCCTTCTAGCAGCCTTGGGAGTCAGAAGAGGGCCTCATCCACACAGTGAGAATTTATACCCATAACTGCTTCTATTTCAATGACTCAGGATATTACACAAAGGTCACAGCAGACTCCAGGTGAACTACAAGGCAGTGCAACAAATACGATGTGAGCTTTTGCTTACAATAGCACCTATCATTCCCTCATACACTAGACCTGCATCCATGAAAAGTATGTATAAATCCAAATAATGGTCTCTAGCTAGCATAATTCACAGCTGAAGAAGAATCATGGACAATATGGATTATTCAGGTGTGCATGCTAGGACAGCAGCAGACCTTCCTTCTTTTTCTATAAATCCCATTTGTATAAACAGCCCTTTTTCCCCTGGAACCACATGAATTCAGAACTGCAAAGAAAACACATTGCTGATGGGATGTGAAAGGCTTAGATTATCATAATTTATGGACTACAACCTCTACTTCAGCATATATTGAACAATATTTACGTGATTAATATCCATTTAATTCATTTAATAACAGTCACTGGAAAGAGCCATAAGCTTCCCCTGATGCTGAAGAAGCAGCTGCAGTGCCAGTCAGTCAGTCAGAGATGCAGGAACATCAGAAAGCCCCCCTGCCTCGATGCAGGTGAAGTAGGACCACCATGGACACGGCAGAGCAACATGAAGGTCTGTGCTCAGATTCAGCTCCTGCTCACACTAAGAGATAGCAGATGGTGTTTATTTTGCCACTGTATTTTGCCTCACCAATTTCTGGAAAACTTGAGAGCAGGATAGCAGATTTTAATTCTGTCTACTATTTATCTTTTCCCCTGCTGGAAGCCAAGCTCTTTTTTGTTAGCCTTTTCAGATGCCTTGCATGGCTACTGATACCATAACTTCAAGCCACAGCAGCACATAATGATGCCAGCAGTCCTGAACATTTATTGCCTCAGCAGGACACTGCAAATCAAACACAGCAAACCAGCAGCTCTCCTTTCAGCCATCAAATGTCCTGCCTTTTCTTCCCAGGGATCAGAACTTCTCATCCTCCAGCCTCTGCTTCTTACAGAAGAAAACTACTTACATCTGTAAGCTCTGGAGAGTTGCATGACTAGAAGTGGTCCTTAAGAGCATCCTGGAGTGGACCTAAGTCCACAATGTGATTGCTTTATGTTGTTACTTGAGATAAAGTCACAGTGATCTTCTAATGCAACTCTACGATTTTAAAGGACAGATTTGTGTTAGCAATAATCACTATTGGCATATATTTCCAAAAGGCAGCCTGGCTTGCTCTCTAATACATACACAAAATAGACACAGATGTATGCTCGAGAGGAGTACAGAAAGAAAAAATGGTACCATGCCTGCCTTGTTTTTTCCTGTAGAGCAAGGAGTGTGGGGATTAATCAATATGTCTGCAGCATAGATGGTGAAAAGACCTTGGCTCCCATGGTATGGTGAGAGAACCAGCCAGAGCGTGCAGGCCTGTGCTGGGACAGCTGCATGCCACTGTCCCATGCTGCCCTAGAAACCTGCACAAGAAAATCCACATATGTCACCCCGTGGGCCTCACTTGTGTACCATGCAATTTGCCAATGGAAGGAGGAGTCGAAATTAGCTGTCCCTGACTTTACCCCAGTCTGAGCCTCCTGCACAGCACTCAGCAGCAACACAACACCAAATCTGTCCTCTCAGCTCTGACACTACTCAGATTGGGTAAGCTTTAAGTCTCAGGCTGCACTTTGCAGTTTACAGACAACTCTTTTAGTATGTCCTGGGTGATTTTATGCTATGTGTAGTGTATTGTAATTCACTTTATATCCCTTCACATTGCAGCTTCAAGGAAACACACGTCTTATTTAAAAGTAATTCATTCATTTGGGGCTACAGGTAACCTTAAGTGATCCCAAAGGCAGAAACAGGTAACAAAGACAAGACCTAACCCTGAGCATATTAATGCTGAGTTTTGTTGGGAATTTTGTCAGAGCTGGGATAAGAGGAACTGGATGCAAAGAATTTGTGGAAGCACAACTGTCTCAGAAAATGGAACCTATTGAACTTTTCCTAATTAGTAATCAGGCTCCTTTCATTCATCTGAATTACAAACATCAGCAAGAGAGGGAGGGAAAAATCCACACTGATGCTTACATCAATTAATTCCAACAGAACGTCAGAGTTTATGTATTATTAAACCCGCTACATAATTATACCTTTTGCAGTTGTTTGTTAGGCATGCAAAGTTATCATTTTTTTCCTGTATAAATTGTTTCATTTCTTTCAAAATTTTATCTGTCATTAAATAGATCTCTTTTTTTTTTCCAATGTTATAGTTCTTTTGTTCTGATTAGCCATATTTTATTGCTAACATTGATCTAAAATCAGCAGTAATGCAGGACCAGACTGTAGTCTCCTTACTCACAATAGCCAAAGTTGTGTGAACCTCTGCAGACTTCAGTGTAACCCTTGTGTAAGTGTCTGTTCACCAATGGAAGAGCTTCACAATCTGGCATGTGCTTCTTTGCTGGTCACTGGCACACTGACACTTCTGAGTTCAGACAACTTTCAAAAAGATAATGGCTTATCATTATTCTGTCATTGATTTAAATCTTGACAATCTTGTAAATAAGACTGTCAAGTCTTATTGTAAAGACAAGCCTTTACAATTCTTGTAAAACAAAAATATTCTTGTTAGCCCCATTTTATAGATTGGAAAAGGTGGACAGAGGGATGATGCACGACATCTAAGCCTTGCTTTATAAGTATTTTAGAAATAAGATGGAAAATGACTGCAGTACTTGGTACTGTGGCTCGTGGGCTGTAAGACAGATTGTCAGGAGACTACTGTCTGCAGCTCCTGGGTTTATGCCTTCTGAGGCCAGGATGAAATCCAGACCTAAGTTGTTCCTATCTATTATTTGTGTATTTATAGGGTGTCAGTCACTGAAGTACTGAAATGCCAGACTAGCCCAAGGCCACAGACTCAGCATCCAACTGGAGTTCAGATCTCAGGAATTCCTCTGTCCCATTCCCATGCTCTGTTGCCTCTTCTGTGCCACTAAAAAATAAAAATAAAACTCAGGCCACCTTTATCTCCAGGACTGTTCAATTTCATACAATAGATCCAAGTACACCATCACTGCTGCCAGAAAATATTTATCCATTTTGTCCACATTTCTGTAGGAATTTTATGATGCAAAAGAGCAGTGCTGAAATCCTATAAATAAGGAGACATTTCAGGATTGTGATAATAAGACATCATTCCCTTTGCTTGGAGTGAACATGAAGGAGTAAGAGAAAGAGTGGTGATAGAAAATAGATGTTAACATTCAGCCATATCTCCAGCTTGCTCAGCAAAGTGGTTGTTCATTGTCTTAATTCACTCTCACGCTCTTTTTTGTTATGTTCAAGACCAAAAAAAATGCAACTTGGGAAAAGAGTGAGGCAGTGCAAGAAAGGAACAACTGCATTTTTAATTTTTTTTTTGTTGGCCTAATTTATTATCTTTTTCTAGTATTAAAAATCATGTTGTGAGCAGTGAAGGTGACCTTGTATCCAAGTCTTGCAAACTACAGGGACTTGTGTACTTCAAATCTAAATCTGCTAAGGAATCTAGAGAAAGTTAACTCCTTTATTCTCCTCTTGCGTAAACCAAGTTAAATCAAAGACAACAGAACAGGGCTCCCTGAATAAAACATATCTGACTGTATCTGAGTTAGTTACTCATGTTCCCTTTACTGCTAACAGAAAGAAACAGGCAACTCAGCTGAGGAAGGCCAGGTAAATCTTACTCTATTGCTTTCTCTTCAGTAGTTATGTGGGGAGTTTGCTGGCCACCTTAAACACAGCTATCTGTACTAAAGTACTATGAGACAAATCCCAGATTGAGTCACTACAATTCAATCAGCTTTATCCTTATAGTTTCTGGGTGATGAACAGTTTGACACAAGGCATGAACTGCATAACCCTTTATTTTATCTGCTTGAAATAAATATTGTAGCTTATCATTTCCCTGTTCTCTCTGAATGACTCAAACCTAAGGGCCCAACTCAGTAGGTACCACTGAACTATGGCTTCTCTTTAATGAGAAAGAACAAGTGCCAAAGACTTGAAGAGCTCACCAAGCTTCTCTGCCCTCCTGTCTTTTAACTTCTCTCCATATTCTTCTCTCTCACCTAAGCGCTCATCACCATCTACAGCTTTTAGCAGCTGGTGGCCATGATAAAGCAGGTCAGCTGCTGAAATTCTTCAGATAGCTTTTGACAGTCAATTTGGATCAAGAGTCTACAGGAATAGTGCATTTCTGAAAGCCACACTCACTTTATACACCAGTGCAAATGGCTAATGTTCAAGTATGTCAAATGGCTCAGGATTAAGTGTACTGGAAAGTATGAATTTAATTTCCTCTGTTTAAGAATTAGGAGAGAAGCTTGTTTTAAAATTTCCCAGTTGCAGAATAGTAATTTCATTTTATTTCAGGGTTGTTTTCTGTGAGGTGGGGTGGTGGTACCATGTACAGCATTAATTCAAAAACAGGATTAAGCACATGGAGTTTTAAGCAAGCAAGTAGCCCTAACAAAGTAAAGAAATTAATATTGCACTGTCTTTCAGTAGTCAAGACCTGAAAATCTGAAAAATCATTTCTGTTTTCATTCCCACAGAAAAAAGCAATAGAAAAACATTTATTTTTCTAAAACCTATTCATGCAGTAAATAATGGCTTGACTTTGGACTGCGGCATTGTCTTTATAAACGTTCTTTCCAAGACACTGCTTAGTTTACTCCAGACCAGGCAGAAAGCGAGCAAGCCAGAAAGATTGACACAGGGTTGTGTTTGAGGCCAGATTACCCAGAGGCATAAAGTGGTGGGCAGCCTTCCTTAGGACCCTGTTCCAGTGACATAGTATGTCTTTTCATGAGAGAAAAACTGCTTTCAAAGGCATCATAGCAACTCCTGAAGGACGCTCTGACATTCAACATGGGACAGAGAGTTACTGTTTAACACTGAAATACTGTTTATTGGATAAACATTACATTTAGGTAGCAAGAAAACACATGAAACCATTGCAAAAGTTAATGTATTTTCTTTGCTGCAGCTTTGTCCTTCATGTTATTTTTCTTGAAGAAAGAGTTTAATTTTGAAGAAAAGGTTCAAAAGGCACCAGTAATATAAACCAAAATTTACTTGCTCAGTAATACTGTGTACTCTCTGAACTGTTCCATCACTGGTTTCAATGTTTACTCCTGAATAATTGTTCTCTTTTTCACAACTCAAGGATCTTCTCAGTGGTGCAGGAAGAAAGCAAAAACTTCTGTGTGTGTGACAACAATCTGCTGCCACAGCAATGGGTGTCATCTTACATGCAACCTTTCAGGCTAAATTCTGCTCTTAATTATACTTGATTCATGCTGTTGGCTTGCATACAGAAATTTAAGAGAGATCTCTTGCAAGACTGTTACAAATACTGCTCTGCTCCTATGCTAATCTTACTTCACTGGTCTCAACCAAGTTGCTCCTGATTTATATTAGTTTACCAGAGATCAAGTTCAAGCATGGAAATCATCAGGAAGTTAGAGACCTTTATTCAAAATAAAAATGCTTTTTCTCATTAATCAGGAAAAGCTATGGAAAAAGTAAAGAAGTGACTTTACATTTTGCTGATATGTGGGAACATTTGTCCAAGTACTAAATCCTCCTTTAAAGAAAAATAACGTACTAAAGCTTTAAAAGGAGTCCAAACAGAGGATTAATTGAGGAGATTGATTTCAGTTCTCCCCACCCTAGTTTAAAAGGCTTTTTCTCAACTGGATTTTGGGGAGTTTGGTCTTTTATACCACTTATTCTTAGCAGCAGTAAGGAAGAAATCTGGGAATTTATTTATTGTGAGGATTTTCCATTGTACTCAATGGACGTTCTGTGCTGCCTTGTTTCTTGCTTTTTGTGGGGTTTTTATTTTGGTTTTGGTTTGTTTTTTGGGGTTTTTTTCCTACTTTTTAGCTAATATGATTCTGTTAGGCTTTATACTTTGCCTCTACTAGTATCATATATCTTTGACATTGAACACAAGAGACTTGGAGCCTGTATTAAAAAAATGACTATTTCATGCTGGTATTGTACTGCAACATATAGCTCTTATTTTCAGGTTGCTTAGAATTGAGAACTTGCTGATACACTACTGTGCTTTAGAACTGCTATGTGTTAGCTGAGGAGTGTAGAGTTAGGTCAAACCTAAGCACAAAAAATCTCCCGTAACAAATGTAGCATTTGACCAAAGACCAAATCCTGGTTTGGTTTTGGGTCATAAAGGTGCAAGCCCCTCATCAATCAAGTTCTTTTTGAACTGATCTTATTCCAGGACATTAACTCTTAAGAGCCCCAGGAGCCAAAACAGAGAGGAAATTACTCCTTTTAACAGAGGATGCTCTTGTAACTGCAGCACCACGACACCCCGACAAAGGCGGCTGTGTCCATGTTCCAGGAGCCAGGGCTCAGGGCAGCCCTGCTCAGGGACCTGCAGCGGCTCCTGGTCGTATTACGGGTGGGGACACACTCGGAGGAAGCTATTCCTCCTTGTTGCTCTAACCTCCTGCTGTTGGAATCTCTGGCACAGAGCAGTCTGATCCAGCTTTACTGCAGCTCTGCTAGCAGGCTGGCTCTGCTCCGCATGCTCCGGTGTAACTCAGAGCAGTCAGACACGCCAGGCCAGACCCTTGGCTGCATTCACAGACCACACACCAGCAGGCTTAGCCTTACATCAGCTACAAACAGCTCGAGCTGCTCAGAAACCAGGAGGTGAGTGCTCCTGGATCTTTAACAGCATAACTTTTAATTGTGAAAATGTTCTGCCAGGTTTATTTAAGCCACCAGGGATCAGAATGGCAGGCGGGGGATCAGCTCCCCAGAAGAGTGTTCAAGGCCAGGCTGGATGGGGTTTTGAGCAACTTGGCCTAGTGGATGGTGTCTCTAACCGTGACAGGGGGGCTGGAACTGGATGATCTTTAACGTCCTTTCCAATCCAAACCATTCTGTGATTATACGAAGAGTATCCCAGGCACACCCCTTTCTCTCTAGGAACAGAAATGCCCATACCATGGCCAGAAATTGCTGACTCTGTGATGCAAAGCACATGATCTGGCCCCTGTACTACATTTCCTGTCAAAGCTGTACCTAGAATTTATGAAACTCTGGTGATTTTTTCCCCCTCTGTTCTGTTTCAGATCAGGCTGAGAATATATCTGAGCATTCCGAGATTTTTAATATTGTCTTTTTCTGGCTAAACAGATGTAATGTTTTATTATTTTCCCACACTTCAGGCTTTCCAAAATGTACTGTTCTTGTAAGTATAAATGTAGGAAGAGGAGAGAAAATGGGTAGTTATATCTCCTATGATTTCTTATCAAAGCTATGTGTTGGAAGAGAGGGAGTAATTGAGAATAAAAAGAGAATAAAATTTATTGCAGACATTTCTCAGCTGAATGTCTGCCAACTAAGCTTCCTCTCCCAAACTTTGTGATTTCGAAGATGGTGTATGATACATTTTATATGCAAGGATTTAAATGTGGACGTTTTTGCAATGCAAGAAAATGTTTCCAGTCTAATTCAAACACCAGGGGAAAAAGTGTGTTCAGTGATATCTCCCAGAACTACAGCTGCATTGTGATTATATAGAGATTTTTAACTGCCTCGGCTGTCTATAGAAACCATCTGTGGAAAAAAAAAAGCTATTACTACAGGAACCTGAAGGAAAGCACAATTAGTGGATGTTCTCACTTGCACTCTTTGCTCTCTCCGAACACTATAGCATGTGCTTCTTTTCCCAGGACATATATCAGTGATCTCAAAGGAGCATTTACCTGACACATTACACTCTGTAACTTTGAAGCAGTATTTGCCAACTCCTGTCAACCTCAAGCACTTAAAAATCAGGAGTCCTACCCTAGGCCAGTGTATGATGAGCTTTCAAATACATGGATGCTTTTTTCTGACTCTTTCATTTTTAATTAGAAAGGTTAGATCTTATTTTTAGATCACATCTTTCCTTGTCAGATATCCATAGAGTGTTTACAGTACTGACAGATCCAAAATATTGAGAATATTGAGAAGTACTTTTGGAAGTCCTTTCTCCCACTTGGGAGCCACAGCTGAAGTCAGATCACTGTGGTTTTGTTTGGGCATTATGTCTCCCTCATTTCCACACAAATTCAGGGACATTCATCCCCACAGCTACAACTTAACTTTGCAAGGAGCTCAACCCAGAGAGCAAATGCAGGCACACACTCTCGAGTTATAGACCAATTGAGCCCCCAGACTCACATCTGTTTCTTGACCTAGCATCACCCCTGCTCCTTTTGCAGCACTGGGAGCTCCACATCTCATTGGGTCACTCTAGGGAGGGTTTATCCCCTTTGCATCCTCCTTGTCATGAAGAGGGAGATGCCTTCTTCTGAGACAGCAAGATGAGGAGAGAGTGGACAGCAAGGCCCACAGTCCTCCTGAACTGCTGGGTCTTTTCCTGACACCCTCTTTTCCTTCTCTCCTGTGGGGTTAATTTGGGGTTCTCCTTCTTCAGCATTCCTACAGAAAATGTTTCCTGCTCATGCACAAGTGGGAAGAAGTTCTGTGGGCTTTCCCCAGCAGCCCTGCTGTCTTCTCTGTGGCTGCTGGGGACATGGCAGAGGCAGCTAAGTAAAGGCTGCAAAGCATGCAAGAACTGCAACCTGTCACCCACCCAGCTGGGACCACAGTGTTTGTTGCACATGTTCTTAATGCCAAGTCCTAAAATTGGATGGCACTATTTCTTTCCTTCTGTCCTTGACAGTCCCAGTCAGGCTGGTTATATTCAACTACAATTGCAGGAGAGATGAGATGTTGTGTCTAAAGCTGCTTTCCAGTGACTTATTTTATTTCTTCAACTAGAAATTTCCTGGCACTCCATTCTATAAAATATCCAGTTTATCACTGTTTCTTATTACTTTTAGTGACCAAACTGTATTTAAACGTGCAGCTATCAGTTACACTCACAGTTCAACACTCTGGAAGGAAAATTGGCCAATCAATCACTCACACAAGAGGCAAGCTTCAGGTTTGGCCTTGGTTTCTGAGGCAGATTTTTGCAGTTCTTATTATAAATTGTCATTCTACTATTCAGTTATAACCAGCTATTGGAGTTACCCGAGTACAAGTGGGAAAATGAGGAAATCCTATTGCAAAACAATGGTTATTCTACGCCCATGCATTTAGACATAGAGTATGCATCAAATTCCTTGAACTAAAACTGTACAGAATGACTTGAGTGTTATACAGAATGACTTGAGTGTTATGAGTTAAGACAAACCAGAGAGTTCTTATGAAAGATCACGTACATCATAGGAATTCAGATTTGAAGTGAATGGATGTCGCTGTTGAGCGGCTAGCTGAGGACTGACCCAAGTTCTCAGACAAGCGAAGAGAGGAGAAAAGGGACTTTATTGTTTTGAATTCCATATATATAGAGTCTACAGAAGTGCCCCAGATTGGTCAGCCCGAGACCTCCCCCTAGGCCCAACTGGCCAAGCCCGAACTCACTCAATCCGGAGAAACTGTTTGCAAAACATCCAAACTTTATCTTGTTTATGAAATATAGCAAAATGTTCCCACGGGAAGAACCTGTGCTAGCCACAAATGTTGGCTTTGGGTTTGAAGTAAACACGGGGTTAGACTTTTCACATTTTCCAATGCACCCTCCTCCTCTACGTGTATTTTATGGTGATCTATTTGATTTCTGAAACTACAGCACTGCGTAGGTAAGAAAGAAGAATGATTAGCTGTTTATGAGTATAAATTCTACCTAGTCAATGTGATGAAGCACAATGAACATGCAACAGTATCTTTAGGTTCAGCCTACCAAGAAAGACTGAAGAGGAAATAGCTGGGGAAGAGTGCTGTTGCATCCCAAATCCCTATACTTTAGTATCTGGGAAGTTATGAAGAACATGTAGGCAGGGGAGTTTCCTGTAAGATTTAGAGCAAAAAATATGGAAAATATGAAGTCAGGTTAAAACACTCAACAGAATTAGCAAACCTAGGAGTCTAGAGACAGCCATATAGAAAATGGCAGGGAAAGAATATGGTGAAGCAGTTTTTCTACGAAATATCAGTAATGGTTAAGAAGTTCACTACTGTTGAATTGAGCAACAATGGGACAAGATATGATGTTGGTGAGAAACTCAGTAGGCTCTGGTTATTCTTTTTATGTTGGAGGTTATTCTTTATATGTTTTCTTCAATCACGTGGTCCTAGGGACTGGATTAGCAGCCTTAAATATTTCATCACTACTGTACTTGTCAAAGAGATTATACTTAAGTTATTTACATATTTTCATCTTTGGAACTCCTCTTAAAAGACCCCTCTGTGACTTGGATCTTGTATGCAGGACATGAAGACTTGCATGCATCTCAGAGGTTCAGGGGGAGAGTCACAGAGTCTGCCATGTTGATAAATAACAAGGAATCAGTCAAAGGAATCGAGTGAAGTGCAGCACCTCCAACAATGTGCACAATGGGACTGATTTCGATGATTGTGTCAGGATTTATCTCCACTGTTTGATATTTTCCTTCTTGAATGTATTTACTAGCATACTGTCTCACCCTCCACTACACTCTCTGCAACCCTGCTGCATTGAAGGAGTATCCTTTTGCACACTGATAGTACCTCAGCATCTCAAAGGCACCAGATCAACTTTTTCCATTTGAACTGGGAGGGGAGGCAGGTAAAGGAAACAACAGTAGCAGTAAGAGAGTAGTATAGTCTCTACTATATTCTGTTTTCCAGGCAAAATTCTGCTTTCAGAGTAAAACAGACACTTTTCACTGACATCAGCAGAAGTCATGGGTGAGTATCTGAGGGTGGAGTTTGTCCCCTTGATATTTTGGTGAATCAAGGAGAGAGAAACTAGTTGTTCCAGGAGCTCCAGGTTAAACTAGTGCACCAAAAATTCCCAGTAATTCATACACATTTAGTACGCACTCACTCTCATAGTACCCTGCACCTTGTATTTCACTTTTGTTTGTGAAAAAAAAAACAAAAAAAAACCACAGAACAAAAAACAAATTTTAAAAACCAAACAAAAACCAAAAATACCCCAAACCAACCAACCAAAAAAAAAAAAAAAAAAAAAAGGATGCCCTCTTGCATGACATTTCTGTGCATAATCAATCACACTCCAAAGAGCTCATAAATTTTGCTTATGGGAGTCAGATTGAAAAAAACCCTTGTGGCTGATAAAATATTTGTGGACACAGTGTTGCACCCCTCATTGTTGAATGCTCTCCCTGAAAAGGAATTGGTTAAACAAGCACCCTGGTCCCCAACAAGGGAATATGAGAGGGAAAAGCCCTCCACTGCTGCTGTCAAGGATGTATCACCATCGAAGAACCTTGTGTTCTGTTTCCCCGGTATGGTTTTCAAGTCATTCTTCTGCAAGGTAGGAGACATTCATTTTAGCTTTTTGTCGCTGTTGAGCGGCTAGCTGAGGAATGACCCAAGGTCTCAGACAAGGAAAGAGAGAAGAGAGCTTTATTGTTTTGAATTCCATATATATAGAGTTTACAGAGGTGCCCCAGATTGGTCAGCCCGAGACCTCCCCCTAGGCCCAATTGGCCAAGCCCGAACTGACCCAATCCGGAGAAGTTGTTTGCAAAACATCCAAACTTTATCTTGTTTATGAAACATAGCAAAATGTTCCCACGGGAAGGACCTGTGCTAGCCACAGCTTTTCAGCTGTGAATGGAAGAGAAACAAGGTAGTCAAGTCTCAGGTTAGTGTTCTGGTGACCAGACTGAGGTATGAAAGATGGGAATCACACTCTCCACCATCAGGTATGTGAATCTGAGCCTGAACTTCTTAAAATTGACATGCCCTCCCTTGATTTTCCAAGCCAGGACCACCTTTTAGGAAGTACCAATGCAGGTACAAATTTTCAGAAGAGAGTCTTCTCCTCACTGTCATGGTATTGTCTGCAGTGTCTTGACCAAGTCTTAACTTCAAAACTATATAGATTAGAAAATAAAATGCTTTCTCTTAATGAATGTTATTTCTTCTCTTTTTTCCCCCCTCTTAATATCTGTTTTCATTTTGTGTGTGTACTAGCTATTTTTGATAAATCATGAGCTAGGAGTCAGTGAGATTTTGCCATGGTTTGACATAGATTTGACAAGTACTGACTAATACTGACAGATTTCCCACTGATTACATTTCCAGATACAGTTTTGCCACTGTATCATAGAATAGAGACTTTGTAAGGTATCTTTGTGGGTGAGGAAATTTCTCAGATTAGTACAATGAGAAGAATGAAAGGGATCCCAGCTAACAGGCACAAGAAAATACTCTTTTCTAAGTATGAAGGAAATGTGCTGAAAGAGTCTACAAAAGGTAGTTAATCTGTACTTTTTTACCCAATTTTAAGCACATTGGCTCAAGTGCTTTCCTTTGGTGCAATTAAACAGTGTACAGAATAAAGTCATACTGTATTACACAGAATCTTGAAACAATCTTTTGGGTTCAAACTGAAAGAGGGGAAATTTAGGTTAGATATATGCAAGAACTTCTTTACAGTGAGAGTGGTGAGGCACAAGTTGCCCAGAGAAACTGTGGATGTCCCATCCCAGCAAGTGTTCAAGGCCAGGTTAGATGGGGTATTGAGCAACCTGGTCAAGTGGGACATATCACTGCCCATGGCAGGGGGAGTGGAACTGGATATCTTTGCAATCCCTTCTAACCCAAACCATGCTATGATTCTATAATCTGAACAGTACAGTCAGTCCTTGGAAATTTTCTTCCCTCTTAGCATAAACTGGCCAAGTAATTCAGTGTGAGTTTGCCAAATCCTGCTTTGCTGACTGCTTTGTTTTGACTTTCTGGAGTTTCCATTATAGCACATTTAACTATGTAAAAGGCAAGCAAAGAAATATAAGGCATATTTAACTGATAAATCAGGTGGTTTGACATGTTTTCATGTCAACCTTGAAAGATAGATAGGCAGAGCCTGAGAAAATGACATCTACAAATAAACGTGGATGCATTTTTATATCCAATACCTCAGCTTACTTAATTGTTAATTGCCTCAGACAGGCAATTGATATACAATGAACCTTACAGGATGCAGAATGAAAAAGTACAAAAATTTGGCAACACTCCCCTCTGACTGGATCTAGAGAGAGAGAGTTAGTGTTAAAGGAGCTGTCAGGGCTATAGCAAATTATGTTGTGACACACCATGGAAGAAAAGAAACCTGAAACCCAGATCAGTGCTTAATTATCAAAAACTGGGGGAAAAAAAGAATGAGCATTCAAATTCTGTAAACATTTTTGATTTTAAGAAATCCTGCCCACTCGTTATTCTCTTTCCCTTCTGTTGGATTTCTGGCTCTTAACCATCTCCAAAGTGTATCCTTTGATTTATTTACTTGTGGCTTTTATGTTTCTGTGAACTCCCATGTTACCAAGTTTTAGAACTCAAATGTTTTCCAAAAATGCACTTCAAAGTAATTTCAAATTGCTAAAGGAAACAGAATCCTAAATTTGTCAATATACACATTAGCACCATAGTGTCTTCAGCCAGTAAGTAAATAGAAATAACATGATACTTCCTAATACAAGGGAATACCAATAATTTGAAAAAAGAACATCAAATACTGAAAGCAAGATATGTATTTAAAACACAGAAAGCATTTTTTGCATGCTTTCATTAATATAAATCTAAGGATTTTTTATTTTGTTTGAGGTCTGTTTTTCTCACACATTTCAAAGTAACTTTCAACAAATTTTGAAAATAATTGATCTGTTTATACTTAAAGACACAATAAAATGCATTTTGTTTAATAGAGAGGAGAGAGAAAAGAAATAGTTCTGATGACATTACCATTTCTGCCTCATTGCATAGGTATAGCAAAAATCCTATTTAAATTTGATTGAATTCCATTTATCCTTTTTATTTTCCAAACCAATGGCTATTTGGGCAATGGAATACATTTGTCCATTTGCATATATACAAACTCCGCATTTATGACTCTGAACCAATTGTTATAATGCATATCATTGAGGCAAAACGACCTTAAAATCTGTGAGACTGCTCATATCTAAATCATAGTCCTAATCATAACTGAAAGTGTGTTCCCAGTACATGAATTTCAAATCTACCTAAATATTTGTGCTCTGTGTATTACTGCACTCATCCTATCAGCATCAAAACAATGTCATGTGAGGTTATTATCTGCAACTAATAGCTGCATTCAGTTACATAGCTTGAATAATGATTACTTCCAGAGAACAGTTCATCTCTGGTGTTGAAAAATCCCCTAACTTTATCAATCTTTCTGAAATATTTCTCTTTTAATTTGAAAAACAAACATAATCTGGTACAGTAGGGACCTTCCAGCTTATGTCTTTGCGTGGAAGACAATTTAATTCCTTTCAGTTTTAGCATGACAGTGAAAAAAATGCTGAATACTTGAAGAAAGCATTGACATATGCTGGAGACTTCTGTCAAGAGCAGACTTCACTTTTACCTGACCCTAGCTGACTGACAATTTATTTCATTAACAGTGGTTTTGATTAAGACTCATGCTGAGGTTTTTATTGTTTCTTAGAAAATAATTTTCTGGGTATGTTACATGACTGAAGACAAGAGGGTACTTTCCATTGATTTAAATGTCCAGCAAGTCAGGTCCTTTGTTCATGGAAATAACAAATCAATTAGTAAAATTAAAAATCTATAAGATTTGTAAAACTGAATTCTTACAACCCTGCAAATCTATATTCATTTTTGGCACTTAGTATGAAAACCACAAATTCAGATTAGACTAAAGATAAATTTAGCACAGGAATTAAATGTTTAGTTTGTTTCTAAAAATGTGCTCTATTTTTTGTAACTGGTGCATTGGTCACCTAATGGAGGAGACTAAAATCTATAATAATAATAACCTGCTTGCATTAGAAGAAATGCATGGGAAAAATAGAAAATATTTCAGGCATCAAATGTCATCTGTGTCCCCACATGAATAGGGTCTTTCAGATTACACTTTC
Source organism: Entomyzon cyanotis (assembly GCA_024500445.1). NCBI lineage: Eukaryota > Metazoa > Chordata > Aves > Passeriformes > Meliphagidae > Entomyzon > Entomyzon cyanotis. The sequence continues at coordinate 29,407,561 of JAKEPQ010001018.1, forward strand.
GTACAATCATTACTCAGTGCCTCAATCAGGCTACTCACATTTTAATTTCAATTTGATTTAATTGCAAGAATTGTAATTTCAAAAGAAATTATCAGTACAGAATCCAGTAGTGTTTTATCTTAATTACAGCTTATTCTTCATGTCATCCATTCTTCTCTAAGAATGATGAATAATTGATTACAAGATTTGCCACAATTATTTGATGAAAAATCAATGGTATTAAATCAATTTGTTTAGCGATTGCTCTTTGCAATTTACATTGAAGTAAAAGATTACGATCTCTGCATAGTTAAATAACAAACTATGTTTAAATAGTTAACACCATAACACAGTGAAACAAAAGCTAATCAAGTTAGGGTTGTGCTATACACTTTTGCCATTATAGAAAAGGAAAAGGACAAATAGTGTGGTATATTATCCTTAACTTCTAACACCCTGGCTTCCCAAAGTGTCATTTTTAAGCAAATTGAATTTAGTAAGAACAAAAGATACTTAAATTAATTATGGTTATTTATCCAAAATAATATTTATTTCCTTTTATGAAGGGCTGTTTTTTCTGTGTAGCACTTACAAAACTGGATCAATCTTAAGAAAGGCATAATCATCAAGTGTCTTACTGGATGGGGGATCAGACATGTGCTCTCAAAGGTATTTCATCCCTCAAAGAGGGGACAACAGAAGGTTGTTTGACCTTGGTGTCTCCTGTTCAAACAGAAACACTTTCATGCAATGACATGGCCACGCTCTTGGGGAAAACACTGTGAAATATACATTGTAGTCTCATTCAGGTAGGAGACTGGTGGGACTGGGAAACAGATATGCAAAGAACCACTGGGTTTCTTTTGGAACTAGAGAAATGCAAGGAGTTTTGCCATTGTTTCTTGAATGCCACCAGATTCATCTGAGACCACTCAGAAGGCAGAGTACAATCATCCACGGCTGGAATAGTTACAGAAATGTTGGGATGTTTTCCAAGAGCTGCTCCAAACGTCACTGCAACTCACAGGACTGACTCCAGCTCTGGCAGAAGAGAGCGCAAGGCACTGCAGCAGATGTTGGAAACAGGGCTGTCATTACTTATATGTATTGTAAACTAAATGTTGCTTTTTTTCATCTCAGTCAAACTGCCCATTTTATCCTAGTCCACAGGAAATAACCAGGCTAGAAGAACCAGTGGAATAATCAGTGATCAAAGGCAAGGCATGAAGCCTTCATATAAGGATAACAGTTTAGCCCAGGAAGGACACAGAGAGTTAAACATCCAGGGAAGGTGCCTGTGAAAGAAATCTGTAAAAAAATTTTTTTAGCTGGCCATGCAAGGATTCAGCTGGCTTTTAAACAGAGATTAGGCAGGACCATACAGCTGAAAAAGTTATGGAGCCATAGAATAAGGCCAAAACAAAAAAAACAGACAAAAATCAGCAGGAGGGATCTTATACAAAAATGAAGGACTATCGCAAAAATAAATCAAAAAAGGAGATACAGTAAACTGGAACAATACTTGAACTGGAAAGCCTGGGAAGTCTTTCCCTCTCCAAAATGTAAGCATGCACACCAGCTTTGTCTTGACCCTGTGGGAGGATGCAACTCCCTCCCTCCTTGCATGCTACACCCAGGTTTACATGGGAAAAGAAATCAAACCTGGACATAATGATGGGACTCATAGTACTCTTCAGTCTATCCCTGCTTTGACTGACCAGTGACCAGGTTTTCAACTACTCTGCAAAACCATACAGGACTCAGAGAAGGTCTGGTGCAGATTTTCAGGTTCATGCAGGTACAGTAGAGGAAAGTGGTACACCTGCCAAGGTTAAGGGGAAAGTATCCCTCTTAATGACATTTTGAAAACTCATTATTAAGAATGGTGGGGCGGGGGGGGGTTAACCCAATTCTGTACAACTGACAAAGCACGTATTGCTGGGTACAAGCCAAAGAAAAGAGTTCGGTTTGTAAGAATCAGCATTTGAAAACTTGTGCCTAATTGCTTTGGCCAGTCCACATGACTTGATTCCAATGAAAGTGTCCCAGAAACACTTAACACAGAGTTTTAACATGGTGCTGTTGTTAATATTAATAATTGATGTGCTTCCATACAGCTTTTTGTCTGAAAAACTCAAGTGCTGCATAAAGATTAACTAAGCCTTATATGACCCATGTGGTGTAAGACAGTTTTATTCTCTGCATGTAAACAGGGAAACTGAGGCATTCCTACTGCTACTTAGAGGCACACATAGGAAAAGAATGGCCATTGTATCCATTATGGAGTCCCTTCCTGAAGAAAGAATAAGTAATAAAAAGAGAAAGTAAAAATCTAATGTACATTGTTATAGAAACCAAGCAGCAGAAATTAAAGTATTGTTTCTCTCCCAAAATCCCCAAATGAAGATGGTCGATGCTTCACGTGTTAGAAAAAAGCTAAACCATTACAAAAGAGTACAATTGAACCTTGCATGAAATTCAAATCTTGCCCCCAGTCTAACATAAATTTTGTTCTAATACATTGTAAACCCATCACAAACACCTGTGGAGTGGTCTAAAGTCAGTTTAAAGTTGGCTACATTTCATTCAAAACTTTCCATCTCGGGGCATAGCCCTTTTCTCACACCGCTTTAGTAATTAGACAATATAATCAGACCTATGTTGTCTGTATTGGCTGAATTCAGCAGCTCTAGATCACAGGATCTCTGAGGTGGTCCAGCCATCTCTTCCAGGCCAGCCTCAAAGCCACATCAGTGCTACATTACATGTTTGTTACCCAGCTAAAGAGCTACTCTTGTTTGATTACTTGCAGTTGCAGCTGCAACTCTGTATGTACAGTTTTGATATGTAAACGTGGGATACTTTAAAGATAATAAGAAATATTTAAAGTATTCACTGGAAGAGGTAGGATTGGAAAAGAAGATCTGATGGATTGCTCTAGGCATTTCCTTCCAGGCTACCTGTATGAATCGGTACAGAGACTTTTCTCCTACTTCAAAATCACACAAAAACTTTTCATACTTCACATTTTTAACCTCCTGCAATAAGGGCCAAAAATTGCATTCCTCACATGAAATTAATTATAATTGTCAGCAATATTTTCTACAGAAAAATTCAAAATAAAGAAGATATTTGAGAAAAGTCTTTCTCATAAAATGGGCAACAGTCTCATGGAAGTTGGGGTTTTTACTATGTTACTGTACCAAAGGTAAGACTCAAGCCCCTTTTAAACTTGCTTATCAGCAGTTTAGTATTTTTCTTGCACAGATATTTTTTAAATATTTAACAAAATTTTAAGTTATACAAACAGATATTGTAATTCTGGGCCTTTTTTATGTGCAAGCTTTCCTTATACCCTCTCATAACCTACTCCAGTGTCAGACTAGACCCCATGCTCAAATTATCCACACTTCAAGAGAATGGAAAATGCATGCAACTAAAAGCTGTGAACAGTACCTGAGGACAGTCTGCAACAAAATCACAGGACAGCCAAGCAGTTCCCACAGAAAGGGAAAAAAAATGATGGAAGTATTATGGTCCCTTTCTCACTAATTGCATTTGCAGGTTGTAATTTTTCATCTTTCCTGCTGTTTACATGTAGGTGTGTTTTCTCTTGGACACAAACAAAGTCCTGTAGGTCCAAAGAGAAAACTGTCTGTACTGTTTCAGGATTACAGTTAGTAACTTGGACATGCTTTATTTCTGTCCATGTTGTGAAAAACAGAGCAGTTTATAACACTATTAAATCAGCCATGCTGGATTTGCATTGCAGACATGGCTGTAGAATGGGTAAATTACATTGCTGTAGCAAACTTCCCAGGCTAACCATGTGGTTAAGTAGAAACTAGGAGTTTATAGCTTAATTAGAGGCACTTGTAAGCGAGGATCAGATAAACAGATATACAACTTAAAAGAGTGCATTGGCCATAAATTCTTTCATTCCAGATTCAAATCTGCTAATATATGACATCAAACACCTCTGACAAGGTTATTTAAAAGCCAAGCAATCTTATTTCCTATGTCTTTGGAACACAAAGTGGGAAGAAGTAAATGACAGAAATCATGCAGTGCTGCCAGTGGAGCCTAAACGTATTTAGATCTTTGTGATAAGTGCTACAGAAATGCCTGAATAGGTGGCAGGGAAGAACACAAGACAAAGGACAAACAGCTCTATCGCAGCAGACAGCCCATTTGCCATCTTTGCCACCCCTTTTTTTCTCATTCCCTTTACAATTAATTTTACAATATTATTATATAATTTTCATTATGCTATATATTTTACAATATATTTGGGTATTTTTCACACTCCTGCTTCATCCTCTGTGTTTTTTCTTAAATTAGAGCAGAAATACAAATTCATTCTGATGGGAAGAGTGATAGAGGCTGACTCTTCTGAGGTTCCCCTCATCTCTACAAGTGCCTATTCTTTTTTTGTGAACTTCAACAATGCAGTTTGGAAACATTTATTTTCAGACTTGGTTAATATTTAAAAGGAATTGAAAAAATTAAGATTTAGAAGAGCACCCACGGTTTGAATTGCAGTTGAAACTTCCAAGGTGGTAAGTAGTTTTAACGCTATTGACTGTAGCAAAATTGTAGCCTTTGGCTGTAGTCTGAAGTTGTTTCCTGTGAGTTACCTTTTTATTTTATTCAGATGCAGAAAGATTATTTTGACCAGACTAGAATACAGATAAACTTATTCTGCTAACACAGGAAAACCAAATGTGCTTCAAAACACTAAGAGAAAATTGTCATTTCCATTTCCTCATGTAATTCCTTGTTTAGAGAATCAAGAGAGGCACTGCCAGAGACACACCTTTATTCAAAGCAACTTTTGGGGTTCCAAACACCTTTGTTTCACCAAGTAGGGCGAATTTGTGACTGCTTAGAAGTCACTCTGGCAAAATTATTCTCACTTTCCAATTTACACCAATAGAAAAAAATGTAACATTGAGTTAAATGCCGTCTTACTCATTCTTTGATGTTTCCATAGAGGGTTTAAACACTGAGAGACCACCAGAGAACCAGGAGCTCAATCCACGTTGCTTAAAGAGTTACGTGCGAGCAACAGGATGTGCTGCAGACTCCGATAGCTTAAACAGATATCAAAAGTGCCGGTAACGACCTAAGGAAAGGGATTTACACGCGTGCCTGGCTACTTCAGTAGACGGCAAAACTATCGCCCTCGTCTAGCCGTCTCGTTCGTGTTGAGACCGGGGCTGCTTTGGGGAGCGCCCACCCCCGCCAGCCCCCTGGGGCAGCCGCGGGCTCCGCACCGCCTTGTCTCCAGCAGTGCCCGCTCGGGCGGTGCGCAGCCTCCCGGCAACCCTCAGCCGGAACGGGCTCCACCGCACCCCTCTGCACACTGCAGCCGACAAATTTTTCATTCCCTTTCCCCCTCCCGCTCCCTCGGTGAGAGCTGGCGGCTTCAGAGTTCCGTCCGACCGAGGGAAAGGGAGCGCTGAACCCGCCCGTGCCCCGCCCGCTCCCCGGCCTTCCCAAACGGGGAGCACAGCGCGCTCCGCACGGCTTCTCCCCTGTCCCCCTCAGCTCCTCACGGCCGCGCCTCCGCCCGGCCCCGCCCCTGGCCCCGCCCCGCCGGCCCGCGAGCCGCGGCCGCCCCGGCCCCACGGCGATTGGCGGGCGCGGCGGGCGGCAGCCAATGGGCGCGGCGGAGCGCGGCCGGCGCCGGGCCGGGCGCGGGGCTGCCGAGCCCCATTAGGGCGGGGAGCGAGCGCGGCGCTCGGGCAGTCGCGGCGGGGCGGCCGAGGAGGCTCCGGGGCGGTCCGTGCGCGGCGCTGCCGGAGATGCGCGTCTGCCGCCGGCGCTGACTCCGTGGGACAGAGCCGGATACCAGCTTCCCCCACCGCCGTCTATGTGACGGACCACACCGCCGCTCGGGAATACGTCGCCGGTCCGGCCGCGCTGCGGGGAGGGTAAGTGGCGGCTCCCCGGGTGAGGATTGACGGGCAGCCTGCGGCGGTGCGGCGGAACGCCCGGCGGGTTTGGCGGAGCGCCGTCCGCAGCCGGCACCGTGCCGCTGGCGGCGGAGCGCTTTCCGGGGTCCTGCGCCCAGCCCGGGGCACGTATAGCCAGGGCGCTCCGGTGGGGAGCCGCCCGAACCCGGAGCCGGCGCCGTCCTGCGCGGAGTTGTCGGTCGGGGCTTTGGGCTTGGGGGAGCGGGGGAGGTGGTGGGGACCGCAGGGCGTCCCGCCGAGCCGGCGGCGGCTGTCGGCAGAAGGTGTCGCGGCGCCGCCGCCGTGCCAGCTCGGTGCGCCCAGCGGAGCGAGGGGCGCGCCGCGGTCGCCGCTCTGAGTGAGTGAGTGAGGGTCCAGATGCGGGAGCTCAGCTGTTGCCTGTCAGTGCGTGACAACTGGCCCCTTGCAGGCAGCCTGCGCCCTCTCCCTTATCCTGAGCGAAGTGTCCGCCTCCAGGCGCCCTCCTGCCCCGAGCAGGGACCCTGGCGGGGTGGGAACCTCTGCCATCCCGGCGGCATCTTCCGCGCTGCTCGCTTTAACTGGGGGTAATCGCCGTCCCCACCCCTGCAGGCAGGGACCTCGCTAAAGTATGCGTTTGTGCTTTCCCTTCTTAATGAAGAGAGCTTTGGAAGGGCGACGGATCGTCCCCGAGTCCCTTCTCCCAGAATATTTATGCCCACCGTGAGGTTTCAAACTCCATCAGCCCCCGTTTATCAATCGGCCGCCTGGGCTGAGTCCGGACGCCTTCGCTGTGGTCCGAGCCCGGAGCGGCTGGGTCTGGCCTTTGACAGGAATCTGTCACTGAAGCCCAGCGGGGGTGACCGAGGAAGGCAAAATAAAGCACCCGCCAGTACCACAGCTTCGAAATGCCATCAGCTGGAGAGCGAGAAAACGCAACGGGGGATGTTTTACATGCTCGCTGAGAAATGTTTATACAGCGGAATTCATCGTCTCAACACGCTAAAACCTGGAAGATGGCAAAAATAAATTGCTGGCATTATTGTGGCAAAATTCCCAGTGATCACTGTTTAGCTGTTAACTGAGATCTTTAAACTACGTATTTTGCACGGCAAACTCTAGAGTAAGTACTGAGATTTTTCGAGCAGGATGGGGTTTCCCCCCCTTTAACTCTAGTTATTATTATTTCTAGGAGGAATTAAGGTAATTTGTACTATTTCTTTGCAAGACATATATCACAGTGGCCAGGTTTTCATTCCAAGATGTGAGTAGGTCAGAATGAGGCTGGACAGGGAGTGAAAAGGAAAGGACATGGAGAGAGCTGTTACTTTGATGCAGTGACAGATCCTTTCATTTCTCCCTGCAGAGCCCCGGATGAGCCGGGCTGGTGCAGTTCTGCCAACAGCACAGTTAATTGTGTCCTGTAAATCAAGGTCCGCAGAGCTGCTCCCTTTCTGTACAACAAAAGGTTTTGTAATGAGTAAGCCCAGATCAGTCATATAAAAATTTTAACATCAACTGGGCAAGGTGTGTGTATAAGGACCTTACAGGGTTAATAGCTAAACTATTAAGATTGGAGTCAGATGTGGGTAAAAGCAACAGGAGAGTCTGGTTTTTCCTAATATCCTGTAGTATGATAACTCTGAAAAAGGTAATTGTTTTAAAAAAATCTGTTTCAATTTAAGATTTATTAAGCAAGAAGAAACTTACGTAAACAAAAGAATCCCTTTCTTGTTTGGAAAGGCAAGAAATGGCTAGAAATGTCATCTGAACTTAGACTACAAACTATGTGTGGATTTTCATGCATATGTACAAGAATGTTATTAATCTCATTTTCAGCTAGCTTATTCTATGTCTTAGGGGGACTGGGGTGTTTAACTCAGGCCTTTGGCAAAATGGCTTCTGTGCTTTTAGGATTTTTTTTTCCCTAGTAAATGAGTTATTTCTAGCATTTTCATAAGACTTTAAAAGAAAGGAGCAAGAGACAGCAAGTGCCTTCCAAAGAAGGAGAAATGGAGGGGGTGGGAGAGGGAGTCAAATTTTACTTACATACGTTGTAAATTGGAAATGTAAATTTGTATATAAGGAGAAGATCTGAAGAATGACTTGGCACACTAATGACCTGGCTTTTTGGAACTTCAAGAGTTTGGTCTGTCTCCCCCTATGGTTATAATAAGAGATGAAATGCATTTGGCATATTTAATTAATTAGCATATGAAAATAGGATGACTTACTTTGTCATTGTTTTCCTGTGAAACTTTTCTATGTTAATGAATGTCTACGTTTTACAGAGTAATTTAAATGGCTTTGCTTCATATTATGCTTTTGCAGACTGGTTCGACCCTTTCTAATGCTGAAAGCCTTTGTATCATAGCCTAAAAGTCCTTTCCTTTTGCCGTATGAATCTTGCGTAATAAATAGGTTGTCAATTACTGCTATACACAGCTTCTAACAGAGCAGACTGAAAGTTGCTCTTAAATGTAATGCCTCTATTTGCTTGGGTGCTATGTCTTGTGCATTCCAGAGTTACTTGGATGTGCAGTGATGAATTTCATTTAAAACAAACAAACAAGCTGGGTTGTGTTTCTCTTTTCTATGACTTCTTTATCCTAAAGTAAAGAGATCCCTGCTGTTGGGAATGAAAACGTGCTCTGAAACATTACCTTTTATTTTTTAACAGTTGAGAAGCATCATTTGTGTTTCTGGGAAAACTGTTGTATGATACAATATTGTACTAAGAATGCTGGATTGAGATGTGTCCCTAGTGACCAAGTGGCTTATATCAATATTCAGTTTACCCCCTTGTATTAAGGCTTAAGCTTCAATTTGGCCAGCACTGGTTTCTGCTTATGCTGTTTAAACAGAAGTAAACTTGAGGTTAACTCTAGCCATTAGTATATGCTTGGTGTAAGCCATGCGAGCTTAGGTCCTGCTTCTGGAAATGTTTACAGAAATGAGTAGCTTTTACTTGTGTGCTTAAATTGTTTGGATTAGGAGTTGTATAATGGGAAGAACCAGCTTGGAAGGATACAGCACAGCTATTGCTCATCTTTTCCTCCTCCCACCTTATGGCTGAAGAATGATGGGAAGAAACATGTTTTGCAAGGAATAGCACACTGAAGTCGTGGCATTTCTGGCAGAAATTCCCAGATAGACTATCAGATTAGTTTGCCAGAATTACATGCTTTTTTCAGAAACAGCTCTTTGGCTGCTGGTTCATTGACAAAGGATATTTCCAGCTACTGAAGAAAATTTTGCAGGTGGTCTGCTACAACTCTTCCTCTTTGTATTTTACTTGTTTGTAATATTCACAAAATACATTATATATATTTTTATCAGAACTAAAAGAGCATGTGACTTCTCAGCACAAACTGACTCTGCTCCTCAAACATGTTCTTGTGCAAGGAGGTTTTTCTAGATGTACAAAATTAGTGAAGTGCTCATATACAAGAGGTAAGAGCCAACACAAATATTTTTAGTATTTTTAAAATATCTGTAAATGACAGCTTTTTGCTAGTTTACCTTTTCGTGGAACTCTGCCTGGAAGGCTCCTTAAAAGTTCTTAAATACAGCCATGAGGTTGGTTAGTCGCTTTTCAAGATTGTTTCAAACCTATCAAGCCCAATGTTTTGCTAGCTAGTAAACCTGAATTAGACAGTTTCTCAGGTGGGCCTTTCACTTCCAGGAGATTACATATCAACAAATGCTGGAACTTTGTTATTTCAGTAGTTCTGTACCAAAGTAGTGTACTCTTGTCTAAGGTCTGTGTTTGAAACATTGATTTATAGCACCTGATAGCTCTTGCTGTTCTGCCTTGTGTACTTCATTCCTTCATTTTTCTCTTCCCCTCTCTCCCCTCCTTAAGATGTAAGAGTGTTATGGAGTGTGCTTGTAGGTTTGTATCTATAACAGATATAACAAGTTTTATTCAGTTGCCCCCCTTTTTATCCCACAGTTTGGAATTACTGTCTTTGACTTTGGTCAATTTTTTTTTTAATGTTTCCAGTTACACACAATATTAGCTTTGTGGAGTGGTTGCACGCCAAAAACGCATTTTCAACTGCCATACAAATACTAAAATATAATTGCTTGCTTTTATTTAAAATAATTTTGTTTCCTGTGATGTTTTTGTAACCACCTTTTTGAGCTTGTTGCCTTCTAATCTTGCATCAAGCAACCCCAGTCTTAATATTACATGATTCCAGAACTAGGCTTCTCTGTCGGCAGCCTGCCAAATCCTGTCTAGTGTCTGTGTTAATGTGGTGTATATGAAAACTGACTTCTCTGTGGATTTGAGCACTGATTTGTATAATTGCAACCAGCATGATTAAAAATCTGCATGTGAATATCATGATGCTTATAATAAAACTTACAGATTTTTTTTTTTAAAGCAGGATGATGTTAGTCCCTTAAATTTTCTTTGAGAGTCTTCACTGTCCAAACACCTTCATTTCTGAATGTATTTGAGTGTTTTAAAAAGAAAATAAGAACATGTTTGCAGTTATGAATATAGCAACGTAGGCCTTGGATCGTGCTGTGTGGTAGGACTGCACCCTCTTGTTGTGTAGGAAAGCTGCATCTTCTCTCACTAGTCTTAAAAAGTCTGATACAAAAGACTTGGATCTGAATCTTTAAACATATCTAGACAAATACTTCTATATCATTCCTCAAAGCACATATCTCTTCTGTATTCTGTGATCCCTGCTGGAGCCCTGTAAGCCCTCTCTGACACAGGTGCTGTTATTGTTCAGCTTTACCCATTTTGCCCTACCCTAATCTCATCATTAACAAAGTACTCCTGTGACAGAGGTAGTGCTGGCTCAGCAAGAGGCTCTGCCGAGGCACCCAGGCACTCTTGCTCAACCTGTCCAGCACTTGGGCTTGTTGGATGCTGCCCTCACCCATGGCCCATTTCAGTAGCAGCAGAGACACACAATAACCATGGCACAAATTGAAAGCCACCTTGCACTTTCAGGTGTGGATCAACTTGTCTAGCAGCAGTAAAACCTGACTTGTTTTCAAGTATGTTAAAAATTAGTGCATGATTAGTGAAGATATTTTTTAAGGATCTCTTTTTGTAATCAAGTGTTAATCACACAGAAGTTCACAAGTGTTTATGTAAAGAAATTTCATGTTGTGTGCATACTTTAGGACTAATACATTTTTACTTTCAGACTCTTTGCAGGAATTGGTATTTTCATATAAAAATAAAAGCTTCACATGCTGAGATGACTATTCAAAGTATGAATATTTATATACTTTTAAGTGAATTTTATGGAGGCGCTAAAGAAATGTCTGAACCTAGCATATTTGCATCTCTATATACAGACTGCTAAATAAATTATGCTAGGTCTAGAACCTCAGTGGTGAATTGCAGATGTCTTTTGTAAAAGTGTACATATGGCTTTCCAAGAGCTTTGAACTGTTTCCTCATGTTTTGCTCATCAGAAAGATGGTATGGATAACTTCATTGTGAGAGGGCATTTTTCCAGTCTTGTTTGCAAAGCATAGAGGATCTGTGTGGTAAATATTGAGTTTTCATTCATCCTCGGGCTGAAATGAGCTCATTCTGTGCATATGGAGTATGAGAAAAATAGATACAAAGGATATGTTTATATTTAATAAAATTAATTGTATAAAGCAAGTGTAAAGAAACTTACAAGCCTAAACAGCTTGGCAGGCCAATAGCCAACGAATGTCTTAGAATACTGCCAAACATGTAGAAAGCAGACCAGGCTCTCATCTGTTGTGAGGTACCAAAAAAGTATGTAATTTCCAGCCTCATAAGGATGTTGTTTACCCAGGGTGCAGCTTTGTTCTGTTCTCTCAGCAGCTCAGTGTAGGTTTGGATTTCAGCAAGTCTCTGCTAGGAGGTACCACTACTTTTCAGGAGAAATGTGACTGCCTAAAAAAGCAAGAAGTTGTGTTACAGCAGCTCTCCACAGACAGATCCCAGAGTGTGGCTCCCTTTTTACAGGGTATTGGCCTCTCCTTAGGAGGTTCTGGGGAAGGAAGCTGTGTACCAGAGTAACATCTGAACAGATGAGAGAACATCTGAAGGGTAAGAGGAAGGCCGATGTATTGCTGTTGTGTTCAACTATGAGCTGCCAAAAAGCTGTAGAAGCACTCTCAGCAAAGGATGCTGCTGAGTAGTTATTGAGCTCAATGGTTTCTTTAGCTGCTTGTGAATCCAGTAAATGTCAAGCTTTACACTCAACCTTTCATACAGCCCCTCTGCTTGGACTATTTGCAGGGGGTTTCAGGTGGTGTGAAGCTGAAGTTCAATGGTCCAGACTAATAGCCCATTTTCTTCTCAATATATTATTTTTCCAGTTATATAGAACTGTGGAATTCATGCAAGAACAGCTCATGTGGTTTCAGAGTAGCTGTTAATATACTGAAATTGAGCAATACATGTATTTGATTGAACTGAAGTGACCACAGTGACAAACAGGCATCTGTTTCATTGCTGCAGATTTATTGCTTTTCAGATTTCTTTGCACAATGTCCCCTGATGCTCAGAGCTCTATTATCTAGTTCTCAATCTGCCACCTTTTAGGTTGTAATTTTGGAAGATTGTTTTTTTAATGTCTCCCTGTCTTGTGCTGTGGCTGTTCATAAACATTTCTGACCTATTAGGGGGTGCCTTATTAGCCTGGAGCTGATGCTGTGAAGAGGTACTGACATTATGATGGCTCTTTGACAAAGGTGTACTTGGTAGCCTCATTCTAGGAACTGAGGTGGTACCAGGCTCCTGTTCATTTAAGGCTCCTTTTTTTTTGGCTTTTTTTTTTTTTTTACTTTGATGCATAAGTCCATGTTCAACATCTACATGCTACCTGCAAAACACTCGAAGTTGGATATTCAAGCGCATATGTTTGTTCTTGGGTCTCTTTCTACCTTCTGATGGCCTCTGGAAGGAGACTTACACTTTGAAAGAACATGTCTCATGACAATCAGCAAGTACCCCTTCAATTATGCAACATTTCTTTCTGCAGGTAGAAGTCATCCTCCTTTCTGCAATTCTCTGCATTTACCTTCATCCTGCTTTGTTGTGTACTAAATCAGCTGATACCAAATGCAATTGTGAGAAGATAATCTAGACTTGTTTTTAAAAGCAAGCTGTTGGCACATTGTCCTACTGGAGTGCTGGGGGGAGACTTAAACATGTGAGCTGTGACATGGATTGTGCACATGAGTGAAAGTGGGGGAAAAGCATTTTCAAATAGGCATTACAGTAATATTCTGTCACTGTTGTGCTCTAAGTATGAATTACTTCAATTTTGCATTTCTATGGTATATAAAAACTGATAAAACAATGAATTAAGTCTATATTCCCTCTGTAAAATACTCAAGCTGTTTCCCTTGAACTGTCACACAGTTGTGTAGAGCTTAATTGGAGATATAGAGATTTTTTGAAATATTTGGGTTTTCTTCTTGCTTTTTGGTTTTAAGAGATCTTCCCAAATCAGCCCAATCAGTACAGAACCGTACACTGACTATGTTTGTGCACAGTGGGGTGGTGAAAGAGGAGCTTCCTAACCACATGCTGCTACCAAGAAAAAAAAAGCCAGCAAAAACATAGACCATAAAGCTGTAACTTCTGTTCTTCCATACCTCCAAACCATGAAGTGATTTTTGTCACCTATGTCACATATAGTACTTTGTCTGCCTTGAATTCCAGTCTCAAGTGTTGCTCTTTCTAACCATTGTAATATTAGTTGTCCAGATGACCCTGAAGAGCTTTGGAAGATCATCTGCTTGGGCTTGAGTATAAATGAACGTTAGGCACTGTGTCTGGTGATATAAGTAAGTCAGACCTCCACTCTCACTTCCAAGTTTCTAGGAATGGAAAGTCTGTATCTTTCACAAACAAAATGGCCTGCTCTTCATTTTATAGAATAACTGTAGAAAAATATAAATCAATGATGTCTGTCTGGGAAAAAAAAGCAATATTTATCTCTAAATCTGGTTTTTGGTTTTTTGGGTTTTTTTTTAGAAGCCATTTTAGTGACTGGGTTTCTGACTTACTAATATCAGTCTCAGATCTTTTAAAAAAAGCCCTGAACCTCCTGGATAAGCTACAATTTCAGTTCTTCCCCACCCCCAGCTAGAGCCTCTTTGCCTGCCTTTGCTTGTGTACTCTATCGGTTTCACAGTTCATATACTTGTGTTTTTTTTAAAATCTCCCCCTGCACTCTGGTGGGAAACATGTCTGCTGTTTCCTTTCAAGCACACAAGGCGTGATTCTCCTCTCACAATGGCATAAATTGTGAAGAACTCCACTTGAAATCAATGGAAGTAAAGACATGTAAAATGGGGTGAGAGAAGAGCCCAGCCTCTGGTTTCTATTTTTAAGTGAGTCTGGTTAACCTAAAATTGCTGAATGTGCCACTGTGACTTTAGTTTGTAGATATCAGTTACTATGCTTGTTACTTTTTGTACATAATGTTTCATTTTCATATATAATACATCACAGCTAGTACCCCTAATCAGGATGCACATGTCCTTAATTTAATACCTTGGTACTTCTACGTCAATTTTGGTACATAATAAGTAATATGTATGGTAAAGTACTTACCTTACTAGAGTCAGATCCTGCAAAAAGTCTGGGTATAGCTGTATTCCTGTGCAGGCCCCAAAGGAAAGAAGACTGGTTTGGTTCTATCTCTACAACTTAAACTTTCTTTGTGGTTTTTTTATTGCTTTAGTAGTTCTAATCTGTGAATCTTGTTCCTCATTATCCAAGTTCAAAATACTAATTCTATATAAACTATACTTTCTCAGTTACTGCTGGTTTTTCCTGTGCTTGTGAAGTGTTCAGCTCCATTCTTACATTTTGTACATGCTTAAGAACTTAAAACTTCCAATTTTCTCTGAACGGTGAAGTACTTTGCAATAAACCTGGAATATCCACACACAATTTTTTCTATTGCCCAAGTTTTGGTGGTTGTTCACATTTGTTTATTTTTTGGCAGTGGATTATGGTCCTTAATTACCATCAGTAGTCAAATAACTGAGTGAGATTATACAACAGTGCTGTAAAAACTGTTCATGCTAGCTGTGATCTGTACATGTGTGGATATCTTTGAGAACAGTCACCTCATTCATTAACCAGTGCAACAGACTCCAACTTCACCTCTATTTAGTTTTTGAAATTAATGCAACCTTCTCTATCCAACTGAAACATTGCTTTGACTGCCTCTTTTGACAGTTTGAAAAATGCCCATGAAATAGTTGGCTCTTGTAATCAGACTTGGAGCAAATTTATTGGCGTATTTGAATTTTTGTTTTCTGCTTGAATAGCTAATCACAGGTGTCCACAAGAGTGTCTCTTTAAATATGTGGTAGACTTAGTATATCACTTAAAATTTATCTCTAATTTTATTATGATGAGAGTAAAAACCCTGTGGTGGTTAGCTGTTCAGTTGTTGAGCTTTCCCCTTCATTTTTATCCACCAGCCCCACAAAAAGTCAAGAGGTTGCCTAGCTAGTTATGTGGTGGCCTTATGTATAAGGGACAGCAGATGTCACAGAAGTTTGCTGTGCTGCACTGGGTTGTAGTGATCCAGATCTCAATGTTCAGTGTGACTTCCCAGCCCCTGAAGTGATGCAGGACTGGCTTCTGACCCCTTGACTACAGTTATTAATTCCAGTAGTGAATTCTTCCTTGTCCCTTCTAGGTTTTGCATGACTTACAATAAGGAAAATGGTTTATCACAGTGAGTTCATTGTGGCTTTACCTATGACTTTTTGAACTCAGACAGTGAGGTGGCATGGTGGAGACCAAGAGGCATTCACTGCTGCTGTGAGCTGCGGTGGTCGTGAGCAGCAGTGCTTATCTACAGCTGGTGTGAGGACTGGTGGGGACAGAGATGGGTGTATGATAGGGATACATACGCTGGTCAATTCAATGCACTTTTCCTAGCTGGAAGCTGGATACTTCCTAGCTTAGTTAGGTAGAGCAGTCCTTGTTGTGGACTAGGGAACTGACAGCCTTCCTTCCAGGTGCAGAGATGTGCAGGTGCTCTTCTGATGGCAAGCTTTATTCATGGTTTACTCTCATGGTTTTAAGACTCATTCTGTCATGCCATTTTTAAGCTCTTCTGAGAGTTACGTTTAAGGAGGCTGCAATGCATGTCTGGAACAGAAACTACTTTTGGAAGTGCTTACAAAGCATAAGGTCTAGTGCACAAAAGTAATTTTTTGGGTACAAAAAAGAGTTTTGATTAGAATATGAAACTCTGTAAGAAAATTAGTCTCTAATACAGATTGATATACACAGCAAGCTTGAAGAAAGGCTGAAATCTTATGAAGCACCTTATCAGTTTTATGGATGATGTGGCTTCTATTGGAAAAGATATGGGAATAGAAGAGCATGCTTCTGGCTCTGTCATTAATTGTAGTGGTTAACGACAAATCAAAGATAATAGCATGTAATCAAGTTGATGACTTAAAGGCTCTGAAGAAATTTAACTAAATTTCTGCCTGTTTTGAAACTGGTAATGTAAAGCCTGACCTCAGGAAGTGAAGATGGGTTTGGGGACCCAGAGCTTGAGTTTGTTTATAGGAAGTTTTGCAGAGTTGTCACTACAAAATACAGAGCTGATGGTATGATGCTTCTGCAAGACAGAAATCTGTTCTGGAAGTAGTAATAAGCCCAAGGTAAATCTTGGAAATCAGTCCTTCTATTAAATCATGCCAGAGCCATTTGCTTGCACTCTTGATTTGTATGTAGGTATGCTAAAAGCTATGACTACTGACTAGTTTACTACCTATTCCAGCCATCTTTAAAAGCTATGTTTTTCACAGAGAAGCTTTCTGACAAGAGGCCTCAGGCGGATGCTTCGCACCCATGTCTTTTGTGGCAGAAAGCAAAAATGTATGGGATCAGAAGTCTCAGTAGATTAATCCTTCTATTCAGTTACAGGTCCATGTCATGGTGTACACTATAAGAAATTGTTTAAACCTCTTTAAGGATACACATGTGCTAAGGACAAAAATCTGTGTAGTGGGGAAGTGGTGCAATATTTTAAATAATGCCAGCAGGCTCTAAGTTTTTATCTGACTCTGTCCTGTTTAAGGAAAGTAAAAATGATTAAAAATTGGTGTGCTGTGAAAGGCTGCATAGAAAAATATGTATTTCTTGACATCCCTCCAAAAGTACTATTTAAAGACAATTTTTTAAGACTGGTGTCTTAGCAGCATTCTGGTACCCTCAGTTTCCTTTACCATGGAACAGTTCCAGCTCTCACTTTCAAATTAGCTTGTTCTGTGATACCTTATGGAAGAAAGTACATATCAGGAGGACACACTGCAGAAGAGTTGTGTCCAAATTTGACCCCAGTACACACACAGCTTGGTCCAGGCAAAAGGACCTTGCGCTTGTCTCGTTGAATTTCGTGAGGTTTGCCTAGACCCGCTCCTCAAGCCTGTGACGGTGCCTCTGGGGTGTCATCCCTTCCCTCCAGCAGCACACAGCTTCATGTTGTTAGCAAACTTGGGGAGGTGCAGTCGCTGCCAGCGTCCGTGTCGCCCACGGAGATGTGACGGAGCGCCGCTGAGCGGGGTTCGCAAGGAGCCCGTTCCGCCTGCGCCCGCCAGATGGCGCGCTTGCTCCGGCTCGTGTGCCCGGCTCGTGTGCCCGGCTCGTGTGCCCGGCTCATCCCAGCGCCGATCCCGGCTCGTGTGCCCGGCTCGTGTGCCCGGCTCTTGTGCCCGGCTCTTGTGCCCGGCTCTTGTGCCCGGCTCTTGTGCCCGGCTCTTGTGCCCGGCTCTTGTGCCCGGCTCTTGTGCCCGGCTCTTGTGCCCGGCTCATCCCGGCTCTGATCCCGGCTCTGTGCCCGGCTCATCCCAGCTCTGATCCCGGCGCCGTGTGGGAGATGATGTTAAGCAGTATTTCTGGGCACGAGTAAAGGAGATCGCTGGTGCTTTTCTCCGTGCACTCATGCCACAGCGAGCGCGTCTGCCTGGCTGTGTTTTCAAGGCTGAAGTTGTTTCAAGGGCTGGTTTGCAGTGACACCAAAAGCAAAGCAAAGGTTTTTAATTTCTCTCAAATTGCTTTATATGAGTGATGTTTAAATGGTTTTGAAGGACAGACAGCAGAAATGCAGAGAACTGGCTATTTTTTTTCTTCCTCCGCTTGCTTTGTCTCTGGTTATTTGCTACAGTTCAAAATTATACCAAAACCCAAAGGAAAAAGGAAGAAGCCTGAAGGTCCCAGCCCATATACTAAAATATCTGAACAGATGTTCATCTTTTCGGATGACATCTTGCTTCATGTTTTCTGTCAGGAGGAGGTGGACATGACTTTTGCAGGTAGAGCTGGAGAGCAGGAACAGCCCTTGGCCTCTGGTTACCCCAGCTGGCTGGACGGCACAGCAGGAGCCTAGCAGGTTGTGGCATTCTGTGCTTGGAGAGTGAGCTCTTCCTCACCAGGCTTTGGCTCCCCAGAAGACCCTGTGGCAGGGCAAGGATGTGTGCTGCCTGTTGTGGTGCAGCCCCATAAGTGTGTAAGTGGTCTGAGCACGTAGGTGGAGACAGGAGCCTTCTTACAGCCGCTCCACTAACACCAAAGACACCAGAAGAAATCCAGGCACTTTGATGTGGCTCTCTAGGCCCCGGGTAAGCTGCCCAAACTAGTTTAACCAGGCCCAGAGGCAGGAGAGGGAGGAAGAAACGGGCTCTTCTGAATAGCCAAAGGAGAGCTTCCTTATCAGCCTCATTCCTGGGGAGCTTTGGTGCTGAAGTGAGCCTGTCCCAAAGGTACAGGAGTGAGATAGACCTGCCTGAGACTGAAGGAGAAATGCGCTTTGTTAATAATTGTGAAGAGGCCATCTGGGGTCAGTAGCTATTGGCTCTCCTTTGGAAGGAAGGATGGGCAGGTGCTAAATCCTGAGTAATCCTGCTTGGGATGCAGGCTGTGACTGCCACCACGTCCCACTAATGGCTTTAGATGGAAAAGGGGCACCTCAGGAGATCATTGAGACTTCAGGTGGATTGGGCCTTCAAACAACAGTGTCCATATCTTTCCATGGATGCAGGGTGACTGTCAAATAAGGAAGGGATGTGACTGACCTGGCAAAGAGGAAAGGGTGACAGCCTGTGCAGCCTGCAGCCAGATTTGTGGATCAAAGCTGATCCTGAGCTGTGTGTATGGTGAGCTCCTCCGCTTTAATTAAGCTAGTCTTACTGGAGAAGAATGGATGAAATATTCAGTATTGAGAAAATTTTCTGCAGAAAAAAAATGGAGAGGAATAGCATGCTGGCACTGCAGAACTTGGGCATCTGGCCAACTTGACCAAAATATTCTTTAAAAATAAGATGGTGGTTTCTCAGAATTTTAGGCATATGGTTTGAGAGTTTTCAGCTAAATCTGTGTAAACATTATCCCATTAACATGAAGTGTTAGTAGCTTTATAGATTTTTTGATGGGGCTGTGAGACAGAGATGCTAGTAGTGAATCACCTGAATGGCAGGTGTTGAAGCCATTCTCAAATAGACCAGAAGGCTTTTTTTTTTCCTTTTTTCCCCCCTAATCTTCTACAAATACTGATTAGTGCTACAACAAACAAGACCTGTCTCCTTTTGTACCTGTCTTCCCACAGGAGAAAGAAAACATTCTTTCAAGAGTGGTGGGTTTGGGTTTTTGGTAGGGTTTTTTCCTTTTTCTTTTTTTTTTTTTTTTTTTTGATTCCTTGATTTCAATCTTGGGAAAGGAAACTCTTGGTGGTAAATAAGTGCTGTAGGAACTAGCAGGATGGGCTTAAATGAAAGTGCCTCGTTCAGCGATTCCTCTCCTTACTTAATTGTACAACGGATTTTCTCAGCACTGCTTCCTAGTATTCATCCAAGTCCTTCAGCTCTGATACCTGTAAACAATTAACATTCTCCCACATGGCAAACAAACACTTGGTTTGTGTTTAACAGGGTATTTGTGTGTGGTAGCAGTTTAACTTCCTTAAGGAATCTTCCTGTCGTCCTCCTCCTGCCTTTCTCTTCCAAGTTCTTTCCTCCCAGTTGTTGATGTATTCAATCTATATGCAGACTCTAAATACAGCTGTTTATGTGTGATGCTGCTGTCTTCTCTGTCATAAGAGCTGTAATTGCACAAAAATGTCATTTTTTAATTGTAGATCTCTAAAGGTCCCTAGTAGTGCTCTATTAGGACTGTTCAATGTTCACACCTGCTTTTCAGTTTGTTATAGGGGTAAGGTGCTGGTGGGAACATGCTGTTCCCCTCTCTCATACTGGAAAAAAAGGAAGTGGTTCCTGGGCCTTCTGTGAGGTTCCTTTTAATGCTGTCCTCATCCTGTACTGGCTTTGAACATATTACAATGCTAGTTGCCTCTTGACTGGCCAAAAGCACGATACGTGGAAGCAAGAATTACTATGAAATGTACTTACTTACTATGTAGCTTGGCCATTGGGTGACATGGAGTTAGACCAGTGGTGCTGAGCCTCTTATAAGGCGATAAAATGGATTGAAAATCAACATATATTGTAAGACTCTTAAAAGTACATCTCTGAATCACAGGATTTACTGATATGGAATACATACAAATGAGCAACATCTGGGGACTACTTCTTAGACAGTGGTGAAGGGTAAGTAAGTAAAAACAACCTCCAGCTAAAAAGTAAAAGTGGTTGACTCCTATCCTTCTAGAAAATGGAAGGTCTTGTAAACAACGATTTTCTTTGAGTTGCCCAGCCCTGGTGCTAGTTTTATTGTGCAATGATGAGTCATGAAAATTGCCACAGAAAAGTGCTCAGGGCTACAGTACTGCTTTGAGAAAGGAAACCAAGTCCCAGATTTGTGGATGTTGCATTAGCTTCCAGTTTTCATCAGATAATGCACAGCCTGAATGATGTGCTTACAAAGAAGAACTTTTTCAAATTCATTGAAGTAATAGAAACAATATAGTAGCATCTGAGATGACAGTCCTTTGAACATCAGCTGCAGTTGAAGCACGTCAGGATTCAATCTGTGATGCTTGTAATCCTCTTGGTCTTCAGCAACCTGTGCAAGAAACTGACTTCAAGTATCAAAGTTACCCATATTTTACACCAAAGAAGTGTGAATAACAAATAGATAGAAATTTACCCATTAATGAGTATTTATTTGTCAATAAAGACCTTCAGAACAAGGGAGAACTAGCTTTTTTAAACAGCGGTTTTTTTTCTTATAATTACTAAGGTTTCTTAATAAATACGCTTTGCATTTAAAAGTAGAGATACTTTTATTTGGAACTTAGAATATGTAAGTCTTACTGCAATTACTACCTGTATGTTTTGTCTGACTGACCATTTCTTATTAATTACAAAGCTAGAAGCAGATTGGGTTGATAAGGCATAACCCTGAAGCTGCTTCCTGTACATGATCTTAAGTGTTTTTTAAATTCTTTTCTTATCACATTCTAATCTTGTCTGGCATCATGACACATGCCTTCAGGGGATGACAGGCTGTGGTCCTGTGGGATTTTTGTTTAAGTCATCTAGCAAAAATTTTAGGAAGCTTCTATTGACTAGGTAACACTTTCAACTTGTGGATGGCATGCTGTCTGTACCCTGGCATGTAAAGACTAGTATGGGAATACAAAATATTGACATCACAGACAACAGTCTGAAGTTGATATTCCATAGTTCAGTGCTTGTGCTGTGACCAGAGCAAGCTAAGAATTAGCAGGATTGCTAGCTCAAGGAAAGCCTAGTGAAGTAAATGAAATTCTCAGTGTTGCTTCAGTCTTAAAAAGTCCCTCTAAAAGGTAGACAGCTCTTGCCCTTCACTGAATCTTGAACTAAATATCAAAGACACTTCTTGAAATAAGGCCAAATGCAATGCAAAACAAGGTCTGGGTGTTTTATTTCCTTCTGGAAGCTCAAGTAAGTTCACTGAAGGGCTGATATTTCATCGGTGAGTACTGCTCATTGCAGTACTCCACACAGCACCTCTTTGCATCATAAAACCATTCTTTTCATTAAACCTAAAATATCTCCTATCCCTTACGGTAGAGTGTATTGCTCTGGTACCACTAGCTTTTTTTGGTTTGTTTTGGGTTTGGTTTTTTTTTTTTTGGTTTTTTTTATAGGACTAAATTAATTTGATGGACCTAGTTTGTTAGTTTCTTCTCTAAAGCTACCATGTGGTGCATCAGGGCAGCATCTGAACAAAATGTTTTACAGAAGTATGTAGTATCACTGGGCAACCTAGCTCATAAAGCAAAATGAAGATCTAAAACACTGAAAAAGGCCATCCTCTGTGGCATGTCCAGCCCACAGTTTCTTAACTCTTCTAAGCTGATGTTTCATGAAGACAACTCTTGGGCAAATTCATCCTGTATAAAAATAACCAGTGGACAATTTTGTACTGCTGCTGCCAGGTCTTTGGAAGGTCTTTGGAAGGTCTTCTCCCTTCAGACCAGAACAATGTTTAATCAACCATCAAACAAGGCAAAAAATGTCTTTTTAAAAAAATCCATTGTTTTTCTTGATGTGTTCGTACTAAATTTAGAGTTAATGCTTAACCTGTACCTGTTCATCTGACTTGGTTTTGGTTTGCTCAGTGTTTCTGCACTATTGCTGTGGAATAACTTAAATTATTGGAATAGAATGACATATGGCAATTATTGATTACTGTGGCAGATTTACACAAGATTGTGTTTATTCCATCAAAAGTACATTTTTTAATCTATACTTTAGGTTTTAAAAAATTGAAAAATGTCAAGTTATTTTTTCTTATCAGTAGAGTCTGTCAGGAGGACATTTAGAAAGTTAAACTTATGTAACAAGTCTCATTTCCATTCAAAGTATTGCATATGTTCTTTCCTGCTACTGGTTAACTTGGTCCTTACGTGGGTCTATTCTTCTCCCACTCAATGTCTTGAATCCTTGATGATTACAGTGGTGAATACAGAAGGAAAATAGTACTCAAGGGAACACAGGAAGAATGCAAGAGGTAAAGAATCTGGAGAGGCAGAGAACAGAAAGTAATTACCATATCTATTTTACAAACAGTTCCTCCTTTCATTAGAATAGTAAGAAACTTGTGGTGACCCACTAAATCTGGTAATGAAATGGCAATATAGCTCTGACCTGAGTGTGAGTTGTTCACTTCAAAGGATAATTTAAATAGGGTGTTGTACTCATCAGGAGACAAAGTTGTTGTAAGAGCAGTGTACGCACATCTCTACTGCCTAGTAGTTTGCTTAGAAAAGCAAATACCAGGACACTCAAAAAATGCTCAAAAATGTTAACAATTCATTTCAGTGGAGGATGATGGTGCTGTAGTGCTTCAAGTGTGTTCTCACAAAATGGAAGTAACCACCACATTGGGTGGGAGAGTTTAATAGCAGTTGTAAAACATAAGTCTTCACATCCACAGATCGCTGGAAAACTCAGGTCTGGGCACTTAGATTTCCTTTGTCATTCTTACTTGTTTGTGTCAGGTCAAATTAATGCAAATCCTGTGAGAGAGCTGGTGTAGTTACTGCGTTACCCACAGGAAAAAATACAGGTGTACAATTTGTAACATTGTTCTGGTTGTAAACAACTTCAGAAGGTTAGTTGATCCTAATGTTCTCTAAAAGCAGGGCCAGCTGAATTCAGAGCACCCTATATCAATGCAGCATTTGGATTTCTGCAACATGCAGCAGGTCTCTTAAAAAAGAAGCAAGTGTTTCTATGAATTGTATCTTCATAAATTAGAATGTCTTTACTAAATCACATATTCCAACTGTAAGAATGGGGAAAATAGAATAATCCAGGTCTTTCCCTGTGCATACAGTTACTCTTTGAGGGTGCAGTGCTGCTTCATGATCAGTTGCAGAGTATGCTGACCCGTTTGTCTGGCTTCCTTCACCCTTGGGTGCCTGGTTGCTGAAGTAGCTGCCTTCAAGGTGACTTAGTGGCACTTGAGTAACTATATCCTCCAGTACTGTTAGAAGGTGATTAAGATTCAAGTAAGCTCTAAGTTGCTTTTCTTTTGAAAATATCTTCTAAAATATTAATTTGGAAGCTGTATTCATGAAATAGAGCCTTTGTGTTACTGTTTAGAGATGTGATATAAGCAATGGGCAGTTGAGCTTTGTCATGTTAAAGCAACTTGGTCATTATGTGGGACAGCAGACCCTACTCATTCATGGCCCATGGTCAGGGATTTGTTCTTGATATGTTTACAAGATCTTTAGGAAGTTCTTCAGAAACAACTGCTTGTGAGTACCAGTCATGGGTACTTCCACAGGAATACATAAAAGGCAATAAAGATTTTCATCTTTTAAATCTACTTGATATGAAATAAGGTTGAGAAACTGGTCATTCTGGATGAGTAGCAATCTTGCAGCTAAACTTGAACCTCTGAGTTTGTTTTGTTTTCATATTCAGCATGTTTGCATCATGCTTCCTTACAAGTGACTGAAGCTGCATGTTTGTACCCTTTCAGACAAAATTTTTATGACTGTGGATTCCTTCTAGGTAATTTGGTTATAAAGGGAAAGTTTGATAAGTCATAGCTATGCTTAAAAGAACATCTGAATTTTTGGATGCCCAAAGATGTTTAGTGATTTAGTGGAAATTGGATTTGGGTTAGGGTTTATTGTGGAGGCTGTCATTTGACTCCTATTGCTTTTAGGGGCATCTGAAGATGCTTAGGGAACTGTTCAAGGTATCTGAGCATAGCAGACCTATTGCCAGTGGGGGCTGCTGGCACTGGTAGGTAAGTTGGCCATGTAGGAAAAGCATGGCCAACAGAAGCAGAAAAATCCTTCTAAGGAATTCCACTCTAAAGGGACTATTTTGTTTTGGGGTTTTTTGTGTTACTGTCTAGCATGTCAGTCTGTTACTGTTCAGTCAGTCTGCAATACACTGTGTAAGTAAGACTGCTTTATTCTTTCTGTAAGCTGTTAATCATTCTTAATTCTGTTTGTATCAAGTATTCCAATACTTCAGCCATAGATGTTCATTATTATACTCTAAACTTCCAGTTGTCTTTACTGATACAAACAGCTAATTCCTACTCAACGGATCTTGTGTTCTTCCTTCCCTACCACAACATGCAAATGCAAGAGAAGAGAGAAGTTCAGGGTGTCCTGCTGAATGTGAAAGTGGAGTCACTCAACATGGATACAGCAATAATGGTTTGAAAACAGCAAAGGGAAAAGTGGTCACAGAGGGTCTGGTTCCAGTGGCTTAGAGCACTGTTTAGATAAGTGCTGCTGTGATCTGCCTCTCCCATTGTAGTGGCATTCCTGGTTGTCTAACATCATGGTGAAGTGGATTAAAAAAAAAAATCAACAAGAAATTTCACTTTTCTCTCCTTTTTTTTTTTTTTTTTCTGGCAGAGTTAACTTTCTTTGTGTTTAAAATCCTACACAGTTCCCCCATGCAATCAGCTGAGTGCCAGTGCTAACACAGTGCCAGTGGTCAGTAAGGAGGAAGAAGGCAGAGCCCATGCAGCATCCCAGACTTAAATAGGTTTCAGTTCTCTCTTAAGAGTCCCCAGTTATGCAGTTCTTGTGCATCTTGCTTTATCTTATTCTTCAGTTAAACCTTCTCTCCTTCAGCCCTGTTTACATGACTCACTTTTATGCCTTCATTAATAGTGAATTATTCCTCAGAAATGTTGGCATGTGCTAAAATAGTTGGGAATGTTACTACCCATAGTTGCTACTCTTGGTCATGCAATTATTAGGGATTGGAATCCTTTACCTGCCATTTCTACATCAGCATGGCTGGTCACCTCTGGCCTCTGCAAAAAATTATTGTCCCTCCCTCATAGCGGTGGTGGAGTGTAGGGTGAGTTGAGGAGGTTTCACAATAAACCAGGGATAGAATCATAGGTCTAAATCCAAGTGGTAAGTGAAGAGTACATGCTGTGGGGGAAATAAAAAGTATCCTTTGGACTAGGATGAAGGAAGTCATTAAAAAAGCTCAGATCTCCTATATGACAGACTTCTAAAAAACATTTTTCCTATTGATAAAATCTCAGAAGATTTGTTCCTAGTACCTTCTTATTTATTTTGTAATAGACTGTGAGATGGAATTAATTCCAATTAAACAAATGAAAATTTGTATGTAACTAAATTTGTTTGGTACTTAGTTTACCATCCAATCTTCTGAGTCTTTCTCTAGGGTACTGTAAATTATTTTGGTTTGCGGTTATTTGGTTGGTGTTGGATTTTTGGTTTGGTTTGGTTTTTAAGTGCCAGGAAAAGACTCCAAAACTTGAGTTCACATTTTTTAAATGAAGGGTGTTGTGTGTCACGCTTTGGTCATAGTGATCTTCATGCTAATAAGGAGAGCAGTGGTAAGAGACTTAAGAATGCTTTGTGGTAATTTTCAACCTCTCAAAATTTCTGGAACTTGTCAGCTCTTGAATGCTAACTTTACTCTCAGTGTAATTGTGCTGTGCTTTTGTAAACACTCCTGATTTTCTGTTCTTTGTTTGATTGTTTGGTCTGAATTGCACCCATAAATGCAAACTCAGGTCTGATGCTTTTAAACAGCTGCTTGTACATATCAGGTGTGCAAAACAGAAAAATGAGAATGCTTAACAAACAAACAAACTCTTTAATGCATTCCTACTCTGTGTTCACTTCTGTGCTTTTAATGAGGACTTCAGAGGTCCCACATCTGAGGGCTTGTAGAGGAGTGCCGTGCCAAATTGTGTGGTGCTTCCTCACTAAGTTTTACATTACTAAATGGATTTTGGTGTTGTCAGAAATGAGTTCCTTGAGGAAGGGAAGTCTTCTAGAATATTAAAGTTAATTGACTGTTATTTAAGAGATGCTGCTCTGACATGACTTTTACATATTTTTACAAATATCTGCATAAAACATTTTCTTGGTAGTTCAGTTTTGTGATCTAATGGTTAAGTATCAAAAAAAAATCATACAGTAAGTTCAACGTGTTTATAAATACTGTGATCACAACTAAATCTTTTAAATCGTAGTATATTCTTTCTGAGAGCAAACTTTTGATTGCAGTTCATTATTGTGAGTCTCAAAAACTAGTGATGATAAACTTCATAAATTTTTGAACTAAAGAGTGATTGAGCTTGATCCACGCAAGTAATGGCTATTAAATATTTGCCAAAAATTGTTGCTTCATTATATTCTAGTCCTAGGAAAGGGAGATTCTGATTGCAGCTGTGTGCTAAGTAGGCTATATTGTTCTTTAGTAAAGAAGTCAAGAATATAATGTACAGAAATAAGTTCATTTGAGGTGATACCTATAGTTGAGCGATGAATTCATGTTGAAACTCTATATTGCCAGCATTCTATGCTGTTCTTAACTGTTTTTAAATTTTCCTGCATATTCTTGTAAATGTAGATCTTAAGAAGAAAAAAATAAAGGCATCAGATTACTTAAGGCAATTAAAAAAACCCAGAACAGGCCAAGCATCTTCACATGGCCCATTGAACTGCTACATGATCTCTTCTACTGTTACACACTGTGTGCAGAAAGTCTGGATGTTTAAAAAAATGATTGGACAAAAGAGAGCAGGCAAGGACTGGAAAATAAAGTTGTCAGATTCTCCAGCTGCAGTAAAAAGCAAACTCAGATGCTAGTTGGTGAGGTTTCTACAGCACTTGGCTAATAATGCATTATCTTGCTGTATTCTTGACTTTGAGTAGCTATTGTGCTAAAGTGTGGGTCCTGGCTGTCAAAGTCTTTCCCACTTTCTGTGTCCAGGAATGGCTGGAGCTCTGAGAGAACAGATTGTCTGGCTTTTTTTTTTTTTTTTTTTTTTTTTTTTTAGCCAACCTTGTTTCCAATCTGGTCTGAATGCAATCAGTTATCTGTAGATAGCAAGCAGTGACTGGCTATGAATAATGTCTGTGTTACTTAGAAATGACATCTGTGACTTGCCAGACTGCCTACGTGAAATGCTTCCAATGATCTCGCTGTGGCTCATGCACCCATGGAGGAGGCCACAGCAGCCTAAGTGCAGACCAGAGTGCTCTGCTTCACTTTGTTGACCTCAGTCACACTGCTCTAGCCCAAAATCCCAAATCCTGGTATATGTGATCCTCTTTGAAATGACACCAAGACTGGAGAGGGGCTGCATGCCACTCCTGTTGCTGATGGCTGTGCGTTCTTCTGCTATTGTACGAGTGGTAGTATGCAGGAAAACCAGGACTTCAGAAACCCCATGTTCTGACTCTTCTTCAGAACATTTACTTCTCTGAAAAAGCTCATATATTGAGATTGACTCATGAGGATTTTGCAGAGAAAGCTGAATTTTTGCTTCAAGGGTCAAAACACGAATCTTTTGAAAGTGATGATATGGACTGTAGATCACCCTGGTGATGGCTGAAGAGTATATTTAAAGAGACTTCTGAGGTTCATCTGCCTCTTAGAAGGGAACAAAACAATATTTGCTTAACTGTAATTAAAATTAGGATCTAAAAGGCACTAGTTCCTCTGAGGTGGAGGCATACTTAGTGCAGTATAAAATAAAGTCTGATTCAAAGGGCTGCAGTTGCTAACTGCTTACACTTACTTATAGCTTGGGTCCTGTTAACTTAATCCTGAACAAGATCCACAAAGCATAACTATTACTTGTTTGTATCAATCAGTGGTGAGTAATAGACCATCAAAAGTTGAAAAGTTAAGGTAACTGAGTTTAGTTATGCCTAAAGACATCAGACAGGGTTGCAGGTTAGGATGCCTCAGAGTTCTGACCAAGTTTGTGTGTGATTTGTCTCCTGGATGCTGGATGTACTTCTGGGAATTCCATTATGGACAAATGAATAAAGCTTTACTGCTGTGTCAGTGTTTCTCAAGCCAGCAGGAGAGATTTAGGGCTTGCTGATAACTTCATATTTATACTCTCCAAAAACCCAGTAGCAAACAGGATGGGTTGTTCTTCATCATCCATGTAGTTGATCCATTGGCTTTTTTGAGGAACTGTGTTTTGCGGATATGAAGACTATCCTTTGAAACCAGCCCTGGAATCTGCACACAGGTCTTCTCTTGCAGTGGATGAATAGCTTGTTCACACACGTTAAGGTGTGTATTTACAGGAGCTCTGTTTCCTGTCTAGCCAGGAGATGGCTCTGTCTAGCCATTCCCAAAACACATCAAGATTTCTGAAGCTAGAGATAATTGGTATTCCTTGGGAGAAGTGTGTTTAAAATTGGCATTTTATGCATCTGTTCATGAATTTAAGGATAACTGTAGGAAAAAGCTTGAATGGGAAGGAATTCTGAACAGAACTACAGTAAGAAAAATGGATGTATACAGACATGCTTGCCTGTAATTTGAGATCTGTTTGTAGAAGGTTGAGATAAAGGCCTTACAATAACCAGAACCTGGCTAAAAAAGCCTGGCAAGCACTCACAGCATTGTCTGGTTGCTGGAAACACAGCCTTTGGGCCGAAGCAGAAGCAACTGCAAAGCATGGTTTTCTTATTTCTCTGCAAGTGTTGTTACTCCTAGTAGCTGCTTCCACTGGTCTTAAAGTGAAATAATAATGAGACATGCTGAGTGGTGTCATACTGTTAAGTGCTGATATTTCAGCCCATGTCAGTCACAGGAAGGTACAGGAGGGCTACTGACACACTCTTTGGTACTTAGTGGTCTAGTACACGCCTGGGGGACCCAAGAGGCATGAATAAACACAGGCTGTTTTACTAAATTGAAACACCAAGGCAAATACTTGGGAAAACTCATCAAGATGTCCCCTGTGAGCTTAGTGTGCTGCAAAAAGTGAGGAAAGCACATGTGGAGAGTCTTATGTGCTCCACTGAGTGAAATATCACATGAAGAAAGTGTTTTGTGTATGTGGATTTTATAAGTAAAGAACTCAGCAGAAAGAACAGATACAGTCTGACCATGAGTTGTATTTTGACCTATCAATGCAGGAGGTGATGATCACAATTCATACTTTTGTGTCATCTACATGTGCACAAGTGAATCCTTAATGATTAGGTCATGTGAAATAACTACTGGGCTTCTTAGGTCAAAGAAAAAAGGAGTGTTTCTCATGGGCAGTAGGTTATTAACTGTTGCTTTTTTCCTAAAGTCAAATTAAAACCAGGTACTTGGGTAGTATAAAGCTCTTTATTGTTCTTGTGTTGTCTTCTCTGTTGCATTGCAGATGATTTGCTGAATTTAGACACACATTGGTAAATCTGTAGAGTATTCACCAAACGTGGGTCTCTTTAAGTAGAAGATTTTAGTCTAATTGTCCTCTCTGCTGGTAACAAATGTTGCTAAGACTTTACATAAGTGAACATTACTGAAAAAGGAGGAAACCGCAATTTCCAGCCCCAAAGGCTTCAAGTGAAGTGTTTGTCAAGACTTAAGTTCCAGACACAAAAATGCCACATTTGAAAGTATTGTTGTATGTTTATCTTAAAATGGCCAATACATTTTAGTTTAGTTTATAATATTTGGTGAAATTTTCAGTAATGTTTAATGATGAGAGATCAGCCTTCAATTCATAAATAAAAAGGTATGCATTTAAACTCAGCAAATTTTCTGCTGAAAAGAGAAAAGGAAAATAATAGCATTTTATAGTTAGAATAATGATGGCAATGTGATGGGTAGCATCTGTTCTGTGGAGATAGGACTCAAGTTAGAACTTAAGGAAGTTGATTATGGAATGTTTTGGGGTTTTGTATTTGCTGCTTCCGTTATGGACAAGTTGATTTGCCTTTTTCTTGAGACTAAAATGCCTGTCTGATCTTGAGATTCCGCTTCTGGGAAATCCCAGCTAGTAAATATTAGAAAATTTGACATTATCCTTGTCCCAAGTTCTGAAAAGGTGAACTTCTCCATGAGTTTTCACTGTGGTTGGTTTAGTTTCTGTTGGGAGAAACATGAATGTAGCTGTTTTTCTTTTTTCCCAGTGGTTTCATGGAACTGACTAGCTTTTGGGCACAAAAGCCTGACTTGTTTGGATGTGTTGTTGTCTGATATTTAAATTTTTATATAATAATACCCAAGTATTTCTGACTACTTATAAAATCTTCATGGCTGAATGGTCTTGTATAAATGTTTTGAAGTGTGACAACATAAAAAGATCTAATCAGTAGAGGGAACTGTGTGGAAGACCAGTGGTGTTTTACTTTCTGAGGTCCAATTCTGCAAGGCAAGAGAACGCTGTTTAAAAAGGTTTGAAGAACTGGCTGATTTACTTAAGGCAGTGGTGTAAACTGATCTAAATGCATTTCTATACAAATAGGTATAGCTGCAATTACCCTTTTTCAAATGTTTATGAAGCCACAGGCTGATCATAGGAAAGTTAATTCTGAGATGCAGATCCCAACTAGGGCTGTATATATTTTGAGCAACAAGTTGCAAAAGGCATGAAAAGCACTGATTTTAAAAATCCCTTGAGTATCTGTGAGGCTACTTGGTACAGGGGACATCTTTGTTTTAAATTTTGAGAGCTCATTTACAACTGTACAAACACCCACTAAGAAGAGTAATGGTACTTGACTTTTCCCCCCGCTCTCTTAATCCTTGTACTTTTTATAGCTCTAAAGTAGGATGGCTTACCAGCTGCCTCATGAGCAGCTGAAACATCCTTATTACCACTCATCTTGGAGAAGGGTGGGATAGGCAGGTGGGGAAGGAACATTTACTACAGTCATGTAAAGAAAAGTTATTCCAAACTCTTGGCACATCTAAGATCAAGAGGATCTAGAAAGCAGACTTGAGCTTTTTGTGATTTTTTGATTTACTTCTTCTGAGTCTTCTAAATCTATGAGAATTAGTGTGGGGCTTTTAGTGCAGCACTGTGAAATAGAAGGTTTGCATTAGTAAGCTCTTCATTTATGATGCACAACAGCTGGTTGTTGAACATGTAATTTTGCCAAAGTTAAAATAAGTGATTTGAGAAAGAAGCTTTTGCTTGTAACTTGTGCATGCATGTAATTAGTAGGTTTAAGCTTTTCCATCTGCATGATTGTTCTTTTGCATTACATAAGTCTTCAAGAACAGGTTTAATTACCTAATTAAGGCTATAGTTACTATTTCCTGTGGAACATTTTAATTACAAATAGAATCTGAGGTGAAGTATCTAATGTTGAAGAAGAAGGTTTGTTCTGAGATTTTGCAGCCATTTATGCTGGTGTAACTTAGTAAATGTTTCCATATGAAACCCTAAGGAGTGGGAACACTTATTTACATATATCCACCCACAGGAGCAATTCCTCTAAAGGTAGCCTGCAGAAGACATTTTTGAAGGTTCTTTCAAGCCACCTTCGCTTTGTACCTCGAAGTAGGAGGCCTAGAAATGTGGTATATATTCTTTAAGTGGTATATATTCTTTAAATAATTGTTTCTTGTGTATGTTGGATTAGTTATCCAGATCTTGATGGACTGGTGGTCAGGTTCTCCACAGCATGTGGTTTTGAAGGTTTGCAAGGTACAGAACAACAAATGGAATTTCTTCAAAATTGACGTCACTGAAGTATTAGAAGGTGTTAATTAGTTCTTTAATGACTAACTAAAAAGAAATCCTCCATTTAATCTATTAATTTTTTCTTTGTAATGCAAAACATTAAATTCGTACATAAACTTTCTCTAAGTCCTGGATTCTCAAAAATGTTGATTTTTTTTTTTAAATTAAATGTTGAAACCTGGAAGCAGATTGGCTGAACTCTTCTGGTTCTTCAGATTTTATTCTTCTTAAGAAGGCATTTCATGTGGGAAGATCCTCTCTTCTCCATCCTTCAACTGTCAAGAAAATCCAAGCCAAAACCTACATTTTTCCAGATGTTTTTTCAACAAAAGCCACAAAAAGCAAATAATCCTGTGTGTGTGGCAATGGTTCAAGAACTAATACTTGGACAATCACCTGAGTTTTCTGTTAGACAAGACCTGAAGCTTTAGTATGAAAATGATTTGAAAGTAAGAAAAGCTTACTTGGAAAAGGACATCGTAAAGGTCAAGTCCACACACCGCTTTTGTGAAGTGGAGGAAGCCACATTCTCCTTTCTACAGTAAAGAAAGTGAAACAGATGGACCAAGTGGTTTGGCAGAAGCAGAAAGTTTTATTGTTGGAAAGGATTAGAGTTTAGGAATTTTGGTTTAGTGGCTTGCACACACCCTTGTGACTATGTACTTATTAATTCTTTTTAATAAGGATGTGGTTTGAGATGCCGAATTTCTGGAGGGGTTTTTTTTGAGAGGTAGGGGAGGTAGTCTTTCTTGACAATTTAATTCATATGTGCTTAATGCTGTGCACTGGAAATGCAGCACAGACAAAGCTCCAAAGATGAGCTCCAGAAATCTCTCTCTTGCTGGGAAGAGGAATATCCATTATTTGTTTGCCCTAGTGAAGTGAAATGTGGTCACAGATGCGTGCTTGCATCCAAGCTTTCCAGTGACTGGAAGAATTGTGGTGGAAACAAACCAGATTTTCATGCCACTTGCCAGAACAAGCGTGAGCCTCTTTTGGGACTGGTAGTGAGAGAGGTTAACCTTTTTCTTCCCTGTTGAAATATATCTTCTGTGGATGGTTCTTGTTCCCAGAGGATTTCTTTCTCCTTCAGCAGTCCATGTCTGCCTCAGGGCCCTGGAATGCAGCAAGTCAGGAGGATGGAAGAGATGTGTCACCTGGCTGCTAGGCTAGTGCTTTAGGAAAAGCAGCCATGGCTTTATACAAACTGTAGCTATAGCTATTCGGGCTCTAGCCATAGAATGAAATGAAGCAAAAAATCCCCAGCAATTTCAGGCTTGTTAAGCTTGCTGGGGATTTCAAGTTAACGTATTTCAGGTCAAATGCTTCTTGTACCCACACAAATAATTTAAAAAGTTCTGAAGTCAGTTTGCATTAATTACTCTGGAAACAAATTTTACTGAATGCAAAATGAATTATTCCACCATAAGATAGATGGAGGTACTTCTTAGAATAAACTACTTTGCATCTTTTAGCTGTCAGCGTGCTCTTTAAATTGCGCTATTGCTTACTTGTCTCAGCCTGTCTACTGCTGTGTCCTTAAGTGCTCTGGAATCATGTTGCTTGCTTCTAGTCTTGCCTGTATGTGTATACGTACATGGAGTGTATATCTTGTTTGTATGTAGAGCAAGAGCCTGCAGCCAAGCCTGTCTTCATTGTATCTCACGGTCTGTGTGCTTTGCTTCCCTGTTGTCTTGCTTCAAGATCTTTCCCTCCCTGCCCTTCAGGGTCCTGTCCTGAGAGTAGCAACCAAACTGTTGAGAGAGAGAGAGGAGTGTCTGGATCAATACTGCAGTGAAGTTGTCAAAACTGAGGTGGCCCTGGGGAGAGAAATCCCAAAGCCTGTGTTGTGCCACTTCAGATCGTAAGACAGATGATGGGGCAGATCCTCCTTTTTGCCAAGAAAACTACCAGGGATATTTTTGCCATCAGAAAATAGTTGAAACCTGAAGCTTCATTAAGATCTTAAGCAGAAAGAAATCTGATGCAAAATCCAGTCGTAGTGCTGGGCATCAGTAATTCCTGGGTAGCGGAGTGAGCGGGAGGTGCTGGGCTGCATGTAAAGCAGACTGCATTCTCCACTGAGCAGCTCATCCTCTCTAACCATGGCATTCTATGGCTTTCTGGCTTGCTCTTCTGAAAACTCTGCCTTTGGGGAAAGGTGGCTCTGCACCAGCAGTGTCTCCACTGCAAGGGCAGCCTGTGGAAGTGCAGATGCTGTTACTGAGCCTGCTCCTGCTGTCCCTTTCCTCTTCCCCGGGATCTCCTGACACTGCTGGAGCCCGGTGGACCAAGATCCAGTCTCAAACAGCCTCCAGTGCATGGTCAGTTCTCTCATCCGAGTAGTTTTCCCTCCCTATAAGTGGTTCCAGTGATTTATGTGGCTCAATGGAAGTTGTCTTCTGTTACCTTTCCCTTCCCTGCTCTGCACAGCAGTGCTTTGTGTTTTGGCCCAAGGCTATGGGCCTCCCTGAGCAGCTTTCCTCCCAGTTTCTGAGTCCCCGCTCAATCTGCTGCGTTGGTGTTGGCTGTTTCCCAGCATTGCCAGTGCTGACTATGCTGCTTATTTATCCCACTGGACATCGTTAAAATAAAGCTTCAGTGTACTCTTTAGGCTATTTGGTAGATGAGTGCTGTTTGTACCTAAGCTGTCACAGTTTCACTGATATTCAGAGGTTTAACTGAAAGCAGCAATCCCTTCTGTGTCCTTTCAAGTGCTGAACTCCTATTTGAAACTTACCCTTAAACAGCTTCGCACTTAAAACATTTTCTTTTTTCTTTGGGATGTTTTATTTTCCTTCATGAGCATCTGTTTCCAGATGCAGACTGTTGGTGTTAGCTCTCAGGTTCACCTGAATCACCCCTTCTGCTCCTGGGTATTGCAGCTCCTTGTTAAGATGGGGGATGATGATGGGGAAGGAGGTTGGTTGTTAAATCTCTTCCCATCTTTCAGCTGGCAGGAAAATGGTGATTCATCCTGTCAGCTTTCACTTGGAGCATTTCTAGAACCCAGATGTGGGTTCTCAGCATTCCCAGGTTGGCTCCTCTTCCTTGGAAGCAGAAGCTGTGGGGGAATGCAATAGAGACTTCCAATTTTAACAGCACAAGAGCTATGTAAATGCAGCTATATCATTGCTGGGCCAGGCTGAATATCCAGCTGCACTGCATCATGTGGCTTTATGAGCCTGTGTCTCCACCAGCTCATGAGTCTCTGTTTCTAATCTGTTTCTTGGTGTCGGCACGCACATTTTTTCAGACGTGTGAGCTCAGGGGTCCAGTCTGAGACAGTTGTAATTCTTTATCTTACCATTTCAAGCATTGGCTCTTGAGCTGTGATTGGCAGGGAGCCCAGCGGCCATATGGCAAAGGGCATATTACCCAACACTGTATTCTCTTCACTGATTCCTTTTGGAGTTATATCTAAGTTTTGAACCCTCCAAACTTTTGGATGGACTAGCCTGTTCTTCCACTTTGAAGCACTCTCACAGGAAACAAGTGGGCAACTGTGATTCTTGAACTGCAAAGGAGGATTTAAAAATTGTTTTTCCTACCAACCCCATGAAATGAACTCTCCAGCAGGACTTTTCTTAGGGAGGTGTGCTTAGAATGTGATAAGCAACATGAGCAAACCCAAAAGGGTAATAAAGGAGTGACGTAAGACAGAATAGCATTAATTAGCTCTTCTAGATCAGTAATGACTATTTCAGAACACCTAGTCCATCAGTTTTTGATAAACCTTTGCATACTGAATCTTGCTTTGGTTCCCAGGACTGTCCTGGGTTGCTTGTGTGTTACACTATAAAGTTAGGCATGTGGTTTTTTTAATAAATGCTTATTCCTATATCTTGGTCCAATGAAGAGATGTTTCAGCACAACCTGAATGTTGCAAAACCTTATTTCAGTGTTTTATTTTTCCTCAAATCATGTTACCAAATGACAGGCTGCACAGCAGCTAAAGCAATGTTGTCAAGGAAAGGCATCTAGATATTAACTGATGAGGTCTTAACTAAGCTTTTCATGATAGAGCTGTTTTGTCAGTCAGGTCCCTGCTTATGTATGCATTGGAAGAGTGGCATTAAATAAACTCTTCTCCATGAATTAAGAATTACACATGCATTTTAACCTGCTGTCCCATAGTTTTCTGCTATAAAATTTGCAAAAATCAGTGCAGAATGACATAATGATTAAATCTGCTGTAAATTACTTGTTTTAAACAAATGTGTGCAATATAGGTAGAAAATTATGCCTCATTGCTAAACTTGAAGTCTTAACTCTAGCTTTTTTCTTCCTGTAAAGCCTACTAAATGTTGTTAGATACCTGAGGACCACAGCTGATTTTTCAGTAATACTGGCTTCTTTTTTTTTCTTAAGGGAGAATTAATATGCTGCATCTAATTGCTAACAGAGTAAAATGGCTGGATGGTCCCTGGCAACCACTGGACTAATAAAACTCTTCCTTGGGCACAGGTTTAGAGCATCCTCTGTCAGAGTGCTGTACATGACTTGATGTTGAAATGCTTTCTATTTCAGCGTGTGCACCTAAAGCAATGTGTTTAAAGAGACACAAGGACATCTGTACAGATGCTCAAGTTTTGGGGTCTCAAGAAACTTGTCAGCTCCAGGAACAGGGCTACTGTTGTACATGCTGGTTGTGTAAGCATAGCAGTACTCACCTGGAAGAGTCAGGCACAACTGCTTGCTTTTAAGTTTTGAGAGAATCCTTTCTGAATGTATTTGATAGAAACAAGCAGAAAGATTGCTAGCATAAATATTTAGAACATCTCCTACTTAATTCCTCCAATTTTATCTTCTTCTCTGAAAAGCAGGTTCTTTTTGAGAAGATTGCTCCTCCTAGAGAGAACACAAGTATTAAATGTTCATAGATAAAAGATCATGAGAGATAAAAGATCAAGAGATCAGAGAACTGTGTGTTTTGCTGTACATCTGTGGCTAATTGAAAGACAATGCAGTAGAAAGGAGGTGGGAGGGGAAGGACAAAAGAAAGGAAAAGAGAGACTATGTGTGTGCAAGTCACAACCACAAGCTTGTTCTACTTTGCTGCCACGGGCGTGGAAGGAGAGGGCACATCAACGTACATTAGCTGAGATGGAATAAAGCCCTGAGACAAAGCTGTTTATATCTTCTGAGTTATCACACATCAGCCTGTCAGCTGTGGAGGATAGGGTTTTATTTTGTCTTGGTCAGTTTTATTAGAATTACAATGTTTCCCTGTGTTGTGATTGTGCCCTGTGAGGTGTCGTATGTGGGCATAAGCTGCTCTTGGAGCTTTGCTGCTGAGGCAGGTGGAAAGTATGTGGGTTTCTGCTGATATTTTGTATCTTAATGGGATGTGATAACATAATAGCTTTCATTTGCAGCCTGTGTTCTTCATAATGATGCTTGCAGAAACTGATACGGGACATCAAAGTGAAGGGTTTTTTCCCATCTGAAGGGAAGTACAGTAACTAGAAAAAGGATAATTCCTTCAGTGAAGATAGAATCTAACCTGTACCTGGGTTTAAACTGATTTATAGAATTAAAACTTAATTTAGTTGTGGTCTGTTTGTGCTTTCAACAGACATGTTTTAGAGGAGATGACGT
Source organism: Entomyzon cyanotis (assembly GCA_024500445.1). Taxonomy (NCBI): domain Eukaryota; kingdom Metazoa; phylum Chordata; class Aves; order Passeriformes; family Meliphagidae; genus Entomyzon; species Entomyzon cyanotis. The sequence continues at coordinate 29,445,487 of JAKEPQ010001018.1, forward strand.
TGGTTTGCTGTGGGTCACATGTTTACTCCTGTGTGTAAATTGTGGCCTGCTGATCAGACAGGAAATGTTTTGGGTTGAAAGCTTCCTGTCATGTCCTCATTCATGTGAAAATGAAGCTTCTTGCTGTTACAATCCTTTCTGGCACATCTTGTTACCTGTCTCCTAATGGTTACAAGCTAACAGTTGGAAGGAACTGCACTGCAGACGTTCTAAGGAAATTGCAGCACTCTTTGGGAAAGATGCTGTTCTACCCAGGCAGATGGTTGGCCTGAAAAAACAAGGCTGGGACCCTGGGCTACTGCACCAAGGAAAGTGGGGAGAGTGTTGAGTGAAAAGGAATTTTAAAAGATGAATGACGTGCATACTTCTTGTGCTCAGGGCAGGAGAGCTTTATTTAAAACATATGGTTTATGTGTGAAGGAAGGTCACGGATCAAATACTGGAAAAGGTCTGAAGCAAGTCATCCAAGATCTAGATAAAGGTACATGCATCCAGGGCTGATGTAAACTGGCAGATGTGCAATGACCACGTATGCACTTTGACAAGCATGATCTCTATCACATGATCCTGTGATAATTGGAGAATGACCATGCTGACTGTGCCCAGTCTCCTCACCTTGTAGCAAGCTAACAAACAAACCCCATGTCCCTTTAATCATCCAGGGGAGTACTGGCTCTCCTGCCAATACAGCTTGCTTGAAATGAATCCAGGTTGGTGTGTCAGACAAGCAGCTAATCAACAGATCTGCTCTTCCAAGTGTCCACTCAGGCTCTATGTCCTCCTCAGAAATACTACTGTTTGCATGTTTACTCCTGTGGGAAGGAGAGTTGCAGGTTTGTGGGATTTACACAAGTCCTACTGGACCTGCTGCAGCAGGTTCATTGAACCTTATGCTGTAGCCCTGTTTCTCTCTTGGCCGGGTATGGGCTTCTCTGTACCTAGGAAAACAAGGGAGCCTGCTTTGGGAGTGGAGGCATGTGATGGATTTGCTGCATTTCACATGACTTACTTTATTACCTGTTTTTCATTTGCCTAGTAAGGACTCTGACCTCTGCATGAAAAAGTCTGTTGGATCGTGGTGGCATAGAGAACTTGGCAAAATCAAAGCATTTACAACATCTGTATCTTTGAAGTGCCTGTTTAATAGTGCCATTGTCATGCCAGTTGGAGGCAACACTTCTCTTTGCAATTGAAAGGCTCAGCAGAGCTAGCTGATAAGCACTGATGCCCTGCTGAGAAATTGACCCTTTGAACTGGGAAGAATCTCTGCAGATAAGGAGTAATGGAATTCTTATCGGGTCTTGCTTTTTATTGTAGCGTGTTTAGGGCTGTCAGGCTTTCTATGTAGCAAAAGTGTTTTCTCTCTAGTCTAGTAGGTGAGGGGTAATGCAATATTCACAAGTTAAAGATGCTGCTTCCAGGCTTGGAAGGGATAGCCATGCCATGGTCTCACAGAACAGAAAAGAAGCAATGACAGTATAGCTTAAATAGCAAACATATGTTGATTTAAGAGCCAAACTTGCTGAGCATCCTAACTCCCAAGGGAAAGGAGTGGAGTTTTGAGGATACTCTTAGGATCTTTGTAGGACAGATATAAAGTTTTTCCACTGTTTCAGTTTTTGGTTTTTGGTTTGTTTGTTTGGTTGGTTGGTTTTTTTTAAGCCAGGAAGTTTATTTAACAAACTCCAGTTTTAATTTTGCAATAGAAATAAATGCTCTCTTCTACATTAAAGCTCACGGAAACATTTGTCTCAACAACATAACAATGCTTGTAAGCAAAACACTGTTAACCACTGGGCTTCTTCTGTGCAGGTGAGAATCTGCTTTCATTTAAAACAGGGATCAAGCTTTTCAAGTCTTTTTTTTCTAAGCCATAAAACAGAACCATTAGACTTTTTGTCTCAAATCTAAGTAACAAAAAAGCAGTGAGAAGGAAACTAAAATTCAGACTTGACCTGGTTCTGAGTCATGTTGTGTCCCTGTCCTGAACTGCTGATATTTCCAGTGTGACCATTCCAGGAAAGCACAGCACGGATCCTGTGGAAGGGCTGCTGTCATCTGTGGGAGTGTTTGAGTCAGCTTTGCATGTTCTGAGCTGGGATGCTGCATATTCAGCCTGTGCAATCTGTTTAGCAAAGCAGCCATCTCTGGCAGGCTACATGTCCAATGCAGATGGTTCAAGTTGTGAAGTTTGAGACAATAACAGGGAAGATATGGCTCTATTAAATATGTCAGTTTGAACAAATCCATCTCATGGATGACCTACAGATCAGAAGAAAGCTCTAAAGGCGAACATGGCAAAGAGATGTGGGAAGCTGCTGCCATTGCAGTGGGGGACAGGACATGTTGCTCTGAGTACAAATTAATCAAGTTCAGGCTGACATTCCTTCGTGTCAGGTTTCCTCTTTGGTCTCCCTAAGACACTGCTGCAGTGGAAAACCTTTCTCTCCGAGTAGTTTTATACCACTTAATTGCTCTTTAAAATGTGCTTTATTCCTTGCTAATGATGTAGCACTGCTGTGCTATATTAATGAATTTGTAATTTAAAGAAGGGGGGCAGGGCCTGACATATGGCAAATACATGCTTTAGTTCTGGTAAGCACATGATTTTGAAGATAAACAAAGCTGTTTCCTTATCCTCAGAATGTACTTTTTTTTGTTTTGCTGATAATGAGAAAAAATTAACAGTGTTAAATTTGATTGAAAACAGCAGTATCTTCTGAAATTAATGTCTGTGTGCAGGATATTGAAGGTCCCTTTGCTTTTTTGCATTTACTCTAGAGTCTGTTTGTAAGTGTATTATGCATTAAAAAATCATACAAACTCAAAAAAGGAGTTTCAAATTTATTTTGTCTCAGTCTAGTAACAACGGTCTCTCTGCATTTGCTTCTCAAATGTGTATAACTAAAAGCTGTTTTTATTAAAAATTGGATTCCATCAAAAAGTTTCCAAATGATGGAAGAGTTTTTGAAAGTATTTTAAAACATAGATGTTTTGCATTTAAGTTTGTAACTACTTCCAGCACTCAGGCTGGAGTAAATCATAGTTCCAAAATTTATTTTTATAAGGACGTGTATAAAAGACGTGTAGATGCGGCACTTGGGGGACATGGTTTAGTGGTGGACTTGGCAGTGTTAATGGTTGGACTTGATGATTTTAAAGATATTTTCCAATCTAAATTATTCTGTTATTCTAAGGAAACTTACGTAAGCCTAAAAGTCGCGGGAAGGCAGCATTTGCACTGCTATTCCATGTTTTAACTGTGTTTGTTAAAGTCAGTGGAAGACTTCTCAGAAGCCCAAGACTATTATCTATCTGGGCAGTGTTTCATTTAGCAGTAACAGATCCTCTGACCCTGAGACTAAATGCCAAATTGCCCAAGCCCATTGCCCTTGCCCACAGTTTTCCTGCACTGCGCAGTGCTCCATGCATGTGCCCTTCTCAGAGACATTGCTCTTTGGTGGATTGTCTTTTTTTACATTCAGCGTGTCTGAAATACTCATCAGGGAGCTGAGAGTGTGTGTTGTGTGTGTTGGGGACTAGATGAAAGCATGGGCTAAGTATTCAGAGACTCTTTGAGGTGGCACTGGAGTACTGTGGAGTGAGAATGGAAAAACCCACACCCACTCCGTCCCTGGCCCACATGGTAGGAACAGTCCATGGCCTCTCCTGTATCCCACTCACTGTGCCCAGTAGTGCTAGTTACTCAAAACCACACCATGGAGTGTACCACCAGTGAAAGAATGTGAATGACTGCAGCGTGGGGCTCGCACTTATGCCCTGTTCCTGTTTTAATATACTAGTGCTGAGATGGTGGGAGTGTCCTTTCCTTTAAGGGAGGGCCAAGGTACTCTAAAGTGCCAGTATTTGGGGTACTGGGGGTATTTGAGGCTGTGCAGGCTGCAGCTGCACCCAAAGCTCATGGCTTGTGTCTCACTGGTCCTCCCAGGCCATGCTCTGACATGAATGCTCTCCAGTGCCTCCTGGGCTGGGGGCTGAAGGCTCTCAGCATTGCTCTCAGCAGAAGTGCTCGGTGTAACCTGCTCACCCAGTCTGCCCCGGGGGCTTCCTTTCTTGATTGCCTGTCTCCAAGGAGACAGTGGGCCAGGAGTCCCCAGAACATCTGCAGCTACAGGATACAGGTGCAGTTAGATTATTCTGCATATGCAGTACATGAGACGTTAATTTAAGGTGTAAAAAGAGGAGCTGGGTTGAAGAGGTGCTATGATGGGTACCGTTCCTGAGACAGAGCTAAGATCAGGGGTCTGTCCAGAAAAAAATTTGGCACTGCTGCCTTGCCATAGTGTTGCGGAGGTAGCATCTTCTCTATTTACTGAAACATTCCAGCAGAGAGTCTCATTGAGCTTACTGTGGGGGAGGTAGGTGCCATCAAAAACAGGAGCTGGTTTATAGAGATCCCTGACATAACCTAAGACTATTCTCAGTTTATAAGGTAACTCCTCTTTTAATCTAAAGCTAAGTCTCTGAAGTGGCTTCTCTCTGACAAATCTGAAAAATGTCTTTGTGCCCTTGAGCTGTGGAAGGAGAAAAGAAGAGGGCATGCAATTTGGAGTCATCCTGTGATTTTTTTCTTTCCTTTATCTTTTGAAATAGAGAGATGATCTATCCCTTCTTAGCTATTTCCATGGACTGAGCTAAAGATGTAAATTTTTTTTAACCCCTTGTTATTAATGCTGTGATGTTCTACAAAGTGACTGTATTGTGAACAGCACAGAACAAGGGTGGATTATTTTATGGTTCTTCATATTTCTGACTAATGATGTCTGATTCCTTCTAGCACCTCTCACACAAAGGTTCTAGCTCTGCACTTTGAAGCAGATGTACACCTATGACAGTAATTAGATAAACTCCAGGGACTGAACTTGGTGTGCTCTTCCCAGAGGGATTCTCCTGTTTTGCTTACATCAGTGTCCATGAGCAAGAAAACTCCATGCAGAGCAAAACATGTTATTCAGCTGGAAAAGTGGATTCTATTGCTTCATTGATCTTCTAGATAAAAGATGTGCATGATGAAACCTTTAGTAATCAAAGTGCAAAGTTCCAGTCGTTCCAAACAAACCAAGCTAATTGTTGCCAGTACTTCCTGCATGCTCCTTTACAGGTGAGTTGAGGCAGCAGTACTTTCAGCATTCTTGTATTGTAACCCCTTATGGTGAAACATGTTTCCTTGTAAAATAACCAGGGTTTGAACTGTGTGACATTATTTTTCTACTATTGTGAAAAGCTTTTCTTTGCCTTCATTTAACCCCATCAAAGTAGCAAAATGTTGATAATAAAGTGATGCGCTATTTTACGGTATTTTCAAAGTAGCATTCAAATAAATAATGAGTCTGTGCAAGGAAAGGGTGGTATTAGCCCATCTTTCAGATGAGGAAAGCCGACAAAAAATGCTGGTGATGTATTAGTAGTCGCAGGAAGGCGATACCTTGATTTGTATTTGCAGAGTTGGGGTTATATAGGGCACTCTGTTTTCATAGCTGTTGGGTCTTTCTTTGAATGTTCTGTATGGGTCTAATGATACAGAAGCTTCATTCTGTCTCATTGATCAGAACTGCAAGGGTAATACATAAGTATCTTCCTGGAAAATGCGACAAGATACTGCTATTTGGCAGTGGGTATGGTAGCTGCTGCTTAGGATAACTAAGAAAATGTACAGCTCTGCTTCAGGTAGTCAGCACTGCCCCAAAATGAATACCCACTGTTCAAGGGATTCAGTCTTTCATAAGACAGCCCATGTGCTTAATTATTGCCTTGGTGTTCAGAGCAGAGACTGGCTTTCTAAATGGTGGGATTTGCTTTGGGTTCTCATTAAATGTTGTATGCTGTAGTGTGACACACAATATGCCCTGCAGTGTGTCCTGTGCTGTGATGGTAATCAACATTCAATACCAGAGGAGGAGAGCAGCTGCTCCACAGTCAGCATGTCTGAACAGTCCTGCACTCAGCAGGGTATCGCTTAATTCGCGCTAATGGATAAAAAACTGGCCTCATAACACTTGTGTAAATGAGGCTAATGATCAGGGAAAAAATGCAAACTAGTTTTCATTTATTCATAGAGATAGGTGTAATTAGAGGTAATAGCTGGATCCAAAAACTTGCTCTCCAGCATTTATTTGTTGATAATACAAAATGTGAATGACTTGTTCCACTGTTTGTCTCTTGTGAAGTTATTAACTTCACACAGAACTTGAAATACGTATGCTCTTAAATTCTCATTGAGAGAGTTACAAGACTTAATGGGAAAAAGCTACAGATAATTGCATCTCATAAACCTACCTCAGTCATTTTCGCTGTGTGGTAACGGATCTCCATTGTAAATCCACTGCTGGCAGCATCAGCATATTGCTTCAGGTTTTTGACCTTTTTCCATTAGCTCCGCTGTCTTCTGTAGATTAGAGAAATCAAGAGGAGGCAACCTGTCCATTGCAGTAGGGGCAGGTGAGTAATAAGGTAGTCATTAGGTACAAAGGTCTTATTTTAGCATCTAAGCTGTAGAGTACTAACTGCCCTCTTCCATTTCCCTGGCGTTGTTCCTTTTCCTCATTCATGAAGTCTGTTGTTCCCCTCGCAGGTGTGTCATCCCAAATGTCTTGAAGGATCAATCAGTCCCATAGTGATATAGTCTAACTCCATCAAGCAGAAGTTGATTTACCTGAAATTTTAATAAGTCGTCATCTAGTTGTGTTTCTAAGAAGTGCTGAGTGTACTCATGTACTTCCTAGTTTACTTACTTACATGCTTCATGTACTCTACACACTGATTTTGACTGTGCAGATTTCTTCCAGAGTAATCTTAACAGTGTGATGTGCAGGGAAGAAGTAATCCAGAATTAATCTAATTTGCAGGAGGAAGCTGATCAACACTTGAGGCTCTGTGGTCCCAATACAGAGCCAGTCTGGGTTTATGTGGGCATTCCTTATTTTCTGTAGCCTAATGTTGTGCAAACTATCTACATAAAATTCATGAGAGTGGGTTTCACTCCCACTAGCAGGCCCTTCTCTGGACCTTTGCATGGTAATGAAGTCTTGAAAAATTTTAGGTATTATCTAACCAGCACACCAAGAATTGATTGAGGAAGGACACTCTTAATCCAACTGTACAATGGCACCAAGTTGGTTGCCAGTATTCTCCATTCTTGGTTCATCCATTTTTTAATGAAACTGTAGCTAGTTTAGCCAGATGGTCTTTTAAACCTTGTGTCTTTTTTCTTCTTTTCTTTTCTTTGATGTACCCATTAGGCACATTACCAATTAAGGTCCTCTTTCTGTGCATGGAGCTTACACAGCAGTCTGGGGGTGTGTGGGGGATATCTGCTGATGAAAGCAAATCATCCAAACCTAAACAGTGATTCTTGCTCAAATCTTCACCCTGCTCTTTGTTGGAAAAAGTGGTTCTTGCTTTAAAACTTAGTGGAAGGTTCAGAGTACCTTCAGAAGACTCAAGTTCTTATTATCAGGTGGAAGTGAAGTCCAGGCCAGCTGTCAATCAATTGCATTTACAAAACCAATATAATTTATCACTGAATTAATACTGACTCATTAGTTCTGCATATCAGAAGAAAAGTGTTATGAAGGAGTACCACTGAAGAGAAAGTAGGTGATGACTGAGGAGGGAGGAGATATGTGTGTAACACAAAAATCCAAAGATAACACTACGCTGGAGAGTCATGTGTGTATGGCTGTTGAGAAGCATTTAATCTCATCTTTCCTCTGCTTACTGATTGTCTGAGAGTTAATCTTGTCCTAGAAATAATTTTTGTAGACAAGAAAGCAAGTCAGGATAATATGCAAGTATAAAGGGACTAAATAATTGAAAATTTGAACTAATACTAATCATACATTAATACTCTCAGGACTTGTTTAATAGACTCTATATGTGATGATTGCCATTTTTCAGACCTGTAAAAATGCCACGTCTTGACAAATTATCTGTCAGACATATCTGAAGTCATGTCAAGCAGCTCTTGATATTCACAGGTTTTACTTAACAAAAATCTGGTTTGTCAAAATTTGAGTTCACATTGCTATCTCAAATATATGCTTTCAAAACCTGTTTAAAAAATAATAAAATATTATGTAGTGGAAGGGTTGGATGTTTTTCTCCTGTCTTATGCTGAAAGTGGTTGAACTTTTTTCAGAAACTGCAGAATTACAGACATTAATATTGAACTATCTTTGTACTTGAGTAGATTAGCTCAGCCTCAGATGTTGGAACTGGTAGCAGTGGTAAAATGATTCACTTTATAGTGGCTGAATATAAATATATTCTAAAAACTGGGGCAAAAGTTGTCAACTCTTGAAGCATGCACTGCCTATAAATGCTAGTATTGGATTAGCAGTTACTCACTTCCATTAAATTCTGGTACTCTTTCAAAGCTTGGTATTATTTTTTCAAGGCTATGCATCTGAAGGAATCCATCCATCCTCCTGAGCAAGCTGCTGAGAAAAACCAGGACATGCTGGCAAGCCCAGGTGGATGCAGCTTAAAGCTTGGTGACTGTCAGCTGAGTATCAGGTGTCAGGGATTGTCAAGCAGTTGCTGTTTCAGCAGCTGACAGTGCCATGAGGGCTTAGGGATCAATGGATGCTTGTACAAAGGTTACTCATGTCAAGGGTACCAGTTCAGTGTCTTAAAACACTTTCATTTGTACTGTTTGCTTCATGTATAAGGATTTTCAGTACCATAAATAATCAGAAATATTTTGCTCCTAAAATACCCTTATATATTCTTAAGAATCTACAAACATTTCTGTAAACACAGTTAAGGAACTATATATGTCTTGGAAGCTCCAGAATTTTCTATAGTAGTGTCATGTTGATGAGATGAAGCTTGATATTTAGGTGATTTAAACTGATTTTTCCTGTTGTAGTTACAATTAATTATCTTGCCAATTGGTGTGGAAAGGATAACGACTGCTAGCTAAGAAACATAATTAACTGGTTTAATATTTGAATATTTGTTTAACTACAATCTTCAGTATTATCCTCCTGAACAAACAGACATAACTTGCATCTGGAACAGACACTGCCTGCACACTTGGCCTTTAAATTCAAGTGCAGTGGAGATGAAGAGAGAGAAAGGAGGACTTTTATATTTCCAACCAACCAAGCATAAGCTTTTAGCTGTGTGGTGATTGGAATACTATTTCATAGTATCATCATAGAATCATAGAATGGTTTGGGTTGGAAGGAACCTTAAAGATCACCTAGTTCTAGGCCCCCTGACATGGACAGGGACACCTTCCACTAGACCAAGTTGCTGAAAGCCCCATCCAACCTGGCCTTTAAAACTCCCAGGGCTGGGTTATATCAAGCTGTTGCAGCTCTTTGTGTGCCACTGTCCAGCCAATTCCTTATCCTTTCAAATGCCTGTGGATAGTGACTCTGCTAGGTCTGAGGTTTTTATTGGTCTAGCACTTCTTGCCTAATCTTTCTCCTCAGTTCATACCTGAGTGTCCATAATCACAAGGGTATTTGGCATGCAGCTGGGAGAATTGCTCTTGAAGCCATCTTCCTGACTGCCTTTTGATGTGGTTTGGATGTGTCAGTGTAGTTACAACACCGAGGTACTGACCAGGAGTGGGACCATCCCTCTTGGCTTTCCTCCCATTCCATTCCTGATACGGACAATTGGGCTCAACTCATCCTGTAATAAACCAGTTCTGGGAGCTAAACCAGGCAGAGAAAAACTAGTCATGATAAGAGGAAAAAAAAAAAAAAAGAATGAAAACTAAAAAAAGAAAGAAGCAAAAGGAGGGGGGAAAAAACCACTATGTAACCTCCAGATCAGCATTCTTCACTCCGTTAAGCATTAAGGCTGTTTGGGTTTCCCAAAAAATGTGCTTAATCATTCCATTGTCCCCCTCCTAGGAAAGCAAACAGCAAACTTCAACCATGCATGTTTTTACCCCACATCTTATTTGGTCATCCAGGGTTAGATCCATGTTAGGGAGATGAAGTTTGTCCTAAAGGCAAAACCCCCTTAACACTGATTTTTTTGTTGCCCAGGCATGTAAATGGGGACTGGTTTGTTGCCCATTTTGGAGTAATGGGTTGCATTACAGCACTTCCATTGGGAAACAAGACATTGGGAATTTTTTTAGCAAAATGCCAGCATATGGAGTTTTACAGTGCATTTAAGAAAGATATCGGAGTGAGGGGGAAACCTTCATGGCTCTCATTGAAGGAACTTCAGTTAGGTGGATGACTTTTTCTTATTCATCTTTTTTTTTTTTTCTTCCTTTTCATTTTAAATTTCAGGGTTGGAGAGAGTAAGAAGGGGGAGATACAAATACCATTTCTGTTTTAAGGCAGCAATAAAGCATGGAACAAATTGCAAATCTGTGTGTTAGTTCTGGACTCAGGGTGTCATTTGGATGCAGCCTAGCCTATGACAAGCCTTCTTAAGCATAGAGAAAAAGAAACCTCATACAAATCAAAATACAGTAACAATATTGGCAGAGAGTATGAGCTGACTGGATAGAAAAGCAGCAAATCTCTGAGGTAGAAGCCTGCCAACTTTGAGACTGGATTTTTTTGTTTGCTGAGCAGGAAGTGAAAGGACTGTTCCCAGGCTTACCTGGCTCAATTATTTAGCTATTGATCTTTCTTTGCAAAAATACTGAAATACATATCATGCTTTGGTGATGCCTTTTGGTAGAGCTTCATGGTCTTCAGTCTTGGCAGCTCATCAGTCAGGTAGTGTCTCTTGCAGCTGCTGTACTAAGGAAAGCTAATAAAGTGTAATGCGTCTCGTTATCCACCTGACATTTTTGCATCCTTCTTGCATCACTGCCTGCCTTGAGGTTGACCTGTGAGATTAATTTGGTAAAATAAGCTAATAGTTAATCTAAGCATTGTCCTCTCCCCTGTATTTTTAGTGTGCTGTGCATATAGATTGTGGAAAATGGCAGTGTAGAACTGTGCAGGGTACCTGTTTCCTTGGCTGCTGGATTTCCCTCCTTCTGCAGATTTTAAGCAAGAGGAGGTTACCACAAACCTTTGCTTATCTCATCTTTGGCTTTAAACTCAGTTTTGTTTTCTCTGCGTATAATGCTGCAGGAGCAGTGGTAATCCTCCATGTCAAACTTTGCCTTCACTTTAATTCAATCACTTGTGTTTTTTCCTAAGTTCAAGCTATTAAAAAGCATTGCCAACGACAAGGAAGACTGAGTGTAACTGGAGCATCACTCATGCAACAAAATTGCACTCACAAAGGGTTTGAAATTTGTTTTCAAATACTAGTTCAAATATTTGTTTGAATTATTAGTTTATAGTATTACTACTGTATTATTTTTGCTATTATTATTAAATTATTCATTTCTTTTCGTGGATGCCAGCTCCTGGTTAAACGTCCATTTGTCTGTGCGTGTGGATGTCAACCACAGTAGAAGATCCACAGAGTTCATACCATTTCCTTTTTTTAATCGAAATCAATTTTCAAACCAATTTAGGTGAATAGTGAGGAGTTCTTTGGAGGCAAGGTCTGGGATCAGAGCTTGACACAGAGATGATAACATCATTCACCATCCACACAGGCTTTGGCACAGTACTTGACTGAAATTCCCTCAATAAGCAAACAGTGCATTAGCACAGGCTCTGCAACACCTTCCCCGTTGCATAATGGTGTTTGTGCTGGGGTGTTATTAAAAACCCAGGCACCAATTCCACCCTGCGTCAGCCTCTGCCACTGGCAAAGCATTGCAGGCACATGTTGTTGCAATGCACTTTGTTGTGCCTTGTGCAGCCTGGGAACAGGCCACTGATTATCTGAGGGTGTTGGTGTGGTAGGGGAGCCCCACTCTCCCCCCCCAGCTGGTGGTTGCAGTGGCGTTGTGGGCACCTGGGTGGTTACCTGTGCCCTGTGTGACTGTGGGCTGTGCTGAGCCAATTACGATAAAATCAAGATTACTGTCTTCAGAGGAGCCTGTGGGGTTAAGAGTTTCCAGAAACAGCAACAGACCTGTTGGTTCAGGAGCAAGTCCTAGCCCGATCTGACAAGGAAGGGCATTTTAATGAAATTTTAATTCTTTGTTGCTGAAGCAAAGTAGGATTGTGGTTTTAGAAGGTGTGTTGGTCTTCAACTCCAAGAGCATTAAGGAAAGGAAATAAAATAGACCTCTCTTAGTCAAGCATTCTCAACACACAGCAGTTATGCCAGCCAGTCCGCAGGCCGTTTGTAGCTGGTATAGTTCTCTGTAGCAAGCGGTAAGCACTGTTTCCCTCCCTGATGCCTGGTTGCTTGATGCCTCAGCAGCGCTATGTACTATTGGCAGGTGAAAATAATAATGAGCCTTATTATTATTTTAGTGCTACTTTATTGTCTCCTGATCTGTTTCTGATGTTAATATTTCCACTGGATGTATTGACTTTCTGCAGTTGTTTGTAGCAGTGTCTCCTCTGCATCGACAGAGGCAGGCAGAGAGAGGGCAGGCTGTTAGGATGACAGGGAATGCCGCAAAGTGAAGAGTGGAAACCAAGCACCATCATGCAGTCAGAAACCCTTGCTGGGCAAAAGTCATCTTATATTTCCAACTTGTTGCATTTCACATGCACACTTCCTTTTCATCCCTGTCTCTCTCTTTATTGCATATCATCTCTTGTGTTTTACCTGTACATCTCCTATGGAGCTGCTTTTCTCTGTATTTTAAGTGTTATCTAAATGTTATTTTTAAACATTATTTAAAGACTGGCAAAGAGTTAGACTTTGGAGCCTTGAGAAGTCACGAGATGCTGCCTCCACACCCTTTCTCTGCAGCCTCAGAAAAGAAAATAAGACACCAATCAGTGGCACAGTTGAGAGGCCCCAGTACATTGGTGACACCACTGGTTTGCCTCGTAGCAGCATGTGGTGATCCACTGTTGGTGCCAAATTCCCCGATTTGTGAGGGGCAGGAGGAAGCAGTGTTGGACAGGAAGAGTTTCACCTATGGCTGTAGGTGTGGAGTGGCACAGAGAGGGGTGGCCTTTTCCCTGGTGGCCCTTGGTGGTCCATCAAGGTTTGAGCTCTGCTTTGAGGATATCCAGTGTGTCAGGTGTCTCCTAGTGATTGCATAGAGTGATAAAATTGTGCAAACTGTTCCCATCTACGAAGGCATACTGCCACACTCATATCCTTAACCTGAGAGAGGAAACCTAGGACTGGGTTTGGCAAGACATTCAAGTGTCCAGAGGTGGAGGTGGGTGTCATGGAGGGTCCTGAACACACCAAGGCAAACATACTTAAAGTGGTCCTGGAGCTCAAGCCGTTCTTATACACCAGCTATGCAAGTATGTGTAAACAGCCAGTTTTTCCAGGAGAGGGAGAATGGCATTTGCATTTCCACAACAGTCCAGCCTCACAGGAGTCAGTCATGGTTTTTCTTTGTGCTAGCACTAGCAGGTCTAGGGAATTAGACCAGTGTTTTTCACTGGGTTGGGTTTTCCAGTAGATCATCTCAGATCATGATGACACTGCTTCCCGTATTTCTCTTTCCTCCCTTGGGGCACAGACCTAGGGCCACGGAGGGTTGGAAAATACCTTGGTGCTGTAAATGCATCCTAGAGTTCCCTGTGCTGTGGCCTGCAGGCAGGACCATACATGGTCAAGTCATCGTCCCTAAAATTCCTGAAGGGCATACCTGCCTACGTCAGACATGGCTTTGATTTGTGCATAGCCACTGCCTGGGGAGCAGTTGTAATTCCTTCTCTGTGGCTGTCAGATATATGGAAAACCTTTCCTGCTTTATTTAAAAATATGAAACCTAGCTTATTTTGAAGAGTTTTCTCACTGATTTTTCTGAGATTTTTTTTGGTTGCTGTTGTTGTCTAGTTATTGTTGTCTAGTTGTTCTAGCTTCCATTCACCTTTCTGCATGCTTTCACCTTTCATAGCTGAATTGTGACTTTTTATTTTAAATGAACAGGTGAGATGATACTCAATAAAATTCATGGGGTGGAGGTGGTGATCATTAAAGGGTGATGATGTGGAGGGTGAACTCCTCTGTTTATCCACAGAACTAATCGGGCTTGGGAGGTGGGTGTTGTGCCTCTGTCCTACCTGGAGAAGCTGCCTCTGAAGCACAAGAGGTTAATTTGTTTTCTGCTGCTTGGTCTCTCTTCTGTGACTGCCAACAAAGGTAGCAATTACCAGTGTTATCTCAAGGGAACTTCCCTGATCTGGATAATTTGGAACTGGGAAAACACACTGACAGCTTGGCAAATTTCTCACAGGCCAGAGAATATCCCTGGCCTGGTCAGTAGTGCAAGAAAGTTGTTACCTAGACTAAATTTGTGCTAATACCTTAGGGTAAAGGTTCCATATCCATTACAGGTCCCTTGAAGCATTTGGTTGTTTGAAAGCTCAGCTCTATCCAGACACAGTCAAGAATGTGGTACATGCCATAAAGGGCAAGTCAGTTTGTGCCTGTCTTTTCAGCATCTTTTTTTTTTTTTTTTTTTAAGGGAACTTCTGTAGCATAGTTTGTGCTTCACATAACAAGTATGTATGCTGTCGTATTTGTTGTATGAAAATAAAGAAAAAATCATAGCAACACATTTGTTCTTGTGGAAGCAGCCCAAATCAAAGGAGGTTTTTCAGGAATGACTTTCACAACTTGGAAATGCCTAAGAGGAGTTATGATAGCTGGGTCATTGTCCTAATGTTCAAGGGTACCTTAGAATTGAGTGTTTGAGCACTGAAACACAGCAATCTGAGATTAAAAAAAAAAAAATTTAAAAAGTAGTGTAAAATAATGGACTAATTGAAATAATTTAACAAGGGCTGCAGATGGATTTAACAGAAGTTTAATGGGTTTTTCATGACTGGTACTTTTAAATCAAGAAAAATGTTTTGCTCATGCAGACAGGAAATGTAGAAAAAATCTTAAAACCATTTTAGTTCAGACTAGAAGATCACAATGGTTGGTTTTGGCCTGATAATCTATAAATGCATTGTTCAGAAAAATGCAGTAGTTTCTGTGCTCAAGTCACAAAAGTCACAAAGGGGGGAAAAAAGGAGCCATGTAGCCAACTATCTCTGTACACCCTCTGACACGTCAGTGTCAAGGAAAGTGTTAGCAAATGGGGGACAGCTTGACTTTCCAGGAAAGTAAGTGAACATGTCTTCTTTGGCTTCACTAGACTCTTGGTCACGAAACTTCACAAACTTATCTGCAGCCACTGAGCTGGTTTTGCTGCAGAAGTTCCTGAAGGAGATTCTCATTTTTGCAATGTTCTGTGCAGAGGTGTTGAGCCCTCGGTGTGGAGAGCTGCTGAGAAAATGTCAGGCACTTCTGGAAAAGGAGTAGACAATATATGCAAATTGTTGGTATTTATTCAGTCATGTAGTGCGGCAGAATAAACATTATTCCTGACATTTCCATTTTTGATTAATGATGAATGGAGCTGGCAGATGTTCAGCTGGCCGCCAGATGGGGTCTGCTCAGTCCAACAAACAGAATAGGAACAGTCTGGATCTGGTAAAGCCAGCACTGACAAAAGCTCTGACAAAATCTCTAGTTCGTCCAAGTGATACGCCAATTTTGACCTCCAAACAACTAAGCTGTTTAAGAATGGATGTAGTACAACCCGTGAAACTGCTTATGGAAGTGAAATGGGGTGTGGAAGGATAGGAGCTGGTTAGTTCGCTGGAGGTTCAGCAGGTTTTTTCCTGCCGCAGGAGCCACAGACTGCGGCTTTGATTCCCTGTGGCTGGACCCGCGCGGGCTCTGCATGTACCCAGGATTGCAGGTGTAATGGTCGTGTCTCTGGGCACAGCTCGTCGCTTGGCGGTGGGGATCTCCTGCGTGTAGCGTCGTTAGCCCGACGGGCTGTGCCTCTGGAGATCAGATAGCCCGGCGCTGCTGCTGCTCTCTCGGCCGGCCGGTCTGGCTGCCTGCTCCTAGCCATGGGGAATCAGCCCACGGGAGGAGCTCTGCAGGCTTCTCCCGGCCCGCCGTGAGACTCGCGTGTGCCCAGCCGAGGGTCGGGGACGGGGCGGCAGGGCTGGGGACAGGGACGCTGCTCTGAGCGCCTCAGCCCGCGCCTGTACCCGTCAGGGCCGGCTTCCTCCAGAGCCCTGCGGGCAAAGCCATTCAAATTCAGAGAAGTGAATTTAAATCCATGCAAGTTCGGTTCCTGGGGGAAGCGATAAGTGTCTGAGAAGTGCCTCGTCGCCGTCCCGCACGGCAGCCCGGGCAGATGAGCCGCGGCACCTCGGCGGGGAGCGGGGCCGGGATGGGCCAGGGGGGCTGGGTGGTCACTGCCCCTCGCAGCGCCGGGGCTGTGTGTGCTGTCGCTCTTACCCCGAGATGCAGCGCGAATAAATTCCCTTTGATAATGACTTCCCCAGGGAGACAAAGAGCGGGAGGGAAGAGGAAATTTGACCGCGGTGTTCACGGTTACATTGGCGGTGCCGGGGGGAAGCCGTCCGCCTGCCTTTGAAGCCCAACCACCCGCCTCTCGGGGCTTTTTATGCCTACGGGGGTGGGGGAAGTGGTAAAAGCGGGGGCTGGCAGTCTCTTAGAAAATGCCCCGGTGCTGCTTCTCTGGGCGTAAGCTGGGGCTCGGACGCCTCTTTCCCGCTTGGAATGTGCTAACGGAGGCTGTGATGGACGGCTGCTCTCTGTGATCCTCGGCTTCAGATAGGGTTTATTATTTTTATTGTATTTTTATTATTCACGTACAGGGACCTAAAACAAATGTTTTCCCGTCCTGAACCGAGTCCTTCCCGTCCGGCTGCGCAGGGCGGCGGGGAGCGGACCGGGCAGGGTCAGCCCGGGGCGGCCGGAGCGCGTCCAGGGTGGGGTGGGAAATCTATTTCGAGCGTAAACACCAACAAAAGCACTGTCGCCAAACCGTGCGTCCGTCGTGTCCTGAGCGCAGAATTTATTGCTTCTGCAGGCCCTGGGTCCCCTGGGTGGACAGGCGGCCGGGCCGGTGACCCTTCCTGCCTCGGGGCCGCTGGCAGGAGACGCTCCCTCTTCCCACACTCCCTCCCTTGGGCAGCACTTTGAACGAAGATCGCTGGTGGGAGAGGTTCCTGCCGCCGCCGGACGGAGGAGCGGTGAGGGGCACACGGCGCTGCGCTACGCCGGGAGTCCCCCGGGAGTCGGCGGGAGGCGCTGCCGGTGCCGGTCCGGGCCGAGTTTGGGGAGGAGCGCTCGGGAGGCTGCTCCCTCCCCGGCTTGCCGCCCCGGGGGAGGGGGACGGGAGGCGGCGCAGGTATCTCTCCCGCTGCGCTCCCGGCAGGCGGGACGGTGAAAGGAAACGGCGGCGCCGCCCGGCAGGGACAGGGCTGGAGGAGCCCCCCGCCACCCTTTCCCTCGGCGGGGTCGTGCCTGGCGCTGGCCGGTCCTCCGGACCTGCCGGGGACGGGAGGGAGCTGCCGTCGCCTGTCCGGGTGTGAGGGTCCGTGCAGCCCGGGGGCTGGCTGTGAAGCTGCGGGGCGCGGGGTCGGGTCTGCAGCCGGCATCGCCTCTCCTGCGCCGCCTCCCCGGCTCCGCCAGCAGCCTGCCGCTGTTTCGGTGCCGCACAGAGGTAATTTGCGGTTACTTATATCCGCTCTCCCTCGCGGCAGCTCCGCCGGAGGGGCACGGTAAACGGGAGGGTGCCGATGGATGCCGGTGCCTTTGCGCATCCGGCTCCCGAGCGTGGGGACCCGGGGGACTGGGGCTGCCTCTGACCCACCATAGCCTTTCTGAAACTCGGTCAGGATGGGAAAACCCCCACCTGTCCTTCAGGGATCTCTACCTGCTGAGGAGGGCACCGTCCCGGCTCCTCCGAGGTGAGGACGCGCGGCTCGGCGGGGCTGTCACGGTGCGCAGGGCTGGGCGCGGAATTTTTTTACTTTTCTATTTTTTTACTGTTCCTGTCTTGTGACTTATTGAACACTTTCTTCAAGTGTTTTCTCTGGAAACTTGTCTCAGATGAGGGCTGTGAGCCCTAACAAAGAAGGGTGTTGTTCGACAGCCAACAGGTGATGGGGTGAAACCTGAGTATATGTGTACATTGGAGTAAAGTCTGGCTGCTGTTTAAAATAGAATTTTAAAAAATCAATGGGAGACTGTAAAAGGCAAGATTTCCTTCTTTCTAAATCTGTACACTCTCTTAAGGAGGGGGGAGCATCCGTGAGAATACCTCTTCCTCGGCTGGAAGTTTGGGTCTTGCCTCACTACAGTGTGCACTTGAGTTTCCATCAGCACTGTACAGAGCCAAGGATAACACGGCCAAATCAGATGTGTTGGCTGGGACAATGCTTTGTCACGGGGCTTCCTCCTTTTGTTAAATACAGGTAGCCTGTCTTTGCAGTATGGTTCATCAAAAGAATACTCTGAGAAGGATTGTCTGACGTCCAGTTGGAAAACTGATCTTTGCACTAGGATGCTAGAGGAGGAGAGCAGTTAACTCCTCTGTTGGTCCTTGTACACTGGCTAACAAAAACAGTTCTTATTTGTAGGGTCCATCTAGAGGTCTTTTGAATGGACAAGTAGACAGGCTCTATTCCTTCCCCACTGCTCTGGGTAGTTCATTACTCAAAAGGAACCAACAGCCGAAGAAGTCGCTATGCGCTGGTGCTGATACAGATTCTACTTATAAACTCTGGATCTGGATTTCCCACACAGAGAGCTACAGAGCTCACTGTAGATATGCAATTTGTACTGTAGCTAGGGAATGGGACTTCCTGATCATGTGTGTAATACATATTGGAAACAGGCTTTGAATTATTAATAGTTACTTTATGGTTGTTTATTGCTGTTATATTGCACCCTTCCTCTTCTAATGTAGTTATCTTCCACCAGAGATTAAATAAGCAGGTGAATGGGCTGGCCATGCTAATCTTAACTTGTTGAGCCTTCATTGTGAATGGATGCATGTGATATGCATCTTGTATCCCCTATAGCCTTGTTAACAAGCCTTCTAACAAAAAAGTTGTTAAAACAATTTGCCCTGCAGGACAGAGTAAAACAGCAGGGGGTGGGCAAGGAGATGTTTGTCTAACTTTGCTTACAAATCATGACCTCTTCTATCTGGTCATAGGGGAATATAATCAGTGAGCTGGAAATCCTAGCATGGGGGTAACCTTCATACAGGCTTCAGCAACAGCTTTGTTCTAAGTTTGATATCCCAGTATTTTGTGTACCCACAGCTTTGTAATTAGGAGTGTAGTTTGTCTTTGCCTCTAAAGAATTTGTCATATGACTGTTTTAATTCATCAGTGGAAAAAACCACAGTAATTGCTTTTCTTTTCAAATCAAATTTAGCTGTATAACTCAATTATGTTATTCATAGTTGTCAACCTGCCAGTGAAATACCTCCTTGTAGGCTATAAAGCCTTTTTTGAGAGGTCCTATTTGAACTGAGCTGAAACCTCAAAATGTTCCATGGACTTTAGGAAAGCAAAGCAAAACAACACATCCTTGCAGTGTTCTGTAGGTATCATGGCAGTAGAAAGACCACCTTTCTACTCATCCCTCGGAAAGCACTTATTTTTTCAGCTGTTGTTTATATTCATTTGAATCCTCCTTAGGATGTAATCATTTTAAACAGATCACTTTGAAGGATGAGTGCGGCTGGGGGGCTGGGAGGAAGAACCCTGTAGTTTTAAAATGCAAACCAAATTACACTTGAGCAGGAGAGGAAGAAGAACTCCTAAACAAGCAATTGCTAAAATAGTTTTGCCGATAGCCTGCTGTTAAAGTAGGCTGGATTAGAAACCTTGTTCTCAGCAACCCCACAGTATTTGTGATGCAGCTGTATTGATATGTGGTGTACTGTCAATCAATTTATAGCCAGCTTTACATTAGCTCTATGGGAGTGTTTTTCTTTTAATGTGAATGATGTCTTTTGAGCTGTCCTAATCTCAGTTCATTGAGGTTTGTGGACCTTGCTTTGAACATTTCACCTTCTCTGGGGAGGAGAACCCTGATTGTAAAGTTGCATTTTACAGTTGGAGGTAAGATATATTTTTCTTTTATTCTCTGTCAGCCAAACTTTCAACCTGCCCTGTATGACTGGAAACTGGACCTGTGGGTCTGTGGTTTCCTCTTGTTGGAGCTGGTGTGCATGCTTTCTGAAATGGATGTGTCAGAGGAGGCCCAGGCAGGAGGAGTGGCTGCAGAAAAGCAGCCTTGTCTCTCTCTTACCAGGGCCTTGTCTTCTTTAGGAATTAGGCAACATTCCTTCACTCCTTATGTACCTTTGCTGTGCTTAAGATCCTGATGTTGCCCAGCGCTGCTTTTTTCAGTGTGGAAGTAGTATGTAGCCTTACTGTTCCAAACACACAGAAAAGTTGATACGTCATCATGCATTCAGATTTTGGGTTGTTTCCTTGTCTTTCAAGAGAAGTTGGAGAAGTTAATTTTTGATCTTGTGCAGAGAAGGTTTTGAACAACCAATATGAAGCAATTACTCAGTTACTTGGTGTGCTTGTGAGTGTTGGGTATTGTGAGAACAAGGCAGGGATGCACTCTGCTCAAGTGCCCAGACTGCCAGAGCTGAACCCATCTCTTTGCCTAAATTATGTTTCAAATCTGCTTCCTGTGGTATGCAGTTGAGGTTGGGCTGCCTAATGAAATATTGGCAAAGATGTTTCACCTACTGACTCCTTTTTTTCCTGAGTTATTGGCAGGAGTCAGTTCTTGAAAACGGACTGTTTGACCATTGTAAAGCCATAAGAATTGGAAATACCAGCTTAGGTGTCAGTGAGTGGCACGTTATTGCAAATCAGATATCTGCCACTTTCTAAAGGGAAATGGCAAAACAGGTCATCTGCTGCTAAGACTGTCTTGGAAGGAATTCAGCTTCTCAATGATGTTCATGGTGACTTTATATTTAAGAATTATTCGGGTATAGATGATGCGTGACAGAAGCTGCCAAACTGAGTATCCGTATCCATCAACAACAGTGAAAGCTGTTGCTTTTTTTCGCTAGAGTGATTTCCTAACTGCATCACAGTATACTTCTCTGTCCCTCTTTCCTCACACCCCAGTTTTATGCAAGCAATAAAAAAACATACCTGATGCATGATTTTACTTCCACTAGTAAGTGGGAAGTGGAAACAGTTCTGTATTCCTTGTCTTATTATTTCTTTTTGAGAGCAACTAATTCAAGGGATACAATATGTACCAGGAAGTCTGTCTTTCTATTTTAAATATGACTGAGCTTTTAGGATTGAGTTTGGTTATATTTACCTTCCTTGAGAAAGATTGTTAAGCTCAGAAGCTGTTGTGCTAACCTTTAGTTGTTCAGCTTGAGTAAGATTTCAGACATGTGCCTGACAGCTCACCAGCTTTCTAGAAATAGCCTGTTCTCAAAGGGGAAGTTGGCAGGTTTGCTTGCCCCATCAAATATTAAATTAATCTTCTATTATAGTACAGCTATGAAGTGTTTTGGCATCTTAGCAGTGCACCAAAAATAGTGCGTATGTTTCTGAACCAGAAGTTTTTGAAGTAAAGTTAGACAACTTAATTTTTTGGAGCACTAACCCAGTGAAAGAGTTAAGTAATCCCATCTCTTTTTATTGGGTGTGGGAATGTATAGATGTATTGAAAATAGGGATAGATAAGACTTTATACTGGATATTATAATTTCTCTGAGTTAGTAGTTTTTGGATGCATATGGCCACTTTTTATGGGGCAGGTTTGGGGTTTTGTGCTGAATCATCAGAACGTGGCACTAATCAGCGCCTCATGCTTGAAGGGGAAACTCCTGTTGAGTAACCAGCAGAATATTTGGGTAAGCAGTCTTAAATCTTCCAGCTGTGATCTAGGAACAATTTATTTTCTCTAAGAGAGTGGTCATGAGACTGGAAACATGGGACCCACCAGAAGATTTTAGATTGCTCTCCCCATTAGACCCACCAGCAAGGTTTATGTCAAGGAGATTAACATTTTCTACAGCTTGGATGTAGCAGTGACAAAATTGGATCTGTGTTTAGATAAATAGGTGAAATAATGTCCTAAAATGGGGAAGGCACAGCTCACACATCATGGTATTGTAAGAGCAAGCTTGTTCCTACCCCAAGTGGTCAGGATATCTGTCATGTTAGGACACGTCTTAAACTAACATGTTTAGTTATCTGTATTTCATTGAAATGCCTTGTCTGAATTTCCTAAGAACTTCTGGTAGAATTAATATAAGATATATATCTTGTTAAGCTTTTTACTGCAGACTGCTATGGATCTTGGTGAGAGCCTTCTTTGCCAGTTGTGACTAAAAACGATCCCACTGATATTAAGCTTTGCAGGCTTCATGAATCAACAGAATCATCTCCCTGTAGGGTTTTAAATTGACAGAACAATCATGATGCATTTTACAGAGACTAATCTGGCATAATTGGGTTTCAGATATTTAACAAGACCAACGCCCTTCCGCTCCCATACAGCTAAACCAAAGTTCTCAGAGGACTCCAGCAGATGTTTGCTGCTCTGTGCCGGCCTTGTGAACAACACTATGCTACTTGCACAACTGTCTTTCCCCAATAATTTCTTTAGTTTTTGACAAGTGGTTGTCATGTCTTTTGTTTTACTGGGATAGTGGTAGTAATGACTTCAGGAAGAGCTTGTGTCATTGCTGTTGTCAGTATATGCTCAATGAGTCTCTCCTAGATATACACACATATAACCTGCTATGCGAAACAAGCAGAACTGTAAAAAGTGACAAGTGTTAATACTGAAATACATTGCAGTTGCCAAAAGTGGTAGTCTGTGCCTAGTTTTCTGGTTGGTTTTTTGTTGGTTTTTTTTTTAATAGTTTTATTTTTATAACTCTTAAGCATTTTTAAATTGCTTGTAGCAAGTTGTAATGAAGCTTCAATAATTTATTGTTCTGGGCAACACAAGGAATACTAAACTGTTGTAAGATCATTTACACTGATAATTAGTTGTTTATGTTCAAATTTATTAAAGCTCTATTAATCTTTTTCTCCAGATCAATTGCTTGATGAGCTGCAGCTGAAATATTTAACACTTCACACTTATGCCATTGGAGATGGAGCCCAAAGCCAATAACCTTGTTTTTGGGTGTCAACGAAGCTCAACCTCTGATGATGACTCTGGCTGTGCCTTGGAGGAATATGCCTGGGTCCCCCCAGGCCTCCGACCAGAGCAGGTACCAACCATGTTTCTGCACTTTGGAAATAAGCTTCATAAGGACTGTCTGAGTGAGTGATATGCTGCCTCTGTAAGTCTAATTAAAGTCCTTTAATTCATGTGGAACTTCTCACTTCTTTTTTGTTTCCTGTCCCATGAGGCTGTGTGTAGGGAGCTTAAAGTTCCCAACCCTGAGGAGTTTTATGTTCCAAAACAAGGTGTTTGAAAAAGTATATGCTGCAAAGGTATGTACTGTCAAGTCTAAAAGCACAGAAGTTTGCTTTCTTTTTGAAAAAAGTTATTAGGTTAAATTAAAGCTCATGGCATACCTCATGACACTGTGCTCCCTGGCCAAGTATTTCACTACACTTGTATGACTCTTTAAATAATTAGGCATTTGACATCTAGAACATGGATGGTACTGCAGCGCATATAAATGAAAGTGTTCAGTCACTGTGATAGGTAATAATGTGTTTTACACTTGTTTAAATACTTGTATGGCTGCCATTTGTTCATGCCAGGATTTCTCTTGCATGGTGTCTGGAGCTGACACCTGTGGGTTGGTTGGGCTCTTTCCCCTCTCTCTCTTCAGTCCCCTGTTTTTGTGTACCATCACATATCAATGGAAATAAAAGTGAAATTATTGATGACCAAGTTGCTATGAGAGACCAGAATGAACTGCTCGTGGTATTTATTCATGGTATTGATGATATTGCAATTGAGCTCAAGCTGTGTACTCAGTAATATTCAGAAATCAAGACTTCAGTGTTCAATGGCCAAGGTGGCTTCATAACACCTGCTGAAGGAGGCAGAGCAATCCTGGCAAGCTTATACAGTCCATAGTTTAGAAAAGTGCAGAAGGTGTCTTTTTTGCAATGAAGAGATTTTCTTAATCATGAGTAAAGTAACGAGTCAGCAGGAATGGCAAGTAACAGGCTATTTTTAGGGCAACTCTCTTTATCACTTACTTAAGCATCTATAAGAATCCTGATGAATCAGACCTTAAGGCAAATAGTGAGCTAACATTCTGCCAGAACAATTAAATGCCCTAAAATATCCTCATAATCCCAGCTAGCCCAAACTCATTAAAGACGGGGGTTTTTTCCCCAGAAGAATTACTTATTTCAAGAACAGTGCAATAAACTTGAGAAAAGGGCATAAAGTATTTTTAAAGCTTCACTTCTTGCTGCATGTTATCTTTTCTGGAGCATCCTGAAATATAGTCAGTAGCAAGTGGGCTTACAGTAGACTTCAGTTGTTTAAATTTTGGTTAAATGTACATGTTTTGTACAACTTGTTTCTCATAATTTTGATTGCTTCCTGACTTAAGTGACTGATTAATGTTTTTTTTTTTTCATTTGTCTTGCACAGTAATAAGCTGTTGACCTGAGCATTATTTAAATCTGTACGGCAAGTAATATTTTTGCCAATAGTCAGCTCTTACTTATAGCCCCAGGCCTCGTGACAAGCTGGAAACTGCATAGGAAAAACAATAAATCTGTAGCTGTTCCACAAAAATATTTTTTGCCATTGGGCTTTGTCGTAGTGTTCATTACAGCCTTCCTGTCATAATATTCTTCTGAAAAAAAAAAAAAAAGGGAAGATTGGTACAAAAACATTCATCCCGTGAAAATTTCCTGGTTAATTTGCATCTGATTGAAATGTGGCTGGATCAAGCCTCCTCCCAAGGGAAGGATGTTTCCACCTTCTTACCAAAGCCCACATGGAAGCAATGAAAGCTGATGCTTTGGTGAACCTGATCAGCAGGAGACTACAAAACAGCTTTTGTCTCAACAATGTGTAAAATGCAGAGAGCAAATTAAATTTGTTTATATAGTGGCTGTTTTCTGGAAAGCTTCATGCCTTGTGTGGTAAATTGCAGAGGGAAAGTTAGAATTTCCATGGGGTTGTTGGCTAGCCCTGAAGGGGGTGGGAATAATGAGAACATTAAATGTGCATAATTTATGATACCCCCCTAATTGTCACTGCAAATTGCATTCCAGAAAAGCAATTCAGCAGCTGGGTGCTAGTTTTATCAGAGACAATTCAGGTTTGCTGAGCTGGTTCATCTGGGTCTTGTATTTTCAGCCTAAACCCTGTCACCGTCTAATGTAGCGTGACCTTCTTCCTTCGTAAATGAGACCTGAGATAAAACAGTAGCTGAAGGATGCTGGCAGTGCTTGGGGGATGTGTGTCCCTGAGTCTGAACTCTGCATTTCTCCTGGTCAGGTCCAGCTGTATTTTGCCTGCTTGCCAGAGGAGAAGGTCCCTTATGTTAACAGCCCTGGAGAGAAACACCGGATTAAACAACTTCTCTATCAGCTGCCACCCCACGATAACGAGGTAAGTACAGAATTTAGGATGAACCATCAGGCTTGGGTCTCCCTGGCAGCTTTTCCGTGGAGAATTACCTGCCTGTATTTATGACAAACCTAAACCGTGGCCTGCAGTGGCATCTGAGCTATAAAGCAGCACGGTGTGTACACTGAGTCCATTGTTCAGCTGTCCACTTGGCTTGTGTGCAGATAAGAGCTGTCTGGAAGGACACTGCCTTTGCTTGTTAGGGAGGCTGGTGTCACTGCAATAAACTTAACACAAGTTGGTTTTATAGTGTTTGCAGCCACCCACCAATTACCAGGAACCTACAAATTCCTGGAATTGCATTGTAGCGCACAAAAAGGATGCTTTGTGATAGTAAAAGGTTTGCATCCCAGTTATGCAGTGTAATTTGGAGTAGAAGTGGAAACAACAAACAAGCTCTTTGTAAGGAAAGGGGCGGGGGTGTCAGTACTTAAGATCTTGTGTGTACTGCAGTACTTAGTCGTGGGCACTTAACCATAAATCTAAAGGACAATGTTATGGCTGATTTAGGTTCATTCCATTATTTTAGGTTAGCAGCAGATTTTGGGTTAGCTTTAAAAAATCTTTTTTCTTGCCTAAACAACTCCTCAGTTTAGCATGGTGGGCTTTTTCCTGTAATGCAAAATCTCCTTCCATACTACTTTTGTGTTTTGCAATATTACCTAAATATTAAGATGGTAGAGACGGCAAGTGGGAAAAGTTTTATGATGATTGGCAGCATGCCTGATGAATTCCTTGCATATATCCACTTACTTACTCATCAGTTACATTAAAACTGAGTCTCTAAATTAAGTTCTCCTGTGTTTTCACTGGAAGGTGAGATACTGCCAGTCGTTAAGTGAAGAGGAAAAGAAGGAGCTGCAGATGTTCAGTTCCCAGCGCAAAAAGGAGGCACTGGGACGAGGCACTATTAAACTACTCTCCAGAGCAGTGATGCATGCTGTTTGTGAGCAGGTAATACACTGGTGCCACAAGCCAGCTACAGGGCTGAATAATGTAAAACTACACTATCTCAATATTAAAATTTAAACTTCTGTCTATGTCTGAAAATAACAACAAAAGATTATTTTTGAAACTGCATGGAAGAAGAAAGAAGGTAATGCTTGCTTAAGCAAAATGTCATCTTTGATACTGGGAATTAACTGAGTCTTTGATATATTTCCTACTCAAAAAAACCCCCTAATGCTGACTTATACTAAAGTGATGACACATAAAAAGCAGACATATGCTTTAAAATGTTATTTTGTATAAAATAAACTTATATTCACAAAAGGTTCATTGAGATGCAGTTCATCTAGACTAAAACGGATAATATTTTTTCCTTCTTGTCAGAAATTTGGAATAAAATCTCCTGTTGGGTTTGGTGTTTTAACTTAGTTTAAATGCAAGAAGCTAGTAGTTTTGGATGGGAAGTGTGTTCACTTTCTGGGTTTTTTCCTAGTGTGGTACAAAAGTAAATGGCGGTGAAGTTGCAGTTTTTGCCTCAAGAGCTGGGCCTGGTGTGTGCTGGCATCCCTCGTGTTTCGTGTGCTTCACATGCAACGAGCTGCTCGTTGACCTTATCTATTTCTACCAAGATGGAAAGATTCACTGTGGCAGACACCACGCTGAACTTCTCAAACCTCGATGTTCAGCCTGCGATGAGGTAAATAGTTCACATTTTACGGCCAAGCTACACTCCTGTTGTTCAGCTGACACACTGCATCACTTGGAAAATTCCTCACTCCAGATGCAGTCACTTAAGAAGTCAGGACTCTGCTGCATAGATGTGTTTGAAGGCTGAGGGGTATTACATTTCTTGTCAAACTAGAAATATTGTAAGCAATAAGATGGTATTTCAAAAGCAAACACCTGTTTGTGTTTAGAATGGAACATTCTCAAATATTCCAAAATATTATCCTTATAGAAGAGCTTCTTGAATGGTTGAGTTACTTTTTTTTTTTCTTTGTTTTGGCTTTGGAATGTACTGGCTTTATCTTTGTATTCAGAAGGGAGCAAAATAAAAATAAATTTACTGTGTGAACTGCATTGTTAGGATATTTTATATGCTCTAACTCCCAAGGTGAGGTTTTGGCCACTTAACTAAAAGTATCCTTTTTATCTCTGAAAAGATAATTTTTGCTGATGAATGTACAGAAGCTGAAGGTCGCCACTGGCACATGAAGCACTTCTGTTGCCTGGAGTGTGAAACAATCCTGGGTGGACAGAGGTACATCATGAAGGATGGGCGGCCATTCTGCTGTAACTGTTTTGAGTCTCTCTATGCGGAATACTGTGAGACCTGTGGGGAACACATTGGTGAGTGTGTCCTTTTCATGCATTAAGCTTACAAATTAAGGGAAAGCTGATTTATTAAATGATTTCACATTCCAGAAGTATGAATTATGCAAGCAATTTTTTAGAGAGACTCAAAGCATTGCCTTTCCTCCCTTTCCAGGTGTTGACCATGCTCAGATGACCTATGATGGACAGCACTGGCATGCCACAGAAACTTGCTTTTCTTGTGCTCAGTGCAAGACCTCTTTGCTTGGCTGCCCTTTCCTTCCAAAGCAAGGGCAGATTTACTGTTCAAAAACCTGCAGCCTGGGAGAAGATGTTCATGCCTCCGACTCTTCTGATTCTGCGTTTCAGTCTGCTCGATCCAGAGATTCCAGGAGGAGTGTCCGCATGGGAAAAAGCAGCCGGTCAGCCGACCAGTGCCGCCAGTCTCTGCTCCTCTCGCCGGCCCTCAACTACAAATTCCCTGGCCTTTCAGACAATGCCGATGATACTCTTTCTCGTAAGCTGGATGATTTAAGCCTGTCAAGGGAAGAGGCAGGCTTTGTTAATGAAGACTTCTGGAAAGGAAGAGTAGAGCAAGAAACGCCTGAAGACCCTGAAGAATGGGCTGAACACGAAGACTACATGACTCAACTTCTTCTGAAGTTTGGGGATAAAAGCCTCTTCCAGCAGCCCACTGAAGTAGACATTAGATCAAGTGAACACTGGATTTCTGATAGCATGGTCAAGAGCAAATTGGACTTGAAAAAAAATAATCCAAGCCTAGCAAGTAAGAAGTATCAATCAGACATGTACTGGGCCCAGTCACAAGATGGTTTGGGAGACTCTGCATATGGCAGCCACCCAGGCCCTGCCAGCAGCAGGAAAATCCAGGAGCTAGACATGGAACACGGGGCTTCAGGATACAAACACGACCAAACACCATGGTATGGAGGTTCACTCGAATGTTTGTCTGACCTGAAACAGCAAGAACAAAGTGTTCGAGACTCAATGGATTCCTTGGCTTTGTCTAACATAACAGGTAATGGGGAAATAAATGAATGGTTTTGATGGAGAGGTTAACAAAAGCATGCATGTTGAAGTATTTTGATGGAAGATTTCTCATTTCAGTGATTTCTGAAAAGCTTTAGTAGCAAGGGATGAATGTAAATTAGGCAGCAGCTTTTATCAAGCACATAATGTTTCACCAGGATATGTTTCTGCCACTTAAATCCTATTAGATTCTTCTGCTTTTCTTTTGAATTTTCTTTCTTTTGCTTAAAGCAAAGAAATCAGTGATGTTAAACAGAGTAAGAAGGATCTTAAACTACACATTTGTTATATACAAACCACTGCACTAAGCAAATTACTATTTTGCCATACCTTATGTATAAGAAGTTGCATTATATATTAGGATGATATTAAAGATAATCTGTGAAACACTTTAGATAATTTCCCATTTTGTTTTTAAAAATATGTAGAAAATCTGAAAGGATGGTAAACTTCTTAGCCTTAGGAAATTAGGTTTATGAGATTATCTTTCCCCATAGACTAAAGGGAAACTGATAATCCACTTTTGTGATGAACCTCCTTGTCTAATGTGATTGAAGTTACCCAAAGGGATTAAGTGTGTGTTAACCTTCCTTTCCTATTTCTGTACAAAAAGCCCAAACCTGGCAGGTAGAGAACCATTTTAAAAGTTGTCCAGTCATCATCTCCTTTCCTTCCCTCCTGTGACCGAAATTACTGCAGCTAATTGTTGAGCTCAGGCCCAGCCACAGGCTGGCTGTGTTTGCCAAGCAGCAATGAAGGAACTGAGGAGAGGAGCTTGGTTCAGGGGGCGCAGGAGGAGAAGGAGGCACTGGAGGTGTTGCACCTGGGACCACCACAGGGCATGTGACACTGTTGTTGTGGGAATGAAGGGTCAGTGGAGTACAGCAGGCCAGCTTACTTTTGATGACTTTTGGAGCGTAAGGATCTTTTTCTGCAAGGCAGTAAGCTTGGCTTTCCTGTTGCAACAGCTGGAACATGAATTTGGCAATTCTAGAAATGAGAAATACTTTAGTCTTAAGAATGGCAAGCATAGGCTATAGAATAATTTTAAGTAATCCTTTTTACTTAAAAGGTGTAGCTTGTATGCATGTTTCAAGATTTTAAGCTCATTGAACTTCTGCTCTTGATGTTCTCATGACAGCTAATTCTTTGGTAATCAGAGCTAATACTTAAATGTTTTAAGTCAAAACAAAGCTTATTCTACTATGAAGACAGTATTTTTGGTAATAGTTAAAAAAAACATCTGTTGACAAGAAATGTTTCATGTTTTAATACTTTGATACTTCTCTCATTTTCCTTTTCCTCCTTTCTCCATTCCTACCACAGGGGCATCAATGGATGGAGAAGGCAAGCCACGGCCATCTCTCTACTCCTTGCAAACTTTCCAAGAACTGGAGGTGGAGGACTGTGAGAAGATGAGCAACATGGGAACTCTGAATTCTTCAATGCTCCACCGGAGCACAGAGTCCTTGAAGAGTCTGAGCTCAGAGTTGTGTCAGGAAAAAGTTTTGCCAGAGGAAAAGCCAGTGCATGTGCCTGTACTGAGACGATCTAAATCCCAGTCTAGACCACAACAAGTGAAATTTTCAGATGATGTTATTGATAATGGAAGTTATGAGAATCTTGAAATACGTCAGCCTCCAATGAGTGAAAGGACTCGTAGGCGTGTTTACCATTTTGAAGAGCGTGGAAGTCGGCCTTCTCACCATCGCAGAAGAAGCAGGAAGTCTCGTTCAGATAATGCACTTAACTTGGCCGCAGAAAGAAGATGCTCTCCAAGAGAGAGATTTCGTTATTACTCCCCTCAGGATCATGAAAAATTTATTCAGAATAGAAGCTCACGTGAGCTTCGGGCCTATATTCAAAATGCAGAGCTGTATGGACCATATGCCCATACTAGGTCTGACTATGCACTGCGGAATCAGATGGTTGATAAATTTTTTGGATTATATGGTGAGGAAGATGACTCCTGGTGTTCAACTTCATCCTCATCATCTGATTCTGAAGAGGAAGGATATTTTCTAGGACAACCCATTCCACAGCCACGGTCACTGAGATATCCGTACTATACAGATGATCTTTCTGGTCCAACTACTGCGTTATCTAGTTCTCAGTTCGGACAAAGGACAACCAAATCAAAGAAGAAGAGAGGACACAAAGGAAAAAATTGTATTATATCTTAATTAATTATTAGTATTTCTTAATTGGGAGGACCAGTCAATTCTGTAGCTACAGTTTGAACCACATCTTTTTATATTAATAATTGTACTTAGGCAAGTTGCTAAAGTTCGTAATGCTTTGCCAGTGTAAATGATAACCGTGCCAGAGTTTACATTGTAAAAGTAACATTCAGAAATGTCACCACACCAAATGATCTGCTCAGATACTGCTAGGCTTACATATTGTGTTTCAGCTGTCAAAATACTGTTACTGCAGTTCTTAATACTGACTTTTTGTAGACATTTTATTTTATGCTCACTATTCACCTACGTTCAATTATCTGAGAGGATTCAACAAAGATCAATAAATAAAAATGTCAGTCCTGTGCTGTAGCTATATACACACAGGGTGATCTTTGACTTTTTCCTCTTGATGCCAAGAACAAAAAGACTCTATACTGTGCCCTTTCTTCATTGATAAAGCTCACTCTTCCTCATTCAAGTTTCCATTAAAAAACTGGATTCTTTTTATTTTGGGAAATGCTACTTAAGAAAGCAAAAATCATAATGTGGGAGCTGAAATGCTTGAAGCCTTGATGTATCCTAAAGCAGCAGTGAATGTTTTATATATTTAACTTTCATGGGGTTTTCCTCCACAATTTTTTGAGAAACTGTGAGGTGGTTGGTTTTGGGGTTTTTTCATGCCTGTTTAAAGGAAGATATTAATTCAGCTGCTGGAATTGGACTTAGCTGCCAAGGAGTGGTGATGTTTTTTCTATCATGCCCCCCACCCCTCAGCAGTGAGAGGTACAACTGCTGGAGTCCTTTGCTCAGGCACGTAACCCCATTTGAGTCAATGAATCTACTTACGTAACAAATATTTTCATATGGGCTTAAAGGATTAGGTTCCAGAATTGTGTCTTTTCACATGCATTATCCAGGTTTTAAAATGTATTAGCTGCAATTCTAAGTAAAAAAAAAATTGATATTTATAATGTAGTATTTCATAGGCTTAAATGTATTCATAATTTAACAGTGCAAATACTAATGTACATATTGTACAGTCAAAATTTTAAAATCTGAATATTTTTATATCCCTGAATTTGAAGAAGTTTGTTACAATATCAAACTAGATTTGTTAGGGGTTTAACAGCAGTGTTATGAATGAAATATTGCTTGTATTTTAGTCAGGGGGTTTAAGTTGAAAAATGTTCAGTGCAAAACAGCTTAATTTTGTCTACTAGGTATTAAAAGCTCTGTATGCATGGTGGGGCTATGTAAATACTCTCTATGGCCCTCTTAATCTTGCAAGTATTATTTATGGGTCAAGCAAAATGTAAACTATATAAATGTAAAAACTACACAAGCTTGGAATATATCATTACAACCAGTACTCAACTCCTGTGGATGTGGATTTTTTTATCCCTCCTTCCCCAAAAATAATTTCTAAAGTTTACCTACCTAAAGGAAGAGAGATACTGAGTGGTTCTAGAAGGCAAAAACTACAAACTAGTAGGTAATCTCAGTAGTTGCCTTGAACTCATACAAGCAGGAGCTATTTGAAGTTATAATAAATTTCTTTGGCTGTTTTAAATAAAGGGCAGAAATTTCATAACAGTGACATCCACTCATTAAGATAGTAAATGCTAAAACCATTGGCTTTCTCACCACCTGAAGAAAGGAAACTAATGAAATAATAGATGCTTCTTAACAAAAAAGCTTGTCAAATGGAACTAAGCTTGCCCTTCTTGAGGATAAAGAAGTATGGAAGACTTGTGGGGCTGGAGATGCTGACTTGTTAATAACCTTCCCCAGGATGCTCCAGCAATGATTAGGATCTTCCATTCTCACCTATGTTTCCAAAAGTGGGAAACCAGGATCCTCAGAAACAAAATGCTGTTCCACTACTGCTGTGTGTTGGACCAAGTAACTGTCTCATGGAGAAATGTCCCCACAAGTAGTTCTTCTGATCCTAAGCCATCTCCTGAGATGCAGATGTACTCTCCCAAACTGCAGTACCTTATGGAATATTACAGTTCTCCATAGATTGTTAACTGCTTCTTAATACTTTCTTCTATAAAAAAAGTTTAAAGATGATTATACAACTTTATTTTTTTCAGCTTCACATAAACAATTTCTCAATATTTTTGACCACTACTTACGAGAAATATTTCTGATTCCTCCAGCTTAAATACAAAGAGAATGGTATGGGATACAGTGTTTGTGACCAGCATAAGACTCAGATAGAGTCACCAAAGCTCTGAAGTGTGGTTTGTGTTACCGGAAGTTGTACCTGTATTTCAAGTAGAACATATAACCTGGTAGGCACCTAAGCATGACTCACTACCCCCCCAGTGGGATGCGGGAGAGAAAAGTAAGAAAAATAAGAAAACCTTATGGGCTGAGTTAAAGAACATTTAATAGCCAAAAACAAACAAGCAAAAAACCCCAAACCAAAGTGATACCAAACAACCCACTCGCTCACCACTAGCCAACTACTACTCAGCCTCTCCTTGAACAGCAGCTGCCCTGGCAAACTCCTTACCCCACCCCTAGTTTTATATGCCGAGCATGATGTATGCCTGTGGTCAGTTGGGGTCAACTGTCCTGGCTGTGTCCTCTCCCAACATCTTGTGCACCCCCAGCCTCCTCACTGGGGGTGAGAGGCAGAAAAGGCCATGGCTCTGAGTAAGCTCTGCTCAGCAACAGCTGAAACATCCCTGTGTTATCAGCATGTTTCCAGCAAAACCTGAAGCACAGCTCCTCTGCACCAGCTAATATGAAGAACATTTAACCCCAGAACAACCTCCATGACACTGAAAAATACTAGGGCAAAACATTATCCTCATCTTCATCAAAACTGAAAATCTTGTGGACAAGAGGGTGACAAGGATTTGGTTCTGATACCTGGCATTACCTCCTTTCATATCCATCGTGGTTATGTTGCTGATTTTCACCTTTATTGCTTACATTGTCACTGAAAGCTGCCAGCTCACCCAAGGGTGGTTACAGAATTTCCAAATTTCCATACACTTTCAATTTCCACACACCTTCAATTTCCACCATTTTTATTTTTTAAGGGTATCTGCAACATTAACAAGTGCTAGGAGCAATTTCTGTTTTCAGGAGTGTGGGGGTTCGGTCTGTGGGTGCCCCACCACCCCGGAGTTTGGAGAAGGGCGAGACCGCGGGAGAGGGCGGGGCTCCGAGGGAGCGCAGGTGCTGTCAGTGGGTCAGCGAAGAACACGGGAGATACAGGCTAGATTGTCGGTGCTCCAAGAAGGGTTTATTAGGGTGAGGGGAGTTGGAGGGGTCCCGGAGACAGCTACAAAATGGCCCCGGGCACTGTCATACAAGAACTTTTATAGGGGGAGGGGAAAGGGAAGGAGGAGATTTGGGGAGCAAATGGGGAAAGGGGGATTTTTGAGCCACAAATTATATAACCAAAGAAATGACAATACCATAAAAAGAACTCCAACCAAATAACTGCTTTACAACGAACAAAGAAGAACATTCTAGAATAAAAACCATATTTGGAACCGGGGGAGGAGGATAGGAGTGGCTGTCACTCCTTGCATTTGTCTTTGCATTCTAAGTGGCTTGAAAGGCAGAGGGTCCTGGGAGCCTACCATGCCCAGGACCCATCCCTATCTCCCTCCCATGGGGTTGGGGTGCTCAAATGTGCTATAGCCACCGCAACACAGGAGCTCTCAGAGTGACAAATTAAATTCCTCCATCACAGCAGGTTTCCTTCCCCCAGGGCTCTTCCTACAGCTTTCCAGAGAACCATTGAGGCTGTCCACTAGACCAGGGACAATTTTTTTTTACATTGATGTGAAACTAATCCAAACTACTTACCTTTAAAGGAAACAAGACTAAAAGCCATGTTTCTTCCTTAAGTTGGGGGACTGCCATAGTATATTTTACTTACATCAACTGAAAGCATACATCACAAAAGGTTAAATGCAAACATTCAACACAATGCCAAGTATTAGATAGAAAATCAGTTACTTACCACTTACAAATGTGAATTAAACCTTTCACAGAAATAGCACTTATAAAAAATTCGAAAGACTCCTTAGTTGACAAGTTAAGTTTAATCAGTTTTAAAAAAGATTAAGTAAAGGATCAGGCATAGTGAATGGCTACCTCAGACAAGCAGCCAGTCACCAGTGGGATTACAGAGGGCTCAATTTTAGGGCCAGTGCTCTGTAATGGTGATAGATGAGTCAAGAGTACATTGAGTTTGCCAATGACAGTAAATTGAGAGGAGCAGTGGACTCCCTCAAGAGCAGAGAAGCCCTGCAGAGAGATCTGAACAAGTTAAGGAGCTGGGGGGCAATCACCAGCTGCATGAAGTTTAACAAGAGCAAGCACCAGATTCTCCACCTGGGACATGGCGGTCCTGGTTGTCTGTAAAACCTGGAGAAGTTGGATAGCAGCCCTGCAGAAAGATTTGGGGGTCCTGGTTGAGGGCAAGTTGAATATGAGTCAGCAGTGCCCTGGCAGCCAGGAGTGCCACCTGTGTCCTGAGGGCATCAGGCACAGCATCACCTGCCAGGCAAGGGAGGGGATTGTCCTGCTCTGCTCTGCACTGGGGCAGCCTCACCTCCAGTGCTGGGGGCCACAATATAAGGATATAAAGCTATCAGTGTGCCCAGAGAAGGCTGATCAAGATGATGAAAGGAGCCTGGAGGAGACCGAGGGGTGACCTCACTGCACTCTACAGGTTCCTCAAGGTGGGCTGCAGCAAGGCAGGCACTGAATTCTCTCTGGTGACCAGTGAGAGAACGGAAATGGAGAAAGGAAATGGAATGAAGCTGCATCAGGGGAAGTTCAGATTGGATGTGAGAGGGTGGCCAGTCACTGGAACAGACACCCCAGGCACGTGGTACAGCCCCAAGCCTGCCAGAGTTCAAGGAGCATCTGGACAGTGCTCCTGGTGGTTCAGTGAGGAGCAGGGACTCAGCCATCCCTACATGCCCCTTCCAATTTGAGATATTCTATGTTTCTGTGATTGTAAGTTTAGGTCTTACTTTACAGAAAAGCACTTGAAAACTTGGATACTTTTATAATAGTAAACTTAATCAGGCTTCTAACAAAGGAAACTCCTAACAAACTGTACAGTAACAATGGAGATTTTTAATAAAAAATATATTACACACAATTGTATTATTTTTTTCCATTAGCATTTCTAACCCAAAGCAGAAACTCCAATGTAACACCCTGAAGGCTCTCAGTCCTGCAGGCAAGCAGTGAGGTGCTGTAGTTAAGCTTCTGCATCAGAGGAGACTTTGACTGATCTCGGTAAACCAGGTTGTTGCCAGAAGGGGCAGGTCAGGTCTCGCTACTCTGTCACAACAGCTTGCCTCTTGCCCTCTCTCTCTCCCCAGATTGGTGTCCTGTAGGATCCATGAGCTGATTCCCATTGACTGTGCAGCCCATGCAATCCCAGGTCCAACAAGGGTAGTTGCAGGTCATCTCCTTTAAGCAATGTAAACTCTTAGAAAACAAGCAAACTGCAACCACCCCTCTTACTAACATGAGAACTAACCAGGCATCTCAGGAATCTGATGCAATATATATTTAACATACCATATCAAGATTTGCATGTGTAAGATGCTGTGATACATACAGCACCTTGTACATGCAAAATCATTGCTACTTCATTTATCTTTCTGCACACCATTCTGATGAAATCTGGAAATAGTGAGTTTGGTTATTAGTCCTTTTACAGAGTTTCCATGTTCTAAATGCAAATGTATACAAACCAATCATGGTTATACTTACCTATTTGTGATTGCAATTATGATTGATTATGACTCAAATTATCCCTTTCTTAAAATGTTCATAAAAAACAGTACCTTAATAAATGTATTCAATTGTCAGGATTCCACTGAGTCCTAAATATTTTTCACTGGCAGCCTCTTGACTTTCCTCAACCACTGTTCCCAAACTGCAAGTTGTTCTATCAGCCCAAAACTGGTACCAGACATTAACCAGAATCACCTACGTTTGAAATGATAGTGTATTTGAGGCCTTGGGGATATACTTTGTATTACACCTAATCCAAAGCAACCTGGGGTTACTAGAGAGATGGTCCCACTCACTTTCCTTGCCTGTCCTTGACACCCAAATTCCTGCTCCTTCTTGAAACTGGAAATAAATCTTTCACACAGCCTTTGTAACGTTAAAACTGATGGATGAAAAGGCTTGAGAAGTTGTAAGGGGGGAGAGGGATAGAGTAGGAAAAGAGAGCCACCTGCTCAGTGGCTGCCTGCAGCTACATTCTGTACAGTGCAGTCAAAACCAGCAAAGAGTAACAAAAAAATTGAATTCATCCTACATAATACTGCTTACTAGTAATGAGTCATGATACGGAAAACACTGAAATTTAAAAGGCATTTGCAGAACCTGCAATTAGAACAAAAATATAGCACTTCTTACATCAAGTAGTTAATTGCTCTGGCAGTCAGAGAGTAGAGATAACCCCTAGTGTAATTTTACAGAACTAATCTGAATTTTTAAATTAAACTGGAATAAAGAATTTAAATCATAATTGTGACCAATTTTCCAAGTTTTCTCTTCCTATAGTATATGTGGTAAGACGTACTTGTGCATAACTTGAGGAATGAGAGCAGCTCTGTGTAATTTTAATAAAAAATACAATGTTTCAAATTACACTTATACACATCAAAACATAAGTGTACAGACAGACTTATCATTTTTTTCCAATGTGTACAAACAAAAATAGTTTGTTGCTTTACAGCATTTTTGAAAAGAACATTTTTTCAAAGGAATATATGTCAACAAGAACAGGTGAAGAATACAGTCATGGAGACCACAGTGGACAAGGGCACAGCCACCTGAGCTATTACAAAGGAGCACCAGCCTTGGCTTCAAACCTCAGACAAGAGCTCCTCCTTCCCCGCAAAAAGCAGATTTATGTATTATGGGCATACACAATGCAGAGGATCTAAAAGCATATTTTTGTCCTTAGTATGAGCCCTCTTTGAAGGATTCTGATACATCTTGGTTGGCAGCATCGTACTGAGCAATGAAATGTTTGAGTTCTTCAATGCATCGTTCACCTATTTCATGCAAATTCTGCCTCAGGGCAAACTGAATGGACTTCTCTAATGATGGATCTTTATCAATTAGCATCTTCACTACCCTGCCAAAGGTTTCACAGTCTTGTCTGTAGACCTAGAAACAACAGATTTTAGAAAATTATTAAATGCAAGACTCTTTACATTAGCACAACAACAGCCCTTATGGAGTTAGACCCCAATGTAACACAGGATATTGGATTTAACACGAATTTCATCTGTAAAATTTACTGGCCTTTTTCCTCTTTTTCTGACCTGTGCTAATACAAATGGAACTAGCTCAGCACTATCTGGATACCAAAAATAACTTTTATGGAATGAAATGTCATAAAAGGAGATATTAAGTTCCCCTTAAAGCAATATTAATAAATAACAGTAGAGGAAAGTACAAGTGCTAAACCAGATTTTCTTCTCATTTCAATATATTTAAACTGTGGAATGTCTAGCAATCTCAATCTTTACACAAATAATCAATAATTTATTTTGTAAATCTTTCCTATTACTTTAAATACTAGCTGTTTAAATAATTTCACCGTATTTTGTTTGTTTGTTGGATATCTGTTTCTAGTAGAAGTCCTTGATAAAGATTACTTTAATTCATTTGGATGCACTGGTGATTCAATCACTAAGGATTAAAGAAGTCCTGGCAATGGTTTACCTGAACTCATCTGACCTCCCACAGGGAATGAAGAGTTTGCAAGTCAGCTATGCACATTTGAGGTGAAGTAACTTTTCAGTATCACTGCAACTGTTTTTCAAACAAACATCTGACCATGCTCTTAGGTGGTTTCCAAAGCAAGTCAGTGACATTTAATTTTTTTTTCCAGATTCCATGTAAGTTTATTAATCTAAACACCCAACAAAAATAAAGTAACTTCTCAAAGTCTTCCAACTGCCAGACGCAGTTCATTTTCAAACCTCTTAGGCCAATTTCTGTTTAGAAAATACATTAGCTTTTTGAATGAAGATAAGTAAGTTTTCCATCTCCATGTATGCTTTTTAGAGGAGAAAAAGCTAAAATGTTGATATTTTTCAAAATATGACTCTCTTTTAGTATTGTGTGCTTGTCTCAGAACTTTTCAGAGATGTGCAACCCTTTTCTTTCGAATTTATCTGTATTGTGGACACAAATGATACAACTGCATATAAGCAATTCCCCCATTATTAAAAATCAAAGAAAAAACCAAACAAAACACACCCATCCCACCCCCAATGAAAATCCACCATAAGAACCCATTCATAAGAACCAGATTGAGGTCAGCTCAAGTGTATTCATGTCAGAAAACCAATAAAAAACCCAACATTCTGCAGAATACTAAACTATTCTCAGAAACACAACGATTATCATGATACCTTTAATAAAGACAGTTCTCAAATGCTTAATAGCATATTCTATGAAAATAGTTTAAAGTCAGTCTCACTTTTCAAACACAGGTTGGCAAATAAAAGAAAACCTTTTGGAAAGAACTAATTTGCAGCGGAGATTAACAAGTCAAAAAGAAGAGTGCAGCCCAAACCAAACCTGAGCTAAACACCTTAAGTGTGGGAATGCACATGAAATTTTTTCAGAGAGGGGTTTGTAGTTCTTTGGCAATAAACATCAGCACAAAACCCAGACTCTCAGAGCTCATGATCCACAGCAAGTAAAACATGGTACTTGGTAAAAGAACTTGAAACAGAGTAAATCTGCGTTACTTTTTTCTCTCTTTCCAAAGAAAAAGCTCAGGAAGAATCACTGTCTCTGATTAGCCATATGACACACAGGATTTTGCTGAAGTTATCCTTTCAAGTACTCGCAGCATGCTTGCTCGCACCTTCATGGAATGATTTCTGAAGTGGTTTTCCTCCCCAAAGCCATTATGCGCTGGGAAAAAGTGTTGATTTTCATTTTTTTCTTATTTCGTATCTATTTGACCTATTTTATCACCAAGTGGTCAGACCAAGGATGTGTGAACGATCTTCCACAGGTACACAGACATGGTAACTGTGAGTCTCCAGAAGACCCTGACACTAGGAGACAATACAGATGCCTTGCCCTGCCTTCTGCATGGGGAGGCAAAGCTACAACTGAAGGAAATGCTCTACTTTTCATTGGTCTTCAAACTAATGGCAAATAGTGCTGACACTTCTCCCACACACCACAAATAACTAACCCAGATGAAATTCTCTGTCTCTTAGCATATAAATATTAGCTTGGTCTAAGCCCATTTTTCTTCCAAATTTTCACAAAAGAAGACTTGGAAGAGAAACAAGAGCCACTGTCATCGCTACATCTGACATCAGAAGTCACTTTGCTGTCACAACAATCTGGGAACTGAACACCTTCATACAAGAGATGAACGTTTTCAATACTTTGTGACAAAAGACTTAAAAAAAATAGAATTTACCTAAATTAGGGGAAGAGGGCAAAGGTGGAGCAGGAAGGCAGTTTTAACAACAGAAAACAAAGGAAACAGCTCAGCTCCTCTAACAATAATTGAGCAATTTTCTTTCAACAAGCTTTCTGCCCCAGCTGCTAATTCTGATCCTCCTGGTGCAATCTGCCTCCTTCCCAATTGTGCTG
This sequence comes from Entomyzon cyanotis, assembly GCA_024500445.1. Taxonomy (NCBI): domain Eukaryota; kingdom Metazoa; phylum Chordata; class Aves; order Passeriformes; family Meliphagidae; genus Entomyzon; species Entomyzon cyanotis. The sequence goes on from JAKEPQ010001018.1 coordinate 29,486,079, forward strand.
ATAAATCTATTTGTATAGCTGCAATGCAAATTGCATCACTGAGATGATCCCTTTAAAAATTACCTTTCCCCCGAATTAATGTGATTCAGTGATTCAATTCCAAAACCAGATGCATCAGCATAACTGAAAGAACTGTGAGCCATGGTCTTAAAGTGAAAATAACTTCACAAACCAGTTTATATCTGAAGCCAAGGCACAACTACCAACCTTCAGAGATAAGTTACTATGGTTTACAGAAGGAAATGGAGATTGTCAATTACAAGAACATCAATACAGAGTATGTTAATTACAGCTTAATGGTACAATCAACTATTTGAAAATTTTGTGAAAGCACTGAAAGCTCTTGAAAGAACAGGATGGTGGCATGACATTAACATCTATTTTAGATGTTAGATGTAGAAGAAAGGGAGGTTATTTCTGAAAAGTATTTCTGAGAAGATGGTGCTTGAGGAAGAAAGAAAACTGCAGAAAAGATTTCAACCAAGCAAAAAGAGCTCTCTGTTGGAGAAAAATACTGGAAGAACTTGTGACCCAACAAGGTATGAAAATAACCCTATCTTTTAAATTCCAGCTGATACTAATTTTGAGCTCAGACCATGGAAAGCTCATCTGTAAACATCTGGAACTAAAACCTGAAAATGATTCCATGTGTGGGGATAGAAGAAGTAATCTTTTTAAAATGAAAAACAAGAAAGGGAATGATACCAATGACATGATTATTCTGTCTGACATATAAATCAGATAATCCTAGAAACAGCTAGGGCCACAGTGTGATCATTTACCAGGGCCCTAACGTACATTTATTCTCTGACCTAAGCTACAGCACCAGCATAATGGAAAGAGCGTGTAAAACTTTAGTAAGCAGATGAAGGAGAAGTAGAAACAGCTGTTCTGCTTCCAAACACATAAATATATTTATTTTATATACACACACTGTATATATATATATATATATATACATATTTAAATATATATGCATGCAGTCTTGCTTTTCCTATGCATGACAAGTATTTAAGCTGAATTCAAGTTCTCTTTGAAGTGTTTTCCAAAATCAGCACATCTGGCATCTGTGAGGTCAGGGGATCACAAATATGCATACTTTTGTATTATTCTCAAGGAATTTTAGTTCTTTCCATTGTTACATGGTAACAGCATAGATGCTCTGGCTGAGATCAGCCCTTTGTAGCGCCACTCTTTGTGTAAGTACTTGATGCAACTATAAAGTTGTGATGCACCTGCAGTATGTTAGTGAACACACCTCATTTATTTGAGAAAGCTAAACCAAAATTTGCACTTAGAACTGTTTAAATATAGCTAAAAGTTATTTACTTCCAGACCTAGGTAGAGAAATGGAGATGTTAGTCACCCAGGTTGGAGGCAATCAAGCCCTAGAACTCTCCAGGCAGAATGAAACTTTTGAGAACTACCTGATCTACATCTATGCCAAGTTTTCACAGTGAACTTCAAAGTGCCACCAACAGTGTCTTAAATTACAATGCATGACACTGACATGATAGAACTTATGGATACCACACACTCTGTTCTTCCAGATCCGCTCTGGAATGCTACCCTCTGAACAGGAAGAAAGAGAGACAGAAGCAAGCACATGGGGACTGCTCATGTCTTTGACTGCTATATCCCTCTTTCAATGATAATCTAAAAATGGTCTTGGCTTAAACCAAAGAAAAACATTGAATGGCTTTGCTGATGGGTAAATTATACCTAGCTAGGGAATACCTTGATGACATGCCTACTACACACACTGTCGAAGTCCATATAATTTTCTTAGCACAGCACCATGTTTTTCTCCAAAACTGTTCCAGAGCTGTTCATGCCCTTTGTGGAAAAGAGCTGTTGGACAACACAAACAGTAATGACAATTGTCATGGTTTTTCGACAGGACATTGCCAGGAGGACGCACGAAAAGAGGGCAACCAGGCTCCAAGCTTAAAGTTGCAAAAAGTGTTTAATTACCTAACAGAGTTGGAGGATAAATGCAGGCAAAAATAAACTTTTCATACAGTTTTGGTTCACTCCCCCCTCCCTCTTACGAACCTATAGTATTCACCCCCTTTCCTCCTTTACAGTCAACAAGCCGGGTGGTGGGGGGGCAGGGTGTGGGGTCTCTTTTCAGTCCACAGAGCAGATTCTCAAATTTACTCATCACCACAATTCTTCTACTACAAATACTCTTTATCTCTACTTATTTCTCTCTCTCTCCAGACAGTTTTTCTTTCTGCTCTCACCCCCACCCTCTTAAGAAGCAGCCTCTGCACTCAACCCCCCCCCCTTTATCTCTTTCCAAACCAGCAACACAGACAGGGGGCAGGTTGGGGGGTCCTCTGGTCAGTCCAATCAGGAAAAGAGGTTCTCTACTTAGCCAGGGGGTCCTTCCCACGAGAGACAGTCCTTTGAGAACTTCTTTAGCGTGGGTCCAATCTCACGAGCAACATCCCGCCCGAAATTCTGCTGCAACATGAGTCTTTTTGTCCATAGGGTGCTGTGCAGACTCTCTCAAGCCGAGGCCAGGCTGCTTCCATTCCAGGAGCAAGGCCTTTCTCTCCTTTGCAAGGCCTTTGCAGTTTTAACTCTTAGATGAGACTCCCACTGGTTCACAGTCTTTTCCAGGCATCCACCTGCTCTTCTGGCATGGGCTGTGGGTGGATTTCTGCCCTCCTGTGGACTCCATGGGCTGCAGGGGACCTCCTGCCCCGCCATGGCCTTCACTGTGGCTAGCAGAGGGTTTTCAGCTCCAGCACTGGGAGCACCTCCTCCCCCACCTTCTTCACTGACCTTGGCGTCTCCATGCTATTCTCCCTCACATATTTTCACCTCCACCTCCTCCTCCTCCAACTACAAAGAAGTGAAAGAAGTGCGTGCCTGCTTTGTTTTGAATTTTTCTTAAATATGTTTTCACAGAGGCGTAACTAGCACCTCCAATTGGCCCAAACTTGGCCGGCAGCATGTCCAACACCTTCAGAGCCATCAGAGATTGGCTCTGCTGGACTTGATGTAAAAACTTCCAGAACTTGCACTCAGGATACACAGGAGCCATCTTTGTGCCACACCCCACCCCTCAGACACCTCCCCAGGCCTACTACAACAGCTTCTGAGGGGTCCAAATTTCTCCTAGATGTTAAAAACACTTCACTGATGTTTTGGGCCAATCAAAACCACCACATTAATGAAAACCAGAACTTAATATGTCCTCCCCTGCAAATGGCTACAGGCTGCAGAAGAGTCGTAAGAGTAATCCTGATCTCAAAGTCTTGCATACCTGGCGAAAAACCAGCTTCATTTCAACAGCTTGAGTAGACACAGTATTCAAAATGAATGAGGACAAACCTTATTTCAACCCATGCACTACGTTTCCCCAGCTTAGCTCTACAGTCTGTGCAAAGAGAGGTTTTTTAATGTCTCAAGGAGACTCAGAACAGCTAAAACCACAGCATGTGTTCTAAACAGCTTTTGAGGAAAAGTGAAACAAAAGAGTTCTCTGATAATTGGAATGACTCTCTGAAAGACTGGTCCCACCACGATACAAAAGTTAGCCTCTGTATCTCTCCTGCCCACAGCCTGTAGAAAGCAGAACTGAGTAGCAAATGGGAGATGCAAACTTCTCCTGTCTCAGACAAGACTCCTCCACATATGGTTTTGAATGAATATGACACTGGGGCACTTTTTTTGAATGCTCTTGGCTTCATGCACACATGAAAGCTTCTTCAATAGAATTCATCCAGAGACTTCCACATGCCAGGCTTGAGCAGCTATATGCAGGAGATGGGCAAACTCCAGCGCAGAAGGAGGTACTTCTGCTCACAACGGCAAGCAGGACCAGCAGACATGATAAGGACCACAGCCATTAGGTGGATGTGATCATTTAGCAAGTGAAATTGATGCCCATGATTTAATGCATAATTTTCAACACCTTGCTCTTTTTCCTCACAACCTTTCCTGGATTTTTTTGAGTATTCTTAGCATTTCATATATTTAAAGATTCATCTAACACTCCCTCACCTCCACCAGAACTCCTTCAGAGCAACACGACACAAGTCTAGACTCTCCGAGCAGCTCTGCACCATATGTACACAGCCCACCATCAGTTCAAGATGAGTCAGTACTCATCTTCAGAGATGCCTGTTCTCAGCTCCTCATCCAAAGGCCAAAGACCCCCAAGGCTCAGCTAACACAGGAGAAGGAATTACGGTTGGGGCTCAGAAACCACGTTAAATAGCCTGCAACCTTTAGATACTAACTCACTTTGAGAAGACCCAACATGCCCAGCAATCACAATTTTGCATCTGTGATTCATGCAAGCACTCATTTAATATATTATCTTTCAGAAGACAGAAGCTTTTCAGTCACTAAGGACACATTTCCCACAAGTATCAAATACTCCATGCAAGGAGGAAAGAAGCAAGATGCTCGCTGGTAGCTGTTTGATTTCTCAGAAAGGCAGAGCATGAACATGCAGAGCACAAGTACAGCACCAGTTTGAAAGCCACACCATGTCCATTCCAGACGCTCTAGGAGCAAAGTTCCGGAAATTCCCCTCACTTCTATGATGACCCAGGGCTCCCCTACACCAGACACTTAACAGCTTTTGTTCCCTCACCTAATCCATGATAGCTGGGTTGGTATAGCCCTCTGGTGGTATAAACCAGCTGCTTCTTTCCCCTCCTCAGCAGACCTAAAGTATGTCTGACAAAGCACTCCTCTATTAACCAAGCCATGTCTATGCCAGGTTTTTCCAGCATGGGCGAAACAGACTATGAGGTATAATTTCCACTCCTAACTAAAAACAATACTGAAAATTTTTGTAACATAGACCTAACTCTAAGCTCATTGCATATGCAGTCAGATTTGCATTTTAATTGTGCATGTAAGCTTAAGCAAATTGGGAAACTATTAAACATTGAATTGCCACTATCACAGCTTTTTCTTTGTCAAAGACATCTTTTAAAAGGAATTACTACCTCTCCCCAAATCTCTTCATTTTAATTTATTTGTATGCTATCTTGGAATTTTTTTCAACCACTCAAATTAGATTTCATTAACTTACAAGAAATTTACTTTTCCAAAGTACAATAAGTTAATCCTCTACTGAAAGAGTTCAGAAAAATTTTCATCACTGCAGTGGCAATATAATTGTACTGTTATGTTTATGAGTACAAAATGTAAGTTTATAGCTCCACAGTGCAAAGAATGCTCAAAACTGTAATTAAACCACTTGCAAACAATTTTCATGATCAAGACATTTAAAATTGATTTTCAACCAAGATGAACTATTTTTTATGGATACAAGAAGCTAAATTAACATAACATTAAATTCAATGCTTGGTTACAACAGTACAGTTTACAATGGCATACAATTTTTAATTATAAAATATCAACGAGTGTACTCTATTCCTTTCTTAAAAACACACTAACAATTTTGCCCTGTATGTATATAATATTTTTGCCACCCATTAATCAATGTGTTTATAGACCAATTAGATATTCATTGAAATGCAAATTGGGGGAAACAAGTTATTTACTCTATTATGTAGTAATGAAAAATTTCATGTTAATTTGCTGCTTACTGAAGATACACAAAATACTAAAGTTATTTGCACTTAAATACAATTTTGCCTCCCTTTCAAATGAAATTTTTCAAGCTCCTTTTTAGGAACTTCAACAGATTTAATGAACTTTCAGAATGTAAGCCTAGCATTTCTGGCATCTAAACATCTGACTGAAAAGTCTGCTGGAAGCCCCTCGTGTGGAATAGATGTTGACAGAGCTCTGATTTTAAAAGAGACAGGAACTCAGATTTGAACTCTGTTTTGTGCTCAAGGACCAGGATTGGCAACATGTGGGGGCAGCAGATGAGCAAAGTACAGCAGGGACAGGTGCTGGGAGCCACATGCTTCTGTCCAGCTGGTTTACAGCACTTGGCTTCTAGGTCACAGCATCATTTATCCCTTTAACCAAGCTGATAGAGGAAAAGCAGTCTAAAACAATGTGACCACAAGGCTTCCCCTTCATTTAGAAGTAGAATTCTAGTATTAAAAGGGATGAAAAGTACTCTGTAAAACTGAGGGGTGGATGTCTGTGTCTATAGCAGCCAACTCTACTGAGTTTACAAATATATTTTCAAGGCTGAAAACCCTGAAGAGCTGGCTTGGGTCCTCACAACCCTGGTCTTTTACATGCACTGGGAAGAAAACATGCAGGCAGAATTATTTTCCTGTGTGAATCCATTGCCTCCAGTTTAAGCTCAAGACATCATCTAGACACTGCTTTGCTTCACACCATGCCCATAGTGACACCTGCACAATGACAGTGAAGCCATGGGGTTTGCATGGGGTGGAGCCCAGCACTGCTGGGGAATGCCTGTGACTGACTCCAGCATTCCATGTCTGCCCATGGCTCCTGCTGGGCAGGGCTTGGCAGCAATCACACCTCTGATCATCTCTGCAGAGACACTCCACACCTCCCCAGCTCCCTTCTTCTTCCCTTCATCATCCAAACAAAAAGTTGCACGTTTTTGTGCACTTGCTCAATGCTTGTAAAGCAATCTAGAGATGAACATACAGCTTTTGTATGACACTGTTGAGGAGACCTAAAGAACAACATAAATAAAAAGGAATGAAAAGCAAAGTCCCTCAGAAAGTGCAGTATGTATTTACAGCTCCAGTTACCCAAGGACAGATCTGTAGAGCAAGGCTCTGTAATTCACAACAATCATAGCAGAAGTCAGTACTATTTAGAAAACAGAGTTTTCATTTATGAGAACTTAAAAATTCCAAATTATTCATTGCTTTAAAACTACTACACACAAGTTTTCAATAAGAAGTAGGAATTTATTTTACATCTATTGCTAGGAAATCCATGTGCTTACTTTAGTATTTTTTTAATACTATCGTGGAGGACTTGACACAAATGTTTAAATGAAGGAGAACTGGTAGACAACAGAAATGTACATGATGATACACTTCATTTACTGTTACGTTTTGGCAAGATCAAGTGTATTATTACTTCTTCAAGAAATGTCTTGTTTAGTCAAGCAGAAGTAGCTCCCATGTGGGAGAGCAAGGACTATTATGTTACAGGGTTTTACTGGAGATAATTCTTTACTAAACCAATCAGACCACATAATAACAGCATTCTAACACCAACTACAGGCCCTTGGAGACCAGTGTGTGTGTGGCCTAGATTTCATAGGCTTCTTTACAACAGATGTGTTGGATGAGGGTAGTGTTACTTCATATATTAACTTGTGTGTTCCTTGGGTAAAACAGCAGCATGAGTTTAAATTCTGCCTCTTACATATTTTTTGTATAGAAATGGTGTACCTTATGCAAGGAGATGATAAATCTGAAGTAAAAAAATCCATAGCAATTATAATTCATCACTTTCTAAACTTCACTGGAAGTACTGATGATCTCTTGAAGATGTGTTGATGACATCTTTTCAGCTCAGGTATAAGAATACCTAGCTGTATGTTTAAGAATGCCCAGGTACAAAAAACTGTGCAGCCAAGTCCAAAAATTGTAAAAGGGCAACTACTTATATATCTAATAATGTCTCTTTATTCTATAATAATATGCAAGCATAGAAACTATATTTTTATAGACGCATAAATGAAAACAAAATCCTAAAAACTCTCCTGTCCAACAGATGCTAGAAAACTCCCACTACTTGAAATACACCAGTTCAGGATTAAACAGGAAATAATCAGCTTTATGCCAAAGGAAGGGCCTCACCCTACAACTTTTTATTTATAAAATACTGAATTGATGGAAAGCCACTTCCTAAATCTGCTTCACAGTAACGTTATTGCTCCATCCAAAACAGGAAGGGTGAAGTTTATCTACAAAAGCCTCTATGTTAATTCTCTTGTTAAAAATTCTTTAAATAATTTCCAGTTATGTTGACTGACCATAAAGGAAAGTGATATTCATTTAAGCTTCAGGAGAATGGGAAGAATATTAGCAACAACAATAAAATGACAAACCAATCATTCTTGTCATAAAACCGCACAAAGATTTTATATGAAATGTACAGTAATTCAAAATCCACAGAGATTGACTGTGTTGAAACCAAGATCAAAAATTATACATTTGATTTTAGCCAAAACTGACTTGTGATGACTTTGTTTTCTCTCAGCAAAAGTCTTCCCACTTTCAATTTCAACAAATATCCTCAGCTAGAAATATTGTCAGATTCAGCAACATTCTGCATTAAGAGAGCTCATTTTTGTTAATGGGCAAGACAGCATTTTATCCTGCGGTGTGGATCGCCTGTATTTTCTCCAATTACACAATGAAAATAAGCAGCAATAGAATAAAAACAAAAAAAAAACCCTCTTCCTTTTTCCAATTAAAGGCAACTCCAAGCAGATTAGTTGCACAATAAACTGGCAGCAGTATTGCTAATATAAACTCAAAGCTCATGGATCCATGAGTTTAAGAACCAGTCCTTACATGAAAAGATTTTCTCCCCATCACTATATAAAGAGCAACTTGGATTTTTAATTCTTTAATGGTTAAAAATATGCTAAAGCAAGTTTGAAATTGCATGCCAAAGGGTAGGATTTTTCATTACATATGCAGCATAAAGGAAATACTACACAAAACAAGTAAACTACTGTATGTAATGGACAGCTTTTCAGAAAGGAAAAGCAACAGCTGCAAGAAGAAAAACAATTACTTCGATTACCAACATTTTATTGCTTAGTTTACGTTAAACCTTACTGCTTCTGAAGGTTTAGAATTACTTCACACATTATATTAGCCTCACAAATCAGTTTTATTAGTGCCTCAATAATGAATCAAATTTTTTTCATGTCCAAGTCATTGTCCTGCCTTTACCCTTGAAATAGTCACTCATCATTTACTTTAAGTACTCATTTCAAATCTAAATATAAAATAAAGAAAAAAGTAAATTAAGATCACCATATTTTTGAAGACTTCTCTAATCTTTTCTTAGCTTGTGGATAGATATCTTTTCCCACATGCAGCTGTGACAGCTGAAAAGGCTATTCCCTCTTCCCATCTGTCAGCATCCCCATGCCAGAAACCATCACCCCACTTTCTGTGTGAGCCAGTAATATACAGGCTACTCCTAAAATGAATTCTTAGGCAAAACCAGTCTGATTAGGTCACATGCTAGGACATCAGTTTGGCTGTGGGGAGGAATCACCTCTTCTGAGTGAGAAAATGATGAGCAGCTACGGATGACATCTAAAGAGGACATTTATCTGCAGCTTTACACTCGTGTGTCCACCTTGAGCCCATCTGGAAACACTCACAGAACTTCCACCTAACCCAGACAGACAAAGCACACTGCATGTGTGTTTAAATGTTTGCATATCTTAGCATGTACCTTCAGTCAAATATAAAATATATACAGAAACAGAACATAAAGTTAGCACAACAGCTAGGGCTGGAGCAGGTCAGAGAACCTGTAAGATGAAGCCTCATTTCTTATTGCAAATATATTCATTCCTTCTGTGCTTTTAGCATTCAACACACAAACTAGTTCTCTTTCTGATTCTGTTTCCACAATTCTAGTTATTTCCACATCAATTTGGAAGCAGAAATCTGATTCAAAAATTGGTAAAAACACAAAGCATGTCTTTCCCTAAAAAGAAAGCCACAAGGAGCAGAGATTGTCTTTTATGGTTAGTAAATCATATGTCTTAAGGTAGCGACTACCAACTGTGGTTCCAAGAGAATGTAGCATGAATTTTGCATTTACTGAGTCGATATACCACTGACTGTATCCCAGAGTACCTGGAATTAATTATTTGATAAATAACTGGGTTACAGTCATAAGTAATATTGACGAATCACAGCAATTAGCTGGTTCAGAAGAGCTTGGAAATCACTGGTCTCTTTCATTGTGAAAAACAAAACTATTTTGTATTTAAAAACATCTTCTAAGAACACTGGCTTTCTACAGTCTCTTTACAAGCTTTTTTTAATGAATTAGTTAAGCAAGGCTGCAGCATTTCAGCACAAGAACTGTTACCTCTCAAAGTCTTTAAGGGAATGTCTGCCCTATTCAATCCAGTGTCACTGGACATTTTCCAGATGTCATCTGATGGGGTGGGTGAACTGACAGAGGACAGATTGGGAACAAACTCGGCAAGATATTGACTTGAGTGAACACACTCATGACTTTTGAAGTGTTTGCTTCTCTTCAGATTCTGGCATCCACTAAAAAGCTTTGATTCTTTTTGAGTCTGGCTTCAGTCTGTCCTTGTAAAAAGTATTATGACCAAGCGAAGAAACGGGGATCATCAAATACTGTTCTGTGTTGGGGTTTCTTTTTGAGACAGTGTTTGAGAGCTTTAGCTCTGTATTCTTCAGACAGCTTAGAGCAGCTTTCTGTGATCTCTGACACATACAAATTCTGGTAGCAGCATGAATTGCTGCTACCATTTGCCATTTTAACCTTACCTTTAGACATACATAGTGTGAATAGTCTAAAATAACTTGCTTTACAGTGACACCAAGCTCATTTCAAGTCAAACAGCTAAAATCAGGGGAAAGAGTAAGGTAATAAGGAGGTAATACAAAAGAAGATCTAAACTAGATTATGAAACTGGAAACCACTGAACTATAAATGAAAATATTTACTGAATACAATGTACTGTTACAACATAAACTTTTTATGCTGAATCTCTGAACAGAATAATAGCTGCTGCTGATAAAGTCTACTGATGCTGGATTGATACAGTGTGTTTTGGATGAGAACAGCATGGAAAGAGAGCAGTGAAGTCTCTTTTGATAAGCAGAACTAAACAGTTTACTGCCTAAGATAACGACAGGTTGCTAAAGGTCAAACACTTTAATGCAACAGCCAAAAGAAACAGTACCATACCATTTACCTTTTAACCTTCATATCATACAAAATTACCACATGTTCTCAAAAGATACAGAATACACAGAAGTTGTTCGTACAAAAATATCCTGAAAAATAGGCATTCCTTCCTTAACAGCCTTCCAGAACTTAAAGACAAAAAAACCCCAAAAAACCCAAAACAAACAAAAATAATCACCAAAAAATCCACCAAACCACAACAAAACACAAAAGAATTCCCCCACAACAACACCAAAAAAACCCACAAAAAACAACTAAACACAAACAAACAAAAAAGTCAAGACCAATAAAGCACAAACAGCTCATGCTAACAAAGACTGAACTCTACTCTCTGGAATCAGAATTAAATTAGGAAAAAATATTTAATTACTGGTAACAGAGCAAGCCAAATTAAATAAAAGACAACAATGAAAATGAATGACATTTTCTCATTTAAATTAGAAAGTACAGTGGGCTTCTTGTTCCTTAAAAATCACATAAAGGTAGAAATATTGCAAACTTTCTATTTTCAAATCAGCTGGTAAGGAATTTTGTTCTTTCAAGGATAAGTATCCACAAAGAATTGATTTACACACTAAACAAAGGATTATTTAATTTATTTATGTATTGAAGAGTACTGTGGACTGTGTAAAATAATAACAGCAACTGTTCTAGGGGGAAAAAAAGTTGCCTTCTCTAGGTTAAGTCAACAGCTCACACTCTTGATGAAGCAAACATGACTAACACTTTCCATTTGTTGGCTGCAGTGTACCTAAAGCTGATTTTAGAACTATTGCTTAGTTTTAACATAACCAATTTACTCTCTTCAAATTACTGTAACTTAGTATTAATCTTTTTCACTTGTTCACCTCTTTTCTTTGTTCCCCTTAGTTCATCACTGCTCAGCAAACTGCCCTGTGCACAAAGCCAAATCACTCTTCCTGCTCCAAAGACCCTCCAGTTGGCCAATAAATACCTAAGGAAGGAACCACTACTACCTCTGACTACCTTCACTTCTCCCATAATTTTATCTGAGTCCTCCCCATTCCCCTGGCAAATATTTACTTAAGCTCTCATAGCACCCCGAAAAAGCAAAAATTAATTGAAAAACATTTTAAGTAAATTGAATTATCTGAACATCTTTGTATTACCTTGTGACAGAAATGCATCTACATGTCATGCATTTCTATCAAACATGAAAACAGAAACAAAAGGTACATCCCATAACTGCATGGAACCATTATCTAAAGAATGGAAACACTGCCCACTGTATATATTATGCACATATGCACACATGTGCTTTCAGAGTTTTAATATAATAATATATAACACAGCAGCCTTGAGGAATACAGTAAAAAACCACTTGCTGAGTGATACCTTGTGAAATCAATTATAAACACACTTAGGAAAGTTTGTATCCTGATCCCCATAAAACCTTACCTGACACCAGACACTGAGTATTCATACTCAGGTAACATGCTAAATGTCCTTGCCTCTTTTAAAATCTTGGCTCATCCACAACAGACAAAACCAAGCTCTTTATCCCCAACAGACCTCTGCATAACTCAATGTAACTCCTCAGCAATATGCACATATGTTTTGTTAGGAATACTTAGAACAACCTTTACAGTAGATGAGATACTTCTCTTTGCCATCACTGCTCTGGCTGCTTACTGTGACACGAGTAACACCTACACACATTAAAGGCTTCAGAGACAGCTAGTTAAAATGATACATGCTCTTCTGGGTAGCAAAAAGTCCATCCTGCTCAAAGTAGAAAGGAACACTCCTAAAGCAAAGGTTTTTTTAGTAACTTATCTGGATCATGAGAGACCATAAAATTACTTGCTTATCTTTGCTTCTGATTTTAGCAAAAACATAGCTGCAAGAAACCTCCTTCCATATCAACATATGAAAAAGGAAAATTGCACAGTGAGCTGTAGTTATGCCTAAGAATAAATTTGACAAAAACCATGAAAAGCATTAAAAAAATTAATCAGGGCATTTTTGAGTTATGGCTAGACCTACACTTGGGTAAGCAGATTAATAATTTCATTAAAAACTAATTTTTACATTAAGTTACATTACATTTACAGCCTAGTCAGTGAGAAATACAGTCAACTGGACAAAAGAGACAACAGAACAACAGCAGTGAATGACATGGTTATCACATTTTTTAGTAAGCAATTTCAGGTACTTGATGCAGGAACGCTGCATTTCCTGCCCTACAATTGTAGCTTCCTGCAAATGCCTTGAGGGCATCCAGAGAGGAAGAAACCAAGCTGGAAGCACCTGACTGCTCCCCACTTGTTTCTGGCACTAGAAATAGCAGCAGGTTTTCTTGCATGAGGTAGTGTCTCCACCCTCCAGCCAGGGAGAAACTCCACTGCATTTGCCCATGGGCTTTAGAGCTTCTGTGGAATTAATTCCCATCTCCACCCATGTTCCCCATCTCATTCCTCCCTCCACCCTCTTGGCTGCAGTTCCTGATCTTGGGAAAAAAAAAATCCTTTTTTTTCTTTTTTTTCCAACTGCAAGTCCAGTCCCACCCTTGTTCCCACACTCAGTTACTAACCCTACCTCTCCTGTCACCATAAATCCTTTCTTCTCTTCCAGATTTCCTCCACCCTCCAATTCAGAGGTCACCTCATTCATCAGCTAGAAACAGTTCCATGCTCCCTCTTTCACAGAAACTCTTGCATCCTTTCTCCCTGCCTTACATGGGCATATCCAGTCCTCCTCCTCTCTTCCCTTTGGCATGGTCCACACCTTGCCATACAAGAGGAACTTTGACAAGAAGATTCCTAATTCCACACTCACATGCCTCCCTAGACTGGTTTCTGTCCTTTCAATTGTGTGGAAAAAAAAAAAAGGTATTTTTGCTGGAGGTGGAGGGCTGCACCAGTGTCATTGCTAAGAGCTAGTGAAGGTACAGTCTCCATCCCCTTTGCTCGGAGAGCTACAGGCGAGACTGCACCACCAGCAGAAGTCATTAATTACACATTTCAGGAAGGCTGCACCCAGCTCACAGGTCCCCTCAAATGAACAAAGAGACAGCTTTATCCTAAACCATAGCAGAGTCTTCACTGCAACTCTCCTGTTCAGGGGCAGGTAACAGACACATGCAAAAGAGCTTTCAGCTTTACTTCAGTGAGCTGTGCCTTGGTGTGGGAACATTTCTCTGTAATCACACACTTCCAGTTCATTACATTAGCTTACAGGCAATAAATAAAAAAGAAACCTTTTGACTTTCATTTTCCCAAATTGAAAATATTTGAATGAACTGCAGGAGGTTAGAGTTTGAATTAAAAGACACCATTTAGTTTACCAAACTGAGCCATCTCACTACCAAAAACACTAGTAATTGTGACTACTTTTCCCTCTCAAGATCTACCCAAGAACTTAGGGGCCAGCTTGTTTTCACAGCTAAATCAAAGTTTGGCTCCAACAGGACAGGTGACAGAGGCTGCTCTGAGGGGGTCTAGGGATGCACTAGTGCCTCCAAGTGAGTTAATTCTCAAAAATAAAAATAAAAAATAAAAATAAAGCCAATCCTGTAAAAGTTAGAAGATGGTGAGGTGTCTTAGAGGAAGACAACAGTTGTTGTCACAGCAGCTTTAAAAACTGAACAATAACATTTTTTAAGTTTTAACTTCCCTAAGATAAAAATAAACAGTTACTGTGCAAATACCATCAAAGACTACAGCTTTCTAAAGATTTCTGCCTGGTGCTCAAGTAACTGTGTCTAAAGCAGTACTTCTCAAGATACTGAATGTTCAGAGACACTAGTGGCTCAACACACAGCACAGGGTGGCTAATCACTTGTAGCAGCAGCCACATTTAAGAAAGCACACTGTGCTTAAGAAAACTAGTTACATAAGTGTCTGCAAACTTTCATTCTTTTTCTTGATCTGATTCATGGTTAGGCCCACAAAGACTACTGTGCCAGCACAGGGAACAGCACAATATAGGAATGAAATTTCTCAAACTGTGGTTGACATCAAACCCTTTGTAATGTGCAGTTGAAATCTGCAATGGTAAGGTTGGTTTTGACTTCAGCATTTGCTTAAGGGGACTTCTTGATGTGTAATGGGATGCAATCATAATATAGTCTCCACTGGAACTTGCAGAGTTTCTGCTACTGCCTATTTTCATAAAGCTTGTAACAACTAATCATCTTGGTTTATGCCTAAATTGAATTCAGTTGAAATCAGACAACAGAGTCAAAAGATACACGGCACAGATACTGTGCGATTACGTAAGATAGTTTCTCCAGGAAGCCAAGTCAAGAAGAAACATAATAAAATTGGCAAATTTCCAGTTGAAGATGATCACTAAAAAGCCTGTGTCAGCATATTCTAATCTATTTATGATTTTGTGTTTAAAAATGCTTATGTGGAGATTTTTTTTTTTAACTTAGGTAGCACACGACCAAAAAAGTTAATATACACATCATCAACTATACTAAGGTGGTGAACTGCTAGTGAGGTGTAATTATGGTCAAGTAAGCACACACGGTACCCACGTAAGTACAACATTTCATGTTGTAATGAAACCAAGTATTTAAGCTATCTGGAGTCAGGAGAAGGGGAAGATTGGTAACAATCAAATTAAACCTTGGAGAAATGGTATCAAACCCATCTATTAAAGGTTATTATTGTCTTTCAGAGCAGGACTTGAAGTTCAATAGTTCAGAATAATAATGTATGAACAGTTCCTCTGAAGAAGCATGAGAAGGTAAAGAACCACGAACAACCCATGCCCCACTCAATTTTGCCAGTATTCACTTTGTGTGTTTTTTCCAAGTCAGGCTGACTCTATTAGCCTTTGCAACTCAAAGTACCAAGGTGAAACAGGCACGCCATAAACTTTGGGGAATCTTGGCCCATGTTTTTGTGCCATATTTTGTGAAGCATGCCATCATGATATCCATACGAGTGTATGTCCCGACAACCACTGAAGACTCAAGTCACGACAGTAATGCAAATAAGAGTCAAAACAGGAAAGTGATCTTTTGTGGGTCAGCAATAAATGGTGATGTGCATTAGTCATTTATATCCCAAGATAAAAATCAAATGTTTTCATAATCTTAACTTTAAGAAGAAGCACATGCATAAGCAACTTATGCAATAGATTTTTCCCCATATAATTTAGGAAATTAAATTTTAGAAAAGGTCCTTTAATTCTGATGCCTCTTAGAACTGTAAGATTACCCTGTATTTTAAAGATCAGAGAAAATGAATAGGTGTAGTTTACCCATCTTTAAAACATAATGAGTTTAACCTAATCAATGAAAGAACTGCCAAAAGAAAGAAGACACCAAGCTAGGTAAGGCACTGAGATACAGCCCATAAATTTAAGAACCAAATGACAAATGCAACTTGTCACCAAAGTGTCTTTGGTCACAGATGATCCTATATTTATACATGAATTAGTGTTGTATATAAATCAGATTACAAATGGATTAGAGGATTAAACTACAAGCACCAGGAAAACTGTCATCTACAAAACCAGCTTCTGTTATACAAAGAACAGTCAGTAAAAAAGACACACAAACCCCCACAAAACTGTAGATTCACACTTCAGCAGATTTTCCCTACCTACCGGTTTTGTGTGTGACACTCTCCTTGCTGTCTATTCCAACCTCCTGAAGCCTGAAAGTACTAGTCAGTGCAGGAGAAATGGAAACCAGTTTCCATGCCAAACATCAAGTCCTTCCTGTCACTGACCTTCCTGTCACTACATTTCATTTGCCACTTTCCATGTTTTTTTACGTTTGCTCACTTACCACCTTCCCATCATCGCATACGGTTTTATGAAACTTTTCCTTGTGACTTTTTGCTCTCAGGTTGCCCTATATACATCTTATTTTAAGCACCACTTGGACTCCTGCATCATGTCTAAGTCTTTCAGAAGATCAGTGCTCAGACTGTATCAGGAATACTGACAGAGCTGATGCAAAATCATTGGGGGTGGGTAGAGACACTAGACAGTAGTTCTTTGAGCTTGGGCTATTTCTGAGGGAATTTAAATTTCAGGATCTAATTACTGGGTATATGGGACTAATTCTGTTATTATTCTGTTTCAATCCAGGAAGCAGCAAGTCTCCCTAGTTACAATGCTGAAGAGACAGTAGGTTTAAGAACAAAAAATACTTAAAACTTTAATACTCAGTGCATTGAGCCTACTAAGAGATAATTTTATCTTTAATCCTTAAAACAGTTCAAAAATAAAAAACACCACTGCTAACCTACTTAAATCCACCAATGCCCTTCTGTTAAAGCTAGAATAAGCTGGAAACAAAGCTGGAGAGAAGGATATCTCTATCCTCTGAATTAAATCCAAGTTATTAAAACCGGTAACAAAACTCCACCACCAAAAAAATACCCCAACAAACAAACAAAAAAACCCCAACCCACAAAAACAATAACCCTCACTCCCACAGAAACTAGTGCCTTTATCAAGGTTCTGACAATTCATCATTTTCGGTTTTATCCTTCAACATTCCCAGGAGGTTTGCCAGTGTCAGTTCTGCTTATCCTTCCAAGCATCTCAACTTCTGACAGTTTTTTCAGTAGGCAATTTCTCAAAATTAATTCCTAATTATATATCAAGGCCCACACATTTTTACTGAGTTTCTTCTCTTCCTAACACCTTTTCCAATCCTGTTGACACTCATCATCTCTTGAAACTAATCTTTCTTCTTTCCAGCCCACTCACTATTATAGTTTCCAAGTCTTCTTTCATCCTGTTTTTGTTCTTCTGGTTTCTCACAATAGAACCAGAAATTTTAAATCAAACAATCACTGACAGCTTTTGATTCAAAAAATGCTATTTAAAGAGTAACTCCTTAGATTTTCACTTTATCTGACCAAGAAGTGGATCTTGTCTTTCAGATTTGAACAATCTTTTTGCACATTTCCTTTGGTTTCAACTAAGTCCAGCAATTTCATCAAGTACCTAACTATTAACCCTCGCTCATTTAAGTCTTCCAGAGATCTGCTACCAAATTGTACCAACTGTAAACAATGCCCTTGAAGAATGTCTGTAAGTAAACAATCCTCTCTGAGTTCTTGCAGTCTGCAGTGCTGCTCGATCACATAATGAAGTGCCACTACATCAAAAACTCCCCATTTGTCAATGGGTTGAATACACAGCATTCCGCAACTTCAAAATAACGTGATCAGCACAGGCCTAAAACAGTTCACATTAAAAAACATAAGGCAAACATGGTCTTCAATAGATAGATAGTGGTGAAAGCTAAAGGTGAATTACATCTAATTCAAACCTCTCTATGAAATACCCTACCATTACTGGATAAATGCATGTATTTCTGGTATTAAATTCTCTTAAAAGTATTTCCCTATGAGTGCTGCATATTAAATAACATTCACTTTTTATCAGCTTTCCAATGAAAAAAGCTGCTGGCAAAAATCTGAAATGTGGTAATATATTTCCCTATTAAACCATACCTTCAGGTGCTGAGTAAAATGAGTTGCACTGCTTTTGCATATGCAGCAGTTTGTAATTACAAACACAGCAGTGCACACCAAATAACCCATTAATGTCCGTAGAAAGGGAATAGAACGCAGCTGAACAAATGGAAAGTGAAGGATTATAACTTCTAAACCATGGTGACCCAAACACAAGAAAGGAAAGTAGCTAAAGTTTTCATATCCTTTTACAAGTATCCTGCCTTTAAATAAATCTGTTTGTAAATAGAATAAAAGATACAACGAAGCAACTGACCAAATGCTTTTGTAGTCTCCATCTTGTAGCTTCATAAACATGAAAACACCGATTTTTAACAAACAGATCATATTTAAAAAACTGAAAAACTCCAGCACAAAAAAACCCCAGATTTAACCCAAGTGTGAGATATAAAGATCAAATAAGCACAACAATGTGACTTATTTGTTTTTGTAATGGAAAAAGGGAAGTCTAGAATAAATACTAAAATACAGTAGAAAAATTAGCAGGTCAGAATTAATATGAATGAAAAAGCGTCTAAGAATGTGTAAAAAGAAATAAATCACTTGACTTTTATCCATAAGGAGAGGATACTGACACACAGAAACTAATAAACCACAAAAGGATGAAACAAGATCATAGGCAGGTGATGTAATTAAATAAAAGAGTTATCATCAATTTTTCTGAGAAGCTTAAGGCAAAATAAGAAAACCTAAGACAAATGTTTCCTTGATTTGGAAAAAATAAATTAAAACACTTAATTACAACTTACATTTAAATAAAATAAACATAAGCTCAGCAGAAGCATAATACATACTAAGCTATCAACCAAATCAGACTGATGATGATGAGTCCATCATTAAGGCCTTGTCACTGTGTATTAAGTACAGAAGGTTTGAAGGACAACAGCAAAGCTAGGAGGGAGAGAAAATACAGCTTCCCCATCTTTTCCTCTCATCTGGCCTGTTACTCTGGTCTACTCCTGTCAGAAACAAAGCACGTCTGACCTCATCCACCATCAGAAATAATCCTTTAATGTGTTTTTAGCTACTGTTCCAGTTCCTTCAGCTTCACTTAATTCACCTACTTCTTAACTTATATTTTAATTAGGGGATTTTTTCTAACCTAGATAATTTTGCCTGAAATGAGCAACAGCACAAGCAGAACAACAAGCTAATCTAAGGAAATGGTAACCAGTTTCCCTGGCTCAGCTGAAGTCAAAAGAAAAGGTACATCCAAGGACAGCTCTGACATCCTCCTTCCTTGATTCCCATTACTCCAATTTATTAATTTACTTATTTTACAACTGCTAAAACTTACTCTATCACAGCCAAGACTTACAAAATTTCTCCAATATATTTACCATGAGCTTATCCCTACCCAGGATGCAGAAGCTACTTCATATTTACATCCTCTTTCACCTTTACATCGTCAAAGAACTGTAAAATAGTTTTGTTTGAAGCAAAACAAAACTAGCAAAGGGCACTGAGGGGGCTGGGGGCAGGGAGGAAGGCATACAATAAAACTCCCATACACTACACAAACTGTAGCTATTTTATTAGAACAGAAATGCCTGTATAATTTTGTTTGTTTTTATTAAAACCAAAATTTTTTTTAACAAAGTCCTTTCAATGTGAAGTATCACTTTGTCTGAGGTCAGGCTTCTCTCAGGGCAGCACTTCCAGAGAACAGAGTCCCATTAACAAGTGTTAAATACACACAAAGACAATTCAGCTATTGCTATATAGATCTGACCAGAACGATAGCTATGATAAAGAAGGGGAACAAGAAATAGCTCTTCTCAAACTACACACACACTGTAACTGCTAAAACCTGTTTTTCTTACTTAATTGTAACTTCTAGGTCAGCGATGTAAGTAATTCAACTAAAGAAAAGGAGTTAGACAGCAGATCTGGAAATAGAATTTGGACAGCCTGTTGACCCAGCCACACCCCCATTTTTTCCTCTTTCCATGCATAATAGCTATGAAGTTTTGAACATTAAAAAAACCCCCGATTTTCAGCATCTTCCAGCAAGAAGGCTGTTCCATCAGGGTAACAGTAATGCTATTGAGGACTCTTAACAAGCAATATTAATTTAGAAAATCAACTAAAGAAGCAATTAATCTAAACGTTTAAACATTTAAAAATATTGTTCTCCTGAACATTTAAAAACATTGGTGAACTCAAAGCATACAGTCAGACACTGATTCCATTAAGAATAAAAATGCATGGATGAATGCATTAATTCCTATGCTTCCTCCTTAGATGCCAGAACTCTGTGGTACTACCCAAATTGAGGGTTCGATGTCAAATCCCATTCAGAAACTCACAGGTTTGATTTTTTGCCAGAATCAAAGAGGGCACCTGGTAAAACTGTCATTTGGTAAAATCTGTCTTCAGAAAAGAAAAGATTTTTAGAGGTAATCCATGTCACTCCAACTTAAATATGCAACATGTAAGAAAAGTGGACACATAATAATGGACTAATTAACACAGCGTTGCAGACTTGATGTCTAGACAAGATAAGACATTTCAAGAATCCCTGCTACTTGTGCTCATGAAGGAAGAACAAAGAGATAGCCTTTTGTGTAACACTGATGCTGAATAGCTCCAATTATGAATTTAACACCAGGGACTTATTTGTCATCGCTTCCGAAGAAAACTCCACACTTCAGCACATTACATGCTCAAAGCATAAGCTGATCCTTAGCTATATAAAACCAGAAATTAAACAACTCCAAAATAATACCTTAATACATTATACATGCTATTAAATGCAAGAATATTTTAAAAGTGCATGGAATGGTTACATTAACAAACTATACACATTAATTGATCTTGATATGCAGACACAAAATTCACTGCTACACTGTTTTCAAGTAACCAGACCAATCTTTCAAGCATTTGTTTAATGGGGTTCTACTTCATCTGCTCAGACAAATGCTCAGGCAACATATAACACTTTATTTCAAAATTGTAAGTGTAAAGAAAAAAGGGAAATGGATGTTCATTTCTAAGCTCTAAGGAAACACCTAACTTCAAAAAACCTCAACCAAACAATCAAGAAACACCCCAACCCAGAAAGCCAGTCATCTCACAATTCTATTTTTTAAAAACTGTCCACAAAGCTGCCTATGACAAACAGAACATTAAAAACCACATGATGGGATTCATAAAAATATGAGACACACATTAATACTGCAGAATTTCCATTCAGTGCAGAGGCACAAAGATTGAAAATACTCTGTACCTGAATGGAAGGGAACAGCTTCCAGAGTACCTGCCATGCAAAAGTGCCAGAAAAAAACCTATTCTTCCAACCACAAAGAGGCAGAGCCAGAGGATTCTAGGGAATAAACCCTTCCCTAAGAACAGCAGAGTCCACTCCCAGTGAAGCAGGTCCCAAAAGCAGGGGACCATGCCAAGAAGCTGGGATTCTGCAGTTCAAGAATGGAGACAGGAAGCTGTCAAGAGAAGCAGTGAGCAGAAACTGTGTCCTTGGTGGAAAGCATGTCCTGGAATGTGATGGCAGCTCAGCTCAAAAGACAGAGCAGTGAAACACTGAAAGAGGCTGTCCAACTGTCCAAAGAAACAGAGAAGCCTCCTTCATTGGAAATTCAGGGCTCAATTTGACAGAGCCCTGAACAACCTGATCTAAGGCCCTGTTTTGAGGAGATTGGCTCAGATAAGTCCCATGTAACCTGGATGTTTCCACAATAATGTCACTATGCCTGTTGTTTCAAAGATGAGACAAAAAATGTCCAGGATCTGGAGTCCCAGTTCAGAAATGTTTTCAAGCACCTGTGCATCTGCAACCATATCCTTCCTTTCCAAGTAATATTGGCACACTTCAAATTAAATATATGCTTTAAAGTTTTTTCTAGTTTGGGAGTGATACAGATAATTCTTGGCTCTGTTCAAACAGTATCTGGATTTTTCCAAGCCTTAATCTGTGAGCAGAACTTCCAGTTTCTTTATATCAGCTTCAGTTAATATCTGCAAAGCAGGAAGACTCCTAAAAGAGAGTCACTAACAGCAAACAGCAACTAGCACTTGGTTTGACACTTTTTGCCCTGTCATCATGAGCACAAAAAGAACTTCATTTTTCTCCAAATGACATCATTTTACATGAATGTTCACAGTAAGTCTCCCATCAAACAAATAAGACACAAATATTCTTTTGATGAGCCAGGGTGATAATTTACAACCATGCTTCATTTAAAATTCTGAATTGGCAATTGTGTTATTGTAGCTTAGAGAAAAGGCAGAGGCAACTTTACAAAAGAGTGATATGAGCGACACACAAGATACTGAGACGGACTAATTTAAAGCAGAACACC
Organism: Entomyzon cyanotis; assembly: GCA_024500445.1. Taxonomy (NCBI): domain Eukaryota; kingdom Metazoa; phylum Chordata; class Aves; order Passeriformes; family Meliphagidae; genus Entomyzon; species Entomyzon cyanotis. The sequence goes on from JAKEPQ010001018.1 coordinate 29,508,742, forward strand.
TGTATGAATATTTCATTCAATTGCTCAAGGGATTTTTTAGCTTGTTTTTCTTAAGAGAAATAACAGACTATATCACAAGCTGCCACCTCCCTCCTGCCCAGGGCATCTGACTGCCTGTTTCTCTGCTGCACAGCAATGGATTTGCTCATTGCAACACTGTGCATGTTCTGTCAGCACAGTTTTTTGCCTCTGGGTTTTCCTGAAATAGTACCACCCTATGAAGTAAAACTACATATCTGGAAAATTTTGCTCCTTTTCCTGGTTAGAGCTTTGGAGACAAATGGATATAGAGAGGGCAAAGCAAAGAAGGCTTTATTAGGAGTCTGGAACAGCAGAAATACTTGGTAACTAAGTTGAGAATAAATATGAACCCAAAAGCAAGCATCACTAGGTCTGGTGCTTCCAGAGAAAGTTGTTTTTCAAGTGTCAATAAAAAGGAACAGTGTTACACCACATGAAATGGCCTCACAGGCAACAGAATGAAGGCCACTAGAATTAAGAAACAGTCATTGTCTTAGCTTGCAAAACAGTAGTTGCTGGATGTAAGTTACAGAAAACTAACATGAATTTCCGTATGCAGATAAATGCCATGGTTCTTCAGAATTAAACAGTCAGAGATGTTATCATTACATCATCTTGAAAAATCAAATTACATTCACATTACACTCCAAGAAGGAGGAAAAAATAAATCAAGGTAATTTTAGCAGAGCAAACCATTACTGTATTAGTGAGAAAATGCCAGAAGACTCACCTGTTCAATCTCTTTTGTCTTAGCTGCAATTGCTTTTGAACGAGCAAGAAGCTGGCTGTCCTCATACAATTCTGTACTATCTGTTAGATTTGCTTCTGTTTCCTCTGTTTGTTCAATGTATAATGGAGCTGAAGATCCAGCCTTAAAAAAACCCAAATAATAAATTCAGTTTTCAGCGAAACATAAAAACCTCAATGTGAGGAAAAACTCAAAAGCCCAAATGCAGTCATCAGTTAAATATGAATTTGCTCATCAAGACTATTAGTGAAGTATTATTGCTACAATCTTAACAGATAAAGAAATACAGACTTTAAAGATGTAGCAAACAGGACATGATAAAACCCCCTGTGATAAAACCCCCTTAACTGTGTCAAGGCAATGATGTCAGATGACCTTTATCTGCCCATCCACTGAGAAGAAATTTGTGTATGTGATATTTGTAACACCAGAAAGCAAGAAAAATCCACAATGAAGATGAAATTAATATTCTGGGAAAGGATAAAAGTAACAAAATCAAAGATACATAGGCATCCACAAAATAAAAATGTTGCCAGGAAGAACTCTTGGAGCATTTGGGGCCAGAAGTCTATTAAAGGAACTGTGATACCGACTGTATAGCAAAAGCAAACATGTGATTAGAGGATTTCTAACAACACGAAAAACACACTGAAATGCTGAAATTGTATAAGCTTTCCTCTAAAACAGAAATCAAGAGAGTATTCCTACTCCAAAGAAAAAACAGACTCCAAGTCCAAGGAGTTTATATAGAAGACGTAATTTCTTTTTACAGTGTTATTTAAATCTGATATTATGGAAGAGACTACAGATTTATTTTTTTAAAATAGGATTTGAAAATTGAAGAAGATGAATAAAACTAGTTCCTATTACTCAAAAATAGAGATGAAGAATCTTAAGCCTTACCAGACATGAAAGAGAAAACCATTAGGCAGAAAAACAAAGCAAAAAGTTAAAGAGGTCCCATGAACACATGCTCAAACCTTAGCAGCAACACAAACCATTAAAATTGCATCCCAAATCTTGTTAACTCAGTAAATAATGAAATGCCTGAGAGTCAGTGAAGGCTACTAAAAAGTTTAGTGCAACACTAAGTTCAAGTATTAAGCACTATATAAGATAAACTGGAAAAAGATGAGAAGTCTTGCGACTCATACATGACAGCTTACTAACCAAGGTGAGAAGTCCTTTCTTCTAAGACTGAGAATGAGAAGCCTCAGCTCCTTCATTACCCTTTTTACAGCCCACTTTCTTAGTCAATAAATAATCTTAGACTGCACCATTATTGCAATTGCTTCACTTTGATTCTTTATTTTAAATCATTTTTATCTTTACTTTAAATCGTTTTGCCACTGTAATTTTCTCTGAGGCACAGAGGAAGCTTTAAACAACTCTTTTCCATGTGGCCCACTCTGCTCTTTCCTCCCCTGCATTACCTTCCCTTCATCAAGAACCAGAGTGTTATTTCTCTTGACTGTTACTCTCCTGAGCCTCTCAGAAATGTCCATGCATATGTTCTCCTTCACATGGCATTCATCCTTGGATCGGTTGTTGCTTTTTCTTCCACTCTAACACATCCTCCCTTTTTTCTTTTTTTTCAATTGCTTTTTCCAATTTATATATCTGATTAGATCTTCCTCACCACTATTGAGGAGTTGCTCACACATTCATACATTACATTAATGGACTTGAAAGTTCAGATAAATATGGATTTAGTGAGTTTACTTCTCCAACCTAGCCCTTACACTCTACAAGTGGAAATGTGATGCTTCCCTAGATGCTTTCATTTTCCCTAAAACTATTTGCAAACAAATTAAAAAAAAAAAAAAAAAAAAAAAAAAAAAAAATCAAACCCATTAATTGTGAAGGTTAAGACATCACTTTGTGAATTACATACTATTTTTCTTAAGACTGCCTCTAAAGTTGCAGCTAGGTGAAAGTTAAAAAGAAAGTTATTACAAATTGAAACAGATTATTTTAGATTACACAGTATTTGTGTGGTTTTAAACAACAAATATATTTTCCACTAACATAACAGAACCCAAAAAAGACATCCTATCCAAGAGCAGCATAACAAATTACTAAGAATGACTATAATCACATTTCAATACAGCCAGGGGTAGAAGACAAGGAGGGACAAAACCAAATGGGAATAAACTAGCAAATAATTCATGTTGATTAATCATGAAACAAAGATTCTGGGGAACATTAAAAAATCTAACCACTGCAGTAGCAAGGTAAGCTTAATATTTAATATGGAGGACTGTTTTCTGAAAACAAATATGTGACATGGTAGGCTGACATGGTTTGAAACAGAACTCAATAAATCAGTTTCTCTTCTAAGTCTTATGTTTTCCATGTACACTCTTGTTTTGACACTGAAGTCCTCTGCTAATTTTAAGGAGCTCAGTAGGCATACAGAGCTAGCTACACTACTGCAAGAGTTCCTTGGAGAATGCTTGGGAGAGCTGGAGCTTTATTGTGTCACTTGTAGCTCAATGTGAATTGAAATTATACTAACAAAATGTACTTTGGCTTGGTGAGTTTTATCAAAATAAATAAATTCTAAGCCTTTAGTCTCCCTCTCGCTCCCTTTCAACAAATATTTAATAGCACACGCAGAAAAAGTCAGGATTAAATTACAAAATGTGCCTTTACAAAGAGTACAGAAAAACAAGAGCCTATTATTGTAACACTTTAAAATAAGTGGATTGATAAGCCTATCTTACATCATACTCTGTTATTTCAGGTAAATTGCTTTCCTCAGCCTTCTCTGACTTTTCAGCTGCCCACTTGCTTGCAGCTTCTGCAAGTTCCTTTTCTGATAGTCTGTTGCTCTTCTCCAAGGCCTGTACAAAAACATTATAGTCAAGATTTAAAATGAAATACACTTAGACATTGCAAAAACCTTCAAAATTAAAATAAACAGTTATTCATATCCCTAAAACATTTTAAAATAGGAAATAAGAAAGTTGAAATTATTTCACTTGCTCTCCGATTTCTTTAAAAAGAAAAGTGAGTGGGGAGAGAGCAGATAGTAAAGAAACAAGAGAAGAGGAAAAAAAATGAATCAATGAAGTTCAGTGGACTGCTGAAAAAACACTATGATTTCAGAATCAGATTAAACTCACAGGTCAGAGATAACAGAAAAATTATTTGAGACCTGTTGGGCACTGAAAGAAGTCAGATACAAAAGCAGAGTGAAATAATAATTCCATGTGATTTTCAGGCATAAAAGGTTGTAAAAAATTTAAAATAAACTATTAAATACCAGGTAGGGTAGAAAACCTCAGCTGATTAGGTACAAAAAATACTTTATACAAACTTTAAGTGATCAGAGCTGGTTTCATTAAAATTCATCATTTTTATTTGGAAGAATGCTAAGCATTTATAATAGAGACATTCATGGCTTTACATTCTTTTAATCTACCTTTTCAAATTAAAATTTTCACATAAATAGTATTTTAAAATTTATTTCTCTCTAAGAATGCTATTTGGCTTTTACTACCAGAGCAGCAAACAGACAATGACTGCAGCAGTGCAGTACCCAAGGGCAGCTCTCCCCTGCTGGGGGGGGCTGCCCCAGAGCCGGAACACGCAGGATGTTTTCTTCTTGGCCACGAGCGGTGGGACTGGTCAGACTGGGTCTATGAGGAAGCGTCGCAGGTCTCGAAAGGTAGCTGTTCATTCCAGGCTTCAGGTGGTTTATTGGGATAATAAAGGATGGCACTGAGGAGTGGGGAAGGGGAAGGGAGAGTCGGGGGAGGATAGTTGCTCCATGAAGCCCAGAATCAAAGAGGCTGGGTTCCGGCTCCTGCTGGGCTTTTATCCGTGGGGTTAGGAGGCGGTCCTGGTTCACATCAGCCAGTCCGGAAGGGTCAAGGGGGAGGGATCAGGGGAAGGACACACGTTACAACAAATGACAACTACCAGTTTAGGCATAGCTACCTTTATAAATCTTGTTACCACTGTGTGGGTATTTAATTTAAATCAACTGTATGTATAGAAGCACCCAAAGAATCTATATCACTCTAGCATTAAAAATTGCAACACTAAGATGGATATCTAAAAAAGAGATACAAAAATCCTCCTGCTTGAAACAGGCTGTAACAATTTCTACCCAATGCCTGCTCCATTTTAGCAAACAGGCAGACAAAAAAAAGCAAACAAACAAAAAATCCAAATGAAAAAGACCAACATTCCACCTCTTATCATCAGTTCATTGCAAGTTACACAAATGGTCAGTATCAAGACTCCTTTGTCTTCACATCTTTTGTTCTAACCTCAAGCGAAGTATTGTGCTGTAGTATGGCATAAATAGACAACTTACAGAACCCCTCCAACATTCTGTGTCATAAAGACATCACCTTTATCTGAATCCAGAAGAGAAGCGCAACACAATGTTCCAATAGGAATCTCTGTTTTTTATAACTGCAAATTACAGAGTTATAACCAGTGAAGTCAGGAGGTGACAAAGTTCAATATGCAGGGCTATGAACAGGGCTCTTAAAAGCGAGGAGTATTATAATTCACAGCAAATCTCACATGATCTGCTATATTCCCACAAGTCAGAGAAGAAACTAACCATTCTACTATCTAGTGGAATATTGAAAAAAAAATCTGTTTAATTTAATCTCACTAGATTTAATTCTATAGATTGAATGTTGATAAATACGTATTAAATTCTGAGTGAATTTTATAGAATAAAGTAATGGCATTTCCACAGGTGCACTTCAGCTGAAGAGAAAGAACAGGAATGTACCTCTCAGTTGAAAATAGCAGCAGCTATTTAGGCTGCAAGCTTGCAAGAAAAAACCAACCTAATATATCTTGTAAAAAACCTAAATTGCACCCCCCCACTCTGACTCAAAACAGAAGTCTCTTTTTTTGTTTTTTTTTCATCTCATGAATAACATACAAAAGAAAAAAACCTGTTACTTTGCTCTGAAGCTTTCCCTGTCTCACACATCTGCCTTTTGCTCTACGCTGGATACAGCCTCCAAAGCTTACAGTCCATACAGCTATTAAAGAAAAACACAAAAGATTTGATGCCATAGCCAACCAATGGCTAAGATCAGGTAACATCAATATGTATTAATTCACATGCATGAATATGCAAAAAATAATTATAAGATAGGTAAGAATACCTTTTTAGATTTGCAAATAGCTACTACAATGAAAAGAGGTATTGCTATGAAAACGTATGCCTTTGTAAGAATTTCAAAGCTAAATTATAACTTTAAGCATTGAAAATCACCTCCTTCAATCTCTAATATATAGTATATAACTAATTTCTCCAGCCTCAGTAATTCTAAGACTGGCTCTGGAGATGTTCACGTTTTGCCAAGATGTTTTCTGCCACTGCTTCTAAGTCAGTGAAGCACTTAAGTGGTCAGTGCAATCCAGCCAAGAGGCTGATTCCAACAAGGTCCACTGACACACAGCAGTACATTACAAGCACATTTAGGGACTCGAGAAAAATCAATAAATGGTCACAGAAGTATTTCCATTTCTGCAGCTGATGCATACCCAATAAATATTTATGTTGTCTTGGGAAATGACTTCCATCAAACAGAAAGTTTCATTTTCCATAGCCTATATTAAGTGGATATCTACTGCCACCAGGTACTTGCAAACTGATGGCAAAAAAACAATGCAACATCGATCAGACCTGACTGAAGAAAGCAGAACACTTATAGAATACAGAGTTCAAGCTCACACTACATATTAAGAGCAAGAGATTTTGCAATGCCTCCTAGTTCTCAAATATGTGTATTAAGCAAGGATTTGGTATTAAGCTGCAATGTGCTGAGTCTGTAAGCAAAACAGGTGAACTAATTAAGAAGTATATTTTATGATCCAAATCAGTGTAACTTGTGCATAATAGCTTTTATCTTACTTTCCCTTTTACATAACTGAAAATACATCACTTGCCTCCCCCCTTAAAGACAATGGCAATCAGCTGGCACAACAGTTCTAAAAGAGATGCATAAGGGATAAGTACCTGGAATGACAGAGCACAACCAAAGCCTGATTTTTTCCCCACTGAATAACGTGGCGAGCGTCTGTGTCAAAATGAGTGCTAATACTAATGCACTCACAATGACACAGAATTCTAAGACCAAGTCCTATTCCTTTTCTATTCACCTTAATGGATCTTAAACCCCCACCAGCCCCCTAATCTCATCCAGGGGGCAACTTCCCATGTGCCACAGTCTTGTCACAACAATCAGTCATTGACAGTCACTAATTAACATGGCAGGTGTGTCTGTGTCAAAGTGAGTGGGTAATACTAATGCACTCACAGAGATCTAAGACCACGTCCTATTCCTATTGTAAGGAATAGGACAGAAAATAGTAAGGAATACTAACTTTAACAGGTGCATACAGTATCTCCTTCCAACTGAGGAAAAAATCCAACAATGAGCAATCTAAAACCATGGTGATAAGTACTCAAGAGAAAAAGTCACCTTCGATGAAGGTACTGCTGTGGACCCTGAAGGTGATGCATCTCTTGATGTTTTCAATGACTGAACTGTCCTCTCTTTACCTACAATTAAGAAAAAAATAAATTACCGTGAAATTAAAATATGTATATTGTAAATATGCTTACTGGCTTAGAAAAATTGCAGTGAAATTTTATCAAGTCAGACATGAACCTTATCAACCTCAACAACTATCGGACAGGAGGTTGTAGCAAGAGGACTCTTCTCCCAGGAAACTTGTGACGGAACAAGAGGCCATTGTCTCTTGCTGTGCCAGGGAAGGTTCAGGTTGGACATCAGGAAGAATTTTTTCACTGAAAGAGTGGTTAAGCTTTGAAACAGGCTGCCCAGGAAGGTGGCAGAATCACTCCAGTCACCCTGGAGGTGTTCAAGAAACAACTGGACATGGCATTTAGTGCCATGTTCTAGTTGACAGGAGGGGTGTTTGGTCAAAGGTTGGATTCCATGATCTAGGAGGTCTTTCCCAACCTTAATGATTCAGTGATTTTATAAAATTTACATACTTCTTTATCTGATAAATATAATTCATGCATTTAAGAAAACCCATTGCCCTTTTTTCCATCACTAACTAAAAGGGTTATCAATGTGATTCTGCAATATGATGTGATTTCACTTTTTAATATTCCTGCAACAATATAAACAGTTGAAATATTAGACAACAGTCAATCACTCAAGGAAACCAGATAGTGCATGAACTGGTTTAGCAGGCCACAGTATGTTGAAAAGACCTGCCATGGGAAACAGTCCTGTACTGTATCCAATACAGGGGAGATGCTCTTGTAAGATCAGTGTGCTTCTTATAGAAGTCAAAATTGGCAAAATGTCAAATCTAACTGACAGTGGTAATCACAGTCTGTGAATAGTCTTGCCACAAATCAGTTACAGGCAGCCAGCCCACAGCAGCAGAACTGGTTGCAGTGTAAACTAACTAGTTTTCAAGTTGTGGTCCACAGATTACATCTAAGGGATCTGCAAATGGTAAGTACAAAAAGCAAACGTTGTCAGTAGGCCTAAATTAACCAGACCATTCACACTCACTAGGAAACAGCTGACTGTTCACAAATAAAATACAATGTAAACTTACCTTTGGCTTCCATTAAATTTTTATCAACACAATTAATAAGGGGATTGATTTAAAAGTCTACCAAATAGTTACAGAAATTGGGATAAAAATTATTTTACTAGACCTATAAATGTGATTATTCGTTATGACTTTAAATATGGCTTTAATTTAATGAGTCAAAGTAACAAAGAGCAGACATGACATCTCACTCTGAAGAGCTGAGCGATTTTCCTTTTCTTTGTGCAATGACATAACATAATAACAATTGTGTGGTGTATTTTAAAATACCTACACAAAAATGTGAAGAAAAGTCTATGCAAAATGCATGCATTTAACAACAGAAAATCTTTAAGAGGTATGTGAAAGGTTGGTCTTCAGCCCTTTCACCAAATTTTCGTAGCATATATAGTGGAGACAATACAAAGCAAACATCAAAATCTGCTTATCTATGCACACTGTTGGTGGCAAGTGACTTAGTGCTGTAATGTTGAAGGCTTACTAATCCAGGTAAAATCTTCCCATCTGCTGATGGGTCTTTCAAAAGTGCTAATGGAAATAGGTGGAAATGTTACTCTGGCAAAATCAAACATTCTAAATTGCATTTTAAACCTCAATTTAAAGATTATGCTAAATGAAGAGCCTACTTAAAAACATCAGTACATCTTAAGTAATCAGCCTTACTTAAGAATTTCTGGCAGACATATAACAAAAGAATTGACCTTTAACAGGAAAAAAAGCTTTTTGACAAGAAATAGTAAATGGAAAAGCTATGAAAAATAAAAAACCTCCTATCAATACAAAGTATATGCAAAAACTAAAACCAAGAAGATAGAAATAATCATGTTTTTATTCTGTCACACTCCCCAAAGAACAGAACATCTCCCTTGTCACCACTCAGTAACACAAGTTTTGCTCCTGTGATACCTGCTTTTCAGCCCCAGAGATGAGCCACCTCCTTTTAAATTTACAGACTACTCTAACTCTGCTTCCCACATGCCTCCATCAGACTGGATTCTTTAAATATTACCTCATTTGAATGGACTATAATGTTTGCACTTGAACAGATGAAATGAGCTGATACAAATGGCAGAAAATTATTCAAAGTTAAGCAAAGAGTAAAACCACCATTTAATTTGGAGGCATTATTAGGCCATTTTTTTTCAGAATGTGTGTGGCTGTTTTGAGCCCAAAGCCCTACCTGTAAAATTAAACCTGACACTCTCCAAGCACCACTATCTGTCTTCTTGCATCTCCTCAGCATGCCACTCTACTGAGCCCTTCCTGCCTGGCGCAGTGAAGGAATACCATCCTGCCTCTCTCCATGCTCTCCCATCACAGATGAATGCTTGTCCTCTCCATTAGCCCTTTCCCTCCCTCTACCAAGCTTCTTCATGTCCCTGCAGCTTTCTTTGTTTAATTTCTGTATTTATCCTAATGTATGAGGGGCTGCAGAGCATAGCCAAGTCAATTTAAACAGCATGATTTTAAACAATATTATAATCTTTTAGAAAGCTGCCACATTGCAAATTCCACATGAAATAGTATATATTTTGCATGTTGTAAATCCATTTAAGTACCAACTAAAATGTACTGTGGGACATATATGAGATGTCCCACTTTATATTCCTTTTAAATATGCAATATATGAGCTTACCTAAGGCAAATCACATTCAAAAATTATTCTAAAACTGATTCTATTTAAACCATTTAAACTTTGCAAATAGGCCATTTTAATTCAGTCATTTAGATGGACATTTTAGTAGTCCTATTTTCCAGGGAAAGGAACAAAGAAATAGTGTACAACTCATCTTGTCTCTTAAAACTGATCTAAAGGTGATTGGAAAAGGTATTTAACCATGCAAATGGGAGAAAAATCAAAAACCATAGACCTAGATCTAAGTTCCTCTCTTGATCAGCATCTTTTCTTGTTTGTGAACGTGCCTGCTTCTACTTCACCACCTCCACTATTCCTTGAATAATTCTAGCAATATACTATATACATATATAATAAAAGCTCAAAACTTTTTAATAACTGTGAAATATTCCAAGAATTTGTATGGTTTCTCACAAAATTGTTTTCCTGCCTCTAGTAAATACGAGCTGCACACCTACAACACTTCTACAAATTTAGTTGAATATCTTATTTTTTCCTTCCTCACCTACACTTAGAGGAATTTATGTTCACTGAGTATTGCTACAAAATGTTAAAAGCACTGTAATGCCCAAATAGAAAAACCATCTGTATTCTACAAGGAGTGAAATGATTCCTCAATATTTAAACAATGTTAACTAAACTACAAAGATCTTTTTTGGCAAGAAGTGATACATAATGGTTCAGTGTCACTCTGGAAATGCAATGTGCCTCTCAGTGAGTAAATAAAAATCTAATTAATTTTTAAAAAGCTGCCAAAATGAACGGCAGATTTACATAGTTCACTAGAAAGCATTTGCAGAAAGGGAAATCAAATCTGATTAATTTACATAAGCTGTACAAACAGAGTGGCTAAGATTGTAGCATACTAAAAAAAAGCAATTTTATTTCTTTTTCCCCCAAAATCATTTAAATATTAAAACCTCAAATATTTTCAAAACAGATGATTCATTAGACTTCTGGGAAACATTAAGAGCCAAGCTTTTAAAAGTTAGACACAGTATAGACTACACTGAGATATGCTTCACATTTCTTTGAGGAAAGCAAGATCTGAGAGGTTTTGACATTGAAATGTAATTGCTAAAAAACAATCTGTTTCAAAAGCCCAGTAAAATTTGGTGAAATCAGCAAGTACCAGTATGTATTTTAACCTCTCCAATTTTTTAATCCCTCCTTTCTCCTGGTTGCCCAAAGAAATGTCTTCATCTGCTGTAGATGAAGCAAAGTTACTTGTAAGGAAATGAAGCACCTAAAGAAGTAACAGGAGTTGAAGCTAAGAAGAACATAAAATACTAGAAAAAGCTGTGCAGCTGAAACTCCTACAGTCAGTCTAGACCTGCTACCAAAATAACACCTACCATCTCCCACATGAAATACGTAAGGGAACAGAGAGCACACTGAAACAACCAGAGCAGACAACACAGAGATGGTACAAAATGTCAGCTTTCCCCACTGAAAAAAATAGCATGAAAGGAAAAAGGGCTTTTACAGTGAGTTGCAGTTTCACCTCACCAACCAGTTCTGATCATTAATCCAGCATTACCTTGCTGAGAAGAAATATTTCTTTTATGTAAAGATGACATACTTCTGCTATGCTGGTGGAAAGGATAGGCTTTGCTTCTTTCGGGAGAATAGCTCCTGCTGCTGACACTAGAGCCAGATCTGCTGTGGGGAGAATCCCTGCGGCTCCCTGGCGATTCCCTGAAGAAAGGAGAGTCCCTCTTATGAGGTGATCGATCTCTCACATAATGAGAAGAATAGAAGCTTTTCCTTCTGAAGCCATCTCTGACGTCCCTTGGAAGACAACAGAAAAATAAAAGCCACTTGGTTATCTTTCCAATGGTCACAGAACAGCGTATACAATGGCAATGTTTCATGCCTGGTAAATAAAAGTAAATCAGCTGCAGAACACATCCAAAACCTGCAGGGTTATTATGAGTACTAGGCAATGAATGAAAAACAGATAGATTAAAAAAAAAAAAAAAGTCATTTTTTTAGATTTCATTGCGTTACTTCACCACTACAAGCTAATTCTTTTCTATTTCCAGATAATACAGCTAAAATGTAAGAAAAAGACATTGAAGAAATGAGAACTCTCACAATTTTTTCAGATTCAGTCCACTTCACCTGGAAATTAGGCCTCAATTTACAACAGCTAAAAATGTATATGCAAATATTACTTACACTATTTGGCATTTTTCAGCCCTGTTTTTATCTTATTTTCAAGGAACTATATCCCTCATTTGATTTCACACACCTTGTTATGCAAAACATCGCTGAGGGAGTTCATCTTTTATCCAGCCAAGACAAAAAGAAATCCACAGAATATCTATTCTCATGCCTAGGAATCCACCCAAGTCAAATCTTGAATGAAAATATGAAGACTTACATCTCCTAAATACGTTTCTCACAACACACAATATTAATAATTTAACTTCAGTGTAAAATGACACATACCCAACTGATTTGAAACCATAATCCAGTAAACACCAAAACTTTCTACTAATTTTAAGTATTGTTACTTCAGACCACAGTGCACCTCCTCCTTCCTAAGCAAGCCAGCAAAAAACACAATTAACTAATTGCTAACTAGTACTCTATTTAATATCCTCTATTTAGTAGCCACTCTATAGATATTTACATCAAAGAATCAATCACACCAGAATTCACAGAAGGACAATTCTCCTACTTTCTTGAAAGGCCAAAGAGCAAGGTGCCCACCTTTGGACACTATTCTAGAAAATTTACAGATCAACAAGAGGCTTTCTGGAAGGAAATAAAATAAATTGAATTATCAGATATTGGGAAAACATGTTTAATGAACAAACACTCAAAGCTCTTTGTTCATTTAAATTTAACAAAAGGAAATCTAAAGAAGTCAGGTGAGCTCTCAAACCTCTAAGACGTATCTGAAAACAGGGAACTAATGCTTTATTTTCATTATATGCATGAACATTTTATACAGCAATAGACATGAAGTATAAGTTCAGGCTTGAAGAATACTAGATTAGCTCAGCACTGAAGTACTTTTTCTAGCTAAGTAGGGGTTATTTATTTATTAAAGAACATATTGATCAAATATTTATCAGGAATGAGTTAGGTACAGCCCACTTTTTCTTCCATTTCCTTCTTAATCTCTCTCTTTAAATTATGTTATTTATTTTTAAAGCACAAGCTTTCTGGCAGACCAGTATACCACTTTTATGTGCAAAACACACTTTTATGACCACGTTATTAAACCCTCATATACAGAGAAGTTTATTATGGAAATGTTTACAGAACCCCAGCTACTGCACATGTATAATAAATGCTCTAATATCCACTAAGAATTAAAAAAATATAATTGAAACACACTTTTAAACAGGCAAAGATTTGAAAGCCTTGTTCTACAGTAATATTATGCACCCTAAAATAGAATCTCACTTTCAATTTTTGAATTTTCACTTCATCACTCCATGTTAATTTTTAACTGGACCATATCATACAGAACATTCAAGCCATTAACTATATTAAATCTGTTTCGGACAGCATAGCAGCAGCACAGCATTTCTGATGTTTTCCATTAATGTAACACATTGAACAGAACAAAGTAAGTATTGTTTTACAGTTATTTTTATCCTTAAATACTTAAGCTAACATACACCTGCAATTTGGTAATGAAGGCCCCAATTCAGCAAAGCAGTTAAGCACATGCTTCAGATTCCAACACATACTCAAAAGGTTTATTGAGCAGGGACAATATTTAACAGAGATGCAAAATTTTGTGCTCACATGTAACTTCAAAATAGACCTATTGCCCTTAACAACAAATACAGAATTAATCCTTTTTATATATCATCTCTCAAATCTTTATATTTTGTATTCATAATTCACACTTAGTCCTGAAAGCACAATTTTGTTCTCTCAGCAGTGTTGCAACAGGAAGCAGTTTCGCTGGTAACCTCGATGAAACCCGACCATTAAGTTCTCACTAAAGCTGACAGTCTTGGATGAGCTCCTGAAATGTTACAAAAACAGCCATGCTGTGATATACCATTCACCAAAGGCTGCTGGGGGAAAAGCACAAGCCTGACAGCTATTTCAATTAACCATCAGTTCTGGTTTCCTCAAGGATAAAAACACAACTACAGAACAGACAAAGCTCTGACTTGCTGCACAGCAGAAAACCAAGGAATACAACATTGGGGAGATTTTCTGTTGCCTATGGATCAGTAACAACACAGTGGTACAGCTTAAGCTCTGTGAAACAAAGACTAACACAAACCACTGTGTCAGTTTTATGTCTTAAGATTACTTAAAGATAAAATTAAATCACTTCCTAGATGTGAAATGCTTGGGAATAGAGGTACTTAGGTACATAAAGCACATCATGTGCAATAAGGGAAAAAGCTTTACTGTCAAAGGACTCTTACTTCACTCCCATTGAATTTGTGCTACTGGGCAGCAGCATACAATACTTCCTTCTGTCTATTCTCTGGGACTTCAATGTCCCAATACATTCATCTTTTCACCTAGAACATTAATCTGCATTATGGTCGAGCCATAGTGGACATAGCTCTCACTTTTGACACTGAGCTGAAGACTGGCAATAAAACAGCATATTGCTGTGGAACAGAATCTGGAGGGTCTTCCAGTAATTCACAGGTGAGTGCTGTCTATAACCTAGATTAAAAAGACAAATGTTTTCATGATTCCTTCCATCTGAGAAAGATTACTGCTATTGTCAAAGGGATTAAACACTCCATTTACAGAATTGCGCTTAATCACTAATCTTGCCTGAAAGTAACTCACACAATTTTATAAATAAATTGAAGAAGCTATAGATAGCTTCTACAACACCAGAATTCTGTGCCAAGAGATAAAACAATCAAAATCTGAACTAAATCCTTAACTGAATATACTTCTGTCTCTTAATAGAAGCGAGGGGGAGGAAAAGTGAAACTAAAATAAAATGTCCTCCTGCCTTCCTTTTCAGGACATTGCAAGAGCTACCAACATGAATCAGATGATGTATAAAATGTTTTGTAAAATACACAACACCCCCAACCTTTAAAAGAAGAGCCAAGAACACCTCCACTTTTAACATCTTCAAAGTAAATGTAGGTGGTGCAAGATTCCAGCCACCATCCTCTCTCCCAGAACTCATTCCATTTCTTTCCAAAGTGCACAGTACATGGTTGTGCAACAAACCAACAACTTACTCCGGTTCTGCTCTGGAGAATTACTATAATCTCTTGGTATTGTCCAAAGATCCTTACGCAGATTTATCATAAGCTAAAATAACACAGTGAATTACACCATGATGTCGCTGTTGAACCGCTAGCAGAGAGAAAGAGCCAGGCTTTCAAATGTGGCAAAATTCTCATTTTATTAATTAATTCCAACTTATATAGACTTTCACAGATCATCCGGATTGGGTCAGTTCAAAACCTCCCCCTAAGCCGATTGGCTAGGCTTGAACCGCCTATGTTTCTAAAGACCGTTTCAATAGCATCGAAAGTTTATCTTTGTTTATAAAACATAGGAAGAAGAAGAGAAAATTCCCATGGGTGAAGTCTGTGCTTGCCACACTATCATAGATAGAAGAAATTGCACCTGGTTCCAATGGTTTTCATTTTAAATGATGACAAGATTTCTTATTGACAACTGGTTTTCAACATTTTATGACTAAGCAAGTAAGTTTTGCTCTAAATGAAATTAACATAATTAGGACTAGTCAGTGTAATCTTATTAATAGGTTTTTGCATGAAGGCAAAAGAAAATAGGCATTGTGAAACACTAAGTTTCAAGCCAAAAAGGGCACCTAAAAATACCAAATGTTCAAAAAAAATTTTTTAATATATAAACGTTTCATGATTTCTATGCTGCATGCTGTACTACTGAAGTTAATCATAAGCAAACACCAAAATTCCATACTGATGCCATTTGTCCACCTCACTCAGTATGAAAGCTACTAAACTCCTCTCTCCCTGCCACCACCTCAGGATGTCATGACAGGTCAGAGAATAAAAAGTAAGACAATCTGAATATTATAGCAACATGAGAGAGAAATTGAATAGTAAAGCTATGCACTCCAAATGCACTGGAAATCCCACTACATGGCTCTTCCTCCTTAGTAAAGAGTACCTTCCTCCTTTTTACTGTAATTGATAATGTACTATTAGATTTGCTAGAAGACAAGCCCACACAATAAGAGTGTATTTAAACTAAAACTCTCTGTTATTTGACAGAGAGAAATTATGGTCAATCATACAGAAAAGGACAGAGAAACAAGCAACAAAGAGTCCAGAAACACAGATTTAACTAGCAAAGATTTAAGAACACACAATTTAGACAACTCTTTCCAGAATAAAGACAAAATATGTCAATTAGACAAATCAAGATGAAATTAGACTAAATAATTGCATTCAAATGCATGTGATCTTGGTTTTTCTTCTTTTCAAAAGCAAGGGCTTAGTAAGACCCTCCAACTTCTCTAAAATAGAAAATAGGACATAGGTCTTACTTAAGTTCCAGAGCGGGTATTTGCTTAAAATGATGGACCAAGTTACAATTTCTATAAACAGCTACAGCATTTATAATTGCACTTTGAGCAGCCTATCACCCCAGAAGAGTCAAGCAGTTCAGATAACTAGCTCAAGGAAAAAACCTCTCCCATTTTATGACTCTATGCGGTAGCAACTGAATCAATTCTTAAACAGACTTAATTCAAAACAGAAACAATTGAAATATTCTATCTCAATATAAGCTTAAAAATTGGAAAAAATCCCGGAAGAACAATATGATACTTTGCACACATTTTGGTTTTTTTATCCTTAATAAAGGATAATGGCCCTAACAGACCAGAGAAACTGGTCATTATTTTAGCTTCTAGACAAAGTTCTAATCGGACAGACATTTCAAAGTAGACCCTTGCACTTTTACTATCATCCTGCCTCAGGCACAAAGACCAGTACACAGAAAAGAGCTGTAAAACATTTCCCTGAGGTACCAAAGAACACTGGTACCCTCCAAAAGTGTCTTTTCTTTGGGGCTTTGAATTTGCTTTGTTTTTTACGTCACAGTTAGTATGTGCCAAACAATTTAATGTAGGCAAGCACCTGTCTTACATACACACGAAGACCCAGAAAGAAAGAAATATTTTTGCCCTTTGTTTTAGGGATAGAAGTGAATTTTATGTTTGGCAAGCTACTACTCTTTCCCCAAAAGCTATCTTTAAAATCCTACAAGAACCCAGAAACCACAAAATATCTGCAGGAGGAGCTCTTAAGCTTCTCATCAGAAAGCCATTAGTTCATTGACACTTAAAAGAATGCAACAAGTAATGCCCTGTACTAGGATATACTGATTTGATCAACTCTTGGGGTTGACCTTCTAACACTATCAATAGAAAGCAAAAGGAAAGAGCAAGTTGTGGAACAGGTTTGTAAGCAGTAATACTCTCAGTCAGTAATACTGACAGACAATACCTTTACTATATTTACTTTTTCTTCTATTTCCAAATCCCTTAACGAGATCTATAAATCAGAAAAACACTCCATTTTTCTCTATATTGGAAAAATGCTTCACAGATCTCTATGTTTTTATTCTTAAAGAGAGACTTAAAGCAATTAGGTCAAATAGGTTTCACTTGCTTATGCCTCAAAGCGTAATAGTGGTACGGATTTCTGCACAGCAACTTTCAATAGAAGTTAGCCCACTACCTCTGCTTCTAGATTTCTCAATATAAAAGACATTATACATACATGAAGAAAAACATCCATTGTACATAATGAGATTTTTCTTTATCTGATCTCATTCTTTCCTGTCAGGTATATACTTTGCTCAAAATCAGAAAGTTAAAACAGACATTTCGTCTTATAAATTATCCAGCCATGTAGCTTTATCTTTTTTATCTTCCAGTTTGCTTTTCCCTTTTGCTTTGATTACCATTTACAGTCTCTATAATAATCATTAATATCTCTTGCCTATTTTTTTAGGCCATTTCCTACCTATTAAAAAATAGCACTTGTTTGAACATATTTAACACAGACGTAAGCTATGGTGCTTGGGTAAATTCCTTACTAAAAATCCTTTAGCAATTCTTGTATGCCTTCAGTTATTTCAGTGATTTAATAACAGTTAACTTTGGAGCACAGCTCCATGACAAGTCATACTGATTGAAACTGGTGCTGCTGCAATCCTGAACTCTGCAACCTTCCTTGGATCCATATTCTGACTCCACGCCTAACCTGGCATTGGTATTTTCTCTCAGTCAACCAAACTGGCAGACAATTATTTAATTCTTTGTGGTGGTTAGCATGCAGAACCAACTAAGTGAAATGCACACACACTTGAAACAGAACCAGAAAGAGGAGGAGGACCACAATGGCACCCGCTTAGATTGTTAAAACTGCTGTGGATTAGATTTTTACTGTAGGAAAATCAGTCTCTTTACTGCATTCATGACTTTTAATTAAATTATGTTAAATAAAATAGGGTCCTTAATAGAACTCTACAGCCCTTTAAGTTAGAATCAGTAAGACTCAAAGAAGTAATGCTCCTTTTTTTTCCTAAAAATAACAGACATACATATCTAGCAACACTGACTGGCTATGAATAATAAATGTAAATTCAAAGACAAATTTTAAAACAGAATACTGTTTAACAGAGACAAGTTTTAGTAAGGAATAAAATTAATGGTAGCTGAAAAGAGGTTTTAAAGAAGGTAATTCATTGCTTTGTACTTCAATCTCCTCCGTCGACATAACCTTACGCCTTACTTAGCTAATAATTGTACAAAATGCTTCCAAAAAATGCATCTAACAAGACAAAAATTGTAGAACACATACTGAGTCTACTAACTCATCAAGCCTGGATTAGTTCGGCAATCTGCTCTACTCTGATGAGACCCCACCTGGTACACTGCACCCAGCTCTGAAATCCTGGAAAGACATGGATGGACAGCTGGAGCAGGTCCAAAGGAGGGCAACAAAAATTACCAAGGATGGAGCATATCTATGAGGAAAGGTTGAGAGTCAGTGGTGCTCAGCCTGGAGAAGGCTCCGAAGAAGTTTTTATGATAAGGGTGCTGAAACATTGGAATAGGCTGCCCAGAGAGGAGTAAATAACCCATCTCTGGAAAAACATTCAAGGTCAGGTTGGATGGGGCTCTGAGCTACCTGATCTACTTCAAGATGTCCCTTCTTATAGCAGGGGGTTGGCTAGATGACCTTTTAAGGTACCTTCCAACTCAAACCATTCAATTATTCTGTAAGTCAACACATTAAAACATCTTTTCCATTTTACTTATAAATACCATAATAATGCTCTCAAGCATCGTTTTCAAAAATAATTAGGCATACTAGGCAAGATAAGATATGACTTAATTTAACACGTACAGCTGTTAAACTTCAGAAGAGAAAGACATGGCTGACCCAACCCTGTTGGGAGTAATGGCATCAATATTCAATTTCACATGGACAAAAGCTCATAAACAGCTCATAAACAAGTTCTAGAGCGCTTCATATACAAAGGAAACAATCTTTAAGGTTATGCAAATATATATCATGGACTAATGTCAAGACTAACATTGAGAATAATTTGTTGCCATGAAAAAATAGCATCATCTTTTAAAAATAGTATCAATGGAATGGTATTATTTCAGTAGCAGTTCATGGAATTGCTTTACTGATTAACTTTTCCTCAGATGTAGATCATAACACCCTAAACACAGGAGTAGATGGAAATGGCACATTAAAAATCTTTTCTTTGAAGCAAAATGCTTAACAAAAGGATGTCTATACTGTCACTAACACTAAACTTTTTCCTTTCCTCTTCTGTATCCTAATATTCCCACCCACTCTCAATGGGAAATAAATTCCCTAAAATATTTAGTATATTCAAAATATAACAAACAAGTCCTTGGAACCTAACAGATGAAGAATTTTCCTTCCCAAAGGAAATTATGTCGAAGCCCTCTGTGACAATACTCCTCAACGTGAGAAAGCCATGACTATGTTCATCAGTCCAATTCATTGGCTTTCATTGAGATGATTTAGTTAGACGACATCTTAAGAGAAGTTGTCTGGACTCAACGGGAGACTTCCTTCTCTTTCCCTCCCCCACTGTCTCTCAGTAGCTAGCTGTTTTTCAACAAAGTTGTCAGGAAACGTTTCCAGAATAATCAAGTGCTACCCATGGGAGTTTGCCTCATCATTTCCCAATCCAGCATTAACCTGCTAGTTTGATACCATCTATAGTGTTAGCTATAAGACTGGACCAGGCGAGCTTGCTTTTCCAAGACTTCCTTTAAGAGATGCATTAGTCAAGATCTTACAGTGTAAAGGTACATAATCTTATCTTTAGGCACCTTACCCTATCAGTTCATTAGTATTATGTAAACAGCATTTATTAGAAGAAAATCGTATTTTTCCCAAGATGTGAAACAACAAATCAGTGTTATTATAAAATTTAACTGAGTTTGGACAGACTATTAAATTTTTCCCGATAGGTATATCGTAACATATCAACACCTGTAGTAAACAGTTCTCATGCAGTAGCCCCTGTTAAAAAACATAATGATGACACCAATTTTACATGACAACTTAAAACCCTATAAAAACTACAGAAAGAAACAGTTGTAACACACAGAAAGTCACAGATACTCAAAACATAACACAGCTTTGGATCAAAAGCAAGTCAAATTCACACATGATAGCAGTTGAGAATTCACATGATGAAAACTCTTGGGTTTTTTTTTTACCAAATTGGGTGTGTTCACTGTAATTTTTGTCAAATAAATACTTATGAGCCACTTTACTACCTAGCCATTTGTAATTCAACAATAATTTTAAAGAATATAAAAATGTTCTTTGCGAAGTTTGTAAGTATCTGTCTTTATCCTTTTTCAATCCCTCAGAGTCACAGCAGAGAAACTGTATTTAAACTGTATTTAAATGTAACTGAAACATTTAAAAGGACCAAAGTACATGAAATACCATACACACAGAATAAAGCTAAAAATACCTATTGTAATAATGCTTTTCAAAAACAAGCTCACCCAATTTTCTTGTATGGCTTTTAGAAAGTTAAACCCAATATTTAGAACCATTCCACATTTCATGTAACAGGCCAGCTCTATTGCATGAGGCAGTTTATTTATAAGCTCAGCACGAAAAAAAAAAAAAAAAGGGAGTGGGAAGTTCTGCTAATTCAATAGTTTAAACTCCTTTCTCTCATCCTGCGATGGAAACTGCATAACCAATCAGAATTCTGCAAGATCTTCCAAAAAGAACAAAATTATCAGTAAGCAACTTCTGAAAGCTTGTTTTTTAGAACTGGAGGGATAGATTTTTCAAAGAAAATAAAAGCCTTCAATAGACATCACAGTCAATTGTTATGCAAAGAAAAATATTTAAAATATTAATCTCTCAGCAACTAAAACTAGCTGCCAGTGAAAGCAACATTCACCTTTCAATTTAGCCACACAATTAGCTAAAACATGTAAAAACAACCTAGTTGAAAATAAGAGGAATGTCACCTCTTCCCCATAGTTTTACATTATAGGATGGGGGCAAAAAAATTCTACAGTTGAAACCCTGTCTACTAGTCTCTCCTTTTTTCCCCATTCTCAAATGACAAACATTTCAGAAGTGCAATGACAGCAGTCTTGCTTTGAATGAGGTTTCTAGCATAATTCCAGATATATGCAAACAGGGCCCATATGCAGCAGAAACTGAGTTCAACATAAAATTCCTAGTAAAAAAACAGGCAGTGTCCACATAGATAGTCTCTGGGTTCTAAGTTAAATAGAAAAAAGATTCATCCCAGCAACAAAACTAGAGCTGTCCAAATTGAAACTATTTTACTTTCAGTTGATCTGCAGCAGTGGACAGTTCCGAATTGCTCTTAATTATACTCAGTCTTTAGTACAGGGCATTTTTAAAATGCTACATGGTATCTGCATGAGAAGTTCTGAGTTCTTAAAATCCAATCAAAACAAAAACCTACAGACCTACAGAACCCAAAGTGCTGGCATACAGTCAGATATATATAACTCTTACTGAGCAACAAAAGCCAAATTATGAAACATAAACCTCAGTTTGCACACAAATTGTTTGTCCCTAGCACAAAAGAGCTAAAGTGGAGCAGAAAATAGCTCTTAAAGAAAACGTACTAACTACTGAATCAGTAAGACTGCTGCATAAGACCTGAACTGAATATGAAGTCATTAAATATTTAGTCTAAACCAGCATCAACTTTTAAGCTGTATATTACCCATTATCTTGCTCCAAAAGGTTCTAATTTTCCTCCTCCACCCTCCAAAATATCATAAGCCAAAGTAAACTAATTTAGCTAGCAGCCTAACACAATGGGTTTTCTGAGAAAAAGATTTCAACAGACAAGTCCTTGCCTGGAGTTGTAGACAGGTATAACAAATCTACCACAATGATCTATTATAAGGAAACTGTAATTCTGTATATGAATAAACAAGCTGCTCTACTCGGTCGTGTGAATACCTGAGAGGTTCAACGCTCTGGCAGAGATTCTATTTATTTATTAAAAGAAAAAGGCATGTGCTAATGAGTATGATTACAACCCTGCTTATCAATCTCTGTCAAAAGCAAGACCATTTTCCTTGGGTGACTGCCATATTTATTTCCCTCCACACACATTTTTTAATAAAGAATGAGGTTCTTGTATGGTGTCCCTTCAGAGCTGTCAAATATTGCAACAGAACAGCAGACTTATGTACATTTATAGCACCATCTCATAAATCCCTTTGGCTAAGTTTATCTTCTATAAGCAAGACACAGATCAGCTTACATTACATAAAAGTTTAAATCCAAAGCCTAAATGCCTCCCATAATATAATACACTCCTTTAAAAGAGTGTAACATTTAAACAGGTTCACTATTTCATTAATTAAAGAATATATACAGGGAGGAGAAAAAAGCCCCAAGAAACAACCTACCCCCTGTAACTCAAAGGTGATTGCATAGTGATAACGTAACGATAACTGCCTTGGCCTATGACATATCTCAACTCTCAATATTATAAATGCTGCTTTATTGAGAAAAGAGTCAGTGACCCTTAACTTCCATCTGGAGACTCATCAAAGGTTTTCATTTAAAATAACCATTCTTACCAATGTACAATATTCAGACCACACCTCTACAACATCCTGTCATCACTTCATGCACTTACAAGGGGTTAATCACTAAAGGGAAGGACAGTTCAAGCAGAGATCAAAAAGTCAGGATTGCTGGGCTTCTATCACCCTCTTGGCAACCAATTTTCTCCATGGCCTTCAGTAAATACAATCTCACCGTAAAGGTGTATGCATCTTCAAAAATCAAGACATATTATGCTTTGCCACCCTAAAGCGGTAATTGCACGTTTAATGTTCAAAGAAACACATAAAATTTTCAGAGGAAAGACAATAAGCCAGTGATTTAAAATACTTTTATAACAAAAGAAGGAACTGATTGATCAATCTGAGTTGTTCACATATCACAAATTGTTTGCAATTAAGTTTCTATATTTTGCCAGACAGCTTTCTCTCATTTCTAGCACCAAAATTAGACCAGTATTTCCATATCTTACAAAATGTTTCCTGAGCACTCCAGGAAATAAGCAGATCTGGCTTACATAGACAAATGCATTACTATTAAAGACTGGATTGAGACTACTTCCTAATCCCCCTTAGAACACAGGAGAAAAACCCAACCAACAAACAATAAACGAAACAATGCACATAGTAGCAAAAAGTTTCCTTCATTAACAAAGGAAAAATTATTCATATATACAGCTGGAGGGGAGATATTAAAAATGTCCTTTGTAAGCCACTTCTCAGGAGTCTACATAAACCAGTATTACTAGTGATGCAGAGTACTTATTCTACAATTATGGCAATCCTTATTTTACAAAAATCTGGGCCTCAGATAATTCTAAGGATCAAATTTAATGCATGTGTAGCTGGGATTTACAAGTGCGTCATTTTGTAATTTCTCTTTGAAGATGAGTCTTACCCATCTTAAGTTGCCAAGTTTCATGTATTTCATATCTGCTGAATTCAGTTTGGTTGGTAAAAAAAAAAAAAAAAAGAATGAAGTAATGCTCTGTGCACTCGAAAGGATTAAAATTTGGCATGACTAAAGTGAACAGCAGCTAACAATCTTCTAAAGCACTGCACACTGGAAAGTTCATTTGACCTTATAAAAATGAACTTGGATGCAAATTCCATTGCTATGAGGCCCGTAGAGAAGGAGACTCCTTCATCACATAACAGCATAGTTCCCTGCAACTTTTTTAAAAATCTGACATGCATGAGTGCTTTGCATACATGAGCTTAATATATTGCTGAAGACAAGTAGTAACACAGCTCCAGAAAGTGATCAACATCAGTAAAAGATAAATGTACAAAGAAGTCACATCTTAATTGATCTCTACTCCTTTTAATTGCTAAGACTCAAAATTTTCATAGCATCAGCAACCAAGACACTAAAACTGCCGTAATGCGTGCAGAAATTTTGAACAAATTATGATGTATAACGCTTTATAGATGCCAACTACACTTGAACCAAGAGGCACTTCAAATCAAGCTAAAACAAAATTCACATCAGTTCCTGGAGTTCAGAATTCCTTAGGTGACAACAGGAGAAAAAGACCTGGGAACTCATTTTGAAATCTAGGCCCTGCATATCTTCTGAATTACTTTATTTTTAACATATAAAATACGTATCTTTGCCATAAAGAAGTCATGGTCAGGATGACAGCTGTTCACTAAGCATAGTATAAAACAGGGCTAACAACTCTCAAGAAGCATGTGGTGCAGAAAATAGCAGAAGGAATAGTAATGCTCCACTCAGTGCTAGACATGATAATGTCTACCATGTAAATAACAGCTGATTGGAAACTGGAGCATAACCCTATAACAAGGAAGACAAGAGAAAAAGACAGCTAAGTCAAGTGGTAGAACCTCAACAATGCTCCTGTCACTCATGAAGAACTGCTGCTGGTCAGCAGACACATCACAGCTGAAGACACAGCTCTGCAAATGCTAAGCAAGCAAGCAGTTCCTGTTTTTAAGAAAAAAGCAAGAAGCTTAAAAAAACCCCAACAAAATACCACCAAAGAAAAATTGGAAAAAAAAATACAAAAAATCCCTAACAGTTGGTTTCTTGAACAGCAAAGTTCCAGAGAATCGCAAAATCATAGAACACGGAGGAGCTGGAGGGGACCCACAAGGATCATTGAAGTCCAGATACAGGACATCCCAAGAGTCACACCATGTGCCTGAGGGCATTGTCCAAACACTTCTTGAACTCTGTCAGGTTTGGTACTGTGACCACTTCCCTGGGGAGCCTATTCCAGTGCCCAACCACCCTCTGGGTGAAGAACCATTTTCTAATACCCAACCCAAACCTCCCCTGACACAACTCCAGCCCATTCTCTCAGGTCCTGTCACTGTCACCACACAGAAGAGATCAGGGTCTGCCCCTCCTCTCCCCTCCAGGAGGAAGCTGTAATTGCAATGAGGTCTCCCCTCAGTGTCCTCCAGGCTGAACAGACCAAGTGACCTCAGCCACTCCTCACACAGCTTCACCTCAAGGCTCTTCACCATCTTCGCTGACCTCCTTTGGACACTTTCTAATAGATTAATATTTCCTTCATATTGTGGTGCCCAAACTGCACACCGGACTCATTTAAGGACTTTTGATATTTCAGATAAGCAGCATTTTACTTTGGGAGAATCTTAAGTAATGTTTTTCAGCACCCTAAATCAAGATGGGGGAAGAAAAATGCAAAGAGATCAGAAAATACTTTTTGACAGTTATATTGTCAAAAACCAAAGCAGGAAAATGTGAATGATGAACACTGAAAAGGAAATGCTAACATCATACTGACAACAACTTCTTACAGCACGTTTTTGAGCTAACAGTTTTTAAAAACACTCAAGAAAGCCATTATTTCTGTCAATACACAAGCAATTATTTTAAAGAATTTATTGTCACTGTGCTATGAAAACCCATCAACCATAAACGTCTCCTGACTGTCTAGCTTCTAACTATGCTTTAGCTATGTTCCATGCAATCTTTTTTAAAAAATCCTTCTGGCTAAAATAATCTCAAACCTCCTTCTATTACCTCAAAGAAAATTATATGTACTCCAGAAGAACTTACCTAAAATAACTTTAAGCATACCCAAAGAGAAGGCATTTTTTCATAAAATAACTTTTTAATATGATGTTTTGTAGAGCAAATGTCTTTGAAATAGAAAGTAATTAGCATTTTCACCACAGGAGACAACATATACCTAGAAATGTACTTTGATTTCCTCTGTTGAGATCTACTACATTGCTCAATAGTGGGCAATATGCAAAAAACGATAATTGCTTATTACAAACATGGAACACTACAAACGGTTTAGCAGTCTGATCACAAGACTTTAATTTCAAGATTATTTACTATATTTATATAATAAAGCAGTAGGGTTTCATTTAATTGCAAATGTATTCCCATATGCTCAACTAAACCATGGATCTTTATGAAGTTCTTCCATTACTGCAATTGTTAACAGTTATTTAGCCTGAAGTATATAATAAAGAATCAGATGGGACTATCATATACCCCACAACAAACTTTTAAAGCCTTCCACAAAATGAGCTGGCATTTTAACTTTTCATTTTAAAAATAAGAAATCAGGATGCATTTAAGACAATCTTTTTGACCACTGGGTGCCACTCTTGTTCTGTGTACAATAAACTGCCTGACACTAACTCAGTCTTCTCAGCCTTTTTGGTTTTTCCCTCAGCTTTAAAACCCCTGATTTTTCTAAACTGAGAGGAAAAATTGAAGAATTTTTACGCAAGTTTTTATTAAACACTCCTTTTCAAAACCGTTTATGATTGCTTCTAGTCCCAAGAACGCAATTCTGAAAGAAGTCTATTGCACACAGACCCTTATGATATGTGAAGGATTTCTTTTATGGTGAGGTTATAGAATAACCCACCTATGTTATGTCTAAATCATCACATGCAGCGGAATAGATATCTACTGCAACTGTGTGGCCCTGTATGGACATTGCTACTAACAACTACATATTGAGTTTGCAACACCACAAGACTAAGGCCTTGAGCAAGCTTGTCAGGCTTGCCCTGTCTGAGCTTCTCCTGACCTGCTTGCAGCCTCCTTTTTGAACTTGCTGCTAGTTTAACAGCAGTTTTTCTAATTGATCACATGTCTACAGCTAACTTGGTTTACTTTTGTTGATCTTTGTATGGTACAACCATAGTTTTAAATGTTCAGCAGTAACAAGGAGTTATTCTATGATACTATGACTAACAGCATGATGCAATATATACAAATACAGGCCTGATATAATAGACATCTCAAAAAGGGGAAACACAGGATGTGGCAGAAAAAAGCACAGCCATGAGACAACATTCTTAGATCAGACTGCTAATACTTCAGCTGTACTAACAATCAATTGTCTAAATATTTAAGGTGAGTTTCATCCTTGTCTGTAAATTTTGAGTGTAACTATCCTGTGCACTTTGCTAACTCAAATAATCCCATATCAAACATCATTACAAGCATATGTATATTACAGCTCTATGATTTAATACTAGTCCTTATATTTCATAAATCAGAACCTGAGGTATAGACTGGGAGGGTTCATTGAAATTAATATAACATATGATGGAAATATATACTCATCAGTTCAGCTGAGAAAATAGTGAGCTCAGAATAAGCTTGTGAACTTCATAATCCTTTTATCCATTCCACCAACCATTAAAATGGCACAAGCATCATTATATTGTGGCCCCAATGTACTGCAGTCACTGAATCAAGTAACAGATCAAAGAATTCTCTGAAATTATGTAAGAAGTGTGACTGATCAGAGATGCATTAAATTACTTACACTTCCAGGTTACCATCCTGAAGATGATATGTCTCCTGTCCTTACTAAGGAAATACTAATATAGAGACAATTATGTAATTTCTTTCATTTCTATAGCAAACAATACAACTAAAAACCATTTTTCCACCATTGTCTCTTACTTCAACAGACGTCCTTTCCCTGTTATTTCACTGGTCTGCTCTACCAACGGTTTTGATAACAAAGTAAAATGCCCTAAATATTTGCAACCTATGCATGGCACTACCAGAGTCAAAAAATACCTGTATTCAGGTCTTGTAGGATGATCATCCCTTGCCCATCTGTATCCTGATTCATCCTGCAAAACATACATGCAAAACAACTGTGTGACGTGTATCTCAACATCAGATGTCAGCTACAGTTAGTTGCCAAATGGTACTTAATTACTGCAGAACCAAAGCCTTCAATGAGCTAAAAAAAAAATTAATCCTCACAGCAAGTATCTTCTCAATTTATTCACTGTACCCCATTATTATTATTTTCTTCCTCTGTCAATACTGAAGAGAGCAACTTTGCAACACCATACAAAACACAAAAACTACAAAAGTTTCCCAACCATATACATACACTCTGACTTAAAGATGAATTTCCTCTTTGAAATATAAATTACCATCAACAGCTTGAAATTACAGAATTTCAAACAGCTGGGTTGCAGGGAGCAATGATGATTACAATAATTATCAATTATTCAAGCATTAATGTGAAAATAAACATCATAAACATGTGAGAAGAATCACCTTACGTACACCTCGGTGTGGAGGGCCACTTCTTCGATCATGGCCAAAACTACGACCCTCGTCATAGTCTCTGTAGTCAGAGTGACCGTAATTGTCATAGCGACTGTAATTCCCGTCCCCAGGTCTCTCAAGTAGAGGAGGTTTCTTCGGCACAATGTTTACTATTCTATGGTAATCACTCTAAACCACAAAACAGAGAAAATCATATTGTTTTTAAAGGCTGAGAATCTGTAATGAATAAACAAAAGTAAAACCAAGTTAATTCTAAATATGGGACTTAACCTTAAAAGAAGTTGCATGGGGAAACAGCAAACATTAAAAACCATGCCAGTCTGACAGTGGAATAACTTCCTAAATCTAACTGGACACCACTCATACTTAATCCTTAGGTCTTACACATTTAATTAAAGAGGGAAAACTTTCAACATGGTTTAATCATCTTTTGAAAGTTTACAGCAGTAGCACTAGCTACGAAACTAGCACTTGCTATATTATTGGTTTCAAAGAACAGGAAAAGAAAATATCTTGGGGTACACTAGGAACTTACACAAGTACATAAATTCAGCCCTTACGGTACCAGCCATTGTATAAAGGTATAGTATAATGCTATAATGCTTACTATACACTTACATCACCATGAATCCTTGGAGGGAGACGTTCTCTTGGAACTCTATCATAGTCATATCGCCCTTCAGACCACATTTCATCTCTTCGATATGCCACTAAAGACAATAAAAACACAATTAGTGAAAACCAGACTCATTATGAATCAACAAAAGGATAGTGAGCAGAAAAATAAAGGTTCCCAGACTTCTCCCAATATAATGTATTATGCACAAGCCCTGTACATACACTTGTTTTTTAATTAGCCCTTTTACATAACTGCTTCCAGTTACAGAACAGTATTGGCCAGAACAACTGGACAACTGGAATTTAGTGCTGTATAATCAGTAAAATTACAGGATTTAGAGACACTTATAAACAGCTTTATATAAATATATGAATATTGCAAACACTAGATGTATGTGTAAATGTATGCACACATGCCTTACAGCAATTTTGATACTGCTCTGCTAAAAACACTGGAACTTAAAGTATTTCAGTGTCTATTTATTTAATAATTTATACTTTTTAATATAATAACTTTGAATTATTTCATCAACTCAACCATCTGGAACGAGATCAAAATGCAGCAATTGCTAGTATTATACTTTTCAAACCTTCCCTTCACAATAGCAGCTCTAGCTGTAAAAAACAGTCAACAAGGAAAAGTAAAAGCAGGTTATATCCAGAAGAAATACATAATGTTACCTACTTGCACAAAGTAAAAACACTTTACTGGAAATAGACTTAGGAGGCTATTTGAAAATGTTGATTAATATAGATGTTAAGAATCAACATGACAAAAGGATTTATTAACTGTAAACAGAAGTAGCACTAAGTCAGATATACACTTTAGCAAAAAATAACTCACATACTTACTTTTCTGTCAATTTTAGCGACTCTGCTTCTGAAGATCCATTCACTTACCTACTAAAAAAAGAAACTGAGGTTAGCAAAAAATGTATATATATTCATTACAAACACTTTTTTCTGTTAAGTAGAATAGGTAACATCTATACGGTTTAACCACATATACCCTATGATCTGTCTTTGTAAAGAAAAATAAGATTCAGTTGCATGTGATGAGAGGCTAATGAAAAGCTTGATTTAACAAAGGCTTTTCTTTTGGTAAAAGACAGTAAATCCTGACAAAGAAGCTCCTTCTTTAACTATAAGATGCATCTATGTTCAGAGATTTTGACCCTAGCATTGGTTCAAATGAACCAGAGTATCTTCTTAAAATATGGTTCCATTTTATGAAAGACTTGACCTTTAAGTTTGTTCTGTAACCAAGACACAGAACCAGTCCGATGTAGCTACAGGTTATAAATCAAAAGCCAAGTAAACCAACCAGCTCATGCTGGTTTTGGTAAGGACAAAACCGAGAGGGATCCACTGTCCCTTCCCTCTCCAGCAAGCTCCATTGTAAGAGCTTCTAAATCTGAAACCATTGCTCATATTGCTGAATTGGATGGTCAGGTGCATCATCAGAAGCACCTTCCTGGCAGTTTCACAGTAACAGCATCAACTTTTCTTTATTCTGTACTTCACTGACTTTTGCTAAAGCCTTAACAGTGCACACGAGGGCTATATGTGCATGAACAGCTCTTAGGACAAGCCCCATGCCCTCCTTCCCACATTACCAGCAGGGTGCTCTATCTGCTCTTACTGTCTCCACAGTCCTCTTTTCTTTGTGCCCAGAACAGTACTTGAACGCTCCTGTGTTTTTATGTACTGGGAGGGACAGAATTAGCTAGGGCAAGACAAAATCATTTCACTGAAAAGGCATCACACACTCTGTCCTCAAACACTTCACACCTGGCCCCTCCTGCCCAGCCCTTGCCCCAGGGTGGACCATTCCTTGTGTCCATACTTGCCCACAGCTGGGAAGCCCCTCAATTGCCCAAAGCACCCACTCCTACCCCTGCTCATCCACAGCCCACCCATGTCTCACATGCACAGAAATTGAGGTACTTGATGCCAACCCTCAGTGTTTTAGACCAATAGCAAATACCAGAAGCTGAATTCAGATAAATTTTTCAAGTGGGCTGCTTTTCTTTTTTTCCCATTTCCACAGTAGCAGCCCTGCCCTGCTGCCTGGAGTTACTGAAACTGTTAAGTGAACACAGTGTTCAAAAAGCAACACAGCTCAGGTAAATGCTACTGAAGCTGAGTGCAAACTTACACCTCATGCTGTTGTTATGCTCTGTCTGTCAGAAAATATACCAGGTTAAAAATTTTGTATAACTTTAGTCAAAGGTCTTGTTTGTCTTTACCCCGAGAAAAAGAATTTTAGGTTTCTTTCAGGGCATTGTTCTACCAGATGAGGTCTGATGGACTCAGCTATCAACAGATTGGGAGAGACCCCGAAGATAACCAGAAAGATAAAGGCTATTAACAGAAAATCCACGGGACATCAGTGACTGTCACAAACAGCTACCCCAGCTGCCACCTCCAGCGGGGCTGAAGACATCTTGGCCCGGGAAAAAACACTGATAAGAAAAACTGAAGAATAAAGAATCTAATTAGCATCAGAGGCGAGGAGATTCGGGTCCAATGAGAGACTGAATATCGAGGGTTTGCTCAACTTTGGACCAATGAACACCGACCCAATACTTTCCTACGTATTTTTACTGTATAAAATATCTGAAAAATCGAGTAAAAGCTATGTATCATGGCAATGATTCTCTCTGCACACCCGGGCTATGTGTAGACGAAATGATTTCTGTGGTACTTCCTGGCCAGAACAACATCCTGGCCAGAGAATAAAGTAATGCCTTGACTCTATTATAACATGAAAAATGTTGTTGGAGGGTTTTTGTTTTGCCTGCAGATTCGGTGACATGTCTGTCAAACCACCGCCAACATCCCAACACACATCACTGGCAGCAGGCACCAACACTCCCAACACACACCCCCCATTCATTCTATTATCAAGCAGCAAAGCTGATAAAAACACTCCCTTTTTTATCACTGTTGCACCTCAGTGAAATGAGCAAGAATTAACACCAGTATTTTGACAAAAACAAAAACACAAGCTGGAAAAAAGGTAGAGATATGCTATCACAAAACTCAACAGATCAGCAAAGAAAAGTACACCAGACAACAAACTATGCAGGTGGAAGAAAAATCTCATTTGCATTTAGAGGAATGAAATTAAGAAAGTTAATCAGACAGAATCAACCATCAAGTACATTGCTTAAAATGCTGGCAAGGTAAACAAGTAGGAGAAGACGACCAATTTTATACAGAAGACAAAACAAACAAATCTAGCTGAGACCAATGAGATAAAATAAGGACGTATTTGAATATACCAAAAGAAAAAAAAAAATGTTTAAAGGGAGGAAAATGCATTTCCCAGCATCTTGAGCACCTTTTATGTGTTTCTACAGAAAAAGAAAACAACACATTTCTTGAATTATGCGACCTAACACAGTTTTAACAACAACCACGGTGAGTCTAAACTGTTAGGATCAATATCAGAAGATTCCACTAACAAAGACTTGAGAGCTCAAACCTCAAGTTTATTATGCTGTATTTGGAATCATCTGTTCTCCCAGTAGGTACAAAGCTGTTGTAAAACAAAGAATGAAAAAAATCTGCTTTTCTTTCATGCCTACCAACATTATCACTCATACTGATTGACTATTTTCTATAATCACATACAGCAAAGTAGTTATTTCTTTAATATAATGATATATAATCACTTGCTATAATAATTTAAACAATCTCTTCCTACTTTTGTTTAGAGGTGACTATTTCACCTTAAGCAAAGTATTTATTCTCTCAAATGAACACAATCTGTAAGTGCAGAAGCCATCCTATGAATACAACACAAGCTGCTCTATTGTGGCCAGCCACCAAGAATGGCTTTACCCTAATTCCAACAGCCCTGTGTTGTGCTCTCTGCTAATCTAACTAGTGTAATATAACAAAGGTCTCTTTATCAAGCAGACTACACAGGTCACTTCAGATTTTTTGCACCACTGGGCTTTCTTTATCTAACAATCAATCATTATTCTTTTATTTCTGAATAATATGTCATAAAAATTCCTGATGCATTTGCAAAAGCACTCCAGTGTTTTGAAACCTTTTGTATACAATTATTGTCTGCTTACACTTACTTAAGACATAAATTTTCATCAAGGCTAGAAGTATCTACTTCTCCAGGATTCTTAATTTTCTAGTGCGTACTATCATCCTTCCACAGAATCTACATTTTTGTTTTCAAAACATATGGCTTCCTATTCCAGATGGCTACATCTTGCCATATGTGAACAAAGCATAAAAACAATGCTGTGCTGCAAAATGCAGAGACAGGCAGCTGAAGTGCCTCCCATGCCACTGGGATATATCTGGTTTTATAGTATTATTTTGACAAATAGTAAAGACTGACAAACGTGAGCCAATTCTGTCTCTCCTCTACTTTGGAAAGCTCTCAAAAAAAGCTCAAACACTTTTCTACAAGATCTAGGAGAGATGTAACTTACTAGCAACATCACCATGAAACTTGTAATGATTCCTGCTGTGAGGACATAAAGACAGACAGAAAACATTGTTTTATCTTCACACAAATAGACTCTGTATTTGGTAATGCTTCAAAGATATCTCAGTATCTCCTGCTTAGACAGGAGGCAAGACAGATAAAACTGTCTTTTTGGGGGAAGTAACTTTCTCATCTTCCCCTCATACCTGGGACAGGTAGAACACACTAAACAGGCACAGTCCTACTAGTAAAATGAAAAAACAAAGTGTAAGAGCAGAAGGAAAAATCCAACACGCCAGGAAATAAAATAACGTGAGAGAGGCACTAAGGAAAAACAGAGATTTAAAGACAATCCATCTCTGCCTAATAGCAAATATTAGCCTGTAAGGTGTACAAAAGCAATTAGAAGTATGACTGCAACAAGTCTAGGGATATTCACCTAGACACCAAATAACCTGGTATTTGTTACCCTTGAGGGAAGAGGCTTTCTTCCTATCTTTCTCAACCCATTCACAATAATTTTGACTGAAAAAAAAAGCGGGGGGACATTATTTTAAAAAATCACTGACCAAAAAGTCAAATTAATTCCCACCTCACAAGAAAAAATAACACAAGCATGTGTAAACTGAATAAAATTATTAACAGCAGCAGAATTCCAATGAGGATTTACAATCCCACCAGTTCCACTTTTTCACAACCATCATTCTAATGCATCACTGTGACAAGAGAATTGGAAGCACTGTGTTGGGGGTTATATTAATAGAATGACTGATGCATTAGCATTTATCTTCACTTGACCACCTACAGTTACCAATCTGTCCATCATCAGTGCCAGTGTCATGAAAAGCATATTCTACCAGGCTGTGATGTGGCTGCTATGCCAGCAACATCACTGCAAACAACTGCATGGACCACCACTGCTCCCCTGACTTTCCATCCTGCAGCACGAACACTTTGACAGACAACAAAATATGACAACTCTCCATGCTGGCTGCCATAGCAGATCAAAACCACAATGCTCCCAAAAATTAATCCTGAAAGTACCAACCAACCCATAGCACTTCAGCCAGGGCAAACCACTGTATCAAACTGTCCTCACTGGTCATGTGGGTTTCCACCTCTCTGTCTATTTTTGACTGTCTTTATTCCCTTGAAGTCACAGATACCCCAGATAAAGAATTCATAGACTATCCTTGAAAACTCTAAAGGATGGGAAAGAGCCTACTGAAGGAGTATGGGCGAGAATAAAGAACCATGAAGAGTAGACTTGAGATGCTTGAACACTAATAAGGACTTTAAATATTACAGCATACCCTATTGCTAAACTAATCACATAGATTTATTCTGAAATATTTATTCTAGTATTTATTAGGAAATGAGCTGAGTGACACACTCATGTCTCATTTATGCCTCTAGAAACCTCTAGAAAAAAAAGGATACTGATCCTGCACCAACATACCCACCAGACATACCAGTGAAGGTATTTGCAATGTTTTACAGCCTCCAAACATTCACTGCAGACTACTGATGTTTAAAGTGACTCTCAGATGACGTACAAGTAGGAAGATCCTTCCCTTAAAAAAAAAAAAAAAAACCACAAATTAAACCGAGAGCCAAAGTCATCTGACAAACAGGGGTTTTAAAGAGGATTAGATGGCAATGTTTACAAGCCATCCCGGGTGCTGACCCAGCAGCCCCCTGCCCAGAGCAGCCCGTCCTGCCCCCGCTCCCGCCGCCACCTCCATTCCCCCCAGCCCGTGGGCAGTCCGGCTGACGGAGCTCCGCACCGCCGCACCCGAGGGTGCCGCTGCCCCGGACAGAGCCCCGCGACCGCCCAGCACGTGCTGGCACAGCGGGCAGGGAGGCGGCCCCGGGACACGGAGCTGAGCGCGCCCCGCGATCGGCCACGCGATCGGCCCCGGCCCCGCCGGCTCCGCGCACCAAGGCTCCGCGCCCCGGCCCGGCCCCGCCGGCTCCGCGCACCAAGGCTCCGCGCCCCGGCCCGGCCCCGCCGGCTCCGCGCACCAAGGCTCCGCGCCCCGGCCCGGCCCCGCCGGCTCCGCGCACCAAGGCTCCGCGCCCCGGCCCGGCCCCGCCGGCTCCGCGCACCAAGGCTCCGCGCCCCGGCCCGGCCCCGCCGCTCACCGCCTCCAACTCCCGCGGCGCGGCAGCCCCGCGCCCGCCCCGCACCTCTGCAGCCGCTTCCGGCGCGCGCGTGCCGTCGGAGGAAACCCCCGCGCGTCGTCCGGGGCCGCCGCCCATTGGCCGCAGCCGCGCCGAGAGCTGCGCGTCGGCGGAAGTGCGACGGGCCGGGCCGGGCCGGGGCGGCGGAGAGAGGGGCGAGCCGCGAGTGCCGGGCTGCCCCATCCCAGCCCGTCCCACGGCGCCGCACCGCCGCACCGCGCCTGCCAGCTCCCGGGCCGCGTCGCACCATGGGCTCCCGCGCGGGCTGAGCCCCGCCGAGACGGGTACGCCGGGGCGGGGGCAGCGCGGCTGTCGGGAGCGCTCCTTTGCTGCGCGCTCGCGTTGGGCCTTCGCGGAGTAGGAAGGGACGGAATAAGCAGCTGGCCGGGGCCGCGCTGTGGTGAAGGAACGGCAGGGTGATGTTACGGGCCAAAAGCGTTAATGCAGCCCGTATAAGTTCCTGAGCGGTCTGTGGTTCTGTTGCTTTGGTGTCGCTTCGCACGCACCGAGTCCTCAAATAGAATCGCGTGCCTCGTGGTTTGAGGAGCAAGGGCCTCACGGAGTGATTTACCCCGATCTGTCCGTTCTGGCTGAGACCAGGTGCCATTGAGCCAAGCAGTTCTTCTGCCATCTAGGCTGTGCTGGGACTCCATTAAAAAAAAACACTGTTGAAAAAGCTTTTGTGGTCTTTCCCTTTGGAGCGTGGGGGAAATGATACCGTAGAAATTATGAACTTCTGAGGTCCCTGGGTCTCTCCAAGTCGAGGTGCAAGAAGACAGCCCAGGCCCTCGCTTCCCGAGCACGCCTTACTTCTATAGGTGTTGTACATTTGTTGTCGCGTACAGCAGATACTGTTGTATCATCTTCATTCACGGTGAAGTCTCAGCGAATGCTGTGAATGAAGATGTTGTCCCCGAAGCCAGGCAACACCAGGTGCAAATAGTACTGGGGATGAAAATGGAATCATAGCATGACATCTGCCTGGGATAAAATTCTACCAGTTTTGGCCAAGGTCAATGGGACACTTAATCTGGAAAATGAACATCTATAAATTGTATGTGTTTGATTATTGGTCCTGGCTGATGGTCTAGTTGCCCAGTCTTACTGTCCCTAAGCTTTTGTAGTTAAATAAGTACATAAAAGTGGTTTGATTCAAACCATGGATCCTTTTTATGTTCCTGTTTGGCTTCAACAAATTGTATTCTTTTTTTGCTGATAGCACTAATGTTATTTACCAAGTTCTGATCCTGTTTAATACTTTTGTACTAATTAAGTGACTATGAGATAAAACCGATTATGCCCTTATGGTTTGTTCCATGCCCCTTGTGTAGGGCAGAATTGTAGCAAGGGGTTAATACCCTTGTCAGGGACCAAGGAAAACATGAGTTTGGTTTTCAAACCACAGATGCTTGATTATAAGCTTGAGCCAAGCTCCTGTTGATTTGGGTCTAAACTCTGTTGGCACTATTAAATCAGGAATAAAATACTGTGTTTTAAGGATCAAGATAGAAAAATTCAAATTAATTCGCCTGAGTGGGAGTGTCTTGAGAAACTTGTTCACAAATCATTTCTGCATATTTAAGATGATTAAATTGTAAATCTGACCTCGCTGCTCTGCACTTAAAAACAAACATTCAAGTCTGTGCTTTTAAGTTTAAATACCAATGTTACATCGTGATAGTATAAGTGAATTTAGGCTTTATTTGATGGTTCAGAGGCATGTGAATTATTTTGCTGGTGTCCTTATGTGTTCTGGGATAGAGTAGGAAAGCCAATTACTGAAATTAATCATTGTCTTTTTGTGATATCCCCAACGCTAGTGACAGATGCTGCATTAAGTGTATTGGATTCAAGCAAAACGTTTATGTACCTGATCTATTTTTCAGAAGACTTAATCATTGCTGACAGATGGCTCTTGTCAAAAAATGCCATCTTTTAGTTTGAGTTGTTAGAAAACACAAAAAAAAATTGAATTCAAGATGTCATTGTAATGAGACATAACTCTATTGTCAAAGTTAATATGTGAAAATGATAAATGAAGAAGGCATTAATATTACAGAGAGGCTATTACATTAATGGAATTGTGCTTAGTTCTGTGGAAATATAGTACAGGCTTTTAGCCAGTGCTTTAAAGTTAGCTAACCAGGTAATACCTTGAAGATCAAGAAAAACCCATAAAAGCATCCAGGATAAAACAGAAATGTTTTGATTTGCTGGAAAGCTCTAGCAGGATATAGAAGCCAGGCTGTACAAGACTTTCAGGTGAGTCTCCTGCAGCAAGAAGAAAGCTCAGATGTTGTTTTTTGGTTGGTTTGGGTTTGTCTTTTGGTTTTTTTTGTGAGGGAAGGGGATATTTGCTTTTTTTTCTTGTCAGCTGAGCAGACAAGGAAGA
Source organism: Entomyzon cyanotis (assembly GCA_024500445.1). Classification (NCBI taxonomy): domain Eukaryota; kingdom Metazoa; phylum Chordata; class Aves; order Passeriformes; family Meliphagidae; genus Entomyzon; species Entomyzon cyanotis. The sequence continues at coordinate 29,547,055 of JAKEPQ010001018.1, forward strand.
CAAGGTAATCAAAGACAAGGTAATCAAAGAGAAAGAATGTTATGAAAATGTTAAACTTAATTGGACAGTTCTATGAAATTAGAAAATTCCTGAAGTAGAAGGACTCTGAACCTTGTAGCAAGGAGCCTCCAGATGACATGTCTTATCTAAAGAGTTAGCTTAAAGCTGGAACTGGCTTTTTTTACTCCTCCCAGTAGAAAACATCAGAGAATAAATGGTGATAACCATACAGTTACTGTACTCCCTCTTTATTAAAGTTGTGTCTGTACAGTGAGTCAGACATTAAAAATGATAAATGCTTACACACCAGTCCTAAACAATACAAATTGCTAAGTGTCTTTGGGCAGTTGGCGCAGCGAAGCTGTTAAGCTTAAATTTGTCCTGGGAAGTAGAAGCAATGCTCAACCTCAGCTGTCTGACAGCCAGTGCTCCAGGGTGCAACTCTTTCAGCTTCTTCAGGAAAAAGCAGTGTGAAGCTGAAAATGGTGGTTCTGTAGGCATTAATAATTTCCCAACAACTGAGCTATTAGGCCAGTAGTAATCTCCAGATGATATATCACCTTCTCTGTGGAGGTTTGCACTGTGACATTGTGGAACATGCAGGCTGACTGCTTTCCAGTCGTGCTGTTCTCTCTGGTGCCTGCCCGCTAAAATGCGGGCTGCTTGGTCTGCTGTTACAAGGGGCTCCAGCTTCCCTTGCCTTTTAGGCAAAGTGAAATTACTGCCTTCAGACCCTTGAGGTTCAGCTCCACTGTTTTGTCCTCCACTGCTGCAATATATTAGCACTGGCAATATACTATAGTGCAGTGTTGAGATCACTCTTCTTGAATCCTTCTATCCACTGTACATCTGGATAACTGCACTTCAGGTCATCTATTCACATGGCATGTTGCCAAGTCAGCCTGGTTAGACTTGTCAAGGATACTAATGCCAAGCAGAAAGGAATTTGGGATAATGAGTCCAGTGTGCGTAACACCAGATGCAATGTGTGGCCTTTATTGCAAATTTATTCTGTTTTCATTTGCTTAACCTTTTGTGTTGCCATTTTTGTTCATGCCAAAAAACAGTCTCTGAACATGGAAAACCTCAAAATTCAATCACTTAGAAACTGCCATTCAAATAAATTGTCATACAGTAAGAGTGTCAGGAAAGAGAAGCAAAGCACTTGGATAATCAGTGTCTACAGAGGATATCAGACCTTCAGATAACTGAATCATGAAATGCCAGAGAGTATCAGCCGGATTAGAGTGTGATATTAGTTACTTTGTTGGCACTTGGCCAAGCAATCTGTTCAGACTGGGTACCCCAGAAGTCCCCTAAGAAACTGTAATATAGCATATGCTGATTTTAATACTTTAGGGTTTTTATCCCTTCATCAGCTTTTGTCTGCATTTTTAAAATTTGTTGGTCTTGCTGAAGAAATGGCTTGATCCTCAGTTGGGAATTGCCTAGAGGTGCCAGATAGAAATTGTACTGTGTAGTGTATGGGTTTGCTGTACTATTTGGTGTGGCCTTTCGTAAGGACTATGCCTTGATCTTAAATTTTACTCACTTGGCTCTGGATCTGAACCATGAATACAGAATGGATCAAAGAGAGTGTTTTGCACACACCACTTAAAATTTTGCGAAATGTCCAAATGTGAAGAAAAACACTGGCTCTTCATTCTCAAGTTAGTTCAATTACGCTTCACCTACTATTAGATGATGTGTATGTGGTTATAACAGTATTTTTAATTGATTCATTGTTTCCAGACATACTCCGTTTCAAGAGCGTTGAAAAGATTGGAAATTAAAATGGAAAGATTTGGAATTTTCCCTGCTTCTTGCCTGGAGAGAGCTGTTTAATCAGGAGGAGGAAGGGGAGTGCTTTTAGGAGAGATGCTGTTTTATGGTCAGCTCTGGACACAGGCAGTTCTAGAGGAGTGCAGAAACCTGAGCAATAGTTAAGAGAGGAAGGGCATGCTGTTTTAGCATTGTGCTACATTGACTTTAAAATGTATTTTAATAATTAGGGCTCTGCTTTAGGGAAGCTTTTTTTTCCCCCTTAAACAGTTGTATTTTATTCTGTGTTGAATGCAGTTGAACTGATACTTGTATAATCAGATTATGCAGGTACTGTTCCAAAGGTCAGTAATTTCACACATTGGTCATAATGTTTAATAAAAGGACATTGCTTGTTTCTTTTGGACCTCAGCCTTTCTTATTGCACAGATCAGCAGAAGATTTTTCCAAGTACATAACTTGCCTGTTTTTTCATGATTACAAATCAACTCACATAGAACAAAATTAAGTTTGGTTCCAGGAGAGAAGGAAGGAAAGTATGTCTTCGGTAGCCCATGAAGGCAAACATTAATTTTCATGTAAAACTGTGTGAGGGAGATGAAAGGGAAATGAAAGCTCCTGCAACTTTATCATGGCTGTCTGGGCCAGGTTTGAAATAAAATTGGAAGTCTTGCAACTGTTTTTTTAATTGATTTCTTTATTGAATGCAGTTTAACTCTTCTCTCTTTTTCCTTTCATCAGAAAAATGAGTGGTGGGTTGGCACCAAGCAAAAGCACAGTGTATGTGTCCAATTTACCCTTTGCTTTGACAAACAATGATCTGTACAGGGTAAGTTTTAAGAGCTGCATTGTTCAGATTAAACTTGTTGACAACAGTATTGAGTGTACAATCAATACTGATATATATAAGTTTGTCATGATAAATTCATTATTAGTGAAATGCAATTGTCTGTTGTTAAATCTTTTTATTTTGTTTTATATTTCAGATATTTTCAAAGTATGGGAAAGTTGTCAAGTAAGTGACCTGATATGGCCCTCTATTTTTGTACCTCTCACTTTAAATATTTTATGTCTTTCCTTCATTTGAAAGTCTGGGGCTTTTTATAATTTAAGAATGTGGAACTGTATTGAAGTTCTGTTCCTTTTTTAATAAAGTATAAATTTAATTTAACAACTGGAAGTTCTTGCAGTTGCATACATAATACAAGAATATTTGTGTTGGGGACATGCTAACAATTTCTTAAGAGCAAGTAGAATGTTGTTACATACCATCAGTCTTTTCTCTGAAATAGTTGAAATGGTGGTCTTCTGGCAAGTATTGTTCCCCTTTCCTTGAACACGTGGGGCACAGTGGATAAGTGTCAAAGTGGGAGCTGATTCTTATGTGAACTTGATGTCACAGTTCCCACAGCTGCAGTGTACAGTTCTCAGCGATTCTGGAAGGACTTGTTATTGTGACTACTTAGTATTTTACTTAAAGCTAAATGTAAGGCTGCATTAACGGCTTTCAGTATGTGGGGTATTCATAAACAATATATGCAAGTATCTGCCTCTGTGTTCAAATGATAGAAAGAAATGCCACAGTAAGGAATTGACTGGTTTAATTATTTTTTGTAATTGGTCAGAGTAAAGAGACTCAAGTCTCCAGTTTTCAATCCTAAACCATCAAATATCTTCTCTAACGTCTAGTAGCTGTTGCAATAATCTGTGAGATACAGAGTTTAAAAGTTTTTGAAGTCTGAGAAGTGTGTTTCAGGTGACAAATAGCAGGAAAAGCCAATATATCCTGACTATTGTGATTTCAACTCAGTTTGTTCAGTAAGAAATCAGACTTTCTATGGCTTCAGGAAGTTCCTAGCTTTTTAAAGATTTGTCACACTTGATTCTTTCTATTCTTGTGTTATTAACTGGTATGTTCAATATCCCAATTAGAAGCTTGACAGTCATACCAGGGTTCTGTTGGAATTTTTTACCAAGAGTAGCTTGGCAAAAAAATTAACAGAACTGTTTTAAAGTTAGGTTTATTGACACTTGAACTTGATGCATGCAGTTGGACATGTCCTGTCCAAGAGGCTTTGGTACTAAAACTCTTCTAAGCTCAACCTTTTTGTGCATGTGTTCAGTGAAATTTGAGCTTTCTTTACTGTGTTTTATTTTATAAACTTTATACCATGTAGGTCATCTGTTACTTACACAGGTTGTGTGATAAGCCTTCTATGTTGAAGTGGAATTTGGTTTTTTGGTTATTTCTTAGAATTTTGGCTTAGAATTATGGCTGAACCTTGATCTGCCTGTGGTAGACATAGGAAAGAGTGTATTCCCTACTTTTTTACTTGTACATTTATTTTTATGTACATGCACACTAACATTCTTGTTCTCACTGTTGTTGTATTAGGCTTTTTCAGGGCTAAATACGATTGACATTAAGATTGAAAGAGTTGAGGTTGTGTGGGTTCCTGCCGTACACACGCCTCGGCCCTGTCTTGTAATTCTTTGTCTTCAGGTGTTTTTTTTTCACTGTTCCTAGATTTTCCTGAACTTCTCAACATGCTTTGAAGCTGTTGATTTCAATGTTGGACTGAAGATTTAACTTTGTATGTCATGTGAAATAACACATGCATCCACGGTCCTTGGATTTCAGTTGGAGATATTTGTAGAACAATACTGCATATAGTTAGTGTTTCCTATTGTGAACCTCTTTAGCTGATTGGTCCTACACAAACATAGATTTCTCAGTTTGGAGGCAGTTCACACTGTGCTTTTCACCAATAACAGCAATGGAAAGATTACTCCTGAATTTTCCTTTCACCTCCAGTATGTGTAGTTCCCTACAGTTAGGTTGCTTGTAAATCTAAAGATTATGTTCTGTGTTCTTCAAGTCACCCAAAGGAATTAAGAGTGATATTGGTCCCAGAAAGACCCCACATGCTTGCTTACAATCATCTCCACTTCACCTCTAAACACATGGTCAGGTTGAATTTCTGTTTAATGAGCATTTTTATTGTTAAATATGCTCTAATCCTTTTGCTGTGTAACAAAACGAAGATCCCACTGAGATCTCTAAGGAAAAAATGTCTCTGAAGTAATTTTAGTATATCAATAATGTGGTTATATGTTTCCAGAGTTACCATTATGAAAGACAAAGACACCAGAAAGAGCAAAGGAGTTGCCTTCATTTTGTTTTTGGATAAAGAATCTGCACAAAACTGTTCTCGGGCACTTAATAACAAACAGGTAAATTGTGCAAAGTTTTTATAGGAGGGGGGTTGAAGTTTCAGTCCCAAAACATTTACATTTTCTTTCTAATTTTCTGTAGTTGTTTGGAAGAGTAATAAAAGCAAGTATTGCCATTGATAATGGAAGAGCAGCAGAATTCATTCGCAGGCGTAACTACTTTGATAAGTCTAAGTGTTACGAATGTGGGGTGAGTAAAACCAAAAATGTAGAGAAATGGAGAAAAGTTATGGGTTGAGATAAGAACAGCTTAATAATTGAAATAATATTAAATAGTAGTGAAAATAGTGGATGGTAATGAAAATGAAAGTAACAAAGAAATAAAATCCAAGAAAGATAAGTGATGCACATGAAAACAATTGCAATGAAAACCTCCTACTCTGTGCTTCAAAATGCCTGCCTTTTCTATATCTTTGGGACTTCATGATGTAGTTGGCAGTAAAATAAATGTAGGAAACAACTGTTCTATGTAGAAGTGAGTTTTAAGTTTTAATTAATTCCTGACTTTTCCTGAATATAATAATGTAGAAAATTGAGATTTGGGTAGCATTTAATGTCCAATACAAACTTGATTTATATTCATAACACTTCTTATATCAAAAATGTCGCCTCATTCCTGTGTCTTAAATTGTAACTTCTGAGGTTTCTATGTTGTCTTGAATATAAACTGTGTGTAGTGTGTTCAGCTATTGCAACAGCCAAAGAAATCTACTGTGCTCATAGCTTGTTCTCAGTTTGCAGTTAAGCATGCGTATCACCACCAATCTCTTTGTTACCATGGCAAGCCTAGAGAAGAGTTTGTCTTCTGTGTGCTAGTTCAGCATTCCATTTATCTTACTAATTGCTTCCATTTTTTCCCCCATGAACTTCCCTCATGATATGTTTTAACATATAGTTGTTTGCAATGGCTTTTGTTAAACAATATTTCTTTTTCTTCAAGGAAGCAGGACACTTAAGTTATGCTTGTCCTAAAAATATGCTAGGGGAGCGGGAACCACCAAAAAAAAAAGAAAAGAAGAAGAGAAAGAAAATAGTTGAACCAGAAGAAGTGTATGTATATTTAATTACGTTACTGCTTTTTTTAGGAAGCTTTTTCATACTAAACACTTTAATTTAAGTGTAAATCTATTTTTTTCTCTCTGCACAATGAAGTGAGGAGGAAGAAGAAAGTGAAGAGGAAGGAGAAGACCCTGCTTTAGATAGCCTCAGCCAAGCCATAGCTTTTCAGGTACAAAATTAAAGAATGGCATATTTATTACTATTTTTTAAATTCAACTTCCTTCTTTAGCTGCTTTTCAAATGCTCTGATATACACGCATAGGTCTGTGTGCTCTATGGCTCAGTGGGCTCTGGTTTGGTAGCAACAGTTGGTAACTATAGTTGGTTTCTTTACATTGTAGGCGTATTCAATGGAATTTTGCTTGGGTTTTTTGGTCTTTCATTGTTGCTGTGTTTGTGTGTTGCAGCCTTTTCTTTCCTTCAAGTTCCTTTGCTATTTGCTTCTGTCATCTCTGCTGTGATGCTAGGTTTTTGTCCACAAATCCCTCTTTACTTAACTGAGGAGACAGAAAAAGAGTCATGTATAATAAGTGACCAGACACATCCTCTGCCCTCACTAGAATGTCCTTGAACATTTATTACTGGAGCACTTCCTTTGCCTAATACAGACCATTGCATTCTGTAATAAACCTCATCTCCCAAAACATATTGAATGCATATTTTGTTATGTAGTTATATTATCTGACACCTGTATTACTGTCTTTATTACTTCTTTATCTCTACACCCTTTTGCTTCACTACACAAAACAAGCCTGACCTGATATTCAAATTTCTTTGCTCCCTGGTGAACAGCTGTCCTCTGTGTGCCTCTTCCCCCAAAAAACCCTCAAGAGTTAATAACTTTGTTCTGAATATGACTATAATGAGTGCAGAATTTTTACATGTTGTAGTCCAAAAAAATTATACAAATATGCACCATTTTTCTCCCTTTCCCCAAAAACTCCACAATCGGAAATAGAACCTATAAAGCCAGGAAACATTCTCATTTCTATCACCCTCCAAAGATTTTAACTGGTGAAGACAGGGAGCTTCTATTTAATCCTTTAGTTGAATAATCTTCAGTAGTAATCCCCAAAGGCACTCATTATGTGAATGAATGACTGCAAAGGACAGCAGATAGAAGACTTGTTAGTGGAATGAAGCTGATTCAATAACATCAGTTTAAAACGAGGCATTCTTTGCTTTAGATCTCATCTGCTCCATATTTTTGGAAGTTTACTATGGGCAAAATTCCTCTTTTTGAGAATACAGGATAGTCGAAGTGGCCTGCCATAGTGCAGAGAACAGCTTGTGTATGAGAACTACTTTCAGAAATGTTTCCTAGTGCTTTTGTCACACAGTTTACCTGGAAATAAACCTTTGTAATTCTTTAACTTATTTAATAATTCAATGCATATTAATAATTTGCATTATTATTTGTAATGCACCTTAATTTTTCTTAACCCCAGCAAATACTTTTCCTTCCTTCATTATAGCAAGCCAAAATTGAGGAAGAGCAACAAAGATGGACACAGACTGCAGGGGAATCTTCAATTTCAGATGATTCAAAACGTCCACGGATTAAGAAAAGTGCTTATTTCAGTGATGAGGAAGAACTTAGCGATTGAAATAATACTGTTCTATATACAGATATAAGATATACATAGTGTACATTTTGTAAAGTGCTACAAATTGATCTGTAATACAGGTTTGTTTTTTTGTTGAAGACACTGAAAATCATGTTTTATTTTTATTCTGTCCCCTGACTGTCCCATCTTTTTATATCTGTGTCTCAAAACTTCACCTTTCAAGGTAATTTTTAAGAAAACAATGTGATTCTACACTTAAATCTAGAAAAGTGTCTGTGAGAATGCGTCTTGCAGTTAGTATCTAGACTCAAATCCTAGCAGTGAACTGTTTCATGGGAGAATTTCCCAAGGCTTTTTTCCTAAGAGGAGTTCCTCTTAGGATGACTGTTGGCACCAGTGATGCTTTATGTATTGGTCTGTTTCTTGCCTGTTTGGAAGCAGTGCTTTAGTAGTGCTTAAGTTGAATATGAATCTTGCACTAGTTCCTCTGCATAGGGTTGAATTTCACCTTTACGCATTGTCTTTTAACTTTTTGTGCAGTAATATAATAAATTATTGTCACACCAGCACTGTTTCTCCTGACTGCAATTTGAGTGCCTAACATGATAGTTAGGGTTATCCACGGAGTTTTAAATACCCTTGTATCTAACCTGGTTCACAGCTGTGTGTTCACAGCCATGTGAACCTCGTGGTAAAATCCAAAAGGCAGTTTCCTACATGCCTAAAAATCAGCTTTCATGTATACTTGGAACTGTCATGTTCCAAGCAAAGTGGAACACACTCTAAGCAAAGTGTGTAGCCACCTGTTTTTGCACATAAAGCTGTTCAGACTCTTTAACTAGGGTGGTCTCTGTCGTTAGATCTCTGTAAGGTTCTAGTCATGTTCTCCCGTAGCTGTGACGGTTCCCAAAACCACAGACGTGGGGATGGTGGCACCCATTTTATATTGGTGTGTAGTCTAAACTCTTCACTTTTAGGAAGCACAACATAAGATACATTCACAATTCTACACTTCAAAGAAGAGACAAGCTGGCCTCTCTATTTTCAGTTCTTCCTGTTTGCTCATCAGGACTTGATTTTCTTCCAAATATAGAAAATGTAAATCCGAGTATACCATTATGTATTCTTAATTAATATCAATTTACATTCGAATATATAACTGGGTGCAAAGCAAAGAAACATACACACACCCTCTAAGCTAATATAGTGACATTCAGAAGGTCATTCTGGGGCCTTCTGTTGCTCCTTAAATACCAGAATTCAGAAACAAGAATAAAGTAATACAAATTTTTCTGTGCAAGCTACTCAAGTCACCAGAATAGGAAGGAATATTGGGCTCTAGGTATAGGAAGGTCTTGGACTCAGTAATCCAAGAAATGTTTTTAAGACTGACTTTGATTTTTTGCTGAAAGTACTGTATATTAAATCTGAAGCTTCCTTCACTGAACTTTGGGAAGATCTCTTAATGCTGAATAGCTGAGAGCTAAATTGCCAGGCATAACTTAGTGTTAACAAATACAAATCTCTACATCACATGTGCAATAATGAAGCTTCAGGAGTTCTAAACTCTACTAAGGACACAAGTATTGCTGCCAGCATGCTTTTCTTCAAATGTTAGGCTAGAGCTCAATAGCAGTAAAAAAAAAAAAAGAGAGCAAAACAAACAAAAAGATTATACCACTACTCAAACTTAGGGTTTGCCATCTTCTCAAATATCATATTCAGTGCTGGTTTTAAAAAAAGATAGAAAATTAAAATGTGACCGAGGACCAGCTTGACATTTTTTGTACTTTTTTTTTAAATATTTGATAGCTTGTAAGAATTAAGATTTCCATGTAGTGATTAGACAGTAAGCTTCAAACTTTTATTTCATTACACCATGTAATGTAGTAGTGGAACTCACTGCCATGAGCCTTTTTTCAGGATTATGGGGTCAAAAGGATTAGACTTATATGTGGAACATGATATTTTAAAATGTTGGTTTAAATAAAGTCTCCACTCAGAAATATCCTTGATTGCTGACTACCTCTAACGATTAAAATATAGAGATACTAGTAGTCTAGAAATGTTGTCTTCTTATACACTTTACTGCTTCATATTTGCTACTGTCTTGTCAGAAAGAATGAAAAACAAAGCTGACCCTTGTTCTGACCTAATACAGAACTTTTTCCAGAGTTCCAGTACCTGAAGCACATTGATACATCTTTCTAGTCTGCTGCTTCTGCCCCACTGCTTTCCCTGTAGGATTTGGTTTTGTCAGCATGAGGCAGTAGCTCGGTCCAGACTATTACACCTGACGCAGTGTTGTTCCTCCATGCTCTTTTGTTCCAAGCATAATGTCAACTTGATGTAGGTTACATTGGAAAAGAAACATAAAAGTGAACCTGCTTCTGTGCATAATTGGCATCTGGAATTCTTTACCTTAAATCATCTTCCTTTAACAGTTTTTCTTAATTCTTAACTTCTAATGATTAGTCGCCTGTACAGTTTTTGTCTTAGAAGAACGTACCTAATGCCTAAAACACAGTCTAAAGGGACTTTCAGGAATAGGATTTTTGCACTTGGCTTCCTGAGTAATTTTAACTTCTTTGTTGGCAAGATAACAAAGCATTTCTAGGTGAGAGATTCAGAACACTAGCATTAGATAACCAATATGTTAGAACACAGAAGTACCCATTCTACTTGCTTCAATCCATAGTTGTTTTCTGCAGCACCCCCAATGCAGCGGCCTCATTCTGAAAAAAAAATAAGGCCAAAATTTGTCGATAAAGTCTCTTTAGGGCTTTCAACATGGAAAGGTTTGCTCCTATTCATGCCTACCCTTGCCTACTCTAATCAGCATGGCTTCAGGTTTCCATCTGAATCCCGTCAGTGCTGAGGAGCAAGAGCGAGTCTTAACAAGGCTCCTAATTTAGATTAGGCTAAGAGGGTGCAATTAGTGTGCAAAGCTCAAGCAACGCAGTGGTGTTTTTGTCAGTTTTATATCATAAAGCACTGTTTGTGGAAGCAGGAAACAGTGTTGGTGGCTCTATGGCTCTGGGCCAGGCAGGTGAGACTGTGTAGCCTTGTTATCAAAAGAGAGAAGAATAGAAAATGCCTTGTTGAACACCGTCCTGTTACTGTTGGAAAAACCACAGGGTTTTCTTCTGAGCGGTTCATGTGCAGGTTGTGTGTTGGTTTGGGATTATTTTTAATGCTTTGAGGACCTCCCTCCGTTTTACAAGCTGAATTTTGGTTTTAGAGTATAGATAATGTGGTTCTCATTATAAAGAAAATTATACTAAGTGGCAGACCTTTAATTTTTTTAAATAATGTCAAAAACTCAGGTCTTTCTGCAAATATCCACTTAATAGATTTTGTCTTTCATACTTTCAAAACAGCTTGAAAATTGTCAAAATGTGTTCTGAGTCATAGGACTTCTTGTCTATTGAAATGGCTAACACCGTAGTGTCTAAAAAATCACTAGGAGATGCCTTTTATCTGTCCTTGGGGAAGAAGGGATATGGAAGTGGGATAAGGATGATTAGGTTAATTGATTATAAATGGTGTTACTCATACTGTGCCTGTGCAGCACTTGTTAAAACCATTGCAGCTATGAGACACAGGAGTAATTTTAGTCCATGTTTAGTAGGCTCCCACAATGTTTTTGGCATATTCGGGTTACTACTCTCAACAGAGCAATAGAAGGGACTGTAAATATAAAGAACTATATGTAGCTAAATAGGTGATCTCTGGAACAAGTTGTAAACACTTTATCTTTGGCTTCTGGGTCACTGTGTTCTCTGGGATAGCCGTTTTTTAATCTGCAGAGATTACTTACTGTAGCATGGAAAGTGAGCTGTGCAGGCTGTTTAGCTGTAATTTTCTGAGACAAAGAATAACATGCCATTTTAAAATACACGGTTTACATCTAGCTTTTCTAATAAGTGCTATATGAATGTTTCTGTTCTGTTTTGCATCTGCAGTGTCAATATGATGATATATTTCATCACTCTTCTGCTCTTGCTCTTCCATACTAATATTTCAAATAATATTCTTCCAAGTGTGCTATCTTAAAATAACTGGTATTAGATAGCTATTTGCTTCTTTTTGGTATAGATTAAAAAACCATTTTTAGGTGTCCCTAAAACGTTCATACTAAGCAGCTTTATTTATCTTACAGATCTTAACGGGGGAGGGTTTTTTCCCGTAGCTGTTATAGGCAATATTAAAAATTATTACACTGTTCCTTCTTTAGAGAAAAAGGTGTAAAGCAGAGGATTTAGTCACTCCTCATGTAGATGACCTTGTTTCCTGTATCTATCCTGTTATCTATAAAACATATCCTGTGACTAGCACAGGTCTTTCTCGTGAGAACATTTTGTTATATTTTATAAACAAAGATAAAGTTTGGATGTTTTGCAAACAACTTCTCCGGATTAGGTCAGTTCGGGCTTGGCCAATTGGGCCTAGGGGGAGGTCTCGGGCTGACCAATCTGGGGCACCTCTGTAAACTCTATATATATGGAAATCAAAACAATAAAGCTCTCTTCTCTCTCTTTCCTTGTCTGAGAACTTGGGTCATTCCTCAGCTAGCGGCTCAACAGCGACAATATCCTAGAAGGAATAAGCTGAGGAGATTGTCCATGTAAAGAAAGCAGTATTTTTTTTAAGTTGAAGAATTGCATAGGTTTGAGAAGCAACATTCCATCACTGTCAGGCTAACCCTGACCCTGCTGTGCATTCAGACAGACAAGATGTGTGCTTATGCATGCATTTAATGGATATGACAGGTAATGCAGCAAGTGAAGAGTTGCAGAAATTGTGGCAGTAGAATGTGATAAAAGCGTGTGAAACATTTAACCAACCCAGTTAGGCAATGTAGGTCACAGTGGCTTGAAGAAATACCACAGTTACTAATATGAGAAGTTTCCTGTCTGATGAATAGGATGCTCCAGAGAATCAAAAGCAGCTCTGGGGTTTTAAGTTCATGAAAGGCCATGGCCATGAGCCTACACCAAGATGAGCTGATCCATGAAAATTCAGTTTTATCAATATCCAGTTAAAGAGAATTAGAAGGCATCCAAATTTAGATACCTCATCAAGCTCTGTGCAGTACAGCAAAAACTGTCACTTGGTTGCAGAAGTAAAGATGCATTATTTTAACTGCTTCTATGGAGGCAAAGGATGGAGATGTGTTCTGTTTAAAGAACAGATGTGGCTATGGAAGGAGAGACCCAAAATAGAACCAAAAGGGATATTAAGGACTCTGTGGGTATGTGAAGTTCCAAGGCACTGAATTGTATTTTTAGAGTGGGATAGAACTGCTTGTACTGTGTTTGCTTAATTGAAGAATGAGTATCTAGTACCTGAAAATTATGAACCTTTTGGTAGAGTAAGTTTTTACTGATGTTCAAATGCTCAAGAAAGGAAGAGAAACTAAAGGAGGATACAGTTCTGCAAAAGACCTCACTTAAAATGTATTTGATGTGTGAATTTGATTAGGTGGCAAAGAGCCATCTGCCCATGAAGCCTGGAGCCATGAGGGTGCATATAAAATGAAACAACTGAGCAGCATATGGCAGTTAGAAAAGATGAGAACACACAGTACTTGGACATGATGCTTTTGAGTTCATGAACCATGTATCTGGAATGAATGATTGTAGTCCTTGAAATTATGCTCTTTCCAAGAAAGTTTTTGAAAATTCATCAGCTAGGTTTATTTTCATCTGCTTCAGCATAACATTTTTAAAGAGTGTTTTTGCTGTGGGAGGTTTTCACAGGAAAAGCTTAACCGAGGAAACTTGGTTAATTAAAATCTGGAATACAGTTCTGTAGCAAGGGTGGATTCTCTGCAAGTCCCATGCCTGTGGCATCCCAGAGAATGCAGGGCCCCAGGGCCTTATTCATGTTCATATCTAATTTAGCTGAAGCTGCTGGAGAATGTCCAGAATTCTCTCCATTGGCTGCACAATTTAGGTCAAGCCCATGATAAAGTACTTGAGTTCAGTACAAAGTGGCCCTTGCAAAACTTTCACCTTTTTTCACTCTTGTATTATTTGTACTAGGATCATGTATTTTGTACTGTATTGAACTGGCAAACTGGTTGACAGGAAGGTACTCAGCTCTCATTATCTGAATGTGGTAGGAGCACAGCACACAGATTACTTGCACCTTTAAGGAAGGGGCGAGGAGTAATTGTTATAACAGCATTCTCTGGATGAGATTTCACTGCTCCCAGGGGCTGAGAGCCAGTGGAGGAGGGAAGGAGGCAGGCAGGGCAAAGAATGAGTGAGCCAAATGTCCATCCAGACTAAGTGTATATCATGTTTATCGTAAACATTTTCAGGTTTCCTTCTACATATTCTCCTCTTCACTGTATTTTAGATTGGAGTTTATGTGTAGTAAATTTATGTGGTTGTCTGGAGTACATAGGTGTAATAGGTCTAACTGCACAGACTTCAGTCGTGTAGAAGTATAACATGGATTATATTAATGCAAATGAGATTTGCTACATCTTCATGTTATCTTCATGCTTTAACTGGCTTTTCCTGGGGCACAACGATACCTGTCTGTTAGAAAAACTGTTTTTTGTAAACTTTATACATTGGTAGATTCTGACATGAGATATTTGAATGCAGACAGCACAGTGAATTTATGGAAATTAAGAGAAGTAGAATTTGTGGAAATTAAGAGGTAGGAGAGGAAGTAGAGCTTCAGAAGTGAGAAGAAAACAGGTAAGAAAAATGGCAGGTGAGACTGAGAATTTCAGTATAGCAGAGTTCAGCATGAGAATAATGGACAAAAGAGAGCAAAATAGGTCACCAAAAAATAAACACACACATCAACAAACATGCCTGTAGCATTAATTCCTCTCTATTTAAAGAAAGCTTTTATAAGAAATGAGTGCTTCTGCATATTGCAGTGAAGGTTTGTTTTTCACATTCAACTCTGAACTGAGAGTTATCTGATTTTTCTGAGGTGTTAGACTTCAGAGCAATATGGTAAAGGTGGATGCAACTCAGCATTTTTTTGAAGAACAAAGCCACAAAGGACTTCCCAGTCTATTATTTGTGTCACCAGTTATTGTTCAGGAGTTCTTTAGCCAATAACTAACTTAAAAGATCTGATGATGTATCTGAAAACCCATCTGTTAAATTCGCTTCCCTGATGTCTTGTCCCTCCTTCCCCCATGGGATTGTACTGTTCAGAGCTTTCTTCAGTTTTTTCTGCTGTTGGGAAGACCAAGTCCTCCTTGTCTTTCCTCGCTTTGCCATTGATATTATTTATGCTAAGGGTTTTTTTCTTTTTCTACTTTTATTGTCATTGACTAAATTTAAACACTAAATTTAGTGTTTATTTAAACACCTAGGCTTCCAGCTGAAGGAGACTTTACTCATTCAGGTTTTTCCTTCAGTAAGGTGTTAATATTGTGAGTCATTCTGTTCTCTTCTGTTTTACTTAGCCCATCTATTTTTTTAATTAATCAGAAAAATAGAAAATGTTTAAAAGTGGAAACAATGCTAGCAAGCTGAAGTGAACAACTAATAATAAAAGTTCATCTTACGTTTTGTTCTAAAATTACTTGTTTTAATAATGAATAAGGCACAAGAAATTAATTCCAAAATTTGCTGACTGGCAACTTTCCTGTCATTTCTGTTTCTTGCAATGTATTTTATATAGTTCTTTCACATTATATGAATTAGTTAAATTGAGTCCACAGAGATTATTAAAATGTACGTGGTCATCGTTAAATGAATTGAAGTAAAACCAGCAATGAATCACACAGGTTAATATTTGCTGCCACGTTTGTTGACAGATATATCATACTTAGGATTCAGCTGATAAGAGAGGCCAAGAAACTATATTTCAAATGTCTAGACATATTCCTTTGGAAAATACTCAAGTATGAGTTTCATACATGCCTCCAGTTTGAATGATAAATGCATTATTCATTGATGCTGGTTTTAAAGTGTGTATTTTGTGTCACAGTATTATGATAGGCAGCATTTTTTATATGTTGCTTTCTTAAAAGTCTTATTAGATGTTCCATTTTTTTTCTTTCTTTTTTCCCTCCACCTTTTTAAGGGTTTCAGAGTTCATTGTGGGAATCTGCTAATGTTTGGCAGAAAATACTTTATAATCTTATCTTCATTTCTAAAATATAAAGCAGAGTGGTGAGGAATCTCTGTAATACTTGTACCTGACTTCAAAGATACTGTCTTAAGCTTATGCATTTCATCTATTGTGCTGCAGTTCACTTAAAAACAAAAATAAGCTCAATGTCCCTTTTAGTAAGAACAAGCCGACCAGCAGATGGTTATTCCATATTTTGATTTATATTTCTATAGATCTACAGTCAGGCTGTTTCCCAAATGTTCCTTCTTACTAGCACTACTACTACTGAACAGTGGTTTAGGGAAACTGCATTTCAACTCAAATTTCAGTTACAGGAGGGAACTGAGAGGTTAGAGGGAGCCTTAGTAGACTCCTATCATTTACATGGCATGAATAGTTTATTGAGAAACAGGAAAGGCGTATGAAGCAGAGAAGCCACCTTGTTGAGGAGAAATGCCACACAACTGATGATTCACTCTTACTGGTTTCTCAGCCTACTTGTCTCATCCAGAGACAGTGGCTCATGTTTCACTTAGTAAAATTGTCATTGATCCCATTAATTTTCAAGTAGAATCACAAGAGAACTGAAGCAGTGAGAAATGAGAAGTTGGAGCTTGGAGCTCATGGGAAGTAGTCAAAAGCAAAAAAGGCAGTTCCTTAAAAAAGCAATGATAAAGGCACTATTGCAAACTACTTCAAAGTGGAATAAAATTAGGAGTGAGCTAAGAGCCCAACTTATGAAATCTTCAGCAGTGGTTAAAAATAAAAGGGAGGGGGAGCCTTGACCAGTTTGCTAAGTGTAATTAGCACAAGAATACAGAGGCAAAATCAAAAGATCAACCAATCAAATTAGAAAAAATTATGTGTGTTGTACAAATACCCAAAAACAAGGAGTATGTTCATAGAAAGGGTAAAACCAGGGAGCAAGTTGATCCACCCTTCCACAGGGAGGAGTCTTCAGTGCAGCAGCTGGAAAGACAGAAGTGTCTCATCCTGGGCAGAATCGGCCTTCACTATCAGAGCCAACAGCAATGCTAGTAACAACCATCAGAGCGCAAGCTACAGCTGGGAAGGAAAGGGGTAGGGAATGCTTCAGCTGGTTAGATGTTGTTGAAGAGGCTGGGCCTTGCAGAGTACATAGAGAACTTAGGCAATTTTAGGAGCTGTCTTTGAGAATTTGCGTTTACAAGTATACACTCAGATTCTGGTTTTTAAAAGTGGGAGCTGAGGAATTTCAGACCAATGGTTAAAAAAAATCCTGGAACAAATTTATCAAGTGAAGAGGTGAGATGTAAAAAGAAAAGTCAATATAGACTCTAATCAATCTAATGTCTTTCTGTACAAGGGTGTAGATCTTACATGTGAAAGAGAAGTGGTACATGTCATTTATCTTGACTTCATTAAGATGTGTGCTATTGTGTGATTCGCCCCAATCGAGCCCAGAGACACTTCAGAGACCAAGTCAGAGAAGTGGGTATTTCCTTTATTCGGTGCACCGGATGTGTGGGAATTGTTTCCACCAAACACACATACCTCAGTGCCCCAAAGACACAGAGTTATAGGTAAAATCATGAATATTAATTACATTCTTCAGGATAGGAGTGGTTATACAAATCATTTCTCAGAAGTCATTAATATCATTAGCATGTGCACCATGCATGCTCTGTATGTCCTGGTGGTCTTTGGAGACCCCCGAAGCCCCCTCCAAGGTGAAGGTCCTTCATGGGATGATTCAGCGGTTTCTGTGCTGGTTTCAAATGCATGCTTAGCTGATAAGCCATCAGGCCAGAGCTGTTACCTACAATTTGAATTTGAATTAAGAGTTCAGCCTTCAGCCCTGGAAGCCACAGACAGGCGCCTGTGCTGGTGGAAGGGGGGCAAAAGCTCAGAGAATCTTTCTCATGTGTCATAGTAACAATATGGTATAAATGCTACTACTGCAACCCAAGTGAAAATTTTGGGGAAAATTGCTTTCAGCAGTTTACAGACAATGTGATGAGATGTACTGAGGGGAGCTCTTGCAGAGATCTGTCATGAATGAGACACCGGTTTTATACTCTCTTTAAAACCTTGGATGGAGGAATGGAAAATACGTTTGTGAAAACTTGTGAATAATGAGCATCATAGGACACCAGCTGTCTTGGCTTTTCATCTGATACTGCTGAATACTGAATGGGCATAAGAATAGCTCTTCCTTTCCTGGTTGCTCCTGAGCTAATCAGTTACCTCCGGTGACCTTTGCGAGAGCCTTCTGCTCAGCTCTTACTTCTCCCTGTAGTTCTTCCACGCTGGCATAGGCTGCACCAGCTGAACTGATCTGTGCTCAAGGCTTATTTTTCTCTGTCCCATTGGGACAATAGCAAGATGATTGCTAGACAGAATATTTTAATAAAGGTTTTCCAGATAAAAATGAGACTGAAAGCCCTAAGTCTGGTTTTACACACCTGACCATTTTTTCCTGTGTGATCTAAGTTTTTAGGAGATTCTGTATCGCTTTCCCAGAGAATGGTAGACGTAATGTTTGGTTCGTGAACACTTTAACATTTCAGAAAGTGAGCCTTTAAAGATGGGTGGGGTGAGTTGCTTTGGTTTGGGGAGAGGGGCTGTTTGTTTGGGGGGAGTGTTTTTTTGGTGTTTTTTTGTTTTCATCTTCAAAGCTCCTATCTAGCAAAACAAGGCTCTCTTTTCCTTGGAGGCAAATTACAAGATCTTCAAAGCTAATAACTGTCCTCTGTCTTTCAAGGCTATGTTGAGCCTGGGGCCATAGACTGCATTTCCCACAATCCCAAACAAGTGCAATTATGCCCCTAGCTGTGATGCTTCTCTGAATATCAATAATCTGCCATCACTATAAATACCACATTTATAAAATACTTCAGTGGTTTTAGATTGAGGGCAGCCCTATCTTTGCCTGGGTTTATACTCCTATACAGCAGGCTACTGGTGCTCCAATGAAGTGGTTGGGAGAGACATCTGTTGCCAATGTAGTAAATGCCAAAGCTGTAATCCATACTTTCAGGGCTTGTTTGTGTTCAGCCCCTTTGGTCTGTCAGCATGAAGTTTATCAGTATGTGGGGGAAAGACAAAAAATGAGAAACAGACTCTTGAGCACAAATGTGACAAAACTGGGGGGGAAAAAAAAAGGGCTCTTTAAGTACGTTCTTACATTTCAAGACTTTTCATTAATTGGAAAGAGAGTCTTGTGTGGGATCATCATTTAAAGAGAAGGCAACTGCAAGCAATTTCCATTCGATACCAGGAGAGGGTAAACCTGGGTGAGGTGTTGGACATGTTCATTACATTTCTTATCTAATTGTGTGATACTGTCAAGCCCTACTCACTGGAAACCCAGACACTCTCATTATGTACAGAATCATGGTGCTAAATAACAATGTGGTAAAATGAGAAGAGTCAATGCTTTAACTGTTTTGCAGCCCTCCACGTATGTTTGCAGAGAAATAAGATGAAAATTTCTAGGTCCTGCTTTGATAGATCAGAGTTTATAATTATAGTCATGTTGCATGGGAACGTGGGCACACTGCTGGCTAGATTAAAGAAAGAGACATACAAGAGCAAAGCCTCCCTGTTGTATTTTCTCCCTCCCTAAGTGTCCTAACTTGTGCCTATTTTAGAAATTTGGATGAGTATGTGCTCATACTTTTTCTCATTTCCTCATTTTTATAGCTCTGAAAATTCCAGTGGTTCTGCTTTGTTTCACTTCTAGTAAATTCCTCTTTTGCTTATCCTTTCTTTATTTCCCCTGTCATCATTTTGCTGTACTTTATTCCTTTTCTCCCTTTGCTTCAATCTGAGCTCTCCACCCCCTTCAATGCTGTCTCCACCTCCCTCCCTGGAGGCATCCCGTCATTATCACCTCTCCTTCACTCCTCTCTTCCCTGACATAAGTGAGAAGCGATGACACCCAGTTTCCTGCTTAAAAGCAGGCTGTTCATCACCAGCTTTTATTTATTTAATAACCCTCTTTCACGGCGGTGCTTTACAGCTCATTGTTGAAGATGCAGGGAAGAAAATCAAGCAGTAGTTCACAGAGCAGAGGCTCCTGCACTGCACCAGCACACAGCATGGTGCTTGGGCCTGGCAAAGCCCTGGGCCAGGCTTTGGAATGCCTTGCTCCCCACAAAAGATTGCAGCTACGTACTGCACAACACCTACAGGCTATACAGTCACTCCGGAAGGTGAAGTGTCTGCCAGCACCTGAGCAGGAGTGAAGTGCTTGTTGATGGGGCTCATGAGAGCAGCCTAGCTGCCCATTCTTTTCCAGTTTTCAATGTTCATTTACGTTTGGCTTAAGTTATACCCGAAATTAGGTGACTGTTTTGAAGTAGAAACTATGCATACTGAGGCACCTTTGTGACCAAGATGCTTTCTTGTGAATTACTTCTTTCAGTTACGTGTTTGCTTCGACACAGAACAGAGTTTAGTAACCTAATAGATTTCTTATTTAGGTCTAAGGCATGATTATTAACTCAAAAGTAATAACTGCACAATTTACTTCTTTCAGGAGCTATTGAGCACCTTACGGTACCAGATCATTTTAATTTCATGGTAGAACACATTTTCTTTCCCAAATGTTGAACTCAGTTTTGAATCTCCCAGGCTTTTTCCACCTGATAAGCAAATGCACCTAACAATGCAGATAACAATAATTACCCACAAAAAGATGTGCTAACATGCTGTCTCCCAAGTCATGTTGCTTTTATCCCTAACCTCCTTGGAGAGAGTGAGAAAGATTAAAACATACTGCAGTTTCACCCAGGTGTCCTACTCCATGCCTGATATTACCCAAGACAACAAGAAATAAAAGGGGGAAGTGCTGAATATGCACTTCTGAGTGATGAATGCCCTGGAGCAACAGAAACGCAAGGCAGGTCCCCCAGGAGAAGAGTAGGATTAATGACCTTGATTGTTTTATAATGATCTCTGGTATGTTTTTCCTGTCATAAGGGGGGAAAACAGCTATTTGCTACACACACAAAAAAAAAAGTAGAGACTACCTAGTGCTAAAAGGCAAGGGCATGAAGTATAAATAACTTAGTGAGAAAATGAGTACAGAAAGAGTCCTCCAGAGTTTCATTCGGGAATGTGTGATAGTTTAAGAAAAAAAAAATTTAAAACAAACAAACAAAACAAAACAAAAAAAAAAACAAACAAAAAACCCAAACCAACCAACCAACCAACCAAAAACCCAAATTCACATTTAATTTGAAGGAATTCTCACATACATTTCATTTCTGAAGTGTATAGACTGTGTCTCCAGCTCAGAAAAGAAAGGCAAGCTAAAGAACTCAAGAACAGTAAAAGTAGCTTATGTTACCTTATAATGATGTGTTTTCTTTCAGAAGGGAAATTGTGGTCAACACATTCTTCTCCAGGACTGGTTCATGCTGCACTTAATCTTGTACAACTGTGGGCTACCACCAAAGATGGCTTCGTGTCCCCACTCCCACGTGTGTCCCTGTTCTTCTCCTTGCATCACATCAAGGAATTATGCAATTTCAGTGTGAATTGGCTTTCCTGATCCAACCAAAAATAAACAGGTTTTTAGTGGGGTAGTTTGCTTTGGAGTTGCCCAAGAGATCTGAGCTGGAGGTAGGTGTAGAGGATGAGAAAGAAACTGGTGGGTGTGTGGGGGTGACCTCATTGCTTCCATCAGATTTAGCTGGAGCAGCATTTCTGACTGTACACTTAGGCAGCTTCAAAACTGGAAAAGCACACGGGGAGAGTTGTTCTCTATCAATATGCTGCTCTCTATCAATATGCTGCTGGACCAACAGTAAAGATTTGGGGGAGGAGGAGGTGACAATAAATGTGATGGAAGAGGCAGAATTCTGAGAGGTTTGACTGCTAAAGCATATGGGATATTTGGAGAATGGGAAACCACAAGCTCAGCTCTTTTTGAAGAACAGAAGGAACCAGGCTCATGCATCTTCCATTATCTAGTGACTGATGAGAGTTTCTACTGAAGAAATTAAAATCTCACTTAGCTTCGACCAAAAAAACATCAATTGTTTTCTCATTTGCTCCTGTTTAGATATTTGCTACTGATCACAATCTGGTGGATGATGTGCTATGAAAGGTGGAGGCGGCATAAAATGCCGTGCTGAATAATTGATCACCACCCCTCCAGGCTATGTCCATGGATGAATGCATATGCCAGTTAGGATGACTGTGTCCCTAGTTAATGCTCTTAATTGACAAACACTTGATCTGTATTAAAAGAGTATTTTTAAAGACATCTTATTTATGTCAGAAGGTTTTTCGCATTTTAGAGCGTTTCTCTTTTGTGTATGTTTATCTGATTAAATGCCGATACCTTTTGGCCCTTAAATTGTGTGGATATTTTGAAATGAATTATGTTTTTTTTTTAAACAGTAGTGTAAAGCTTGATCACTCAAAATCAATGGAAAACCTCCTGTTCACCTTCCCACTGTACTTCACCACCAATGTCTCTTGCTACCATGTAGTTACAATTCACTCATTTTTTAATAGCAATTAGGGGATGAAATAAAAAACAATATATCAAGTCCCTGCATCTCATTCACAAAGGCAACACAAAAAACAGTAAAGAAAGAGAAGGCTAGGCAACAGCATTGCTGAACTCAGTATCTGGCACAGGTTTCCCACCTTTAAGTCCATTCTGGAGATTTCTTCGCCTTTCACAAGAATCTTATCAAGGATAAGAAATTTTACCTGAAAATAGCTCTGAGTCCTAAACAATTAAAAATTTTAATGCAGCTGATATTATGCACAAGGTGCTTCCTGGAATTTACTTCAAACTCTGGAAGAAGGAAAAAAATCAAAGGAAAATTTAGAAAGCAAACAAAGAAATCAACAACAACAACAAAAAGCCCTGAAGGAGTTAGGAGAGTTGGGAAAAGGGCAGGATTAGTACCAAAAGATGCCAGCTGTATGTCAGCTCTCCTCTCAGCTCTTTGCATCATCTCACCTTTCTTGATGTTGCATCTTCTGAAGTGCAGAGGGTCTGGCTCTTTGTGGCCTTAGGCCATTCTCTTGTCTGTTCACCTTTGGGACAATTAATAGTTATTTGAAGGCAGCTGCCCAGATTTTCTCTCCCTGTGACTGTTCACGTAGTCACATCCAAGCTTGGTTACATTTGTTTTACATTTGCTGCAATAAGCTGGTTTACGATTTTCTATATAAATTGTTTAACATGACCTTGTAAGTCCAGAGTTAACACGAGTTATAGAAAGAGATAAAATCAAATTTCATCATTAATAATTTTTTTCTGTCCTTTTCAAGACATTTTTATTTTTCTTTCAGATGAGAACTTACTCCAAAGTATGCATGTGTCCACACATCATGCATACTGCATATAACCCTCTGCATTGCAGGAATATTAATTAGGATGTAAGGGCCAAGGTGAAGCTTTTCAATGTTAGAAAGTAGCAAGTTTAAGATCCCCTTGTTAGTCTTTTTTCATCTGTATTCTGCACTGAACCAGATGGAGATCCCAGGGAGGAACAATACATGCTTATACTACATAATGCACTTTGCACAGGGGACTGAGTCAAGGTCGTGTAGTCACCTGGCGTCTTATGATTCTTGGGTGGCTGACTTTGCTACCTGCCTAACATTCTTTATTAGTTATGGTTGTTGGTTTTAATATTTTAAAGAAACTACAACCATGTATGTGTGTCCCATGTTATGGACAGATGTTCTTTTCCAGATCCAGCTGTGCTGGGGTAATATGTTATTCTCCCTGCAGTTCATAGTCACCCACCCCTTCCCCAGGAGATATTC
The DNA here is from genome assembly GCA_024500445.1 of Entomyzon cyanotis. Lineage (NCBI taxonomy): Eukaryota > Metazoa > Chordata > Aves > Passeriformes > Meliphagidae > Entomyzon > Entomyzon cyanotis. The sequence continues at coordinate 29,570,577 of JAKEPQ010001018.1, forward strand.
CTGTTCCCTGGTATCCACTGGTTGAGCCTGCTGTTCACCTCCAAGGTTGGAATGAAGTTGTTCCAGGTTAGATGGGGTGAGCAGGAAGCTCCATTCACCTGCTTCATTCAGTCTGAGATGGTTAGGAGAAAGTAAAGCTTCCCAGGGTGGGAGTTCATAACTCTCTCAGCAGACCCTAGAAAACGCTACCTGTGAACAGATTCCTCCTCACAGAGGAGTTTAAAAGTGTGCCGGTGGGCTGTTTGCACAGAGGCATTTCCAGAGTGCTCTTCTGCTGACACCTGAGCAGCCCAAACAGAAGGACAGTGGATATTTTGTTCTCTGCCTAAAGCTATGTTAGATGCCCTAATGCCTAATGGGTATTAATGCCCTAATGATAGATCCCTATGTTAGGAAAGGCATTTCCCTGGAAAATATAACAAACTTCATATAAATTGTGCAGCTTCTCAAATACAGAGAATGATTTTTGAGGGCAAAAAAGAATGAAAGCCTGAGCAAACCAGTCTGACTTCTCTGCTTTGATCAGGAGATTGAACCAGACACCTCTTGAGATTCTTACAATCTGAATTACCCTGTGATTTTTGTCTTTTTTAAAGTAAAAAATTACCAGCTGTAGTTAGTTATAGCTATCACTAATGCTATTAACTGAATGCCAATAATTAGAGTTTTGGGGGCCTTTGGGGAGGATTCCCATTACCGCTGAGACAATAGGATGCCTAGCTGTCCACAGAAGGATGGTTTCCACTCTGCCAGTCTTACTGGTGTCTTCTAACTATTCACATGTGCCCGTAGTTTTTGGGATTTTCTGGCTGAGCTGGCAGAAAATTACTTAGGAGCTGACCTGGCTCACCCATGGTTCAGACAGTGACAGAGGTGAAAAAATGGGAAACGGTGGGGCCACACAGCCGGGAAAAAGATCTTGGGAAAGAAGGGAGTTAGCTTCTAGCATCAGCAAGCTGTGAGATAGGACAGTTTTATTCTTGTAAGTTAATGTAGATGCGTCTAGTCACTCTCTGGGTCAGCTCTCCCATTATCATGTTTAATTATTTAACATTGCATCTGATCCTTTAGGACTGCAACCTCGTCATGTAAGCTCATCTCTGTGCCTCTGTCTTGCAACGTACAAGGTGAGAGCTTAGTCTGTGAGTGCCAGGAATCAAGTCATGTCTCCGTGAAGTGCCTCTTATGTCTCTGCTATTAAATAAGTGATAAACTACAAAGAGCTTTTCACTTCCCAGTAAGTTGCCTGTTTGGAGGCTTTTCTGTCTTTTGATCATAGTTCAGATTGATCCTTTTTGTTGTTAGAAAAATTTGGGGGTTTTGACTGATTTTCAGTGCAACCTCCAATGCTGTCCTTTTGCTGAGGTTGCCTATTTTTATGTTGCTGACTTGTGTGCAATGAAGCCTGACTTACTGCAGCCTAGAAAGGATGGGCCAGCTCTCTCCTCCTTGCCTCTGGTTGCAGGCTCCTGCTGTTTCCGATCAAACAGCTGTGGGCTGAGCTGGACTAGCTCACAGATCAGAGCAGAGAAAATGAACTCTGCAGAAAACCCAGCAGAGCAGTCGCAGTCAGCCTGGCAAGGTGATCCAGCTCACCATGCCCTGCCCTGTCCCTAAGGCAGGCAATACACACGAGAGACAGGAACAGACCTCTGGGCAGGGAAAGGGAATGAAAGGGGACAGCCTTCAACTAGCTTGCATAAAGTGATTGTGAAACTGCAGAATCAGTTACCTTTTGCTCTTCAAGTAGTACTTGCATTAAAATTTTTCTTCAGGTGGTTTTACACATAAAAATATTCTATGAGAAATTCCCTGTGAAGCTGCAGAGCCAGTAAGACATGCTATCATAACATTTTCCTCAAACAAATGTAACAGGAAATAATAATTATTTTAAAATATTATTTCATTTGGCAGAGAACAAGACCAAGCCAGAGAATATTTTATACTTTGTCAGTTAAATATTTACAATAGTAAAGTGAAGTGATGGTTTTCTTTTTAGCTTTCGGCAAGAAATGCAAAACTGCAATGATTAGCTACACATGAAGTCAGTGTGAATGAATAACAGTATTTTTAAGAAGCTGTCAGAGGCTTATCTCACAGCTGGCATCTATTACTAAAGTGAATGATTTCTAACACAGATAGACTCCAAAATTAACACTATCCATTAAGAAGGGCCATGGAGTGCTATAATTATGTCAGAATACTTTGGCAATCAATAAACAAGTCACTCTTAATGTGTGTATTCTTATCTATTAACACAGGTTTCTAAACAGAGAAGATGTAAATTTGGGGGGTTTTGATACAACTTAATCCATACATAGTTTAGCATAATCCAGACAAATAACACTTTTTCCATTATTTCCACATTAGTAATTTTTGTGGAAACTGACCCGTTTGACATGGCTCTTTTTTCTAGTAAAGTTTCCATGTTAATGTGTGTTTTGCCCTAGCCTTCTCAGGCTGCTCAGAAGTGGCACAATTACTCCAGACTCAGCAGTGCAGCAATAAATTCCAAATTATCCTCTAGCTTGTTTTTGCACACCCACGGAAAACAGCTTCCCTGCGGTTATTCTCAAAAGACTTGAGATTCCATCTGCTTACTTTATTTCAGGTGGAAAAGGAAACCCAAACAAGATAAAACTGACAAGTCTGCATCCATTTAAACCTCTTCAAAATCCAGAATGAATGCTTGGATTTAAGCAGAGTCACTGAAGTTTTGCAGTGGCAGGCAGACAAGAACTCAGAGAACTGTAGCGCTGAGTTAGGAACACGTGTAAACAACCTCAAAACAAGTTTAAATAGGAATGAACTTGTGTCCACTGTTTATTTCAGTGTAAACACATAATGCTATCTTGAAATAAAGTCCATGAATCAATTCAGGCAGTAAATTTGCCCCTGTCAACTACCGAAAGAAGGGTTCTCAGCTGGTTTCCTGAAGGAATATAGCAGACTAAGCTCTGGTGATCAGCTCCTAGTTGAGTGTCAAGCCAGGCTGGAGTAAAGGAGAACAGTACCACGGTTCTGGAAATTTATGTGTTGCAAGGACAGCCTTCAAAAAACTCAACCTAGTGTATTACTACTTTTACAACTGCTCTGATTCTTCTGCCTCTGTTTGATTTCAAACACAAAGAATGACTGTGAAGTCATATTTGTCTGTATAAAATATTTCATATGCAACAGAAAAAAAGATATAGTTGCTACCCTCTGTATAATATTCTTTGGTTTTTTTTTTAAGTATCTACTAAAGGAACTTGGAAGCTGATAGTTTTTTCCAAGAAAATAAAAAACTAAACTGATACACTTTGTACTTAAAATATCTTGACTTATGGAAGACTCTTGTAATCTCTAAATGTGAAGGAGGTCTGAAACTGGGTGTCCTATATAAGAATGATGTGGAAGCAGGAGTGTTGCTGCAATGCCATGCTCTCCTGGGCATGCCTTTTCCAGGACCAATGTCCCTGGAGCTGTAGGCTTTGGGGCTCTCTGAACGCTCTTGCTTGCTAATTAAAAATGAAACAACACACAGTTAAAGAAAAGTTTCACCCAGACCATCCTATGGAACTTATTGTCTCTTGCTTTTAATTCCCTGGCTTACCCACTGTTCAGGTACAGCTGTGACATGCTCATATGATCACTGATGTTCCTGCTGCTCATCTTTATATGGGTAACATTAGCTTTACAATACTTCCCATCTTTGATAACACTGGAAACAGACATTTTAAGGTTGATTCTGAACTCAGAGGTTTTGTATAGCAACACCATTCATCAGCACATCTAAGACACTATGATTCAACTGGCCAGAAATAATTCTTCCAAACTCTTTACTGAGAACTTCATACTGAAATGCCAGCATGCTGTTAGAGATCATCCTAACTATGCCTACTATGACAACCCTTTTTTACAACTTCTGAACATCAGAGAAAGCTTACATAATCTGTAAAATCATCACCACAGGTGAATTACTTTTTTTCTCCCAGTTCCAGACTTTCAATGTACTGTAAGGAACATAGAGTACTGGTGTGATTCTAGTATGTGTCTTCATATAGAGATCTGAGGAAATGATTCAAAACTTCTTTGCTTTGTACACATCAAAGTTCAAGATCCTTTTGTATGGACTGTAGGATTCATCACCAAGGATGTGTCATAGGATGCATTACCTATGCTTCAGGTACAGCAGTTTTTCTGACAATTTACAGATAAAATGTTTTAACTAATTTGTAACTTAAGATAGAAAGCATAAAAACCTAAATCAATCACTTCAGCAATTTGTCATTTGCCAGTCTTTTATCCCACATCTCTGCTAGAATCATAGAATCATTAAGGTTGGAAAAGATGTCTAAGATCATCAAGTCCAACCATCATCTAACACCACAAGTTCACCACGAACCCATGTCCTCAAAAGCAGTACCCACATTTTAAAAAAAATAGGGATGGTGATTCTACCACATTCCTGGGTAGCCTGTTCAAATGCTTGACAACCATTTCTATGAGGAAATTTTTCCTAATATGTGATCTAAACCTTTCCTGCTGCAACTTGAAGCCATTTATTTTTGTCCTATCACTTGTTACCCGGGAGAAGAGGTTGAGCTCCACATCACTACAACCTCCTTCCAGGCAGTTGTAGAGAGCAATAAGGTTTCCCCTGAGCCTCCTTTTCTCTAGGCTAAACACACCCAGTCCTCTCAGCCACCGCTCCTCATATGACTTGAGTTCTAGACACTTCACCAGCTCCATTGCCCCTCTCTGGACATGCTTCAGCACCTCAGTGTCCTTTTTGTACTGAGGGGCCCAGAACAGGGCAAAGGAATTAAGGTGTGGTTTCACCAGTGCTGAGTACAGAGGGACAATCACTGCCCTGATCCTGTTAGCCACACTATTGCTGATGCAGGCCAGGATGCCATTGGCCTTCTTGGCCACCTGGACACAGCTGGTTCATGGTCAGCCACTGTCAACCAGCACTCCCAGCTCCTTTTCCTGTGAGCAGCTTGCCAGCCACTCCGCCACCAGTCTGTAGCGCGGGGTTGTTGTGACAGGCACCTCTACATAGATGTATTTATACATCTATACCTGGGGATAACAAAGTCAAATGTCATGCTTCCTCACTCACTGATTTGCATTATTCAGCTGAGTTGGGCAAAAGCAATTGGGAACATTGGTGTTATCTGTTAATACACACAGATATTGTGCACACAGCACACACAATTACCACCTGGTCCCCCACTCTTGTAAAGCATGTCTGTGCCTGCCTGCTAGTCAGTTATGATTAGTCTCTTTGACTGCTGTTAGTTCACCCAGCAATGCAAAGCAGCTCAGATCAGCAAACCTGGCCTAACTTATGCCTTTATCTCACTTTGCACTGTTTTGTAGCAGCACAAAGCAACCAGTGCCCACTGATGAATCTGGCTGGTGTTTTTCAGCTGAGCCAAGATTCTGCATGTATATCTTCAGGTTTTGTGAGGTATTATGGTATCTTTCTTGTGTCTTTTTATTGTGTTTCTTCACAGGCTTTCTGGTTAAATATTCACATGTAAAAACTTCTGAAAGAAATTATAAATTGATAAAAATCATTGTTAAGTTGGAGTCAATATTAAAAATGTATATCACAATTTAACTGAAAGTAACCCCAGAAAATATATCAACTGCAGATACTCTCATCAAAATCAGGCTCCACTTTTTCACAGATTTGGTTGTATCTTCTACCAATGAATTGAATGTCAGAACCTCTACCGAAGAGACTAGAAGTAAACACATATTCTTGCACTGGAGTCTAATAGATATTTTATTTTTGTGAGTTGATATCTCAAATGTAAGAATGCTTTGAATTATAATAAATGGAATAGTCTGTTTTGTTTCTATACTATCATTTGATCAATGGATTACAAAACTTGTTGAGATACAAATTGAGGCACAGAGACAAAAACTCTTAGATTGCATTAGTCTTTTTTATTAGTCTTAATAAAGCAGGCAGTTTGTTGGCAATTACAAACTGCTTATTTTAATTAAGTCTCTATCCAGTCATGCATATCAAGGTAATCTGATGATTGAAGACTTCTGTATGTCCATCCCTTGTCCCAGTCAAGCCAACTGAAAAATCCCAGTGCTTTGTCCATTACCAGCATGCTAAATTGAACTTCAACCTATGTCGTATTACTCTTTGAAGCTTATCACCCTGTGATTGCTACAGTGTCTAAAATGAAAATTACAAGAATGATACTTACTGTGGAAGCCAACCAATTCCATAGCTTCAAAGATTATAGATTAAGTAGATTTGTTTTGGAAGATTGGCTTATCAATAAAATAATACCCTTCTGCCTTATAATGGGCTTTCTTCCATGTCTAGTCTGCTGTCCTTCTTCTTCATGTCTAAGAAAAATGTTTCAAACATCAAGAATTCAATATTCCAAATTCCATTGAAATAATTTATTATCAATGCTATTTTGAATGCTTGTTTTTGAAGCATACCACATTTTCTCAGCCTTGAGTGTTACAGTGTCCTTTATTCTTTCAGACTAGTCCAAAGAGCCCACTCAATATACTTGAGCATTCTTCTCTGTCAGAATGATATCTTAACCTGGCAAAAATCCAGCTAGTATTTCATTTAAATTTACACAACAGAAACCATTAGGATTTTGAACTCCCTTCACTCAATTCTCGTCACACAAACCCACATTTGTACCCCAGTGCCAATACACAACCTTCGCACAACACCGTTTGAAATTAAGTGATAGTTAGCTTCAGGACATGCCATCAAACTGTAATCCATCTTAAAGCTACAACTTGAATAAAGCTCAGTTTGGCAGACCAGAGGGATTATGATTCATGCTTTAATTTTATCTGTCAGGTGCTGTTGCAGTGCTATTCTGGCTGGTGTCCCAGGCAGACTCCTAAGAAGACAGAACAAACAGCTTTCAGAATACGCATACTTTTTAGACTTTCAAGCTTCACGACTTCTATTTATTTGACCTCCTGAAGTTACCAAATGAAAACAGAGTCAATCTATCTTTTCATGACACTTTCTTGTGGAGCTGCTTCTTTCTTGTGTCTGCTATACAGTTAGATATTTTCTAGTTATACGGGGACAGAGCCTTATCTGGAGTTCACTGTACAGTTCAAACAGCTCCCATAAAGGTGTGATGGTCAACCCAAGCACAGTATCTAGTGTGTTTTACTGCACATTAATGACAGGAGTGGCTGAAGAGTTTCAGATACATGCTGTCTTCTTAACTGTGAAATAGATTTTTCCCAACAAATAAATCCAATTATAGGATTCTTTTTCTTTCAAAGAATTGAACTACATCTAAAACTCCTGAATTTGTTTGAAATCTTCTTATATGTGCAGCTAACAAATATTCTGTTGTTAATATATGTGCTAGTATCTCACTTTATTAGTTGCTTTATCTACTTAAGTTTTTCCTCAAGGATAAGAGAAATGCCTTTACTATATATTTTATTGATATCATAAAAAGGACATTCAATGCTTCATTCTTAAGAATATTTATCAAGGTTTATATGAAAATGGGAGTAGCTATATAGATTTGGTGAGAACAAATTTGGACATTAGCGTTGTCTGGAATGCTACAGAATTTGCAATTAATTAAAAATAGAAGATTCTAGATAGTCTTTTCATAAATCCAGTCTTCAGAAAAGAGCAGTTCTTCTCTGAATTATATAATTTGATAAAGATTTGATGTATAAAGACTATTCTGGAAGAGATACATTAAGGCACTGCATGTCCTTATTTATTTTGCAAGTGGTAATGAACAAACTGAGACAGAGATCTGGTTGGTATGTTTGAAAGCATAAATCAGAAGCTGTCACTCAAAGCTGACTTAAAGCTTGTGCTTACACTGCCTTGATCTCAGGGTTTCTTTGAAGATTTCTTTGCAGGCCTGTAAGAGAGCATTCTGAGGGTTAGTCAAGTGTGTCTAACAGCTACAGATGATGATAACTAATGCAGAATTAATCATAGAGTATGAAGATTTGTAAGGGCCCCACAAGGATCATAGAGTCCAAATCCTGGCCCTGCACAGGACACCCCAAGAGTCACACCATGTGCCTCAGAATGTTGTCCAAACACTTCTTGCACTGAGTCAGGTTTGACCACTGCCCTGGGAAACCTGTTCCAGTGCCCAACCACCCTCTAGGTGAAGAACCTTTTTCTAATACCCAACCTAAACCTCCCCTGACACAACTTCAGCCCATTCCCTTGGGTCCTGTCACTGTCACCACACAGAAGAGATCAGGGTCTGCCCCTCCTCTGCCCCTCAGGAGGAAGCTGTAATTGCAATGAGGTCTCCCCTCAGTCTCCTCCAGGCTGAACAGACCAAGTGACCTCAGCTGCTCCTCACGCAGCTTCACCTCAAGGCTCTTCACCATCTTTGTTGCCCTCCTTCGGACACTCTGTAATAGCTTTATATTCTCCTTACATCGTGGCACCCAGAACTGCCCCCAGGACTCGAGGTGAGGCTGCCCCAGTGCAGTGGCTGGCGATGCTGCACCTCAGAGCATGGTTGGCCCTCCTGGCTGCCAGCGCACAGGGTTGACTCATATTCAACTTGTAAAAAAATTTGTAATTTTTGGAGCTCCCTTTTGTGTAATTACATGTCCTTTTTTTTAATAACAGCCTGAGAGCACTTTTATAACAGCCAGAGAGCCAAGTTTAGCTTGGGGGAGGAGCTTTTGCCTCAATGGTGTGCCTTTGCAGTATTAGCCATGCAGCCTTACGGTCATTTGCAGGCTTGACAGCCCCAGTCAAACCCCGAGGAGTAGCTGCTTTGCGAAGAAGTCCTGTGACCTCAATGTTCAGCTTCCAGTGATGATGATCTGTGATGATCGTCTTGATAATTGCAGTATTTTTTTCCATGACACTTTTTTTAAGGTTTAAATAATAAAAATAGCAGCACCGCAAGGTTCAATAGTCTTTTATTTTAGCCTGTTTTTCTTGAATCCTGAACAATTTGGAGAATCTTCTACTTGAGCAATTACCTAACAGGAGGAATCAACATTGATCCGTGTCAACTGACAGGTTCCTCTGGGAGACTTCTGCTTCTTCCAGCCCTAGACCACCTGTCAGTGCAACGGCTCACTGTAAGCAGTGCTCTAAACCTACAGGCAAAGCCTGAGGGTACACTCCATGTTAATTAAAGAACTTAATTTTTCTTTCTTTCTCTCATTTATATATTAATTTTGAAATTAATATTTCAAATTCATTTTGAAAAAGAAGCTCTGTAATGCACTTTTACACAATATTGAGTCTACACAGTCCAGTCCTGCACTTGGCAACAGTACAAGTCCAAACAAATGGATGGGAAGGGAGACAAAAGGGTGGCAAGATGCAGTGCATGGTTATTTAGGGATATTGGCATTGCAATAACCTTAGCACAGTGGCAAGGAAATTGTCTTCTCCTCAGGGAAGAGACTTCCTCACCTCACCTTGATTCTGAATCTGCACAGACATGTTCTATTGACTGGATCTGATCCATATTGTTTTTTTCTTTCTTTATGTTTTTAGCATTCTATATTTTGTATTCAACTTAATTAAAAGTGGGCATCAAAAAACAAAATGAAAATGGAAATGTAACATTGGAGCTGGAGACAGAAGATACTAACATAGATTATGTCATGAAGGGTATAGTCTTTGGTGACCTGAGACCAAGCAAATAATTCCAAGCCAAAAAAGAAAAGTGAGATCTCTTACCATCACTCCTGCATGCTGCGTTTCTATTAATTTCATAGTTACCTTCCTTACCTAGAACAATGTGGAAATCAGGGTGAAAGAGACTCATGAGATTTCTCCTGGAGATATCTTAACTCAGAATATTTCATAATGAAAATGTAGTGGGCTGAAATGGAATACCTTTCATGAAAAATTTGCAATTCTTTTGACTATTTAAGTACCCATGTCTCTGGGTCTGTATGTGTGTATATATAGTTATAAGCAGTGAAATATACTTTTTATTACACACAGAAAAGCTATTCTTCTCAAGGACTAATCATCTTTGTGTGGTTTTTTTCTGACAGAAGGTTTGTTTGCTCATTCATTACTTCTATTACATCTGAAAAAATCAGTACATCTGCAATATCCTTTTTTCCTACTGATCCCATAAAGCAGACAAATTCACCTTTTTCCATCGTTAGTCAAAGATAATGCCTGTAAGTCAAATTCTGATCTGAGTAAATCTGAAGGAATTCATAAAAGAGATTTACAGTGAGAAAAATTGAACAGCACTTTTGATCCAAAGGCAGCTTACGGCACTTGTGAATCCAACCATTGCAGTAGGTGTTTGTGAGTTGATTTGAAACGATGTTGGAGCACTGAACTAAGCACAGAACTTGCTTAGAGGCTTTAGTTCCAGTATCTAATTTTTTGCTCTGACAGCCTTTAAAAATGGTATGTAGGACCAAGAAGCTATGTGACTTTCAGCCATATTCCCTTATCTGATCCAGAATGCTTTAAATATTGCCGTAAAGCGTGAAATCTCCTTTGGGCTGCTGTTCTTCCTTTGGCACTAATTCTGTGGGAAGCCTGCCACCTGTGTGACACAGAAAAAAGAAACTCAACCTCTTGTCAAATTTTAACACTTTAAAACAACTTCTAAAGGGAGAGCATCAGTGAAAATGAAAATCAAGCCAGAGAAGAGTGAGACATGACAGAAAAGGAATTTGGAGGATGGAGCAGGCAGAATGAGTAATATGGAAGACCAGGTAGGTAGAAAGACAAATCTCAGACATAAATACAAGGAGGAAAAGCAAATAGGAAGGAGAATGAAGGAACACATAAAGAGGAGGAGAAACAACACAACCAGGAAGATGACAAATAGCAGAAAAGGAATGAGGGAGCAAATTAGGAGGGATAAAAGCACATGATGAGATCAGGGAGCAGACACGAACATATAGCACTGAGAGTGGGATTTTTTTTCTCTCCTATAGCCCCAAGGGAGCTTGCCTTGCTAATCGAGGTATGTATGTATTCACCCCTGTAACCAGACAGCTCTTATGCTGATGTCAGCAAGAAGTGGCAGCAGAGATTGTTTCTGTTTAAAGGAGCCTCAGCAATACATACCTAGTTTTCCTCAGCGAACTGGCTTTACCCGAATAAATCCCCCTTGGGAGGGGATGTACTGGGCACTACCTCAATTCACCTTGATGGGAGCAGATAGGGAAAGATTTAGCCCCATATTTAAATAGTTGCTAAGGACAGCTTCACGCCAGTTTCCTTAACCCTGAAGATCCTAATTCACCGGTGCTACTGAGCCTTGTCTCCCTTTGCTTCCTTTGTAGATGGTTCAAATCAAAACTCCAGCATTATCACTTTGAACCATTTGCCCTGGAGGAGCCAGTCTTTCACCATTTGTTGGGTTGAAAACTTCCACTGGTTCCTCAAGTTCAAACAACAGGGTGTGAACACCTTTCCAGTGTCTGAAACAATCACCTGGCATGCCTTCAATTTGGTATTCACAAGCAGTTCTCACTTTCAGCACACCTCTCCTCTAAGAGGTATGATGGAATTAAGTATTAGTATTATTTATTAACAATCTCACCTATCCAAAATTAATTCTCTTTTTCCATCTAAAAGACTGTCATGTCTGCCACCAAACCTCAGTAAAAGGACCAGAAATATTTAGTGAATGTTGAGAATGTTCTAGCATTCCTATGAGTGATCCTTCACCTCTTGGATTACCTCCGAGAGAGGCTGAATGGAAAAAGTAGGGAAATTTCTACTTTAAGAAATTTCTTTGATGAAGCAGAGGATTTAAAGAAACTATAGTGCTCAACAACTTTTAAATTCATTACAAAATCTAAAAGGATAAAGGGTGGGCCCAAACTAGGAGAGTGAATGACAAGTAAGCAGTTACAGAAATAATTACTTGATAATTACCAAGCATCTGAAAGTAAGTGGTTTGATAATTTCACTCCAGTTCATAGAGGACAAATATAAAAAATAACCATTATGGTCAGATTTTTCCTGATCTTACACGCCTACTGCTGCTGTACTGCAACCTGCAAGAGTTCTGTGTACAGTCCTCTGTCTTATGAATTTGGAGCCAAATTTGCACAAACATACAGTCCAATTATGGCCCTGGAAAGACTCCTGGACTTAATTACCACCAGGTTACTCAAGGTTCATGACAGCATATCCCTGCTGATGACAGGGCCACTCTAACTGTGTGAAACCTGAAGGATGTGGTGATGAACCAACTCTCGTAAGTGCTATAGTTCCCTGAAAATTATACAATTTGTTTAGGTCAGGCTTGTACATGCAAGGAAGTGAAAACTCTTTAAAACAGCTTTTAGGCTCTCCGAAGTATTCTAGGTTTGGTCCCTCTCTGTTCTGGCCCCTTCTAAAGCAGAATTCCACTCTCCTGCCTCCACATGCTAGTAAGAGAAGAGTGGGTTGTCAGGAGCCACTGATACTTCTTTTGATAGCTTGGGCTGCCCCTGAGGCTGAGCAAACATAGGCTGGAGGGGCAGTTCTCACTGTCACCAATCTTATTGTCTTTATTATAGAGTCTGCAAGCAGCTTTTACTTTTCACTATCTCTGATTTTTAATTTTTTCCCCCGGTATCACATAGAAGCCCAGACAGGATTCAGGCCTTATTATAACTAACATGTCAAAAAAGCCCCTTACTAGTGAAATTCCCATTAAATTATTTAATTGTATTAATTTTATTATATCAGTGCAACCCAAAGAGAACAGATACACCATGCTGGAATAACATGCATTTGTTCTAATACAGTTTTATTCTTATGTAGTATTCCTTTTCATGAACAGGGATTAAAATGTGGTTTATCTACAACAAAATGATAATCATCTTTATGGAAAGTTTTTTAAGCTCATGCAGTGACAAAGTGATTATTTAATTGCTCAAGATGCTGATAATGCAGCAACTGGAATAGGTTTGATGTGCACAGCAATGGTTCAAGTATTGACTAAAAGGCAAGTCTTTGTATGGATTTACACAGCACCAGCCTGTTCTTAATAATCTTGTATGTGAACACCTTTTTCTCAAGAACAACAGTAATTTTCTCTGCAGCAAGAATTTTCACACAACACTTAAAAATTGTTACCATCCCCTTTCACATCCTCTTTATTATAAATAAATTTTTAACTGAGAAGTCATGAATACCAGAACATTTATACCATATATTGAAATATTTAACTTCCACAAAGTGATCAGCATATATAATTTTCAATATCATAATCATACTGTGAGCATTTCACTTCTACAATGCTACAAAACCCCCTCAATTTTAAGATAATAAGAGACCAAACACTAGCTAGAGAGTGAATACCTGATATAAAAAGATGCAATTATATTGTCCATCCCTTCTGTCTTAAAGATGTGTTTACTTTAGCTCAGTTGAATTAAAACAGGATGCCAATAATTGCTCTGGAACAACTGTACTTCTAGACGGAATCAAACTTCAGACTAGAGGATATTCAAAATGATGGCTCATTCATGCCTTTTCTTTCCAAGAAACATTTTAAAAAAGACTGCCAATACTGATGCCATCACTTTTGTAATTCAAACTCTCTAGATCATGTGCCATGCAAATATTTAGCAAAGACAGATGAGTTTTCTGGGTTTACATGAATACCACTGGATGACAAAATATCTGACTATAGAATTCTCAACTTTTCCAGTTTGTATCAAAGTCCTCCTAAATCTTTTTGGCATCTGACTATTACCCACACCTCTTCCATGTTCTTTCCTGCATTGATGCTAAATGATGCCATCCATCATGGTTTCAGTTGCAGAGATTACATGGGATGGCCTGATGCTTTCAGTGGTCTTCTCTTGTGCTCCTATTTGAGGACACAACAAGAATGCAAGGAAAATAGTCTTTCTTTCCTTTGCAGCGTTATTCAAGAACGCCCACCCTTGCAGAGACCCATGGGCACTGTGAGTTGCACCATGACCCACTCACCTGAACCATCCAAATCACATTTCAGCTCCCAAAATAAGGGTTAGTTGGAACTCAGGGGGAACAGGCCCAATGCTGCTGGGAAAACATAATGATTTTTAGGTATGGTCGTCTGGGTGACGGTCTTGAAGCAGGAGGACTTGAACACAACAGCCAGAAAGATTACTCTTCTGTTAGGGGTAAGATTTATGGCTGGCAGTTGCGTTTCCTCCTCCTCATTAGAAATGGTCCTCTCCAAGAATGTTTCCCGAGGAACCACAACATATCTCAGCATTTTGTAACCATCAGTGGAAGTTCCATTTCTCACAATCAGTATGGAGAAAGTAGGCTGTGACAGAGGAAAGGTCAAGACAAAGCGGTTGTTTCAAAATAATTGCTTTCCAAAAGTGGGGAAATAATGTTTATTTATACAATACAAAGAGTGCATTGTGGAAAAGGGCACAAGGAGACAGGTTTCTCCACTGCTTCCCATCAAGAGATTTCTACATAATGTGAGGTTCAAGCACAGGTGAGACACCTCATATAATTCTGTAATTTTAAGGGATAGATGTCCAGTTCTGGACTACTGGTGCAAAGTGCTCTTTATAGTCAATGGAAAGAAATACTTGCCATAAGTGAGAATCGTATGCCTGTCTTAGCCTCAGATCAATCACCTTCAGCATGAGCTTGTTTTTCCTGCTGAGAGCTGGGTCTGGGCTCCTAGTTCATATAGATGTCTAACTAAATACAAACGAACCCAGGCCAGCTGTTTGTGTGTGGCATGCCTCACCCTCTCATGTGCAATCCATACATTTAATTAATAATTTACAGAAGACTGCATGAGAAGAAAGAAATTGCAATAGAGGAAGAAAGGAGAAGGTGAGGCATATTCAGAAAGAGAACAATAAGGTGATGAAAATGGCAATACTGGAAGCTAGATGTGAATACAGAAGGAATTTAGGATAAATAGCCAGCCACAAGTAAGAAATCCTACACAGGTTTCCATTTGCTGATACACAGCATTCCTAGAGAGACACAGAAAACTGTGAATCTTGTAGAAGTGTTACTTCTTTTGAATAAATGTTATGTCCCACTTAATAGGTCTTTAATTGCTTCCCTAAGATGTCAAATACTTCACCTATATTTTCTGTCTCTTCTTCATGTCCTGGTATTTCTAGCTGAAATTTGTCTCGACAACTTTGCCTTCAGAATCAGAAAGTTTCTCCGTTGTCCACTTGCTTAATTTTCAAACACATCTCTGTCTTCACACACTTCGGTAAAATTCCCTATGGGCATATTTTGTTCTCGAAATCCCATCAGTTCTTGACAAAGACAATGCATCAGCAACAGCTTTGGCCACGGAGATGTTGACCAGTATAATTTCATTGTCTGCTTGCATTCTGCTGTCTACCTGTGTCTAACTGCTGTCTTTGTTATGTACTTAGGACATGTGCTCTTTGTTCTGTTTGCACAGCATCCTGCAAAATGGCATCCTAGTCTCTGGCTGGGCTCTGGCGCACTCTGATAATAGAGGTGATAAACACCCGTGTCCTGCCTGATGTTGCTGGGATGCATGTGACCCACGTGTACTCACAGGCTTTTTGAGTGCAAAAGCAGCGCCCCGCACAGCGGCGCAAGGCAACACCACTCTCTCCTGGTTCTGCATTGGTACCCACGGTGTTCTCCCTTGGCCTCAGTGCAACGCAATGCTTCAGACCAAGACTTCTAAACAGAACTTCGTACTCAGTTTATTCCCGTTTGTTTCTTATTGTAAACCACGGCCTGGAGCAATTTCTGCGGGGAGGAGCAAAAGGCAATCCGGACGCTAGTGCGAGCAAACCCGGGCGATAACAGAGGGGCGGCTTCGAAGGAAGAGCCATACAGGCCGCCCGGAATCACCCGTACCCGGTCC
Organism: Entomyzon cyanotis; assembly: GCA_024500445.1. Taxonomy (NCBI): domain Eukaryota; kingdom Metazoa; phylum Chordata; class Aves; order Passeriformes; family Meliphagidae; genus Entomyzon; species Entomyzon cyanotis. Next base: position 29,586,395 of record JAKEPQ010001018.1, read on the forward strand.
GCCCAGCACCGCCTCCCCGCCGGGGCCGCCCCCCGGCGCCGGCACCGCCCCCGCTCCGCCCGCCGCCCCCAGCAGCCCCCGCGTTGCCCCGGCCCCGCCGCCGCCGCCGCTCGCAGCGCCTGAGCCGCCGGCGGAGCGAAGGTGCCGCCGTGCGCGGCCCGCCGGGCGCCGCGGCCTGCGGGCGCCGCTGGTTGGCGGCGGGGGGACACGTGAGCGAGGAGGCGGCGGCGGCAGCGGCGGCGGCAGCAGCGGGAGTTTCCCCGACAGCTGGAGGTTGCGGCGGCGGCTCCTCCTCCCCGGGTCCCCGCTAGAGCCCGGAGACCCCCCGCGCTCCTCCTTATTGACAAACGCACAAAGGGCCGCGCCGGGGCCGGGCCGGGGACGCGTCTGGAGCCGGCATGGGAGACAAGAAGAGCCCGACCAGGTAGGGGCAGCGGCGGCGCTTTCTCGTTCCCCCGGGCCCTCGGGAGCGCGGGGCCGGCGGCGATGGCGGCGGGGGACGCCCCGGGGGCGGCGGGGTGTCGCGGCCGGTGCTGCCCCTGGCGCGCGTGTGTCTCCGCAGGCCGAAGCGGCAGCCGAAACCCTCCTCGGACGAGGGGTACTGGGACTGCAGCGTCTGCACCTTCCGCAACAGCGCCGAGGCCTTCAAGTGCTTGATGTGCGACGTGAGGAAGGGCACCTCCACACGGTGGGTCGCCGACCGAGGGGGAGCGGGGGCGGCGGGGGAGCGGCTGTGCGGCCGTGACAGGAATCGGGGCCAGGGGAGCCGCGGCGCATCCCCCGGGGGTGAGGGAGGGCGGCCGTGACAGGAATCGGGGCTGGTTTATGGCGGGTGGGGGCGGGCACACACAGCCTCCCCCGGCCCGGGGCTCCTCGCTGAGCCTGACCCAGCCGTGCGCTGGCGTGTGGAGCGACAGAAATCATAAATACCAGGAAGAACATAATTGCCTGCTCAGCCTAACCCTGGAGAGACTGTGCCCCTCTCACGAAGAAGGCCCATCCTTTGGGGAGTACCTGCTAAGACATTCACCCTATAATACTTTTTTATTTTAAATTATTTTATTTTCTATGAGTTTAACTTTGCCTCATACATAACCCCTTTGTTTTATTATTATTAGTATTATTTTAATTCGCTTTTCATCACAGAGCATCACCATGCGGGTTTCTGGGGGCTGTAAGGGGTGGATTGTAACCCGTCAGTGTTTAGAGAGGAATTGTTAGCTGAATTGCGCTGTATGGAATTGCCTCCCTGTGTAACTGTGACTTCCCAGGAGGATCTTTTCTCTGTACAGCGGTGGATTAACTGGTTCCTGTGCCTGCCGGTGACCTAAACATGCGTGCTTGGGGAACGGAGGCTTTTTACAAACGAGCGGGAGTGCACTTGTAGCCATGCATGCTAACGGGAAGAGAATGTTGCTCAAGCATCCTTCCTACCCTTACCGTACCTGTGAGTTAATCCCATCAGCGAGAGAAGTTTACATGGCAAGCAAGTTGCAATCCTATCAAAAGCCACAATTACATTGTAGATATTAGTCAAAGCAGTGCAGAGTATGACTTGCAACAAATGTTACGTTTGAAATAGTTCCGTCAAGGTTGGGTCCAATTACTTGACAAATATGATTACTCTTGATTTCTGGAGTTGGTTTTCCTGATTTCTGAAAAACAGAATGAATATTAGAAGGACTGCTCATAACTTTAGTTTTGAACAGTAGTTAATTTTTTTTTTAACAAAGGAAATCAGTGAGGTAAATGTGCCAAGAGGGAATTGCATGTCACATATATTATGGTTCTCAGTTATAACAATGGCATTATGTTTATATCACAGAGAAATGTGTACTGGTTGGTAATGTTCAGCAAAATAAGACTGCTGAACTAATGCAGTCTTTAAAAACAGCATGAAAAAAGCCTCTTTAACATCCAGTCAGTTTGATAAGCAAAGTCAGTTTAAAATTATGTTTTGTTGTTTTGGAAACTCAGCTGGATAAAAACATTGAAACTTAACAAACAAACAAAAATAGAGCTCCTGAGAAACAAATATTTTCATTGCCTTCTAGTTTCCCTACTTAATGATTTCATATTTTAAATAATTTTGTAATAAAATGTCTTTTTTTCCTTGTTTTTTGGGATTTCCACTTTCTCCGTGACAGTGACCTAGTATGATAACTGTAGCTGATGGGTTGATTTTTTTTCTTTTTCTACTTAAACTGTGTAACAATGTGTACCTGAGTAGGTTTATGGGATTCTTTTTCCTGTAAGGTTTAGATGGGTTGCATTTTCATATGTTTGCAAAGTACAGGTTTTACATATGACATGAGGTAGATAAAAGTTGGTTTTAGCCCAGGCAGCTTTTGTCTCCAATTGTGATATATGATTTGTAAGTAGACCTTTGTGTCCATGGAGAGAATCATTAGGGTGCCAAAGAGAAACAAAAGGCCAGTTGGGTGGATTTTTTGGTTCTTTTTTTAAGGATATGGGGTCCAAGTGAACAAATTGTTACCTTGTTAAAGCATTTGCCTATAGGACAAAATGGTTTCCATCAACATGAGGCAGAATAACAATACTACCATGTTTTGATGCCACTGAGAATACATTATTTATTTATTTTTGTCTTCCATTTTGAAGCTTGATGTTAGATTAAGTTGATGCCTCAGCATGGTTGTCGCTGTGCAGTGGTTCTTACTTAAAATTTTTGACCATGGTTTTTTTACTGACTCGAGCTTTGTCTATTAGGCACTGTAAAATGCTACTTTTTTTTCCCCTAGAGAAATACCTTTCTTTGTGTCGAAATGTGTAATACCCAATTCTGCATGTTAAACTTCACTAAAAGTGACCAGATTTGCAGGCAATCTTAAGTGGGCTTGAAGGCTGCTGGAAATCAGGTGCAAAGTTGGCTAAAATATTTTTTTAAAAATACTGATTATGCACATTTAACTTTAAATAAGTGTTTTCCGGTAGGGGTAGGGTTTGTGGGTGTTTTCACTTTTGAATAATTTCTTCTCTCTGAAAGAGTTATCTTTTGTACCAGAGGCTAGACATGGATTTTTTTCTTTAACAACTGGTAGAATTGTTAAGATTAGTGCAAATAATTTTTAAGATTTCTTGATCATATTTTATTTCTAGACTGCATTTTCAAAGTAGATTAGATCATGGAGTTAAATTGGTTTTGTCTATGGCAGTATTGCATCGAATGGTTAAACTGAGCTGTGCTTGGAGGGGAATGTCCCAAGGGAAATCCTGGATCAGCAGGAAGTGGTGTAACTGATTCCCAAAGTGGCACTCTTTTCTTCGGTTTAATACTAAAGACATGCCTCAGCATGGTGCCAGTTAGATGTGCCTCAAGTCACATGTAAAACTGAGATCCTATCTGCCAGATGGAAATCCCTGTACCTTTTACTCTACCATTGTTGCCAGACATTAATTTGGTAATGTCACTGAGGATCTAAGCTCTCCCTGTAGACATGGCTTTAGTATTTACTTTCCAACCTAAATTGTTCTGTTTTGTTGCTTGGGTACCAAGAAATTACTGTGTTCCTCCTGAGAGGAGACTGCACTGAGTATAGTAATTTTCTACATGTGACCTTTAAAACATTTTGAAATCTTTCTAGATGTAAGATGTTATATAAATTTAAGGAACATAGGGCTGTAATAATTATTCCTTACTTGGACAAATCTCCTGCTGAAGTTCATTAGAAGCATAAATAAGGAATACTGAATAGAACCCTAATGTACTGCATTATGGAGGGAACTGGTAGTTTCCTCTATAGGAACTATAGGAACGCTATATTTAGGTTGCCTAATAGTTTCCATTATAAAGAGATTGTGACTTCTTTGATGAAGCTTTGTGGTTTCCAAAAGCCATTGAAGTTTGGCAAGGGGAAAAGTCCTAGGCTAAAAAAGTGGTCTGATTTCCTTGCCCCATTAAATTGTTTAAGTTTTGCTGAGACTAAATCACTTGAAAATCATCATTCCCCCTTTGTCACTCATGTTGTAAAGAAAAGTCTTTGCTAGAGCACTGAAAAAGCCCAGACTGGAATCATGTAAAAGCAACATGGTGCTTTTGCAATGTGGCAGTGATGGTGTGCTGAAAGCATGGAAGGGAATTGTATGGCTCCTGGAGAAGTTATAATTGGCTTGCTGAATTTGGTCTGACTCTCACAATTACTGCTTTGTCAAGAGAAAGTTGCCTCCACTGGCAAGCTACCATTTCTTTTCTTTATTTCCTTCTGTTCTTCATGGCACTGTCTGAATCAGGAGTGTACCAATACTGATTGACCTTCAAGAATTGAGCTGCATCATTGGACAGACCTTATTGCAGCAAGTGTTTGCTCCCAGTTTGACTGTCCTCCAACAGATGTTTGGATTTTGCTTTCTTTGCCAGCTAACACCATTAGTCACTGTAATTCAGACGTGTTGTAAAGCTGAAGATTAAGAGTTTGTGTTGCTGGGAAGAAGTACACAAGAGGATTGGCATTCCCTCTAAAGAAATGCATGTTTCCTACTCTTTGCAGCCTTCTGTGAGGCTGCATTACTGCCCTGTTGTCACCTCTCTGCTTCAACTTCCTCAGAAGTGTTACTAATGCTCTTGCTATTCAGTTAGCAATAGCATTCAGATTCGAAATTACCTGTCACTTTGCTTTCTTCATGTGGTTTTTCTGCATGTGGTCTGACCTCTAGTTGCAGGATCCTACTCTTTTTTCCATGCCATGACAAACCACTTCTCCTTTCAGTGTGAATGATGAGCATCCAGGGCAGTGTAGTGAGAGCTACAGGAGGAACTGCAAATACTGGCTTTTTAAACTTTGAAATGTTTGGTATGATACTACACTGCGTAAACAAAGGGAAAAAAAGGGTGCACAGACAGGCGATCTATTTCCCCTTTTCAGACTTGATAACATTCTGTGATTTTTAAATTAGGAAAAAGGGCCAAATACCAAAGGATATTCTCACTAACAGTATTCTCTTAGCTAGTAATAGGGGAAGATTTATTGTACAGAAGTGTATTTTATGATGGTTATGGTTTTATTTTATTTTTTCAGTATTTTTATTTTATTTTATTCAAAGCATTACTTGCTTTGAATTCAGTAAAAACTTAATCTTGCCTATGAATCTTAGTTCTTACTATTCAAGGTTTTTTTTTCTTTGACTTGGGGAAAGGAGGGAGAATAAGCAGATGAGACAGGTACAAATGTCTTCTGGGAAGTTTTATGGGTTTTTCTTTTTTTTTTTTTTGCTTGGATTTAGGGTAGTTATTCAAGGGTCTCCTATTTGATACATGCATTGAGTGAGCTCCTATATGCAATATCATTTATAAAATAACCCCTGAAATTTGTAGGCAGAATGAGGAAGTCATATTAAGTCAGGATGAATTTTTGTGGGTTTGGGATCTATACCTCTTAACATCCTTTACTACTGAAGTAGGGATATATATATAACCAGCTGAGTGATGGCATGGCTTCCATGTCCTATGAGCTATGGATCTTCCTCACTGAATCGTTCCTTTTCTTATAGGCTGAGGTATGAAAAGCCAAATTTAAATCCCACCAGACAGAAGACCGTGAGATATAAAGATCAGGGATGCAATCTTTGTCTATTTCCTTGGTATTTGGTTTGTGTTCCTTGACTGCCTGAGAGTTTGGTGGTCTAGTATGTGCATGTATTTTGTAATCATATCTGATGATCTCCTAAATATGAGATTCAGGTCTCTGCTTGGAACTGTCATGAGTTGTTTTATGCTTTGAGATGCATAAATAAAATGTTTAATTTTTTAACTTGGATATCAAGGTCATTTTTCTTCAGAAAACATGTGCAATGTGTTTAGTCATGTACCATCTGGATGTTTATAAGCACAAATCGGTTACATTTAATCAAATCTGGTATTTGTATTTCTGTTGAAATGCAGTACTGTTGAGGACAGAGAGTTGGTACTTCTCTTGTATATCTGGTTTAACATGTCTGTTTCACAACAGCTTGTTAAGGACTCTTCTGCCTTCCAGAATGCAGCCTCTGTGTGTGCACATGCGCGTGTGTGTCAGGGGGAAGGTTGGGAAGGAGAAAAAGAGGAAGAACTGCCTGTCATGCTGATTTTACAAATACCTGACTGAATCAAGCTGAACAGGCTCAAGAGCTGTTCGTTACCTGTGGTAGTTTAAAGAAGGAAATATTTGCAGGAATGAAGTGAGTGGAAAAGTTATATAGACCTTGGTAAAATATGGATTATATATTATAAATTTTGTGGCTTAGTGCTAGTATTAAATTATGAAGAGGAGCAAGAATAAATAGTTCTCTTTTGCTCTGTAGATAGTTGTTGAATAATCCAGTAATTCTGGACTTCCAGTCTTATTTTTTAAGAAGAGTTTTTAAAAGTAACCTTTGAAATTGTTTAGGAATTTATTTAGGAATTGGTTTCCCTGAAGAAATATATTGAAACTTAAGAATTCTGCACACATCACTTTCAATGATGTTATAAAACAATGAATTAATTTTTATTGATTGGGTTGGCTCTGTTAGACGCTCCTCGTGGGTGTAGCTTGTATGGGCAATAGAAAATGCAATGGGTAGGCAATCAAAAGAAAATCAAGTCTATATTTTAGAAAGGGGTAGGGGGAGGGTTGTTGATTTTTTTTTTTTTTTTTTTAAGGTTAAATCTTTGTAGTTTTGAACCTGACAGGTACTTTAATTTGTTACTCTAAGAAGCTTTTGAAAAAAATGTAATCTCGATCCATTACAGTCTGGTGTCCTTTTGTGTCTTGCTGTTATTTGAGTAGGGCTTTTTTTTTAATGTAATCGTGAGGCCTGCTGTGCTTTGTGCTGGTTTTTTTTAATTCTTAATTTTCATTTTGAGTCACCTTTACTCAGGATGGTCTTGTCAGATAGTTCTCACCACCTTTCAGCTTGATTCTTGTTCTATTCCTTGTACCTTTGTCTAAAGTATAATTAAAAATATTAAATCGTATACCTATAGAACCTCACTATAAAAGCTATCCTGTAGATACATGTAAATATATCTACAGCTGGTTGTTGAGAACTATAAAACAAGCAAACTCAAATTTTGAACCTCATTCTGCAAAACTTTGTCCTCATCATAGTTTAGCTTAAGTGGGAAAATATATTTTTGACTGTGTTGCAAGTCAAGACTGGCAATATGTATTCCTTTTCTCCTATTAGTCCATTAAGGAAAAAAATTAGACTGTCAAGTCAATTGGCTTTACCCTTTAATGCTCCCAATTCTTAAATAATTTCATTCTATTATCTTTCAGAAATTTGAGTTAGGCTGAATTTTTATTCGCCTGTCTTGTGATTTCACTTTTTTTCTTCTGCAGTACTCGATGACTTCTTTCACCTTCCTGTGAAATGTTCTCTAAAGATTTTTTTCTGAGGGTGAATTTCGTTAGAGGCTGTTGACTGCCATAAATAACAATAAGTGACTTGTTTCTTATTTTAACTTGAACTCATACTACCTTGTTTAATTTGGTTGTATGGAATTAAACTTCTGTGTGGGTACTGAAGCAAAGACGACTTTATGCCAGCCATTATTTGCTTTCTTTCCATGTTTGATAATGGATATACTTCTTTCTTTCATTTTTCATGATTAAGTACTTTCCTTTGGGGCAGAAGTAGTGTGTGTTTTGATACATGTAGCTTTGCTTTTTGCCTTTTGTTTTTTTTGGTGGAAATGTCATCTTTGTTTTTAGTGCCACTAGTGGTCTTCTCATTCTGTGCATCTGTTCTAGGGAAAATTATCTGTCCTAGACTAAAAGCTACTGGGATTTGAATGAACACCTAAAATAAGATGAAGTATGTTAGAAGACTAGCTGGTAAAAAGAAAGCTATTGTATCACCTGTAAGGTGATGAGAAGTTGCATTTTCTGCCCCATAACTTTTTATACCAATTTTTCCTTGATTGTTGTGACAGCCCACTATGCCTGTTCCTGTTTAAAACTTGATAGAAATGTCTGTACTTTCCATCTTGAAAGTTGGGTGAGGACAGGATGCTTTGCAGGAAATTTCTTCAGAGTATAAAATGATATCTTCTTGGCTCATACAGTCAGCTACAAGAGACTTTTGAAGTAGGCTAGTTAGAACAAAATATTAAGTGTTCAATTTTTACACTTTCATGCAGTAGCTTTTCCTGGTTTAAGTAGGACAGAGAGATCCTGAGGATTGTCTGTTCTCTGAAGTGCATTCCACTGGTATGTGGTACGCTGATGTAGAGCAGGCTTGAACTTGGAGAGTTCAGCTGCAGAATGTTGTTGGTAGGCTTTCGGCTGGCAAAATTTCCATCAGAAGTCATATTGAAGACTAGAAGATATGACCTTGATGTCTGCTACAAGTTTTTTCTTGTTTTCTTAGGAGTTGAGGGGTGGGGAGGAAACAAGCAATTGAAAATTTTTCCATTCTAACTTACTGAAGATTAGTGATCTGTCTTTAAATGCTTGAATTTAAATTCTCCATGATGCTTGAATATACTTTCTCTGTACAGTACAGCTCATATGACAGTGCCTGGTAGAAAAAAAAAACCCGTGAATGGGTGGGGGTTTGAAAATTCACTGCGGAAATAGGGTTCCTAACTCAAAAAGCTGAAAAAAAGTTGGTTTGGCACATGCAGTGAAAGGAAAGTTGTTCTTTATGGCTATCATTGAAATCTGTGAGTAGGGTCATGCACTAGAAATTCTGTAATCGAGTAAGGAGGAAAAAAGAGAAGGTGAGGACTCATTCTGTGGCATCTTTTTAGATTAATATACATCTTAATGAAGAACATTGTGGATACTTGAATTTTTAGGGAAAGTGTGTAGCCTTTTCCCCTACTCAAGGTGGATATCTTTGTGGGGCTAGCTCTGAATGGAAGAAGTTTCTAGGTTGCTGCAGCCTTTTGGGAAGATGACATCTGCAGTTAAGAGGAGATAAGAGGTCAGAAGCAAGTTCCTTCCAGTCTGATCACAAAACCAGCTGTACCAAGTATTGGCCCTGTTAGTACAACATTGACTGCACTGCTGTATCAGTGTGAACCTCTTATTTTGCACGTTTCTTTTGCATAGCTGCAAAAGTCTTCACAGTTTCTGCAGGAAGGGGACAGAGGAGCAGCCTGGAGGATCCAATCCTTTGTGGGATTGGCCGTTGGAGAGGTCACTTCCCCATGAATCCCAGGGATCTAGGGGTTTAGGAGACTGTAACCACTCTTTTCTCTGTAGATTCCCAAATACTGTGTCCTCAGAGGATGTTGTTAGAGGAAATTGGTCTTCCTGACCCCTGCTCATATGTAGCACATCCTCATCTAGGAAACATAAATTAGTTGATACCCCTATGTTTCTCAAGCAGGGTATTTTCAATATAGCTGTCATGCTGAGCATTGGTGCACCACAGCCTGTGGCATATGGGGAAGGATTCTAATAATAGGCGAGAGGTTGGAGCCTTTAAACTGGTTGTTGGAGAAGTAACATTTGAAGTCTGCTTTGAAAACGCTCCATGGAGATGAACTTTGTCTTTCTAAAGGCCCTAACACAGATATTTCTTCGAGCAGGCTGTTGTGCACTGTACCAGTTGTCTTCAGGAGACTTGCTGGCCTCATCTGTTAAATGTCATCTGGAAAATAGGGCATTCCCTTTAAGGGAATGATTAAATAGGGACACTGCCTCAAGGGGTAGTTTTCTGCACATTTTTACAGTGACTGATAAAACCATATGGGTCTTGTGAGTCTATTCTAATTGAATCAGCTTTTATTGAGAGACAGAATTGCTAGAAATGCACTGAATGGATGATTTCCAAGTAAATGATTCACACTGTAAAACAGCTAGGAATATGAAAACACAAATCAGAGCTGTCTGAAAGTTAGAATTCAAATATACATAGGATGTGTAAAAATTGTATTGCTACTCTGCTATATGCAGATGGATCTATGTTATGTTTTCTCATACAGACCATTGTTTGCACTGTCATAATTATTCAGTTGCATTATTTGTGGAGGCACTGAAATGGACTGTTAACACTCTAGGATATGACAGAAGTAATAGTAATGAGTAAAAATAATTTTGGATAGCAAATTGTTGAAGATGTATTTAATCACGAACTGCGTCAATGTAAAAATAAAGACTAGTTGCTCACAAGATGGCTTTGTATGGTGATTAGGGAGGGCATATTCATGTGACACGGCAAGCTAAATGTAGTTTAATCTGATAGTTTTTATTCTGTGAATAGCTTAATAGAGTACTGATGACTGAGGGAGAGTGAGCTGATCTGTGTCAGAGCCCAAAGACTGCTTTTCCTGGCAGTGATTTAATTTAATTGCTAGCAACTTGTACTTGCATTACAAGAACAGGTAGTAGGAAATATTTTTTACTTTTCGTAGTAGGTCTTAAACTGTTAAGAATCAGGAGTGGTGTCATTACATGAGGTGCTTGCTTCTGTGTAGAACACAGTTTGCAAGATCTAACTGGTCACAGCATTTGCAATACTACTTAGTATATACAGTGCCCCTGATTATTTCCTGTTTGCTTTAAATAATATCGCTGCTGTGTTTATACAGAAATGAATTTTTTTTTTTTTTTTTTTTTTTTTAGAAGTAAGTTGTGGCCTACTGATACTTGACTTCAAAAACCAGCAACAGTAATGGGACAATTGTTTGTGCTGGGTTTATAGTGAAGTTGGAAAAGCATTTTTCTTTGTTCTGGAATATTGTTTGGCAGAACCTAAAAGCTCCTGTTGTAAAAGGTGCTGAAGAAAGGACTTGTGGAGTAGATATGATAGGCAATAAAAAGACAAATGTATTTTTAATAAGGAAGTTTTACTTATGTATCAAATCTAGAAGAAAATGTTGTTAGTTGAAAAATTGCCTGATAGAAGAAAAAGTCTGAAAACATTGTAACTACTAGTCTGCAAATACATGGAGGAATATATTAAGAGTTGTGCATTTTGTGTGTAGAAATGCTTAACAATTCTCTAATTACATGGGAAGTAGTGTTTTACATTTGACAAAAACACTCTTCCACTACTGAAGTTTTAAAAATATTTTATGCTTTCAAGTGTTTAGTGTCAAAGTAACACTTGCAAATTTCATTGTCTCGAAGCACAAAGATCAGTAAAAAAAAAAAAAAGCTAAATTAATGGAGTAAAGATAGGAATTTCTTTTTCTTGGTTTCTGTGCAGCCAGTTTGTATATACTTACACCTAATCTTAATGGTACAGGCTTGACCATAAACTGGAATGAATGGCCTGAAATGTAAGAGTTAGACTTTTGCCTTCTCAGTTGAAGCTTAATAAGTCTCTGCCACTTGGTGTCTGTCAAATTTGTTGTTGATTGTCAGCATTATTACATGAGGACAGCTACTGCAGCAACTTCATGCATGCATGTCTCAGTTCTAGTTATTTCTTTCTATACTATAAAAAATTCAAGTAGCAGTTTCTTGACTCTTAGGAAATTCTTTTGCTTTTGTAAGCCATAATAACAAGATTATGATGCAAAATCAACTTTGGTTCTCTTTGTTTTATTGAACACTGTCAATACCATTTGAATGTCTATACAAATGTACGCCTCAGCCTTCCAACATTCTTTGTGAATTCCTAGTCTTAAAAAGAGGAGCAGTCTCTTTGAAGTTAAGCTGTTCAGAGGCAGAGGTTAGCTTAAAGCAGGGAAGATCAGGTAGCTGTATATATGCTTAATTTTTAGGTGAATGTTTAGGTGAAGTTGCTTACATTTTTTGTCATTAAAACCAGTTGCAGTGGGTGGGAAAAGAGACTCTGGAAGGGGCAAAGATACGAAAATCACTAGTGTCATTGTTATCTGTTTTGCAGACAGACTTCTGAAAAAGAGAGAAACATACCTGAGGAATTGGAAATATTAATTACTTTCTATTTATATAGTAACTTGTTATCACTATATGAGGGTGGCAGAAGGGAGGTAACTGTATAAAAAAAAAAACCTGACTAATGGGTGGGAGGAAACTTTATTTACTTCTTAGTAACTTCAATGTCATTACTTGTTACCTGTTGCAGAAACTGAGTTTGAAATATTTTTTTTTTTTTTTTGTGTTTTTATTTTTTTTTTTTTCCATTCTGGAGCCATTTAGACATTCTGTCATCCACATCTACCTCATCGATCCATCATGGAAAGTCACATTCCAAAGCTGCTGGTTGCAACATGTCCTGTAATCTGCTGAGTGAAAAGCTGGCTAAGATCTGTTACAAAGATAGAGTTAGAGCTCTGCATAATTAATATATTTTTGAAAATGCACAGAAAGCTTGTCATACTCTAATATTGCTACAATACTTAACTACAGCTGTGCCCTCTAAAAGTTAGTGAAATAAATGCCCTAAGAATTGCTCAAAACATTTATACCTGCATGAAGGTATTCTCCTAATAGTATGTGTTACACGAGTATTCATTCCTTAGAAAATCTACTTAAAACCACTTCTTCACATCCTTCACTTTGTGTAAAAATCTGCTTACTGTAAAATCATGCCTCTTTCTATTTGTCTCCCTGTATATATCTGCTTGCTTTCGAGATTAGGAACAACCTTTTTATTTTTATATTAATGGCTCTGGTTACTGTGTTTAGATATATTTGAGAATCTGGACCTTAGTAGTTAGAGAAATGAGGACACGTGGTGGAGGAGATTTGAGTAGAGACTAGGTAGAATATGATGGTGAAGTAGAAAATATGTGAAGATAAGCTTTTCTTGAGATTCCAGTAATGACTGTGAACTAGAAAAATGGAGATTAGAGTATTACTATGGATATCAGATTTCTATTAGCTTCTTGAGACATTAATATTTAGGATAGATGTGAGTGGAAAATGGTCTTCAAATAAATTATAAGATATTTAAGGCCTGTATATTTGTACTGCAAAATGACCCAGTGCGGTAATGAAAGAACAGAGTAGAATTTGAAGGACTCGACTTCATTTTCAACATGGTTTTAACGCCTTTAACTGTATTCTGTTTAGACTTTAAAAATAACAAATAACATATAAGAAACAAACATTAGCAAATCAGGATTTTTATTAGCGTTTGGAATGTTTACAAGGCATTTCTGAAATAATTTCTAAATGAGGGAATAGCAAAAGCTGGTGGAGGAGGAATACTAGTATATGAATGAAGTTAGAATTCCATTTGGAAAAAATGTTGAGTATCTTAGCTGAGTCAGCTTAGTTAGAAACATAGAAGCTGCCCAGGAGCAGATGGAAAGGTGGTAAACAAGTCTGCAGGGCATGAATGAGAGAGGGATAGAATAATCTATTTACAGAAGGTTGCTATTTAAGCAGTTGTCCCTCCTAAGTAGTAAATGAAGAGGAAGATGGGATTCAGGAAAATTTGTGTGGTTAGTTGGAGGAGCTGACAGACTTTCTCTGAAGCATAGAGATTTCAGTTCTAGGTATTTTTTCTAACAAGCTGGTTGACCTTGTTCTTTTATGCTTTGCACAAAGATACTTAATTAGGAATGCCTGACTTTGATTTTAGAGTTTCTACTACATTAGTCAGAACCATGACAAGTGTTCTGGGTTTAATTTTTAATGCATCGGCATACCCTGTGTTTACAATGCAGCTTTCGGAACAATCTCCAAGACTTTCCCAAGGAGACACCGTAAAAAAAACCCATATATGGAAACTGAAAAGGCAAAAGCATTTATTTCTTTGGCAGCTAAATGATTCTATACTTTAGCAGTCAGCTTCATGAGTTTGAGCAAAGATGACACATATAAATAAATTCTTTACTTCTTGTGAGACCTTTTGACAATAGCAATTTTGCTAATTCCTGTGAAAACCTGGAGGGTAAAATGCAGGATGCTAATTGACTAGACTCCATGTTTTCAAAGAATGAGTCTTGTCATGCCATGGTGATAGGACAGAATATATTGCAGAAGTGTGAAAGAAGCTGATGTTCAGAAACATGCTGAACTCATTACCTGAGCCCAGTGCAGTGAGGGCCTAAAAGCAGCAAGAATTGAGTAGAAGATGTGAGAACTTGCGTTAGCTTGGAAGCTTTTATTCTGTCCTCCTGAATTGCCTGAAAGGGAAGAATACTTCATATTTGAAGAATAATGTGGATTTTCATTTTTGAAGAAAGGATTCTGTGACCAAGGGTAAGATGAAATCAATCAAGTTTCTGTTCTAGATGTTTCTAACTTCTCTTTCTTGAGGAATATATCTGCTCTCTTGAATAAAAAGTCAATGTCTTCCTGCAGGGAAGAGAAGTGTAGATAAACGGTACTGCTTAAGGATTAGGGGTGCCTTTGAATAAGACCTCTTTAAGTCTCTGAAGCCTGATTTGTTTTGGTGGTGGGGTTTATTTCTAAGAAGTGGAGAAATGGATGAAATTCATGTGCAAAGTTGAAATTTTAAAATGTATGTGATACCATGTAGATATTCTACATTAAAAAAGGTGAAAAATTATGAAGAAATACCACAGGCTTTGTTTTTCTCAGGAGCTGTTTTTTTTTCTGCGAAGGAAAACATAGGAGATAAGATATTGCTGATCAGTCTTGAACTGATCTGATGAATAGACCATCCCAGGTATATAATAGTTGGCTCTTCTGTTTAATAGTATCATCATGATCATAGAGGTCTTTTCCAACCTAAATGATGCTTTGATTCTATGATATTATCTGTTTCATTGAATACTGCCATCATTCAAAAGGTATTAGTATTACTGCTTCCAGAGTTTCTCTTCCAAATACTGCTTAGTATTTGGAAGAGAAACTTCAGTCCATGAACCCAGAATACATCAATACTACCTCAGGCAGCTAGGATACAGCATCCTTCTGTAGGAATAGTGTTTCACAGGCAATTTCTTCCTGATTTTTAGGAGGGGACAAGTATAATAGAAAATCAGGAAGTAAGAGGAATTTGATATTAGATTTGTATCAGCTTATTGATAGCTAAATAAAACTGGACTAGATTACTGCTCTAGTTATTTGAGGAAAAGTTTGACAAATTGGCCAGAGCCCAATAGCAGACTTAAATATCAGGTCTAACATCCTATTTTAAAAGTTTTTAGGTAAGTTGCATGTACTACTTGCTTTAGAAAAG
The DNA here is from genome assembly GCA_024500445.1 of Entomyzon cyanotis. Taxonomy (NCBI): domain Eukaryota; kingdom Metazoa; phylum Chordata; class Aves; order Passeriformes; family Meliphagidae; genus Entomyzon; species Entomyzon cyanotis. Next base: position 29,601,413 of record JAKEPQ010001018.1, read on the forward strand.
AGATAATTTGCCACTTGAAATAGGATAAGCCTCCAGCAAGAGCTCTTTGAAGCCAGGAGGTAGATGGACTTGAGAAGAGGAAAGGGAAAGATCACATTAAAATGGAAGCTCTGCTTGGCTGATATTCTGGATCCAGGTTTTCTGTTAAAGAACATCTTTCAGCTTGATTGAATGCTGAGGTGCCAGTGTTTCCTTAATCTACACCCATTGTGTTTCGAGTAGGAAATTGTAATTTTAATATTTCTGCAGTAGTAAAATAGACAAAACAGAGGAGATAGAGCTTCAGGAAAGAGTGTGCCTTTGAGTAGGTTGTCCGTTATTCAGGATTTCTGAACAATGTAAACTGCACATTATGGATGACAATACACTTCCCACAACAGATTGGAAAAAGCACTGGGATTTAATTATAGCACCTAGATTTCTGTATAGAGAAGTATAGGTTATGTTCTGAGACCTGTGGGTACTGGGAAGATATGGGTACTGGTTCTGTGTGGACCACTCCAAGTCCAGATGACTCCCACTAAATCAAAGCTAAGGTGTTGGCTGCTCCCTTGGACTGTTGATGTCTCCATGCTGTGCTTCTCAGCAGTCTCTCTTGCTTGGCTGCACTGTGTGCTACTTGGCAGTCTTATTTGGCTGGCTGTGGGTGTTCAGCACCAAATGGACGAACCTACTCCCAACTTTACATGCAGGGGTACTTCATGCTAATGCAGGACTCTCTTGAGATGTAGGTAGACTTGGAATTGATTCATGGGAAAACTGTCACAGCTGGCCCCATCATGTTTGTTTCCAGACCATAGCAGATGAAACTTAAAGCTGATTGACAGATAAGTAGTTCAGGTCTGTCAGAATTAGAGCTTATGCTCTGAGCAGTGCAGGAGACATTAGATGCTTTATGGACTTAGGATGGCTGCAGAAGCAGCACTGTGAAAATGTAAAGTGTAAATTAAATTCAGCTACACCCCAAAATGCTTCGACATTAATCCATTTTGATTGTCTGCATGTGTGATGCACAACTCAGGCAATTGAGAGTTTAAAGAACTTCTTTTTCGTATGTTGGTCATTAGTATTGTACATAGATAATTTTTTGTTTATTTTGGTTCTCAAAATGGACCTGCTTTACTGTAATGAGACCAAGTTATTCACTGTATCAAGTTAGTCAAAATGCTATTAACATAGGTTATTGGTGAATACTAGGTGAGGGAAATCAAGGAAGCATGTACTGCTGTGAGATGTCCAAAATTATTTATGTGTGGGAAGGTACCATGTTGAGCACTGAGACATGGAAATGGTTCAGGGCAACAGTTCGAGATATCATGTGGTCTAGTGCACTGTGTGTCTTCTGGAGTATTTTTCATCTCTAGGCATGTAAATTGCTGTGCTATAAAGATTTTTTTTTTAAAAAGAATGCCAGCAGTGAGAACTAGTTCATCCGTCACAATATTACACTCTTTCTTTGAGGGCATTGGTATTGAATGAGTTTCTGCACACAAAACCTAAAGCAAAGACCAGTCTCTGCAGTCTCTGTAAATATGCTTTCTAAATCAGTTTCTAAATCAGCAGTTAGATCAAACCCTGTAAGATAGAATGAAGTCACATCCTGCAGCAAGAAGACTGGAGTTAAAATGTTGACATCCTTGTAGTTGAGCACTAATGGGAATTTTAGAGAAGACAAAAACTTTATCCTTGTATGTTTGTATTAATGGCTGTTGGCTGTTTAAAACCCAAAAATGTTAGTTTTCCTAATTTTTTAGAGGAGACTATGAAATATGTAGGACCTTGAAAAAAACATTTGAATTAGATAATTAATAAAACTGTAATGGATGAAGCTGGAATAGAAGTGTAGGTAGAAGTACGGCTGATGTCAACTTAGAAGAAAGGCAACACTGTCTGAAGAGGAAGACTAGGTAGTAGAGAAGGAGAGGTGCAATATTCAGAGATGTTTAGTGATCTCTTGGAAGCTCAGTAAATCAGTTTGTTGGTGTGGCTACTTAAAACATAAAGTTGACCTCTGTTGGAAAGAATTGATAATTCTTGTCTTCTGTAATAGTGTATGCCTTTCTTTCTTAGTGTTCCCTTTCAAATGACTAAAGTGGAATTACTAAGAAAAATAAAAAACTTTTAAGGGCTGGCTCTGCTTGTAGTTCTGAATTGCTCAGTACTGGTTGTCCAATAGTGGTCCAGCAATAGAGGCAAACATGCTTGTAATCTTAAAGCAGAAGATCACAGAGCTTCTTTCTAAACATCAGTTAGCTCAGGTGCTCTTGAATATTCTTAAAAAGCAAATTATCATAAATATAAACAAAAGGTAGTGTTAACATTGTCTGTATCTACTTAATCTGTAGCAGTGTGTTACAAGGAGTCATTAACTAACTGATTTTGAAAACCAGGAATTTAAAATGTTGTATTTTGGCAAATAATCAAAATCAAGTTCCTGTTACAGGGATAGTTTCTAGTACTTTTATCTTCTCTGAAATAGCCTTTTCCGTATGAATTTATTCATGCTTGAATGACATGATTCAGCTACCACTAAGCAGGAACAATTCTATCAGGTTGAAGCTTCATAAGTGTAGCAGAGTTATCTCCTGACACCGGCGTGGCTTGCAAAATACTTGGTTGCAATTCATTAGCCCCTTTTGAGTACCTGGGGAAAAAAAAATTGAGTGCTTGAATGGCATTATTGGTGTCGAGAGAGATGAATTACTATTTTTCTTGATTTTTCAAAATATAAGAACATTGAATGCCTCATTTAATAAATTGGGATGTGACAAAGCAGATAATAAAATTTAACAGAGATATAACTGATAGCTATAGAAAAAATTGACAACAAAAAGATGTCTGTTTAATGGAAGGAATAAAATAACTGAGTGGAATCTCTTGTCACAGCAAAGCCACACAGGACTTCTTGATTAATTTTTAGTGCATCTTCCAAAACATGACTTCTCTGTGTTTTTTTTTCTTTACTGACTTCTGTTCCATATTGCAAAGATTTTTTTTTTTTTTTTTTTTTAGGTCTCATTTGTTTTATGATATTAGGAAAAGAAGTTCTAAACCTAGGACTTAGAACTAAGTTTAATTTCCTGGCTGTACTCTAATAGAAATTACCTAGTTTGCCCTCAGGAATGAAATTACTCTAAATTGAGAATTTATGTGTCTAAGATTCCCCCCTCCCCCCGCTAACCTTTTTAACAAATTTCTGTAATCATGGTGCTGTCCACAGTCCTGGGAAGCAATTCATTCTGTGTCAAGTTCACTAGTGTCTTAGTTCATGAGTAACATGTCAGATTGTTCACTCAGGTCACTATGTAGTAATGATGGGATTGTCACTTGACTGTCATGAGAAACGGTGTCCCTATCTCCTGGAGCAATCTTCAATTCAAGTCAGATCATCAGTTTTCTTTGTATATCACAAGTGTTTTCCACCTGAAATTATAAGCTTGTGCATCAATTACACCTTGGTGGTTCTTGCTCTGTTATGAAGTACTATGACAAAAGGTCAGAACAATTCTCAGACAAATTTTCTTAAAAATTATACTCTGTTAACCAACACATTTGTAGTTCGTTGAGTCCATTTGAGCTGTTCATTGTGGACTCGATACAGTATGTGCTTTGCAAGGTCCTAGTGCTCTCCTGGAAATCCTGAAGTTATATAATTTTCAGTTGATATAAGATGGTAGTTCTCCCTAAAGTGATTTGTTCCTGTTCTTTGTCCCTCCATGAGTCAGCGTAGCTTAGTTCATGAGTGGGTAAGGGGTAGTCTAGTTTTTACCCCAAAGTTCTATTGTGTTGACAATTTATTAATAGTATTTTAATTTATTTTAATTCATTAAGAACTTGCTGTGAAGACTCATGAAATCTCAGCTGATTTATATTAGCTGCGTTTCCCACACTTTATGAATTCTTGTAATTTGCCTTTCACTCTGTAACTTGAACTATTGTAATAGTTACTGAAAATATAACTTGTTAATGGGAGCTGCATTGATTTTCTGCTTTTGTTATTTTTCTCATTTCTTCACCTAAGCAAGAAGTGCCAGTAGTGTGATCCTGTGGGTTGGGATAACTAAGTATGTGTGTGAGCTGAGAGCTTCTGTTGCTTTAATAATGGTTTTGTATTTTTGAAGTGTCATGGTGCATATAATTTGTGCTTTTTCTATTTTAAAAAAACCTAACATCACAATCTAACTAACAAAACCCAAGAGCTTGGTAGGGTAAGCATTCTTTTGGAGAAGAAATCTACATCCTCAAAGTCTTAATAACAGAACCTATTTTATATATCATGATTTGAAATTTTTTAATTTCAAAACTACAGAACAAATAAATACACTTGCAATGGAATGAGTAAAATGTTTAATTTCAAACTAGGATTGTTTTATTCCAATACAAAACTGAATAAAAAATTAATCCATTTCAAAATAATATTTTGGAAAATGTACTGTTAATTAAAATAAACTGTTAATTCTTTTGTTTGCTGTTGCTCTTCTCACACTGGTTTTTGGTTTGGATCAAAACTTGGAAATGAAACCTTCACTGTGTATACTGATGGAATGCGGATGTATGTTTCTGTTGCCAGCTTCCAAAGTATGTGTTACTTTGTTCTGACAACTATATCCTACTAATATTAATGCAGGATATTTTTTTCCATTGAACATGATAAACAACATGTTTTTTGATAAACAACAGGATTTATTATTGCCTCCAATGAATTTGTTTGAGCTGAAAACACTTAAATTTTGTTCAATAAGGCCAACAATGGCTTTAGCTCTGATACCTCAAAGGTCAGCTTTTTCTTTTTTGTGATATGGATTGTGTACTTCTGTACTGGAGCACACTCAAAACAGACCACTTCAGCATTTGAAGGGGCTGGGAGTGGGTGGTAAAGTCATACCTGGAAGCATTGTCTTTTGGAGCTCACTCTGAGCTCTCTGTCTGGATATGACAACTGGGAGAAGAGGGCACATTGCAAAGTGTGGTCTCTAAATCCTGTAAAATAAAAAAAGGAAATCTCATTTGTTGATAATGCAAGTGAAACCAAAGGCTGTAATGAGTTTAAATTTTATATGCTATCTTAATGAAGTATTAGTGGCAAGATATGTTTAAACTGTTTCTTCTTAAAATGATGATTAATGTTAATAACTGAAGTGTAGACAATTTGAGACTTGCAAAATCTAAGCATTATGCTTGTCTGTATATATGTGCACACAGGAAACCTCGACCTGTCTCTCAGCTGGTTGCACAACAGGTTCCTCAGCAATTTGTGCCCCCTACACAATCAAAGAAAGAGAAAAAAGACAAAGTAGAAAAGGAAAAAAGTGAAAAGGAAACAACAAGCAAAAAGAACAGTCATAAGAAAACCAGGTAAAAATTTAGAAACTTTTACAGTATTGGTAAAACATAATTTACAAACAAAAATTTTAAAATGTTCTTCATTTTACTTCATTCTAAGTGCTGTGGCAAACAGGTTATGTATTGGTGTGAAGTTTCCATTGGTTTAGGTTGTCTGTAAAATACGAAGAAGACTTGCAGTATGTAGTTGTGGCCAGAAGATGGAGATCAGCTGAACAGAGAAACCAAGAAAGACTTTTTAAGGATTATTAAGGGTATTGTTTTAAGGATTATAGAAGTATTTCTCACACCATACAAAACTGTTGATAGGGAAATTGATGATATTAATCTCTGGAAAAAAGAGGAGACGGGAGTGACTAGTTTTCATGCAAAATAGTAGTGGGAGGAGAGAGAACCAGTAGCAGACTGCAGATGAGTAGGGAAAGTAACTTGGTTACTTGATAGCCTTGTAGAACCCTTCAGCTTTGAAGGGCTGAACTAGGATATAAATCATTGTGACAGGATAAGGTATGTGTATTACCTAGTGGCAGAAGCCTCTATGCTACACTGGGATGCTGAAGGACTTTTAGATCTGAAAACATGAAATATTACAGTACAGACAAGCAGTTGTAAAAGCCTTGATCTTGCTGTAAGGAAGGAGGGTGCACACTGCTAAACAAAAGCAGCAGGTTTAACCTCTAATTCATTACAATCTAAGCATAAAGTTATTGTGGCAAGAATGCTGTGCCAAAAAAGCTGAGAAGTATATAAGATGTAATCTAAGCAAATGTAGGAGGAACTATTGATTTTTTTTTTTTTTCTTTCTTTTTTTTCTTTTTGGAAGCACTCCAAAGTAGCCCAGCCAAGAAATATCCTTTGGGATTACTTATGCAGAGGAGTAGCAGATGCTTCTGTTGTGCCTGAAATAGGATCATTAGAATCAGAACAAGGGAGAGATTGAGAGTCAAGAAAGAGCAGTCATTAGGAAAGTCATGGTTATGGTTAGGATTAAGGACACTAAGATGTTATTTCCTTTCGTTTTTTCTTTTTTAAATACTCAAATTTACAAGCTTACCTCATGCAGCTGAAGAACTTAAGTTACGAAGCATTTGACATTAGCATAGTGAGCTTTAGTTAAGTTCATTAAAAAATTATTAATTGAAATATTGATGGGTCAATTGCAATAGTACAGTTAAAATGCAAAAAGTGAGATAAGGTAAGAATAAGGAAGTTCAAAATATAGCTAAGATAAAATATTGGACCAAAATACCAGCATTACCTTGCATTAAGAATTGCTTTTTTCATTTTTTTTTTAATACTTCAAACAGGTTTTTTTTCCCCCCAAGAATTCTTTCACTAGGTAGAACAGTAAGTTACGAGTGCTTCATTAGTTTAAGCAGATTTCTCCAGTATTTTTTGGGAAAAGGCTTTCCTTTTATTTTTTGCCTTAAAATTTGTATATTATTGCTGGAAACAACCATAAAAATCTTCGTGCACATTCAATATAATTAATAAGCTCCACGTACAGCACTTGCACAGGTTGATAATTCCGAAGGTTTCTCTCTATTCCCATGTTGCAAAGCAGCAGATTTTCAGTTTTTTCTGAAATGCTTCAGTCACACTGCTTCAGCCTCAGGGGAGCATGATGTCAAAGACTGTCTCAGTTCTAGTGGAGGAAAGGCATAAGTTGTTTCAGCTGAAGTGAATAGGAACCAATTCTACTTCAAAGTCAAATGACAGGGTAAAGTTTAGGGCTTTGCTGTTATCACACCTGTGAACCTGTGATGTCATTATTCTTTTGCAGCTTGAGCTAGTGATAGCTGGGGAGTCAGTTAAATGGACAAACTGCTTTTCATAACTGCTTGTATGAATTCAGCTGTCAGGTAACATGGTGGTCATGGGAAAGGACTAAATTGGAAGTACTTTGCTTGTCACTAGCAAAAATATCATAACAAAATCTAAGTCAAATTATTCTTTAGTTCTTTTTGTTGTGAAAAATCAAACTGTTGAAAGATTAGATGAAGGAATTTACCCAATCAACACTGTATGTAACATTTATCTCTGCATAATTTAAAACAGTGTATGCCAGGGATACCAGATTTATACTGTGAGCACAAAGTCCAGTTCAAATAGTATGTTAGTGGTCCTAGTGAGATTTTGAAATGAGGTAACACCTGCTGCCAGTTAACACTGTGCTGTTGAATTCAAAAGACAGACACTAACATCTTCATTTTGAACACTGTTTTCTACTTAGAAATGTTGATTCATGCTGCTGCAGAGATGGACGTTTTGCTGGATCAAATTTGTAACTTTGCATAGTCACAATGAAGACTTGGATTTTAAAAGTTAAAACTGTGTATGCAGCATAAATATTGCTGCACAGTGACATTATTCATAATGTCAACTTCTAAATAGATTTAGAAGAACATAATGTGTTACATTCCACTATTTCAATGTAAAACATACTAGGAAACACTTCACCGTTAATACTTCTGGTGCCTTGTTTTCCTACATACTACATCTTGCAAAAAGCAATCTTATATGCACTTTTGTTCTCCAGAGCTCCTGAAAAGTAGGAGGGAGACAAGATAATAAGATGGTGTGTGTTCTTTTAATATGATTATTTGCTTTATTTAGGCCAAGGTTGAAAAATGTGGATCGAAGTAGCGCTCAGCATTTGGAAGTTACCGTTGGAGATCTGACAGTCATAATTACAGACTTTAAGGAGAAAACTAAGTCACCACCTACTTCCAGTGCTGCTTCTGCAGATCAACACAGTCAGAGTGGTTCTAGCTCTGACAACACAGAGAGGGGAATGTCCAGGTCATCTTCACCCAGAGGAGAAGTGTCATCGCTGAATGGGGAATCTCATTAAAGTTTATTTCCTCCAGTTTCTTTAGTCTCTTCAAAACATGCAAATACATAACTTCTGTCACCTGTTACCACATTTTCATGACAGATTAGTCATGCATAATTGATATGTTGACTGGAACGTAGTGCAGTTAAAAAAAAAGAAAAAAGTGCAGTGGTAGAAACAAATAACATGAAGCTGAGTCAGGGAAGGTTTAGGTTAGATACCACAAAAGGTTCACCCCAGAGGGTGGTTGGGCACTGGAAAAGGCTCCCCAGGGTAGTGGTCGTAGCACCAAAGCTGACTGAGTTCAAGAAGTTTTGGACAACGCTCTCAGGCACATAGTGTGACTCTCGGGGATGTCCTGTGCAGGGCCAGAATTTAGACTCGATGGTCCTTCTGGGTTCCTTCTAACTCAGCTTATTTTGTGATTCAATAATAATTTAAATGCAATCTACAAATGCTTATGAAGCATCTTCAGGCCAACGTTTTAATCTTCATATGTAAGGGTGCCATGAAAATGTGGTTTGAATGTTCATTATGCAGTGGTATTGGTATGTCCATTTTCACTTTTAGTTTAGTGAATTCTAACACAACTCTTGGAGTCTCTACTATTGGCATGTACTGAATTTAAATTTTTATAACATAGTTCAAGCTGCCTAAGTATGTATTATTTGAGAATTGTGAAACATAGTTATATGTATGCAAGTCAAAGATCAACTTAATCAACTATTGCTGCAACAGAATTTTCATAATAATTATCTTCTTAAAAACACCTGCTGGTACTTGGTGTGGTTAAATAGGAAAAATGTTATTAAAGGAAACATTTGTATGGATTTTTGCCAATGTTTGACACATTTTACTAGATTACTGTTACTGAATTATGTTGATGGTTTTACCAATATTTTTTGACACTTAAAACACTTATTGTAATGTTTACAAGCAAAATAGAAAACACATTCTAAGCATTGATTAGTTAACCTTGCAATTCAGGTAAAGTACTGCATTGTCGCTGTACACTGGTATTCTGTGTTGTGTAACAAATACTGAACCTCAGATGGTGATGCATTTGGCAAAAACTATTCGGAAATATGAAAGTTTGAAAAGCTTTAAAAAGAGCAGAACTGCAGTTCTCATTTCTACTTAGTGCTGTTTCCTTGCCCCAGATTTTTCTAGTGTTATACTGTCACTTATCATTTCAGTACAGGAACGTCAGATGTTGCACAAGAATAAGGAAATAACAATTCTATTATTTTTTTGTTCCTGAATCAATTTCTTTAATACTGAATTGGCCTATTAGAATATATTATGTCATAAATCATTTGAAAAAAGACTCAGTATCCTACTTGATGGCATAAACTGTCAACATTTACGCACTTAGCAATATACTGATACAAAGCAGAACTATTTACAATACCATCTGGTATTATGTAAAATTACCAATAAAATATTTTTGTGAATACAGATTCTGCATTTTTGTTTACAACCAATAAGTGTTTTGATACATACATAAAATTCATGTATAGATTTTAAATTATATATTCTGGTTCAGTACAGAAGTCCATTTAGCTTATTTTAGTGAGATAGTGCACTTACACTCCCGTGAGCCTTTTCTTTTTCATTCAAAGTAAATATATTTTTAAGCCCATGTGAAAGTTGGATGGACCTTCTCGGTAGTGAATTCAGCCCCAAATTATTACCAACATATATATCTTCTTAACAGCTTATAACTATGGATTTTTGTAGCCCCTGACAATTGTGATGTTTGGTGGTTTCTTGTAGTAATGTATTTTTCTGTTTTTAATGCAGTACTTCTACAGGCACAATGGTACTGTTCTATTTTGTAAGATGCTAGTTGTGAAATACAGTTAGTTGCATAAAATGAGAGTCTGATGTGATATCTGAGAACATACATACCTCATTCCTTGGTGTTGCTGTTTAAACTTTTTAGACATCAAATGTTAATTATAGGCTATTTCAGATGGATAACTACTGACCTGTTTATTATGTATTCTGCTTTATCTTACTAAATAGGATGTCTGTTCATTGCTGTTACCTGGCCAAATTTAGTATCTGTAAAAACAATGCTTTTTAAAGTTCTTAAATGTTTTTGGGGCTGGGCTAGTGTTCAGAATAACATACACTAGTTTTTAAAAGAACATGCTTCTCAACTTTATTTTTTTATATTTTATTTTTAGGTGGGACTATTTGCAGAATATACTGATGTAATGGATTACAAAAGAGCTGAAACTGTTTAAAGTATGCAGTTTAAGGATAGCAAATCTCATTGCAAGAAATTTTATGAAATGTGTTTCTAATTTAGAACATAATGAATGTTAACACATTTCAGAATTCCTTGGAATGAAATAGTAATCTTTTACCAGTAATTCACTAAATGGGAAATGTATTTGTATTTAAGTTTATGTGAATAAACCACCCAGCACTGCCAACATGAGGACTCTATCTTCAGAATTAGGTAGCCATTTGGATTGCAAGGAAGGAAGGATGGAGTGGATTTTACTATGATTCAACTGTCTCTAGAGAATAATCTCAAAAATGTGTTACAAGTATGGTTATCAAAAAGAATGCAAAAATCTCACCATTCTTTATGGAACAAGATAACTGAAGAGCAATTTCTTCTACAAGTAGACGGAAGTCAGCTAGGATCTAAAAAGCTGTGGTGGTTATAACTGAACAATTAGGTTGCCAGAGTTTGATTGCAATGATGCTTGTTTTAGCATTAAGCAAAATTAAGTTTTTGCCTGTTGGTGATTTAAGGGATAAGACAATACTGACAGCAGAGTAGACAAATTCTAAGCAAAATACTACATTTGACTCTGTTCATAATATAAGTTAAATGAACTTCACTTTCATAATTTCTAAATAATTTTGACTTGTAGTAATCCTAAGTCCTTTTTTCTAACTGTAAATATATTTAAAAGCATCTTTGCTCCATTTATAAAAAGTGAAAATTTAATGTTGTAATGTGTTCTGATTAGCTATTTTTCTCTGTGATTGATCTCTGCTTAAGAACTGTTATTTGTTAAATCTATATATGCACCAGTCTTCAACAGCCATACATCCTGGGATGTTCATGAAATGGTGGCCCAACAAAGACAAGTGTGATAGTGTTCCATGTATATGAGTTCCTTTATGTGCTGATTGATTGTCTGGTTTCAGAAAGGAAAAGAGGGGAGAAATGGGGGAAAATTAAGTATATATAGTTCATTGATAAAGTGTACAGTAATTCAGTCTCTTATCTTCCTAACTTTGCCATTAATTATAGGTGGTAAAACAAAAAGAACAAATACACAGTTGAGACTGATGTCTCTTTTTCATTAATTTAAATCTACATCTTAGAGATAAACAAAAGTTCTTCTACTCAGTAGCAGGTTAAATTACGCCATATAAAATCTTGATTCCAACAGAGCAGGTAGTAATAAATAAATTACCTTAAAAATTATAACATTATTGATATTAAGAATATGACTGAAATTTTAATCTATTATGTGTTTATCTAGATATTTGGTGTTTTGGGGCATAGATTGTAAAATCTCAAAAATGTTTTGATTTTATAATTTGTGCACTTTACTTTTTTTTTAATATTATGAATAGCACATTTTCAAGTAGCCATGCAAGAGAGTACTTTCTAGACTTTGTTCCTATTGGTTCACCGTACTGTTTAGGCAGGTCTTCTAAACTTCACATCTTGCATCTTAGAGTCTTTACTTTTTTTCTATCCTTTCTCGAAAGCCTGACAGTTTCCCACATTATGCTGATTGATTTTACTTTGTTATATGGGATTGATTTGGCATGGAACTGTCTGTTGTGTACTTTTTATCCAGGGTGCTTTATGTGTTTGTGGTTTTTTTCTGTGACATGCCTTTATTTGGCTCTTCTCCCTACTAGGGAGTCTGGGTATACTTCCATTTAAAATCAGAAACTGTATAGAAATAGAAAAGCATTTACATTTGATTTCTCCAAAGGCAACAGCAAGTGCTATACTTGTGGTAAAATTAGCCTGTGCTTACTCAGGAATAAGATAGGTAAAATAAAAAGTTAATGCTGGTTTTGGCTAGTGGACCAGTCACTCAAATATGGCATTTTGCAAAAGCCTACTTCTATCTCAATGTTAAGATTTGGATGTGCTGGAAATACAGTTTGAGCTTTCAGCGGTTTTCCTAATCTGAAATTATGCCCCAACTTATGTCAAAGCAGTCTCAGTTTGAAAGCTTGTAACGTCAAATGGGCAAAAACTGTACAGTAAAACACTCAAACTGAGGAAGCTCAGATAGCTTTCTTTTGTGCTGTCAAAGTTTTAAAAAGAGGAGGAACTGTTAAAAGGTACTTAGAAGACTTGTCTAAGACAACAATCAGAAATTGAGCTTAGTTTGACATCTAAAGAACCCATGTTTAAACAGGAATTAACAGGATTTAACCACTAAATTAAACTTGGAAAAGTACCTCACAAGTTAATTACAAATCAGTTCTTTATAGAAATTATTGTGACTGTCTAGAGTGGAGTGAATGGTACAAGCAATGGTAAACTGCACACTTGCTGTAAAATGCTATTATCCAACAGCAAGTGATGTTTGCATGACTTTCCTAAGACATTATACCAGAAGATGGTGATATGTCTGTGAATGAGGCTTAGGAGTCCAGGTGTGTGACCCCCCTGCCTGAACTGTGCCATTGGATTCAAACAGTGAAAGAAAATGCAGTGAAAAAACAAATTTGCTTCAGATTCTAGAGTCTTAGTAATGCAGAAGCTGCTTACAGCCTCTATTTAACTGTGTTGGTGAAAATTAAGGAAAACAAACCACCACTATATATTACTGAATCTCTGATGTATTTAATCCTAATCTTGCACCTTTTACTATGGGGGACAAATAAAAGTCAGCAGAATGAATTTACTCTGTCTGCTGATGACAAATTTTAAGAGCAGACAGTTTAACGGGCACAGGAAGTTTAGGTGTACTTTTAAGAAATTAAACTTGGAAGATGAAGGGCAAAAGCATATTCCATAACTCCTAATGATTAACAATGATCACAAGAGATTGCTGTCCTATTTGGGGTTTTGTTAAAGACAAAATGGTAACATCATCTAATCACTCATTGTCCCATGTGTTTAAAAAGAAAATTACCACCAGAAAAACATTGTTCAGTAACAATAGTCCAAAAAGTAGTTCAAAAGTGTTAATTATTTTGTAGAAATTATGGCATATCTTGGCAGAGGGAGGAATATTTGAGGAGGACTATGTTTTCAGGATCTAGGCCTCCTGGAAATGTGTAGTCTACACTGTTCTCTGTCATGATTTAACCCCAGCTGGAAGTAAGTACCATATAGCGCTTTGTGCATTCTCCCTCTGTGCAATGGGGAAGAGAACTGCAAGAGTAAAAGTCAGAAAACTCATGGATTAGGATAAAGACAGTTTAACACGTAAAGCAAAAGCTATAAATGCAAGCAAAGCAAAATGAGGAATCCATTCACCAATTCCCATGGGCAGGCAGGTATTCAGCCATTCCAAGGAAAGCAGGGCCCCAGCATGAGTAACTTTGACTGGGGAAGAAATACCATCACCCCAAATATCCCCCTCTTCCTTCTTTTTTCCCCAGTTTTATATGATGAGCATGGCACCACGTAGTGTGGATATTCCTGTGGTCACTTGGGGTCAGCTGTCCTGGCTGTGTTACCTCACAACTTGTAGACCCTCAGAGGTTCCTCACTGGTGGGACAGTAGAAGCAGAAAACGTCTTGACTCTGTGTAAGCTGGGCTCAGCAACAACTGAAACATCCCTGTGTTACCAGCACTGTTTCCTGCACAAATCCAAAACACAGCCCCCTTCCAGCAACTGTGAGGAAAATTAACTATCCCAACCAAAACAGCATATCTGTGTATAAACACTGATCTTGGTCAAAGCAAGGGGAACATACTTTGTTAAGCTTTCAAGGCATGTAGGTGTAGACCAATGGAGTTGTAACTTACACTGGAGTTACTGAGAAGACAGCTGAGGAAAAGAGACTATTTAATGTATTTTTTGATAACCTGCTAACAATGTGCATGTAATTTTCCTCTTCTGTATGAAGAAGCAAAAGTATGCAGAAGAAGGAAATGGAACCCAGGCTAATGAAATGTGGCTCTTTACCCCCTTCCCAAGCTCACTAGATTCTACAAACTGCAAATTCTCTTTTGTTTAAAGATAGTCCCAGGTATTTGTCACTAAAGAAGAATGGAGATGTTCAATCACTTTGCATCTGTTAAGACAAGTGAGGGGTCAGGCCAATTATCTTTGTGAATATCCACTTTGGGGAACACAGAGATCTAATTTGCTGTTTATATGCATCTAATATGTAACTGCCAACCATGAATAATCTATTTCAAGCTGAGCCTTCTTTGCACAGAATAAATAAAAATGCTTCAATGTCAAGCCCAGTTCCTGATGGCACAGATCTCCAAGCATGAAAATCTGCCATCTGACTGATCATCTTTTGCTGTAACAGCCTTCAGCTATGAATTAATCTAGGCAAAGGAAATCTCGTCAGGTTACATGTATTTATTATCACTACTTCCACCTCTGAAGAAAACACATTCTGATTCCTTCTTCTCCCTTTTTTTTTTTTTTTATGTTTCTTTTAAGTACATCTCTGCTATAAGTCGATGCAGCGAGTTTGAGGTAATTTATTATGCCTGCTTTTTATAAGTGGGGAATTTGACTGCAGTTCCCAGTTCTTCAACTATATTTTGGTTTCTGTAAGATCGTCATAGTCTTACAGAATAAGAGTATGTGGAGCTTAGAGGTCAATATAAATTTTTTTCACTGTTGTCTTTTCTTCTATGTAATTGACATACTGAACAGATTCTTGCTGAGCAAACTTAGTTACACTGATTCCGTACCATTCAAGCATTCTGAGGTACCTAGCATTCTGGGATGCCAATTATCTGCATTTCTGCAAATGGTCTTAGTCTATGCTGGGAGGCTTCCAAACATAGCAAAGTAAGCAAAATTCTTTCCAGCTGATGGCAGCAGACTGTTGCCAAGTGAAATGCTCTTAGTCCCCGCTGGAGAAGGAGAGCTGAGGAGCATGCAGATACTGAGTGCTTTCTTAGCTTATCTAGGGAAATTCCGAGTAGGCAGCTTCTGTTTCTAAAATGTCAAACACCTTCAAAAACCCTTAATCCAACAAAAAGACAAAGGATAAGGAGGGGGGAAGGAAGAACAAGAAAACGTATTGTCAGAATAATCCCTAGAAGAGCCATATAATGGCTTCTTTGTCTTTTTTGTCTGTTTAGTGTTCCTATCTCTGTGTACTGTATTGGAAGTAGGCAGTATCACACACTTCTTAGAGGTATGTCTTGCTTTATAATTCTTGATACCTGTTGGTACAGTGACTTTTTGCCTAAAGATGTAGGGTTTTGTGAATTGAATAGTAAATACCATGAACATTTCACTCTTGGATACAGGTTATTTATTGAAAGGGCAGAAGTGTTGATGACAGAGTTAGTTGGGAACAAAACTAATTCCTCTCATACAATTAGCCACTACACAATTTTAAAGGGTCCTGGACTGCTAAGCAAAGGATAGCTTTATGTTGCAAGGGTAGTAAGAGCCCAGACTAGAATGGATGAGGCTTCTGAAGCGTTTTGTGGCTGGTAATTCATATGGCTGCTTTCAGTGATTATTCCACATCTTAACCTGTTAATCTTGAAGCGTTGTTAGAGCATCCTAACAAACAAATCAAAACTACCAACAGTACTGTCAGATGCTCTTAAAATTTACTAAGTGCCTTACACAGAGCATCACTGAGGCAATGGTTCAATTGCAAGGAAGTTTGGTAAAAGATGTACTCCTCTGGATGAAGTCACACATTTTCAGTTGTAACCAAGGCGATGTTCCTGGTTATACACATTAGAATCTTACATTTTATTGTCGATACAAGTACCTAATAAGAAACAGTCCAGAATTTTTTGAGGCTTTCAATTTTCTAAAACATACATTCTTTATAGGAGGTTTTTTCTTCTAGTCAGCTGTGATGGTCTACTGGAATATCACAGATGTGAATAAAAACTTGTATTTCTGGATGCTTTCACATTTCTCAGTTTCTCAATCAAGGTCAGTATTACCTTTCTTGGGAAGGGGTATCTAAGTTGGTTTTGTTCATAGGGTTTTTGTTTGTCCAACTAGTTTTTTGAGGTTTTTATTATTAGAAAAAGGGCTTGTTATTTTGAAAATAAAGATCTTACCTGCCAGGTGTCTTCCCCAAAATGAGTAAGTGCCTTTTCTGTTCTGACTCTTAGAAGTATTTACTTTGTCAGATTGAATCTGAATGTCCTGGATAAACCAACTGTTAAGTACCGAGTGTTACCAATGGCTTGAAATCCTTTCACTGAAACAAGAGACAGATTGTAAGCCACTTGAACTATTTTGAGACCTGATGTTATCAGAAGTTTTATAACTGCTATGAGTAGTATACTTCTAAGAACAATGTAACTTTTCAGGAACTTGATATTAATAGGAAATAAATATTTATTAAAGGAAATATATTAAATAAATATTTATTTACCAATTTGAGTAAGAGAAAATGTTACACCATGGGGGCAACAGTCTTGCTGTTAGCAGTCCTGACTACTTCATGGAAAGTAAAACCGAGGCCCTGGACTCTATTAAAAAAAAAAAGTGTGGTATTTTGTGTGAGATTGGGACTGTGAATCTTATGTCCACATTCTAATAATGTAATTCTTCCTACCTAAGTTTTTACCAATTCTCAAGCAGAAAAGAAAGCATAAGTAGATATCAGTAAGAGTCCCTCTGGTTTAATTGGTGCTGCTTCCTATCTCTAGAGGATTTTTTTTAAATTTTTTTTTAAACTTTGCTCAGGACTGGTACAGCTGAAAGTATATTTTCCCTTCATTCTTAAGCCTAGACTTTGAATGGAGTTTCTCTGAGACACTTTTGTAGTGAAATCGTATTCCCTACAAACATTGAAGACAAAAATAAACATCTCTGTGAATGAAAGATTTTGTGTGGTTGTAATTTTTTAATATATACAAGTTTAATTTAAAAAATCTAAAGGCACTCCAAGAAAAACATAGTATATTGATCTACTTAAAAGCTCTCTGCGTAGCAGTCAGAAAGTACAATTTGTATCATGAGATGCTACAAATTTTCTGTTTGATAAACTATATTCAATTCCAGTTAAGCACTCGTTTTACATATTAAAGATGACAAGAAATTGCATTTAGCCAAGTGTATAGTAACCCATTGGGATACTGCCTTCAACTGACCTCTTCCTGACCTCAGTTCAAAGACTTTATTAAACACTTTAAAATTCTGAAAGCTTGGCCGGAAAGCTGAGGGGAAGTGTCTGGAAAGAAAGAAACAGTAGGAGTCACAGTGCAAAGACTTTTTTTTTTTCCTATGATAAATACTACACAATTTATGATAATGAAATTGTTTAAAAATGAACATCCCTCTAGTTATTTCACACTGGTGGCATGTTGTTGGTTTCAGATGAGCGTAAGTAGATGTTTTTAATGCCTAGAATAGTGACATACATTGAAATGCCTGTCCCAGGAATAAATGAATACTTCTTGTCTGTTAACAATCTGACAAGTAAGTATTTTTGCTGAAAACTAATGTAAGTGCACTACAGTCCTGACTGGCAGTGGTGATGGTTAGGGTGTGTTATCATACATAAAATGGTAAATAAAATTATTAAATTGTTCAGAGCCCCTATTTGAATGTGTCATTTGTACTGTCTAGGAGAAAGTGCAAGAAATACAAGTGGGTAATTTGGGGATAAACAGCAGACTTTGGGAATTCAATCTCAAAATGCCAAGAGGCCTCTGCTAATTTTTTGGCAGAGATGATTCATTACCACTTTTGGTTATGATGGAAGATCCTGGGAGTACTGCTTCTGAAGCAAGAATCTATGGAAGCATCCATGCTTGCAAATTAAAGTAACAAATGAGGTAAGAAACTTGAGAAGGGGGCTTTGTCTAAGGCTTCATGTGATTGTATATAAAACCTCTTCTTTTCTACAGAAGCAGGTTATAAAACAGTGGTCTGTGTGGGTTCTCTCAATCTGTCTTCAATTCTACACACAGTTCCCATGTTCAGTTCTCTGAATTGTTTGTCGTTTGTGTTGCTTTGCAGCATGAGGCAAAAGTCCTCCTACAAGGCATTCCTGAAAGAAACTGATTCTCTTGTAAAGACCATCGGAGTTTCCCATTTGTGTAGCAGGTAACTGAAGTGTTGGCCAACCTCATCCCCACTCCAAGGAAGCAGTGTGTGAGGCTGATACCTCCTTGGGTGCAGAATGCTTTAAATGCCACGCTGTTGGTGTTGGGCATAGATCCCCAAGTGCAGGCAGCAAGTGTTAGGAAACTGTTGACATAACTACCAAATTTGGAACTAGCAGAAATACTGACTAAATTGGCATCAGATACCAGAATGGGGCTATTGTCAGTAATTAAAGGGGTCTAATTTAGTCTTACTTACTCATCTATTTTGCAATAACAGAAGGGATTCAAAAGAGGAGAGCAAGTTGTAAAGCCCTTTTATCACCCCTTTATTCATTTCTTTCTGCTATTGACTCTTCATCAAGACTGCTAAACAATTATGGGTCTGAAGATCAAAACAAATTTCTTAAATTCCACGCAAATGTTTTGGCAGCCATGGGAGATCACAGCATTCCCCTGCAGATACGGGCATGGTGCCTGGAGATAGTTTAGGACAGTGTCCAATTTTATTTCACCCTTTCTTGTCCTGAAAAAGAATAAAAGAGTAAAAACTAAATTTCTAAAGTTACTGATTAAAGATGGGCGAAGGAAGGCCGAGTTATGTGTAAGTACAATCCTGAACCACCAGAACTTCAAATTGTTTTGGATGTTTCAGGCTCATGGTTCAGTGCTACACAATATCCCAACTACCTGCTGGCTCTGCAGCCACTTGTGCAGCGGAATGGTCTGAGAACAATCAAATTGACGCCATAGATAAGGCTGTGTGATGTCTGCATGCTCCAGGGCAAGCACAGGGCAGCTCAGGACAGGCTGACTGCTCTCAGGAGTTACTTCTGTGAGCTTCAGGCATGACCAAGGCTGTCACCAAGTGTGAGGGTGTTTGGTACCTTGGGCACTTGTCTGTGATGTGGCTGTTCTATTCAGCCTTAAAAGAAGCAGTTAGTAAAAAGAGCAATATTAGTGTCTTATCTCTTCTTCCTGTTAATTCAAGTACTAAATGCTTTAAACATTTACCACACTTGACTGCTCTAGTCAGGGTTTTGAATTAGTTTTTGTGAAAATTAAGTAACACTTAGAGAAAAAGGTGTGGAGACACAAACAGTATTTTATTTCTCTATCTTTGACATTGTCTCTACATTGGTTTACATGTTAAATGCTACTTGAAAAGGGAGCAAAACCAGATTACAGATGAACTAAGTAAAAACGTAAATAAATTGGCAAATTCAGTCAACACTTTACTGGGTTTCCAACACTGACCACTTTCCAAAACACCTCCTTACTGATCATATTTTGCCTTTCCATTTGAAATAGGAGCTACTGGCTCCAGAGTATCATCTGCTTGCATCGCTGAATGGCTCTCAGAGACCTGACAACTCTCCTACACCTCTGTTTCCACTTATAAGGACAGCTGGCAGTTGTCGTCTAAATTATTTTTTCATTTTAGCTTTTTGCAAGATGCAGTTTCTCTTTCCAAGACATGCGGGGGTTTTTTGCTTGGAAATAATAAATACATAAAATGCATAAAATTTTTACATCATATATGAAAATAAAACCCCACCCTAAAATAAAAGCAGTGGTTTTCTGTTTGTTGTCTGAAGATTTCCTGAGATAATGCATTCCTTTTAAGGATTTTCAAAAAAGTGAACAGGATAACACTCAGTGCAAGTAGTATAAATTCACTGTGTCAAATCTACACTGTTACTGTGGAATGGAAAAGGTAAAAACCAGATAATTACTTTTAGATTATTTATTTGATACATTTCATTTTACAAAATGACCTTTCAAGGCACAAAGCAAAGTTATTATTGTGCATGATTACTGCTAGTAAATATTTATTCTATTAGAGGAAAAAAATGTATTGTAGAAATTAAAAAACCCTGATCTGGGTGTAGGAAACAACAGCAGGACACAATAAGGACTTTTAAATTTAAGTGTAGTTATATATAAACAAACAAACAAGAAAAAAACAGCAACTTGCTCTGGCGTTCTCCATCTTCATAGTGAGTTTTTCTTTCTTATGTCTAACCTAAACCTACCTTTTTTCAGATTAAGTCTATTCTCCCTTGTCTTATCAATTACATGCTTTTGTAAGAAGTCCCTCTCCAGCTCTCTTGTCAGCTCCTTAAGGTATTGGAAGCCTGCAATTAGGTCTCCCCAAGAGCCTTCTCCAGGTTTCACAACCCCTGCTCTCTCAGCCTGCGCTCACCAGAGAGGTGCTCCAGTCCTCTATCATCTTCATCACCCTCCTCTGGACTCTCTCCAGCAGGTCCATGTCCTCTTATGTTGGGGACCCCAGGGCTGGATGCAGTCCTACAGTGGGGTCTAACAAGAGTGGAGCAGAGGGGCAGAATCCTCTCCCTTGCCCTGCTGCCCACATTGCTTTTGTGCAGCCCAGGACACATTACCAGGTGATGTTGAGCTTCTCGTCAACCACTGGTTTAGAGACAAGGATGTCATGTATGACAGTTTCAAATGTTTTGCACAAGTCCACGTATATGACATCTGTGCACTTCCCTCATCCACCAACACTCTAAGCCCAGTGCATAAGGTCACCAAATTTGTCAGGCATGATTTGCCCATAGTAAACCCATGTTGGCTGTCACCCATCCCCTCTTTATTATACTCATGCTGGGTATGGCCTTTAAAAAATTTTAGATGATGCAAAGAAACAAAAGCCCAACATTGAGAATCCCTTCTGGACTGATGTTCTGGAGCTACATATTCAGAAATCTTTACAGAAAAAAAAGGACTCAAGACAAATATAGAAGAAAAGATAAAAAGAAAATTCTCTTAGAAAATGCTCCTAGAAAGTATTCATTCTGCTTTTTTAATGTAGTAAACTACTAAATACTGTGCAAGTCTACATATATAGATATTTATGTATTTATTTATTTAAGAAAGTTGAACTTTCTTAAGGGAAATGATGCAAACATTTTGATTAATGTTTAATAACTTATAATCGTTCACAAAGGATCTGTTAAACAATTTTTGAAGTGTACTATTAATGAAGAAATAATTGATTCAAATTAGAAGAAACTAGGAAATTTGCAAAGTGTCACAGCACTTCCTAAACTGCTTACAATGCAGCTTACTTAATTTTGTGCACTATTGTCCTAGATTTTTTTCCTATTTCTATTTTCCTTGGGTGTTATTGTGGCTATAAACAGTAATTGCGAAATATTTTAAACTCCTGCTAAAAGTAGGTTGAACACACTACAATGCTAAACAATGAGAGCTAAATAGAAAAGGAATGGGGGAAGGTAATAATATTTTGGTCATCAATAAAAGTTGATTCTGAGAATTTTTGTTAATATTTTTATACATTAGGAAATTTGAAGGGGTAGATGCAATAAGAGTGGAAGGCAGTTGTACCAAACTAAGATTTTTTCCTTAAAAGGTAACAGGAAGGAAAAAAGAGTGATATCTGGCAGCACGAGAAAGGGGTCATTGCCCCAAGAAGCCTGATGGTACCATATGTAAAACACATGGCAGCAAAGCAGTTTCTTCCTGCTTACCCAACCTTGCAATCTATCATAGCTGAGTGCTGACACTCCAGCTTGTATGAAAGGGCGCATGAACATCAAAGAAAGTGTCTTCGCCTTTGAAAACCCCTTAACTGCATATAGGGCAGCATTGACACAAATCTATCAGCACAAAATCTTATTGCTTTACCAACTTAATTAATGGTTTAACTTTGTGAAAGAACAAAACGAGGGGAATGATACAAATGCATCTGATTAGGACAGGGTTTTTTTTTTATTAAGTTGATCTAATTTATCTCTTGATCTAATGAGTTGTTAGAATGTTGGTTTCCTTTTCTGGCACACAGTAACTGCTCATGACCCTTGAACACACTTGCACAAGTATCAGATGCTGATTCTTTCAAAAAATTGATTGTCTTAACTACTTACTTAACACCCGTAGTTGATTAAGATAGCTTTTTTTCTGGATTTTGGCTATTTTCTGGGCATAGTAAATAGAATTGAATCCTAAAGATATGAAAGTTACAATGGCTAAATAACTAAATTCTAGTCAAGAAAAGGAATTAAAGATTTAGATTCATTAATAAGAGAATCTTGCATCTGATTGTAACTCTTCATGTTTTAAGTTGATTAAAGACTAGCAGACCTTGTAGCATAAAATTTTACATACTGTTCATTAACTATTCATGGTGACTAATAAAGATACATAATTATTAATCTTTAAAGAATTTTTAAACTCAATTGGGTAATTAGATACCATCTGATAATGTTTTTTTCCCCTCAGTGATACAGCTTAGGTATGTCATTTCAGTCACTTTTGCTTATCTTCCTTACTCACAAGGCTGAGTTTGTAGTGAGAAGCGTTTTATATTTCATCAGACCAACTGATAGATTAAATGCACAGACTTTGCAGTGTGAAAAAAGCCTTGTGTGTGTAAGTTTAGCTGGTTTTTGCTCCCCAAAAGCATCAGAGAGCTTAACAAAGATACTTTCTCTTTGACTTTGTCTTAGTTATATTCCTAGAGCACTGCAGACACATTCTCACTCATTAATTATTCACAAATTATTGAACAGCACTGAATTAAGAGAATCCTGTAAATTCATATTTGGGTAATGACATGATTGATATTAATAAAAAAATATTTCTCCCTATATCACCTCTCTTTAGCACTCCTTATTAATTCTTTTTTCCTCTAAGAATATAGTTTCTTCTTCTGAAGGATGAGACCATTATTACTGCCCATCTGCCACATTCATTCTCTAACACCCTTCACACCTCATTTTCCCGGGCTGGAACACTCCATATAAAAGACAAGTTGTCACATCTCAGCAGGGACTAACTGGTCTCTCCTTTTAAGGCTGCTGTCGGTAAATACTCCATTGTATCTCTCTACTCTGACACTCATATCACTGTGTTACTCATTCCTTGCCATAAGGACTTGATCGTGTATGTAAGGAGCTGTGAAGTGGGAGAGTGCATGACTTCATGACACAGGTCAACAAGCAGATATGCAATGAGATTGACAAACCTGATTTTGAGAACAAACACAAAGTCAGGGAAGCTGAATGGCAGGTTGGGGCAGAAAGCGTTAAGGAACACAGAACAGGGAGGCAGAAAGCAGACTTTGAGTGGTGCTTTCAGAGATCGTTCTTTCTGTGATGCAAGCCAGTAACCTCTTTCCAGAGTTCTTTTTACAAATCCTCTGCCATTTCATCTATGACTCTCCCATCATTACCCTGCCATCTTTGACCCTGATTTCTCATAATTTCTCATCATCTTCTCTAGTTCCTTACTTCCCTTGGATTCTGCATTGTCTTTTTTTTCCTTTCTCATTCCCGACTTCCCTGCTTGTATCTCTTAGTAATCATTCCAGTATCTCCACTGCAAACAGAGTTGAGTACCCCATATTTTCTGAGGGCCACCTTTTCTCCTCATTGCTTCTTTTAATTTGAGGAAGAAGTGAAGAACAATTTTGGCATTACTTCTCTTCCAACTACCAGAGTTGCCAGCTGGCATCCTGCTTTCCCCCTTCTTTTAAGCACAGCCAAGAACAGCAGTAAGCTATGGCTCAGGTTTTATGGGCATTCACATATAACATACCTCCTTAGGAGCTATAACAGAACTAGTTTTTTATGCTTTATTGTAAATCATGTTGGTATTTTCCTTAAATGCAGGATCCTGAATGGGGATATTATGACTTATTTTAAAAAAGGATGTTTCCAGTCCACAGAGAAAATGTGAACCAAATACACTGTAAGGACAAAGAATTAAGCAGAATTATTCCAAACTTGTATTTTTTTAAACCAGCATCAGAGGCTGAGGGAGCAGCACTGAATGATGACTTTAAAATACTTAGCTTGGCAATAGTAGAGGTTAGTTAAGTTGTTAGGCCTTTGCTCAGTGGTCTGAGCTAGAGAGAGGGGATGCACTATTGTATTAGATTCAGCTGAAACCCAACCAATATTCCCCCCGTCTAGCAAGATGTACAGCTATTATTTCTTCTGCCACTTCCCAGACCTACACCTTGTCCAGAAGCATGACTTGGTGAGCTAAAATAACTCTATCTTTGCTAGTGACCGCAAACAAATCCTTCAGGTTCAGTTCTCCAAGCTTCTCCAGCACAGCATTCCCCTGGCCCAGCAGCATCCACCTGCTCCCCAGGCCAGGATGCCACGCGGTCACCTGTGTGCCAAGGCCATAGGAGGGAAGTGGGCTGGAGTCCAAAGTGATTTGCATGCTCAGAGTGTGTCTGTACAAGGAGAAAGAACACCTCTGTAACTTCAGCTGCCTAAGTAATGAGTGGGAATATCACAAAATGGGTAAAGGTTGGAAGGGAGCACAGTGGGTCATCTGGTCCAACCTCCCTGCTAAAACACATTGCACAGGATTGTGTCCATATGGTTCTGGAATACCTCCTGTGAGGGAGACTCCCCACCCTTTCTGGGCAAGCTGTTCCAGTGCTCCGTCACCTGCACGGTAAAGTTCTTCCTCATATTCAGTAGGAACTTCCTGTGCACCAGTTTGTACCCATTGCCTCTTGTCCTATTGCTTGGTACCAGCGAGGAGAGTTTGTCTCCATCCTCTTGGCACCTTCCCTTTAGCTGTTTATACATATAGACTGTCCTTGTGCAGAGGCAGCTGTGAAGCTTTTACACAGTAAAATCGAAGTTAGTGCAACAGAAACATTGAGAGTGGGGAAAGAGTGTCATTTTGAGGGGGCTTTAGCCCCACTTTTGCCCTTAATGAAGACACACACTCTCTAACAGTTTTGCATTCTTCTTATATTGAGGTTCCCAAAACTGCACACAGGATTCCACGTGAGGCCGCAGCAGTGCGGAGCAGAGCGGGACTGCCACTGTCTCTGCTTGGGACATTTCGTCTCCCGCCTTCTCCCAGGCACCCACGTTCCAGAGGCCTGAATGGGGACGACAGCAGGCTGTGCACGGTGCCGCCATGAAGGGACGCGGCGGGAAAAGGGGGCGTGCGGCTTTTTTCACTCTTGGGGCAAATAACCAGCGGGCGCCACTGCGGCCCCGCCCTGCGGCCCGCCCAGCCCGGCCCGGTCCCGCCCCGCTCTCGCACGCCGGGATCGCGCCGGGGATCGCGCCGCCGCCGCGCCCGTGCTGCTCCTGCTGCCGCTGGAGCCGCGGGCCCGCCCGGCTGTGCCGCGCCGGGCGGGAGGATGCGGCGGTTCGCGCGGGTGGCGCTGCTGTGCCTGGGCTGCGGGGTCTGCTCGCTGCTCTACGGCCTCAGCCAGCTGGCCCTCTCTCTGGAGCAGGAGCCCGGCGGCGGCGGCCGGGAGAGGCAGGCCCGAGACCCCGCCACGCCCGGCGGCCGGCGGCAGGCAGGGAGCGCGGGCCGAGACGAAGCGGGGACCGGCAGGTACGCGGCGCGGAGCCCGGAGCCGGGGCCGGGCGGGGACGCGGGCGCGGGCGGTGGTTCCCGCCGCATTCCTGCGGGGGAGGGCCGGGAGGCGCGGGAGCGCGCCGGTCTCCGTTCCGGCCGCGGGCGGAGCTGCGCGGTGCCGGTCGGGCGGCGGCGCCGAGGCCTGGGAGGCGCTTTCGGGGGCGGCGGTGTGTCTGTGCGCTCCCTCCCGGCGTCCCGCGGGCGGGTACCGGGGAGCGGCGGCTGGGGAAGCCTTAAACAAACAAGGAAAACTTTCAGGAGTGGCGGTGCCGGTGCCCGAGGCCGCTCCCGTGCGCGTCCCCGCGGCGCTGAGCCCGTCCCTGGCTGCTGCCTGGTGGGACAGGGCGGGTGGAGCGGGGAGGGTGCGCTTCCTTCTTCCAAACGGAGAAAATTTCACTGTGCTCCTTCAGGTCTGAAACTTAGTAACTTCGTGGTTATCAAATCTAACTTCAATGAAGCAAAACTGTTTATTATGGGATACCTTAATGCAGCCAGTCTTCTCACAAACCAGTGAGGTCGGTTCTGTAATTAAAGGGGTGTATATCCGAGCATCTCACACTCTGCAGAGCTGCATAGTTCTGTTCCTTTCTGTCAGCAGAAACTTTAATGTGGCCAAGTGGTGAGTGAGATTATGGAATGGAAATTACTAGTTTTCCCTTAGATTATAGTTTCATAATCCTGTGGCTACCGGAATCCTAAACCCAGGAGAAGAGGAGTGACAAGAAATCCGTCACTACAAAGGGAGGAGAAATTAGGACAAGGCATTGCTGGGCCAGTATAGCTCTAACTCCGCTTAGGTTCTGAAGGAGTTTAAAGCAAAGTGAGTTTAATGGTTTGGCGATGGTCACTGCTTCCTGGTGCTGTACAAGTTCTGGCGTCCCCCACTCCTTCCACTGCTTGTGCTCCTCTGAGCGCACGAGTGAGTTGATCTGGTATGGTGACTTGCTTGAAAACGATCTGTTTTTTGGCCAGCTCAGCGCTCTAAATTGCCTCATCATGTAATTATGAAAATGTCGATGCTGGCGTGAAGGACTTGTGGAGGGACGATGGCAGGATGACAAGCTCTGACTTAAAGTACCGTGAAACAGCATTCTGAGTTACTAGGGGTGGAGTCAGCTTTTGACTGGTGTAAGTATTTAAAAGAAGTTCTTTTCCTCTGTGCTTTTGCTGTTGTTCAAGTTGATACAGATTATAACATGAAAAAATAAAGTGAGGATGATTGTTCCTCACTTCTAGTCCTAAAAATTTATTAAAAATAGTTCTAAAAATTTATTAAAAATCGATTAAAAACGGTTGTGAGTGGTTGAAATCTACTAGTTCTAAATAAAAATATGATGAAAAAATCATATAAATGATATTTGCTTTACTAAAGAAAACATGCAGTTTAAATGAAGCGAACTTTTGTTGGGTAGAAAATGATAATCTAAATGATTTCTACTGTTAAACATTGGAAGGACATTAAGCTGCATCATACTGCTGGTAAGCAAAAGGAGAACCAAGTTTATTTTAAAAGCTATACTGTTTTAGTATTTGTACTAAAATGTGGCTTTTAAATTAAATATGTCAGTGGAAAAGAGCCTCAGTAAGGTTCTTGCTGCAGTGACATCAGATGAGATATAAATCTGCCCTATGTTGTGAAGTAGAAAAGTTTTACTAACTGAGAAAATTCTTTACTAAAATCCCAGAAATAATTCCACTGTATACAGTTCTGTGGGGGCTTATTTCCTTGCAAAACCAGTGTCTGTTGTCACCTGTGTGGCAATTCTTTACCTATAAACTGCTGTCAAACTGAAGTCTCAGGATAAATGTCCCCTGTTGTAAGTTATTGAAGTCTTACATGCTGTTTGTGCAAACAGTGTGTGCAGAACTTATTTGTGAGTTAGACTCGTAGAACGATCCCTCAAAGGCTTTTGTTTAAGGAAAAACTCTGTCCTGTGGCAGCCAAGAAATGTCCCACTGAATGTTCTTGTAGATGCATTTTTCAGTTATTTTTGAGTATTAAAATGCATTATGTACGCTTTTGTAAGATATACAGACATCTTGCTGAATGTATTGTTGTTTTGCAATTTTTATACATCAGCAGCTTCTTCGGTGGAGACTGAGCACAATGGCCACATCTGTTTTATGCCCACTTCTGTCTGTCTTGTGATCATGTAATAGCCTGAAGGATTCATAACCTTATGAAGTAAATTACATTTACTTCTTGAAGTTTAACATTTTGTATGCATTAATAGTAACTTTCATAAATGGGTTGCTTCAGCTGTTTTCACTGGTAGTTTTAAAATACCTTTCAGTAAAGCAAATCCAACTATCTGAAGGCATTCATGCACTCAGCAGTGTTTTTCTTTAGCCAAGAAGTGTTTTCTTTGCCTGAATAGTCTGGTTTGGCATATGCCACAAGGGGAGAAAGAGCTTGATCATGCTCTGGGATAGAGGAGGGAAAAGTTGAATTTTCTGTTAGTTTTTGGAAACATGCAAACATGAAAACTGCAAGCCTTGAATAAGGCCTTAGAATACTGCACCTAGAAGAATTTAGCAGTAATGGTGACATGTTTAAGAAGAAAATAATTTAAAAGTAAATATCATATTGAAACTAGAATTACAGGGTGAGGCAAGTTCCTCCAGTAAACATAATAATTCAGGGGAACTTGTTGGGTAATCAGTTTGGTAAGGAGGTATTTGTGTTAAATGGTTGTCTTGCATGGGAGACAGGAGCTTTATGAGTTTTTGCAGTTTGCCAGGCTTTAAGATAGCTAGTTTCCCAAGACTTAGTCCCGTTTGCAAGATTCTTTGACATTTGGCTGATTTGTCTAAAAATACCATTTATTACACACAGAAAATAACAAATATACAAACGTAGAACAGATTGACATACATACACACACAATGAATGCATAATTGCAACACTATAGTAGCTAAAAATGCAATTGTGGGGTAAAAGCTTGCTTGAACTATAAAAATAGTTAAAAATGCAAGTTAAGAAATGCTTGCTTAATGCAAGTTAAGAAATGCTTGCTTGAGCTAGCTGAAATGCAAGTTAAGAAAGGTACCTATAAGTTAGCTGGGATAATACAATTTAGGAAACCAATGATCTTACCAAATCCAATTTTGGAGCTGGAATACATTAGACTTCCTCACCCAATCCCACGGGAAGTAACCACAGGGCTGCATCCAAACCCTGGGGAGAAGACTTTACTTCACGCTCCAATGTCCATGTAGAAAGCTTCTACCTTTTCTGAGATGTCGTGAGCTTTTTATAGGATAAGTGTATTTGTAGTCACTAAAAATTTCTCACATTCTCTCTACATTCCACAGGGGAGTGTCTTTTCAGACTTTCAGTCGCCAGCACCAGGTAGCTGTTGATTAGGCTATCAACCTAAATCTGAGCCATCCATTTCTTGGGACCGATCAGGGAGAGAGAGAAGGGGGAGGGGGGAAATGTCCTGCCACAATGGTACTCTAGCCTGAGGAACAAGAGGACTGGAGACTAAAGGCTTGTGTCTTGAAACTTGATATAAACCGCTGAAGAGCACTTCAAGAATTTAATAGCTAAACAACTTCATAAATGACTTGGATGCAGGACTGGAAGAGATACTAAGCAAGTTTGCAGGTGGTACAGAACTGGGAGGAGCTGTTGACTCCCTTGAAGGCAGGGAAGCCCTACAGAGAGACCTCCACGAATTATAGAGGGCTGGGCAATCACCAACCATATGAAGTTCAGGAAGGGAAAGTGCCCCTGGGTTAGGGCAGCCCTGGGGGTACTGACTGGGGAATGAGATGCTGGAAAAGGTTGTTTGGGCACTGGAACCGGCTCCCCAGGGAAGTGGTCACAGCACCAAGGGACCTGGGAATCCTAGTCAATAACAGGTTGAATTTGGGTCAGCAGTGCCCTGGCAACCAGGAAGGCCAGATGTGTCCTGGGGCCAGATGGGGGCATCAGGCACAGCATTGCAGCTGGGCAGGGGAGGGGATTGTCCTGCTCTGCTCTGCTCTGCTCTGCACTGGGGAAGCCTCACCTCGAGTCCTGGGAGCAGTTTTGGGTGCCACAGTATCAGAGAGCATCCAAAGGAGGGCAACAAAGATGGTGAAGAGCCTTGAGGGGAAGCTGTGTGAAGAGCAGCTGAGGTCACTTGGTCTGTTCAGCCTGGAGGAGACTGAGGGGAGACCTCATTGCGATTACAACTTCCTCCTGGAGGGGAGAGGAGGGGCAGACCCTAATCTCTTCTGTGTGGTGACAGTGACAGGACCCAAGGGAATGGCCTGAAGTTGTGTCAGGGGAGGTTTGGGTTGGATATTAGAAAAAGGTTCTTCACCCAGAGGGTGGTTGGGCACTGGAACAGGTTTCCCAGGGCAGTGGTCGCAGCACCAAACCTGACTCAGTGCAAGAAGCACTTGGACAACACTCTGAGACACATGGTGTGACTCTTGGGGATGGTCCTGTGTAGTGCTAAGAGTTGGACTTGATGAACCCTGTGAGTCCCTTCCAACTCAGCATATTCTGTGATTCTGTAAATTTGGAGGTTAGGTTTTAGCTGTGAAGAAAGATTAACATTGGTGGCAAATTGTTCTACTGATTATTCATTCCAGTGAGAAAAGTAGTAATGAGTAGTTGGTATTATCATATGTACTAGCTAAATGAATAGTGGATCTGAACTTGAAAAAATGAAAACTGAGATCTCTACTTCTAGAGAATATAAGATCAATCAAAAGGTAGTGTATATATAGTCACGTATTTTCTTTTGCTAGGATCATTTATGGATGGAGAAGGTGACTGAGAAAAAAATTAAACAAAAAACGAAAAAAATGTACAAAAAAGCCCCCAAATAAATGTATATTTGCTACATGCATGTCATTAAATAGTGCTGTAATCTGCTGTCTGTGGAGTATCCTTTCAAGTCAGTCTTTTTCCACATGCTTCCTGGTTAGTTAATTAGCAGGCTGTTTCAGAAGTGAATCTTCAGTTAATTTTGTCAGTATTGCCACTTCAGGCACATAGTGTTCAGCTTTCCATTCAGGTCCAAAAAAGTGCTATTCTAATGGCAATTTTGAGAAATAGAGAAGGAATCAGTCTGTTGTCAGTTCTGTGAATGTAGTCAGGTCAATGAATTTGACCGTATTAAAATGAAACATTTTTCCCTTATACTGTAGTTCAGCATTTTTGTGCTGCCAGCCAAACTGTTCTGCTATGTGTGACACTGATATCAGATTGTATCAGTCTCTTGCTCTCTAACTATTCTGGCAAAGGGAGGGTTAAGTGGATTGTAGTGCATGGAGAAGAGTAGAAAGTATATTCACAAGCTTAGCGGAGGAGGGTGGTTTTCACAGGTAGCTGGTTGTTTCCTTGGCCTGGACACAGCTGTTCTCATCTGTGTCAGAACTTAACTAGCAGTTTCACCAGTCTGCTTCTCAGCTATTCTTGTTTTAAGAAATCGGTCCAGAACCTGTTAACTTCAAAATATAAGTTAAACTTAAAAGGATGAAATGTTGAATGAAGTTGAAACTTCATTTAAAAACTCTGCTGAATTTGACAAGCAGTTGATTAGCAAATATTATTTTACATAGAAATATTGTGAAGCAATGAAATGTTGTCAAGATTTTTGCAGTTAAAAAGTTTATGTATCAGACACCTAACATTGCATCTACTGTCTCCAATCTAATAAGACATTACCTAAATGACAAAATACGTCCTAACAAATTTGTGGTATTGCTGCAAATGTTCAGAAAAAGCTATTGAGAAGAATCAGAAATTCTTATTGTGTTTAGGAGTTGAGTTGAACATCTCATCATCCCAATTTTTTATTCCTGTGTGATTATGAGCAGGAAGGAAATTCATCCTTCTTGTTTTGCTGCACTTGTGAGGTACGCTGTAGGAGAGACATGAGTCTGTCTCTTGGTTGATTCATGCAGTTGATAAGACTTCGGTTGTTAATGAAAGGAATTATGGTGGAACATAGTCAGCAGGACTGCAACCCTCACCATTTGGACATTCTGCTAAGTCTGCTGTGAAATTACAGTCATATAAAAGATGGCACAGGGATTGAAAAGTATTCTTGAAAACTGTGATCTCCATTAGCAGAAGGAGGCTACCACTGATTCATGTGGGATTTCATACGGTTAAAACTTGACTTGCCTGAGCACAGGGCCTCAGTCTTCATGACTGCAATTTACTGCTGTGTATTTTGCACGCTAATTTGAAATTGACCTTTTATTCTGAGAAGTTTTCAGGTCACCATATAGACACCTTTTCTATGTCTGCAGTACTAAAATTTCTGTGTTTCTGTATTCAACCAGTGCTGTTGAAGCTAAATTACCAGATAAAGGCAGTTAAGAAATGGCTCATTGCTTAAGGGAGAGGGGCTTTGAATTGGCAATCAGATCACTGAGAATGCTTGTCTATGACACCAATGATTTTTGAAACTTCATATTGCTTCATTTTTATATTGTTGACAGTGGTAGGTGTTAGGAGTTGTCAAACCCAGTAGTGTGATGAACGCAAGGCTGCTGCATTTCCATGTTCCTGGGTCCAGCCAGTAGCAAAGCTGAGCATTTATTCCAGTGGGAGCATAGGCTCTTAGTGTGTACACACATGGCTGGCCACATAGATCAGCACACAGGAAACAGCACTTGCACAAGCACAAACAAGTGTCCTGATCCTGTTCCCTTCTCTGGCTGATTAGGGTGAAAAGTTTTAGTGAAAAATACATCAGTGTATATAATGTGGATCCCTCCAGTAACTGGCCTTAGACACTTGGTCCATCCAGGAACTGGCTCTGGTCTCCACTGTTGCTGACCTAAGTGTGTGAGCACTCAAGGCTTGCAGCCACAATTCAGTTTCTTGTACTCACACCCTCTTGGATGTGCACACATGTACACGTGAATATGCTGGATCTTTCCAGTGTCTGGCCTTAGCCTTGTGGCAGCTGGCCACAGGATTGCCTCATGAAAGGGAGTCTTTAGGATAGCTGGTCCTGACCTATAGCCTTAAACATCAGCCACTCCTCAAGCCCCAGGTGGCCGGCTCAGACTTTCCGGTGCTTCCAGTTGTCATCTTTCAGACCCTAATCTCTTGTGGCTATGTAAGAGAGAGGTTCTTCCAGTAGCTCAGACCCTCTGTTCTCTGGAGAGTCTGGCCCAGTCTCATGGCCTGTCAGGCACTTGGCTCCCAAGCCTCTTGCTCTACTTGTTGCTGGTGGTTACATGCACCAGCGTGCACTCACCTACACACTGTGTGCACACATCTCTGCAGTCCCTGGCACTGCAGGCCTGTGGGCCCCTGTGATCTGTGGCCATCTTCTCATTTGCAGGCACTTTGACCTCTCTACGTGTACACGGAATGGATCCAATTCTGTTACCCAGGAACACAGAAATCTTCACATGTGGCTGGACCCTCTTATCTTCTCTGGTTTTTGCATTCCTGTTCCTCCCCAGTCCACCTTGATTCCGCAATGAGTCCTACACTATTGCAGGCAGTAACCCCATTAGGCAGTCAGTAAACTAGCCTGGAGAGTCTCTCCTGTTACCTAGTCTGGTGAATAATCTGCCCATTCATGGGCTCTCTGCCCTTGTGAATTGGGGCTGTGTTAGTGTGCTCCATGTGCCTGGGTTAGATTGCTGTGTTTGTTTCACCTGACATTATTTTCCACTTTCTATTTGTGAGGGCTGGCCTTTAATCACATAACGATAATAGATGTGAGCAAAATATCCCTCCCTAGTACTGAAGGTGACTATTCTGGTCTGACTAGTAACCTTTCTGAGGTAACAATGACTGTGCCTGTTTGGTGAGCACATACAATGCATCTCGTAGCTTTGAAAAGCAATTGGTTGTTGTCTGAGCTTTCCTCAAATTTTACTTCAGGTAAAAAAATATCTTCATGACAGGCATTTTAAATGATCTTATTGGGAATGACAAGAAGAAAATCTTGTCCAATTATTCCAGTCTCTTAATCCTTTATATGAAAAACTTTGGGGAATATGCTAGCATATGGTCAATTGAGAAAAACTTCTGTTGACAGGAGAATGCCTTGAGCTAACATTAGGTATTGCGTACATACATATCCTACTAACATTTTTATTTTAAACATAAATTTATGAATCAAATCCAAGGCTGATAATCTTGTGCTAAATGGAGTGTTAAAAAGGCCTAATGCATCAGAGAAATTATTTAGGCATTACTTCAAATTTGGCTCTTGCTTTGGTAGTTTGAGTAGGCTAATAAAATTGTTGACAACTGGAAGAGGAATCCCCTGTAATAAAAACATAATAATCTTCCAAACCAGAAAACAGTCTTTGAGAGATTGTCTAATAATTTGTCCTAAAAATAATGAGAAACAGTTACTTCAAAAAGCTATGTGGTAGGGATCATAAAGGTTGTTCTTCAGGTAAGTAAGTGCAAGACCTTATGTGCCTTGAAGTTTTTATAAAACTTCAAAACTCACAAAGAATAATGTAAGAAGGAATCTGGCAGAGACAACTTGTGTTTTTATACCGCTTACTTTGGTAAAGAGTTGTGTAGATATCCCTGCAGGTAGTTGCAGTCTATTTTCATTTTTTGTACTTGGGTATTTATTTGTGGAGATCACTCTTAAGTCATGAAATAAAATTACTTGAAAATTCTTGCAAATACATTTATCTGCTGAATACAAGGATTTCCTGTGATCTACCAAAGAGCTGCACCACGCCCCACAGCAACTAAATGAGGCTTAGGGAAACACTGTGTGTTTGTCAGGTCGTTTTTCTCAAGTGTTACAAAAAGCAGAAATTACACAGCTTGACATTTTTTGATGCTACCTTAAGCTGTTATTGTCTGGTATTTGCAAAACATTGGCCATTACAAATTTCAGATTACACAACCAAGATGGTGCTAATTAATTTCAGACATGCAAAGCCAACTTTCAGTAGAGTTGTGAGCTATAGTCCTTAAATACCTTTTCATCAGCAGCTTTTGTGTTGGTTTTCTTCTTGCACTTGTCTTTCATTGACAGATACTAACTTTCAAAGGAGAATAAACACTACTGGCTTTGTGTCACCAGGGCAGGGAGCAGAGAAGGTCACTCGAGTATAGCCTTTGCTTTACAATATTCTGCTTACTCATTTCAAATCTTAAATCTTGATGTTGATTTTCTCACTAGAACTTTTGAAAATACACTTTTGTTTCTATTTTAAAATATTTCCTATATTGCTGTTGCATAAAATGTAGTGGTGAACTAATAAACACTGCTTTTTTAGCTTAGTGTAGCAGAAGTCAAGAAATCATTAGCTTTGCCATTATTATGAAGAAAGAAAACTTGTGAAATGTAGTGATTATTTCTGTATTGCATTAACCATTTGTTATGAAACAATGGAATTCCTTGGTGCTGCAAAGTCCTGTTTTTTCTTAAAAATCAGATTTGCACGTTTTCACTGAAGAGAGTAATGGATAATTAGAGATTGTGTTAAATGGACGATGTAACCTTGAAAATGAAAAGTTACAGTTGCTTGTCTGTTTTGAGTAGACAAAAGTATTGAAAAGGTGAAGTTCTTTCTAGCAACGTGTTGCTATTCACTCATTACCTATGGGCTTAATTTAAGCCTAGAACATAGAAGGATCCTCAAAAATACCAGCCTCTCTGTTTTTCTTACTCTGAAAATGTATGAAGAGGAAAAGGTAAAGGATGGGACTATTCTACCTTAAGAAAATTCTGACTGGCATCTAATACCTTCTCCTTTGTATTCAAGTTGCATTACATAGCCAGTTTTCTGGCAACTAATTAACTGTTCAAGTTATGCTTGAGCTAGAAGACAATCCATTTAACTTTGCCATAAAATCAATAACATTTATATAGGTTATTTTTGTCTTATTCTGTTAGGTGTAAGAATTTGTCTGTATCTTTCTGGAATTCCTATTGGATGCTGCCCTCTGATGTTTGTGGAATGAACTGCTTTTGGGAAGCTGCTTTTAGGTAGGATCTGTTATTAAATAGTACTTTATTATTTGATTGCAGACAGATGTAGCTGATATTTTTTGGCTCTTTAGCAAGGTCACAAAACAAAATATTTGATTGCTTCACATGCATTTCACTTGCTTATATTGTGGTTGCCTTTAGCTGGGATTTTTCCTGTTACATTATGTTCTGGAATTGTAGACTCAAGTGTTACTATGAAGAGTAGATTTTTTCAGTTATATTTCTTCGTTAAATAGAAACTTGTTAACATCTGTTAAAAGCCTGTCTGAATATAATCTGAAAAGTTAATGATAAATTATTTTCCTAAAATAAAACTTGCTGCACATTAGTAACCATGATGTAACTTGTGATAAAAACTGACAGATATACTTAGTAGTTACATTTGAGTTTTTTTATGCAAGTTACATGTTTTATAGAATTTGAGAGTACTTCATCCAAAAACACTGAAGAAACCATTTTGAATCTTCTTTAGGATATAGTATGTTAAAGCATAGCATAGACTCTCTCCTTAAAAGTTGCATCTTTAACAATAAGTTTAAATGTTTTGATGAGGTGGCTCAGATGCTTTAGGCTGTCAGATTACACAGGTAGCTTGGAAAGAAGTTATTTGTCGGGTTGTTCTCTAGCCTGCATAGTTCTCTTCAGTATATAACTAAAGTTGCAAGTCAATTTTTCTTATATTTAAAATTTGCTGATTACCCTTTGGTATGGTTGTCTTTTCCTGTCAGTGTGAAGCTTGAATATTTCTGGGAAAGCAAGGGGGGAAAAAAAGCTTAGCTTCACAGGACTTAATATTTTTTTAAAAATTATGATTGCAGGAAAGACTTTAGATCCCTTATTCCTCTCTGCTTGTGTGTTATCAGTGCTTTTTAAGCTCATCAGTTGTCAAGAAGTTTCTTAAAGAGGTGGCTTAGATTGATTTTTGTTCTGTTAGTGAACTTAACCTACAATTTGGGGCTGCTGAGTTTTTCTTGCTGCCATTGGTAGCAGCCTGTAGTGTGTCAATCCCTAGGGATTCACCTGACTTTGTTAGGCAGATTTAGCTGTCTGAATGGGTGGAGTCACTTTTCTTTCCTTATAGGTTAGCTTTTGGGAGTTTAGCTTTGTGAAGTTTGGCACAGTGGGTTAAATCAAATGTTAGTTCTGTTGTGATTGAACGTGTAGGCACTTAGCTCATGCTAGGCGGAGGGACAGGATGTGATTGTAAGGTTCATTTAATCCTTGGACATCTGGGCCAGTCTAATGCTTGTAGTGATGAAAGAGGAGAGAGTCTTGTTATCTTCTGACCCACTAAGCATGATTAAGTCTGTGAACTCCCCACAATACAAAGTAATGCATGAAAATAGCAGAAACCTTCCTTTCTGGGTATTCTGTCAGGCTTGAGGCAAGTGGAACCTTGGAACCAGAAATGACTTCAGTGTGACTGATGCAATAGTTGAAGATCATTTGAAATTGATGAGCTCTGAACAGGTGCTGATTCTAATAATGAATAATAAGGATCTTGTCTCTAAGTTAATCAGTGTGAGATCAATTGCTTATGCTGTATGTGGGAAGGATTTTGTAGCTATTCTGCACCCACATGTTTTTACCACTGTTCTGATTATCAACTTTATTGAAAATGTCTTGTGTTGTGCTTCTGGCATAGAGTATTTGTTAGGTTTCACATTGACAGGGGAAGCATGAGATCACTTTTATATACAGTGTTATAGAATTTATCAAAACTTAAAAAATGCTGATAAAGGTAACACGAGGCTCAGGTTTTGCAGGGTCTAGATGATGCATATCTTTTCTAGTACACTTTTCAAGGTGTTCAGTGTTGTCTAGCTGGTATAGCTGCTTATTTCCTACTGGGACTGACTAAGAAGAAATTCTTAGGGGTCATTACTATTGCTATGTGACCAGGCTGATTTAAATTGTTGGATGTTGCAACTAAGTGAGTTTTAACTTGTGTTGCCTGCTAAAGTAGAAAGTTTCAGTAATTTTCTGAGTATATTGAGCTTCATGTGGTGTGGTTGTATTGAGATCAATTGTGACAGTCCTGAAAAAAGGAAATTCTCTAAACTAGCTGGCTCATTGGAGGATGAGCCAGCTAGTTTATTTTTACAGTCAATTTAAAATTACTAATATTGTAACTTCAAACCTAATCTACTAATTGAGTTGGCATTGAGTCGATTATATTTGGACATCATATGCAGCGGTATCATTAGCATACTTTTATGAAACAAGCTGTGATTATGACATGTTTTTAATTCAGTGCTGTAGTAGAACATTAAGCTAAGTATAACTAGAATTTTCAACACTTTCAAATCCATATAATGTCTGTAGTTACCTTGATCCTACTTGTAATAAGTGTGGGAATGATTTAACAGCTGCATTTTAATCAGTGTAGCTTTACTGCCTTCTTACTGTGCCTATTTGCTTTACTTTTTCTGGTGACTAAAGGCTGCTGGGTTAGGCTTGTTAGTGGTTGATTGATTTAGATCAGAGAATTAAAAGAAAAAAGGATGCAATAAATAAGCCATCTGTGTTGTACTTCATATCTACAATTTGATTTTTCTGAGGTACATTGTAGTGCCAGATTTGAAATAATACAGTTTGATTGTATGAAAATACTTTCCCTGCATAGTTTAATGAGTATAATTAGCATTTTCCATGCTAATTATAAAAACCACTTCTATTACACCAAATAAGATGGAATTGTATATAGGATGTTCCTGAGGTTTTGGTACTCTCTCGCCTGTGCTCTCCATGTGTTATGTGAGGAGAACCCTACCTTAAACAAATACAGGTGACCTCTACTGCAGTTCCTTGTGTCAAGTCTAAAGGACAGACCGAAGATTTTTGTGGAGCTGGTGGGTATTTTAGTGCCAATAAAATTTGGGTTGGTTTTTTTTTTCCAGGAAGTCCAGTGGGGATGCCAGGAAGGTTCTAGTAAAGTATAACCTGTCAAAACACACCTCTGTAGCTTACTACCAAATTACAGCTTCATAATTGACCTAGAAATGCTAATTTAATATACAGTGTGTCATGGCAAACATATTTAAATATAAGGCAGTGTCTCGACAGGCAGGCTCTGGAAAACCTTGTTGTAGCAGAGTCATTGAGGATATCCACCTGTGGTTCCTCTTTGAGGTTATTAACAACAGAATTAATCAGTATAGAATGAAGGCTTACACTTGACACAGAAATACTTCAGGGCAAGGCTTGTATGCAGCCTTACACTGCTGCTGAGCAGCAAGTTTTAAAATACGTGGTTTTGTAATCACATTGTCAAAAGTGTATTGTTTTAAATGTGTTTCGTAAACCCATGGGAGTATGCATGGAGCTCTGTTTCTAGTGTTTTGTTTATTTTTACTGTCTCGACACCTCATGTGTAATTAGTATCTTCACAAAAATGAAGTTCTCCCTAAAGACTCAAATCCTGTCATGGCATCCTGCTCAGTGTCTTCTACTGGGTTACAGGTGCATTCTTTCTCATCCATTTTAATTACTGGAGGTTTTTCTTTCCTTGCAGAAGATAGGACTCCCACATTATTGGAGATTTTTCTTTCTTTAGAAATTAGGGCTGTCAAGTTTTCTTTGTTAGTCTATCCAAAATCCTTACTAAAATACAGTTTGTATTTCACTCTATTGTTGCTTTTTTCCAGCTTTTCCACTAGGTTCTCCTACACTTAAAGGACAAGCTATTAGTAATTAAAAATGTGCATATAAAAATCTACATTTGTATTTTTGTGTTTTCCACATTGCTTCTCAACAATTTTTTTGAAAGTATCTCTTCACTTTTAAAAGTGTCAACCCTTTCAGAACCTGTATTTAAGGTTCAATAAGGGTTCATACCAGAGCTATGATACTCTGATACCAAACCTGCTCAGGTTCAGACAAGTTACCATTCTTGTAGAATAAATTTTATTTTGCTCATTGTCAACTCAGCAACTGGACTGCTAAAAATTGTATTGCCAAAAGATCTTGTATCACTTGGTCAAAACAGATACAGGACAAATTATCTAAATGAACATGGCTTTCCTTTCCCTGGCTTCTGCTGAGGTAGCTGCGTGCCTAGCTGCAGTGGAGAAAGATGGGGAGAAGGTTACAGAGGCTGCAAAAGAAGGGAGCAGTTGAGGGCAGATAATTTGGGAAGAAATTAGTGGAAACACTAAAGCCGTGTAGACATAATATTGAAGAAGGGAATGATACAAGTAATGAAAAAGATAATTGCCTCTGTGGGTGGGACGTGTTCACACTAAAGGTGAGAATGCAGAGCTTGAGTTGATAAGCTCTGCTGAGCAATTTACACTTCATGCTGCCTCCGGTGTCAGGAAGAGGAAAATGTGATTAAAGATGCTGGCAGCTGAGGGTTATCAACAAGTAGTGACCCTGGATGAAGATGGGGATAGGATATCTTTGGGAGTGGAGAGAGGTGTATATGAAAGGGAGAGGAGCAGCACTGAGGCCTGGTTGCTGAAAAGGAGGCTATGGTTTCCAGTGGTCCTTATACAGGGAAGTCAAATGCAGCATATAATCTCTAAAGAATGTCTTTTCATGGAGTCTGGAGTTAGAACCACAATTCTGAAGTCTCATAGCTTCTGCCTTAATACATTTCTGAGGTCTAATGTCTCATCCCCTTTGTAGTGGATAGTCCCCAGAGGGAATGGTGGCCTTTTCTTTGCAACAGCTTCTTGCTCCATCTGCTTCAGGGATAAAGCTTTATGTTACGAACTTATGGATCTGAGTCCAGCTGTTTCCTGTATGGTACAAGCTGAAATTGAGTGTTTGTTAGCGCTTTCTATTTTATTTTGCCTTTAAAGAAATAATTTTAAAGCAGAGATTTAAAAAAACTGAACTCAGTAAGTCTGAAACAGAACACAGATTGTCTGAACAAAGTGACTCTAAAAGCATTATAACATGATCAGTCAGTTTTTTGTTGTGTGGCTTGAAATGTTCTTTTATTCACTGATGTCACTAGATGTAGAAATAATACAGTCTTTGAACCTCAGTACATTTTAGAGTTTCTATGGCATAATTTTTGTCATACTTTATTTATGGAAAGCTGTGTGTTACATGTGGTTCAGGAGCTTGGCTTTCAGCTATGCAATTTGTGCAGGTTTTGCCCTTATTTATCACATGACCTTGTAATATCACTGTAGGCTCTCATGACTTCAGGGCTTAATTATTGTAATTCCCTTTTCAGTGGATTAGTGATGAGGCTAATCTGCTGCTTGCAGCTTGTTCACACTGTTGTAGCAGTGTACTTATTTCTGGTTTCAACTACCCTCATCATATTCAGTTTGCATTTTGTTTCTTACATTACTACTTACTACATGGTGTAATGTTTATATTAGCTTTATGTATAAAGGTCTGGACAGGCATGTCTTGATTACATTGATTACATGTCTTGATTACAAAAAAAAGATGCTTTTTTTTGTGAGTGTGTGTTAACCTGAACTAGTTTTTAGATTTTGCTTCAAGATTTATAAAAGATTTCATCTGCAGATTAAATCATCTGCAGAATATAGATGTCTGCATATTGGTGTCTATGTCAAGTAGGTCTTAAACAGTCATTAAAATTGAAAGGGCATAGAGGATGATCCAAGCGACCTGCCGTTTAGTTGCTGAGAAGTAAATTGTTGGTGTTAATCAAGAAGCACTCGGGTATCCCAGATATCTTTTTAGGACTAGGAGATACAACATGATCTTTGAAATACCCAGTCCTTTTGGACTGGCATCTGGAGATCAGGTGGGATATTCTAGAATTTATTAAATGGTACTATACCAATGTTAAAAATCTATTCAAGGCCGAGGTGTTTACTTTATAATAAGATGAATTACTGCCTATACTCCATAACCTGCTCACTAGATCTCTATTGGCTTTATTGAGACTTTGTACACAATCATTTAGGTGCCCTATTTTGGATCTAAATCTGACTTATGAGGTCTTTCATCCATGTGATTTTTAATAATGCCCTGAACCTTGACTTAAGACTGGCTGCGTAATCTAACTAAAATTTTATTGATCTTAAATCCCTGGATTCAATGTTAAAAAAAAAAAAAAAAGTTTTTTTTAGTTCCAGGGCATTAAATTCTTTCAAAACTCAGAATGTTTTTTAAATGCAGCAATTATTTATGGCATTAAAATTTAGCCATTTTACAGTGACAACTTTGCTTATATTTTGCCTTGTGGAACTGAAAATAATGTGTGTAGCTCTTCTGTGCCTTAAATGAAAGAGGGATATTTGTATGTGTTTACATAGTTGCATAAATTGGATGGAGATTATGTACTAAGAATCACATCTGGTAATTTGTTTTGAAGTGTCTCTCTCTTCAACAAGTTTCTAAGAATGGATGGTTTGTCAGGCATTTCTCTACTGTTTTTAGTTTAGTGAAGTCTTTTCTAACTTAAGAATTGGTTTTGTCTGCATAATTTGACATTAAACTTGTAATTTAAACGTTCAGATACTTTTGGTTCTATTACCCCCCTCCTCCCATAGTCTGTGCAAACAGCTCAAGTGCATGATGTGTTTAGAAGATGGGATTTGAGTTGATGTGTGCTTAAAAGCTTTGAAAGCTTTTCTGACTAAATATATGAAATACAGGAGATTTTTAGTATACCCACTGTGTTTGCCACCAAGCTAAAGGTATTCACCTGATGACAATTTTAGCCTATTATAGTGAAATAATGAAATAACTTTTAAATGTTCCCTGTATAATACATTCTGGGCACTTTTCACCATAATTTTTGCACAGGTGTCTTCAGGAATAAAGGATTTCCCAGTCTCCACACCTTGTAATGATTTAGCCTCCAGGACACAGACGATGCATGTGGTCAGTGTACCTGAGGGATTTTCCAGAACCACTGGGAGCACCAGGGCATCCCGCAAGGCCATCTGAGCTATTAGTTTCCCCCTCTCTTCCAACCCAGGTTGTACTCCTGCAAGATGGAAGGATAGGAGGAGACTTTTTGTGTTTTGTCAGTGCTTGGGCGAAGCACTGAAGCGTGTTTGACAAAAAAGGACTTACTGGAGCAGAAAATGGACAAAATGCCTAGATCAGTCAAAAACGTTTTTAACAGAACTTCTTGAAAGTAGGGGTCATCCCACTTTTGGTGTTGAGTTCAACTCTGCTGTATTTGTCATTTTTCCCTATGTCTGTATTTAGTCCAGGGAAAGGGGAAAAAATTAACTCGTATGTAGACTTAATGTCTGGTCAGCCTTTGACATTTTGATGTAACTTCCTGTAGTCTTTCTTTTAGCATAGCTGTTTTGATGAATTTCCTTGCTAGTAATGAATAGTAAGATTGTAAAGAATAAATATGTGTGTAGTTTGTATATAGATCTTCTGCGCCTTTTTTTTCCCCCTGTAGGCTGGGATGGTGGGAGTGATTATGAGAATGGTTCAGGTTAAATGTGAGCATATGTATGAGGTGTAATGCTGTAGTTTGCATGTTCTGTTGAGTTACACTTTGCTGGTTTAAGTATGATAAAGGGTATTTTGTTACTTGCTGCAGTAAATAGTAGAGTTTTTCTTTAAGCCTGTGCTAGAAATAATGTCAAATGAAAAAATATTTTTGTATCAGATATGATTATATGAAAACACATCCTTCTGAGAAAATGCACCTAGCAGTGGTGGCCTGTGGTGAAAGACTGGAGGAGACTGTTACTATGTTGAGATCAGCCGTTATTTTCAGCATCAAACCTCTTCATTTTCATATTTTTGCTGAGGACCAATTGCATGAGAGTTTCAAAGACATAGTAAGTATTCAAAAAATGTATTCAATCAATTTGTAGCACAATTTGAGTAATATATAGCAATGCTTCTTGGATAGTTGTTTGATAAAGTGGTAGAAATGCAGGCATCTAAAAATAAGGTAATAAGGCTTTCATAGTGTTGGATGGGAATCTTTGAAATTTTTCCTGTGGAAGAATGCCAGCTGCTGATACCAGAGTTTCTCCTAGAGAGAGAATAAAACTTC
Organism: Entomyzon cyanotis; assembly: GCA_024500445.1. NCBI lineage: Eukaryota > Metazoa > Chordata > Aves > Passeriformes > Meliphagidae > Entomyzon > Entomyzon cyanotis. The sequence goes on from JAKEPQ010001018.1 coordinate 29,645,123, forward strand.
TGATTTGTCATCTTGAATCTGTTAAATACAAGCTTGATGTTATTAACGCAAACCAGTTACCTTATGTGAGCTTATTCAGAGTTGGCTTTACAAGAAAACATTATAGATCTGTCCTTTTTTTGTCCCTGTGCTCACAGCATGAGTCAGTCTTATACTGATTAGAGAAAGTGAAACACCAATTTTTGAATATGGTAGATATGGTTATGTCTAATTTTAGTAAATTTGAGTTAACGGAAATTACATTATGACTGGAGTAGCAGTTTTAGAAACTGACTAGGATGTAACTGGAGGGTTTTACTATTTGTGTGCTTAAAATGTCTTATTAACTGCGACATTAGTGAGTTACACATGCTAATTTGTATACACTGTTATGCAAACAGTAGCTGTGGCAAATACGGAATAAGATTATTTAAATTTAGAAAGATTACATTGGTGTTTGTCCTATGTTAACTAGTTAAGAGGGGCAGAGTTTTAATTAATGTACTTACTTTGTGTAAATAGGAATTTATTTTACTTCCTCTTCCTTTTCCATATGATCTGATATGATGTGTTTTCTTCACAGTGGCCTGCAGGTGCCACTTTTTGTTCAAGTCTTTTGATTAGCTGATAAATTTGTGTATTTCTGTTATGGAAAAGAGGCATTGCTGTTGTGTTCACTTATCGATTTGAGTGGTAAATTGATTTATTTTTTGTCATAGAATTGAAGTAATTTTTGTGATTTCTTATTTTCACATAGCTTGATGAATTCCCCTATGAAGGAAGAGTTAATTACACGTTATATCCAATAACATTTCCATCTGAGAGTGCAGCAGAATGGAAGAAATTGTTTAAACCATGTGCTTCACAAAGGCTATTTTTGCCAGTAAGTTACTTTGTAATAAAACAGTCCAGAAGTCTGTTTATGAGGCATCAAACTGTCCTTGTTAATCTGATTTCTGTTTCATTTTAAATGAAGAACTACTATTGCTCCTGGGATTTAGTTTTATGACATCCTAAGAAACCCTCTGAATTTAATGTTCTTCTGTGGCATTAGTACCCTATGGAATAAAAGTCCTTTTCTCACTTGATGCATTATGATACAATATCCTCAGAAAGGGGTATAGGTCATGTCATCTTCTCAGAGGTAAGATGGATTTATCACAGCTCATCTCCTCATTCAGTTGGAAAGTTTTCTGCATACATGTGTCTGAGAAGTGTTAGTGAAAATGAAACAAAAATGGCTATTTTGCCAGTGTTTTATGCATATGCTCATCTAAGACACTTCAGGCTGGGTGAAATAGAGCAGTGGCAGCTATCTCCCAAGTACTGTGTTTTTTAGGGCTCTTAATGCTTGTTTGATTAGCTGCATGGGAAAGCAAGTGAGCCAGGAGCAAGAATAGGAGATCCTGTTAGAATAACATTTCACCTGGCCTCCACCTACTCCTAAGGAGCCCTGGCATAAAAAATGTAGAATGAGTGCCTTTGCATTGTTGTAGTATATAAAACTTATTTCCCCTGTACAAAAATCCTTAAAAATGAGAGAAAAAGGAATGATGACAAATTTATTGACTGCAAACGGTCAGCCTAAAGAGAATTTATTTGCATGTGACAAAATTTGTTAAACTTTATTGGGTTTTATGAAGAGAAATTCAATAAAACTTAACATTTTGGTTTTAAATTTCTTTCCCTCACAGTTAATCCTCAAAAATGTGGATTCACTACTGTATGTTGATACTGACATCCTGTTTTTGAGGCCTGTTGATGATATTTGGTCTTTTCTGGGAAAGTTCAACTCCACACAAATTGCTGCAATGGCACCGGAACATGAAGAGCCTCGTATTGGGTGGTATAATCGTTTTGCTAGACATCCCTATTATGGAGTAACTGGAATTAATTCTGGAGTCATGCTAATGAATATGACACGTATCAGAAGAAAATATTTCAAGGTATGTGTGTTGCCTCTTTTGCATTTGCTGTGGATTTACATCTTTTAATTCCATTCCTGTTTCATATTCATGTGTATTTTTCATAATCTTTTTTTCAGTCATTGTAAGAATGCTCTCAAAGTACACTGTTTAAAATAGTATCCATTTTTTAAATGTCATTCACTGTAAGACTTTGAATTCTTGAATTTCAAGTGTGCTTATTGTTTTAATTTTTCTTAGTTCTGAGAGATCCTCTGTGACTTGATACAATTTGCTGTAAATTACATTTGCCAATAGATATGCCCACATAATTTCTTCACTACAGGCATCCCAGAAAACAATTGTTGTAAACTTGTAAAATGTGTGTAGTTGTATGACCAGGAGGTGGTGCTAAAACATTTAGTAAGTTATCGAAAACTAAGGTTTCTAAATTTTGATCTTTTACATTGTAGCCAGATGATTATCACCTTAAGTATCTTTTTTTTTGCTTTGAAGTCTTAGTTTTTGTAGACAAAGAAGTTCATCATGCAAGGAGCTACTACTACATGCATGGAAGCAGTGTACACAGCAATAGAAATGATCATTGCTTCTCAGACTTGAAGTTTTTTCTGATGTACTTGAAACACAAGTACAAAAGTAGTGCCATGTGATTATGCTTTGGGGAAAAGTATATCTCTGTTTAAGAGAAGTTTGATTAGGGAAACATAATCATGCAGTCAAAAACGTTCAGAAGATGCATCCATAAGAGGAGAAATATAAACTTGCAGTAGACATTCATTCTCCCCCATTTCCAGTTTAATAAGCATCTTTCATCATTTCTTGCTGCGTATTTTAATTAGGGGGAAATCCAGAGAATTTAAGAGAAATGGAGAATGGATTATCTCAGTTGTAGTTAAAGTAGAAAGTTATAGTAGCTGTGGAATATGGCTGTAGTTTCTCCAAGAAAACTTCCCTATCATTGTTACACATATTATCAATCATCAAATCTTGCATTGTCTACTTTGTTTTACTGATTATAGCATATGGAGAAATAAAATACTGAAAAGTAGGAAAAAACATGCGATTGAAAACTGTATATATCTTAACCTCTCACAGTGCATTTCTGTACAGTGATTTGAGTAAGGTAAATGCTAAGATGAAGTTGGTCTTTTGTTCATACTATGCCAGAATTCTTGTTTGGCTTCTCAGTACAACCTAGGTTATCAATCCATTTAAAGCTATGCATTTTTGGTAAAATTTGAGTTAAAATTTTCAAAAGCATACAGGTTATGTAGGATACTAAAATTGTCAATAAAATGAGCTGTAGTTTTCTAGAGGACAATATGAAGTCCTTCCTCCTTAACACCTAAAACAGGTGTTTTCTTCAAATTTAAGTGTATAATTATACTTAAAATAGAAGATTTAAGTAGGTGAAATAATTAATGAGTATTCTGAAATTCAAAATGAAACATTGCACTTTACGTTGATTCTAAAGGGCTATAATATTTTTTTCTGTGATTCTGTGAGATCTGGTCTAAGAGAGCAAGGGAATCATTTAGTTTATCTTCCCTTAGTACCTACAGTGTGGTCCCACAACCTTGCAGAGCATCACAGGGCCCTAAGATGCACAAGCTTTATTACAAAAACTCTACTGTTCATGGAAACTTGCAGAGGCTTTGTTTTCATCTCTAGGTTCCTTGAATGTCTTAATATAAAGAGGATTGGTCAATAGGAAAAATTGTAGATGAAGCAAAACTTGGAAAAGGATTTAGTGTAGCTGAGTCTATACACAATGGGCCTGAGAGTGTATGAACTTCCCTTGTGACTGATAACAAAGGAGCTGCCAGTCAAACCTATGGAAAAGAGGTAAACAAAATTCAGGGGTAGGGACCATCCTAATACCAGTTGACACTGCAGATGCTTTTGGACCTTACAGGTAACAGTTCCATGTTGTGTCCTATTAACTATTCCAGTGAAATACAGTAGAACTAGAAAGTGCTTCATTGTTTTATAGGAAGCTGTGAATTTTTTTATATTCTTTCAGGAGGCTCAACAAATTCTTCAAGGAGTGTATAAGTTTAGTGAATTTTTGTTTCTTTTTAAAGATGCCTGTAGACCTTCTCATATGATACTGTAGTGCTAGAATATTTATCTGAAGTGGATGTTTCGGATCAGGATATTCCTACAGTGCTATGGATTTAAAACTGTGGCTTCTTTGTCTGTTGTAGCCCAAATTACAGGCTGAGCCACTTTGAGGCCTTCATGCATCTTTCTTCTCTTGTCACATGGATTTGTAAGAGTCAGGAGGAGCTTGAACATGGATAAATAAAAAGTAGAACCAGAGAATTTAGCCAATGGTTATAATGTTCATCTGGGTAGCAATAAACCTGTAGTACATGTCTTGCTCCAGGATTAAGTAATCTTTTATCTACTTTCTTATTTGAGCCTCAATCTTCTCAGGACTGTCAGGTCAAGCCATTTCAGACAAGCATGCTGCTCCTTGGCTGCCGGTGGTGCCTAATGGATGTTGTAACTCCTGGTCCTATCTTATTTGTCTTGTGTGTTGTGAGTCTCTGTGTATATATACAGCACAAATACATGCACTAAATGCACACATGTGTATGCATTTATACAGATAACTGTGCATGCACAGATGTGTTACTGAATACAATGTGGTCATCAAACTGTATAACTGGATATGAGACTAGAATTCACAATGAAGCTGCTGATGATTAGTGCCTGCATGTTGTCTCTGCTAAGCAGCAGTTAGAAAATGGGAATGTAAACAAATCAAGACTGTTTAGGATGTGGAAGAGGTAATAGTAGGTGATTTTTTTTTTATTTGTATACATATAGATGTAGATTTTTTTAAACTGGAGGGGATATAGTAAATAGTACAGATATGGTGTTTTTAACAAAAAGTCCTAGACCAGTGAGGCAATAGGAATAGAGAGGAATGACTTCTATCACGTTTATTAAGGTTAGTTGTTGTGATGCCCGAGATGCAGGCAGTCAAGGAAGGGACTCTTAGAAAACCAAACAAGCTCCAAACAGATTAACTCCAGATAGAGTGTGCAAAATAGAGGGTCATGGGTATGCTTTAGGAAAGGAAAAAAAAAAAAAGGAAATCTAAGTTCAGAGAGCTTTGATGACCTAAACCATTATAATCCTTTTTTGTCCCATTCAGTGTTGCTTAGGGCTTTAGTTTGAAGAAATATGGTGAGCCTGCACAAAAACTAATTGCTTCTAAAAGGAAGGTTTCTGTTTCTTACCCACTGCTTGTCCTTGCTTTTCTTATTTACTTGATCTTAGCCTTTGGTGTTTGGTCCTTTCTGTGATTCAGTTCAATTTGGCAACAGTAGAAAAAGAAATCCTTCTGCTTATTCTGGGTTATTGAAGTAAATCAGCTTACAAAAACATGCAGTAATTGTTAGCACCACACTGTTAGTGCAGTAACAGGGTAGAATCATGTAACCAGAAGGAAGAGGGCTGGCTCTCCTTTGGCATGAAGGAAATTTAAGTTCGTTAGCTGTTTGTGGGACACAGCTGCAGTTTGTTTAGATATTGCTGCATGATTTGAGAATTTTTCCTCAGCTTTTCCTTCCTAGAATTTAGAAAAATGTGACAGCTCTTGAAAGTCTGACTTCAGACTTCTGACTTCAGTCTGACTTAAGAAGTTTTCTGATACAGAAATGTGAAATGACCAAGCTAAACAAACAAAACCAACCCAAAATGTCAGAAAATACCTTGATGTCCCTATATATATTTTGTTCTTACACATTTTCTTCTGCTCAAGTAAACTAGAGTTTTGAGAGTTCTTAGGAGCCTGTCCATATCAGTTTGATGGCATCACAGAAATGCCTACTATCATTTGGGTTTTTCTCATATCTCTAACGTTCTTTGCATGTTGTTGAATACTGGAGAGAAGGCTTTTATTCTGGAAATTCTAAAATTATTGTAGAATTTTTTTCTTTGACTTTTCTTACTTATGTAACTTCTGAAAAGCTGTTCTATCAGCATACTACTTCTCAGGCTGTTTCACCTCACCATAAGTTGCAATGGAATATTTTAAAGAAGGAAAAAAACAATTATTCAGGTAGTTTCTCTTGTTCCTGCACTGGTGTCATTATATATCACTGCTATTTTATTAATATATAGTTTTTTTCTATTTATGCAAAGGTTATGGAAATATTACAATTTCCAGTTCTTAAATCTGACAGCACAATTTATCAAGTAGTAGTGCTTCTTGACATCTGGCTATGTGATGCATGTTGTTACCTGCTTTGCATCTTCTTGGGATATCCTTTGCATTTCTCTGCTATTAAAACTCTACAAGTGAAAAGAAAATTCTATTAAATAATGACTTCAACAGTTTAAATTTTATTTCTACCAGTTGCTCTAAAACTTTATTTGCTACTGTATATTCTCTTACCATGATTATCCTGATATGAGTGAGCTAATTTAAATGTGTTTTTAATTCTTAGCATTGTGTCTAATTTAAACCTTAGGTCTATATTCTGTGGATGGCAAAGTTGAGGTGAGGGAGTAATCTTTACTGAGTGTGATTCAATGTGATTTTTTCTTTTTTGGAAGGTTTTATCTTAGTGTTAAAGTCTGTGTTTTATTTCATTTAATCATGTTGGATTGAGCCTAATGGTAATTCTTACTAGAGAAGAATTTTCTTGTGCATTTGTTATGCCTGCGCTCATCAAATACTTGCAGGTAATCATAGTCATAAATTTTTTAGGAGAGAAGGAACTATAATATTCTGTTTGGCTTCTTACATAATATAAGCTATAGATCTTTTTTGTATTAATTCTTTTCTGAAATCTTGTAGTATTTCTTGTTTTAGTCTTCAGTTCTGAAAGCCCTTCATATTTGATGGCTGAAACGATTTGAAGAAAGAGTAAAAACTGAACTGCACTTTCTACTTTGTAAGTGTAAAGCTCAGAGAAGGAAGTCTTTGATACTGCAAATCTCAAACTGAGTATTTTGCACCTGGTAATCTGTCTCTTAATGTGATATTCCTGTATGCAAATCCCAAACTATACTGGAGTTCTAATTAAAATTTTTTTTGGCAACTTGGTAAAAAGAAGGAAGGGTACAATGCTTGTGCTTGTTTAGTAATTTTCTTTCCGTGGGATTTATTGTTACTACATCCTCACTCTCAAAACTGTGAAGTACAAGATACAAAGTGAGCAGCCTTGTTCCTTTTCTGGTCTAGTTGAGTTTAAGTAAGGTGTAAAGATAGGAGATTAGCTTTAGAATATGTAACCATTTAAATTGCAGATTTGAATCCCTTTGTTAACATGGAATTCAGTGTAGGCCAGTTTACTCCAAGTAGCTGCTTCTCAACCAGAAACTTAGAAGAACTCATCCTTCTTCTCCCTTGAAGTGATTCTGCTAAATCAGGAATTTGGGAATTTAGTAACAGCTGTTTTAGTTCTGGATTACTTTTGCTAGTGTAAAGTTGTCCCATTGGTGTGGAAATTCAAGTTCAGTAACCAAAAAGTTCAACTTGATAAAAATTCTTCTGAAAGTTTGAAGGATTTCTGTATTTCTTTACACTGCTTTGTAGCCAGTATTTTTTATCTGTATGTGTTTGGAACTATTTAAGAATTAATTTTATATTGAACTGGTTTGAATTTTTGAAGTTAGCATTAGAACCTGTGTATATTATCACTCTGTGATAAAGAGAGAAAGTGAACGAAGTGTGGATATTTAAATACTCCCCATGTACTTGCTGCATGACTTAAATGCAGTTTGGGTGCTCAATCCTACTGCTGTATAAAAAACTCTTGCTATTTCTTAGAATTCTTGGTTTAAGGGAGATTTTCCTGGTTAGTTAATAATTAAGAAATAAAGCATATTGGAAGTGTCTGTAACTGTTTTCCTTAGATAGCCTTGATGGTTTAAAAGGAAGAAGTGATCTATACATTAGAGATTTGTATATTTGAAGTGCAAGTTACTGCGTTTCTGTAAGGCATTTCCTTCCTTATAGGTATAATTATCCTGAATGTGTGTTGTTTTGCTTTGTTTTGTTTAATAGAATGATATGACACCAGTGCGGTTACAATGGGGAGAAATTCTTATGCCACTACTGAAGAAATACAAGTTGAACATAACATGGGGTGATCAGGATCTATTGAACATTATGTTTTTTCACAATCCAGGTAAATCCACATTGATTTTCAGTCTAACACTGCAAAGTTATCTTTTTCATGGTGTTCAAAAATCCAGGAAAATACTCTTATTAGTGGGCTTTTGGGTGAAAACATTCAAGGGACAATTAATTTCTTTCATTCTCTGAAAGTGTTTGAGACACAGTGCTGGAGATTGCTAGAGTGTAACTAATTGTTAGATTTCAAAACAATTGTACAGAAATTTGCAAAGCAGTCCTAAAAAAAAAGAGAGAAGATAAGTTTATTTCCTGAAACAATTTTGATGCTTAACCCAGAGCTCTCATTTTTCCACACAGAAAGTCTTTATGTCTTTCCTTGCCAATGGAATTACCGGCCTGACCACTGCATCTATGGAAGCAATTGTAAGGCAGCTGAGGAAGAAGGTATATTTATTCTTCATGGAAACAGAGGTGTTTACCACGATGATAAACAACCGACTTTTAGGGCTGTCTATGAAGCAATAAAAAATGTAAGTGTTTTTTGCCTTGTTCTTATTATTCTTTTATGTATGTTGATCTGTAGTGGTACGTGTATTTTGTAGGTATGTTGATACTCGTCTTGATTGCAACAGAGTAATTTTTTTCTCTTTTAAGCAATGTCAAGTGTTTCACCAGTTTCTCCTTTATTGTTTGGATGGAGTTCCAGTATACTCCTGTTTTGAAGAGCATCTTTTGAAACAGAGTGTACGCTGTGTCTGGTTTAGGATTCTAAAACAATGCCTGTAGTTGTCAGTGTTTGTTCAAAAGGCTTTGTTCTCATTTATTTAACAAATGACCTAGTAAACTGTTTCTGTGAGCACTGGAAAACTTGGAATATCTGAATAGGAAGGGACTGACAAGGATCATTGAAATCCAGTTTCCTAGCCCTGCACAGGACCATCCCCAAGAGTCGCACCATGTGCATGAGAGTGTTATTAAATGCTTCTTGCACTCAGTCAGGTTTGGTGCTGTGACCACTGCCCTGGGAAACCTGTTCCAGTGCCCAGCCATGCTCTGGATGAAAGAACCTTTTTCTAATATTCGACCTAAACCTCCCCTGATGCAATTTTAGGCAGTTCCCTCGGGTCCTGTCACTGTCACCACAGAAGGAGACCAGGGTCTGCCCCTCCTCTGCCCCTCAGGAGGGAGCTGTAACTGCAGTGAGATTTCCCCTCACTCTCCTCCAGTCCAAGTGACCTCAGTGCTCCTCACACAGCTTCTTCTCAAGCTCTTCATCATCTTTGTTACCCTTTTTTGGACACTCTAATAGCTTGATATCCTTTCTATATTGTGGCTCCCAAAACTACTCAAGGTGAGGCCACACCAGTGCGGAGTAGAAACAGGCTGAACAAGCCGTCATCAGAAGCTTCGTTTTTCTAGAGATTTTAAAATGCAGGAAAAATCCCTTCTTCTCAAAGTTTGTATGTATGTACTGCAATATTTTAATACTTAATTGTATCTAGATTTGGATTGTAAAAAAATTTTTATATACTGTGTTTTGACCTTTTCTAGAAATTCAGTGTATTAATTTGTTGCTGTTCCTTTAAGTACTAAGCACAGTGACTTCCTTTCATTCTGGAAATAAGTCATCTAATAAACTATTTACCACTACATCAGTGTACTCACTGAAGAGCTGTAAAACTTAGCACTGATGCACATTTTAATGTAGCAGTCTACTGTGTGTGTATAACCTACAAAAATCAATAGTATATTTTAATGTTGCTTTATTACACATTGTCATATAGATATAAAAATGAAGAAAAGTACTTTTGGGGGTCTGAGTATACATTGCAGGGAAAGTGATTGTGTTTCCATAAAAATATTTCTTTGTTTCCTTTGAGCATTGTCAAAAACAGAAGAAAAAATTATTTCCTTTTATTTATGATCCAATTTCGTATATGAACGTGTCAGAGAAAGTATGTAAACCACTACTGATTCAATGGTAATAAGATGAACAAAATTATGGGACTTCAAAACGCTGTTTTAACTTATCATTTGTTTATAAAAAATATTGGACTGTTGAGTTAATGATAACTTTATTTCATGCCCATGTTAAACATAGTATGTGTTTGGCCATCATTCAGTTTAATGAAACTTCAGTAGTACCACTTTTTATACTGTATAATGTTTCATTGTAATTTGATAAGAATTGTATTACTTAAAGGTTATATATCATTTGAGAAAGTTAGCATACAACAAAAATAAAATCCAGAGATCATTTTAGATTGTAAATTTTTAATTGGGTAAGGTAATTTAAAATTTCTTCCTTGCCTGTCTGAATACATTAATTTGCTTACATTAAAAAAAAAAATCTTTCTTGTTAGGTTTATTGAAAGCATGAGAGTATATTTCTGTAATTTAGAGGTGTTTTTCAATTACTGCATTCAGAAGCAATGTGAGTTCTTGAAAACATTTAATATACCTATAGACAGCAAAAATTATGCTGAAAAGCATTTTTATAAACTCTAATACCCCATAGTAATGACAGTCTTCCATATTAATTTTTAATTATATTAACCTCTTTACAGTATTCATTTGGAGGTGACCTGGTTCATTCGCTGTTGCAGCCCCTAGAACTGGAATTACAGAAAACCATGCATACATACTGTGGAAGAGTATACAAAGTATTCATAAAGCAGCTAACAAAAAGCATAAGAGACTTGTATGCCAGAAGATCAAAGGGAAGGTGATTTTTGACTCCTCGCTGTTTCATCGAGAGATTAAATTAACATAACTGGTCAAAAGGTGCAAGAATTCTATTACAGCTTGAATGGGCTCTTAATGTGCCCAGAAAAAAAGTTTACTAGGATACATAAAAATGAAGAAAATACTCATGTAATGAAGAACAGGAACTTTTTTCTGCAAAGGTGACTTTTTGGTCTTTTGAAGTTTAATCACTGCTACTGTTTATCTCATATCTGATGATTTGGGTGTTACTGGCTTCTATGGTCAGTACCTTTAGTCTGCATAATTCAGTTATCTAATGATAAATGAACAAGGAAGAAATGAAGATGGCTCTGTTAGGGAATGTACCTCATATATTGTCTAAAATTCTGTTAAACTGTGAATGTAGCAATAACTGAGTCAGCAGCACTAACCTCACTTTAAAGGTGTGAGCCTTTATGTAAACAAAGTTGTTTACAAGTGCAGAAAATACTCTTTCAAAGAAATGTGTTGTAATCATTGACAATCTGTATGTGCCTTTTTATGTTCATCTCTTACATGTTGAAGTAATGTTTTGACAATCTTTTTTCGTTTATCTCAGATGTAAACTGCACACTACAAATACAATTTTCTGAGAAATTAATAACTAGTATGTGATACTAGTTTTCTCTGTTAGTAAATATGGAGACTTTATATTGAAAATAATTTGTTTCAACATTGTAGAGCCATTAGCACCAAAAGGTAGAGCAGAATTGAGGGGTTTTTAAGTAAAAATCCAGTTTGAAGTTGCTTGTCTTACAATACTTCTAAAAAATTTCATGGTTTTGCAGCTTTATAGGGCATTTTGGAAGTAGAAAAAAAGCCCAACAGTGGAAAGCTGTTGCTGTCATATTTCTATAATAGGAATTATTACCTGATTATTGTTATAGAGTATGTAGTACCTAAAAGTGAAGAGCTGTAGTAAGAGTTCTGATGCTTCATCAGACTGTAGTAGATGGGTTTCTTAGACAATATATCCTGTTATAATATTTTTTAATAAATGGCTTTAAAATAGTTTTGGGGCAGACCCTCAACTACATTACTGTCAATGGCGTTATAGTGATTTGCAACAGGTAATTACGTTTTCTCCAATTATCTTAGTGAAAAAAGAAAAACTGCTAAAGTAATACAAACATTTTCTCCAGAGAAAAACATGAAGAAAAGGGCTGAATTCTAGTGTTACAGTAAAATATTTAAACTTGCATGGTATGAAATGTATTTGTAAAGTATATTTGAACTTAGATAACCTGTCTCAGTGAGATGAAGTCTTCATAAAGTGAGCTTTTGGATTCCAGGAAAGTTCCTATGTGTTGAACGTGGAGGATCCATTCACTGATTTGCACCTTCATCCCAACTCCATTTTAGAAGCTTAATTTTTGTGACTATTTCCTTGTCAAAGATAGACTGGCTCTGACTTCCAGATCCATGTGAGCTGGACAAATGCTTTAACAGTACAAAAACACACTCCACTGTTAGCAGAGTTTGTATCCTGCTTCTAATTTCCCTGCAGGCTCAGGGTATAAATTTTTGTAATGAAATCTAGGAAGCAGACTGCCTCTCGTGTAGGTATCTTTTCCTTGCTATGTAACCTTTTGAAGCCTGAAAATGTAGAAATCTGTGTGAAGGTGAATACTGTAACTGACTGATTTTGCAATATACAGTGCATTATTTTTTTACATAAATACTGATTTTTATATCAATTTGTCTTCAGCTTTCCTTTGTACTTGTACTATGTGTTTGTATTTAAAAAAAATCTTTCTACCTGTTTTTTGTGTTTGTCTTTGCAGAAACTTTCAGTTTTGAATTTATTTTTAACGTGTTATAGACATACCAAGATACTCTTAAAACCTAATGGGCCATTTAAGTAAAAAAGTGGAATGTGGACATTAGCAGCAATCTTTTCACTTAAATTTTAAATTTTGTGGGGAAGTAGAACAATACGAATTGGTTTTGATGCTTATTGCGGGACAAAAATTCTTACTTTCTGCTTATGTCTAGACATGTTTACTTAGCATATTACAAATAGCAGAATATGGCCTTATGCCATACGTTTTGATTAGTTTTTTTTCTTATAAATGAAAATTGCTCACTTCAACTATCAGTTTCTAGGTAACAGTCAGGAACACTTTAGAAAGCTTTAAAAAAGCAAGTAGCTTTCATTAAGTAGTTCTCCAGAGTATTTGTGTGTTTCAAATACATTTTTTGTTCTCTAATCCCTGTGTTTTAAATTTAGAAAAATGACCTGCCTTTACAAACAAAAAATCAAATCTGGTTTATAAGGGAAACATTTGAAGACACTAACAAGACTGGAAATCCAGGCAGTGTGATAGAAACCTATTTTTAATGATTTATTAACTATAAAGTTTTTATAAAGTGTAAAACTTGATAGAAAAATGTAAACATCAGGAAATGTACATTCTGGTTAAATTGAGTTAAATCTGGCTTCCTTGTGCTTGATTAGTGTCTATGTCATGGTACCATTATTATGTCTCTGTTTAAAGGGATGACAGTCTCATGGTAAAGAGATCTGTGTGAAGATATTATTGTCTTTTTTGGATGAACTTCTGTCACTCTTTGTAGACAGTATGAAAAGCCAGGTGTCCCTGAAAGGGACTGAAATATTCTTAGGCATGGTGCTTGTACCACTGCTGTATAAGTTAATAAGGTTAATAAGGCTGTATAAGCCTTACGAAAATATCTGTCCAGTTATTTGTAATTTTTCCCAAATTTAGACTGAAGGTAACCTTTAATGTGAGTTGAATTGGTTTTGGTAAGCTTTTGGTTTAAGATTAGAACGGTTAAGAAAAGAGGTTTAGAGAGGGAAAAGCTATTTTTCTTTATTCTTATTTTAAACATATTTTAAAACAGTGTGGAGTTGCCTTGTGCTGGTTTTGTCCTAAATTTGGTCAAGTTGTAAACTTGTGGCAAAATGATATTTGGAAAACCGAACTGTCAGTATATTTCTTAGTTTGTACCAGGTTTCTGTCCATACCAGACATACTCCAACCATGCAGGCTTTCCACACTTCCATCTGTACATAACAGGATAACTTTGCATAACAGGATGACTTTCTTTAGCTGTCTCTCTTTTCCGTCTCCCAAATTAAACTTCCTATCTACACAGCATGGAAAGGGAAATAGCTACAGTCTAGTGGTGGGAGGAGGATATGATCTGGGTCTGCTTGGAAGGTTTAGAAGCAGAACATGTAGGAGGCACAGCTGAAGGTGTAATGTGCTCGCTGTGTATGCGTTATTGGGCTCTTTTTTTGAGTGGAAATAGCAATGAAGTACTGCTGCCTATTAACTGACATTTATGGCTGTGATGGTAGTTGTGGTGGATTAAATGCAGTGAAACTGCAGTGAAACTGAGCAGTAAGGTACTTGAGCTTATCTATAGGAACTTCTATAGACTTCTTCACTAGACTATAGACTTCTTCACTAGACTTCTGGTTTCTTCTGCCTGGTTTATGAAGGTGTCTTCAAACACATGTACATATATAGAATTTCCGCTTCTAAGAAGTCTTAAGTTATTTTTCACTGGATTTTCAATTATCAAGCAGGTTTAAGAATATCCATTTACTGACAGTATGATTTTTTTTTTTTTACTTGATTAAGTGGAATATGCATGTATAATTTAAATGACTGTATCAGCTTTTTGTCCAGGTTTTTTTTGTAAATTATCAGTTTTGAATATTTATTGTTTCAACATTCTCGCTCGCTGTATCTAATGTGATTATGGTAGTTATCGTAGCTTTCCTGCCCACTTCAATACTTTGTGAATGGATGGCATTTGAAACAGCTCCAGTAATTTTTTGTGTTAAAATAAGTTGCAGGGAACTGTAATGTGAATGTATGACTTGTATTAGCAGAAAGTGGATTCTTCTGTAGCAGAGACAGTTTAAGTATGAAGTAATGGGAAGGTACTTCTCATTGCCATGGATCGTGCAAAAGATCTTCTATCTGTCTTACGGGGTTGTTGCTGTCAGTCTGAGCATTTTTCTGTGCACAGGATCTCAGAATTGATTTTTCTGTCTTATTTCTAATCTCTTCTGTTTCTTTTTGGAAGTTCAGTTTTGTCCAGCTGCATTTTTTTGTATATTTGAGAAGAATAACTGAAATGCCTACAGAGTTTTGCACAAATAATAGCCAAGTTATTTGCTCAAGTTGTCCAAATGAGCAAAGCATGAACCCAGCAAGTAAAAAATAACTAAACACGAATGTGTGCACCCTAGATTCCCTTTGGAAAACAAAGGTGTTGTCTGATATGTTTAACTCTACAGAGAAACATTTAACAACTTCCTTTCTGTATTCAACTGCCAAACCTTAAGTAATGCAGGATAGTTTCCTATAGAAATGCAGGTTGCCTCACAGTTGTACTGTAGTCCTAGTAGACAACTTGAAACTATAGCTCAGATTTCAAAACAGAAGATGTTTGCAGAGGTAATAGTGAATTTTCCACATCAGGAAGTGAGGAGGAAATCTTATTTTAAAGTAGTTCTCAAGATCTCTTGTAACCATTTAGTGGTTCTATATAAGAACAGCTTGTCTTCCAAAGTTGTCATGAAATTTAAGATATGTTGTTTTCCAGTGCCTTTTCAAGCCTTTGTGAGCCTATTAAAATTTTAAGTTTCTTGAAGGAGTATTAAGCAATTGGAAATTCTTGTGTTAAAGTTCAGTTGTGTCTCTTCAGTTTTGTGGTTGCTTTATGCACAGCTGCAGTCAATTCTTCAGAGAGTCCTCATTTAAACTTATGAATGTGCATCTTCCTGTATATTTGTTGGCAAATTTCTGCAGGGCTTCTTTATGCTCCCTTCTGCCTTTTCCCTGCACTGCTTTTAAAAGATAATCACAAAGCTCTTCTTTCATTTGAATGCTTATAAAAATTGCAGGAGGTATTATTGCAGGTCTCTTTGCAGAAACCTGTAATTAAAGGAGGACCTGTATTCCTGCTGTGGTTGGGTTTTATTTTTTCTTTTTCCTCAGGTTGCTATTTGATAATGTTCAGATAGGAGGAATTTTACAGCCTTTAGTAAAAGTCATTATGTTCCTTGAGTGATCATCTGGTAGTTTCTTCCCTGAATATCTGTTCTCTTATGATAGATGCATGGCTGCTGCCTGCCTACTTGATCTATATGCCTGCAAGTTTCTTTAATCAAAGCAGTGACCATCAGTTCTTTTAAATCTGGATTTTAAATGCTTGTCCTATATCTGGGTGCCGCCTTAGTTGCACAAACCAGGGACTCAGTCTATTTCCACGTACAGATTATAGAATCATAGAATGGTTTGAGTTGGAAGGGACCTTAAAGCTCATCTAGTTCCAAGCCATTCTCATGGGCAGGGACACCTCCTGCTAGACCAGGTTGTTCAAAGTCCCATCCTACCTGGCCTTGAACATTTCCAGGGATGGGGCATCCACAACTGCTCTGGACAGCCTGTTCCAGTATCTCACCATCTTCATAGTAAAGAATTTTTTCCCTGATACCTAATCTAAACCTGCCCTCTTCCAATTTAAAGCCATTCTCTTATCCTGTCACTAATGCCTTTGTAAAAAGTCTCTCTCCAGCTCTCCGGTAGGCCCCCTTCAGGTACTGGAAGGCTGCTCTAAACATTTTGTTTAATTTCCTTGTTTTAGTTTCCAGCTAATCCATAGTAATAAAATAGTGAGATAACTAGGAATGCACAATTTTTCACAACAGAAGCTAGAGAACGACAAATTTCTGAGGTACAGTTAACAATTTTGAAATAGTTTTCTATCCTGGAATCTAATTTCTGATTTGGTGGATGTAAGGGTTAATATCCTTGGTTTGTCAAATCATTTGACTTTTCCTGTGTCAGCCCCATATATGGGTATGATGGCAGATTAACTCTTAAAAGACTAATTCCTTGTTTACTGTGAATTCCAAGGAAAAGAATGTAACTTGTCACTGTAGTTCCTTAGTGTCACCCTATCCAAACTCTTCAAAACTAGAAATAACTGCCCCCTTGCTGATGTATTGTGGTACTGGTTTTACTTGTTTCTTAGTGGTCATGCTAAAATGAGAGAGGAAATGATGCATTATTTGGATGATTATTTGGATCTCCTTGTTAGTTCCTAGCCTGCTGTATTTAGAATTCCACATGACCTTAAAAACTAACAACCAAAACTTAATTTTCAGAGTCTGGGTCAAAGGCAGAGATTAGAACGTTAACAGCCTCATTTAGGAACATGGGTCATGGGCCTTACTCACAGTTTAGACATCAGGATAGTTCCCTTGCACTGTTTTACCAGAACAGGTCTGCAAAAGCAAGATTTCTCAAGTTTGATACAGTTTGTTGCTGTTTTAAGAATGCCAAACTTGTAAAATACAGGCATGTTATATTCCCAATATAACATTATTATATTCCCAATATTCCCAATATATGTTAGAAGCCTTTGAGCATATAATCTAAGCCTGTAGTCTTTCAGTGTGATGACTACTTTTCAAGGTACCTGTTGAACTAATATTCTCACTCAAATTTCCCTTCATTTCCTCTCTGCTCTTTTCCACAGATAATTAATTGATTTGTTTGTCCTCTTAGGGCAAACCAAAAATTTGGGAATTTGCTTTAATAAATGTTCACTTGGAACCAGACAGAATTATGCAAGGGGAGAGAAGAGACTCTGAAGTTTGTTTTCTAGGAATTATTTCTGCACTTCAGACTTCTCTAAAGCCATGGAGTGCAAATGTGGAGCTTACCTGTGGCTTTCTCACCACCTGGAGAAGTGCTGCTAGATTGTGCTGTCTTTAATTTTCTGAATAATGGCATTGAACACTAATAGCTAAAAATGCTCTTTGTGCCTCTCTAAGTGGCCTTCCTTTTATATGCAGGTTGTATTAAATTATTAAACTGAGATGAGCAGTTTATTAGCATTTTCTACTACCTTCATATTCTGGGAGGTCATGTTCCCTCCTGTTCTTCTTTTGGGTCATTTAATATCATACCCTCATTTTCAGAATTATAATCTGGGTACAACAGGTCGATTTTTCTTCTATGTCTTATGAATGTTAATGTTCTCCCAGTCATTTCTGTACACATTTTACTAGAGTAATTCACATTAAATCAGTCTCTAGTATTTATAAGAATAGCTTTGGAATGCAAAAGTAGATGTAGAAGTTATTTTAAACTGCAAATCTTTGTGGTTGAATTAATGAGTATTTAGGGCATGGTGTTTTAGGCTTCGAAGAAAGTTAAAGCAATATAATCAGTTTTAACTCATTGAAGACTAGGAAATCAAATTTAATTAAAGCTGACGTTTTAGCCTTGTAATGCTGACCTACTGTGTCTCACTGAGCAGCTGATGTCTAGGAAACTGTGCTTGCCTATTGGATATCATGAAACGCCTGTCAAGTATTCAATGCAGTTCTGACTAGTCACTGGTATTGCTGCTTTTTTAGTTTTAAAATGTTTTGCTATGTATTCCTTTATTTTTTCATTTTACATTTTTATGCCATGGATAGTTGTATTCAAGGTGAATTTGAATTGCAGATCCAAGACCAAGAAATAAAAAATCCAATTTTGCTACCCAAAGTGTATTATATATATTTGTCTTTTGGTATTATTCACCAGTCTTGTGAGTAAACTGATATATCGGAGGTTTACTGCCTCTCATCTTTTCTGCTTGCTGTTCCTGGCTTGTCTCCTTTTTCCACTACCCCTCCAGTCTACTTGCTGCCTGTCTTCTCCAGGAGTTGGTGTCACTGTACCTTTCTGATCTGGATCTCGCTGGCTGTTGTCTTCTGCCACCAGGCATATACTTTGAGAGCTGTTTGCTGTAATAAGGTGACTGTACTAGTTCAAGCCAAAAGGGTTCCCTGGAGCAGGCATGCTGCTTTCTCCACAATGCTACTGCATGAGCATGTCTGGGCACCTAAGCATATTCTTGACCCAGTGTAGTTCATAAGCAGTGCTGTGTGTTTCAATTGGAACTTGGAGAATAAATTTAGTTTCCTTTCAGCTTTGTAGAGACTATTACAAAATTTTAATCATCTTTATTTTTCTGTAGAGATAAAGGCTTTTTACTAGAGGAATGCATTCAGGAAGAAAGCTTGGCTGTTGAAGCCATTACAGTTAAAAGGAGGTGATCTGAGCCATTCTGCTTGCCTGAGGCAGACAGGCTCAGCAGGGCTTTGGAGAACAGTGTGAGCACCTGGCTGCCAGGGCACCTGGTGTGCAGAAAAGGGCTTGGTCTCTGCCCTGTTCCTCTAGGTGCTGGACAACCTCTAAGGAAGAAGCAATCTTCAATCAACTCTTCTTTCTGTGAAGGTACAAAGAGAGAAAATTGATTTGTGACTTCAAAAGGCCCAAACAAAGTTTTAGAGGGATTGCAGAATGCAATAGAGTGCACAGTATGTAAAATTGTTCTGGCTGAAAAATTAACAGCTGCAAATAGCCCATTGAGATACTCAGGGTTTCAAGAAGTACCTTCTTCACTGCTCCATGAAAGCAATGAATAAACTGAGCAAAAATTAGTGATGGTAGCGTACTGCTTAAAAACTGGATCAATATCTTATTTTTTGCAGTAATCCTATTTTGCCTATTTGATTATTCTTTGCCCAGAAGGATAGGGTGTAATTAATGTAAATTGATTTAACTTGAAGAATAAAGCATTAACAGTTTGCAATTGCAAGAAAAATGAAGCAGCTAGCAAATTTGCTGTATTTTTAATGTGCTAGACCTCAAGCAGTCTCTAAATTAATTAGAAGTCACTTTATTAGTGTACATTTGTCAAAGGATATATTGGGAAGTTTTAAATTTTTGTACAAAAAATACTTTAGTATTTTTATAAATTTTAGAGTCCAAGTTTCAATTAATACCTTGTTGCACAATACGTATGTTTTGAGAACACCACACCTTATGCTATAACTTTATAATAACTGTTAGATATGAAAGTGCTTGTTCACCTCATAGAATTGTATTGTGTCTCTGAAAAAATGTAATTTTTAAGGAGTAGATTGTGTGGTGCCTTATGTGTACTAGCTCTCTTCATTTTATCTAAATAATGACTCTCTGAGGATGCAAATTTTTTTTTGTGTCAGTAAAGCAAGTGCCCATTACCCTAAATAGCAGTGGAAATGGGAGACAGTTTTGTCATGATACCCATTGGGCACTTTGGCAGGCATTAGAGGAGACAAACTGAACTGAGTTTCTTAAACAGAACCATTTAGTAGTACTGTGCCTGACTGAAATCACTGGCTCACTGCTTCAAAATACTATATAAACACAAAGGAAATACAGTACTATGCAGTCTTTAACAAGAAGGATAAATACAGACCTTCCAACCTCTTTGAAAATCCTCCCCTAATTAGTTTTGCTCCTGAAAGTAGACATTTCAGAAGCTCCTTGAAGTCCATTAAGGATTTTGCTATTGATTTAATATGAAAGTGCTCAGATACCCCAGCAATGGATGGCAGCATAAAGCACTGATAAATCAATTAATAGAGTTTGGTCTTGAGCAGGGAGCATGTTAGTTCATCTGGTCTCATCAGTCGTATATCACAAGCCATCAAATTTCTCCGTTACAGCTATAATGAACCCAGTAATTTGTTTGACCAAAGCATACCTTGTGTCCTGCTATCCCATGCCTTTCAGAGAAATGTGCAGTCCTGGTTTGAGTGCACAAAGAAGGAAAATGCTTCCCTTTGCCTGTTTATTGCAGTGGATTAGTGTTCTCACAGTGATGAGTGTCTTGTGTCTCATTTGAATTTTTTGTGGCATTAGGTTTCAGGCGTGGATTCTTTTTATGCTTCTCCCCACTAGGGTAAAAAGGTCCTTAGTATCCTGCAGCTTCTCCTTGTGGTGATACTTGTAGTAATCAAATCACTTCTCAGCTTTGTTTTGGATAAGTCAAATAAATTGACTTCATGACCTTCTACTCAAACACATCACTTAGGTTTTGTGGCTCTTTTTAATACCTTCATCAGTTTTCCAGAGGCCTCCTTAAAATACGGACACAGTATAAAATATGGTATACAGATTTTCAGTATATTTAAGGATGTGGTAATTTTAATACATAGGCAAAATTTTCCTAATAATTTCTAAATTTGTACATTGAGTACTCAGCATACTTTCCATTCCTGGGGTTAGATCTTCATTCCTTGCTGTGGGAGCATTTGTCTTTGTTAAAATGAGCTCAGCCTAATGCCATTTCATCACAGTAATGCAGATTCAGCTGTGGAATTGATGCTCTTATCACTGTTTATCATTTTACCAGGTATTGTCTTCTGAAACTTCACCAGCCATGATTTTATGTTTGCTTCCAAATTACCAGTGAAAGCTTTTAATAATGTTCTTCATAACATCACTGGAAACAGCTCTTTGATAATGATTTTCTATCAAAGCTTATTTGTTGAGAGCAGCCAGTTAATCTTGCAGGTTTTTTG
Organism: Entomyzon cyanotis; assembly: GCA_024500445.1. Classification (NCBI taxonomy): domain Eukaryota; kingdom Metazoa; phylum Chordata; class Aves; order Passeriformes; family Meliphagidae; genus Entomyzon; species Entomyzon cyanotis. The sequence goes on from JAKEPQ010001018.1 coordinate 29,666,268, forward strand.
TGTTTCTGGTTTTTCTCTGCATAGCATAATTTCAGCTTCATGGAACAAAAAAATATATTCAGGAACAGATATCACATTTGTTTGACAGGCTTTATTTTCCTGGAAAGTGCATTGATTACTTCTGATTGTGGCATTTTCTTTTAATTTTTTTCCAAATAATTGTGTTGCAACTTCTGCAATTTTTTTTTGTGTGTGACAATAGTCTCATAGTAGTCTTAAATAAAAGTTACTCTTTACTAACTGAGTAAACTTTACTCATTACTAAAAGTTACTTAACTAAAAGTTACAGTATTTTAAATGATATTAAAATTGCTTATGTTGTTTTGTGGAGTTTTCTGGGAATTCTAAGATTTATTGAATCTATTAACAGCAGCATTCTTCAAGAAATTACTTAATGGTTTGCTACAGTAAATTGTCTGGACCTGCTGATTTTGAAATGCTTGTATTTGGTCAATGTTTGCTCAACTTCTGGTTTGCTAATGGACAAGAAAGTATTTCAACACTCGTGATGCAAACGTATTTTTGAATGCAGATGATTTAAATGCCTTCACATTATCAACAACATTATAATTAGTAATGAAAACAGTTTTAATTTCTTTTGTTCTTGTTTTATTCCCAAAATTAGAGCATAGTATCCCCCTTAACTGGGAAGGGAGGTGGTGAGAAAAAGTGTTGCTTTTCAAATGAGTTAATTGGTAAGCACAAATACCATAATATCATTTTAGAGCTGGTATCTTGGAGATGTGTTGGAGTCTGATGTCTTGCCAAAAGAAGGAGGTACCGCAGTCATTTATTGCCTTTGGGGTCATGCTATAAGGTTCAGAGAGGCTGTGATACAGTATTAAGTCCAACAAAAAATCCATACCCATACCCCATCTCTCTTTCTCTCTTTGTTTTGTGCACAAAGTTGCCTGTACATGTGTAGTACAGAGACACAGGGAAGAACTTTCTTTCCCCCATGTTCTAGTTTTTAATATCATGACTGAACATAGAAATGAAAAAGTAACTTCTGAGACTTGAATGATGGATGTTGCACCCACTTTTCATGCATGTGAAATAGCTGGTAAACTGAGTAAGAAGTACCTTTTAGAGCATAAGCAGCAGAACCCAAATACAGAGTAGCTCCTAGAACTTCTAAAAATGTCTTAGAATCACAGAGGGATTGAGGTTGGAAAGGACCTCCAACCCCACTGCCTAGGCAGGGCTACACAGGAGCTGTTTGCTCAGGGCTTTTGTGTCCAGTTGGCTTTTGAATATCTGCAAGGATGAAAACTCCACAACCTGCACAGGCAACCTTTGCCAGAGTTTGGTCACTCTCACAGGAAAAAAATGTTTCCTGACGTTCAGAGGGAACCCTCTGCATGTCAATTTGTGCCTGTTGTTTGTTGTTAAAATTACTGAAAGCCAAACTCTCCAGAGAATGTACATAATGCCCATTCTATTCAGACAGCAACAAGGAGAAACTTTGCTGGCCAGGCTAGTACCCGCCTTAGAGTTTGTGTCTTGCACTTTATTTTCTCCTTAAAGTTAATCTAGTTATATCATCTCAGCAAATTACTAGGAAATAAACAGAATTATGAACTTATGGAGTTCTTCTTTCCATGCAGACATTTCTGCTACTAACAGTACAGTCAGTTTATTTCCATCAGAGTTCTCTAGCTTTTGTCTCTGGTGTCCTTGAACTGGCCTGTAAGTTCCTCTTTATATGGCAGTCCTTTGAGTTGCAAACTTGTATTGATACAGAACTGTGTAAATATTTCTAATGGTCTTTTGTATAGTTATATTGGATAACAGGTCTCAGGTAGCTCATAGTTATTTCTGTTGCATTCCTGTAAAATTTAGGTGCAACTCAGTTCTTTTTTCTCACTGCAATGATATTGAACCTCATAACTTTGTAATGGAAGAAAAGGATTTTTGACTGTTGTTTATAAAATATACCAGGTACTACTTTTCAAATATTCTTTGGTGCTACCTGCTAGGACCCACCCCTGAGGCAGATTAGAGCACAGCATCATTCTGCTTTTGCAAGTGGCCAATTGTCTGAGTCATTAACTGTGGCTAGCACAGGTCTTTCTCGTGAGAACATTTTTGCTACGTTTCATAAACAAAGATAAAGTTTGGATGTTTTGCAAACAGCGTCTCGAGATTAGGGCAGTCCAGGCCTGGCCAATTAGGCCTAGGGGGAGGTTTCTGGCTGACCAATCTGGGTGACCTCTGAAAACTCTATATATATGGATATCAAAATAATAAAGGCGCTTTTCTCTTTTCTTGCCTGAGAACCTGGGTTTTTCTCTCAGCTAGCGGCTCAACAGCAACAATTAACCTTTAACATTTAAGTCTCTCACACTGCCTAATGAGTGACTTGTGCATCAGGAAATTTATAGCTCCTTTACTGAAAACATGTGTTGGATTCATAATATCAAACTTCTCTGAATTAATGGTTGTAGACTGTCGCTGTTGAGCCGCTAGCAGAGAAGAGATCCTGGATTCTCAGCGTGGCATAGAAAAAGCGCTTTATTATTTTGAATCCAACCTATATAAACTTTTCAGAGGTCACCCAGATTGGTCAGTCAGAAACCTCCCCGTAGGCCTGATTGGCCAGGCCTGAACTGTCCAAATCTTGAGACACTGTTTTAACAACATCCAAACTTTATCTTTGTTTATAAAACACAGGAGAAAGTTCTCATGGGAAAGACCTGTGCTAGCCACAGCAGACCACCATTTAAAGGAAATTCTATACTATGATTCATCTCCTCCTACAGTAGACATATAATGTAAATCAAAGAAATTTTACTCTAAAAGCAGTTATTTTTTCCCTGCTGATAGAGACTAGGAAGTTAGCCTAGAAGCAAATGCCACAGTGCAGATTCCTGATGTGAGCTAAGGTGAATCCCAGCCAAAACCAGATCCAATTAAGATTTATTCCTTGCCAGTCCAAGTATTTGCGAGTATGTCTGGGAAAGAATTTCCTTCTGTAACATTTTTTGAAATTATTTAAATGCTAAGTGTTGGTCTGTGGTTAAAGAGAAATCGCTAGATAGTGATACGTGTTCCGCTTCCCTGGCATGAAGACATCCTGTATCAGGGTTTCTGATGCAAATACAAGTGTAATTCTCCTTTTTTGGGTTTTTTTTTTTTTTGCTTCCCTAGCTAATAAATCTGAAAAATCCACTCTCTATTATTCTTGTTAGTTACTCTTGTTAGTTAACCTCTAAGGTGATCTAACAATGATCAGTGAAGTTTGGATTGGACATTAGAAAAACATTTTTCACCAAGAGGGTGATCAGTCACTAGAACAAACTCCCCTGAGAAGTGGTCACAGTCCCAAGCCTGCCAGAGCTCAAGGAACGTCTGGACAATGCTCTCAGCCTTTTGGTTTAGTTAGTCCTGTGAGGAGGAGGGAGTTGAGCACAATGATCCGTATGGGTCTTTTACAGCTTGAGATATTCTGTGATTCTAAAGCAAATTAGCTTCAGGTCAACTGACTGTTGCAGCATCTACACATTACTTCTGTAGACTATTGCTGATCTGAGAGTTTTGGCTGCTCTGTGAATTATGCTAACCTCTGCATCTGCTCCTCAGTCAGCATTTCTAATTCTGGCTGCTGGTGTGTTTCCCAAAGTCCTTTTGATCACAAAAGAAGGCCTTTGTGTAGGTAATACATGATTAAAATAAAAAATATTGAACTTTGGAGACTGATAGAAGGCCCTTCTGCCTTTCATTTCTGGGAAGTAATCCATCTATGCCAACAAAGCCAATTAGGAAGTTTCCACAAGTTACTGTCTTTTCATTTGTGCTCTGTGTATGCCCATAAGTACTGGCTAGACAGCAGCTTGAACAAGTTTCTGCCAAATACTCACATTTGAGATCTGCATTCATTTTCAGCATCATGGAAACAATATTCTCTGCCTCCCATCTACTGTGATACAGGGTTGAGTAGACACAGAAGGCCAAGTAACTAAATTTCTGGCCAAAGGTAACTGCTGAAGTTTCTCCAGGGAACTACAAGACCTCAGTGCCAGGGAAGGTCATGCAGCAGAGCATCTTGAATGCTGTCATGCAACATGTACAGGACAACCAGGGAATCCAGCCCAGCCAGCAGGGGTTAAGGAAAGGAAGGTCCTGCCTGAGCAACCTGAGCTCCTTTTGTGACAAGGTGATCTACTCAGTCGATGAGGGAAAGGCTGTGGATGTCAGGAGTTCAGTAAAGACTTGATACTGTCTTCCATGGTGTTCTCCTGGAGAAACTGACTCCCCATGGCTTGGACAGCTGCAGTCTTCACTGGGTTAGAAGCTGTCTGAATGGGCAGGCTCAGAGAGTGGTGGTGGATGGAGTTACATCCAGCTGGCAGCTGGTCACCAGTGGTGCTCCCAGGGCTCAGGACTGGGGCCAGTCCTGTTTAATATCTTCACTGGTGATCTGGACAAGGGGAACAGTCAGTTTGCAGATGACACCAGGTTGGAATGGAATGTTGATCTGCAGAGGTATCAGGACAGGCTGGATTGATGGGCTTAGTCTCATGGCATGAAGTTCAATAAGGCCCCGGACCAAGTCCTGCACTTGGGTCACAACAACCCCATGCTACAGACTGGTGGCAGAGTGGCTGGCAAGCTGCTCACAGGAAAAGGAGCTGGGAGTGCTGGTTGACAGTGGCTGACCATGAACCAGCTGTGTCCAGGTGGCCAAGAAGGCCAATGGCATCCTGGCCTGCATCAGCAATAGTGTGGCTAACAGGATCAGGGCAGTGATTGTCCCTCTGTACTCAGCACTGGTGTGGCTACACCTTGAATGCTGTGTGCAGTTCCTCCTGAGAAGGAAGGAGCAGCAGAGACATATGAGGAACTGACTGCAGCCCCCATTACTCATCCCCTTTTGCAGGGGTAGAGGAAAGGTAGAATTTGGGAGTGACCTTGAGCCTGGGAAGAAGGGAGGGGTTGGGGGAAGGTGTTTTTAAGATTTGATTTTATTTCTCACTGTCCTACTATGATTTCATTGTTAACAAATTAATTTTTCCCCAGCTCGAGTCTGTTTTGCCTGTGACAGTAACTGGTGATCTCTCCCTGTCCTTATCCTGACCTACAAGCCTTTTGTTCTCTTTTCTCTCCCATGTCCAGCTGAGGAGGGGAGTGATTGAGTGGCTTTTGGTGGGTACCTGCTGTCCAGCCAGGGCCATCCCATCACACTATGTTAATGAAAAACACAGGTCTAGTGACAGTAGCTTTTCTTCACTATTTTCAGTTTGGAATTTTATAAGGAGATGGTGGGAGTAGTTTATGAGTGGATTAAATATTTTTCCTTTGATACTGTCAGGCATTTTGTTTTCCCTGGGGCCACCTTCACTGAATTCAGAGCTTCCCCTGCCCCATGGCCATGGCTCTCTGTGCAGCTCAGCACATCCAACACGTGTTGTGCCCCACTCCTTTCCCCATTACATGTGGGGTGAACCTGCAGCATCCCCCAGCCCACCTGCCTCTGACAACAGTGGCTGGTGTGGGCCACAGTCATGCTGGAGTGGGGCAGGGTGTCAGACCAGCCTTGGATTTAGGGGTTGGTGTGAAGCCCCCAGAGATCATGGCTGTGGGTACTGAGGTTCTCTGGCTCCTAGCAACCTTGGGAAGAAGCAGTAATTCCCATCAGATTTCCTCCTCATGCTCCTGTTTTTCTGGTCCATCATATGCTTGAGGGCATCGTTGTTGGACCTTGCATGGCAACAGAGTTTTATTCTCTGCTGTTCCTTTTTCATGTGGAGAATACAATAAAACACTGAGGCTTTTTCCTCTGGAAGATGTGGCGTGTATGTTTTGTCACTGAAACAGTCATTGTCAATGCCTATTTGGGTCTCTTTTTGCTGGTCTGTTGGGTGTCAAACCAGCTTGCTTTTTAACAGTTTCTGAATTGGTATCTTGCTGCCCTTGGCAGGGTTTATTTGCTTTGCATTTTTCAATAATGAAGCAGCTGAAAGTCACCTTTAGTACAGTCCTTAAAAGTAACTAACCTTTTGATACCATAGGGCTTTGAATCAAGGGTTTTAAATCAATATTTTCTCTATAAAGTTATTGTTTTTCTTCACCCTGCACTCCATGGACTGAAAATTGGTGGTGTACATTTGGGAACTGTTGAGAACAAGAGATAGGCAAATAATTAGGTGTTCTGTTCTTTTGGGAAATGCATGAAATTAAGGAAATTAAGTGGCACTATTCTCAATAAAATCTCTAGCATCATTGTTTTCATGCAGTCTTGTTCTTAAATATCTCTTGGGCACTAATTGAAAAAGAAACAGAATTTTATTTTTCAGGATGCAGTGAGATCTCAAACAGCAATTAAAACACAGAATAGTTTGGCAGTCTTTAATAATGTAATTGGTTCTGTGGACAGGAAGAGTTCACAAACTGCTTTGCATTTCTTTCACATTTGGTCTTAATTTTAAGAGACCATTACTGCTTGCAGTCATCTAGGAGCCCTAGATTCAGCAGAATCTCAGGGGAAAGGGAGCACAACAGTGCAACTCTAATAGCATCAGATGTATGTTTATCTCAGGCTTTATAGTTTGCTTTCTAAATTTGTTATATTAAGAATACTACTACAAGCTGTGTTCTTTGAACTTCTTCATATAAATTTTTGAGAGAAGTTACTTGGTGCAAAAGTGAGTTTTGTAAGAATACACATATTAATTTAACATTTTTCTGTGTGTGAATTCAAAACATTGCTGTGGTCTGGAGTAAAACAGAAAGAACATGGCCATGTTTTTGATGCCCAAAGCCTTCATTTTGTTAAAGAAGGTTTTCATAATGGTTTTTTTTTTTCTGAAAACAGTTGGTGTAATGCTGTAGACTTTCAACTGGTCACTCACTCCAGTGAAATGATACAAACTAAGAAAAATGAAAAAATACCTGCAATTCAATAGCTATGAGAAATAAGAGATTTCTAAACATTTTTAGCCTCTATAGCTGTAGAATAAACCTGAATGATACTATTTTGATTTTGTTACTTCAGCAGAAGGAAAAAAAGAGACTTTTCATCCAGATGTTTTCATCCCAGACTGGTGTGAAAGATCACAGTACTGCATTTCTCCAAGGAAGAAGGGCTTTTCCTGTATTCTCTCTTGGACTTAAAGAATGCTGTCAAAGTGCCCAGTGAAGGGGGAGAGACAGAAGAGTGCTGAAATGTTCTTCTTCCTTTATATGTTGGGGCTTCCTTCATATATCAGTTTTAGGGCAAAATCTGCCTGCTTTTGGTGGTGTTCTTTGAGTCTGGTTGTTTTCACTAGTCACTGACATCTTAACTGTTCAAGTAAAATCCAGTTGCTAGTCTCCTCTCGATTGCTATCTTTTTTAATCTCCTCTCTGGATTTAACTGTGTATTCCCTTGTCCCCATGACTGATGGGTGCTGCTGACTGGGCCACTTCCACAGTAGGCTGCTCCACCTGGGACTCATGGTCCTCCCCTGCCAGCATCCTCAGTTCTCTCCACCTGCCTCACACCTTCACCCCACACCTGTGTGTGCCCCAATGGGGTCTGTTCATGACCTGCAGACTCACCATCCCATGCTTAGGGTCACCCTGGTGGGAATGTTTCCACTGTTACTCAGCCTGTTTGCTCAGAGTGTGACGAGCTGTGATGGAGGCTGCAAACCCACCTGTCTGCTCTCCTTTGCTCCTCATTTGTCTCAACCTCTCCTCATGCATTGCCATCAGCCTAATTCAGCAGTTCATGGCAAAAGACAGCTCTTTACTGCTTTATACAATTTCAGCTGCTGGGCATCAACTCTGACAAAAACCAACTGTGATATAAATGGTGTCTTGACATGGCAGCAGCCCACAAAGTCCAAATGCAATGGCAATGACAAAAGCAGCTCTGCCCAAATTAGGATGATGATGGCAGCTCCATCTAGCTAAGGATTCCCTACAGACAAGCCCATGACTACCCTTTCATTCTGGGGTCCTATCCAGATGCTTTTGTAAACTGGAGCCAGCTGTAGATTGTAGATCTCTGCAGGCTGTTATTAGAGCTACCTGACTTGGTAATGATTGATGTGAACTGGAACAGGCTCCCCAGGGAAGTGGTCACATCACCAAACCTGACAGAGTTCAAGAAGTGTTTGGACAACACTCTGAGGCACATGGTGTGACTCTTGGGGATGTCCTGTGCAGGGCCAGGAGTTGGACTCAGTGATATTTGTGGGTCCCTTCCAACTCAGCTTATTCTGTGATTCTGTGATTATTGTTCATTTGTATTGCAAATCATTTAGCAGGCAATTTAGAGGAGCCTCAGTGACTCTTTTGAGCAACAGATAAAGGGAGATGGTGCAAGACTTGGGATGTCAGGCTTATGGAGAGTCCCTCATTCCCTTCAGGACTGAGAAGGGGCCACTACACACCTTATTTGCACTTTCAGTTGGTGGCTTTGAAGTCTGTGGTCTTTAAAAGAGGTAGCTTTTCCTCATCTGCTGGGGATGATGTTGATTTGGGCATTTGGAAGTCTGAAATGTGAAGTGTCTATTCATAGAACAGAAATTACTTTCCATCACTCTTGTACTGATCAATGCTTCATTTTAAATGTGTTTAAGACAAGTTACTCTCAGGCTTGCTGGGTGCTTCAGGAGTCCCTGGCATCAACTTTCCTCACTCTCGGATCCTCTGCAGCATGTGACAGGCATGCCTAAGGCTGATCTGCTTTTTGAGGTACCCCTGAAGAACTTTCCCAAATAAAGGCCCCTGAAAAGGCTCATCTTCAAATGGCTGCTGACCATGAGGACAATGATGTTGACAGTGGCCCCTGAGCATATTATGTTTCCTTGTCCTGAGGTGTAATCACTCCTTCTGAGTGGTTTATCATAACAGTGTTTTAGCCTGAGCTAGTGGGTCTGCCAAATGACATGTCAATATAATAGCATATAATTATACATATATAGGCTGCCAAATTCTGTACTTTTAAAAATCACAGCCATACTAGTCCCTTCAAAGAAACAACACTCCATGCTTTGTTTTCTCCCTGCAGCTTTTGACAACTTACTCTGAACCCTGGGTCTTCATGTGCCTCTCTAATTTTAGACTCTGTCCATCTAAAGCTCATCATCATGCATTGTTGGATGACATTGACCTTCCATATATCCTAACTATTTGGAAAGCTTGAGGTAGAGGTGGTTTTCTTGCAGCTTTTGTTCTGAAACATTTGCAGGGCTGTACAGCAGATGGTGCTCTGCTTCCCTTTCTTCTACAGACTGTTGTCATTAGCTAAACTTTTCAAACCAAGGCTGGAGATTATTAATGTTTTCTGCACTGGCTGAGCAATTGGAGCTACATATTTTCAGAGATGGTTTCCTTAGCCATGCACTGATTTTGTTTTAAGGAGCGAGAAAGCATTGTCTGTTTGTGGGTTAATTTACAATATTAATCTATCTTCCCAGTGCAGTTAGAGCAGAGAAGTGACTTACATTTATTAAGGTATTATTTTCATGTTTGCAAAACCAGTATTTGTTTCAAATGGGTAATTCTTTACTAAAATGAACGAACCACAAAGGAAAGTACAGATTGAATTTAAACAGTGAGTCACTGAAACAATCAGAATCTCTAAATCAAGCAAAGAGTTTCACAGCTTAATTAACCAAAATGTTTATCCAGCAACCTGAAGTTGGATGAAATAAAAATGTGTTCTCTGTTTTTATGCTGAATAGTTGAATTCCTGATCTAGCTCTTTCAGCAGAGTAAATGCTGTTTTCTGACACTTAGCACAGCTGGCCCAGGCTTTCAGTGGCTTGTTTCACAAGTGATAGCTCTTAGATGACTAGCAGTGGTGTGGAAAGTCAAATCCTTTTTGAGGATTTGGTGAGATACAGCACCATAAGCTTTGAAATATTGCAGACTGCAGTAATACCATAGTAATCTTCAACAGCATTAACAGCTTAAACAGACAAGCCTATATAAATTGGTTTGAAATCAATCAGGTAGAGAACTTCACTAATTCAAATTAATAACTCTATGGGCTGTATTGTGAATGAACAGATTTTGCAAATTAGGAAGTAAAAGCATGATACAAGGCTCATGGAAATCAGAGTAAATACTTTCATTAGCATTACTGTGCCTACATTATCCTCTTACCTGGATTTCTGTGACAAAGATACCAAGAATACTGAAGCACAATAGGTAACTTGCTCATATGGACAATTTTGCTCTATTTGCTATTATTTTATGACATTACCTATTTCACTCTGTGACAATGTACTTGATAAAAAATGTGTTGCTCTTTATGTGGTGTTAGAGCTGAGAACACCAGTCATTCACCTGAGCCAGTGGCAGATGCTGTGTAAACATGAACTGAAAGGACAGTGCCTGACCTTTCTGCCCAGCATTTTGCCACTGGGAGGCTGTCTTGTGAACAGTCTTTCTATAGAAAATTGTTCTCTGAAATTCTGTGATTCTTTATATAGTATTTCAGATAGGGATCTCTACATTTGTAATCCAATCAGAAAAAAAAAAATTATTAACGGTTTTCTTCTTTCAGAATATTGGAGTCAGTCTACCTATGAAAAGACAAAGCAAAATTTTATTTCTGTTAGTCGATACCTACTTGTTAGCAAAGTATGTATCTCTTAAATAGATCCAATGTGACTGTTCCTCATAGAAGATTTTATTTTCTAAAAATAAACATTTTTTTTCTTTTAAATTGCAAGGAAGGGTGGTATGAAGATCAGCAATAAAGGGATCAAAATATGTTTTGTCTTTTCAAGACTATTAAAAAAATTGCTAAATTTGTTTTTCTGGCTTGGAGAACATTTTCCCCAAGCTATTACCTAAGAAATGTGTCTTCAAATTCAGGGAAAGTGAACTATTATATAGAAATGTATTGCATCATGTGGTTTATCCTTGAATTAGAGATATGAGGAACAAGACATATGGAACAAAAATAAAGAGAGGAGATAAATTTCTTCTCCATTTTAACATGGCTTCATATCGACTTATGAGGTGATGTGTTACACCAGTGTATAATTTCAACACTCTGGGGAGCTGGACAGCTGACTTAGACAACTCAGGTTAAGGTAAGATCAATCTGGACTGGCAACAGATGGAACATGGGGAAAGAAATATGGAATTTCAGAGTGTGGGAGGTGGCAGAAATTAATCAGACATTGAATTCATTGCATAGGGTTTGACTGGGACTGAAGTGGCCAGAATTCTCCCCACTGCTTGGCTGTCATTGAAACCAGCTGAAATACAGTAAAAGTTACATATCTCATATACAAGCTGCACCATGGCCCTCAAAGAAAGTACTAAATGGATAGAGTGCCTCTGTCACCCACAAAGGAAATTTTGTGGATATAGAGAAGGGAAATCTGATTCCCTTTGAGGCCCCTTGAACTCAGTGCCAATATGTTTTAATCCAGCAGAAAATGCTGATAAGTTTATTCTTCCTTCCTCAGTTGATTTGACGAAAATTAACTTTCAGCATTCACATCTGATCAAATCACAAGCTAAAATTATGTGCAAGCATGAAAAAGATGATGCCTTGTTCCATAAATACACACTTGGCTGTAACTTTCAAATTATGTTAACAGAGTTCACACAGCATTAGTCAAATCCCTGTCATTAAGAAATGGTATTTCATAAGAAAGCTGATAATAGGATACAAAGATCCTAAAATGATTAGATGATGACTTGTTAATGGGAATTCCTTTTTGTTATAACCAGTGATTTTCAGTTTACTCTAACAAAGATGATCCCTCTGATGGGAGATGGTAGTAGAATAAAAATCTGGAAATGGTGTAAAGAAAAGAAGCTAAAGATTGCATAATAGATTCAATGATTTTGTAGAACCAGGGTGATTCAATTTTAAAGACATTTTTGGGGAAAATAAGATAATTCTAAGGCAGAGCCTGTGCCACTGCCCACTGCCTAGGTGTCAAAGCCCCTCCCTACTCTTCTCTCCTGTGGGCATGCGATGTCTCTCTTTCAAAGCATCACTGAAATCCAAACCAGCTTTGTTCAGGAAGCTTTCTGCCCCCCTGGAGCAAGAGCTGTGGCTGGCAGTCTGACCACACTTCAGGCAATGGCAAAGGTCTCAGGGAAAGTTCTCTTACAATTGTTGAGAAAACTATTGAAGTGTTAAGATTTTTTTTGAGGGATTGAAAGACCATTTTTCACCAAGTCCAATTATTTGAGCTGACCGATATACCAGCACGCCTCTCTCACAAAAATTTTAATTTTAGCTTTTTAAGGATAGGCCACAATTTCTGGGTCTTGCCTTTCTTTGTTTTGGGTATACTACATTAAGTAAATATAGGTTTCCCTGGCAATTTTCATGTGTATTTGTGCACTGGTAGCATAACATAATCTTTGCAGGGGCAAAAGAAATGTACCTTCAAATTGCCATAGGAATGTTCCCTGCTCTTTGATGCTCCATTGCAGCACCTATGAGGGCTCAAGAGATGGGTTTCTCTTTATAGCCTGCACACACAAATAGTGTTGGTACATCTGTCTTCCTCAATGGAAGTTAGCTGCACTCCTTTCATTAATTGGCTTTAATGTAGGAGAAGAAATGTCACCTAAATGATTTTGGCTCCTGAGTGAAAACCTATATGATTTTTGAAACAAAAACACTGTAGTCACTGAATGTCAAAGCTGTGATTAAAAAGCAAAAAGCTGACATGCTGACATGGATACCACTGTAATAGGGTATGTCTCAGTGGGAACCCACTGCCACCATCAGCTCTTTATGATTTCTGTGTTGCTAATATGGTTTGAAATGCACCACTAGGAATACTGTTGCATATCAGACTATCTTATTTCATAAATTATTACTATATTACCCTTTAAATGTCCCAGTGAGTATAGCAGCATCAAAATATGATGTAAAAACAATAAAACCACGCAAACAGCTATTATTGAACTGCTAGATATGTACAACATTTTATTTATACCTTTCTCTTTGTTTTTATCCTGAATAAATTAACAGTTTGCAACAGATAGGGTCATTCAACCACCTCTGTGATACCCATGCTTCTGAATTGGAACCAGGTAGCTAATTACTACTGGGAATGTGTTGTGACAAGCTTTAAGAGTGGGTAAACTGGAGAATGACTTTTGATATTCAAATTTCATCTCTTTTCCATATTCTGCTGCTGGCACTTACAAAGGAAGATGTATAATGTGTTTCATCATGCTCGTGGAAGGGCTGAAAACTCGCACATATTCCTTCTCAGCTCTCCATCTACAAGCCAGTTGGAGCAAACTTTTTGCAAGAAAGATGAAAAAAATATATATGAAAAGTCATATTTTCTCGTTTTCAGGAAATCATGGAGGATGGTACTGCAGAAGCCATAACCTCTGTGGGAAGGAGAAGGTTATCAGTCAGTGCTTGTGTCCTCAGCCTGACTGAGCCTGTGGCCACACAAAACCTGCCAATTCTATTTCATGTGAAATTCTGCAATTTAAAACAAATTCCTATTCTGAGCAAACACGTCAAAATTATTTTAATTAAAATAAAAATTACGGATAATTTAATTTTGAATTGTGGCTTCCATAGTTTTCCTTTATGCTGTGTTATTAAGTCACTTTCAATATTTGAAAAGGAGTTCATTCAAAAAAATATATTCTCCTCCAAAAAATTGAAAATGTTCTGTTGTTCCTTATCAGAAAGAATTTTTCAAGGGAAATTAGAGTCAGGTATTGTTGAAATAATCAATTACACCACTCACCAGTCAGCATTTTCCAATGCAGAAATGCTGTATCATAAGATCTATGAGTGTAAAATTTATTCAGAATAATTTCAATAAAAGCAGGAAGGTTAAGATTTATATGATTTGTCTGAAGGTGAGAAGTTCTATTTAAAACTGTGTCAAAGTTCATTTGGGAGATAATGTCTGATCTTTACAGATAGACCAGAATATAAATAATGTCCTGGCAGACAATATTAAGAATGTCTTTGACAGAGATATCATTAATAATCACAGTTTATATGGCTACAACTCCAAAATAAAAGGTTATCATGGTGCAATAAACCAAAGAAGTAAACTCAACTAGTTTATGACTTCATTAAAGTGGTGAGCTATAATCTCTACCTTGCAGTCAGCAAATGCAAATGCTCTATTTGTAGTGCTGCCAGCTTTTTTTAACGTGTAACTTTTTCTTCACAGGAGGGAAGCTTGTCCTATTTTTCTTGCATTTCAGTGCACTGAAAGTTTATTCTTTGGAAATATACTAATAACACAGAACTAAAACTGGGATTATGATGTATCTGATGCCCTTTTTGTACGTTTATGATGTGCCTCAAGAAATAGCACTGCTTGCAAAATACAAAAGGGCCTAGAAAAATGTAGTTGTCATGACAGTATATGTGTCCAGATTGCAAGCCAGAAAACTGTCACTGATAGTTGGGATATAATTGACCACAGTGTATGATAAGCACATTATTGATTGATTAATGTGACCCAGTTTTATTTGAAATGTCAAAGGGGAAAATTGAGTTGTCATTTTATACCATGTTCTTTTTTGAGTAGCAGATAAATACTATAATTAATGACTTTTCACAAAGGTTATCTAAAAAATTTAGGGAATATTAAACATCACATTATTCACAGCAACCATAGGTGAATATATTATTGATGAATATTGATAAATCTCTGCTTATATGAAACAGGCACCAAAAGAAGTTCACATACTTTAATACTGCTTTTTAATAAGACAGCTCTTCTGATTACTTTTTAAAAAATCATTTAACTGGGCGAATTGTCTCCATTCACCAAATTCCTTTTACAATTTAGTAAGGTTTTATTCTTCCATGGCAGACTGGAATATTGAATTAGAAGGTTTAAGTTTGCTTCTGTTGAAGTAAATTTTGAAACTCCTGTTCTCTATAGAAGGATTGATAGTTGACACATGCCTTGATACCTTTTTTCACTGTTTACACAATAGAACCTTGAATTTTCTTAGGTAGTTGAAAAATTGTGCTTTAACAAATGAATTTCCAAAATCCTTTCTTAGCCTTGAAGTAGATCTCTAGGAATCCTCCAAGCTATTATGGATAAAGCAAAGCAAAAAAGCATGTGCAGCAAGACACTGAATCTTTATCACTCACCATTTGCCTAAAGTATACCTGCAAATGGAGCTCCCTGTCAATAGGAGACTAATTTGCCAGAAAATGCAAAGTGTCCAGCATTTTGGAGGAAAAGGAAAAAAAAAAATCAAGAGTCAGAAGTTTAACTGAATTGTTTCAACTTTCATATTTAATTTTGGCAAATTTTGGATTTGTGTCATGTCTTTCAGGTCAGATATTGTTTGGACTTCATAGTAACATAATAAATTAGGTTGATTGTGATACCTTATCATGTCCTATGAAGTCCCTGTGTGTCCAAATTTCTTTTGATGTTTTGAATTCTTGATATCAGTTCAGCTGTGTAAATGCAGGATTCTTGTGCAACCTCAACTGCCCCATCTTGGACATGGGGTTCCAGTTGTGACACTTGAACCCTGGGAGATAGGTACCCTCCAGGATCAACACCCAACAGGCAGCTGGGACCCCCCAGGACTCCTCAGGTAGCTCTGAGCACCTGCATTCAGGTGCAGAGCTGAGCCCTAAAGTGTCTATAGTAGAGTGGGCTTAATCCTCCTTTTCTCATTTGGGTGTATTAACTAAAACTGCAGAGACGAAATGGAATCTTGGCCACCTAGTTCACATGTAAATATGTATTTGTAGGCATCCAGATTCTCATGTTTTAATCTGGGGCTAAATTCCAACCTTTGTAATGTGGGCAAACATTTTTCAGACTTACGTGAATCACTGGAAGAGTGTTCTGGTTTGTCTGTCATAATTTTAAAAACTATGGGGCTTGTCTCTTTTGGCACTATCATTGTGAAAGAAACTTCATCAGAAGAGGGAGTGCATTAGTGAATAAGCCAAATTTACCACAATGCATTCTAAATTTTCTTAGGTTATCAATTTTTCCAAAGCAAAAAATACCAGGTAGAGGCTTGCTAACTTGTTCTCTAAAAAACAAAGCCCAATCAGTCTTCCTTCTCAAATCCTTTCAGAGTGTTGACATGCTAGGTCACATTCCATCCTCCAGTTCAGTACTAAACAATTAACATAGTCTTGAGTTGTGGGTCTGGGAGAAGCTTCATTTTCCACCTAAGACTGAATGAGGAAGGACTGAGCAAAACCTCAGCCTCTCTCAACTAGTTAATGCAGCAAACATGGCACACAGGGGCCAGGCAGTAAGCAGGAATCAGTGAATTAATTGCTGTTCTTATCCTCTATCCTCCACCAGGCTAGGACATAATTACAGAAGGCATCATTATGGTCCAGGAGTTATGTTATCTGGTAGGATAAGGCCTTTCCTTATCAGAGTGATGCCTCAGTTGCAGCCCAGCCTACAAGTTATGGTGAAGATTATGAGGATCACAGATACTGCTGCATTGGAGTAGAGGTGCCACTGAGGGAAACCAGAGAAAAGCACAAGGGCCAGGTCTGTTTCTCTTAACCCTGAATCACCTCATCATCACCCCTCAATCATCTGCAGCAAAGTCAAAGGAATTGCCCCGGGATATTCTCCCAAATAACTGATGCCATTTCTACTTCTCTGTATTTCCAGCAGTGGGATGTTTGCATGCAAGCACGTGTGCAGGAGTGGTCAGCAAATGGAGCACAGGACCCCGTGGGTGGGAAGGGACACCAGAGGGACACCTCACACAGCCTCCTCCCAGGTGAGCTGGTGAACAGACTGGTGAGAGCAAACAAGTGCTGATTCTGCCTCTGAACTCGATCTTCAGGAGCCAACCTGCCATAAAGCTTCTTAATCTTCCAAAGGGTTGGAAAACAAAATTGTATCTTTCTAAAGGACAACCAGTTGTTTGACACAGTTGTACACTCAGGGTAATGTTTTGAGCAAATGTTTAACTACAAAAGGATGGTGCCTAAATTGCCATAATTAATCTGAACCAGTGCTAGAGTTCACAGCAGCCAAGACTTGTTACACTGGTGAATCACTCTCATTGAAATACTCTGTGCTTAAATAGCAGGAAAAGCTGCTATTAGAAATCTCTGTAATAGCTTTTATGAAAGCTATGGCTAATTTAGAGCCCAATTAAACCCAGAAATCCAATTATTTCTGAATAACATAATTGGAAAAAAGTAACTAGCATTGTAAGTATGCACTAGCTATTATGGAAGATGCTTTAATAAAAGAAAATCAGCTCTGAGCCACCGAAAATATATGTTCTTATCACAAGGATGGTCTGAAAATTTCAAAATTCTTCTATTTTCACTGCTTTGCAGTTAGGGTATCTAAACCTTGGTGCTCTGTAACTGCTATTGCATGCATTTCATGGGTCCAATTGGAGAGCAGATAAAAGATGCTGGAGCAGAGCCTTTTATATAGGTGCTTGAACAATCTCTGTTGAATGATACAGTAATTGTAATTATTAACTAGCTGTGGGTGTGATTGTGAGTTTGGCCACCTACACACATGGAAAGGTTAGAGAAAATAAGGCAGACCAAGCTCCTACCACAGACTGACAGTTTTGCTTCTGATGGGAAAGAGAATGGCTTTTAGGCTGCCCATGGCTTTGCTGCTGTCCTGGTGGGCAGTGGTGGAAATCCACCCCTGAGCTGCTGCCTCTGTAGCCCTTGGCTGCAGCTGGTGAACCCACAGGACCACTGATGTTGTAGCATGTTTGCCTCAGCTCTGCAGGGCCTTAGCAAGGGTAGTACTGTAACATCCTGCTGCTCCTTGAAAGCCCCCTTAGGCAGGCAGAACAGAGAACTTCTGCTTTCTAAACATTGTAGAAGACACTACCTCCAGTTTTGTGCATTTGGGACTTTTCATGGGTTATAGGTATGGATGGATGAGGAGGAATTTTGATGGCATTGTAAAATACTTCATAAACTCAGGGGCAGAATTTTGCTTTCACATTTCATGGCGGTAGGTGAAGCCAAGGTTCATTTCACCTAACTTAGCTATTTGCAGTAACTGTATGTTTTTTTAACCCCAAAGCAACAGTTCAACTTTCAATTACTATTTAGGAGAAATTGCCCTCTTGAATCAACTGGAGTTTTGTTTGAGTGAATATGTTGTTTGTTCAAATTTAGCTTACTGATTTTATTGCAATCTGTGTTGAGAAAGACAGCATGAATAAAGTGCTGACCCTAAAGGAAGGCAGAAGGAGGAGAAGGAATGGCCTGCTGAAGGAGTAAGGATTTTCAAATTGCTATGTATGTTAATCATCTCATCTGCTCACTTGTATGCAAGGAAAAAGATATTTCATTAAGTGGTTGTGTTCCATTACATAAATACTTGCTAAAGAAACAAATAACTTCAAATGAGTAGAGGGCTGGTGCAACGAGGTTATAAGCTCAACACTGTGCATAAAGCTTCAGAGTATCTCCCAATTTGATGAAGTTCAAGGTCATTCAAGACAAAAGACAATTTTTTTAAAGACATCTGCGTTATGAGCACTTAAAAAGCTATCTGTACAGATCTGGCAGAAGGAATTTATAATTTCAATTCTGGAAACCCAATAAAAGAAATGAAATAAACTCCAACTCCAAAGTGTAAATTAAGAAAAGAAAGGGCTTGTTTTCCATATAAGCTCCTTGCTATTTGACATGCTTAGACACAGTAACTTTGTTTCATATGCGTTGGAAAATAATTGCCCTGAAGGGAATTGGATATATAAAACATAAGGTGCTAGTTTTATATTTTGATTTTAGAGAGTTTGTAGATGTTTAGTATTGACAAAAATAACTTACTGTGTGCTGTTTAAGAACAGAGCTCATGATCCCAATTTAAGACCATTTTGGCTAGAAAAGTATGTTTTTGTTAATGATGCTTTTAGCATGAGGGAATTTTTTTAAACTGCATTTGAAAATATCAAGGTTAGATGAAAGATTTCTCCAAAAATGGTCAAATCAGTGATAAGGGAAAGGTTGCACAAATATAGTGCATTAGCAATGCCGCCTTGGCAAACCAACTAAAGAAATAATCTCAGAGAAATTGAATGATTCTGCTACTGCAAAGCATAATGATTTGTGTAGTTAGAGAAACTCAGCCAGAATCCTGTTTGAGTGAATTATAGGTCTTTATAACCAAGTACTTAGTTGAATTTTTTTTTAATTTGGTTTTACCATCATGTCAAATTTATATGTTTGAGGTATAATTATCCAGTCTGATTACGAAAAAATTAGTTAAAAAATATAAATTAACATAAAATGACAAGCATTAAAAGTTAATATCAACTCAATGTTCATTCTTTTGCATTCAAATGAGTCTTATTAAGTTATTATGTCCATCTAAATATCAGTATAATTTTCAAATAATACACAATGTGCTCTGTAATCTCCCTCTCTCTCTAGCCCTCCATTAGCTCTATTGTTTCTCTACAGTTTGTTACTCCAATAAACCATTTTAGAATTACATTGTTTCATTTTTCACATAAAGTGAATAACCTGAGCTTAGAAATACAATTTTGATACTCCCTAGACCTTTAGTGACCATGTGTTGACTCCATATATACTGGTACAGCCCATGGTCTTTCTTTGAAATGCACATAAAGAAGCAATAACTGAATTTCAACAAGCAAATCAACCCAATTGGTTTAGAATTATGATGCTTGGCTTTCTAATGCATATTCAAAGTGGTAGAAAAGAAAGTATGAAATTTAATTGTATCATAAAACTGTCATGAGAAAATATATACTGAATATCAAGCAGGATTACATTTCTTCAGCAGTGATTATCTGTGGAGAACTTTTTTATTTAAAGAATTGCTGCATTTCTAATGCTGTGTTTCTGGTCAGAGAACAGTTCTAAGAACTTAATCACTGAAAAAGGTGACAAAATACAACACATTTGGTTCATCCTCTAGAGTTGAATGTTTCTGCACAAACTCTGGTATTAATGTCTGTTTAGTACAAAAGGCAGAATAGTGAAAAAAGGAAAACAGCTCCTATAGTGTTTTCTGTTTTTACAGCACTAGCACAAGCCCAGTAGCAGTCTGGAAGCTACAAAACCAGAGAGCTATCACCTGATATCAGCAAGGGCCCTTTGGACTATTTGTATTATTTATTTGACAGAGAGCATAATAATAAAATTTACACTCTACCCCATTACATGTGGAAACACACCTTATCATAATTTCTATCACAATGCCAGCAATTCATTTTATGCACACACATGAACTCAGCCATTGAAACTATTCTTTATCTTCACACCTCTTTAAGAAAGTAAACTTAATGGCTGATATATACAAAGTAGAATTGTTGTATACAACATGGCATGTGTACACATATGTATCCACCAAGACATCTTTAAAAAATGAGTTTTCATATTTTAGTATTGTGTTTTTACATCTGCCAATGGACAAGCTGCATGAAACAGACTCAAATATCTTGGAGTCCAGGGAAACAATCCTGAGCTAACTTGCATGGTCTTTAAACTGAGTCCTGCCTGTTACTACTGATTTCACCAACCTGAATATGGAGATGAGCCCATTAGGGAATCAGTAAGTTAAATTTACTGATCATGCTTCCAGTTACATACATTGAAGTGCATAACTAGTTAGTACAATCTACTATGATGACAACTAATGATCCAAACCCATTAAAGAATGATATTGTGCCTTGCCACTGCATCAGAACTAGGTTTAAAGAAAAGAAGATACTGTACTCCTCATAATTTCTCTAGGCATTTTTTTATGAAACAAGAAACTCTACTGTGGAGTCAGTATTTGTAGGCTACTTGTTCTTTTTTATTTTTCTTTTCTTAAGAGACAGATATCATTCCTGTACAGTTTTTGTGTATGACAGTATTGAGAAGACATTCGTTACTGCCAGTGCCTTAATCTCAAAAGCACAGGATTCAGTTTGAAAATCTGCCCGAGTGACCTTTTGTTATGTGATACCTTTCTTCTCTTCCCAATATGGACAGATGGCAATGGAGAAGTTCTATTTGTGGTGTCCAACTCTGCTTCCAGAGCCTATTGAAAATAGAAGGAGCAGGAGTGCATAAAGGCATTCTCTGTGCTGTTCACAAAGAAGTAAAACCTGAATTGAAGTCTTTGGTCCAGCTGATGCTGACACAGTGAAGTTTGCATTGGGCAGAAACAAAAATCCCTCACGAAGAAAATTGCTACCTGAATTTGCAGGAAGACACTTATGAGGAACTCTGGCATCTGTTCTCGTAGCTGAGAAGTCTTCTCATTGCCTGCCAGTGACCTTGTAAATGACCCCTGTGAACTGTGGGAGGTACAGTGAATATCCTGATACGCAAAACTGGCTGACCAAAAAAAGAACAATTTAGTCAGTGATGATCTTGACCTCACAGGGAGAGATCAGTGTGTTCATAACAAGAGGGTTAAATAGTTTGCATAACTTTCTCCTGACAGTGATTTTTATTACTTGAACTTGCAGGCTGGCCATGCCTAATCAAGTGCCTTGGGTCTTTGGTCCCCTGTGGGATGTATTCAGTGGTGAAATTTCTCATATGGTCTTTGCTTTTCAGTATGCACAGTCTCCCTGTCAAATCAATGAAAAATAATACCTAATTCTAGGACACATGGGTGCTTCTACCCTCAGGCCACTGCTTAAAATCCTGCACAGTGTCCAGTCCTATTCTGCTCCAAAGACTGTTACCAAGTGACAGATCTCTGGTGGCCTGGTTTCACTGAGCAACTTGTATCTGCCCTTTTCTAGGGAAAAGATGCTTATATGGCTGCTGGCAGATGCCAGAGTTCCTCATAAGTGTCTCCCTGCAAATGCATGTACCAATTTTTTTTCATGAGGGATTTTTGTTTCTGCCTGACGTGAACTGTACTCCTCATTATTTCTCTAGGCATTTTTTTATCAAGCAAGAAGCTCTACTGTGGAGTCAGTATTTGTAGGCTACTTGCTTTGGGGTTGAAATGGCAAGTGTGTGCTAACAGAGGTGTTGGAGAAGTTTCTTAGTACCTCCCCAAAGAAATCCATTCTTGCACACTATTTTCAGACATTCTTCCACTCCCCATGTCTATGAGAGAGGAGACACAAAAAGACTCATTTTTCTTCCCACAGTTGGAGTTGGATGCCTTTTTTTTGAGCAAGTCTTCGCCATGAGTTTCAGCAGACCCAGGACAGTGTGGTGTGCTAGTGAGCCAAAGCACTTGTTAGCTGGAAAAAGACTCCCCTTAAACTTCCTTAAGAGCAAACCACGAACCATTACCAGCACAACAGAGTTACAGAAACTGCCTTATTTGTTAAAAGTGTGCTAGTGTGCTTGATTACATTTACATTCATAGTTAATTGCTGGCACTGCTGAACATATGAAAAGATAATTATGACAATGGTGCTGGTTATTTTTAAATGGCTATATGAATATACATTTTTTAAATGACAACGTTAAGTGCCATGTCTTTATCAAATGAAAAATGTATGTCTGCTATTCATTCATTAGTGAAAAATTTGCATCCACAGTAAAATATTTGGCTTTCACTGAAAGAAGATTCATTACTCTTCTGAAGCAAAAGTGCAGAATGAAGTGGAAATATTCTCTGAGTTTTTGTTGGCAGTGTGTTAAAACAGTGAGTAACGCAGCTGGGAGTGCTGAGGACTCTGAAGATTCCTAGTGCCTAGAACCCAGATGTTGTTCATGCCTCTGCTACTCCCACTAGCAGAAGGTAAATGTGTTTGTGTAAGGAAAGGGCACACAGACCACTCCGTGTGTATTGAATTTTTAAAAATATATAATTGAAAATATACACAGAGACCTGTTTCAAGGCATACTAGCAGGGCACTGAAAGTTGTGGTCTGAGACTCTCTTAAGCTCCTTCTTAATCTGCTGTCGAAAAGATTTCTGACTCTCCTTTTGGGGCAATGCAAGAGTTAGAAGGTTGAGTGATAAGACTTCTGATCTCTCTGTCACAGATAGGGACACTGACCCAAAGGGAAAAGGTGTGTGTGTGTGTACTCAGCTTAGGAAAAGAACTTCATTGCCCAGCAAGAGGAAATGAAGAAATCTGTGAATATGCATGTTTCAAAGAGTGTAATTGAATTTTTTGTGACTCTCACGCAGGAAAATTAGCAAAATAGAAGAGATGAACAGTCAGTGTGTAGGGTGGGGAAACACCATGCTGGAAGATGATGGAAAGGATCTCCAGCAGTGTGGTCTCTATTTGCAATGCTAATTTCCTACCCTGGAGCCTCCGAGTGGCAGTAACTTAAATAATGTTCTTCAAAAATCTCTTTCTTCATGTGCACTGAACTGACATGGAGCAGAGAAAGTGATATAATAGCTGCCCTCACATACTTACTGCCAACATGCAATGCACTAGCACAGTTGTCCAAGAACACATGACCTTCAAACCTTCAGTAATTTGTTGGTTTTGAGTAATTCTGTGAAAAATTGTATGCTGGGGGAATTTTTGCTGAATTCCAATTAAATATTTTTCTTTGTGATTTCTTTCTTCAGACAGTCCTATGGTGTACTTGGTGAGGCAGCAAGACCCTAACATTGAAAATGTGGGTTTAATTAGTAACAGTGAACTTGTCCTACATGCTGTCACTAAGCTCTGTCTGTGGTGTTTTATTGGTGGTAGGACTGCTTTTATCACCACAAGGATGTGTGCAAAGCCCATTGAAGTCACGGCACATTAACAGGCAGTGAAGGCAAAAATGACATGCCTTGAAATGGGAGCTAGTAAGACACTTCTGAAGCTGTCATTCTGTGTTATTTGCTGAAAGCTGGAACTTCTTCAGACTAGGTGACAGTCCAGAGGGAACACATATTTTTCAAAAAGTTCTTAAAAATTCATTTCTATATAGTGCAATAATAACAATAATAACCTTCCAGTGTATTGTGGCTTACAAGTCACTTGGCAGTTTTGCTAGTGACATTCAGTGGCAATTGGATCAGCCTCACAGTGAAGGAAACCTTACAATAGCAGCTAAGGGAAATGAGAAGAATGAACCCTCCTGGTCCCTAAAGACTTTAAATCCTCCAAATGTTTGCTTTATCCTTGTTCTCTTTTGGGGGTGAGTGGAATTCATCCTTGTTCCTGGACTTGCAGTAGAGCTCCTCTGCCTGGGTGATTGCACAAGGGATTTGGAGATCAATCAGGATCCAAACCAAGCCTCAGCATCTCAGTTCCTTTCTGCAGTAAGTGATTCTTTTATATGAAAAGACAGAAAGCTATACTGTTGAAATCAATGACAAAACTCCTGCTGCCTTCGTAGAGGCTGATTTTCATTCTAAAAAGAGATGGTATGTTTAGTATTACTAAACAAAAAGTTTCAGTAGGAATCTCCTAGTGAACTACATGTTGATTGATCCTGGACACCATCTTGAATAAAAACTCATTTCATGATTTAGATCACAAAGAAAATCAGGAAATCTTAAAGATCCTGTAACTGTAAAAGTAAATAAATGCATGCCTTTAAAGCAGTTATCTTCTAGCACTTCTAGCATTCTCGCATAGTTACCTGCTGAGAATGCCACTCTCATTCAACACACTATAACACACTATAGAACAATAACACTATAGCACTAAACACACATGATTATTTGATAGACCCTGGGGCTGCCAGATTTCTGGCTGGTCACATGAAGCTACTGTGTAGGTATGCCCATAAGTTACCACATGTCTGTAAGTCCAGAAAATGCTATAATCTCTTCCTTTCCTCAAATTCTTCCTAGCCAAAATTTCCAGAAAATGACCATATACAGCCAACAATCTGATATGGTAGCCATGCTTTCAAGAGCATTTTCTGTTTTATAGTTTACTGTTTTAGCAGAAGGGATTTATGAGAGAAAAGTGAAAAAGGTGTGCTTTAAACCTAGAAACAATGTTTACTCCAGTGTTTTTCAGCTGATGTGCCAAATATTCTCAACAGAAATTTTTGTAGCAGACTTTGGTCAATGTTGAGTGTGCATAATGGAGGCTTGAGAGAACAACACAGTACAACATAAGAGTAGGACAGATTACTCACTGCAAAGATAAAACTGAGAAGACTATTTATTTCCTGCATGTTCAAAACCAGAAAAAATGGCAATAATGTTGTGTAAAGCCTTCTAATTTTCTCGCTGCTTTGCAGGTGCTCTATGGTTTTCTTTGTGAGCTTAAGTACCTAGTGAAACCTCTCCCATCATCTACTGCCTGAACACAGCAGAGCACAGCAGCTCTGTTACACATTTATCTAACTTGGTGGTCAATATGAAGGATCTGTTTAATTCAGCTTTAGCATGAAGAAGGATGGGAGCACAAAAATGCACAAACAATTCCCACTGCACACTTCACCAGCCTGAGCACATGGGCATTAGAATTTTCTCCTTTTCTTCTATGTACTGTACTGCTTTTCCTGCCTGGGTTTCCTAGTGCCTAAGTAACTTTGAAAACAGCTGGAAAGTTCTGCAGAGAACTGATATGGAGATGTCATGCACTTCCAGCTCCTGTGGGATGCAGTCGGGGTTTTCATGCTCAGTGCCAGGGGAAAGCAAGACATAAGAAGAGTTTACAAGGCTGCAGCAGGAATAGGAATGGATGTACCCCACTATGCCAGGGGTAAGAAATGTCCCCACATAGAAAAAAAGACAAGTTAGAGTCAGCCAGTAAAACACTACATGACTCTGGTATAAAATAAGCAGTGATATTTAGGGAAAGAGGGCTGGAATATATGTTTGATTATCCTTCTATTCATAGAAATAGGACAATAGTCTTGGTTTTTTTTCCTGTTAGAGAGACTTAGACAGACAAATATCTGTTTCCCTCTTTAATGTCTTCTGCTCCTAAGAGAAACAATCTGCCAAACCCTTGAAAATTTGCTAACAGCTTAGGCTAACAATGACACAGTCAGAGGCAGGTTTTTTCCCAGAAGACCCTGAGTCCATGCAGTGCAGAGGATAATAGTGAATCAAGGCAAGAAAAAATATACAGTTTGCCTGAAAGGGCTGTAGTTCATTGGTTAGTCTGGTCATGCTAGACATGCTGTGATGCAGGTATGATCCTTACCATCAGCTTCAACACCTTGTCTGCACTCACTGGTTGATTGATCTGTGAAACCCCTCTTCTTGGCTGCCTGGAGTTGGAGGGGGTTTCTAAAAAATCAAAGTAAGGTCTTGCAATGGAAGCCTGCAGCATGAGGCACAGGCATGAGGCACAGACAGGAGGAAGGATAAACTGAGGTTGCACAGAAGTACCATAAATATCTTGTTTTCTAATTTCTACATCTTTTCTGTTGACATTTTTGTAATGTTTTAACACCACTAAGAGAATGGCAGAGAAGGGGAGAAATGCTAGACTAAGAGTATCCAAAAGTTTGGGAAGATTGTTTAGAAAAACTTCCGAACAGTTTAACATCCCCGGGAGCAGGTTGAGGGCCAGCAGTGGAGAGCACTTTTCTTTGTGGGTGAAAGCCAATAAACACTGCTCATACAGCAAATGAGTTATTTACTAGATGCCTGTACCTTTGTTTGCATATATTTTTCATACTGCTCATGAAAGTTCCATTTGAAAGCACTTCTCCAAAGGATTAAATTTCATGGCCTTGGATTACTACTGTTTCATACCCAGAGACAGTGTTATTGATTCATAAAATTAGGAGTTTTGATTTCATTGCATGTGAATGCGTGTTAATTAATATTTACACACTCCTCTGAGGTGCATGGTGCTACACATGGTGCTGTGTAGAGATTAAAAGGTCCCTGCCCTAGGATGCTTACAAAACAGACAACACAATGAATTACATTGGCTAAGAAGGGTCACAGTAGGGGAGAAAGAGGAAAGGAAACAACAGAAAGCAAAAGAAAGGGAATTTGTTTCATGAAAGACTCATTATTTGCAAAGCATGGCCATCAGGTAATTTGATTCCCTTTGGCTTTTATTTTGGATTTGTTTTTCACTTTGTTTTATTAGGTTTAATAATCAGGCATGGGTGAGATAGTGCATAACACTAGAGCTGAGATTAATGATGAAAGGCCAAGAGAAAGCTGTGGCTCTTGAGGAGGGATTTCAGAAAGAAAAGCATTTGGTTTTTCACTCATTAGAAGCAGACAGGCTCAGGCACAGAAGAGTTTCACACTTGCGTTAAACTTTAAATTAACCACATGTGTAAGTCTTTGTGGGAATAGGGGACTAATTGGGTAGATTAGAATACAATTAACTGTGAAGTCTGGCTAGCACTAACTGACAATGTTTAAAGAGTGGAAAAGCTGATAAAATCCCACCTAGTTAAAAAAATAGCTATGAAGAAGGAAGCGGAGCCCTTGCCGTTACAGGATGAGTGCCAACAATAGACCTACAGACGAACTTGGTGCTCTCTATTGTTGCTATCACCTACATTGATTTTTCTTCCAAGGTCCATTCAATTATCTCATGTCGACTAAGCCCACTGCTGGCCTATAGAAACCTTCATTATCCTCAGACTTCTCAAACAGGAAGACACTGTACTGCCCCAGAGCTGGCAGGGTAGGGATGGCTCATGAGCACCTTTTCCAAAATCTATCACCACTTCATCACAGTGTTTCCTGAAAGGTACTAAATGCTTTTAACTACTACTTTAGGACATGATCACAGTTATGCAGGTGCTAAAGTTTTGTGGGCATATTTCCTGAGCATTCAGTCTTCTAATAAAATATGGATAAAAAGTCCTGCCAGAACTTTCTAGGAGACACCAGGTAGTTTATTTGATTCACACAAAAAATTTAGTAATACATTAAAAAGCAGTCTCTTTTCAAAGTACACATATTCCACATGTCAAAGATGTAAAAACCCTTCTTCATATTTTTGAATTGTCTCAAATTTTATGAATTCTTAGAAGAAAGGTTGACTTTCCTAAGGTTATCCATCAGATAATATGATTTATAAATACAGCTTATGTGCCTGGTATCTGCAGCAACCTGGACCTCAAGCTGTTAAGTCTCATGTCATTTGCAAAACAGTGCTGAAAAGTGTTTAAATATTTTATGTTTTGAAAAGATAGTATGGAAGAGTTGGACCCTGTATTTGAACCTGTTTGACCTTCAGTGGCTAATTGCCCTTCACAATGCAGTGTCTGAAGCCCTTTGTGTCTAAATGGGATCTGTGACTGAAGGAGTGTTTTGGGTTTGCATAGCCAGGTTTTGATGTGTGTGGGGAGGCCTTGGGGTGGCTTCTGTGAGAAGCTGTCAGAAGCTTCCCCCATGTCTGAGAGAGCCAAAGGCAGTTGGCTCCAAATGGATCCACTGATGACCAAGCCTGAGCCTATCAGCCTTGATGGCAGTGCCACTGGGATAACAGATTTAGGAAGGGCAGAAAGTTCCTGCATGAGAGAAATTGCGCCCAAAGAGAGTACTGAGAATATGTCAGAGAAACAGCTGTGCAGACACCAAGGTTGGTGGAGAAGGAGAAGGAGGAGATCCTCCAGGTGCCAGAGCAGAGATTCCCCTGCAGCCCATGGGGAAGACCATGGTGGGTCAGGCTGTAGCCCTGCAGCCCACGGAGGCCCATGGGAGAGTAGTGATCCACCTGCAGCCCCTGGGGAGCCCCAACTGGAGCAGATGGGTGCCCAGCAGAGGTTGTGACCCCATGGGAAGCCTGCACTGGAGCAGGCAGCTGGCAGTACCTGTGGCTGTGTGCAGAGAGAAGCCCATGCTGTAGCAGAGACAACATGCTATGACCTGACCCCAGCCCTCATTCCCTGTCCTCTTATGCCACTGAGGAGAGAAGGGAGAGAATTTGGGAGTGAAGATGACCCCAAGACGAAGTGATTGGTGTGGGGGAGATGTTTTAAGATTTGGTTTCATTTCTCATTATTCTATTCTGAATTGATGGGCAATAATTTAGAGTAATTTCCTGAAGTCAAGTCTGTTTTTTCTATGATGGTAATTGTTGAGTGATCCCTCCATTTCCTTATCCTGACCCATGAACCTTTCATTCTATTTTCCCTCCCCCATCCAGCTGAGGAGGGGAGTGATTTTTAAAGCACTTTTAAAGCACTTTTTAAAGCACTTTTAGCAGGCTCTTTGCACCCAGCCAGTGTCAGTGCATCACAAGGAGGAAGGCAAATGTTGAAATGCCTCCAATGATGGCAGTGCTTGAAGTGAGAAACCTTTTATTTCAATACTGATTGAAGTTTAGATGCCTGGAGTTGGAAAAGAATAGTCTATGTGGAAGTTACTTTGAACACTGTATGTTAACGGTAATTTAGGTATTATTTCCAAGATAATAAAAATACAGTAGTGCATATAAATGTCTGACCAATATAACTCTTCTGCTTCCTATAGATAAATAATTAACCCTCTCCAGTTTCACAGTGAGTGTTGGAAAAGGAATTTGAAATAATATTTCCAACAGAATTTCCATTGTTTTTGAAGATTTTTCACAGAGAGTTAAAAATTTGGCTTTGTCAAAATCCCCATTGGACAACAAAATCTTCTGTAAAAGTGGAGCCCTGGAAGTTATTAATGCTGTATGTATTAATGGTGCTTCACACTGACCTTATTGCCTGCTGTTCAATGAAGGGCTTGTTGTGGTGGATAATACCACCTCAGGAACTGCTGGGGAGCCGAGTGGTTCCAGTACAGCAGGGCTTCACTGGTGGGAGACATCCTAGTCTCCCCCCTGGAGAACACGATGGTCCCTCCCCAAATTATGTAAATCCCCCCAGCTGTAACCTAACCCCTGATCCCATCCCTTCCTTCTCCCCATTGGTTGTGATGTTCCCCCCCGCCTCCTCTTACCTGACCCTCCAGCTATCCCTATAAATATAGACAACGAGGGTCTCTCTTCCTCTTTCATCCTGGACCCCTTCGGAATAAACTTCTGGAATATCCAGCTGACTGAGCGCTCTGAGTTCTTTGTCTCTGGTGACGCACGAGCTATCCAGCTCTGTGGGTGAGTGAGAATATGTGCCATACACCGGCACGGGTGTGAGAAGGGTCGTTCTGTACAGCACCAGGCAGTGCTGGCTGGAGTGATCTCTCAATAGCCTTAGAGACACTTTCGGTAAATGCAGAGGCCTGGTTCCACCCCTCCTCCCCGCCTCCGCGTCAGGGCTGATTTCAAAAACTTCTTTGCCCTGTCAAGTACTTACCCATCTAAGAAATGTAAGTGAAACCAGGGTGCTTCCTGCTTCAGTAAAGGCTGAGCAATGAAGATGAGAATCCATGATCTACTGAAGACTAGTTAAGAAACAGAGAGGAAACAAAGTTTTGTTCTGTGTTATCTGAATTTTGTGATGGTTAAAATTCACTCACCTCTGATTTTTATGTACAGGATATAAAGAAATGTAGCAATGTGCTTATGTTTGTATAACATAATATAAACACGTTCATGGATGCAATGTCCATAAATGTAAGCTGCTGTTGAAATAAATGCTCTTATTTTAGTATATTTCTGCTCTTATGAGCTTTCCATTTCCTTTCTCCCATCTGAGCCCAACAATCTCTGTCCTCTACACTTTCCAAATAAAAGTAACTTTTTTTTGCCAGGATCTTTATTAATTACTTATCATTAGTCTTCTTGGTATTATATTGTTTTAAAAAAGCTCATGCAAAAATTAATCTGATATGACTTTGAATTATACTAATGGTCACAAAAGGCCTGAATATATTGTGTGTGCTATAGAATATAGATCACTTTGTGCAAAATAGTTCACCACTGGATTCAGCTATAGTCACGTCTATACAACCTGGGTGTGTTCTCATTTCAAGCACAGCTTTTCCACTGCTGTCACCAAAGGGCAAAATGTTTACAGTTGAAGTAAGTGAAATTCTTGCCCCTCAATTTTCATTCATTTAAAATACACTGAAATATTTTTTTTAAATACACCTTTGCACAATAGACATGAAAGAAACCCCCAACCTCTGTCAGTCTTAAATAGGACTTTTTTTCTTTTTGCTGACATAAACATCAGTTCTTAATGTGGTTTTGAGCATTTGACTAATTCAAAATATATTTTTAAACTGCTGTGAGGTTTATATTTGGAAACAGCTGCTGAGCATGGCCCTGTAGCTACCTTTAGCAATGTTTTATTATCTTGACTAAGCTTATAATGGTGATTCTCTGCTCTACCACTGACATCTTAATGGCTGCCTCACCAATACTGCTGTTGTAGGAAGTATGTGGGACTGACTTTTACATCTATAATGATATGGTAATGTGAATCATTACACTGTCAGTGGTGGTTTATTGGCATTACGGTTTAAGATTATGAGGGTATTACAATGTCAGTGCAAACAAATACTGCTGCTTTTAAAGTAAGCAGATGAAAGACAGAAAAGTGCTAAAATAGTTGTAATATTAAATTCACAATAGCAAGATAGTGTTTGCTTAAGGCAGCACCTAGCCTAAATTCATCTTTTATCTGCATAATTCAGCAATGCATACTGTGCAGTCATCTCCTGGAGATTCCACAGCATCAGGCAGAAATAACAAATGACCCAGGGTAAATATGTTTGCCCATTTTGAGCATTATAGAATTCACCCTAATTCCAGACCCTATCAACTGGAAGATCAGAGCCTGCAGTCAGAAACTGTCTGATACCGGGGAGAATACCTCTGAATTTCCAAAGCCAACAGTGTGTAAAACAAAATGGTCTTTTTTTTTTCCCCTTGATTTTTCAGTTCCTAAAGGAGGATGGGTAGAAGCAGAAATAGGAAACAGCAGAAATCAGACAACACTGTCTGATAAGAACGTCTGTAGATCTAAACATCAGATCTGTTCAGTTCTGTGAATATGAACTCTGGCGAGACTGCAAACTGATCTGAAATTCACATATTGAGGTTTCCAGAGAAGGGTTTTGAAATGCATTTGAGAAAACTCTGTTCCCATGGAATCCCTATTTACATGCTCTATCAGGTTTTCTTATCTAAACTTTTCTGACAAAATAAAATGAAAAAGAACAATTTCCGATAGACTTGATAGTAAGTACTTTGATTAACACTTCGCAGGAAATTTGTAGTAGGCACAGTAAAGAACTGCTAAGAAAAGACAAAAAAATTAGTTTTATATAGATTTGGTGTTCTGAGGGACATGATAATTTCTGTTTCATAAGAATAAACAAGTTCAGCTGTGCAATGATGTGGTGCAACAGGAATAGATCTATGAAGCAAATCAGTTGGTGCTGTGGACCCAGCAGCCCAGCCTCATTCTTCACATTTTGGAGATTTACTGCAGATTAGTTTGTACCAGACTCTTCTGGTCTCAAGGTTTCAATAGTGGTTATGATGGAAGAGGATTCTGTACTTCTAGACTGCATCCTCAGGTTTAGTTTTATCTTAAATGAATCCAATTTGTGCTTGTATAGCTCTGCATGAAGCCAAACACTTCTAAATTGGTGCAGTCAGGAGGTTTGCTTCATAGATGTGTTACTGATCTGTGGTAAATACTAACAGAGATCACAGAATCACACAGAGTATTCTGAGCTGGAAGGGACCCACAAGAATCATCAAGTCCAAATCCTAAGTGAATGGCCCATACAGGGGTCAAACCCACAACTTTGGTGTTACTGGCATCACGCTCTGATATACTGAGCTAATATCAGAGGATATGCATTGAGTTCCATGCTCCTGATCCACTCCTACCAATGTTGAGGTTTTTTTGTAGGTCTGATGATTCTGTTATTCAGTGGCTTCATATTTCCAATGGAACACAAGTATTATGGAAAGTGAGAGCTAATGAAATTATCTCAGCCCTGAATTTGAGGACAGGATTGCTTCTGCAGAGTGCTCTGTGTGCAACAGGACTCAAGGCAGCAGGAAGCAGCAATTGTAAGTATGTATGGTGATGTATAGACCAAGGGGTAGAGGGTACAGATGAGTATTTGGTGTTGAGCCCAATTCCCTGTTAACACTGATGTTACAAATCTCTGAATAATCCTGCTGTAGAACTGATCATTGCATCTTAAAAATAACTGAGGCATTTGTAATTTCCATTTTTTTCACTCAGACGTGGTATCATAAATCCACTCCTCTCACAGTTAGAAGCCTTTTAATTTCTGCACGAAGTTTGTTCAGGTAAGTATATACCCATTTCATCCTAGGTCAGCCTTGTGTCTTGGAAAAAAGTCTGGCACTGGTAAGTCCATCAGGATGAATTTGCCTTGCTGGAGCTTGACTCTGCTGGAAATACTGGTATATTCTCAGATTCCTCTTGGGTCATTTTATTGCTGTAATATACTGGCACTTCACAGTCACCATGCCCTTGCCTAGCATATCTAGGTCTTTCTCTTTTCTCTTATTTCTAATAGTGGTGATCCCAGCTTCTAATGGAAACTTTTTCTGTAATAGAATATCTTTACAGGCATGACCTTTCATGTCTTTTATTAAACTCCCTCTATAACTTACGTCTTCAAGGTTACACCGTCCCTGCATATGACACTCCACTCTGGACCTTTTCTGCAAAGAACACCTCAGCAAATTTTAGCAATGCACCCTTTTTTCCCCCGTGCCTTGTCATGCATAAAATTCCCTCCAGCTCAGGATTTAATTTTTTCGTTACAAACAGGATCATCTCTCCTTCAGCTGATTAGCTATGCAATATAGAAATCTCATATTAATGTCCATCTTTTACTCTTTAATAAATAATTTCTCATTTGACATTGAAGCTTATAATTTCTGAATGTTCTGTGAATAGCTCCATTTAATCTGTCTTGAAAATAATGTACAATATTTAAAAGTTTAACATGTAAACTACTAAACAGATCCTATTAACAAGCTGAGCTACTTTCAGTCAAGCGAAGTGCTTGAAACAGTGGAAACATGAGGCCCAAGAATAAATCACCAATTCTAGCCATGTATCTATTAGGAAATAGATAGTATTCCATTTAATCAAGGCAACAGTGGACATTCTACCACTGAAATGTTTTGGGTACCCAGGAAGTGTGAAGAATCTGATGGCCCCCAAAACCAGAAGCACTTTGTGGGCAGTCTGGTTGGAGGATGAAGGAGGTGATGAAGAAGGTTTTGCATCATTCACCTGTGTTGTTAGGGTCATGTCAGGTTCTGCTTGTCTTCTAAGCTAGATATCCTATTTCCAGTTTTTGGTTTGTGCTATCAAAGGTATTTCCACATGACTTATTACAGTGAAAGTAACAATAACAACAACCCCCCAAGGAATTAATAACATTATATTAAGTTCACTGTACTTATATTAAAGGTGGAACAGTTCTTTCAAGATCGAAAGAAATCATATGGCAAATAACTGCAGAATTTCAAGAGTTCTCTTCAGCCTGAAGCAGGGAACAGTTCAGCACATACTTGTTGATCACTATTAATGCACCCAGCAGTTGGTTATTTGCAGGTAAGTGTCTTTAGAAATAGTTTGCCACCATCAGAAAGGTTTTGTTAGTAAAGAATCAATAGTAGTGCTCAGTGCAGGCTTTGCCCAAAGGAGAGTAAACTGTCTGTATTGACTGAGTTGGTGACTTGAGTGATATCTGAGAATGGTGGCTGCAGGATTGCTCTGCAGATTCTCTGCTTTGGTCTTTGCTTTCATATTTAAAAAGGAGTTAAATCCTAGGTAGAAGTCTGTGAGATGGCATGGAATAGTTAATTTGCACTGTTAAATCCTGGATGGACTACAACTGGAAATCTATCCTTGACGCTGGAGATATGGAAAAGGTCTGTGAACAGGCATCTTTGCATGTCATGGTTTTCTCTTTGCCTCCTGTAGGTTTTCTCACCTCTTTAGAGGTGCAGATTGACTAGATGTGTGAACCTCTGTAGACATTTCTCATATACAGCCTCTTCTACAGCATGTAGAGTCTATCTTTTCCTTATCACATTTTGCAAACTCCTCAGAAGCTGTGTGCAAACTCCTAGGGGTCTCCCAATCACTGGCTGAACTAACTGTGTTTGGTAATGAAGGTATTTTATGTTAAGGGATCCTGCTTTTCAGCTTGGAAGCTAATCAATGCCATCACAGGCCAAACATTTCTGTAGTATACATAATAATGAGGATTGTGGTAGGAAAGGGAGACTGTGTTATTGCTAAGGAGGCAGGAAAACATTGAATCTGTGAGACCAGTGAAACTGGACTGGTACCTGCTCTCTGAGGATGTCAGAAGTGCTATTACCATCCATCCAAGGAAGGAAAGTTCAAGGCAACAGCAATTTATGAAAGTAAAATTGTAATTACTGGGAGGAATTAGACTAAAGGAGGAATGTGGAGAGGAGCAAAAGGAGAAAGTGCATCCTCTTTCAGAAATGTGGGAATTGGTCAAGAGGTGGAAAAAATATATATAACAAAGCAGCTCTGTAATATTCGATTAGCAGCTTATAATTTTTACCAACTCATTTGTGAAAACACTTATACAGCAAACCTCCAGGCGAGATCTATGGAAACAACAGAGGCAGATGCCAGCAAAATGGAAAAGAGAGGTTCAGAGGCTGAGTTGGAAACCTACTGAGTGGTATAATATGCCTGGCATGTAGATACATATGTATAGCTCATCAGGTCTTTCTCTTTGGCTCCGTCTCAGCGAGGGGCAGCTACTTATCTCAGCCACTGACCTGTGTCTGTCAGCAGGCTGCTCGGCACAGGCAGCCAGGAAACGAAATCTCCTCTGCAGTGGGAGAGGTGGGAATGCTATGAGGGACTGCATGACACAGTCAGATGAAATGCACAAGCAGAGTGAGAGCCTGTCTGCCATGCCTAGAAAAATCTTCACCGTTTTCTTCAGTCGTTGTATCCAGCTGAGAGCAAACAGCCTGAGCTCTGACAGCTCAGCCGGGGGCAGTGATCAGCAGAAATTGCCACATAAAGTGCAAGGAACATGGAGGAGAGCACCAGCAGCTCTAACATGCCATGTGCTTCCAGAGTACCAGAACACTGATCCTCTACTCAGTTTTCAGAGAAACAAAACTCTGAGCGTGGGACCTTACAGTGTCCTTTCAAAACCCCAAACTGTCCCTACTATGCAAACATGGATTTGCAGCATCACTTGCATCTGGAAGCATTGCTCTGCAAACCCATTGATATAACATTGCAGCTAGCTTCAAGAGAAAATTAATTTTCCCTGAAAGACCCAGCTAGCAGATCTATTTTTCCTGATTGTGTTGAAGAAAGATATTAGTAATTTTCAGACCTCTACTGGCTCTGAGCAGGTCAGACTGACCAAAGCAAAGCCACTTTCAAGGATCCACAATCCTCACCAACAGGATCTAGCCTGGGGAACCATCAGGTCAGTTCACATACTAGGATGCCACAGTAAAGCCATTGCACACCAACAGTTTTCAATAGTTAACAGATTGGATTATATTCCAACTACTGAACTTAAGTTCAAATGCTTTGGCATGCCTCAAGATGACCCTTGCTCTTATTGCTCTAGTGGACATTGTATGTATAACCATATTCTCACATGCATAAACATGCACAAATAAATCAAGAGCAAAAAGTACAGGGTCAGCATCCTACTTCACCCAGAAGAGGAAGCATCCCTCCATCAGACACAATGTTACCCTGGGCTGCCAGACCCTAACTCAACCCGAGGAGAGATGCAAAGGTCAGGCTGTGATGGCAGATGCTTTGCTTGGGCTTATTGATTGAAGAGGAAGCTGAGGATTTTCAATGTAAATCTTTCAAAGCCTTCCAGAGAGTAGGGTGCCTAATTCTATGTCATTCTAATAAGGAGTGTCTTTCCAAATCCCTCAAGATTACAGTGTTCCTAAACTTCAAAGGAAAATCCATTTATAGTTTACTCCTCAAAGCTGTTGAGAGAGAATTTGGACATGGAGTTGTCATTACATTAAGAGTATTCAGAAAAAATTCAACAACTTTGTTGTAATACCAAGCAATTTGTCTTGCTTATATTTTGCACACTCTTCTACTCATTGTCTCCAAAGTACTTCATAGGATTATTAGGGGCCTCCATTTGGGACTTTGGATGTTTTTATCAGTGATCTTCTCTTGTGTTTACCTTTGGTGCATTCTTTCTTTAGTTTATTTACAGAGTTTTAGTTTGACACAGAGTGCTGAGAAATAATTTGTTCTCACTGGCGAGCAGGACTTTGTGAGACAGATGTTGCAGGAACAGCAGACCTAGAAGGACTAAATGCTTTCTATAATCCTATAAATTGTTTTAAATACAAAACAGTGGCCCACCACACCAAAGAGTAGAGCTAGGATTTGAAAAAATACTTTTTCCAAGAAATCAAATGCGTGATTCCTCTTCTGTTTGATCTCTGCACTTTTCACAGAGATAGTGAGTTAGATTTTGTTACAGGAAAATCAGATTACATTGCAAAAGTTGCATATTTGTGTTTGGGTGAAATTACTATAGATTGTTTAAATCTAGCAAAGGCCCAAGTGGAGTTTTGCAGCTGTTATTCACCACAGCAAGTTCTTGCTGTCTGAGAAATGAAGTTTGCATCCCTAATTTTCCTTCTCCTTTGATAAGGCACTCTCACTGACTCAGCAGCAGAACCAATGGGAATCCTTCTGTCAAGACATTTGTTCAGAATCTGTCAGCTGTAACAAGCAAGTCCAATGATTGAATGGGACTGGGGAGCTGTGCTAAATGGTTAAATCTCTCTCACATCTGAATGACACTTGGCAAACACTGCCACATTCTCTTATTGATGTGCTTACTAACTCCTTGAATGTTATTGGAAAAGACATATGCTCACTGAGGAATGAAAAAAGACATATTTAAAGCAGAACCCCCATTCTTATTGCATGTATTCTAACATCTTTTCTTGCAGCCAAGAGCCACAGGCTTGCCCATTTCAGCTGTGACTGAGTTTCTCAAGTAACATGTTGCTTAAAGTTGTATCTTACTGGTTGTTCTTGCTTTTTCTCTTCTTGCACCATAGGTTAAACATTACAATCTCAGTTTTCATAAAATGACTTCAGAGCCCTTTATTTTCATGAGGGTGTCTCCAAGATTACTGTGTAATAATCTCTAGCAATATGTATGAGCAGGAGTTGGCTGGACTGACTGTGTATCACAGAGAAATTGGAGGTGGAATGGGAAGGCTTTTTTGCTTTCAAAAGGTTTAATTGCAGCCATGCTTTTTTACATTAACTTTAATTTTGATGCTAATGGTTTGCTATGCTAGGACACCAGGCTACATTATAAAAGGGCAACTTGTTCATGGGAGACACAGCTGTGCCCTCCATCACATAGCCCTGTCTCCTCTGTTTGAGGCAATCTCAGACCTGGTGAGCCAAGTGGCCATGCCCATTGGTACCATGGTTTATGGAACATCTTTGAATTGTTGAATTGTGAGCTCACTAGGCCTAGATAAGCTGCAGGATATGCAATGACCTTCCTCTCTGGTGGCTGTAGTGCCTGTGGTCCTTGGGGTCTGCCTTCTCCCCTCCCACAGCTGGCAGGCAGGAGGAAAGAATTTACAGCTTCAGCTCCAGTCCTTCATCGAGCCTGCCTGGGGTGTTGGAGTAATGCAAGAACCACCAGAGTTTTCTGATATTGTCACACAGACAAAGGGAGGTGCGGGGAGGTTGGGTGAGGTGGTGCCTTGCCAGGAACACATTGTCCCCCAAGGCAGGGCAGCTCTGGGAACCACAGCTTCCTCCAAGCCACGGGTAGGTCTCACTCTCTTCCCCAAGGTTGTGTACAACACAGGAGACGCACTTTCCCAGGCTCCAAATCTCAGAATGCAAATTTTCAGTCTAAAAATGGACTCAGGTGAGGTAAAAATAAGTGAGGTAAAAACAAATAGAATGAGTGCACAGGTGAGTCATGGTGTCAGATTATCTTTGGGAACCTGTGTTCTTGCAGAGCTAATTCCTCTTTGTAATATTAAGGGCCCCAAATCTTATCTGTATATTGACTTATTCATTAACAGTTTGTGTGTATGAATAATTCACCATCTACATACTATAGCTCCACTTTAAATGCATTGCAAAACATATATTAGACAGAGATTGACCTCTACTGTGGTTAACATCAAGATTTATTGTTCGAGGAAGCTCCAGATATATTGACTTGAATCAAAGCCTGAAGGTTCAATTAAATTTGATACTGTATTAACAAAAAGGCCACAAGTCACATTTCTTCTGTACTCTGCTTTGTGAAGGATGCCAGTTCTCTTTCTTTAATTCTTTTTCCACTGAGGCTGGAGTATAACTGTGATCATAAGCCTCTTGCCTAGCTCAGCCTGACCTTCCTGTTTTATTTAGCTGCCTCTGGGATCCTTGCTAGAACATTATTAATGGGATGTCTTGCTCTAGCCTGAAAATAGTATTTGTGTTTTCATCTATGCTAGTAATGTTTTTCTTTCTAAAGCCATTATTTCAGTGTAATGTGGCAGATTCTTTGCCTTTTTCACTTTAACCCAGGAGCAAGCCTACATTGAAAAAAACCCAAAGATTCTATTCCAGTGTGCTAAAATGGAATGGGATTGCTAACAGTGAGGCGGGAGCAGGAACAAAACACTTTGAATTTGCTTCTGCTTTTGTCCCTTGGAGTTGGAAGTAAATGAGGAAAGACGATTTCACAGACAGGCTAAGGGAGTATGACCTCCTCTCGAGCTGCTGCATCTGATAATGTTCCCATTTCTCTCATGATTATTAGTGTGACCTTTTTGTCCCTTTCCTTTTACCTTTTCAAAAAAACGCTCTGGTATCTTTGCACCATCACCGTGTGCTGCACATTTCATTGCTAAGCAACAATCAGCAGTGCACAGCCTGGGCACCACACTTTTACTTTCATCTCCAAAGCAAAGAAAGTTTCACTCTATTGCTGACATTGATCCTTGAAGGATGTGCTCTGGAAGTGGGGGGAGTGTGAGAAGGCAACACTCAGGAATTGAGTGTGTGCACTCCAGCTCCACAATGGTGCTCTCACAGGGAAGGCTTCCTTAATTAGACAGGAACACACTTGCTCCCACCCATGCTTCATTGTGGAAGGGATATTAAGGAGTAGAGTCACATCCAAAGAACCAGGATAACCCAGATTTGAGGATGAGAACTGTCATGGAAAGAGTAATTATTAAAACCAAGGAAGAGAGGAAAGTAAAAGCACTTCTATTTCTTTCATTCCAAAGCCCTCCTAAAGGAGCCAACTTGGAGTTTGCATGAGACCTTCCAGCAGCACAGAGCTAAAACAGGAAAGAGAAAACAAGGAGAGTTCAATAGGAAATGAACTGAGCAGGATCTTTAAATTCTGGAAGGTTATAATGAAATTTACTGCTGTTAAGGAGAACAATTATTTTTTAGTACATGAATATAAGTTTCCTCAGAGACAACCTACTCCTAGCCACAAAACACGAAAAAGCTGGGGTAAGTAGTAGCGTTTTGGAGGCAAGGATGGCAAATACTTGTTCTCCCTGAAGAATCTACTGAAAAAGCTCCTAAATTGCAGGTCGCTCAATGTTTTGAACTTTCCCAGCCTTATCGCTGGAACAATAGTCTTTCCTCCAATTTAGATACTGAATCTTTAAATTTATTACACCACAGAGAAGAAAATCAAACTGACTCTCCAAAGAGATTGTCACAGCCTCAGACTGTGACACCTGATTTTGTTCAGAGATTCCAACATAAAATGACGGTTCGTGTTGCATCAGAGGCAATGAGGATGGACCAAAGTAAAGCAAACATAATAAAAATATCTCTGACCACACTGTGGCTTCTCACAATGTTATGCATACGACATCCAACGATACTGTGTTAAAAATATTGTCCAGGTAAAAGGTAGCCAGAAGTTGATACCAGCTAATAGAAACGGGAGAGTTGCTGTAAGCAGTAGTTAGTTATCTACATGAGGTCACTCACCATTACACTCAGCTAGAGTGCCTTAGCATATCCATAAATCTTGCTCAAAGTTCAGATCGTGGTCTCTCAGTGTACGCTTATGAGTCTCAGTGGGAACTGGTGTAAGATCCTTTGTATGGGACTATAGGGAAAAATTCACCTTCTTGCCCAATATAAAGCAAGTGGGAGAAATTCCAGTACCTGCAGGACAGACTCCTGATAATGAAGGGTGTCTGATATATTGCTTGTTGTAATGGATGGCTCCAAGCAAAGTGTACTTAGGCTGCTTTTAAGTATCTGCTTTAATTGCTTCATCTTGCACTCAGCTTGTGGCATATGTGGCATCCCCCTGATTGTACAGAACTAGGAGTAGATAACTGCAAACCACAGGCCATTATCTATAGCTTTTCTTCATGTTGAGGGCAGATGGGGAACTTTCAAATCCATTCCTTCTCTTCTGGACACGACGTGTCCTCAGAGAGCAGGTGTTTGCACTGTCTCAGCTAGAATTTAGGGGCATGCTAATGCCCTATGTGACATGTTCTAAAATCCTGCCCTTCCAAAGGCAATGCCCCTTTACACAGGTGAAACTGGTGGATACTCTTGCTAAAAGAAGAGGCTGCAAAGCAACTGTTCTGCTCCAGTCCTTTTCTTGAAGAAGGAAATGCTTTGGTATTTGGCTCATTCTTTAAAATATGAATTCCCATAACTACGTTGGGTGTGCCAATAGTTTAGATCTGTTCATAAATATCCCAGAAAGCATGACTTCTGAGTGCCATGATGCTGGATCTATAAGAGCCTGTTAGTAGAGTGATGGTATTGTTTCTATTCCTAGTAACAATTTCGGTTAATGCTTTGTGGGAAAGAAGGAATAGAAATTTTAAAATCCTGTTTCATTCCTTCAAACAGGCAGCTGTCACAGCAGTTTCAAAGTCACCATCACTGTCATATCTGGCCAAAGAACATGGTGAAGTTCTTCCTTGTTCAGTTTTTAGATGAAAATAACAGATTGCTCCCACTGAAATCAAGGCATAGGCATAATCTCACTCACCTGTTACCTTTGGTGCAAGTGGCACACACCAATAATCATTCTTACACCGTGAACAGCTAGCTGTGCTTTGCAAGTCCCACTCCTAACAGGCTTTGGCACAGCACACACTGGAGGCCATGTAACACACAGAGCTCCAGCTGTGGGGAGACCCTGGCACAGGGTCTGATGTGCTGGTGTGGGTTTGAGGCTGTGGTGGCTCACTCGGAGTATGCTGATTTTATTAGAAGCAGCCCAGGGCATCAATATTCATTTGCCTGTGGCTGTGTGGGCTTGCCATGGCATTACAGAATCTCAGTTTAACATGTGCTTGATAGGGAGGTAGCTTGCTGACCTGTGAAGGCAAAAATAAACTTTGTTTATCAGGATGTGTCTGGCAGGTGCATTAACCCTTCCCAGTCCTTTATAGAAAGTGTGCGCCGTAACCTCCTGCTCTAAATGTGTGGCTGTGCTTTGTGCTTGCTGTATAAGATGAGAACCAAGGGCAGAGACCATAAGGATGCCACAACTGTTCAGGGGTCAAACCCACAGGTGAAAAAATGTGTACTACCTTCAGAACTGCCAGCAAACGAAAAGCTTTAAAAACAGTATTACAGGCTATGTTTTTTCCCAGGCTCTGAAAAAAATTGAGGTTGGAAGATCTCTGAACTAAAATTGTCTGATAGCATTCTTTTTCCAGCTTTTCTCTACACATCTGGTTTTTGCATTGTTTTACTTAGACTTCTGAAACAAGCAAGCCATTAGAGCCTTGACTTCTTTGTTTATAATAGAAATACTCACTGACCCTTGACTGCAGAGGTGCTCTTGCACTGCTGTAGCAAATGCCAGGCACATCTAACATATGTGCAATCCAAGAATGCTCTGGCTCCTTGCCAACAGTCTACTTCATACCTGGTTTCTGATACTGCTATGGCTAAAACAGTTGGGGAATTAGACATATTGTAAGCAGTGTTTCTCTTTAGTGGGTATTTGTGTATCTGAAACGCCACTTGTCTCCACATTTTAATTGTTCCAAATAACTGAGAGTAATATGTTTACTTAGCTTTTTTTACTTTCTATTTGTCTTTTGAAACCTTTTTAGTACTATTCAGTTCTCCCCTAGAAATTAGCAGGAAATCTTGCTCAAGATGTTGAAAGAACATCTTGTGCGAGCTCCTGTCTCCAGTGAAACTGGTGGGAATTTTGCCATTGTCTTTCATGGAGACAGATTTCTCTGTGGGACTTTTCTGCCCTGTTTGATAAGGTTTTCAAATCACTGTAGCTTAATACTTCTTTCTGGCTGTGGGAAATGGTGCATCACTTAGGGTGATCTGCTCTCCATGGTTGGTGTCTCTCCATCCCCATTTCCTGGTTGCAGGGTGTTCTCTTCTACTATTTCCCAAATAAACAGACCAGAAAAGAGACCATAAACCCTGCTCTCCATGTTTCTGTCAGTTTAGTGAGGTGAATGGTCTTATAGAGGCATCAAAAAGTGCAGGACCACAAGGTCAGGAGTTGGAGCATTAGTAAGTGAGGGATTAGGAATACTCTCTGAGAGGCGTTATTGCCATTATGGCAACTCCATTTGCACACACAGGAACACCCTTCAATACTCCTTACAAATCAAGGCATTTTCACTGCTCTTAAATCATTATTTGTATAAGGAGTATCTGGATGCCCTTAGCTATGTGTCCTTTTTTAACTGGGTGCTTGAGACCTGAGGTGTGTGCTCTGGGACCCTCGCTCCTCTCAGGTCTCTTGTGACCCACAACATCCCATGTGGTGGGCAGCTCCTAAGCTGGTGTCAGTGCTGCCCCTCATCAGCACTCAGAGTCCTCATCCTGTCTCTTGTGTGTGGCAAAGCTGTGCACTGCCAGAAATGCATGGTCTGTGTAAACTAGATACCAGTATAGAAGCCGGTAGGTGGCCTGTGCATTCTGTACCACCAAGACACATCTCGGATTTCAAGAAGTCCTGAAGTCTACAAGCTTGACCCTGGATCTGGGTGAATTTCACCCCTTTTACTGACTTCTACTGTCTTATTCACCTGACATTCCTTCTCCTGCCTTGTATCTGGGCTTATACATGCTGCTCTAAGGGAGAAGTCTGGATTGATACTCAAAGGTTTATTTAGTGAAAATTTTAGAAGTATCTCCATGATTTTGTGAATGTTTTACAAATGCTGAACACATTTTCAACCTGGCTGTGAATTTTCTGGTATGTGGACATTTTCAGTCTATTTCATTGAGGTGAAGAAAAGTTGTTGGTTGCATCTAGAGATCTATAGTTTCTTTACCCTG
Organism: Entomyzon cyanotis; assembly: GCA_024500445.1. NCBI lineage: Eukaryota > Metazoa > Chordata > Aves > Passeriformes > Meliphagidae > Entomyzon > Entomyzon cyanotis. The sequence goes on from JAKEPQ010001018.1 coordinate 29,710,242, forward strand.
TTGGTAGCTTTGATTTACAAAGGTACAGATTAAATACTGTTCAATCAGCATATATAAAAATACCTTCCCCTCCAGAATTTGTGACTGTCATAATGACCTCAGCCTTGGACCTCTCTTGAAGTTTAATGGCCAGTTGGGGTTAATGGCCCAAAGTTCCACCTCAGGCTATTAACACTCTCAACAGTCGTTAATTCTCACAAAATGCTCCGGGTCTTTATTGCTGTTGCTTAAGTGATGCTCAAATGACTGTGAATATTTACACCCCTGCTGTGGATGTAAGAAATAGGCTCAGTGCACAGTATTTCAGATGTCTCACTGCTCAAAAAGGTCTGAGTACCTGGTAGTAATCTCTTGCACATCTGAGGTTAATGAAGTAATTATCAACTGACCATCAACCGTAGTAATCTAAAATTGTGATTGCTTGTACTTTGCTTTAAAAGAAAAAAAAATATACAGGCAGACTCCTTGCCCCGAAGAGTTTACACCCTGAAGTCTGTGTAAACATATGCTTGTCTTTATTTAGAATACTTTCAAGGGGTAACAGGCACGTGCTTGTTGTTACACAGATACTTCTAAATATATGTCAATGTTGCTTTCAAATTTTTTTAATCATAACACCTTATGTTTAAAGCTTTTTCTGAGATGAAATGCAGGACTGAGCTGCTCAAGCTCCTCACCACAGCATAGTCTCTTCTAAGACGAAATCATAGCATTGGTTGACAGATCATTTAGGCAATCAGTTTTTGAAGAGAAAATGATGATTTATTAATAGGTATTATTATTTAGGAAGAAACATAGGACTGGGACCAGTCTTGTGAGGCTTCAGTCAAATTTCTGTTCTCTTGAACAGTGATGTCAGATCACTGTTAATAAACTGACTGATTTCAGCTTGAAGAGACTCAGAGGTTTTCATTCAAACAGCCTTCTCGGCAGCTGTTTCAGAACCTCACTGCTCAGGGGATTGGAAATTTTCTTAAAATGCCCAGTAAAAATGTATTCATAGCCAGTTTGGGTCTATTTGTTCTTGTGCCAGCATTGGCTTTTAGACTAAACAGCTCTTGCTTTCCCTGGTGCTTATATATTGGATGTGTTTACAGAGAGGCATGATATCCTCTGTGAGCTTGTATTTTTCCAGGCTTAACAGATATACTGTTGGCTTTCTGCTCCCGATTGTGATCTGCACTTGCTCCTGGCTGACACCACCAATAGGGTACACAACAGGCTTGGGAACTCTTTCCAATGCTCTGGGTAGTGAAGCTTGTGCAGCTTTGTTTCTTCTTATATATTCACTTGGTCTATCTAGAATTGCACTTCCTTTCCCAGAAGGTCAGCTCTCTGATAAACCTGAACTTTCTCCTGAGTTTCCCGCTTGTAAATTAGTGTTATTGCTGTAATTCTTATTGTTAGCTGTTGATGTATCACGGTCCGGGAGGGCTGCACAGGCCGGCTCCCCCCCGGACCGGGGTCCCTGGTTCTTGTAAATCCCACCGGATCTGGGGCGGGCGGCCCCTGAGGTTCTGCGGCATGGCGTCAGTCTTCCAACCACGTCAATTCAAGCAGGAATATAGTGATGCTAGGAAAGAACTGGACTCCATCTCTGTTCTGCTAGAGAGGTTTATTTAGGGTAACGGGGAAAAGGGGTGCAGGGAAGGAGAAGGGGGAAGGGAGACAGGGCAGGTAGGAGATGCTAGCAGCTCGGAGGTGGAAAGACGTCGAGCTGATCCAGGCTCTGCCTTTTAAAGGGAAGGAGACGGGGCAGGGGCTGGCTCTCTCTGAGCCAGTCCCAGGAGGACGAAGGGAAGATTGGCAGGAGGGTACACACCAATAGGATTTGAGGTACAGCAGAGCATATTTTAAAATGAACCAATGGTACACCGAGTGGGGAAACAAAGGGAGCACATGGAGATCTGAATATTGCATTACTACAAGCTGTGCTATACATCAGTTATGTGTGTGATCTTGAACTTATTGCTGTGAAATGCCATCCTATTTTCATTACCCTATAAGGTTGTTTAATTCTTACACCAAAACTGAACACTGCTTACTGCAGGTGGGATTAGAACTACTGATCACCCCCTAAACAAAATGTGAAGATCTGGAGGGACATTTAAACTGGCAACTATTTAGGCCAGGGCCTTGCTCCTTTTGTTATCCTGTGTGTCCTTCTGCTATTCATCAGGTACTTTATTTGACATTCTGCTTCCACAGGGTTGTATTCTGTGCATAGTTATGCACCATGTTCAGGTGTGCATCCATGTTCCTTTGTTCTTTCCATTTTGTTCTGAAGGCTCATTAGATTACACTATCCCATTTTGTCTTTTTTAAAATTTTTTTTATTATGGATGTCTATATAGCAGTGGGTAGACACTGTAGAGTATTTTCCTCTAGTAACAGTTTATACTCTTTAATGATCTTTCCGTAGTAAGCCATGTTTTTTCTCCATTTTGTTCTTAACAAATGTCATTAGAAGTGTCATCAAGAATGGCATCTATTTTAGAACCTGATCCCTTGAATTCTGGTTCTACATCTACTACAGAGTTTTCCCTGTGACTCAGTCAAGCCACTTACACTATATATGAATAGAGGATAGTATCTCTATACCTTGAAGGGCCATTTCGACACAAAGCTCTATTAATATTTGTAACAGTTCAGGCACCAAATGACCCTAAGATGTGGTTTCATGCTGAAAAGCTGGATTAATTTTCTCAACTGTACCAGTTTGCATAATAAAAATAGTCTCTTAACCTGCAAACTCGTCCTGCATGTGTCCTTGGACAACTCTGGCTACAGCAAAGCATCTGTATAGCAATGTGGTTCTTTAGGATTCCATGTGGCTTCCTTTGTTCCCCTGCCATGTATGCTATCGGTTCATTTTGAAATATGCAGCATCCTGCTGTACCTGAAACCTATTGGTGTGTACCCTTTGCCAATCTTCCCTTCCATCTCCCGGGACTGGCTCCAGGGGAGCCAGCCCCGCCCCCTTCCTTTCCCTTATAAGCCAGTGTCCGCTTCAGCCCGAAGTCTCATCTCTGACCTGGCAGCCCCTGTCCTATCTTTGCTTTCCTTCCCGCCTCCTTTCCCTGCAACCCTCTCCCCTTACCCCAAATAAACCTCCCTGGCAGAACAGAGATGGGTCCAGTTCGTTCCTTCGTCTTACTTTGTTTCCTGCTGAATTTCTGTGGCTATGAGACCCCCACCATGCTGAGAGCACCCCGGGAACCACGCGCCCCGAACCCGGTGGAGATATGCAGCCCAGGGACCCGGTTCTGGGAGGCTGCCGGCTCCTGCCGCCCCCTGTAGCCTGCTACATCACATCTGCATCTGTAGTGTAACTGAAATAGGTGGTTTTTTTGGAAAATATAGACAAACACCAAGAAGCAAGGAGGACCCAGAAAAGGTATTCTATTTTTGCCTGAAACAAGAGCCATGTAAAAAAGAATTTTGCAATGCTGTTAATATTCTGATAAAATACCCTTGTTACCTGGCTAAAGCCATTTCCTAAGGTGATGGGCATCGTGTAAATTCTTGGAAAGAAATAGTAATAGCAAAGATAGTAATAGTAGCAGAAGCAGCAATCTATCGGCAAGGGGCAAAATTAATATTAGAGAAAGGAGCCTTCTTCCAAAGAACAGTCTTTCCTAAGGACTTGTTCCACCTGAATCCGTGGAACATATCTCTTTAGGAAAAAGTTTGCCATGATAAATAGGAAGAGGTTTAAATTACAGAAGACAGAGAATGAGAAGAAGGGAAATTGGTGTGGCAGCTATATTACCATTACCTTATTTTAACATAAGAAAGTAAAATCAAGTCAGTGAGGATATACCAAAGATAATGAAATATCAGATAGCAGAAACACAGGGTGAGAACCACCCCAAACCTCCATGGATAGACAATAAATCAGTACAAATACTGTACTTAACCTAGCTACAAAACCAGGTGAAGTGAGATGACAATAACAGATGCAACAAAGCTACCTCTACAGAAAGATGGAAGTAGTAGGCTTATTGATCCATGACATGAAACAGGATTTTAGAGGGATAACAGAAACATGATAGAATACTAATTGCAACTGGAGTGCAAGTACTGCACAGTGTGCACTGTGACAGGAACGCAGAAGGAATTGTCAAGATAATGTGGTAGCACTATATATTAAGAATATGGCTAGCAGTAAAGAAATGTTAATTAATAGTATGGCTAAAAGAGGATCAGCTTATACCAAAATGTGTTAGGAAAGGATTCTGTAGTGGGAAAGGGAGAGGGTTCTACAGTGAATATTGGACTTGGGTTGCTTTAGTATCATGAGAAAGACAAAACTACCTGGTGATTGTATCATTATGGGAGAGGTTAAATTACACATTTATAGAGTGGAGAACAGATGTTACATCAGCAGAAGAACCTAGTAATTTTTCAGAGTGGAAGATTAAAAACCTCCTATTTGAAGAAGCCATGGAACTGCAAAGAATTTATAGTATTTTAAGCTGGTGATGGGCAAGTAGCAAAGTTATTATACAGAAAATGATAGAGAAAATAATGTACTGTCTGGTGACGACAGTACTGACCTAATTCCAATTTAAATGAAATAGCAGTATTTAAAAACACAAGTTGGTATTTGTGGTATTAGGCTCTAAAGGGGAGTACTATATCATAGCAATTCAGTCTGAGAGCAAAGACACAGAACTGAGGTAGAGCACTGGCCTGAAATACATATTCTTAGGCAATAGACCTCCAGACCTTTCTAGAAAAATAGTTCTACTAAACAGGCTGTTGAAATGTGTCAAAGAATCTTTGACGTCAGAGTCAGAACAGATTGGCTCAAAAAAAGAAACCAAAATTTGGAGGATTGAAAGTGAAAGACCCCAATGTGAATTGTGAACAGCAATTTAGACTTTGAAAAATCAGAAGAAAGAGTCAAAGATTCTCCAACGATAATCAATAAAGAGCTAGGGAAAAAAAAATAAGGACACTATTTTAGGCTAGTGTAGGGATGGTCCCCAAACAATTAATACCTTTTTCTCTACTTCTGAAGACAAGCAGATGGAACAGAGATGTGACAGCAGGACTGAACAGAAAGTGGAAATGGCTCCACAAACACTGGCTCAGAACTCACCAAGTTGACAAGCCCATCTGAATGGAGGCCAGTAAGAGTCATTTGCAAAGACATGCTAAAGGGCAAACTTAGCAGCCACAGACCAACTATTCTCATGTGCAATATTTTAGGGAAAATGAAAGCTATAGGGAGTAATAGACAATGTCCTAAAATACAGTATCAGCTTACTAAAGGGGACCAAGTTTTAGGCTTCTTTAATGACTGATTTTTTTTTTCTTTTTTTCGGCAAGGGAAAAATAGAAACACAGTAGCTGTAGCCTACCTGTTCTTCAGTAAACCATTTCATATGATGGTTAGGTATTCCTTGAGATAAGAATTAGTACAAGGAAGTCCTCAAAGGGCAGACAATGATGGATTATGCTGAAAGGGAAACTAGCACTCTAAAACAAGATTCCAAATGATGTTCCTTAAATACTTTTATTAGTGATCAAGAGGTCAATGTGGAATAATTAAATCTGTTAAAGGTACAAAGCGTATCAACAGGGCAAATTCAGTAGAAATCTGGTTAACTTGATGCCTGCAATTATAAAGTGGAATTAGATAAACTAGAACAAAATCCGAGGTGATTCTTTAAAGAAGGAATAGCAGGAATGGTTGCTACCCATTGAAAACAGCTAGGAAAAAAGAAAAAATAGAAAAAATAGATGGGTTTGTATTTTTCGCTCATAGGATGTCTCTGAGCTACTGGTGTGACCAAAAAAAAAAAAGAAAAGAAAAAAAAGAAAAGAAATCATATACTAGGCAGTATCAGGAGAAGTATTTCCAGTAGAGAGAGGAACGCACTTATGCACTGTTATATGTTACTTGGAATCACTGTGCACTTTCATGTTTACCAACATTCAAGAAAGAAAAATTCAAAGAAAGAAGTACAGAAAAGTGCTGCATCACAATACAACAGGAAAAGAGAACTCACAATTCAGGAGAAAGGGGCTTTTGTTGGGTTTGGTCAGTCAAACAAAAGCAGACTTAGAGGAGATGAGATTAATGCCTATAAATGCATTGATATGGTAAAAGAAGGAGAAGAAAGCTTTTTAACTGAAACAAAAATATTCACTACCTCCCATCCCCCCAAAAAATCTATGAATAAATTTATGCAACACATTGAATTTATGCTACACATTAGTGCACAAAAATCCTGTCTTTTATTTAAAGATGGAGTTTGATAAATTTAAGGAGGAGATTATGTCGGTAGCCAGAAATATCAAAGGACTAGATATATGACCCAGGAATTCCCTTCCAGCTTATCCCTGGATTTTCTAAAATTCTATACTTGGAATCTGCACCAGGCCATTGTACCTGGGGAAAAATGTTATTAAGGACTCACTTTAGCTGAGCTTGGTTTTAGCTACAATATATGCACACAGGACTAAAACTTGCTTGTGTTTTTCTGGGGAAATCACACAATGATATTTCTCTGTGCAAGGTTGAAGTCAGAAGAATTACTCCATTAGAAACCACAGTTTCTAGCTGCACATCCCCTCGTGTGCAGATGGAGTGCAGAGCACTGTTTCCTAGCAACTACTAAGGACCACTGGCTTTATAAATCAATCTCTGCCAGGATATCACAGGAACCACGATAAATGGGAAACATTTAGTAGTCAGAAAGCTTTCTACTTCCTCCACTTTCTGGTCTGCACAGAGAAGTCTTTTCAAGAAGTAGATAATATCAGCATTTCTTCATAAGTGGACTGAATTCAAATCCTTGTTCAGGTGACTTGTTTTTCAGCTCCCCTGGGGTACATGTCCTCATGTCCATGAATGGTCCTTCTTTGAGATGTCAGTTACGGGGTTTTCTCAAAGACAAAATCATATGAAACTTTGTTTGGAAAAAAAAAGGAAGAAAATGAAATGCAGATAAGGAAGGAATGAATAGCACCAGAAAAAACTCTTAGGAGCCCTGGGAAGAGAGGGTGTGATAACAGCCAGTCAAAGGCTGCAGATGCAACTCTTCTTTTCTATGCAGTAAATTAACTTTCAGTGTCAAGTAATATCTGATTGACTGCAACATCCAGTTCATTTGATTATTTTTCGCTATTAAGTATTTCTATTGATTTCTCTGTTTATTTATCCTCCTCATTTTGCAAGTTTCCAGCATCTTCTGATGCAGCTAACAGTGTGAACTGGGATTTTCTATGTTGTTAGTACATTGGAAAATCCCATATTCCTTTTGTGTAAAGCACAGGAGAGATGGTCTTTCTATCCAGCAACTTTCATCAGGGTTTTGTATCAGAAGAAGAGGTTTTTCCACTGTGGTAAGAGCAGGGTCTTACCAGAGTGAAATCGAAATCAAAATGCTTACAAAATCAAAATGCTAAGAAGCTCCCAATAATTTGTAAGGGAAGTAAAAGATTCTCCTAGTACATTTAAAAATAAGTATTACTGAAGGGATCATTAAATAAACAACTAATATTTTAGTCTATAATTTGATTGTTATTTGTTTTAACAGCCTGTTGTGCCAATCTCTCTTCTAATTTGGGAACAGTATTGATTATTTAATTTCTAGGACAGAGTGATGTCCATTGTGAAATCATAGCATCAATCTGAGAATGCTTTGTGTGTCATCTTTTTTCATGAACATTAACAGAACAGGAGCAGTAACTGAGTTAAAGATTAGTTTCAGAAAAGGAGTACTCAGGATACTAAACTTTGTGACTGATGGTATCATTTGAGAAATCTGATGCTTAGACTGTGAGCTCTTTAAAGTCCGAAATTGCTTATATATCACAGGAAAGAAGCCATGCACTTTTGTAGTGTTGTAGAAATAGTGTGCAGTCTTTCTGAGTTGGAAGTAAATTTAAGAAGGGCTGACATTCTGCATTTCAACTTTTTTTCTTCTGTTTTTAGAAACGTTTTAGAAATTTCTTTTCACTGAACTAATTCTACTTTTTTAATATTAGTAATATATTGTTGTAATCGCTCAAGTTATTCTTTTATTTTACTTGTACTGTTTATAACTTTTGCTGAATCACTCTATTCAGAGATGGGTTTGTGTTTTACTAGCATCTCAGATTATTCTTTCCCTTTTTTGTTGGGTTCTTTTGAAGATGTGCTTATGTCCCCATTGTTCGATCAACTAAGTACACAATTACAAATCTCTGGTGTTCTGGTGTGTTTAGCAAATCTTTTCAGTGTATGATTTACCACCTGTGGCTTTTCTTCATCTCTCAAAAATGTTATTATCTGAAATGGCCTACTTCTAATTACAGTGGGTTTAATTTTTTGAATACACAAGGGTCTGTGTTGGCTACTGTTGTTTTCTGGACATGTTGAAAAAAAATTGTCCGTGTACAGATGTTTCTAGAAGGAGCAAGAATTTTACTGCCTGTTTCCCCTTAATAGGAATGGATGTCAGCAGGTTTATAATAACATTCCTGGAATTATTGCCCTCCTGAGAAGAATTTCCATTCCAGACCATCTCTATTGGAGATCTCTATAAAGATGCTGCCCCAGCCATATCTCTTGTGGGTGGTACTCTGTTTGAAATGTATGGTGTCACTGGAAAACTCAATCTCAAGACAAGAGTGCTGCTGCTGTTTTCAGGAAAGTGTTTGATAGTGGTCTATGTGGTAGGATTTATTTTAAGAAGTGAGATGAAAAAATCATTCAAAGGGAGAAAGTTTGTTAACAGAAAGCATCTGGAAGCATGCACAATTGAACAATGCATCTATATATCCTAATTTTTTCCAGAAATATATGGTGTCATCATTATTTGTAGAGTCATGTTGCTAATTTGCAAACATTTGGAGAACTGTCAAATGTATTTGTGAATATTTATGAGTCCTCAGTGTTCCACTGCTTTTAGCACAGGTGGGCATTTGCCCAAAAATTCCTCTAGGAAATGTACTATTTACTGTTCACCATTCATCACTCTATTGCTTAAAAGGTTTGCCATCCAGTTAGGAAATGAAATAAGTAGGCTGTGAGGCAGGACACAGAGTAACCCTTGCAGTGGACAGCTGAAATGAATAGCTTCAAACAACCCTTGTGCAGAATATTATTTCTTTAAATAACTAAGTAAATATTTATCAACTGTAAGGCCTCCAGGGCACTTATTATCTTTGTATTTTCCTATTTATTCACCATCTACTACAATAGAATTGCAAACCTTGTAAAGGTCTTTAGGCATATAAAAATATACAATAACAGAGATAACAAATGCTATTTAAGAAATGTATATTGGATAGTAGACAACTCAGAAATAAAGCTAGATTAGAAACAAATTTCCTTCAAGCAGGCTTACATCAAAATAAAAATACTGCTTATTCCTTCTTGCTTCACCCATGTAAGTCCTCAAGCTGAAGTCAAGCTTCTAAGGCTGATTATATGATTTCACTCCATAGACTGGGAATTTATATTTCAGCAAACCAGAATGAAGTTTAGAGAACTGTGAGCTGTGTGAAATGAGCTCCAGGGAGTAATTTTAATGATCATGAAAAAGAGAAAATTTTTCAGAACACAGACTAAAGCTGTTGAAATGTATTTTGGTGTAATGTTTTAATTCTAAGTTTTGATTTTCATCCAGCCATTAACATTCAATGACTACAAAGAGAAGCAGAAAACTATTTAAAAAATATTTTTTCTGGATAAATCTAACACAGGGGAGTCTGGTGCATATTTTGGGCTTGTGTTGTAACTACTCACACATCCTATGATGACAACCAGAAATTAGGTATTCAAGTGTTACATCCTGTGGTTTCAAATGTTAATACTTAGCAATATTTACTGAATTAGTTACCTCCTGTAGTTTATGAACTGTCATAGTTCTTTTAGATTTATTCACATCTTTGCAACAAGTTAAAAAATTAATTTTATTTTTAATTTTTCTATGAAACTTCCAAGCCCTTGTTACCCCAGGTTGATTTAAAATTGTGGAGAAATTTTGTAATTGCAGATGGCAAGAGCGATCAATCAGGCTTTTATGAATCTTCCAGAGATCCAGATCCCACAGACAAAGACACTTAAATAAAATAAAATAAAATCACTTAAAAGATAACTAACTCCAACCTTTGCCTTGGCAATCCTCCACTCTTCTAAAGGAATGTATGGTATGCAAGTCTTGTTCTAATTCCATTCAGAGGAGCTAATGTTCAGAGGTCTTTGATTGCTTTCTTTCAGATGTTTGACTGGAAGACAGATAGTACCTTTGGTGAGGTCAAGATCTTGAGGCCCCCTGGGTCAGGCAGATGTCTGGTTTTCAGGCTTTCCCCACTCCATCCAACTGTGAGGTGATGTCTCAAGGGATTTCATTAAATCAGTTTCTGTAAATGAGCTGGGTTTGTAAACTGACCACTGCTGCCCCTACAGCGACAATGTTGGTTGCACAAGGTCCTTTTCTGGTATGTACCTGAGACCAGCACTGGATAAAAGCCCTTATGAAATGCTGCTTCTTGTCACAACATCCTTTCAGGTAACATGGTAGTATGATTCTCTGTGTCCTTGCAGACACACATACAAAAGATTTGTAATGTGTTACTGTTGTGATTATAGTAAATTCTATAGAAACTTTAGTTAAATTTAAATTAAGCTGTTGTTTAAATGTTAAGTGCTGTTAAACCCTGTCAAATCTGAGGATAAGTTTGGCAAGAAGGTTCACGCTGAATCTTGTGACTCAACAGGAGGGTATCCCTTATTCCTTTTTATCCTTACTCTTTTCCATCCTTATCCTTTTTCATCCCCAGCCTGCATGCAGATAATTTTTGATTGATTTTAGTTTTAGATTGATTGATTTAGATTTAGATTGATTGCTTCCAGAATAGCTGCTGCTTCTGTGAAGCCTGGGGAAAATGTCACCTTTCTCACTAACTTCCTCACGCTTCAACATACAGAGACAGCATGAGTTATTTTTGTTGGAGCTTCTAAATCCTACTTTGGTTTCATGCAGCCACACTGAGAGTAGGATCCACTTTATCCATGTTTCTTGACAGCTTCAGAGACTACTGCCTATGACATCATGGTTTTGCATAGAAGTGGTAAAACTCAAATCTATTGCTTTTTTAATGGCAGGGCTGGAAAAGTAATGCAAGGATAAATTTGGAGCACATTTCAAATTCACTTGAATGTTGCACAAAGGCAGGGATGGAAAGAGAAAGATGTAGTGCTTTTCTCACATCTCGAGTGTGATCTCAGTCCCACTGAAACTGATGGAAACCTGACTGGCTTCAAGGCTCATTGAACCTGGGCATACTAAAGAGCAATTAAAGCTCAATATTTTTTACAGAAGTTGATCCTGCCCTGAAGCCAGCAAACAAACCAAACAGAGGCTAGTAAATCCTCTCCTGGATAACAATGCCTCTCTGCTTATCAGCCCTTCAGAATTCCTGTTTATCAGCACCAGGTTGCTGCTGGACTTTTTCAATTGTGCTTGTTAGTGTCTGATCAGAGGCTGCCTTTGTCCAGCTTTAATTATGCATGAAACCCAAACAAGCATACCATAATGGGTAGAATTTCTTCCATAGTTTAAAAAAGGTTTGTATAATCTTGCAGAACAAGAGAAAACACAATTACTGCCTTACATCAAACATAAGAAATACAACCAGGTTTGGCCATAAAAATAGATGTCTTTCCATCTTTTTTTGCTTTTTTTCATGTTGCTGCAGCTTCTGTTTTTAACGATCTCCTGGTGGGGCAGATAACTCCTAATTCTATTAATGTTGTTATCAAAATTTCTAAGGTAAGTGAAGCTCACAATTTAGTGATTTATAATCCTAAGAAATGTAGGTAGAGTGTGTCTTTTATACTCTCTAATCAGCACCAGAAGACACTGTACTCCTAAGGAGGAAACATTCTGCTTAACATATCTACTTGCACAAAACTCTTGATTAAACAAGCAAAATATTTCTCTTTGACTGAGATCACTCACTTTTAAATAATAAAGAATCCAAATAAAAAAATTATATAAATATGGACTCCACCAATGTCCTCTTGTGTTGATGCAAGGGTCTGTACTCTTCAGAGCAGTCAGAAATGCATCAGATCTAGAAAATACTGTTAATGCTTAAAATTTGGTCACATCACATTCTCTGGACAGTCTCCAGCACCTCAGTGTCCTTCTTGTAGTGAGTGGCCCAGAACTGGACACAGCACTTGAGCTGTGGCCTCACCAGTGCCAAGTACAGGGGACAATCACTGCCCTGATCCTGCTGGCCACATTCCTGCTGATACTGGCCAGGATGTCATTTGCCTTCTTGACTACCTGGGCACTCTGCTGGCTCATGTTCACCTACTGTTGACAAGCACCCCCAGGTCCTTTTCTGCTGGTCATGTAGAGATTAGTCAGATAAAACTGTTATTTGTGAAGGATATACAGTGTCTGCCAGATTGTGGGAAACAAACCCTTATGGCAAATGCTAAAGTCATAAAATGGATATTGGCATTTTCTCTGGATTGTTGTAAAGTTCAGGAATATTTGTAGAAATCCTAGTGCAGCTGCAAATATAAACACTGACATCACCCCTAGATATTGATTAATTGCAAAATAGCTTTTTTTTATTTTTTGGTTCTTTTGTTGTGTGATGAAGCTGTACAAAATCCAGCCATATTTGTGCTGGTACTTCCCACATATGTTGGTACATGTGCTTGTTGACCAAGTTGCTTCAAATACTCATGGGCACATTAAATCCTTGTTTCTCAGCAAGGAGTAAATTAAAAAGTCAGATTTTATAGGGTTAATTCTCTGGATAGAAGGATGTTATTGGCTGATTTTATTTATGTCTATAATTCATACAAGGGATGCCTGAGACATTGGATATTTTTAATATGCACCAATCCAACCTATGTCAATTGGAGTAGACGTAAAATATGATTCCCACTATTTGTGGTCACTAAAGGACCACTTTTTATAAATCTGCTGATGTAAGTTTCTCCTTGGCTTTACAAGTGGCCTGCCTTAACTCACGATCACGGTTTTCTAAATTAATTCCCAACATTCTGCTTAAAAATTCTCTGGCAATGTTTTGGAGCAGCTGTTCCAAATACATTTGTAATAGTGAAAAGATTCCTATCCATGTAGCAGTTTGGGACCTGTCAGATGGGAGGGACTTCAATAACAAAAGGCAGTATTTTTATAACTCAGTGTTTTTTTAGGGAGGTGGTATTACCATTTCAGAAAGTTCTGACTTTTGACATGCAATATGGCCACCTTCTGTTGGTATGTTTTATTAAATAAAAACACTTTCAAGTCTATAATGCATTCTCTTTTTAATGGGATCCACATCAAAATAGAAAATGAACACTTTAGGGATTGAGAGGAGGTAGTAGTACTTATGAAATTGTTCTCATAATTCTTAATGCATTTTTTCTGTGTCTCAGTGAGGTGAATGCAAAGATGAAATTATCTTTTACAATCAGCATTACTTAGAATCTTGAGGTCTATGCTATATTTATTCCACTGTACCACCAATATACAATGATTTAAACATTTGTTTTGGCTTTTAATCTTTGCTCATATATATACACCTCCAAAATAAAAACCAGTGGAGTATGCACACCTATAAATCTGTCCAACCTTCCACTCTTCTGAGATATTTCAGAAAAGGCTTGACGCTTGTAATCAGGACTGGGTTTGGATGCAGCCTTCAATTCATTTAACAAACACCCTTCCCCCTCTTCTCTGTATTCCATCCTCCCTCTTTGTTTCATTTGTAAACCTGAAGGTTTCAAGGAGCAGAGTACTCCTTTGAAGGTGCCTGAAGAAGAAGCCTGGCAGCAGTAAGAGATGCACTCTTAGACTAAACATCAGTTATTTCCTTTTGCACCATAAGCACATTGATTTAATATATTTAATGTACTTGTGCTGTAGTGAACATTGCATATTTTCTTCTTGTCAGGGCTTCCCATCTCTAAACAGTGTGTGACACCTACTCCATCTTTTCAGCTACCTCATAGTGCCTTCTTAGCTCTGCCTGGGAGGGTCTGCTGCGCTGGTCAAGTCTGGTGAGAAGAGGTGTTGGGAGAACCCAACAGCTGCCTGCAACTACTTAAAGCCAGTTTCAAAGATGATGTTGCTTTCCTCATGATATAGCTAATGATACAATACAGGGCAGTGACCACAAATCACAGCTTACGAGTGTGGGGGTTCGGTCTGTGGGTGCCCCACCACCCCGGAGTTCAGAGAAGGGCGAGACCGCGGGAGAGGGCGGGGCTCCGAGGGAGCGCAGGTGCTGTCAGTGGGTCAGCGAAGAACACGGGAGATACAGGCTAGATTGTCGGTGCTCCAAGAAGGGTTTATTAGGGTGAGGGGAGTTGGAGGGGTCCCGGAGACAGCTACAAAATGGCCCCGGGCACTGTCATACAAGAACTTTTATAGGGGGAGGGGAAAGGGAAGGAGGAGATTTGGGGAGCAAATGGGGAAAGGGGGATTTTTGAGCCACAAATTATATAACCAAAGAAATGACAATACCATAAAAAGAACTCCAACCAAATAACTGCTTTACAACGAACAAAGAAGAACATTCTAGAAATTAAACCATATAGGGAACCGGGGGAGGGGGGAGAGGAGTGGCTGTCACCTTGTCAATCCCGGATGCCTTCCAACTGGCCTGGAGAGCAGGGGGTCCTGGGAGTGTACCAAGCCCAGGAACCATCCCCATCTCTCTCCCAGGGGGTTGGGGCACCCAGGTGAGCCATGGCCACCACAACATACGAGCTTCACTCTGAAAACTGGGGAAAACATCAGGAGAGCATCACTGTGCTGAATACATCACCCAGAGAGATTGTGAAATTTCTACAACTTGCCCCAGTACTGAAAGAAGTCAGAAGTGTGAACTTCTGCACAGCAGAAGGTTCACTGTGTGAACCTCAGCACAGCACTCAGCTCTGCAGGCAGGAGGAGACCACCAATGCCTCCCAGACCAACTGGAAACACACTGCCATGCCAGAAGAGTGTGGTTAGTTGTAGAAATGGTAGCCATGGGCTTATGGGGATCATTAGGTCAGGTGGGAAAGCTATTGGATGATTCAGAGATGTATCTGTCAGGGAAGGATGGGATCACTTGCACAGGGTTTATTCTTTCACAGGACTCTTCCTCGCAGTTCCACTTCCCTGTATTTAAATAGTATTGAAACCAAAACAGGAAAAAAACATACTTGTCTGCCACACAAAGAACGACAGCATTGAAAACAATTTAGCAATTTGTCTGGCTAGGCAAATGTTCAGTTAAGTCAATGCTATGTGGTGTGCTCAGTAAAGAGAGTTCATGGTTTGAAACATGAAACTGACCTCTGTGTAATCTATTTGTGCAGCTCCATTGGTCAATAATTTCTATTTAACCCAGAGAAAATGTCCCAATTGAAAGGAATGATTTCAGTTTAGTTACTCTGGATTTGAACAGTGTATCTGAGATCAGAACCTGGCCCAGAGGCTATAGGAACAAATGGGATTGGGAAGATGTATTGTTTTGAAAAGGAAAAGGTAATTTGATATAGTGGGCAGCAGGAGAACTATTACTGTGATTAAAGACATTTTTCCTTCTAAGTTTGTGTTTGCAGGATATATTATTTATTGCTGGGATATGGCAGATTATTAGATTTTTCAAATTATTTTGGTATTTGATTATGAAGCCAAGTTTCCCCTTTGAGATTTTCCTGGATTTAGTGCTTTTTTGTTCAGCATGGAATTTTCATTGGTTTGTGTTCCTTAAAAAAAATAAATGCTTTGTTGTTATTACTACCAAAATTGAAAAATGAAAGTTTTATTGTGTTGGGAAATGTTTCCTTCTTCTAAGATGACATGTTCTTGCTCTTTGAAAGGTAAGGGTAAAAAATAAGCCCAGATGCTATTTTTTCTAGTTCATGAAATTTTTAAGGTCTAATTGAATAAATGATCAGGTATTAAAAGCTTTCTTTCCTTTGTTTTTCAAAGATGTATTTTCTTGCCTCCTGGTTATTTTTTCAGTTTACCTATTTCATATTTCTTATTTTTCTTGGTATTTGGTCATACGGCAGAAGATTCTGCTGTAATCAACTAATTAAAAAAAATATCTTAAGAATATCACTAGATATTAGTTGCCATCACACAATAAGCTTTTTAAGTTCTTGCCAGATGGAGCAAATGAATCATTAGAAGTTATCTGACAGACACCACTGTCAGCACCATAGATTTGTCTCTTTCATTTGCCTTTGGGTAAAAAATCCCCACAGAACATTTCCTGTCAAAACCTGCTTTGACAGAACTGGACAAAAACAGGTTGATGAACAGTCTTTTCTCAGACACCAGTTCCATTTCCACTGAAACACTCTCTGACAACCCATCCATTTCTAGTGTCTCTTTTTTTGTGTGACAATTTTGAAATTATGAGGTTTGACTTTACAATTTTATTTTGTTCATGCATTTTAAGTTCATGCATTTTATTTTGCAGATGAAATGGCCTAAGAGTGTGCATCCGGTCATATAGATATATATATATAATTGCTCATGGGACAAATAGCACCTGATGAGGCTATAGGAACTTGATTGGGTGTAGTGATCTCAGAGCCTTTGTCTGTGGTTTTGGAAGGCAAGGGCTCAAACCAGTCTCTTCAGAGCTCCCAGCACTGACTGTCCATGAGTGTTCAGGACTTGAAGTACTCTGTTTTCAAAGAGAGGAGAAGGGCAAGTCCTGTGTACTTGGGGAAGGGGCTTGGCCATTTGCCTTGTTTTCTATCATACTGCAGTTTCATGCTGGAGCCAGTCTCTTCCCCTATTTGAGAAAAACTTTACCAATGTGTGTTCCTCAGTTTCAGGTGAAATCACCTGAGAGGCAATTTGGAACTTTTAAGTTTACTTCCACATAAGAGAAAAACTCCTAAACTCCCCTGTTTGAGGGAGAATGGTTAAAGCTGATCCTGAATTAGTTGTACTAGCCCCAAGCTGCCTGCCTGTGCCGAGGGAGGCAGGAGAAGGATGCTGGCAAGCTCTCCCAAGCAGCAAGCTGGAGGCAGACTGAGGCTGTGGGAACAGCTGTGAGCAAGAAGGCCTGAAGAGATCCCACATGTTGGACTCTGGAGAGCCCCTCTGATGCTCCTGTCACTACCTGCAATGGACTGAGCTGTTTATGTGGTTAGGCATGGCCCTGAGCCTAAGTCCCTAAATCCCTTGCAAGGTCAGGGAGCCTCTACCTGGACTGTTTTCTCCCCAAAAGCAGACTTTGCAATCTGTTCCATGTTCTGTGTGTGTGTTTGGAGACCAAACAGAGTGAGCAAGACAAAGGAAAGCAATTAGATTGGGCTAAGGTGCTACTTGCATGCATACTAAAGTGTTCTGCTATCTCTTTATCTACTCCTAACTACACACAAATTCATGCAATATTTAAAGAAGGACTCCTAGCCTTTGACACAACAATAATTTAATTTTTCAAATATATTTATAAT
This sequence comes from Entomyzon cyanotis, assembly GCA_024500445.1. Taxonomy (NCBI): domain Eukaryota; kingdom Metazoa; phylum Chordata; class Aves; order Passeriformes; family Meliphagidae; genus Entomyzon; species Entomyzon cyanotis. The sequence continues at coordinate 29,727,694 of JAKEPQ010001018.1, forward strand.
GGAAGATTCATCTGCCAATATATCTTTTCCAAGAAGCAGAAGGTACAGGAGAGAAAAGGAGAGATAAAGTCATTGAAAAAAGATCACAAGGTTGATAACAGAAAGAGCTGAAGTCAAATTTGTGTGTTTACACACTAAAAAAGCCAGGACCGGCATTTGTTCCCTATGCTTCAGAGATCTTCATTGTGTCTTTGTAATTTCAAAAAAGAGGTCTATGTTGCTTCTCTCAAAGCACATCTGCAGCCTGCTGTTTCACTGCAGAATGTGAAATGACACCAGCACAGAGCAAAAGACAAAAGGGAAAGTGAAAACTTGGAAAGAAACCATGGGAGAGGTGAACTGAAAGAATAGCAGATTCAGTATTTTCCTGGTTCTCTGATGCACTGTTTTCTGCTCATCCAAGCCCCCAAACAGGCCTACCTTCAATTTAACTGTAGTGGTTAACCCCTTTCTGCTTTATTCTTCCCTTCATTTCTCCAAGAATTGCACCCGCCTGTTGGGTGCTTGAGGTGCTAATCTGGTTGTTAATGCTGAAGTTGTGTTAGGGTGCTGGGGAAGGGGGTAGAGGGTAAGCAAAGCAGGGCTGTGCTTATGCCTGCATCTGCACCTATAGCTGTATCTGTCTGTACACACATACAAAACACACTAGAGATAGAATTCAGTGGACATTTTTTATTCACAAGTGGGAGAGTAATTTTGGACATAACGGTACCAAAATAACATTGCAGTCAGCTTAGTTTTTTCTCCCTGAACAGCATTGACACTTCTTGATTCTCCACATCAGCTCAGAAGTTAAGTATCTCAAAGAAATGTGGTTAAATGGAGATTCTTACAACAAATCTCTGTGGAAGTCAAGTGGGAGATCTGAATTCTGTTGGAGATGCATGGGAAGAAATAGGTTGAGTGGTATGCAGAAACCACTCTGACAATAGAAAAGACCTTACAGTGAACTACAGCTCTTCAGTACCCCAGATTTCATTCACCTGTGCATCCCATCCACTGGGAGCTCTAATGCACACATCTATTTAGCAGTCTTCTGCTGGTTAAAATGGATGTGTTTCTTCACTCATTTAATCACCAGCCACCTTCCCATAACTAACTCTTTACTTATGAGCATGTTAACTAGGGCTGATCAGAGCCGTGAGTAGGAAATGTAATTTTGTTCTCCAATTGCCCTATTCATTATCCTCCTCAGCATTTACATTCTGCACATTAGGATGCTGCATATAATGTGATCATTTACTATGTGGCTGTGACTGCCAAATACAATGAGCAAAATAGAGTCTTCTGAGAGAGTTATTCTGCATACAGGAAAAACACAGCTTGTTTTAATGGGATCTAAAAGTGATCAAGTGTAGAGCAATGTTTGCATAATACAGTGTCTTTGTTATCAGTCTTCTTTTATATATAGAATAAAGTTGGTTAATATCTACATAAGTCAAATGATTCATGACCCAACATATCGCTTCTCAGACCAGAGTAGGTCAGGATATAACATTGTACCAAAGTGCTTTGTTTTTAATAGGTCCAGGGCCAGGCAAAAAGCGGAGGGTGTTTCTCCTCTCCTATTCTAATGATTTTAGATATAAAAGTATTATCAGGCTCTAGCGACTGGGCAAACACAAAACTACTGTGCTTCCCCTCCACCCCTAAAAAAAGCTGCTTTGATCCAGCCCAGGCAGAAGACTGAAGAAAGCATTTATCTAATCTTGAAGCAAGATTTCAGAGGAGCTCTAGCTTACCAAGATTCCTTCTGCCATTCCTTCTCTTCTCTTCCTCCCTCCCTGCCTCCCTCTTTGCAAGGATTGGTGTCAAGCTCTAGAAACTTAAAAACTCCATACAGATTGATACAATATATTTTTGCAAAAATGTATTTATTTCTGAAGAGATCCTTTGATGAAGAAGAGACATGGGACCATGGAGACAAAATTCAGGTTAGAAAAGGTATTTGCAGAAGAGTCTGTATATTTGCTTGAACAGCTACATTTTTTTCTGCAGTGTTCACCTGCATAGCTGAAATTATACAGAGGAATGAATTATTTTCATGGGAAAAAATTGTCAAATTAAGCTGCTTTTTATGTAAGGGTTTTTCCAACTAAAAATTAGATATTAAATGACCAGTGTCATATAAATGGTATAAGACAAATGAGAAATGTACTTTTCACAGCCTAGTCAGAAGCTCTCAATTCTGTACATCATGTACACCTGAACTATTCATCCATTACCTGGTCTTTCATCTGAGGTTTTTTTTGCTTGGAAACAGTTCCTGTACAGATCTCCTGCACAGTTCTTTTACATACAGGAGAGGTTAAACCCAGTGTCTGCAGCTCAAAAGTAAACAGAGGCTGCTTTGACACTGGCACTGCTCTACTACAGTAAAACCTACACTTCTTACTTGAATATAAATTCATGCAGGAATCTTTGAAATGTGCTCACTTCAATTAAAAATTACTGGGCATTTTTTGGAAAAGAGTACTCTCAGGGACTAGTCTGCTAACTTCTGACTCAATTTTTAAAATTCCTTTGGCCATTTTGGACCTATAGATTACCATAAACTATATAATGTCATATTACCTATGTGATCCCTGCACTGATGGTACTAAAATGTGTGTGTGTATATTTGGGTTTTGGGTTTGATTTTTTTTGTATGTTAATGCTCAGTACATGATCCTTCCAAGTTTTCCACACTTCTGAATTCTTCCTGTTCACATTTTTGGCCAGGAAACAGAAAGTCAGACATAAGGTAGTGCTTTGAAAGGGGGTGAGAGCCATGGTTCATAAGGCAGCTTCATGTCCTCATCAACAGCTGCTGTACTGCTACAGCAACAAATTGCACATTCTCTCAGAGGTGACAGACTTTGCACAACCAGAAGCTGCCTTTGTGTGGGCTGGGGAAGAGGGAAGGAAACTGAAAAACCCTGAAGAGTAGATGTCATTGTTTTACATCCCAGCTCCAGCAACCACAGTTAGTTGCAGCACTGTAATGAATGTGATGAAAGATTTTTACTGCATAGTAATCTCCTGCACAGATTAATTCCTCTTCAGTACCAAAGGACTGCTTCTCAGATCCAATGAAACAGTGGGGCAGCAGACCTTGATGTGCACCACTCATCTGGAAGGGTTTTGTACGTAACCACCTGCCATAACCCTGCACTGATGGTGTCTAAAACATGTTTTCATGATGTACCATTTCCTGAGAGCTCCTCAGTGTGGGAAGAGCTAGAAAAGTATATCTGAATGAAATAATAATATTGGTTAAAATGGGTTTGTTAAACTGCATTGATCCTCATTATAGACATTCTCATTCAGCATTAAAACAGCTCTGACTCAATTTAGTTTGATCCATTTTGGCAGTGAAGTAGAGAAAACAGACTTGCATTGGTTAAGTGCCCAGACACTGCTGAATTCAGACACTGAGCCTGTGCAGATCTCAGACATTACCTGCACACATCTAGATACCTCTCCCAGGCTGAATATCCCTTAGATTATCTTGGGCCATTTCTCTGTTTGAAATGTGTGATGGGATTTTACATGAGAATGTCTTTGATGATTGCCTGTTTACAGCAGAAAAGATTAACCAGTTGAACTGCTATGGCTATGTTATTTATCTTACAGACTGTTTTAGCCTCATTTGCTTGTGAAATATGCACCATAAAATATTTTTTCTCTTGATTATTATAAGAAGATTACAGTATTCCTATAGATGTTTATATTTAAATGGATAAATCCCAAGCAGATTATTCTGGCAGAATTCAAGACATAAACAGACTTCAAGAGGGATAATGAAGCCTTTGAACATCTTGACTCTGTTAAGACATTTTGGACTACTGTGGTGTAGTTCTATCCCTTTACAAACACACGACTGTGAGAGAGATGAGAGAGCTCACGAGATGAGAGAGCTCACGAGATGAGAGAGCTCACGAGATGAGAGAGCTCATCTTGGGGTGGAGGATGTGCTAGAGCACTCAGATCACCCTTCATAGGATCACCACTTGTCCCAGCACTGATTTTTCTCATCCATTTTTCTTAGACCCCTATGTCAGATGAATCACATCTGGGTAGTAGTGCTGCTCTCTCCCTCTGTTATTGCAAAAGAAGTAGAGTTATTTTGGCTGGAGGAAATAGCCCTGGAAAATTAGACATAATCCACTTCCAGTCCTTTCCTTTCCCCACTGATGGAGCAGAAATATATTGGTAGCAGCATCCCTGCTACTGACTGAGGTTCTGGGGTGTAATGGAGGCAAAGGCACAGGAAGAGAAAGGCCAAGAGAAGTGGAGTGCAGTGGATTAGGTTAGAGAAGATAATGTAGAATGGAGCATGAAATAAGCAGCTAGGATATTGCAGTGGAATTGATGTTTATTAGTTGGCTATTGTTTGGATTCTAGCAATTTAGAGCTGCTGCTACTATGGAAATGCTTTATAACTATATGAATAAAAATACCTAGTTTCTAACTCAGAAATATCAAAACAAATAAATTCAACTCAAACAAGTATGAGGAGATGTTCTTTTCAACTGAAGCTAACAGCTGTGAAACAAGTTGCTTTTGCTGGTAAATTAGTAGCTGCTAATGTAAAAATTTTTATGGTCTCCAACAGTCTTTATGTTTTGTAACAGTAATTGCACTACAGATGACAGGTAATGCCAAGATGTTAACTACTTGTTCTTTCTCCTTCTGATTTGTGTAAATTAAATTTGGCACACCAATTTATATTAATTTTTCTGCAGAATTCTTTCAGCTTTGTAAAATGAACAAGCTCTGCTTATTTTTGCTGCTGAGATCTGACAGCTACCTTGTTCATGCTGCCTTTGGATTACTGTTTTCTCTCCAATGACTGGGGTGGTGCTACCATTAGATTGTCCATGTTAGAAACTGCATTCACACTTCAATATTCCCTATAGTATCATTTCTTGGCTAACCAAATAGGAAATGCAAGATAGTCTAACAGTCACACATTTCATACATTTCTTTACATGAATACAAGACAATTAATCGTCATGGGCTTGATCCTGCTGCCAGAAAATCAATGGAACATTCTTGATGATTTTGAATGTAAATTGACTCCTATTCCCAACCTTTGTCTCATCTGTCCTTTCTTTCCGTGCCACAATGAGAAGTGGGAGCTCTCTTGACTATACTTATGCTACATCTGTCCAGAAAGAAACTTTTATATCTCCTATGCCTGCAACAGCTCCCTTCAGACTGAGTCTAGTCAGTCTAGTTCTGGGTCTGCAGTACAAGAGACCCATGGTCTTACTGGAGAAAGTATGGAACAGGCCATTAAGGTGATTAAGAGATGGGAGCATATATTTTGTGAGAAAAAATTCGGAGAGGGGTCAAGTTTTGGAACAGGTTACCTAGAGAGGTTATGGAGACTCTGCCTTTGGGGATCTATAAAACAGGTTAGACTGGATGATCTCCAAAGATCCCTTCCAACTTCAAATATTCTGTGATTAAGTGATTCCATCAATGTATTTAATATGAAAAAATTTTCCTGTAATAAACAATTTTTTGTTCTGTCCATGTCTGTTAATCCTAAATTACCAATGATAATCATACTAGAAGACAACTTTTTTTCCACCAGGCAAAAATAGAACTACTGTTGCCTAGTTTTTAGACAAATGGTGAATTATTTTGAAGAAAACAGTGAGTAAATGAACATATGAATCATAGTACCAAATAAATACCTTATTTACATTTTCATCAATAACATAAAACTTAATTATCTGATATTGCATTAATCTCTGATAAAAGGTACAATGTTATGCAGAAATATGAGCTGAACAGAAGGTATGCTTGCGATAGACTGGCTATAGAAGACAGTGGTATATTTACCAGCATTGTCCCATTTTAAGTAAATACCTCAACATATCTGAATGTTGTTAGGATTCTCAACTTGCAAGTTGGACAGTCTCAGATGTTGTTGGTAAGTCTTTAATCTTAAAGCTCACTGTATAACAGAATTTCTTTACTCCACTCAGACAGGGAAGTCTCTCTTACTCATTTTCACTTTAAAATAGAGTCCTTTGACATATATTCAAGCCATCCTGGCTACAGTCATCCCTTTCTGCCTCTCCTGCAGTATCTTATGACAGCTTGTAGGCAGAACCATTTCTTAGTTCAGCATCTCTTGCTTCACTTAATGGACCTTACTCTCCCTGATCAGGGAGCTTGGAAACGTGATGAAAACAACTTGCTCCACTGAGCCAAGGTACTGCTCAGTTAAGATTAAGGTACTGCTCAGTTAAGGTACTGCACTGTTAAGATTTAATGGGTACTTTTTTGGGAACACCCGAAAAAGAGCTGGAGAGAAGCTGGCTTGTTAGAATTGACTAAGCTGGTACCCAGGAATGAGGTGAGGTTAAATAAAAAAATGGCAGTAAAGATTCCTTCTCACTACACTAGCTGAATTAAATTACGTTGTCAATTTGTCTGCTGGTTGCTTTTCTGATCCAGTTAAAGCTCTTGTCATGAATTAAAAAGAAAAGATCACCTTATTGAATTGTGGGAGACATGTTTTTTACCTGAGTTATTAATAACACTTTCTATTATTAAATCTGGAAGAAATTTTATAAACTAATTCACTATCACCATGGATGCTGCAGTTCATCTGTTTTATCAGTAAATGAAAATAGCTAATTTCTTCTTGAGCTTGATTCTTTCTTGAATTGCTCTTTTGGACCCAATCCATCTGATTCAGAAATCAGGGTAAAAGTTCTGTTTTTCTAAATGGAGCCTGATCAGGCCAATGGGACTATTTAAGACAGTATGCAGTTGCAAGATTAGTCCCTTTCTGATTTGTATCCTTTGGCGCAACACTGCTCTTTCTTCATCAAATACTGTAGTCCATCCTAACAACCCCATTTCTGTGTCATTTATATTTATTCCCAAGAAACTGGGGAAAAAACACACAAAAATATATTTTCCTCCAAACTAATTTTCCAGAATTAAATAGCTCAATCCAAATCCTTTTAGTTGTGTTTTTAACAGTATCTTTTACCTTCCAAACTATTTCTTCCCTTTTTCTCAATTCGTGTTTAAAGCACAACACAGTTAATTGTGGGAAATATATATGAATTTAAGGTCATTCAGGGAAAATCTGAAATTAAAAAAGGAACTTTAAAGCATAACCCAAATAAACCAAACATTAATCTAAGGAGGAAAACATTAATAAGCCTTTATGAAGAATGTATTCCTTTGTTTTCCAAGCTAAATCACAGGTCTATCTAGTTGAAAGGTGAAGATGGCTCATCTGTTAAATAGCTATTGGAGCTATCTGATATATGATGATTAATTATAATATGCAAAGTTTGTCCCAGGCGTAAAGACCTCATAAAGCTGAAGACGACACAAGCATTATTAGCTCCCATCATAGTGGTAAAATAAGCCAACTTGTGACCTAATTACCAATTTTTTTTAATATATGTGATTATAATGAGTGTTCTGACAGTATGTAAAAACAGAATTTAAGTATTCATGTTTTTATCTGTACTCTTTCATTCAGTTTAATTTGAAAAGGTAATGCTTGGTTTGCCAGCAAATCTAGAAAATATGGTTCCAGACTCAGATAATTTTAACTGTATTACATGCTGAGGCTGCCCCTGGGAAGGTATTTATTTCTCTTCTCCTTGTCAATAATGAATGACCCTACGTAGCAGAAACCTTATTAGATTCTATGTTTAATGATTGCCCTAGTGATATGAGTGGCCTGGTAACAAATTGAAATGTCAGACACTCTATGACCCTTTAATAATATTGAAATCTGCCAGCTCCTATTAAAATGCCTTCAAACTGTATTATCCTGTGGTAATAGATCAGCTACTTACCCTAACTAATACAGTTATCACATGGGACACTGCAGCATGATCCTTTTAATCAAAAGAGTCAAAAGAAGAGTTGAATGGTGGGTAAAAATGAGGTATTGTCATAACAAGTCATGATGAACCCACTTCATTAAGGTGGAAATCTACCCGTAAAGAAGGTGGAGATTGATCTTCATTCTGGTGTGTCATCCTGAAAAAAGAAAGAAGTAACTTCCAAATTTGAATGAACAGGATTTTCTCTCTCTCATCTTCTCCCTCTCATTGTCTCTGTTTTAATGGATTATCTTACTTTATAAGCTACTTTTATAGGTCCAAGTGCAATCCAGTATGTTCCAGTATTGTCACAGGAAAAGAAAAACAACCAAGAAATAGAATCACTTTTTCATCATTATTTCCAACAATTCCCCTGCACTTTTACATGGAAAGCATGACATTAATCTTTTTCCTGTTTCCAAATACATACAATAAGGAGTATCTATTAAAAAAAATGTAATGTTAATCTTCATAATTATAACAAGGAAAGCAAAAGAAACAGCAATTGTAATGACTGAAAAAAAGTATCACATCCATTTTCCTTAGGACTTGTCCCTCCCTCGCTGAATTATGTTAATGCATAGAGGTTGTATTTACATGGCATCATTAATTGCACTTGAGTTGGAGCTTTGTGCATAGATTTACCCATAGGATTAGAATGATAAATAGAACTCTTGGTAATCTCAGACTGTCTTAAAGCACTTGATTCTCTTGAAGCTAATGAAAACCTGTCTTTCTGCTGTCAAAGGCTCTGAATTGTGCCTGCTTGTGGAATTCTCTGCCCCATTCCTTATGGAAAAGAAGGTGGGGTTAGATAGAGAGTCTGCCAAGTTATGGGTTCCAAGTCCTCTACTTTTTTAAGTGAGGTCATGGAAATTGTGACCACCTGAGCCAGGGAATAGCTGGCCCTGGGTCATCTTTCAAACCTTATTACTTTCCAGCTAAAGTAACTCTGGAACTGACTCTATAATTACTCTTCTTAAATGCCTAGGAACATCTAAAGGTTGTGTTTCACAGGACACCCAAGGACACATCTATTTGCCAAGTGGATTCCTCCTGTGATCTTGCGTCTTTCTTCTCCCCATTTCCAAATACCATATCAGCTGATGTGAGGCAAAGCCAGTACTTCAGTGCTCTTCCTAGGGGAGTAGTGAGCAGAGTAAAGGAGATATGTAGGAGATGTATGCTGAGCATGAGTTCAGGTTTGCACACAGCAGAGTATGGGAGCATGCTGGGCTTCAGCAGGATCTGAGCTCCTAAAGTCTCTGTACCATAAACCCCTAGATGAAAAATCAGGATTTACATATTAATGATATATATATATATATGAGAACATGTAGCGTCTGTGTGGAGAGGAACATTAGCATGTTTCTATGTCTTCCCTGTCATGTTTCTGTGTCTTCCCTGTCTTGGTGCAACCTTCTTTAACAATGCCTTCTGCTAAGTTCTTTCTACCCTAGTGCTTCATCATGTACCTCCATGCTAAAGTTTTGGATGATCCTCTAATCAAACTGCTGAATCATAAATCTCGGTTATGTTTTCTCTATAAAGCATTTAAAATCACATCTCGATGCAGTGGGTTCTCTAAAGCTCTTAGTTATAACTGGCCCTAATTCATGGCTATAATAAGAAAGATGGAAGTTATAGCCTGGCTTCAGAAAGATTCCCTGCAGAAACAGAAAACTGGGAGAAGATTTTGGCAGGAGTTTTGTGTGAGGTACAGTTAAATTAATCTGTGTTCTGAAAAAAAGTGACTTTGTAAAAATAGCTCCATGTTTATTGTCTTTTCATCAAACAGGCTTAGCTTACAACAACAACAACAAAAAAGAAGAAAAAAAGAAAAAAAAAATATTTTGTATCTGCCATTCCTGCAAAGTCACTCTGGGCTTTTACTGTCAGCCTTAGCTTCCTTCCATTTTGCCTATCATCATCAGCAATAAAGACCTGCAGGCCAAATTAGTTCCCCTGAGATGACTGTGTAACACACTGACTTATAATTGTGCTCTCATTGACACCCCTGCAGCCCCCTTAATGCCAGCGGTTTTCTGCCTGAGCTTAGCGAATATTTCACTGAGGATATACAAAAGGTATAGTAGCTTGCAGCTCTTTGTTGCCTTATTCTGTAGAGAGAGCAGTAGGGAAAATGAAGTAAGCTCTAGAAATCAGTTATATTTTCGTTGTCATGTATTGTATTTCATATTTGATGAATTCTGCAGAAATTCTTTCCATTGTTTAACAAGACTGAACTGCTTCTAACTATCTGAAAAATACATAAAAGCTTGATTTGTTTTCCCCCAGGGTCAGCTTTTGATCATGAATTGCATTTGGAAAGGCCCCACCCTACAGTGAAATATGCCTGAGGACAGGGAGGGTCTCATTGCAGGGCTGGGACCTACTATGACCTGGCAGAGATGCTTTCCTCTGCTCTGTTCCCCCCCTGCCAGGAGCTCCAGTGAGCTCCCCTGTGAGCTGAAGGCGATGGGACTATTTGTCAGGCATGAAGTTAAGCACATGCAAAACAGAGAATCGACCTCAAGGTTAACGTATTTATTCTACTGAGTGCAGATATGCCAGTGGTTTGGGTTTTCAAATTAAAATTTCAAATCTACCATCTAAGAATATTTGAGACAAAATGCTAATTATAAATTTTTCCAGCTGAGATTTGCTTGGGGACATTTTTTCATAACATGGGATGTGTTTCCATTCACTTCTGAGTGCAGAAATAGTTAAGCAAGGCATAAATATTGTCAGACAGATCAAGAACACACTCACTCATGGATACAAATTTTTTTACACAATTTGTTCAAACTTCGCTGAAACTCTTAACCTGAGTAAACTTGAAAGTCCAGGAAAAAATATCTTGCTGTCTTGCCATAGACCTGATTAGCTTGGTTTGAAACCAAAGGATTTCATAAACCTTCTTTTTTATTTTTGTATTTAGCATTCTCTAGTAACCCATGTTGTTGAACTTCACATATATTGTCTTCTAGATTTTGTCATACAGTTTTTCATATAGCATAATTTATAATTCTGAATGTCCTTCTGTTTCGGTAATTTCCTTTTATTCCCAGTGGACATTTTCACTGTTGCTTTATCTACTGTGAGATAGCATATGCAACCTTTGGGCATGTAGGATATTAATCCCTCTTTCATTATATTCCCGTCTGTATCCTCCCCACAGCTTCCTGATCTTCCTCCAGAATGAACTCTGAAGTAATTCAACATCTTTATTTATATTATTGTGATTGATTAATTTTAGTTTTAGTTAACAACATGAGGTCTATAAGGCTTTTTTATTTAGGATTTTTTTTATAAACATTGCTCCTGTACTTAGATGCTGATTCTTTAGAAGTTTCTTCTTTTACTGTTTTTATTTTTATTTTCCTGAATCCCTCTTTGCTTCATGAAGCAAATATGAGAATACACAGCTGTGACACAGATCTTCTAAACTTAATATAGATATCAAAGAAGGAAAAGGGCTTTTTCTGTCACACCCTCCTGTCAGTGCAGGACTGCTTCTCCAAAGTTATCTTGCTCATCACCTCCACTAAAAAAACCTTCCACAAGTAAGATCTTCCAGATGTTAGGATTACTTTATGCTAGTAAATATATTTTTTGTTTTGTTCTTACATCTTAATCAAGATGACAACATGTCTACATATGATTCTTTTGCAGGATGTAGTTCTTTATCAGGCATTTGTAGGACTTTCCTTCACTGTGTCATACACAGCTAGGTCATGGAAGTATGCTTTGTTAGTCACTTTCTACCATCCATGAATCACTATTGTTGTGTCTGAGCTCACTCTATCTTGCTGCCTTCAGATTCTGTATCCCAAACACCAGAGACAATTTACACACCAGAAGCTGTCTGTAGAAATTTCACCTCACTAATACATCTGAGTTAGGGGGTTGTCACGTATATTTGTCTTGGTAAATTGGTATCCCAAATAAAACCTGATGTCTTGAATCTCTCTGACTGTGCCAGTGCCCCTGCCTTTCCAGCCCACAATTGTGCTACCCTTTGCGCCCATTCTGTTGGGAATGCTCCTGTGTAATTTGTTGCCCACTGTCGCCTTGAGGTTTTTGCCTTCTATTGGATTTGTGGCTTCCCCCAGCCCAAGTTATTCTTCCCTTGTGGCATGCATTAGCTCGCATTTTTACAAGCTGAATCTCATTTTGTTTTTCTCAGCCTGTATTTCTCTGAGCTGCTTTACATTACATTTCTTGATCCTGACTTTTATAATATCTCCCAATTTAGCATCATCTGCAACTTTAAGGAATATGGTTTTATTTTGTGATCTTCATGATTGCTAATAAAGGTGGTAAATATTGGTCCTACTATAGGTCTCTGTGGCTCTGCACTTCCCTCTTCACATCCACGCCCCATTCCCCCACCCCTCAAGCTCTCTGGATTGCACTGCCTGGCAGTACTCTCTCCTTTGTGGACTTCCATGTAAATCTAGTCTGAATGTTAATTTGTTATATAACTGGTTCACCAAAATCCACATCTGTGATATAGACTGTACCTCAGATATCTAGAAATTTAGGAAATATCACAGAATGCAGTGATTGTTGCAGTGGCCTTGGCTCAGATAAGCTTGGTGGCAGATGAACCTGATGAAGAGCCCTGGGTCTGAGAAGACTTTGAGCTTAGGGTGACAAAGCGATGCTCACCCAGGACACCTTGCAGCTGGCATCCTTAAGATGCATCAGAGAACAAGAGCATTGGTTATAGATCTCTCCTCCTCTTTATTCTATATGGAGTTAATAGCTAGAATGTTCTATTCTGTTCCTTCTACCTGAGTTTTACTATTGGTTTTCAAAGTTCTGTACCCTCCCTCCTTGCATCCCCATTCCCTGGTGTCCCTGCCAATCCTGCATCCCTCAAGTCCTGGTTGGTTCTTCCATGTAAACCTCTCCCACCCTGCACCCCTTTCTTAACCCCGTGTTCGGCAGTGTGCTGCGCTCTTGGCACTCCAGAGTCCAGGCTGCCCTGTCCTCTTCGACCCTTCCCGACCCCACACACCCTCACTGCCCCGCCACTCCTCAATAAACCACTGGATCCTGACCAGAGAGACTACATCTCTTTAAATCGCCTCGTCTCCTGCTCGGCCTCCGTCTCTGAGGCACTGCGCGCTGCACCGCGGCACTCACGGCAGCGCCCGGCCCGGTGTGTGAGGTTCGCGGCGGCAGCCTCCGTTCGTGCGGTTTCAAGGCTCGCCGCCTGTCCCAGAGCGAGAAACCACAAGTGATGAACTAAATCTCACAGGTCTGTTGCCCAACTCTCATGTAATACTTGCATTAGATCACAGTAGTGCACCTCTCGTCTTGAAACCAGTAGCAATATGACAAGTTTTGACTTCTTACTGATTTTGATAAACATTTTGAGTATTTTCCCTTTACATATAGAAGGGAGTTTTTAGTGTGGATTCAATTAGACCATGTTAAGGATACCCCGATCATCTGTACACTCATTCTTCTAGAATATGCAGTATATGTCTTGATATTGCTCCACAGGGAGAGGTGAACAGGTGGTAGAAATTCCTTGTTTGTATGTGACTTTGCTTACATTTACAAGTTTTGCTACTGTGACTGAAAAGTCATCTCCCTAAGCAGTGCAGAATCCAAGCATACATGGAAATTCACTAGCAGAATAAACTTGTTTTACAGATATTGTCTTCAGAGAGTTCATAGAGGTTATGGGAAGAGACTGAGGTGGAAAATGTTATTTTTTTTCCTTTAGCATAAGATGTGTCTTTCAAAGGCTTTATGCAAGGTTAATAGGTACTTAGCAACTTTTTATCTCAAAAAATATACACCAGATATTTAGGCCAACAAGAGGAGAAAAAGAGAGAATGAGTAATAAGTATGTAGTGATATGAGTACCGACCAGCAGTGAGAGCTGCTTCTGCTTGTTACCAGTAGTAGGACCACACAATTATACAGGTGTGGAAAGCACAAAGAAAGAAGAAATTGGGATGGAAGCCAGAAGAAAGGCCAGGTAATCTAGAAGATGGGTCACTAGTTTATGTCTTCAGCAAAATGTATCCAGTTTTCTGCAAAGCCCCAGCCTACCCCTGTGCCTTCTGCACATCACATGATCTCTCTACAAAACGTGTCTGTGTCATAACACCATAAAATCATAGGATCATGGATTGGAAGGGACCTTGAAGATATCATCTAGTCCCAGCCTCCCCCACCATGGGGATGCCACTCAGTAGATCAGGTTGCTCATAATCACAGATGAATTTGAGGCCTGCAGATAGTAACAGGGACAGGCAGTTTTACCTTGAAGCTATCTGCCAGCTGTTTCAAAGTAAACACAGCTCAAGTATTTAGTAACTAATGTCTTCCCTTTCCTAGTAAGTGAAGCTGTAAGAAAGACAATTTACTTAGAGATTGCATTCAAATAATGTACAGACAGATTTCTAGGTACTATCTCCAAATTATTCAGTCCCACAGTCACCCTCTAACTGTGGTGCAGATTTCTGCATCTAACAAATACTCATGACTGGTAGAAAGCACAAAAAGCCTGCAGAATTTTTTGCCTGTGTAGCTCTTCAGCTTTCCTGCCCATTATTCTGTTGTGAAAAACAGATTAAATCCCAGTGGTATATTTCAGTCTCTAGATATTTTGGTACCTGGTTATTTTTAAAACATCTTTTTCTTTGTTGCTTTCTTCCCTCTCTTCACCCCCCCTCCCCTGACATATTTATAAGTGTTCTTTTCTTTTCCTTAGTACCTTTAGCTGGCATTTACCCAAACTTTTTCTTTTCTCATCTGTGGTTGAATATTCTTGCTTCATTGCTTCCTTCCTTCTTAATTTCCAGTTGACAGCATCATTGTAAAGGTGAACTAAAAAGAAAATTGGAAATTCTGTTTACTTCACCACTATGCACTGAATACCCCAGCTATGTATTCTCACAGAGAAACTCATAATGAGAACATGCTGCACCAACAGACATGTCTTTTCTCTGCAGATCTCAACATATCTTGCAGGGACAGCTAGGGTTTAGCATTGCTGTTGTGTTGCTGTGAAAAGGTGGCCTTGAGCAGATTGATACAGGACAAGATTCACTGCATCACTTATGCATTTCAAATCTTACTTCTTATTCATCCCTACTTACCACCCTTTTTATTCCTGAGGGAAGTCCTGATCCTTTCCCATCAAAGGTGTAATGCTTTTTCTGACTAAACTTAATGTATATGCTGAGTTGAAAATGACTTCTGGAGGCTAGACCTCAGAGTGGGTTGCAAGTATCTGTCATAGAGTTATGTCCAGTTTCCAGGGGTCTGTGCAAATCTAAGGGTGTGACTGATGGAGCTCAGGTGTAAATCATAAAAAAAGAATTTCCTGCTTTAAAGTCCTGCTTTTATTTGGGGAGTATTTCTGGAGGAGGAGGAGGCCAGAAAGGGAGTAAATAACAGAAGGAATGACTTCATTTTTGCCCAGTCTGTAAGATCTGTATCTTTCTGAGCAGTAGGAGTTATATTTAGTGAGTTACATCACTGGCTCTTGGCAGCCATGGCAACTAAGATCCTTTTCTACCCAGCAAAAACAAGGAAAGAAGAGAAGCCAAACTTCACTGTTACCCTGGCCTCACTTTGCTCATTTCTGTCCCCCCCACTGCAACAGGTTTAAGTTCAGTACAATTGCTTCTGGAGCCTAACACATTTTCCTGACATGTTTGTTCCCAGCTCCACCATAACCCAGAGGAAAGAACTCTAGTAGTGAGGCTTCCCCATTCTGTTGTGTTTGTTGTGTTGCCATCTGTATCTATTCTGTATGATGATGTCTTTCTTACTCTTGGATTAGCATTTCAGTGAGACATATACTGGACAATGGGGTGAAACCATGGCAAATCCTATGATAAGTGTCAAGAGCAGACTTCTACTTATTCATCCAGAAACCATGGCTCCTTCTCAGCAGTAGAGTTTCTAGGTTTGAAAGCAAAGGCTTTTTTCCATAAAGTATTTCCTTTTAAAAAGCAGAAAACTAGATGCACAGGGGTGGGATGAGCTTTCGTATTTCCTAGCAGAAGACAAGGATGAATAAATTCTCCTGCATTTTTTTCCACTTCCATGTGTAAGTCAGCCACTGACTGCCTGTCATCATTTCCTCACAAGCCACCAAATAACTTGTCCAAACAGGACAAACAGGACAAGGTAATATCCTTCAGTCTCTATTGACTTGGCAGAATCATAACTAGCAGACTAGAAGTGAGATTCCTTGTCATATTACCAGTGTCTTAAATCACCCTTTCCCCCCAGTGTAATAATTACTGGATAGCTATACTGACTCCTATCAGTTAATTTATAAACCTCTCACACATTGTCTGTTATCTGTGAATGTGTTTCTAGGAATGATTTTTTTTTCTGTATGAGAATGAAACTATTATCTTTGCAAAAACTTTTCTTAAAAAGGACAGCAAGAGAAGGAATTGGAGAGAGTCGTGCTATGGTCGTTGGGAACAAATGGAGAGGTTGGGAACAGTCTGAACTGGGTTATTCCATCAAAGCCCTGACATAATAAACTTCTGGATTTCCTGGCAGATATTGAAATTACCTGGGCGTCTGAGGAATCATGAAAAGGGCCAGTGGGGATATTGGCATTGTTTGTGTTCAAGGTCAATTCTGTCTCAAAAGATCAAATATACTGGTTCATTCATACTTTTATTTTCTTGGATAGTACATTCATAATGCACACAAGCAGTGCTTTGAGGGGCAGATGGTGCCAATTGGTGTATATTCATTATTTGGAGAAGAGACCTCATGCATTCTCACATTTTTGTGTGAAATCATCCACTATGAGATGCTGAAGTCACTGAGATTACTCGACTAGCTCCTCAGCAGAGTCCCTCTGACAGTGCTGCTGAATTTGGCAGCATTTCCACTCTCAGAAACTGCCAGGCCCAACACAGGAGACATCTAGTGTTAAATGTTGTGAGATGGAGCCTCAATTAACACCTGCCCACCACAAGATTTATTGTTCTTGACAGTACAAAATAATTGTCAAATTGGAAAGGAGGCATTGTTATGTCTCTAGAAACAGAAAACTCTTACAAAGACTTAACTCCTGTATATATATTGGATAAAATGGCCATTTATAAAGCCATACTATAATTTAATGAGGGTGAGAAAATGAAAATATGAAAATATGAGAAAATCTGATATACCGTCCCTTGATACTGTCTGCCTGATTCTGGATCTGTTTTCTGGACAGTGTTAGCCCTGTTCCTCTTGACTATGATACAGATAGGGAGGCCAAGATTTTCTCTGCTGCATTTTTGATATCTTTGTTGAGTCAAGGAAAGGGTTGACTGCTTAAAAAGCTGTATTTCCAGTAACGGTTTAGAGATGGGAATTCGGGAGTGTCATAAAACAGATACCATTTCCTTCCTGGCTAACCTGATAGGATCAAAGTTGGGAAATACTGTGTCTCCTGAGGGAAAGTGATCTCTGCTTTCTAGGGGGGTAAGAGGCTCTTTATGTCTTATCTTTCTTATCTGTCTTTCCTATCTCTAGCTATAGTCATATGAACATGATATAGACTTGGGACTATTCTCATGAAATATACATTTTTGTGACAACTTATTTCTCCAGAGTTATATGATTTAACTTTGTTGGGGAGACATCTGTAAAATAAATTCCAGTATTTTAATAGATACAGAGGGACAGAGTCTAAATATTAGGCTTACTCTGTGTACAGGCACAAAAATAATGTTGCCTGGAGTAAACTATATCTCTTTGCCCCTCAGAAGTTCATCTGAGAGTAATTGTACATACCCAGCTAAATCAAAAGGGAGCCACAGTTTGATGCAAGAGATTGGATTAGAGGCTAGAACTGAAGTATCTCAGGTCTCCCTGATCAAGGCAAGCTATAGAGCAGTCATCAGAAAAGAAAGAAGGCAGATGACAGAAGCCATGACTGACTATCACATCAGAGATATAATGATACAGGCAGGAGAGGCCTTTTGCCTTACACCTCGTGAACAAATTCCATGTAAGATTGTGTTACATACTTGTAGAAATGCTTCTATTTCAGTGTGAATAAAAATAGCTCTTCCTACAGAGGCATTAAAAAGGATCAAAATTAAAAGTTAAAGCAGACCAAGCTTTTCAGAATATTTAAAATCATTAAAAATAGTTTATTCAAGCAATAATCTTCTTAGAATTGGTTATTACCACTATTAATGACTTGCTAGTTAAAATATTAGTGGGTCATAACTGAAAACTGCTGGCAATGTCTGATTTCAGGGGGTATTATCCCGTGATTAATGGTACTTCACCTATCTGCAGTCAGTTTTGTAGGTATCTTTTTTACTGCCTGTTGCAGGATACTAAAACCAGTCATTACAAGTGAAGGAGACATTACAAAGAGAGACAAAATAGATGCTTGTTTTCTGAGTGTTTTGCATTTTGTGGCCTGTCAGCTAGCTTGCGTCTGAATTTACTTGTCTCTTATTAGTATATGGCTTTTTATTAGGAATTTTATGTGCATTGAAATTGCATGTTGCAACTGCATTTTGAAAAGTAATGCATGCTTTTGGGTGAGCTGGTAAATGAAAATTTAAAATATTTATTTTAAATCACTGTTTTATAGATCACCCCTTTTTGACCTCTGATCTGAATGAGCATTTCTTTCACAATATCCCATGTTCACCACTTGTTTTGTCATATCCTTTTTAGGAACCTTGTTTGATGTGTTGATATGATTTTTCTACCTTGTAATTTGTACACCAAGTTGATCACAAAGGAAGTAGGAATACAACTGGTGAAGATGAATTAAGCTGAAAGGCTAGGTGGTAGGAAGTGTGGAGGGTGTGATAAAAATTTGATATGATTACTAAAAATTCTCAGACTTCAGTTTCATGTGAGTTGCTGGGTGTCCATTGCTCTCTGTGCTTGCAGCTGTTTTGCGCAGGAACAGGACACAAAACAGATTCTCTGTAACAGGCACTTTCAATACCAATACCTAAGCACTTCTTGTCCCTATGCTACCCCACACATACCCCACTGTCCAGTTACCCCACTGAGTAACAGAAGAGAGAAAACACTTTCGTACAGGGGTTTTACATAAGTACAACATTAACTGTCTTTGCATTGTGTGTTTTGGATACCTTCAGTTCTTCTACAACTATGGTTTCACAGGAGTTGGTTCTATAAACCCTTACAAGATTAATCTTGATGTCCTGAATGCTTCCAGGTTGTAGGAACAGAACTGTTCTGGGGACTGTAAAGATGATCATTCCCTTGATCATAAATCTGACTGTAAGCTCAACCTTTACATACTCAGTAATGCTTTCAGTGAGCCATATTCTTCTCTAAAAACTCTTGGAATTACTGACAACTTTTCTAGCCTACTTTTGTTATACATTCTTCTTTAATGGAATATTTCAGAAAATAGAAAATTTGAGTGCATACACTTCACATTTAATAGCTTTATAACTTTCCAGGTATTAAAATTTTCTTTTAAAGTCAATTTTGATCAGCTCTGCTGAACATCTCTCCAGCCTGCCTTATTTCTAGATCCCAAGTCGAGAAACTAAGAACTTTACTAAGAGCACAGGGAGGAGTTCAGTAGACACACAGATGGTAAAACCTCAGATGAAATTAAAATTTAAAAAATATTTAAATTAAAGGTAATGTTTCATTGTCTGAGAAAATAAGGTAGTCATACTACAATAAGGTTGTTCCTCACACTCTTGTGGGCTTTATTGCTTTCATTTAAGCAAATTTTGGGCTACCGAAAGATGGTAATTTTAATTTGAGATGAAGGACTACCATCTGTGTACATAGTGGACTCTTCTCCCTTATGTATTATCTACGCAAATAACACCCATTTTATTATTTGGGGAATGTGATGAAGATAATAAAAGTGAATAGAGACAGGTGCTGATCAAACAGATGTTATTTTAGTCTGACTTCCTCTATCTGGCTCATCAGTGTTTGTCAACACAGACATGCATCATTGCTAATAGTTTAAGTCTGAGCTAGTCCTACAGGCTTGCATTGTGATTTACTGGGTGAACACAAAGGAATAAATAAGTGGTTTTTGTTACAGATACCTAGAGGTGAAAATATACTGTAAATTTACAGTAGGCCACTTCACTTTTGTCTCGCAACAATCAGCCTTCTGTGAATCTCATCCTTTAGTTTTCGTCTGTACTGACATTTTCAAATGAGTAAAGTGAGAGGAATGGCATATAGATATTGAGGAATATTTTCACAAGTAACTCTGCTCTATAAAGCCAGTGTTACTGCATAATCTATATCTGAACTCCTTCAGATACAGAATAAATTATGTCAATGTAACCCATTCCATGTGGAATGCAGGCTAAAGCAGATTTTAATGCTAAACTAAAACTCTTTTGAATCCATTTCACTGATATGGTTTAATTAACCAGACCACTTCTTCTAGCCCCGTGTCCTCAATGCAAATTAATGGCACTCAGAATATACATTCTCTCAGTGTCTTGCCTGCTGTTTGCTGCCTGTGAATCCTATCTCACATCCCACACCTTGCACTTGCACAAGTGATTAACTACCACCAGAACTCTTTTCTTCCTAAGTGGCTTCACAATATTTTTCTTCCATGGAAGGAAAATATGGTGAGTGAGCCAGCACAAAACCATTTTCAAAGGAGTCAACACTACTGTGCCAGAGTGTCCTAATATCTTATTAATAAAACGTAGAATGCAAAAGAAAAGTTACATTAGGTACTTCACTGTATCACTTACCTAAGACCCCAGCTGAGGGGTCTGTTTTGTATTAAAAATATGCTGCTTGTGCTAGAAGGTCATAGTGGAAGTTTTATGAAGCAGACTCAGAATGCAACCTTATTTTTAATATATCATCTAGATAACGACAGCCTGAAAAGTGACACAACCTTCCTGCAGGGAGTGTGAGCCACCCTCTTCTAAACACAAATCATGTTGAAGCCGTGACATGGACTCAGTCGCTCTAGTGTCCTCTGTAACCAAGAGGGAATGCCATATAAAAGCTGGATTCTCTGCTTCATGAGATTCTCACATGTAAAACTTTTCTTGCCAGAAGGGAATAAATAAGAAATGGAGCTGTTGAAAATCCTTTCAAGTCAAGTTCTGAAAAAATCCAGTCTTCTCAGTTCTTACTTGAAGGGCACTGTCAAAATGTCAAGTTGAGATGAAGCCCTGACAGGTCACTTTGGTGGAGGCTGTGGAGAGAGATATTTGAAAAGCTGTCTTTGTTTCCATTTGCTCTTAAGCTTTAGTATTCCTGGAGGCCCCCAGCAGACAGTGCAGCTCTGTCAACCAGGTGCTTTAATAAATCTCTGTAACATAGACTACTGCCCAAAAGGACCTCACATTAAAAGGCCAACAGGACATAGGAGGTGATGTGAAAAAATGCTGCTGTACTTACCATGACTGAAATAAGAGTTGTCTAGATCCTTTCGTCTTCTACCACCAGCAGCAGGCAGAGGCTCTGATATAAACACATGAGGCCTCAGCAGATCAAAAAGTGGCAAGGTCCAATTTAGGTGGTCTACAAACAGGCAGCTAAGTCAGGAAAGACATTGCATCACTATCTGGAGCCGTAGGGCTCCAGGTTCCTGCTAAAAAGTGCCTCAACCTGGCAGCCTCATCAGTGCTAGGGGAAAATGCTGTTTCCAGTACCATAAAAACAGGAGATGCTGGTTCATGTCCTATGCTTCACATCTACTGTCAGATCTGAAATCTCAGAGGAGCTGGTGGAGCAACAAATCCTGATCATAATTCACTACTGGAAACACTGACTCACGGTGGTTTGCCTGTCATATTACCTGGGCTTCTTAAATGTAGGTGCTATATTAAAAAGTTAATATGAAATGGAAGAATTTTTCAGAAAAGTATGGTTGAAATGATGAGAATGTTTTTTTTGTCCTACTTCGCATTATTTTCCAAATGTGATCTTTGTAGAATTATGCAATGTTTTGTCTTTAAGTTTAGAAACTTCCTTCTCACATGTCACAAGCAGTCATTACTTACACTGTGGAAATGTTTTGTGAAATGTTAAATGTTTAAATTGTCTGTTACAAAGGAAACAGTGTTTCAAACATGAGAATGAATCTCACTCTTGAAAAAGTGACCTCCTGCATGTTTTGATTCATTCTACATCCAAGCCATGACCAGCTGGGCACTTCCCCTGCCCCTGACTGCACTGTGGATCACAAGGCTGGTTTCAGTTCTTTTGAGAGGGGAACTGGACACTTTTGCCTGTAAGGTTTTGGGTTCTTCTGTTGTAGTTTACTAAGTCTCGCCTGAATGCTCGGTCCACTGATTGAGCTCTCTCAGCTCCCCGAAGGAGGGCTGCGGTCCGGCAACCCTGGTATCTCTTCTCCCAGCAACGGCTAGCGCTGTCCACTCCCAGGGACCCTTTTGCCTCCGGGCGTGAAGAGGGGAAGCCCCCGCCTGAGGAGGTTACCAGTCGTCGGCGGCCACCAAGACGAAAGAGTCCAGAGAGCTGAGGCGTTCCAAAGGCAGTTTATTAAAGGAAGGCAAGCAGGGAGCCTAAGGAACCCTCAGGAGTGCTGTCAGCGCCGTAGCCTGGGGCAAAGCCCGAAGGTCCGGTTGCTCGCTGGACAGCGGGTCTAAGGTCAAGGAAAGCCTTGGTCCAAAGACAACAGGTGCAGGGGGTAACAAAGGTTTTAAACTAGGGAACGGGGTTTCCAGGGGCGGGACAACAGGGGCGAAGCCAACGGGCTTCGGTACAATGTGAAGGGCAGCAAAGGGAGCAAATAAACAATGACTAGGGCGGGGAGTACAGAGAACCAATGACAGCAGGGCAGCAACAGAAAATTCTAGGGGGAAGGCAGCAACGAGGGAGGGCATAAGGTGGGGTAAAGCAAACTTTTAGGCCAATCAACTTAACACAAAGTTTCAAAGGGAGGAGGGAGGACGGCCCAGGCATCGATCTCGACCGAGTCCCCTGAAATGGCATCCTCTGCCATTTCCTCTAGCTCGATCTCAACAGCATTGGCCACGGGGGCCTGTGATTCGGAGCTTGTGGGTTCGGGTTGCCGAACCCCCACATTCTTCCCCTGCAGTCACCATCAGATTCGACCTAACATTATGAGGGGGCAAGGAAGGGGCAACTTTGTAAGACTATTTTGCTTCTTAATGACTCCTCCACCCATTGACCAGTTTCTGCATGAAAGAGTGGCTATTTATATAATCAGAGTTTTTATATAGGGTATAAATTGACCTCTCTGTGTTGAACATATCTACCCCTTGCACAGTGGATATACAGAACAACCCAGGGCTCATTTCATTTGATGTTTTCCAAATACCTACTGCTGTGTGGTTTGCTTAAGCCAATATGGCAAACTTCTTCTTATTATTATTACTAGCTAAAGCAACAAGTTAGGTGGTGTTTTATACATTACCAACATAGCTTATTTTCATGAAATAGAAAAAAGAAGCCATTGAAAACAAATAAAGCTTGCTGAACAAGGTACAGTTTATTAATTTTTTAATGTTTTCTTCTTGAATAGGAGGGTGGGTTAACTACCTGCTGGAAAGGCAGTGTAAATCAGTTCACATCACACCTTGTAGAAGAAGAGAAAACATGTGTCTCTAGAAGGAAAAGCAATCAACAGAAGGGGTGGAGAAAAAGTATAAATCAGGATGTTTTATGTTTCCTTCCACCTTGTAGATTGCTTTTCCTTCTGTAACCTCTCTCCCTCCTTCTCCCCCTTCCTCTGTCCTTCAGTAACTCTTCGGCTTACCTCCACACATACCTTCTCACAGCATTTGAATGTGTTATAAAAGCAAAAGCATAGCCTATAGAATGTTCTGAGTGTTGTGCTGAGTTTTTCTTCACTCTAGACAGGGAAATGTCCAGTTCATAGGAAATTTTGGATTGATAATAACCCACATTGAGATTATGCTTTGCTACTGGTCTATAGGCTGGAGCAAGATGATCTTTGTTTCTAAACTGTCTGAATCCCAGAGAGGTGGGAGGTACTGCTGTGCAAGGCCACACTGACAGTATCTTCTGAAGAACCTTTGCAAACTTTGACATTGATAGGATCCTAGTCCAAGCCATAACCAGTGAGAGATTGCATTGCAGATGTAACTGCTAATATGACTTCTCATGGGACTGTGGCAAAAAGTGGGGTCCTACAGAAGGACAGCTTCTATTTTTCTAGGCTGTATGTTCAGTTTGTGTCCATTAGGATTAGGTATTGAATTCCTGTTCCTCATCCCTTTACAAAGTGTTGAAAAACCTGTTTTGGAGAGAACTGTCACTGAAATTGTACTCTTTCCTTTTTTTTGCAATCTTCATTTGAAAGGATAATCTTAGTGGGATTCCAAGTCTTAGTTCTGTCTCTGATCTTATAACAATGTGTGGCAGCTGCAATCCTTCTCTTCTAGGAAATAATTTTGTTTAAATTTTGAGGAGAGAAATGCAGCATTCACACACATTCCTTGTGATCAAACTATAATTTAAAAATTTGCTCTGTTTTCATAATCCTCTTTCAAAATGTAGTGTGTGATAGCTCTCACCCAGCCATACATTATCAGGCAGAAATGCATGTTGATGTTTCTGAGAGAAAGGATCAAGAGTTGCTTTACAATGCAAAGTTAAAGCACATAGTGATGGATGCACTTTTGCTAATATATCTGATAGAAACATGAGACTTGTTTCAGAGGGTTCAATGCAGTCAATGAAAATAGAAAATGCAGTCTGTGGAAATTTAGAAACATGATGTCAGTCAGACTTTTCATTTCCTGAAAATCTTGATTAGGTTTGCCTTCCTTAAACAGTGCAATCAATAAATTCTGATAAAATCTTATAAATTTGCAGGTGTCAGCCAAACAGATACAATATGTTGGATGATAAAGTCTGGAAAGGGAATCAAAGTTTTCTTAAGAATGTTTTGTTCTTTAATTCATATAGCAACTTTCCTTTTCAGTCCTGTTTATTGAGGACATATTTCATGAAGCTGCTTAGGTGATATCAGAGTTTTATGTTGAAATGTGAACATAGCTGCTGTAGGGTGGCCTGATTTACTGAATGCCCATGAGGACAAGTGAAAACAACATCACATTTCATGGATCTTTTTTATGGATTTTTTTCCTGTGAGGTAATAAAATGATATGCAGTGAAGCCACACACAGGGTTGCAGAGTTTTGTCCTTTGTTATAAAGCCCACAGTGGTTCCTTTACTCCCTGGTGAAGATTTCTAGGTGGCTGATGATATTGGTACAGGATGATATATTAATCTTTGCTCTAGAATAGATTTCAAGAGCTCCATCATGGGAAAATCTGTTAACTGGCTGCTATCAGTGACAATTGTTTGTGTCTCCTCTGGAGCTCAGCTTTTGGCATTGTCATCCTAATCGTATGGGTTAAATCTCTGAATTTACACAAAGACCTTTGTGCACTTGTGCACTATTTCGTCTTCCCTTCAGATTCTTAAAACATTTCCAAATAAGGCTGAATTTAGCTAAGAAGGAAGCAAGTGTTACTATCCTCATTTTACACATGGATAAATTATGGCACAAATCAGTTTCCTGATGTATGTAAGAATGGCAGAAGAAGTTTTGACAGAAATAGGGAAAGATTGCAGATAAACAGGAAGGAACAGTTTTCATGCAACGGACACCTGAAATATTAATTTCTTTTGCTGTCTATTGCAGAAAAGAGCAAGATGTTTATGAGAAAACATGGAGAAATGCGTGACAAATGTATTTTTTCCTTTTGGCACCCAAACCACCCATATGGTTCAATTTTTTTTTTCCCTTTTTAAAATTTACATTGAAAAAATAAGATACACTAGAAGGTAATAAATATTTCCATTAAGTATTTAATTGTTAAAAAGTGTAATGATTAATTATGTGGGTTTTTAAAAAGTATTTAAACCTTTCCATCACAAGAACTATGCAGATAAGCACAGAGAAATAGACAATAGAGAGGCAAGGAATATTTAGTTTCTTTTTCTCGATATGCTTTCAGAGATAAGACATAAATTACAGTAAAGTTAACAAAACACCAAGACCCTTCGGCATTTGACACAAGAGCCTTTTCTCTTTAATTTGGCATCCTAATAATGCTTGGAATCCCTCGTTCAAGCAAGTCAGCAGCAGATGCTTTATTGTGTCTCTTGTTTCTCCTCTGGGGCTGTACATTAGGTTAAAATATCACAAATAGCTGCTATTAAAGTGTGAGTCACAGTAGCTATAATTTTTCATGACAGCCAAAGAAAATGTGACATGTTTAGGAAACTCTGTCACTGATGCTAACACTCAAATCTTCAGGCAAATATTTAATGACACACTCAACGTACTGTGCAAACTCTGCTATCTACCAAACAAAAGGTTACTACCAGAGAACTATAAATATTCGGAAATGTCACTAAACTATAGGAGCTCTTTTCTTCC
The DNA here is from genome assembly GCA_024500445.1 of Entomyzon cyanotis. NCBI lineage: Eukaryota > Metazoa > Chordata > Aves > Passeriformes > Meliphagidae > Entomyzon > Entomyzon cyanotis. The sequence continues at coordinate 29,753,954 of JAKEPQ010001018.1, forward strand.
TGATCACTGAAGGCAAGACAGAAATTAGACTGATATGGGAACTGGAATAAAAAAAGAGAGGCATTTTACATATGCAGTTATTTTTGTTTGGCTGCTGTAAATACTCTGTTTCAGCATATCTACCATATGTTCCTGGTGCATGGCTTTCCTGTTTTGATTTGATTTAAGCTTTTTTCTGGCGTTGAGCATCCAGTTCAACTTTTATTCTTCTGTAAAAGGAAGTAGGAGGTAACTAAGACACATATGAATATGCCCTCTGAGATTGCACGGCACAAAGTAAGAAATCCTGTAAGCAGGGCAGTGCTACATTCCTAGTGAGATTTCATGGGCTTCATCACTTACCTTCTTAAATTAGACACTATGTAGTTATTCAATCTGTATGATTACTGTAAGAAATGGGGCTGTCTTAGGAGTACCCAAATGACAAATAATGTATTGGGAGGACCTCCATACGACTTATACGAGTAGTGCCAAGTGCTACATTGTGATCTGAAAGCCATAGGACACATGTAATACTACAGTGTAAGTTTATGGTCATTTAAAGTCACTTGGGAATACCAGCAGTGTGAAGATTTTTATTCTGTTTCATCCACAAAGACCAGCAAGGCTGTGAACAGTAGAAATTTAGAATAAACCTGGTCAGGGAGCTAGGCTATAGTGCTGTAAATAGCCATGGAAAATGCCCACTTGGCTTCCCTCTGTTTCCTGTGGGGAGCAATTGATTTTGCCTTTCACTGGAGAGTGAGAGTGTCTGGTGAGGAAGCAGACATGAGCTTTCAAACTGTTCAAATGTATGATGGGTCTTAATCATGGCATTATGACAGGTTAAGAATTTAAGCCTGCACAGCTTGGAGATGATGAAGCTGCCTGGGGATAGGAACTCACTGCAGCATATTAGCACCTAAATCAGGGTTATGAGATTTTGGACCAGGAGAAAACTGAACAAAAAAAGCAAGAGCAGAATGCCCTGTAGATTAAAGCAAAGGAAACAGTTTCATTTCTTTCTATTCTTGGAGGTTGAGGATTGCTGATTGATTTCTTCATCTCCAGAGAAAGCGATAGGGGTTTCCATGTTTTAATTTAGAGGGGAATAATATCACCTGTGCAGAATTCTCTCTTTTAGGCTGTGTCTACAGTTCCTGTGAATCCTACAGCAGCTGTAGGATCCATTGCAGTACCCATACAAACCCATGCTCAGAGGAAAGCAAGGGCCTTTGCAGCAAGGGTCAGGGCTGGTGTGGAACACAAGGTGTTTCCACCAGGCTGGAGTGGGCTGCAACAGCAGACACTGCTTAGACACTTGTCTGCTTTGCTGTGTTTCTAAAGAGCACAGCTGAGCTACAGAGCCACCCAAAAAGCAGCCTGAGCTGAGGTCTGTGCATGAGTTTGGGCTCTCACTGAAAGCACAGTGTGGGGTGCTCTTCCTGTTAGATGAGGTTCTCTGCCCTACTGGGTGCTTTCCTGGGCTTTGTACCCTTGGTGTCAGAGCTGCTTCAGTGCAAGAGGTAGTGCTTACCAAAGGGCAAATTTTTACCAGATAACAACTGTGATGTTTTCCAGCACACTTTTAACAGTAGGCTCTGTGGTGTCCTCTTGCACACTGTGGATACCTATTTCCAGATAAGTATTTGGGGAAATTAATCCCCTCTGATCGCTATGTAGTTCACACAAAGACATGCGAGGTCCAGAGGAAGATGGTGTTTAGGATTCACCTCTCTCCTCAGAATTTCCTATTTACACATTTTACAGCCTGAGCACTGCAACATTGGATAACTAGATGAATACCTTTTCACTTTGGCTGGGGAAAGCACATCAGGCAGCCCCATCACTGGATGGAGCACATGATTTCAATCTGGACAGGTACTGTCTGTAAAAGCTGAGGAGAGAACAATTTCAGGCTGAGTACCACTACTTCAGGGAGGTAACAAATGACTGTTGCAGTGGTTAGAAGACAATGTAGAAAGGGGAGGGGAGGAAAAAGAAGGCATTTCTTCTACTCTGCATTAGTACCGCGACAGCTGAATGATGAAGGCACAGATCATCTTCAAAGAAATGCAGAATGCAGGGCTAGACATTTTCCCATATTCATATGGCAGGAAAAGCATCAACGAGTAATATGTTTAATCATAGGAATTTGCTTTTAGGCAAAAGGAGAAGTTTGAACCTGTAGATCTGCGGCTGGGCAGCCACCTTTACATGGTAAGTGGGGCTGGGACTTGTGATACATTTTCCTAAGTAACTCTATATTATCTGCATGTGAAAGTGTCATGAGGGTGCAGTCATGAGTGATGTGTCCCAAACTGGATCAGAGAGGATGATCTCACCCTTTGCTAAAGTCTGAAAAGTTTAGGAATCTAAAAGAAAAAGTGGATAGTAGAGGCTATTAAGAGCAATAGGCAAGCCTTGAAGGCTGTAGCAGTTATTCAAAGCAGCCATCAGTGTGTCATTTTCAATGATTTCAAGAAAACACAAACTATCCCAAAGCCTCTCCTAAAATATTTGGTGATCCCTTATGCCAGCACGCTTGTACAGAGGTGCACTTCTTGTATTAACTATGCCTTTGCAAGCAGCCAAAGAGGAGCACTGGGACCCCAGGAGGTCCCAGAGGCCCAGCATTGTGCTGCAAACAAAGTATAACCGAGGAAGATTGGCAGACATTAGAGAATTACTGTCTGAGCTAACATCAATGGAAGCTTTGATGAAAGCCTCTTTCAGGGAATTACAATAAAAGGTAGAGTGACTGAAGTTGAGGCAGGCTTAAACAGGCATTCAGATACAGTTACCGATAGAGATAAGAGACTTCAGGCTCTTGAAAGCAAAGACCTGAAAAATAGATAATTTGGAGAATTGAGAAATAAGAAATAACGCTGGGTTGAAAGAAATCCCAGACCTGACTGACATAAAGAAGGAGGAACTCTTAAAAAAAGTGTTAAATTCTTGCAAAAGGAACTCTGGAGCAAGGGAGAGAGAGTTTTCTGGATATATGTAGGTGGGATACCTCATACATATTGTAGAGAGCTGTGGGCTTTTGCCTCTTCTCTCCTGAAGAAGTGCAGGTAATTTTAAGACACAGGTGTGTTCCTTCTTTTTCCTTTTCTCTAGCCCAAAAAATCCTGAGGTTTGAAGGAGATCTGAATGCCCTTGGACAGAATGAGAAGTTGTTCATGTTTCCCTTTTCCTGTGAGAATGTGTCAGCCATTAGGTCAAGGCACACTAAGATCTCCTATTGTATTTCTGACAGAAAAGAAGGTTTGGAACATCTCTCTTTTATGAAACATGTAATTCTGTTGCTGTGTTTTAGACATAGTCTGAGAATATCAGAATATCTAGCAAGCTATCTTTCTAAGGGTCTGGGCAGTGAGACATCTGGTTTATATGCCAGCTGGTCAGCCCTGTAAAGAAGGAAGAAGCTGAACACCCATGTAAATAATCTTAAAAAGGCTTTAGTTAGCCCAAGCCACTTACACAGAGACTATTAGAATTGCAGTTTTGTGGTTTTTTCAGCAAGTTATTCCTAGGTCTAGGAAGATTTTTGGGTTTTAGCAGCTTAAAATCCTTTCTTTATCCTAACAGTTCTATGATAAGCCTTGGTCTTCAGCAAAACTGAAGAAATCACCATTTCTTACACTTACAGGGGTATTTTGATGTATACCCTTTCAAGGGTATACTTGAAAGGTGTAGTCACAAAGTGTATTTCTTTTGCAAGTAGTTTTTCCCATCTAGGAAAAGTGATGGATAAAGGAGTTTTAAAAGCTCAGACTGCATACTAAGATTAACAGCTGACATTACAGTAGTTCAGATCCTGAACTGAAAAACAGCTAGGAAAGTTTAACAGAAATAAATGCGAAAGAGTATGTGAGGAAATGCTAGAAGACTAAAGAGGGTAGGAGGAAAAGCCTTACTGAGGCAGTAAACAGAGTAAGGGGTTGACTTGCAGCCCTGTTAAGTTGGTTTCCTGGAATCCCAGCAAATTTCAAAATCAATAGAAGCCTATCTTTAATTGATTTGAAACCTAACAAAGACAAATTTGATTTTGCCTCTTATAGCCCTGTCTACTTGTTCTATATTGATGTTGAGACATTCACCAATGTACTGCTAATAGGCTGGACTATCTACCTGATTAGTTAGTGGAAAGTACAGAAACTGTTTCCAACGGCATTAATCAGCAGATAATATATGAAGAGGTGCAATTGTATGAAAGGTATGCCATTTGTCCAGTGATGTAAAGGAAGTCTTAAAAGGACTTGAATTAGAGTGATTTAGAGGGGAGTCCTGGATTGCATGGATAATGAGAAAGCACCACAAGTATTAGATCAATAGGTATGGTTTGATTATAAAATTCCTTTGGCTAGAGTCAAAATTAACCACAATTCTTCGTGTTTTCAGCATATACTTCTTTTCTGTGATGGTCTTGTACTTGCAGAAGTTAGCACAAAAATTCCATCTTGCAGGTGTAAGGTATAGCAGGTTTGGAGAATGAAGTCACACAGAATATGAATGGCATTTTAATGATGATTGCTGATCCATTTCTTTGCAGGCCACTGTAATGAAAGAAATAAGGAAAGAATTCAAGAAGTTTGTAGAAAATCCAGGGCTTAGTCAATTAAGCCAAACTTCTAGCATTAGTATTTCAAACAAGTAAGGCTACTCACAAATCATTCCATGACAAATGTGAACTCAGTGAGAAAAATCTTAATCAGCTCTAAGGAGTTTCTAGCATCTGCCTCCAGGGAAAAAGACATGATGCAAATTACGTTTCTATATCAGAAAAAAAGTGGAAAAGATTTAATACAAAGGAACAAGCCAATAATACTGTGAACTGCTAGAAAGGAATAAATGAATCTTCTCACCATGAGTATTATTTCAGACATTTCCACTGTCTCTCCTTATTCACTTGGAGAGGAGTTGTAGTCCTCCATTTTAGCTATCATTTAAGCAGAGGAGTATGTTATCTTCAAATATTTAAGGTAGAGCAAATCTGAGAAGAAGAACAAAAGGTATTTGGAGCATTCATCTTCACCAGCTGAGAGTGCAGCCAGGTCACAACTCATCCCTTTGGAAAAGACCCCAGTACCTGTGTATAGAGCCCAGGCAACTTATACATCTGTTCCTGTGTCAGCTAATACTTCAACAGTATAAGAGTACTAGAAGTCTTAAGCACAACATAACTTTTTTCTATTTATGTCATCAATACCAGTAAAGATTAATTAAATATGGATGTAGCTGGGCTTTAAATGTCTCCTCAGTGAGTTCTGGAGGGCAGGCCAAAAACCAGAATGGAAAGGTTTAGAGTAATTTGCATATAATTGATAAAATCAATACCAGAGCAAAACAACAAAAAAGACAAATATTTAATATTCTGGAAACAGAGGAATGTTTTCCAGTCAGGGACATTTCAAGTCCCTGTGTGCATCTGGCCATAAAATTGCTGCTTTCTGGATAGAGAAATTCTGCCAAATCTTTAGCACGAGTGCAAGTAGCTCAGCACTGTTTTTCCATTTGCAGACAGGCTGAAATTGCACTTTTCTTACGCAATTTAATATGCTAACCAGATAGGCTTTTTACTGGCTTGTCCTTTAAGCAGAAGCGTTCACACCAAGTTCTGAATCCTGAGTATCAAATTGTTTCCCAAGGCTTCCTTCATGCCCCAAATCCCAAATCATCTTCCTGCCAGCATAACTGCTGTTGTTGCCCCTGATAATTTTTTTTGCCCTTAGCTCTTCATTTCCCTTACATTTCAGAAGCAGTGCACAAATGCAGGTGCAACATAAAACAAGCTTAATTTACTGTGACAAATAATGTAAGAAATTTCTTCCACGGATTATTCATTTTATACATTTATTATTGTATTTGAATGCAAAAATAATATCATTCTTTTAAATTTACCTGAAGCTGCAGTATTTGCAGTTCGCTGTGTTAGAAAGTCAGAGAATCCAGGGCACTTACTGCATAATTTAAGCCCTCTTTGTCACAGTCTGGACAGGTTTTTGTCCATTGGAATTATGGGGAAACAGATAATTAGCAAGGTCTATGGTAACTTCAAGGTGGTTACTGGATGGGAGCTAACTTCTAGCAGATACTAAAGAGAAGGGCAGTGAAAACCTAATTAACATTCAAAATACATTAAACAAGGGATGTCACACAGTCTGGGCAAGAAGGGGATACTTACTCTTCCATCTAACTGTATAGCTACAAATAGCTACATAAAATAGTCATATAAATGATAATAGATTATATTCAACACAAAAGAAGACAGACATTGAATAAAGAAGACACTTAATTGTACATGCATCATTCAGTATTGGAGAGTATCTCTTGAACTTATCTGCATCCCACAAGCCTGTTTTGGGGACTGAAATTGTGATGAGTTAATGGACCAGTTTATTCATAGCAAAGCCAGAAGACAATTAAATTTTATCCATGCATGGATACAGGAGAAAGTTCACAGTTAAAGTGATAACTAATGCTTTTTTGGGGGACCCTCACCACCAAGAAGACCAGCTGAAGACAATCATTGGGACTCTAGTGGGATCCATGGAGTGGTGATATTTTCTTTAATATGTCTCTGTCACTATCTTTCTGTCCCTCCACCTCTTTTCTATTTATTTCTCTTCTGTTTTCTCTCTCTTTCTCTCATATTTACCATTAGACATAACCCATACTGTTGACTTTGTCACATGGTCTGCTTTGCACTTTAATTTGGGCAGAGGCATTTCTAATAATTTTAAGAACTGGACCGTAACAGCACAAGGGGAAGATTTTTTGCAATGAGAATAAACAGCCACTGGAGTAACCTCCCCAGGGAAGTGGCAGATTCAGTTGGACAGACTGTTGGGCCATCTTGTCTAGACCGTGCTTTTGCCAAAAAAAGCTGGACCAGATGATCCTTGAGGTCCCTTGCAACCTGGTATTCTGTGATTCTATGAAAGACCATGCCTGCTCTCCACTTGCTGTAATCAAGGTCCAGGATCCTTGAAGAGCTGCTGAAACAACAAAGGCTGATTGCATTTCATTTTCTTGCTCCTGCAGGAATGCTTCCGAATGAAACTGTTTCTAGCAACACTTAAAAATGCAGGACCATATTAAACCCAAAACTATAGCCAGCTGAATATCAGTGTAACACATTTATTTAAGCAGTGAGGCTGTAGGGGAAAAATGAGTGGGCTATGTTCCCATACAACTGTCAATACTGTCACATACTAATCTTAACTTACATGTTGTAATTTGTTCACGCAACATCGTCAAAATTCTGATTTAGATGACAGCAATGTAATTTGGGACTTCAAGATCATCATGTTCTCCTGCTTCAGGCCAAAGACAAAGAAGAACATTTGGTTCCAAATCACTAATAGCTTTTGCTTAAAGGTCTGGTATAAAACAAATAAATATGCCAGAATGGCATCTATTTCCTACATAGAAGCAACAAATAAATCCTCACTTGTTTAAAAGGAAATTTAATATAATTTTGACATTAAAAAAATCTTCTAAAGCTTCTAAAGCTACACAAAGTGACCTCAGCTAAAGGTAGACCAACCATAGATAATTGAGTTCAGAGGTCTTGCAATAGATGAAACCTCTTAATTTATAAATGTTTTTAGGTTAATTGTGTTATTTACTCATTAGGAGTGCTCTGTATTTACAGAGATTGCCCTTCTGTATGCACACAAGCTCAAGGGAAATAATGAAGCTCCCCCACTCCCCTTACCCAACACCCACCAGAGGCAGCTCTGCAGCCCCTTGCCCTCCCAGTAACAGGGCTGGGCAGGAAAGATGGCAGAGGAGAAGGCACTGCATTACTGCTACAGTGGCATTGCTCCTTGCTCCATCTACGCTACAGGTTTGCCACCACTGTCCACAAATTTTGTGATAATCTGAGTCCTACACCTGTGTGGGAATTTTTTTTTAATGTATAGACTCCATGGCACAGCCAAGAGAGCATTAAATTGGAGCAGAATAAGGAAGGCTGGTACATGGTAGGCTCCTAACATGGGGACATGGACTCTAAGGGCTTCCTTCTATCAGTTGTATGAGATCACTAAAGTTACTAAAATTGTAAAATTTAAAATATTCTAATTCAGAAGCCATTGCAAAGTGAATTTATTTTCAGTTTTATTGTGGGACATGAAGGCAAATAAATAATTTGGCTGAAAGAGTGTGCTTGTATACAGACCAAAATTTTGTTGACTACATTTATTGTGGCCAAGAGCAGGACAATATGGAACATAAAGATCAGGTGTTTTTGAAAGAGTCAAAAGACAGCAGAGTCAACTAGGAAAAAAATCATTGTAAAACTCATTTTAGATTTCTTCAAGAAGGTTTGCTATATGGCAAGGAAGCTATGAGTCCACAGTCAAGAGAGAAGAAACTTTGTCCCTAGATGCTTTTATTGCAGGTGTGAATTGAAAAAAGCGATCACAAATGGGAGAAATCCAACAGAATGGAACAAAAGAGAGAAGAAAGAAACAGATAATAACCAATATATTTTGTGAAGTGAACATAATTGATAAGAGAGGCTAATAACATCATGTCTCTGGGCAACATATAATGAGAAGCTTTTTAAAAGTGTAGTAAGAACAAATGAAATCCCAGCAATAACACAAGCCCATAACTAGAAATGATAATGCATTAATAATGAGACAGGAAATGCAGGAGTATACAATAAATAAATCCCTGTTCTGTTTTCGAAATGAAACTAGAGGAAGTGCATCTTTCCCATGAAGATGATGAAGTACTCAGTTAAGAGCTGAGAAAGATATTGAAAACCCCAACCCTTGTAAGGGGGATAATTGCTTAAAATAATCAGGCCTGAGTAACTTATACCTAAAAATTCCAGCAAGATGATCTTAGAAGATCTGTGAGGTTATCCAGGTGTCTCTAGCACAGGTAGCCTTTAGGTAATCAGACCTAGACAAAATAGTACTAAACCAAGGTGGGATTCAGTTAATTATGACAACAAATATGATTCTGTAATAACCTCAACTACATGTGAGGGAATAATTAATTTTGTTGATACATCTATTCTGGTTAAGCAGGCTTTTGTAAGACATTTGTCTTATTACTGCCTGCCACAATAAATGCCACCACACAGCATCAGTGAAGTGTGCATTAAATGGATTAAATTCATGCTAATAGACAGACCTGTGTAACTTGGTACCAATAATCATCTGTGAATGTGGGTGTTTTACAGAATTTTGTGTCATTCAATGGCACAGTAGTAAACAAAAATGTCACCACTGTTAAAATGTTGACTAATATAATGATTGGATTAACCCTGCAAAACAAACTGAGGTGTAATACAGAAGATATGAAGTTGTGAACAAAATATGAAAGGCAGATTTAAAGACAGTTAGGAGTACCTTAATAACTGGACTGATTTTTTAAATTTACAGTCTCCTTGGTTTTCTCACATGCCTATCCCAAAGCAGTACTCAGAATATATCATCCTCCATACTATATCTTGAAAGCAACAAACAAATTGTAAAAATACTCATGGTGTGCCCTTCACTCCCCTTCCCAGGTTAGACAAAAAATAAAATGAAAAGGCAGCAGCCTTTTCTTTTTGAAGGACTTCTGACATGGGAGGGCAGAGTGCTGCATAATATTTTGACAAGCTTAACTTCTAATAACAAAATATAGTCTATATAATAATTTAAAGCAATCATCTTTCACAAATTCTCCATCGCCACTAATATACAGAATTCATCAACTAGAGTCTGGAAACTGGCCAGCATGAGGAAATGTTTTGCATGCAGTTACATGTATTAAAAGTTCATGCTATTTTAGCTGTCATGAACAAGATCTAATTAAAAAGAAAATCAAGAAATGAGTAACACCTTGATTAAATGTCTTCAGATTAACACATGCTATTGAATCAACAGGTCTCACTAACAAATGTTCATAAAATAACTGTAGAATGACTCAATGCCAGTGGGACATATGAATGCGTATCAATATAAAAATTTTGAAGAAGAGGAAAATAAAATCACAGGAAGCCTAAGGATCCAATCCAAAAAAGTTCTAGTTTTCTCTAAGTTTGCAATCATTAAAGACAGCTGAAGATGTTTGTTGTAACGTGTGTCCTTTCCCTGATCCCTCCCCCTTGACCCTTCCGGACTGGCTGATGTGAGCCAGGACCGCCTCCTAACCCCACGGATAAAAGCCCAGCGGGACCCAGAACCCAGCCTCTTGGATTCTGGGCTCTATGGAGCCAAAATGCCTCCTCGGCTCTCCCTCCCCTTCCCCCACTCCCCAGTTCCCTCCCTTATTATCCCAATAAACCACATGGAGCCTAGAGCTGCCTTTCTAAACCTGCGACGCTTCCACAAAGACCCAGTCTGACCAGTCCCACCGCTCGTGGCCAAGAGGAAACCATCCTGCGTGTTCCGGCTCTGGGGCAGCTCTCCCCCCCGCAGCAGGGGAGAGCTGCCTTTAGGTTCTGCACTGCTGCAGATGTTCATTTCTTTGCTAAAATTAATTGCCACGAAATGTAGCAGATGCCAAAATATCAATGGGTTTTCAGAGCAATTGAAAACATTAATGAAAGAGATCATTAATTAACGACGGAGATATCTCTGCTGTTGAGGCTCAGGAAATTCAAGAACCTGGGGAAGCATCACTGGACTCTTCCTTTACTATTACATTCCTCTTTATCCCAGATACAGGGGAAAATTAACACTTGGTCTGATCTAATAGAAGCAATCTGAAGTTCTTGTTATGTTTCAAATCTCCCCAGAGAATCTATGTAATATTTCAATGAATTTTACTTCTGAAAAAATAATGCGAATCAAGTGTCAGCTGAGATACCACAAGCTGTTTTCTGCTTTGCAAAGGGACAGGGTTTTCTCTATAACTAATTGCACATGAAGCATGCAGCAAAGTAAACTTCTTGGGAAGTAAATGATCCAAGAACAGTTTAACTATATCAGGATTACATACTCCAGGGATTTAGCTGAAGCAGAAGGATTTTCATGGTATGGAACTCCTGAGAAATCTCTCAACAAAAACATTTTTTCTTTCTTTCACATAGTGTGTGGTCCAGCAGCTGCTACTCAGTGTTTGGATTTTTTTCAACAATCCAAATTATTGAAAGACTCTTAGTATTCTGAAAGCCAGATACTTTGTTATCAAGTGCTGAATATTTTTTTAAGTGTAGTCTCTGAGGAAATGGTTATTCAGATGGGTTAGGCAGTGCTCCTATTCTGTTGTTGAAAAGCCAGGAACTCGTACTGCAGAGATGAGGATGACACTTCTGTTTTCAAAAAAGGATGCAATGTACATATTTTCTGAGAATATTGGTGAAGGATAACATGATGGGAACTTTATCCACAGACCTTCAACTATATTTTGTTACCTATTCTAAAATCTATAGGCATGGAAAAGTTGGTCAACAGTGCTTGATGTATTGGCATTCTTTGATAGGTCTGGATAACCAGTATAATGTGGGCATCATTCACCTGCATTTGCTTCAGGTCATGCGTTATTCTCCAGTTCATAGCTTCATAAAGCTCTGGAATAGCCTTTCTCTAGGAGAACTTTTAAAAAAAGAACGTAGTAAAAAGGATTAGGTGTAGCCATAAATATGATAAATGGCTTGCTAGAAACTACATTAAATAGCAGCAATATCAGCCCAGAGATGAGTTCTGCAACAGTCTTATTGCAAACCTGTGTGGATGAATGATTCACTATGTGCTTGCTTTTCATGGACATCATTTAACAGAACATCCTATGTCACCAGTCATTTGCACTCCAAATACAGAAGACTTGTGTGCTGCTGCTTACCATTTCATCACACTTTCCTCATTCTCCAGACCCCTATTAAATGATGGGAAAAGAAATCAGATGTGGTATAAGTTGTGCCTCCCAATCCTTTCTCTAGGACTTTATCTGTAATCTTTTGACTTGTCCTTCTGGGGGTTTCTATTCCCTTTTGCAGTTGTTGGGTTTGTTTGTTGATTTTCTTTTGTCTAGTCTTTGTCCAGGTTTTCCCCACTGTGCTTCTGTGCACTGCAATCCCCCAGAGGGCAATTTTGGGTACTCAGCTTAGTGTTGAGTACTTCAGCAAGATCCAGAGTGCTCCAGCACAATGTCCACATTTTTTGCAGTGGCTCTGTTTTCACAGTACTCCAGGGACCCTCATTGAAAACCTACCCAGCAGGTAGGTTCATGGATGGACATCTCCGTCTGCACAGGGTTACACTATATGGAGTTAGTCTTTGTCAGAACTCAGCCCACCACTGGATAGAAACTACACACAAAACTTAAAAATATCAAGGTTCCATCAGGAATGACTCCTGCTATATTTTTCCTAAGTATGTGTCTTCTAAATAAAACCATCAAATATTGGTATACTATAGCTAAAGAAACTCATGTATTTTTTTAAAGATCATTTGTCTGGTAGTCAGTATTGTGGAGATGAAAGAATGAAATAGGATAGCAAGCCTCAATGACGAAACCAAATGAAGACTACCAACTCCAGGTGCTTGTGAAAAAGAAGTTGTAACAGGAGAGAAATAGCACTTCCTTTGACAGTGACAGCTAAGATTTGAAAATAAGAACAGAACATCTACTGACAGAATGACTTTATTATAGCCTATGTAGGGATTTTTATCTCAAAGTTGCTTGCAGCAATGCATCTCATTCAGCTCCTCAGCCTCGCTGATGCACCAAGCTTGACCCTGTGTCTTGGAAATGTACTCGCTATCCGTCAAGCTTGTTTGCATTAATGTAGCCCACTTTTATTTATCATAGTAATATACTTCATTTATATTTATTGCATGCTGCCTCCTTTAGCTGAGCTTTGACCTGAGATTGACCCAGATGTTTGTATATTGTACATGCAGGTACTGTAGCTTTTGTGGCTAACATTGACTGAAGAGCAGACTTGCAAAGACACTTGGGGACAGGCTACATGCAAAAAAACCCTAATAGAACAGACATATCAAATTGGGCTTAAATCCAGCTACATTATTTGCAACATCTCAAAAAGTATTTTTAAATCTCAAGGCATTTATAGCAATTATTCAATGCAGAATGTGTACTATTTTAACCACTGCTTATAACAGATTTTACAGTTTGCATTGTAGCATGGAAATCATCACTAAAGCTACCTTGCCTCAATGTTTAGAGGTAAAATGAGAAAGCTTCAGCCACTAGTGCCAGTCTATAAAACCAGCAGGTTTTATTTGGTTCTGCTTATTCACCTAGCATACCTTCACTGATGTATAAATAAAGAAACCAGACACACTTTCATGTTCATGTCACAAAGGTGCATGTTATCAAGCCATGCTGGTGTTGGCTGACCCATCTTGCTCAGCATATGAATCAGACCCTTGTATGAGAGCGCTGGGCTGGAAAGATGTGTCAGATTAAAGAAGAGTAAGAAATGCTCCATGTCCATTCTCTCTTTTTGGAAAGGTTTCATAGCATTCAGTCTATGGGAGTCCTGCCTCCTGCTTCTTCCAAACTATGGATACAACAGGATTATTGCTAGCAACCAAATCACTGAGATGTAAGGAGTTACCAGCTGGCAGATAAGCTGTGCTACCTATTTCCATGCCTGTTACAAGCCAGAAGTAAAATGAGTTAACTAAAATTATGGAGGTGGCTTGTACCAGAAAGAAATATTTTATTTTACTGAGGCTCATCTCAGTGCTACTTACACGAAATGGCAACTGTGACCTCTGCAATGTTTTAATGTTTTTTGTTCCACCTATGGATTAGGTGACATATACACATACTCTGAGCCATTTCAGCTCAATGACAAATGGAAACCTATGGAAACTAACTAGAGACTCAGCTGCTTGTGGTTATCTTCTCATATCTGACATTTGGTTCAGCTTGTGTCAAAAGTCACAAGAAAGATACAGGCTTTGAAATTAGGAGAACTGAAGCCATTTTAATGTTTGAATAGGATTTCCATGTCCATAACCTGAATTGTTTATGAATGCAGGGACACAGGCAATACAGTAAGAGACTGGAGAACACAAACATGATATTGTTTATAAAGTTCATTCTACTTAATGTATAAGCTATAATGTCAAACATCAGCTGTTTCTTTCCTTTGTTTTGAGGTCCTTATCTGGGCCTTAGCTGGGCCTAGATGATTTGCTACTATAGGCTGGAAGATGGTTATTAGTAGTTGTAAAGTGATTTTTTTTGTGATGTTCCACACCTGTATATTCATAATTTTAATGTATTTGTTTGTAAAGTCCTTTAAGAAACCAGTGCTGTGGTCTTGGAAATATCTTAGTCAAAACAGGCTTGAGATTTCTCCCTCTGCAAAATGTGCTATATGACTATAGCTGTGCTATAGTCTATATATGACTATGATGTGCTATATGATTACAGTTCCTGCAAGGACTTTAGACTTCACAGATGGACGGGATCTATAAAAAAAATTGAAAAGAAACAGCAAAAGATTGGAGATATTCAACTGCTACAGCACTTTTCTTAAGTGAAATCCTAGGGGCCAGATTCTATGTCACTCCACATTGTGTGCACTGAGGTTACACCACAGGAAATTGCAAAGCAGATGTAATTTGCTTCCAGCTCTCAGTACAGCAACATTTTACATTACCAGACACTGCTGTTAGGGGCCATTGAAGAATCTACAGGAGGTATTTTTCCCTCCCGTAAAGATGTGAAATGGTCTTCTGAAAGGAATGGTACAAATGTCATTGAGTGGACTTTCTCTCATTAAACGAGCACTGGGAAAGGCTTGAAAATATATAGCAGTCTGGGGACCTGGGAGTCTCCTCCTGCTCTAATTTCTGTGATCAAGGAGACGAAGGGTAGAGATGGAATTGAATTATGCCTGAGGCACAAGGATTCCTGGAGCTGATCGCCTCTCCCAGGAAAATGTCAGTCTAAAAGGTTTTCCAATACTTCTCACTAGCAGTTTTGACATGTGAAATTCAGGTGTTTCTCTGAACTCTAGCTGATGTTATTGATAATATTTATTATCACAAATGTCAAGATACTGTCCCAGTTGCTTCATTATTGAACTTCTCTTGCGTGACCTTCCACAAGATTATTAGTTTGCAGTGATTTGTGAAACTTCAGAAGGCCCAGCATGAGCTTCCTGTGGTGACAGGACAGTAAATGATTAGAAATCCTCTATCTCCACAAGCCATATGGGCAGCAATACAAGGACCCTTAACACAACTCTTCTGGAGTTGCTTTTACTCTGTTTTTTCTCTTTTATCTTAGACCCAAGCAGTTCAGGTTGGATATTTGGGATGCCTTTCTCATGGGTTTTGGGGAGTTATATTCAAGTGTGTGCAACCTAGGGAACTCAGGTACAAAAGGTTATAAACCTACCTCTTCAGGCAGCCCTTTCAAATCAAGCAATAAATACAACCTTTTTCATTGCTCCCTTGACTCCAGACAGCATTACTGATATACTAGTTGATTCTGTTTTCTAAAGTATCAGATACCCATTGAACACTTTCAAAATTCTGAGCTAACAACAGAGAAGGGGAAAGGAAAATGCTTCTTTGATAACTGTGTCTTAAAATATTATTTAGCATTGTGGTAAAGAACTTTAGAATCTACTTCGTCTCATCTTTTCTTTGAGATGTTCATGAGCACTTATCCAAAGGTGGTGCTGAAACCAATGTCCACCTTGGTAGCATTTTAACTTAGTTTTCCTTCACTTGGGTTTCCACAACAAAGCAAAACAGGAGCCTTGGAGGACAAACATATATGTGTTTTAGAAAAACACCCTTAGTAATAGGAAATTTGTTCGTCTTTATTTGCTTTCCTCATATACCAATTACAGTACAACCTGCTCTCCTGCTGCTAACACTGACTGGTTGTAACAGATGTTTTCACCTGTCTTTTATAGGTTTTCTCAGATCTGACAAATATCTTAGAATCAGAAAAAGCACAAAGAGACATCTATTGTTTTATGGTACTTCCTTAATTTTAACCATTATCAAAGCTTCACTAGCTGTGCCTGTATCTTTTTTGACAAGCTAATACAATCAACCCCTCTACTTCAGCTCATCTACTATCAGTATGGGAATATCATGTTCCCATGAAATTGTTAACCATTAATAGGAACAGCGCTGAAATATTAATCCATTTTATCTCTCCAGGGCATTATAATCAACAGATTGGGGTGGAATTGGACTTAAATGTATGTGTGGAGATTGCTACAGTATGTAGCACATCAAACTGTGACTTAAAACATACTCTGAAGAGATCTGCTCTTTTCATAATATGTAACTGGAATGAGAATTAGAATTAGAGATAGAATGTTTACTGATCTTTAACAGGAAGATGTGAAAAAAGTTGTCTACTGCTGCACCATCAACTGTTTCATTCTGCTGCTCTGGAAAAGAAATAAGTTGTAAAGGAAATACCATCATGAACTTCCCACACAGACGACTTAAATTGAAAAAAACTCCCACCAGTGTGCATTATGCAGATTGGCTTATTTGTGGCTGTCATATGCTTCTGCACTAACACCAGTCTTCTTGCCCTCACTGTCTTGCCATTTGCTACCCTAGTCAGTAAAAAAAATTCTAGTGTAATGCATGAACCTTCAGTGAGCTTCCACATTTCATGAAATCATAATAGCATCTACAAAAAAGGCCCTCTTTTCTTAAAAAATCAAAAAGACACCACAGCACTCTTCCAACAGCCAAAAGGTGAGAGCTCTATCTCCAATATTGTGAGTCTTCCATTAATTTTCTCTCTGGAAGGCCCCTCCTCAGGTATAAGCCAGATCAGAACACCTGATATGTCAGCTACATTATTTTGCTGATAGCTTTTATTTTGTTTCAGAGGACAGTGGCTATTAACACATAGCTTTGGCAATCTCTATGTACCTCTAGGCTGATTTTTCTTTGATTCTTTGCAAAAAGAGGATGAGGTGAACATCTCAGGGATGACAAACCAAAGATAAGAAAAGACTCTACCTCTTTTGCCAGCTTTCATCTTTGCAAGTTACTGAGGCAGACAGACAATTCTGAAAAAAATGAGGTAAATCATAAGGAACATCACAGTTTTAATGGTTTTTTGTCTTTCTTTTGCCTGACAATGCCTTAGATGTGTTCAGATGCCATTATTTCTGGAATGTCCACAAAACACAGCTCTGATAATTAAAAGAGATTTCTTGCCCTTAACCTCTCATTTTCACAGTGAGTGTGGTAACATGAAGCATAACCCAATTGCTAAGTCTAGGTATTGATTATTTCAAGCTGTACATGGACCAATATTGTTTTCCTTCTGGACAGACTAATGTATTTGGCCACAACAAAGGACAAACAGATGTACATCTTTTTTTCAGAGCTCAGAGATTAATTTTCAGAAGGAAACCAGATAAAATGGCTTGCACTGCTGTTAAGCAGTTGCTTTCTCTGTTTTCTTTCTTCTCCCACTGAGGGGACTAGTTATAACACAATACTTCCATTTTTCCTACAAGAAAAGTAGGGAGCAGCTGCTCCCACAGAGGAGGAAACAGAGGCTTTGTAGAATAAAGAAAGCTTGTGCAATTTTTGTTAAAAACCACACTTTACAACTGAAACATAATCTAAGAATGAAACAGCTGATATGGCTATTTTGCTGGTTGTTAAAGAGTTTATACTACATTAAATTGACTCCCATGGGTTTAATTTTTCAGTGCTGTTACAATCACCAACCTTTCTTATTGAGAAGGTCAATAGGCACAATGTGAAGTCTTGTAAATCATTGCCTTGCTATTTTTGTAATATGTAATGTGACCCTTTCACACACCTTAAAAATTATAAAGCAGAGCACATACTGTATATCAAACAAATAAATCAGCTGCTATAACTACAGTCTTTCTTTTGGTTCTGGACAGATTAATTCTACTGCATTTCATATATTTTAAATTGTTTTTGGCTTCAGAGGCAAGATCTGCTTTTGTATTCAGAAAGCAAAGACCTTGGACCTAATCTATTTTAAAAGCTTAATAGAGACAAAGTAACCCTGAAAGCATATTTTAAAATTATGCCACTAAAAGCCTTAGAACTATAAATATTAAATAAATTAAGTGATTATACTGGAAAAAAAAAAGATTTTGGCCAATTGATAGAAACATTTAAGTGAAATTTTGAAAAGGGAAAGAACAAGTGAGAATTAAGCATAACAGTGATCTGATAACCTATTTAGTGCTCCAGGGATGCTTTTCCCCACAGGTGTATTTAGCAGCCAAGTTTCACATGCAAACTGAAATTCTTGATGTGACATCTGGGGAAACTGAGTCGCTGAAGAATATGTTTTATAGTTGAAAACTCTAGTGTTATGAGGAAGAACTTGTTTTAACCAGGAGTCTCTTTGCTCAGCTACACAGAAAAGCAGGATATTTTAACCTCATATTTTTGCGTGGTTTCTTTGACATCTTTTACCACCTGCACTAAACTATATTGGTCCATGCCTACAGTCCTCTGCTTTAGTCAAGAGTGAGAAATAGATGTCATTGGGCATGCTTAGTATCCCAGAACTTTTCTTAGTCCTCGCAGTTTCTTCCTCTGCTGTTGAAGGAAAAAGCACTGATCAGAGGCATTTGAAGGGGAACCTATGTAAGAAAGGGAAATTATCAGAATTAAGGTGATGTAGCTTTTTTAAAAAAAAGAGTTGCAGAAGCTCTGAGACCTGTGAGGCTTTGTGTTTCTGCTGTCAACCCTAACCAGTGAAAGACATTTCTCAAATACCCCTCAGTCACAGCCCACAAAGAAGTGACGTTGGCCTTGGACACAGGCAATTTCAATGGAGGAAAGGAGGGAATGTATTTGTTGAACACCTGTCCTTCACAATGCTAGCAAATTCCTTGTTGTGGAGCTGAACCAATGATGAGATGTCCCTTGAATTTCAGCCGATGAGTGTTTTACAAAGGCTTCATAGCTGTGTTCTGGTGATGAACAGATCATCCTGCTGCTGACTTTGTTGAAGAAGTTAAATAGACTTTGTCCATTTCCTATTTACATGTTTTTGTCTATTCTAGCATGTCTTCATCAGCTTATTGTTTTGACAGTTCTTTTGTTCTTCATTCCTCTATTTCATCAACCCCATATTTTTACAGTATTCATTGTTAAAATAAACATTCATGGTTCATGTTTACTTCACTTTTCAAGGACTTGGAGAAACTGACTGAAAGTCCAGCAGGAGTCTAGTGTGTGAGGTTGTCTTACAGGGTCCAAGACAGCTGGGAAATGCTGTTTATTGGTGAAGCAGTCTTTTACCTAGGTCCACAAAAGAAATTAAATTCGAAGTATAGTGGTTCTTGCATTGTACATATATCCTTGTACAAGACCAGACAAAATCTGACATGACATAAAATACTTTCCCATGAGAAGAATTGGATATATCTATAGATTAGGTCTAGGCTGACAGCCAAGTTGTGATCTGTAAAATTCCCTGATACAGACATGCATTCTTTTTTAAGAGAACACATTTTTATGTGGTAAGAACTGACACTGTCCTACAAAAAATTGTGTTCAAGTTATGTTGTAATTATATGTAATTTGGGAAAAGGTACTGCTTTTTCTTTGTGGTTCATTTTATATAAGGGCCAAAAGGATTTGAATTCAGCAATGTCATGATCAAATCAAGTCTGCTTGCATTGAATATTTTGGCCATTTTAATTCATGAAAATAATTTGTATGCTCACATTTACTTTCTTTTCAGGCAGAAAAATCCCTTTGATTTGAACATCTAAGAATTTTCCTCTTCCTTTTCCATCACCACTTCAGGGCGCTTCCCCAAAAGAGTTGTCAGATCTGCCATTCCATTCCTAGCCTTTTTTCTACAGTTCTTCTGAATGGACAGAGCTGAAAAATAAGGCATACCCACAAATATTCTTTTCTCTCATCTCATCATCTCATCTCATCTCATCTCATCTCATCTCATCTCATCTCATCTCATCTCATCTCATCTCAATCTCATCTCATCCTAAAAATTCTTGACATTTAAATGCGCATGTAAGGATTTTAGGATAAAGCACACTTTTTTTTTCTTTTTACCTTCGGCAGTCTTACTAGTCTTATTAGGCAAAGGGCAGAAGCTGATGTATAGGAAGTTCCACCTGAATATGAGGAAGAACTTCTTAACTTTGGAGGCGGCCACACACTGGAGCAGATTGCCCAGAGAGGTTGCGGAGCCTCCCTGACTGGAGATATTCAAGAACTGCCTGGACACAGTCCTGTGCAATGTGCTCCAGGATGACCCTGCTTGAGCAGGGAGGTTGGACCAGATGATCCACTCTGGGCCCTTCCAATCTTATACATTCTGTGATTGTGTAATATAAATGTGATGGGAAATGGCTTTTTAAGTCCATACCCACTGCACCTGCAAAAACTGAGCTCAGTTTCATTGTCTTGTTTCTGTTTGTTTTCCCTTTTTTAGAACACCCCACTCTCAAACAAACAAACAAAAACCTAGCCCAAACCTCATCCTATAACCCTGAGACCTTTTAAGATTTTACTCCAAAAAACTTAGTCCAACATATTTCTGTTTCATAGAAAAACAGCACCTCAGTCAATGACATAACCTACTAATTTCAAATGTAAGTCTGATTGTGGGGAACCTGGACTAGAATGCATTTGTAAATCTAACTGTGATAGGCTACAATATAAAAAAAATGTTACATATTAGAGTTTTGCGTGAGACTTTTTGTGAAAATATTTGGCAGTATCTTATCAATATAATACCTATCACATTCCAGTAAGCCTCAACCTTTTAATTGCCACACAAGAAAAATAAAATAAAAATATTAAATATGTGAACAGTTAATGCAGAAACAAAATCCAAGGTAAGGTTTTTCACAATCGAAACAAGGAAAATCAAGACTGGATCATTTATTAATTATTTGTCTTTATCAAATTTCCTTTAGAAAAGTATTTTATGTAATGAAATATTCTTGTTTCATATGATAGAAAAATATTTTACTGACAATAAAACATTCACAATCCATCAATAAATACAGTCTCATAAGTAGTTATGCTTTTGCCTGGCTTATCTTCAAGAGTTTTAGATGTCAGTAATAATCACATGGTGTAGTCATTTATTTTCCTATGTTAAAGAATATGCAATTTACTTTGAATGACATTAACAGGCCTGAAAGCTTGTTTAAGCTTTCAAAATATTTCAAAATACTGAAATAATCAGTTCTTACAGTTTTTAAAATAGAATTTCAAGAACACTGGGGTTTTCCCTATTGAAAATAGGTGTTCTAATATATCCAGTGATATTACTAGATAATTATGTAATTTAAAATGTAGTTCAGTATCTGAACTAACCTGCCCTCTCTAATCCGTGATTCAAAGGCTGTTGGATGTTAAAAGAATTTCATTAGTTGAAGCAATGTCATATTGATTGAGCATAATAGTCTTTTGGGAAATTTCTCAGATGTTTAATCAAAATGGGAGCTCCCAAGGGCGCAAAAAGTTCCTGCTCTGCCCTGTTGGTTGTGGAGACCATGGCAAGATCTCTTCACTGATCCTGGCAATCATTCAAGATGTGCATTTTTTGTGGACATCTGAAATGGTGTAGTCCTGAAAAGGTCCGTATTACTCATGCTTTGATTCCCACTCCAGGTGTTCCGGGCATCAATGGTGTGGAGCACAGAGCAGCTGTGGCAACATGTGGGGCCAAGGGGATTGCAGACATCGGTCTCTGTCCTTTATGCTCCCTTTTGCCCCACTCTCCTTCCATTGCTTGCACTGATTCTACAGAATTCTTGGGAAGTTCTCTCACATTGTACTTTCTCATCCTACGAGGAAATTGGCTTTCCCATGGACTTCTGTCTTCCATTTGCAGCTGGATGACCCAGAGTTTATGGGCAGTGGAGCTGAGGGCTCCTTCCTCCTTCAGTCAGTTACCATTTTTAGGGTGTCTGGTCTGCTCCTCAGTCTTTCTCCAACAGGGCCTTTTACTTTACTGAATTCTGCACTGCAAAGTCAAGATGACATAACAGCAAGGTGTGATATGGCAGCAGGGCTTGCAGTGACTGTCCATGGGGAACGTGGGGAGGACAGACCAGCAGAGCTGCACCAGGGGCAGCCTGATTGCTCCAGCTGCAGAACAAGTGCCATGTGTTAAGGTGGTTTCCCTCTCTCCCCTCTGAGAAGATTAAAATCAGTGCTGCAAAACCTCAAGCCAGATACAATTTGGGCTCAGATCTATGCATGTTTGGTGTTCCAATAGCTTCTGCAAAAGCAAGTTTTATTTCATTTATTTTTAGATTCACGAAAGCTGCCTTATTTGCTTACTTTTGTTCAATTTAATAAAATGCATGAAGATCTATCTCCTTTCAATGGCAGAAGATGGAAAGATGATTGGAATGGAGATCTCTGCCAACTCCCCCTGCCCATCTCAGAGAAAGGAAACATTCCACATCCCATGTGCTGGAAAAGCATCTGAATTTAGGTTGCCTTCAAATGCACTAGGGCGTCTTTCTGCAGAGGAGCCACTGAAACATGAGGATTGCTAGTGCCAGCACTCTGCATGACCCCAGTTGCCATGGACAAGCCTGAGGTGCAAGGTGGAATCCCAGATATTCAGGCCCCAGGCTTTATTTTCCTTTATCATGGAGACAACACCTTGCAGGGCAATCAAGGGTAAATAGGAAGATGAGGTGTTTGGTGAAAAATTGACTCCTATGTTCAGCTGGATGGTGGCAGCTACCAGCAGGGCAGTGCCATTATGATGTAGGTCACTGGAAGTCAGGGCAGCCCCTGGAAAAACTTGTACCAAGGGACCCTTGCCTCAGAGGCTGTTCTGCACGCCCTTGGTCAGTGGCTAAAGCATCGGGCTTGCTGCTCCTGATGTGTTCAGTCATTCCCCCAATAAAATTTTAAGAATCTAATTTAAAACAAGAGGCTTGAATTTGGTTGCCTAAAGGGTGAATCAGGAAATTTTGGTTTTCAGGGATGCTGAATACCTGCTGCCTCTGCTGAGCTCAAAAGGCAAAGGGGGAGGAAGCCACATGCTGAGCTTCAGAAGAAATGATTTTTGAAGCCCAGCTTACTGCATTGGGCTTGGTTTTGGATGCTTCATTTAGGGAACCAGAGATAAATCATTATGGCCTTTGACCTTGAACTCTGTGTTTCAGTTTTATCTTCCATGATACAATAATAAAGTTTACCTACAGTATTTTGAATGCAATCAGGAAAAAACAGTGAAATACACTATAAGCTGCATCATAGTATAATTGTACATTTTCATAGTATATATACTCAAAAATAATATATAATGCAATTAAAGAACACTTCATCTTTTAAATCCCTGTGATACTGATTTCTGGTTTTTGTGGGTAAGCTCTGAGAGCGTACGCATATGTTTAGCAGAATGCCCTTGAGAAATAAAATAATGTGAAACTCATTTTTTATTTTACGGTAAACTTCATAACATTTTCTCTGATTTCATCCATGGTATGGATTTCCAGTTTATCTTATGTGTGAGAAATGACCTTATAACCTGTGTGTGACAGTTGTTTGGGTTTTATAAAGTGCCCTACTCACTGGTAGCATTGTGGCATTATTCACAGATATTTGTGTGCTACTAGAGAAAGCCAAGGAAAATTATTATTCTTCTATATTTAACTATAGCATCTTCCTTTATTCCCATGTTACTTAGAAGAATCTTGCACCAGGATAGGTTTGTTTTTAAATTAGAAAAAGTTTTTTTCCTTTGTTCAGTGCTTTGGAAAAGGCAGCTTTCTTTTCTGAAAACAATTTGCCAGTCCTTTAACTGGCTTTTGTTTAAAGGAATATTTCTATGTAGAAGCTGCCACCTGTATGAATATTAAGGAGGTAAATTGATTTCTGCATAGAGTTCAAGGAAAACTATCAGAAGAGGAGGAAACACATAGCTAGCATTAGCCCTTTAAAGAATTCCTCTTCTGAGAGCCAGGGAAAGACTAAAGGTAAATGAGTTTACTAATAAGGTTAATTTAAAAATTATTCTAAAGCATTGTTATTGCTACTATTATGAAAGAGGTTTATTACAACTTTTCGTATTTTCAATCTCAAATGCCAGCAGTAATGACATCTTCCATGAGAATGATGTTCATTATAGTGCCCTGGGGCTGTGCACTCTCCTCACCTTTTTCATCTCTGACTCTCTCTGCTGGTTTTAATTCAGCATTAGGTACAATATGAATGTCCTTGCACGGGACACAAGCCATTGCACACATACCAGCTTTTCTGAAAGCAGTGGAGACTCTGCATCTGAAAACACACCTTTGGTTAAAGCAGTGTCCACAGCAAATGAAACTGTCAGGTGTTAGATAGGGGCACCATTGACGTAAGAATACTGGAGAAAATAATGCTCTAAATCATAAATGGGAGCTTTGGCTGAAAGCAAAATAAAGAGAACAATTAGTATTTCCAGCATAATTGAATAAGACGATGAATTCTGCAATAGATGTTCCATATTATTAAAAGGTATTGTGATAAGGTTTTGTCTGCATACACAAAGGCAGGATTATGCAGAGCAGGGTTTTAATATAATTTATTTTCCACGCCTTTTATTGACAAATCACTAATGAAAATTACTCACATTTTTGCTGTATCTTATCAAGCCTTGTTAATGAAAAGCCCCACTGTTTTGCATGTCTGTTGCATCATTTAATAAAATTTTCATCAGCCTATGACTTAGTAAATAAAGTTGTCACTCAAACCTCATTTCCTTCCTGACTGCAAAGAATCAAAATGGACACTGAATTAATGCTGAATATTGTCTGTGTTTGATGTCTCTGCAAGATCTCTGTTCTATCACATTTAATGCACTCTGCTTGAGGGACTCATCTGATTTCCTAGTGTTTCCAGGAAAAGATGAGATATTACAAATCTGTCCCTGGCCTCATCTAATTTATGCCTTTGAGAATTTTTTACAGGAGAGAAACTACAAAAATGGGGAAATCCATCTTTACTTTACAAGACTCCTAGTCAGAAGGGTTTGCAAAAGTAGAAAAATAAATACTATGATTTGTTTGCTCTGTGTCTGTAATAGTGTAACTGAAGAGTTAATATTTTAAGTAGTTTTCATAGGCTCAGGAAACAAAGTAAAACTAAACCTTAAAGCATTGAGATCTTTTCATGAGACCTATGAGTGCAGAAAGATAGTAATTGCAGCACTGTATTTACAACTTTGCAGATTAATACCTGCATTTCCATTTTGCATGTGTTAGAGAACCATATAATACAGTGAAACAGCAGTAACCCTGTATTCAGCTCCTTAAACATTTCCTTTCATGCAATTTTTATGTACTGAGCCTCTCACACCTTTGCTGCTAATGTCAGCAGGGGGAAATGCCTGCTGTTGATTGTTCTTTTGGTGTGGCACCCTCAGCTGTGCAAAGGCAGCAGAGACAGAGGGAGAGCCAGATCCCTCATCTCCCATTTCTGCTCCACAGCCGGTGGATACAAGGTCTTGCAATGCCCTGCAAGCATTGACCTGAAGCTCAGGTGTCCTTCTCTCTGAGATGGGGTACTCTGGCCATGTCTCCCACCGCAGGTGTTAGCACATGGCTTGGGAGGTATGAAAATTTGAGCAGCAGAAAAATTGCAATCTGATCTCACAATTTTCCTCTGGGTGGGTCCAAGAGCTGGGCAATTCCATAAGGAAAGAAGACAGCTTCCTTCTCCTGGGGTTTCTAGGACAAGGTTGGCACAGTTGCATGTTTAAGGAGAAGGCTTGTCAGAGCCCAGAGCCATTTCCCTGATGTCCACTCCAAAGCATCTGCGCTTCAGAGAGCGCCAGGGTTAAGAGTCACCCGGCCTTTTGCACACCTATTGGCTAAGTTAGGCAGGTCCCTATAGTGTTTTATATTTCCTGCATATCAGTAGGACTCAGCCACATGTTTTGCTTGCCTGTGTGGGGAGGTGAGACCTGTCAGCATCAGGTGGGATCTTAGTCTGGGGGCAGCACTCAGATCACTGTCAATCCTGTTTTTTTGGGCTCCACCCCTCTGTCTCCATTTTTTATCTTCCTGCAACACCCAACACCAAATATCACAGGTAATATTTAGATTATTTAATCATGTGGGGTTTTTTCCTTTTTTTTTCTCTCTTTTATTTTTCAAAAAATCGTTCTCTTCCAACTCTATGACTTCCCTGAATAACAGTTGCCCTGAGTGTTGGTGTTGGTGAATTTTTTCCCTTCTATCTCCTTCCCATTTACCACAGAGTGTAAAATGCTGACTGTTTCTGTGGTCTGAAAACTACCTGAAACAGAGCAAGAAACCATTAACATTCTTCAAGGAATGCAGGGATCCAGGATTCTCTGCTCTCTTTCAGTGAAATAGTTAAATGAGTTGTCACCAATGAGATGGCTGTAAACCATCTCATTATTTTTATGCTGCTGCTGCTATGACTCTGCATTATGAATGGTATTTATTTATTTATTTGTTTGATCATTAACAATGAAAGGACACTTAAGAACAAATATGGTTAAACCCTTCCAGCTCATGGTGCCATGCCATTATTCTCATCTTCCCTGAACACTCATGAAGTACAAGTTCTATCCTAGGCCACATAATTTCAAACATGTTAAAAGCATAGTGAAGTAAGTACAGAATTCATATTGCTCTGCATGGTTGGGATTAGATATAACTGCAGTATTAGATTGTTTTAAGATTTTTTTTTTTCTCTGAGACAATGCAGTAGAAATCACAACTTGAGGTCTCAATTACAGCTGCATTATAAAGTGTAGGCAATCTCAACTAACAGTAAAAATATTTGATGATGCAGGTCTTCTTGTTGGATAATATACACAAGGGGGTTCGTTAGCCATCCTGAGTTTTGCTTCAAGCTGTGTAAGTGCCTTGCAGAAGATATTAATTTTGTATGTTAATGTTCATGTCATTGGATGTTTTTATTTTTAGATTGGGATCCTGTTAATTTGCTCACTACATTTAGAAACATTTCTGCATGTTTCTTGCATTAAACATACAATCCTCTTACTTCCACGAGAGAAGTAATCTTCAAAAGTGATGTTTGGTCACTTTCATTCAGACAAAACTCATAACTAGGCACTGCTTTTTTGGGGAAATCTGACTGTGTTCAATATACCATGATGTTGATGAATCCTGTGGCATCAGTGGATGTAAAGTGAAACATCTTCTCACTTCAGGTGAATGCCCTCCTCAAACCTCCTCAAGACAACTTAGCCATTACTCCTCAGGACTGATTATATGAGACCTTGGATGGAAAGTGGGGCTGAAGCAAGAGAAAAGAAACACTCTTCAGTCACTAGAAGAAGACCTCAGTTAAGAAGCATGTTTTAAAACCCTGATGTATATATGTGTGCCTGTACCTATGTTGCTTTTTTCATATCTTCCTGTAGCAGAAAACTGTAATTCCAGGGTATTTTCATATGGTTAGTCTTGTTGACTCCACTGAAGGGAGCAGAATCCCTCAGATATTGCACTGCATGCCTGGAAATTAATTCACAGCCGCTGAATCAGAACAAACTACATAGGTCTGTTGAGATGCACACTTGGACACAGATCAGAGGATAATATGTGCCAGAGTCCTCACTCCCAGAAGCACACACAGATGTGTGTAAATGAAAACTGATAGACACCACTTAACTGGGGACTAACATGGATGTATTTTGGAGAGAATTGCACTGAAATTAGTTGGTGAATGAGAAAATAGACATTGGTGCTGAGGATGAAAAGTCTAGGGAAAGGCAATGAGGAACAAACCAGTGCTACAGTCCATTAATGCAGAGGACACAGAGAAGGAAGAACTGAATCCCCTGACTGGTGAGGGAGCTTCCTCCTGGGCTTCAATCTGCATGTGTGTGTACACTGGTGACAGGATGACAACAATGCAGCAGCTCATCCTTTAAAAGGAGCCTTTTGCAATAAGCTAAAGAAGTTTTGAGCTACATGACTCTGACGGGCTGTCTCCTAACAAAGCAATCTGTCCAGCTAAACTGGAAATAACTATCAGGTGGACCATGCTTAATAAAATATGGAAGGACCAAGCATGCAGCTCTTCTGATGCATTTTTGGCTATTCCCTTAAACTTTTCAAGTGATGCCTCTTTATTGCTGTTAAAACAACTACCTGCATAAGGAAGTGACTGGTAATAAGGTATCTTACCTTGATTTGTACCTCTTCCATTGCATCCCTAGAAGCTCTAAACATAGTCTAGAGATGCCTGCTCCCAGCAAATAAAACACAATCTATGTGTGATTTGATTTTCATGCGGTCTCTGAGGTAGAATTTGATCTGTGTTTGATGCAGTTCTCACAAAAAAGAAGAGAAAATTAGTATGCAGCAAAATGCAGGCACACAGAGAGCTGGACACTGTTAAGATTTAATGTTTGCCTGTTTCTGATTTATTAACCCAGTACAGATGCACCTGTTTCTTTTCAGCAATGTCCTATTCACTCCCCACTTTTCCACTTGCACCTGCCAGAGGCACAACAAGAATAGCTGGCTTGCCAAAATGTGCACAGTACCTACTGGCTGGGGAAGGATAAGGACCTCAAGCAGTCACAATCTCATTTAAACACAGGTTTACTCTGTTATTACTGCATCCTATAGCAGCAAGAATAAACATCATGCATTATTTCAACACAGCATTTTGGCAGAAGAAGAGATAAAAATTGTTATTGATGGAGAAGACAAGTAACCATAAGAAACTAACTCTTCATAGTTCTTCCATGGGTTCCCTGTGTAACCTCAGTGAAGTCACATGGACCTTGGTTTTCAACCCTGGACTCATATTGTCCCAAACTACCAATGGCTCAGCTTTACATTTGATACTACATTGACTCTTGAGCATCCAACACGTGCAGCTCAGCACTCTCCAGCCTTACTGATTGAGTATGGATCCCATCACCCATACAAACACATCTTATCGCCTAGGACTACTTGGAAAGAGAATTAAAAGGATATTTCCTCTGGCAAGAAGCAATATGACAGCTGACTTTCAGAGCAAATTGTTTCTCTCTGTGTAGTTACTAATCACCAGATCAGGAATCTCGCCTTTACATCTATCCACTGTGTGCTCAATGAAAACCAACAAGCTAAACCCAAACTCTTTTAAGATTTTATTTTAATGAATCCCCTCCCTGCAGTGCATCTGAAATTCAGCTGGAATTGCCAGACTCCCTAGTTTCAAGTCAACAACAAAGTTTGACATGGCTTACTGCCCATAAACAATCAGAAAATGCTTTTCTACTTTAAAGCATTTCACAGCTTGTGAGGAGACTTTCTGGAGATGGACTGTATCCCCAGATACCGTGACTGAGGATGAAGGAACATGTGAGGAAAGCAAATCAGAGGCACTAAACCTTTCAAGAGATTTTATTCAGTTAACGTCCTCCTAATGTTTCAAATAGCAGCAAGAAGAAATTCTGTGTGTTGGCCAGGGTCCTGTGGGCAGACACAATCCCATGGCCACCTTTCCTTAGTGGGGAACCAGGGCTCCTGGACCCCCAGATGCCACCCTACTTGTAACTCCTTCCACTTTCTCAAGGCTGCTGAGCAGCACCTGCCTCCTGCACCAAATAAATCTGCCTGAAGGGTCACAGCCAGCGCTGACTGCAAGCGATGCAAGGCAATAGTGCAGAACACATGCTTTGTGCTTCACCATTTGTCAGATACTGCTCATGCTAATGGAATTGTAATTCTTCCTGAGTGAGGATATGATCAGTAAGCAAACTTACTGCAAAAATCAGTTTAAATATTTAGTTACTTTGGTTATTGAAATAAGAACTCTGAAAAATTTGTGAACGTATATAATATTCTTGTGGGAGAAAATACTCTGTCTCTGGAATATATGGGTATTCTGGCCTGTTGTGGAATAAATACAACTTTCCTCTAAAATTTTAACTAAAGATTTTCTGAAAAATAACAGAATAAGCCATATTAAAAAACCTTTACCCCAGGCTACTATAAAAAAGAAAAAAATGTTCCAAATGTGAACTAATGAAGTACAAAGTAATGAATATTTAATTTGCATAATTTACCAAAGTGCAGTTAGGAATCCAAGCAAAATTCTTCATAAACAAAGTGTTCATTAGGCATTTACTGTAGCTTTCATGCAATCATTACATCTTTTTCCTCTGTATTGCTATTACTATGGTATTACACAAAGGTGAATGAACATCCCATGAGAGTGTCTAGGAGGTTCAAAGGAAAAAAAGACGAAATAAGGAAGGCAGTGGTGTCTATTAAATTTAAATAAGCTACCTGTTTACAGTGAAGAAGATAAAAGACTAAGAACAGCAGAAGAGCAACTGAGAAAAGGAATGGAAAAGGTAATTGAGTTTTACATTATGGGCTTCTTCACTTGGCAGTGTGAATATTATTGAATTAGCCCTATTACTATAAAGATTACACAAAAGCAGAGCAGTGTGAAGGCTTGCTATGAAACTTTAACAATATCAATGGAGGTAAGTGCTACCAAAACTGCACACAGGAATGTATCAGAGAAGGAATACACTGGGATTGTTTTTTTCGATAGAACTGAACCATGGTGTGATGTGAATTTTAATAGGAACATGCAGAAAGAATGAAAATGGGAACAGCAAAAAATGTCCATGCACAAAGGGAAAGATTTCACAGCCACAACCTGCACAGTCAATATCAAGAGGTGAAATATTTGTATTAAAGGGAATGTCCTTCACACCATAGCTTTATTTAATAGACTATCCCTTGCCACATCCTCTCAGTCTCTAGCTTACCAAGTTTCCTCTGGAACAAGGTCACATATTTACCTGAAATATGGATTTCACATTATTTTATAGATTCTAAGTGTGAATTAAAGGTCAGCAGATTTAAATTACTGAATGGGGATCTAAAAACTGCTTTTGTTTGACTGCAGAGGATTGAACTAAAGTGGTTCTACATTGTTTCACCTTCTTTTTCAACTTTTCCTTCCACACTACAACCCAAATTTATATCTGCTCCCATCCATTATTTAATTAACTACTGACACAGGTTTTTCTGTAAAGATTTTCAGTCGGGTTTTAAAATAATCTCTAAAATCATAGCATAGCATACTCTGTATTTCACATTTTTCCTCCAGAAGGTACCAGGGATATCCTATAAAAACAATTGACTTAAAATCAGGCTGCTTTTTCCCTGCCTCACTGAAGTGGGAGAATGGGGCTGCTGTACAGGAGAACTTGCCCTGGCAACAGGGGTCTTGATTAACCACAAGAAGTACTAGTGCCTCAGGCTGGCAAGAGTCTAATTGGGTATTAAAAGAACATTATTTTGACAAATTATACATTCTAGGAGTGAATATAGACAGCATGCTGTGTTCTGCATTTTGTCTTCTTCATCTCTGAATGAAAGAGTGAATTGCCCTTGCCACGGGTCACTCCATCTATTCCCACTCCTTACTCAACACTGTAAGTTAGCAACACATCCCAACTGGAAGGAGCTTTGGACAGCTGGCAAGCACAGTCCAGGGGGATGTCCTGCCTGTTTGATGCAACTCCTGCCCACTTGAAGACAGAGCAGGCAGGTAGTTACACAGCCTCCCAGGAGCTCAACCCTGGCAATTTCAGGTGTTGGCACTGGAAGAGCCCAGCAGGGTGCTGGACCCATACCCCTCCATTTAGAGACCTGTTTGTAGAGCATGGAAATGTGCAAATGATGATCCATGAGGGACTAATGACAGAAGGTGAAGCAATTAAAAAAGTAAATTTAGAGGAGAGATGTAAACTGCCACCCAAACATAACCAGTGATAGGTTTTGAACATAACTGTATATGGATAGACAATTTTACGGTTTTGTCACAGATATTGCTCTTGCTGTCTTAGGGTAATTTAACAGAAAAGTGAGTAATTCTCATCTTTTTGTTCCTCTAAGAGACCAGTAGTGATATGGCACTAGGGAAGCTGAAGTGAGGCACTAGCATGTGGGAAGCAGAGTCCACAGTAGCTGCTAGAGCACAGGGAAATGTCATTGACCTCACTGCTCAGGAGCCTATTAGCCCAATGCCAAAGGACCAATTTAGCTTACTTTCTCAATTTGCAGTGGAGTCTATTTCCATGTGCCTTAGTTGGGCATATCAGTATCTCCCCTCTGAGGACAGTGCACTTTTTTTTGAGTAACCAGCTGCAGAGGACAGTCCCTTGTTAGGAATAGGTGCTACACCAGAGGCATTGGTATGATTCTCTGGGAGTCAAAAAATATTTTTTTTTACAAACTATGACATAAGCATAAAAAACATTGCCCAGATTTCCCTTGAGTCATTGAAGAATTTTTAGAATGTTGGAGGCTGGAAGGTGACTTCCTTGAATATCCATGGACTGTGTTTACCCAAGAGTAGGAGTGCTCTGCCATGACCCCCAAGTGTGTTTGCAATGGGAAGATTTAGCTGTGACACCCTGCAGGTACCAAATGCCTTATAAGCTGCACCAAACCCAACCGCAGCCCTGCAATCTTCTGTTCCTCTTCCTCCTCCATCCCTGTGTCCAATTCGTTACTTTCCTTTTTTTTCTATCCCTGTGGCAATGCCTACTCCTTTGTGCATGTTTGTCTCCATCCCACGCCAGCTTTGTGTATGCTGTAATCAAGTTAACAGTACATGGGTTTAACTGGGACCCATGATGATGACAATTGTTTCACGCTCTTGGTCTCGTCTACAATGCAACATGCAAACACTATAAAAAGTGTTATAACAGGGAATAAACATTTTGAATATATCAGGCAAGAATCATGAAGACCAGGCTTTGCATGTTTCAGTCTGTTACCATGGAAAAGAGAAAGCAGAGTTGGTGACATGGACATGCACAGGCATCAGCACTGAACAGGCATGAACCAGATGCAGTGAAGAGGGGAGTGGTGTGGCCATGCCAGCTGGTGCCAGATCAGAAAGCAGCTATCCTGTTCTGAGCACTCACCTTTCAGTCAACACTGAATTGTGTTTCAGCCAAAGCCAAATGACAAAACTGGAGCTGAAGTGTAGCCAAATGCCTATAAGTGGCCCTTCTCCTGCTGAAATAACAACTGTGTGTTGATGAGTGGAACAGCAGATGGACATTTTGGAGGAAAACTTAGTAAAAAATGACAAATTTCTATGCTGGTTTCAGAGGGGGTTAGGTATTATCCAATCATCAGAATCTGAAATAGGGGTAAAGAGAGGTGAATAGCTATGAAGTGAGCTGTGGATCCAGAATATCCAACTGCTTCTTACAGGTCTGCTGCAGCACTACACCACTAGGAAGGGCTAAGAATGGAGCTGCTTTGCAGTGAACTGTGTTCTTCTAGTTTCCCAAAAATGACCCAACAGTGATGCTGGTATTGCAACAACTGATGTCTGGTTCTGCTTGGCAGGGAGTGGGACATTATTTTTGAACTGTGGATGAAATGTAAATATTTTCACTGTGTCTAGTGGCTCTTCGATGCAGCCATACAGTGCTCCTCAGGTGAACAGCCCCCTGGGAGCTGTTTTTGTTGTTTGTCCCTTGGGACATTTCAGGGTCATGCTGGCAGCATATGGCTCTCCTTTAAAGCGTGTTTCTGATTAGAAATGCTTCCCTACTACAGCTCCAGAAATATAATGACTTAGACTGGGGAGTAAGTAATTTGCATTGATGCCTTTCCAGCCCCAAGGGTGGGAGACCCCCTAATTCCCTGCCTCCTCCCTCCTGCGGAAACTGGGAGGAGTTCCCACAAAAGAAATGGGGTGAGAGTGCAGACTTAAAGGTAAGCCTGGCTCAGATGGGAAGATTAAAGGCAATATTTTATTCACATTGAAATGATTTTGGGGCAATATTCTATAAATATTAGAAATTTCATCAGTTTATTTTTATCATATGTAAGCATATTCCTTCTCCTTCCTGAACATAAATGAACTGGCTTAATCGGACTCCTTTTCATTTAATAGAATTATTATTCCTTTTGCATCTCCCCTGCTGCTTCATATCACTGCTGAGCATTTATTAAGAGCTAGTAAAATTCATGGATTTTTCTTGCTTGCCAGGTATAGAAAAATACAGAAAGTAGGCAAAGGGCAATCTTTTGTGCTTACTTGGCAGGGAATGCTATGGCTATAACACACTATTAGATTATATAAAGAAAAGTAGTAAAATTGTTGAAATGAAGCAACAATTTTCCTATCTCACGAGCCAATCTTGCAGAGGGCTGATGTCGCAGTTTTCACAAAAAAACCCTGGGATGATAAACAGGAAGACTGTGGC
The DNA here is from genome assembly GCA_024500445.1 of Entomyzon cyanotis. Taxonomy (NCBI): domain Eukaryota; kingdom Metazoa; phylum Chordata; class Aves; order Passeriformes; family Meliphagidae; genus Entomyzon; species Entomyzon cyanotis. The sequence goes on from JAKEPQ010001018.1 coordinate 29,788,097, forward strand.
AGTTTCAGTTGCATAATACTACATTATGGGAAGCACTCAGGACCAGAAAACACAATTTTCCAATCTGTTTCAATCTGGGGATAAGCCTAATAAGTTTTCTCTGGAATCCAGACTTTGCATTGCAAATTGAAGCCCCTAGTCAGAATGCTGTCCTTAATCTTCCTCATGCCCAACACCAATTTATTTTTATCTTTTTTTTCCCCCATTTCTCCCCCTATTTTTCTTTTTACCCCCATTTCCTTATGATTCCTCCACTTTCTCAAGGGACCTACTTGTTAAAGTTCTGTTCTCCAGAAGAGAAGTTAAAGACCCTACTTCTCAAAGAAATCTGTACATTTAATTCTCATCAAAAAGATGTGGGATCATGGTAGCATGTTTGATATTTGCAAATTCAAACTGTATCTCACTAAACTGCTCTGAAAAGGAATTATATTCATTGTGCATGGAAAATTCTCAGCTCATATTACTAGTCAACATTTCTTGCAAACCAGAAAATTATTTTGATTATTTTGTTTCAATTTTATAAACACATCTCAATTATAATAAGCAACTACCAATATAAAACCTATAGAATGTTAAAAAATATAATATTCAAATGCTTGATAACATGTAGGAGTCATGCAAACAGTGAAAAATATGCAGGCAGAACTTCAGAAATAATTAAGACTGTTTTATTCAGGTGTTAGTAACCTAAGTGAACCAATGGTGTAAATCACTTTTTCAGCTCACCTTGGTACTGAGATTACACTCTCAGTAGCCTCTGGCTCCATGAAAAAGCAATCTTTGTTTCTGACAAAAATGTGAAAACTGCCACATCAGGAAAGATAACACCTACATAGATTACCTGGAAGATTTCTAATTGCTTCCAAAAATGATAATTTTTGCTGTGTGCACTGTGAGCATCTTCTAAAGAGAAAGGCACTGGTTTCCTTATTCTACCCGATTCCAGCAGAACTAAGACTGCAAAAAATGAACATAGAATACTTCATGCGTGAAGAATAATTTTATTGTATCATTAAGAAATGATATCCTGCTGGCTCAGGAGAAAGCCTCCAAAATTACAAAAATAACAAAAGCAGAGTGAAACTCTCTAATAGTAGGATTTATGGCTCTGTGTTTTCTTTCATGTGTATATTTTATATTTAAAAACAAGCAAACCATCATTTTGTGCTTCAAAGTGTCACTTTGCATCCTTAACACAGGATTATTGAAAGATTCCCAAATGTTTTCTTGGCCTGTGTGTTTGTGTTTCTGTGTATATGAAGGGCCTTGAGGTGAAGCTGTATGAGGAGCGGCTGAGGTCACTTGGTCTGTTCAGTCTGGAGAAGAGGAAACCGACAGGAGATCTCATTGCAATTACAGCTTCCTGCTGAGGGGAAGAGACACTGATCTCTGTGGTGACAGTGACAGAACCTGAGGGAATGGCCTGGAGTTGTGTCAGGGGAGGTTTAGGTTGGATATTAGAAAAGGTTCTTCACCCAGAGGGTGGTTGGGCACTGGAATAGGCTCCCCAGGGAAGTGGTCACAGCACCAAACCTGACAGAGTTCAAGAAGTGTTTGGACAATGCCCTCAGGCACATGGTGTGACTTTTGGGGATGTCCTGTGCTGGGACAGGAGTTGGACTTGATGAATCTTGTGGGTCCCTTCTAACTCAGCTTATTCTGTGATATAAATAAAAATGTTGTACTTATACACCATACATATACATGCTACATGTATGTGCTATATGCATATACACACACAAATACACACACATATACATATATATATATGCATGCATGGATATTTACGTTCTTCCCACACATGTTTTGTGGAATGTTTTTGAGGAGCATCTGGGAAATTACAAGACAGAGTAGTGAATGTATGGCTCTAGAGGCAGACATAGGCAAATAGTTGAAATGACTTTCGCTGTCCCAAATACCATAAAAACTAGGCACTTCTCACTGTGTGAATTTAGAAGCTGACTGCAAACTTTCACGCAGACAGAAGTATGACATCTATCCAGAAAATGCATTTAGGAGCACACTTGGCACTGACAAAACCTTGATGCTGAAGTTACTGCTTTCCTTATTTTCTCAACACTGATTCTTTGAAACAGTGTCATTTTACCTTACTTCCTGTTTCAACCAGGTATTTAATAGTAAACAATTCACCACAGGATCTCTGATGAATATCAAAGACTCATTTATATTAAATAAACTAAAACTGCCAAAAGTTAAAAAAGCAAATGTGTAAAACAAACCTTTGCCTTTGAAATTTACTAGTTCTGAAATATGTCTTACACCAAAGCAGAGCAAAGCAGGAAAGCAAAGCAAACAAGGAACCTGGAGAGACAAGAGAGGATGGAACCAGACCAAATGATAGATCTCAAACCTGGGGAATCAAGTAATATGCAAATAGAGGTAATCAACAAGGATAACAGGAAAAGCATGATCAAAGCTAAACTCTTCTGATATAAATGACTCCTATGACATGCTAGAAGTGCATTAGCACCCTGTAACCACAATAAAAGAGCCAAACAAAGTAATTCATATCAAAGAGTAGCATGCAGAAAGAAAGAATTCATTAAAAAGTAACATATGGTAAGCAGGTTCCACCTCTTGTCTAGGATTAACTCAAGAAAGTGAAAAATGGTCTCACTTATATGTATGACATTAAAACAAAAATTAAGGAGGAAGAAGCCCCCAAACCCCAATAACAACAACTGGAAAGAAGCCCCAAACCAACACCAAAGATTCTGCATAAAAGAGCAGAAAATATTTGGAGAACTGAAAACATGCTGAAACATAGCAAACCTCTCAGGACGGTGTAACTAATCAAGACATGTTTCCTGGGGATTCTCTATATTCCTCACCTTCTCTGGTAATAAATCCATCTCACCTGGTTCTTCTGAACCCTTCCACCAACATCTGTTATGTACCCTTTTCAGTACTTCAAGTTCCATCCACATTGCTAACCCCATGATCTTTTTGGGGACTTTTATCATCCTTCTTACAGCCCCACAGTACCCTAACAACCTCTTGACAACAGCCTAATTTCCCCACCCAAATTCCATGTCCCTTATGCCCTGCAATAACACCCTTCAGCAGCTCCAACATTTCTGGCATCCCCACTTAATTGTTTGTCCTCACTCCCATGTGCCTTATGCTTCACCAAGTCACAGAACTGCAGAGATTGGAAGGACTTCTGGATATCTCCAGTCTGACCTGCCTTGCCTGAACAGAGGTTGCTCAGGGTCATGGCCATTTGGGATACCTCCAGGGATGAAGACTCCACAATCTCTCTGGTCAGCCAGTGTCTACCCTCATTATAAAACAACTTTTCTTATTTTTAAGTGGAATTAACAATGCAGTAACTGTTTTCAGTGACTCCAATATTACTCCCAGCATGACCAGCTCTGAGCCATACCACATTCACCTGCTCCAAGTACCTTTAACATCAAATCTATATATCTTGCACCTGCAAGATTGTCATCTCCTATGTCTTCTACCAAATGTGCTTTTCTTGCTGATCAGGCAGAGGCTGTGCCCCTGGCCAGGATGTGATTTGCCATGTGCATGAACAGCTGGCAGCCTTTTGGCTGCTAGGCAAACCAAATATAACCATCAGGGCTGAACTCCCTCTGTTTACCCTTGGCAATTGTCTTAATAAGCTCCTTTACACAGTCATCACTTGACATCTCTCTGATGTGTAATTGTCCCTTCACTTGGCTCAAAAAAGGCAGTGGCTTCAAAAACTTTTGACAGAAAGCCCAAACTTAAATGAAAGTGCTTATTCCTTCCTATTGACAATGCTTTTAAGTTGGACTCTGAAGCTACTTTTATGTGTCCAAAGGTGGGAGGAATTAGGCCAACAAATAAGCATCTAGCCATAGACTGTACTGAAAGTGAAAAGAGATCAGACTGCATACGGTTGTGTGACCCAAAGAGATATTTCAGATGTTTGTGTTGGATATAATTACCACCTCTATTCAGTCAGGGAAAATACTTGGGAGCCAATAATAAGATCATTTCTGAAAAAAAGAACATACTTTAAAAATGTTTAACCACACAATGTATTCCATAAAAATTACATGTACTATGTTCCCTGGGCATTGGTCTTTTTAACAAAGCTTTCAGGGGGCAACATAAGCTTTGAGCAAAAGAAAAACAGGCATCATGCCAAATTTGCTTGATAAATCAGGGAGCAGGAGGTACTGAGTGCACCTTAAGCTCAGAGACCATTTTTCTTACTTCCAAGAAATCTGCAGAACAAGATTCATATAAAAATAGCTTGTAATAAAAAATCAGGTTGCCTGGGGAAAAGAGTTAAACTGTTCTAAAATAGCATCTGAATCTGTGAATGGAATGAACTAATTTAATAACACTGAAAAATATTGCAGAGACCAACTTCCAGCTGAGACAGGTTTACTAAAGCACCTCCTGGCTTAGTATTTTGGCTCACCTGGTGGAAATGCACTGAGGGTCTCAGCTGGAAGCTCAGCTGTGCTAATGTGCAGGACATACATTGGAAGTCCAGATACCAGATGGGGGATTTTGCTAACTCCTTAAATTGGCTCTCATGGCTGGCCACCAGTTGGCAAGCACAGGATCATTTTAGGCTTGTATTATGCTAAAAAGCACAACATCAGTGTGGGGGAAAATGAAGAGCATGAAAACAAAGGTAATCCTACTCTCAAGCAAGCATGGAGGCGATTGCTTTCTGGGGGATTATAGGAGTCTTGTATTTGCCATTGAAATCTGGAATGTAATGATTCTCGTGTGAAAAGACAATGCAAATAAAAAAATACAGTGTACATGCTACATGTACAAACGTATATAACTTCAATCCAATACAGCTGATGTCTTGATCCGTTTGTGACCATTGAAATAGGAATGATGAACATCAGTGCCTGAGGTGGCATGTGGATTGCAGGTGATTCCAGATTGGAACATCAAGCTCAAGGTTTTTAGAGCTATCTAGGGACATCTCTCTCATTTGAAACTTTTTGCTAAACAGAGACCTCTTGTATTCTTGCAACTGAGTTACTTTTCCGGAGAAAGGAAGGGACTTCTAATTTTTAGATTTAAGAGCTTTTATGCTCCTCTGAGATGGATTAAACCCTTATCCTGTGGTAAAGAATACATAAGCTATTCTGTGGTTAAATTTGAGGCAGAAACCAGCCACTGTCTATTAATTACAGAAGAAAGGTATTCAAGACTAGTGTCTCAGCACAAGATCTCAAAAGAAAACTATCTCTTTAAGAGAAATTAATAACTTTTGCTGATAACTACTTTTGATTTGTGAGCCAAAAGGATATAATCATGTGGATAAGAGGCAAATAATCCTCAAGTGGAACAATTAAATTCCTATCAATTGTGGCATAATGACAGAACAGTCTTCTAAAGCTCTGGAGGTGCCTAACCTTTCTCTTTATTAAGTAAAGATAATCCAGAATTACACTGCTTAATTATTTGCAAAGATTCTCAAGATTTTCTTTCTCTGTAAAAATGGCTTTTCAAAATTGGTTTGCTTTTAGCATGGTTATTTTTCAACCCAAGCAAATAAATTCGTTTCCTCGTTCTTATGTGGTATTGAGTGCTTTGGTCGTTTTCCCCCTTACCTCATAATTCTGAGCACAATTTTGTAGCCTGGGTTGGATCCCCATCACGGTTTTTCTAACTGCAGAGAACATTGCCTTCATGCTTAACAGGCATTAAACTGGGAGGATTTATTTATTTGTTTGTTTGCTTATTTGTACAGACTTTGAGGTTTCCCTTTGTTAATGCACAAATTTTCCCTTATTTTAGTACAGTTATTTTTATTTTCAGCTACAAGTCCATCACATAATAAAAAAAATTCCACTGTATGATACATATGTTTCCAAGAGGGGCAAGAAATGAATTGTAATGTCTAGAGTATTTGCATTTCTTCTTCCACTAAAGAGGGGAAGGAGTATAATCTCAGCATTATCCTGATTTATACTTCATGGGAATGTATGTAAAAGAACATAAATACTATTGCTGCAATTTTATATCATATTTCATGTGGGGTTTTTTTTCTTTTTCTTACTAGTGCTTCCCAGTTTCATCTGCTTACTGCTTTCCTCATGAAAGAAATGAGCATGTTGATATAAAATATTACATCAAATACACCCATGAGCATGCACTCCTGTTTCCTGGATTTCAGAAAATAAAGAGTTGTTTCCAAGATTCTGCATTACTACAGAGAGAGGGGATAAACAGCTCTGGTTAATATCTTTAAAAGTGCTGAGAGACATAAAAATGTAAGCTGCCTTCCTGCTTCATTCCCACATTAAAAAGGCTTTGGAAAGTACTTAGGAATAGAAGGAAATGGAATTAGAAGAGTAGGGTTGTTTGGTGGAGTAACTAGACAAGTCCTGCCTTCGGAGTTGGTAATAATATTAGAATTAATGTAACTAGCCATATTGCTGTACTCTGCAACTGAGGAAAGAATTCTGGAAAAAAATGAAGGGTGGTGTATGTTTTTTACATATAATGGCAGTTTCTTTCCTAATATTGCTGTTGGAGCAGAAACCATATTTCACATTAATATCACTTAATATGTTATTCATTGCCCTGGGCTCCAGAAACGAGCAGTGAATTAGGTCATGGTGAATAAATACCTATCAGTGTCCATCAAATGACATCCCTCATCTCCTTTTCCCCCTTTTTTTGTTTCATGTGGTATCAAAATCTCATTCTGCTGTTTATCAGGCAGTACATGACAGAGCAAATCTTTCTGGGGGCAGCTATAAATATATAGCTTCCATTATAGCTAGCGCCAACCTCAATACAAATGGCAAGGCTGATGTAAATCCCCCTCATTTTGACCAGGTATGTGCTGCATTTGGTCAAATGAGCACATTTTAAATGACCCTGAACTAATGACCTCTCAATGATAAGGCATGAGGCCAAACTAAGGGCCAGCTCCAGCTGTTGGAGCTGAGGGGTCTCCATGCTGTACCCAGGTCCATCATTCCCTCTCCCTCTCCTTGCCTACAGGCTGACCAGAACTGATTTTAGCAAATGCTGGCTTAGGAACAATGACTTCTGAAGCTGCTCACCAGCAACACATCGTTGCCCAATCCTTTTTTTCTTTTAATTATCCCATTTTCTTTTTATCTCATGTCCTGTGCCTCAGACAGTTGTTGATATATTGCTATTTTGATATACACTGACATATGGCTCCTGAAGTGCTACAGAAGTGATTCAGGCTGCTGCAACAGTTAATTTATAGCATGCACACACAACCTTAGCTCCTGGTGACACCTAGACTCCATACAAGTGACACTCTCCATCCTGCAAGACAAAGCTCCTCACACCACGACATTACTGGATAACAGAAGTTTAGCAATCTACCTCATCGTGATCTGATCAGACCATTAAAATTAATGGGCTAGGCAAGATTAGTGACACTAATAGCATTTGACAATGCACAAGCGTTATATGGCTTTATTGGCCACTGACCTCTGTCCCAGGCTCACCAGTGGCCCTGTGGCTGCTGTGTAGTGTTCAGCGAGAGCACATCACTGACCACCGGAATTAAAACTCACCAGGCACTGCCAAAGAAAGAGTGAACGGAGGACTCTCGATAGAAAGATTTCTGGGAAAACAGAGAGATATGATTGCAACCTGAATTAAAAAAGAAAAATGGGCTTTTTTTTTTGTGTGTGATAATTTCAGTCAGCTGATGAGAGGATACTGCCCTTTTGTCACATGGTTGTAATGACAGCTAGTTTTGGCTGTATAGTTTCCTATCAGGGGAAAATTCACTTTAAATATCTAGTTAGAAACCTGTTACTATTTTAGGGGAATGCCCTGAAGGCCTTCACCTTGTCCCTTCTATTTATGCATTTATACTGCTTTAGTAAAGACTGTGACAGCAATGCCTGTCAGAGATATTGTATTTTCAAGAGGCCATGGGATCTTTTTTAACAATGTAATGTGGTCATAAAAATGTGCTTTGGGCTGCAACCTGTATTACAAGTTGTGAGCCAAGAAGCAGATTCATTCGACCAAAGAAAGCCTTCCCATCTCAAATAGCTGAGTTTTTGGAAATGCTACATGTGCAAAGAATGAACACATCTTAGTGACTAGGATAAAAATTTGTGGGACTAGCTTTCAGCAAGAGCTCCTAGCAGTGCAGGGAATAGAGAGGAGCATGCATGCAGCTGTGAAGAAAGGTGTCTGCCTTTCTTTTGTGCCAGGAAAATAGAGATAAAAAGGAGCATCATCATGACAATACAGTGTCACTGAGCACTAGACTAAAAAGCTGAGCCGTGATTAACCCAATCCCAGCTGACAGGAATAATGTTAATGGTGGTGATATGTTTAGCTGCTAGGAACATGGTCTTTCCTGTACGTAGGTTTTGTGAGACATCAGAGAATTAACCTGTGCTCGTGGAATCTGACTTGGCTTTACTTCACTTGTCTGGTGCTGTTTCTAGCTGTGCTTCATGTGGTGCACATAGAATAAACATCTGTATCAGGCAGGAATTTCACTTTTGCTATTGCAAGGGTTCTAATAAAGAAAGCCAAAATCGTCTTTTGCCTCAGCCACAGTAATCCAGATTTTTAAAGAACCTGTGGACAGGCAAGAGGGAAATGGTCATGGAAATTGAAGTGAAACAAGGAAAGGTGGGAAGACAACATGAGTAAGCTACAGAATGTTGAACCACCTGTGGCTGCTTTCACTTGGAAATAAAATGTCCTTTACTGGCTGTGGATAACTCCCAGAAGATGCTTAATGTAAGAATGCTGACTTTGTATATTTAATTCATGTACCTCATCTCCTCAAGGTGGCCTGGTGCAGAGGAACCCTAGTGAACCCAGCTAGTGACTCTTGTCAAAGTGGATTTCTGCAGATAATTTCTGTCAAACTGACATTTCTTTTTATTTAAACTGTACTCAGATAAAGACTCAAACTTTCTGAGTTTCCACTGAAATTTAAGGAAGGACTGATCCAGACTTCAGATCCTGGTCTCCAAAATGAGAGAGTATTCTTTTGGGTGGATGGGAAGGAGTCCCAGTGTCAGTGTAAGAATGATTGGAAGTAACAACTGAGACTATATATTTAAATATTGGCGTTGATAATGTTACCAGGTAAATAAAGTAAATGGACAAAACAGGAATTTTGTACTGATAAAAAGCAAGATAAATGTTCAATGAATAGGAAAATTTTATATTCTCATTCAGTAAACAAACTAGGCTTATACAGACTTTGCAGGCACTGGACAAGATTCATGGCAATTTTGGAGAAAGAAGTTTAGTTTTGATTAAAACAGGCTAAAATATTTGGATGTTTTTAAACAATTCACTCTTTCTTGGATATGGGCAAACACCATATGAGCCAGCAATCGCAGCTCCAGGGGGATTGCATGAGAGAACCATGACACCTAAGTCACACCTGAAGATACAGTTATGCTTCAAGTCCATCTTCTGCCTGGACAATGGAGGAATACACTGATAACACCCTGCAAGGCTGGAATGGCCCAAGGTCAAAACAGGACAGGGAAGTGGCAAGGTTAGCCATGAAGCAGAGTGGTAATGAACAGCTGGCTGTTTCAGGGCTCATGTTTACTCAGTACCAATAGGGTGAACTACTTAATGTGGCACACACTGCATAACCACAGGAAGCCTCTCTTTTATTGTGAATGGGATGCTGGAGAGCGCTACATTTATATTTACAATAATTTGTTTTAGTGTGTGGCATCTCAGTAGTTTTTTCTGCACAACATCTGAGGGTCTGAACAACTTTGTACTGTCCTTGGAATTATCTAGGGTGCACAAAAAGTCCAAGGGGATGGTGATTAAAGCTGGGGTAGCTCTAGCTGACAAATACATTACAGATAAATTGGTATTACTGACCATTGTTTAAAGCCACTGGGCACTAGATTTGGCAGACTGATTTGACTGTGTTCTTTTGTCTTTTCCCATGGATAATTTTTATCTTCTCTTGCTTCAAAAGCTAACTCGCTTCCTTTGAGGGACATTAAGCTTGACATGGTTCAAGCTAAGCTTCTTGAACTTAAATCCTGCATGGATATCCCCTGACTGAATCAGCTTTAACTTGAATTGTGTGTATCTAATATTTCACACCATTTCAATTATACTCCACAGCAGCTGAGGACTATGTGAATTCTAGTGCTAAATTTAATCAAGTGCTCCTCCAATGTGGAAGAGAACATATCTTTGGAATTAATGGAAAGAGACAAATTAAACCAATCCCTGGGATGTTGGTTCTATCCAGTCTGCACCAGAAGATGTCCCAGAGAAAAGACCTTCAGTAGCAACTGAAGCCTGAAGTCTGATAATGTGAGAACTTAAAACTGCAAGGTACGAAACCCATGAAGAATGGTACACTTCATCTGGACTGTAGAATCAACAAGAATTTAATAAGTTAATCAGATCATCACCGTTTGAGTGCACATAAATTTGAATTGTTTCCCCATTATGAAGTGCTTGTCTGTAAATTATTGCAGAGAAAGCCATTTTCAAATTAATGTTTGAGCTATTAGAAAATACAGAGGGCATTTTCATTAATTGGAAGCAGCTTTTCTTCCGCTCTCTTTATCATTACCTTTGTTGCCCAGAATCAGTTTAGTGCTCAAATTTATTGATGTGTATGATTCAGTGGCATTATTTGTTTAGAATTTGTCCTATACCTGATGGAATAAACTCATTAAGTGTAAATGAATAGTTATGTAGTCATCAACTAAAATGAGTCACTGCAGTACTCTGAAGTCATTACAGTGCCTTTGAACACAGCTGGAAAGAAAGTCTCTGTGAAGGTTACAGCTTCCCTCTCAGAGGTAACCACATTAATTTTTGTCCCTTCTTTGGTATGGCTTCTTGTTTACAGACAGGGAGGGTCATTCTTCAGCAGAAGACAGTGGGTTCTTCTTTTATCCAGGAATGTATCAAACCAGCCTGTGAACAGTTTCGTATTTTCGCTGCTACAATGCATTTGTTTTCACAGTATATAGAAGCTGGGATTCAGAAAGGAGAACATTTTTTTGGAAAATAGGTGTTTTAAAATCACTGGTTTTGGAATTAAGTATAATGTACATCTCCTGCAGCAGACAAACATTCTGCCACTGAATGCTTAAAGACGAGGAGGTCTTGAAGACTGCAGAAATCACTGTGCAGGTTCTCTATTTCAGTAAAACTGCCCACAAGGGCAGGAATTCCTGATTTTGTGTTACAACTCCTGCAAGGGAGTACACTGTTAGAAATTAAGGGTAGCTTGGGCATGGGCCTCTCTTTTTTGAGAAATAAGTGTCTCCCCAAGCTTTGCCGACTTGTTCGTATGCTTCATAATACGGGTAACTGAACTCTGTTTTGTTGATACTCACACCATCCTAGCCCCTATTTTGATGTCCAGTATGATAGATACTTGTAAGGTGCTAGCAGTAAGGCAATGGAGCTGAAGGGAGCAGACAAAGGATTGCTACTCACTTTTTACTGGAGACTGTAATATCTTAGTGCACCAGAGGTAAATATCTATCAATTCATGCAACCTTTTCCAAAGTCAAAATGCATCACACTGAATTTAGCGTAAGCCTTTTGAAAATCCTATTGCTTGAGAGCTGTTTCACTGAGAATGCCATATGCTAGAAAAACCATAAGGAAAAACATCCCACTAAAACTGACAGTATCTAATAATCTTTCTCACAGCCACAAACACCTCAGCTACTTGAGTCTTTCATCAAAACAGTCCTAATGCATTTTGTAAACATGTTGCCTATGTTTCTTCTCCCTGCTTGCTCAAAAGCTGTGTTCATTTGTCATGAGGCCAGACAGGTCTATGAAGGGAAAATCAGCTGTTTATGGCATTTGAAATATTGCCCTTAGGCCTGTGCATTCCAAAATACACTGGACTCCCTCCACCTGTTTTTCACAATGTTTGTGGAGCACAGGTATGGTCATGACAGTGTTAAGATCAGAGCCAAGGCCCACTGAATTCAGCAGGAGTTTTTCTTTCAAATTCTGGGGATTTCAGATCATATCTATGGTCATGGTTGTTTCACTTTAGACAACAGAAACTAGTTCTAATTAATTTTCTTCTTTTTCTTTTTTTTCCCTGGTGCAGAAGCATAATTAGACTTGGGGAGACATTTGAAATACAACCAATGAGACATTTAGTATAGCACATGTAAAGTTTTCTTCAATTAGGAATGCAGAATTGTATTACACTGCACTTTAAATGGCACATTAGCAGATGTAAATGATTCCATTCAATTATGACTGGTTAGTTTGCTTGTTAGGTTAATTTTTGTTACAGTAACTGTGTAGTTTTCTGTTTTTCAACAGCACACATATGATCCCACTTTTCCACTCTACTTGTGGGTTCTAGAAGTGGACCAATATTGCTTTTCTACCTGGACCACTGTGTGTGATATGCATATGAAAGCATCAGATATAGGAAAAGTTCTTTTAAATTGCACACTTAATTCCTAGGGGGGGAAAAAACCAGCAAAACACCCCTTCTAAAATTCTAATCTAAAACAGATGTATTTTGCAAACTGCTCCAAATATTACTTCTGTACAGAGCATTCATGTTGTAAGAATTCACCATTCCTGGAAGTAAGAAAATGAAAAGAAACACAGCTGAAAAGGTGTTTACGGGAGAAAGACAACAATGTAAAACGGGTAACCTTAACTTGGTTGAAAAATGCTGAGTTATTCCCCAAGAGGTTTTCTCAGGGGACGATATTTGTGTAGAAAGGCAGCTCTCCAGTGCAGGAGAGCAAAGCAGGAGTCAGGAAATCAATGCAGAAGATACTGCTGGAGCAGAAAGGGCTTGTTGCTGTGTCTCCATCTGCAGCAGATTATCATAAAGATTTGTTTGCAGCAAAGCTGCACCTCAGGCAAACTGACCTCTCAGAGCCTTTTTGTCGTGCACCAGTGTCACTGGGAGAGAACAGCAACAAAACCCACAAGATGCCACTGAGATAGAGAGGTCTATTCTCTAGCCCACATGGTACCTGGGACACATAACTCCTAACCTCCCACCCCAACTCCCTGTTGAACCTAAAGCCAAGCACTTGAACTTTTCATGGAATAGGAGCTCAAAACCTGCCAATGTGTCACATGATAGAATCGCACCACAAGACACCTGAGTTGATTGCCTGCACTTCTTTGGTCCTGGAAGGGCAAGGAGAGTAACCTCTTTCTGACTTGGTCCTGAAAAATCTTCCCTAGATTTTGGAGGTGCAATTAATTATTACAACTACTCAGAGATCCCAGTTGAGCTCACAGACCTTGGCAAAACACTGTGTATCATAAACTCTGCAGCACTCCCACCTGGTAAAGGCTCCACTGAAGTTGTCTCCAGTGCATCTCCTACAGCAGGGAAGCTCCTTAGTCCCAAACCAGGCTAACCTGGGGATTGTCTCAGGTATATCAACACTGACACTTGCAGAGAATAAAAGCCAAGGCACAGCTCTCTGAAGCCACAGGGATAGGTCAGGAGTGTTTGTGGTGGCCAGGACGCTGGGTGATACTCAGCACACCACAGGGAAAGATGGAGGCAGCCTTTTTCCAAAGCCTGTTCCCCTTAAATGCTGATTCTGTCTTGTAGACCTGAGTTAGATTTCTTAGACATAGACTTGCAGATCTGAGCCATCTTCTGCCACCTAAGTTCTGCATGAAATGGTGCAGATCTGGCATTACAAAGCACAAGCCCTGGTCTATAGGGCTGGGTGAGGTTTCTGCATGCTTTTCCAGTCCTTCCGCTTTTGCACTGCCACACACACAGTGGCCACCCTCAAAGGCAGCCAGAGACAGAGCTGTCCTACCAGTATGTATGAAACTGTCATGATTCCTCTTGGCATTTCCATTGACTTTTGCCTTCACAGTCCTTTGAGAATCTTCATGTAGCCATGAAACACTGTAATATTTGCTTTATGAGCTCTTCGTTCAGTCAGCTTTGAATCTACTCACTGCACGAAGCATCTCAGTAATATTATCCCATTTTCTGACTTTTATGTTCATTTGCCTTGTAGCCAAGTCACTCAGAAATGAGAAATGAAGAGTAAACTCATCTTTTCAGAAGGATCATGAGAGAGTTTTCATTTCCTGATTGGAAGACTTCTGATCTTAAGCAGAGGAAAAGCTGCAGCAAAACCATACCTTTGCTCATTCATCTCAGTGTATAAAATCAGATCATTACAAGCTGCAGCAGCTTAATCAAACAGCCTTTGAAACACAAAGGCCTCTGACTCAAATGGAGTTAATGGAGGTAGATTTTGTGGATTTTTTTTTTTTTTTTGCTTTTACTACTTCTTCCATAGTGTTTAAAGTCATTCATGTTTCCACAGAGTGCTCACTGATGATTATAAGCAGTGAAGCTTTGGATCCAGTTATACCTGTGCTTCCATCTGTTGTTGCAGAAACCAATTCTATTATCGTTACTTTCTTGTTAATGACTTACTTCTTGAACTCATTTAAGATACTTGTTCCCTTGCTCTCTTCTTCATCTGCAGTGTCAGTGGAATAGCTACTTTTATATTCAAATGTCCTGAGCACAAAAATTGCCAGTTGAATTATGTCTGTCCTGGGTATTGAGCTGGAGAGAAGAAAACACATTCATTTTCTACAGCTTGTAATGAACTGTTTCTCCTGTTTTTGAGGCACATCATCTGACAGCAACTCCTGGTTTGGGAGGATGTTTTTATATTCACTACATGTCATTAATGAGAAATGTACTTATGTGTGGATACCTGGGAAAGGATCTCGTGCTCAGCCAGTTTTTGCTTCACTTGTATATCCCCAGTGAAAAATTGATTTGTTCCAATGATACAACACCCACCAGAAGAATGTTCAATGGTATCTTTCTCCTTTTTCATGGATTTTGCAAACTGCAATTGTGGACTATTCAAGAAGGTGCTTCTTCCTGTCCTACTGTTTGAAGAATATTTTCATGTTACTTTGGATATTTTTGTATGAACTGCAGTGATGCTTCAAATTAACTTATTGCCCAGAGCAGAACTGCATGGCATTTGAAACTCAGTGACCTGTCTTTACCCACCATCAGGAAAACTTATGACCCCGTTTTCTCTGAAAGTACAATTCTTTCTCTTTTTTCCCCCCTAACTCTCAAGCTAAATTATTGATGTCTCTGTGTTTTTAATGTGTTTTACTCAGCCCCAGGATTTGTTCCCCCTACCTTCTCTTTTCTCCTTTGTCCTCAGCAGCTGGGCTTTGTTACTTGCTCCTCTCAGTGCTTCATGGCTACAAGACAGGTGCTCTGTTATGTGCCCTCACCTCTCTGCATAGAGCTTGTTTCCAAAAGGGATGGAGCAAAGCCCAGAGTCAGGCAGGTGTGGGAATCACAAAAAATATGTCACAGCAAATATAAATCTGCATTAGGCTCTGTTGGAGAAGGTGACTGAATGACACTCTTACTTGGTGTAAAGGTCCCATGTATGTTTTCAGCAACATCCCCCCACCTCACATTTTATGCTAGATGAACATGGAATGGTAGAATTGGCTGCCCATCATTGCTTCTGCCTGGTGCTGAGCACTGCAGCTCAGCATCACCACTCTCCATCACATCATATGATCAAAGATGTAGAAAGTAAGCAGGCATAGGAAGAAATATCATCAGTGCTTGCCAACCCCTTCTACCCCTGAAATGCAGTCTCTTGCTTTTACTTCCCCCGACACCTTCATTAATGTCCTACATCTACTAAAGCAGATAGGCAATACAATGAAAGAAGAGAGCTGGTGGCCTATTTTACTTGGTGAGACGACTGTTGTTGTATCCCAGTTTATTTTTGGGACGTGTTGATTTGCAGTGCATGAGTAGACAGGAGCTTGTCAATACTTTAACATCTGGGAACCTGGAGTGAACGTCACTGACTGGAATACCATGACTGTGTAGCTGAAGGCATTTTTCCTCTCTCGGCTATAATGATAGGACAATTTTTTGTGATCTCTCATCTCTTTGCTTCCTCCAAAGCAAAGAAGATAGTTGAAAGAAATGTGTGTGCGAGAGAGATTATATTAATGTGGCTAAGGCTTGTAATCAGTTCTTACCTGTGCTGATATGGGAGTTGCAGCTGGGTGGAAATGGTGGTAATGGCAACATTTTATGGATATTTGGTAAAATATTTTGAAATAATCAAGTAAGAAAGCTATTAATGACTAATTCATTTAGTATGGTCATTGTAAACAGAGTAATGGCTATTACACTGGTGTTTTTGTGTTATCATTTGAAAGCAGATTTTCAATAACAGAGCTGGAATCAGTCCAAGTCAGATCATACATACAGTTAAAAAGCTACATAGTAAAAGACAGAGATAAGACCTTTCATTACTGATGTGCAATAGAAAGCCCTAAGAAAAATGAAAAAATAATTTGATATCTCTTCCGACCTCCTTAATCCCCTTGTGGGGATTGTGCTTGTTTGACCTGATCTAACTAGGTTTAGCTCACTTTGTTGTTCCTGGAATGTATTATTCCAAATGCTAATGCCAGTATATTAACTCTATTGATGCAACCTGCACCACAGTGACAAGAATACCCAGATCTTGCATCCTGTAGGTTTGTTGTTTCCTATCCTTCCAGGTAGGCATATGGTTTTGTGCTTTGTTATTGTACACTTGAACTTCACAAATAATATGAGAAAAGCAATAAAAATGTGCATTGAAATTTCAGTATTAAGCCAATAAACACTGAATATATAATGAGTTTTTACTTGTCTACAACAGTGGTACTGTTTCAAGGAATCAATAGGAAACACAAATGAAAACTGTATTTAATCTCAGCTAGTCCTGGTCTTGTCTGCCTGAAGTCAGTTATTCACTATCTCAAAGGTACACCACTGGACAGTACATTCACCCTTACTAATGCAGAGCGTGCCTTGATTTTCCCCCTGGATTAGCTGCTGTATCAGCAAAAGGTGGTTGACAGACTGCTCCAGAAATTAAGACTTGTGAATGAGAGGTAAATCTGAACTTCTGGCATAGTCCTGATGCTGCTCTGGCACATCATGTTGGATGCAAGGAGCCAGCTGGGTGCAGGGTGCTCCAGCCTAGCTCTGAACTGTCTAGTCCAAAGCAGCCACTGGAAGAAAAAAAAAAAAAAAAAAAAAGCAACTGGTTGGGTTGGGGTTTGGCCTGACAGTTTGCCAATATGATTCTCAAGGAGCCAAATTTGTATTAAAATTTTCAGATTTTGGTCCAGTTAAGCATACTGAATTGAACCAAATGAGCAAAAAGCACAGAGAAGTACAGCCATCCACAAGCTTGTAGAAATACCCCATTTTCATCTTTGTTACTTTTCCAAGAAGATTCATATCTGCAATAATTCTGCACTTTTGGACTTCAAAATTAAGCTATAGGGAGGAAATGCTTGTGCAGAGAATAATCAAGAGTCAACTCTGTGTTTATATTACTTTTGATTATGAAATGGCACAGCAGTCTACTGCATTGTGGAAGTTACCAAAACCAGAAAAAGTTTTTGAAAGCTTTTTCTGCACTGAAGATGAAGATGTTTTAAAAAACTTGCCTTATGCAGTTTCTCTATACTGGTATACATGGTTTCATTCAGGCTTCAACCTGTACTTCATTCAGGCTATCAACCATCTTCATAATGCTAATGACCATTAAAAAACCCACACAGTTGCATTTATTGTATTTGGCCAGGTTTTAAATATGTACACCCACGGAGCATGTCAGGCAATTTAGTAAATTAATGGTGATTGGGTTCATTTTGCAGTGTTTACTTTTTTTTCAGATCATCATAATGCTGTACAGCATTAGGTGTAATTCCCTGAGGAAGGTACCAGTCCTTAGTACCATTTGTTTTTCCATTCTTAGTTGTAGACATTAAGTGAAAATAATAATAATAAAAAAACCTAGCAATATCCTTCGCCACCCTTGTGAACGTAAAAATTAATAATCTCAGAGTCTGTATTCAACCTGACACTGTGAGCAGCGCAAGTATGGTGCAAAGTCTATCTTTACATTTATTTGCAAATATGTATGGATATGCTTCATATAAATTAATCCTCTATTTCATTATAAGGAAGGAATTATGTCTGTGGTCAAAAAGGTGGGGTACACTTAATCTGATTTAGCACAGCATGGGAAAAATTAATTGAAAGTCAGAACTGCATAGTGTTTATTATAAAGTAATTTCACACCAGCTCAGGATTAGCATGGTAACAGGTGACAATAGGTCATTACTATGTTAATTGAAAGAAAGCATGCTTTTATAAAAAAGAAAAAAAAAAGAAAAAGAAAAAAGGGATAGAGACAAAATGAAAAGGAAAAATATTAAAATGCAGTATTTTTATCTAGGATTGGGCTGTAGTTCCATAAGACATGTTCTAGGGAGAAGATAAAGTTCTGTAAAGAACTCGTTGGCTCTTGGTGATAACCTTGCATTGTTCACTGTGCCATGAAGCATGGCAGATGCTTGTGTATATCTCCTGCACGAGTTAAGCTGGCCGTCTCTCCTTCCACAAGAACAGGCTGCATCTTCAAAGCAGTGGCCTGACGTTTTCAGCTTGCTGACACTGCTCACTGGCCCAGGCACGTGGAGGCAAAGATGGGCACGAGGGAAGCAGAGCCCATCTATTTACCTGGCTTGCTCAAAGGAAGTGTGGGTCCAAATAAAGTCCCCGGGAGCCATGAGATTTTGCAGCAGTGTTTAACAGAAGAAAAAAAACTCTGGATTTGTTCCTTGATGAGAGGATTAATAAATAAAAAGACTTTCAAACCACCAATGGAAAATTGCCTGTCACTTCGATAGCACGCTGAAGCATGAAGCCAGGGCAAGCTCATCCTTCCACTTGAGCTGCAATGCCATTATCCCAGCTCTGAATGGAGCTGGGTGCTGCAGTGCTCGGCTGCTCTCCTATTGTGCAGTTTGACAGACACCGATGTGTAGGCATTTCCCATTATACGCTGCAACCTGAGTAAGCAGTCCTGAGCTGCCAGCTTTAGCCCGGCGAAAGGAATTAGGAAACTATTTTCCCCCTTTTATTTGCATAATAGCAAAAGGTGTTAAATCAATTTTGGGGGCAGAAGATCATTCTGCAGGTTCTCTAGCTGACAGAATACAAAGGGCACAATATGCACTTGTGCCGAGGTGAGCAAGACAGAAAAGAACTCTGTATTAACTGAAGTCACTACAAAAGGACCTTTGCTAATGGCATGTTATAATTTAAACAAAGATCCATTCTGAAACCAAAACAATATGCCTATGTAATGAAGCTAGGTCTTGTTCAAAGTAAATGGAAATTCAGAGGCACAGCTGGGACCTGAAAATGGGAAATTCTGATTTTATTTCCTGGAAGAAGAATTTAACCTCTTCAGATACCCTTGTGCAGTCTGATAGATGAGCTTATGAGGAATTTGACCTTTCTGCTCACCCTGCTTCAGAAAAGTTTGCAATTCAGTCTGACACAATCTGTTGTAATATGTTAATTTCAATGCAGTTCTGCCACAAGTACTAAGGGTGATCCCTGAGACCTTTAGATCCCAGAATATAATTCTTCCAGACTTCATTCTCACCTCAAAACTTCCTGATTAAGGTGCCTACTTATCTACTAAAGGTCAAAAGAAAGGAAAGTGTAAATGTTCTTTGATACTAAAAAGGTAAGAGCTCAGACAGAAGACAGTGCCCTTGTATTTGGTGCACAGTACAGGGTGATGTGGTCTGCTGAGATCAAGAGCAAAGGAGTAATGCTGCTCCTGGTCAGGTCACATACCATCATCTGCAAATCTAAACTGCTGCAGAGCTAGGGTAATAATGCAATACAAGTACCTCTGAGGGTAGAAAGGGTACTTAAATCCTCCTCCTCAACTACACAAAAAAGCAATATAATAGAAATATTTGCTCAACCCCAGCAGGAAAATCTCTCAGGATAGTTAGGGCAAAACACGGCCTCAGGTCTGACTTTGCCCAGGATAAATGATTTTCCCAATGATAAGGCAGGGTAGTAAAGTGGAAAAGTAAGTGATCAGGTTCACCTCTACAAATACAACATTTCAAAGACTGTATTAGGCCTGGTGGTTACTTCTGTAGCCATGGTCTAATTATTGCTCAATAGAAGTATCCAAGTATTATTTTTAATGGCTTTTCATGTCTTTGCATCTCAGTTACAGCAAGTCCAAATCCCGACTCAGAATCACCTCTGTCCTGATGCTATTCCTGCTCTGCAGCCAAGATGAATCATGAGCTCCAGTGCTGCTCCCTGCTCATCCCACTGCCCCAGCTCAGCACCCTGAGGCCAAGCTGAGCCACCCACTGCAAGGGTCTTCCCCTGGGGACTGCCAAAAAGTCACAACCAGCTCGTCCCCTCCCCTTGGGCTTGCTGTTGTGACGGCAGCTTTCTGGCAGCGTGCAGGCAACACGCAATTGCTACAGGGAAGAGTAGAGCCGAGGGACTTCGAGACGACAACGACACCACTGCTGCTGCTGCTGCTTCAAAGCGCCACTGATTCCCTTTCTGACATGTTCTCCTTTTTGCTCTCCATTTAGTAAAAACAAAGCTAAACAAAAAAAAAAAAAAAGAAATAAAACACCCAAACTCTCAAGAAAGGAAAAGAGAATGGCAGGAAGAGCATGTTATAAATCTGTTGGCAAAACTGATGAGACAAAATAGGGAAAACCTGTGTATGAAGCTGGAGCAAATGTAATCTCAAAATGTTTCTAAAAGTAATTTTCCCCTATTCATTTGTTCTTGGCTGTCTCTGCTGTTTACTCTGCTGTTCTGTGATCTTTAGCAATAACAGTTCCATTTAAACTCTGTGCAGAAAGGACTCTGTCTTCTCACCTTTCTGTACATCTCAAGGATAACTTACACAGCCATGTTATGGCTTTGCCCTTTCTAGATGAGGAATATGTTGATTTGGTTTCAGCTCATTAACTCTCTGAGGAACTCTCTTCCAGCTTGGCTGTCTGCAAAGCTGGAATTGCCCATACTTCAGGATGAGGGCTTTTTTCCTCTTTAAATTTTGGAATGGATGTCCCAAAAGGCACAGGCACTGCAAGAAAGCCCAACGAACTGCAGGATGTACTTCATTGGAAATGAGCATCCTCTCTTGGGATAATGAAATTTTGTGTGCTGCGTTTGGTGCTCTGGGATTCATAAAGGTTATCAGTAAGGCATTTATAGTAAAAGTTCTTCCTGGTTTTCTGGCATGCATGGGGAAGATGGGCGTGTTATCATTCTGACATTTCTGTCAGAAGTGGTATTTGAACCACTGGATGATTCTGACAAATGCCACCGCTGTCATCTGCTGCTCAGTTTTAATTACATCTGACTGAGTCTTTCAATAGCAGCAAGCAGAAAACTTAATTAGTTGGTTTAAAGGCTGATCTTCAGAGTTTGAAGACTCCGAACAGCTTTGCAGCATTTATGCATGGAGACTGCCATTTTCCGTCTGATGATGCAAGTCAGAAGAATTAACTTCTATGAGGTCCCACTCATAGAAAGGAAAAACAGAGGAAGGCTTACAAGAATATGCATCAACCAACCCCACCGTTTTGTACATGACATATCAGTGAGGCAGCCTTGTGTCTAAGAAACTGCTGTGCTGGCTCACAGGTGGGTCTCAGACAAATGGTAGCAGAATGCAGGCGAAAGATTGGGTGCTCATGGGAACACACAGCAAACGAACATCTGTTACCTTAAACAGAATGTATATGTTTATTCTGCAGCAGACTGCAAGCACTGCACTATTTGGGAAGACTGAAAGGCTGGCATTTTTCTCATACACCAGTGCGCTGTTTAAACAAGCAGCTTGAAAGGAGATTGCATTAACAATTTATACTACCTCTGTCTTTGCTTTCACAGTGTTAATGTGATTATATTTCTCCACTATATCCTGGAAAAACAAGCATTACTAAGATACAATGTCAAACTGCTAATATGATGCAATTAGAAGTTAACATTACATTCACATGCTAGTTGCAGGTTGCCTGTGGGGAAAAAACGCAATTGAAAATACATTGATTTGTTCCAAAAATCCCAGGGTAGTGAGTTTGGGCAACCCCATGCAGATGTGGACTGATGGGCTTTGCTTGTTTGTGAGATCATATCCTCTGGAATGATGCTGCTGGTGTCATTTAGGATATTGCCAAATTTCATCATTTGCAGGGAATAGGTTGTATTTTATACATAAAATGTGCCAAGAGCTCTGTGTGAGCTGCAGTCAGGAAGCAAAGCACTTGATGACATACAGCCCACATGACTGGTCAGCTCTCATTGTCCTTCCCCACATTCAAAAGCTTTGTACTTGTGATTTACTTGACCACAGAATCACAGAATCACTGAGGCTGGAATTCACATCTGGAGATCTCCTCATCCAATAAGCTTCTCAAAGCAGGGTCAGTTAGAGTAGTTTGATCAGGAATGTATGTGTTTAATCAGGTTTTTACTATCTCCAAGGCTGGAGACTCTCCAGCCTCTCTGGACAGCCTGTGACAGTGTTTGACCACACACATTAAAAAAACCCCTTTTTTTCTGTTTAATCAGATTTTTCTGTATTTCAGTTTTTGGTCACTGCCTGTTATTCTTTCACTGAGCCCCACTGAGAGCGTTCTGACACCATTGTCTTTCTTCCCTCATCAAGTATTTATACACATTGATTAAATCCTCCTGAGACTTCTCTTCCCAGGCTGAATTGACAAAGATGTCTCAGCCTCTCCTTTTTTAACAGGTGCTCCAGTCCCTTAATCATATGGCTCTTCACTAGACCCAGTCTAGCATGTCCATGAATGTCTTGCGGGGGAACCCAGGACTCAATACAGCACTCTCCACTAACATGGTCAGGGCGTATTTCTGGCTCATGTTCAACTTAGTGTACACCAGGAACCCAATGAGATTTTCATCAAAGTTATTATCTAGAGACCTGTTCTCCAGCATACATTGGTGCAGAAATTTAGCCCTTCCCAGGCTCAGAGCTTGGCGTTTCCCTTTGTCAACCCTCAGGAGATGCCTGTTTGTCCATCTCTCTAGCCTGTTCAGATCCCTCTGCATGGCAGCACAAGCAGCTGGTGTGTCAGCAAATCTTTCCAGTTTTGTATAATTTCAAACTTGCTGATGGTGCACTCTGCCACATTGGCCAGGTCACAACTGAAGAGTTAGAGGAGTGGGGGAGAACTGACTAAAGAAACTTCATGGCTTTTATCACTATATTCTCCAAAGTCACAAATCTAGCTGAGGTCACTCTGCCTAGTGGATATCATAGGATGCTGCCTATGCTGCCTATGCTGCCTATCATAGGATGCTGCCTATGCTGCTCTGTCAAATGCCAATCCGCTGGACTTATACAGGTCCATGAATCCATGTAGGTGTATGACCAGTGACAAAAAGTGTGCAGCCAGCTTCACTGGTCTTATTCTGCAAGCACAGGGGACCTTTTGTCCATCTCTCTTCTGCACTATCAATGGGATAATGAAAATATCCCCCTGCTGTGAGGGAAGCTTCTCCTCTCCCCTTTCATGGATTGTTGTGTCTTTGGTGACTTACCCACAATAAATAAATATACACAATAACATACCTCCCTGTAACATTTTACAGGAGTTTAGTTAAAGAAGCTCATTTTGCTTTGGACAGTACTTTTGTCAATGGGCATAAAGCAGTGTATTTATAGGATATGTGATATGTTTTGTTTGTCTTTGACATTTTATATCTTAATATTTTCTAGGACATACACAATAAGCTAGCTCACTTTTCACTTTTCCATTAAAGGTTGAAAAGTGAGTTCACACTACTTTTAGGTTTTTGCATTGAGTATATCTTGGATGGCTGCAAGGGTTTGCATTAATGTAGCAGGCAGCTGTTTTGTCAGATGCAAGTGGTTTGTACAGCCTGAGGGAGTGACCCCGCCAAAATTATCAGGTCCCAGAGTGCTAGATTTGAACTGAAACAGAGTCATCAATACCTTGCAGTGTCTGACAAAGTCCACAACATTAAGCAGGCACAGAATATCCTATGAGAATTAAGAGGTGGCAATCTCATCTCATTGGGATACAGTTATGAGACAGGTGGGAACGGTGTAAAGCTGCACCAGGGAGGTTGAGACTGGACATCAGCAATCATTTATTTACAGTGAGGATGGTCAGACACTAGGCTTCCTAGAGAAATTGTCTGTGCCTGAAGCACTTGAACAATGCCCTTAATAACATGCTTTAACTTTAGGTCAGCCCTGGATTGGTTGGTCAGCTGGACTAGACGATTGATGTAGGTCCCTTTCAACTGATATCTTCTCTCCCCAACTCCTCAGGGCCTCACATGCTTTGGTGTTTTATTCATAAACCTCCTGCTAGGCAAGAAGCAGCATTCTCTCTCTTTCATGGAAGCGGAACTGGAATTCATCGAGATGAACCATGATAAATTCTCATCTTATGGTGTATCAATGTTTTCAGAGGAACTGGGGAGTGAAATGGCCAGATGGTCCAAGTGTCTTGCTGAGGCTCCCAGGATACAATGAGTCTCCTTTCCCTCGGAATGAAAAACATTCAGGTAAATGTCAGTATACTCTTTTTGCAAACGCCTCTCATAGTGCCGTCCCTTTGCTTGAAGACGGCTGCAGTATTTGCCAGGGCAAACTCACCCTTTTGCTGAGCTGTCATTCTCCATCATCCAGCTAACACAGTTATTTCTGTATTACAGACCCATTATTTGGCAATGAAGATACCTGGTTAATACATTTGCTAATGGGATACTGACTATAGTATTCTGCCTTTAGCAGGGAATATTGGATGCCTTTGTCTTTGAAAAGTCCCACTGGTCTTTCCCTTGCGAATGGCTGTAAATTGCTTACTGGAACTAAAATGCCACTTTTTGTCCAATTCTTTCTTGATTTTACCCATGAGCTACATAGAAACAGTTGATTAAATCACTTGGTGCTTTTCCCTGTCTAAGACAGATACATGACTCTCTCAGCATATGCATTTAGGATTCCTTAAAAACAGATGAAAGAGGGATTTTTCATACACAGTAACTTGTTGTCTATCCTTTTCCTTTGAAAGGCATTACCATATGTTAAGACAGACTTTTTTACTTTGCTAAAGCTATATAGAAGTTAGAGGTCCAGCTTGAATTAGTTGGACAAATATCCTCCACAGGACAGCCTTCCTAAAGAGAGAAATCAGCTGTCTTTTGGAGGTTCCTCCTCTGTATTCCTGGAGCTAACTTAAACTCTTAACCTAGATGGCTAATTTAACTAGTATCCCAACTTTGAGATCATTACAGTTAGGTGAGGTGATACACACCAAACAAAGCCTGCAAAAGCTTTCAATAATTTTCTTCCTTTAGGCATTTTCTCCCTCTTAATTTTGCAGGACAGGCAAATTCTAAAATCTTGGTTTTAGAGAACCCAGGGATTATGATAGTGCAAAAGCAAGACAAAATAAAAGAATAATGCTGACTTCGTTTATCTCACTCCCAAAGGTCCCAGTCAGCATACACTTGTTTGGTAGTGGGAGCCACTTTGGATACAATTCCATTCCTCAGATAATGGGAGTTCAAAACCTGCACTGGATGTTAATCCTTTTCACAACAGTAGGAAAGGTGAGGCATTCAAATTTGTACTGAAAACTGAGATGAGGTAAAAGATGAGACATTCTGTAAATATAAACCCTTTAAAATAAAATAATACAGATGACATAAAAGTATAAAAATTGTTACTGACATGAATAATTCACTAACTATTGAATGGTATAAGTCACCAACTAATGTGTATTATGTGCCATTTAATAGTGGATGTATCTGAAGAAATATGGAAATTGGAATACTTTAATAACTTTATATATGAAAGATGATGAGACTGCCTAAATGATTAAGAGGAAGATATGTTATAATGAACTAAAGCCACTCGAGTGTAAGGTAATTTTAATTCAAATCTCCATCTGCTTATGTATAATTAAGACTCATTTAACAAGTTAATGCCTAACAGAGAGAACTGATAAGTTTGGTATTAAAGAGCTTAAGAGAAGTAAATTAAACTGTCGAGTTTGAGGAGCTTTCATTTGAATTCCCTGTACCTAACCAAAACACAGTCTTCCAGGTGCATTTTTCTACCCTGACTATGCAGTCAGATCCCAAATTTGGTGAGAAAAAGGAGGTGAAAACCAGAATATCTTTGTTATATTTTCATTTTAGATAGCATGTCAAATCAAGAGTTAGACAGCATCTTTACTCATATGAATATTTATACTGTTCAACCTGCTCTCCATATAGTGTCTATACACCATTAAGAACATACTTTGCGTTCCATCAAAAATATTTATACATTGCAGAGATTGCCGATGGGGTTAAATAACTTATGAAAATAGGAGGATTGCCTTTGATGTGAAAGAAAGTAATATTTTCATCAATGGTAAATTTTATGTGTTATTCACCCACTTAACTTTCTCTTTCAGTCTCTCTCCAAATATCTTTCCTGCAAGGTCCAGTAGTCAAAACAGTGGCTTCAACCTTTTCATCTTTCACATGCAATTTTAATTTTCATCTTTTGGCTTCTTATCCACTGTCAAGATGAGAGTTTCCTATATTCACTTCATACTTAAAATTCTCTGTGCTTTCAATATTTTTTGCCACTGGAGCCAGACATCAGCTTTGATTTGCTCCTAGTGCTCAGGAATGAGTTAGACACTTTTGGGAATGTATTGGAAGAACAAATACCAGAGTATGTCTAATGCTTATTGCAGTGCAGATGCTCCCAAGGGATGACAAAGTATTAAAGCTATGAGGTTTGATGACCAACACCTGATCTCAATAAATGACTAACAGACATTGCTCTAATTGAAGGTTACTGTTTTGTTCCTAGGCCAAAACGGACTTTAGCTTCATTCTGCTTTAGCATCAGTCTAAGTGCAGAAAAAATAGGGACTGAATTGTTTAAAATCTATTAAAGAATAGAACAAATGTCTTACTTCTCAAAACTTTTGAGCAATGGAAGTCCTTAAAATTCAACAGATGGTGAAACACCTCTTGGTGTATATATTCACAGATTAACATAATTTACTGTTTGTAGCAAGTCAATTATAAAAGCATTTGGGTTAATATGCATTTTTGTATGTCCCTGTGTATCTCACAAACAACAGAGCACATGTTTTAAAAGGTCTTCCTTTCCTCCAGCATTTAAAAATGCACTCTGTGCAGAGGCATCACCAAAGACATTTGCAGCACTTCAGTAGAATGAACTTCAAGTGGCATAGGAAATGTGCCAAATGAACCAAATCACCTAAATTGACTACAGATGAAAACTTACAGTTACAGTCAGACAAAGGTCTCCATTTGTGTTGATAAGCTGATCTATGAGAAAAAAAATTGCTTCTTTTAGTGAAGCAATGAATGTTGAAGTCCCTCCTTCAACATTTATTATCTTTCAAGTTCAGAAGTCTTGGTTCCAGAAGAAAGAAGAAAAGAGAGATGAAATGTAAAGAGAGAGAAAGAAAAGGAAGGAAGGAAGGAAAGGAAGGAAGGAAGGAAGGTAGGTAGGTAGGTTAAAAATACAATGTGAACTTAGAGACCCAGTGAAATATGAGCTTAGGGAGCCAAGAAATTAAAAATCTAAACCAAAATTAAAGATTCAAATGCCAAAAAAAAAAAAAAGAAAAAAAGGAAAAAAAGGAAAAGTCAGAAATTCATACCTACACCATGAACTAGTCTGAATGAGGAAGAGGCCTGCATCTTTGTGAAACCTTGCTGATGGCCCTTCCCTGGTACTCAGGCCCTTCCCCTGAGTGTATTCCAGAACACATTGTAATTTCCCAGTTGACACTGTCAAGCTATAGATTTTTGTATGCCGGAATGACATCTTTGTTTTGGGACATCTTTGTACATTTACTGAAGAACGAAGCTATCAGTAATGAAGATATCAGGGAATATTGGCATGAGACAGACTAATTAGTGAATGAGGACTCAGTCCCTCCCCATGGTCTAATAACTGTGAAAAGCAGCATATACATTTTACTTTACAGTTCATATCAGTTGTTAACAATATGCCTGTAGCTCAGCCCCACTACCCACAGCTGTCATAACCAGTGTGGCAGATAAGTACACATGACAATCCTTTCCTCCTTTGAGCTCCATCTAAGCAATCTTTACAGCAGAGTAATTTCACTTCTTAACCTTGTAGACACTTAGATTCTAAACCTCTACACAAATGTCATTTTTTCCCGGTTCAGAACCAGATGAATTGGCTGAGGGAAGCCAAGATCCTTAATCACCAGGAACAGGAACAGCTGAAGGCTCTGACAGTGAGAGGTGGACCCTTTTCCCAGCAGGACAGAAACCTGCTCACTCCCAAGAAGTGCCCAGGGACTATATAAACGTGAGCTGGCTGCTTTGCCAGGTGCATTCCTGTCGCTGTTGAGCCGCTAGCTGAGGAATGACCCAGGTTCTCAGACAAGGAAAGAGAGAAGAGAGCTTTATTGTTTTGATTTCCGTATATATAGAGTTTACAGAGGTGCCCCAGATTGGTCAGCCCGAGACCTCCCCCTAGGCCCAATTGGCCAAGCCCGAACTGACCTAATCCGGAGACGTTGTTTGCAAAACATCCAAACTTTATCTTGTTTATGAAATGTAGCAAAATGTTCTCACGGGAAGGACCTGTGCTAGCCACACATTCCAAATCCCAGGTTGCACCTTGTCTCAGAAGTGTCATCCAAAACCACTCAGTTGTCCATGTGGCGGCTGACTCTAGAGCAAGATTAATGATATCTGAAAATCTGGGAAAAATCTATACAAAGTCTTACTAATGCAGCAATTGCATCCAATTGCTCTTCTTTAAGCAGAGAAACATTTTTCAGAGCAAAGACATTTAAAGATATAAAAACCCTGTTCATGATCCCTCTGCAATATCCTTTCTCCTCCTCTAGGCATAAACCAACTGGCCTCTCTGAGAGTAACACCACCAGGTTTCTGACAGCTGCTCTGTGCTGCTGTAGCCAAATACCAGGCCCCATCACCTGCATTTTATCCTCATTCCTGAAGAGCATTTAATACTCTTTAAGTACATTAAGCATTTAATACATTTAATACATTTAATACATTTAATACATTTAATACATTAAGCATTTAATAGCATTTCCCAGCAGTGATGTGGCCATGGTAACTTACCTGTGTAGCTACTCTTCCCTGACTTTTGCTCTTTACCTCAGAGCAATCCTGCTAAGCAAGATCTGGTCTTGTTCCAGTTGGAAAGCATTTTTATGTTCCTTCATTGAAAAAAGTTCTCAACAGACAAGTTTTAAAAGATTTATGACAACATAAAAAGCATTTTGTTCCTTCTCTTTTAATTTGCCTTGGTGCTAAAATGTTATTTTCCCCAGTAAAAGTTATGACATTTTGAAAAAAAGAATATGCAGGAATAAACCACACGTGGGATGTCAGCATTGAATTTCACTGATCCAAAGCGGCTGGAATGAGAGAGCAATGCTGAGTCCTGCCCTGCAGAGGAACCAGCTGAGAGCAGCGAACAGTAAAACACTCGCCTGCCATGCAGCCCCTGTGTAACACCACCCCTGGTGGCCTCACACCCCTGCTCTGGGTTGTGTGGTTGTTTTCCTGCGAGCAGGAATCATCAAGGCATTTCATCAGGCAAAAACGAATGCTTCTTCTCCCCAAAACTGTGAGGGGAAAAAAGGAAATTACACTTAATAACTGCAGTTAAGAGAAAAGGAGAGAAAACTGTGGGCTGCTGGAAACTGTCCAGATTAAGGATTAGGTAGGAACATGCTATTTCAGCAGGCGAAGAACAATGTAGAAGGTGGTTGGGCTCTGGCAGGCATGTGCCGATCTAGAATCCACATCACATGTGCTACCAACAGTATCACTGCATCACCTCTTGGTTTTCTCTTTTGTCTTACTAGATTTTGACAGATCTTCCCAGGTTTGGACATATTTCCATTTACAGTCTATTAGTCTACTACAAATATTGTTTATTGTTTATTTATTTCTCTATTTAGTATCTATTACTTAGCTCCTGTCCTCCCCTCCAGTTAGAGTCTTCACCCATCACCCTCCAGTTGGGCCTTTTCTCTAACTAGACATGGATTTTCCTACTTTTATTTCTCAGTGATGAAAAATGATATTACATTTTCTGAAGATTCATGTTGTTCTCTGAATTTGAGTGTCACACTAACTTGGGAGAGCTCTGAGTCATGATTTAATAATGGGAAAAGATGAGTAAGTACTGTGTCTAAGGGAAAGACCTAATAGTAGCCATTGTTTGAATGTCATTACTGGATTGCAGTGAGGGAAACAGCAAAACCTCTGTGCTCTGATGTCTCCAGAAGAATGTATGCTTTCCTAGATGACAGGTTGGTGAAAGACAATACCTAGGCTCAGCTGGAGAGACAATGTGGTATCAGACCCTTGAAGCAATACTGTATCACCCTGTGATACTTTTCTGGTCAGGGATTCCACACTTTTTCCTAATTTCACAGAAAACAGTGGAGGTGTTTTTCATCGTGCTTGAACAGCTGTATGTTTAGTGAGGACTTAGCATGATGTCTCCCTGAGCCTGGAAGAGATAATTTTCTGATTATCAAACTGTGAACTGTCAGAGGTATAATTTTCCTAAGCACTTGGAGAGCAGTGTTCTTACGGTATTTACGTGCCTGGAGATGCAAAGAGCGCAGTCAATGTCAATTAGTGCCAAAAGTGGTTAAAAAACAAATGAGTGATTCCTATAATTAGGTAGCTTGGAAATACTGTAATGTGACCTTCTGCAACTTTTAGCATATATTTTAAAGCCTGATGCCAAGTGGCTTCAGCACCTAGCCCTGCTACGGAAAGCACTACAATCAGTTATGAACTGCTGCAAGTCAAGCACAGGGACAATACAAATGGAGCTATTAGGCCAGGTCTTCAGCCCCACTGAATGCCCAAGACTGGTCATTTCACCTTGCTGTAACTCACTGGGCTGCCAGCAGCAGCAGCAGCAGCAGCAGCAGCAGCAGACAGCAACACAAGCAGCAGCAGCAGCAGCAGCAGCAGCAGCAGCAGCAGCAGCAGCTCAGAAGGTGCCCCAGCGGCAGCTGAGGTGCCTCTGCTGCATGGAGAGTCAGGGATTCCATCAAGCACCCAGAAAGCAAGCTGTCATTGCTCCTGAGCTCCAGCCAGCTCCCACTGAGGCTCTTCTAAAAGACTTGGATGCTCCTCAAGAATAATTTTACACCCTTAAATCAGGTGCTTTTCATTCTCTCTTTTTCCTTAACTCCCATTCTATGAATGTGTTATTGCTAGCTTTTCTTGCACGGGATTTGGCTCAGAGTTAAGCATATGCTGTGTTTATGTTTTGTACGTGTAGAACAAATAGCAAGCTTAGCTAGGGAGAGGATTCAGAGCAGTTTCCTAACATCTTACAACACAGTAATATATCAATGAATCATTTAATTAACTAATAATAGCAGGTAAGCAAAAGCCAGAAAGACCCACTCATTCTATGTGTTCTGCAAAATTAAAAGCTAATTAATAAGAAATAGCCTATGGAATTGTGTTCTTTGTTCTTGAAATCTCTATATGCCATAAATACCATGCACAGTGAAATGACTTATACTTTAAAGGCAAATTCTTGATCTAAATAAAACAACTCTTGACTTTTTTTTTCTTAAAGATAAGCAATAATTTATTTCTTTTTCATCTTCACAATTATCACATACTGCCCAGCTACAAGACCAATGCCACTACATAACACAGGAGAATTGCCCACCTACACTTTACTTGGACAAATACAATTACAATTTACAGATTAAATGTACTGTAAAATATGTAGTTGAAAAAATGTCATTCTTATCTATATGATGGGATGTGGCATATGATTTATGAACAGATTCAATCTAAGATGTAAAACTTTAAAACTTGTTAAGCCAAGGATACAGTATAAAGCATTTTGGTTTGGTATTGTATTGTTACTAAAGTAGAAAAAGCAAAATTAGAGAAATAAATCCAGATTTTAAGTTACAGGATATGTGTTAGGTTAAGAAATTAATTGGCTTCTCCACTTTTTTTTTGTTTTGATTTTCTTTTCTATTTTTTTTCTACAAATGAATTATATGAATATATTGCAGGATAAAGAAAGACTGCCAGATAAAGAAGGTACTGTTATATGAAAATCAAATGAAAAATACCAGGTCATTTTGCTTACAAAAAGATCAAACTATAAACAGTCACAAAATATATAAAAATGCCACATTGAACGAGGCAATTGTACTCTACCTAAACTGGTAGTATACTCTCTGATAGAAGTTGTGTTCATACAGTAGTAACTGATAAAAAGGCATTGTGCACTCTTGTGCCATCTGGGGATTTAGCACCATGTGTCATCAGTTCTTGTATTGTCATCCAGTTGTCCAAGATTTTCTTGTTTCTCTTTTTCATCATCTTTTTGTGACTCAGTTCAATAATGTTGATTTCCTTTTTGCCCTCACTGCCACTCTGTGGACTTTCCTTAAGACACTCCAGCCTGCTCCTCATCATGAACTCCCGCCGCCTCCTCTGCTCCTTAGCGCGCACCAAATGCTGCTTCCGCTCTTCTTTGCTCCAGTAGCGACCCATCTTCATCTCACTCATCGTATCATCATCTGTTGTCATCCCACTGCGCTCCTCTTTGATTTTTAAGGCACGTTCCTTCAGGATTCTGTCTCGAACTGGTCTCTTTGTGATGTACCTCGTCCCATCACTCCTTATTTTCACTTTCCATTCCATCTTGGGCTCCGCACACTTCTGCGAGTCTTTGCACATGCTCACCAGGCTGAGCTGGCTTTGGGCGTACTCCACAGCAGACTTCTGCTGGATCAGTTGCATATAGCTTTGATAATGCTTTGCATGAGCAGGTATGTTCCCGTACCTGTAAGAAGAACTGTGATACGGAGACAAGTAAGGAATGTGCTCACTGCCTTGCCTTTCCTGGTCTGTGAATTTGCTGCTTTCTGAGGCCAGCACTGCATTCTCAGCAGCGCTGTTTTGCTCAGTGGGTTTGGTTTTGGCTGAGGAAGTCTCCCTGTTGCTTTGTCCTGATGATGACTGATTAGCCACAATAGTGCTTCTCAGGTTTTTCCTGTTGGTTATGCTGATCACCCTCTGGAGAGAGTTATCAGGGGATCGCTCCACTGTCAGCGGAGTGCTCCTGCAGCTTTCGGCAGTGTTGTAGGCACTGGAGCTGTCCTTGTCAGACTTCTCAGGATGCTCCATTATGTCATCCAGTTTGCCTCTTTGTAAATCTATGCTGGTGTTATAATTCCTGAAACTTTCATCATGTAAAGCCCAAATGTCTCCATACTGATCTCTCACCTTTTGGAGCTGGTGAGCTTGCATAATATTCTGGCATTCGAGTTCAATGTTCCTCAGTTCCTCATTGAGTAGCTGCAGCTCATGCTCCACTCCATCTTGCTCTCTTCTGTTGCACTCTATCATGCTGCTTGAGTAATACAGATCATACTCCCCATGGTTTCGAATCTTGCACTTCAGCTCCAACAGCTGCCGAAACCTTTCACATTCCTCCTCTGGGTTTCCTATGAAATCAGATTCAATGTATTTCCCAGACACAAAGCTTTCATTGCACTGGAGCTCAACACTGCCTAGTGTATCCTGGCTGTGGCCCAGATTTTGTTTGCTCTGAACTGTAGCACTGTTCTGCTCCTCGGGTGCATTTTCTTGCTCTGAGCTCTCGTCATTACGAAGACTTTCATCTGTAGGTCCCACCCCACTGTCCTTCTCATGATTGTTGGATGATGAGGTTGCAGTGTCTGTAGTGCCATCTTCCTCTTCGTGTTTCTTTGGCTAAAAAAATTAGTAAACAAAAGTGATTATCAAATGCAGACCGTATTATAGGAGAATATTTTCCAGCTCTGTTTTGCTTAAACAGCTGGGATCTGATTTAAACTGAATTAAAACAGATCACTAAACAGCAGTCCTACTGCTCATAGCTTTTAAACATTTCTGAGAGTCATGCTGTGGTTTCCATACTGAGCAAAGTAGATGAATTACAGTACAAGTGACATAGCTTCTAAAGTCCGGAAAGAAGTATTTCCCTCTCTAGCTAAGCCATCTCTTTGCAGTGCTTAAAGATAATGATCACCAGATGGTGAGCTGTTTTTGATTCTGGATTATGGCCAGAGACTGGTGGAGCTGAAATCTTCTCAAACTTCAAAGAAAGCTTCAGTACTGGTATCACCTCAAACAAACAAAGCAAGCAGCCAATCAAGCATTGACTAGTACAACCTAATAAGGTGCAAAACAGATACTGTTTCTTTTTATAAACAGTGAACTTTTGTTTGCTTCATTACACCCTCCATGACCATCCCCTACGCTTCTTGCATTCAGTAGCCTTTTTCTGAAAGTGTTCATTTTGAATTCTAGTATTTTGCTCAGAAAGACCTCCATTGATTTCATCCCCAGAAACTCTTTTTTGGAAACTCTTTTTGTTCTGTTGTTAGAGTTTATGTTCCTTAAAAATAAAAACAGTCTTTCAGTATTAAGTGTAGAACAACACTAAATGCTTTTCCATGGGCATAATGTCAAGCTTCTTGGCTGTTGATTAACACTCCATTCATTGTACCTCACCTATTTATATTCTCAACCTATTTATATTCACATAGAATGTGAGATAATACCTCTCTGAAGAGGCAGACATTTTATTTTTCAAACCAGGTAAGCAAAGAATCATGCAGAGTGCAATTTATATGGCCAAGTACCTAACTGCACATAGCACTGACCAAACACCATGTCTCTTTTAGGTGGTATAATTGCATAATTATGTATAATGACTGTAATAATCAAGAGAGAAAAAAGGTACAGTGCACCCAGTGAAACAAACTCAAAGAGGCCACTGTCATAATTCCCTTCTTATCTACTTTGACAAACAGTAAAACAGGATGAAAATGTGTCCTCTATGTCATCCCTTCTCCTCTCTCCATGTGCACCTCACGATCACATACCCTTCATCTGGTTTCATTTCTTCAACTGTTAGGAATAAATAATGGCCTAGTGTCAGAAAAACAAAAATAACCTCCACCCCCAATTCTGTGTAAGAGTGGAATGAAACAAATATTGAAAGAAACATACCACCAGGAGAATTCAGTGTCTGTGATAAACCAGTTAAAAATTTCTGAAAAGATGTTTTAAAAGCAGATTTAGGTTTAATTTAGTGTCTTTCTAGTTCGCCTTTTCCAGGTGAGTGCTGCTACATATGCTATTCTGTTCCCTTCTGTTCCCATACCTGCTTTGGAGCTGCTGCAGCTTGTCTTGACCTCCTCTGCCCGCAACCCTTTCAGCAGAGAAGTGAAAGGGCTGCTTACACAGCACCCCAGCCACTGCAATGTGCAATCCATGTTTCCAACCTGGGTAGCTTACACATCACCCCAGCCGCTGCAATGTGCAATGCATATTTCCCACTGCTCTGGAAAATATTTAACTACTGACAGGAGGGAGAACAGCTCCACCAGACAACAGGAGGGCAGTGCTGCAGAACAGTCAGGAATCTGGGTGCCTATTCCAAATGCAGGGCTCCTTCACATGACCAAAGGTGGAGGGTCAGGATCTGCTGTCTGACTGAGAATGAGTCACAATTTGCATCTGTATGATTAAAACACTTAAGAGGGAGACTTATCCATAGTGTGCTAGCACAGTTATACAGCTTACAGGAGCAGAGCTGCATGATGTTTCCTCTGATGCCTTCTGCATGGTACTACACCACCAAAGCATATATTTGAGCACTTCTGGAAAATACCTCTTAATGATGCTATTTGTATAGGTGTTGGAAAGAGACTTTACAGTTGAGGCCCATGCAAACAACACTTTCAGAACTGGTAGCTCTTGTTTTCCACACCACTTTTACCAATAATTTAAACTTTGCTTTTTCAACTTCAACTTGATTTATTCTGACTTGACATAATACACTGCCATCTACTCTGATTACTCTATCTGGAATTAATACACACACACAAAAGATGCAAACAAAGCAAAGCCCATCTTTTGAGTCAAGTAGAAACCAGATGAGTGGTATTGATCTGATGAAATACAAGTGTCTATAGTAAAGGTATCTGAATGTCAGATAGCCATTTTGGATTCCCTCAGGAAAAAAACAAGTGCCTATACAATCAGATTCTTCTCAAACTCAAGCAGACATCCATATCACATTAAACTTTTCTCCAGTATGTGGATACTTGGAGCTAAGTCAATTAAGAAAATGGAAAGTAATACAGATATTTATTGTACTGCATGTTTGTGAGATATATTTTATTAAAAAATCCATTGTGACTCAAGTAAGGTAGCCTCTGGCATTTCTGTCCTGGACATTTCATACTTGCCAGAGCTCCTAAATATGTGCAGATGGAGCAGTCTTTTACAACATGAGATAATTTTAATTTTATTTTGAAAGATAACAAGCCTAATTCCATGTTAAATCCTTTCTGAAAAACAAGAGAGAGTCCACAATTTTCAGTGTGTTGCTTTTTTTGGTGTTATCTCTTATCTATTTCAAACAAAATGTTTGTTTTCAAACATAGATTGTCAATCTCTTCTACAATTACTTCTGTTTGAAATACCAAAGGGCTCCTTAGGCCTCATCTTTGCAGTGAGAACTCAGATAATGAGAAGGCAAACCTGGCGGTGTGTACAATCAAGCAATAAATGAACCTCAAAAGACTCTGCATTTCAGCTCCAGCAAGCATTCCTGCCTGTAAAACGGCTAATCTTGCAGGAATTCAGGCACTGTTCTATTCTCATTTTACAATTTATGATGTATATTGGGACTCAAAACCCAGACTGCTACTAAAGTCTGAATGCAGTAAGATTCAGTTGAAGGCTCTAACAAACACAGCTGGGCTCTCTGGTCAGTCTCTGACAGTGAGAGGGAGGCCAGTCACGGGGAGAGAATCTCCAGTGGCAGGCTAACCATGAGGTACTCAAACCATGAGAGCAATTTGGAATTGATTTCAGTGGTTCACTAAAAGGGAAAATGCTCTTCTGCAAACAATGCTTGTCTTTCAAAAGAGGACTCTCTCAAAAGAAAGGAATTTTCCCCAGATATTCTCACTGTATTTCAGCTTTGAATGAACTAGAATAATTTTTTTATTCAATTCTTCTTCTTAATAGGTTCTGATATAGTCCACGATACCAATAAGAATTTCTGCATGGCAAATGTATGGCATTCTTCTGAAAATTATCTCTTCTGCACAATGAACCATGATGTTGCAAAGGGAAAGGAACACAATGAGTTATAAAAAATGGAGAATTACATCTTTCCTTGAGGCTTATTGGACTATTCCATACAGAGAAGATACAATTCCAGATTGAATTCTACAGAGTAGGTCAAAAACATACAGAAAAGACAGGACCATCTATTTGATTCTTCTACTACAAACTGTAGCAAATTTTTCTGTGACAGCTCACATTAAATGTTAAAATGGCATTCTGTAAAACAGACTTGTATTTGGAAGGATATTCTGATAGAGAGTGTATTCGTTCCTGCAGCTCTCAAGATTCATGAGCACAGATGATATGATTATGCCAGAGAACTCCGTTTTTGTTCACTAAAATCAAGGCTGGTCTCCATAGTCAACTGAGGACCTTGAAGATACTCATATTGGCCACTGGCAGCTGCAATGACAGTGGTTTCATAGCTCCAATGGATTGTGTGATTCCCCTCAGCAAACTGCTAGGTTTCCCAGCCTAACAAGGAGTAAAGAACCAGTTTTCTGACTTGACAAGTCAGTACATAGAGTCTAGAGAGACAGCAGCTGTCACAAATTACTGACGCCCCATTACACACCAAGCTGCATTTGGTTGATTCGATTACTCATCAGAAGGGCAAAGAAATGTCTGGCTGTCCTAGAATCACTTCAAGCAATGAAATGTCAGATACTGACAGATCAAAAGTGACCA
The DNA here is from genome assembly GCA_024500445.1 of Entomyzon cyanotis. Taxonomy (NCBI): domain Eukaryota; kingdom Metazoa; phylum Chordata; class Aves; order Passeriformes; family Meliphagidae; genus Entomyzon; species Entomyzon cyanotis. Next base: position 29,825,961 of record JAKEPQ010001018.1, read on the forward strand.
CCATTTCTTCAAGTGTAGTGTTCTTTTACAGTAATATAAAATCTCAACATGGGAAAAAAATCATTGGCAAAAGATTCCAATGGGCTAGAAACAATTTCAATGGGTTCTTTGAAACCACTTCACAGAACACCACTGTGTACTAATTAACACTCTCCACAGGCCAAATTCAGTGAAAAAGCCAAAGCTTGACCAAAACTTTGCAGTGGAAGGTCACAACTGTAAAGTGGTTTCAGAGGTCCCAACATGTAATGTCAGGGCCCAGTAGGAGTTTGTAGATAGACTTGTTCAAGAATTTCTACGAGAACTGGGGGTCTGTGTAAAAATGTCACCATGTAAACAAAATTGCTTTGAAAACAGCAAGTGTTTTTTCTGGCAGGAAATCTTTGGCTATCTGACTTAAAATTTTGGTTAAAACAATAAACAAGATGCCATATATCAGCTGAAAGTAGCTAGCAGTGCAGCAGTTAGCACATTTAACCAAGCAAACTGAAACTTTCCAGGCTCACTGCCTGGAAAGCAGAGTCACAACTGAAAGGCTGGTATAAATCCTGTCGCAAGGCTCCCTTTGCCTCTGATCCTGGAGTTATTCCACTTTGTGTAAATAATTAAATGCTTATAAGATCAAGTATTTGTCGTCTGATCTATCATATTTCAGATAATTGACTTAATTATTCTGTCAGTGTCTCTGTCCCAATGAATATTTCATTTATGTACAGGGAAGAACTTTACTATGAGCCATCACCTACTCAATGGCCCAGCATCAAGGCTGGGAGGGAGGTCAGGAGGAAACAGACTAAAGGTACATTCAGACCCCCAGTGTGGACCAAGCAGTGAGATATTTGAAGTCAAAGAATCTCCCTGGTTTCCAGAAAAAAGAAGGCTCTCATAGTGTTTCTCTCTCCCTTCACTTCAAAGAAAAAGTGCCTCAGGTTCTGTTTCTGAGCAATTCAGAATGGGGAAAAAATTGTAAGTCACAAAGTTCTGTGAGTGGAAAACCAGTTTCTCCCCAGCTACATAAATCCAGAAGCCCAGAGAAGTTGAATTTTATTTCTTTGACTCCATGCAGGTGTGCATGCTGACAGATTTCTGATCCAGGGGTGGGTACTTACACCTTCCACAACAAAGTACAACTGAGAAGACAGATGAAACTGTATGGCTTCTTTGCCACAGTCACACAGCCTACAGAACATATGGGCAGGTAAAAGTCAGGACGGTACCAAGCTGAGACTATGCTAACAATAGCTTATTTGTCTCCATTAACAAAACAAATGCTGAGCTGTGCGCTGCTGGTCTAAGAGAAATACACTTGCATTACTGAAACACCTGTTGTTTATTTTAAACACCTCTTCCATCTTGTTTTGCAAACTCTCTGGTGCAAGGCTGGCTCATACACTGCATCTGTACAACAAGAGGGGCACCTATCTCAGCTCAGAGCTCTAGGTGCTACACTGATATTTACAGATTCACAGGATATTCTGAGTTGGAAGGGATCCCTAAAGGATCATTGAGTCCCACTTTTAAGTTGCTAACAACTGTGGTGTTATTAGCACCAGTTTAAAAAAAAAAACCTGACATAAAGTACAACATCATAAACCCCTGACACTTTAGAATTAATGAAGGAAAGCAATATTATTGAGAGTTCAGAGAAAATTATAAATCTGCACTTATCACACCCTCTTAAATTGTTTGCTAACTTGCCATACTGGGCCCAAGCATCTATTGTTCTCCTTTTCCTTATGTACAAAGTGCCAAAGTTCACAGCATTTGGAGAGAGAACTAAAAGAAGCCTTTGACTCCATTTTACAGCATGTTTCATTCTCTATTAATAAAAAGTACACCTAGAAAAATTTCAAATTATACAAGCCTTTGACTCCATTTTACAGCATGTTTCATTCTCTATTAATAAAAAGTACACCTAGAAAAATTTCAAATGATACATTTTGTAGTGGTCCTACCTGCTCTACTTCATTGGCTGTGTATTGCATCGCTTCATTATGCTGCTCTTCCAACATTTCCAAGTTTAACTCCTCTAAGAATTCATTCCTTTCATCATCCAGCCACCCTTCCTCCAGCTGCAAAGAATACATTAGTATGTTATTTTATGTTAGCAAGGACACATGCTAAAACAGAGTAAACCCAAATGGCAATGCTTGACTAGTTCTTTTTATCCTAATGATTCTCTTCAGAAAGCCAGGCAGTAGGAGTTCACATTTCAAAAAAAAAAAAAAAAAGAAAGATAAAAAAATGGGATTTACATCTTTTATCCTTTCGTAAAACATCATGACTGATTTTCTCTCATAATGAAGGAGACTGCACAGCACAGACATTATTTCCTTTCAAAAGGTATGAAAGGCACAGCACATAATCCTGAGGCTGTCATGTTCATTACTACCGAGAGACCCTGCACTGAAAGAGTGGCAATGTTACTAATAGGGCCAGGAGGCAACTGGGCTCTTTTCTCTAACAACCTCCATCCCAGCTGTGCCCTGCTGCTGCCACCTCACTGCAAACCTTATGCTGAATTTCTGTCACCATCTTCCCATTGATCTTCCAGGTAAACAAATAAACAGAGCAGGGTGATAGAAAGATATGGTGACTTGAAGGGAAGCAATTTTTGTTCTCCCTGTGTGTCTGGAAGCAAGGCTGATCTGTTTGCTTGTGTTTTTCTCCCCAAGTGTAAAATGGCACATTGACATTTGGTGAAGACAGTGTTGCAAAAGAACAGGAGGGGATGCTATGTTTTCTGTCAAGGGAGTACATCCTCTTCTTGCACCCATTTCACACCCTTCACATCTTTCTGAACTGATAAAACAGGCACTCTGGCCTAAAACACTGTTCTTCCCATTTTGTTCATTATGCACATGTGTGCACATGGCACACTTCCATTTGTACCTGCAATCCCTTGCCAGATGGCACACTGCATCAAAAAGAAAAACACTGGTCAGCGGCACTCTTGGCTATAATGACAGGATTGTAGCAGAAGGAAACACTTATTGCTTTGCTGTTGATGAAGGAACCACAGGGACACAAACATGCCAAAAGGGAAAAGCCTCAGTATAAGACAATTACTGGACTACCAGGTACTTGTGTCCCAAGACAGCAAGAGCAATGCAGCACAGGCCATGTTCAGCAGAATTACAACTGCCTCAAGGCAAGGATATGTCTGGTCACAGATGTCAGTCAGAAAAGTTACACCAAACCAGCAGCAGTAGTAGTTCAAAGCTACTCAAGGAGTGACTGATGCTGTGCAGTACTTCTAATTGAATACTGGCAGAACATCACTGTTTCCTCCACAAACTCTGATGGGGTTTTCCCCATGTCAATGAATTCTTTCCTCTTATGAAGAGCATAATACCCTTTTCAGCATTTCCCTTCTTAAAGCCAGCCTCCTAGTTTGGGATTAGGAGGAGATTTTTCTTCTTGAGGACATATAATTTTTATGTTTGTGCTTAATGAGACTTCCAAACCATTCTATGAAACATCTGGCAGTTTTGTTTACTTGCCTTGCTTACTTTTCCTTCCCCAAGGAAAGCACAAGCACAGCCTTCCTCTACTGTAAAGGACACAGTTTAATTCACCTCATTTGAGGAAATTGCAGAGATTAACAATTTGGAGGATGAAAGATGAATCTCACTTGGGCATAGTTTTCAAGTTCTACTTCATATTTTACTAATATCATATTGGTGCTGCCATCTTTATTTATACACCTGCTCACTCTGCTGGAAAAGAAATTGTTTTGTTTGAGGAAAACAAGCCCTGGTAATATCATATTATTTTCTTTGCTGGATGAAAAAGGGCAAAGCTCTGCAATTATCTGTTTGCTCCTTTTGTCAGTAACTTTGGCATTCCTTTTTCTTGGCAGTTCATTACTTACAGTGGTAGTGAATGCATGCTATAACCCAGGTTCTGGCTCAGTGCATCTATTTAGTCTAACCTGCATCTCTGGTCTTGCGACCAGCAACACAATTTTCTTGCATTCTTCGCTGGAGAGCAATGCCACTGCCTCTTCCCGATTCTGGATGTCTTGGCCATTTATCTAGGAAACAAATGAAAGTGGCACATTAGTTTCTATTTCCACAAAGCAACACACAATAAAGGGCAGATATCAGCTCATTTGTGCTGAATGCATGGACAATGAAAATTGCGCAACGGGCTCATCTTCAGCCCCTCGGTGGTAAGTGCCTGCACTCAATTATGCGCTTACTGTAAGAGCTGTATTGATCGTTGAAGGATGGTGGACATCGGAGGAAGCAGTTATGTTCATAAATGTCCAACCTGCGCCCTGGTAACATACATCTAGCAACACAATTAACCAGCCCCTGACAGGTGACGTTCATCTTTCTCCGTTCAGAGTAATGGAAGTGTCACTCTGAGATAATAGTGCTGGTGGAAGAAGACTGGTAATGCTACAGCTGAAATCAGTCACACTGAATGCTGGTAGAGAGCCAATTAGAGAGCTACAGTATTATCTCTCACCAGGCAATACTTTCAGGCCACTGCTTATTGCTGCTCCATTTAATCATTTCATATTTGTGCAGACAGCTTAGTAGCCAGTACCACACAAAACATATGTATCCCCCTTACAAGGGGATAATCAAAATAAAAGTGGTTCTTCAATGAAACTTGTCTTTTCTTTCTACCTTTCTCCTATACTGTAATCCCATTAAAACAACGACATCCATGACTACATGGTAACAAACACAATTTTCATTGTCCAAAACCATTTATTGAGGGAATCAAATAGAAATCTTATTTCCCATATGAATCTAGCTTTCTCCAATTCACAGCAAAAGAAGTGGATTATTCTCATTGTGGCAAAAAACCCTCCAAAATTTGGTCTGTTTCAAAAAGAGTGAAAACAAAACTGGAAGACAAAAGGATCTGAATATTTTTTTTGGAAAAATATCTTCTAAAGGTTCCATTTCAAAGTAATAGGAACTTGTAGTTGGAAATCAAAGAGAAAGTTGCATTTCTGTACATATGTTTGGCTTGAAATCCCTGACTCAAAGACAACTTTAATTCAGATTAAAGAAAACCACAGTGTACCCTGATCACCTAACTGGCAATGAGTGAAATGACTGACACCCTTCAAATCTTACATGATGGGACAGCTGTGGTCTGTGAGAAACCAGGTAACACAGAGCTGCCCTAACCTGAAAAGCAGAGATGCTGCTACAGAAAGGCTCAGGAGCAGATTTACAGCCTGTGCAAAACACCCCCAGACATGGTGGCTGCCGCAGTGACTCCGATCAGCTGAGTGACTGCTCCCCATGGACCCCAGAGGAGGCAGCAGGGATGTCCCCACTACCTGCAGCTGCCCACCCCACCCCAGCTGCACTATCATGGGGGAAGAGCAGGGCTTCAACCAGCCCCATGGACTGTGCCTAGTCTGGAGGTTCACAGCTAAAAATAGCAGAAGTTTAGGCAACTCCCACTAGGACTGCCCTTATAAAATTTTCCCTTAACATGGCGACATTTCATAGAAAGTATTCAGGCAGTTTACAGATGCCTAAACAGACTGTGAAGGCTGGAGGTTTCTGAGAATGGGAAGGGGGTAGTTACAGCCTCAGAAATGAGAGGAAACCTGCTGTCATTTTCTGAGGAATACACATAACAGAGCATTCTCCCCATAGCCTTAACCAATGCCATCTGCCACCCACAGAAAATGCCCCCATTCTCAAGGATCTGTCTCTCGCCCAGCTCCAGTGTAATCCTCCCATAACGGCACCTTCACCTTCTATTTCTCTGAGCTATCTCATCAATAAAAGGAGATAGAGGGTCAATGTGTTTTCAGATATGAAAGTAAACCCCACAAAACTCTCCAGGTGTTAACTTTAATGATAAAATTCATAGCTATATATCAGCACTGACATTAAAGTAATGCTCCAGTCCACAAGAGGAGGGCAGAATTATCTACGTTTTCTCTCACCCCCAGAGTCTTCACTCAAAATTGAAATTAATTTCATTAGGAACTGGTGAACATTTGCCTGAACTGCTGTTGGCTGCACACCCAGAAATTTTACAAAACAAGGAATGGAGTGAAAAATGGATCTACTCTCCATTTCCTTATTTTGACACACATAGAGTAGGAATGGAAAGTTGTTTCTACTTGGTTGAATAAAAAAGGGGCATTTTTCTGATTTTTGAAAGTTAAAAATACTGCTATTTCTTCAGTAGGATTTTTACATAAAGATATGGAAGGCAATGCCCCCTAACTTTTCCTCTCCTATGTGAAGCTCATTGTATGGTCCTTTCACCCTAAGTCCTGCTGAGGACATCACTGCACTCACACCATGGCATCTGTGCCTTCTAGTGGAGAACATCACCAACTGAATGTTTTTTCACAATCACAGACACACAGAGAAAAAAAACCAGCAGCCCTCAAATGAGCCCTGACATTAAAATCTAATTTATTATTTCCTCTCTAGAAAATGAGCCACTTTGGTAAGCCAGCTAACAGACACTGTTGTGTAGCTGGATTCCCAAAGCTGATTTAAGCTATACCAGGAAAAGAGATACAGGTTTCAGCAAAGATATTTCCTGCAGAAATGAAAATATTGGAAGGAAGGAACAGACTGATCTTGCGAAAACTGAAAGCTCATCTGCCTAAATTAATGAAGGGCAATCTTGGAACATGTTACAGAAAACCAACCTGTCAGCACCAGGAGCTTCTTCTGGGGCTTCAGTGAAAAAAGGCCAAAATACAAGGCAAATCAACTTGGAACCAGAATTAAAATGCCACAATACAGCAAAAAAATTTCCAGTCAAGTGATTTTTGTAGCTGTTTCTTGATTTTGCACTAGGGTGAAAAATGCACTACCCATTGTTGGTTGAAAATGGAAATTCACTGCCATTCTAGCTCCTTCCCTCTCTGTACAGGTGCACCGCCCTCCTCCAGAGCCAGGAGCCAGCCACCCTCACCCACCTGTGCTGTAACAAACAAACCAATTTTTCGGGTAGCTCTTTAAGCAAGTGGATCAACAGAACTGAAGGGAGAAAAAAAAAAAGCCAAGGTGGTGGATTAGAAAAGAATTCAGAAAAGCAATATATTATTGGGGAAGGAAAGAAAATATTAACAAAAACCTAATGAACCCCCTCCTTAAGTATGTTCAAGATCATCCTTCTCTAAGCAGCACATTTTTTGTATGAAAACTCTTATTACCTATGCTTAGCACAAATGAGTTTTACCCAAATGTATGCAACTGGGGAATGATCAGCAAGTCTCTCACACTCATATTTATGTCTGCAGGATTCTGTTTAGAATTTGACACTGAGATGAACATAGTGGAAATGAGATTTTCTAATAAATATAGAAAAAAAAAGACACGGAATGTAAGTGCATGAGCCAGAACGAGTTTGTCAGTCTCATTTTTCAGTACACACACTCTAGCTCCCAGCTATTGTGTTAAAAAACAGACAGACATGGATTTTCTCATCGATCACAGTAACAAAGAGAGCAACCTTCCCTCATTAACAGTCCACAGAGAAGATGGCACGGCATGTTTATTGGAAGAAAGAGTTTAAGGAAGAGTCTATTGTCACATACTTGCAAAATGCGGTCTCCTTCACGGATCCGTCCATCTCTGGCAGCAATGCTGTTTGGATCAACCTGCACAGGACAATAACCAGCAATTGAACATGAAAAGATTTTTATGGGAAATTATAACAGCTGCAAATTGCACAAGTTGAAAAAGTACCAATTTTACACTATACAGAGGCAATCTGAAGTTTCCTTTAGAGTCAAAGAAACGAAACAGTTCTTCAAAAGATCGTATGAGCTTGTTTCAGATAAAAGCCTCAAGACAGAAAGGGTTGGGAGCATATGATTTTCAGATTAATACTTTCCTATGCCACTGTCAGGCATTAACCTACAGCTGTCAGAGCATTAAAAATTAATGACAGAGAGCCCTTTTCTCTGGAAGTTCACTCTGGACTGAGAAGCTTCTGTAGCAGTTGATACCTTTATATAAATGGGTCTCTTTGATACTTTTTCTTCCATGGAAACATTTACTGTTAAATTATTATCTTAGTAATCAATCTGTTATTTCCTCTGGAATTTTGCAGTTCGCAAAGAAACATCAAAAAACCCCAAAGGATCCATATTATATAGATCACTCACAGGTCCTGTAAATAACTCCTAGTCCGAACCAGTTAATTTTAAGTTAGGTTAAGCTAAATAGATGTTTAGGGCTCCAGTGATAGTTTATCAAAGACACTACAGCTCATCCCTGAGCTACTGTTTGTTGCAGGGCAATTCAATCTACCACCTTTCACTTGATGGTTATCTTAAATCATTTTTTTCGCCTCATCATGTCATAAGCTATTTTTGCAAACCAAAAATTTGAGTTGAGCATTTAGTTTACAGGCTACATCCTCTACATCTGTTAGATATTATTGTCCTCTTGTGCATTGTCATAGAAGAAAACAATGATTCTGAAGTCCTTAATCAAGTACAAAAGGTAATATCATTACACTCACTTTCAAAGGTCTGAGAAAATTTTACCATGTAGGATAAACAGAACATTTCAGATATAATCCTGGAATGTATTAAGAGATTCCTGAACTTTCTTTGCCCTCACAAGGTCAAATAGACTTTAACAGCACAGCTTATACAACTGGTGGAAGATATAATACTAGGTGATTTATATTAATTCCTCATTCTTGTTCCAAGGCTGTGCTTTTCAGCTTCTTTTGCACTGCTACTGGCCTGTTTATGTGCAATCTTGCCATCATCCCTGTTCACTGATACACAGGAGAATTGTCTTTACTGATCCTCTCTGTCCATGAGCTTCACTAAGAATTTAGACTCACAGAATCTCTCAAGTTGGAATGGACACATAAGGATCCCATTAAAGTCCAACACAGGAGACTGTGCTCCTCACAGGACTACCTAAAACAAGACCATACGACTAAAACCTTCACCCTGTTGCTCCTTTATTTCTGACAGGCTTGGTGCTGTGACCACACCCCTGGACAGCCTGTTGCAGGAGCCAACCACCCTTTTAGTGAAAAACCTTTGTCTAATGTTGAAATTTGGTTTGACAGGTCAAAAAAGGAAGCAATTGGGATCACAGTTTATGCAGAACAATCACCAGTGACTTTGGTCTCAGCAGTGACCTTAGATTCAGAAGAGTTCCATTTTACCCAAAAAAAGACCTCTTTGAATGACTGGAGACTCAAAGGGAGATGGTGTTCTTGGAAGTCTTGTGGATTGACCTTGTGAAACACTAACACTCTGTGCTGGGTGCCACGTTTTCTGAGTGGAGCCAATGAAAACCTGAGGATTCATCCCATCTCAGTATCCAGAATTCTATTTTTTGGTTTTCCAACATATTAATCTCCCAAGCTACTCTCTCCACCCATCTGTGTTATGTCTGTGTGTACCACAACTGTAACAAACACAAAAATAATACAATAATGATTGACCACTATTAGGATTAGTGAGGCTCTGGCAGAGGGAGAATGCAAGCTGGGTGTGGAGAAGGCACTTTTCTCCTTAAAAGCTCTGCCTGATCTCCATCATAAGGGCACATTTCTTTCTAAATTCAGACCATGCTCAGACTGCTTTGTACTTCACTAACTACAATGCTGCAGTTAAAAGCACTTATACTAAGGAAGCCCACTAGTAATGATTACTCTGCTTGGGCAACATGATTTGAACTGATAACCTAAATGAATTGAGAGTGACATGAGCTGGTTCATGGCCAATATTTCTGCATTCTCATCTCAGAGCAGTTGCTTGCTTATTCCCTGGCACATTTAGCCCTCCATGACCATCTCCCATGCTCCTTCCCAGTGTCATGTCCTTACCTCACTGACATAGATTCCCGTGTCCTCCTCATCATCGGTTCTGTAACAGACAGTCAGCCCCAACTTCTCCTGGCTGCCAATGCGGCACAGCTCCACCTCCTACAAGGAAATACAGGCTTTTGAGGTGGCTCTTGCCAACGGTGGGAAAAACTTCACAGCACAAGGGAGCACCAAGCTGCTGAGATACTCATACCGTATGACTTTACTCATCCTGCTCCACATTTTGGGTGGAGGAGGGGAAATCTAAGGGGAATTTAAGGGGGAAATTACTCAGTGAATTAAGAAGAAAATTCCAGTACAATACAGGTTCAAGCTATATAGAAACTGTTCAGTAAGACATGCCAAACTTTGAGAAATATAGCTGTGCATCACTTTTGCAGGTCTTTGACTTTCGGGTAATAGAAGCTGACTTACAGTAGATTACATAGTCCTTCTAGTCACATCACAGCAGCTATTGCTTTACAGCATATAAAACAGACTGGCTACCATCAATCAATCCATCATACAAGTGCCACTCCCTTCTGACAGCAATCCAAGCCATGAAACAGAAATACAGCCTTCCATTAATGGCACAATTCCTTCCCTGGCCAGTTTAATGGTTCTTCATTGTAGAAGCTGTTAGATAACAGAAAGATTCTTCAAGGGATCTCCTGAGGAGCTAAACAGCCATGGCATCTTCCTCAATTGTGAGATGATGCAGAAAACATGTTTTTAGTGCCAGATGTCCCAGCAGTGACATCTCATGAAAAGTGCAAGTTTCAGGGCAGATGGTAGAGTGATAACTACTACATACACCCATCTGAGTTAAGCATCTTTAGGGTTTCATCGGGGAACCATTCACAAAACTGCAAAGCTGTACTTGGTTTGAACATTGTGAAACAAATAATTGTAAGAACGCAGGATGTACCAAATAACACAGAGAATTAGCTTCGACGCAAATGTGAAACTTTAGTTGGTATTTGTACATAAAGGGAGTCAGTAGGTCATATTTGGACCTTGACAGCTTCTGCTTCTTTAGCTATGCAATAAAAGGAGAGAGAACAACGTTTGCTTCAGTTCTCAGTCTGTGATACAGAGCTTATTTGCCCCTCCATCCCCGGAGATGTCACACAGACTAATCCACAAACAGGCACAGGGTGCACAGCAGTGAGGACTCACTACTGAGTCCAACAAGTTGTGAGGGCCAGGTATCGAAATATCACAACTTACAGAAAAACCTGTACTTCACACACATGGGTTAGCTGATGAGCCTTGTGACATTTTCATTTCAGCTGAACATCTTTCACGAAGCGCGCTGCTATGGTTTGCTCCCCTGCTCCCTCACCAGTGCACAAATCTACATGGGTTCATGACCTGCACAAACCCTATAAGATTCTCCCTGGGCTTTGGACATTCCCTGTCTTAATGAAAACTAAGAAAATGTAGAAAAAACTTATCAAACCTGTAGTATTCATTAGTTTTTCTTAGACATGGCAAGAGTTTTACATAAGGTGGTAAAGTGTGGAATTAGTCACCAGTACACATTACACATTGGGTTTGAAAGAAGAAACACAGAAGCATGTTTTGTTAGGGAAGAGAATTACAGTGACCTGATTTTGGCATTGGGAGCAAAAGTGTGTGTACTGGAGGGAGGCCAATTCAAGCCCCGTAATAATTGATGCCTCCAGAGGGAAAGACCACTTGACTAGAACTGTAGTATTAGGGAGAAATTACAGTAACAAAATGGCTTCAATTACAGCAACGAGGTATACTTTTAAGGAATAAAGAACTTTGCGGTCCCTTGGAGACCAATAAGGAAACCTAAATACACCATAAAGGACCAAAACTGGGACCTTTAAATCAAGGCAAATGGGGAGCTGTGCACAAGCTGAAATCCATTAACTTTCATTGTCCTGCTGGCACAATCTCCTGTATCCCCACACTGAGGCTGGACAGGGGCCCCAAGGACTGCTCTGAACACGATTTCTTCAGATGGGAATGACCTTGAAGTTCTCACGGATGATTTGACTCAAAATGTTACTATAAAATTGTACCAGTGTTTCAGGCTGCAAACAAACTGAATCCTCTTAGTGCACTGGCTCAATGAGCAGAAAAAATTAACCGTTTAGGGCATGAAAGAGCAAAGGAAAATGAGGATGAGCCTACAGGCTTCATCCTGTGTGTCCAAGAGATTTGCCAAAATGGCCTCAGGGAACCAGCTGATAAGTATCAGTGACTAACATCCTCTGACTGGGATGAACAGCCCTGGCTGCACATAGTGCTTGAGCTACCACAGCTTTCTTTCTCTGCCCAGCAACAGAGCGAAGAGCTGAGGTTAGTCCTTGGTAGTTTTAGATTACCTCTTTCCTAAATGACTACTTGGGGTGTAGTCTCATGACTGCACATGGCTGTGGCTACTTAGAAGCTGTAGATACCTACAAATGAGATCTTGCTACTTAGTTTGAAAGGCACAATATCAATTTCATGTTTTTCAGTCTAGATGCAAGTACATACTCAACTTCAGCATGAGGGAGAAGGTGGATGAGGTCTGTTTCTTTGTACTGGAAGTGATTCCAGATAACTGCCTTTTACCCATGGCACATCTGAACTATTAACCTCATGGCATCACTTTTCTACAGGAAACACAATACATCCTGGTCACAAGCAAGCAAATCAGAGTTGACAAATATTTTTGAAAAATTTAAAAAGCTGCATAAAATATTACATCATCTCTCAAAGCAAAAGCCCACAAGATTGATCTCTAAGTCTGTGTAACAAGCACATATGAAACAACTTCAACAAAAGAGCAGCAACTGAGACACAAGAGAACATGGATTATCACAGTGAAATACATTTGACCTACTATTTTGCAACAGATGCTTTATAGTCTTGTGGGGTTTTTTGCCTCACAACTGGTCTTTAACAGAAGAAACAGTAAGTTGGGCAGCAGTAATGAATTTGTAAGAACATAATTTCCTTCTCTGAAATCTTTTTCAATATATGCACACGTGTGTGCACACACATATGGCTGCTTTCTCTTTGGCTTTTGTCTGTGTGCATTGTAGAGACTAAACTTCCAGTCTTCAAAACTCAGCATTTTAAAAATCTATGAGAAATGGTATCTGGACATTCATGAATAGTGCTGAAAGACAGATGGTGGGAGGAGTGGGACTGAAGAGAGAGCTCAGGAAGACCTCAGGAGATGACAGCCTTCCCCTCTTTTGGGCACACTGGGGGCAGCCACCTCTCAACATGAAGAGTATTCTGCTGCCAAGTGACAGAAATCAATGCCAAATCGCTAAATCTTTGACTTGCTGCTTCTTTTCTCTCTGTGGCCAGAACAAAAATTCAGTGCATTTCCACAATAAAGACAATACTTAAAAGTGTTTCACCATAAATTATTTGGTTAAAAGACAGACATGGAAATTAGAATAAGGACTATCACGACCTGAAAGACTGGGATGCAAATTTACAAAGCAGCCAATTTCTTCAGGCATAGAAAAGACAGAAAAGAGATGCAGATCATGTGGGATTGAAACTGGTTATACTTGTCATCCTCTAAAGTGATGGAGATGTGGCTGTAGCCTCTGGCTCCCGGCTAAACACCGACATTTGCTTCATTGATGGAAAACTAGTTTACAGGCTGTCATCCTCAGGAGACATAAGACCAGACAAGGACTGTCACCCCATTTGGGAGAGAAGGCTAGGTTACTGCTGTCATTCCTCTCAACTGTTAGAAGAGTCGATTATGAACATCAGCAACTGGGTTTTTGCCTTTCAGGAATTGCTGAAAAGAGCTTAAGGGCTATTAAAGGAGATCTTGTAAAACTTTGCATCAGTTTGCAGTTTTAGTGGGTCTTCTAAGAGCTAGATTACACAAAGCACAGCTGATGGTCTGCTATAAAACAGACCACGAACCATTCCATGATCAGCCTTGAACAGTCATGTGGGGAGAAGAAGAGCCCTGAACTCTTCACATTTTCCCTCCCCACAATGGTGAACTCTTCATATTTTCCCTCCACACACTGGAAAACAGATGTGTTTTCCAACTATCTAAAAGGAAAGGTGGTAAAGTTTCTTCTCACTGCACACAGAAGGTGTTGACAAAACTGATTAATCAGATGAATAACTCTAAACTTTTTACACAATTTACCTCATAGTGAGATGACCTAAGAATTTGCAAATGCTAAAATACAAAAAAGGTTTAGCTGACCGTTTTATGATTATGTCCTTTTTTACCTGTAGAGCACTGTCTTGTGTCAGGCAAGTTATTCTGTGTCATAGCCCTTTCAGAAGAAATCAAGGCTTATTGAATGCTACAAGGGGCCCAATATATGATGATCCAAGGTGGAGAAGCATTTAGTATTTAGGATAGTATTAGGATATTAGGATAGTATTTAGTATACATTTAAGGAAAAACAACACAAAAATAATAAAGCAAAATCAGAAGAGAATAGTTACTTTTGTCTGCTTTCCCTTTTTTACCTGTAGTGATAGCTGAGAAGCTGCTTTTACTGTTCATCTTGCTAATGCTGTAATTGACAGAATGAGTAATTGAATGAATGAAGCACAAAAGGCCAAGATCAGAGTACTTACAGAATCGCTCAATGAGGAATTAACTGAGAAAGTACGTTAAAGTCTGACTTATTTTAATAAACTAGTCATACTGAAAAAAAATCCTCATCCTTCTGAGCTAGTGTCAGTCTTCTGAGGCATAAAACAGAAGTGCTCAGGTGTCGCTGTTGAGCGGCTAGCTGAGGAATGACCCAGGTTCTCAGACAAGGAAAGAGAGGAGAAGAGAACTTTATTGTTTTGAATTCCATATATATAGAGTTTACAGAGGTGCCCCAGATTGGTCAGCCCGAGACCTCCCCCTAGGCCCAATTGGCCAAGCCCGAACTGACCCAATCCGGAGAAGTTGTTTGCAAAACATCCAAACTTTATCTTGTTTATGAAATATAGCAAAATGTTCCCACGGGAAGAACCTGTGCTAGCCACACTCAGGGACTACATGCACTACACACACCTTAAAATTAAGATTCACTCTGCAGTATCATCTTGATTCGGCTTCTTTATGGGTGAGATCAACCTCCAGTTTATATGCATAGCTGAATTTTGGCTGCTTTTTACACTTTCTGGCAGAGTTATTATGTGAAGGTTCTGCAAAGTAAGATCAATTTTTTCAGCTTCTTGTTATTTTCTGTAAACTATGGAAATTAAGCAAAGGTCAGTCTCAGTCCCATAAATTAGTAATTATGCTTAGTATATGCTTAGTAATATGCTCTGCAGCATATACTTAAATATGCTTAGTAATTCCAGCTCTGCAGTTCTTATCTCATCACTTATCTTGCATCTTAGTGACGCAAGCATTCGGATCATTATCAGACAGAGCTGCAAACAGCCAAACACCTGGCAGCATCTCACTAATAACATTCACTTTCTTGGTCTCTTCCTTCACATGACCTGAAGGATATACGTTTTCCAGGCTGCCAAATCAGCGGTCATTTACATTGCTACCTTGTATAATATTTAATCTTCATAATGGCACACACTCATCATCACTGGCAAGTAATTCTGCTCATGAAATAAAAATAATACAAACAGAACCTTCACTCTTCATACAGGAACAGTTCAATCTAATGAAGCCCTGGGAGGGTAGAGAACTAACAGTGGAGCTACTAAATAGAAAAATTTGTCTCAAATTCAGAAGTGATGAGAATCGCATTACATGTTAAATAAAATCATGAGTTGCAAATGAGAGTGGGTGTAAAATAGAGGAAATGACAGCCTGGGTTTGCAACAAAATAAGCATCATCAGCAGAATAAATGCTATCCTTTAGACCTCATTTAAAGCACAGTTTATTTCACCTCTGAAATTGTGCCATGCAGGAGGAATTGTGTAATGTACAAATGATCAGGGTGTGTACAATGGATATGACTACACACTTAGAACAAACAGTGTTTCAAACAGGTATCACATTTCACATTACCAAAATCACGCTTCTAACACTCAGCTTGGCTTTGTTTAGAGGTTTTGTCTTTAATGGTGACCAGAAGTAATTTGAAGAAATTCAGAAGAAAGAGATATAAATCCTAGCATTGGCAGAAGTAAAAAAAACAATCTATTTCAACTATGATTTTTTTTCCTACAGGCAACCTATCTCTATTTTGACAAAGAGAGCCTGTGATGCCTCAGCTGTTTATTTACCAAAGTTATTTCACACTAAGGTGGGTATTTTGCTTTCAGAGTTGGGGTGGGTGTTAAATATTTAATTCTTTACTTGTGTGTGCATGCGTCTGTGTGTGCAAACTTCTGTATATGACTATATAGGCACATGCAGTGCTTATGTATCTGTGTGTAAGTGCATGCCAGGCAGGTCAGCTACACTGCAGAGAGTCTTTCCTGGCAATCTAACAGTTAATTTAAGAGCATAATTACAATTCTTGAAAACACAGTGACAGTGTATAAGCTTATAATGAGAAAGTGAAAGTGTCCGATAACCCCACAATTCACAGAATCAGAGTAATGACATTTAAATCCAACGCTGGGCTTTACTAATTTTTAATGACAAACCATATAGACCACCTATTTATTAATAACTGAAAAATAAAAAAAAAGAAATGGCAGAAGGGAGTAAGCATTTTCAGTTTCTAGAAAAGCTCTTCTGTCATAAGATAGATCAGTCAAACCCCTTCTCTCGCTTTACCTCCATGACAACTGAGTGTTTAGGGTGAGCTACTGTAAAGAAACAGCTCACAGGAGGGACTATATAGAGGAAGTGCCTATCACTGCAGCTTTCTTAAGTGTGCCAATAAAAAAAGATCAAAACCACCTGGGATTCTGGGGCTTCCAGACTGAAGGCAAGTAATACTGCAGGCAAACAAAGGCATCCTAGACCTGAGAACTGTCCTAATGCCATCAGGAGTTACAGTCTCCTGTCAAAGGGATTTTCCAGGAAATACGTTAATGTCTGTGTAACACAGGCTAATTGTAGACTATGTTCCAGAATTAGTCAGTGTGAAACAGAGTGCAATGAAACAGCCCTCCCCTTCACAGGTCATTGCAGGGTCCTATTGCATTCTTTTCACGATGAATAAACTTGTATTTAAAAGCTTGCAGGGGATTTAATTTACAAACACTGGCCACTTTCACCAGAAAAACAGTGCTTCTATCAGAAAAGCAAAGCTCTTTACTCCTCTGTTTGCCTTCACCACAGAAGGTTACAAGCACTGGAGGATTTTAGCACCTTATAGATCAGTTTTAGAACCCATCCTGTAAATGCCTATGGAGATTTGGTAGAGTTCAGGGTTTCCATTTTAAAATGACTGACATTCTCAGGTTGTGAAAATAACCTAAAGAAGTAAGTTCTTTTTTCCTCTCTCTAACAGTCCCAGTATGTTCTGTTATTCAGATTTCACACAGACAGGCACATCCACAATGTACTTGGGGGCTATTTGGATGGAAATAGAAAAGCTATGGAGCAAGACAGAGCCAGCCTAGATGTAAACAAGTTGGAACTGCTGGCAGCTGTGCTGTTACAAATAAAATTGCATCCCCCAGTGTCTTCTCACTTATCAATTTTGACAGAAGACTGTTCTGACTTCTCATAAACAGCGTCGAAAAGGACAAATCACATTGGGTGTCAGATTTGCCAGAATGGATTTTGTTGGTAGCTTACCACAAAGAAACAGAGGGTTATCTCCATTCCACATGGTGGGGAAAAACAATGCTCAGTCCAAGGGGTGGGGGCTCTACCTTATAGGCTGAAGTCTCATTTAATCCTCATTTTTTAAAGTCTGGTTTAGATTTAAGAATCTCTGACACAAGATTTGTTTACATCAAAGCAGAAAGTAGAAATATCAGCAAGCATTCTTCAAATGCATAATCCAAACCCAAATACAACATAGTATGAGAAATACTTAAAATCACTTTCCCACTGATCCCTGCTTTATAGCTACACTTAGAGCCACATGCTCTTTTGTGTCCAGACAAAGAATGCTCTGGGATAGCAGGAAGCTGTAAACAATGATATCAGCATTAGAAAACAAAACAAAACAAAAGGGAAAAAAAATTAGTAGAACATCCCAGGATTAATATGCTGATATATAGGCACCTATGAATAAAATATCATGTTGCAATTGGGGGAGCAGAATTTGGCCCTGTAGCTGATAAATCCTTTGATAATAAAGAAGCTCCAATAGATGTGGGAATTCACTCTCACTCTGCAGCTCTGGACTGAAAATTTTTGGTGTGCACTACATTTCTATGTAAAAAATCAAACAGTGGAGTAACTTAAGGCATGATATACCTGCCAGTGAGTGTTCAGCAGTCTGATGTGTGATGATCAGTAACACTGTTGCCCATGAGTGGGAGGAGGAACCCTGGTGTCAGCTGAGACTCCCTTCAGGTGAGGACAGGGGGCAGACAGCAGTTATGGAACAGATGGGGGAACTGGTTGGGCTGGATGAACGATGGAGCTGGACTACAAATGTCAGAAGTCTGTGATCACTCTGCTATGACCAAATTCAGCGTTGCAGTGGGAGGAAGGCTCTAAGCATATGAGGATGAGATAAACACTTCTAATTCTGTGGGCCTGGCAGATCTTGTGTGGCCTGTCTGACTTGCATTTTAAGGGTACTTTAGCTTAAAGACACATGGTGGACTTTAGAGTAAGTCATATGGAAGTCAAAGAAGGAAAAAAAACCCTTTACAGACTACAAAGGCTGCTAAAGGCTCAACAGCTGACAGTGTATCCTCCAGGAAGTCACAAAACTTCTCTTGAAGCTTAGCTAGCATGCATGGTAACAAAGCTTCAGATTCCTGTCAGAAAGATAAATCCAAAAAATCAACCCTTATGAGAAATATTAAACATAAAATATTCTAAATGCTATTAAAAACAATTTTCTCTATTGTCTGAATGATCACACTTACTGGAAAGTAAAATATCCACTTTCTTCTTTCAAACAAGTCATGGTCTTACATTTTTCCCCTGATGCTTCTACCTCTTTATTTCTGTTCTTTCCCCATGGTGCAGTATGAATGTTAATTCATTGGAGGTACTTAACTATATACCTATATTTTCCTATGATATATATGCATATTTTCTCCTGCTTGAGACCCAACACCCCTTCTGGTATGTTGTGTACTTGGGAAAACCATGAATTCTTGCTTTCTTAGCAGAGAGATCCATGATGAAATGCTTATTTGTACTGTTTTTCAGCAGTCAGCTTTGGTCCTTGCTTTGGTCTTTCCCTCAATAGAAATGTGATTTTGCAAGGATACAAGAGGAGGTTAAAGTATAATTAGCTAACTGATCATATGCAGCAAAGGGTTCCTTTTTCACTAATCTTAAATCCTACATTGTCACTTTCTTCTCATTAAACAAAGTAGGTTGGAATAGCTCAGACAAGACAGAAACTGAACCTTACATTAAAATGAGATAAGCAGACTGGAGCAGTAACTATTCCATTGTGCAGTGTGTATGAATACACTAAACTGTCACATTGGTTTGAGCTCCTTGAGGGTGGGGAGAACAAACCCATCAAACTTAACCAGTCCAATTTTTTTGCCTTTTGTGGCTTTCCAGAATTTACTCTCCAATATGTTTTCCAATGGAAATAGCTCTGACATAATAATGGCGTGAGAATGGACCTTCTCTTGGTTATCAAGTAGGAATACAGTATTCCATGTCAGGCTAGAAGTCCATTAACTAATTAGAGGGCTGGAGTACATTTCCTACAAAGAGAAGCTAGAAGAACTGCATTTGGTTAGTCTTTTTGAAGAGAAGTCATCTTCTCAATAAGGAGCTATTATTGCTTCCTCCAGGTATCAAATGAAAGAGTCCAGAGAAGTCAGAACCAGACTCTTCGTTGAGGTGCATTGTGACAGCCACGTGAGACAACAGACATAAGTCACTACTCAGGAAATTCCAATTAGATATTTAGGGAAGTGTGTCTTACTACGAGGATAATCAAAGACGGGAAGAGTTGTCCTGAGAAGTTGTGGACTGTATACTGCAAAATATAACCAACTATAACTATACCAGCTGTATAACCAGCATCCATTGCTTTGCTCCTCTTCAACAGGCTCACTCCAGTTTCTGGACTTGCCTCAAATAGGGGTAATTGAAAGCTACGTGGAAAATTTAATGGTAATGTTTACTGAAGGGAATGAGACAATATTAGCACATGGCATCAATGCTAAAATCTTTACAGTGACTTCTACATTACTGTTTATAATTCATTGTGTTGGAGATTAAGGTCTGAAAGGGAACCAACACCTGCAGAAGCTCTATGTACGTAGAAACCACACTTGAGGCTTCAGATATGGACTTCTCTATCCATGAATGTCGTCTTTGCTACTCTGGTGTTTTCCTGGCCCTAATGGTATAAAAACATTCAAATCTGACACGCTTCATTGGGTAGAAGAAAACCTGTTGAAAGTAAGAATTCTGATAAGGCCAGGAACTTCAGGTCCCCAGAAGATAGCTATTCCCCTTCCAAAAAATACATATACTGCAGCTGTTTCTGGTTCCCAATTCCCTTAAGCTTTATAAAGAGCGTCTTCATAGCTTACAGTTCTTTCTAAATTGCAGCAAGCACTAGATGACAAACCTTAGATATACAAACTCCAGGGATTTAAGAAGAGTCATAGCTGCAGTTCAGATCAGCTGAGAATCACTTAGCATAGTTAGCTTTCACAATACAATAAATTAAATAATAATTTAAAACAATAGAATACAATGACAAACAATTTCACCTACTGCAGGTAAAATAATGCTTTATATTTGCTGCATTTCAAAATGTTACTGCTCAGTTCTTGGCTCTGTAATCATCATTGTTACTGCTGCTTGCCTGCTTTGGGCCTGAAATGTGTCAGAAGATTTATTTGCCTCATCAGCACTTTTCAAACACCCAGGCAGCCAATCGAAAAGGGGAGGCATAACAGATGTGCCAGCATCTGCTGTAGCAAGCATTTATCTGGACAGTGGAACATATAGCTGTAGATTCAAACTCTTACCCAGTTACAGTTCCATGTATTTGGAAGCCTAGATCTACAACTGTGGGAAGGCTATTTTGGGATATTAATTGAAATCAAGTTGAAAATGTAGTTTTTCAATTTCATTTGTGAGAAACATACTTTCCTGTGATTCAGTTTATACCTTTCAGACACAGTAAATGCAAAACACTATGAAAAAGCTAATTTTGAAGTTGAACTTATAAAATCAGAAATTCCTAAAAAGTGCTATTAAAATTCTATCCCTTCCATGCTCTTGTTTACCTTTAAGTACACAAATATTAAAATATGTATAGTTAAAATGTGCAAATTTTAATCACATACATGTGCCTATAAATCAAGCACATGCAGCAATAGGCAATGACTTTCAAAACACATTTTTATCTTCCTGGCACCAAACTGAGGTCTATGGGCACCATATCCATGCTGAGTTTCAGCTGTTCGAACTTCTGTTGCACACGGAATACCCTCTAGCCCCAAACACACACTTGCGCAGATTGATAAAATCATGAGATAAAATGCAAAGCAAACTCATCTTCTGCTTTTTGATGCACAATACAGTTTCACCTGTATTCCTGTTCACCAAACCATGCCCTCTAGGAATGACTATCACATTCTCTTTGAAGCGATCCCTCATTAAATAAAAAAGCAAACTCCCAGAGAAAAGGCCTCTCCTGCTTTTTTTGATTTCTCCTCTGAAGGCCCAGCATGCATAATATTGAAACCTTGTTTAAAGTCCGTTTTCTTGTAAAAGGTTCCCTCTTGCTAGGGGGATTCAGCCCATGATCTTGTCTCTAGGATTTCCTAGGATACTAAGGTTTAAAATAGCAACATTATAATAAGCTGGCTAACATGACTTAGGCTATTTTTAAAAGAACATGTAAAATAAATTATTTTCTCCCATCTTTTGTCTGTATAGCTAGATTTCCTGTTTCCAAGACAGACTACAGGAACATTCAAGTAGAAGGCATATGAAAAATAGCATTAATAAAACACTTAGAAACATTTCCACTGTAAAGCATATATGGAAGTATGTGGGATAATAACGTAAGAACTGTCTAAACAAATAATTTCTTCAAAACAGAAGATTTATAATCCACAGATTTCCATAAATATATTGCCAGCACCAGTCTCTTCCTTCAGTGACTGAAAAGCACAAACCGTATGTTGTAATAGCTGCCCAGCAATAAAGTGTTGCTGAACTAAAGCCACTTTTCTTCATTATCCTGGAAAAATATAAGCTCTGACAACAAGTAAGAATTTTTATTAGCTTCCAGGTGAGGTAAGGAGTAACCTTGTGCTTGTTTTATGAAATCATGAAGCAGAATGAATATCACTGACTTGATATATTTTCCTCATGTTTTAAAACACAATAAATGGTAATAACTTTGATAAATTTGCCTGTGTCAGCTTTGTGTCTTTTTCTCCCCATTCTCTCATGATCCTCTGCAGTTGTGGACACAATTCAAATCCCTAAATTGGGATATTCATTACTTAGGGGAGGTGAGATGACAGCAACTTCATTCACTTTGAATGTCAGAATTTTGTGATGATATACAGCAATATGCTCAAAGTCAACGAACAACTGTGGCAGAAACTACCCTGGCATTCCCTTCTATCTAAATGACCCAATGACTAGCAAGGAAGAAGAGTGATTTAATGGCCAAAAAAGAGATGCATTACAATTAAAGGCTTCTGGCTTTTACGGCCAGTTCTGCCACTGATTGACTTGGCAAGTCTCTCAATACAACTGTCCTTAGTTCACCTGCTTGTGAAGTCCTGCAGCAATACAGGACATCATAACACTGAAGAACCTCAGTAGAATGGTTTTGTTTAATTTATTTATAGCTGAAAAGTTACTTCAATACTTAGAAGACAAATGAAAAAGTTAAAGGAAAGGGCTGCTCCTTTTACCAATCCTTTGCTCATTTACAGTGTACAATTGGCCGCAGTTAGGGAGAAATTCCGTGTTTAATACTATCTATGTGTAAATTATATGCATGTAAATTCACAGGTATTTTGAAAATAAAAATGCAAATGAAATACATAATCTTATGCTGTTTTATGCCAAATGAATGCCTAAACATTCTTCTTTTAATTATTATCCAGTATTATTCAACAAAATACAGCAAAACATATTCCAGAGACACTTTTCCCTTTTAACTGTGACCTTTTCTATTTTTAGTCCATAGTTGAAGTCAGCTGGATCACAGGCTGGATATTCGCTGCTCAGAACTCCTTTGAGTTAAATGGAAAAAAATCACAAGGAAATGTTTTAGAAGCCCTGATCATTGTAGCGCTTTCTCAGGTCCAATGGAAACAACTCTAATAATCTATTTACTAGTCCAGGAGAATTCCTCACAAGATAGCTCTAAAACACAGTCCATTTTTTCTCTATATTTGTGTGATACAATAGGTGGAATGAGGAAAAGAAGCCAAATCACTCCAAGTCCCCAAAAACCAGACTCTCCTAAGCAACTGAGATCACAGATTACAGGCACACACATATCTGTTTACTTCCTTCATCATACTTCTTATTAGCAGGTACCATAGAATATTAAGAATTACCACCAAAAAATCATAATAATGGTGTCAGCAAATGTTTCTACACTATGGGGCATCCATGATTCAGCCATATCTGCTAGGTCTGAACCAATGGTCAGAAAATAAACATAGTGTACCAAGTCTCTCCCCCTATAACAGACTGAGAGAATTGTTCAGCCTGGAAAACAGAAAGCTTCAGGAAGACCCTAGAGCAGCCTTCCAGAACCTAAAGCAGGCTACAAGGGAGCTGGAGAGGGACTTTATACATGGGCATGTCATGATAGGACAAGGGGTAAGGGCTTTAAAATGAAGAGGGCACATTTAGGTTAGATATTAGGAACAAGTTCTGTACTATGAGGGTGGTGAGACACTGGCAGTGTCGCTGAACACCCGGCAGTGAACAAGGCCATGCTGGATAAGGCTTTCAGCAACCTGGTCTGGGGGGAAGTGTCCCTGCCAATGACAAGGGGATTGGAACTAGGTGATCTTTAAGGTCCCTTCCAATCCAAACCATTCCACTATTTCACAATTCTATGATGAAGTCCCAGCTTATCTAAGCCCACTCTGAACTGTCAGTTCAGTCCCTTCACCACAACAGCAGGCCCATAAGGTAAAGCATGTGGTGAGAAGCATCTGCTTTTTCCATTGAAAATCTACACCACAGCAAGTTTGTCCCTATTCCTCCTACTACTACATCAATCAGGTCTGATGACAATGGAAAGTCACAACCTTGTCCACCATTTCAGCTCTTCTACACTACAACACCGATATCTCTATTAGGATCCTTATTTCTTGTAGCCTTCTCTTTTAAATTATGTCTGGTGGTTGCTGAATTCAAAAACTGCCTTTTATTTCCTAAAGGCACATTTTGCGATTCATCTCCAATGTTAAGAAATTCAGGATAAAATATAAGGACTCCAATCACAGTAGGAAATACAATAAAAAAACAAGCACAACCTGATACCAAGTCACAAAGTTAGCGTCATTGTACAGAAACACTCATCAAGTAACCAAACAAAAGAGCCTGACTGCAGCAATGGGCAGTGCTGGCAGTGTGTGCACAGAAGCTGTTTCCATGAAAGCTGTTTGTTCAGGTGCTAGCAATTGAAGAGCTCCAGTTGTGTTGCTGCAAGCTCCTGTAATGCCCACACAGGGGTGTTTGCAGGCTATCAGAGCTCTGGAGGGAGCTGTTACAGGCTATCAGCTCAGTAATCCTCATGTTAGAAAGGCCCTAAATATGTATTTACAAGATAGACAGACCTGTTCGGTTTAGTGGTTAAGTAATCCATGTGTTGAAAAGGTCTTAAATAGGAATTCACCAGGCAGACAGGTCTCTCCTGGACTATTACAGAACGCCACTGACAACACACTTCAGTGGCTCATGAGAACATCAACCCATAAATACTTATAGGTGTTCAAGTAACTTTATTCAGATAAACAACCTCACTCAGACTGCTGATCTGAATAAAACTACTTATTCTTTAGTTTTAAGGAAAAAATACCATAAAATCATCCACTTCAAAAGTATAACATCACAGAACTGGTAAATTTGAATTTGCTCCTGAAATACCTTCCCTCATCACAATGGTATGAGTATTACTGGCAGAGTGAACCAATGTGTTGCTGCTGCACTGTTATCTACTGCAATGCTCAGATACAGTAGAAGAAACAGAGAGAGCAGGACAAAATTTTCTCCTATGCAACTTTTAAGTGTCCAAGACTTACTCATGGTCAATTCCAAAAGGTTTTTAGCTTATCTCTCTTCAAAGGCCATTTTCAGTTGTTTGTGAAAACAGCTGACAGTATCTGATCCAGAAATGCTCAGGTCGACAGGAAACCTTAGGAATTTCAGCAGGTTTGGATCAGGCCAATAGTAAACTTAAAGGACTAATCTAAATTTACTGTTAAAAGATTTATGAGTGTGAATACTTATCAAAACATTTAAATGAATGGCTGTGCATAACCATAAATTAGCACTTACATTTGACATGCATACACACACATTTATTTCCTTATTCTGATGGAAAAATCTGTCCCTTGAGTCTACAAATCAGAACATGATCTTAAGAGTAATAATTTTTGCCCTGAAGTATTAGCCAACCCTCAGAGCACTATGGGTTTCTCTGCTTACTGATGATGCAGTAAAGCAACTTGCATATGAATATTCTAATTTCCAAAAGTCCTATTTTCTAGAGCACAGGAGGAATCCAAATAGCATGTGTGTAGTTTCTAGCTCATGCTCCAAGAGGGAAAAATCTTCCACAGCTTTTTCTCAAAGTACTATGTCTCTTCTGTCTGCTGTTTCCTCCAAAAGCTCTTATCCTTTCATTGCCTGGACACAAAAGGCTCCATAAAACCGGACCATGGAAAGATTTTACCTGCAAATGATTCATGGTTGTCTCTTCCTTTAGTGACATGCACAAACTTTCTGAGCAAAAAAGTAAAATAAAGCAGCTGAATGGTTTCTAAGTGAAGAACATCAGAGTACCTTATAATTTCATATAGGGTCAACTCTACCCTTGGCAATTTTTCACAGGTACTGGTCCTAAAACTGTCCCAATCTATCAGGACTAGCATTGGTGTGCATTAAAACTCAAGTCATCAGACACAGGTAGGCTAACACAATGGCTGCCATTCTCCCTTTCTCACTCTGAAATGTTTCACTCCTGGCATGATGGACTGTTGATGTAATTTTCCAGGCCCCTGAAAGCTGAAACAATCACTTGTGTCTAAAAATGAAAACAATCAGGGCTAGAAAGCCTTTTAGGCAATTATTCTGGTTTCCTTTGTACATCCACATTGACTAACATCCAATGTTAGTCAATTCCTCCAAAAAGCCCCATCAATGTTGACAGCAAAAAAAAGTCTGGTCCTCCTCATACGTGCAACAACAGATAATGCAACCCACTGTTAATCCTTCTCAAGGATGTCTGCTTTTGCTCTTTGGAAGAAGCACTCAGCTGGAAATTAGAATCTTTTTCTATCTGAGATTTATGAAGTTTTAAAAGCTGTAATTCCTCAGTAGAAAGCAATCACCTCCCATTCTGCTTTTGCTCAAAAGCTATTTCAGTACATACATGGTCTGAAGGTCTCCACCCTTGGATAAGGACCTGTTGACTAAGCAACACTACCATCTTGTGCCTGCTTGTGACATCTTATTTTCTTGACTTATTAGACTGAATACTTTCTTTAGACCAGCTTTGTCTTTACAACATTCTTTGTTTTCTTTTTTCTACCTATTTTTTAACTGTTCCACCATTTAAATTACTCTGTCCCCTTCATTTCTGTATTACTGTTAATGTTCCAAACCATGTATGTGAAGTTTCTCTCTCCTGGATAGTAGGTTCAAAAATATTATTAAATAAGTGCACATCCATGACCTTATTTACTCCTCCCTAGCACCAGCATCCTCTATCCTTCTTCCAAGGACGAATTTTAGAGCCACGTTTAACAGTGATTTACTGGGGACTTTGATGATTTTAGTCCTTTCACCTACCTCATTGGTACCAGCCAGTGTGACATATACTCTAAACACACTTGATATAATTCCAGCAGCACAAAGCCCCTCAGAGCCAGACTGGGTGATTTTGTCTTGAATAGCTTTGGCTCTCTTTCAGTGATAATGACTGCAAGTCCAACTGAACAGTTACAAATCAGCACTTACAAATTCCTGCTTCTTAAAAGTCCTCATGAGTCTCTGGCTATGCAAGAATTGCAAATCTTTTGATGTCCTTCTGCCAACACTGACTGATTCTGGCTTTGCCTTGATTTCAGTATCTAGGAGCAATTTAGATTCCTTTTAGGAAAACTTTTGCAGTAGCAATATAAGGATGCTCAAGTTGGCAAATGGCAATTCCCCAGCTTCATCGTCTTCCCAGCCATTTGTTTAAAGTATGGTACTGCATGGAGCCTAATGAGCCTCCCTGGGAGTTGATCCTTCCAAGACAATTGGCTCATACTTGAGTTCATTGCACTGTGACAGTCTGAACACAACCCACTGCGCTTTTCTAGCTTACAACTGGAGTAGACGAGTTACAAGTGTCTAATCCTACCACTGCAAGTATAAGTGCATATCCCCAGTGTTGGCTATCATATGTGACCATCTTTTTGGTCTCTCATGGTAATAACTCAGGTACTAAACACTAGCACATATTTGTAAGCAAGACCCAAAGTGATCAGAGTTTTTCAGGACATTCCCTTTCTTTGAACACATTTTTGTTTCCAGCCCCTCATTTGCTAGTCATCTTACTTCCTTACATCCTAATTTGGCTGAGTATTTTGCATTTGTCTCAGAACTGATGCATTCTTCATTTACAAACCATTTCTAGGAAATACTGAGGTGTTGTTCTAGTTCTTTTTCTGCTCACCATCTTGTTTCCACTCCTTTCTGAAATCTCTAAGTTTGGTTTTTAACCCATTTAAAAATTTTCATGTTTGCCATAGAGACCTGTGAGATGCTTGTCTGCATCTTTTTGTACAATGGGAAGGCTAACGTGCATGTTGGAAACTGAGTCATGCTCTTGTCACCAGATAGGTTTTTTGTTGTGCATGATTAGCTAAAGTTCACACCAGAAAGTTGTTACAAATTAAAAACAATGATAAAATCAAGGAACACTGATAAAATCCTCCTTCTAACTAAAGCACGGTAATAATAATAAACTTCTTTCCCCTAAACACGGGAGAAATCAATTAGTGTGGGGTAGAGAACACTCTGTGCTTCTTCCATCCAGCCTGCAGAATGTGGGGTGGCATGAGCAGGGTTTCTGCATCCCCTCTCCTTGCCGCTTTCGCACTTAGACAGCGGATGGACCATGATGATTTTTGTTCATATTTTGTCAGTTTTTGACTTCCGAAGTACTTGAGCATTTTTTTACTTCCCTTTTGCTGTTGCCACAGCAGAGGAACTTGTGGAGCTATGCTGGAAATCAGATCAGGCAGCAACCCTTCTAAAATTCTATAAAAAAAAAATTGGATTACTTCCCAAATCTGTTTCACAGTAAGTAATACTGGCATAAGTGAGGGGCCAGAATATATCAGAGCAAGTCCCTCTGTACAGGAACTGAGTGGTGACAGCAGGGTACACCTAAGGTGATGCTGTAGTGGAGACCATGACAGCATTAGACCATAGCCTGTACTCACTGTCCTGCAGCTTCTCCCCAGGATTGGCAACAGGAGCAGGGAAGCTCCTTTTGACTATGACGCTTTTTTTTGGGATGGAGATATATAAGTCTGAGGACAATGCTCTCAGTTTTTCCAGATCCCTAGTTATGGCAAGGGAGCTTAATAACGTCTTACAAGGGCCTGAAATAGCAGGTAATACAACCAATGAAAAACCTAAACCATAATATTACCATATGGGTTTAAATTTTGGCAATGTCTTTCATGTTTAGAGCTCTGCTAACTAAAGGCTATGAGATGTTCTTGTTTCTCCTACAAAACTTTCATATTTAGTAGAAAATGTTCTTCTCAAAGGAGTCTAGACAGTTCCTTTCCTATTTAAATTTCACATGAAACACTTTATTTCACTCACTCAGTGAATATGCCTTGGGCAACTGAATAACAGCTGACAGCAAATTAATGACTATGATGTTGTGATTAGCAGAGATTACAGGCAATTGAGAGCTTGTCCAAACATTTGCTGTTGTCACAATATTTATGCCAGTCATTATTAGGGATTAATAATGGCCACAAATAGGACTTGATTCCACCAGGTAGACCCTTTAAAATTTGTCACTGACATTCTTATTAAATGGTGAAAATTATTTTTATTTTACCATTAAAAAAATTCTTTCTAGATGCTTACATTACTAATTAATTTAAATATTATCAGAAAAAAATAGTTGCTATTACATTTCAGAAACAAGTATCATGAACAAACACACTTGACAGAGAAATTTAATATTATATTACACAGGGGGAGTCAAAATAGAACTTAAGGTCTGAGACTCTTATGCTGTGAGATACCACAGCAAAACCCAACTGGGAAGAAATAATGATTTCACTAATACCTAGCAATGATTTTTTGAGGAGTTCAAATAAAAGTTTGCTTGTTCTGATGACATTCACTAAGTAGATGTTATTTGATTTTTCTGCTTCCTGGGAAAAGAACTTCAGATTCCCCAGGCTGCTAGAAGAACAATGGGCTGAACTTGCAGTTGAGCATCTCACATGCTAAAGACATAATAAAAGTGAACTGCATATTTGCCAAAGCTTTCGCCTTTCATTTAATTTCCAAATGTCATCCAGTTATATGAAACCTCTAAAAAGGTTTCTTAAGGTAGAGCAAACAGGCGGATAGGATGTTTTTGATCTTGTATTAAAGATTTTTAATTATTAATAATAATTCTTATTTAAAATACAGTAACTTCAACTTACACAAAGACTCAGCATGTTTAATAATAAAAAGAACCATCTGCTTCTTATGCTTGTCCCTATAAATATTTTGTTATTGGATGACAGTGGAAAATATGAAAAGCTAATGACTGACTGACAAGTAGACTATTTAGATATTGAAATGAAAATCTAATGAAAAGCAACATCACTAATCACATGTTATCATTTTGGGAAGCTTCACATAATGACTCTCCAGTGACTCAGAAACACATCCACCCTTGTCACCAGAGAGTGCAATACATTAGCAGCAAAGGGAGATTTGTGGTATAGAGCACAATTTCTTATAATTGCAATACTTACAATGTCAAATATCAAAGAGCAAGTAATAAAAACTATATTCATTTTCCAGTTTGGAGCGTGATCTTACAAACACTCAAATACACACCCAAATACCTGGAAGACTGATTTCTAAGGCATGAGATACAAGGACAATTGTTTCTTTAAATTAGAGGTGAGAGGGGGAAAGAAATAAAGCTTCCAGCAACCATTTTGAATCGTGGAAAGGCCTGCTTTAAAATGTTAAATCTACAAAAGTAAAGCATCTGAATTGCAGTCTCCACTACACAAAGACAGAACATGTTTAACAAGCCTCTTAGACTTGCATGCAGTCACCCACTGCAGAATTCTGCTTTCATATTTCACATGTTTAGCCTAACCCCAGTAAATCCTGTGACATCACACAGGTATAACATAGAATAGCCTTTTGTGATGATTTTTAAGAAGTAATCCCACTCTTCTTTTTCTCAGAGGAGCCTGCTATCAGCTGTGTAAATGTCATATCTGTAATAACAGAAAGAGAGGCTGAAGTGTGCCCATGATCTTACCTCATATTCAAAGTCCTCTGCTCTATCTGCATCAGCAGGCAGGCTGGAAAGATACTCATTACCTTCATAAAATTCATGCTCCACTGGGTGAAGAGAATGGCAGCTATGTGGAACAAAGCAGTACAACAACAGTAGATGAGACAATAGGGGTTTTTTAAATTAAAAGGTGGTAAGTCCCTCCTCCCCCCTCAACCTCACTTTGTAGTTTTCTTATCTCAGGAGTGCTACTCTGAATGGCCTGGCAGCCTGAAAGGAACTGCACCAAGAAGCAGCACGGGCTGTTTTCTTTGCGAAAGCTCATGCTCTGGCTGAGTTCATTTTGCCAGGTTCATCTTTCATCAGATTTACACAGTGTGATTTCTTAAAAGGGTCTGGTTTGGGCGCAACTGCTTCATTGTGACATTTTTGGATTTCTTATACACATAAAGGTACATAACTCCAGATTCAGGTGCTGTGTCATGGCCAGGGGCACCTCACTAATTATTTGGTCATAGTCTTGAACATCCATGATCCATAAACCGTGTCAGGCTCACAAACTGTTCAAGAATTTGTGTAAATTAACTTGCATCATCCCCTCCTATTGAAGTCATAACAGGGTGGTGAAAGGCATTTCAGCAACTGCAAGTTACAAATGTCAGTAAACTGTACTGTTAAATGGGCTTGCAACACAAATAATGACGTCTTTACAATAGCTTTAGACCCAAGGCTGGATCCCAACCATGCAGCACCCAGAGTGGATCTATCTTAGCAGAGGTTGAAAACTCTTCTCCATGCTGAGGGCATGGGAACTACAGTCACAGCAGCCCGCAGTTTAAAAATATCCAATAACAACTCAGAAATACATATATCCTGTTCCTTGCTGTGAGCATTCAGCAGTAAACCAAATCCATCTAACAAAGAACTTCTAAAAATGGACCTGCATCAAAGTCAAAAGTGGCATGTTCTGCATTAGCATCAATTCTGCAGAGACACACAATATGCCAACAAGTCAGTGAAAAAGTTCTAGAGCTGTCATAGTTTTGCAGGCTACAGAGGGTCTGTAGGGTCATCTGGGGTCACCCACTACATGATGTTATTTATGACAAGAAGACAAAAGAGGAAGAACCCTACACCCTACTTATACATAAGCACCACCTGCTGGTGTTTGCATCCAATTCAGTTCCAAAGAATTCACCTGAGGGATAATTTAATTCATGTACTTTGCCATATGATAGATCTCTATATTTTTGGAATTGTTTTGCTTTTGATAAGGGGACCTTTATATTAAATCACTTATTTCTTTGGTTTTTTTTTTTTTTTGTTTTGGTTTGGTTTTTTTTGTTTTTTGTAAGAAATTTGGAAGAATAGAAAACAAAACAAGTTCTTTCTAGGTCTGAAGAAGCCTTTTTGGTACTTTGGAATACAGAAGTGTTTTTCCTCTTGACTAGGGCTTAGCTTTGGATGAACAAACACATGAACACAAAGTAAACATGGCTGAGATTCCTTCCTGTAACCCTAATCCACAAGCAGAGTTTAGGAAAGCTGTCACTGAAGCCTGGATGGGATAGTGATTATCAACAACATTTATTGCTCATTTAGAGTGCTCCTGAGACTTTTTCAGAAGGCTATGAGACCATCACTGCAATGCCTCAATACCACAGGTAAACAGCAGGAGAAGATAAACCATACCTGTCTGAAAGTAGAAAAGGGCAGATATCAGGAACTGGTGGTGTGGAAGGCCTTAGCTTGGCCAGAGCCATAATGTGCTCAAAGGTGATGTCAGTCTGAGTGCTGGCATCCATCAGCCGAACATCCTGAGAGCTGCTGTGAGCTTTGGTAGCTGGGGCTCGTCGTAAAACCTGAACTACAATGGGCTCCTTGGCATTGCGAAAAGCTTCCACTGCTTCTTCATGAGTGGCCTTGGAGAGATCCTTCCCATTGACCTAGGGAAAAACAGAAAAAGATAACAAAGGTTAGAGAAAAGGCAGTATAAAAACATGGGTGTAAAATATAGGGGATGAATTATTTGTGCAGTACATTCAGCCACCTGATGACAGTGATGACTGTATCTTGGTATCCGTGCAAGAGGGAATATACAGCTGGGAGGAGAAATAAGTTCTATAATCTTTGACAGAGATTAGAAATTGCTTGAACTCTTCCATAAGTGTCCCACCCACAGCAAAGAAACTACAATATTTGCAAAGTAATTTAAAATGATTTCTCTCATCCTATTTTATTAATTTTGTAAAATACAACTAAAAGGGGAGGGGTGCCTCTAATTTTGAATTTCAGCATTTTCTGTGGCAAGCAACTGTTTTAAAGGATTTCTGCCATAGCATTCTTATTAATGCAGATGTCAATAAACGTCTCTGATGTCTAAAAAGAAACAAGGCCAATTTTCAATGTTTTGTCACTTATCTGCTATGGCCATTATACAACCATTAAGACCAAAGATAGGAAGATTTGACTAACGCAGTCAGCTACTGCTCTTTCAAGGAAAGAGAACTAACTGAATAAATAATTTGCTGTGAACAGACATATAATAAACCAGAGAAAATTATGTTGCAAATGCAGAATAACTTTCTAAAACTAAAAGACTGTGCCAAGATTTCTCTCTGCTACATGCAAAGCAGCAAATTCCTCCTTGTCTAGATGAGGCTTTAGGGTATTAAAAAACATAACTGCAAATTGGATTATGCTAAATTTATATGAATTCAGGTGTTTGGGGCAAGATTTGCAAGCATCAGCCCACTACAAAATGTGAAGGCTAACTGATCAGTGGTGGTCAGTAGCTAAGCCCTTGAATGCAGGGCTGTGCAACATCCTTACACAGAAAATACTATTCTGCTCTTTCCAGAGCCATGGGACCACTGTTGACTGCTACACAGGACCTAACTACTGTGAGCTACTGTGGAAATGAGATGATCCTGTGCTAGGGTAGAAGGGTGGGGTCTTCTAGTAAGAAATGTGAATGTCTGAAGGTAGTCAAAGCATGATTAAAATTTATATTCCTGGGAAAACCTCTGCACTTCAGAAATAGGATTCTGCTGCAAGCTCACGCTTAAATTATCTTTGTTCTATACACAATGAGTCATAAAACTTCACAAAACTTAATGAACTAAGTGTAAACCCTCCCCAGAAATGGGACTGACCCCATAACTGACTTTTCCCCAGTGTTTGCAAATACCAGTTGAAATGAAAATTTCTTTGCCACATCACTCCTTCATTCAATGAATTCTTGGAAATTTCTTGTCAAAAGGGAAAAAGACAAATAAGAACAATGTCAGCAAACTCAAAAGAGCCTCAGTAACTCAGCAGCCTTCAGTAACATTTTGAAGCAACTCAGGCAAACATAGTCCTGTCATATTTATGCCCGTGGCTAGGATACTGCTGACAATTAACTTAATGTATGTATATCAACTCAGTGCATTTCCAGAGTACGTGCTCAAGTACAAGATAGCATAATCTTTCCTCTGACTTAACGCCCACAGAATTGGCACTTTCACGCCCACATCACTCACGAGGACATGCAAAATAACCACGCTGCAATGTAGCCATTGATGCAAAGGTCAGCTGATCTTCCTAGCCAGCCCTGATGCTGTATGCAGTGATGAGAAGACTACAAATCTGGAACACATTTTTGTACATATAAAAGCTCAAAACTCCTTGTGCTGAATGTCTGGGATACCCAGTACCACACCACTGCAGCCTGGACTGTGATCAGGTAATTCAAAAGGCAGCTAGCTTGGTCACTTAAGTTCAATGCCTACCTATGGTCTGTCTGATAACTGAGGCCAAAAATATTAAGATTTAAAGTTATAATTTTATCATTTAAAATATCATCCATCAAATTATAACCTAATTGTAATCTAATTTACATGGGAAAATATCAGTGGTATCTAAGAGGAAGAGCCAGAGCAGTCAGAGAACAAATTATGTTGTAAGAAAACCAAAGAAATTTCCCCAAGGAGAAATTTGGGGTTTCTACAAATCCTCTCCAATAACATAAGTTATGCTGCCAAGGTGTTCAGACTCAGCCCCATCTAATGGACGCAATTAGAGATAAAGCTTCAAGCCTGGGTTTTCTAGCTGCTCTTCAGTTCCAGTCTCTGCTTCATTCTTGTTTCCAACTCAGATCCTATCAAGCACACAATTTTTCAGTTTCTCTGATTTTTGTGACAGGAGTCTTCTGTAGGCTCTCTGAGGGAGTCTCATTCCTAAGGCCCTAGGAACAGAAAAATTACTTTCTTGACCCCCCAGTCCCTTTTGATACTTTTTAAACTTCAGATAACTACATGGTGTTTCTCCTAAAAGTAAATGCTTGGGAATAAATACCACACAGAAAAGTATCAATTTTTTTCCTCTATTCAAGTATGAAACACACAATCCTTCGGTATCCTAGCTGAACCACACGGATTTTGGCACAAGATAATCATTTTATCACAGATCCACATCAGCAAATCTGAAAGATATTTGGATAGCATACAAAACCTTTTTTTTTTTTGGAAACCAGAAGCTCTGTTTATTCACATCAGTCAATACTTATCACTTACTCTGAGGAAACAGACGTAAATTCACAATAATGCCATTTACATGCAAATTTTATTTCTAAAGAATAATAATATTTTAAAATCACATGTGTGTGAAAAATCACAAAATACACACATCTTCATTTATCCTGGGAACCTATGGCTGACCTCTATTTTCATTTAAATACCTATTTAATTTGATGACTTTAAACACATTCTCTCCTTTATTTGGTTTCTTATGAAATACAAGCACATTGGACCCAATGCTTGTTTAAATTGTCACTTGAAGTTCATCAACACACTTTGGCGATCTGCATAAAGGTCACCTAATTTACAAATGCCTCCTTTCTTGGAAGAAAATCTATAGCTGAATTACTCTCTGCTGGCAGCTGTCCTGCCCACTTGGGGCTGAGAAGAGAATTTTTAAAAAAACCTAAAGCCAGTACTACAGATGGGGTTGGAAGCTCTTCATGCAGCTTCTTTAAGGATTTTCTTCCTCCTGCATTATCTCCCAACTCAACACTCACATATAGTTACCCTGGGAGTCGAAGACAGCTGAGCACATATTTACAGCAAGCCATTTACAGGTTCTTAGTGGATGATTAAATAAATTCCTTGCCTTGGAAAGGTTACTTTCAGTGGAATCCAGGGTACTATTTTAAGTGGATAGAGAAATCAGTCACTTTTAACAGTCAACACAAAGACATGGGAATACATTTGTTGTAGCAGATGGGCTAATTAATCCACAAGCAAGTTGTGAATGTTAAGTAAAGAATATATCTTTTCTCATGTAAACCATCCTCCTGCCCGCTTTGATTAAGCTTTTGTTTAATGGATGCTCTCTCCCCCTGTACCAGGCTATTGGACACACTGCAAAGTCTGGGCCACTTGTCAACATCTCCCCCCAGAGTGACTAGTGGCCACTGCCTGGATCCTTGCCACCCCCTTTGGATTCTTGCTCTAAATCCAGCCACATGCAAAACTTCATCAGCATCTGAGAATAAACAAGGAAATAGGCTTTGTCTTCCATGCAAACATCCACTGACACCGGCCAACTGCCACTTCTAATGCCAGCACCAGTGCACACAGGCTTATTCCCACTCACACCGAGGCGGACAGCAGAGAAGTAAGAACAGGATTAAATAACAAAACAGTGGCTATAAAAAAAATGTAGACAAATAGTTGTTAAGTTATCCTCATGTTATGAGTTCTAAAGAAAAGGTGAAGAAAAATCAGCCCTTTGATGAAGACTGCTTCCAGGATTTAAGTGCCCATGACCAAATATTTAAATTGCCTTGTCTGTCTTCTAACACTTTTCTGCTCTTGATCATTTAATGCTGGCCAGAATTTTTGAACCAAAAGAGCCAGAAATGTTGATGTGTTTCCTGTAGTCTTTTCTTTTTCCATATTAGGAGAAAAAGGAAAATAGCAGAAAAAAAAAAAAGGAAAAAAAAAGGGAAAAAGTATGTATAGTCATGTGAATACAATAATCACAAATGGTGTTGCATTAGCAGCTCATGAGATAACCTCCTATCCTCAGCAATTCTGGCATATGCAAGTTTAAATTTAAGATCAGCTCTGCTGAAGTAAAATCCTTTGAGATGCTTCATTTATTCAGTAAAGGCAATGGAAAGAATAACTGAAGGATTCTGCAAGAGCAGAGATGTCTAGACACACAGCTTTCCTAGTGAAATGACAGAGATGCTGTCTGACATGATGATGGAGTTCACACAAGGCTCACTGTCCTAGGAGATTTCAACACCCATGCAGAAGATGCCCCTGACCTGACAGGTGCTAAATCTGCTCTCATCACAGCAGTCTCTTCACCTTCAATCCCTCACTTTAAATACACCCAGTCTACCACTCCCTGGGTGCATCCTTGGACAGCAGACTGGCATAAAGATCAAACACTGTCCTTTAGTTTGACCAGTCCTTCCTTAGGACAGGAACGTGAGCCCTCCCTCACTGCAGGCAACAGAAAAAAAGAACAAAAACCTACCACCTTCCTCCCAGACTTACAGCTTTTGGCACACAGGGACTCTAAAACCTTCCACTGCTGAGGGCCAACAGCTGTGAGGCTCCCTGGGCAGAACAGGGTGGCACTGCACATGTGAGCTCCCAGTGATGCACATGCCAGAGAGGACACTGAGAGTCTTCTGCTAACACAAATATGATAGTTCGTCTGTGGAAAGGGCATTTGACACGCTGACATTTTAGGTTACAGTTTAGTACTAAGCTGCATTTCTTCAGCAACTTAATCCAAAAGATAGCAAATTCAGCCATTATCCAATACCACGATCTCAGTCAGGGTTCACACAAGTTCAGTAAAGGGGCAACTTTTATTGTGCTGGTTAATGACATTTCCTCCTCCTTGGCCAGATGAGTTAAGCGACTCTGTTCCAATTTGATCCTTTGCTACCCTGACTGTGAAATCTTGTCATCCTTCCTAAAAGCTGCACAAGCTGCTGAACATGCAGGCTCTGGTTGCTTCCCTCAAGCTGAACCACAGGCTTGCAACAAGAATTACATCTCTATTGCCTATAGAGCTGAGGTTTGTGCTGTTTGATAGCTGGTTTGTGTAGTTGGTTCAACAAGACTTGGTAAACCCAGGTGACGCCCAGTACTGCAGCCTTCTGTGCATCTCTGTGTGTAACCAGCACACCACTTATATTTCCCAGCATTTAGCAGAAATCGACTGTGGCTGAAAAGCCTATGAGTAAGCCCTTATCTAAGCAAGACAAAATAAATGTTACAAAAACTGGGAAAACATAAAAACATACCTATTTCCACTCTGTAAAATTTTCTCTCAGTAGGAAACAACCCAGTGACTTCTTGGCAATTTTGACCATTTAAACAACAGTTGTCAGAAAAAAATCACTCTCCATTCAACTGACCTCAAGACAATGCTTAATTTTGTCAGAGTTGTTCACCGAGATCAGTAGATCTGTGGGCAGGTCTGACAGCTGCAGCTTTTCTCTGTGAAGGACATGACACATTCCCGAAAGACCGCGACAAAGAGCTGGACACTGCCTGGAAATATTGCCTAACAAGCTATCCTAGGAAATTCAAAAGATTTTTAAACTGGAACGGAAAAAACCCCCTGGTAGATGTACAGGAAATGGACAAATAGTTCTCATCACATCTGCAGATAATACAGCAAACTAGTGAGCAAGGTAACTAATGCAGTTGTGCTTGTCCAGCTTCGGAATTCCAACAAATAGAAGCTCAAGATTTTTTTTTCTCCATGATTTTTCTTTCTCTACCCAGTCATCTCTAAATAAAACAAAACTGCTGCTAGAAGCATCTCCCAAACTTCTATGCTCAGGATCATGCTCCATGTTTTGAAAAAACACAAGTCTGTTGTAAGCAAAGCAATCACTGAATACCCCTCCACCTCTCGGAGGAGGTTTGGGGTTTCAAATCCTAAATGTATTGACTGCCTAATTGCATTTATGGCATCAAGTATAGGAAATAGATTGTGTTTTAAATGCTTGCCTATAGCCTGCTTCCAGCTACCTGTGTGAGGTACACAGTAGTAGTGTACCTCACTACAGTAGTGATCACTCACTACAAATGCCTGTGAGCATTTCAATCTCCTTAGCACTGTATTGGACATTTCCATACCTAAAGACTCTTTGTGGATCTGGGCCCTCACCTGTGGGACAACTCTTAAAAAAACATTTGGGTGCTACAATTCACATCTCCAGGATGACTATCACTGCTCCAACAAGATTTAAATAATTACTGAGTTAGCAGTAGCCAAAGCTTAATTTGTAGCCAAAAATGCAAAGTTAATTTCTGCATTTCATAACATGAAGTTTGGCAATCTCTGTAACTGGAGAATATTTCTTCCAACTCATCTGTGTTTTAGAGCAATGCACATCTCACAAAGATCCTTTCAAGTCCTTTAATGCTGATGTCCAACAACATCAGAACAGCTCAGAAAATTCAGATGAGAAAGTACAGCAACAGCTCAGAAAATATTCACTTAAGTTTCAAAAGAAAGAATATACTATTATCGGCAATTATCTTGGTTTGTGTTGTCTGCGTTTGCCTTGTGACTGAAATGAAATCACCAAATTAAATTCAAGAATGACTGCATCAGTTTCAGAGAGAGCTGCCTGGAGACAACTGCTGGTAGACATGTATTTGTGATCAGCTTTTGTTTCTTTTCACCTCCCTCAATCTGTCCAGTAGACCTGCAATTGCCATCTTTCTTGCATCATCTTTCAGCTTGTATTCCCAGTCTCATTTCTCCTTCCCTTGCTTTGCTACCTCTGGTCTCTCTCTCAGGCTGTCAGCTCTTTTCACTCTGCATTTTTCTTTCAGTGCAGGACCTTCTTTACTCCCTAGGACTCTCCTGGAAGCTGATTCTAGAACCTTCCATCTTTCCTTTCCCTAATCCCTTCTCTACAAAGACCTCCCACTGCCCCCTCACTGAACCTGTCCCAGCTCCTCAGGCTGGGAATGCTGGCACTTGTCATCCTCCCAGGGTGACAGCTGGAGAGTCTGAACACTCATGAGGTCTGTCTCCATCAGCACCTCCTGGTACCAACACGAATGCTCAGCTAACCCAGATGGTAATGTTGCAAGGCTGGGGTGTATTTACTATGCAAATTGCTTTTAATATTGACAAACAGTTTTTCTGATGATATTAAGAATCTGCCTAAGGGCAATAAAGACTAAACTGGCTGTGGCATGCATAAAATACGTTGTGTTACTTCTTGATATAATTAGAACATCATTTACTGCATTAATCATTACAAACTTTTTCTATTTGGGGATAGGGCATTAAATAAATCTCTCATAAGATCTACCACACACAGTAATCCTTTGATGGTGGGGAAAAATACAATCAAAGGCCAGCGTGCATGCTCAGAACAAACACTTTTCATCTCTAAGCCCTTGCACTGATGCTATAGTCTCCTGTGAACTTCATGGTGTCTCTACCACAAGCTCACTCTCCAATTTCTCTTACAGGGCATGTATTTTTCTCAGAGAAGAGGCTCTTCAAAAGGTATTTGCCTTTTGAATCTGAATGGCAGATTTTAGGACTCTAAATAACTTGTAGTGACTTTTTCCTTTTCAGAGAATCACACTCCACCTTTCACCAACAGAAAAGTTTCACCTCTAAAACCTCCCCCCACCCTTCCACGAACTCAGTCACGGCTGGCATTGCCACATGAATGTTACACTTATCACTGTCATGACAATTCATCCACATACAGACGACTGAAACTCCTGGTCTCCTCTGAACCGAGTAGTTTAAAAAGATAGATGGCTGCCTTCTGGCTAATTGTGGGAGTTCTTTCATTACTATAAAAAGACTTATTATGCCTCAAGTGACTTTATAAGCAGTGAATAATGAGACTTAAAGTCTTTGGAAAAGAGTCCACTGATCAAATGCTGGGATAACTTATGGGCGCGGTGACCTTTTCCTCAGCAAGATATTCCAAACTGCTGCTGTTGGCCCATTATTAAAATTCCCCATTTAAGGCATGCAGTTAAGCACAAGGCAGACTTTATATTTTTTATTTTTAAATTCAATTTAAGGTAGCACAGCAAGACCTAGAGCTCTCCCAGCATGGAGGACTGACTCCTGGCTGCTCCAGCTGTGCAGGAGCAGGACAGATGGCTGTGGAAGTGCAGGCAGCTGGCTGGGTCTCACCGCCCTGCTCCCGACAGCACTGCTGGCACCAGGGACCTGCATCCCCTGTCCCACAGCACTCCTCACCCCAGCAACAGAGCTCCCTTCTGCCAGCATGTCCCCCAGCAAGCACCAGGACACTGGGCTGGCTCCTAGGACGCTGCAGAGGAGAGCAGCCGACAGCACACTGTCTCCAGCCTGCCTGGTGAGCTGAGCCTGGCCCTGGCCAGGAGGATGTTCTGTGTGCCAGTGTTTCACACTGCAAAACTGCACACAGGAAACCCAACATCAGAGCACTGAGCCATGGGCTCTGGCTAATACCCTGGCCAGCTCCTGGCTTCTGCCACACATCTAGCACAACCCAGTGTCCTGCCTGGGTGCCACCCACACAAAATGCTAAGATTAGAGCGATCCCTAAACACAACATGCACTTGCTTTTTTAATGAATGTACAACAGACTAGCTCTGCTTTAATACACATTTCTTACTGTGCATCTGTTTTAATTTTATCTTCAAGGAATAGAAAATGTTCCTCCTCTTTGGAAGTAAAAGTTGGAGGGTCTCTTTCATTTTTTTCCTATTCTTCTCTCATGTTGCCTTGAAACTAATTTGACACTCTTGTTCTCCCTTGATTTTCTTGGCTTTACTCCAAAATGAGCATATTGACAACTGGTTTTTTTTGCATAATAGTACTTTCAAAAATTATTTCCACTATTTTACAGAACTCAATACTTAAAAAATACTTTTGATAGACCCACATGTATTTACATTTTCTCAGTCATAGGGGCTGACAAAACAATAGATTACATTAACTTCATCCAGCCTCTGGATTATGGCAACTTCCTTGATCTCTTTTTCAAAGAAGACAATTAATTCAGAGGAACCACTCATTTGATAAAACAATGCAAGTAATGGGGCCTTCCTTACCTGCCATTCAAAAGTTCATCAGATGCTTTTGTACCAGAAAGTTCCCAGCAGCTTTTAGGAAAGCTTAGCAACAATTTTTATTGAACATAAAGAGAGCAGCTGTAAACTTTAGCTACACACAATGAACACAAAAGAAACTACATGTAGAGGCATAGAAAAGGAATCTGATGAAACATATTTGTGACTGTTTCTTCCCTTTTGTTTCTCTCTCTCCTACTTTGATCCTCTTTTAAAGGTTAGTTATTCATGTAGGATTACTTCATTTTTCTACTGAGTGATGGCTTGCTCTGCTGACACAGACATATTTTAAGTTGCTTCTTCCTAAAGTTTATTTGGCACATTCCTTTCAAGCAGAAAAAAAATGGTAAAGGATGTGAATATTAGTACCAGCTTAATTCTATCTTATTTATACAGCACCATGACTGTCTACACATCTTCTGTTCTAAGAGCTGCAGCTCCTTTCTGGCTAAAAATCAATTACAGCTGCTATTTCAGTCCCTTGTATCCAACTCTATTCTTCCTTCTAGAGTCTTTCTCCTTCCTCTCTCCCTATCTCTGCCTTCCTTCACCACTTCCTTCCTGTGTTTTATTCCACTTGCCTCTTTGGCTTCCTTCCCAGATCTTTCACTTGCTCCTTTGACTCCCTTTATCTTATTGGATTTGGTCTCTGCAGTGTTGGAAGCAGCAGCAACCACTCCAGTATGGCCTTAGTATTTAACACCTGCAAATGGAACCTTTCCCTGAATGAAGTCTACACAGGAAGTCCATGCAGACTTCGGGAGAGAATGAAGTAGCTGACTCATTTCTCCAATGGACTCTTAAACAAAACAGCAAAGGGCAATTTCTGAGGAAGTTCATGCAATGCTCATCAGTTTTCTTTTCCCAGGCAATTCCAGGTGTATTGCAAGGCTATTAGAGCTGCTGTTCCAGCTCTCCAAAGCATCTCAAGGCTCTTAACATTCAAATGGCTGAAAAATACACCAGTGTTAGTGTCCAAGGCTGGGCTGCTGACTGGTCACAGAATATGCTGCACCACTGCCTTGCAAAATATCCAAAAATACCACTGATACCAAAAATATCACTGAAATACAAACAGATTTCAAAGAGTCTCTTGTGTTAATTCTTAAAAAAAAAACCCTGGTCTTTGGATACATGTGGGCAGTTCTTGCTGTTTTCAATTGCCATGCACCAACATCAGATGGTGCAGTTTAGCATATAGAGCAGAAAAGACCTTTTATTATCAGGGAGTAACTCTTTCTGCTCAGAGAAACAGGATTTTACTCTGATATGAAATGAAATTAACTGACAGGCTTTTGATTATCTTAAAAGCAGCATGAACAACACAGTTAAAACACTGAACAGAATATTGCAATCCATACTTCCTACCTACTATATGTATACATTTGAAAAAAATTGCCTAGGCACAAGGACTGGCTTTTTG
Source organism: Entomyzon cyanotis (assembly GCA_024500445.1). NCBI lineage: Eukaryota > Metazoa > Chordata > Aves > Passeriformes > Meliphagidae > Entomyzon > Entomyzon cyanotis. Next base: position 29,869,050 of record JAKEPQ010001018.1, read on the forward strand.
GTTGTACAGTATCAAGTACAACAGAGCCCCAAAGCAGGGCCTTCTAAATATTGCTGTAGTAAAAATAATGATTATGCATCTGTGCTGAGAATTTAGACAATGAATTATAAGGGGACATGAATTAAAATAGACACACTTTAAAATAAGGTTTATGGCCTAGACAATGAAAATACTTTAATCACGGCGCACTGGGGGATATCAAGACAAGGGCAATGTTGTCTTTGTTTTGTCTCAGGAAGAAAGTCCTTTTAAAAATGAGGTTTTATGACATTTCATAACATAAAAGGATAGATACCAGTGAAAGAAGAAATAAGGTCCCTTATTTTTTACATTATATATGAGAAAAGAAGTGTTAGGTGCACACAAATTCCTGATGGCAATATACAGATTATATACACAGGATTATTTTAGAAAGGGAGATGTAAGTTCTGTACGTGCTTATAACAAAATGATTAAGAGTAGACTATCTAGAAATGGCTTTAATAAGTTATAAAAATAGCCTAGTGTGGGTAAAATCAAAGTTCCTGAATAAATGAAGACATTTCACCAAAATCAACATCAGTGAAATGTTTCTCAGCTGAACTTCTTAACTAAACCTCACAGAGTTTAAGATGTCGTATTTGTCATTTCACCATGATCCTTGCCTTGAAGTGTATTTTTTTACACTAGCTTTGGCAACCTCCTTCAGCAGGAGGCAAGAAACCGTGGTAAAAATATAAAATATCTGTGCCGTGCACAAGTATAGCCTAGGAGAGGAGTGACTGATGAGCAGCCCTGCTGAAAGGGATCTGGGCATGTTGGCTGACAGCAGGCTCAGTGGGAGTCAGCACTGTGCCAAGAGGGCAAACCCCATCCTGGAGTGCATCAAACACAGCACCACCAGCTGTCAAGGGAGGTGATTATCTTGCTGTATTCAGAGCTGGTGCAGCCTCACCTGGAGTCACTATGTACAGTTCAGGGCCCCAACACTTGACAAGGATGTGAAGGTAATTCCATGTGTCCAGAGGAAGGCAATAAAGCTGATGAAAGTGCTGGAAGAAATGCTCTATGAGAAGCAGTCTAGTGCTCTGTGTTTGTCTAGTTTGGAGAAAAGGAGGGTGAGGGGGGAACCTCATTGCTCTCTAGAGCTTCCTGAGAAGGGGACGCGAAGAGAGCAGTGTTGATCTCGCTGGTGTGCAGTCACAGGACACATGGCAATAGTGCAAAGCTGCACCAGCGGAGCTTTCTTTACTGAGGTGGTGGTCAGACACTGGAAGAGGCTTCCTAAAGAGGTGGCTTGTGCCCCACACCTGTCAGCATATAGGAGGCAGTTGAGCAATGCCCTTAACAACAGGCTTAAATTTTTGGTCCGCCCTGAAGTGGTCAGGCAGTTGGACTAGATGATCATAGTAGGTCCCTTCCACCTGTAAATATTCTAGTCTAGTCTAGTCTAGTTCAGTCTCTTCTCACAGAAACCAAAATATGATGTTGCAACATCACAGCTTGTAAAATTTTTGTTTGTTCTTTACATAGGAGGCAGGCAGGGAGCAGTGGCATAAGCTTGCAACTGGATCGATAAATTGTGGTGAAGTGCAAATTTCAACCAAGTCCTGTGTGTTCTAACAGCTCAGATGTACCTGGATTCAAAGGCTTCTTCTTGGCTTATTTGTTGAAAAGGTTATGTTTTAAAATGGCTCAGTTGAAGAAAAGTGTATTTGCCCCCTAAATTTAAAGTCAAGTGTGCTCCTATTTCAAAATCCAATTCATTTAGGACTTGAGTATCTTTCTTTTAACTGCTGATAGATATATTCTTTAAGAAAGACAGGTTCCTTTAAACTTTCATGATAAACTGGCTTTACAAGCTAGTGAAGTAAAATGTCATAGCATAAAGTTATTGGTGAAAAGAACCGCATCTGAAAAGCAGAGACTTCCAATAAATTGAGAAATGTCTGAAGCCAGCTCAAAATAGCAGGGCAAAATTCAAACAAACCTTCCCCACCCAAGGAGAGGCAGACAGGCATAAATCATTCCCAGCAATCAATTCTGCTATTTGAATTCATCCTGACACTTGTTGGGCTCGGTTGCTGATGTGGAACCATGGCAGAAAGGCCAGGCCACCGGGGAAATTTGGCCAGCCTCCACATCTGAGAGTAAACCACCCGACTGCAGGTCTCCAACCCTTGAATCGCTTTTCTTTGTTCCAAACATAAACCGTTATGTCCACTGCGTTTCAGGTCTGCCAGGATAAAGAAAATTCTTTGATTGCTATTCATATAAGAGATGAGAAACATTGGAATGGTAAGGTTGCTTTTCAGGCAGACAGTTTAAAAATAAACCTGCCAAGTTAATATTCATATTGTGTTTCTCACTGTGGCTACTTTGCAGTTAATTATTGATATTGTTTGACAACAAAGAAAACATCTTAGAAATGGGACTGCAGGTTTCTATTTGTGAAAATTCTGTGAAAATTCAATATTTACATACATTGGAGACAAATCTGCTCTTAATGGAGATTCCCAGAGATTTCTGTGGGAAAGAATTTGCATACTGGCTTTGAATGCCTTCATTAATACCAAATGGAAATATCATCACACTCTCAGTTGTCAGTGCATCTCACTAAAACACAGTTAAGGTAGACAGTGCTCACAGATATTCAGAATATGCATTTTTTTCCTCTCCTGCCTCCAAACCCTAGCCTTAGAAAAATCCAGAAACTGCGTGATCAGGTACCTAGCTGTGCCATCTTAATCTCCAGCTTGCCCCTACTGCCTGTGGCAGTCAGTGGAAACAAACTGCAGGGCAGCCGTCACATCCTGTACGTCACACAGCTCTACTGAGCGAGAGAGGGATTACCTGGAGCAGATTGTGATACTGTGATCTGAGAGGGCAATGCCATCCCATCTGACACCTTCATGCGTGATCAGCAGCCGAGGGGCACAGCTACCAAAAGGTATCAGTATCCTCATTTCACCCTCAGTTATTTGGGTGGGAGGAGGCACAGGATCCTTCAAGGAGTGTCAGCAGGAGATGCATGTGGTCTGTGGGGCAAGCGAGGAGCCACTGTGCACAACAGGCTGGAATCAAACTCAAAAGGCACTTTTAGAGCTGCCATCAAAGCCTTGCAGTTAAGCAGACATGTCTCCCCATTAGGTCTATGCTTCTACTCCAACCCCAGGACAGACAGCCAGACTTCTTAAAAAGTAAGTCAACTAATGGAATGCATGACTTTCTCTCCCCTTAAAAAATGAGAACAGTATGGATTGGGAGCAGTAGCAGCTGCATATTGACACACTAGCCTTAAAAGTAAGTTATTTGCCTAGAAATTGGAAAAGCTGAACTGAGCATAACTGTATGAAATCACACTTTTCACTCTGCAAGGCAGTCTTTCCATCAGGTTACTGGACATTTTGGAATGCAAGAAATTACACACTGCTTTCTGAAGCTGTAATTTAAAGTAATAAATTAAAACATAATCTAACCAGCTATCAAATAAGGCTGGGTTTTAGGAGTTAAGTATATGGTTAGATGGAGGTTACTATTCTGAAATGCTTACTCCAACACAGTTAAATGGGTACAACAGCTATGTTTAGAAATCTCCCAGTAGTGGAGCAAATGTGAGAAATAACAGGTCTTGTCTCAGCCTCTGCTTTCTTCTCATTATTGCACTTAGATTACTGTACTAACATAAAAAATGACTCATTATGGCACGTCTCTTTTTTCTCCACCTTCCTGCCTCACCATTTAGCCTTCTCCCCTCCTCCCCTCTTCCTTTTTCTCCCTAGGGTTCCCAGGTAAACCTCCCAGTCCTGCTGAAGCCATTGGCATTTTAAAAGACACTGAGCATGTCATTAGGAATTGTCAGGTGAAGTTTGCTGATATTTCTGCAAAAGTCACTAATAAAAGTACTAAATAAGATCACTGCAAAGACAAACTCTTCTGGAGTTCCAGCAGTAATGTCTCCCCAGCCCTTCACTTTCCTTTTTAGCACTACATGTAGATAGATACCTCCAGAGTCAACTTCACATCCTCCTTAGGACCACTAATCTAACTGCTTTTGTTCCAATTTAGCTAGTATTTTCCTTTAAAGTACTAAATCAGATATTTTTGTTTATCTGAAGTTCAGATAAAGAGGACCTACCACATACTGTTTGACAAGATGAGGCATTTGCTAATCAAAAAGACTATCAGGTTAGCCTGGCTTTGTAACCATGCACCCCTGCTTAGTCTGTGATTCATTATGCTGCACTTACCCTTTGCCTTCCCTAGGTGTAATCATTCTTTTCTTTGAATTGTACATTAACACCTTCACACTATATATTCTGAACCTGAAGGCTGGCAAGTTCCATAATCATCCTAAGCAGAGGTACACCATTTAATTTTATTCCACGAACTCCTCCATGCTAAACTAGATTAACAAATCTTGCTATTCATCCTGGCTACTGCTTCTCTCAACACTTGAGTGTCCCTTCCCTCATAGTTTTACCAGTATAACTACTTCTGGAGGTTATGCTAAAAATTGAATCACTGAAATCTTGCTTTGAAAATCATTTTTATTAAAATGTTAGGCTTATTTACCCCACAGACAATTGCCTTCTTCCGCCTCGTTACTCATGTTCCCCTCAAATCCTCTTTCCTACCTCTCCACTCTTCAGATGCTTTTCCCATCCACTCAAAACATGTGCCTGTGCAATTCTTTCTGAGTGGCTTTAAACCTTTTTGCTTGACATATATTGTAACTCCCCCAAAGGTAGAAAATCTTCAGAATGGTCAGACTGTGATAAAATTACTATTTTCCTGTACACAAGGCACAGGCAATGTACAGTAGAGCCAACCAGGTCTTCAGGTTGGAGGACAGGAATGGCTCTTTGGTACAAAATACCTCACAGCTGTGTGAATATTCTTTCAATTTACCAAGTGACAGAACCTCGGGTTTGGAGGTCTCTAAAAAACAAAAAAATCAGATATTAAAATAAAATCAGTGAAAGACAGGAAGAGAAAAAGTCAAAATGCTGAAAAATTATAAAGATTTACTATTATGGCATTTGTTAATCCAGGGAGAACATCTCTATTAATAGATAGTAATATTCAAGGGTGTTGTAAACCTATTTCCCAGGATGAGGTCTGATTTATAGTCTTGGCCAGAAATTATTCTTCCCTTGTCTTACAAAAGCAGAAAAAAGCTTTCACTCAGCGTGGTTTCAAGTTACACAAGTACAACACAGTGGAGGCTCTGCTGCCTCTTGATGCCTTCTATGTTGCCATAAGTTAGCTCAAAGATGGCTTTATTTTTAGAGCAATATTTTACAGGCTGTTAATCCAGAAAGTGGATAACTGCCTTAGGGTATTTTGTGAAAAAATAAAATAAAAAACAACTGAGGTATTTCATTTATCATAGTGGTTGCTGGGCATGGGCAATCATTTATTTTTCTCCCGTAATATATTAGGCTTTTCTGCACTAGAACTTCCTAAAGCAGCTTCACTAACGTTGTTGGCTCTAAGCCCCTTAGAGCCTGTCTTGTTAATTATTTGTGAATTTAGAAAGACTTAGACAAAAGACAATAATGAGCTGGGTTTGAAAGAGACTGTAAGGGTGGAAGGTATTTATATTGAAGCTTGGATCAGTTATGGTGGAGATATGTACTGTGCAAGGTCTTGCACTCAGACAATAAATGCTTTTTAATTTAAAAGTTACGTTTTAAAAAAAAGGTGGAAGCAGAGCTGTGAATTGGACAGGGCAGAACTGGAAATGTTTGAGTTCTGCCTTTATCACTAGCACAGCCCTGCCATCCTTGCACAGTAACTTAACCTGACTGTATTTTAACTTCTTTCCTGCCTGCTGTTATGATGAAGATAGTAGACTTCTGCTGACTTCAATTATAAAAAGTTGATTTGTTTTTAAATATAGAACAATTTTTTTCCCCATATAGGCAGCCAGCCTTCCCCAAACATGATGCATGCTTGTTGCACTACACTTCAGAAATGCTGTGTGGCTGAGTTCATGTTTGCAAAACACTTCTGAACCTCAGAAAAGAGCATGTTCACAAAGCAAATTGTAATAAGGACAGATGTTGAAGTTTGATAAAAGCTGCAGCAACAGCACATAGCAAAACCAGGCAAAAGTCATGACTGGTATGTGACCCTCGTTCATGTATCTCCAAGTGTCACCAATGTTTAAGACTGGTGTTGGATGAGTTACCAAGATGGGAATCACAGCACAGTGTTAACAGAAGTAGGACAGTTCTTGTGCCAGTATGTCTGCATTTCCAATCTATTTGACAGCTGAAGGACTCCATTTAATGTCTGAGCATTAGTTGGTAGATACAGACGTAAATGGCTCACAGGTACAGCTCCTGGAAAATATGATGACTGCAAAGAACAACTCCCACTGAGAGCACTTTGCATGGCTCCATCCAGCTCTGCCTCTGGCACATTCCTTTGGCAGCCGGCTGGCAACTGCTGGCACCAAAACCAGGTCTGCCCTCAGGTTTCTGACTCTCTGCTTCAGTAACACAGTGGATACAAGCAGAGTTAACCACAAAGCTGGGGTCTCTGTGTACAGCTGGGTCAGGACACTGCTACACTGGTTTGCTTTTAACTTGTGACGTGTAGCTTATGCCTGTTTGCGCCTGGAGTCACTTCTTTGTCACATGGCATGAGAGAGGCTTTTAAACCAGTGTTCACAGGATGTTTGACCCATTCAGAAATTCCCTTCTGTGTCAAAATAATAAAGTGGAGAAGTTCTCAGGATAAATAGGAAAAGCTAGAATATATGTAGTTGTATAGACTAATTAGTCCCCTGGAATGCACACGTAAAACAAGGCTTGTGAATGCAAAATTAATCTTAATTAAAAAAAAAAAAAGTTTTGTGAAAAAAGTTAGAGGCATATTTGATAGGAGGCCAGAGTGTTGTTGCCTGAAGTAGAATGATATTTATAGACCAAAATATGGAAAACTGGAACATTGTTTTTGTCAAGTACAAATTAGGCTAATGTACCATTAAAAGCTAGAGGCTCATATACATTAAAATCATGAGGTTAGGACATAGACTGTGCTATGACAAACTATCTGTGTAGAGACACCATAGAGATGATCCAGCACCCAGCTGGGAACTTGAAAAGCAACTTGCTGCTTCTCCTGTGGCATATTTAGAGAACCTTCTGAACACTAATATTACTCCAAGCCAAGGTGCTCTTTCTTTTTTTATGAAAAGAACTAACAATTGGTAAAAGGAACAAAAATATATGAAGCTTAATGAGAGGTAAGGCAGTACTTCTGGAGACAGTATATATTATTTTTTATGATGCACAGCTCTTCCTTAAGTCATATCTTATATTCCTCACCCTGCAGCATCTTCTTGAAGGCATAGAGAGGAACTTTGCTGTTCTCAGGAGGAGAAGCAAGAAGAGGGAATAAGACAGAAGAGAAGCTTATAACCCAGAACTGTAAACTAAACTTCAGTCAGAGGACATTGGAGATTATCTTCACACTCTTTGTCTCCATCAACTACAAAATAAAACTTCCTTCCATGCTGACTTTGCCTACCTCCCCTGTGGTGTCTCTCTGACCTTTTTGGTAATTGATAGTTTTAATATTAAAAAACCACTTGCATCTTTGCCCCATCTTGTTCATGGAAAACCACACAGACAAGCAAGAATTAAATAAAACCACCACAACAAACAAACAACAAACCAAAAGAATGTTAACTGTGGCACACAAACCTTGTGACAAGTGAGCACACCCGCCTGAGACTCACAGTTGGACACAATGACAGCCTCACAGCTGGAGTGGCCACCAGGAAACAGATGACCTGAATCCAAGGACTTCCAGACCCTGGAGGGGTCAAGCCTTTGTGGGCCTTTTGGTAGTGTGCTCTGCATAGCTCTGCTGCCAGCAGAGGCAAAGGACAAATGTCTGGTGAGGGACATGAGATGGGACCACTCTCTAAGCAAAGTGCACTTGGATATGTGAGCTCTAATTCCCTCCTGGCTCCCCACCATGACCTGTGGGGCTGCCTTTCCTGTCTCTGAAATGACAGGTGCTCCATCCAGTGACAATGGACCCCTGACTCAAACTCAGTCTTCCTTAGTTTAACTTATCACTACTGTGACACAAAGAGTCTGTGCCCGCCCCCACCATGCATGACCACACAAATGCATGGAATTGCCAAAAATCACAGGCATTTGTCCTTTAAAAGACAAATACTCTGTCCCCTCCAAGGAACATTTCACTATCTACAAACCAATCTCTCAGAGATTTTTTTTCTGAGAACAGTCCAACAGGAATGAGAAAGAGAGATTTCAAGAATACTGATGGCAGACAGAAAAACAAACCCTGTGGATTTTTGTAGGAGTTCTTTTTGCTTTCTCAGTCCCACTGGAAAACTCAGCACTAACTTTATTCATAACTCATGAAAGAAAACATAGCCCCAAGTCACCTTCTAGCCACAAAACAGGAGTGGGATGCAAACTGCTAGACAGAACAGTGGAATTTAGGTGAGATTCTCAAACTTTTGAGGACAGCCAACTAGGAGCCTGCACCTCTAGAAACAAAAGCAAGCTACACACTGAAAAGCAAACACCTCCATCTCTGTAAGTCTCTGCTGCTGCTTTCTTTACTGTGTGAGGTTGCTAGGCTGTTTTCCACATTTGCTTCATCAAAACAATTATCATCTGCAGCCTTTTGAAATTATATTCCAAAGATAAAACAATTATATCAAGAACTAGTAAAAGCTCTTCATTGTTCCATATCTGCACAAATTACCTCGTATTTCAGATGATTTTATGTGCATTTAATCACAACAGATTAATTAGATGGCATACAGAAACCAGCAAAACTGAAGAGCTAACTTCAGTTTAAGCACACATGCAGCTAACTTGTGGCTTTTTAGAACAATTTTAATTAAAAGTTCTAGGAAAACCACCCAGCTGAAAATATTGGAAGCTTTGGGATGGGCTTAGCATAGCTAATTAATTTTATATTTAATCAAAGCAGCCTTTGGCTGTAATAAAATCTATTTTCCTCTGGTAATACATATAGTAATTCTGTGAAACAGAATACATAATTTGCAAAATTTCATATGTACAGAAAATCCATGCTGAAAAGAGATCATTGCAACCCCAACCTTCAGAGAGCAGGTTGTTTTCCTTTTAAATATGTAAGACTATTTTGAAATCAGCTTTAAATGTCATGTCATAACAACAATTTCTGAAAAAGATGAACCAAAGTGCCTTGGATTCATCCAAAAGAGGAAAAATAATCTGAAATGACAGCAATTTTGAATGAGACTGACTTTTCCAGTGAACCATGGAGAGAATGCAAGAAATGTCCCACCGGCTCAGACCAGCCACCCCCACCTAGGTAGCTTCCTTCCAGCAATGGCAAATGCTGTTCAGAGTGAGCACATGAAGCCAGCTACTTCTGGCAATCCATTCCCACATATCCTCCCAGGCGCTCATAGAATTTTACAGATCATCCTTTAAAAATGTCACTTGCACAGAGAACCTGAAAAACAGCCCTTTTCACTTTGTTTCTACATAGTAGAGTATAATAGCTGGCAGATTTCCAGTTCTAGCCAGCCTGGCCAAATGCTGGAGTTGATCCATGCAATCAGATGAAAACAACCCCATTAATACAGTATAAACCTTCCAGCTTTGTGAGTCACAAAAACACTCATCCATCTACTTACACAGTGACAGCCAAGAGCTGCTACAGCATCTTTTCTGCTAGAGACTTCCTTTCATTTATATGACACAAATTCCCAGCTGTGCTGCAGTAACATGTTTTTCATGTGGTCCTGCACTGAATTATCTCCACTCCTTTATACTGGGTAGATGCAAATTTTTAAAAATTAGCTACATTAATATAACATGATGCATTTTCTGCTCCTAAAATATCTAATGTTCTAATATATACAACAGCTTTGACTCTCTGCTTTCTTAGATGGGTCAGAATGCAAAGGATTTTAGCTGCATTGAAATGTTTCATTCATTTGTAGCTGTCAAAATACTTTCTTATCTTTTTTTTTCAGTTAACTCAAGAGACTGACTAGAAAATTATCAGCCTGATACCCTCCTGATACAATTAAATTGGCAAACAGATTAGGTATTGATCTGCTAGCAAACGTATATTGATGAACACCAGCTTATTGGGAATTAGTGTTGAAATGAAAATGGATATTTCATTTATGATATATATTGTATGTATATGCACACACTGCAGCCTCTGGTCATTATGACTGAATTGCAGTAAATGTATAGATCTTTTCTACTGTAAACACATGCCAGTACAGCTGATCTGCATAGATTTTGGGAAAGAATTATAGGGGTAGCTATAAGTGCTGTACATTTATAGCTGTAAGTGCTCTTCTTGTGGTAAAACTTAATACTGCAGTTCTCTTTTGTTGTCTTCTCCTCTACCTTCTGTGTATATTACAAGTATATTCTCTCCCTTTCATACCTGAGAATCAAAACGTGCCCTTCCTAAAACTCATAAAAATACTGTCTTTATCAGCATGTCGCACAGATTTAAGGTTGTTAAGGTGGCAGCAGAAAGTTTCTTGAAAGCCTTTTCCAAAGAACTCTCTTTCATGGCCTGCTCTTTCAGCTGGACAACAAAAAACTTTAGCATTGCAGTTAAATAGTTGAAGCACATCTCTGAAGTCATATTTACATCTCAGCTGTACTTTGCTTAAAGTACCTATCTCAAAGGTATAGCATTTAAGTTACTTTCTCTTTTCAGTAAAAGTATGGAACACATTGAAATATAAATGCTCTTATTGCCTTCCAAGACTTACAGTTAGGCCTTTTTTCCACAGCAAACAGGTCCTAGTCTTAATCAGCTAGTTGGTTGGTTTTGCTCTTGTCCATGCAAAAATGTCTCTGGAACAGAATTCTTCAAACTAATTGGGGGCTAAAAATTAAAGGGGCTTACTCTGCATATTTACTTTGTAACCAGCATTTCCTAATAGCATTACATTCTCAATATTCAGCCACATGTTTTTTAATTCTATTGGACTCACTGTTCATAGTTGCACTTCTTTTGGGATGAGTTCCATTGCCCAACACATTATCATCCTTTTTCAAGAAGTTGTCCAATTATATGACAGTGGATATCCTTGGAATAAAGGCATAAATACATACGTCCATTCTCCACACCAAGAATGTGCAGAGAAAAGCACAAGTCATCAATTCATATTTGGGCTGTATCTTGATGACAGGCTTTCCTAGTATTTTCCATTCAGCCCTCTTTTTAGATGTTACCCCATGTACTTGCTAGCATTACTCAGGCAGTTTGTTCTATAAACAGTAAATGCCAGAAACTTCTTTGTAGAACAGACGAAGAAGGAAAAGAATCAATCAAATCACAACCACATAATTTGAAGTATAAGCCCCTTTATTTCCACCAGTGAATCTTCCAGATCAAGACACTTATGCCAAGGTGTAATACCTTAGAACTGATCAGAAGATAAAGATGATATTTTAAAGTAGTCAAAATTAGCTGTATTGAGCAACAACTGTGCATTTAAGAAGAGCAATAAAGACAGATGAGGCATATGTTCACCTACACATGGTACCAAAATTACATATAGCACATCTTGAAATGGCAGAAATCTTCATATCTGTAACACTTACTATGCATGTCCTTGAGCTTTGCTTTCTGTTTCTTTATACAATTGTTTCCCTCTGCATATTTCATGGCAAGGAGATTGGAAAGAGATGTGCTTAATAAATGGAACCATTTAAAAGATTGGATTGCTCTTGCTTTCACAGGCATTATTGCAGCAGAAATAATTCATCTATTCTGCTTTGAGTAAATTCTGTACCTCAGTCTTAGCAAAAATACAAGTACATCAAGCCAGTCAAAATGGTAATCTGATTGACAACCCAATCCAATCAAAATGCTGCTTTAAAGGTCCTTGTGCTGATACATACTCTCAGGATCTGCTTTAAGAAAATACCAGAGTAACTGAACATTAGAAAAAAAACCAAAACAAAACATGTATACATAGTATGTCAGAATATGCAGTATGTCTCATTTCTACTGTAGGAGAGTGAGTTGTGCTTGTTCTCATCTCCATTGTTTTCAATAAATGATCTAATAACAGAGCATTTTTCTATTTCAATGACACACAACCCAGTGCTAGTCATGGTGTTATTGCTACTATTATCTAAAGACATCAGAGTAAAGTACCTAGAACATGATAATATATCTCATACAAGAAAAGGTCATGCAGCAGTTCCACAATTTGCTGATCCTAAATATATGTACAGTTGTATCACTCTGCATTATAATCACATTTCTGATGTATTGCCGGCGTGCATGATAGCAAGTTTATGGTACAGTGCCAATTACATGACACTGTGGGAGAACAGACAACTGTTGAACCAGCATAAAGTTAGGATGGTGCAGACAGATGATATCTGGTTTGGTATTAAGCATAAGCCTGCTGTTAGGAAATTAGCCAATCAACATATTTTCAACAAAACTGAAAGATGAATTTTAACCCAGTCAATGGTATGTGCGATGCAGTCACAGATCTTGCTCTCTTGTATTTATGAGCCCTAGAGCAGCATTTACTGCATCGCTGAATGTCCCAAGAGAGGAAGGGAATATACATGGAATTTAGCCACGAAAGCCTTTCTCCTCATCCAAAACAAGCACAGCAACTTTAAACGAAATGAGGACCGCAGCAGTTGCTCTGATTTAAACAGAGCTGTATTAATTATAAAAGGCTAACAAAAGGGTAGTTGGCAGATGTAGAGCAAGAGCTGATGTAAGCAAGGAGTGAGAACCCAGAGAGAAGAACAAGGAACAGCAGGTTGGAACAGTGAAGGGTTATCTTAGTCAGATGTAGATTATGAGATAATAATATAATATGCTCAAATGTCTCTATCTAGTTCATGATTTGGGGTATGACTGACATTTGTCTGTCTCTCAGGCAGGGCTTCCTGTTTTCCAGGCCCAGTTATATGATAGATCTTGTTACATTTGCAGAACAAATTATCATAGCAGATGTTTTTTATTAATTGATGGAGATTGGAACCATCATTAAAATGGAAAAAAAATTAGATACTGTTTCTCTAAGACTCTAAAAGTGATATTTCTGTGTAAAAGAAATGGAAAAAAAGAGTCTGTTGCTATTACAGGACAATACCAATTAAAGCTGGATTTAACAAATTCTAAAATAATATTGACTACATTGGCACAAGGTAATGTCAAACCACGTAACCAATTAAGAATAGGGAAAATAACTGCAAAACTTGAACAAAGTATACAGAGATAATTAATCCTCTAATTAGGATGCTAAAATTAGATCAGGAATTGAAGGGTGAAATGCTTTAATCTTCACTTATCTATGCAGAAGAGTTTCTATCTTTTACTTTTTAAGAAGTTATTCATCTTTTCCATTCTGGTGTATCAATGTGTTTTTTCCACTGGTGTATGACAAAGACTGTAAATCACATGTGAATGCCAGATTTTGAGAAATTTCCTCTCTTAGCATAGGAATGTACCCACTCAGATAAACTGGAGAAGCAGACACATCACAAACATGCTTTGCATCTAGTGCTGAGTTGAGTTTCCTGAACTTACAAGGAATTTAAAGCTTCTTAGGATATGTCTGAAAGTCAAACCCTTTACACATTTTCTACTCAGGAAGCATTAGCTTTTTAGCACCAGTTATGATGCAGAAGTCTTGCACATGGAAACTTGTGTCCAATATGTCCTCTGCCAAAGACAGAACTTCACTATTGAGATTATTTGGCATAATCAGTCTTTTGTCATTCTTAAAAAAAAAAAAGAGAGTTTTAAAAAGAATGAACTGCGAACCCAGGCCTTGAAATCATCCAGAATTAATCACCAGTAGATCCAGTACTGTGGGTCAAGGCTGGAAGTACCATCATGTTGCTAGAGAAGGATTAGCATGAAGAGTAATAGAAAGGAAAAAGATGAAAACAACCAGAGTTCTGCAACTTCATGACAGTCTTGCACCAGGGAAAAGGTTTCAAGTCAGATTTATCTGTCCCTCAGGGACACAGTGAGCCCATTTTTTGGTCAAGGAGGAAAGACAAAGAATTTGCTGCTTCACTTTTACAATAAGTCACACTTGAAAAACCATGCTAAGTATCCCAGACTTCAAACCTGCCATGACTGGGATTTGATCAAGACAGAGTAATACTTAAAATGCAGGACATACCACATGTTACAAAAAAGATCTACATCCAGCCCCTGCTATCAGCTGCCCTGGTGACAATGTCCTGGCTGGCATATAGGCAGGGTAATGGAGAGCAATGGGAAGCAAACTTTTAGGTTTTCTTCGTCAAACTAAATCCAGGAATAAATGTGTTTCAGCTTTTTGGTCTCACAAGTTTAAAGCACATCTGTAGTTATTCTCTAAATTAGATAAGGTACCAGGATCAGATACAGTAGATTAAAAAGGAAACCCTGTAGAGAAAAGCAGAGCTTGTTCATTCTTCTTACAGACCTCTTATAAGGTCTTTTTTTGCTGTTCGTATCTTTGCTAAGAGTTATTTAATTTTTTTAAAGATGCATGACTTTTATTGGTGAGTAAAACAAGAACAGCAGGATCCAACTCCTATCTCCATAACTCTTTCATCTGCTTAGCTGACTGTGTTAGCCACTTTCCCTGAATGAAGAATGGGGGAAAGTTCAACAGCAGACTGACATAATAATGAGGACACAAAATATAGATGAAAAGAATACATGCCTAAATGTCTGATGAACTGATATTAGCATATAAATGCAATATATGTACAACAGCATCCTTTGAATTAAACCACAAAGAACACTGTCTACTTGATTAGTTGTTTATTTTTCCTTCTGAGGGAACACATCAGAGCCACAGATTGATACTTTAATAAGGAACACAAAAACCTTTAGTCAAGATTAAAAGGGCTAGTAGTTAGATGTCATAATTCATGGATACTGATTGTGCAGGACTTTGACAAGAACCATTAATTGTCACTGTGTAGCTTCCTTCTGAAGTCACATACTCAATTTAGTTCTAGTTCTTACAAGATGTGGAAGGATCATTAAAGGAAGCTTGGGGCTAAGCACTGATAATGGGAGTATTTTAATATTCTCAGTACTTTCACAAAAGAACATCATGTCATACATCTGTTCTATGTATTGCACCTAAACTTTCTAAAGGAAAAAAGTGTCTTTTTGTTGTCTCCACTGTTACCTAAGACAGTGAGGCATTAGGGTTTCTGCACTCTTTTGCAAACCTCTGGCACAGCAGAAATCTGGAAAAAAAAAACCAACAAAAAACCACAAAAAGGCCCAACTCACAGCCGGCTTTCATATTTCCTTTGTACCTTTTGGACTAACCTTACAAATTGACTACTCGTTCACAGTGAAAGGAAAAAAAATAAAAACAAAAGGTGTCTTCTTTCTTTCACTGAAGGTTTCAGGAGTTCTAGAAGGTAAGATCTTTTTTTTTCTCCAATGACAGTCAGAATGGATGAACCTCCAGATTTATGTAAAATTAAACCGAAACTTTCCCATTCTCCCTTATTTCTTCTCTGCAGTTGCTTCAGAGCAGTAAAACAGAAACATGGCAGCATAAACAGAGGCCAAATGGGCCCATGCAGGCACAAAAGCAGACTAAAATTCCAACATGAGCACAGGCCTCAGTGCTCATTATTAAGGCAATGGAAAGGTTTAGGTCAAATAAATAAGCATAGGAAAGGCACAGAGGCAAAGAAGGTTCTCTCAGGCCACTGTGTCCTTCCTGCCTGAAGGACTGGCAGGTTTATTCCACTACAGGCTTATACTACCATGAAACCACAAGATAGCATCCACTTCACCTGCCTTTTAGATATCTGAAACCATAGGTCCAAGTGGCTGCAGACTTCTTTTGAAGTCCATGGGGAAGAGGGCAGCTTCAAGCCAATGCATTTCATCTATTTAAGCTCTGCTAAGGAAGAATTTAGCTGCTCTCTGATGGTGCTTGTTTCACAGACCATGCTTTTCCCAGGTCTAGAGCATGGTTGAAATAGAGCAGATGAATCTTATTCAAGCATCACTCATTTCTCAACAGCTTGGCTGTTGACCTCAATGAGTTATTATTTCATGTAGTGAACAACTGGGCATCAGCTTCCATGGAGAGGAAAATATACAATTAAAACATCCTGCAAGTGTAAAATAAAATAAAAATAGCTTAACTAACAATCCAACAGAAGTTTTCATTCAGGTAGTCTTATTTTCATTTATATTCTGCTAACTAAATGCAGATATTTGCTAATTAAAATCACCTTTCAGTGTTTTAATGGCTTAATTTGAATACTGTCACTGTTCACACAGGACCACTTCCAGTCTTGCTTCAGACAGATATTGAACTCAGGATCTGGCTCTGTGCCTCAGCCACAGGGGTTTTTCGTTTTCTTTTATTTTCCCTTTTCTTTTTTGAGAATGAGTGTGAACTATTTTTCAAAGTGAAACAGCAAAACTGGCATTATTCCAGGATGTTTCAAAACAGAAACTAATTCACTCTACATAGAAAAGGAAACAAAGCTCTAGAAGAAGGTTCAGCACTACAATATCCCCTGAGGTTGGCCAATGAATTCTGGTTGATTTGGAAGATTCAAATCCTGCTTTGTTTACAACTCATTCTATATTATTTAACACATTATTGCTGTTGACATCACATTAATTAAATAAGCACAGAAACAGATTGTTCCAGCTCTTGAAAACAGAATGAATAAAAGACCCCACAAGAACAGATTTCTCTTCCTCACACATTGCAAATACCAGATCAGAGCTAGAAGTATTTCCTGTCACAAATTAGTCAGGTACCAATCTTTCAGCATCTGAGCAATTTCTGTTTTGATTACATGCAACACATGATAAATTAAAAACTGCCAGAAGTTTCACAAAGGTGTTCCTGGAGTGAGTAACCCACTTTCTGCATCCCTCTCTCTCAGATCCCATGCACCACAAGGGGAATTAAGTGGACTCAGAAGTCACAGAAAACTCATGTTATGAGGAGGGAGGTCACTCTCAGCAGCCCCTGAGCAGCACTGATTCCAGACTGGAGACATGTCCTCCTTCCTGTGCCCTGAGTTTACTTAGAGCAGTAAAGGAGAAATGTATCTGAGAGAAAAATCACAAAAAGCAGTCTCTAGATAGTGAAAGACATCCCATTTAAGTGTTTACACGTTGATACCCTGGCAGGGTCTCCTAGGACAGCTAATGTAGCTACTCTTACCATTCAATGGCTACTCAGTCATCAATACGTTCTTGATACCACCAACGGAAAAGGGAATATTTCCTTTGGTTCCTGCAGACTGTGAAGGCTGCTGCTGAGAGAACATCCTGTTTGGGATCAAGAGCAAAGTGAGTACCTTGTTGGGCTACAGTGTTCTTAATCCGTCCCACTCAGCATAATCCACCCTGTGCAGGACTGCTAATGTTGTGTCTCCTGCTGAAAAACTGCAATTTCTCTCCATGGTATTCTCTTCATGAAGATATTCTTTTCCATGTACTGATTGCAAGAAACACAGTAACTGCAGATATTTCTGTTGCACACCTTTTTTATACTTCCTTTTATGCACCTTTGTGTCCTAACTTCATCTCCTTCTCCCTAGCTAACAGACCATCTTTTGTCCAAGGAACTTCCTCTGTGACCTCTGTACCTCCAGATGTTCGATCGTAATGGATGTACTGCAGAGAGTTCATTTCTTTCATATAAATAAACTATGGGAGCACCTTGGAATGACCACACATATTTCAGGTGTGCTATTAATATCAAATAAAGTATTTTAACACATCCTTAATCTTTCTTTAATAATCCATCCTAAGTAAATTATCTTGAAGCAATGCTGGGCTGTGATTGATGGGTCTCTCTATTAAATCTTGCTCTTGGCTCAGCACAAAAGAAATACCCTACCAATTACAGAAAGCTCACCCAGGATATTCAAACCAGCTGCTTGAAGAAATAACAGAATGGAAGAGAGACTGATATACCTGAAACTAGTTCAGCAAGTCTTGCATACTCTGTGAAACAAGATAGATGCCTTCCTCTGCCTGCTCACAGCACTAACCACTCACCCTGTATATGCATCACCAGAGTTATCACCAAGTGCAGCATCCCTGTACATGAAGTACCAGCACTTCCATGCAAACACGCCTTATCAGAATTGTATTTGCACATCTATACAAGGTGACTGCTTTAAAGACATGGACATTTACTGGAGGAGCCTATGCCCTGTGTTACTTGAATTATTGATCAATTACAAACAGATTACTAACAACTCTGAATCGTTAAAACAGTATAATAAATCACGCAGATAAATAAAACATGCCTAGGGTGAATAATCTTCTTTCTTCCTCTTTCTGAATTCTCTACCAGAAGCATGGCACTAACCTATTTATAGTAAGGCTACCCTCTAAAAGCCCAAAGTCAATATTTAAGAAGCTAGTGGTCTTTTGAAGTAAAAGGAGCACTTCCTCAGGCTTTATTATCTTAGCTGACAAAATAGACACTGCTAATAAGTTTACCCTAAAATACCTATGCCTCTGAAAAAGCTCATCATAAATAATTGGCAAATGCAGTAACAAATTGCTTTTTTGTTCCTTTGAAAGTATTTTCTTCCAGCAATTTAAACAAACACAGAATCCTTGAAAAATGCAGTTATAATATCTAGCAATACACATCACAGTGCTCTAATTCAGCAAAACCAATTGAATAATAAAAATAAATAAATTTTATTGATCAGGTAAGGTAAGTCACAGTACCTGAGAAACTAGCTTTGCTGACCTGTATTTCAGCATTAATATATTTCTGATTTCACAAGTTCTTTCTGTGCTTCACTGTAGCTTAATTAGTAAACAGACCCCTTTTTCCTTCCCCAGAAGGAAAACACTTAGATTCTGGTTCAAAGGCTCCCAATTCCTAAAAGAAATAGAAAACGTGAAGTTTAGAAAATACTCAAGATCCTAAATAGTCTGCTGGATCTAGGCCCTATTGTTCATGCCATAAGGCATTACCTCATCATGTATCAATTTTCTCTGCCTGCTGCTTTACTTTTTTCTACTGAAGGGTCAGCTAAATTTTACTCACTGAATAAGCCACTAAATCTGGGGTAGACCTAGGTGGTCCCTAAAATTTTAACAAAGCTATGGTCTGTATACAGAAACAGGAATGTGTAGGACATAAAAGAAAAAGGCTAATACTCCAGATGAAGTAGCTGGCTTTCTAATTTCCAACTATGAAGATAAGTCTCTAACCTTGCTGAGTGGAAGTGAGTTGGTGAATACTTGTAAAAAAAAATTTGACATGAACTCACAAGGACCAGTCATTCTTATTTCCTCCCAAACGACATCAGATTTTGCTCTGTGAAACCTGCATTAACCAAATCTAGAAGGAGTCACAAATCTCTTATTTCACTAGGTCATGATGTTGGTTGCTTAGAAACTCAACACAGTATTTCAAATTGCATTTTACCATTTATTTCATTTTCTCCAGAGTATAACCCAGTCTCAGCAAGCTTCACATTCTTTCAATTTACACAGCAGTCTCTTCAATGGAAGATACCTTTCTCTTTATTCTACACACCTCTGACTCTTCAAATAAATGCCAATGTGGATCCCACTACAGAGATGGAGTCCTTATCACCACACACATTTTTACAGAGGCTTCTACAATTATAGAAGAACTGTAGTAGGACAACAGTATCAACAAACCTCTGGCACAGAAACTGCCCTAATTTCAGAGTCTTCCTAGACACTTCAGGGTTTTGCCCTTACAGAAGTAACATATTTCATCCCGTGCTTTAAAGCATTTTTAAACTCAGAATAAATATGTACACTGTACTCCAAGAAAATATTTAGGCAATTGTGACTTCCACTACTTATTCTGCTCTTGCTTATGCAAGAGGCAGAGTCAGAACTGGAGCTGTTAATGTTGTGAGTGTCAGTGTCAAGAGAAAACCACACCAAGGCTGCTGAGAATATCAAAATAAAAGAAGACTTCAAGCCTTCACCAAGACAAGTAAAGCCATACAGAAGCCTTCCCCAGCACTGCAGCAGACATCCTCTCTTGCTGAGAGAAGTCCTCCTTGCCTGATCTTTGAAGGGTTTTGACAAAACACTGGGTAATAATAATTTATCTTGTCTTACCCTAGTCATGATGATCACTTCTTTATCCAGGTTCATCTTTATGGGATGGTTAAATAGATGCAGCTTTAGCTAAGTGGCCCTTTTGGCTCTTAAAAGGGCAGGATTTGTCCAATGCAGCATTTTGCAGGCAGGAGCAGACCATTCTGTGAAGAGCAGGATGAGTGGGAGGTCTGACAACAAGGTGTGTGGCTGAGCAGGCAGACAGGGGCTTGCTAAGGAGATCCCTTCCAAAAACTGAAATGGGTTAAAGGAGGCATGAAGCCTGCCTTCCTCTTGATGCTGTAGATAGTAAGATAACACTGGGTTGCTACACTTTGGCTTTTGCCCTCTTCTCAGGGAATGCAGAAAAACCAAAAGTGTTTGCACTGCCACTCAGACAGTACTGCCAAAAGTATTTGCTTTCTCATACACAGACAGAGAGAGATATGTACATGTGGATTTCCACTGACATGTTCACAGCACAGATTAGTATTATCAATGTATATTAACGTGCTATAAAATGTGGAGATTTTTTCAGGAAACTGATGTACACTCTTTGTATGAACGCATAACCAACAGTCTGTGTCTAGAAGAGTTTGTATATCTGTAAATAAGCAAAATAAACAAACAAAAACAAACAGAAAAAATAAACTAAAAGGAAGAATACAGATTCACAATAAGACTATGGAATTTCCTATACCAGCATATTATTTTTGTCATCATCTCATTCTGTAACTTACTACTGATGTTAAATAATGTGTATTTTTTTGAGGCTATAATTAGCGTCCCTTTAATGATTTAAGGAATTAAGTGCAACTTCAAGGATGCAACAAAAGGTGAAAAATCTTCTAAACACTAGAGGAAACTGGACCTTATTTTCAAACAAATGTTTCTGACTCTTCAGCTAATGGAAAACAAGCAAAATTCCAAATACTGAACATCTCTGAAGATGTCAGCACTTTGATTTTAATTACAAGAAAGTCTGTCAAGCTGAGTCAAACACAAAGTAATCCCCAAATGGATTCCTTTTGTTACCTTTCAGTAAACCCCATGTGGACTCCTTCATTTACTTGGGAAACGAAGGAAATACTTTATTACAATATATTGCTTTTTCAGAAGAAGAACAATTTTCATTTTAGGATTGCTAGTTAGTCTCAAAATAGCATCAATTATCCTGAAAATGCTATTTACACAGAAGGAATAGGAAGTTCTATCAGTCAAAATTAGTGGCTTCTGCTAAGATTTATGAAAGCTATGCAAGACATCAGGGAGTCCTCAAAAAGCTGTTTTAACCAAACTGAGCAGAAATAATTTTTAACTTCAGTGCTTTGTTCTACATCCAGAAGCCTGAAAGTCAGTCCCATCTCTCAGGACAGGTTCCAGCACTGCAAGAAGATGAAGGGTTACTTTACTGATGCCACCAACAGTACAGAGAGGACAGAGCCAGGCTGTCCTCAGTGGGCACAAGTCAAACAAAGTGAAATCCCAGTCAGACATCAGGTAAAAAGCTTTGCCATGAGAATGGTGGAACACTGGGACAGGTTCCACAGGGAGGCTGTGCAGATTCAATTCTTGGAGAAAGCCCTGAGCAACCTGCACAAAACTGGCTCTGCTGTGGGAGGGAGCTGTAGCTGGTGGCCTCTAGCCATCCCCTCCAACCTAAATAGTCCATGAATCTGTTCACAGCATGTAACACAAGGGAAGAGAAATAAACAGAAATAAAAAACTTACCAGCTAGCTGGGCATTTTAAGGGAAAAAAAAGTGGCCTTACCTGAAAAACATAAGAGGAAGCAAAATGTTAACAATTCATCAAAATCAGCAGGGTAATGAATTGTAGTAACTCTTGGTACATAAGCAACATACTGAATTATGCATTCCTAACATTGCAAATATTTCCCCCAATATGTCCAAACTTTGTAAAAGAAGACACAGCTATTCTGCAGGAAGAGATCCTGAGTTTATGCCCAAAGCTCTGGGAAAATAAGTTTGTCATCTGTAGACTCTGTGACCTGAACGTTTTCATACTCACTTCCTCACTATTGCAATTTCCTCAGACATGTGCCAACATTTCTTGTAGACAATTTTACCTTCAGTCCCTGCTGAGGATCTGTCCACTAATGACCATAATGAAACATGCTTTGTGTGAGAGCCTGTTCATTTATTTTCATTCCCGTGAGTGCCTTCAGAGACCAGTGTTGCAATCACGGCTACTTACTATTTAATTCCCAGCCAAATTTATGGCCAAATTGAAAAATGGATGCAGGCTGCCTGATGCAGGATGCTTTTGTCTGAAGTGTCCTCATGGAATCATTATACTTGCATTAATCTTTAATCTGCAATTAAACAATCAGTTCTATGTAAAAGATAGCTGCAAACAGATCTCCTGAATGTGTACTAGGCAATATATCTTAATGGATGTATGCATGCTGTCGAGGGTCTGCAATTAGGACAGCATCTATCACTGGGCCCCAGGTCAGCAAAAGGTTAGGGGAGAACCAAATCTCCCCAAGGTGCTGAGCATCCGTCCATGCTACCTGTCCTGCTCTAGGGCTGTGCCTGCAGCAGTAGAGAACATGGAGAGAAAAGCCAGGTGGGGGTGGGAAAAGAGATACAATGGATTAAGGCATGGCCTCGCTGATAAATCTGTCTTGGCAGAAAATGCAACCTGCTTTGAATCTGTTTCTTTCCAATTAAGAGCCCTGCTTCCAGCTTGGGCAGATGCTTAATTGGAGACTGAGGCTGCCAGGCAGGCACCAGCGCCATGATCATTAACAGGTAGTTTGAAGCCATTAAGGTGCTCCTGCTTGTCAATTCCCCTCTCATATACCACTGACATAAATTAATGCATCTTCTTCCCCACGGCAGCAAGCTCACCTTGTAGGGAGATTTGCACACATGTGTCCTGCAAACACGCCTTTGGTTCCTGGGACTGTGAAGTTATTACATTAGCACCCAAGGCATGTGATTCAGCAGGGAATAAAAGGGGCCTTCCTGCCTGGTGTCAGTGTAATATTAGAATGGTACCAAATGGCTTCAACAATAGGTAAGCAGAAGGGCATCTGTTTCAGATTTGACTAAAATTGTATAATTAGATCTTGGTAAGAGATCCGTCTGCTCACGTGTGGTTTTATCAAATGCTCTTGCCTAATCCGTAAAAGGAACCAGTTTTCAGACCTCAGTGGACACTGTTTTTGATGCAAACACGGGCACAGCCTTAAGAAAATCTACACCTGTGCAGAGCATTCTGTATGACTAGATGACTGCACCAGTAGAGCAGGTTTTTAATTACAAACACGGGGAAACAAAACTACAATGATACCCATGAATGCTCTCTTATTACATTTGTCCCTTGCCAATTTTAGTCTTAATAATTCACTCACGGGTTTAGTGAAAAAAAAAAACCAAAAAACCCCACTGGATTAATGTCAAGCAGTGATATTCACTTTGTTTTAACTTACAAGGGTATCCTGACAAGAATTCACAACTATCTCATTTAGTGATGTAAAGAATTCACTACCATGTACCATTTGCAGCTTACAAATTAGCCAATCTTGACAAATATACACTAATTAAGGGCAAGAAAGTAAAAGGTACTTATTGATTGCAAGGTTTGAAGCACCAGAAAACTGATTAAATATATGTTGTTAAGGAGTTAATAAATGAATTAACTCTGCTATGCCATGCTCCATGTACATGCAGGGCTATGGTACCTAAATGGCAATTCAATGCTATAGTCATCCATTATTTCCAGTGGGCTAATAAGACAAGCAATCAGACAGTTGTCTTCAAACCACAGCATTGACACACCTGCTTGTGCAAAGGAATAAATGATACCCATCAAGTGGGGACAAAACTACCACACACAAAATATTCTGCAAATAGAAGACCCATTTGTTTAAAGTCTTGGTAAGCTGCTACATAAAAATAATAGAATTTTACAGCTGCACAGTGATCACAGGAACTTCACAGCTAAGGTCCACCAGGAAGGAGAAAATTCCTACTTAAATATACAATCTTTTTAATGGATTCTATCCCTAAGGTAATACAGACCATGATGGACTATAATGACTGTAAAGTGATTAACAAAGACCCCTCTTTTCCGACAAACTGACTCTTTGACAACATGCTGCTCCTGGTTTGGTGAGCAGGGTCATCATCCTGACATAGCAAACCTAGGGCCAGGTGCTCTCAGAGAGGTTACAGAAGGGAAACATACAGAGTTGTCTTTTGTAAGGTCATGTAGATGCTAACATGTTTGCTCCCCACCCTAGATGGTGTGTCTGTTCTGCTGGGCAAGCAGGAAAAAGGGCAGCCTAGCACTCTGCACCCACACACCCAGGGCAGGCACTGGTTCCTGCCTGAGGAGCTTGCTGCCCTGCCTGGATACAGCTGGATGGGAAATCACAGGGTGTCCTATGGGTCCAGGGATGGGGCTGCCTGGGGCTTGGTCACCATATCAGACCTGACAGCCAGATTGAGTAAAAATATCACATAAATGAAGCCATATATTTCCTACTCAACACCCATTTCTACCTCCAAGTGATGCTATACTGCACTTTTCCTTATCACACTTCTATGCTGCTTTATAAAACACCAAGAGAAGATATGGCTTTCCCTAACATTGAAAAAATTGTCCACTTTTTTCCTTTGCTTCTAGAATATACACAATTGAAGAAAGAGATCAGAGAATGGAGGATGTTTTGCAACTTCCCTGGGAAGTAAAAAATAATAATGTCTCCCCCTTTTTCCTCACACATACACACAAGCACAGTATTCATGCCCACGATGTAAAGTCACAGAACAACAGGACCCAGGAGATTACCTAATGCACCCCTGTCTCAAGGTTACCTGAGAGTTTATTATGCCTATTAGCAACTCCCTCCCAGCTGTGACTAGCACAGGTCTTTCTCGTGAGAACATTTTGCTATATTTTATAAACAAAGATAAAGTTTGGATGTTTTGCAAACAACTTCTCCGGATTGGGTCAGTTCGGGCTTGGCCAGTTGGGCCTAGGGGGAGGTCTCGGGCTGACCAATCTGGGGCACCTCTGTAAACTCTATATATATGGAAATCAAAACAATAAAGCTCTCTTCTCTCTTTCCTTGTCTGAGAACTTGGGTCATTCCTCAGCTAGTGGCTCAACAGCGACACCCAGCCATCCTTCTTACTCTTGTAAGAGTATTCTTGGATTGTGGTGGTGCAATCCCTACCCCCATCCTCAGTTCATCCTCAGACCTCATCTCAGAAGCTTTTGATAAGCCTTGACCAAACCATCTGAGTGGTGAAGCATCCTTTAACCATGCCAGCTGTGAGGCACTCCCTGAGCATGCCAAAAGCTCTTGTATGGTAGAGGTGGGAACAATCAGAAACACCAGCTGTTCAATCAAGGTGGAAAACAAAGCATGAGCAATTATCCTTTGCAGCCTTAGTAAACCATTTACTTTAACCACAGTACCATTGTGAATTGTAGCCCAAGGAGAATGGTACCATCTTACTGCACTTTGGGAAACAAACCCAGTAGTTACCAACTTGGGTTATTGCCAGAATGGACGCTTACTGATGACCAGATTCAATCAACTTGCAACCCTATAAACAGTGGTCCTAAGTGAGGCCCTTTGAGCTCTCCTGGACTGCAGCAGGCTGGGCCAGCACCTCTCTCTGAGTGAGACACCTCTCAGAGGTCATGAACCCCCAAGCTTGTGATACTCAAACTGTCACTGATGATGAGGTCTAGGCTAATACTGCTGCCAACACACAATTCCACACTCCTCAAGGTGCAATCCTTGCCTGTAGGGAAACTCAAAGAAATTTGATGTGAGTGTTTCACTGAACCTGAGGGAAATTTTTGCTAGGTATCTTTATATGCAGAGAAACAGGTGTACAAGTCATTTTACCTGTGTGCATGTGAAATTATTATGGTATGAATGTTACTAACTCAAATCTATAGTTAAGTCTCTGGTAGCGAGCCCTGTCAAACTGCTTTGTAAAGGGTAAATACTCAATGATTAAGTACTGCTAAACCCTTTTGCACCCTTATTTGTGCATCCATATCCTTTGTGCCCTTACCCTATATTGCATTTCTAGCTCCTATGTAAATCATTCCAAATTGGTTCTAATTTGATCTTCTTTTGTATGCTTTAACCTGTGTAGTAAGTAATAGAATGAACCTTGCGATCAAAAGATAAAGACTCTGTAAAGTCACATTTTCAAAATTATACATTAAACCCTACTTTTTCCAATACCTTTAATGATGCTTCTTTAAGTGGCTAAACCACTCATTCGCGGCAAAGACTCAAATCTGTATTGTTGCAGTTTACGCATATCATTTACTGTCTCACCCTTCACAAGCATGGAGAAGAGATATTCTGATACATATCATTAATATCCAGGCTTCTCCTGTCCCTAAGGACAATAAACCTTGAGCTTCACTCTCATGCCATCTCTTAGGTGTGGCCTCAGCCCTATAATTCTCAGTTACTTGCGTATTTATTCTTCCTCCTTCTCCTGTTTTCCCCTTCACATAAATTATCAACCTTTACACACTGAGCCAGGCTGCATATCCTTAGCAATAATGGGCTTGCTCCAAGAGTACTTCACTATTTTGACAATGCCAAATTTAAAGCAAAGCATGTGCTGCATTGCATCTGTCAGTCACACAGCACTCTCCTTCAGAGTCTATCAATAAGCACAAAGTGACGGGTGGTCATCTGAACAACACTCTGTGCTTCCATATTCAGCTCAGCAGTCTACACAATTTTAACCAGGGAGCTGCAAGGATAAGGAGAGGGGATTTTTTTTTTCCAATCAGGTTAAAATGTTTCAAGTGGCCCATTTTCACTTTCTGTATACTTCTGAAAGATGACTAGGAGTCAGTGTGAGAGATTAAGCTCTGTTGGAGGTGCACTGTATTCATAATATATTAATAACCAAGAATGCGTCAATCTTGGTTTTACACTGGCAACAGGCTAAACTACAAAAGGACATTCACACAAAGGTGAGAATGAAAACTGAAGGTAGCGACAATGGATTACCGTCCAGTAGTAGAGGACCTTGGAAAACTGTAAGAATGAGGTTCTGTTTGCAAAAATACTGTAAACCAGTAGTTGCTGAACAAATTTCCACAATGAAGAACTGCCTCTATGCATTTAGCATTTTAAGCTCTAGGAGAGTCCCACAAAAGCCTGTGAGTATGTTACAGCAATAGAAGGAAATACATGACTTGTTGTTCAGATCTCACAACTTTGTTGTGTTGTTATAGTTACATTCACATTTTGAAGACAGCCCCATTGCACCAAACCAGTGTACAACTGGGATTTCCTCCCCAGCCAGCTTACCAGGAGGTTAAGCCTCTGCAGATATATGAGCTGATCCTATCTAGCTTATAATGCTTTAAAGAAATACTTTCTCCTCTTTGAGGGCAAACTTTCTACTCGGAACACACTTTCAGAAATCATGCATAATTGTATTTATTTAATTGGAAATAAATCTATACATATCACGGGCTTTTAAATGAAGAAGGCATACAACATGTCACAGCTCACATGAATAATAGCAACTGGAAGTCAGGCTCTTCAGACTCCAGCCAATGACCGATTAACACCCTGACAGATTGGAAAGTCAGTATCGCAGAGGGGAAAACGTTTTGTCAGTTAAGAAGTTTCTTTTTTTACTTCTGAAAACAGAGGTTTTCAAGTCTGTTTTTAAACCAAAATCCTTCCTACTGATGAACAAACTTTTTACTGGACTATGTCAAAGAAAAAGATTTCTTAAAGGATTGTGATATTCAGACTTTTCTGGTTGTTTTATTTCCTTACTGTGCTCCCCATATGAGATTGGGAGACTCCCTGAACTGAAAATATATGCAAGATGCACTTTCAAAAATCTGAAGATATAACAGTACTAAAAACCACTGGCTTGAAGCATATCCTGCTTCCTTACAGAGGTTTCCGATTTCCTTTACTAGATACTGAAATTCTACAGCAATTACCTCCTTTAAGTATTTCTGCAGACTATTCAAATACCCACCTAATTCTGAAACTGACGTTGTCTGGATTCATATATTATTTTACACATATTAACTGAATATCCAAACCATTAACTATATGCTTAATAACCCAAAAAAATCCAACCCAAAAGAACCAAAACACCAAACCCCAACATCCCTTGCTCTTCTGTACCTTTATTTTGCAACTGCAAGTGAAATGGATAAAATTAAGATTAGCTATTATAGCAACAATAACTAAACACGATCATACAATAGTAAACCTGGAATCAGAAAGTTATTGTGTTGATCCTAAAATCTGTGAAGGATTGGTCATTGCTGTAGGTTGCCCACAATCTGATGAGGCCCTTGCCAATGCAAATTTTGGCCATTTCATCATGCTGTGCAAACATGTTCCTGTCTTACATGCTGCTGGGAATTGTCCTCAATCACTGGCTTTCCTAGGACTGATAAAACCCCCAAAATTCTTAGGTCTGAGGCTCTTAACACTTCATAGCTCTTTTCAAGTGTGGTTCTCTTGTCTCTCATCTTCCATTTGTAATTTCTCAGAAATATTCCAGCAACGAAGTGCCCCCAACAGAATAAGAGATTAAGGACCTCTTACATCAGTTACATGGGTGCTCTGCTAATATTTACCACCCTTCCACCTTCTGACATGTGCCACATACATTTTTTGTACTGCCATCAGTATTATCAGCTAGTGGAAATACAGAGCATATAAACATATACGAACCATAGACACATAAAAGTGCCATACGCATGAGTTCAGGACACTTAATGTCCAAGGAAAATGACTGGGGAAATAAACACTAGGAAGGGAAAAGGACACTAAAAAAGGCAAAGGCTATTTATTAATTAAGGATGTTCTTGACTTCTGTGTCTGTGGATCAAGACTGTGCATTGCAAATTGCACTAACATTCAGATATATTCTACAAGTCTTGTATGTTCTGTGTTTTTTCCATTGCAAAAGTAGATGATCTATGGATCAGGGAGGGATCTGGTGGTAGATCATTACTTCAGTGGAAGGTGAAGCCAGCATTTGTCTGTGGGTCATGGATTTTTATACTCTTTGCCTGTGATAGGTAAAAGAATGAAATATGCTTTACCTGTATGATCTCTCTCTCTGATATTAGAAGTAATGATTTTTCTTTTTTTTCTTGGGGAATGAAGCCTGAAGAACAAAATGTAGCACAATGTGTATTCATTTATATTTCACTGGAAAACATTGTGAGTGTGAGCGAAAGTGAAAACAAGACAAAAACCAGACACCATAGAATCTGTGATTGGGGCTAACTTTTTGTACTTCATCTTCAAGAATGTCATGAGGATTGCCCTGTTGAGGTCTAGATGCTGCACCTACAGGCATTACCTATGCAGAGAAGCCATCAATTATCATGCACTTCATTTAGCATTTGAAAGAAGTCACAAAATGTGAATAGGAAGGCATGATATATACCAGGATGTCACTTCTGCCTTGTTTTTTTCCTTTACTTGTATACACCCTTCAAAACTCAAAGAAGTCTGTTTTGGCAATCCTGTCATTAACTTCCCTAAACAAAAGGGAAGGATGGGCAGCTCACTATTCTTTGGGTTTTCTTTTCGTCTGCAAAATTTCAAAGTTCCTAACAACCTCTTTCCCCACACAGTCAACTGTCACCCTTAGATGTCATTGAAACAACGTTAATATTTGTAGCTGGGTACGACACTCAGCCACCAGGAGCAAAGCTATTTGGCACTGTAATGCAAATGACTGCATTCATCAAATGAGCTTTGTTAGTTATTCATTGTGTTCCTTATCATTCCTTTCCCAAACCCCAGTGCTTCTGCAGTGCGCACAGAGGTGTGTCCGCAGCAACGTCCCTGCTGTAAAACCCACCCTTATCAGGCAGAGCAGGGTGCCACAGCAGTGACCTGCCAACTCACTGTGTCCCCTCTCCTCTCCCTCACCCTTTTGTGCCAGTGTTGCTCTTTGTCCTCATCCACGGGATCTGTCTCCCCCTGCTCAGCTCACTGTGCCAGACCCTCTCCCACAGCTGAAAGAATGATTTGCAATGAAAGAAACTCCAGAGAGATGGATAATTCCCTTCTTCTTCTACCCCATCTCCTCATTTTCATCTGAAATCGACTGCTCCAACCAACTTTCTGCAGGGTTTGGCTTTTAAAAACAACTACAGCAACAAACAGCTGAAGCCCGTGTGCGTATTGCAACGGCCCAACAGGATTGCAGAGACAGAAAATGGTATTGACAAGTTTGGAAGGGGACAGACACAGACTCTGATGCAGGCAGGCACTTGGGGCTTTTTTTTCATTAAATCTTTCATTGCTTAACAGAGTTCAACATACCATTCTGTACCTCCAGAGAAAAGCTTTTGGGGGATGGAGCCAGAGATTAATCCCCCTGCAATTTCTATTGCTGCTGGCAGTACTAACTGCCAAGGGATTTTGGGGAAAGATAATGGCACTGTTAACTTGCAACCTAGGTGTAAAAGTGGCCTTAATAAAACTGGGATGGTTGAGGCCCCATCAATAACCACCACACACCAATTTTATTGGATGTAACAGATGCAATCTGTTTGATGTGATATGGGAGGCCCAGCCCAATATGGTAATTAATAGAGGTTGGGGAGCCACTCAGAAAATTGTCTACCACAACAGCAAAGCATCTGGGACAATCCAGTCAGTTTAACCTCTAAAACAAAGTAAAGACGGAAAAAGAGCTTATGTGTAAAATTGCATTTTAACACCAAAGAAAGATCCAGACCAGTAAGAGAACTGGTCTGGATCTTGAGTGTAAAATGCAATTAAGCAGGGTATAAAAACTGTGTATAATTAAACTACTTTGGAATGATTCTGCAGATATTCCATAATTAGTGTTTGTATAAGAACAGATTTTCTGTTTTGCAAGAATCAGCAGATAATCAGCAGTTGATTGTTAACCTGAAAAGATGCTGATCCCAGCATAGTTTTTCTTACATATACCTACCCTTCCATGAAAACATAAGCAAGAGAAAATTTCTCTAGCCAAAGAACAGGTGTAACAACACAAGGCATAAGTTGTTCCCAAACAAATTCAATTCTATTTTTTGTTTATCTTCAGCAGATTAATTATTTTTCATTTTAGGGTATGGAGGGGAATAGGTAAAAACACTAATTTCATGTTCTTGGCACTATGTGTCATCCTGAGCAAAACTTTCCTTTTTTTCCCCCCCTGGTACTTCCTTATCTCAGATCAAGATTACTCCCTTAGACTGCTGGATGCTTTGATACTATGATTAGGGTAAATAGGGTAATAGACTAAAGTAGTACTACTACACACCTTTCATAATGTACTTACAGATGTTTTATGAACTAAGTGCAAGGTTCCTGTAAATCTTCTTGTCGAAAAAGAAGAGTACACAAAGACTTTTAGAAGTTAAAGGCTAAAACAGGAACAGAATAAGATGAATTTATCAGTGTGATAAAGAAAATAGAAGCTATGTAATTCCTTGAGATAGATTGTTTTTACTGGAATCTTACGCTTCTGGTCATCTCTTCTCTCAAATTTTCATGAGCCCTCTCATCTTCTTGAATCTTCAATTTTTGCACTAATGGAGCAAGAGTCTTCATCAGTGGTAACTCAAATTAGTTTATCCTAGCTTCTGTTAAAGTTACCTATGCATTTTCTGTGCCCAGGTCATCAAGAAGGCCAATGGCATCCTGGCCAGTGTCAGCGGTAGTGTGGCCAGCAGGACTTAGGGCAGTGACCACCCCTGTGTCCTCAGTGCTGGTGAGGCTGCACCTCTAATCCTGTGATCAGTTTTGGATCTCTCATTACAAGAAAGTAATTGAGGTGCTGGAATTTGTCCAGAGAAGGGCAACGGAGCTGGGGAAGGGCCTGCAGCACAAGTGCTGTGTGGAGTGATTGAGGGAGCTGGGGGTGTTTAGCCTGGAGAAAAGGAGGCTCAGGGGGGACCTCTTGCTCTCGATAACTGCCTAAAAGTAGTGAGGTGCGGGTCTGTCTCTTCATCCAAGTAACAAGGGATAGTTTGAACCAGGGGGATTTAGATTGGATATTAGGAAAATATCTTCACAGAAAAGTTATTGTCATTGGAATAAGTTGCTGAGGAAAGTCAAGTCACTTTCCCTGGATATATTTAAAAGAAGTGTAGGTGTGGCATTCAGAGACATGGTTTAGTGATGGACTTGGCAGTGTTAGGCTTACAGTTAGATTCAATGATCTTAAAGATCTTTTCCAATCTAAATGATTCTATTATTCTATGAATAGTCAATATTAAGGAATCAGTTTATAAAAGCATCTCCTAGGCTTGATAGTACCAGTTATTATTCCTAAGTTTGTTCCCATTTATGATCTTATTTTATTGTGATGAGAGGAGCAGTTCTAATGCAGCAGAGAACCAATTTACAATAATGATAAAACATATATCCTTTAAGAAATGCCTGTGTTAGCTCTGCTATGTATTTTTAGTAACTATCATTTATAGAGTTTCATTCCTCTTCCTCTCATTTTTTTTTCCAATAATGTAAAATTCACCACTGTGTAGAACACTATCCTAAGACCAGACATTTTTCAGGCTCTTTCTCTGAGACATATAGACCATTATCAGAAGAAAAGTGCCAAATGCCTGCTGTCACCTTCAGTCAGCTGCCAGGAGCTGGAGATGTAACATGCTTCATCCCTACAACTGCTTGTGCTGTGATAGGACTAGCACAGCATTTTGGGAAAGGTTTCTCTGGTGTATCTCAGAGATACCACTTTCCAGTTAAATTTGGTTGGCTCCATCTAACACAGTTTAAGACTGAAGTGTCCATAGAACACTAAGAAAATTGCTGAAACTGTTTGAAATTCCATTGTGACAAATACCTAACTCTGGCTAAGGGTCTTTGAAAATCCTGGACAAAAAACACTGACAGCAGGAAAAGCAATAATATAGAGGTATAGAAGTACACAAAACTTACTCTATCCAAAGACAACAGCATAATTTGCATCTCTATAAAGACTGGGTAGAACAAACTACTTAGCAACCTGTACAACATTCATCATGTCTGTACCAGCTCTAGTGACTTATTTAACAGCACATTCTACACGAAACACCTTTTTCCTAGGTGTTTCTCTCACCACTGGACCATCATCTAGGAAAAAGGAAATGTTGTTTATAACCCTGGTATGCTGAATTAGTAAAAGACACAGAAAACAGTTTAACTGCACATTTTTTACATTTAAAATGAGATGTAACTGTATTATAGCGTAGAAAAATCCAAAGGTGTACTTACTGCAATGAGAGGTAAAAACCTGAAGCACTAGATACTCTCTTAGCAGAGGAAAAAATCTTTCAATTTGCCACAAACTCCATAGTACATAGGATTAAATTTTAGTAGAAAATTATCAAATCAGCAGAAAATAAAATTGATCGTTCCCAGGCACACTGCAAAAGCAGTTTTTTACTGAGAAGACTGAATACCTCAAATACAACATAAAAGCTTGCCATAATGACAGATAGTTCTATTAGAAAAGGTACTGAGTGCATAATTAACCACTGCTAATACCTATCTGAATATCTGAAAATAAGAAAAATTTATTCAAGTGGAATATAAACTATTCATCAAAGCTGAAAAAAAAAAGAAAAAAAAAGCAATTGCTGCACTGAAAACATGCACTAGTTGGGCTATGTTTATGATCCCCTGACAGAAATGTATAAATAGGAAAAATTAACCACTCATTCACTAGGGGCTAATGAAGCAGAACTGAGATCACACGTACACCATCACTCAAGGGCAGAACATTTGCAGCTTCTCAATTTCATATGGAACTGCCTGCTCAAGTCACATATTCTGGAACAAAGGTCATATTTTTTGTTTCAGTCTGAACAGTAAACTGTAATTGGCTCAGAAGTTTCATTTTTCTTAAACTAATGTTAATTTAATGAGTATTTTCTCCACATTCCTGGATATAGGTGATGGAGGATTTTGCTTTCTCAGTTTCCCAGTATCAATCAGTTACATATAGCAAGGCATAAAATGTAATATTTAATTGAAGTTTCCTGTGCTGTAAAATGATTTGTATTCTTGGAAAAACAACCACAGCTCTAAAATTTTGGGGTTTATAATAGCAGTTTGCAAAAATGAGGAAAACAAACCCTGCTATGTCCAAACTACCTAAACCACTGCAACTATTTAGCTGCAAATGTGGAAACAGTATGTATCAAAAATTTTTAAAAATGTTTCTTGGAGCTAAAACATTTGTAAAGGATAATCAGAAATTTATACTGTGCAGGCAGGTGCAAGTAAGGTCTAAATTCTCAAACAACGGCAACTTTCCAATCCCCGAATGTTCATTTAGAGTAACACAAGCTGCATTACTTTGCAGCCAATAGAGGCATATGGACAATATTCCTGAATATACTCTCAGCTTTGAATGTTGTAACATTTGCCACTCGAAACTGTAAACAGATTTCTGAATTTTTAGCAACATCTTATTCTGATCTGTGTCAAGTAGTATTTTCTAGAAGCTGTTCATGAATGAAATAAGAATTGGGTGAGATTTGAAGTATTTCCCATTTACTTTCTCAGTGGTCCTAGCAAAAATGACACCCTGCAATTTTTTATCAGGTGATTATCCTTAACACATTATTTTCTTCCTAATTTACTTACCCAGCCTATAATTCACTTCACAAAGATCTTAGTGTGAGAGGTATTCTATGAATCCTAAATAGACTGAAAACTACAAGCCTGTTTCTAAGAAGAGGAAACAAATTGTACCTTGTGCTTCCAGAAGCATGTAAGGAAAATATTGTCTGGAGTTCTACCTCTGTTCTCCAAATGGGCCCAACATACTGCCAATCTATATGAAGTATAGCTTTTTCCTGCTCTAAATATAAACCTGCACTACACTTAGAGTGTAGAAGTGTCCTTACTGGAAGGTTCAATTCTGCATATTGTTTTCTATAAGCACACAGACAGCTGAAAGAACAATGGGAAAAATGTCTTACAGTTCCTGGTCATGTATCTTTAACTTCACTCTGCCAACAGTTACATATCTGGAAAGGGATGACCAATTGAACAAAGGCAACCATGAGACTAGCTTGCTTATGGATCATCCTCTGACCCCTAAGAAAAAGGGAGCACCCTTTCCTTACTGCAACCTGTGTCACTTCCTATTCAGCAGAGGCCAGGGCAATCCTGCTTCCTTCTGCATGAGCTGAACAAAAATCATGCAAGGTGAGTCAAGAAAAACTTCCCTGGTGCAACGCTGTATTTGCTTCTTTAATTGCAAGGTGAAAGACATAACTGCCCATTAGGAGAAAACAGCCTACCACTAGAACAATATTCACGGTATTTTAACTGAGGACAGTAAATTTTACTCCAGAATGATGTACATATAATTAATGCCAGGGTAACTCATATTATTCAAATGACTATACATGTGCTGTGGAGTAGAAAGAAAGCTAGTTAATCGGAGTTCAATAGTTGCTAGTATTGAACACATCCATACCACACACACAAAATCTCTCACTAGAGGAAGAAAAATGGGAACCATAAAAGACCTTCTGGTTGACATGGCTTGAGAAACATTTTCACAACATTTTGTACAGTTGGCAAATTTCATTTTGGATGAACTTGTAAATAAATGTTATAGAATGGCTCATATCTTTCATTCTTTCACATCTTTTAGTTGTTGCAGAGGTACAAGCAGCAACACCTGTGATACTCTAATTCTGTTTCACCAATGAACAAAGATTGATATGGCAGTCAGAGAATCAAATTAGAAGGAAGAGACAGGAGTAAATATTCTGTCAGTGTTGTTCAGTGTTCCTGTGCAATAAAAGGAAATCCAATTTTCTCATCCCTCCTCTTGCATTCAGATTTGCCTCACTACAACAAAAAGCTAAGCAATTCTCAGTGCCTCCAAAATCAAAAGTGTGGGAACAGCAGCTTTTCTAAAAATCTGTTACCACAGACTTAGATTAGATTCCAACTAAAATCTCCTGAGGTATGGGGAAGCAGAAGGCTGAGACCTGTCCTCTCTCAAGTCATACTAGAAATTAACAGCACTATTATTTGTATGATGACCTTTCTGAATGGTGCTAAGAACTGATTTTCTTTGGCAACAGAATGAATTCATTGGAATCTAGTCCCAGCAGCTGCTGCAGTCATTGCAACCCAGCAGGGTAATCTGAAATTTCTGTACCATTTCCCACCTTTTTCATATCACACTGAAGACATATCTATGGGAAAGAATTACCACTACAGGGGTGAAAATTTCAAAGCATCTGCTATCTGCTGCATGTTTTTTTCCTAAATAAAATATAGGGTGCATTCTTCCACCAATCCCATTTCCATAAGTCATTTTAGCAAAAGAGTGGCAATATGAAGTTTATTCCCTTGTGGTTACTTGTTCAAGTGCCTCTAATGCTAAGGTTGAGAATGTGCTTGAATAGTCCAGAGCTGCCCTGTTAAGATTAGAGTACTAAGTAGGATCTGACTACAAGTTCATTGTATTTTTGCCTAACTTCCACTCATTTCAAGAGTTAATTATCTGTAAGAAGGTTATTTTAAAATCATGACTCCACTCTCAGCTGGAGGTCAAGTAAGCAACTAAAGAGAGAAGAGACCTCACAGAGAAATTATTAAATTAAGATTCTTAAAGTCATATTTGCCTATTTTAATCTTAATCAAATTCCTCTTCACAAATTCTAGATGAGAAAAACTGTCCTTATAGAAAGCCAAGTGAATCCACGGTCAACGTAAAAGTATTATCCACTTCACAGTACACCACCTCCAGACTGAGAAAAATGTTGGAAAAAGCAACAGGCCTTGAAGACTATCGGCAATCTTGAATAATTGCAGATAATGATGTAAGAGACTGTCTTTCAAGACTCAGAGATCTCTGAAGCATTTCCCAGCCCACAAGCCAAAAACACTTTATGAACTTCAGACAGAGCACCAGCTAAGTCTGAGTTACCAAGACAAAGGATTAACGACAAGACAAAGTCTAAGAAATCCAACTTCCTTTCACAGAGGTATACAAATCCAGAACATATTTGAAGTTTGCATGGAAATAAGCTTTAATGCATCTAAGTATCTGTAGGTAAGCATTTGCTGAAATCTCTACAAGAACATCCGGGAGCCTAAAGGGGCCCATTATGCTGCATTTTTGGGGCATGCAAATACACACAGTCAAAATTCAAATTTGAAAAAAAAGAAATTACAATCTTGTTAGCATGCACAAATGAGAAAGAGCTGTTGGCTGCTATGTTGAGAAGGCTGTCATAAATCTATAAATAATCAAACATACTGATCACTTGGGAGCTTTTCCTTCTGAATTCCCTCAGTTTTTTGTCTTCAGTTGTCAGTAAATATGACATCTGTCCTCTCCACTGAGCTGGCTAATGGCCCTCGTCTAACTCTGAAACATTGGACTAGCACTTTGTGAAGCCATCTGTATCCAGGAGATAAAGGCAAGACTACAAAGTCTCTTCAATTTCTAGTCTACTATTAATTGCCTTGAAGAACCTAACGAAAGGTAAGCAAGAACTTATCACCAAGCAGAACCTTGTGACATCCCACAAAAGTGTTTTCCCAGAATACTGGCACTGTGGCCAAGCAAAGGCTTCTTAGAGGAAAGGACTGGGCTAGTCAACCATGCCTCCATCCTGCTCTGAGAGGGTAATTCAGGCATGTTAGCAATATCTCACAGGCAAGATTATCAGAGGCAGTTGATAAATGTAAGAGAGTTTGTATGTTCACTTATTGCCACAAAATTAAAGGAAAAAATATTGATGCACACTTACTACTCTCAATATAATATTGAAAAAATAAAATAAGAGATCTACTGCTAATATTAAAGTGATATAGATAAAACCAGAAATAACTGTTCAATTTACTCTAAACAGCAGGAGAGTCTCATTTGCTCTTTCAAAGGCATAATCAGTTGAAGGGCACATTTTTCTTCTTTGTTCTTT
Source organism: Entomyzon cyanotis (assembly GCA_024500445.1). Classification (NCBI taxonomy): domain Eukaryota; kingdom Metazoa; phylum Chordata; class Aves; order Passeriformes; family Meliphagidae; genus Entomyzon; species Entomyzon cyanotis. Next base: position 29,907,110 of record JAKEPQ010001018.1, read on the forward strand.
CCCATCAATTTTAATAGGAGCAGAACATCAGTCACATGAAATGTAATGGGACAAGAAGATGGATGAGTACATTTGAAGCCACTAGTCACAGGACAGAAAGCATCCTGACAAAGTGACACTGGCAGCATAGGGTTCAACAATAGAGCCTGGACAATATTTAGTAAGTGAAACTACAGTGCTACATGATTTGGTGTTTTCTCACTGGGCAAAATCCTTCCCCTGTCACTATTCATCATATTCCTACAGATCAGACTTTCAAAGACATTCTCCTACTGAACATGACCAAATGACATTTTTAAATGGGGGAAATACATAAATCTGGGGACAAAGAGGTCATTTGGAGATAAATTGGAATGACCTACTGTATTAAGAACTTAAAACTACTTCATCAAGAAGGTTTTAAATGGTTTAGTAAGATTCACACCTGAGATATGAAATATAGTTATAGAAATGAGGAGATTTGATATCTATGTTGAACTGACAGCAACAGGAAAAAATCCCTTATTTCTACTAGGATCTGAAGAAAGCAATACAAACAAATTAACAATTGGAAATTCCTTCACATTTAAAAGCCTCTGATGTGCACAATACAATGAAATATATGAATTAAAAAGCAACATGTCCCATTAGCTACCTGAGAAGTAGCTCTGGGGAAATTATAATGAAAATTCTTATCAAAACTGATGTTTACTGTACAATGAAGGGAAAAACAGTCATCCAACAAACCAAATCAAACCCCTTCTGTAGGTTGAAGAAGAATAGGAAATGCAGGCAGACCTACACTCTACTGCAGTGATCCACTTGTGTTGCAGCTTTACTAATAAATTCTGAGTGACTCCATCTAGCACTTCACAATGCTTATTGCACACATTATCATCATTATTAGGCAATGCTAATTCAGTTTCTTCATTAGTCATTTGCTGAGCTCTCTACAGGTAATCTTTAAAGCTTTAAATAACATAGAACTTTATACATGAACAGGAAAAGAGAAACCAGAACCTCTTAAAATATACCCACAAGAGAAGGAATTCAAGCTGACCTCCAAGTCCCACTGCTGCACTAAGTCCCATTGCACCTATACCTCAATGTACCCCAACCACCCATGCAATGGTGTGCAATATACAGAAAGCACAAACATAGCTTTTGGCAAATTCTCTCAAACAGGACAACATTCCTCTCTGGCATCACAACATACACTGTGGAGGTGATGGTGTATCCTTTTTCTATCAAGTACCTCATTGGAAGCTGTTTACAGCTGCTACAGCTGTTCCTGCTCTCCCATGAGATACAGACTGCTTTAAAAAAATCTCTGCAAGTGTATGCTGGTAAGTACAATTACACATAGACAGGAGTTTCCTACAGTAAGTCACATATTTAGGAATTGGAAATCCAGAGAGAATGGAAATTCCACATTAAGAGAAGTTCTGAGATTTCACAAACAGTACACAGTACATATCTGGAAAGAGCAAAACATTTTAAGACAGAGGAAAACTTGACTCACTTTTGGCTTCCAAATTCCATAGTACATGAAATAACACACCATTTCATAAAGTATTGAATATGTTTTGAAAGTTAATCAACATAAATATTTAATTATTATGCTATATAAATAACATGCAGACATTTCTGGAAAATTTTTCCCTGTGTTTTTTCTCTAAGCCAATGTTTGATGAAATATTTAACTTTTTTATTAAACATTTTGATTTTGATGGAATTATATTCCTCAGTGAGAAACAATGGAGATACCACCCACATTTACTGTATTCCCCATTTATAAACTAATATGTTTCTGTATTTCCCAACTGTAATAGTAGACACTACATGACAAATTCAAGTGAAAAACTATATTGCAATGAAAGATGTCATCCCCACTTTTAGGAACCTTGACTTCTGAGAAAGCATTCCAAATGCTGAACTTTGACTAATAATCAACCTTTTCTTCCGTTAAAATTTATTTTGAGCTGGCAGTTCCTATCACCCTGGATATCACGAGGAATCTGAATATTTCACATCCTAGCCATGGGGAAGTTGAAGACCTGAATAATGATTGTTCCCTGAGCAGCCTTCCCTGCAAATTCATCCTTATAATATGCAAAAAGCATATTAGAAATACAATCAAACATATAACATAGGTCATTCAATTGCTCTTTTATATTACAGGTAGCCAAAAAGAATCCTTTTCTCTGATTATTTCAATTGTTCAGTCCGCATAAGGATTTAGCCAAGTTCACCCAGTCCCATGCTCCTGTTGGTCCTCAGGACACAGGTTCTGGCTCTGCAGCTCATGACCTTTCTGACATTACAGAGCAGCTGAACATGCAATAGGTTTGTGGCTCTTTCCCAGGAGCTTCCCCAGTTTGATGCACATGGACACAGAAGCTGCACTGACATTTGCAAGCAGGATGGTCCCCGAAGGCATGTCTGCAGATCCTTGCCAGAAACAGCCTGGGTCTGAGGTGTGCTGAAACAGCCATGCCTGGCTCCTGTTGGTACTGATGTCTCTGGACAAGCCCTGAAATTCTAGCCCCAACCATACCCTCCTCCTTAGGGCCATGCACAGCTGCCAATACCATGTGGCTGGGTTTCAGCCTCACCTCTCAAGCAATGCTGCCTACCCTAGACATGCAGAAGAGTATCAAACCAGAGTATGATTGTTTCTAAACATTATCTTTCAAGTTCATTCCAGTTCCTTTCAAATTCCATGAATGGAATTATTAAAACTGATTGATATTTGCAAGCTTTTCTCACTGATCGTGAGTGAGACTACTTCTAATGAAAAGTAGTTTTTACCAAACATTATTATTCCAGAAGCTAGAAAAATAACCCAAACAACAACAACCTCCCCCAATTATTGAAAGACACAAAACAAAAATGAAAAAATTCTCCAGCTATGTGAAGAACTGAAAAGAATAAGTTTTACCGAGACAAAATAAAGGCACCTTTAGACTTCCCACAGGTTGAGTCCTCTCAGGTTCAACTCTGACATTAACATACCTGAAGCACAGGAATTCTATATGTGATGTGGTAGTTTGGAAGATTACTTGTTTCACTGTGCTTATGCTGTTTCAGAGGTCAAACTTCATGGCCAAAACCTCTACAGAATAACCACTAAAAAAAATTAATGTTTGTTTTGCTTCACTTCGCTGATTATCAGGGTTTGGTTTTGTCCATTAAACATAAAAACAAACAAACAAAACCCCCAACCTTCATACTGGAGAAGGAAAGAATGTATTATTTTTTCCACCTGAGAGAATATGTTAAATTTCCTAACTTCCTCAAAGTGAAACAATAAAAACTCACAACAGTGAGGGTCATGGAAGTCTACATCATCCTATTATGCAGAAGTGGCTGAATGGTCACCCTGTTCTCTGACTCTTCACTGCAGTATTTTAAACTAAAATACAAACAATTATAGAAGAGAGTTTGCAGTGCATTATATAAAGACACTGCAATTCCATTTCTAGCTCTAGTCCTAAAAATGGCATAAAAGTATTTGTAAATTTCTCTTTCTGACCTGCTATTTGTTATAATAATATTATAGATAAACTTTGAACAGTATCTGACTTCATATCCTCTCTTAAAAGACTAATTTTTGTTACAGTTATTGAGCAAAGTAAAACAAATTGCAAGCTTATTACACAAAAAAAATAGAAAAGTAACTATCTTCAACCACGAAGTAAGTACAGAGAATAATCAGCAAAGAAATTCTGAAATTCTTTAATGTCTTGATATTTTGAAGTGATGTTTGCAAACTTGGAAATCTTCTCACACTTGGAAAAAAAAATCTACTGAACAGTATCATCAAGCTACTTTGCGTTAATCTGATACAGGAGAAAAGCCTTTGTGATTGATATGAGCCAGTGAGTTCAAAGTTACAGGGTTGATAGAAAAGCAAATACTATTACAAAAACCTAAAATAACAGGTCAAACATAATCTGAAGCTGAATAGTTTTAAAGCCAAAGATCCACGAAATTTTCAGGCCTTTTTTTTTTTAAATAATTTTTATAAGACCTCAACAAATCCTTAGGGATGGAAGAACTTCTAGTTACCAGCAAGTCGTCTTGTGTATGTCTCCATTGAACTCTCTGCTCTTGAGAGAAAACTGGTGAAACAACCTACTCTCAGTTATCTCCACATATGTGGTGGAGTGTTTGGCTGACATTTTAATGCCCATCCTCTTCAATGAACCACAAAACAAAAATACTGACCCTCTAAAATATGCTTCTTTGACAGAATGCTCAGGGTAGGAAGACTGGTTTCATCACGTCACTGATGGATAGAACTCACACAAAGATACGTTTTGCCATAGGCCTAAAGATTATATCCACACCAAATCACATCAGCAAGCAAGCCTCAAGAAAGGATAGCTCTGTAAAAATGTATATTTATCTGATAATTAGAAGAATCCTTAACTCTCTTTGTTAAATTCAAGATGCAAGGAACAGTAAAATGAAAGAGAAAATCATGCTGTTCAGTACCTGAACTGCTTTTTAAAAAAATTCATGGCATTGCATAGAGAATCATAGAATCACAGAATATCCCTGCAGATTACAGATATTATCTCATAGGTTTTTATAGCTGCCTCTGTTGTACCCATCTGCTGAATTCTTATCTCACACACTATTGTCTGCTTTTTTATCTCAGGATGACTCTTTATTTATCTCTCCTCTTGAGGTATGCACAGGAACAATATGCCTTATACAAGACAGTAAACAAGGACAGAAAATGGAAGCCTGGCCCCAGTGAAGTCAGTGGGAACACTTCAGAGTTTCCTGGATTTTACCAAAAAAAAGGTGTTTTATCAAAGAGAGTTGGTGTGAGATCCAAAATAATACTTAGGCACTTGGCATCTAATTCAGGTGTCATTTTCAAAAGAATGATCCCAGAAACTCCTGCTTTAGGTTTTAGGTCTTTAGAGAGCCAGATGAGAACCTACTTACATGTGCAGTTGTATGTATGGATGTCTTCTCTACAGCCACTATCCAACCAGAGAGCCAGAGCTGGTTATTTCAAGCAACTCCTGTGTTCCCAGACCCAAATCCCAATCCTCCAGGACTCCTCAGGGAGCCTTCACACCCAAACAGAGCTCTGGGATAAGAGCCTTAAGTCAGACAAGAGGCAGCCTTAAAGCTGTGTCATCTCTTTCAAGCAATTGGCATGCAGACACTCAAAGCACAGAGCTGAGGAGTTGGAGCCCAGAGCTCTGGGGACAGTTCCTGCTGGCAGCCAACGCTCCCTGGAACTGTGGAACAGCATCCACTGAGGGAACTCAGTGGAACTCCACTCCTCTACCTGGAACAAGTTGTTAGCAATGTCATGACAGTGGTGTCTCTTCCTGAGTCTGCAGAAATATTATGGCAATGGGATTATTATTTCCATGATTTAATTTCTATTGTTTAATGCTGCTTAATTATCGGTGTGAAGTAAATAGTCAAGGAAACAGAACAACCAGGAAAGCTGTGCCTGCTAACCACAAAGATAATATCTTATCTGTAGCAGAAGTCAACTTTTTGAACTCACTTTTCAGTCTTTTCAGTTCAGCAGAGGTTCTTTAAAGAAATTCCAAGGAAGTTTTTAGGACATGGCTAGAAATGCATGACAAACTTTACCTGATTACATTTTAATCATAAATACATTACTCTACTAATATTAGTGCATCTTTGAGGGGAATTATATAAAGCAGATGTCTAAAATTGTTCCATTAAACTGAAACAGTACCCTAAAAGTTTGTTGACTTTTATTTTTGAACTTTTGAAATACATAAATGAGTACTCAGAAGAGCTACTTAGGAAAAAATAAGAATCAGGGGGTTATCACATGTTTGTTTAAAAAATTTAGAGGACAAGAAGAAAAAGATAGGAAATGCAGTAACATCAAACCAGATGTACTTTTGCTACTGATTTAATTAAACTCAGATAACTCAGTTAATATCCAGACAATTAAATTTAGAATTTTTTTTTCATATTCTCCAGAGGTGAAAGTGTGCTGCTACAGAATTTCTAATAAAAAGAGAGCTTAAATATAAACCAAAAACATGTTTGTGCTGATGCAACACAAGCTAGTACTTTCCCATTGCTGGTGAAGTTCATGAGGGCCATTTGGATGTGGCATAGATATACAGCAAACAAAGTGACACAAAAGTTGTGGCAGGTATCTGCAGAAAAGAATGAGAACTAATGGCAACCACCACATTGAGAAGTTGTCATGTAAATACTTTACATGGCATAAGTACCAAAAGAGTATATTAGTGGCTGAAGGTTGGTTCAAGGGGAAAATAAGTATCACATAATCTAGTTATTCAATTAATCTGAGCAAACTCAGACTTCATCAAGACCAGAGAAGGCAGGTCCCAGTGCTAAGGAACACTGCTTGGCCCTCGGTCTTCCTTATTCCAATGTCAGCTATAAGCAGCATCTCCTGAAACATACAGAAATGCCTCCGCTATTTCAGTGGCAGGCTTGATGTCTCTCTTGTGAGCATTATTGAGTCTGGAGAGATGTACCACTAGAACTCAGTACTGCAAGTAGCCCAAGGGATATCAAAATGAACATAAAATCAGAACTCTAAACTGGTAAAAATTTGAGCTTTATGGTAATTACGGAAACCAACATGAGAAGCAAACTGCATAATAAGTCTTCAGAGGATTTAAAAGGGTTGTAAGCAAGCTCTACTATTATCCCAGGTCAAATGTAAAATATGAATGTGCAACCATCCAGTTTTAATCCCACCTCCACCACTGACTTTGTGAGCCATCCCAGATAGCCTCTGTTTTCCCTTCTGGCTTTTCTCCTTTTTCCCTTTCAATTCTATGGTCACCTGAGCTAGCTCTGCTTCTTAACATGTAACTCAAAAAAAGATGTTCATACTATGCTTTGGTTTACCTCCAAAAGCAGTGTTCTCCTGCTTTCCCCACTTTTTCTCTGGGTTAACTGCACATTTTGAAAACAAAGTACAAGAATTCAAGCAAAAAATAAATTATTATATGACAGCCACAATATTCTGAAGAAAACCTGTGTTTTCTCAAGTCTCAAACAAGGCTATTGAAGATTACTCCTGATTCTCTTAAATCCTAGACATATTTCTCTTATCCTTTCTCCTAAACAGGGAGAGTACTCATCATGCTGCTAACATATGACTTTAGCTCACTTCTTTCACCCCTGAAGTGCAAGAGAAAATCGGCTGAGAATGGCAGAGGTCTGCTCCTAATGGACATAAGCATACACCAGATCCCACCCTCCCTAAGTGACTTGACACAGACTTCCTGGATGCACACTCATTAGCTCAATCCTGCTTATACAGCACACAGGAAATAATATTAAAGTGCTCCACGAAGTAGCATGTAGGGCCATAAATTTCAAATTGAGTCATCTTTCATTGCCGCACTGGTAAGCATATGAAGAAGAGGACTTGAGGGGGGTAATATGCTTGATACCTTCCCCCTGTGAAGCCAAGAAACAAACCTGAACCATGCTGAGGATGGGTGAAAAGGCACTCAGAAGCACAAGGGTCCTTCACCAATGTGTAGTGGCATCTCAAAAGCATTCATTCTCAAAATATGACTATTTGACTTTTTATTTTGATTGCAATCTGCACATGCAAAATACAGGTATTAGAACAAATATATCCATCACACAAGCAAAAGCTGCTTTTGTGGAGGGCCCCCATGGTCTCTGAACTGCTACCTCAGCAGAAGACAAACAAGTCTGAAGTAAAGGAATGGGGGGAAGAGTGAGAAATTATGCATATTCTAATGGTGTCTGCATTTTTCAGCAGCTCTACAACAAAAAGCTCTGTGGTGTTGAATCTGACCTCACTAAAAAGAGTCACACAAAAGCCATCCCACTGTAAGAATTTGCATGGTTTTCCTCTGCAAAACATGCTTTCCTTTGTTTACTATATTTTTAAGTACATGAGTGCACAGACCACCCACAGTATCAGGTAGCCTAGCATAGGAAAGGTGACAGATGAGGCTAGGACTGCTTCTTTATATGAATATAAATTAATCTATCTGATCCACATATGCTAGTGAGCCACAGCTCATCCTCAGTCAATTCATGTCCCTGACAGGCTAACTTGTCCCAACCTCTCTAGAAATCATGTAGATGAAAGAGCCAAGCCTGTGGTATAGGAATTACAGGACTGGAGAGTTAAAAAGGGATTTGCAAATCAAGTAGTAATGCCTGCCTTGGCTTAATTTAATTTATCATATTCTATTGCTGCTCCCCCCTCCCAGCAGCAGATCAGTATTGTACAGAGAAGCAGTTATGGTGTGAGACACTGCCTGATCTTTACTGCAGCACCTGGTTAAAAATATGCTCAGTATCCTTCGGGCTCTGACCTGCACACACTGAAACAAAGATAGGGATGAGTTTACAGATGAACACAGGATCTGAGAGTGAGCACACTAAGTCATTTCTCTGCTCTCCTTCTGCACCTTATCAGTGACATTTCCCTAACAGCACAAGATGCAGCACCAGGCTCACTGCATTTCAACTCCCCAAGGAAGCTCCCTGAGATCCTCCCAGGGATAACACTTTATCTGGCAAGCACCAGAGTAAAAAGTGAAAGCATTAGTTAATTTTGCACCTTGGTTGCTTGCATCCACAGACACTCCAACTCAATAGCAGAGAAGATAACAGATAGAGGGAAGAATTTCTCTTGAATCTCTTAAAAAGCCCACCTTTGTGTTTGCTGGTAATTTCAATCACATTTTACCATGCAACATTACTGCAAGGAATATTTTGGAAATGCATTTCCTCTAAACCAGACACAGCCTTTTTTGAATACACACATGCAGCCCATTAAGAAATGTCTGATTCCCTTCACAGCAGAACCTGCATTTCTTATTCGCTGGCACAGAAATGCAGACACCAACCTCCTTTACTCCATTTTACACTTTCAGATCAGTTTGGCAATCCAGAGCTGAGGAGGGGGAAAGGGAAGAGAGGGAAATGTGCTGCTGCTCTGCTTTTCCCTGCGCTATTGCTGCAAGAAAAAATGATGATGGGATTACGACTAAATATTGAACTGAAGGGAAGTGTTCCACCTAGAGACCATCTTCACCAGCCAAGGCAATGGGCATGCTACCTGCAAACGAACACTCTTTTAGGATTGAATTCACTTGCTGGTTCTGTGGTAAAAAATGATGCAGAGGTATGGCCCCCAGTAGTAATTAACAATGTTAATCTTCTTCTTCCTCTCTATGGTGATAAAAAGAGTCATTTTTATATTTAATTAATGCAGAGGATCATTCTGGAAACTGGCTAATGAGGCTCTGATCACATTACCATGAAAATGTGCATTAACACCGCAACTGAGGAGGCTGCTTCATGTGTAGAGAATCCACTTTGTAATTAGCCCACTGTGAAATGAATCATGTCAGGAGGAACTTGGAGGGAACCAGTCGGCACTGGGCACTTAGCTGCTGCTGTGCCAATAGACCACCAACATTCTAAGCTGTTTTTTCTCCCCTGCACTGCCTGTCGGCAGCAGTGCAGTCCAAAACTGCCAGTGTTCAGCCTCTGTCAACGGCAATGTATCAAAGCCAGAACAAATTATAGAGAGGGAGAGAACAGATGCTGAAAGGCACTAAACTTTAGTATGTGTGAGTCTGCTGTGCCAAGAGGAAAAAAAAACAAACAAAAAGCTGCAAATCAAATACTGATTCAATAGGATCTTAGCAAGAATTATGGGCTATTATGGGAAGTACTTGTTTTGTCTTTTCTTGTTCTAAGGGAACTGGAAATACATTAGCAGCAGACTACTACTCTGCTACATACTACACTGTTAGGATGCTGAAAGAGACACCCAAATACCTAAATGGGATTAAGATCTTTGTCTAGTAGTATACAGAAACAACACACACACAATGAATGAACAAGCAGCACATCTCACCCATGGAACCCTGTTGTACTCAGTACCTGTTTAAAGGTGACAACATGTTTCAGAATTATTTAAATTTTAATTAATTAATCTGAAAATTTAACATACTTCTCAGCCAGCACAGACATGCCATAAAAACTTTGTTCCTTAACTTAAAAATACCTGAGATCACAGACCTAAGGCTTTCAGAGGCAGTAGTGCAATTTATCTGAAATCAGTCTTATTACCCAAGCTAAGGGCTCCCTTAAAACATCACCGATATGGTTCAACGAGACTGCTGCTATATGACTGACATCTTGGCAGAAGATGCACAAAAATGTTAAAAGAATCCCACAGGAAGTCATCTGAAGGGGGAGTGGCATACGAGCAGAAAACAACAGGCACCGAAAATACTAATAATTACCAACCTCCCCCCAAACAACTTAGCTAGCAATTTTGCAAAGGAAAGAGAAAAGGCAAAGCAAAACAAAAGCATCTCTACTCACTCTCTGTGAAACACATACATTTTTACTCTGGAGATGCTGGTAATATCCTCTGCACTCACCTGTGAAACTTCATAGAGCAGTTTGTAGTGTTCCTCTCTCTTCTGAAAAGTGCACAGATTGCAGCCCATCCTAATAAGCAACACACGAGCAAAGCCTCTAATTTCCCCAGCACTGAAAGGCAAATGCACTGACGGGGAATCACCCTCCAGACTTGTCTACTGTTTTTCATCAGTCACTCCAGCCCCGACACACAGGCACGCCACTGTTAGCTGGAAGCACAAGGCAGGGCAGTGTGTAGCAGCATGCTCTTCTTCCCTTTCCCTAACTATCTTACACTCACGTATACACACACAGAGTTTCGACTCAGTTCATGGCAACACTCCCCCTGTCTCTGCATCAGTGCACATGACTACACAGATTCCCACTCATGAATATTAATAGCCTCTCATTGATTATTTATGACAGAACGTGTTAGTGGGGAGGGGTGTCATAGCTGCGGCTGATGACAGATGAATATTCACTAATTAAGAAGCAAATGTACTGTGGTTAAACAAAATTCACTTGTGTCAATACCAACTCTGTTTATTAAGGTTAGAGAGACTAAGCTGCACACATTTCACCCACACTCGCCTCAATTTTTACAGTAATTGTGAGACTAATTGAATAACGGGGGTGGGAAAAGCACAAGTCAAGTCTTATGTGAGGTCTCCACCTTGTGCAACAGGGATCACAGAATAAATTTAAAATATTTGCAAGCATTTTAGGAGAGTGCTTGTGAAACCTGGGCTGATGTTGCTAAAAATTTAAGTTAAGGAAGGAAGGAGAGAAAATTAAGCCAGATGACTATACTAATAGCTCCAACTTTGACACTGCCAAATTTAGCCAAAATTCCACTGTACTCATAAAAGGCATAATAAGTCTGTAACAACTCCTTGTGCATATCCAGGATATGTGGAAATGCAGGTGTGCCTAACCTGGTGCTTTCTACATATAGACACACATTTTACTGTTTATTAAATGATCTCATATTCAAGATTCTTTCTTGCATGTAAAACAGATTAATAGTACTTATAGGCCAAATTTCTCAGAAATTCAACAGATACAGCCTCTCGGACTCCTAGATATCAAAGCTATTATTTTAACATGTCATTATATCCAATGTTACCATTTTCAAATTAGATTTTAATGGTGCCACAATTCTCAATGTGTGTATAGTGGAAAAGATGCATTTAAAATTAAACTAAACCTACATGTTAAACATTAGGGCCAAAAGAAATCACATCTAATTCAAGGCTGACATTAATTCCTGTATTGTATATCACGTAATCCATTGGTAGTTATGCAAGAAAAAAAGCCCAAGCCATAACAAAACAGGATAGAAAAAACAAAAGTTGTTTTTGTTTTCTCTCTATGTTCTCAATAACTTTGCTCACAAAGAATTATATCAAATGCTTGTTTCAAAACATCTTTAACTTGGAGAGGATAGCAGGTGGGATCCGAAGCAGAAATAATTACTTGGAAACCAATGAAACCAGTTAGTTAAGATTCACACTGGGACCTAAAGTGTTGCATTTACGAAGCAGCGATGTACAGCTACTATTTTTTTTGGGTGCCCTTTCCTAAAAGTGCTTTGTCAAACATTTAAAATCAATAACAGGAAACTATTCTAATGAGCACTAATTGGTAACAAATTGGCTTTGCATCCAGCAGCACCTCAAACACCACCAACACTGGGTAGAAAGCAGATCAACAATCATGTGCTGCTTATCAGTTCAGCCCCTTGGGATATAATAATCCAATTTTCTGGGCCCTAATTTTGCCTAATAGACAGAATAAGAGCCAAGCAGAGAAACCTACAGGAAAAACTGGACCATTGCTGCAAACTCTGCAGAGTAGTGAAGTTTGCTAAAACCTCTAGGTAAATTATAAATAGGTTGACACTAAATCTTAATTAAATGTTATCTCCTTTAATAAATGAGCAGAGTCAGGAGGAACCAAATAATGACCATCAACAGAGCAAGCTCCTCCCATACTGGCTTCCAGCACTGCTCTGAAACAGAACACTAAGATTAATTTTTATTTGGTGGAAGAACCTGAGCAGGCAGGTTTGGTTATGAATTTCCTCCAAAGCCCAAGGAATTCAAAGACAAACCATGGAGCCAGGTTCATCGTTGTTAGAAAGAATCAGCCTCTGTTCTCCTCCTCCACACACACATGAAATGCTGTTCATGCTGAGAGGTTTAAACCTGTGTAGCAAACATCAGCTCAATCTTTGAAGGTTTCTATATTGTGAGGTGCAGAAAGATTCTCAGATGTGTAAATTTTGAACTTAAGAAAATCAGATCAACGAACAAGACAACAGTCATGCAAGGACAACAATGCCATCTTTCGATGAAAGTGTTCTCTTCTTCCACTGACACAACTTCTTTCTCTGACACACACACAGTTTGAAAGCTAAACTACATTCTTGAAAGGAAACATGATTTACCCTGGTATTTTTTTGATAGTCTCTTAAAATTAGTTCTTAGAAAATCACGGGAAAAAAAGGACATTATTACTGGATTCCAGTTATATACAAGAAACAAACAACAACAATAAAAACCAAGAGAATAAGCAAAGGAAAGCTACAGTTGAGTTTTCAGCAGTTTCCCCTAACAGTGTCTTTTCTTTTGTTCTCCCTTTGTTTCTTTCGTTTACTTCTCTGGAGCCAACATAAGCTTGTCCATTAATTTATCAAGTGCCTGCCCTCTGCTCATGCAGAGTAAAAAGGTTTTGTCTTCTGCTTCTGCAGCCGCTAATGGGCACTGAAGGGCTGAATAGATTTATTTGAGAAGGAAAGGTGCACTTCCAGGTTCTTGAGTTCCATCTAAATATCCCACTTGAATCTTACATGGGGTCAAAATACTAAACTTTGTGCAGCATAGAATGGCATTCAAGGCAAAACTTGGTGGAACTACCAACTAAAAAGAAATGTGATGTGCTTTGGTCAAGTTGAATTTGCTAGTAGGAAGAAAGCAATCTCTTTCTTTCCCTCTTCCTCATCTTTATTGTCCTGCTGTAATGCATAGATATTTCAACAATTCAATGCTTTTCTTGATTGTGAGTACTCTATGTTCATTGCCTACAATTTAATCTTATCATAAAGACTAAAATAATAATTTACAGTCAAACCAGCAATCAATAATGCAAAGGGATTGAGTTTAATTTTAAGAGAGTTACAACAAAATTTGTTAACATTTTCAAATCAGATGCCCTTGTTTAGGTCCCCTAATTAATTTTAAGTATCTAGGAGATGACTTACATTTGGTATAGTTTCCTTACTGACGTACAGCAATGCCTAATTATAAGCACCCATGCTGGAAAGTTCACCATTGCAAAAAATTCAAGACAATAATACTGTAAATTAAAGAACATTCACTCCTTTTTTTTTTAAACTTATATCTTCTTTATCACAAAGCTGAAAGACATATACTAAAATATAACATTCATTTTAAGTGAGGGTAGTGAAGAAGTTGGTCCAAACTCAGTGGTGAAACCCAGTGCAGCACATGTGGAATTCTAAGTTTTCTTTGCAAGCCCTTGAATTCACTCTCTCCTCCTGATGTACCAGCCCCACAGCATTTACTCTATAAACTTTGAGGAATTCCCAAATATCTGGCTCACAGAATAGATGGCAATTCAATTTATAGCCTAAGGGCTGCATAGCTGTAAAACAAAAATATCATAAGAAAAATGGAGAAAGCTGGAGAAAGCTTTTAAAATGGAGAAAGCTGGAGAAAGCTTTTGCATATCCCCACTGTTCTGAAGAAAGGCTTGAACTCACAAAGCTTAACTTCAGTCTGGGCAGATCTTTAAGTTCGTTGTGATATTTAATGTTTTTCATACAGCCTCAGCTGCTGGAATCAGGTAATCATATGTATCAGTCACTTGGCATATTAGAGAAACAAGGAATTCTCCTCACCTATGATTGCAGAGAAAAACTTAAAAAACTCAGTAAATACAACCCGAAGACTCAGAATTCGCATATAACCTAGTCAGCTTGAACTCTAAAATAACATAATATATATATTACCCAGTAGGCTAAATGAAGGTGCAAACTACGGAAGCACAAAGTCATTGAAATGGGCTTAGGCTTCAATAAAATGGATTTTTGCAAATATAATAAACTGGAAAATCACACTCCCTGCAAGATACATGGATTTGTTATTCAAAGTAAAAATGCTGTGTTTTCTGCAGTCATTAGAGCCCACTTAAAAATGCATGAACATAAAACCAAAGAATTTGTAGCTACAACAAAATGCAATATTCTCTGGAACACTAATTTAGGAAAGACACTTGTTTAATCTCATCCTTTACTACAGCTACTAAGACTTCACGCACTGGTCAAGGTCACAGCAAAAGTGAGGGTGGCAAGACAAAAGGCAGGACATGGAATTCCTATGTTCTGTATTTCCCAGGAGGACTGTAATTTCTCTAAAGAATATTTAGGCTGCCTGACTATAAATCAAATGGGGTCCATAAGCGTAATCTTCCATTGGTCTCAAATGTTTCCTCAAAGGTAGGGAGCACCCATAACCTCATATTACACAAGTCCAGTCTATTGACATCTATTGATTGTTTTTCCCATCCATGACTAAACTGACATGGGATCTATGGGATCCCACGTGATTTATGGGATTCCTTGTTCAAAATGCAAATACCTATCCAAAGAGAAATGGAAAGCAAGCACATGAAGAATCCTCTCTGACATGACTGCTTACAATACAAGATTGTTCTTTTTGTTCTATAGAGGAAAAAAGAAAATAAGCCCCCTGTTTTAACCCATGTTTATCTGTCAATTCCATGTGTATAAGCTGGCTAGCATTCTTTGGGAAAAGTACAATTCCCTTACCAGGTCTAGTAGCCAAACTTCAAACTGCTTGGAAACTTTTTTTTCTCTTTTCTTTCTCAAAGTGTCATCCAGGATATTCTTTCCCAAGTTTTACTCTGAGAGACTTCCTTGCTGCTCATAGAACTGTCGCAGAAAACCAAACGATGCCTATACTGAACTTTGAGGCCTTAGGAATACATACAGAGTGGTGTCAGGGCTTTGCTAACATGTTCTAGAAGGACCTTGACTTTATCTCATCAGTTAGTTATAAGGAAACTATCCCACACAACTTGACTTTTTAAAAACCATATGATCATGTGAAACCAGCCTGATGGCTCTTAACTGCACTAGAGAGTTTTAACACTCTAGAATATACAGAGTAGGATTCTTGATAAGTAAGCCTGAAATGATTTAAAGGAAACAAGGATTAATCAGAATAGCCATACCTAAAGTGTATGAACGGAGTTATGGGAAAAAAACTCTGATTATATATAAATTTAGATGTGAAGTTCCATGTCAAGAAACATTAAATAATACACTTAGGGAACATTGTTAAAATATTCAGAGTCATGGTCTCTAAAGTAATTATGTCTACTCAGAAAATAGATTTGGAGCTGTGGATAGTTTCCTTGAATTGCCTGAGGAAAAGACTGACAATGGAGCAGGGACTATTGAAACTGCACAAACACCAGAAATAGCCACATTTTAATACAGCCAGCAGTCCTGGTCTTTCCATCTCTAAATCATTTAAACAAAATGGAAGAGCTATGAAGCACAAATGAGAAATACAGATGTGTAATAGCTCACTTTCCCTGCATTTTTCATCTTAATCTATATTTATTCTCCTGATACAGAAGGCATTCCTTCTCACATTACACAATTAAATAATCAGATGATAACATTTAAAACAACAAAAGGAAGCCTGGAATTTTTTTTTTCCCAAGTAATTTGACAGTGGAATGCATTACCAAAACTCAAAGGAAGCAGGAAGTGGGAAAGCGTTCAAAAAGGTATTGGACAACTTTACAACAGAAAACTGTAGCTAGTCATCTACCTGCCTAGGAAGCCCGTAATTCACTGACTCCTGGGAGCTGTGAGAGATAGAAGAGCCCTGAGATTTCCCTCCATGCATCCCCTTGCTGATAGCTTGCCTGTGTTTATTATTTGCCTCTTCAGAAATCTAGTATTGGCAATATGATCCCTTTACTGTTTCAGTTCTAAAGCTCCAAATTTACCAGTGCTTGAACAAAAAGCCAGAGTATGTACTTAACTGAAAGTTACTTAGCTAATGTTAGCTGCTAATACAACAGAGTCCAACAACATTAATGATCACATAATAACTTTGAACTTCAAATGCACTTATTAAAGTATATTTCATTATTGTCCTAATTGGTTTCAAAGCTTTTCAAGCTACATTTGTGTTTAAAAAAAAATCCCCACAGATGAAGATTATATCTGAGTTTTTTAATATCTGTGTGGGAAATAAAGACCATTTGGAACTGAGATATGCTGAATTAAGGCCCAGATCAAACAAAGGCAAATATCAATGAAAAGCCTCAATAAGAAACTGAACTCACAATACAAAACTAATTCAACTGCTGAAGCCACAGGAACTGATTCAGAGGATGAGAGGCAGCAGTGAGGAACTCCTTGGCTCTGTTCTTTCCTCTGATACCTGTGTCATCAGAAAAACTCTTCCTTTTTACATCTTTATAAAATAAGTAACACCAGTCTTGAAAGGGCATCAATTCAATGAGCCTTTTAAGACTTTGCAGAGCTTTTCAAAGAATGTATTATGGAGGGCTGTACACCCATCCAAATTCTGCTGAGGCCACCCTTGCAGTCTCCAGCATGCAAATGTAATTAACATGTCTTGTGTGCTTTCTCAATTAAAAATTTTAGGTTTTATACTGCTAATCAGTATAGAAGTACAAAATGAAAAATTACTCATGACTTGAGAAAGTCCCTTGCTAAAAGTCCCTTTGAGTGTAAGTACCATTAGTTGGATAAATCTACAAGAATAGTTTTGGTCCATCCAAATATTTCAAAAGTGAAGATGCTGAGAAGAACAGTTTGTCATGAATATGGCACTACCAGTACAGAGACATATTTACCAATACAGACACACCACCATTCACTTCACTTTCAAAGCTCATACAAGTGACAATCTGGAAAAACTGTTGAGGGACACAGCAATAAAATAGATAATTCTGTCTTTCCCCATATAGATGGCCTACTGTGACCTAGAAAAAAACACCAGGATTAGGGAAGTTTTCGTGGACCTGAATAGATTTTCATGGTACTGAAGCTAAAAAAGGAGAACTGTACTGAACCAGGCCATAAAAGCAGCTGATTCTCCTCTGCCAAAGTATAAAGATGTTGTAATAAAACTGTCAGAAGTTAACATACTATATAACATACAATATACATATTGTAACAAAGATATGACCTAAGTCATATCAAAGGAGTAGCTGGGCAGAGAGGAGTTGGATGCTTATGAGTAACTAATCATGCCTTCATCATCCTAAAGATAGTATTAGATGGTGAATGTGATTGAATATCAAATCTGGCTCCCAACACACACCTGATAGAATGATGGATGCAGGAGTGCACCACAGAATGCTGCAGGAGGAACTGCCCACACTACTCCCATGTCTGACAGCTAGTCAGACTAGCTGAGTTTGGTTCAGACTAGCTGAGTTTGGTTTAGACTGGCTAGCTTGATTTAAAATAACTATGTGAACTAAAATTAACTCTGTTGACAGTCATTAACTGACCACCATAAAAACACCATTAATTCTGTAGTCATCAGCAAATGCTTTGCAATGATCCAAAACAAATGCAACTTCCTCTCCTTTAATATCCCCGCAGTGTCAAAGGTTTACTTTGTACACTGTTTGGGCTTTCTAAAGATTAAAATCACTGCCAGTGCACCTGCTGTCTAGAAGATCATTAGGTAAATATCCCAGTAAAGCCCAATCAACCTGGCTTTAGTTACCTTACCGTCTGCTTTAGAAGAAAATTAATGTTATTAGATGTGTCTTTCCCTGAAAATTGCTGGTGTTTGGTTACTGAGGCAGCTGTCAGGGAGGTGCAGGGGTCTTTCTGCTGGATGCTGACCCAGCAGGCTGCCTGGGCACAGCCTGGTCCCTGCCCCATGCCAGCCACCCCACCAGTGTCAGGGTGCCCTGAGCGCCCCAGCACACCAGAGCTCAGCCATGCCAGTGTGCCCTGCCAAACCCCAGATCCCTGCAATGCTCACCCATCGAGAAACAGAAATATCAGGTCTGAACTCAGGTATAAAGAGTTAGGAAGAAAAATACAGAAAAAGTCAAAAAAAACTTCTGCAGAACTGCAACGATGGAGACAAATGAAATCCGATTAGCGACGCCTCTTTTCCTTCTATTTTGATGTCCTGTGGAAAAGAAATTAGCATAGCAAATCCTGCTTTATCTCTGAACGAAATTTCAGATCCTTAGTCTGAACCTCACTCTTTTTTCCTGGAATAAAAAGCCAAAATGAAGATCTTGTCAGCTTCAGAGGGGGGATTTGTCACACATCAGCAGTTTGCAGGGCGGGTGCCCACCCAGCTCCTGCTGCCTGGGACATCACTGCCACCCAGCCTCTGCTCAGCTGTTGCCACCCCTGTGCTCTGCTTTAGCCTTACTGCAGCTTGCCAGGACTCCTGGACCATCTGAGCCCTCTGGACAGGGGCATTAAAAGCTCTTTTTGAACATAGCTTTCTAAAATAGCCAAAGGACAATGCACAGTAGGGGAAAAGAATTCAGTCACACTGCAGTTAAAGAATGGTGCAAATTACAGTGAAGCATTTAACTTGTATTTAGCACAAAAAACATATTAAACAATACAAACATCAAGACCACTTAAAAGAAACCTTCAGGTGGGAAGCCGGAATTGTAGAGGCAATGGCCTCATTCATTTCACCAAGACTGAAACAGTTAAAAACCCTCACTGTGTTCTCAAGATGAGCTGCGTAGCAACCTTCTTCACTAGCAAGTATCAATCGAAGAAGTATTAGCAACACCAGTGCAAATCATTTGGGATGAAAATCATTCCCAATTAAACTTCCACACAGTGAAAACATGCTCTCCCAGAAGTTTTTTGGATTTCAAAATACAGCCTTCTTGAAATACATGCCCAAGTTCCCTAATGTATTTTGGTTGTCAATATCAGTCATAAAGGTAAAGCAGAGTCTAGACGAGAAGAATGAAACAGAAATCTCCTGTTCCAAGGATCTTTGCTTTGCAATTCTCCACTGATCTCTCCAGTACTAGCACTGGGAAAAGCATGGTCTTTAAGGATGTCTTCCAACCCAAAGCATTCTGTGATTCTGTGTTTTACCTATGCTTTCCTTACTAGGAAATGTCCAGAATGCTTTGTCCAACAGTGCAGTGACTGCCCTTGGTAACCCTATACATTACCAAAAGCAGATAATGTTATTTCTTAAAAATAGTAAATAAAATTATATCTTTGCAGGATTGATATTTTAGGAGATACTCTTTGGAGTTCTCTATCTCCAAAGGTTCAAGGCCACTTGTGCAATCTTTCTCAGCTCCTTCAGTAAAGCAGGTCTTGTACTTATATAGGTAAGAGTCTAAAGATGCTGACAGGCAGACACATACTTTCCCTGTGTCCTCACACCAACCCATCAACTTTCCTGCCCAGACTAAAGCACCCTGCTGCAATATAAAAATGGATAAATGTAATCTCATATGCTCCAGAGACAATTTCAGTACTACTGAACCATTTAAGCTCAAAAGAAAAACAAGGGGCCTCAGGCCAGGTAGGCATCCTCCTGTGGCTAAATATGTTCACATTTGTATTTACCCATAAGAATTCAGAGTCCACATTTTCAACTCATCTTCAGAGAGGAGAATTAGGTGCTTTCATTTACTACAGGGGAGGAAGTGGCATCTCTGAAAAGGGAATTTATTTATCATGCTTCAAACAGCAGGCAGCATGTATGTGAGTGTTCACACCGGAAACAAAAGCAGTGTATTTCCAAAACTCACTTCTGTTTTTTACAGAATTGCACTTTGCATCTTATAAAACAGAAAGGTCTTTTAATAGAAGAGGAAATATTTCGCCTTCTCAAAGTCAATGTCTATTCTCTTCACTGTGATTCCTCCTGCAAAGATGTGTAACAAATCACAGGAAAGAAAGAAATAAAAAGGGGAAAAAAATCAAGGAGAATAACTGATTGGGGAAGGGTGAGTGCTTTTTGTGCAAGACCTTTGAATCTAGTCTGAATATGTTTCATTTCTATTCAGTTCTTGTGCAGGATGCTAGGATTATATGTATCAACTTAATTCAGTGATAAGAAAATCCTTACTATAAATCCTACCATGTGGGACAAATCTGTCAAGATCTTGATTATCAAAACAAATGAACAGACAGTAAAAGGTGACATACATAGCATACACTTTACATGATAAATTAGCCCTCGCACAACTGACAGACATACTGTAAGGGGATATTAAGGTTGCTATGGCAAGCAATGCCTTTCCTTCCCCAGCACCTGAATCACAAGTTTTCTGAGTCAATGACTGCTAGCAAGAGACAACACATTTTCTGTAGTTAAACACTATCAGCAAATAACAATTTCTCTGTCCCACTGTGGTCTCCTTCAAAAGTTACTGCCTCTGAGAGTGACCTCACCCTGTCACTGGAGTGACTAGCCAGAAGCTCTAAGGTTTTTTTTTTCCCCTTCAGCAGACATGTTAGGGATTTACTGTAAAGCTTTAGGGACCTGATAGTGATGGTCAAATAAATTAAGAAGCTCATGTAGCGAGCAACAACACTGTCAGCTCAGAGAAAACAAGAGTCCTGTCTCAAGGTAGAAATCCAAACTGAAATGCAAGTATTTTAGCTATTCAAAAATTTGAATGTTACACACTCCTAAGAAATGGGTTGCCATGTAAGAACTGAGATTTTTTCAGAAACATTCTCACTTTCGGTTGAAATAAAAATTGTAGGAAAAACCCCCAAATTGACATGATTTCAGCATACTTCTCATCCAAAATTGTGTTTGGAACTCCTAAGGCAGAAAGTCAGTGATATATTTAAAGAAATGGAGCAAACCCCAGTGAGAATTTAGTAAAGCATTCATTACAGCCATTTCTGTTAACAAGACATAAAAATGCAGCAAGAGCTCTCCTGCACAGAGACGAAGACACTGGAGAGACTACATTCCTGACACAAGACGTTCAGAACCTACATCAGGACAGGATCACCCTTGCTGCAAAAAACCATACTAGTCTTATGCAGTTAGCCAGCTGACAGCTCTCCTGATTACTTCTCCCAGAAACCCACCAGAAATTCAAATTAAATTAGCTTCATAGAGTTTTCTTAAAAAAACTCATAAAAAAGTTGTGTTTTCACTGACCTCAGATGATGTGTCAGCTGATCAAAAACTCTTGTTTAGCTGTTAATTTCTGTGATTACAGAGTCTCTTTTTTCTTTTAAGTTACTATATACACATATTGATCACCAGCAGGCCCACCTATGACCATATCAAAATCACCATGGGTAATGCTCAAGTTTCTTTACATCTAGGAAGGACTGCAGAAGTCATTTGTGTGATCTTTCTACTGCTTACAGTAGTTCGTTATATAAGCATTTTGCAAAAGGTTACAATTCAACTCACAATATTAATCATTTAGGTGCTTTTCTGAACGCATGTTATCCTAATGGAAAGTTAAGCGATAAAATTAGGATGAGAAGAAAAGAAAACTGCCATCCTCAGCGGCTTTTTCTAAACCTTCTCTGTATTGTTGGTGAAGATGACATGAATTTACAGAAGAGTCTATTTTCTGTTTGAAAATACCTTTTATTCCTTCAGGTACAAGCAGAAGAGCAAACAATTCTGTGCAAGTAAAAGAGATTATTCAAAAGTAATTAAATTTAACTTGTACCAAAAAAAAACCTGGCAGTAAACTACTTACATAACAACAGAAGTCAAATTTCATACAGAATTTTTCATGAAGAGGTATCAAAACACCTCAGAAAACTGGGTAAATCTATCACCATTTTACAATGTGTGAATAATGAAGAAATCTAACAACACATAACACTTAAATATGACAAATAATTTTCAAAATTCAGTACCAGTGAAGCACCAAGAAACCCCACAGTGAGGGAGCTGCAGGAGATGGCACACACACCAGAGAATGGCATCTAATGATGTGTTTGGGATAACAAAACAATTTTGAGATCTTTATGTACGTTGCAAAGAAACAAAACCTGTATGGCATTAAATCCAATGTTGAACAAAAAAGTTTTTGCAGGGAGCTCTTATAATAAGCTGCGAAGAGCACATATAAAATTCATACCAGCTTCCAGTCAGCAACACAAATCTGTGAAGTTTTATCACATTTATTCCTTTCCTTCTTCTACTTTATGGTGAGATTTTAATTTTGCATATTCTGCTCCATATTTCCTTTTTCCTATACCCTGCATAAATTCTGTGCCTTGCCACAACTCTGCATTTATCCCCCAAATGATCCTTTCATGACTCCAAACAGGTCCCTGCTGCTGTGCATTTCTTTTGTGCATCATGTCCTGCTCCTTCCCAGCTCTTCTCTACTTTATTTCCCTTTACCCTTGGCTTCAAAACTTTCCCAGCATTATCCCTCCTGTGCATCCTCCCAAGAGCTGAACTCTAAAATAACCCCTCAGGCTGTCAGAAGGCTATGAGGAGAAAAGAGCAGTCCTCCTCAAGCTGCCCGTGGCTGGCAGATTGGAGATCTCATGGAAGCCTTCGGAGCAGCCTGGGCTCAGCCATGCATGCCCCTGGGGCTGCTCCCACTGCCAGTGCCAGCTCGGGTATTAAAACAAGCCACAGCTGCACACCTGCTTTCTTGCACAGCAAAATAAACCAGGATGCCTGGGCCACAGGTTTAATTGATTCTTTTTGTCTTTCACCCTGCTTCAAAAGTCAGTCTGATCAATGCTATTTCACACTCTACAGTGCAAGCTCTACTGATCTAACCTCTGACTAAACACAGATTCATCAAAGCAGCACCAGGGGAGGCAATATTTATCCTTTTCAACACACAGGATATGTGTTACATGTTACAACTTCTTCCCGGCTTTCCTCTTCTATTAGAAGAGGAGGGGAAGGAGGAATGGGAACGAGGACTTGCACAGGCGAATTGAGCACCAGCGTTGGAAACTAATGCCATCCATTTATCCACTCACATTAAGTATGGAAGAGGCAGTCACAGTGCGTGTTCCCTTGGCGCTCTTGAAATTCTCTTCCTTTCCATCTTCCAGAGGTGACAGAAAATAGCAGTTACTGACAAATGTTGGGGGAAAGCACAAGACCTAACCAATAAATATTATATGCATCCATATCTCTAACACTCTCCTTCAAGTCTAAACTAAGTACATATGACAATCCCCATAGGAAGCCATGGAAGCTGCCAATTCATTTCAGAAAGGCAAATAAATGAATTTTCTGAATGCTTCCCCACATTTCTTTTATAATCTGAATAAAAGTGGCCAACTAAAGACACAGCAGAACACGTTCATTTGTCCACACAAGACAGCCTTTCCCTTGTCAAATGCCCAGGTGTGAAGGGGGGCAATTGCTGAGACTGTGGGAGCAATGCTCTGGCAATGCCCACACTGGAGGTACCCAGCAGACACACTAACAAAGAAATAAGGCTTTGTCATTTTGTCACATAGGGAAGAAGATTACTTCTTTTACAAAAATGACATCTAGAAAAATTCCTATGAGAACCTGGTGTGAAAAGTTACTTGTACCATTTCAAGCACTTTCTTGTTTCCTCTCCAGCCATCTGCTCCTACTCTCTTAGCTTGTTATTTGGATGTACTTTTCTCAAGGACAGTTTCACAGTTCTGTTGAATGGTGGGTTCTATTGCTGACCCCTTTAGTGCCTTCTCCATGTAGACCAGATTGGTTTTCCATCTCAAGTCAAAGAAAGGTTGAGCCACATCACAGCTTGGCTATTGTCAATCCTGTCTGCTGTTGATTGAATATTTCAATTTTGAGCAGTTTTGCTGAGATAACATATTTTAATCACTTCCCATTCAAGGTGCTCACCTTCACCACCAGAGACTCAGACATTAAAAGCTCATCTGTCACTCTCTCTTATCATTGTGCCTGCTTCCAAAGCCCTTACCTTAACTTCTGTCTCTTTTTTAAAACTTATCTTTACTTAATCTTTAAAAAAAACAACATGACATTCTTCCCTTTGTATCTATCTTCTGCTGTTTATCATCCTCTACAGCTTGGGGATAACTATTCTCTCTTTTTTCTATGCCAAACTTCTTGTGGGATCCCATTCATATATCTCCTTAAATCTATTTCCTTCAGGGATTGTTTTTTCATCAGGTCCCTCAATGAAATCTTGACTCCTCTTCTGCTAAAACTTCCTGGGTTTCTCCACAAATAGGTAGTGACCAGCAACCTTCTGAAACACTGTCTTCTCTGAACCCAGTGTGTTGGAAAAAATGAAATAAACAGACCTCTTCTCCCAAACAGATGTATTCCAAGATTTTTTGTTTTTCCAAACCCAACATATTATTGGAAACCAAGCCAATCTAAACTTAAACAGCAAGTGGATGATTTGAGAGACTTAACCAGCACAACTCAGAGCCAGGAATTAAGACCTGCAATTATTTCTGATGACCTGAACAACTAAAAATGTTTACACAGAGAACACACACTGAGCCTTTAACTGAATGTGCTGTAATCAAACATGTTTTCAAAAGCTGCAGAAGAAAGTACTTACCCCAAGAAACCATAGCAGGGCATCAAATAATGAAGAGTTTGAAGTCACCACCCTGAATACTCACAGTTTGACCGCTGGGTGCAAAACAAGAAGGACAATGTGCCTTATCATTTCCCATGCTAATACCTAAGGTATCACTTCACATAATTACTGAGTACATATTTGCAAGATGAACCACGAATCTCCCTTGTCATGTGCTTTTCGCAGAAACCCATAAAAATTGACCTGATTATTCACCACATTCCCCAGCAGAAACTATCCAAAGCTTCAGCCTGTGGCCCTGCATGCATCTGCCCTGCACTGTGTGCTAATTGGACAAAGGGCATGCTGAAACAGTCAGCTGGAAAAAAAGCCACCTTATCTTTGTGCTCCAAAAGAATTTTTAAAAGGAAAAGGAAACTCCTGTTGTGAATTATGAGAATGAGCATCATTCAAATACTGCTAATGGAGTGATAAGAATTACCTTTTATTCATGTCTGTAATACTCCTATCAGCAAGGACTTACCTCTCTCCCTAAGCTTCAATTTTAGATGTTTTTTTTATTTACAGAATTACTTTCCAGAGATGTATATTAGCATATTTTTTCAAAACAGATAAACACTGCCAAAATAATTACTAAACACATCTTTTCCTGCAAAGCCAACCAAGGTCTCAGTTCTGAAAACTTGTGTTATTAATGAATGACACACTGCAGTAAACTAATTGTATGTAAAGTCAATGGGTGCATGTTTAAGAATTTTAATTACTGTTCCATGATTGCTTTATATTCAAAACGTAACATGCAGGTAACACAGCCTTTATGATGATAAGCAGTTTAATTAGAAAGCCAAGATAAGAAAAAAATGCCTTTAAGTTACAGAATTTATTCACACTGGCCATGTGATAACTTGAGCACATAGTTTTCCTCAGTATTTTAAAATATGAAAAGCTAATTCTACCTAAACCTTTGTTTCCTCTCACTACTTGAACTGCTTTATCTGTGATTTTCTTCTCTCTCTTATGGGTGTCAACAGCCCAGTTAATTAGATCACAACCCTCAATCTGTGAGCAGGTCCACATGAGCCCCACACTCCACAGCCAGCAACGAGCCTCCCAGCGAGCAGAGAGCAGCCTGAGCTGCACGCTGGCTGCAGAGCACTTACCCCTTCATCAAACTGTCTCAGTGGATGGCCATTGATTTCCTAGTTATTATGAACATGAAATTATTGAATGACAGATGATAGAGTGTTAGGTCCTGCAAGTATTTTCCCAAATGGGTTATCCAGCCAGTGTTGCCGTGGCAACGAGGCTGTTTGACGGCGTTTATGACAAAGAAGTCTTTGCTCAGAATTCAGCTACAAAACAGCTCCTTGCTTCCTACCTTATCTTCCCCGCTTTTGTCCAGCATCTCCTCAATGCTTCCCCAGCCTGTGTCTCCAGTCAGCTGCTCCAACACCAGCCAAGGCATGGCGCTGCTGCCAGCCTTTAGTCCTCCAGCAGAGCATCCTGCCCATGATGGAACGTGACACTTTTGCCTAAGATACTGTTTATTCTCCTAAGGTAAAGTATTAAGGCTGATAGTGCTGAATCCACTGGCAACACAAGTGTTGCATCAGGACACAGAACTGAAAGCCTAGGAGGAATCATGTTTACAAATCAGCCATTGCCTTGCACACTTAAAAGTTAAATAATTTCTTCACCTTCAAGCCATGACTCTTTGTTTGCTTGAGGCTTTTTTAAGCCCTTTTTCTACTAGCAGGACATAGTCTGAACACTTTAAAATAAAACTCAGCTACTCACCTTCTCCAAGTGCATGTTTGAGTATATTTGCTCAACCTTTCTGATCATTCCAGAAAAGCCCTCTCTTTTGAGCTTCTGACTCCCAAAGAAAGCTGTTTCATAAATCCAAAATTACATGCAATAACAGGTTATTTCACCTTAACTGACTCACCCACATTTTAATTCACTGGTCAGTTTTCCAGAAAGACAATGATAGGAGATGGAATTACTGAAAAGCATGAGAGGCTCTGGCTGGTTGCAGCAAACTACCAGAAAGCTGCAGCCAGAAAGGCTCATGTGCTCAGACTTTGCTGCCCACTCTTCACCACACACAGTTTTTCACCCTGTCTCACTCCACAATAAATTTTGCTGTACTTTCTTCTCATGCTGAGTGGAGATGAGCAGCATCTCAGCTGCCATTGTTTGAATTGTGAGAGGTGAGTAGGAAAAGAGTTATGAAATGTACTTATATTTTCAATGGGCATCAAGTTACCTTGGCAGCAGGTGGAAAAGTACACCTGGGAAAGCCAGAAGCAGGTCCCATTGGGAAAATATAAGTTAAAAATATGCCCAGATATTCCCCAATATCCTTAACAGAAGACAGGTTTTTTCTTCAAATCTCCAATAAAAATCTATCCCAAAAGGTGTGGTTTCTGTCAAAATGGAAAAGCACAACTAAAAACCTTTAAAGTGCATAGCAGTGATGGGGGCAAGTATTGACCAGATTCCCAGGAGAAACTGGGGACTAGTTATGGAGAGAGAAAGCTGAGATATGTGTCTGTGATGAAGCTCAAATGTTCAGTCTGTGCCAACTATCTTGTTTCTGGCTAGAAATACTTCAGGTCTTAAAATATTTTTAAGTGCATTTTAAAAAAAAATATTCCTGGTACAGCCACATCTGCTCATAGCAGCACTTTTATAGGACAGCTTCAATTAGAGTTGGCTCTTGATGAGCCTCATCTAGGCTGTGCTGCACAAAGCAATAAACAAGGCACTGAAAGCACATGGAAAGCTGCAGCTTCATGCTGCCATCAGCCCCTACTGTCGTATTTTCTCTCCTCTCATACCCTCCTTCTAGCATAAGCAAAGCTGTAAATGTTTTAGGGCTCTGTGATAGTCCCTGAGAAAACCAGGGAGCATATGCAATGTATTTTCACATGGAAAAAAAAATGGAGATCCTAATTTCTAAAGTGTGCCTTCTGTCCAAAGTATACCCTTGACGCTAACTCAGCTGTGATGCAAATCACTTTACAGAGATTACTCAGCCATAGATGATTCCAAGGTACCATCAGAAGGGTATTAGTCAACAATTTCTCATGAAGTCCAATTACATGTTTTCTATCCAATTCCCTGACTACTCACTAAAATTTTGCTGATATTAGCCCATCTAAAAGGCATTTCAGGGACCAGGAGCATGGATAATATCCATTACAAAACCATTCTGTGGTTTCTGTCAAATCTAAGTTAAATGCACTATAGGGACTGGAAAGCTGCTACAAAACTGCAGATTCAGGATCTATATAAAACAAAGACACTACGTCAATATACTCTTCAAACAGAGACATTCAAATATGTGAAGACTGAGCTGAAAAGGATGCATCCAATAGCATAATACTGCATTGCCTCTGAGAACCACTGTGATGTAACTCTGAGGACCAACCTGGCCCATAGACATAATTGATGTCATCTGGATTTTCTCAAATTTCTCACGTAAATACAAAATCAGTACCAAATGCATGTCATTATTAATAGGAAACAAAAAATGACAAGTTTTTTTGTAAAATCCTTTCCCCTTCTCTCTTTGCAACCAAATTGTCAAAACATGTCCATTCTGAAGACATTTAAATTACTAGATGGTTCAAGGCACAGGTAATGGCTACAAAGCCCCTCACCTTCAGGTCACAGGTTTGACTTCAGTCTCAGTTGGTAGTGATTAAACTTTACGATGATGAGACAGCTGCTCAATGTCTTATCTGAAACAAGCTGACAGTCTCAGTCAAGTTCCTACTGGGTAGGTGTTTGCATCATTAAAATCATGCTACTTTGTTCAATAACCTTGTTGGCAGTGTCAGCAAAGAGCCCAAGGATGATGTGGACTTGGGCCTGCATATGTTCTCCTGAATGAGAAGCAAAGAGCTTTAGCTACTTTAGGATTGATGTATAGTGACAAGTAACAGAGAGACACATAAGCCATCACTGATTTCACTGAACTTGTTCTAGGAACAAGATAGGAATTCTCCACCTTATCATAAGCAGCCAACTCTTTCTTAAATCTTTCAATTCTTATCAAGAGTTTCTTATCTCAATGAATTCTCATATAATGAAAAAATCTGAAGGACTTCAAGGTGGAAGCAAGTCCCTATAAAAAAAATTATAAAGACCAGTATTAACTGTAATTAAAGAAAAAAAAGAAACTGGAAAAGAGCAAAAACCGTGCAGCCTTGATATATTTCTTATTTGTGGGATCTCCAGGGAAAGAATCACTCCTTTATTGATTTATGCTACAAAAATAGTATAAGAGAGCATAGCTTTGAAATGAAAGTTAATGTAACAAATCTACCTAACTAGTAGCTTTAACTGAAGTCAGTGCAGGGAGCTCATGGCATCCCAGGAAGTAGGGGATCAGCTCCTGCATTTTTTGCTACAGTTAAAGAGAACTGTGGCAAGCTGCTCATCAGGGTATCCTGATGGAAAACCCTTCCAAATTCTTATAGACTCTGTAATATCTGCCCTTTGACTTTATATAGCAGGGAGCATGTTGCTTCTGTCAAGATGAGAAATTTTGGGGCCATTCATGGGCCAAAGGAAGTAGAAATGATGTTAGTGGAGCTGTCTGGATACACACCAATTATCCCCACTTGGCTAAGTTTTCAGAAATAAGGTTTTCGAGGATGTGAAAGGAAACAGTAATTTGATTATTCTTGGCCAAGTTAGTAGAGAAAAAATGTACAGAGAACGGCTTTCAAAAGAGAGATTTGGTGTGTTCCTGAAGCTGTTAAGTGGAAAAAAAATTACACTGCTAAGCTGGGAAAACAGGTGCTAAGGAATATCCTTTTTTTGCTTCACTGAAAGTTGCTTGAAGTGATCTCATTTGATTATGACACTGAAAAGTGAATGAAGAAAGTGAAAGGCTACTTCCCTCAAACCCTTCAGTTTTAAAATCCTGATTACAGTCTTAGTACAGTGCAATTCTATATAAACACAGTTGTTTAAAGATAACACTAGTTAAGCTTATTTTGCTATGGGCAATCCCAGCAAGCTTTAAAACCAGAAAGAATACATTTGCTCATGAGACAGAATTTTCCTATAATATAAATAGCAAATTCAATCAGCTGTTACAAAAACTACTCCATTTTAAAAGCAATTAAGAAGGGCATTTTCCCCCCAGCTTGACTTGTCAATCCTATTAGACCAAATTCTAATTAAGGATGGAAAAGTGACTATTTTATCTGCCAAATGAAAATAATTTAGTGCGAGTTAATGAGGACTGGCTTATAACTGATTAGTCATTTTGACTCTGGCTTGTTGCAGTGGTAGAAATTACTTTCAAAAGATCAGTAGGATCAGTAGGATCAGTAGTCATTTTCACATATTTGAAAAACAAACTGAGCTTTGCTTTGTGACCAGATTAGGTATAAAAATATCTGAAAATAGGAACAAGATAGGTGCAACAGCTTACAGCTAGTTTGGAAAGTATAAACTACTTTGAATTATAATAATAACATCTAAACTATTAAGACCAGGCAATCTTTTCTCCACATCTCACTTGCAATAAGTAGACTTCAACTAACAAAGGCCAAATATCACTGTGAAAGAGGAGAGACCAACCTCACAAATCCTTACTCGCCTGAGCAGCTTTCATCACCATTCTGCAATGCCACACAGGGGTGCTGACATGAAGATTTTAAAAATCATGTTTATATGTGTCATCAGGCACATTTTTTTAAACTAAGCTCATTACAATGTGCAATGAATAACAAGCCCTACTACTCCTTCTCCAGTGGGTAAGGAGTCACTCAGCTGGTTCAGAAGGCATCCCAGGGCAGCTGGCATTCAGTGCACCAGGATACAGGGTTGCACAAAGCAAAAAGACCTTAAAAGAGATCACCTACATCTGTTTTATTTCTTACATTCTGGATAACTATGCAGTTGTGTAAGAATTTGCATTTCTCAGTGTCATTTAAAAACATTCAATACTTTCATAACAATTGATGTATTCTACTGCTATGGCATCTCACCTGTCCTCGAGAACCATACAGAAATTGAGTGATGACATTTCACTTTCAACATTTTGTGTAAAGATAAAAATAATATCAAACAAAACCCTAAAGCCAGATTATTGGATGCCTGAAAACCCGTTTTTTCATATGGACACAAGTACCAAAATGATTAATGATTTCTGGCTTCAGAAAAATAAATTAAAAACAGTAAGTCAAGATTTAACTGGTCATTTCACTACCTCAAGAAGACAGATTTATGACTGATTTAATTCACTTGAAGCAAATGGGTCTTTTCATATACTTGCCCCTATTGCAACAGAGTAGCTCTTCTACTTGGTCTGTAAAAATCCCAAAGGCCAGAGCACGGTTTACTTTTAACATCAACCACCACTGAGACATTACTTGGCTGATATTCTTCATACTTAAGAATTTGGTTTTGGTATTGTGACTTTTAGTAGGTGGTCTCCAGAATCCAAAACAAAACCTGGAGAATAGAGGCAAGAAAAAAACTCCAAGATCTCCCTCTAGGTACTAGAAAGACAATATTTTCAAGAAGTTTAGGCTGTTAAAAGTTTAGAAACAGACTTTTAAGTTTCTCAAGTACCTGACCAGTCCCTCCTGAACTTTAAACATATCTCCCAGCATCTCAATGACTTTGAAATCAGACCACGACAATTAGCGGCTTAAAAATACAACAGTAACCTAGTAAACAACATTCCAATGTTTTAAAGTGGCAATTGATATTCTAGCTGAAACAGTGTGTGCTCTTGTCCTCTCTCAGCAATGATTTAATATTTAGATTTGACATTGAAAACCACACAGTCTGTACTTAGAGTCATACTGTGGCACGTGAAACCTAATTTAAAGCAAGTCACATTGACAAAGCGAGTTTGTTGGGTTCTTCATCTCACATTTCTGTATTCACCTACCTTTCTAGTTTAAAGGCAGCCTCTATAATAAATGAAAATTAATGAGGATGCAAAAGAATCAGAAAAAGCTTTGTATGTTTCCTGTAGCCTATTTACATGCAAGTTTCACAATGACTTAAAATAAAATAATCTAGATCCTTACATAGGATTCCTTTAGAATCCTAGCCTGTACTTACATATAATGTTGTAACACATTTTTAGTATTAAAGACATGTCCACCATCACCATGATAAGGTGTTCATCCCACTAATTGTATCCCTGTCACTGAGATTGGAGCGAGGCACACAATGCCACTGGGGCACTGCGCTGTATCCCAGTGCTAAAGCTAAGCAGGGACATGCCTCATGCCCTCCTACCTGTCAGAAATCTGTCACCCCATCTGCTCTACTCCACTTGCAAGAGACACGTAAACTTTGCCACCTCAATCAGGGTATTTCCTAAGCACCAGCTTTCAATTTCAGTTGAGGAAACAGATACTTCAGTTTTAAAACTGTGCAGCATTTTCATTGCTCTTTAATTTCATGTAGTCCCCCTGAAGCACTTTGCTACTGAACAGCCTTTAATATGATTTGAAACAGATACCACTCCAGGGCTTTCTCATCTTCATCACTTGTTTGTTTTGACCTTGACATTTATTCAATTAGAACTGATTTGCCAATCATGAACAATGCTTCCTAAAGTCCATTTCCATACACCAGTGAATAGGCCCATCCAGTTAGCAATGATCTTTCAACATGCCCAAAGTAAAAATCTACAAAACCAAGGAGCATAGAAAATAGACCAGGTGTCTGTCACAAGGCATCTGCTAGTTTCTTTCCTACCATTGCTCTCAGTAAATGGAAAATGAGAGGATCTATGAAACCTCTTTTGGCAAATAATCAGCTCCAGCATGCCCTAACTTTCAGATTAATCAGTTCCTTGAAATTTGCTTCAGTGGAGGAATGTCTCACATTCAGGAAAGCAGGACTCATCCCCTAAATATCATGGCAGCTCTTCCACAGCTGGGGAAGAGAGGGGAGCACACAGTCCCTCTCACATCTCTGTCACACACTCAGTGCTGGGAGAGGAAGAATTGTTAAAATTGTCAAGTACCATTCACAAATTTATGCCTGTGGAGTTGTTCCTTCTGGAAGAGAACCAAATAACTCATACTTTTTGAAAATTGCTTATGACAGCTTCTCAGTCTGCTTCAGGCTGGCTCTCAGTGATGATTTGTATTTTCATATACTCCTCATACATTAAGAAATTTACACCTGTCAGGTCCTGACAGAGTGTCTCCATCTTCAACCTTTTCAGGGAAAATTCTTTGCTTGCAGACATTATCCAAATAAGTTTCTATCAGAAGTCTGGGTGACATAACAGGTGGGGGGCTAAGAAATACGTAGCAGACAAGCAGAGAGTTTTAATGAGAGACAGGGTCTTCTGCACCAGCATAAAAGGGATGGAAATTAAAATACCGATTCCTGTCACTTTAAACTGCACATGAAGCCCATGAGTAATTCTTAGGGAAAGACATAAATGTCCACTACAAAACTTTCTTTACTACCCAGGTTGAAGTCAGAATTTTTATTTCTATTTATGGAATTATGTTTGGGGTCAAAAAAGCAGCTCAGAGAAGAAAAGTCCTCATAGGTAAGCAGGAGGATGGTCATTCCTGCTGGTACACTCCTTGATAGCAAAATAAATGCCTGTTCCTCACAGCCAAACTGGCCAGAAGAGAGGCTAAAGCATGTGAGGGGTGTGAGACATGATTAGGCATGGGACTCATTGTGCATTCAGCCAAGATCTGACATGAAAATCCTTCAGAAAGCTGACACCTAGGAAGACACTACGAGCTACAAAAACACGACACTTTTGAGAACCTGTCAAAAAAAATGTGAGCTTTGTGGCTCAGATTCAGTGCTATGTCAAGTACCACAGTGCCCAGCCCAAGTATTTTGGTCACAAGACCCATTAGAAGTATTTCCAGCTCAGACAATGCATGCTTGCCACGTGGCCAGCAGCATCCTGGCACAGCAGTTCCCTCAAAAAGCTCACATTTGTCTTCAAGGACAAGAGACCTTAATCTGCAAACCCTTCTCTTCACCTCCCCATTCCTCAGGATGAGGAGGTTTCACTCCATGACTGCTCCCAATACTTCATTTTCACATGGGAGGTGGAATTTGCAAGGATTGTTGGGCAACATGAAAGCAGGAGACAGTGGGCAAGAGGTGACACCATTGCTTGTGTAAGAAAAGCAGAGTGGGATGCCTGGTTGAGACCCTGCCTCCACTGGCTGAGGATGCCATGTGCCAGAGGCCAACATAATTTGGGGCAGGAGCATGAGGAAGGGAAGCGAGCATCCCTCAGTGTTTGTTTCTGACCTCTTTTGAGTGCTGGCTGGATGAAGCCATACAGGATGATCAGAGAGGCTCCCAGCTCCCTTCACCTTTTGGCAGTGCAGGGATGGAGTGGTGTCAGTGGCACTGGCAGTTTTGTTATGCTCCAGTCAGCAGCAAGCAAAAACAGAGTACCCACCCTGTTCCCCTGACCTCTCAAGGCCCTTTCTCACTTTTCCTGAGAAATTACTCTGGAGGTAAAATAATAGGAAGAATACTGCAGCTGGCAAGCACCACATGGCAATATCTTGCCTCTCCTGCCTTCCTCCCTAGGAGAGCAAGCATTTGCATTCTCCCTAACATTGTCAGGCAAGTTATTTCACACCCATTCCTGATGTCACTAACCATAGTAACACTGCTGGGCAGTAATACTTAACTGCCATTGCTTCCATAGTTTAATAAATGGTGGGATTACCAATGCTAAAAAGGCATAATTTGTCAACTGTAAATGAATGTTATTAAAATTAACTTTGGACCATGAAGAGGGCTTTTAATGTCACTCATCCCTTCCACATTTACTTCCTCTGTTCTGTAATTGAGGTGCAAACTGCTGAATTACTTGATTTCTTCAATCTTTTAAAATTCTTTATTACTTGATACCTTCGGTTATATTTTAATGACCTGCAATGCCCAGCTCTTCCAAATAAAGGGCTCTGTTGAAAGAAATGTCCAGGTTAACCACTCAACAGATTAATTTTTGTTCTTGTCCAACACCTCCTTCAAGCCTCTCCTCTCCCTTTGATTGCAGAAGGAACCAAACCTCCAATAGCTATATTAGCTCTTGAACTGTCTTCTTTTGCTCAGGCAAGCTGTGCAAGATTGCTTGTTTCCAGAAAGTTGTAAGGGTAAAGATAAATATAACATACATGCACATAGTGCTGGAGTTAGAGGAGACACTCATGTACTTGCTTGAAAGTTTCCGAAAAGGTCACTTCAGTCCCAAAGGCAGTCAAACCAACCCCATTAACAGCACAGTCAGCTGCTTGTTGGCATTATCTTTTTCAAAAGGCCACTCTGAGGTTCAGGCTACTAAACGTAGACTTCGGCTTTGCTTCATTTAGAGATGCTTAAAAAATTTAAAACTTTTTTTTTTTTGTGCGCAAAGATTTCTGAAGTTAATTGCCACATTTAGATAGACTTTTAATGAAAAAACTGCTTTACCTAACTGGGATAGTATTTCATCACACACAAAAGGAAACATTACTTTCAGGTTTCATTTTTCTTTGTAAAAGCCCGTGGATGAGCTTCTTTCTTCTTAAAAGATGTCAGTTGCCAAGTACTGAGTAAGGGGTGATACATATCTGAATGAACATAAAAAAATAAAAATTGCATCATCCTGTATCAAGTGAATGTTTGCAATTAATTTAATTAAAAATTAACAAATATTTGTAAGTGGAGACAGACTTTCTATTCAAAGATACAGCAGTCTGTCAGTCACGGCACAGCTGATGAACACCTGCTCTAATTCTATATACAGCATAATGCCTAATTGTTTTGTCATTCTTGCTTATCTAAGAGAGCCTCATCACAGGATTTGAGGATGTGCCAACATAAAGGCTTGGAATATTTTGAAATTGGTCTAAACATCATGCAATGAAAACACTGGATGAGGGCAAAGAGACATGATAAGAAAACAAAGCAAGAAATATAATAAGTGTGATAAGTACTGTGGGATTTTATCCACTATTTTTTAAGGTGACGATGTTTTACTTGGGAAGGAGAATGAAACTCCCTTTAAATGTCAAAGTAGGGAGAACTACATTGGGGAAAGTTCAAAATACCGTGAAGCGGGAAAAAAATAAACACACAAATATGCAAGGGAACTGAGTGAAATGAAAAATACGGACAACACATAGAATGAGAGTAAAACCAGCTATGGTCAAATTAATTGTGGCTAAGATAAAAAGCCAAATGAAAAAAAGTGCACGAGATGCTTCTGACACAGATGTAAAAAATGAGTGTCGCAAAGGAACTGAAAGTGAGTGAGAGAAGCAAATTTGGCATCCTTGCTATATAGGAGTGCAAAAATCCGTGTTTGTCACCATTAGTGATTGACTGATGCACATTCACATCATAGCAACATTCACTTATTTTTAAATAAACCAGTATCCTTCTGTTTCAAGCACTGGAAACTTGCTTCTGATTTTTTAATAGAGGAGATGACTTTTCCTTTGTCCTCCTAAAATACTAAAACCAAAAGCCCTAGAACTGCTACAGTGCAATAGCTTGAGAGTGAACAGTTCACCCACATAGACTGAAAGGAAGATTGTAGGCCATCAGGGTGAAAGGCAAAATATAAATATAGTTTGCATTTTTCCCTCAATCTACACATATTTAAATCAGCCAAGACATTTAAGTAGCTTCTTATTTGGCTAGAAATGTTCTCCACTCAAATACCTTCACTGCTTTCTTACTCATGTACTCAAGTACTTCATTACATAATATCTGAAACATGATTGTAATTCACAAGCTTTAACAGTTTTTTTTGGTGCTTTTTTTCTTCCAATTATATTCCTTTTTAAGTGTTTGGTAGCTTAGAAAAAATGAAAGCAGGCAGAAGTTTAGCAGAAGCTGATCATCCCCAAATTATTTCTCCTTTTTCTATTCAACTGATTCCACCAACAAATACACAGTAGCTGAAAATTATCTCAGCACAAGAAATGCACCGCTAAAAAGGGAAATGAGAAATAGTAATTGATTTCAACACAGAATCATTAATTACCATAAAGCAATTCAAAATGTTGGGGATTGGTTTTGTTAAGTTTCTTGTGTTTTGTTGGTTTGTTTAAACCAGCCTAAGAGACAGCTAAGTAAGTTTGATTAGAATATTGCCCCAAAGCTAAAAATCATGAACATCTTTTATTAGTGAGCTTATTGGATGGATCACTGGAAGAGAAGAGCAATCCAAATCATTTCTGTAACAGAAAGCAACTTGTTTTCTCCCAAAGTCTCAAAGACCCTTCAGGCTGCAGACAGAATAGCTGTAAAAGAGTCTGGTGGTACAGTTCCCTCCTCAGCAGCAAAGGCAGCCACATGCCCTAGTGACTACTTGATCTCTAGTCTAGTCCACCTTCTACTTGGACTCTCACAACTCCTCTAAGCAGCAGCTGAGGGAGCTGAGGTTATTTAGCCTGAAGAAAAGGACGCTGAGGGGAAGCCTTACCACTCTCTACAGCTGCCTGAAATGTGGTTGTAGCAAGATGAGGATCAGTCTCTTTTCCCAGGTAACAAGTGATAGAACAAGACGGAATTGCCTCAAGTTTCAGGAGATGTTTAGATTGGATGTCAGAAAAAATTTCTTCACCAAAAGGGTGGTCAAGCATTGGAGCAGGCTGCTGAGTACACCACCCCTGGAAATATTCAAAAGACATGTAGATGTGGCACTTTGGGACACGGCTTAGTAGTGGGCTTGACAGTGCTGGGTTAATGGTTGGGCTTGATTTTAGAGGTTTTTCCAACCTAAATAATTAGGTGATTGTATGATTTCCTTGCTGAGCTGCCTTTGAACAACAGACTATGTCACAGCCTTAAAACCAGATTATTGAAATAAAAAGATGCTGGTTTCATAATAAGCTCTACAAGGGGCAAGCCACGTGTGACACACACGTGCCTTGAAAACATGCTGTGCTGATGGAGCAGCCTCCAGCAAGACTGTCAGTGCCAGCATCACAGCAGAGAGCTTCCCTCAGAGCCACCACCATGCTCCAGCCTCCCAGTGAGCCTGGCCTTGAGAGACACCATTGCCCTGACCAGGCTTCCGTTCAAAGAAACACCTTTGTGGGGCAGAAAAAAGTTGTCCCATGCTGTGTTCCTGTAAAATGTGATGCACTAGGCATCAACAGCAGCAGGTGACTGTTTTACAACAGCTTGGAGTGTGCTTGTTTGTAAATCATCAGCATAATACTTCACATGTAAGTGGCTGCGTTTCATTAACATGTCACTGCGGTGCTCCACAAAGAAGGCACAAGCAAGCTGAGAGACCAGGTGGAACATGCAAAAGATGCATGTACTCACAATGGATAACCTACAAAATAAGTGGAATATGTGTGTTGTCATTTCACATGTTGGAAATGAGAAGTTTCATCCTTCACCTTGCAGCTCCAGTGCTGTGCCAGTAAGAACCACTGGGAAGTTCTCCTGGATCACTCGAAACTCCACTGCAATACTGCAGTTTCACAGTGGAAATGTGGATCACTTGAAACTCCACTGCAATACTGCAGTTTCACAGTGGAAAAACAAATGGAAAGGTTTTGGTGAAAGATGAAGGACAAAGGACACAATAATGATGTTTGCTTCCACCTTTTGTGATACGTTCATCTTTCCAATAAGACTGACACTGTC
Organism: Entomyzon cyanotis; assembly: GCA_024500445.1. Lineage (NCBI taxonomy): Eukaryota > Metazoa > Chordata > Aves > Passeriformes > Meliphagidae > Entomyzon > Entomyzon cyanotis. Next base: position 29,945,753 of record JAKEPQ010001018.1, read on the forward strand.
AAGTCAGAGTTGGATGAAATAAATAAAAAACCAAGAAAGGGAAGAAAGAAAACACCATAAATATGAGAGAAGAAACCAGCACAAGACTACTAGTACTAATTTAGGACTAAGTCTTTAAAGGAACATAAATGCACTTGGGATATTGCGATATTCTACATTTAACCATGTATAATACCTTCAGTGTCCATTGTTCTCCTCCAGTCAAAAATTCTGAGGGAATTCTTTAACTTTTTTTCTTTAGCATTGGCTGCAGCATTTTGTCTGCTCTTCATGATTTCCTCAGATAGATTTATTACAGAACTCACTCTCGGACAGACATAAAAGCCTTTTCTTTGATGGCAGCTGAGAGTTTTACCAGGAAAAAAGGAACTACCTCTGTTTTGTCATACATGGACATCCATTTGAGCGTTATAGAGCCCAATTTTCTTTCATGTGTCGGAAGGAAAAAGAAAAAAAAGAAAAAAAATAGTTATATGGTCCCCAGTAAAAAAGATCCCAAGCAACTGAAACAATTCTTGAGATCTTCTCTCTCTGCCCTTAACACCTAACAGGACTGCTAATATGGAGCAGCCTTTATTCCTTTCCTTGAATGTCATGACATTGACACTGAGCTCCCACACAGATTTAACAAATGGAGAAGCAGGAGGGTATAGCAAAGGCCTTTAAACCCCCAGTGTACTCCAACTGCCCATTTGCGAGAGAACAGGAAGCTCTTCCTGCTGAGAGCCAGGCCATCAATTGCTGAGGAAAAGGCCCCAGTGACGGCAAGCCCTGCTCTCATGGCTGGATACACAACCTTCCCAATGTGAGCCTCTATTCACCCCTCGATCTGCAGTCAGGCAAGTGTGATACCTCTGCTCCTCCTCACAACATCTCAGAGGAACAGAGAGGACATAACAAACAAGGGAATGGCAGAAGGATTGCTCTAATTTGGGGATATCAGGCTTACTCAATAAAACAATGCTTAGCAGACATAGTAACCTAGGACATACTTCCCCAATAGGCTGGGGAAGGACGAATGGTTTGGGATATAACACAAGACTGTTTCTTCTCTCAGGGCAGTCAAGTAGTTGGAAAGTAAAATATCAAAAAAAAGTTTTGGATTGAAGAAAAATAGGGAAAATAATTGCATTTTCCCACTCTCTCAGGAACTATGGTAGGGCTAACTGTCCCAAGTCTGCTAAAAGCATACAAAATCTTTAGCCTTGCAGAGTAGTCCAAAATGAAACTTTAACAGAAACTTCTGAACCCATCTCATTCCTTAAAATGGAAATGAATTATTTTCAGATTTGGCCTTCCTTAGCAAGCTTTTTCGCTGCTTCAGTCATTAGAAACTTTATTTCTTTCCCCAGCACATGCCTAATAATTTTTTAAGCCTCAGGACAGTGCCAGTGCTTCTGGTGGAAATCTTTATAAGGTGAGTTATATCTACTGCCTTTTCAGGAGATAAGCAGAGAGGCTCTCTTTCTCATACAGAGCAACACGTATATGGGTTTTACAATCAGATGTGCTCAGAAGAAAACACAACATGAAAAATACAAATGGATAATAGTTTTCCCCTCACAGTTTTAAGTATAAAGTTAAAAAGTCACGTTTTTAAAGGTAATAAAGCAATCATGATCAAAAGGCCTGTGTCTTTACCTCATTCTTTTTTTTGTAAACTTTGCCCTGATTTAAATGACAATCTTATTTTCACGGCTGATCTCAGTTTAATATCAAATGAATCAATCTTTCTTTCTTTCCATCTAAAATGGACTTGGTAATTGTTAATAGAACATTCAAAGGAAAGAGCAAAAAGCCATTTGTCATTTTACTTTTCAGCACCAAACAAGTGACTGGGAATTGAAAAAACCCATGGATTATACAGAGCACTGTCATTGGCTTCATTTACATTTCTGGTCTTTCTACAAAGCCACTTGCCACTTTTCTTTCTAATATATTTTGAATAAAATAAGACAAGTTCTTGATACAATTTAAAATTAAGAAACATATCTTTTTGCTAAGAAAGCTAGGAAGCACATGCCTAAAAATTACCCATAAGCATTCCTGTCCTAGCAAAAAGAAGACATGCTATCCACATTAAGCTAACGATTGACAGCAGACAATTTCATGATAATATTTTTGATAGACTTTTTCCCCCTGTGGCAACTGTGTGTGGTCACAGAATCTTTCTACCACCAGACTAATACTTAAGCTTCTATCTTTCTTTGTCTGCTAGTTCTGCTCTGTCAAACCCAGTAATACCCATTATATTGCTAAAGTCTTATAAAAAGAAACAGGTTACCCAAAAAGGAAATATTATGGTCTATTCCATTAAACACAGTAAAATTTTAAATCTCACATAAAAATAGGTCATCCAATTACATGGCAAAAACGACATTTTTTCATTGTCCAGTACACAATATATTTACAGGAAAATTACCAAAAACCCCTCAGCTGTAACTTCTCTGAACCTCATATTTAGATGCAGTCATATATTACTGCTGATAATGTGATGCCAGTGAATAGATTGGAATTTTTCACTGTCCTTTATCAAGATAAATTGTTCTGTCAATAGCAAATGGCTGGCAAGTATTAACACTCTGCACACTATATGACTTTTCATTCCAAGCAAAAATTGTATTTAATGCTTTTTCACAAAATCTATGGCCATGACTATCCCTATTACCTATTTAACTACCTTTTAAAGGGAGGATTTATTTCTGCAAATTAGGATCTGGGTAACAAGACGGTATCATGCATCATAAACTTTAAGTCAATACAAGGCAGGACACTTGCAGTTCAAATGGGGAAATACCTTTCTCTCATCATTTGGTCATCCAATAGCATTACCAAGCTGTGGTGGGAGCAGCTGCTCAGAGCAGAACTTTATCTTGGCGTTCTTCCACCTACACCGCCACCACATCCCACAGTAGCCATTTGCTCATTGGCCTATTACTTTCAATAGGTATTCCAGTAATTGGCTATTTCACACTCGTAAGGCTTGAACTGGCAGAGTGCAAAGGGCAGCCAACCAGCCTGTCAGGGTCCTGCATGCTGGTCATCCATCAATTATCATCTGCTATTACAAGAACGAGCAAATGCTCTGAAACCTTGTTGGCTTGGATCAGCTTAGCTATGAGCGTAATTTATCCCCGAACCATGTTAAGTTCCTATCTGAAGAACAAGAGGGTTGCTATGAAATGAGTAACATGTTTGTTGGTTGGCATGTGCTGGGGAGGGAGGCAGCGGGAGAGGCAGTGTTGATTATCTGGAGGATTGTTGCTTCTGCTGGGTTCTGTGGCCACCTGCTGTCCTACACAAATTTCCTTTGCCAAGAAATACTCAAAACCAAACAAATACAGTTTGTTTTATAAATTATGACTTCAAAGAAAAAAGTCCTGTCTACAGCAGCCCAGGAAGGCTGGGCACACCCCTGTTATTTGTTGTAAATTGTTCTGTATCTGCATTTATGATAGAGAAAAACACATCTGGAAGAAAAGAACTGTGAAAATATTACGGTAGTTTAGAAAGTTATAGTGAGTGTAACACTAATCCCTTTTCTGCTTTAACCTGACAGTCTGAGAGGCTCCATTTGCAATGAAGTGAGATCTGGTCTCTCAAATCTCCTGCAGCATTTTATTCTACATCTTTCCATGACAGACTTTTCCATTACCGTTATTTAAAAAGCAAAAATGCATACAAAATTTTTGCCTATCTTATTTCCTATTCACTAGATGTTCCAATTCTAGGCAATATAATTTAGTAGTGGCTGGGGTTTATTATCTACCTGCTTCCTGTACAAACAACCCAGACAACTTCTTCCCAAAAGCCAAATTGATCTTTTGACCTGCTAATTTACAAAGTGGTCTCTTGTCTTACAAGTATTTACCTTGAGCAAAGTAAATTATGTTAAAAAATAAACAAACTCCTCTATTATGTGTGCTAAAAATATCCCAAGTACTTAAAAAAGATGAGAAAAAAATCACCTACTTGTTAAGAGCAAAGTGATTTAGAAAGCTGCTAAGGATGTTTAAAAATCAATTCCAAACTTCGAGAGGACATGACTAAGGCTCTTAATAAATCCACCTCCAAATAAATCTGAGAGTTACGCACCCTTACTAGCTGAATAAATGAAGTGACACTGACGCATATCTAATTGTAATACATCACAAGATAATCTGTCAAGCCCCAAGTGTTCAGGTCCTGTCACCCCTCTTCATCCATTATTTATACATAACCTTCATTGCCAGAGAAATCCCTATGAAGTATAGCCTGGCATCCAAATGTAGCCATTTTAGTCACTCAGCAGATACAGTCAGGAACCAAACCCGTATGAATGCTCCTAAATAGCTGTTAGTCGGCTGGAGAGAGACTTCAGAAAGGAACAAAAGCCACAACAGAAGCCACAACTGTTTTCTGATTTGCTTAATGGACTGAAGAGCTAACAACCCTGTGTCTTTGCACTGGACTTTGTGGCATGCCCTGCTGCCAAAGCTTGCTTTATATCCATTTCAAGATGCTAGCTGGGGCCTCTAGCCTTTATTTCTTTATCCTATTTCAGACAGGGAAGCTCACCTAGAAACATATCTCAGCACTCTTAACAGCATCTGCTGTGGTAATAGGCAAGCAAACTAATGGAGCAGTGCAGTATTTTTTACTCCAAACTTGCCAAAGATGTGTGAAGGGCAAACAGTTGGACATATTTACATACATTCATGATCCAGAAAGTCTCAGTTCAGCAGCTGCTGCAGCAAAGGCAATTCTTCCCTGTTAGCCTGCTCCACAAGGATAGCTCTGCTTCACATCCTGCTGAGAGTGATGGGTGGTTTGCAGGGAAAGCCACTAGAGTGATAGCCTGTCTGGGGGGTTTTCACTGACTCTCATTTTAGTAACTGAAGCCGCAAATTCTTAATCACCATTTTATTGAAGAAGAAACAGGGATTCCTCCCCCTGTTCCTCTTCTTTCCCCAAGGCACACATAGTCAAATTTTAAATGCGAGAATAAACATGCACAATTCACAGTTCTTCAGCAGTTCAGCCAGGACCTCTGCTTAACTCAGGAGGCTGCAATAACAACCACAATCTGTTTCAGGCATGCAGCACTAGAAAATTAAAGGTTCTGTAAATTACATGGCTATATTCCTCCCACAGCCCAATTAAAGGCTTTATTATTTGTCAATAAAGTACCAAATAAAAAAGGTATCCTCCAGATAAGGCAGCTGTTCCTATTTGGCTCTGGTGAACCTTTATTTATGTTCCGTAAGTTTGCAGCATGAAACTTGCTGATAGGCCATGCATGTTATTACCAGGTGGCCCACAGAAATGCTCGTGTCCCCAGGGCCAAGTCCCCAACAGCACACGTCTTTTCTAGTGCACACACAGTCTATTCACACGCAGCGTGATTTGCGTTATCACCTTCTGCCTTTGAAGCTCTGAAACAGCAGACACGGCCTCCCCCTTTAACACAGCATCCTCCAGCAGCCACCGACCCCTGTACTGAGCAAACACCTGCTCTGGCTGCCTCTTGGTATGATGTTGGTATGTCCAAGGGTGGCCAAAGACATCAGCAAGACTTTTTCCTTGTATACTCAAAAGGAAACAGAATCAGGCCCCTGAGCAATACCTTCATCCTGCTGAGAGTTGTTATCACTAATTCCTAGGCTAAAAAGGTTGGCTGCTGATGCCCATGTTCTGCTCACCCCCACCCAGTTTCCCAGAAGTACCTGTGCAGAGCTGAAGCTTCTCTCTTCTTCCTTATCACCTTTTTTTTTTTTTTTCCATGTAAAGAACAGTGGTTTATTGGCTTTTACTACGGCTGTATGTTTTCATCCTTAGGAAATGGTAACAGCACTCAGCAACTGAGGCATTAAGACATCAACACAGCACTCCCATAGCTTAATGTGCATGATTCTCTCCCTTTCCCCAGCTTTTTTAATTTCAGGCACTTCCTCCTTCTTATTTGGGCTTCTGAGTGATACAAGTGTGTAATTAGTGAAAAAAAAGGCATTAACATCTGCAAGGCACTCTTCAAACATCAAAAAATCAAGCTATGCAAGTCTGCTTGCTGTTTCTTGTAATCACAACATTCATTTCCTACTTTTGGGGAAAAATAACATTCCTGTATTTCACAGATGATGGTAGAGCTAAAAATTAATTTAAGATGATAATGCTACATGAAAATAAAAACCTCCTCTGATTGAATTTCAAGGACTCTTCTGTTTAACTAGCTTCAAGAGTCCTTTTTTTGATCATAATAAAATTATTTGCCATATGGTTCAGATGCTTGTGATCCTCTCTCAATGAGAGGATTATGCATGAGATATAATGCCTACTGTAACTGCAGCCAAGCACACAGCTGGCTCTGATAATGCCAACAAATGGCTTCATCTATCTCAGTGTCACGTAGGAGCTGGTCCGATGTGAATCAGCCTAGAGTACAATTAAAATCTACATCATCTGTGAGAAAGGTGATGGAGGTTCTGACATCAGAGCTGTGCCAGATTCATCCTCTTTCCATTGAAACAGAAGAAACATGTTGCCCCTTTCACCCTGTCACACTAATGATGTGCTTTGCACATCCTTTCCTGTGTACATTAAAGGTAGTAAATCAGGGAGACTCCTATTTAAAGGCTTCGCCTTTATCTGACATTCAGTAACGAGGACAATTTTTAAATTTAAGTGCATTCCTTGTTCCCCCCCCGTGATGAGATAATGCCACTTGAAGTCTAGGAGTGAAATATGCATAGAGGAGTTTATGATCCATATGGATGCAAATTGTGACAGCGTGCAAGAATTTCCTTGTTTTAGTTCCACAATATTTAGTTACACTAATAAAACCAGGCTTGCAAATCCATTTCTTCCACCAAGCCAAATTTTATTGCAGAAAATGGCCATAATTCACAACAAACAAGAGTGATATCAAGTCACTGATGAACCTCCTCTTTTAGGGCTTTAAAGCTATGGGAACTTGGGCAATTATTTTGTTTTATTGTTAGACTCATTAAAGGGAAAACCCACAAATATGTTTTATTAGCATTTTCGATGACTTAACATAAATATAAGACATAATTACTTATATCTGGCTCTCAAATTTTATTACAATCCAGGGTTCTATTAAAATATTTTAAACATTTGGATATCAGATATACAGAAGCTTGTCTGGTGGAATACAACAAGACACTAGCTAATGCTATTTTCTTCTTTCTGTCAATTTAGCTGCATCAGTTTGTGTGGCACATTGCAAATGGTATTGCTAATCAATGCAATGTAGGCACTGGAAAACGAAGATATGCCGTTTTATACTCACTCGTGATCTTTACTGAGATGTAATCAAAGTCTCTTTAAAAATCTTTAATCACACAATATACATGCAGACCATTTTCAACTATTTCCTGGTTAGGACTTAAGACAAAGTCTCAGTGTATGCTCCTGAATTAGAATGATAAATGTGTTTTTAAATGCTCATGTTTTTTACCAAATAAGACAATATACATCACATTTGGCCTTCCACTGTGCTAGTCTATCTTCATGACATTTGTCATAATGGTGTTGCACTACACTAAAACTGATACACAAGTATAAAAGTATTATTCTATGCACCAACATCAAAAATGTAAATCTAGGAAAATAACACTGAGTCTCTCTCCATATGAAAACTATCACCTTGTTCCTTTATGTTAAGCAGTCAATGATAATAGGAGATTTTGCCTACAAGCCAGCCTGCACATCTGTAATGACACTGCTCTCTTAAGTTGATTTAGACAGAATGACAGCAACATCCTCTTCCATAAGAGTTTACATGGTACAAGCTTTGGAGAAAAATCCAGGTGACATAAAAATCTTATGTTTAATACAGCTAAAATTATAAAACTTTAAAATTAAAAAACCTAAATAAACTCAGAGCTTCTAAGGAATACTTAAGAAAGCAGATGTCTCTAAACTGAGCAATGCAATCTTTGCAGCTGATGTAAAATGTCATTGCTCTCCGGGGGAAAAAAAAAGAAGAAAACCCAAGCAAAATTTTTACTGCACCTGCTGGGTCTGCTTATATCTAAACTTACTGAACTACAGATAAATGAAACAAAAAGCTGTGTGGGAAGGCTTCATGCCTCATTGAATAAATATTTATTCTCCAAGACCTTATTGTTGCTTTTTTTTTTTACCTCCTCAAGTAATAACAGCTGGAAACAATGCACCCACTTAAAATTCAGGTATGGGGTCACAACTGTACCAAAGAAACTTTGCCTTTGAAGATAAGACACCTGCACTTATACCCAAGTTACTCTTTCCTCCTTTGCTTGAGTAGATTAACACACAGGAGCCTATACCCAAGTTTGAAAATAAATTGTAAGACCTCATAAAAGCAGCCACACCAAATGACAAATTGTCATCTTCTGTGCACCTTTCAATAGTTCTGAAACAAGCAAGTCAAACCACAAAAAGGAAAAAAACATAGAACAAGAATTCATAATATCAGTTAAGGTGGCAGATATACTTCAAACTGGAAAAACCCCTCCTCCTGTAATGTGAAAATGCCATTGAAAACTATTAGCATACCTCCTCTTCAGTCCTGAAAATTGTGTTACAGCTACCCCAACTCAGCTTTTTTACCCATTTTTATATATACCTCTGCAGAGCTCCCTCAAATCCAGGAATTTAAGAAAATCTTACATGCACAATCTTGAAAAATATGTATCCAGGTAATACATTTGAAGAGAAAGACACTTAAAACAACAGAAATAACAGTTTTAGCAAACTAAATCTAACAGCAACAAAAATCCTGTTAGCTGAATGTGGTGCTCTCAAGAAGACAACAAAATTACAATGCAAATAGAAGTGCAACAGAGACACAGAAAGACTGCCATCCTGACTCATTAAAAATTTGAAGATTAAAAAGCCATTGATTTGAAGGTTAAAAAGCCAATGACAACTAGATTACAAAACTGCTAAAATATTAATTTGAAATCATACTGCACAATTTCTATAAGTGAGACATCAAAATTTTTCTCATCCATGGTAAAGTGGAAGTTCTTGATGATATGTGACATAGCCTAAGACACCAATATAGTTTCAGTATGTTATACTAAAAAGCAACCCATGGCAAAATAATACTTCAAAGAAAATTAAGACAGAACTAATCTCAGCATTAGCTGCAGGAAGAGAAAGAAATAAATGAAGAAAAAAAGGAGATGAGATTGACTAAAGGAATGAATATTCCGGTACTTTTATCCTTTAAGACTTGTCTGTACTTTTATATTGAAAATGTGCACAATAAAACTGAATTCTGCAAACTACTGCACATACTGCCAGACCACTGAACCCCCCCTATTCCTGATAACATGTGGCTCAGAAAAAGCCACATGAAAGAAATTTGCTCCCATCCAGGAGATGCAAAAACCCCTAGTTAAACCCTCCCATTCCCAACGCATGCACCTACCAGAGAACAAAACGTTGCTTTAATTCTTGAATGATTTTATGAAAATAGTAGAAATTACACTGACAAGATATAAAGACATGCAGACAAACCAATATTAGATATTAAATAATTAAAAAAACCCCTATTCTTTAGAAAACAGATGGTGATTGCTGACTGAATGCACACATTGTAGAGCCATATATTGGGTTTGTGTGGCAAAGTTTTGCCACTTCCAGAAGCTTCCCATGTGTCTAACAGAGCCAGTGCCAGTCAGCTCCAAGAAGGACATGCCACTGGCCAAGCCCATCAGCGACTGTGGTAGAGCCACCAGGATAACAGAGTTAAGAAGGGGGAAAAAAGCCCTGTGCATTTTGCAGCCAGAGCAGGGAGTGAGAATATGTGAGAGAAACAGTCCTGCAGACACCAAGGTCAGTGCAGAAGGAGGTGGGGGAGATGTTCCAGGCACTGGAGCAGAGATTCCCCTGCAGGCCATGGTGAAGGCCATGGTGAGGCAGCTGTGTTCCTACAGTTCATTTAGGTCCATGATAAACTAGACTATCTAAACTAAACTAGCACTGAGACTCCAGAGAAGAAAAAAAGGAGGATCACAAAAAGCTATTTTTCTCATATTTGGCAAATCTCCTTTCCTGGGATGTTCTCTGAACTTACTGTTCCAAGTAATTAGGAGGCAACAAATTGTATGGAATCCTCATCTTCGTGAGCTAAGCAGCTCAATTCAGTTTCTGGGTAACTCACTTTCAAACATCCAATACATTCTGCTGCAAGGTTTTACCAGTGCTTGCCACTGTTCATATAATCCATTTCTGTGTGCTGCTGAAGTTCTCACCACCAGCTGAGCACCTAAATGCAGACAGAAGCAAGAGGTGCTACAAAAGAAAACTTTATCCATTGAGTAAGCCATAGTATTTTAAGAATTTTTTTTTGTTTAAGATCAGAGTATACTCTTTAGTGTGTGAAATAATTGTTGACAGATTATTTCAATCAAAATATCTACAAGTCTGGGTCCTTAAAAGGCACAAAAGGTTGTAATAGAAGAATGGGTATATGTGTTAAGGTTATTGCTCATCTCCAAAACATGCTTCCTGTTTTAAAGATAATATTGGAATCTCAAACAGCATGAGAAATCAGGAAGAAGATGAGAAAAAAAAGAAGTTTACTTTTGAGATAGCTCCAGTGCACCTTGAGCTTTGATATTTTCTGTTCACCTTCTATATCCCTTTTTTCATTTTCCTAGAACCAGCTGTCCATTCATAAAGCCAGAAATATATTGCTTAATATAGCATCAGTATTCCTAGTATAGCACTGACAGATTAGAAAAGGTTGTTGAAAAGCAAATGCATATATGTAAATGTTTTTTTCTATATTAAATGGAAACTTCCCAAAACCTCAAATGATCCATGTGAAATTTTAATTATAACTTAACAGCTGTTTCAGCTAATTGAAGGGTATCAGAAAGGTGATTTCCTCCCCATTGTAATTAAAGAGTTAAGCCTAATTTACTGTTGTCAGAATAAGACTAAATGTCAATCTGGTCTACCTAATTATATAAAAAGGTAAACAGGAGAACTCCAAGGCAGACATCAGAATGCTCCCTCCTATCTCAAAAAAACCCCAGCACACACAGATGTACTGACTTCCCTCCATTCTCCCTGCCCACATTAAAAAAAAAGTAAAACCAGGTGAGTTTCACAGTATGATTGCTTATGCCCTGTCTTTTCTGGCAAGAAGATGGGCAATGACCTTTAAAGCAAGCAAGCAACTCACTCTAATTGTGCTTTGCCACCCTTTTATTAATTTTCCCTGGAAGCGTTTTTCATTTCCATTCCCTTGACTTCACAGCTTTGCTGTTTAATATTTTGGCTATGCATAAAGGTAAACATATGTTTTGCATTCACAAATGTGGTATTATCTAGTTGTCACCAGTGAAAGAAAAATACAATACAGAAGTAATGCTGAAATGCTCATTTTCCTATGACAGTGAAACAGTTTTTTCCTCCTATAACTTTGAAGGAAAATAGAGCGAACAAAAGATGGTTTTGATCTCTGAAATAAATATAGCATATACTTTCTAAATTGCACGCTAAATACAATGGTCTTCCATAACAAATACAGTCATTCCAAATGTACCTGAACAAAAACTGGAAGCTGTGAGAGTGCAAAGGTTTTGGCTTTTAAGCAATCCAGAGATTAATAGACAATCTGCACATGAAACCTTTTCTACACCACCTTTTTCCACCTCCCTTGCAACACAGATGCCTTTATTGAAGAGAAATATGTAAGATTTGCTAGAGAAACATGTAAGATGTACCAGAGACATAAAACCTGGATACAAGTGTCAAAAATACTCAGTGTGAAGTTAAATGAAGTAAGAATTACATCAACAATCATGTATATATGTATGTGTATACATAAATGGAAGCATTTACCTTCAATGTGAGAAGCTGCCAGAAGCTCCAACATGTTACACAAAACACCAAAGAACTCCAAATGGAATTTTGCTCCTACCCAGGTATAGAAGTAAAAGTGGTGAGAGATGAGTGAAACAGTGCAATCTGGGAGTGGCATTTCCCTGAAGAACAGTGCATCTGTATATTTAATTCACATTTGCACCACACCTAACATTCTGCATAGCTCACATGCAATCAGCATCAGACCTTAGCAAAAAGGAGAATGAGAAGCAGCCCCACTATGCTGGATGTCAGCAACAGATCAGGAAGCCAACTGAAAAATATGAAAAACATCACAGAATGGGGATTTAGGCTGGAAGGGACCTCGAAGATCACCAAGTTCCAAACCCCCTGATATGGGCACGCACATCTTCCACTAGATCAAATTACTTGAAGCTCCGTCCAACCTGGCATTGAAGACTTCCAGGGAATGCTCATAGGTGTTGGACAATATGAATCAAGGAAGTGCAAATGCAGTACAGAAGGCATTTGGCATGTCTTTAACAAAGGCCACTGCTGATGGAAAGGAAGAGAGACCAAGCAGTTTCAGATTTGAATAGAACCTAATCTCACAGTAAGGTATCAATGCACTGAATACGACCTGTGACCAGACAGGTACTGCTCTCAGTTCAGTTTATTATGGCTATTTTAAACCAACACAAACATAATACAGACACCCAATCATACACTGAAAATACTACAGATGAGTTTGCAGTGAGCATGCTTTCTGCATTTTGCTGCACAAGAATCTTTACATCAATTCCAGTCACACTCTAAGCACTAAACACTGTGCTTTTATGCTCAATTAATGTGACTTAATCCAGCCATAGGCAGAATATTTCAGAAAACTAGATTGTGCTGGGATTCCCCTGCCTCCTTGTGCTCTAGTGCTTCTGCTGACCTTGACAAATCTCTTGGTTCTCCTCCATACAACATAATTTTCTACATCTTTTTAAATGGCCGAAAAGAGACAGCATACAGCAAAAACTTAATGGGGAGTTATAAAAGCATACTTGAAAACCATCTCCGACTAATTAATTTCAAGGAAGAGAATAAAAAAAAAAGCACTTTTATTCTATACAGAATATTACAAACATAAATTGTACACATCTATTTCAGCTGCTATGCCCTCTGTACAAAGCAGGGCTTAACTCTGAGGTCAGTGGGAACAGCTAAAGAAATTACTCCACCTTCCTTCCACTACTTTCTCACTCATTCATTTGTGCTTAACCATCTGCCCAAATGTTGTGAAAAATCTTAATGCAGATTTATCTCAGGAACATTTACAGAAATATTTACCTTTACAGGTATCATCCCATTGGTTAACTTCCCCAGATAAGAAGCTACTAGAATCAAATTATTTTACTACTCATCTTTCTCTGTCCTGTCAAAAGTACATTTAAGGCAATCTATGTGATGAATGTGGCCTCATGAGAAGTGGGAGGGAAAATTAATTTGGGGGGGTCTGACAATGAAAAGATCATTTGTCATTACTGAGCTGAGCTCTGCCAGCAAATGACTGTATTGTTAGATCCCAGTGACTTCTACCTATTTTCCCCTTCCCTGAGCAAACTCCTCCTTCCTGAAGCTGGGGTTTGCTCTGAATGAAGGTTATTAGCAATACTAACCACCCAGAGTGGGGAGCTTGGATGCAGTGGGGGTGGGATGTGAATTTGTAAGAACTAATTTGTCTAATGTTCAGTAACAAAGGCAAAGTGTCTGTGCTGTGAATTAAAACAGCATCAATCACTGACTGTTTCAGTACATGTAATGAGAATATTCCCAGGCCAACCCAATGGTCTGCACAGGCAGCTGGGCAGATAATACTCCAAACTGGATTTTTATTTTAATGCAATTCCCATCTTTAAAGGAAGGAAGAACCAAGGCATCCATGTGTATGTGTATATATATTCTTTCTTTCTATATACATGTTTTAATCTTAGAATAGAAGTATTTATTTTGAAAAATAATGCCTGGTAGTTAGTTCAGTTGATTGTAAGATTTCTGGTTGAATGGCCCTTTTCATTTTCTTTGAGTTATTAAAGATTATCTTCAGTAATTTTTTTAACCATATAGTTAGATCATCTTATTATAACTTTGGTTTGTATAAAAACAAAGAATACTTGAAAGTAGTTTAATATCCAGAAGAGGGATTTTTTTCTCTCCTTCATTTGCTGATCACATTAGTGGGAAGAGAAAGAAACGTGTATTTTAACACTTTTAGATTAAATGCAGTTACACTTGAAAAACACATCCACTCACATTTCTTTAAGAAGGATATTTACTGTTTGCATAGTAACAGCCTACTATTGTTTTCAAAAAAACAGAAGAGCAAATACAATTTTTTATATTTAAAAAAAATTAAAAATCACTGTCAATCAAAAAATGCATCTAGCTGACGATCAACTGGAATAATTAGTGGGTGCACTGGGCAATTCACTGAACTGTCATCACTGGAAAGAATGAATTCTCTGTATAAAAAGATTTATCAGGGAGAGTTTAGGAGTGACAGAGAAGCCTAAAGAAGAAACAAAACAATAAAAAAGAAGAAACAAAAAAATAAAAATAATTAAGGAGAAGTTGAAGAAAGACCTTTATTACAAAGGTAAAAATGAATGTGCCATTTACAAATAAAAGGTTTGCTGAACTATGCATACTGATTGCATGTTCCAGCACAAAGCACCCAGACTGCTTCATCTTCAGCCCTCCCAACTTGAGAAGGCTGCAGTGAAGTAATGAAGATATTTTATCTCTTCCCAAGTCAGACATGTGAAAGAATGAGAAGTGTTGCAGTTCATTACCAAAGCACTCTCATCACCCTCCCACCACTGCCCATTTATGTTATTACTCTGCTAAATATTTTGCCACCTTCAGCAGTGTAAGATTGCCTTAGAGACATCTAGAATGCCTCCTAGATCAAACTGCAGGCTTTCAAAGGTGAAGAATATGCTACAATACAGTCTAAATACCTATTCTACAGACTTCACCCATCTTGCACTACACACACTGTTAGGTGCAGGTCTCAAATAACACACACAAAAAACCTCCCAAAAACCAATACCAAAACCAAAACCAAACCAAACTAAAACAAAACCCAAATAAAAACAAACCAAACAAACAAACAAACACCATTCCAAAACAAACAACTAACAAACAAAAAAAGCCCCCAAAACATCCCAGCCCCAAAAAAACCCCAAAAACCCCCACCATAAAAACCTACCAAATAAACAACTTAAGAGTTAAAACCTGTGAGTTCAAGGCAAGTTTAAGGCCATACTATCCTCTTTGTCAGCCAAGCCCTTCACTGCCACAACCCTGTCTCGAAGCCACTGTGACACCAGAGAAACATCAGGAGGAAGTGAACAGTGGCCTTGTGTTTCTGATCAGGACACTTTTGTGGAAATACTATGATGTGATATTTTGGAAAAAATATGCTAGAATATGACACTTGGAAATAGTACTTAAGAGGAGCCTGAAACAAAAAACAGAATTCCATTTGACTTTAACAAAGCAACAGAGGGGCTGAGAGGGAACCATGGCTGCCCAAAGTAGCATACAAAGAAAACCCCTCTGTTTTTCAGCAAAGAAAGGATGAACTGAAGCCATCCTCCCCAACAGGCTTCAGAGTAACCCATGGGAAAGGCTGAGTTTTGTATTCCTGTGGGAAAGAGACACTGGAACTAATTGTCACTGCACTTTCATTTAAACTCATATGGATTTATCAGAACAAAAATTATATATTTGTGTGTGTAGGAATGGTCACACAGCATTCTGACCAAGCAGGACACCACCACACTGGTTAAATTAAACAACAATTAAATTGAACACACAGAAGAAAAAAAAAATTTTAAAATTTAGCTCTGGAGCAATAACTTGACAAGAACAATTGAGAATTTTTTAATATGTACCTGAAATGCCCCTTTACCACAAGTATGTCACATAAAAACTGTTTTTGATAATTTTTATGCACACAAAGTTTTAAGCCTTCAATTAGATAATATACACACAAACAAACACACTATTTTTATTGATGGAAAAGGTAGATCCTTTATCTCCAAACTGAATTCATGGAGAATTTAAGTTTCTTTTACTCAAGATGTACAATAAACAGCCCATAGCATCAGTCCTGGATGAGTCCTAGGAAGGAACTGTGATTCAAATACAGAATTCTTTCTGTTACTGTGACAGCGGAAGGAAGTAATTTAGTGCAACTAAATAGAGACTGCAGTGTATTTTCGTTTTCTTCTAGTAGCTGGTGGATTGAGGCAGGTGCAGGGAATAAAGGCTACATATGACAACAGCCCCTCTTCTTCTGCCCAGCTGGATGGAAAACCACATGCAACCTCCCACCCCAGACTTCAATTCCCAAGACAAAGAAAACTATTAGGACAATTCTGTCTCTTTGGCCTTACAAAATGGTGTCCCTGGAGCTCTTTCGCAATTTGGTTCCTGATGAAAAGAAAAAATTAAATACCAATGACTCAGAGAAGCAGCTCTGAATCACATACTGAAGGATTTTCTCTCCTTACATGTCCTACTTTGTTTGTCCTTTTACATTAAAAGAAAAAAAATCAAAGGAAATATAATTTATTATTTATTTAAAGGGATAAACAAGAAGAGCTGCTTACTTGTTTAAGTGAGATAGTGATCAAGTGGCAGTTATTATTATCAGTACAACTTTCCCTGTCATCATACCATAAACCATGTGGTGCTCTTGGCACCACCTTCACACTATTTCTACAGGCCCACTAAGGAAAAATCATAAACCATTAGACACCATGCAATGTTTGCAGTGAATACATACATATATTTTGTTAATTTATGCCATGTTTCATGCATATGAAGAGAACAAAATCAGGAATAATTATTTCTCCATATAAAATAATCACTGGGAGTGCACACAGATTGTGGTTACATTCACTACTTGCTTGTGGGAAAATTATAGATAAGATTACATTGTCATAATTTTTGTGGAGAAACAGTATTTAACACCTTTAATCAAAAGCAGGTATGTCAACATTCCCAACAACAATCGATGCAAAACAAGAAAGTCATACATTCAGACAACCTAAATTATCAGTTAACTTCTGCTATTGTTGGATTTTTTGTTTTGTTTGGAGAGATTGGGTGGTTTTGGGGTCAGCTGAGTGTGTGGAATTAAATCCAACTCCTGATCTGGTGAGTTATCTCTGCTGTGCAAGGCAGACACCATCTATTATGTAGCATCAGTGAGTGACAGTATGAATAGCAGCCTTTGCCAGTTAAAGCTGTGATAAGAACTGGATTGTGAGAGAAGTTCCTACTCCAGAACGATCTCTATTGTTCCAGCCATCAGTTTCGGCAGTATGACTGATTCAAAGATAAGACAGCAATGATGCTGGCCTTTTACACAGAAAAATATCGCCAAATAATCAATTTGTCTGCATTTAAAAAGACTATCATCTATCAAGATGATTTTTATTTTAATACAATCCAGTGCCATGTTTTTAAAATTAATAACTTAAAGAATTTCGTAGAGTCAGGATCTGATCCAAGGCAGAATTATTCTACACTCAGTATTTGCATCCGCACAACTGATTCTTTCCATAACTCGCTGGTAACAGCTTTCATCTCAGCCTCACCTTATTTGTAACTTCATTGCTGCTGCTGGGCATACTTGCTGAACTTCAAGTAGCACTGTGCTGTTAATCAGGCTTTCTGCCAGCCTGGAACGGTCTTTCTCTGCAGGAAGGATGCAGGAAGAGCCGAGCGGGAGCGCAGAACGCCACGCGTGCCCGTGACCCGCACAAACGGCCGAAGGACGCGCGGTGCCCTCGCCCGTTCAGCACCGCGGACAGCGCTCGGGGACGCGCCGGCCACCCGCTCCAGGGGAAGACGAGCCACACAGCACTACCTGAGCTATCTTCAGACCGCCCTCAGGAGCAACAACAACAAAAGGGATCGGCTTCCTGAGCTCTTTTGGAAACAGCTGCCGAAATAGCAGCTTAAATGACCCAAGGCACTTAATTTTCCTGAGTTTCCAATGAGCTTTTCATAAACTCCCTCCATCAGAGCGTTTTAAGGAAAATAAATAACTGTGGGGCAAGGGACAGAGTCATAGAATTGATTGAAAAATTGTTAAGTGATAGGAAACAATGAGTAATGGCAAATGGCTGCTCCTCAAAATGAAGACAATGTAGGAGTGAATGCCCCTGGGGATGCTATTGAGATGAGCACTATTGATTAATGACTTGGAAATGGGACTGAACAAGTTAGGAATGGTGGTAGTGTGAGTTTATTGGGGTTTTTTACTGGAAATGCTGGAAAGTTTTACAGTCTTCAAGTAGCTTAAGAACCTCAATCAAACTAGAAGTGGTAAAATGAAAATCCATTAGGAAAAAATAAATATGAGGAAACAGACCTCAGTGTACACTGTGGGACCATGAAATAGTTTCTTAAAACAGAAAAGTGAAGGCAGGGAGAACCAGCAGAGAGACAATGACAAATTAGAGAGCTGGGCAAACACCAACCACATAAAGTTCAACAAGGACAAATACCAGATTCTGCACCTGGGATGGGGCAACCTCGATGTACAGTCAGACTGGGCAATGAGATGCCAGAAAGCAGTGCCATGGAAAGGGACCTGGGTGTTCTGGTTGAGGAAAAGTTGAATTTGAGTCAGCAGTGCCCTGGCAGCCAGGAGGGCCAACCCTGTCCTGAGGGCATCAGGCACAGCATTGCCAGCTGGGCAAGGGAGGGGATTGTCCTGCTCTGCTCTGCACTGGGGCAGCCTCACCTCCAGTTCTGGGGCCAGTTTTGGGAGCCACAATATAAGAATGATATAAAGCTATTACAGAGTGTCTAAAGGAGGGCCATGAAGCTGGTGAAGGGTCTAGAGAGGAAGCTGTATGAGGAGCAGCTGAGATCACCTGGCTTATTCAGTCTGGAGGAGATTGAGGCAAGACCTCAGAGCTGCTTACAACTTCTTCATAAGGTCAAGTGTGGAGGTTCACCGGTCTGAACCGGCCGGCCCGGAGCCCAGGGCTCCAGTTGTCAATGTGGCGCAGCTCCCCAAAGGGGATGCAGCTTCGTCCGAAGACTCCGAGGACGAAGTGTAACCTCCCGCACCCCGCCCCCTGAAAGTTCTCTCTTTGTTTATTGGTTAAAAGTTTAGTTACCCCACCCCTGTTACCGCCCCAGCTGCCACCCCTGTCTAGAATGTTCTGTTTCCCTCACTCCCTCATTGGTTGGATTGTATCCCTCCCCTGGTTTTGTATCATTTGCTACCCTGCTTGTCTGTCAATGCTGTACCCGAGCTGATTGGCTCCGCCCCTGCTGACCCGCCCCTGGAAACCCCGTACCCCCCTTTAAAACCCCCCAACTGCCGTTGCTCTGGGCCGTTCGTGCCTCGTGGGTTCTGACAGCCAGACCTCACGTCCACGGACAGCCTGAGAGCCTCCAGGGTGCCTGCTTCCCTGCTCTCCTGTTAATAAAACACCTTGGAACTCTCGCCCTCTGTGGTTCTTTGCCTCTTGGGGACTGGAAGCTGACTCGACTCCCCGCCACTGGGCCTGACCCTCTGCCACAGGGCAGCCTACTCCTCCTCTCCCCATACGGGGAATCAGGCAGTGCCCCCGGGGGCCGACTGGTGCTAGTCCGGAGGGACGGAGCCGGAGCCGAGTGGGCTGAAGGCCGAGCCCAGCTCCTGCAACAGTTGCAACACTGCAACAGTGAAGGGGCAGGGCACCAATCTCCTCTCTGGTGACAGAACCTGAGGGAACAGCCTGAAGTTGTGTCAGGAGAGCTTTAGGTTAGATATTAGGAGAGGGCTTTTCACCCAAAAGGTAGTCAGGCACTGGAACAGGCTCCCCAGGGAAGTGGTCACAGAACCGGCCTGAGAGAGTTCAGGAAGACTTGGATAAAATTCTTGGGCACATGGTGTGACTCTTGGGGCTGTTCTATGCAGGGCCAGGAGTTGTACTCAATGAACTTTGTGGTTCCCTTCCAATTCAGCATATTCTATGCTTCTATGATAACTGGGCAAGGGTTGTTTTGTATATGCTCTATAGCATGCAATTACTCCATTTACCTCTGGATATACAAAACTACACTTTTTCTACTAAATATCTAAGAGAAATCATCTGTCACAAGGATGGATTAAATTTTATCTTAAACAGACACAGGGTGATGCAAATTAAAAATAAAGTCCATAAACAGTCTATGTAATTCCCATAGTGTATAACATCCTGATTTCTCAGACACTAAAGATCTGTTTAAAAGCTTGAAAGATCATCAATTCTGGCTGTTTAAAATCTATAATTATGCTACAATGGTTAACTTAAAAGCAAAATTCTTTAGAAGACTGACTATGTATTATTTTTCTTTTACTAAATTTCTTCACACCATGAGAGAAAATGAGGGATATGAAATTAAAAAATATAGGCCTCAGATCATACACTGGGTATATTTGAATGTTCATTAGTGCATTCAGGAAAAAAAAAATCACAGGAAAACCAGTGACTGGTTCTAAGGCTGAACCAATAAAGAGAAGGGAATAAAGCAATTAACAAATTTCAGAACTCTATAGCAGCCAAAATTATATGAAACTTAGAGGGAATTTCATGCAGATATTCATAATTAGAGAGGATATATTAAAATCTGATCAAGTTCGTCTCTCTTCTCTATTACATAAAGTAAATGGAGTTTTAAATGAAAGAACAGTAAATGCAGAAGGAATATGGAAAAACATTTCTTTTACATAGTCAGTGGAACTGGCTGTCAGATCAGGTCATTGAGATAAAAACCATAGCTATGTTTTTAAAAAGAACTGCATAATTTTATGATTGATAATAACATCTGTAGCTATGCAAGGTAAGACAATAAGGGTAATCAAATTCTCTGCCTCAGGGTATAAGACAATGAACTGCAAGGTTTAGAAGGAAATGTGCAGTGTCACACAAAGGGGTAAGATGCATTAGCCTTTTGGGAAGAGATTTACCTTCTTTTAAAATATCAAGAAATAGCCACTGCCAGAGGCATGACACCAGACTACAGAGACCTGGTGTCTGATCTGCTGTGACAAATCCTTCGTTGTTACCAGTTTGGCTTTGATAGACAATAGATTCTCCTGAGTTTTTGGAGCTGAATTCAAATTAAAAGCACATGCTCTATGAAAGCATAGCTTGGAGGAAGGATCTGAAGGACAGAACTGTTAGCCAGTAATTAAGAGTTCTGTACTGTGCTTTCTGGCAGCAATTATTTTAACATAATTCTTAACAGAGTCTATTAAAGAGGAAATGCCAATTAGCAATAGCTTATTGCACAACAAAACAATGACTGCTGATATAATTTACTGCCGTAAACTACACAGAGAATTGACTGCTAAAAAAAATTGGATGGTTAATTAAAAATGGGAGAGAGGAAGGAGGATCTAGATGCATTTAATATGCACAATCTGACGAAACTTCAGTTCCTACACAGAACACTGAATTCAGAATTATGTTTAACTATCCAGACTATGCACATTATTTGAAGCACCTTTCAAATTAGAGTGAAATGATGACATTTTGCATACCATTTTTCAGATTACATGTTCACACTTGCCAGTCAGTTATACATTTGAAGAGAGAAAAATTTGTGGGCACACTGTTATTCCCAAACTTCATATCAACAAGAACGAGGCCAAAAGAAGAGGCCATACTATTTGGCTCTATATACAGAAGACAAGTTTCTGTTATAAGGTTTTCTAGGAATGCTACAAATTACTTCCCTGAATTACTGACCTTGATTTTCCAGTCTAGCCTGAGTCCTGTTTTGTCCCTCATCCAGTTTTTCAATCAAAATGGGAAATGGATGACACAGAAAACATGCAGCTAGTGTTGTGCAAAGAAAATCTAGAGTCAGGAAGGTGTTGCTGTGCAAGGAAAGTCTCAAAAAAAGTCTAACACTGTGCTTTTTCAAGCTTATAGAAGTGAAATTAGAACTGCAAGCTTAGCATAGATCTGCTAGTTGACTTTGCTTTTTAGTTCCGACAAATAAGAAGCAACCTCTGTATATTTTTACCTTACAGAAAACAATGACAGCAGAAGGAGAGAATTACCTTTAGGCTAGAGATTTAGAGGGCCTGCACTACAATCTATCCAATTAAGCTGATAATACAAACCATCACAGGAACCTGGTATGCAATGGCACTGATGCATACAAAAAGACAAGACAGATGGACAGAGAAATGTGAAGTTTGCAGTCATAAGAACTGCACTGTTTTGCAATCAAGATGTTCAGCTATGTGGAAACACAGTTTGGCACTGTCATCACCTAAAAGACTGTAGTTTTCCATAAGACTGAAAGGAAGGAAAGAAGAAAAAGAAAAATTATGCTCCTGCTTTCCCCCTAGAGGATGGAAAAAAATGAAATATTATTTTATGATTTTATTTTTTAAATTTTTTGGGTAACATGACAGATAAAGACCATCTGCAGACAGATTTCTCCATGAACTTTTGAATATATGTCTGATATTCCTCAAATTTTGCTTACAAAATCCCTCTTACTTTCTCAGTTTCTAGCTTTAAGCCTTATTTGGGGATCTAAAAATGGAATCTAATTCTTTGGGTCTCTGTATTGAATCTGAGAATTAATTATCTCTTGCTTTAATAAATTAGATGCAGTCTTTGCTTTTAAAAAGAGAACATAACTCAAACATGTTTTGTCTACCTCAGAGTGAGCTCATGCTTTCTGAAGCTGCAGGTCACATGAAACACTGCAGAAGATGGCATAGATTTATTGATGAGCCACCTGATTGATCTGGTTTAAATTTCAGATGAGGTTTAGCATTCCTATGGATAAAAAAAAGGTTTTATTTCTCCTTTGGACACATTATCAGTGAATCTTTAGCATAGTTAGCTGCCATAAACAGAAGTGAAAAATCATCAAACCTGAACTTGGAAATAAATAATGGTAATAAAGTATCTTATGGACCTGATTTGATTGTTACAGAAATCAAGCAATTACTTGACCTCAGCTTCACAGATGATGTGTTAATCCCTTTCTCATAAATTATTAGTGTACCTAGTAGTTTAACTAACATTTTACTTGAAATAAAAAAGCAGAGCTGAGGGATTTTTTAGATTTTTCAAATTTAAAATAGTACTTTTATTTCTACATATTTATTGGGGTTAAGCTCTGGTAATATGTGTAATAAATAAGGGAATGGCCTAAGAGTTTCTTCCAAATCTTAGAAGTCAGATATTTATTTCTGATTATACTCTCTCTCCAGATACCCAGAATTTTATCAAACTGTTATTTTCATCAAAACTTTCCAAAAGGCTTCTCTGACTCAGTTTCTCCTTCAAAACCTACTACTTTTACTGAGAAAATGCATTTTTGAAATGTAACACAATCACAATAAACAGCGTTCAAATTCAGCTATTAGACTTACTCCACAAAACTCTGTTAAAGCTATCTATATGGCTTTAAATTTTTTTGCTACTGTTCAGTAGAAAGCATGTTAGTTTTTATAAAAATAGATATTAGACCACTACAGACTTAAACATCAAGATATTACCAGTATATGTACAAAGAGCTAGTTATTATATTTCTGTAACAGTGCACATCACTTTTACACTGGTATGAACGTCATAGATTCTTGAGAACACAGATATAGATCTTCTCTTCCTGTTTTAAATTGGAGACTTGTTCCTTGTATGCTCTAAATTTTAGTGAAATACAGACTACCACATAGACAACTAAACCGAGCAACAATCTTTCTTCTAAAAAGAGACAGACCTCTAAGCTAGGATTATTCAAATTATTTATGAGTTCTTATTTAGATTTTCTTTTATGCTTGTTTACAAAAAATGTTTCTAAATTTGAGTCAGCAAACCCTAACCTGTGAAATCCAGTTTGCTAGAAGACAAAGAAAACAGGTTTTTTTTCTGGCAGTTTGAGTGCTAAAAGGATGCATCTGAATAAGCAACTAAAATAGCTCTGGGCTACTTTGGCCAGAGTTATTACAACTCAAAAATAAGCTTCTCAAAAACATTCTTAGAGATTCATGTGCTGTTCTTATGGAAATGCTTCTTCAGAGATTTGGCTAACATCAAGATATGATGTTAGGTAATTCCCTTCCCTTCCCTTACCCTTAGGTAACCCTTTATTACCCTGAATGTGCTCATTCCTTTTGGACTGTAAGAAGCATCAGAACACACTGTGTATGCAAAAGCCTGGTTTTATCTCTAAAAATCTATTCTGTGCTTCCTTATAAAACCAGGTTGCTCCTATTCTAGCATTCTGCTTTTAAATACAAAGCAATGCCCATTATATCCACAAAATTATATTTGAACTATTTTAGCTAAAGGTACAGGCTGAAAAAGCTCTTTATTTTCTCAGCTGTCCACTGTCATCTAATTACATATCATAGTTTTGGCTTGATAGTAGCATAGGAGTAAAAAGTATAGAGGTGATCTGTTGAACATTTTCCATTTCATTGAACTTGATCACCAAGCTGATTTTTGCCCATAGAAAATGGTTTTCTGCTTTTCTCTCTGCACAAAGAAACTTGCTCATCCCCTTCACTCAGGCACTGGACTTCCCAAGATGTGAAGACCCCAAGAATTTGGAATCTCTCACTGGGGGAGGCTTGAGCAGGTATAGTGTACTGGCTCACATACTCTGTTCCAGACCTGGCAGAGCAGCCAGCTTGAAAATGGGTATAGAAATGAGATATTTTGTGATCTCCCCAATGAAAACAAAATGTTAGACTTGAAATCAGGCAACTCAGCTCAGTTACTCTAACATAATGCATATGTTTATAGATTTTTTTCTTACAGTGAGTTCTTAGAATTGAACCTTAAAAGATACTTGCTCTTATTGAAACTTCTGAAGGAAAACAGCATATGTTAATCTTCCTTGGCAAATTTCTACATTTTATCCCTTTTTTTTTTTAATACCAAATTAAATGCAGATACTATCACTGCCATATCTAGGATAGCATATTTCTTTATCCTGAACAAAAAGCTGTTTTCAAGGGTTAGAAGAATACTACCCCACCAAATATGGCACTTCTGCTTCCAAAATAGAAATGTAGACAGTGTTGAGTTTCACAGATCTAAGAGACAGAAGTTCAAGCTATATCTCCATCCTTGTATATATTATGACATCATAATGGCTCCATCAGCTATAATAAAAAATGAATTCCCTTGACATATATTACCCGTAAGTGCAGCGTAGTAAATAAATGATTCATGCAAGTTCAATTACAAGGGTATGATGTCTATAAATGCTAAGTACCTGCAAGATAGCAACAGTAAAGGAAATGAACCCATGCAGTGTTAAAAATGCCTTTCAGCTAAGATTTCTGACCATAGCTTTCATCTTTTTTTACATGATTTTACAAGTCTTTTGCTAAACACACTCATGGTAACATCCACTAAAAGGTTACATATAGAGTAGTGTTTCTATCCTTCCTAAGGATAAATCTAAAAATAGAACTAGGTTGCTCTTTTGCACCAGAGGCATTAAAGAAATCTTTTAAAGAACTGGAATTCCCATTGAATTTACGACTCCACCTCTGCCTCCTGTAGGTTAACTTACTAAGCCTTTAAAATAAAAAATCTCCACCCATGATGACTTACATACGTATAGTCTAAAACCAGTATATTTTATGTTCATGTATTTTGTTTCTTAAATATATGTAAGATGACATGATGAACACAGTTTTATATTTTACTACTATTTATAGGAAACAATGGCTCAGGGAGTAGGTTATCATACTCAGCTCTAAATCATGTATAGCTGATAATCCTTGGCAAATGTGTTTCTAAGTCTCTATATATTTTACAAGAGAACCATTCATGGTAGTAATTTTTGAATATTATTAGCAAAAACTAATTTCTGAATGGATTTGGAGTAACACTGTCATTGCTTTATGAAGTTTTGCAGTTGCCCATTCACCCACAAATGAAATAAGGACTGTCATATGGACTTCCTAAATTTACTCCTCACCTCTGCTAGGAGACAGGACAAGATGGGTTAAAGAGGTCTTCCAGGAGAACAGAACATCACTGGTAAGTCATTACCACATCTGTTCTTATCCCAGCGTTAAAAAGTGGAGTAAAGAACAAAGCACATAGTTTAAAATATACCTTCCACAAGTGTATATTGCCATAATTAGTAGCAACCTTGGATTTCCCAGGTAGTGACTTAAATAACAAATGAAGTGTGGAGTTTTGTTAAACTCTCAGTTTTCACAGTTTCCTATTAAACAGGTTCCAGAGATAAAACAAAATCCCCTGGTCAACCTTCTCCAACTCATTTACTATTATTTTCATCTGCTTTAATTTTAATTCATTCAAAATTCCTCAAAACACTCGCCCAGTACTAGCAATGCAGCAACAGACTTTTTGAGACTTTTTGATGGATGAAGGGGAATTTTTATTTTTTAGGGTTCCACTTTACAATAAACAGCATATTTGAATGTCTTCTATATTATTGTACTTACCAACATTTTTAATACAATTAGAAAAATCAACAATAAATTGGGGAATTTCCTGTCTTCTAGACAGGGCACTAAATCCTTTACGTTTGACTACAAGGGTCTTACAGGTCTACTTTTTCAATTGAATCTTGAAATATCTTTCACCCAACCCAAAGGGCAGATGCCTGAAAGGTGGATCAAAACTTCATAATGCAAAAAATGAGAAATGCAAATATCAGTTTGCTTATTTCACCGTTATGGCCATGTAAGTAGAAAAAATAATTTGTCTAGCTCAGGAATCCCTCATTGTGATAAAATAAATGTGTGGGAACAAGGACAGACAGAGTTCAAAATGACACTCTACAAGGAAATAGTACACATATTTACATTCAAAGTATTTGAGTCCACAAGGTCAGGGATTGACATTCTGAGCCCATTTCTACCATAAGCAATATCAAGGAAAAATACCTCTTCTAGGTTTGATGCTTATTTGATATCAAAACAGTACAAGACAGCTGCTGAACATGAACAGAAAGTTGCAGTACATTTTGTTCACTTTTTTAACATATGGCTGTAAACTGTCAGAACTTACAGTATCTGATACAAAAAAACCCCTAAATCTTAGAACAAAAAATCCTTAAGTATTTTTAAGTGGAAACAACTAAACCTATTGCCTAGGACACTTGGGTATGCAATTCTCCTATACTGTACTGAAAATTTGCTGAGAGAGATTATTCATAAAATATCAATGCATCTTTACTTATTAATGAATTTAAAAGTGACACCATCCCCTTCAACTCCTCTTTTCACACATGCACAGCTTGATTCTAAGCAAAGATGCAAATAAAATAAAGAGGAGGCAAATTATCTGAACTCCTCCTTATTTTATAGCAGCCAAATTATCTGAACTGCAGGGCAGTGAACTGTTTTTATACAAAAAACATGCATCAGGATCTCTGCCAAATTTTATGAAGTAGTAATAACAATGTTGTCTGGCATGAATATTTCTCCTCAACTCTTAAATGGATTTAAAGGCTGATCCTTATACTCACCTCCCTTGAAAATTCTACCATATTGCAGCATTTATCTTTATGAATTCCAGAAGCAATTTTTAATTTCATATTTTTTCCTTACTTTTTAAAGCAGTAAACACTACTGTAGAGCTGTATTAAAAATATATATGCACTATTAACTTAGACCATAAGCGTAAACAAAAGCTACCACTATTAATTCTGCACACTGATGCTTTTCCTTTTTCTTTCAAATGATGTAAAAAATATAGTAATTTTAAATAGCCTTTACTTCTCATTTAGTATTTTGATTAATTTGGTGTTTGTCTAAGAATATGAGGCCCCTAAATATCCTTTCAGGGATAGTTGGAAGACTCACACTACTGGGTTATATCAGATCAGTGTTCTCCATGAGAGTTCCAGCATATGCCATCAGATTCACACAGTTAAAAAAATGCCGAAATACAGATGTCATCCACTTGAAAAAGCACCTTTACTACACACACTCATGTTCTTCACATGTCTGTGCTTGGACAATGGGAATAAGCTCAGAATTTAGAAATACCTTGGATTCTCGAGGCACTTCTTTGAACAAAACCTGTTCATGGTACCAACATCACACCCTCAGCTTCACAGTGTGCTGCAGCTGTGTCTCCTGGAACTTTTATCTCTTAAGGATAAGCGGCAGGGTTACAAGAAGGTTGTGTGTAGTCAGAGAACAAAAGGCAGAGCTGCACATACGCCTCTCTATCTTGATCAAGATGAACCAAGACTCTTCAAAACTGAGTCGGCACTACCAGTTGTGGCAAAACTGAAGTTCTGAATCCAAAATTTGAGTTACAGTTCTGCTCCAGAAGTCCACACTCAAATGCTACAGAAGCATAGGAAAAACAGGTCAATCCCCTTACAAGCTGTTCCCATAATCCACTCTAGGAATAACCATAATTTCTAAAATGGCAAATACAGCTTCCTTTTCACTCAAGACTCAAACAACACCAAGCACTTAGTGTTGTAATTGAGAATGAACATGGCCCAGCAATTCTGCTGTTAGAGGATGTGTCCCCCCAGTCTCCCTAAAAAGGTCAATGAGAATGTGTTAACTCCTCTAACACATCTTCTGCAGGAGATTATCTCTCTCTGCTCATTGTGGAAAGAAACTATGATGATCAATCTTACTTGGTGAGTACTGATTGTAAATATGCAGTATGAGGAGATATTACTGCAGCTTGGACAGACCATTAAACAAGCAGGCTCCAAGTATCTTAGCAGAGCAAGGCCACAGAAACCTTCACCTACTGGATCTCCTTGTTCCCTAAGTAGGCTCTGCTAGCAAGTCTTCCTTCAGCTCTCCCAGATGAGGGCATGTAACCAAAAAAAAATTAACATTATCTTAAAGATGTTCAATTAGCCGTAATAGCTTAAATTCTAAATATTATCCCTCTAAGATTTTTCTTTCTCAATTCTTTTAACTCCTGATTATTTTTCCTCACACTTGGCTAGCTCTTTCAGTCTACATTGTACTTTTTTATATTGAATTAAGGTTAGCTAGAGTAGGACTAACACACTTACCAGGTTTTTCTGTTGCCTTAAGATTCAATGATCAAGTTCTTCACAAAAGAATGCTTCAAAATTTCTATTAAAAACTTATGAAATTAGGATTTACCAGACAGGTTTGAAATCCAAGTTTCCAAACAGCAAATGTCTGATGATATTAACACCAGAAATACTTCAGGAGAAATAAAATTGCTCTAGATTGCATTTTTCACATGTTGGCATCAGTGTTCAGATTGCCCAATGATTTAACTAATCTTTTTAATGACACCTTGCAACAGGCAATTGTAAAGGTGATCCTGCAGTTGCAGTAATAGACAATCTGACTCCTGTTTGATATGGTGGCTATTTTCTGAACCATCATTAAATCTGTAAGGGTATCAGTTTTGAAACTAGCAGTTTATTGCTATAGATTACCTGTTTCAAATGTGATAGATATCATTCTCTCATGCCCATCAGATTTGCATCTCTATTTTCTTCTCATCCATTTTTCTTTTGCATCTCGAAGCAACCTTGTGCATTAGTGCTATTCAGTATTGGCAGAGCCTCACATTAAAGCATCAGTATTGTAGTGTGCATTTTCCATACAGTTCCATCTTTGAATAAAATATGCCAGTATTTTACTAAAATAAGTCCCACCACTGGAAATAAACACCAAGAGCAATACTTTTCCATACAGCATTCCTTTTATTTTCCAGAGCCCTACTTAAGAAAGACCTGCAATTGACTGATTACTTCGCAACCTCCCCGAGTCTGATAGACTCACGCTGTGATAATGGAACTATCAATGCAGTTATAATGTACTTACACTCTGTAGATAGCTGTTTCAAATGGAGCAGCATTCCCTTCCAGCCCAATGCTTCTCTGCAAGGCTGGAAGGCCTGGTAAAGATTTAATACATACCCTTAAAAAGAGCAAGTTAATAAGAGGTTTCACTGACCATGCTACATTAAATGTTGCTGATACCTCTTTTTTTTTCCATTCTATTTTCTCATTTAATATAAAGTTTTAAACTGATTTTCTGTGGAGAAAAGCAAATTAAAAAACATCTTTAATGTATTCTCCTACTTTATATTACTTTGAAGTAACAATATCAACATAACTAATAATTAGTAAGTGACCATGTTCCATGCTATTTTCATGTTATATAGGTAAATTTCTGTATAGAGAGGTAATTCACACAGCAGACCAGACAATTTAGAGAGAATGAAGAACTTGGAGATGAGATCAAAAACAGCACCTGTACTTACAAATGGAAAAAGCAGTCAGAAAGGAGTGAAAAGCAGCTACTTTCAATAACTGTAAAGATAGTAAAACAAATTATTAAACAATCAATTTTTAAAGACCTTGAGGATAATAAAGTGATAGGGAAGAGACAACATGGATTTTCCAAGCAGAAATCAGTCAGGCCAATCTCATTTCCTTTTCTGAAAGACCAACTGCTGTAGTGGATAAGGGACAGACAGTAGATGTGATATAGCCTGACCACTAAAGCTCTTGATGCTGTCATACGTGACATTCCCAGAAGCAGAAGACAGAAATATGGTCACGATTGAGCTGCACACAGTTTAAAGGACAGTTATCAGCTCTTCTCCATCAAGCTGAGAAAAGGTATAAAGAAGATCTGCAATGACTTGTCTCAGGTCCTGGAAAACCTGCCATTTTCATGAATGGCTTAGATGAAAATAGTTTGTATGTGTATAAACCCTGCAGATGTTACTGAGTTGACAAAATTTTGCAATTTTAAGAACACCTTTAAAAAAATCAGGACTGGACAATGCACATGCACATAAATAAATATATTGGGAACAATTGGCTAGACACCTTTAGCACAAAAGATCTGGCGTGATAGCATTTTACCAGAAGAACAAGAGAGACAATAATAGCCTTCCAGTATGGGAAATTGTTACAGCCAGGTGACCATTAGTTGTTTGCTGTGCTAACTGAGAACAGAGAGTTGCAATCATCCTAATCTGCTCTGTGAGAATGGACTGGGGAAAAAAAAACCACAAAACACAAACCCATAGCTATAATAACAACTCTTTCCAGTGCTTTTTAGTCAATTGAAATTGGAAAAATATCAACACAGGAGGTTTTCCAGTCTCCTTAGTATCTGTCAAGGATGGTGATGTGTCTCATCCTACCTTAGATCAGAGACTTTAATGAGAATAAATCTTGAGGTGTTGGGGAAGATGAAATAGGAAAGCCTTATAGATATGACTACCTTGCAAAAGATGCTGAAAATATGGAAAATATGAGCGAGATTGAGATGAAGACAAGGTTCGAGTTGTAGAGTAACTAAAGAACAATGGTATAGCCACGGAAGGTAATCCCCCTTCTTGATAGAACAATGCCCTCTGCCCAGGCAAGTCCAAAGGTCAGAAGCAGACCCTACCTGCCTGGTAGAGATCCCAAAAAGCAGTTTTTTTAAGGTTTGAAACATGACCCCGTATGGTAATATGATGATTCTTATAGGTTGTATGTAAATGCTGTAGGGTTTGTAGTTTGTCTTAGATTGGTTAAAGAAGATTTGAATATTCAACAGAGAAGACGATTTATTGTATTGTAAACGGCAAATCGCCCTCTTTTTCTCTCTCTCTCTCTCCCTTTCTGCTGGCCTGTTTTGAGCTGTGTCTTGCGGCTCAGCAGGCTTCTCACACCCACGCTATTTTGCAATAAAACCTCATGCTCTGAAGCTCATCTTTGGAGATCTCTTGTCTCTGTTTTTACCCCCATAGCTAAACCCCACGGAGTTCTCCCTTACATTGAGGCTTCTTCTTGGCTTTCATATCCTAATATTTTGCAAAAGCAAGAACTGTCATTTATCTATGGCTGTTCTTTGACTAGGCTTTCATTTACATTGGGTATGCATCACCATCATCATCCTCCTCCTCCCTATTTATTTCTTTTTCCCTCCACAAGCCAGTCAAAACCAAGCAAGATAATAGAAGCCACATTTTTATGTGCATCTTCAAATTACTGGTAATTCAGTATTCCATTTTAGCTGCAGAGGATCACTGTTTGAGCACAAGAGAATACCAGAAACCACAGTGGTAACTTGTTAAAACTGGCTGGAAGATAGTGAGTTGTGGGTTTGCTCTGCATTAAGAGGTGATGAATACACTTGACTGCAGGATCAAAGAAAATACACAAAACCCTTCAACAGAGAATAAGTACAAAGTCAGCAATGAAATTAAATGAAGCTTGTAGCATTTCTCTATTCACCATACACTTAAAAAAAAAGCTTTTATTTTATGGGTATCAGATAGAAGCTTCTAGAAGGAACTCTTCCATAAAATTTATGTGAAAGCTTATGGCACAACATTCATGCATTGCACTGTGGGGTTTTTTTTAGATGACAATATCTATGTTAACTTCCTGCATTCAGATAATAAATATGTTGACAGTAGAACATTAGGGTGTTTATCTGTTCTGTGATGGATAAAACTGTACTCTGAACAAACAGCTTGAAAGACTGACCTTGTGCTAGCCACTCGTGAAGAGCCACTTACCTGCCAGAGGAACATTCTTCTTTACCGGGAAGCGGGGAGAGGGCTTTTCCCTGTCAGGGTAGTTTTAAAATGGAATATTGATACATACTGGAAAACAAGGAACTGAGGGAAAGGACTTCATACATTTATGACAGCTGCCACAATATCCCACTATTTTCTGACTTAGTTGAAATTGGACAATAAATCAATAAACCTCGAGTTGATTGTTACCTTCAGTGAAATATGATGCAACATAATTTAGAAGGTGATTTTAAGGAGTAATTCTTTGGAGATTTTATGACACACATTTGAGGTTTATTTTCTTTTTCTCCATGAAAAATGCTTTAAATCCATGTGTAAAATTGAGAAAATCTTCATCCAACTGACCTGCCTATGTCCCTCTCTTACCCTACTTCTGCTTTCAGTTATATCAATATTATTACAGGGCGCTGTTTTCAGATTTGAAGTCATACTGCTTTTTGCTGGAGAGATTAGAGCACAGAGAATAATGCTGTTCATACATGCCGCTCAACTAGGTCCTGCCTTCAACATACTTTTTCTGAGGACATCTCTGCACCCCCACACTTCACCCATCAAAGCACACACTCTGTATTCTGAATTTGAGCTCATAGCAAAAAATTCCAGACTTCCTTTCTTACCAAAGTAAAAAAAAAAAAAAAAAATTAAAAAATCAGTATTTTAAAAGTGCAATTCATTCTATTCCAATGTTTTATGTGGTTTTGTCATACAATTTCAATGGCTGGCTGCTGGAAAACCAACCACGTTAACGTTTTAAACACAACTACTCAAGTGACCCTAGGCAGTTCTGCTGAGTCTACTTGAGTCCCATCACCTCCATCAGTGATAAAAGCAGACAGGCAAATTTTTGATTTGCATTTTAAATACATCCCATAGTATTTCAAAATTACATCCCATGGTCCCTATCAAATAAGATTATCTTCATGAAGAGTAAAATGCTACTTTAAAGTGAGAATATAAGTTCATGCAGTTAAAATCCAGCTGAGTCCTCTGCCATACCATGTGCATTTACAGTGTAATGCCATCTTCACTTTCTTTAATTTTTCTGTTAAACTTTGCATATGACTTGGTTTGACCCAACATCATACCATACTTGGTAACACTTCCAAAAGATAAACTAGATCTGCCAAGATTCATGATGTTGCTTTGTCTATAGCTATAGTCAACAAGAGATGACCTTTCAGTCCCATATATTACTAAGTGTACTATTAGACTCACCAGGCAATCTCTAGATTGACTTGTTTAAGTACTTAGCAGGGTAATAGCAAGAGTTGAACTCAATTCAAGCTTCAGTTGCTTTAATTAATATGGAGTTTGAAAGCTTTCATTTGATGTGATAGTAAGGAGAGAGCAGAAGTAGAGACCTGACAACACTCAGCTGTCTGCTGTCTTAACAGAGAATACAGCAAAAGAGTGGCAAACAACATTAATTATATAGAAAACAAACTGTGATTATGAAATGAAGTGTTTCCTGTAAGTGTACTGACAGGTGTGATGCTGTAAATTCATTAATGAATAATTATACAGGTAATTTTGATCATTCTCTGCAATGCACTATGGGTTTATAATACTTGAAAATCCCACATGATCAGCACTACAGACAGATACACAGTCAAACCCTTATAAATAAATCTTTAAAAAACTGCATATTTTCCATTAAGCCGCCAGTCTGAATTTATAGTAACCCACAGCCACATTTCAGAGAAAGGATGGCAAACAATTCCATGGACAGGAGTAATTCTGAATTTTAGATTAAATTCAGTGAGCACACTGCATCTACAAGTGAAGTGACACACAAAGGAATGTCAAACAAGCTGATAATGTTCAAAAGACTGCTCTGATCCTGAGACAATATGCTTCACATGCCCACTATCACTGGCCACCTTTGTTCTAGGTTACCTTATAGAATTTGCAGAATAAAGTTGTGGGTCAATCCACAGCTTCAGATTTACTTTATGAAAAAATTCACAGCAGAAAATAATTGCACTTTTCTTCTGCATTCTCTTCACACTTACCATCCTGATTGCTTTAATGTTTTATGAAGAAATTGTAAGAAGGTATTAATATTCTTATATATGTAAAGTAATACCAATTTAACCAAAAGGTATGACATAACTGACTGTGAAGTTTTAAAACAGTTCCACTAAACAAGGGCAAAATTAGGAGGTTGTTCACACTTTGACTTAAACTACACTAATATACAGTAATTTATACACCCCAGTAGTTTTACTACTGTGACAGTTTTAATATTAATAAGGAACTGGTGTATCACAAATATAAATTGAAAGACCTGAGGAAAGAACTGAAGAAGAGAAAAATTGAAACTGCACTCTGTTTCACTGTACACATAGCATGTATTTGGCTTGCATGGTCAGATTTTGCAGCAGGGGCTTACTGAGATGGCTTCTGTGAGAAGCTTCTGAAAGCTTCCTCTACATCCAGCCAAGCCAATGCCAGGAGGCTCCAAGACAGACCTGCTGCTCAGCCAAGGCTGAGCCAATCAGCGATGCTAGTAGTGCCTCTGGGAAAATAGATCTAAGAAGGAAAAAAGTTATTTCATGGAAGTAATTTTGACCAGAGAATAGAGTGAGAAAAGTGAAAGGAACAACTCTGCAGAGACCGAGGAATGAGTGTAAACCCCACTCCCTGTCTCCCTGCACCACTGGGGAAGGAGGTAGAGCTCAGGAAGGAGGAAGAGGTGAGGGGAACATGCTTTTAAGATTTGTTTTACTTCTCAGTATCCTGCTCTGATTTTGATTGGTAATAAATTCAATTAAGTTCCCCGAGTTGTCTGTTTTGCCTGTGACAGTAATCAGTGAGTGATCTCTCCTTGTCCTTATCTCAACTCCTGAGCCCTTCATTATATTTTGTCTCCCCTGCCCAGCAGCAGAAGAGAGTGATAGAATTGCTTTTAGTGGGTACCTGATGGTATCCAGCCATGGTCAGACCACCACAAGCGGTCAGTAAGTTGCAAAGAGATCCTACTTTTCACGAAAACAGGAGCAAATCTCCTTTAGTTGTAAACTATTTGGTGCAAAGAAATTTGCACAGTACACAACAGTGAAGAAGTCCATTCTAGCCAAGCAGCAGCACATACAGGGAAGAATAAAAGTGTTAATTTTATCTGCTTAACATCAGCATCAGTGAAACTGCAAGTATAAGCTGAAGGCACATAATCATGTAATGATTTCTCAGTGCACCCAAGGAACAGTTTTCAAATTAAACATGAGCAGATGGAAAGGCAAACTACTCCAAATATGAAGTAAAATGTTCCAGGTTAGGAAGGTTTTCTCTACACACAAGTTTTTACCTGTTTAAATAAATGGGTTCAGTTAAACCACTGTAAATCCATGTTCAGCATCCTGTGTTTTACTTCTCACTGTGAATATGATTGCCTTTTGGATCTTAGGGGAAAAGGGGCATTATTCAGTCAGGAGTTTTTGACTACTGAAGATATCTTCTGATATTAGGCATGGGCTCATGGGGACTCCTAATATGTTCTGGACCTTTTTTTCTTTGATGGATTCCCCTCCCACCCCCTCATATTCTTAATATGGCACCTGGCTAAATGAATCTTTCTATGGGGTCATTTTCAAAGAAACCATAACGATCACTGTAAAAACTAGAAGTCTATTGGTGTTTTCCTCAAGGCAAAGAAACACTGCACATCACAAAGCATGAATAACAGATTTTTATTTTAATTAAATGTTTTCTAGAGCTCCTATGCCTGTTAGAGAACCATTTCAATTCCAAAACATCACTAGAGATTGCTGGTTTTGGAAACTGGTGAGTGAAGTCACAATTCATCCACCTGCCTGGCACAGATACTATCTGCATGAAGCATAATTACCTAGGAAAGGTATTAGGCCAGCCAAATGTATGTATATGAAAAGGAAATTGTTCTTAAAGAGGTCAGTGGTGGGTCACAACAAACAGCTCAATGATTAAAGGAAGATACATTTGCTAATAAAATATCAACCCATTGTTCTGCACAGCTTCTCCACTCGGTGCATCATTAGAAACCTATACTATCTCTTACATTGTGGATTCCTATCTGGAGATGGAAAACATAAATTATGCAAGATATCAATAAATAAGAGCTCCTAAATGGTCTTTAACAATAAAAACTGCTGACCTTATGCATGGCTGAGTTGCAAATCCAACAGAACAATGACCAGATAAATGCTGCTAATAGTTACACTTTAAAAATAAAAAAATAAAAAAGCCAAAACCCATGACCTTCTAAAGTATGCATGCTTTTTATTCTTTACATTCCCAGAAATCATCTTCATGGTTATTTGATTTAGTCCTTTGGAGCTGTAACTTTGGTGTGCAGAGCTTCTCCTCCCAAGATCTTTCAAGACAAAGAATGCGTCCTGATTTCTGCACAGAGGAGGTGGGCACTTAAGGCTTTGGCTGCCTTGCAGAATTGAACTATTTGAACTGAGTTGGTTGTGATGGACCAGCCTAAGCAGAAATATCTACATTTTTCATGTGGGCATTGGTAATAGATTCACCAATTGACAGTTCACTGTCTACACTGAGCACTGTTATAAGAGATTTTTTTTGTTACAGAATTAAATCTCTAACTTTGAACTCCTGCCATTATGAGCACAACTTCAACAGCTGCAGGCCTGGCAATACCAAAATGTCACAAGAGCTCAAATAAGCTCCTAATTGAAGAATGGTTTGGATAATATGAAAACAGGGGAGTTTGGAGGTTTAAAGAGAAGAGCAAGTTGAACCCTTTCAGTAGCCTACATCTACATTAGAACCAAGACCAGACAGGAACAAATTATTTATAATCAATGTTCGTGATCAATGCTAACACCTATAGTTAGCACCATGGTATAGTCTTCTTTTTTTTTTTCACATGAAAATATAAAAAGTGTTACAGTGAAAAGGCACTATCTAGAATAGTGCATCTCTCTAATATAAACAATAGTCAAATGATACGTTTTGATGGATATAGGAAATGAAAATAAGTCTAGTCTATATTTGTTGCCTGTCTTAAATGGAAAATTGCTCTTTTTAGAACAGTGCTTTCTGCCATTCTTCTTTTTAAAATCTCCACGCTGTAAACTACAAAGAATGAATCCCTTGAGCACAGTTTTTAAACATACTTACATAGAAATTTACGTCAAAATACTCTGGTCTTTTTAGCCAAAGAAAATTCTATTATTGAAACACAAAAAACCCCAAACTTAAACAATGCTACTCCATTGCTAAGGGTCTCACATTAAGAAAAACTTCAAGAAACTCCTGTTACCCCCTACTTACACACAACACTAGCTGTAACTGTTGGTTCATTGTGTTTTCACAAAGGCAGTGCTGCTGGAGTTTGGAGAACTCAGAGCAAGAGCATACAGAGAAACTTGAACTAGGAGGAAAAGGAAAGAATATCTGGCTGCAGAAATTAATCATCAAGCTACAGGGCAAGATTTTTTTGTGATATATGTATGAATCTTGAAATAATTCTGAAGACTTTAAAAGTGGCTTTACCAAAAGAAATGGAAGAACAGAAGTTTTTAACTCATGTATTTGAAAGAGGAGTGGGGCAATTAATGACTCTTTACAGGAAACAGTAAGCAACATGCAAAGAATGAATTATAGCAGTGAGCATACAAAGATACTGTAATTATTATGTCTTTTTCCAGAAAACTCCATCTGCACAGGAATCTAGAAAACTCAAAGCCAAAAATGACTTTAATGTTCTCATCTATAGGTCACCCTCCTTTTACCTATCAGCCAGAAACCATCAGAAACCAGTCAGAAATAGTGATCCAACTCACTTCAGAGTGAAATCCAAATATACGTACTCCCCATTGTTGTGTAGTGATTTACTTCACTTGCCTTCACAAATATGCTGGATACATTAGCAAGAAAAGGAGACAGTAAACTAACAGCAGAGCAAATACAACATTCTAAAAAACTAATTAAATGGTTTTTTTCATATTCAGAGTTTGAACTAAAAATATTGACACAAACAAGAATTTCAAGAAGCATCTTGCATCTGATTTCTCTCTACCATCACTGCCACCCAGAACAGACCCATTGTGGGCTATAAACTATCAATCAGCTTGCAGATGAAAGAAGCTGTGTTGAAGTATTAGTAACTTGCACATGAAAGAGGATAACCTTTTAGATACCTGTTTGCAAATATCACTGAAGGAACAGCCCCCAGTGCAGTCTTGCATCTGTACATGTACTTTGGGGAGCAGTCCACCAACTTTCTATTTTAAAAGTCTGACTCTCTTTATATATTGCCATAAAGAATCTTTCCCAAGATCCTGCTGAAGATTTGGAAGTGCTTAGGGATTGGGAAATATTTATTGTACTCACATAACATGTTATTCCTCACAGTCTACTCCAGTGCAAAGCAAGTGTTTATGAAAGAGCACTGTTGTGACATTGTGCTACATATCTTTATTTTTGCATTTGTGTTTTACAGTTTTGGGTACTTTTTATCATGGAAATAATCATATTGGGTAATTTGTATGGAAAGCTTAAGGGTAAAATTCCAAGGCAGGAAGGGGGCTAGGAGGCCATAAAACAAACAACTCTGACCAAAGGAAAATAAATAGCAGGAAATCAGAAGTGGGGATTTGTCACTGTCAGAGCCCAGATTTACATCTAAGCTGAGAAAGGTAAGTTGTGAGGCAGATTTTGTAGCACTAATGTTCTCTATTCATGATTGTTGTTGTGCTCTGAAATTATTCTGAAATAATTTTCAGTAGTCTCTATAGATAAAACAATTTCCATAAAATTACTCTGAAATTGAGATTAAATACTACACATTTACCAAGTTATAGCCATATAGAAAGAAAACTTCTCCTAGAATCCCAGACAGGAAGAAAGCCCTGAGGATAGATGCCACATCATGGTGCACAACATGGGAAGCATGACCACCTCCAAAAATCCAGACATGACATCAGCATCAAGGAATGATGTCAGACTCTGGTGCATCACGGAGGAATGCAGCTCAGCTACAGCATCAGACAGAGGGAAATGGGCAGAGAATCCAAATTCAGCTCTGGTGAGCTGGTACACCCAGCTGCTATCAGAAACCTTCTTCATTAGCATTAAGAAGTTTAGGCTGTGTCTCTGGAATTGCTATTAGCCTCCGAAAAAGTCTTGTTATTGCACTCTAACTCCTGTTCCATACCCTTCCCAAGACCTTCCAAAAGGAAGCTACTTATCCAGGGACCCTGTCTCTGTTCTGCATTGCTGGCCATGGGGAGAGCTTTCTTTCTATCTTTTAATTTTATTTTTGCTGGAAGTAACTTCCTTTTTGCTAAGTTAGTGGGTTTTGTTGGCTATGGATCCCATGAAGAAAGCTCCGTGTGTGAGTGAACCTGCCTGCAAAACTGAACTGGAGACTACAGCAGCCCCTGGGGTAATGGAGCTCCTGGCTCTGCACCCTCCTCAGCTCCCTCTTGTTTCTCATTAATCCTTTCTGCCTTTATGTACCTGCTCCTGATGTTCTTTCTTCCTCACTTTGACATAAACCTGTTCTTCTCTTTCACCTCACACCATCTAATCTAGTTCCTTGTCTCAGCCTCTTTCCTGACTTATGCCTCTTCTTTCCCTCCTCACCCACAAAGCATGAACAGAAACGTTTAGTGAGTAAAATTGTAGTTGTTTCTTCCACTTACAACAGGACACAGAAGTTTTGTATGTATTTGGATATCTTGCTTTGACCCCTCCTCAACTTTCAACACATTCACACCACGATTCACTATTATTTTCTTAAATTTGATGTGGTGTTATTTCTTCTGCTTTCAGGGGAGCTTCTACAGGCCAATGCAATAATGTAGTTCCTGGAATCAAAAATCTCATCAGAGACAGCAAATGCACTCAATGTCTTAGTAGGACACACAGAAAGACTCTGGTTTTATTTGTGGTTATCTCTTCTTTCTCACACTTGTGAAGACTATGTATAGCAAGTCGAACATTTATGGTCTGATAAAGAAAAGCTGAAGTGCCCTACAGGCACCAGGGAAAAACAAATGCATTCAAGTGCCAAACTCCTCAAACTCTGATCTGAAGATTCCAGGTGTTTTATTCTCAATAACAGCTTCACAGAGCACCTGTAGGAACAGGTCTGTCTGTGATAAAGCTCTTCATGTGCGATAATGCTTTGCTGCTTCAGTTTTCAGCATTAAAACTTATGTTACTGCCTTCATTTCTGCAGCACTGCATTAGTCTGTACAAAATGAATTCTGTACATGAAACACTCCAGAAATGTTCTTTAAGAGGAAAATAAGATCAAAGGACAGACTCTACATCACATTTTGTTGAAAGTACATTCAGCCATCAGATCAAATAGTCTGTGTCACATTTTACTCTAATTTCCAAAGCGACTTCTTTCAGGCAAGGATGAAGCAGTTCTTACACTTTGTGATGTGTTATGATAAAGTCAGCTTTGCTTAAAAGATCAATTATTGTTTCACCAAAAGCCCACAGCCATAACTAAAGACTTCACAATGTGTTAGTAATACAGAAAGTATAAGAAGTTATCCCAAAAAAGAAAATTAGAAACTGTCAAGCAAAATATTGTGGCCAAAGTTTCTAAGGCAGTTAATGAATGCTTCAAAGCAGGTTCAGTAATGCTTTGATCATGAACCAGCAGGTGTAGGTAGGATCTCAGTATTGCCATCAGACACAGGGGTTCTGCCAACAAGCACCTTTGCACGATGGACTGTGCACACCAGACTTCTGCATGGAAGAGACAGGGACTTGGTCCCCACAGTTCTTTTGACTAACCCAAACACAGCTTGCTTCCATCAATTCCTAGATCCAGTTAACAAGGAAATTAGTGTTTGTTTGGAATGAGGATAAATCAAAATGAAAGAGAGGATTGTTCAGAGTGTCTAGAGGCTTTAGGGATATTTTCTCAAGTAGAGGGAAATGATGATTGACAGTCATTGACATAATTACTAAGATTTGCAATGCCATTCAATTTTTCTGCACATAAGCTTCTCTTTATTTGCAGAGGAAGCTCTACACAGCAAGAAGTAACAAAGCTTGTCCTGCAAATTCTTCATTTCCATTATCGGACAAGACAGACTACAACATTTCATTGATTCTGTAAGATTTTCCTCTGAAAATTACACTGACCACATAGAACTAAGAACTTCAGATTAGGTATTTGACTACTCAAAATTGCAATACAGGACTGTGGTAACAGCCAGTGACTGTGGCTAAGCTGAGAAAAACACATTACCAGAACTTAAAAGGGTGAAAGGCAAAGTAAGAGTTAAACCATATCACTGATTTAAAACAAAATAAAGCCCCCAAAGGTACCCTATTTTATCTGCTTTCTGTGAGACAAGGTACACTGCTGTTTGTTAAATACAGTAATGGTACTGCTCATTATTAACTTCTTAGCAAGAGAGATAATATTACTCACAACATTGAGTAATTTGAAAAAGAATACTTCTAAAGATATTGCTGTCCTTTAAAGTACACAGTACTTTCTGTGAACAATTCCAGAGTTAAAAAATCACTAAATTATTTGACGATGGAAGGTTTACAGACCTGTTACCATAAGTATGAGACTAATTACACCATCCAGAGCCCTGTAAGCACAGAACAATTATTCTGAATGGATGTAATTCAAGACCCACAAAATCTGCTTGGGAAAACTTTAGCTGAGGACTGGACAATGTAATTTCAGTAGACACGTCAGAAAAAAGAGCTGTGTGTTTAATTGTACCTGAACAGAAAAGACTGAGAGATGCTACTCTCCATGGAGCACAGAGCCAAGCTATTCCTATGGACTCAGAGGCACATGCCACATATGCTGAGGAGTACTCCAAGAACAATGATGTATCCTGCATCAGGAAAACACCTGGGGTATGATGGGCAAGGCAAAAGGAGTAGCAAAGTCTCCATGTAAACACAGGGAGCTTCCTGCTCCTCCTGC
Organism: Entomyzon cyanotis; assembly: GCA_024500445.1. Lineage (NCBI taxonomy): Eukaryota > Metazoa > Chordata > Aves > Passeriformes > Meliphagidae > Entomyzon > Entomyzon cyanotis. The sequence continues at coordinate 29,988,086 of JAKEPQ010001018.1, forward strand.
CTTTCTACAGACAGCAGAAAGAGCTGAAGCTCTGTTGTCTCCACAAACAACTAAACAGCAATAGCTTGTGTATGGCAGCACACACATGGCCAAACAAACAGCTGGGTCCCCTGAAGTGCCACTGACCATCACTCAGGTGCCAGGTGCCACTGCCTCCCCAGCAGCATCCTAGGCATGCGGCAGCAGCGGTGGTGGGTAAAAACCAGTTCTTTGGACTTGGTACCAATGTCTCCAAAGCAAACTACGCAATGGAGAATCACGTCCCATGAAAGGACCAATGCAAGGATTAGGAAGAATGGAACAGGTAACGCTGGAAACCCAGCACTGCCATTGCCGAAGCACACTGCTCTTTGCAGATGGAAAATCTCGCTCTCTCTCACCTATGACAAGAAAAGGGAAAGCAGGTTGTGGTCAGAGTGCCAATGGCAGATGTGAGTATCTGCAACAGCTGGTGGGCTGCTCCTATGTGACATGAACTTTGAGGTGTCTCAAGGTTCACATCTTACCAACCCCTTCACAAACACCGTAGGGTATAGCCAGAAATAAAGGACAGGTCTTGTAATCACTTGGAATAATAAAGCCCATTAAGACTTTGTAAATACAACAAAAAATAATAGCCAGTAATTCATAAAGGTCTTTCCAAGTAGGAAGCATACAAAATAACAGTGATTACAGTCATATTCCACATAATATTAGGAAGTTTAGACAATTTTTTTTAAGAATACCTTGTAACATGTTGTATACACAGTGTAGTATATTCTGTTCAGCTGATAGAACTTTTTAATAACAATTTGCTATATTTTCTGTTGTTATTTCTTGGCTAGAAAGTGGAGGCCTATAATTTCAAATTTAAATAATGAATTATGAAAATTATGAAAGCATGGATTAGAAAGACTATCTTTCCTAAGAACACTGCAACACATAATGCTCTGAAAATTAAACTGAAATTAATGAACTCGAGATAACTCACATATTTTAGTGAAGTTTACACAAATAGTTTTTCCTCTAATCTTGCATAATCAGCCCAGGTCTGCCTCTACCTACTCTGTGTTGCCATCATCTGGGCTGTTTGCAGAAATGATCAGCTGATATGCATGTAAGCATAGGGAAATGTAGCTTTATGCTGTGACTGCCTACAACAATGCTTAGGTGTAGAAAATAAAAACAAAAGGGTAATTGGTATTTGCCCCTCCAAAAGATGCCCAAGGAGCAGAGCAGGTTGTCACTCGGCATTCTTACACACTCTTCAGAGAGACATGGAGACCACGTTGCAAATAGAAACACAAAACATCAGAGAAGAGCTACAGTTCCAATTAGGACAAAATCAGCCACTCTAGGCAATAAAACAACGGGAGCCATCACAACATCGATACCTGAGAAATACTGCCACTTGTTATCTAACCATATCTCTCACTCTAAACATTACCCAGGAGATTCAGAGCCAGCCTAAACACTTCAGAAACCATCCAGAGCCGTATGGCACTGCATTCTTTCATACCTCAGGAGTAAAAGTTAGCCAGAGCCTTCTGACAAACTAAAGTGATTTATTATCACATAGCAGAACTAACGCGTTCTGCTTTACAGCTCTCCTGGTAGACTAGGAGAGATGTTGCATTTATTACCTACAGTACATAATGCCCACTGCAGATCTCTGTATTATTCATAAGACTGGCTTTTTTGTGCCATCATAATGCTGATAAATTATAAAAAAATGCATATTTTATTTCAATTTCTAACATATTTTGGTACACATATCAATCCATCACATTGCTGTAGGAGCAATAAACATTATTGCTGACAGCTGTTGACATGTTCACCTCAACAGAGATGAAACAAAAGGGCTGCAAATGTTGTTCTCACTCACAGCTATCTCTCCACTTCATTAATTTTTGTGGTTTAATATTTAGAGGAGGCAAAGTAAAAATCAGAGCCACCATAACTGAGGTGTGCCAAGGAATGGAACAATACAAAGGATAAAAAAAGCCATCCAAAGTAGAAAGGAGGATTCAAAATTTTCTCATCAAAGGTAGATTTCTGCCAGCTGAGTGGTGCCACAAGATGAATTGAATTTCCTAGCTCAAGATGAGTTTAATTTCCAGAGAGGCTGATTCAGATGCTACTGAGTAACACAACTAGAGATGCAGGTGGAGCTGGACCAAAACCAAGGATTATTTCAGCTTCTGTGTCTGGCCAACTTCCATTTCTTCCTCCCTCAGCTCCAGGTAATATGAGCATATGGCACAGAGAGCACCCTCCACCACTGCTCATCAGTCCTGATGATAAAACCATCTTGCTAAAAATATTATAAAATCTAAAAAGACAACACCCTGCACTCAAACCATTTCAGTTACTTTCAAAAGCATTATCTAAATTGATAGATAGAGGTGAGTTGAATTATTTGCTAGTTATTAAGTTGTTTTCTATGAGTCTTGACTTGATGTTAGCACCATCCATTGATGCTAGCACCTTCTGCAGAATGTAGTTAACAGGGACAGCCCAAAAGATACCAGAGTACCATCAGAGCTGTGGGATTTTTCTAACACTATTGGTTAATATCGTAAGACATAGAACAGATGAGCATAATCATCCAAACTATTAACTTGAAAAATTCCAGCTTTCACTAACACAAAACGCTGCATTTCATAAACTATGCTTTATTTTGGAAGGCTTAAATCATACTATTCCCTACCCTTTATACTATTTTCTTTTGATTTCAACTTGAAACAACTACTATCAACATGAGTTCAATTCAGTTCTCTGCTACTTCGTTTTTATTAATTAAAATGTTACTAATATTTACTGAGTGATCACAGCACAAATGCAACAGAAAGTGTGCTCTTTAGTCTGTGGCAGGCGCATCTCACATGTAAGGTACCCTTTTATCTGCACACACAGAGTCTGTGCGAGAGGCTATTGCCTGACATACGGCCATGGCTTTTAGATCTACAAGACCATTAACATAATTGGCTCTGGAGCAGATGAAGGGTTATTTGTCTTAAAATCCCAGCAGCAGGGTGAAATATCTAACTAATATTCACCTTTTACACAACAGTCTTTCTAAAAATAACACGCTCTCTCCCTGTTTGAAGAGGAATTTTCACCTTGAGCTCAGCCAGTTGCTTAAATCATTAAAGGGGACATGGATTTCCTTTAACAAGCACTGCCTGCCCAGCACCAGGCATGAACACAGCCCGAGCATGGTGTGACCTTCAGTTCTTTGAAAGTCTCAGCAGCATCTGGAGCAGCAGAATCTCTTTCACCTCACAACTATCCTCTGCAACCTGGCATAGCTGAGGTGTCCCTGGCAAATCTGTGATCACCCATCTGCACAGAGCATCCTTCCTCCACTGAAGGGACCTGGGCACCATCTGCTCCCAAAAGCCTCACCTCACCCTGGTAAAAGGTCTGTGGCTCAGAATATTCCCAAACAAGATCACTCTTCATAAAAGTTTCATAGAAGCAACATACATGAACATACTCCATAGCCTTAAAGGCACCTGCTCAAATTGGAAGTGTACTGCATTAAATCAGGAAATATATCAAAACCACGAATACACACGAGGCAGCCTGGGCTGCGCCCAGTATGTGGCTGGATGGGATAAACTGGGATATCCTGCCATCTGCTGGGAGCCGACAGCTTTCTGCAGCTCTGCAACCCCTTTATCACTACATACGTAATTATGGACTTTTAAAATATACCAAATAAAGTTATGAAAAATGTGCAAATCATTCCACGCATCACAGGTTATTTTTGAATAACGTCCTGTTGTTTGTATTTTGAAGGCATATTTGCCAGGGTCTCCTCTGGGGTATGCATCATTTTATATAATACCATATTAATTTCTTCTAATAATATCAACACTGTTAACAGACACATTAGTTCTTGCAGAATTGAATATTTTGATTACCTAAATAATAAAAGAAACATTTCAAAATGCCAGTAATCTAGAAAGATTTGGTAATAAACTGCCATTTCATAACTTTCAACAGTTTCCTTATTTTTAGAAACTTATTCCAAGTGTTTTGGCATTTTGGGGACCTAGGGGGTGGATTTTGTTTCAGTAAAAATCCCAGATGCTGGATTCAGGAGGTTTCAAAAGAATCTGAGCCTTTTAATTTTTTCAAGGAAATTTCAAGTAAAAATGCTTGAGAAAACTACAGAAAAGGAAGGAGAGGACAACCTCCCCCCAAACAAGTCTTGGAAACAAGACTGGGAAATAACCTTATGTCTTTGAAGACCATAAATACAGATTACCTGCATGGTCAGGAGTGAGGCAACTCCATTACAGCTACCTAACTTCATACTGGCCAGGTTGCAATATCTTCAACATGACTGTAATAATCTCAAATAGCTTCATTTCTAGCTTGTGACACTCCAAATCTGACACAAACAGTGAAGGGCCACTGTAGTTTACTCCAAGCAAATGCCCAGCTACAGGCGTGGAGTCCTGGATGGCTGAGGTACTCACTCAGTGCTTAGCATTTCCCTAATTACAAAACAAATGTTTAAGACTAAATAAGCAATACACACACACAAACTTTTCCCCACTGCAGCAGTGACAGTCCCATTTTTAATCAATGAAGAGCGCAACATGTCATATAAAGAGCAAGGTGACACCGGAGTTCTCAGCTGACTGACTGAGCATATACATAGGTTCCTTCTAACTTAACAAAAACTTCTGAAAGGCACTCAGATCTTTCTGCCTACATCAGTGAAGGCATGGTGTCAAAAGTGCCCTGCTATTTCAAATACTTCTTAAAATACTACTCTATTCAGAAAAATGCACCATGAAATATTATGAGCCATGCCTGTATATATGCAAACTCCTATATTAACCTACAAAAGGAAATAATATGTATATACAAGATATGTTACAAATAACCTGACTACCAAAAAACCTCAGCCAGTTAACAAGTCTACTATAAACAGATTTATTCAAAGTGATTACTTCATATCCACTCAGAAACGCAGCCAGCTAAGGGAAAAAATCAGTTTAGCTTGCACTGGGGAATAACACAATAACAGCGTAAAAAGCAAAGCGGACTCAAATATGGGATCCAGTGGAAATAAGTAGCTGAGCAGAATACAATTGCTTGAGCTGGAAGCCAGCCAGGATACTGGGAATGATGCCTGTGGTCCAGAGAAAGCTGCTGAACTAATCACTACGGCAGTCCTCCATTCGGTTTTACACTGAACGTGTGAATTTACACATCTTCCCTCTCACTTGATGGCTTAAAGGAAAGACTGCTTAAGTGCCAACTTAAACATTACACAAAACTCCAAGTGCAAGGAAACAGTTTAAATATATTTTGAAGAGAATATGCTGAAGTTGTGCCAAGCAGTTATGCATTTGTCAGTTACTTCAAACTGCACTTAAAAGAGCCACCAGTGGTAGGCAATAACAGCTCACCAAGAAAAAAAGAAGAAAAACCACCTATAGATAAACACATCACAGGGAAGAAAGAGCAAGTTTACAGATGAAATTTAAACTGATGAAGAAATGTAATCTGCAAATATGTTCAGTATAAAAGCAGACCAGGAAATAACTATAATTTTGCTTGCTTGGGTGGCTAATGCTATTCAAGACAAACCGATCTTTGAAACTAAAACAAACAAACAAAAAACAAAAAAGAAAAAAAAGAAAAAGAGAGAGTATCACACTTTCACTGAGTGACTGGTTCAAAATTACTGAATGTCCTGTCCTTTGAACTGCAGGCAGGCTCCTTTATGACAAGTAAGAAATAATGAAAAAAAGAACCACTGCACAACGTATTTCCCGCAATGCCTTTCTAATACATTACATATACATGAACCTCCTGTGTACAATAAAATTTAGCAGTTAATTAGAAAATTATTTTGTATCAAACAAATTTTGGATATTGAAAGTGAATTTTGGATAGTGAAAGTGAATTTTGGATAGTGGAATTGAAGTAAGTATTTCCAAGAGGACGGTGCTAGAATTCAGTGATAATTCCTTTTCCCATGACGCACATATGCTTTCCTCTATTCTTGCTCTCATTCCATGGCTTGTAACAGTTCCTTTACATGTCTGCAGATGTGCATATGAGTGATAAGGGGATGCATAGATTTTTGTAAGTGATCTTCTTTAAGAGGCACTTAGAGCAGTGACCCCTTAATGCAATTTCAAATAGTTGTCAAGATCTAACATTTATTTTGCTAGACAAATAGCCTATTATTGGCAAATTGGCTATTCTTCTAGTATGTCAATCAGGTCAGGCTTAAAATCAATACCCAGCATTTGTCAATTGTGTTTCATGTGTCTTCAGCCTGATTATATTCATTAAGGAAGAACAGACTACTAATAGCATGCATTGTAAATCAGGTTATAGTGTCAGAAAGCAAACAATCATAGTGCAAAATAATGAGCTTAAATTCTTAGCTAGAAGAGCTGTACAGACAAAGCTCAGCTGTAAAAATCATAATGCATGTAGTCTTTAGTCTAAGATGACCTTCAGCCTACAAAACCCCAGAACAATGTTGCCATAAGTATTTCATCAATCCATGTTTAATATCAGTCATGAGAGGAAAGGTAAGCCCAGTGGAGCCCTTCTTAAAAAGAAATCAGCTTATATCCCATATCCCATGGTTTTGTCCCACCATTATATACCCTAATATGTGAACAGAATCTTTTATCTTCAACCTTCAAGTCACCAGCAAAAGCAGGTACACAGCTGATCAAGTTCCTAAAATTGCCTTCCAAAAATACTTTTATTTCTTCTCAGCAATAAAAACTGATGAACATTAGTGCATCACATACACTCATCTAATATATCAGGCTGCAAAAATGGGCTCAGAGTATTTTATCTCAATTTGTTTCCAATGCAACTAAAAAAGAGAGAGCAGATCCCACTCTTCTGCATCTTCAGTCCTGACCTGCATCCCAGCTTACTGTGTCACCCCAATTAATGTTCATTAATCACAACAGAAATGCAGGTAAACCCAGATCTGGGTTCCAGGCTGCAGTTTGTAAACAGGATCAACCACAGCTGATTAGCATTTGGAATCAAGGTAGGAGAATATGGAAAAAAAGATGCTGGTTTGAAATGAGAAAAAGGAAGCAAAGAGTCAAAGAGATATGGTGTAGCATAAATACCAAACCCCCTTGCCAACACCCCCCCAAAAAAACAAACAAAAAACCCCACAGGTTGAAAAGCCTTTACATTTTTGACAGGAGAAACTTAGAAGCAAAGTGAAGGTATTTACAAGGTTCCAGCTCTTTAGCAGTGGCTGTACCCAAGAACCAATTAAGTAAGTGTTACTGCAGGATTGCCAGAGCTCTCATTTTGTTAATTGAATTGTGTTGCATTGTAATCACTGGCTGAAGCAAAGGTTTAAAAGCCTCAGTACAGTTACCATGGAAGCAGGGAAGAATGACATTCAACATGTTTTAGAAAATAAAGGCCTTTAATGACATTTATTAATGGCAATTATTAACTTCCACAGGCTTATATATCACTAACATTCCCTTTGTCTCCGTAAGATAACAAATGCATGATCAAAGAAGACAACAAAAGTACTGACCATTCATGAATTTATTCAACTGAGAAAACCAAAACACAAGCCATAGTGTAAGCTTCTAGAAGCTTGGCAATTTTGCTACCACTGTTAAGAAAGGACCAGCTACAGATTACCATCTTTTTCACAGACTCTGCATTCCACTGGCTTGATCTGTCTAAATATTGTACACTTTTCTCAGCAGCACGCAGAGGATAGGGTAACCCAGAATTTCATTGGCAAATGGCAAAGTAATGTTAGATAGGCTCCATCAGTACTGCCACACTGCTCTTGATAATGCAGTTAAATACCTTGTGTCAATACAGATTGCAATACTTCTTAGGAATCTTTCATTTTAATCTGCATCTTGCCTTCCTTTAGATATGATGGTGTAAATTATACAGGAATTAAAATATTGCTGTTTACAGCTGAATGTTAACATGAATGAATTATTTGTAACAGAAGCTTATGACTAAATGATACTGACTTGACAAACAGTAAAAAGTCAGTTTTAGATAAAACTTTATGTCATTAAATCTTATCAAGCAATAAGACTTTAAACACAAGCAGATTTCTCCAAATAAATAAAAAGAAGCTCCAAGCAGCGAAACAACTGGAAATATTTTAAACTACTCAAGGGGAAAGGGAAAAAAAAAAAGTAAAAAAAAGGAAGAAAAAAGGAAGAAAAAAAAGGACCAAAATCTCTTCTAGAATCTTGATATTTAGTTACCTAGACTGATACTTAGACATATTTATGTATTTACCTCTCTGCCCTGCTTAGTGTTCATCTGCAGTACTTTACACAATTACCAAAAAACTGCCTTTTAAAAAAAGATTTGCATAAGCCAGATGACCATGAGTTGCATTCATTCCATGCCCACATCTAGGAAAGTAGGGCTAATGCAGACCTACAGAAACATGAACAAAAGGTCTGAACTGGGTAGGTTTCAAAACATGAAGAAACAGACATTCAAGTAATTGTCTTTTTTCCTTTAGTTGGAAAAGACACAGATCATTTTAAAAGCAAATGCTTTATGATGTGCACTACCTAGCTCTGAGGTTTCACAGGAGGAGAAGGTCTGCACTACACAGCTCAGGCTTCCCAGTGGACACACAGAACATCACATATGCACATCTACCAGATATGCAGTAGAAGACAGAACATGTTCAGGAGCACAGACTGGACTGTCACCAAGCCACAACTGCCACAAACCCACAATCTCTGCTGCAGGTCCTTCAAGAAGAAACCCTTTAAGTGGCGCTTCCCCCCATGAAGCCATCCTCAAAAGGTAAAATGCACTTCTTTTTTTTCTGTCTTTGAATTACATTGGAAATGCTTATGAAACTTATCTGACATTAGCAGAGACCACATGGACAGCATTAACAACTTACGCGGTGTGTAAATTGTACAATTTTCAGAAGACCTTCAGGAGTTTGATCCTGGACCTGGCAACTGCAATCTGTCTTGCAGAGAGCAGCCTGTACAGCACCAAAATTAGGTAGTTCCAACCTCCATTCACTGTTGCAGGTGATGAGTATGCAGTAGATCTGTCTCAAGCAAAGTGATGGTATAAACAGGTAACTCCTTCCAGAAAACTACCCAATTGTCAAACTTGCATTTCCCCAGTCCATAATCCCCAGGCGGAGGGAGGGGATGGAAAATCAGGCTTGCTAAATCTAGCAAGCATGAGTGCATTTCACAAGAATTGTCTTCCTTTGTCCCTTAGGTTGTTTTGAGGAAAAAGGGTGGGGAAGACTTGAATAACTGAATGAAAAGGGGGGAAAAGTCTGCTGTGTGTATTGCACATTTGTCTTACTTTCAGTAATAAGCTGGTGGTGTTCTCCTGGAAGAACTCAGTTGTTTCCTGTATGCTTTGGCTTTGGTATCACACTTTATATATTTTTTCCAGGGCTTGTAAGCAGCAATTACCACCACAGCTATCTAAAACAAATACCCAGTCTGAGCCTGAGCCAGTCATCACCCACAGATTTCCCCTCCCCACTCCCACTTCCTCCTCAACTGGAAAAGTCATTTTTTCAGATAACCATTCCTAGGGGTGGCCCCAGTTGCATGCCAAGGAGGCCACCCACTTTGAACCAGAAGATATGGCACAGTCGTGATATCATCAGTTTCATGGGGTAATCACTAACTACTGAATTACAGTGAAACAGAACTAACTTCAGTTTCTGAGTTACTTGCTCTGTCTGTGCTTCTCTCCAATTTGTATCAGAGGGAAGTGCTGGAGCCTCGCTCAGGGCAGGCAGCAGTGGGATCAGTCTTGTGCTCTGTGAAGTTCAATGTCACCAGCAGCCTTTAAATACTGCTCACAACTCAGTATTGCCTGAGCTCATGAAAATGAAAAAGGGTCATAAAACAAAATGACTGACATGTTTTACAAAGCAGTTTTTTAACTTTCAGGTACTTAAACCCAGCTCATCAATCATACTAGAAACCCCTGACAGCTCACCAACAAGAGATTTTCCACTGTAAAAGCTGAGTAGGTCATTAATGTTATTTATTTTCTTAAAATGAAATTCTATGTATCACATACAAACCAGCTAGTCATACCTTGTAAAAAGCCTCTGGGCAAATAAAAATGCAAAGCAAAAGCCCTACTAATGGATCTTTTGTGAACAGCCAATTGAAGGTTCAAGAAGACTTTTTTCCTGTGCTCTGTCTATATAAAAGGAAAAACTGCACAAAAAGCACCCTCTGCAGCAGGGGCTGAGAATCAGAATCAGCTCTGAGAATTAGCTCTGCTCTCCTACCTGTGTTTCCAGGACCAGTCCTGCTCCCACACCCGCATGACACAAAGGGTTTGACACTATCAGACAGCAGGTTCACCCACAAAGAAAGCATTCTTTTCACATTTCCCATCAGAGAAAGCACTCCTGTGCAGCAGTCCTGCAAAGGGAAGACTTGTGTGTGTGTGTGTGTGTGTGTGTGTGTGTGTGTGTGTGTGTGTGTGTGTGTGTGTGTAAAACAGAGAAAAAAATCACACTTGAGGTGTCATGTTTAGCCATATTCATAAGGGAACCCTAAAGCTGCATGTTTCTTTCTAGGGTATGTAAACCCTCTGGGAAACACATGAAAACATTTTCATAATGGAACCAGCACTAGTCAGGGGCCACTGACAAAAATAGCACTGATGAGCGAAGAGAAAAGCTTTGGGACTATTTATATGTGCTGTCTCCATGCAGCTCTGACCAAAAAAAAAAAAAAAAAAAAAAAGCAGTTAAAAAAAAAAAAAGGAAAGTGAGAGAGTGTAAGTTCCTCATCTGTGTACAGTTAATAAAAGACTGGATCATTCAAGCATGGGTTTTGGATGGATGCCCTAGCTCCATTTCAATACTTCAGAGCAAAATAAAGCAGCTCTGCAGTGTCACTCCACAGGGAGCAAGCACCACTTGCTGTAGAAACAAACATACATACATACATACTTAGAGTAATACAAATCATTATTACTGTTTTGCTTCATATTTGCAAAGGAAAATTTAATAATAAAATTGTTTAAATTTGTTGGCACAGATTATTTTTACTGAATTACTGAATAGAAAATAATGCATTTAAGCCTAACAAATTAAATTTATTAATATACAATAAAAAAGTTTTCTTGAAACATGAAATGATACAAATATCATTGAGAGTACACCATTGTCCATGGCCTGCTCCATCGTAATAAATGCCTTGCAAATCTTTTTAAATATTCACATTCACACTTAGGGAATTTATCAACCTAAAAATCTATCAATCCAGAACTGCCTTTGAAGTCTGACGATCACATTTGCACTTTTGAACTCTACATAGGAATCTTCCCAATCCACTGACTTCAATTAAGTTAATCGCTTTCCTATCTAAGAACAAAAATACAGGTCCTTAAAATGAAAAGGAAAATACAAAACATAAGGTTCATGTGACTATCTCAGCATAAGAGGCACCATATTATGTCAACCCAAAAGCTGACCCAAATCAGTGTTCTTTTTTCATCAGTGTTGTTAACACATGCCAAGAAACAGAGAAAATATAAAGCAGTGTTTTTGTTGGCACACCTCACACTTCCAGGGGTTATCAGGAGATTACAGAGATCAAGATATGTGAATTTAGAAACCATTTCCTTCTACAGTACAGGCAGTGACACTACATTTATAACAGTGTGTTAATAGGATAATATTTTGTTTTAAATGTTGAAACTGGAAGCATCATTCTGAGGTTTTATGATTTACTACTTTTCTAAAATCTGAAAGAATAGAGGTGGCAAATGTCTGAGCTCTTAAAACCACATATTAAATGTTCCAATTTCAATAGAATTTTTGCCTGAAGTTACTTATTTAAAGAGAATTTATATTCTGAGCTTTTCCTCAAAAAGCTTACAAAATTCTTGCCTGAGAAATGTGGCAAGTAAATTTGATGGGATTTGCTTTATCAAATCCTTTTGCAATGTCTCTAACTAGGCAGATTTTAAGGAAGTTCTATTATAATAATGAATACATTACATTTACTAGAATGTCCTGACAAGATCAAAGAAATTATTTTCCTCATTCTACTACTGAGCTAACATACATTCTGCAGTTACACCAGCTTAATTTTAAACAGAAAACTAAGTTCAATCTTATCAAACTTATACCTCTTGTATATCCACTGCTCTCCGTGGCCTCATCTTCTTCCCAGTGCAATATTAGATTGCCCTCTAACGGATTAACTGCACAACTGCACAAGCCTTTTTTCCCTTTTAAAAGTCCTGAAGAACCAAAAAGCTTGCATGAGAAATGGGAAAAGTAAAGTTGTTTTGTTTCTGCTCCTGTTTAATTATCTTTTTATGTTTGAATTGAACTTTGCAAAATTTTAATTTTTAACCTATTCATTTTAATTTATTCAGCTCCCAAATGAAGTAACGGACATTGCAGGTTCAGGTCTTTAAATGGTCTCAGGCTGTAAGTTGAATTTGAAATCTTGAGTCAAAAAACTGCTTATAAAAAATAAAATAGAAGCTGACCCAGCAAAGGATCTCTCAAGAAAATTTCATCTATTCCAACTCAATTTTTGAACTGAATTACCTACCCCAAGCCAGACATTAACCTTGCAACTCTACCAATGTCCTCCTGCCCGAAGTCTAAAGTCAGCAAGGTGATATCAGCACAACTGCCTGCCTGCCTTTCTGCCTTTTTCTCTTTTCTCCCCAGAAGGTGGTTTTCTCTTCCAGGTGGAAAACAACTACATTTTACAAAAAAACTAAGACTTTGTGAAGAGATCTTATTGTATCTAAAAGTTACATCCAAAGTAAACAATAGGAACGTGGATTTACACTAGATAGCTATTTCCAGATATTCTATTCTTAAAGCTTATAAAATACTTGAGCTGAAGCTTTCATTATATCTAGCCTTAATACCCAATTTAAAACACCACAGTGTGAATAAATGAAAAAACCTTCATGCACTTTAATAAAGAAACACACACCTACCTCCCTAAGCACAAGTGAGACGTGGGAAGAAAGTGATCACTCAGAGGTATCCTATCCTACAGAGCAGGGAGAGGCTTGTGTTGCACAAATGTAAACCAAAGACTTTCTTCCATGAGCTCTTTTCCCAGTCCATTATCCACAAATCTTGTGGTGAATGTAGAAGGGGCAGGTGCCCTGAGCATGGAGGATGGCGGTTCAGGGAAGTGAAGACAGACAATCTCTCTTGGGACCTTGAGACATACAGCCCACAGAAGTGGCCACAAAAGGGGGTACACACTGAGCTCTCTTGGCACTAGCACTTCTCTGCCAGCATCTACAGTATATTTCATGTCCAATAAAATAAACACACAGATGCTCTAACCTCTCTCAACTCTTTAAAATACAAATGCACTTCAAAGTAAAGGGGTTTTTTGGTGGTGGTGGTGGTAGCTTAATGCATCTTAATGCTGCTCCAGTAATAATTTTTAATCATCATTCTCAAAATGCTAAATATTCATTGTGTATAGCACCAATTAAAAATAAAAACGAATAAATTTCAAATAAATTTCTATGTAATGCAATATTTAATGCATTAGAAGAGCAAGACTGCACAAGTTTAAGCACAGCAACTGTCATCCTGTCATTGCCTAGCTTTATCCTTAAAACCACCAGAACCATCATTTGTAAATTAAAACCATTTATCTTTAAAGTATGGGGGAATAAGATTGGATAAACATGAGGAAAGTGGAGACTCAAATCTCTGAATGTTATGGTTCAATCCAAGATTTTCTTCCCAGGAGTAGAAATCCTGAAAAGTAGAAAATCCAAGATTTTCTTCCCAGGGCATAGGGGGTTCAAGGAAAAAAGAAACATTTCTGGATTGCTAAATTCATTAAGTAAAAGCAACATACAGAGAAGTGTAAGCACCCAGCAGTGGAAGAACAAGAGATCATCTTAGATCTACATCATGAAACTAAAACAAGTTGTAGCAAAAACTGTGGATTAAAGACGTTGGAGTAATTATGCTTCTTTTGCTGCAAGAGTTATTTGATTTTGCTAATATCAAAGAAAATCACATTTTCTTTTGTTCTTATAATGAACAAGTTAATTCAGTCTGAAAACACATATATGTAAAAACAAACAAACAAGCCTTTCTGAGAATATCCAACCAGTGTACCAATGGGACAGAGTTTCCTAGCTAAAACTCTAATCACTCACTTTGGGATTTGTTCTCTAAAGTTTATAAAGGCTAAGCATCTCCAGCAAAGCTCTGTAATTTCAAGTAATGATTCTAGTCTTGTTCCGGTTGAACTGAGATTTGAGCTATTACATTTAAAATAAACAAAAGTGAAAGAGAAGTCCACTCAACTGGCTATAACTTTCTCACCCATGGAACTGGGTCAAACCTATACTCCTGAATATAATGACTCCTGGCATATGCACACAGAAACAGAAGCAATTTTTACACCCAGACCACCCAGCATCTGAATGTCTGACTAGGGCAGAAACAGAGACTAAAGTACTGAGTACAATATATATTTCCACATCCAAGAGCTCAAAAATACACTTACTCAAAGAAAAGTGTAGTCCAGAGAGGTTTTTTCTTCCTTTGTCCTCTTAAAGTTATAATTTACAGGAAAACAACAGGATCAGTTTTTAAATGGCTGAAGTTTAACTAAATGAGCCAGTCGACTAATACAAACAAGGTTAAGGTGAAAAGCACTAGAAAAAAAAGCAGTAAACCCCATTCACATAGGGAAAATAGATGGAAAAATTTCTATTCTCATGAAGAAAAACAAGGATTTAAAATTAATTAATGAAGAAAAAAAACTTGCAACAGAATTTCTCTATTCAGGGATGTTCAAAGGCTGAAAGAAAATATTGTGAAGTATAGTACAATTTGTGTGAAGAGATTATAGATGCTGACTTCCCAGTTCCACAAAGCTATCTTCAAAATATATTTGAGATTGAGAGCAGCAAACCCTGTAGAGAAGAGAGAGCCCTCAAACACACAGAACTCAATAAGCTCTTTCAGTAAAATGCTTTAAATCCTCAAACCCCAAACAAGACTACTCACTATCAACCGGAAGTATAAAGGGAGAGATGCTAATAGAACCAACAAAGGTTTTTTGAGCAACCTGGATTTGTGGAAGGTATCCCTGCCCAAGGCAAGGGGCTTGAATCTAAGTGATCTTTAAGGTTCCTTTCAACTCAAACCCTTCTATGAAAGGTTATTATTTGGTACAAACTCCAGAGAGGGTAGATAGTGTAAAGAAAAGAAGGCAGAAGTATCGCAAGGCTCACTGATGTGCAATCTCACAGTTGTGATACTTTGTTGTGCAAAATAAAGCAGGGAAGACCTGCTTTACATAACCTGCTCTAGAAAGGCTGCAGAAAGGTCTCTGTCTCTCAGCCTTCTTGTTAATATTAAAAAAAAAAAAATTACAGAAAGGGAAAAAAAATCATTGCCTAGGCTTTCCACAGATCAATAGGACACAGAAATGTTTATTCTGCAAATGGTAGAGGAAGCTGTCTGACTCCATAGGAAACGGTGAAATGTGGTGGTGGATGATACCACCTCGGGAACTGCTGGGGAGCCAAGTGGTCCCAGCACAGCAGGGTTTCACTGGTGGGAAAACATCCCTGTCCAATTAACACGATAAGTCCCTCCCCAAATTATGTAAATCCCGCTGGCTGTAACCTAACCCCTGACTCCATCCCTCCCTTCTCCCCATTGGTTGTGGTGTTCCCCCCGCCTCCTCTCCCCTGACTCCAGGTGATCCCTATATCTAGGGACACCAAGGGCTTCTCTTCCTCTTTCATGCTGGAACCCTTCGGAATAAATATCTGGAAAATCCAGCTGATTGAGCCTCTGGATTCTTTGGTAACGCGTGAGCTATCCGGCTCCCTGGGTGAGTGAGAATCTGTGCCTTACACCGGCTCGGGTGTGAGAAGGGTCTTTCTGTACAGCACCAGAGCAGTGCTGGCTGGAGTGATCTCTCAATAGCCTTAGAGACACTTTCGGTAAATGCAGAGGCCTGGTTCCACCCCTCCTCCCCCCACTGCGTTAGTGAAACACCATGACATAAGAAGTACTGGCAAATGAAGTAAACAGATCAAGAGAGTATTTTTCCTCTATTCTCTTTTGGTTATGGCACTTTTTGTCTTTTTTTTCTAAGCAGTAGACTATACTTCTCCTAATGACAATTCTTCCAAACTAAAGGCAGAATTTTTAAAACCACTATGGATTTCTGGTTCAGTTTTGGGATGACATGAATTGTATTTTTATTTTATTCATGAGAACGTGCAGTAAAGTCTGAAGATATTTTCTCTTCTTCAGAACAAACTGCTAGGGCTAAGTAAAACACAATAGGCATCAGCATCACTGAACAAATTCTAATGAATTCCTTAACACCAACATGCTCATTTTGAGGAAAACAGGGGTGAATGCCTTAAGGATGGAAACTGTAACCCAGGGAAAAAAACCCCACAACCTGAAAGTTAAGTTGATTGCTTGACTAGGAATTCACATGTTTCCTGACCAAGCTCTATCAGAAAATACAATTACTCTGCAGAATAACTAGGTGTTCAGCTAGACTACTAATTGTACCATATGTGGGTTGAAGATACCATCTCCAAGATTTTGTTCAGGTTGCAATAGTTTTCTCCTGTTAGAAATGCATTCCTACATTTCTTCCACCTCATTTCTAGATGCATATCTAATGGTGCTACTAAAAAAAAACCCCCAAACCAACAAACCATTGCTTCAGCATCCCTGTATGTAAACCTGGGGGTGACATAAGAGGGTGCTTCAGAACAAAGGCTTGCTCTGGGTGGGAGCAAGCATCTGATTTGATTTCATCTCAGCCACAGTCTTCTGACTGGGGAAGGGAAAAGACTATCTTTTCAATCAGCTGATGAGCTTAGAGAGTCTTTGTAAGGCAGGTGAATATTTGAGATCACAAATTATATTTAAGTCATGCAATTCCTAAGAACTAAGAAACGTATCCAAACAGGAAGGAGCATCTTATGGTTCTGGCAAAAATTCTTGCAAGTGTCAGGCAAAGATGCAAAACTACATCATCAGGTGATGAAAGATAAATGATAGGAAAAGAAGAGAGAGCCAACAGAGGAATATACCTGTAAAGAGTTGCCAGGTAATCAAAAAGGTAATAAAAATCTGTATTTATATGTGAGGTGGAGAGAAGTGGTGGAAGCTCTTGGCAATAATGAAGCTTGGAAGGAAGTCTTTTTTAGGCACATCTTTATTTTTAAATTTGAAAGTTTTGGTTAAAAGCTTGTCACACCTTCTGGACTCTAATATTTAAAAGTATAATTTTTTTTTCTCCCTCAAAGCCAGTTTGCAAAGGCATAAACTCTTACAGCTCTGGAAGTGTCAACAAGTATATGCTACAACACATGGGCACTCCGACCTACAGAGAGGCTGGTTTTGTGAACAATCTTTTTGAAAGACTTGTTTAGCACCTAACAAGTTGTATATGACTAACCATGGCATAAGTCTCATCAAATTTCTGATTGCTGTATTTCCAGAGAGGAGAAATGTTCTCTCTTTCCTTTTTGCTTCAGAAGAGTTTCTCCAGCCCCACTGGAGGTGGGTTTTTCTCTAAATTGCTCTTTAAAACTCTCATTTAAAATGAAAGACAAACCAAAAAGTGCAAAATTTAGACTAAGACATTTAGCCTAAAATTATTTATTTTGCTGTGCTTTAACATTTTCCCTTTTTCCCTCTGTAATTTGGCTTATACCTGAATTTCAAACTGAAATGATCTTTTTGCTCTGCATTTGCACTGTCAAGCCCAACAGTGTCAATCATTATTTCAGTTCCAATAAATTACAATAACAAATATTAAGAGGTTTTACTTAATTTTATGGTATGTAAGGATTTTTTCCCACTAATTCAGCCTTAACTAATGAAAATCAGAGGCAACAACCTTAATAATTAAGAAAAATACTTCTATTTTGCCAAACTATTACAGCTACTTCTTACAGAAAAGCATAGACAACTTTGAATTTCAGCAACAGTTGCACAAAAATACACAAAGAAGATACAAAATCACTGCCACAAAGTTAGTCTATCATTAAAAACTGCAATGAAGTTGCTTTCAGACAGTTTGCATAACCTTAAGCTTCCTGGATTTTTTAGTATTTTTTTTTCTTTATTCCAATGAAATATAAAGGAAAAAGAGAAAGCAGATGCACACATCTGATGGAAAAAGTTGTGGCTATCAATGTAAGTCTCTCCACATTGAATGTACTTAATCCTCCCAATAAAGGCACTCCATGGCTCACAAGCTGAGATGTGCCTCAGCAGGTATGTTTTGTTAGTGACAATGAAGAAGTGTTAAAGTATTTATTATCCCTGAAAGCGCTACCATCAGTCAAGGTCTGTATGTTTCACTATTTACTACAGTAAAAACATCAGCTTTCTATTAATGTTTTCTTCTGGTAAAACTTAAACATCTGACATGACAGATTTAGGGTTCGTCTTTTTTGAGACAAGAAGGTGTTCGACATTCTCATGAGACAAAGACAGATACAATGATTGCCTGACCAGCCACCAGCAAGGAGATGATTTTTTTGTGATGTGAACTGCATATCTGAAGTGCTGCTGGAGGCACTGCAAAGAAGGAAAAAAACACCAAAATGAAACGAAACCAAAACAAAATAGCTGCAGGCAGGTTTTGACCTCATGGTTCAAAGAGATAATCATTAGAGATTTGGAGAGAAGCTGTAAAATCTCTAGTCGAAACTCTTCTACTTTACTAAATCAGAAGACAGAAACAGAGCTTTCAAATTCCCTCTGATAGTATTTTATCACTTGTTTTCATTTAGTTACAAAATTTTATAGAAAATATTCTGCTCAACAGACAAAGCACTGCTTTTCTCAACAAGGCATCATAACACAAACACAACCTGAATTGTAACCTAAATGCAATACAAATTTGAATCTTGAGCAACTTTGCACTGTCTCACATTAATCTTCAGAAATACAGAAGATATAGTCCCTCTTTACCTTGAGAAAAACTCCCTAAATTTCCTCGAAAAGACCTTTCCACTAGCATTTTCTTAGCATGGGTTAAAAAAACTTTCAGGCTACTGTGGACATGAGAACTTGAAAGCCACTGGTAGTAACTCAGGAAAACCTGTTCTGTTTAGCACTGAGGAAAGCGCTTGATAAATCAAGTTGGAATTGTTTCCACAATTGTAAGGATCAATGAGCATATGCTGATTAAATTAATTAAGATACTTCTACAGGTGATGGTATTCCTGGAGATACCAGAATCACCATAATTCTGAAAATATTAATTTTTAAAAAATGAACAAAATTGGGGTAGTGAGAAAAAAAAAGCCTATTACTACATGTCAACCAAAGGGACCTTATACCAACTATATCCCATTGCTAAAGAGGAGACAGAAGATCAGGTGGATGTTGCTGGATTCCAGCAGCACTGTATCATTACTCATTGCAGCTTCTTAATATAGGTTATCTCCTGTATGCAGTAATATCTTCAAATTACTTAGCTGTGAATAGCTTTTCCATGATGAAATCAGTTACCGTAATAACAGTAATTAGTTCCACCTTCAGACACTCTTGGAAATAACTCTTTTTAGACACACCCCTCGAACGCAAATATTGAGACACTGCAGTCACTTTATCATTTTTGTTTTGTCAGCACTTTTAGGATACATTCAAATTACATATGAAAAGATTTGACTGTCTTGACTGTCTAGAGGACTTTCATTCAACAACTTTGTTTTTCTTAGCTGCTTGCCCTGAGGATACAAATTCCCAATGATGTGTCAGTTCATCAAGATCATGTGGTACAATGCAGCAAACACTCATTTATCATCCATGTCACCAGGCTGCAAAAATATTTCTTTCAAATGCAGTATTGACAAATACAGCACATTATAACAGCTTATCCTGGCTTGTGTCACTCCTTCTTTACAAACTCTGTCAGCTTCAATTTCTGGTCATGAATATCAGCCCTTGTTCTGGCATCATATGCTATAAAGAGCAAGTGATTTCAGATAGCAAATAAGACAACTGACAAAATGACTTATAGCCATGAAACTAAAGAGGCAGCATGTTTGTGTATGTGGGCCATGGCTTATCCCTCCAATCTCTCTGGAATTTCAGACTTGCTGTTATGCATAGATGGAATGACATGTTATAAGTAAATTCTGGAGGGAAAAAAAAACCACCAAAACAAAAGCCCCCCAGCCTCCTCCCAACAACAAAAAAAACCAACAACAACAACAAAAAGATCCATTAAATGTCTATGTGTGTTCTATAACATTGCAAACAGAAGGAACTGAAAATGAGAAAGAAATTACACTTCTATGTACACTTACTTGAGTATTATATTTTTGAAGCCCAGAAACACTTTGAAAATGCTCATGTTGGATTTTGCTTCATGTTATAATTGTAAGAACCTTCTACAATATTTAAGAGAGAATTGAAAATACAGAGAAAATCTGCCATTTAAATCTAGCCTGACAGCTTAAGTCCAGTTCCTGCATCCCAACCACGGGACCATAAGGCTTATTGCCCAAGGGGGCTACTTAAACTATTTTCCCTGTATCTACAAAACCATAGCCGTGAGTGTCTCAATAGAAATTAATGAAAGACAAATCCCATGATTAAGGTTATAAAATAATAATGACATAATTAATTCAATATGTTCTTGCATGTTCCAATTCCAGTGAGAGAAACCCTTTCTCTTATTTGTTTTCGCAATTTAGAGAACATAAGTGAAAGCTTAAATCAGACCTTCAGTGTCATTGCAGTAACTGAATATTGGGGAAATATGAAATAGCTGTAAGAAACACTATGCCACTGAAATGGTATAACCATAAATACTGATGGAAATCAAACACAGTAGATCTAAGTCAGGGGTCTGGGATTTGATTAAGTGCATTTTCCTTTGAACATCAGAGACATGAAACTATGGTGACAAACAGTGCCCCTTGATGTGGACAGAATCCCACCATATAGAGAAGACGCAAATGTGTTGTTATTTCTTTCATACAGTTGGAAGGAAATGCTGTCATAGGCTCCCATTAGGAACTGCAAATAGGAATTAAGATTAAGTTTGATCTTAAAATGTGTAAAGGAAAAAATCCAAACAAACAACAAAACCACAAACAAAAACCAAAAAAACCAAAACAACCCAATCACACATTTTATATCTTGATGAATCCAGACTGCTTATCTGGATTAACAATACTGTTTAAATTGCTCGTAATGCATTTGGAACACAACATTCTTCCTGTAGTAAGTGCACAAAATATGTTAATGAATGGCTAATAAAAGCAAATTGTAAGCTAACATACCTTAATTTATTGCTGCCTTCATAACATACTTCTAAAATACTCATAAAAGTGAAAACTTATCATTATGGTTTCTGAGTTAAAGCCACACAGCATGAATTTCCTCAAGCTATGTAACAGGACATATCCATAACTAATTAACTGCCATTATTCTGAAAATACATAGTGTAGGTAAGAGCACTGATAATAAGCCAGGCTCTGGCAGCTGCCATCATGGTGTGCTGATCCTGGCTTTGTAGGAACCCTCTATTTAGAGAACCAAATTAAATTATGGAACAAAGGCCCAGCAACAAAAAAATAACTGGGGCACACAGCTAGTGATCAAACAGAAACACTTTAGCCAAGTTAGCCTCGCAGCAGGAGCAAGCAGCATGTGAGGTTATCTAGAAAAGCAGTTACTGAAGTCTGGGAGTTGATACAGAGAGCATGACCAACTCTTGAAGGTACACTTGCTAAATCCATTGAATTCATGCAAGTGGAATAGCACATACTGTGTTTACTTTGGATTACTGAATCAAAGCAGAATATTTGCTACCTACTTGACAGGAAATCATTTTGTTAAGCCTTTCCTGTTAGCAAATTAGTATTCTGCACTTCTGGATACAGTTTAAACAGGAATCTCAAATTTTAACTTGGATAATTTATTTCTCACTTGTAACAAAAAAAAAAGGCAAACAAAAATTATACAAAAATTGTACAGTTCAGCTTAAATGCTGTGATATGACAGAATGACAGAATATGAAAGAATCACACTGAAGACTGTGTCAGACCACCAAACTTAGCAAATCTGTCAGTTAAAGCAAGTGACACTGCTTTATGGACTCCATGTGACAGAAGTGTTTATGGCCTTGAGGCCATAGCATACAGCACTAATAGCAGGTTTTCTTATTAGAAAACTATTGATGAAGGAAGGTAAGATCTCCCTGTGGTGCTTTCTAAATATGACAATGAGATTATACCCTCTCATCACATGTTCTAGAGCAGATCATTTCCACTTGTATCAAGTGATCAAAGAATTCACCATCTGAATTGAGAATGCAAAACAGCAAAAAGCCTGGAGCAAAACACCTCTTCAACATGACTTAAAACAAATGTTTCAAAACATTTACAGAAAACACATGAGTAAAACACATCCCCTCTATTTAAATTGTGGCTTATAAACACTTCCTGACCATTACCCAACAAATGTAATCCTTGTAAGGTTTACCACTGACAAGATGCAAATCAACTTGCAGAGGACAGTTTTATGCTACATTAATCACTTATGCTGTATTTCCCAAAATGCTTATCTCTGAAGAGGCATATACCTTCCATGCAGTACTCTGGTGGTCTCTGCTCTGTTTATGATCTGCCTTCCTATAAAAATACAGACGTGCTTCCATCTGTTGGCATCTTCAGCTAATTATTGCTTATCAAGTGTTACAGCTCACTTCAGTCGTCAAAGGTGCACATTGCACTCCTTAACCTACCTCCATCATCTCTAGATACTTAACAGTATAAAATAACAAAAGAGAATGTCTAAAGTGGCAGTGATTAATTTAATATTTGATCTACCCTTGCTTAAGGATATTTTAGCCCATTTATAAAAAATGCTACATGAACAACTTGCATTTTCCCTTTTCCATCCTGAATATTTGTAGGAGTTTATCCATACATATGGAACAATATTTAACAATATTGTTCAAAGGCATCAAGTCTAGTCAAAGATTAGTAGTATCACAGTGCAACTTTCCCTGCACCCTGAGTACAATACATGCAGCCATACTGCATCTCTGTCTTTGCAGAGATTTCATCAAAATACTGTGACATCATCCAGTGTTTTTAGATTTCATCCAGCTTAAAGTTATGCTTATGACCACTTTCAAAGGGTTTAGCAAGAATTCAGCAGTATCGTATACAAACACCAAATGGGATGATCTGCTTAACTTGAACAGGGTAACGTTAACTTTCAGAATGACAACCCCTCGGACATACCAGAGATGTGCAGCTCCCTCACATCTTTCTTTTTTAACTGCCTGCTCCATACAGGTCATTTCCTGGCTGCCTAAAACAACAGCCCTGCCTAGCTCACATCTGTAAAATCTTTCAGCAAATGGACAAATGCCAACCCCTCATGCAGCTGAAATATCCAGAGATGGTTCAAGCTCCCATGAGCTGCAGTCTGCCTTCTGCCAGGGATTGCAAAACAAGCCTTTTCCCTGAGAGTTTCTGCCAGCACAAGAGTTACTGTTTCTTCCTCTAATGCATCCCTACTTCTTAGTTTCTTTACAGGGATTATGGTACTTTTCTCCTTCATTTAACCTGTACATACCCAGAGGTCAATGCTATTAATTGCAAAATTACTTTGGATTAAAAGAAAAAAAAACCCAGTACATTTTAATTACAGTGAGATTAACTCTCTGAGTTAATCATGTTGAAATTACATTTTCAGTGAACAAAACTCTAATTACATACCGTTTTCTTTTTAAAATAGGTAAACCTGCAAGAGTTTCACTGTATACCGGAAATAGCCCCTAGTCCCTAACAGCTTCTGTTAAATAAAGCAGTAGAAAGGCTTACTTAATTCCTGACCAGTTCTTATTTGCATATATGCTCCTGTGAATTATCTCAGCAATGAGGGAAAAAATGTAACATCACAGAACATGCAGATTTGAATACTTCAAAAGATACCCAGGCAGAAGCTATAGTGCTACTAGTATGTATAAGAGAGGACAAGAGGGAAAAGTTCCCAAACCTGCTGTTTTCCAATCGCTTTTTCCAGGGCTCAGACAACTGCTGTCCTGCAGTTACTATGGGGAGTAGCATTATACCACATATAGGACTTGGCATGAATGTGGAGGACTCCAGCACATTGCTCAATATGTGAATAAAAACATCTCCTTGCAGCATCAAGGATAATCATCTTAAGCTTTCAGATGACTATAGCAAGAGCCTTAAAGTCTCTACAAGGCTAGGGATTCACACTGACAGAGAAACATGAAGTTATTAAAAATGAGCCTGAAATACTGCAACAGGGATTTAAGCTACAGATTTGGCCAGTAATGAAAGCCATGGTGATGAACAGCAATTAAAGCACAGGACTGAGTTGGAAAAGGCCTGAATGCTCAGCTCAGCTGTTTAGTTGCCAGATGATGCAGCCCAGGTTACACAAGGCCCAACACACACCCTTGCATGCCTGACCCATAAAAGCAGGGGATTATCTGCTGTAGAACACATAATTTTGTCTCCCTCCTGAACAAAAAGGCTCACGAAAGTCAACCAGAGGCCCTTTGCAGGTGTAGAGAAAAGGTTGTTTTGACTGGAGATGTGCAACTCTACCAGACGATTTCCATTGGAGCTGTGGCCCCCCCATGTCCCCTGCTTGAACCAGCAGTGCTCCTCAGAAGGCTGCTGGGGAAGAGCAAAACTTGTCAGACAGCCTTCACTCTCATGAGCAGGCCAACAGCTTCATTGCTCATCGCAGATGACAGAAACCCCCTGTATCCTGTTTGCCCGTCTCCAGACTCTGACAGAAGAAAAACACCAACCTATCACGCAGGGATCTTTTGTTATTTCATTCAAGTACAATGAGATTTTCATCTGGTAGGTGCTGAAGTTAGACATTTATTGCCGTATTGTTCTGGGGAAAAATGTTTGAGTGGTTCAGCAAGATTTGGAAAAAGGCTGGTCACTGTGAGTAGAGAACTTTGTGTGATTACCTTTATCATTGCAAAAGGCTTTAAAGTGAAAAAAAAAGAGAAACTCATTAGATGAAAACTGGATAAAATTATCAGTATTTAAGAAATTTTTTGTGTTTTTTCCTCAAAATTAATTAAGCTGTTTATGACTGCATGAGAAAGAAAGCAGGTAGGAAGCAGGGTTAGCACTAAGTGATGTACAATAATGGGTGTAGGTGAAGAATCCTCAGAAGGCAGGGGAATATCTCATGATAAAACAACCTGAAATGTCACAGAGGACTTGAAAAAATCAGAGATTTTCTGGTAGGATTTCTTTCTACAGTTTCCAAGCAGTATTAGATCAAAGGACTAGTCTGAAAAAGTCTATGAAGAAGAGGCAGGAAGCAAGAGCAGAAGAGGCTCCAGTGCTCCATGTCTTGTGTGCTGCATTTTTGTAATTATCCAAAGAATAAACAAGCCCATACAGACATCACCCCGAAAGAGGTAGGGTCAGATCCTGACCAAGTGCTCCTGCCATATCTCCCATCCCACAGCAATTGGCATCCAAAACATAGCTGCAATCAAGTGGCAAGTGCCGGAGATCTTTCTCACAGATGACATACTGCATGCCAATATAGTCTTTCCTTTCCTGTGTCCCCCTCTGACACAAAATACTGTACCTTGCCCAAAGCAATTGGCATCCGTTTGGCATCTTCAAGGTAAAAATAGAAGAGAGAAGGAAAAACACTAGCATATATTTTTGTGCCAGAAGGAGGGTACCATGAGCATACATATCCCAGCTGGGTTCACCTGCTGGATTGCACCAGCATGTTCAGCCAAACTGCAGACTAGAAAGAGGGCAAGACAGTAAAACCATTCCAACAGCTCCAGGAATTTCTCTTTCCTAGTCCACATCTTCGTGTACCTCTTTCATCCCTCACATATAATAGTCAGTAAAAGTTTAACTGTTCAATTATTGGGTGCTGAAAAACTGCCAGGAAGATCTTGTACAAATACAGAAAGAAAAAGTTTCCTTGCTCATGAATGGGCAGATACAGTCTCTGTGCACCTTGCCATGGAATCCCCATCATGCTGGAGGTGCTTCTGGATATCACAACAGAAAATTAATTACGAAATCAACAAAAGGGCATTACATGAACTACAGATGCTCTGCAGATTTTCAAATGTTAATTCACAATGTAAGAGTAGCAAGTGTTCTTTTCAAAAAGTCAAAATATAGCTATGCTAATAACAAGCACAATAATAAGGAGGATTGTTTGAGGATGAGAGGCTGCTCAAACAGGAAAGAGTGGGAAAGAAGCCAGCACCTTCAGAAATGGTCAAAAACAAGACCAAAGAGTCCAGAGGGTGTGTAAAGAAGCAGGATTTAGCAATATCCTAAATTGCTGTGAGTTAGCAGCTGGCAGGGCATAATAATAGGCAGGAGATTAATAGATTTTTTCCAGTGTGAGGTCAGAAAACTACATAAAACAACATTACAGTGCTGACATTTTAGAAGAGAGAGTGAAGCAACAGGTATTGAATGAAACCACAAAAGTGGGAAGTGGGTGCAGGGCAGGGTCACAGTCCTGGTGGAAACTCTGCTAGAGCTCCTATTGCAGCAGACTGTTCAATCCCTTAATTGTCAAAAGTAACAGAAATCATGGATACCAACTTCTGCCCCAAGTTGGAAATCACTCTCTGTGGCTGTGGAAGGACAATATGCTGCTGTCTTCACCTGGAAATTTCTATGGCATGGAAAAATTCCAAGCAGGGATGAAAAATAAGCAGGCTGCATTACACATTTAGCAACTATCCCTAAGAGAAGTAAGAAAAACTAATCCAGGAATTTCTGTAACAGGAACGGAGCAAACAGAAAAAATATGTATTCCCTTCAGAATAGGATTAGTATCAGAAATACACAAGTGCTGTCACTGCTTACTTCGTGGATTCCTATACACTCCCTAGTTGTTTTATTATACATTTTTTTTTATTATTCAAATCATTACTCCTCTGCACGGGGTTATCTAAAAGCTGAGCTGTAAGTTCTTTTGACCACCAAGATTTCAACACTGACCTCCTTTTTTTGAACAGCAATACAGCAAGAAATTTTTGAACCCCAAAAAATCAACATAAACTAAAAATTAAAAGATATGTTTGTATGTTATTTTCGATAATGGCACAAATATTTTCAACTCACTACTTCAGGAGTTAAAAATAAATTGATAGATTTGTGACTACATGATACTGACAGATAGGAGCATGGATAAATTCTGTGTTTCAACTCATGTTGCATTATTGGTCATGCTAGAGCAGAGATGCAGATGTGTACAGATGATACCGAAATCCCATTTGCCTCTCCTCTTGTTCATGGAGGAATATGCAGGCGACATAGGAACAGCATAAGAGGGTGTAGAGAACAGTATTTTTGATATCTACAATGCTAAAGCAAGCACTGGTTCATGAACATTTTGTTAACAATCCTACAAATACCCCTCATATTCCTAGACAGGTTTTGATAATAATTATGGTACTATACTGTGAGAGTGTGTGTCTTTTTGCAGCTTGTACAATAGCTGAATAGGCTGAGCTCACACACTCAGAGTGCTGCAATAAGGTGGAGAGGCAGGATGAGTATTAGTAGGAATTAATTTCTAGGATATTTCTAACTTTTTCATGACTAATAAAGATAAGCTTACTTGCTGTTGCAAGTACAGAACACATGGTGTTATTAGAAATTGGCACAAGGAGTGCTTAAAACATCCTCTGGCAACTCATTAAAGAACTGGATTAGTCCTACAGAAAAAAAAAAAAGGGTCTTCAATCAACTGCAAAATGTATGAACTCAGCCTTTTCTATGGGTGCATCAAGAAACTGATTACCATACAAGCACAGCTGAAGAAAAATTAGCTGCTGAGTTATGAAAAAGTTGCAAAAGCAGCAAACCACGTTGAAAACATCCAAATATGAAGCAAATTTATGAAAAGAGCCAAGACATAGCAGGATATCTCAGCCCCCTCCTTCCTCCCACCCCAGCCCTCCTTATGGCACAGGGCACACAAATACAGTCAGCAATGAGAGAACAGGAAAAGGCAGTTCACTTTCCGGCTAAGATCCCAGGATCCTTCAAGTTATTGCCACAGGCATGAATTTTCTAGTAGAAAGATGGGGTAGAGCCCATAGAGATTTTAGTGCCTCATTAGCAGCTTTCTTCTGAGTCAAATAACCCATACCATGCCCCCTCCCTCCCCTTGAAATCAGAAATGTGTGCTCCCCAGCTCTTTCTCCTGCACCCAATTTATTTGTGGTGTATTTATGTAACATTGTACATGCCACAACAGTGTCCAAGGGATTTGTCTGTTGGTTGCAATTATAGTTCATACGTGCTGCCCAGATTAATGTCAGCTCTGTGAAGGTGTCCTCTGCACCATCTAGCACTAGAGAAGCTGCTCTCCCTTCCTGAGCACCTGCTACTCAGTGTAACCACCAGCCCATTACATGCCCAAGGTTTCTGATTCAGTTATCCTAAAAAAATGAAGGCTCTTGGAAGGAAAAATTTTGTGTCAGCAGGAAAAGTTTTTCAAGTCTCTGAGGAATTAGAATGCCAGAGATCTATAATATACCTAAGACAAGAAAAACCAAAAACCCAAAAACAAACAAAAAAACCCCAAAAAAACCAAACCAAACCACCAAAAAAACCAAACCACAAAATAAACAAACAAACAAACAAAAAAAAAAACCAGAAAAAAAAGACTTCATTTTGCTTTCAGAAAGAGTTCTTCAGATACAGCTGCAGCACTAATGAACTTAAAGATCCATGAATGTAATATTCAGGATCCATGAAAGATTAATCTTTATTACAAGGGCAGAGCTTCAGGAGAGGTAACAGGGTGTCATAAATCTGAATTCTCCTGATTATTTTTGGCTGCTAAAATTATTGAAGCTTTATTAATGAAGTTATTAGCTTTATTAGGATGCTATTTTCTCCCCACACAGTTACCAAATGTGAAATAAATATGTATCAGTAAGGACTGCAAAACAACACTGTCTGAACGTCTGGCAAAGCACCTTAAGACACTGCAGAACATGGAGGCTGTCTCCTTCTTTGAGGGAAGATCCACAGCACTAATCCACATCAGGCTCTCAAAGGGGATCTCTTCCAACACTGAAAATAATAATTCAAACACCATCTTGTAGGATGAAAACAACACTGATGTTTTCACCTACATCTCAGGGTACCTCCATTTGAGCTCCTCTACTTAACAACAGAAGCCTGGCCTTCAAGATTATCATAAAAGTGGATTGCAGAAGGTGCAAGTAAGGAGGAGGGAGGAAGATTGTCATTAGAACAGGGAATTAAATCTGTCAACTAACAGTTGAAGATAAACCTGCACTGTCCTTAACAGCAAGCTAAAAGTCACTTATACTGGATTTATTCATGACCTTTCCCTGGTACAGTCAGGAAACTGCAAGGTCTCACTTCAGAACAGCTGGTTTCCCCAGTCGAGATGCAAAAACTGTGTGCAAGGTTGAAAAATAAGATTTAGTAGAATTAATTAATTTGGGCCATCTTTAGTCTTATTTCACAACATGGCAGCTAGGTAGAGATTGTATCCAGCTCAGATGGCAGGAAATGTTTATAGAGTTCAAAAATCATTCAAACCCTTAAAACTTAAACGTGTCTTTGCACGCTTGCCTTCTACCAGTGTAGCCCTATGTCAGTTACTAACTCCTTAAATTCAAAAGCTATGGTCTCACCTGATCCTTGAAAGTCAGATACTCTCATTTTCATTAAAAACTCTCTTTTTTTGAGGTGGCTAGCTGTGATAAAATCCATTTAACAGAGAGAAAGAAATTACCTTGGCAAATCACTTGAAGGATACATTTCCTTTACAAGCACTTCTAGCTTTTTAAGAGATTAAGCACAGTTATGTGTTATTTGATTGGTCTTAAAGTTTTTGCTTTCTGACCTTTTGATCCCCTCAGTGAAATTATATCACTGCTGAGGTTAAAAAGATGCTGCTACTTATTCATCAGGGTTCAAAGACTCTTATTTGAAATAAAATGGATGTTGGGAATAAATTCTGCAGTTACAATGACCACCAAAAATCAAGAAACGGCTTATGGAAAACTCATTAAAGAGTTCAGTAGTGGTACTGCTGTCATGCTAATACACACATATTGTTAGCTTAAGCATTACTTAAGCATTACAATGTAAAAAATACATTACATATATTTCTTGATAAATCTTCCAATTCAAATGGCAATTAATTCAACAGCCAGGTCCTCACTTTACCCCGCCTTTATGGCAGTCAAACCTTCTCATTTATTTAATTCTATCTTTATAAATCTATGATGATGCATGGAAGATTACATGGCAATACATCTTTCTGTGAAATAACTATACTCATACAGACATACACAAAAAACAAGCAAAAAGCTTATATGCCACTTCAGTTCCCTCACTAAAACCAGTAAATATAATACACAGCAGCTGGCCCTGTTTCTGAGCATGGTTTTCAAAAACATTTTTCTTTTGCCAAAAAGTATTGCAAATTATTTTTTCAAGTTTTTTTAACTTCCAGAATTGACCTGGGGCACTCTGCTTCTTTGATAAAAAGGGGAAGATAGATAATGGGCTTTTCTCTAGGGTCTCTCACATCTATCACTGTTATCAGGACAGGAACGGAGATCTTTCATGCTGCTCTTCTGATAATTCAAAAAGTTTACGATGTAAGTGGCCTTGAGTTCAATAGGTTTGTTTAGTAGAGAAGATTTAAAGTTCTACAAGAAAAATAAACACATTCTTTCAGCCTAACTTTAAGGGTTACAGACTGACAGCTTATAAATAAAACCCTCAAGTCCTACCTTCTGTGATACCTTAAGGGAACTTTTTTTTCAGCTCATGATGAGTTAAGCCATCTATGTGAAAGTTGTGTGGTTCTGCCAAGCCTTCTAGCTGATTTTTGCTCCTCCTTTTATTAAACAGCTCTTGAAACAGTAATCAGTGTTAATTACAAACGGAAGCCCTGGTTTTAGTCAATGTTCTTGTACTAATTGAAATAGCAGCAGTGAAGTACAAATAGGCATCTGAAAAAGACCTCCAGGGCAGAGAGCCTGCTCGTTGGCTAAGCCCCTGTTAGCACCCCTAGACCCCAAACCAGGAGGGCAGAGGCCTGGGAAGGGAACCATTCTCCCAAATGCATATTTATAGCGGGAGGTACAGAGGATGTGAACAGGGACAGCACACGAGCACTGCATATTTTTAATGTAGCGGGATAGGGAGGTGAAAAAACATTTTCCTTCACAAGCAGTTCCAGTTAGCCTAACATCCCACCTGCTTCCAGAATCTTCTTTCTTTACCAGATGTCTTCAGGCAATTTGCCTACTTCATCTTTACAAACCTAACCATCTATTCACATAACTCTTGTACACACAGGAAAGTGACTCAGCTAACTTGCTGCAATGGAAAAGGTGCAGCAAACTCTAAATCATGGCTCCAGGAGGATCTCTGGCACCTGCTGACAGTCTACACCACATCTTCTCCACTACACCCATGATCAGCTTTCCCCAGATCCCTTGTGCTCTCCAAAGCAACACTAAACCAATTCCACAACAAACTGAAGATGATGTCTGGAAGCAGGCAATTTAAACTGAGAAACTGGAAAGTCAAGACACGAACCATCAAAAATACCTTTGGTAATTTGGTTAAATACTGTCCCTCAGATGCTTCTCAAGATGTATTTTATGCCATCTCAAGGTATGGTGCAAACTTAGAAGAAAATATTCCAAGGAACAAATACATATCATCTGTCAAAAAAGCAAACCAAACAAAAAAAGGCTTCAATTCAGTAGTTTTCTATTTTCAAAGAAATTTGAAATCTAGCATATTCTGTTCAACTCTACAAACCTCAACCCTTTTTCTCCAAGATCTCACAGCTTTAGTCTTGTAACTGAAGGCCAAATTATGCTGCTTGTTCATGCACAGAATTTAGAAGTCTGACAATTCCTTCCATATTTTCTCAGTATAAATAACATATAAAACTGATAAAAGTTTAAAAAGAAATTGAAGACCATCCAACTCCAGTTCTATCATCTGGTATCACATATTTTACAGGAACTGACAGCAGTGATTTTTAGATTCATTAAGTGTAACTGAGGACAATTGGAGGTTGTTAAGCTCCATAGTTTCATCAGAAGGGAAAGAGAAACACTCTGCCATGAGGTTTCATAGACAGGTACTGACATTCATGTAATGGAAAGACTCAGAATCCTCTGTCTACTCCAAACACCAGAAAGGAGGGTGGTTGAATGGATGACACAAGAGCTTTTCCTATCCACAAGACACTTCTCAGTACATCTCACTCAGCTTGTTCTAATTCCTGCTCTAAATCTTCATTATGCTTTATCTTAGCCCAACTTTCTTGCCTAGACAAAGACCCAATGCTAAATTTTGCAAGAAAAGCAGAAGAACCTGCTTTGTTTGATGTACCAACGTCAACAAAAGCTCTGAGTGTTAAAAGCTACTTTGTACAAACAAACTCTAGAAAGACCATTTAAGCGAAAAGGCTGATACTGACAATAACAGCTATAAAATAATTTACTTTGGAAGCTGGTAGACTATCTATGACTACCTTAACAACAAAACAAGGTTCTGGAACAGGTTTGTAATAGGAGTGTTATAGACTAGGTAATTAGTTTTACACACCATCTCCGATAGTTAAAAGGATGTTATAACCTGACAGCCTGACTCCAATCCATAGCTGTCTTAACTGGCTCATGTTTCCATTAATGAACAACTTTCAGCATTTCAAAGATACAGAATTTAATTAAATATTTGATTATATATTTAATAAAGACTTCTTTTCCTAAGCAGATGAGTGTACTTACTAACAGAGCCAGAGGAAACCCTCAAAGTATATTAAAAACTCCAACTTACAACCAAGGTCAAATTGTAAAATAAATACCTCCAGAAGTAAAGACAAATTCAGATAATCTAGTTCATCCTCTGCAAGAAGCACAACTGTCTTGTCATTGTAAAAAATGCTCTGGATAGGTGTTCCTGAAAGGTTTATACAGAACTGTGTGTTTATCTAACCCTCTAACCTCTTTCAGCTCAGGCTGTAGAGGTCACTTACACAGACCAGTAGCTGGCTTCAAAGCTGATGGCTGAAAAAAAAGTGTCAGCAATGTATCCATCCTTACCCCCTCAGCATGCCCACTCCAATTATTCTCATATTTACTGACTTCTGTGCTCACTCACATTTCATTTTTCTTCTCTTTGATGATATAGACATCCTGGCTCCATCTGTCATAGGGTTAAATAATCATCTCTGATTTCAGGAGATTCCATGAACTGCAAACTAGAGCCCTGAACCAATCAAGATTTTCAAGAGGTTGGTTTTTTTTTTTTTTTTAACTTGTCCCTTCCAAGCTGAAGGCAAGCAGAGCTTAACCTGAGTGTCAATAGACATAGAAGGAGAATTATATTTATCATCATGAGAGTTGCAAATATTATTTATAGCATTCTCTTCTACTTTTTAAAAACCTGTAATCACAAAATGTTTGTTTAGGGAAAAGTCAAAGAATGCTTTAACTTCTGTAGACTATTATTAATTATTGCTTAAAATATGGAAATATGTTTTTCTAGCTTTAGCAAACATCATAAATCTGATAATGTGTTTGGCTACTGAGCCACTCTGAAGGAATTCAGAAGGCAACACTCTCTGACTGATGTTCACCCGAACAATCTGGTGAGTTAGGATATGTGTCCCTAAAACCATCCACTTGCCTGTCTCAATGATATTTTACTGTTTCTGCTTGCTATGCACTTTCCCATCAGTCTAACTTTTCATACACTAAGTGACGTAACAGCTCAGATATCCCAGCACAGACACAGATGCTCTTAGCTCTGTAACGCAGATATCTTGCCATCCATTCAGATCTTGATACTCACATTTCACTAAAGTGTAAACATGCCATTTTCAACCACGAGCTGTGATAATAACACATCATAAACACTCAGGGGTGTTGGAGCAGAGAAACACATTTCCAGTGAATCTGAGGGCATAATTTATAAACTGTTTTCCAGGATTTTTTTATTTAAAGACAAATTATACTCCTGCCTAAGATACGAGAAACATCAGGATCATTGTTAATCAGTGTCATTTCTGTTTTGCTATCACTCCCCATCAGTGAATCAACAGTAGGCTGGTTATGCATTGCTTGTGCAGATGCCTACCTTCTCAAACTTTTCCAGTGCATACCACACAGTGGCTAGTGCTGCAGCCCCTTTGGCTTTTTTCCTTCTCCTATAACGTCTGCCAATGGTATCAGTGAAACATCAGCCTCAATAAGTGTGCTGAAGTCAGCAAGCATAGAATGAGAGCCCTTAGGGCTCTTTCAAAGATAGCTACCAAACTCAACAGGTGTTATATATAAAAGAGATCTTTACCACTGCTCATCATTCTCAGTTACAGCCGAAAAAAATCCCTTACATCTACTTTAATACCAATATCTGCAGTCAAGTTTTTAGGATTAAGTTAAAGAGCAATTACGTATTAAATCTTTTTTGCACATTTGGCTCAGCAGAATATATAGTTTGTGTGTAACCTTCTCAGAGGAAGGAAGTCAGTCTGCCTTGTTTATCTAAAATAGGCTTTGGACACTACTAAAACATAACACAAAACACACACACAAAGCAGGAACCATATCCAGAAAAAAACCCCAAAACACAAAACCCACAAAACCAAGCAAAACAAAACCAAAACCCTCAGAAGAGAATACCTTCATCAGCAAGTCTTAAAAAGCAGTTTTATAAAACATGCCAGATAAGGAAAGAACAAAAAAACATTTTAAGGCTTTCATTAACACCACAACAAAGAAAATGTTTCCATATATTTTAGCCAACTTAAAAAAACAACCAACCAACCACCTAGATATCCTGTGGGGTTAACTAGGAAAGTTTTAGTCACTGGGACTGGAAAGAGTGGCCTACAGAAAACTTGGGCTTTTTCAAGGTTATTATAGGGTTACACAAGGAAAACAGACGTTTGGATTTGACTGTGATCACACAGTCGAGGCAGAGCTGGGGCAGGAAGCCTGGCTGTCGCAGGAGGATGTTGGGCTCTCACACCCTGGGCAGCAGCTTTGACTGCTAATGAGTGTGACTTGACCAAAACCCCAGCAAAACCTCCCACAAGAACTGACTGAAGCCGAAGGACCATCAGGCTCAAGGTTCATTCTGCAGCTGATCTGTATCCAGAGCCAAGGGAAAAAGTCAGAGTAGAGTAAACACATGCTTTCCCCAGCTAGCTCTCCCAGCTTCTACTGGGAAGAGGCTCACAATGGAGTTCATAGTCTTTGAGGGTGTTTTACTCTATTACTTTGTTGATTTCTTTTTCATTTATATCAAGAGGAATTAAACACAGTAAGTAATATATCATGGTGGTTTTGAAAAATGCTGGAATGAAATTTTGGCTATATTCTAGACAAAGCCTGTCATGTTTCTATGATAAAGTTTTACAGTTTGGTATAGAACTTCAAAGTCTTTAATCACAAAACAGATTAAATGGCTCAACACAGCAATGTAGTGTGGATAAAAGAATAATTTAGCACAACAGGTTAAAATGCAGACAAAACATGGATTTGGATAATATTGTGCTGATGAAACTAAAACTGGGATCTGATTGTGACTCATCCTTATATTTATGAGTTATTTAGGTTTTATACATAAAAGGCAATTTCCAAGACTGTGCTTCTTCCTCCCTAGAAACACTTAGTTTGAAGAAAATTTATCTTTTTAGGCTACCAGAAAAATGTTCCACTAAATTCACTGCTCAAAGGCAAAGTAAAAGAACAGAAAAAATACTGCCACCATCTCCAACACAAGCAGGTTCTATAAACAGAGCATTTCAAAGCACTTTCTGCCTATTCATGACAAAGTGTCATGGTCTCAGGACAGGCAGGGGTGTCCACAGCAGCTTCCTTTCTCTAGAAATGCTGTAGGTGAAAGATAGGAAATAGACAGTAACAGGGACAAAACCAGAGATCTGATTTGCAACTCCAGGCACAGAAAAAGCCAGCTGTAATTTCCCAGGTAACTGATACTGCATGCACAGCAGAACAAAATCCAATCTCTCCTCAGGTTTTCCTTACCAAAACTCAGTCACCCTGCTTCTTTCAACTGAAGGATTGCTGGGAAACATTTAATATTATTTACTACAGAGCTAGAATGCTTTTCCTCAAAATACAGATGTTCACCACAAACTAAATTTTGCATGTCAAACAAAATACAGATTCAACCACTACTGACATAAAGAGGAGTCCACACTCTCCTTTCAGACTGGTTATGGTCACATCTGTCAATTTAAACATAGTAGTCTAGAAATTGCTGAAAGTTAGTTTTGTGGGGTATTATTTTTTTTTCCTCAAGAAAATCAATTTTCAAGTAATGTTTCTAGTATGTCTTTAGATCCTCTATGCATTCCAATATGAGATAAACACTGACATATCAACCCCAGTTGCAATTAATTCAGTCTGAAATATATCATCAGCTGCTCCAGAGGTTCAGTTGATGCACAGTGAAACAGTATTTTTTTCCACTTGAGACAGAGAAACACTTTGAAAGAAGCAATGTTTTTAGGCTTCCCTGCTAGATATTACCCTTTAGATATTAGACTGCAAGATATTACCCTTACTTGTAAGTTATGAAGTGGAAAATTTCATGTCACAGGTAAAGGCAGTCCGTACTTGTATTTGGATGAAACCAAAGATATTTCAGGAGAAAAAACAGAAAACTTCTTTTTTTGCATGTTAATTAGGAACTTAAATCACATTCTTAAGTGCAAACATCTACAAAATGTCACTTCATGTAAAATATTCCAGCATATTTCTTTTGTTGCATTATCAGAAAAATTATCAAGATATTCAGATAATGCCTTCTGATTTTTGTATTATCTTAACGCTTATTTAAAAAGCATGCAATAAAACTTTTGACCCATCAATGTAGTGCAGTTAATTAAAGTTAGCCCAAAAGCAAAACTATCAAACTATGAATTTCCCTCATGTATTGCAAGACCATGATTATGAAAAGTAAATGGCAAGATCCTGATGACTGGCTGCCACTGTTCCAGAGATAGAAGAGAGCTTGAAAATACCTTATCTGTGCTCTCTGGTAGAGGGAGATTAAGGAAAGGGTGGATAATAACCTTTCATATTACTCTCAAACACAGGTTTCACTCTGTCTGGCTCCATGCTGTTATTATTGCCTCAGTCCAGGCTATTGTCTATTCTCATGACATTTATGAAAAAAGGAAAACAAATTTCAGACATATAATTTTTGGCTCATTTTACAAGGCAAAAGTGCCATTAATAGCCTTCTGAATGGTTCACAAGATTATAAATCATTTCACTAAGCTGCAATTATAAAAGTCAACAAATATGTTCTAAATGGTACCTACACACAATAGGTTGATACCATCTTGTTTTTCAAGTCAATTAATAAAAATCTTTTCTTTCATTATAATGGTAAATATAGAGAGGTCCAGGTTAATCACAGTAGGTGGAAGCTTGCAAAAACTAATAATTGAAATTTGTAAAATCACATTAAAAGAAACAATTTCATCTATTTTTCATTATGATCTTTAAAAGATATGAAGAGATTTTTCTATGCATTATTATTTTCTAGGTTTCTATCTTAAATACAGCAGCTCTTTTCTGATCTGTTTTGCTCAGCAACTTTCTTAGAAACATCTGTGGAAATATAATGTATCTAGATTCAATTTTTGAAGAGGTAGTCTGGTTTGGTTGTGGGTTTTTTTGAACTTCCAGAAATCTTCATTATTTTTATTAATATCTATTTAGTTCAAATTCTGGATAAGCAGACCAAAATGAAAATGTACAGGTTATAAAAACTTTTACTTCAAATGAAAAATGCGGAAAGTCTACAACACTTCCAGTCTTTCAATACACAGGAGAAACAGATATTGCTATTTCCAAATAGAAAGAACAGACACACATGCTTGCCAGTGAATAGAAATTTTACGTCATTATAAATCTTCTAAAGGGAACAAAGAGAACAATCCTATGTTTGTTCTTCCTAAACTTAATATTTTTTAAGGTACAAATGATTACAAGATCATTTGTAATGATGCTTAGTGACTTGATTTTGCAAAAAGAAATCCTGTGGAAATGTTTACCACTGGGATTGTTCATGTCCTAATGCTGTAATTCTTAAAAGGTATACATGTGTAAGTAGAAGATTAGTGGTACATCAACAAACAAGTACAGAGTGAAGTCTGAGCGTAGCTACAAGCAATGGTAAAACTCCTCTTCTCATTTACCAGCCAGAACTTAACCAATAAGCAATGACATGTTTTATGTGGCAGAGTTTTCACGGTGATTTTACACAAGTGATCCACAAATGTTAATATACATATATTTATTTACATGCACACACATTTTATACCATATTCTACGTATATGCAGTATACTGTAAATACACACCCTCAAGCATCTGTACTGGGACCAGTGCTGTTTAATGTCTTCTTTGGTGACACCAACACTGGCATTGAGTGCACCTCAGTAAGTCTGCAGATGACACCAAGCTGTGTGGTGTGGTCAACATGCTGGAGGGAAGGGATGACACTCAGAGGGACCTTCATGGGATTGAGGGGTGGGTCTGTGCAAACCTCATGAAGTTCAACAAGGCCAAGTGCAAGGTCTTGCACCTGGGTCGGGGCAACCCCAAGGACAAGTACAGGTTTGGCAGAGAATGGGCTCTGAGGAGAAGGTCTTGGTGTTCCTGGCTCATGAGATGCTGGAGAGGCCAAGGGCAGGAGGCAGCAGCAGACAGCTCAGCCCTGGAGAGGAGCACTCCAGGGCCTCCTTGGTAAAATGAGAGCTATATAAAGATGGGATAAATGGCATACACCCAACAACTGACAGCCCTTTCCAGGAGCAGCCAATCAACCCACCAGTGGGACTCGTTGATGCTGCACACCAACCTGTAAATGAGGACTAATTGCAGGCAAACCACATAGGTTAGACACCCGAAAACCCAGCTAAGGGTTTTCTGACATGGCAGGCTGATGGAGCAGGAGGGAAGGCAGCTGAGGTCTTGACTCACTTGTATAAGTTCTCCTGCCTTGCTCTCGAGGTCTTGACTCACTTGCATAAGTTCTCCTGCCTTGCTCTCCATGTCCTTTTTGTTAAAACACGTTCATTAACCCATTTCTTATCAATGGGTAAATCTGATTCACAGAATGACTCAACAGCGTAGCTTTGCCTCCCAGGTTTTTAGATGTCCACACCCAGAGAAGTCAATTGTTTCCCAATTTCCAAAGGACCCCTAGGATCTGAAACAACCCCTTGTCATTGTCAATCAGTGCTGGCTTTTCAGGAAATATATGTAAATGAAAATGCTCAGCTTGATTAAGCATTAGAACTATTATCAAGTGTAATTATCTGGATTTCTCAGACTCTTACAATATTTTCAAATTTATAATCAACCATGAGCCAATATTAAACAGTTGGATTAGAAACTGTCTGCATCAACCAAAGGAAACTTCCTGACAGGATCAACAACAGTAATTAAACTAATTAACCATCACCGGCAGCTAACATTATTGAATAAAGTAAATCAAAAAAGAGGAGGTAGGGAGGCATGTTTGCATTATGAGCAAGTCACAATCTCGATGAATTAGTATTATACACCATGGCCTGTAGATCTTGCTTCTGAAAACTCCCTGTACTCATTAATGACAAAATACATGGATTGAAAGCTCTGATTAGACACAAAGATCAGCAGTACTTAATCAGTAGCAGATTCGTAGGAAGGCATAAATTATAGCACTGCCTCCCAAGCAGTTTCAACATTTCCAGGAGTAGATTTAGCAGGTGAGCTGTACTCTCCACCTAAGCATGAGAGGCCAGAAGAAAGAGCCATCATCTTTTGGTTATCACAGCTGCAGCACAGCACATGAAATCAGAAGACACTATCCACTACAGTTTAAATAATATTGCTTTGTGCATTAACCATTTCTCCATTTTTACAGCCTTTTATCAGTCTCAAATCTGCTTACATACATAAAACTGAGGATCTGTACATTTTTATTTCCTCTCTCCATACGACCAAGTCCTCTGGGAGCAAGCACAGATTGACTCTAATTGCAATGCTGCTGATGGCTCTGGGTGCTGTCCCACAGAAAGGTGGCAGCTTCCAGCTGTTCCTGGAAGCTTTTTCACCACAGCAGCTACATGGGATATTTCACACCTACAGGCAATTCCTACAGGTCAGTCACTTACAACACTCAGCACCAAGTGTGAAATGACACAGACCTCAGCTGACTTCCTGTGGAATGAATGGCCTGGTCTACTTTAAAATCACTTATAAAGACTAAGGTACATGGTACAGTTGCATGTGTATACAAATACATGCATTCAATTAACTATGCACAGTGGTTTTTTTTGAAGGAGGAGGTACTTCTGATTTTTGTCATAATTTTTAAAACGAGTCTCTGAATTCAACAAAGATTCTACAATAAAAATAGATAGACTTACAAGTCTTATTTATAGAAAATTAAACAGCAATGTCTGCAGAAATATTTCCTTTGGAGCTTTTTGATGGTAATAAAATTAATAATAGTATAAATACCTCCTCCTGAAAGGACAAATTCATTCATCAATATTAGGGTATTTAATTATTCAATGTGACGAAACAGAATAAATGAAATATACTACTATAGCCACCTAGCACTTTCTCACAAGTCACCTTGTGCAATAATCCTTCAAATTTGGAAGTCTACAACCATCCAAGAACAGTCTTACAGAATGACCTCCACCACCATGGCAAATATTTGCATAAGCAGCAGCCTCTGAGCACACAATATACTGTTTCTAAAAGCAACAGTGTGTAAAACAGCATTGAGGAAAAAGGAGGCAGATCCTACAACAGTCCTCATCTTGCTGATGTCCTCTGTTTCTTAGTGCATCTGTCCAGGCATAGCAAGGAGTCTGTGTGACTACTTTCAACAAACAAGCATTTTGTGGACAGAATCACTAGTAAAATATGCAACTTGTCAGTGGGGTGGAGCCATGGCTCTACTCCACAGTGCTATTTATTATCCATTGATCCAGCCTTTCATCTCCAACTGTTTGGGCACAGATCCCATCAATTGGATTTCCTTCAGAGGAGTCATATCTGAACATCACAACACAGACTCTACCAATTGCTCTTCAACCTGACTCTATACTAACAGTGCAACTCAAATATCAGGAACTACCCAAGACCTCTCCACTTGGCATTGCTGTGAAGCCTTTCTCACTTCATGTGCTTTGACTTCACTTTTGTAACCAGGAAGAAAACAACAAGGTAAAACTCCAATACATGTCAGGTTTTCAATGCAAAACCCTGACAGTAGTCAATATACAGTAAAACAAAATCTTTGCCAAGCAATTAAGATCACAGAAGATAAGCAGATGACAAGAATTAAACTCATTAATTAACTACATAAAGGCTGCTGATAACAATACTGGAGAGTGCTCGACTCTTCTCCAATTCTGCAACATAGTCCCTCCTACCATCTCCTGCCCTACTCTTCACATAGGATCATGACCTCTTCTTACTGACCTTACTGAGAGTGGCTCATGACTTCAGTCACCTGGCCCTTGATTTTTAATACCTTCTATAACAGCCTTATCAAACAGCAGCAAAAAAAAAATGCATAAAAAAAAAGAGAAAAGAATGGTTTCTTTCAGAGGATTGTGGTCACTGACTCAGAGCTGAAGGCTTCTGCACCAAGAACATGAGAAAAGGTGCCAGATGCAAGAGCAGTGGAGTAGAAAAACAGAGCTAGTCTCCAGGAGATGAAGAGAAATACAATAAAAGTAATCCCTCAAAGTGATTACTAATTTTAGACCTTAAGAAAAGAGACTCTAATAATACCATGCTTTAGCTTTTGTTCAGCACTGAATTGGTCAGGAGTTGGACTACATGATTGTAGTAGTAGTAGTTAGAAGGTCCCTTCCAATTGAAAATACTGTATTCTATTCTATTCTGTTCTATTCTACTTTGTTACTCAAAGTGCCTTTTTGAATCTTAATCACTTCCAAATCCTCACATGTAAAACAGTAGTTTGAAAAACAACAGTAGTTGCCTTCTGAATACAGAAAGGCACAGCTCACAAATTGTAAAAAGAAACTTTAAGTCCCATCCCAAAACCACAGTTTTATGGTCATATAACAGCTGAAGCTGGAAAACTGTTGCAAGGGAATGGTTAATAAATGACCAGAGTTCACAGCTGAAAAACCATGTAAAAAAAAAATCAGACTGGAAAATCTGTTTAGTAGATAAAACTTCAGTTCCTTTATATTATCCCTTTGTGTCTTACATACTAACCCATTAATATCTTAACTATATCAAATAAAATGTTACAAGCCCTTCCACTGGAAAGTATTTTCATAAATCCATACCAAACAATAAACATTTTTCACTTTCTTTTAGTCTGACTCAATTTTTAGATTGTTAATTCATTATTATAGTTTACAGTGGTGTCTGTGCTTCTGCTGCCAAGTGTTCCCTCTTTTCTCTGTAGCCTCCAAATGCTCCAAAGTACTTCTACAGCCAACATCTCCTTCTAAATGTAGCTTTTAATGCCTCCCCACAGAGGCATCCTCAGAATCAATGCATCTCACATGCGTGCATCCTAAAACCTGACATGTTCATTCAATACTCAAATACACTTGTTGAAGTGGAATGGAAAAACCTAACCATGAAACTCCAGAATGAACTCTGGATACACATATCAGTGAAGATAACTAAGAGAAGGAAAAGATTATTTTGCAGGAAGCAATCCCCACATCTCCTATTTTCTCAGCCCTGGTATAAAAAAAAACCCAAAACCAAATTAAAACACACAAAAACCCTCACAAAAACCTATTTTAATTAAGAATATGTAATAAATCTTTCTATGCCAGTCTTAATGAAAACACCCTTTGCCCAAAAGCCTGCCCAAACTTTACAAGTATCTTAGTTTGATAAAAGATGCTGCCTTTGTTCCCTTTTGTAACTTAGATCTCCATAAAAAATACTAAACCCAAAAGCAACAAAAATGCAGATAAAAATTTCTTACTTTGAACAAAAATTTTTATTGTTCTCTTGCCAAAAGAACATCAACAGTCTCTCAATCTTTGCCCAGTCTGTTTCTCTGAACATCTCTTCAGAAACTCCATCTCTCTGAAGACTGCAGAAAAATGCATTGCTCTGCTTGCTTTCCATGTCTGGTTCTCTGAACCAGTTCAGACACACATCTGCATCTTCACTTGCTAAAAACCATCACCAAGGTTCCACGAACAGCCACTCAGATTCCTCCCCCAACTGCCAAAATCAGAGTTTGCTGATTTCTAAAAAGGCACAGAGAGCAGTCAAAGCTGAGATCCAGGATGCACTCTCAGCCGATGCAGCAGCTCATTCGTCCACTACAGCAGAGTCAGCTAAACACTGCCCATCCTCCTAGGGACACACACTGTCATCCAACACTTGGGTTTACTTTATTCCAGCCATAAAGATAAAGAGATTAATAAGACTGGATATGACATGAAATCATATGTTAAGTGATTTCAAAGCTAGTCCCTAAATAAGGAGGTTTTACTGGACCATTTCAAATTGCATCTTTTCTCATGCTAATTCCTGCCAGATTTTGAGTAATGACATTCAATATTTGGCAACAGAAATATCTGAAACATAAAATAAGGCTTGATCCTGTATGCCTATTTTGCTTGGTTAGTTTGATGAGAAATGTAACATTGAGTCATTAAGTCTATGGAGTTGGAGCAGGCCATCTCAGACAGGAGTACCCCAGCATAGGAGGTGGATTCCCAGCCCAGTTTTTTACCTGAATTCCTCCCTTTGCACTTATGTTGGCATTTTACATATAAGCTTACATTTAAATTAGTGAAATGTATAATTCCAGAATAAAGGAATAGCAGACCCATATGAAACATGACATACATAGGAGAATAAACCAAATTATGTTATTTCTTCTTAAATTTTATTAATTCTTGAATGACACGAGATTCAGTAAGCTTTGCTCTGGCTTTACAGTGAAGAACTCTGTACAAAGATAATTTTAATCCCAACAATCTAACCTCAAAAGCACTAAAAAGCACAAAACATATGTTGGTTCATATGAAAATTCCAAAGAGTTTAAGATGTGTCACTAACACTTTCTTCAGCTGAAGGTCATCCTAACTCAGATGTCACTAGGTGAAATATTTCAGGCTGAACTAATCAACTTTGCTAAAACATACATGCCTAACTCGTCTTCAATACTTGCAGAATGAGAAAATATTAAGATATTTATCCATAGGCAAGATTAATCTCAAGTGTCCTGTATGCTCTAGGTTCTATTTTTAGATAGGTTTGTTGGGTTTTTTCAGAGCTTTTTACCCTGTTGAACACATAATCAGTACTCAAAAAGTAAACATCAGGCAGATGGCTTGGCACAGGCAGGTGAACATCACTTGTTATTGTTCTCCTACTAAGTAACATGGATTCATCTTGGTTTGGCCAGTCATTTATTGGTAAAATGCCTGATGCATGAATTTGGGGAAAACTCAACTCACTTCAAATTGGAAAAAGCAACACCAGTGATGGTGCTTGGAATTTATAATTGAACTCCACTGTTTTGTAGTAGTCTACCACACATTTCTCCATCCAGTCCAT
The DNA here is from genome assembly GCA_024500445.1 of Entomyzon cyanotis. Classification (NCBI taxonomy): domain Eukaryota; kingdom Metazoa; phylum Chordata; class Aves; order Passeriformes; family Meliphagidae; genus Entomyzon; species Entomyzon cyanotis. Next base: position 30,032,774 of record JAKEPQ010001018.1, read on the forward strand.
TAGCTTCTAAAGTATCGTTTCATTTTTTAAGTGCCTGAATCAAAGGAAAAACTTAGCAACTGGATTATGGAGTTCAGGTTTTTCTGGTCAGAACAGATCTTTAATGGCTCAAAGCAGAATAGACTGACAACAAGTTCTTTGAGAGGACAGGGTACTTACACACTAAATAGCAACTCTGATTTAGAAAGTAGGAGTGGTTATTTTTTGGTTTTAAAGTACATAAAAATAGAGAGACAAATGCAATGCAAGCAGTCAATAATGTACCCATAGAATTCTTCATTTTCTACTAAAACTACCCGAAGTACTTGCTAATGCCATCAGCAGAAGAGCTATAATGGACTGCAGGGCTCTGACCAACATAAGACACAAGTTTAAGCGATCAGGTGAAAATTTTGTTCTTAAGTTGCTCTGCTAAGATATTAACAGCACTGTCTGAACAGCTCACTCTCTGAAAGGTACTCTGAAATGTCACTGTGTTCTTTAATGTTTAAAATATTGTCCGTGATTAGTGCTAATTAGAAGATACAACCTCTGGGCTAAGTGATGAATAGTGATCCTTTAGATTCCTATTACCTCATAGCAGGGAAGAAACAAAAAATACAAAAAAACCCCACACTGTAAGTACAGGGGTACAGTACTTCAGTGACTTGAAAAAAAGCCTGCAAACAGTGGTCTACATTTATTTAATGAGAAATTATAGGAGTAGTAAGAGGTCTTTAAAAAAAACAAAAGAATAATTTTTTCTTCTTACAGTTTCTTTTTTTTTTTTTTTTTGAAAAAAATAGAAATATTCTTCCTAGTTCCTCAGACTCCTTCTGCTCTATTTTAAAATAAAAATGAATAATAGAGAAATCATTAAAATTACTCATTAAAAATAATTAAGGTATTTTGAGTATTTGGAAACATGGAAGAATCCCTATATTTTTGTCAAATATCATACTTATTCTCCCTACCACTCAAAGAAAAAAAAATTAAAAGATGTGCCAGCAAGAACATTATGGCTTTAACACCATTCTCTTGGTCACTAGGAAGTAAATTTCTGTTTAAAAACTTCTCAAAACAGTCAGTTTTCCATATAACCACACACTTAGAGCATGCTAAAAACCAGTTGTGCTGAGCACTTGGAGATTTCATGGAGAAATTGAGAAAACAAGATGCAAATGTAAGTGCAAGTTGGAAATTTAAGTCAGAAAGTTAAAGTGTAAGTTAGAAAGTGCTGCTACACATCTGGCACTAGCACAAGGCATCTGATTTGGATCAGGGTTCTGAGCACTGCAGGGGAAGTGAAAGATTCAGATTTCTGGTCCAAATGCTGGACATTGTACCACTCAAAAAAATGCAATTAATCTGCTCAAGAAGGGCACAACAGCCTGAAAGCTCCCGGAACATTTATCTTCTGGGTCACAGTAGCAGCTACCAGAGAAAGCTGGGGGGCAGGCAGAGGTATGTGCTCAAAAAGCTTGCTGACAGCATGAAAGCCATATGGCTCCATATTTGGCATATGCCAAAGACTAGCCTAAATCAATCAGACTGGAACAGAGAAGTGCAGGGATCCAGATGTTTTAATTCATTCAAGACAGCAAATCCCTTCTGTTTAAAATACCACGCCTTCTTCCCACAAACTTCTGGAAGGACTTCAGATATTCACCCTCTTGATCAGCACGGTTAAAGAAATAAATGCAAGATTTAGAGACTGTGCTTAGAAACAGATGGGCAAGGTCTGAGCCTCAGGGTCTCTCAAACGTTGGATGCTCCAAATGGGGAGGGAAAGACAGATGAAGGGAAAAAAACTCATATTCTCTATCAACCCGTTTCAGAACTTCTCCCACATTAGGTGATCTCTTCTAGACACAGGGGTTCATAATTTATCCAATTTAATGTTGTTAAACCATTTAATAGGTGTTTGGAATACAGTGATGTTCAAATAAGGTTTTCATACTCAAAAACCAAGTAGAAACCAGCAGGATGTCAACAGTTTTGAATTTTTTTCCTGTCATTTCTCCTGGCCCGTCTCTATTTCCCAGTCTTACTACTTGAAAGACAAAAACTTTCTTCAAAGAAAAAAAAATATGTAAAACATATCCTGTGAATAACATGCATAAACTTACTGTGTAAATAAACATAGTAGCCATGACTTATTTTGTCAAAAATATTTCATAAAGAAAATGCCTTCCAAAATAATTTGAATTAAAAACAGTGTTGAGTCATTCTGCACTCCTTTCCTGCAGTGATTCAATCAAGTTGGGTCTACATACAAAGCTGTAAAATTACATTAGATTTGCAATTCCAAACATGACATATATTTACCAAAATGTCTGTGTATTAGTAACAAATGTATTTTGCTTAGTACATTTGATTTTACTAAGCATAGTCTTTGTTGGTGGTTTGAAGTGACCACATCTGCTCTTGCCAATTTGAAAATTAATTTTTCCATAACACCATGGTTTTAAATGCTGCAGAATTTTCATTTTGGAGAGAAGTTCCCATATAACAACTTCTTTTTTTTTTTTTTTTAAACATTATCACTTCAATTTTCAAAGCATTTGGAAAGCACAGTGTTGTACATTCTTCTTACTACTCCTATTAAAAAGTTCTAAGGAGGAGCATTCTCCCATTCAACACACTGCTCTATTTCACAGCTTCTTTAAAATTGACTTATTAATTTTTTAAGTGAAGCCTTGAATAATTACTTCATTTAGAGTATTTTGGCACTGGCAGACACTAAGGGCTTTTTTCCTTCAGCCTCCATTTATAGACAACAGGGATTACCTACTCCTTACAAATATAACTAGCTGATTAAGAAAAAGAAGAGATCAAAGCTCTTGGAGCATATATCCTTGGGATTGCAACAATCAGTTCAGTAACTTAAGAAGATAAAACACTGCATTTGCACAACACATGTAAGCTGTCAACTCCTCTAACTGTGAAGCTGTCTCAACCACAATAAAGAGCAACCTTCATTAAAGGCAGAAGAAGGCTCTTTTCACTTTCTGAAAATGCCAAGAGCTTCTGGGGTTCCAGCAGCATGTGTTGTGAGAGGCATGGCTGCCTTGCACATCCTTCAGTTCTAAGCAACAAACTCAGCATGGTCTCAGACATTACCAGAGCTTTCCGTAGCTGGACTTACCATCAATTACTCCCACTAGTTTTGATCCCATAAGCCTCAAAGGGTTAGCTCTCCCTGACACATCCTAAAGTCCTCTCTGAAGCTTCTGACTTTTTCTGTTCACTCTGTAATTAAAAAGGTTCAGGAAAGTAATAGGAGAATGCCTTTCCTCCTCTCAAATTTCCATAGTTCACAAGGTTAGGGTACCTAGCTCCATAGCAAGCATTAAGTCCACCAAGCCTGTAAGACAGACTTGGACCAAGACCAGGACAATAGCACACAACCTACAGCCCAATTGACATAGAGATTTGGCTTATCAGCAGATGAGATAGCACTTCCTTCAGGGCTGACCCAAGATCATGCCCAGAGCAAAGATCCAAGAGAAGGGCTTTCACACACAATCTTGCCTCTCCAGAAATAAAGATACATTTCTATGACCTTGCCTTCCCTAACATAAACAGACACCGACATGTAAATGTGTCTGTATGTATGTAATCATTTGAAAAATTCCTAAACAAAACACTCCCCTACATATGCCCTTTTCTCCCTGGGAAGGGGATGAAAGCAACAGCATTTGACAGATGTTAGACAAGTTGTTTAATGCATTCCTGAAAGTGCTTAATGAACACCTCTCAAACCTCACATGAACAAAAATTTCCTCTAAACCTACTACCTCAGCTACATATAAAACTGCACTGCTCTGGCTGCTGGGCAAGATGGAAGGATGCTTAAGCCCTGTTGTTTTGTGAAGTTTACCTTAAAGCTTTAAAAAAACCCAACAAAAACTCATGGGAAGGAAAGGAAAGATGGTGTGCAGCAAAGTCAAGCTCAAACAGGACATCTAGGAAGATGCTAAGTTTCAACTTGCCAAATTTCTGATGTATTATACCTCAGGGGTGAGATCAGACGCTTTCTGAAGGAGATGGGTGTGAGCAGTCCTTCACACAGTGCCTGGGGATCTGCAGCCCATGGCAGCAACACCATTTAGGGGTTCTTGCAGGTTCTTACGTCAGTCAGCTCTTCCACAGGTTAACCAAAATCCTTCCTACTTAACAGCAGTGCTGAGTTGCCAATTTGGCAACTGCCCAACTCTGCAGATGCAGTACAGTTATCATAGCTCTGCTCCAGTACTGTTCCCCCTTACTCACCTATCCGAGGTCATGGCAGTGTGTATAGATGATCTAATTTCGCAATTCAGTTACCCCTATTCCTACATGCCCTCCATTTCTCCCACACCTCCTCTTTATGTGCAAGCACTGGAAAGTACTTCTGTGGAAACTTGAGGTTGGGTATTTTGTACTCTTTAGTTGTAATGTTTCCTGGTTTTCTTTTTTCTTGCACATTCTACTTCACTCTTTCCCTTCCGCTTGTACAGTGATCCGTCTGTTGTAGAGATCCCCTATAGCCTGAGCAAAAAGAAACATCTCATTGGAGAGCAGGGCTTATGCACACTCACGTGCATGCAAGATCCTAAAGCCTCTTCTGTCATGCCTAACCTATGCCACCTAGACAAAAACCCAGCATGGTAGAAGTAGCATAAAAAACAATGTAAAAGATGATTTTCACCACTTCCACTTCACATACTCTCTTGACTTCTTTCATGAAGGGTCACATTTCAGAAATACTCACACTGTTACTTCTGCCCCATCTGCCTCATGCCAGTCCAGCTACCACAGCATCCTCTTTTCTGTGCTTACTGGGAGTACCTTGCTGAGAAAGAGCTATGATTCACAATCTGAAGAGACTTACTGAAAAGGACGACACTGCCTTATCTCTTGAATATACCAATTCTGCAAATAAACTAGTTGGAGAGTTCGTCTGGTGGTCATATTCCAACCACGTTTGGCATTTCAGCCATTTTTAGATAAAAGCACTGCGAGCATACATATTTTCACAAAAAAACCCACGGCATTATACTTGCACATGTGCCTGGTTTGTCTGTGAGAACAAGAACAAGCAAATACAGATGGAAAACCCTCTTGCAGGCTTGGGCCTCTCTAAAGCTGCATCCACAGCAAGTTCTCAGTTTATACTTCAGATTAAAAAAAACCCCACCTCTTAGAAGACAAGGCATTTAGAACTTTTTCATTATGCTCTGCTACATGAGTATCGAAAAAATATAAAATAATATTTTGCCTGTTATGAATATAAAACTCCATTCAGTCAACTAAGAGATCAAGTACTGAATTTCTGTTCATAAAAACTTGTCATTCACTATTTACTCTATTACATAAGCTTCACCACTTCTTAAATATCATTTTGGTTTATTTCTTCCTATTCTTTAGGATAGAAAGCATTGTGTGAAGTCATAGTATGATTTGCTATAAAACATTATATCAGGAAGTTTAATTATCTCCAAAGTCCTATCTGTAACATACTTTACCACAAAAAAAAAAAAAAAACCCAGAAGTTTTAGGTCACACAAAACCAAAAGTCCCATGTTTTCTTTTTAAAACACAAACAGTGAATGGCTAGAATTTTAAGTGCTTGTTGGAAGGAACATAACCTGTTTCTCTAAACACAATATTGCCATTTTAGTTCAGTGAATAGAGAGGAATGTAGATACCTGTAAAGACCTCTAGCAAGTCCAGTCAAATTTAAGCTAATGATCTGTGAACTCAGGCATTGAATTACAAAATTCAGGCACTCTAGGATAACCACAGTCAACTTCTAGGACAGACAGTACCTTGAACACCAAGTTCCTCCACCTACAAGAGATCCAGCTCACATGGCCTTTTGATAGAAGGCACCAGCAGCAGAAACCACCTTTCAGATAACACAGCAGCTTGAGTTAAAACCCGGAGGAGGAAAACCCTACCTATTGGTATCTATTCAGTCAGAGAATCCCATCTTTCACTTTTCTAAAAGTGTCCTAGCCAGAGTATTTCCTGGTTAACAGCATTTGCTACCTCCCCTCTCAAAGTCAAGGCACTATGAAGTTAGAAATGCTAGTATCACTAAACAAAGTGTCATATAAGACACAGAGACCACACAGAGACCACAACCTGGATCTCCTGCTTCTTGGAGAAGCACTCTAAGGCTTTCTGGTAATTTAAAAAAGTCAGAGGGGGGTAGTAGCTCCCATTCAACTGAAGTTATGAAGACCTGGTCACACCTGACTTTAAGAATTTATTCAGACAGATGAAAGATTTCAGGTGTCCAAAAACCTGTATCTTAACAGGTGAGGGAGAAGTGAGAAGATTCTGCAGACATGTCTAAGCCTGTTGTTTCACTGATTTATTATGCCAGGGTTCTTTCAGACTAATTAGAAGTTATCTAATGATGGCGTGTGCCAATCCTGGTTACCTGCAACACAATAGTATGAATTTGTTACAGATTTAAGAGAAATTAATATAACTTAGGCATATTTAAATGCACTGAAATCTACACTACTAAAATTAGCTATATTAAGTTTTCTTAGCTACCCCACAGATCTTACTGGCCACATCTTGTGCAGCTTTGTTTCAAAGTCATCCCAAATCTTCTGGCTCTGATCCCAGCAAGACATTTTAAGACTCACTACTTCTACAGACATAATCTGACACTGGAGATTCTTAGCCAAATAAACATGACTACTATCAAAGATTTTGCTTGAGCAACATAGTGAGTGTAATGACAGAAACATGCACAAGATAAAACATCACAAGGCTGACACACAGCACAGTCAGCAGTCTGGCAATAGTTAAAAAAAGTTTCTGTGTAGGCACTTAGCAGATGTAAGTTACTTCTGCCAGGATAAGCCTCAAGACTTCATCTTTATTGAAACTGGCTTTGCTGACATGTGCTCGAAAGCCATTCTGTGAGTACTCTCCCAAATGTGGAAAGAACAAAGGGAAACATGGAACACAGGATGAAGCCTTATTTATTATCGACTTATGGAGCTCAAGCTGCATGAACAAAATACATAGTCATGATATAGAAATGCATTCATCTTATTTGCAGGACTTAAGGATCCCAGACTAAAAATGTTTTCTTTTCCCTTCCTCCATATCATGCCTGCTTGATTCATGAGAATCATCTGACTAAAATGCAGAAGAGCCAATATGCTCATTTCACTTGAGAGTTAAAGAACAGAAGCCTTTTCCTTGCAGTGCAAGGAACAGAAAAACACTTGAGCCTTTCAGCTGATCATGTGCTTACAGTTCCACATGTGAATATTCTGGACTTCAACCTAGCCCTTTTTATTTGCACACAAAGTCTTTCATTGCTGTTTTGTTATTTGGCAAACCTACTTTGAAAATATGAATTAACAGTTGCTCCTTTTCCTCAAATTGATGACATAATGTTCTTTCTAAGAAAAAAAACCAAACATCCAAAATTCAGTCTGGATTGCAAATTCTGTCCTGGGCATGTATTTTCTGTACAAGACTGAAGTGAAAAGGTAAAATCAGCATATCCCACTTTAGTAATTCAAGAGTATTCTGCAAGACAATGTGACTTACAGAATGGAAGAGGACATGAGAAAAGCAATCACAGGGTTGTTTTTTTTCTAAAGTTGGGCTTAAAGCCAGAGGAGATAACATACCAATTTCTGTAAAATTGGTATCATACAAAGAAAAAAACAATTCAAAGAACTAGTTCTGAATGGCTTGGTAACTCAGCAGTAAGTACTTTGTTTGTAGCCCTGGCCAAGGTGATGGCATACTTACATGAAACTGAGCTGACTGCAAATTGAGAGTCAAATTTTCCTCCATATGGAGAGCACTACTTTCAGGGTTGACTGATCAGAACTGTAAGTATGGATAAAAAAAGCAGTAGGTAAAACACTTCTGTGTATCAGTAACATTGCTAAGGACCATAGCTGTTTTTTCTGCCTTGAGGAGGTAATCAAGCATGAACAGAGAAGAGCAATGAATTTACTCAGTAGGAATGATTAGCATGCAGTGAGGGGGAGGTAAAATGATGCTGAGCTATATAACTGTGAACCATTCTAAACATAATTTGAATTTTCTCCTAGAAGCAGCCAGAATCCTTTGAACTAGCACAGACTAATGAACGGTCCTGTGCACTGCTTGCTGCTTGTCTCCTCTTGATAGGATTCAGAAGCAGGGTGGAAAGGAAGAAGACAGAGATCCAAAAGTTAGGGTTCGGGTGGCTTTACACCACTGCTCATACCCAAGGGTTTCACACTGGGAGTTGCAGATATCAGTGCTGCATCTAGTTTTATGGGATGCTTTTTATAGTATGTAAAGAGTGTTTAGTCCTGGAAAATATGATGCAGTGTCAATTTAGGGAGCTAGATTTTTGGATAAAAACTTCTGAAAGCATCAGAAGACCATGGTATCTCCAGAAACTTGCTACATAGAAGTAATTTATAAGGGTTTATTCTTGATGAATAAATAATTATCACTTAGGGTTCTTAATAGGATTCCTGGAAATATGTATCAAAGGGTTGCTTGTGCACATCACTGTCCAAGGTCAGCTTTACACTGCATAAAAAAAAAGCTTTTCACAGAGGACTTAATCTTTAATAAAGAGGGTAATGCTGTGCCTGAAACCTGTTCTTCAGCAGAACAGTGAAAATTATGAGTGAGGGTCCTGTGTCCCCCAGGAAGAGCTGCAGTCCCTCAACACAGGGGATCTGGGGCTGTCCCCCTGTCACTCTCATGCACCACCACCCTGCCAGTGCCCAGGCATCTGTTTCAGCTTTCAGGTCCTCATGCACAAAATATGCTCCCCTGAGGGTAAAGCCCAAGTAAACACCAACTTTTTTCAAATGAAAGTGTCAGAGGCTCTATGACCTGGGTACATTGGTCTCAAAACCTTCCAGCAACTCTCGTCATTTATGTGGCACTTTTATACTTAGAATAAATACCTCAAGAAAGAAATCTGATCCCTCCCCTTGGCATTCTTCCAAATACTTTAACAATTATTTGGCAATGTTGCTGCCATAGATAATGATATATATAAAATAAAAGGCAACACTACTTATGTCTGCCAGCCTTGGCTCTCAATTCCAGCTGCCAATGCCCCAGGACTGTGAGATCCATTTGCTGCACTAGGTTGACCACAAGATGGTCATCTGAAATGTGCACAACTCACCGTAGTCAACCACGTGCAGTTAATAATTGTTAAATATGTGATAAACCACTGAAACAAATTACTTTCTTCATCTAGCAACATGCCTTGAGAACAGATTTTCTGATTTAATGGGATAGTTCTGTCCATTATCCCATTAGATACACATTGCTAGAAACACCCCGGGCATTACATTGCCAAACAAACGACTTAAGCTATTAAAGGCTCTTCAAATACATCAGTTCCTTCTGCTCTTGATTACTGAAGAATGGTCTCATAAAATATCACTCATTATTGAATAAGTCAAAAGCAAGCAATAAGTCTCACTTCCTATCAACTTCTCACCAAAACTCATATTCCATGTATCTGCCAACATTTTTTAAATAGTTACACCATCCTGATTATTTCCTCACAGCAAAGCTTTCATACTGATCCTTCACAACAAACCACAGCAGAGCTGGCAGGGTATCCCACTGCAAGAAGACATTGATAGCTATGCATGGGCGATGAAAAATTCAAAGTTCTGACTCCAGCTGCTTCCTGTATCTGGCATGGAGGAATAATTACTTCTTTGCATTTCACTTAGAAAGTCTTAGTGTTACCCTTTCTCCACCTCCTTTTATTTTGGTCTAATGAATTTTGAAACACTGAGACATAGACTAGAATATTTGGCCTAACCCTGAATATTTTTAAATGCTTGCCTGAATACAAAAGTTATATACAAAGCTGTTCCATATTAATATGGTGCTCCATTTAGAGCTGTGGGAATACTTATACTAGATTGGATCTATAGTGTCACATGGAACTGAAATCTGTTTCAGTACAATTTTATGCAGCCAGAATTTTTCAACAAATAAAAATCAAGCATCAATTGTGGTGAAATTTTGAGAAATGACCTCACATTTAATAAATGCTGGTTTGTGACTTTATTCTTCCTTCCTCCAAAAACACTTCATTTTGTCTTAAAAACAAGGCACTATAAAAGTACAGTAAATTAAAGCAGGAAGCACTGAACAAATGCATGAAACTACATAGCTGGTCATCTGTTTTAAAAAAACAAAACACAATGTGGTAAGTGAAATAGTAATGTCAAAAGAAAATAAATCTTTACAGCGTAAGGCTGCTGTGACCAAAAGAATTGAATAGGAAAGCTTTTCATATCTTGGGAAAAGAAGAGCTATCATGCAAGCTCAGTTCTGCTCAGCCCACTTGGTGTCTCCTACAGATGCCAGCTAAGAGCATAAGCTTTATTTTTCCAAGAAAATATATTAATTTTATTTCACACACTGCTCTAGACTACCAACATTAAGAGCAATGCCAGCATTCAAACACTCTTAGCTTATGTTTTTAGTCCTTACCAGCAATATAACACAAGTAACCGGCAGCACAATCCTGCACTTGTCTTCCAATCCACTTGTTCCATGTGCCTTTGTTCAAACACCCATCCAACTGGCAAGCTCACACCATGCTTCTAAGCCTCCCCTAAACTTGCCAAGCTGGAGTGATGCAGCCTAAACAAACCCAGCAGCCAGTGGGATGTGCTGTCACTGCGAGTTGTGTCAGAGCTCTGATGGGAAATGCCTTCTTGGCAGCACCCTAAGGAGCCTATTTCAGTCACTGTTCAAAGCTGCTCCTTTGAGATTTCTTACAGGGCTAATTACAGTTACACATGTAGGGTAGACATCAACCTATTCTTCCAACTGAGTTATTGACTTCTTCTACTGTTCAAGTTATTTTACGAGAAAAACTGCATACAATGCAGGAACAAACTGAAAATTCCATGCTAGCATATTACATGACCATGAAAGCACTGTATTGATCCAGGAGAAATAGATTATCTCTTTCTAATCATACAGCAGAAAATACTTCCTCTAATTGCTTAAGAAGTTTCACATAGTCCTTACCAACCCATCTTCTCTGCCTTGTCCCAGAGTCATGACAATGATAGTCCCTACACAGGACAAAACCAGTTTCACTAAACCTGTGAATTTCCAGTCATTTGTTTGCCTTCTTTCTCAATTTAATGAAAAGAAATACAAAATGCCTCTTCTGCATGCTATTTAAGTGTTGACACTTTTGCTTCACTTAGATCAGCTTAATCCCAATACCAGTAAATTTATTACTTGTTGGAAAAATCCATCTTCTGTCTTTAATGCTAAGAAATGTTCAAGCAGTTCAGTGTACAAGAATCATGTTCAGACACAGCAAAAGAGGAAAATTACAACATACTTAGGGTTAAAACCATCAAATCCTTTATTAATCTGATAATATGACAGACTAATCCATTGGTGTGGGTTTTTCTTACCTCAATAATCTTGTCATGAATTTGCAGGCCTTCTGCTTTGTCTGCAGGTCCATTTTCCAAAATCTTTGACACATAAATTCCCTCAGCAGATTCCTCCTGATTGTTCTGTACCAGGCAATAGGGAAGTTGCAAAAAGAGCCACATTAGTACAAAAAATGAGATGGCACTAAAAACAGCAGCAGTGAAAAATGTAAATCTACCTGAAATATGCAGCTCACTTTTCTAGCTAAGAATTAAGCTCCTTGGGATTTCTTTTTAACTTGCTTAACACAAAGTAGTCATTAATCAAAAGGACAGAATTAATGAACTATTCCAGCAATTTTTATAAGATTATCCATTTACTTCCGGTTATTTTAGTCTAAATGAGACACAGTGTGCAATATTAATCCGATCCCAGCTAAAATACTTGGAGCAAACCTCACACTTCACAGCAGCCAGTGACCAGCACATAAATGCACAGTGGAAGACACCCATAAAAAAGAATGCACAAGTGTTTCTCTCAGAAGGAAAAGGGTTTCTGCAGTACTGCTGCTTGCAAACTTCCTTATGCATTTGAAAATAAAGCTCCAAGAAACAAAGTGACATTAGTTAGCTGGCATGTAACAGTGACAGGATTTGGCTGGAACTGGTTAACCTCATAAATCCTATTCACATGGGAGATTGAGAACTTGCTCAGCTATGAAATCCATGCAGACGAGCTGTGGACAAAAAGAGAACCCACTTCCAGCTGATCTCCCTGCAACACTAAGTACAACCCACATAAGGTCAAATTTAAAACAGACAAGCTGTCTGCCACAGCTGCAACAATATAATTGATGTTGTTGTACATGCTGGAATTACTTTATTTCATCACATGATAGCTAAAAGTAGTTTTGAATAATTATTATAGAGAACCAATATCAAGCAGACACTGCCTACTTATGGGTTTCAAGTTTTTATACAAATAATAACCTAGCTAGCAATAACTGAAGAAATCTTTTTCCAGGTGATCTATGCTTTAGATTGCAGTTTATATGATGCTTATTTTCCTTCTGTGACTGGTGAGTCCCTGACAAACAGCACAGTTGATGTGTGCACAAGTTTCTAGTCTACATCCTATACACTCATGGGGAAAATGCTTTATAACTTTTTCTGCTATGAAAACTGTAAAGGCATACATAAAACATACTTTACAGAATGTGGCAACAGTCCTATGGAGACTTGACCCAGGTAGATTTAAGGTCAATAAATATTTATTCAAAGCAATATTAGTCAGACTATGTTTTCATAACCCCCCTTTTTTTTTTTTATCCCTGGTGTCACAGAGACTCATACATGTCAGGAAAGTAGCAAAAGGAAAACACAGTAACAGTTCTAGCAATATTTTGAAATTATGAGCAAACAGACTTCCATTGACTTCCCATCTAAGCAGTGAGAAATGAAACTCTGATAAAAGAAGCATAATGGCCATTAGTGAAAATACGAGAAGGACATGGTTTGGACATGGTTTGGTTTTAACTTGAGAAAACAAAAAGCTAGATTACAGCACCTTCACTCACATAAAACTGTATTTCTTTCCATCAGAAATTTCACTGGCTTTTTCAAGACCCATGTATGACCCATTAGGAAAAAGAGTATTTCAGTCTGGTTTGTGGTCCCCATCAGTTGCATGTGCTGGTACCCACCACTCCAGGAAAACACAGCACAAGGCAGAGTGAGCTCCAGCACTATGTCACACAGCCCAGGGGCTGTACAGCAACTGTGCCCACAGCACACACCTCCCTCCAGCCTGGCTTTGAGGCAGTGTCCTCAGGGGAAATTGTCCTCCCAGCCAGACAGAGCTGGGGCCCATCAAAGCAGTCTTGCTCCCTCAGAATAGTGAATCACCTCCCAGAAACACACTTAGGAGAAGCAAGTTCCTTTCTGACAAAATATTATTCTATGATGAGTTGTTCCTTTCCTCTCCTCCCTTCAGGTAGAAAGTAAACAGAGGGGAAGCCTATTATGGACTGGAAAGAAACACAGCCAACAGAATGTACGTATGCACATTCCTGAAACCACCAAGAGTCATCTGCTTTGCAAAGGGAAAAAGCTGCATTGTACTTGTAAAACACAAATAACATGTGATGAATAACACATCACATCCCCAAACACATGACTAATATAAAAACATCACTGTTGTGCACTTCTGCTGCAAGAGCCAACACTTCAACCAAGGACACCTTTCCCCAGAATGATATGAATGTACAGAGCACCTTCATGAACTCTTTTTGTCTTGTTAACAACAACTCGTGTTCCACTATTTGAGATTTTGAGCTGAACTTGTTTTTAATATTTGAGTCATTTCAAGCATTTTTTTCCTGTTCTATCCTCAGCTCCAGACACACTGAGTCTCAGAGTCTCACAGTGATATATGGGAAATGCCTATCAAATGCCTTTGGTACTCACATTAATCAAAGTAAGAACAAAACACAAAGGAATTTCCAAACTGAACTTCAAAGACTCAAAAACACCTGAGACCCATCCATGCTTCACAACCTCACCAACTTCTGTCTTCAAATATGAGTATCATTAGAAATTAATTTCCTTCTCTCCATTCAGAAGTTTTCTTAAAAACAGTGCTATAAAGGTTCATATATTTATCACTTCCTCATTAAAACTACAAAATATTAAGCCAGAAAGTCTGATAGTTTGTGATTAATATAACTGTTGCAGTATGCACTGTCAACATCTAAGTCCTTTAAAGAAGCTCAGTTGCCCCCAAGAAAACTGAACATATGCTCCCTTTTCCCTGAAGTTCTCCTACAGGAGTAAATAAGAGAAGTCACAATGCAATCCAAACTAAAGATTGTCTGGATTTTATTAGTGGTATACGCCAAATATGGATATAATCATGGCATGTGTATTTTAACTTGTAGCCACCTGTCGTCTCATCTTTCCACTAGAAAAATCTAAGAAACTCACATTGGATTTACAGCCCCAACATCTGATAACTGCCGGTCTTCATATTTACCCAGAGGGAACAGTAACTCTGCAGCACAGACAGTGGACTAATGTGAACAGACTCTTCGGCACCACTAAATATAGCTTCAGAGCAGAAAAATAGACAGGGTCCTACTCCCCTTCTCAATAATACTAGAAGGCTACAATTCTCCCACTTAACAAGAACCTGATCAGCACATAATTATTACCAACTCTTTTTAATCAACTATTAATTTTCCAGTTTAACAGGTTTCTTTACCCTTCATATGCAATGACAGTCCTGATTAATGCTTTTGGAAAGATGAAGTTTAAAAAAAAAGGGAGCATATTCATGTGTGTATGTATTCTAGGTGGGGGTTAGTGATCCTTATGCATATTCTATGGTTTACAATGAACTTTCTAAACCTAGACTGATGAGATTAAGATACAGCATTGATGAAAACCATTTCAGTTCATAAAGAAAAAACTAAAAGCAGGCATGTGAGAACAGGACATATGTTTAAACTATCTGAGCTACAGAAGAAAATTTTCTTCTCTTCTTTAAATGAAAAAAAAGGCAAGCTGTTTCACAAAATTCAAATGGCCTAATCCTGCAACAATGAGTTTTGCAAGAAGTCCCAGAGATTTCCATAGAACGGTTTGCATGAATACATATTACTCACATGGGAACTGAGTGTAAACCAGCCTAGAGATTTAAAGCAAAAACACTAGGAACACCTTTCCAAAAATGAAAAGAATACAATTTTCACAAGATTATGTCTTCCAAATAATGACTCCATTATATGTGATAATAAATAGTTCTTCTATTTGAAGAATAGGTTCCATACCCAGTGTCATCAAAAGTAACTTTTTAATTACTAACAGGGTATACAGTACAAGTACATATAGCCAAAATCACCTACAGTTACTTTTCTCATTACCTGATTGGGTCGTCCTCCTATAATATTGAATCCCAAAGTATCATTTTCTCGGTGTAGCATGATCATTAATGGTTTGCGTTCTCCTCCCTAAGAAGCAAGAGAGGAAATATTGTTAAAGAACATAATCTCAAGAAGAAGTTAGTAAATGAAAGCACTAATGCCCATAAGATTTTTAGCTGGAGAATATACAAGATAAAGATTGAAGGCAAATTAGGCTGAAATGACTTGGCACTGGAAAAGAAAACCAAAGGAAAAGTCATGAGTCACTGAGAAGTTAGCAGTTAACACCTTATTATCTCCAGTTATCTTCAACTGAACAGAAAAAAAGGACAGGTTTTTGGTGTGAGGAATTCTCAGCCCCACTGAAAAAAAGTCAGACCTCCAAATGTCTGGAAGTGCCTATAAATATAAAATCCCTATATGTGTTAACATTTCAAACATTAAACATACAGGTTAAAACACACAACATTATAGTTTTCAGACCCCAAGTTCATATCAATACAAATTTCAAAGCAACTTTCAGAGAACACACAGAAAATGAAAACCCGCTATTCATCCCAAAATTTTACTTCTCTCCAAAAAGAAATAATCCAAAAATACATCTGTAAAAATACAGGTTTTATTCTGAAAAACGGCTTAAAATATAAAGCAAGCGCTGAAAATCAGAAATTGAGTAAAAGTTAAAAATGACAAAGAGAAATCTTTTCCTTCAGTGTACCAGGTAAATAATTAAAATTTTAAAAAATAAATTGGAGGCTTTAGCACAGCGAGTTACTTTATTTTACGCTGAAACCCGCATTTAATTAACTGTGTCAGTGACGTGCTTTGTGCCCGAATGACCCATTTGGGTTTAATTTGGTATGTTTTTACTGCACTGCTAGTTTTCCTGCCCGGCCGCTGTTTCATTCACTCTCCTGCGGTAGCGCGGGAGCTCCCCGGGCGGCAGCGCCCGCAGCGACACCTGCCGGCGGTGCTGGGGAGCGGCAGGTGCCCGCGCTGCCCGGGCGGAGCGACACTCCAGCCCTCCCCGCACCTCTGCCAGCCCTTAGCGACACTCCAGCCCTTCCCGCACCTCTGCCAGCCCTTAGCGACACTCCAGCCCTTCCCGCACCTCTGCCAGCCCCTAGCGACACTCCAGCCCTCCCCGCACCTCTGCCAGCCCCTAGCGACACTCCAGCCCTCCCCGCACCTCTGCCAGCCCTTAGCGACACTCCAGACACCTGGCTCCCTTCTTCAGCCAGTGCTTTCCCCGCACATCCCACTTTTAGCAGTCACTGCTGCCCCACTAGACATGGCATTAGCACATCTGCCGAGAGATGAAGCAAGCGTATGAGCACACCTCTCAGATCCAGCAACCTAAACCTCATGGACTAGCTAACCAAAGGAAAGTTTAAAAAAATTAAAAAGAAATTATTCAAGTTTGCAAACACAGAGTTACTCAATGCCACGAAGACCCGTGAGCCCTGTGTTCTGAGGCATGGTGGTGTCCTGCAGACAATGTCCCCTTTCCCGTTTTCCATGCAGCAGGCAGATGCCCAGCACCCACACTGTTTCTGGTATGAGTATCACTGCTCAGACCTTTTCCACTTGGGATTTTGCTTCCCAACGGTCCGTGAAGATTTAGGTAGAAAGAAAAATTCTTTTCATTAAAACACTTCTCACCACGGCTGCAATCAGCAGTGCCCGAGCCTGCACAGCGATCTTCCAGGCAGGAATTAACACTTAAAAACCAACCAGTTCCATCACAGCAAGTGAAGCCAGCTCAGCGCAGCTCTCGGGTGGTTTGTTTTGCCTAAGGAAGCGAATCGGTCTCTGGGCAATGCCCTCAGACCTGAGGGGAGAGCGCAGCACTGCTCCGGCCTCTGCTTATCGACGGCGGTAGCTGTCATTCCGTTCTGCCAAACCAGAGAGGCTTTGCGGTCCTTTCACCGTCGTTTCCAAAGTTTACAATAATTTGACACTCCAGATTTTTTAAGACAACTTCTCAGCTGCTCAAATTAAAGTCAAAAGCCAGCTCCACGCCCCTGAGCTGCCGCCAGCACGAGCAAAGTGAGCAGTAAGAGCAGCTGGGTCCCTGCGAGGTGAGGCGGGGCGGCCTGATGTGGACACCCTGACGGGAGGAACCGGGACCCGTCTGCCGCCTGCCCCACCAGGAGCGAAGCCATCTCCCTCCCCGCCCGCTCCCCATCCTTCCCGGCCGAGCAATCGCTTGGTCGCAGCCGCTGCCAGGCACTGCGGGGCTCACCGCAGCGCGGGGTTTCGGCTACCGAAGGGCGTCGGAAGAGGGACCGACACGAAGCGTGACCCCAGCAGGATTACCAAAAATCAGTAAAAATAAAACTCTTCTTCATCTGGTGACAGGGTCCGGCGGCTGTATCTCCCCGAAAGAGGTGAGGGACGGGCAGGGGCGGCTTTCGCAGCCCGCGGGATGCGCAGCGGGATCGGGCCGTGCCCCGAACTGCTGTGGTGGTGACTGCCGGTCCCCGGGGACACCGCCCGCCCCGTCACTCGGCCGTCGTTCACAAGTCGGGCACAGGAAAAGCAGGTTGGGGGAGAGCACAGCCGAAGGCGCGCTGCTCCGCCGATCCCCGCCGCCCCACTCACCTTGCCGGGCTGACCGCCCGCCAGGTCCCGGGCGATGCTGCTGATGTGGCTCATGTACTGGCCGAACTTCGCCTGGTACCGCCGCGCCGTCAGCTGCACCTCGCTCTGCAGCGCCGACAGCTGAGCCAGCAGCGACTTCTCCGTCCTGCTCCAGCGCAGAGCCTCCCTCTTCTGACCCGGCTCCGGGGTGCCGCCGCCCCGCAGCGCCCGCAGGCAGCGATGCCCTCCGCCCGCCCGCGGCTGCCCCGCCGAGCTGCCTGGCGAGCGGCCGGGGGCTGCCCGGCCCGGGGCTGCGGCTCGGCGGGGCCGGGCGGCCCGTAGCGGCAAGCCGCGAGGTGGGCGGGCAGCTCCCGCAGCCGCACGGTGCGGCCGCAGCCCCGCGGGCTGTAGTCGCACTTGACCTCCAGCTTCTGGACGAGGCTGCGGAGGGGCAGCACGGGGCGCAGCTCGGCGGCCGCCAGCGGCCGGCAGCGCAGCGGGCAGCGGCGGCGGCGCGCCGCCCAGGGCAGCAGGCAGCCGGCGCAGAAGACGTGCCCGCACGGAGTGGACAGCGGCTCCTCCAGCACCCGCCCGCACAGCCCGCACTGCAGCTCCGCCGCCACCGGCCCCGCGAACCGCGACGGGTCGAAGCCCATGGTGCGGCCGGGCACCGCGAAACTTTCGGGGCCGCGACCCCGGCCTGGCCCCGGCGCCGCCGGAGCCGCTCCCGAGGGGCGGGCGGAGGAGCGGGGCCGCGCCGAGGGAGGCGGGCGGCGGTGCTGAGACGGAGATCCCGGCGGGTCCCTCCACCCTCTCGCATTAGTTCCCTCTCCCAGGCGCTACCGCCCCACGCCCAGCCCCGGCACCACCTCCGCCCTCCCGCAGCATCCTCGCTGTGCGGCAGGGAGAGGAACGGAGGCTCGGCACCCGCCGCCGCCCGGCCCGCGCCCGCCGCTCTCCCCCGTGTGAACAGTGTCCCGATGGGCGAGCTGTGCCCCCGGCGGGTCACTGGGGGCTATGGTCGCGGAGGGAGGGAGATGACAGACTGGAGGACAGCGAATCGCTCAGTCTCTGACTGCTGCACAGATGTGCCGGTAAATAACGCGCACGTGTGAGCACGCCTGTTTCATGTCTTTCCAAAAGGCTTCCTCCGCTCTTTTCCTCCCGTTTTGGGATATCTGTCAGGCCGCAGAATCCCGAAATCCCCAGCCCTAGTGCTCTCTTTGTTGCCACACCATAAAGGAAATAAGTCAGGATAAGAAAATTGGTTGTTGAGCTCCCTTAAACAACAACATATGTATGAACAACACTTTCATTTAAAGAAAAGCTAAAACACAGCAAAATCTGGAAAAGCATAGTTAGGATCAATAGCTGCCTGGATTCTACCCCTCCATTGCTGCACAACCCACAACATACACTGAAACATGAAACCCCTAACACATTCCCCACATAACTTCACTATTGAAAACACAGGGCCAGATTGCTGCCCCCCAGCCCTGTGGAAAACCTCCCAGAGCAGAGAGGGATGGAGCTCTCTGAGGGGTTTCCTCAGTGGGCTCCTTCTCGTGTGGATCAGAGACCATCATTTTTGGAAAGGATGACAGGTTTGGTCTGTCCAGGCCCGATCACAGGTTATTTCCTGGGCTGAGAACTCCTGAGGCAGAGCTGGGGTATGTCCTCAGCAGTTCTGCAATTTCTGCTTCAAACTCTGAATCTCATGAGCATCCCTCTGGGAAAGCCATGGGGGCTTTTGAGACTCACTAATGAATGGTTCTTTTCTATGACTGAAAAGACATCATGTGGGCAATACAGCAGAGACAATTTTTTTTCCCCAAAGCAAGAAGGAAAACTCTGCACATACCTGGCCCTAGAACTGTATCTGGGATTGCAGATCTGTTATGTATACTCATGATTTACTTAACAAAAGACTGGCAATGGCTCACAGAACATCTACAGACACAAATATTAATGAGAAGAAACACCAATCTACTATTTCTGACTTGCCAAACCCACTGTTTCTGTTGGATTACCATGGCCATGAAATACATAAAAAAATGAACTGCACCATCAAATAGTCTCTCATCTTGAAGACAATGCACTGTAACACAATACTTCATTGCAGATCAAAATCATGTTCTCTCACACAAAAAAGGAAATCAGACACTTTGAGTAACTAATTGTGCTATTCAAACTGGTTTTGATCATCTATCCATGGATTTAATTGCTTTTCTCATGGGGTCAGAATCAGTGTCATTCCGAATATTATAAAAGATTATTAAAAATAGGGTTCCTCCTCTCCATTTTTAAATTTAATTATTAATTTGCCCTCATTATTTGTTTATATCCTCTTCTCTCTCCCAGTGTCCCAATATATCTCCTTGACCTCATTATATATGGCCCAGAATTTCAGGTTGAACACAGGCAGTAATGTCTTCATTCATAAAGTAAACTGGGCAGAGAACAGGCCCTGACACTGTTTTATGATCTGTTAAAACTGGTATTGCTTCTGCTAATCTTTTAGTGTGGTGCTTGAAATGATTTTGGCTGAAAACTGTGAGCAGCCTCCCAAACCACAGTGGGACACAGCACCAGGGCTGCAGGGGTAAGTCCCAAGAGATTCTTTGGGGTGGCTGCCTTCTTTTGGAGGTGAGGGTTTTGGGGCAAGGCTGTGACTCCTTCTGGAGTCCCTGGCACATTTTATTCACCAGTACAAATGCAGTCAAAGGAATGAGGTAGCCAGGTTTCAGCTTCAGAGCCTTTCAGTATCTTTTAGATTAGGTGATTAATGAAATAATGGTTTAGGATTTCCATGGTAGGCATACTTGAAGAAAACAACTCTGTCCTTTCTGATCCACTTTGGGCATTGGTGAAATGTCAGTGCACTGGCAAAACAGTTCCAGGCATTTGCCTGGAAGACAATTGCCTTTTTCTCTGCTTGCTCTGGACTAAGAAATGATCTTTCTTTGCCACGATGTCAGCACGGATGGCAGCACAGGCAACTGGGTTTATAGCAGAAGTAATTTTCCAGTGCAGGAACCTGTAATACAGACAAATATACTAAACTCATCTAAAGGTAACAGCTGTCTGCATACCAGACCTCCATGGAAATGGATACACATGGATAATGCAAATGTTAACATGCAAATGTTACCAATGTGCTTGCAAGGGATGATTCCCACAATTAGTCCTATTAGTTTGGATGTAATCAGAAAATGAAAAACACAGTCCTCATACTGTCCTATAATATTCGTAAAGAGACATAGTTATAATTTTGTTTGCCCCTCCAAGGTCTCAGCACCTGCAGCTCCAGGTTTCATACAGCCACTCCAGTCATGGGTTCACTGAGGTGGTGAAAGAGGCAAATGCAGGTTTAGGGAGATGGAAGGAGGCTGAGGAGCACGGGAACAACAATGCTCTCACAAACACTGTGGACAGCTGTGAGAGCACAACACTGGCACTGAACCTGGTCATGGATTAAAAAAATGTGCAGTGCCTTGTCTCCAGATCAGTCCATATCTTAGCAGCTTCCAACACATTTGTTTTTGCTCTGCTTGGTAAGGCAGAAAAAGTAATTTGAAGTAAGAAAGCATTTGCTTCCTTAGTCACAGGTACCTCACACACACACACACACACACACACACACACACACACACTCACAAACATGATTTGAGAGAGAATTTTGGTGGGGGTAACTGCTGCTGAAGGAGTTCTTTACCAGCACAGAAAGTCCACTGCTCCTGGTCATCAGAGTTGGGAGGAAGAGCTGTTTCTATTGTAAATAGAGGGTCATTTCTGCCCATAGTTCTTTTCTCATCATAAGATTATCTATAATTTAAAGGACAAATTATAAAGCTGTTTCCAAGTCTTCTGATGAAAAAATCAGAAGAAAATAAGAATTACTGCTCTGAAGTCCTGAAGGTAACTGTAAGGGTCCAAGCTCCATTGAAATCAATGGGGAAAATCCTATGAACTTTCAATTCATATATGTGGGAATAAAATTTGTAGTGTTGTATTTTCCCCCTCATTTTAATAATAATTTTGCCCTATTATTCATCTGTAGGATTTTACAGAAAGGTTCTTTTTCCAGTCACACTAGTAAAATGCTGTAACTGATCTAGAGCAAGGAGGACTCAACAACCTCGCTCTGAGAGAGTAACTTAGATCTGAGCATTTTCTACTAAAATTTGTTATCATCAGAAGTCTGCAAAGAATTTGTGTCACTTGCACTGGCAGAAAAAAGATTGTAAGCATAAAGTTAGACCATATCACTCATATTTCATTGCAGAGAATCACCTCAGAAGGTTTCCAATTTTCAAGTCAGCAGCAAGTTTTCTGTACCAGTTTATCATTGAGCACAGTAAGTGTGTTTAAGGAAGTGTCCAAGTCTGAAAGTTTAATGATTTTTACTGAAACCTGAGCAAGTATTTGTATTCATCAATTAAGGAAAGAAAATTCAATGAAGCTGCAGACATTCGGTGAAGAAGATTACACCCAGAAAACATTTTTAATCTGTGTTGTTCTCCTGCGCAAAGATACTGCGTGATCTCCATGTAACTATGTTTGACATCAAATGAATCAACAATCAGCTCTGGTTTCTAGAAAAAATAAGAACAAGTCTTAAAAAGCAGTAAGTGGGAGGTCTAGATTTTTGACCTGCCTCTTTCATCCATGGAATGGCCATAAGCAAGTCCTATAACTGCTTTTCACTTTTCACTTCAGTTGCTGCTAATGCCACCCAGCAGTGTTCACAGCAGTCAACTGAAGTCCCTATACAATGCCTGTAGCTAACAAAGGTGCCTCACTCAGGCACCTTAGGGCAGTCAGGATTGAAATCTGCACCTTCCATGCAACAGGTGGATAAAAGCACCTTGCAGGATGTGCCTGACCTGGGAGGTGTGCTTGCACCCTCCTTGTGTGTCCACCCTGTGGACTGAGTTGTGCAGAGAGAGGAGTTCAAGGAGCAGTGACATTGTGTGTGATCTAAGAGTCGATCTGCCCAGTGCTAGAAAAGCCAAATGCTCCTAAGCAGGTCTATTTAGCCTTTTAAGAACTTACCTGATAGAAATTAACTACACTATCAGCTTGGGATACCTCCAGCAGCTGAACAGATGTTTTGTTCAGTATTACATTTCTTCTGAAGTCCTTTGTACAAAGTCAAAGGTAGATATGAGCACTTAAAGGTAGTTTTTTTCCACACACCTTTTTAACAGTACATTTTAATAGTAAAACATTTTGAAGGAGGAAAGTGTTCCTACCCCTGTTTTGTGGATGAGGAGGTAGATAATTAAATTCTTTAGATTCTGGGTCAAAATTATTCACATAAACTGGAAGTCTGTGTCAGAACAGAAAAATGGGATTGCTCTTCTCTTTCTCTTTAGGAGACTACACACAAGGCAAAGCCATCTCCTAAACTGGAAGCCCAGGTAGAGAAGACTAAACACTTGCCCTATATCAATACATTTGTTTGAGGGTTGAGACTGTGCTTTTTCTTTATTCCCTTCTACCTTTTTTTTTCCCTCTCTTGTTCAGTGTTAAACATAAGCTACTTGCTATATTTTAACGTGGCAAGAGAAAAGGAGCAAGGAGAGGTGAGACCCAGGCTGAGGGAAAGCAGGTCTGTGCACGTGTTAACCCCTCATTTTTGTCAGATCTGTACCACATTCCACAGCCAGGTTGTGCTGGCTGCCCACCCCTGCCTGCCCTGCACACCGTGAGTCTGGCTGCAGCCCGAGCAGAAGGTGCTAGCAGTGGATATAAATGTAAAGGAACATCAGAGCCTTGCCTTGGATGTTTCTATCTCATTTCCCTTTCCCAGCCCAACAGTTGCAACCTCCAGAAGTCCCAGGTTTTAAATTTGTCCCTGCAGAGCCAGTCCACAATGCACTCACCTGATGCATACACCTACTCTCCACACAGAGCTGCTCCCTAAGGGTATGCAGACACAAAAAGCTTTCTATTTTAGCACCCATTAACTCAAGGGAAAATAATCTAAGGGAATAATTTTTCACATTATGAAGTCTCATCAGTTGCTGTCACTGAGAAGAGCCACTCTCTGTTGCCAGGCATGAGCATGACAGAGCCCAAACTGGATTGGAAAGGGATCACCTCCTTGCTGATGACAGTCCCTCCCGAGGAGGGTAAAGTCCTCTTGCCCTGGCAGTACTTGATCAACCGGCAAACACCTAGTGGCTCTTCCTGGGGCTTTCTTTTCATGAAGCAAAATGACAAAAACACCTAAGACGAAAAAACAGTCATCCAATATTAGTAAAATAAGGTATAAAATATCCCACAAGCTGGAATAGAAGCAGAACCTGAGTTTCCAACTCAGCAGATGTCAGTGAAGGCTTTGACAGCTGTTTGGAGGAGGAGAAATGCTTCAGGGTATTTCTACCCTTTGGCACATCTCTTGCCAGTGTCACATTGCACAGCCTTTAGAAAACTGCCTTTACCTAAGCATTTTTGTAGTATTAACTTGCACATCAACTGGTAAGGGAGAGAAGTAAAACATTTAAAAACACACGTGTAAAGTTCAGAGTGAAATATAACAAACTAAAAATAAATAAATATGGGAATTTTGTTGGATTTTCAGAACTTTTATTTTAATGCCTGAATTTAAGCCTTTGAAATTAAAGTTAAATATCATTGCCACCAGAATGTGTCTGGTCTTAGTCTAAACCAGCTGAACAGCCTAAGAAATGTGTGCAGAGAATTTTGATTACTTTATGCATTTTAAAATAACACAGATTGGAAAAAGCTATTAGTAAGTCAAAGAAAACTGGTCAAAAATGAAATAAGCCAATGGTAATCAGTGTGTGGGAATATGGGAATCCATGCACAATTTCAGTATTAAATTCTTACGCGATGCAGTACAAAAAGAAAAAAAAGGAGGTTAAAATATGGAAACAATAGAAAAAAAGGGAAATTAAAAATTAATATCTTCAAGTTCATATGGGCTATAAGATAAGCACATAAGAATATGCTTCTGTTTCTTCTATATGTTCTATTAGTTTGTTACACATACTGCAATTTATGCAATTTCAAATACCCTCTTAAATCCCATGCCTGTTGCTTCCATATACAAAATCGGTTAAACAGAAATAGCCAGGGAGCACTTTACTCCGTTGGTGTTCCTCAAATATTAAAGCTGTGATACTCCAAATATTTAATTGACCCCAAGGCCAGTCCCTTTGAGATTCAGCTTAAGTTAACACAAATAATGCAGCACTAAAAAAGAAAGATTGGCTCATGTAATGAAGTATTTTAGCGCACTAACAAACATGATTCCTAGATATATTTTACTTTCTCCATGAGACACTTAAAACATTAAAGTTTCATGCTTGCATTTGACAGGAGAAATAATATGGAGTTATGATTTACAGCAGTAAATCTTTACAAATGTCAGCATAATATAGAAGCAAATATTATGAGCAGTGAGAAAATGTGAGTTTGGATTTTGTAGTTTTTCCAGCTCTTGATCTATTTAGCCTTATTTTTCTTCTGAGTCCTGTTTTCCTAAAGTTATGCTGTCACAAATTACTTATTAATGAGTCTGAATTAAAATTCATACAATTGCTTATTCCACAAGTAAACTTAAATCATCTCAATGGCTTGTATTTTATTTGACTTATAAATAGGATTTATTGTACTTGTCTTATGTGGTAGACCACCTTCACTAGTTAATCTAAAAACACATCTCAAGCATTATTCTTTCTATCAGCATGTCTTGTTTCCCACCCCCACTAAAAGTAGACAGAACTTGCTCCAGTTTGTGATTTTTTTCCTTGTAGGTGTGTGAGATTTTCACACAGGTCCTCCCGTGGTAGGGCTGGAAACCATGCCCTGCTCTGACAGATTTGAGATTTGACTTCTTACAGTATTTTGGGTTACACCTGCAAGGGACAGCACTAAAGGAACTGCAAGGAGCTTAAATTATTTCCGTCCCCTCCATGCTTTCTGTCTTTTTCCCTCTCTCATTCCCAAGGCAGGCAGAGGGCCACTGTGGGCCTTTAACTGTGTTGCTTGGGAGCTGTCAGAGTAAAGAGACGTGGCCTCCCAGTGTTCTGGTGGGTGGAGGGCATCCCCAGGCTGACTAGAATATTTGGCAGAACAAATGAACATGGTTTTCCCAAGAGTTATGGATGGTGTCTGGTTTTCCTGGTGTTCAGTAACAGTGGGGTTCATGTTGTGGTGTCCTCTGGTGAGAAAACCCAG
Source organism: Entomyzon cyanotis (assembly GCA_024500445.1). Classification (NCBI taxonomy): domain Eukaryota; kingdom Metazoa; phylum Chordata; class Aves; order Passeriformes; family Meliphagidae; genus Entomyzon; species Entomyzon cyanotis. Next base: position 30,058,878 of record JAKEPQ010001018.1, read on the forward strand.
TGAAAGGGGTTTCTCCTCCAGCAGTTTTCCAGGTTTTATTTTTTTTTAATTTAACTTCTAGGATCTTTCTGTCTCCTACACATCTGCAAGATGTGGTTGATAGAAATGAGGAGTTTAAACATAATGAAAGAGGGACCCAAACAGGCACACATACACACAGATAAGGCTGATGCCACATCCTTTATTAGGAGACCAAACTAAGAAATAGTCTGTTCAGGTAAAGCCACAGTAATATTGTGGCTGTTTATCTTAGTGCTTGAGGGAGTGCGGTTTAGCTGAACATCTCCTGGCAGAATGTTCATGAAAGAAGTGGATGTCTTCTGTTTCTGGAAATGTCAAGAGTGCTGAATTAGCAGTTTTCAACTTCATGGTTTTATGGTTCTTACCCTAATGAGCCCAAAAATGGAAAAGAGAGAAAAAAATAGCTTTCTGATGATTGAAAACTTTAAAAAATATTTTGAGTGTGACCAACAATTTCTACTCCTCTTTTTGAGAGACTCAGACCTGAAAGATCAGAGATGACACCATTGAAGAACTTTGGAGAAGTTAAATCTACATTGTTCCTAAACTGCTTATCATCATGGATTCATGAATGTTAATTCTGGTGTGCTAATGCAACTTTCTAATGACTACCTACTGCTGCACTGAGGATTGACGTGTACAGCCTGATAGTCTTGTTATGGGGTGTTTTGGCAAAGTGCTAATACAGCTCCTACCAGCTCTATTACCACATCACTATTTTTTGAACCTATACAGGTTTTCGAAAAAGAAGCCTGAGTTTCAGAAAAGCTGAGCAGCAAGATGCTTCAGTGACATGAACAGGAAATAAACAGGTCCAAATTAGGTGTGCTTTTAGAAAGGATGAACATGGTTTTTCTTCACACCTGTTAGTATTGTCCTGTTCAGCCCACTCAGATGTTTTTCATGGCATTTCCACACTTCATCCTCTAGCTGTATTATGGCTGCATCAGTTTCTGCTTGTATCACTAAAGATTCAGATCAATAACCTATAATTTAGTGTAAGAGTCTGCTATTAAAATCTAAGAGGCTCCCTAAGTGAGATAAGCTGGATTTGGCACTTGGTTGTATTTTAAAATAGACCAAGACACAGCAAGATGTTTTATTATGTATTATTAACTTTATATTTTGCTATCATGATTTTCTCTTTTAAATAGAAACAGATAATACATAAGCTGAGGTTTGGGAGAACTTAACATTTCAGCTTAAAAGGGAAAACTGAGATGGCAAGTGTTGTCTGGTATATGCAGAGGCAGCGTTTGAAATTCATTACGTCTCATTTTAAAGCCAGAAAACTTTCCAAAATTAGTAGTGATTCAAACTGTAGTAAAAGCTGAAGTCCTTCCTGGATCATACATATTAATATGCCATCAGCATAAAATGCCACTTTAAATTCACTGATTCCAGTCTCCATCCCATGAGAGTCTGAAGCAGCATTAATAGTTTCTGTCAAGTGTTCTCATGTCAAAATAAAACAGCATGGTGGTTGGGAAGAGGAGAGACACAGAAAATACCTTTTTTCTGTAGTAATCAGACTTCAAACTTTTCAAGTTTTCTTGTTCTCTACAACATCAAAATTTATCCAGCTTTGTGTTTGAGCAAGCAGTGATTCACTTCTGACTAGGACAGGGTCCAAAAGTGGCAATCTTCTCTGAAGCAAAAGCTGGATGAACATGATCTGTTGGCAGCCAGTGTATTAAGAGCTGCCCTATTCCCAGGTTCTCAGTTGAGGACCTTCAGTGAGGTTAGCAAAATTACATTGGAATCTGATTTTGTACTGTCTGGGAACTGAATTTCAGTACATCACTCTTGAGGCTGGTTTTGTGAACATGACATCCTGAGATTCTTTAACAAAGAGTACCATAGATGTCTGCAATACCCAGTGCCCTCAAGCAGTGTGATTCAGCCAAGTAGGAGCTTTTCTTTCCGTTAGTACCAGTTTCAGCTTTATTTTAGCAATGAAGTGACTCCCTCCTTTCCTTCCCACACAAATAATCTGTTCCTAAAGAAGTCCAGATTTTACAGATTAATAGCATTTTGGGCTCTGTCTAACCCTTTAGCAAGAACTGTCAGATTGTCAAGGCCAGAGAGATCAGAGCTCAGGGCTGACTGTCGTTATTCCTGATTCTGCCTCTGACGTGCTTTAAGATCTTTATTAAGTTAATTAACCTCTGTGACTCAGTGTAGGCATTGGTGTAATGCACGTAGAAATGCTTAGCATAGAGTCCCACAGATGTAAGGCATGATAAAAGGGTAGAGGACTATTATTGTTACTAATGATCATTAGTTTGAAATCATAGTCAGGCAAAACCAAAAATAACAAGGCCATTACAATTAGTTGAAAGGTAGGTTTGTGATATTTAATCATCATTAAAAGGGTACATGATGAAAAATATATTATATTTTCAACAAGAGACAAGAAATAACATTTTGGGATATCTGCAGTAAAGAACAGGAGTAACAGCTCTGAAAAACAAGCTTCAATAGATCTGATCTTTTTCATCCAGCATAGAGGTTATTTTTCCTACTGTGTCACACACTGTGGCTATGAGAGTAAGTCTATTTTCGTACATGTGATACCCTTTTGCACTGAAAGCTAACAACTCCCTAAGTTTATCTCAACTTTTTTCATCATTGCTATTGCTCTTACTATGCTTAATGCTAATTATATGCAATAGCTAGAGAATCACAGGCTTGGGTCAGAGTCCTTTTATCCTGTGTGCTGCACAAATACATTATAAGATATTCACAAGGGTCTCAAAGAGATGACAAAAAGAAGCTGACACCTTCATACAGTGCAGTTGTTTATAGCTATCTTCCCATTTTTTTTAAACATTGCCTCTGGGATGTAATTAAATAAAGAAAAAACATCTCATCCATCAATTAAGATATTAGTGATCAGAACTGAATATTGGCAGTCTCAAAGAAGACATTCCTTTCCAGCTATCAAGAATTTTCCTTTATTGACTTGTCTCTTTCAGTCTATCAAAGAAAAGTTTTAATTTGCAGCTGAAATCCTGATCCTAGGATGAATCATGTTTTCTTTTGAATGCAAAGGGCGTCTGTCTGGCAAAGTTGGCAGCCTGACCTCTACAAATATTTTTCTATTGATAAAAAGAGGAATTGGATATAGAGACTATCCAAAATAAATATTTTGCTGGGATCTCAAACGTCTGGATACAATAGAGCAAAGGGATGTTGCTGCACTTGAAATCATTCAGATATAAGTTGAAGTGAGTATTAGTTTTAGTTGAAAATCTGTCAAAAGCAGTTTGCAGCTTTTGTTTCAGAAGTGAAAATGGGCACCTGTTCAGGGATTGCTCTTTTCACTTTATTATCTGTAGGGATTTGCCATTGGTTTAGTTGGGAGCAAGTCCGGGCTTCTTGGTTTCTAGGAGATTTAAAACAGATTTCAATGAGGTATTCAGAAATACCAGCCCATCATGCTCCTGTCTTTTGGGTGGAGGTGGATGGAAAAAGAGCCCTTTGTTCTGTCCCTATCAGAAGCCTTCGAAGGCTTGGGGTGGATTCCTCAGCATGCCCTTGGGACAGGTGTGCAAATGGAAAATCAGCTGTGCATGGTAGGCAGCAGACAGGCTGGGCTGCCCCAAGGATCAGCAGAAGGGAAACCTTTATGCCCCCACTTCGTACTGAGGAAGCACAGAGCCATGATTTCTCCCTAAAATGTAATCCCTCCAGTGGGTCTCCTGGCATGGTGCAGCTCCCCACTGCTCACTGACAGGGTTGTGTCCCAAAAGATGAGATGTGCTGCTCTGTGCTGGCACACCTCCTCCTTTCTGCCCCTTTTGTTCCTGCAAAAAGCAGAAAGGGTGTGCAGAAGGAGGAGGTGTATGTGAAGGATTACAGCGAGAAGTCCTCAGAATGGCTTACGAGAGGTGTCTCAGCACCATTAAGTCACAAGGAAAATGGTCTGACACAGAGGCATGAGTGAGCTTGTGCTGAAGACAACAGAACCATACCTTTGCCTATCCAGTGTCCTCCTCCTACTGCTCTTTCCCAAAAGGAGCAACAGAGGAATTTTTCCCATCAGAGACTTTTTCTTCTTATCAATAAATTACACTGTCTGGTTGCTGCAATAGCTAGTCTGTGAATAACAGAGGACATATATTTTTATTGGCTCATCTATTTAAGAAAAGAGAATTCCTGTCATCAGTGCTGAGCTGTAAACTAAAATTTGAAGATAAGATACCATCTACTTCTTCTTTCTCCTGTAACTCACACCACTGCTGTGACAGCTATGCAAGGGAATGTTTGTATAGTGTATGTGACAGATACACTAAGACTTGCTGTTTATCTGCTACTCTCTTCCCATGAATCATTCTCCTTTCTGTACTCTATACCTCCTGAAAAGGCCCTCCTGTTTCAATGTTTTTAAATGCATGTTTGCAATAAAATCATAACAAAATAATACTTCTGCAATAAAAAGAATTACATTTTTTACCTGAATTTAATTCTTCTGTGCTGCAACCTCGAGCTGAACTTCCTTTTTTTCCTTATTTTCTAGATCATGAAAAAGTTTTGCATCTATCAGCTTTCCTTGTTATAGACATTTTTCAGCAACGTCATCCTCCCAACATTTTAAAAAGAGTTTTCTACTTTTAAAAGAGGGTCACACCACTTGCATCTTCTCCACCATTTGCAGGAGTCAACCAAGGGCCTTCTTGGCACCCAACTGAATCTTAAACGTGTATTAGTCACACAAAACATAAGTGAGACAGGGATGGCATTCTCCCGAGTTGACCTGACTGTTCAAAGAAAACTTAACAAAACCCGTCCACACCCAGAACAAAACCCAGAGAACACTATTCACACACAGAATCCACCATCAGCAGGAAATTCCCCATCATTCTGGGTGTACAGGCGCTGCTACCAGAGCACTCTGAAATGCCTGTTGGAGTCATGCGGGCAGAGCAGGGTGCAGTGTGAGTGCTGAGGCTGCAGCAGGCTGAGCCAAGAGCTCAGCTCTGGCCAGTGCTGACAGTGCCCCACGCTTTGGCAGTGCTGTGACACAACTTTGTGCCTGTGACCCCAGGCACTACCTGCTCCATCTCTACCTCTCAAGCTATTGGTGGCTTTCTGGCCAGGCTCCTTGCACCAACAAACAGTGAACTTGAGGAGAAATAAAGAACAGTTTGTAAAAGAAATTATGCAAAAACCCAAGACAAAGAAAATAAATAATGGTTCATGAAAATCTCACACAGTCAAAACCAAGGGCAGAGAATTTATCAGGCAGCCTAGGAGAAACACAACTGTGCTTGTTACAATGCCATCTGCTAGACTGCAGGTCTTGAAAGCTGCCAGAGGAAGGCTATGTACCTAACCAGTCAGCTCCTTCTCCTGGTTCAGTGATTTAATACCATTACTTTTGGGAACAAAACGTTCTCCTAAGTACCACTGGGCTGCAAGTTACAAGAAAGTCTTGCTGGTATATCTGCTAGAAGTCTGATTTCTAAACACAAGCTGAAGCTAATGGGGAATTTTGCTTAAAGTTAGACTGAATCTCTTCATAACTGTTTTTGCCTTGATCACATTCCTCTGCTTCTGCTTTTTGCTCTAATTCTTACAGCTAGAATTGATAAACTGGGGGGAGGAAAACCAGGAGAAACTTTCTTCATTTAGGTATACAACATTTAAACCATTTTATCTCTGGGACTGCAATGGTTTTTCACTTCGTACATGTAATCAATCCACTGATGACTGCACATCTGATTTACTCTGAACCTCCTAAATTTATCTCAGGATAAAAAGGCCAGTTTCTTGTCTTCATAGGTTTTTTGAGCACAGATCCAGTGCTTGGGGTTTGCTTGTAGAGAAATTCCCACAGCCTTCATGAACACCCCTGTATTCTCTGGAAAAGCTTTCTTATGTTTCAGTGAGCTTCGAACAGAGCTCACAAAGTTACTCTTAAAATGACAACCACAGGCCTCAACTGAGACTGACAAATACTGAGTAAGAGACAAGAACTTCCCAAAAGGTTTTGAAATCAAAAACATCAAATAGATGTGATAGAGAATACGCAAATAAACTGCCCATTGCATAGGTATAAACGTATATATTTTTTATATTATACTTATTTTATAGATTTGGTTTCCTCTACAAACATGTGGTGGAATGGAAAAAGGAGCCTGCTCTTCCCAGGTCCCAGGTCAGCACTTTATGTACAAAGACATTCTTCTTCATCTATCAGTTGTGAGACAGGTAACAGAGATTAGGTTAAACCCCTAATTATCAAGAATCCAGGAGTTAGAAAATGCATGATGCTCAGGAACTGTGAAACAGCAAGGCAGTGTACGTCTTGTACACTTTCTTTCATCTGCCATATTTCATCACATGCTCATGTTCTTTTTCCCTTTCCATGGGTTCTTTCTTAGTGCAAAAACATGACTGCACTCAATTAATGAGTAACAACACACAATTTTATTTTCTTTCCATTGTTCAGTGCAATACGGCCCAGGTTTCACCTGGGGTACAGTTAATTTTCTTTCTAGTAGCTGGCACAGTGCTGTGGTTTTGGATTCATTATGAGAATAATGTTGATAATGCGGTGATGTTTTAGTTGCTGCTGAGTAGAGTTTAGCCTGAGTCAAGGACTTTTCAGTTTCCCATGCTCTGCCAGGGAGGAGTTGCACAAGAAGCTGGAGGGAGCACAGCCAGGACAGCTGATCCAAACTGGCCAAAGGGATATTCCATACCATAGAATGTCATGCCAAGTACATAAACTGAGGGGAGCTAGCTGGGAAGAACTGATCGCTGCTTGGGGGCAGGCTGAGCATTGTTCATTGAGTAGTGAGTAATTGGATTGCACATCACTTTTTTCTCTTGAGCTTTATTTCTCTCTCTCTCTCTTTGTTCTCTTCCCTTTCACTCCTACTACTGCTACTATTATTATTATTATAATATTTATTGTACATATTATATTTATTATAATTTTTTATTTTATTTCAATTATTAAACTGTTTTTATCTAATCTGATGGGTTTTATTTTTCCAATCCTGCTCCTGATTCTACTGAGGGTGTGTGTGGGTGAACAAACTGTCTGGAGTTAAACCACAACAACAACCCAAGCTGTCTTTCTTCTCCACTGATGAAGCTCTGAAATAAGGGTTATTCACATCCTCAAGAGCTCTTTACAGTGCCTTTCATTGCAGCATGTGTGTGCTTCATTATAATTTGTAACCTAGTTTCACAAAGCTGCTCTGAGACGTGGACTTAGTGTTTTTCCCATGTTTCAGGTTTGTAAGTGCAGTGCAGAATTACTAATGTTGAGTTGAACAGCATATGCATGCTTAGGGCTGCAAGGTCCTTGGATGTTCTCTGGAAGCTTTGGCAGGGAAACAAGACTTGAGACTTTCACTGGTGAATTATAACCACTTTCTACAGAGAAATTTTGAACTTCTCCATAGAAATGTAGTATTTCAAAGGGCTGTCTCTTGATGAAAATTGAATTTTCATAGTGACAGTTAAAGATAAGCTCCTAATATAAAGTTTATCCTTTTGGGGAACTTCATATCATAGCTCTGAATCTTAGAAAAAACTGCACTTAAAGTAGAAGAAAATGTGAAGTTCTGAGAAAAGTAGAAGTATATTTTTTATCCCCAAAATGCTGGCATTACAGCTTTAGCTTTTCCAAATATTCAGCAATATTCTTTGGAAAAATAAAAAAAGTTAGATGGAAAATTGCCTTGCATACAGAGAAAGTTTGGAAGAGCTGTGAGAAACTAAAAATGGGGTATTACAACAGGAAATGTGCAACCTCAGGAATATGCTACTGGCCTCATTGCAAACTCAGAGAGCATTTAAAACAGAGATGCAAAGGAGTGTACTGTAATGCTGAAAAGAAAGGAAATCACAGTAAGAGCACCTATGAAAATAATGCCTGTCAAAAAAAAAGAATGTTTAACAGATAGTAATCTGAAAGAAGTTGTGTGTATTTCTCTGGTCATTCTTATCCAGACTGGTGGCACCATGCAAATATCCTTTTCTTGTTTTCCACTGCCAGCTTATAGAGAAAAAAGCTTGCTGGTTATATAAAATAGAAGTTATCAGCAATATTGCTAATTAATGGTGTAGTTGCCAAATATGAAGTTAAACTCAGACAAACATGACCTAATGATACACAAATATGCTTCATCAATCACAGTTAAAAAATTACACAAAAGCCAGCATTTTTTTTGGACAAGTAATAGATCCAATAGGCAGTTAGTATAATTAAAGGCTAGTAAGCAGATTAAAATGTTTGGGGGTTTGTAGACTTGTGCCCAGGAAAAAAAAGAATAGAAGTGTTTTTTAAATGCCAGAGGTTGAACTGGTTGCTGTTTAAAAGGGGAAGACTTTAGTGGGAGCCCAAGGACCTACAGAGAAATCCAAGTTCAGCAGGAGGTCACAGGTCTCTGGGCAAAGTCAGGTTGCTTTGGATGTCCTCTGATGGACACAGCTGTTGCTGGTGCTGCTCTTGTTGCCAGCAGCAGTGGCACTGCACTGTGGCACTGCACTGTGGTAGCGCTGGCATCCCCTGGGTGTCCATCTGGTCTTGTGACATACAGGGCTGTTCTTTGTCCCACTGTGACCTGTAAAATTTGAAGCTCTTGTGGAATATTGGTGATGTGGAGAGCCCTGGAGATGTGGAGAGCTGTCTAGGAGATGGGTTTGGCCTCTTCCCTTTGAATGGAGCAGAAGGAAGTAGAGTTCACTTGTTTAATGTATTAAGCGCAGAATTTTTTGAATGATGGATTGCAACATATGGGAACTGAAGAGTGTAAAGATGAATAGGGAGCTTCAACAGCAGCCCCAAGTGAAACATTGAGTAGGTTATGTTCTTAGTCTTAGATGCAACGACTAAAGACAGGGGAAAAAAATCTTAAATGGGAGAATTGACTTTACTTGTTTAATGAAGTTAAATCAAAGTTTTTACAATTTTGTTTCAAAACAATGAAGTCTCATGATGAGGATGAGCCAAATGTTCTTGAATATTCATTCTGAATGCTGATTTCCCACATCCAAGAGAATGGATTGACCACTTTTTTAATGCTGTCAGAAAAACATTTCTCATCTATTTTAGTACAGACTTAGTAAATCAAGGCTACATTTCACTATAATATTTATTTAAGCAGCAAAAATCTTATTTAAAGACATTGAGAATGAAAGTTCCATTTGTGCTCAACAATTTATCATTAGACTCACTGGATTCACATACCATCCCAGAAAGATAAGGAATGCAATGAAAAGCTGTTACTTTTAAAAAGGAAAATCAAAATATGAATATGAATTAGATTGCACTGCAGTGATGGTGGAGGTTTTGTGGCTTGAATAATCCAGGCTTGAATAGGTACCGAGAAATAACTATGAACTGAAACATAGCATGTGTAAAGCAAACTTTACAGAAGTACCTGTGACAGAAATTGTATTTGCAAATACAACACATGTACACAAACATCTAGAGACCAGTTGCATTCATAATAACCAAATGTTACTCAAAGTATTGTTTGTATTATAAAACTTGCAGCTGGGAAGAAAATATGTGTTGGACCTTATCCACATCTACCGCAGCCCAGGAATACTCTAAGTTAGGTTTTGGATGAAGTTGCAGGCACTTTGAGTTAAACTGGTGCAAAAAAAAAATTGAAATAAAAATTTAATTGTCACAAGATTAAAAAAAAAAAGACAGAGAGAAAAAAAAGAAAAAAAAAAGAAAAAGGAACAAAGAATAAAAGAAAAATAAGTACACTGGATGAAAAGATTGCTTTGCCCAGTCACTGACATGCAGTCTCATCTTCTCTGTATAGGTATCTATGCTTTCAACCAGTGGTCAACTCAACACCACAACAGTCAACAACTGTTGTTCCTGTCCTTCATAATAACTGTCCTGGGAAGCCTCATATCAGGCTTTGCCTTGAAGTAGACTTAAAGAAATACCCCAGAGATCCCAGAGGAAGTGTTGCACCTTTGTCAGTATGGTTCACATATTGAAATATGTGTAGAAGGTGGAAAAGAAAATCTTAATGGTTTCATCCCATCTGGTATGTCATGTTCTGAGTGGGCTTAGAGGCAGACACATTACAACGTGTAATGCTAGCACTACATGTTATATTTGACAATTTTTATTGGTCCTGAAATTAAATCTAACCTGGTTTCTGTATCGGTCAGTCATGTGTCTGACTGTCTGATTTTTTGAGAACACATTTTGCTTTATTTTGGAAAATAAAATGAGGCTGTGAAAACCTTGAGGACAAAGTTTTGCTCTGTAGATTAAAATTACTGATGGAAATACTTCTATTTGTTAGCCAAAGATAAAATTTAAACATCCTATTTTGTTATTTCAGACTCCTGCATGCACAACATTTCATTTAGTTTTTTTATTAGATGAAGAAAGGACATATGTGCAGCAGCATAGTTATTTAGAATGATGGTTTAAAATTTTATAGGATCATTCCTACTATTAAATTAGAAATCATTTGACCAAGTATACAATTTTACACATAGTTAAATAAATGCTGAGTAAGCAATAAAATTTTCTTCTGTTGCATTTAAGCATTGCGCAAAGTCACATCACACACTTAGATGACACTTTTTCATTCTGCTACAGTGTTGTGCAATGGTTTCCACATTCATACTGGGGACTGAGAGGGGGCTGACAGATTGCTTTATCTTCTTCACTTCAGGAAAAGAAAAGCTGTTTGATAGTGTATGCAAAGACAGAGAGGGAGAGAAAGAGGGAAAGAGAGAAATTTGTCTGAAAACCACCAATGTTATTATGAAATATCAAGTTCTAATCCACATGACTCATACTAACTACTCTCCCCAGGCTGGCCAGAAGAGAAAGCACATTATAATTATGTGGCTAAGACTGGAATGCTCTGAAAGCCTACGTAGCTCGCCTGTTGGACTCCACTGAAACCCACCAAGGGCAGGAGACCTCCCAACCAAAGACCATACCTAGAGATTACAAGTGGCGAGGCTGTAGTCCAGTGAAAACATGGTGCTACTGGCAAATTGTTTTGCCCTAAAATGATTGCTCTGCTGAACGCTCAAGAAGGGTGACATCAGTAAGTGGTCATCCATGACAACTTTATTCCTTCAGCCATTTGCTATCACTTCAACTGCAAGGAAAAAGGTTTTCTTTCCTTGCATAAAACTCCATTTGGAATGAATAGGCAGGGGAAAGGTTTTCTAAAACTAGAGCTCTTGCTCCTTGAGTAAACAAGAAAATTCCTCGAAGGATTTATTCATAGCAAGATTACTGTTATAGCATGGATTTTCAGCAAAATAATTTCCTATTGCATGTGAAAGAATTTGGCCAAATGAGGACAAAAGGTGAACACAAACTGCTGATTTCACTGGCTGGACTAGATGAGCCTTCCTGATTAATTTCTTGGTGCTTTTGCTCTCTCTTACATGTTAAAATTAAAATACCACCCTATAATGTGTTTCTAAAAATGTCTTCTCCATAAACAAAAGTTGGATTTGAATAGCCAGTTCTCAATATACTGCAAGGCCATCTAGACAGCCCTCAAAAGGCAAGGTTAAAAAAAAGAAGAAAACAACAACAACAACAACAACAACAAAATCTACTATCTTAAACACAGTCTAGAAAAACAGATCCAGAAAATCATGCCCACAGATTTCTGCTTTCTTTTACTCATTCCAACTTTTCCCATTCCTTTTCAGTTTTCTCCACAATTATAGTTTTAATGTAGATATTTGCTTCTTTTCCTATAATTATTTTGTCTTTCCCTATACCAGTCCCTGACTCTCCTTGTTCCAGTCTTCCCATGCTCAGTTCTTCTTTCCAGCTTTCTATCCCTCCCCTTTTTCAACTGTGGCTCCTACATTTTATGTTATTTTCTCTATTCCTCCCTTGCTAGCGAGGAGCCATGAGCTAATGTCTTCTCCTTGCCACAGAAGAAAGGAGAAACAGGAGCACACACAAAAACAGACTCCTGTGAGAAAGAGGGAGAAGTAAAAGTCCCACCCAGCTATTGCCTTGAGCTGCTTCCATGCAAGGGCTTGAAGCATAGAAAATCTTACTTCATTCCTCCTCCATCCCTGTAGGTGAGGAAAAAGGGAGTAAGAGATTCCTCAGGGAGGTTCAGGCCACAAGAACACCAAGAAAAAGAAACATTCCCTTCTAGCAAAAGATGAACAGATGTGCTTTTCCAGGAGCCTTTAGAAATATTGCGCAGTCACGTCCATTGGAGCAAATCATTCATCAGTTTTCTGTCTATTTTCAAATCACTCCCTTTACGTTAATTCTTCATATTAGATCATCACCTAGCACAGGCAGTCACCAGGAGTTCACCCTGCCTTTGCAAGTCCCAGGTTTCCCAATGAGGAACTCAGGAAAGTTACAATATCAATCTTAACTTGATTTTAATATCTTTTTTTCTTAACCCTTGCAATGATTTGAAAAAGAGCTCTTAGAGAGCTTAGGTGTTTCTAGCACATCAGTTCAAATGCCAGGCCTGCCATTTGTGCTGCTTTTCCCTCTAACTTACAGCTGTTTGGTCTCCTTTGTGAGACCTAGCTGGTGTCCTAATCAGCCTGTGATTTACTTTTGGCACTGGATAAGAATTGTATATTCAGCTTGTGAGATTAATAACTAATAGTACCAATATAAAACTGGGCTGTTTCATTTCCCTGAAATCACTGAGAATAATTACTCAAGCATAGTTTACACAGATTCATGATTGCTAAGTAATTCTGGGTAATATTATTCTCTTTGTTTTTAATTTTGGGGGTAATACTTGTATTTTTGGTTCATGATTCTTAAGTGAGGTTTCAAAGGGTTAAAGTCACTCTCAATTTACCAGGATGTTGTCTAAAGCTCAAGAAAAAACCTTGCCTTTAAACCAATGCATCTTTTGGCTGGATTTTATTGTAACCAGCATTGGAATGGCACTACTTGTTTGCTCTTTTGTTTTTTTTCTCTCCCTGAACTCATCAGTACAGAGCTGTTGAAAACAGCTTGATGCTGCTCCTTTGCATCCTGACATTAATCATGGTTAATTAGGTGAGAATAAAGTTTGGGTTAATGCAAACAGGCATTAATTCTTGTGATCTCCCTGCTCTCCGGAGTACACAAATTGGACAAGCAGAGAAAACACCAAAAATATAACCTGGTAAAAACATTCAAATAACATCAGGATTGGAGGTCTTGCCAGAGATATGTTAAAATGTGTTCCCCATATTTTCCCAAAAACTGCATGAAGAAAAATCCCAGTGTCTACTCAGTTAGACAAAGGATTGAGATCTACCTTACAAGCACTAGGATAAAGCTTTTGTATCCTTGCAGCTGAATGTATGCCAGGCAGTGTCAGGCAGAAAATGGGCCAGGATCATTTTTCCAGAGAACCTTATCAGAAACACTGAAATTTTTCCTCACGCTGCTCAAACATAGGAAATTAAACCAAATTAGGGATGAGGAACTAGCAATATTTCTTGAGTGGAAAAAACTAGATAGAGAGACAAAGATTTAAGTAAAGAGGTCTCTTTTTTTTCTTTCTTTTTATTTGGGAAAGAATAATAATTTAAAAACCAAGTTGAAAAATCTGAATAAATGTCACTAGGTGAAATGCTGTTGTTCCAACCTGTGTTGGCAGTCATCCTGAAATGCTTCTTTCAGCTCAGTGAGGCAGTAGTTAGTTACTACCTGTTTATGTATCACTGACAGCTCACTGCCTACTCTTAGAGAATTAGCAAGGAGATCTCTTTCTCCAAGGATATGAAATACATAAGGTCTGTGACGACATTCAGCTAAAGCACTCACAGCTCTGTTTCTAGATACAAGACCCGCATAGTTAGCTCTATCCCTAAATACCTTCCCCATGGCTCCTTCTTTATGTTTTTCATGGCTTCAGTTCATCTCAGACATTTGCCAGGCCCAAACCAATGCTCTGCTGCTCTTCCTCAGCTGCTTACCAGCCCTGCAACACTAGTGCCACTGACACTGCTCCTCTGAAGGTGGCTGCTGCTGCATCCCCATCACAGTCTCACATTTCTCCCCATCCCACAGAGCTGTTCTCACTCACAGCACCCCTGCAGCACTTCTGCCTGCTGCAGAAGTTTTATGGCCTACAGGACTGGCTCCTTCCAAAAGGAGAAGGCACTAGAAGGTAGATTGGATTTTCCTTCTTTTGCAGTAAAGAAAGTGGAAAGTTTATTTGTAGTAAAAAGACATACTCAATACTTGAACTGTCCCATCATCTCTGATAGTTCTCCAACAGATTCTTGGAAAGAGCTCCTGTCTGTCGTTGGCCACTTCTACTCAGAAACTGCAACTGCTTTCCAGGTTTGATGTGGAAGCTGCACCTCTCACAACTGCCAGGGCCCCTGGGCAGCACATTTATCCCCTCAGTCTCCGAGAAGGAGCAGAAGGACAGGGCATGTCCAGGGAAGCTCTGAGCACCCACCCTGGGGGGCACTCCTGGAGCTCTCCAAGAGCATCCCAGCACTTCCACTAAGCCAGATGAGACTCCCTGCACCTCCTCTGCCAAGTGGCCTGTCCTGGAGTCCCCACCCTGGGGGTGCATTTGTTTTCACACTGAATAACAGCAGATAAGCAGGAGCAGAGTGCTAGTTAGTGTCTGTTGTGTAGGTTGATGAATTACTTGTGTTGGAAGAAAAGTGCCTTCAAAGTGGAGTTATGGAAGGACATTTACAACAAAGAAAATGTGTGCATAGCATCTCATTGCAAAAATTTTAATAAATCTTTTAATTCGGGTGCTCTTTTGCATACCGTGCTGTACACATAAGTGTTGGCAGGTATAAAAGCAGGTTTCTGTTGCAGTCACAGGAAAAGAACCTGAATTATTTACAAGGGGAAATTTTTTCAGTCTGGGAATCACAGTCAAATGAAGACAATTAAAAATCTTGACTACTGCACAGTGCAAAAGCTATGAACATAATATCTCCCATCCCAATTTTTTAATGTGGTTAAAGGATGGCTATATTCAGCACAAAAATAATTCACATACAAGTGGATGCAGGGGGACCTGCTTTTCCCTGTTTTGGCTCTTTATGTATTAATGTATGGTAAATACACAATTCAACACAGAAACTAAACTTAGACTTTGAATTGTTTATCATGGGTTAATTTTTTCAGGATTCTGCTGCTTCTATGCAACATTAGTACCCTTCTGTTGTCTTCATTTTTGAGTTCACAGCATCACAAACCTGCTGGGTTTTTTCAACAACTTAGCTATTTTTCTCCTCTTATTGCTGCATACAGCACATGTAACTAATAGCAATGTGGAAGGGTAAAAGGAATAGGGAACCCAGATAGAAAGCATGCTTTTTTGTAGGTACCTATATTCAACTATTACATAATATAGATACATAAATATGCTCTTCACCTATGTCACCTCATAAAACTTTTGTTTTTAAGATGCTTTAGTGTATTGTGACAAAGAAATAGTAATGCATTCTCGTGCTCATATTACAGTGACACGTATGGAAAAGACAGACTTTATATTCTTTCTGTAAAAAAATTGTCATAAAGATAAGTCTTTTCTGTTTATTGGTGTTCACTCCTCCAGCAAGAGCTTTCGTTAGAAAAATTGCCTTGGCCCTCCCATGCTATCCCAGAATGAGGACCTGAGCTCTGCTGTACCTTTGGATAAAGAAAGATGTGCAGTTGTCTCAGCTTTCAGAGCTGGATTGGACAGAGGATCCAGTGGACACATTTAGATTCATGTGCTACAGCCTTTCTCAAGGTAAGCCACTAGCAGAAAAGGAATTTGTTTCCCCATTTCTAATACTGTACAGCAGCTCTGCAGTTGCTTTTGTTAATCTTTTCTCTAGCAGAGGAACTGAGTCCTTGAAGAAATCAAAAGCTGTCAAACATCAGCCTCTTCACTGAACCACTGAGTGGGGAGAAAACCACTGCAGAAGGAGAAAATACAGGTCATTTTGGTTTCTTTTTTACCTTCCAGACACTAAACCTGAGACAGAGATCACAACACTGGCTATACCCCTTGAAAAACTTGATTAAGAAGTGGACAAATTATGCCAAGGAGATCCTCCAAGAATTATTTCCATAAAGGCAACACCATCTCACCTGGTAAAAACTACTTTTCATCTGTTAAAAGTCAAAGGAGGAATTTAAGAAAGAGAGAATTAAAATTTGCATAATTTCCTTCCTTGTGTTGTCTCCTAGCCACTTTTAGCCAAGATCATTAGTGCTTACGAGGAGGCTTTGCTTTAAAAATATTACAAAAAAATAAATTATGACTGCTAGCTGTTAAATAAAGAGGCGACACTTGGGAGCAATCTGGATAGCTTGATAAGCTGTGTTCATCTGAACCATATGCAGTTGAATACAGTTAACATAATGTCATTAACCTTGACATAAAAATGTAGGTTACTGTTACAAAAGGGTGATTGTATTTTGGAAATCAATAACTATGTTAAGGACTTAAGGGTCATCATTACCAGGGAGCTAATCATGCTTTCCTAATGCAAGGCTGATCCTGATTTCACCACTGTATTTTTGCAGAATGTGAAATTAACTCTTTCAGTTACTAAGGTCTAGCTGAATAAGTAGAAACTTCCAACTGGAAGAATGGTGAGAAAGTTTACAAATATTATATTTCTTAAAAAAGTAATAATTTTAATAGTCAGCTGGCTTTGTCTGGCCTTCCAGAATCATGCAATCATGTCAGAATTGCAACTTGCATTAAAAAGTAAACAACTCTCCACCACATAATGCTGCCTATTCCTGATTGCTAGGGAAAAAAAAATCTGAAAACATAAACCTTGTTTTTATTTCATTAAATTTCATCATGCTTGGACCTGCCATGCTGTCTATACACCAAATAGAGCTAACAGAACGTTTTTGATTTTAGAAAATAGAACAAAAAGGACCAGCTTAAATTAAGACACTTTCTAATACAAAGATGCAATTTTGTTACCAAGGGAGTTTCAATCTTCAGTCTGCACTTGAAAAATGAAGACTAGTGGAGCAAACAGGTTGGAGGGGTTTGGTTTATGTATGTCTGTAGATGTGAACAAACTGGGATAGTCCCACCTAACTCTAAAGCTTTAGAGCTGTCCATGCTTGGTTTCTTGGCTCCAGTCAGTAGGATATGTTATCTGGTAATGAGTCAGCATTGCCAGCTGTCAGCTATAGCTGTGTATCTCCCGAATCTTGTAACCTGAAAGGTTTTTTTGTGCACCAAACCACTACAGCCAGCTGCTGTTCCTAAAACACAGAGGTCAAGGCCTGTGGGGGGACCAATAAAAACAGACACATTTGATGCCAGAACTGCTGAACTATTTCTTTGTGCTGAACCAAGTCCATAAATACCCACAGCGCAGTCCTGGCATGGAATGGGAGCTGCTTACAGCAATTTTATTCCTTCTAAGGAAAAACTTGGGTGACCAGTGTGGACTCTTCCCTGCTAGCCTTGCTTTCTTTCCAAGTCATAGCCTTGCAGCTGGTGATGTGCTCTGGCTCTTCCTGGACATCACAGCTCCTCCCTGCAGTCTCCTCCAGGGTCACCAGGCCACCTTCACACCTCTCTCCTCAAGCAACAGTTGACCTCTAACCCTGTGATCCAAAAAGATGAATTCAGGGGGCCCAGCATCAGGCCCACTACACTTTTTCCCAAAAGGAAGAAGTTTCCTGTATTTCATATCTTCTGGTCCTTCTAGAGGTTGTCTAGGTGGGTAACTAGAGCCTACTGCTTCCTCATGCCTCCAAAACAATTTGACTTTTCCTTTGGCTTTTTCACCAGAGAGAAGCACTTTCAACGCTTACAGCATTCCTGGCGTCCCTCAGCTTTGACCAAAAGGCCTTTTCTCCCCAGCGGTCCTTACCAGTACTCTTCTGCCTTTTACTCTCCTGCCTTTTACTCTCTGTTTCTGTGCCAGGATACCTTGCAGGAATGGGGCTTACATGAGGATATAATCGCTTGGGAAAGGAATGTAATTAAAAGCAACATATAAAGAAGTTTAAAAAAAAATCTTCTGAGGACGCTCAGCTGGCACAGTGAGAATCTTGCTGAGAATATTTAATTGTTTGCATTATTAAGTGCAGACAGGTTGGTTTTAATTCAAACAAACACGGCAATTAAATAAAAAAACTTATGTCAGTACAGCATTATAACTACAGAGCTAAAAAAAATGAAAATGTAGGAAACAAAAACATTCAGGCTTTCAAAAAATGAGGAAGACTTACTGAATTAATCAGATAATTTTAAAAAACCAAACAAAAACAGTCCTAAAGTTTTATATCAACTGCACTATAAGGAACCAGATGAAACACTGGTGCAGCTGCCTTTATCATTAATCTTTTTTAATTCCTGTTTTTCCAGTTAAATATACAGCAGAATATATTCCATCTGATGATATCAAGTGGATGTCATAAGAAACACTTGACAGATTAATTTGCATTAATTTATTACATTTTCTTTCCTATACATCCTGTCTTACCATTTAATTTTTTAAGTCTTATCACACTGGCGTATTAATTTAGGTTTTTCTTTTCTTTTCAGTGAATATATGGACTTGTTTTCATGTTTGATAGAAATATTTGATAAAAATACTGTCAAATATCAGATAGACTTCTGTGAGGTAATGCCCAAATTGATAAGAAAAAGTCAAAGCTAATTTTTTTATTACTAACTGAGAAGAAAATCCAGACCATCTCTTAAAGACACTACATAGCTTTATCTAGTATGTCTCTTCTGTGGATGTTAACAAATTATCTGATTCTTACCTGAGAGAACTAGGAATCATTTAGACCTATTTGAGAAATGGGAAACCCAAGTGAGGAGATTGCTGGGCTACCACAAATCCAAAGAAGGAAACTGTTTCAGTATTAGTATGAAGTATTAGGAGCTCTGTATTTCTCACCTGACCAAACTGATAGACAGAATGATGCCATCTACTTCAAAGAAAATAATAAGTTATTCTCGGGAATGGAGTATAATTATAAGGTGTATTTTTTCCCCAAACTGACCAATTTCTCTTTTGGAACCCTTTCCTGAGCTCCTGTATTTATTTCCATTATATCCTTAGTGCATTCAGACACTGCCGAAGTCAAGTCTCAGCACAAATCAATTTTTCTCTTGTGTCAAAGCTAGGCTGGAGAGGAGGGAATGGAGAATGCTTGGATGACAGTGTTGACACTTGAGCTGCTCTGGAGGATCACAAACATGATGCTCTAATATGTAATGCCTGCTGACAGGTTAGAAATCAAAGCTTATTAGCACAGAGGGAAGACGAGCATTTTAGTGCCTCTGGATTCCATCCACTGCAATTAACACCACATACAACATATTGTTCACCTAAAGTCATAAATCACAGTAAAGAGTGTCATATTATACACAGATCCTGAAACCACAATAAAGAAAATGAGGCATGGCTTAGAAAAACTAGAGAATATCACATTTTTTTCATATGAACAATTGTAAACTAAACCTAGTGCTGAAAATATTTTAAAACCTTGTAAGATAGATGGTCCTCATAAATATGTCTGGAGGTCTCCATTTACCTGTATAAACTGCATTGTTGTACTGCCTGAGGGTCCAACCCTACCAGGGCAAATAAGCAAGAGTAAGGCAATGGCACTCCTGAAGGGAATATATGAACTTGTGTACTTTAGTTTGTATGGAACTTGACATAATTTTTGGTAGGACTCTTACTGAATTTTTTTACAGGGAAAATTAGTGACCCTTAAGTTCAAAAGGCATCAGAGACAAATCTGAATCAGAACGTGACACCCAGGTGCAGATTATTTAAATCAGTGGTTATTTCTGAATATTTCTATTTACAGGTGAGTTGGACCCCAAGATAGGAAGTTGTTGGATTCTTGTTACTGTTTAAACTGATCACCAAATCCACAGTGTTCAATTTTTTATTTTAACCACTTGATGCACTGCAGGAGATGGCAGACCTCTTTACAGGTTCTGTACCCTCTCTGACATCTTTCCATGCAGATTAGCACTTAATTGGTGTCCCTTCCTGTTTAGGGCATCAGGCACACACACCAACCAGCTGAGAGAGGGCTTTGAATTGAGACAGAAAAGTGCTGGGCAGGGAAAGCGTAGTTGTGATATACTTTTCAGCCTAAATGCTGAAGCATGTGTTTTCAGAGAGCAACATCAGTGCAGTGGCGCATGGCGCAGCTGCTGAAGTGCCTGTGACAGCACAGGGGATGCACAGGGCACCCTGACGGCCAGCACTGTGCTCAAACATGCAAAGGATGCTCAGGCAGCACTCCTGACCTGCAGCCTCCTCCTGCTCAGCCACATCCCAAAGCCCCCATGCTGGCCCCGCAGCAGATGATATTCTGAAAAACATTTCTTCTGCTGACTGGGTGCATTGCTCCATGCTTGCTTCTCCCTTCTGCCTCAGCTGGGAGAAAAGCAGGATGGTGCATAACCCCACAAATTCCACATAAGCTACATCACCCTCCCCAAAAACGTTTCTGCTAGCCCATCTGCAAGCAGAGATCAGAAACAATTCAGAGGTCATCCCAGGGCAAGCATTGGTTTTCCTGAGGAACAAACAGACCTAATGACCGCCCCTCTTTGTCAGACTCACCTTTGTCCTGGCCTGGCCTCTCTATCCGACCTGATCTGGGTGAATCTGCGTCTCAGGAGAGATTGTGCAGCTGTGCAGCTCTGCAGGCACTCTCTGGTTACATGGAAAATTTCTCAATAATCTGGGTTTGGCTGGGTGTGGAGGAGAGCACAGGTCTCTCTTGGGGAGCTCCTTGCCGTAGTAGGAAACAGGCTTGGCACTGGCCATAGATGAAGAGTGGCTCTTTCCCCTGTCTAATTAGCATTTCGTGCTGTGGACCAGGAGAAGTGGGCTCTTTCTGCCAGTTCCTTCATGTGCAGCTCCTACAGAAAGGAGCCATCTGGGTGCCTGGCTGCTCCGTGGTGGTGGAAGGAGATTCCTCTGAGAGGAGTCCCACTGCCTGCCCCTTGGCTGCGGGGTGGCTAAGGGACAGCAGTTTCACTCCACCCCGCCCTGGGACCCTACTTATGGGATCAGGCTGCTTATTGCTTGATTTTCCTGCACTGTGGCTCTTATGTTCCTGTCAGCAGGGGCTGGGGTCTGACAGGAGCATGGGAACAGTTCCCCTCCCTGTGCCTCCTCTTGAGGACCATTTGCTGGCTAGTAGTTAAAAAGAGGCATTATAATCCCTTGGGAGACAGAGATTATCCAGATACTCTTTCTAAGCAAGGCTGCAGATCAGATCCTATCTGAGGAAGAAGCTGATACCACCAGCAACCTCAGCACTTCTTCTCCCATAGCAGAATGTTAACCCAGTCATGAACCTGAAGGTCTCCATATTCCATGGACAGAGGAACAGAGCATGGCCCCGAACTAGGTGCTTCAGGGCCAAAGGGTGAAAGAAATTTAGGTGTACTCTTATGTCTACCATATTGAGGTTGTTGCCCTGTCCTGATCCCTGCTTGATGAGTAAAGCTTTCTGGATCAAGGTTTAAAGGCAGAAATCTTTCCTTGAATAGGAAATCTAAGTGTCTTACTTAGGTGGTCTAGATTTTCCTGCCAGATATCTATTTCTGCCTGTTACAGCTGTCTGCTTCATGTGTTGCAGTCTCTGTCTTGCCCTTAGGCACTAGGAAAAGAAAAATAAAAATAAAGTTTTATGTCAATGACTGGTTGGAAACAAATATATTTCTAACACACCATTATTTCTTGTCAGGTGGAGAAGAAGGACCTATAGCATGGTAGTGAGAACAAGCCTCACAAATGCCTGTGCTTTTTTTCATGTGCCACTGGTATGCATCCAGTTAGAAATAGGAAATGCATAGCAAAGTAAGGGGTGGCAAAAATTTGACCTTCATGCGTGTTTTGAAATGGTCTTTTCCCCACTTCTCTTGTATTTCAACATATTACCCAAAGCACTCTATTACACTTCTGAATTTCCTCAGCTTGTCAACAGAAATGTAAGAATTTGGCTCTTCTCCTAGATCGGTATGGCTGCAGCTAAAGGAGAGCAAGATTCTTACCATAGTTTTCTAATCTAGTGTTCTTTGTGTGCAAATATTCCCAGTCCCACCTTAAGTGTCTCTAGGAAAAGACACATGCTGTCCCACTCCCCACAGTCATAAATTATCTGTGCACTACCCAGCAGCATTATTGAGATGGAAGAGAGCAGTTTCCCACAGATATGCTTTTTATTTGATTCTCATGTAAAAATAATTTTCAATTAGCCAAGCAAATGCATGCCACAGGGAGCACGTGAAGGCTGCTGGCCACAGCTGGTGGGTGGATTGCTCCATATCCATGTGGAGGGATCTCAGCATGGGACTGGTAGGGGCTGTCATGGCATCAAAGTGCAGCCTGAGCAATCACTCCACTGTGATTAATGAATCATTTTCTGAAGCCACTGGCACACTGTGAATGGCCTTCAGCCATTTCTCTTTGACTCTGCAGCTTCAGTGACCACATAATTTACAGCTGTAGATCCAATGATCACATGATTGAGTGTGGACAGCCTATGGCACAAGTCCAGCGCAAAGGTTTAGTCATGCTACTGTGCCACAGTGCATAGCCTTTATAGCACCTTTTACAGCTGAATGCTCACAGAAACAGATTATACACTTGCCTTTGTGTATTTCTGGAACCTGAATGAACTTGTGACAGCTGCAGCTGAACAAATGACTCCTCTGCATTAGAGAGAAGATTGTGGCCAAAGTCCCTACAGTGCCCTTTGCTTCCTTTCCCTGCCTTCTGCAATCATCCTTTTGTTGTAGCCACCACTTGCAGGGGTTAAGCATTTTTTTTCCATTCTCTTTCACTCTTTGGGTAGGCAACCTGCTCTCTCTGTCAGTAATTCTAATGTACTAGGGACAGTAGATTGCCCCAAGTTTATGGAAATCCATGTGGAAGAAACCACAAGATTTCTTAGTTGATCCACATGCCTGAATCTGCTGTGACACTTTTGTGGGCACATATAATGAAGTCAGGAGCAGAGATTAGCCTGCCTTGACCTGTTTTCTGCCTTTAGGACTTTCTCAGCAGCCCTGAAGTCTTGCCCAAAGTAACCCAAAACTACCTCTTGCATTTTCATACTCATTCTGTGGGGTTCACAGCAGTTATCTGACAAAAACTAACCCAAGACATTTCCAACAACAAATTAAATAAAATAAAACAAGTACCAACAATCAAAGTTGCATGGATTCTGTGGGCACACCCCATACCAATTTATTGGCTGTTTACATTCCTTTAAAAAACTCACCACTTATTCTACAGATGTGTTTTGACGGCAGCATTTTGGGCAGCAGCCAAGCAAGGATAAACATAGGGAGCTGGTGCTTATAGGGAAAGCACAAGAAATGGAGGAAGGAAAGAAAAAACCGCACACGCACATAGAAAACCCAAAGGACTTTACAAGTAGATCAGGAAATTGAGAGGGTATTTACAAACAAGTCTGTAGTCACTGAGCATTGGGAATGACTTTTCTGGGAGGAACCATCACAGCACCAGGACATGGAAGGTATGACCACCCAGCAGGCAGGCAAGTGTGACCTTTGCTGTCCCCATTGACCCAACATGAAAGCACAGGCCAGGGCTACAGGGCTGTGGTAGCATGGCACTGTGCTCATACTGAGAGGCAGCTGTGAGGAGAGCTCTCAGACCAAACCTGGATTATGTCTGACCAGCCTGGGGATAGTGGGAATGATGGGCTTTTCTGCATCAGTGTGTATGGGCCTGGCTAAAACAGCTTGGCTGAGCCATGGACACCCTGAGGGGCACACTGGTTGATGAATTGGTTAAAGATTAAGATTTCCTAGAATACAATTATTTCATTATCAATTAGAGGGAAGGTGTATTTCAACTTTCAAGGTTCTGAAGAATGTTAAAATTTCTCCAAAAAGGAAAGCTTTGCCTATGCCCTTCTCTGATAGTTATTTTCTGCTTTTCCACTACCTTAACTTCCTCCTGTCCCAGTTTTACTGGTAAATCCTAAACCAGTGCCACAACCTAAGTTGCTTCTCTCCACCCTGGCTCTTGTGAACATATTGTTCCCAAAATTAATCTCCACGTTCTTCTCCAATAGCTGTGTTGCTCTCCTTCAAAAAAAGTTCCCAAATCCAAGCCCTTTCTCTTCTCACCTTTCCAAAGATCTCTCCTAGAAACTTCTGCAAAAGTGATGGCTGTAGAGTGGTTAGCTGGCACCCAAAAGTGTCTGAACAGATACCCAAAATCAAGATTTAGAATGCATATGCAGACCTGGTACCTGAAAATACCCACCAGTATCACAGAACAGCTAGGTGGAGATATGTCTAGAAGAGAAACCAAAAGGTAGGATGCTGTGTAAGCAGCTTAAATTTCAGAAGGGCCAAGCACCTGGTAAATTCTATTGCAACCAAGAGAACTATTGTGTGATTGTGGCTGTATTTAATACAAACTCCAGAAAGACAGACAGACAAAAAAAAAGGCAAGATTGCACTGGTTTTGAATGCGAAAGCTGATTAAATGCATTTTCCTCAGTCACTATTTAATGCTACTTGTCGCTGTATCTACCCATTATTCATTCCTTCCGCGTATCACACTTGTGTTTGCCATGCTAAAGCACCCAGTGTAATTCAAATAGCCCAGCTGCTGAAGCACGAGCCTGTTGCATTTTGTTGGCCAGCTGCAGAAGGAAGAAATATTCTATGCTATCTATGTATAAGAGGTACTTTTTTTTATCCTTCTGTGCAGGGAAAAACAACAGACAATCTCCACCTTTTAGTAATAACTCCCATGTTTTTATTTAAGTCTTTCAGGCCCTTATCTATGAGGAATATTAATTCTAATTCCTTGCATTACCGAGTTGTTGCAGGTTGAAATCCAAAACACATGGTGAAGTTCTCAGATATTGCTGTAAAACACTGGTGACAAATATCCAGACATATAGATGGTTACCAAGTTATAGAAGTTAAAAGTCACCAAACTAGTTTACAAAACTTACTTATCTGATTACTATTATCTGATGAAAATACAACTTAACCCCAAAATATGTTGCCCCTGGATGTTTTAAGATCAGTGACGGATGTTACTTAGAGACCACATACAAGTCCTGGTTGCTCGTTAGGATGTGCTATGGAGTGGACTCTGACACAGTGAGCTGCTGCTGGCAGAGGCTTACAGTCCCTGTAGTCTAAGCTATAAATTCAGCTCTGTTCTCACACTCCTGAGCTTTGCTTTCCTTAAAACTTTCTGCCCCAGCAATGCTCCCACTGCCACCACCCTTCCCTGCCCAGCATGTGGCTGGTGTTCTGTTCTCTTGCTGGCAGTTGGCCAGGGAGGCTCTGGTTAGATGCTACAAAGACTGTCCTCTTTTTCTTGAGACCCAAATTGGAATATACTTCTTGCTTTTCAAAAGAACATAATTCCTGGTAAATTTAATCTTGCTGGTTTATCCCCCTCTATCTGCATATCAGCTCAGAGTACAACATCTAATGGAAGTCCAGTATTTCCACAGTCCTCAGCACTGTACCTCAAGCATAAGTAGGAGGTGTGCAGGGTGTGAGGAATGTATTAAAGGCACATATATTTGAATGCTTAAATGACTGTATTTGCCAGCCTTGCCTCCCTGGCCTCCCTTGATAATGCAGACAGAGAGTCTCCCCCAGCGGGCAAGTCAGAGCCTATACCCAAGGCTCCTGTCTGAGTCACCCCCAGAGGTGTTACCCTCATCCCCTGACTCTGAAGGAGGAGATGGAGACTTATTTCTCTATGTAGGCATCCCAGTTCAGTGTATAGACCTTGTCAGTGTCACCATTCTCCATGTTCCCTAGATATTTTTTATTTTGGTTTCTTAAGGGAATAAAAAATACTGAAAGAACTGCAGGGATTATAAACAGTTGAACTAAACCCAGACTAGAGAAAACATATTGTTGCCACATTGGCTTCATGGAGAAACAAGCCCTGGCCAGAAGCATATGACAACGTCTAAATCTGAAAGACAGACTGGCATGATACTTGGTGAAGCCAAACTTCCCAACTTCTAATGACTCCTACAGCATGTATAGACCCATAAGCAAATGTTCTCTATATGGGAGAGAACTGGTTGTTTTCCAGCGCATCCTCAACTCTATGTAAACCAGGAGGTGAGCGACTAAAGTAAGATCCAAAATGAGATACCAGATAGTTCTTTCATCCAGTTTTAAATATATGAATACATAAATCAATGTGCATGTTTATGTGTCTGGCTCCAATTAATAAGCACCCGTCCTATGCCTCAGGCTTCCTGACAAGCATCAGAATTAATAATTTAATACATGGAAGAATGATAATCTTGTGGTTTAGTAATTTGAAAGTTGGATCAGTTCTTGGCTCTGCCATAGATTTCCTGTGTGACTGTGGGCAAGTCACTTAATCTCCTTGGCCAAGTACCTCAAAGGTATGTAGGTGCCTGATCCCACCAGTTAGGCGCCACTGCTATCTTCAAAAAAGCATTGCTTAGCTGTTCCTTCAGTCAGTAGGTGTCTGATTTCTCTCATTAGGCAAAAACGAGGTTTGCTGACGTCATCCCACAAGTTAATGAGCCACTTTGAGGCCTTTTTCAAGCTCAGACTCCTGGGTCCCCACTGTGTCACAGCTGGAAAAGGTGGCTTTCAGCTCATGGGACCCCGCATGGAGCTGCAAAGGATGTGCCTGCCTAGCTAGAGAGAAGTAAGCTGTTTTGGCTGGGGAAAGCACTGCATCTTGGCAAGGACTTCGGCTGCTAGCAGCCCTTTCTCAGCTGGGAAGGTTTTTTCCCATCCATCCCTTGTCTGGACCCCTGCACATTCAGTTAGGTAGCAGGGAATCTCAGTGTAGGGGAAATTATAGGAAGGACAGAGGAGAAGGACAGAGGCCCTTAGCCTGGACCAGGGTAGGGCACCCTGGGTGCCTCACAGGAGGGGAGCAGTCAGGTCTGGGCAGTGTCAGCCTGCCCAGGGCAGCCCAGCAGTGCCTGAAGGCAGCATCTCCTGACTCACTGCCTCCTCTGTGCTGTGAGCATCCACTGGCCTCCCTCCTGGTGCTGCTGCCTTTCCAAGGGGGAAAGCTAATCATCACTACTACAAGTCCTCTCAACAACAGCAATGGTCAGCGCCCTGCTGAGTCCCCAAGGGAGCTGAAGCTGTGATCTGAAACTCAGAGCAGTCAAAGAAAAAGAATCCACTGAACATATTTGCCCTTGTGACAGACTGGGGGTACATTGGCCAACTCAGTGATAGGAAAAATCATGCATTCCTCCAATTTCCAGCTATTTCTGGGGATGGTGTTTGGGGCATCTTGACATTTAGAGGCCAGAGCTGTTGCTCAGAAGCCCCTGCCTGTCTTTCCAGATGGACCTGGAAACCTGAGCAGCCCTGAGTAAACACCAGCATGCTGTGCAAAGGGGACAACCACAGGGAGCTACTTCCACATTTTGCTGGACTTTCCTGTATTTCTTTGGAAGAAGAATGATATTCTTATACTTAGAAGTTTTAGGCCTTGAGGACTGGATTTAAACAAGTCAGTCACATTGTTCAGGTCTTTAGCGTATGTTCTAAGCTCAGCCAGTTGCACTTGATCCAAAGAAAGAATAGGGAGAGAAATTTTACACAGCATGAAAGGAGTAAACATAAAATACAGTATTGAAATGAATTTAGTGGTTTAAGAAATTATTCCAGCTAAAAACTTACTTACTCAGCTGTTTTAAGACATTGCAAGCCAATCAAAATGATACTGAAAATTAGATTTTCCATATGTGCTTTAATGGTTTCCATAAAAATGTGTAGCTGCTAAATCTCAGGAGTCACATAGGAGAAAACTGAAAATCTCTGATCACAACTGAAAGGCACTGAGCTTCCCAAGGTAAGGAGAGTTCAAGCTGATGGAAGTTGTTCCCTGAAGTCAGTGTACCTGTGGATGTGCAGGGCTGTCTCTAGTGTGTATGTTGTGGGGGTAGCAGCTTTAGTGGAGGAGAAAGCAGGCCCTAGTGCTTATTTCTCCTTGTGCTGAAAACACAGAGCTCTCTTTCTGTCTGTATTACTGGCACAGCCCAATGGAGTGAGCCTGCTTGCCGCTGCTGCCCACAAGGAAGAGTTCCCAGCATGGGAGATGAAGACCTTTCCCAGAAAGCTTTGCCTGTCATTCCCTGTACAAACAGATGCCAAACGAGCCCCATTCTCTCCCAGTAGCAAGAGCACCTTGATGCTTCTGTTTTGTCTTGTTCCCTGTTGTGCAGCTGTAACTTCTCCCTTCCTACAGAAGTGTACCCAGGGAGGTACAGAAGAATTATGCAGAAAGTCTCAGCTGTGGCCAGGAGGGCAAAGGCTTCCCCAGCCTTGCAGGTGAGGCTCTGTGAGATGTCAGCTGGGATCACAACTTACTTGGCTCTTGGGTTGATTCAATTAAGCTGGTAGGAAAGCCAGCTCTACTGCGTTCATTGCGATGTTAAATAAACCAGGGTTTGACAAATGATACACATTATGGGAGAGAAGTTGGGTTCAAGGCATCTCCTGTGTCTACATTTTGTCAAGGAGTGCAGCATGGCAAAAATGAAAACGTAGGAGCTCCTTTGTGACTTTTGAAGTTACCCAGGAAGTTCTTGGGGTGCACAGACTGGGACATTACAATAAAAAATGGGGAGGGGGGAAAAAAAGGAAGGAGATTCAAAAAGCACAACATTTTGAAAATAAACATTTTAGGGAGGAAAGCAATTCTCTGCTGTATGCATCCTCCAGAAACAATCTCAGCTCCCAGTCTGCTGTCGTTATAGTCAGCACCTGCCACAAATGCCTTCAGGCAGGATCAGGTCTTGTATTGTCCTTCTGGGAAGGTCTTTTTTAATAGGTAACGTGGTGAATAGAGTATAAAAACGTACTGTTTAAATTTTCTCCCCTTCAGCCCAATCATTATCAATGTTGATCTTTTTGACAGCTGATCCAGCATACAGACATTGACTAAATAAATAGTGCATGGAAGTTTATCCAAGAAATTAATCTACCTGTAGGTGCAACACTGATCACAAAACGTGATGGAAAGGCTCCCATGAAAGCTCTTGCACTAGCCTGGGATAAAGTGAAGGTTTTTCCTCTTATTGACTGGTAGAAACTACCTGGTCTAATGGAAAGTTTCTCTGCCCATGAAGGGGGGGTTGGAACTCAATGATCTTTAAGGTCACTTCCAACCCAAGCCATTCTATGATCCTGCTTTATTGTTTAAAGGGTATATAGCCATTGCTCTTCATGCTGTGTTTTACAGGCACACAAACATGAAACACTTCGTGAGCTAAGTCATTATTATACCTAATGATAAGCATTTAGAAATAGTTTAATAACATCTGGCAATCATTAGCTTATAATGAGAAGTAATTGTAATACACCCATTACAGAATATTACTTTTTGATGCTTAATGGACAGAAACATTAACATCCATAATTGAAGGATTTTTTAAAAGCATCTTCATTCTACATGTTTTACTTATTTTCCTTTTTCTAAAATATGAATTACTTTTTATTTCTGGTTGAGCACACACACTTTGCAAAGGAAATTAATGGACGCTTCCTGTTATTATTCAAAGGAAATAAAATCAAACAGATGGATATTGTAAATGGGTATCAACAAAAATACACATGATGCTGTTTTGTGTGTCCTTAATGAAATGTACATTTGCTTTATCTAGACTTTGCTGGCAGTTATACCAGAGAGAAGCAAGATGATTATATATTTGATACAGCTACTGTTTAATCCCTTTACACAGTTATTTCATCAGTTTGGATACACAATTAACTTACAGGTCCTGTCAGTATCTACTAATGGGATGAAGAGCTGCAAAAAGATTTTATTTATTTATTTTACCATCTTTATCCCAAGAAGTCATCAGAGAACACTAGGCCAGTGAAAAATTATTAGTTTGTAACTCAGGAATATGGAAATCAGAAAAGACACTACCACTTTTTACAAAAAAACATGGAAAGGGAAATGCATTAAATAATGCTCATATATTTATCATTTTAGAAAAAGATCTTCTAAATGCAAGAACGCACATTGTATTTTCACAAATGCACTTTCTCTTGAGATTTCTTTTTTTTTCATTCTGTGTTTACTTCCAACTGACTGACTTGTAAAGGTCAGAAATAGAGTTGACTTCCCTGGAGTTTGATTTTGTATATTAATTCTCAACAGATATCACAGCTTTTAGCATAACATCAACATTATAATAGTTTATATACAATTATTCTCACAGTAGGTTCTAGTTCATTAATTTCTGAGAAGTTAATACTGTCAGCAAGAATTTGATTTTTTAATGCTATCATTAGAAAGAACTTTTTTACTTCCCTGTTTGTTATTTCTCCAGTAGCATATTTCATAGTAGTAATTCCTTCATTTCAGTTGCCCTGAGTTTCATCTGTGCTAGGATGGTACAACTCCAATTTCTCTTGAGCAGACATCCCCCAGGATTGTACTTTTTGTATAAGATTCAAGGTTTTTTTTGCTAATACACCAAGTTTTCCAGCATTTCAAGACCTTGAAGAAGGGGGAAAAAAAAAAAACCCAAAAAAAACCAAAAAAGAAAACACCAAAACATACATGTTAGCTGCCTTCCTGAGGGCACACAGTCTCCTTCAGTTCCCTTTATAGCCCTAGGAGGTAGTCAGCCACCCAGGTGTTCCCACCTAGCTTCAGCAGTGAGCACAGCTGAGGAGAGCTCTGCCTGCCATGAGCGGAGCTGAGGATGATCAGCCTGTCTCAGGGCTAAAGGGCTCCCTGAAGGCTGCTTGGCTGGCTCCTAGTGCTGGTAAAAGAGGTGCCTGAGCTGGGGTGCAGTAAGTTGGCCAAGGTATGTAAATCCTTTATTGATGAAAATACCCTCTCATTTAACTAAAACCAAACTGAGGTATATTCCACCCCACCCCCCTCTGCTGTATGTTAGAATAAATGCTGGCATCCAAGTATCTACCACATTCATGATGAAACTAGATTAGAAGTTGCATGTTGGTCACTGGGTAATGCACAACATGTATGTTTTTGCTTAGCTTTCAGAGCATGTGACTTCAAATTCTTTAAAATGCCCATGACACTGATGTCAAGTCTTTTTAAATCACTGGAATATATCCCTAATCCTCCAAATCTGATTCAGAGCTTTGGGAAGAAGCCTATGCAGGGCTTAAAAGAGTAAAAATCATGCTGGTTTCACCTACCTCTTTGTTGTACCAGAACTGTCTGTGAAACTGAGTGCTCGCAAAATCTCTTGAACACCTGGATAGTCATTAAGGGACTTTTCCTTGCTTCAGAGCTTGACCAGGGATGATATTCCCTGCTGATGGCTTTTTATTACCAGTGTTCAAGTTCCTATTCAGTTTTTCTTTTGAGAAAAGGAAGAGAAGAATGGAAAAGGGGAAGGAAGAGAAGCGGAGAGAGAGAAAGAAAGAAAGAAAGAGAAGCTAAGCATTTTGATCATGGAAATATCAATTTTAGTTTATGTTTGCTGAAAGGCTGAGTGTTAGAAGAGTAATGGCCAGAAGCCGCCAGGTTATCAAATTGCAGCAAGGACATCCTGGAAGATGCCAAGTAGGGAAATAAACAATATTAACTAAGTTCACACCCCCTGTGACCCCATCTTCCTTATAGAATGAAGGCTTCTACCTTGTTCAGTACTGATTAGAAAAAGACAAAGCCAGAGATTATGCTGTTCCTATATTTAAAAAATCCTGTTTTCCTATTTTCTGGCATCAATAAACCCAAAAGGACTGGGTTCTTTTGTTGTATACCAACACACAGTTACTAACAGTGAAAATTAATGCGGTTTTCTAGGTCGTTTGTAGTAGCACATGTTTGGCTCAGTCTTGAGAGTTTGAATTATTGGTTCCTCCCTTACTTAAACAGAATTATTTTGCCCTCTTTTCCCCTATACTGCTAAACCATCACCTCTGCAGCATCACAGAAGTCAGTGCTGTAGGTTGATGATAGAAACCTCTGCCGAGTAGAACCCAGTGGCATCATGTGTGCACTTTCTTGGCTTTTGGAGCACAAAGGTTAATCTGTCAAAGCTTAAGCAACCACAAAAACTGTATAGCTCATCTTTGTTGTTTGGGGCTTTTTTTGCTTGAGGTATTAATTTTTGTCAGATTATGGTACAATCCCAGTGCACGCTTTAACCTACTTGCACAAGGCTCACATAGATAAACACACCCACCCCCTGCAGACCCTTTTGTGTCATTCCATCACACAGTTTTTACTGGAGATAAATCAGGTGCTGAAGCTGGCTGAAGGGTCCTGTGATTTGATGCCAGAGGAGATGTCATCTTGGCTTTGCCACGTGTTGGAGCCCTGCAGTGGTACTTCAGTGCTCTGTCAGAGCAGGCTCAGAGAAGCATCATGGAGAAATGGCTGATTTCCAGTAGCTCTTTGAGCTGCAGGTAGATCCATAGGGAGTCTAATATGCATTATTCTGTCAGAGGGCAGTTAAATAAGGACCCATAATTAACTGCTTCAGTGCTGTCACAGGATCTGACTGATGCTTATTACTCAGTATCTATAGCTAAAAACCTCCTAGGCAGAGAAAACAACATATGACTTCATGAACATTATTGGCTTACCATAGGCTTACAAGACAAATAATAGTAGTTTAATGTTGAGGTGCAAAAGGTGGATCAGCAAAAGCCTCATCACAGAGAGTCTTGCCCTAAAGCTGTGTGTGCGTCTCTGCTCCATTCTGAATCGCAGATAAGATAAATTAGTAGTAAGGACTGAGTTTTTGTGGAACCTACGGTAACGCTGAAGATTTTGAACTGAAAACTAACAACCCAACCTGCAGCTGATAGTGCCAGCCCTGGGACACAGACTCCTCCACTGCCAAGTGTTTGCCAGGGACTCTGGCACGGCTCAGGGCTGTGCCACCTGAAAACCAATCCTGGGTGAAGTGCTGGCCAGGGACAGTGCCTAATGAGTGGTTTGTATATAGCAGCCCTGGTGTGGGTAGTACAAGATTTTAGCAGCTTGGAAACACCATTTGGCTTCACCAGTCCAATTCATCTACTGTCCCCCCTGAGTGCTACCATGCTGCAGGCAACTGCAGGGCAGCTTTTCATAGGGAGCTGGTTGGATGGGATGAATTCCCTGA
Source organism: Entomyzon cyanotis (assembly GCA_024500445.1). Classification (NCBI taxonomy): domain Eukaryota; kingdom Metazoa; phylum Chordata; class Aves; order Passeriformes; family Meliphagidae; genus Entomyzon; species Entomyzon cyanotis. The sequence goes on from JAKEPQ010001018.1 coordinate 30,091,981, forward strand.
GTTTAGTGCCTCTGGGAATTGGGTATTTTTTAAGTGTTTCTCCCTGTGAGAATCAGAAATGAATGTCAATGTGCAGCTACTGCAGTCATTGGCATGTGGGTCCGAGTTGCCACTGCTGTGCACTCCCAAAGGCTTTTTGCTTCAGGGCTCACTGGATGTTGAAATACTCCCTGTTCACATCATATGAACCTTAATGCTGGAAGATACTTGCTTCTATCCTCCCATTGAGGTACAAGGACAATTCAGTGGCTTGTGCTCGATGCATCATTTCTGAGGCTTGGGCACTGTTTCCATGTCTTGCCAGAGGCTTTGTGCTCTGAGGACAACTACTCTTCTCTGCTGCGTGCCCTCCACTGCCCTGGGGCACACCATCTGGGTATTTCCTGAAGGATTTAACACCAGCCTGTAGTCAGGTAATGACCCCTGGTGCCATTCACCCCTATGGCATGTGCCCACTCAGAGCTGCATGCCACCAAAGAGTATTTAAATTTGCCTGGAGCTGGACTATCTCAGTGCCATGGAAACACCTCTGCTGCTGCTTTCTGCAGGTATCAAATAACCGAAGGATGGAGGTGACATGGGTAAATAGCTGCACCATGACAGCCATGAGGAGGGGATGATGCCCAGTAACCATCTTTGTATTCTCTGTTTGGATTTGTCTTTTTGCCAGCAGATGATATCGCATATTGTCAAGTCTGCTGCCTGCTTTGAGAGAAAGAAATGTCATACCTTTTTGGGAAGCAGACAGTGTGTGGCTCTGACAACACAGTAAAGACCAAAGGTGTCAGGTGTTAAAGACACAATTAGATTCTTTAAATAGAGACCAGAAGAATCCATTCACCAGTGCTCACTGGGGGTTCCCTGTTGAAGTTACCACCTGAATCATGAGCTTTAGTGTTTTGGAGAATAAAAATTGGCATAATTTCCAGTGTCACCCATATTAATCAAGAGACTAAACCAGAGTCAAGACCAACTAAGGTGAAGGAGGTACTTTTCATGTGTCTTTTCATGATGTTCTTTAGACTTGGTTAATAGACTTGGCATTGAGGTAAAAGATGAATATGTTAGCCTGGCAGGAAGAGATAGTGCTACTTCTCTTTGAGATGTGAACACCATTTTTTATTTTCCATTCATGAGGACTTTTGTGCCTTCTCTCCTTTCTTCTGCTTTTGGAAATAATTTTAAAATGGCAAAGCAAAAGGAATTAGTGGTAGAAAAGTTAAAAGACAAATAGATCATCTCTGGAAGAAATGGAGAAGGGTGCAGAAGGAGTTGGGAAGGGACAGCCAGGACAGCTGACCCCAAACTGACCAAAGGGATATCCCAGACCATACAACACCATCCTTAGCATATAGAGCTGGGGGAAGATGAAGGAAGTGGGAAACATTTGGAGTGATGGTGTTTTTCTTCCCTAGTCAGCACTACCAGTGATGGATCCCTGCTTTCCTGGGAATGACTGAATGTTGCCTGCCCATGGGAAGCAGTGAATGAATCCCTTGTTTTGCTTTGCATCTGTGCATAGCTTTTGCTTTTCCTGTTAAAATGTCTTTATCTCGATCCATGAGTTTTCTCACTTTTCTGATTTTCTCTCCACTCATCATCACTCAGTGAGTGAACAGCTGTGTGGGGCTTAGTTGCTGGCTGGGGTTAAATCATGACATATATCCACTGGAATAGAAAATGTTACCTGAAAAAATACTCTACTTAGTTATCTCTTGCTTACAAAAATGCCAAAAAGCTCCCAGGATGCTCTCTGTTATTGATTTTAGGAAAATCTTTGTATCACCTGTAATCAAAGCAAAACAGCCAGAAAAGCCCTTAAACTCCAGCAATAGTCTCAAGAAGGCAGGGCAGGGATACATAGGATTTCATTCTGTCCACACCTTTACTGTCACAGATGACCACATCACTGCTATGGAATTAGAAACCTCCAATTCAAAAGACAGTTATAATACTTTGAGTAACATTAATACATTTATTTAATTGTCATTTACTTTTCATTCATAAAAAGGACAAAGCACAGTCCTGCTCTACTCATTTGAAAAAAAAAAAAAAGATAAAAAGTAACTAAAAAACCAGTTCAATATTCATCAGTATCAAATAATAGCAATATCAATTTTCCTGAAATATAAAGAAACAACAAATATGTCTATCTATATAAACTTTAATTAAGAACCTTGCATTTTAAAGCAGATGATACATTAGTTAGTTTTTCTTGACAACAATTTGAAACTGAAGGTCCCAGTCAAATTTACACATTATGTGAAACAGAAAAATCTCCAACTATCTGATCAGTATGTGACACCTACCTCATCCATATTGCTGATTTAAAAAAACAGAAGTGGCTTTCCTTCCCAGGTAATTTCCATGCAAAAATGAAAGAGTTTTGCTTCTTACACCATGTGTTAGAAAAGTAAAAGGCAATCATGCATTTGGCAAAAGATTTAGTTGTGGTTGTATATTATATAAAAACGAGTCATACTGCAAAAGAACAAAACCAAATCAAACACAATAAACCACATTTTTTTTGTACAGAAGGCTTACAGCATATTAGTTTCTTATGTATGAAGACAGCTGATTTCTTTTTGAAATATTTATACAATTTATGAAACTCAGTAGTGTTTGACACTTTGACATTTCTCTATAGGGGAGTTATCACCTTCACCTATTTAAAAAATTTTCATTTGTAACAAATAGTTAAAATTAAACTAAAACAGTATTATTGATATTTATTAATGAAGACTCTACACTTTTACATGTAAATATATAGTACAAAATTGTACAAATAAAAGAAAGGTGTGTAAATTATTAATAGACCTATCCTTGCTTCATGTAAATATTATTACGGACCTCTACAGTATCAGTTCTAAAAAGATAAAATCTATTTCTAAGTAGCTAGCAAGGTTGTGCTAATAAAATATGATTCAAAGCTTATAATTCTTGAAGCATCAGACATTGCACTATTACTTGAGCCAGCTGATTCAACATCACGGTGTTTCTTCATCATTCACACTCAAACTAATTCCCAGCATACCATGGAAAATGAAAAGAATGTGCATTTCCTTAACAACTCAAAAAAACCCAAACAAACCAACAAAGAAACCCAGCACTGAAACACTCTAGACACAGTCAGAACAAAAACATTCTCTATCTCTAATAGAGTTCCCATTTTGCAAAGGCCATAGTAAACATGTAGCTTTGACTAACAGTTGGGATCTGACTTTCACGTACTAACACACAGTTGGATCATTCAGTACTCTATCAAATAGAGAAATGGTCTCAGAACTTTAAAACTCTTATTTACAACACTATGAACATTAGAATAATATCAAGTTCTTGAAAAAGCATATAGTTCTCCCAAATGTACGCCTTCAATACAGGAAGGTAACACCTGGCGTCTGCAGCATAAAAATGTAAATATAATAATTTTTTTACTGTGCTACTCTGCTTTTGCCATTTATTGTATATCTTTTTCTTTTTTTTATATTTTAAATCTTTTCACTTTAAAAAATAACATACGTTTCCTACCATTTCATGGTCCACTTGGTTGATCTTAGCACGGACTTAATCTCCAAACTCCAAGTGTTATATTGCTACCTTAATAATAACAATAGTAATAAGACTAAATCAAAACCAATACATTACGCTGCTTCCCTGAAAGCTGACATTTGACTCCCAAAATCAGCAACAATTACCATAACATAATTTTTCAACAGAATTCTTTTAAGAAAAGAATATAATGAATCTTGTGTCAGTGAAGCACAGGTAAATTCCTTTAAGCTGAGCATGCTATCCATGTTTCAGTTGTTCTGAACATGTTGAAAACAAAAAATCCTTATCACTGACTTTTATTTCAATTCCTTCAAATTCTATCCAATAGCCTCAAGAAATATAGCTCTAAATAATGAAATGTTTTTGCTTTGACTGTCTCTCTAAAAACCAGTAATCCCAATAAATGATGACGGGGCTATTCAAAAATATGCAGTACACAAAACATATAGGATAGTACAGACAGACGTAGTACTCTTACATTTATCACATACAATCAACATTTCAATCTCTATTATATTTCACAATTTGTTATTCAAGTTAAAGCACCTACGTATGGTGATTTTACTTTCACTGTACAGCCTATGTTATTGGGTTTTAACACTGTAACTTGCCCCATTGGACCGAATCATGCAACTGTCACAGATCAGCATAAGTGTTTTTTATAAGGCATATTGGAACAAGTTAAAAATATTTCTTAGCCGTTCAAAAGTTGAATTACTTCATGAAGGAGTTCCTGGATGCCTCAGTCCTCTTAAAGTTCATAGGAAATCGGTAGGGTAATTCATTTTAAAGTGTAATTTATTTGGCTTAGGATGGTGCCACAGGAATCAAAAAGAATCGTGGTCCTCATCTTCAAAGGGAGTCCTTTGTGTTAGGTGGAGGACAAGGTGAATCCAGCTACATTCAGAATCCCGAGCAGGCAAGGACACCCAGGGCAGGCACCACCAGGACCAGCAGCAGAGTTGGTACTCCAACAGCGGCACCTGTGCATCGAACAGACAACACAGTATTGGTCTTACTTCAGCACTACTCACAATGGGGAGAATAATCCTGAAGCCCATAGAATTTGGAGGCTGGAAACCAGCTGGCACGTCTCAGCACAGACTCTACCTGTACGGATAATCAGAAATGGACAAAGAGACTTGATACAGTACAGTGGAGGACTCACTCTTTTGTTCTGCAGGCACTGTTTATGCAGCATGTTTATACAAGAAACAAGGCCATTCAGGACACATCAGTGTATTTTGATTTGGCCAGTCCAACAAGCCAGGAGGTTATTATACCAGGAGGCAAAAGGTCAAAATAAATATTTAAGCATGTGAAAAAAAAATTAATGGAGTCTTTGAAATATGACAAAGCAAAGAGACACCTTTGGAAATGTTAATGCTCATATGAACAGCAATAATCTGAGAGATGTCAAAGAGCCTGGTCCGTTTGTTTACCTGCCAGATTACAAAGTCCAGATGGCTGACCTCTAGCAGTGTGGCATTTATGGCTGTTAAAATCACAAGGGTCTTTCTTAAACAAATATTTTAGGACAGAAAATATTAATCTATGGCTTACAAACTTTACATGACTCGCTCTGGCAAACAGAAGTAAGAATTGCCGTTCTTAAGTGGCTTGTGTTGCCATGGTCCAGCTCCCTGTTAAGAAGCATCTATATGAGAAAATAACCCAGCCAAACTGTGCCTGGCTGTTAGTCTTGGAGCTGGGCCAAAGGAGCCTGAGAACTGTCTATTCTTTTGTTCCAGAGAAGGCTTGCCTATATCAGGACGGTAGATGGGCAGTGTGGGAGCATACTGCTCATCTTGCTGTTGAACACAGACTAAGGACAGAAGTGCTTGCAGCTGGGGGTGACAGTCCTGAGGCACTGCTGGAAGAGGCCCATGGACAGCTCTCCAGAAAATGCTGAATGAAGAAAAACTGTATTGGGAAGGCAGCACACAAACTGAACAGTACAGATTTCAGCAGGCCTAAAAACAAGCACAGCATGACAAACTGAGAAAGTATGGGGGTATATTTATTTGTATCTTTTAGTGATTTATGAGGCACGTTAATATTTTCTGTAGGTTTTTATTCCTGCATAGAAAAATAGTGGTTCTTAATGAATAAACATTCATATGGAAAAAAAAAATCGAGTTTCATGTCTATCCACAGAAAATGTGTTCTGCTTTTGTCACACCAGGATAATGCAGCTGGAAAGACACAAGTAAATATTTTGAACACTTAATGGAGGAAAATGAGACAAAAAGGCTGCTGAGAGAAGCTGAATGATAAACAAGTATGAGGAAACTTCTATTTGCATGTTGGCATTCTACAAAGAGAAAGGAATAATAAATCTATCCCTGAGATGTAGTTGCTGGCTCCAGAATTAATAGTTAGCAATTGACCTCATTATAGCAGTTCCTTACAAGGTTTAGGCACTGTTGCAGAGATATATTTATCAGCTTTCTTAAATGAAGCAAATCCTACCCTTAGACAGCACATTAACCGAACATTAGCAAGATAAATGCACATTAAACAGATAATCTCTTTTTTCTTGTTGGATTACTGACCTACACATAAGGATCCATACTTTACAGCAAACACCATTTGCCATTGCATGTCAGCCAGTACACTCCTGTGGCTCATGAATGAAAATTAATAAAAATTTTGCCTAAGAACAGACTATGAGATTTGGTTCTGTGCAGTAATGCAGTTGTGATCTGTCAGTTTTAACAACCTTTAAAAACTAGAGAAACACCATATAAAGACTTAATGGATGTGTACAAATAAACCCATGAATGCAAATTAAAAGAGAAGGATCATCAAGCTCCCTCTGACGTCTGGGCAGGTATGAGCTGGATATCTGTAGTGCCTAAAGATTCTTCCTCTCTTCGGTGTTATAATGTGTGATCTCTCCTCTCAACCAGCACCTTGTGGATCCAGAGAGCAAGAACTTGCAAACTAAAGCCATCAAAGTCAGTGTCAAAACCAAATCAGGATCACATGACCTAACTACCACTCTAACATACTATGTGTGAGCTTACTATCCGGAGTCCTCATTTCTTTTAAATAAACAACACACACACCTTAATTTTGGTGTCTTTTTTTCCCCTCAAGAGTCCCAAGCAAAAGTTTTGAAATCTTGCACAGGCTTCACTACTGTCAGGTATATAGTTACTGTAGTTGATATTTTTAAGCTTAGGACTAATCTATAGAAACATGTAGTCAGAATGTAGTTTAACATCAAATAAAATTTGTATGGGATGCATGCAGTTAACCTAACTTTTTTTCTGTCTCATATTATCAGAAGCCTTTCTCACAAGTGGTTGTTTATCAGTCTGAGTTCATGAAGAGAACAACTGGTGGATGGCTTTTCCTTCAGTAAGATCTTTACGTATCACAGGAACTCCTGGTGAAGTCCCACTAATTCACAGCTTTCTATTTGTATTTTAAATTCTCTGTTGCCACCTCAATCACTTAACACCCAGGATGAAATCTTTTATACTTTTGAAAGGTGATCCTAAATTTTATTGACATCTTGAACAATATGCAACAGTCTTCCAATTATACTCAAAAGAAATTAAATCAGTTTAATGCCTAATGAAACAGTCATTAAAGCAGTTCAGACTTTGATGTATTTCCTAAGCCTTTGTGACAATTTGTTAGGTCATTATTTTCTTTGAATGTTAGTTATCTTTATATATGATATTTTTGGCCCTTTCCCCAGCATCACTGTCTTTTCATACTGGATTGTGAAAACAAATGTAGAGACCTATTTAAAAATCTTACTTTCTTCGGACCTGTGAACCAGGAAATTAGTTACTGGTCATCTGTGAAGCTGTCATATGTGAATCACTTCTTTTTGAGTGGCAAAGTGTTTGCCCAGCCAACATACACAAACTACAGGATATTCCTTAGCTAATCATGAGATGATCCTCTTGTGGCAAAACTCTTAGTCTGCTTTTGTTGTCAGGAAAAGTTTGTCCAAGAACTGATTTGTATTATATCAGTTTTCCTGGTTTCCAGGTACAGAACATCAAGGAGGGTCTACATGACTGTTCTAGTTTGAGGAGAAGTGTGTTTTTAGCGAGTATCTCAGCCACCCCCTTTATCAGGGTTTATTTCATACTGTGGAGCTGTCTTGGATACTCTGTGCAAGATTCAGATTGGAGGCGATGCAAAGTAAAAGCTGACATGAGCATCCGGTGTGGTGCTGGATCTGCAATGCCACTGCTTCTGTCTGCAGATACACCCCTTGCATGCTGTTCAAATTGTTCAGGTAGATGCAGACTCACTATCTGAATGATGAAACTGCATCACATTTTTCATGAAACAAGTTATCATACATTTAGTAAGAATAAGGAAAAGAGTAAGTTTCCCTATAAGGACAGGGATTTTATATGATTCATAAAGGATTTAAATTTGTAACACAGAAATTTTAACTTGCTATAGAAATGGGCCTGTGTGGTGATACAACCACCCTGACCTTGTTGTTGGACCACATTGTGACCTCAGAAAAACCCATTGGGCATTAGCCTTGACAAACAGCACCCAGACTGAGCTCCTCCTGACCTTATCAGAAACACTGCTCCCAGGAACTTGTGTTGTCTAATTACCCTCTGGTTTTGATGAATAGCCTTAGAAACTTTTATTTGTTGTCTGAATAACAGCCAATTGGAATGAGATTTTTGTTATTGAACTTCCAAAGAAAGCTATCAACGTGAATTGCAGTAAAATAGAAAATTACTATGACTAAAGCCAAGTCTCTTGCAATCCCATAAACAACAGTCTGAAGTGAGAAGTGAGACCCTTTGAGCTCTCTGTACCACAGCAGGCTGCAACCTCTGAGTGGGGCCTCTCAGAGCCAGCAAACTCTCAAGTTTGCTGTGCCTGGAGGACTGCTGACAAATGCCAACAACAGAGCCTGGGCTGATTCTCCCACGCTTTGTCGTTCAACCCTTCGTCTGTTGAGAGGATACAAATGCATCTGACGTGAGCTCTTCACTGAACTCCATGGGAATTATTCACGCACTCCTTTAGGTCTGTGTGCATGTGAGTGTGAATGTGCCATAGCAATGTACTATGAATGTTGCTCTCTTAGATTCCTAAGTACGTTAGATTCATAAGTCAGGCCTGTAAGTGAGTTGCTGATGTGCTTATACTAAATTCTATAGAATCTTTTCTTGAATTGTTTAAGTCCAAGGGTAAGTTTGTCAAGGGGGCCCACTCAGACCTTGGGACACAGCCAGAGAGCCTCCCTTATTGTTTTTTATCCTTATCCTTTTCCATCCACAACTTTTTCCATTCCCTGCTTCCATGTAGATAATTTTAGGTTGATTTTAGTTTTAGATTGATTGATTTTAGATTTTAGTATGATTTTTCTCTGTGTGTTTTGTCCATCTAGTAAAGTAGAAGAGTGAATCTTGCCAGCAAACTGTCATGCTTTCATTTTTACATTAAAACCGCTTTTGCTGATACCTTTGCTGGTGATTCTTTGAACAACTTACAAATTCATTCCTGAGAGTCTGCCTTTGTGCAAAATAGATTCCTTTTTTTCTGAAAGAATGACCAAACTCCTACCCATTTTCCTATAAATAAGAATCTCCTTTTGGTCCAGTATCCAAGGACCTATATTCCATTAGGGCTCTCTGTTTTTTATCTCTCCTTTTTACTTTAAGAATGGTAATTGCAAAGCCTTCTCATATTCTGTTTCCCCTTGCTTCTAAGCTTGTCCATCTCTGTGGGAAAAAAATAGGCCATCTGGAAAAAAAGATGGGATTTTTGCCTGTTCCAGTCATTAATTTCTTTATCAAATATTAGGTTTCATTTGTATCTCTTTTCTCAGTGTTTTCATATTTACTCAGGTAGAACAGAAATCAGAAATGGGGGAGAAATATAATTTCTTCAGGTTAAACTAAACTGCATAAAAAGAAAGAGGTGGGTTTGTTGTTCTTTCAACTGGCTGTTGAAAAGAAATTGCTGTTGTCCCAGCTGGAAATAGTCTTCATGAAGACTGCTGCAAAAGAAATAGCTAGTATCAGCTGACATGATTTAAATTCTGTTATCCCTATTCACGGTAAATGGAAAATAACTGAGCTAATTATAGTATACTTATCTTGCATCACTGGCATCATTACTAAATCATGCATACAACTTTTCCTTGTCTAGGAAACCTTTGTTTGTGCACGAGGAAATTTTCCTCTTGCCTGTGCCATAAACCTTTCCAGAAAGGCTCTGTGGAGTGATTCACAACCCTGTGATTTACTGTTTTTGCAGCAGAGTAGATGTACAGGATGGAAATAAAGCTGTCTGTCCATCTGCCCATACTTTGTGCTGTGCTAAGGTTTGCTGTGCATCTGTGGAACAGTTTTACAACTATCCTAAGGAAAATATATTTGAATTGCTGCTGATGGCTTGGGTGGTTTCTCCACCCCATGGTGTTAGTCTGCCTTCTCCTACTTGAAAATTCAGAGCCAAGGAAACGTTTTGTTTTGCTCTGGCAATAGAACATGGCACTTTGGCACTGTCAGCAGACGCAGCCGGGGCTTCTCTTTCATTGACTCCAGCCCTGCCACAGACTTGGGCTGACAAAATGAAAAGATGACCTGGACTCTGAGGAAAATCAGAAAATTTTCAGTCAGTGGGTTATTACTTAGCTGCCGATTAACATAGGTTATTTCTCAAATACCTCTTCCCCTTCACATGTATTAATATTCATTACAGATTCTTTTGCCTGGACAGTAAAGTAGAAGACCACTGGTATATTTTTTAAAATAAAATGTACTCTCTTAAAGCTCTACATGCAACAACTAATAGCATGAGGGTCTCCTGTGACCTAGGTAGTGGATCTTCTTTGGCCAGCTGGCATGTCTGGGGATTTCTGAGTGACGATTCTACTCCTCTCTGTACAAGAAAATAGGGATCTGTGAATGTTTCTTAAAAAAAAAAAAAATCAGCCCAAGTTTATACCAGATATGTCACTCTTTTTGACTTGCAAATAGTCCACATTTAAAAAAATCACATGGTACAATAGGCAAACAGTAGAAACTCTTCAGGTGCAAAATGGTGGCACAGCCTCTGCTCCCTGAATGCTGCACCACCACAAGGAATGATCAGTGGGAACAAGCATTCCCCAGGCTGGAGAGCAACAGGAAAAATATTCAGCCAATACAAATAATGGACTGAGAAGCAGCAAAGAAAGTAAATTAGTCCAACAGACCAGATCAGCTTAAATTTGGCCTTGCTCTTCAGCAAGGCAGAAAAACAATCTTAAATCAGGCATAAAAATCACTGCAGACAGGAAGAAAGGAAACAGGGATTATCACAGGATAATGAAGACTAAAAAAACATAACAATATATGAAAATATTTCCACTATCCGTCCAACCTTTGAGTTTGAATAGAAGAAAAAGAGAAAAAATTGAAATTAATGAGAATATGGCTTTTCAAGAAAACGCTTGTTCCATCACCGAGTATGTTGTAATGGATTTAACTTCACCTTCTTCAATCAAACTAAGGCTTGGAAGGAGGCAGTACCAGTAAATTAGAACTGTGATGAAATGAAATGTGATAATGAGGGAAAATCAAGAAAAAATACCATAGAACAAAACACATTGATTTAAGCAGATGTATGTACCAGGTTAGACAGTATTCAGAGTATTTTCCACTTAATTTTGAGTCATGAGAAAACAGCAAATGCATTTTGAAAATTAGTCTTCTTTTAGAGGAGAGCTCTTTCGGAAATGTACTTTTAGTTTAGTAGAAGCTTTTTGCTACATTCTTGTACCAGATGCATAAGAGGTACCAAGACGAGTAACAAAGGACTGTCATGCCAGCTAGATAGGGACTGTTCTCTTCAGCATTATTTACGATTTTTACCTTTTTTTTCCTCCTCTTATTACTACAACCATCTTTCTAACAGATGGACATTTTCAAATCACAATCAAAAGATTTTGAGTATACCAGATGAAAAGTGAATGATCATCTGATTTACTTGATACTAATAAGTGCAATTAACATTTATGTCCCCTTCAAATAGTAATTGAAAGAATTAAAAGATAAAATAATGAAAAGGATTGTGTAAGTTAGTAGAGGCAAAAATTATGCATTTTCCTTTGAAAGAGCTGTACTTCAAAGTAAATACTCTTTCAGGATCCTAAAACATGCCTCTGGCAAATGGAATTCATATGTGTATATATATGTGTGCAGTGAATGCAGAGAAACTGTAATTTTGTTCTCTTGCTTTAAGCATATGTAATACTCAAATTATTCTTGGTCCATGTCACTATTTAAACTGAGATATTAACTTGATTTCATATGTGAAGCATAAGGTGTATGGTATTTTCCTTCATTCCCCAATGTTTTCCCAAATGAGAATAATAACACTCCCCTTTCTCCCACCCTGGATGAAATTTTAAAATTTGAGAGTTTGATTCTATTTTTTCTTACGCTGGCATAAATCAGTTATACTGAGGCCAGTGCAGTTACACAAGTGAAGTGAAAAAAGAACCAAGCACCATATGGTTTTAGTTCCTACTGATTGCAAGATTGTTTTGATTACACTAATATTGGTAATATGACAAAGCACTGCAATCCAAAAACCATGCAAGAGACAAAAAAAATCAGCCTTTATTATATTTCAAAGGAAACAGATAAGCCTATTATTAACCACTGAAAAAGTCTCCAATGGTTAAACAAGGAGTTCCAACCTTCATCTGCTTGTGATAACTCAAGAATGAATTTTAGATTGTGTAGCTCATTAATTTACTATAATGGGCTTGAAAAATATCCCCAAGCTCCTTACTGTACAACAGGCATTGGCCAATAAAATACTACAGTTCATGGTTGTATTTTACACTGATTATAGCTGTATGCTAGAATGCAGCTAGGCACATATACAGAGTGATTTGATGATAAGAACTTATATTTCAAGATGTTCACTAAAAAGAAATGCATGCAAGATAGCTGTGTTTGGTAAACTTTTTATATCACTCTCAGCTAAAATAGTGTATCCTGTTGGAAGCTGACTGGTTATGTGAGAGCAAAGTTGCTGCAAGATGTTTGCCTCCCCCCTTTGCAGGTGACTGGGTTTGCTGTGAGAAGGAAGAGGATGAGGAAAACAAAAAGGAAGTTTTTCCCCTATACAAGGAATTGAGACAGAAATAAAATCTACTTCTAGTTTCTCTTCCATTTGACTTTCAAATGTAATTACTTTCATTAAAATGCACTGCAATTTTAATTCCTATGTTGACACCTCAGGGCCAGTAAGTGTTCCTGAACCTGAAATATAGGCAAAAAGACATCTTCTGGGGTCCTGTCTGGCCTCCACCTGCCTATCCAGAAGGCCTCAGGTCCCCTGTATATCATGTCATGCCTGCCAGAATTGTGTGAATGTCCCTGGTAATCCGGGGCATCTCAAATGCTACAGGCTTTGTTTAACATTCTGAATTGCACCCTAGATGACAACTGATTGTAATGGGAGTTTAGACACCTAACTCAGACATATTATGTAGATTACTTTGGATTTGATACCCAGTGAACCGCAGGAAAACACCAATCTGGATGACACACTGGTGCTGTAGATACTCCCTTTTTTTTAGTGCATCCTTCCAGCTTGTTTAAGATCTGGCCATTTCTGGTCAGCATACAGGATATTTGGAACCTCTGTCTTAGCTGCTTAATTCTCCCTATTCACTTCTGCAAGAAATTAGGTAGGTTTGAAAACTCTGGAATCAGATGTCTAAAGGTCAGGTAAGGCAATGTTCCTCTCTGAATTTGGTAAGATGCATTATGGTTTATTTTAGCTATTGTTTACATCTCTGTGTAAATATGTAACTTCCATTTTGGTCAGTCAAACATGAAAACATGCATTCCTATCAAACTATATCTCTTCTTTGCAATTCTCTAAGAAAAACCATAATTTCTTAAAATTTTTCACTACTCTATCATTCTTTTGGGGCAATTGTTCTAAACCCTGATGCATTACTGGAAAATTTTCTTAAGAATAAAAATTAGCAGACATAATTTGCCACATGTAGGTGTTAAAACTACACTTTGTTCTGCTTTTTGGAAAAGCAGCCTAGAAATAACCTGAAATTCTTGTCTGATTTTCTGTATACTATGTATTCCAAACAGATTACCCTGCCTTTTGTCTCCTTTTCAACCTTTCCTAAACTGAGTCCAGGGAATGCTGCCTCTGTCTAGGTCACCAGAGGCACAGTCCCTGTCTGGCTAGCTCGTGTGTGGTAGAATCTATGGATGAGAACCTGTCTGCAGTGTGGAAGGCAGTTCAATACAACTCTGCAAGCTAGCCTTTGTAGGGTGCAAACTCTCCCAGTGGTGCTAATTCTGTACAGATGTGCTTGGGACAGGTCACACTGGCAAGACTGATCAGTTTGGGCTTAACATTGCACTGATTGCAATGGTTCTGCTTTCAGTCTGGGAAGCATCTACCTGCTGTGACCTAAATGGTCTTTGCACCACACCCATGGCAGGTTGTGATGCATGTATGATACAAAAATACCTGGAACATGTCCTAAAGACAGCAGTTGCCCCTTTTTTTTTTGCAGCTTATAAAACATGTTAAAAGTGATTGCCCCAGTGTATGATAATATAACACAATATATTACAGCTTTTTTAAAGTGGTTGACTTGCTAATGCAAAACATTCTCATAGAACATGGTACACACTATTAACATGTATGCTGAATGGATTAAGAATTTAGTCACGAGCAGATTTCAAAACACAATTATTGAAGAATGGTCACTGAATTTCTAGTGTAATTCCACACTGAACAGCTTTAGACTGAATGCAATCCAAATATTTTTATCAAAAGCAGAAGAAGTAAACACCTAAGGAACCAAAATGGCAAATCAAGACAACAACACATTCATATAAAAATTCAGAGAGCACAGGGACTTGAGCCATTCAAACCAACTGTGCTTTGTCATAGTCACGTGCAAAATTAAACACAAACTTAAAAAGAGATGTGACACCGTGGTGGTACTCACATAAGGATGAGACACTGTGTCCTGGAAGCAAGGATTCCAGGAAGGACTTAGAGATGGTGTTGGACAAACAAGACGAACACCATTTCATAGACCAGTGCAAGGTAATAAATGGCTAATGAAAGCCTTTAATGAATAATACTGGAAGTAGTTAAGTGAGGGGAGGCCAGACTGTCTCTGCAGACAGCTGAGTTGAAACAGTGCATATAATAGTGTCTACAGTCCTAAAGAAAGTCTCAGAAGCTGGAGAGGTGAAGAAAAGAGCTGACAAAATTATTTAAGCCCTGAAGAAAACATAATCATGGAGAAATTCAAGGCATACAGTCTATTGAATATTTCATTAGTCACATGGCTAGTATATATATATATATATACATTTCTTAATTGGGAGAATGTATTAGACACAAGAAGACTCTTTAACCTATCAAAAGGTATAAAAGGAAACAATGCCCAGTCCTGAAAGCCAGATAAAAATAGATAATAAAAGTAGGCAAAAAAATGTCAAGAGTGCAGGTGATTAATCATTACACACAAAATACAAACTTCATACAAACAAAAATGGTGATACCCATGAGTTCACACCTGGTGATATAAACTGTATATATTATGGAAAACCTGCAGATGGGAGGTCTACTCCTTTAGGAATCAGCAGCTTCCCTCACAGTACAGATAATACAGCATAATCTTTGTTCTTTTTAAAAAGCCACCATAATGGTTGCATTGCTTGTGTGACAAGAATATTGTTGACATTTAATCCTATTCCCCAATTTAATTATTTTAATTAAAAAGACAAGAATACAATGCAAGTATTTGAGTCATAACCTTGCAAAGACACCAAGTCTTGATATCTATTCATATGTTCTGTTTCATACCATATAGTGCCAATGCACTACTTAAAATAAAAAACTAACAGGAAAGAGATGTGCAGACCATGTCTGAACTTGTATTTAGAGTCAACATTGAGCATAATTTGAATTATCCTAAGCCATGGTCCCTTCTCTTCTTTACCAATCATCCAGACCACTCTGAACTAGAGCACATAGAGTTTCTCATTGCTTATTTATCATTTTTGTGCCACAGATTCCCTTTTCACTGAGAAGTGGAACTTCCCCAGCAAGTGGTCTGTGGATCACTGGGCACAACTCCTTTTCTCTATTACTTTCCTTTTAGCGACAGTTGACAAAGGAATGAGACAGAGGCAAAAGGTACTAGGAACTCTGGGGTTATTGCAAGCAGACACCCATATCCTGAGGCCTGCACCATGTAGTTATCTGGTAGGACACTACTAGAAGTGGCAGCCTAACTGAGGGCACCAGTAGAAGCAGTCTGATATTTGGAAGATTGGCCGTGCTTCCAGGATTGAACTGAACTGCTACTGAAGTGCCTATGTGTGTGCTATGACTCCTCAGAAATGTTTAAATAGAAACTCTTATTCTCAGGGCAGTCACTGCTGAAGGGCTACCCCTTCAATTTTGGATGTGCCCATCTCTTGATAGGGTGCAAGAGGAAAACACTCAGTCCAAGATTTTCAAGGAGTGTGGCAAAGAGGAAGAGAAGTTATCTGCTCACCTGAAATTTTTATTTGGGCTACTTCTCCATCTCCTCCTTCACTGTGTGCTCGGACCTCAACAACATATTCACCACCACTGGGGACTGGGACCTCTATCGTGTGCTTCCCAGTGGAAAACAACTTGCCTTCATGCTGTCCATCTGGCCTATAAAGTACCTAGGAAAGTCATGGTAAATATAGTTATTGAAATGTTATATTTCCACGAAGATACATTTACATATGTACAGTGTGTCAATGAAAAAGTATTAGGTTTCTCAAAGCTTAGGGGCTAATACTACTTTTTCCTATTTTACACGACTGATGTTTCCTCATTTTCTGTTACAAAATTATGCCACATTTTGAAAAATAATTTTAGTGCTTACATTCAAAATAAGTAATTAAATGATGGAGAATAATAGTGCAGGGTGGCAGAGAGCATCAAATAAAAATGTGAGAGCTCAGCTGGTTTTCTGACATCAAATTTATAACCATTTCCACAAACGAAACAATTACCAGTTTTATTATTAACTCTTAATGATGCTAAACTATTGCAAATGTGATGGTGTATGTCTTCTGGGACATTCAGAAACAATCCTGTTTATTTCTGTAATAATCTCCGTGAAACATTGTTAGCAATTCCAAGGAAGGAGTTCAACTCCTCGAATTTGCAAACATGATACTAATTTTCTTACTGCCAAACAAGCTGCAAAATTAAACAGGAATTAATATCTCAAGTTTTCTTTATGCCCTATAGTCAGTATACTGACTGTCAGTATGGTCAATACTGACTATTGCTGTAGTTACAGAGCCTAACCATGACTCTGAGTTACAGAGCATCTAACCATGGCAGAGGTCCCTTCCCTTCCTCTCCCTTCCCTGACTTCAAAGAACTCATGTTCCAGGAACTGTAGCCTCCATGGAGATGGGAAAGGAAAACTGGAACAATGCATATTGATATAAGGAAAAACTGGAACGTGTACAACTTTTTTATGCATTATTTTAAGCCGACAGACAATAAATGTGATCACATGGGAAATGAAGTTGTTGCAGTCACTGCTACGAACTTCCCCTAATATGGTTTACCACCCAAATGAATTTCAGTTCCCCCGTGTTTTCTCATCATATTGACTAAGCTCACTGGCTTTGCCCCAAGCCTACTAGACGGTTGTGATTGCTGAGCATGACACCTACCTCTTCAGCATTCAATTACGTTTAAGTCTGATTATGTACAAATATTCAACACTGTCTCTAAAATGTACTACATGGAACATACATAAAGATAAAAAATATTTTCAGATATCATACTTTGTATCCTTCAACAGCAGATTCATTTGACTTTGCCTTCACATGATCCCAGGTGATGATGTACCTTGAACCAGATCTTACAGAACTGATAATTCTTGGACGTTGGCTTGGAGCTGAAAAGCAACATATGTATAATGTATACATAAATGAGATTGCATAAATGTTCAATGATGTTTTTATTAAGACATGTAAAAATGGAAATTAGGCTGGCAAATATATGAGCAAGGGATAGTCTCCTTCCTGGAGTGAACTGTGACAGCTCCAGCCAGGCAATTTTGGATGGCTTCTTGCAGTGGCTGCCTTGTGGGTTTGCCTTTCTGTGTTGCCAGGATGGAAGTGGCCAGCTTCACTGCATTGCTGCCCATGTGTGTTTGCTAGCATGCAAGTAACTCCAGAACCTCCCAGAAATGTGGTGTAAGTCATACTTATTCACTGAGATCAAATATTTAATTAACCATTTACAGCCATTTCTTCAGCATTTAACTCAGTTCAGCAGAAACAGAAGTACCCCACTGCAGGAACTATTAATTATAATTTACACAATAAGCTTATGAAATGGACTCTCATTCAACATGAATGAACCTTGCAGATGCAAGTTGCACAATACACTATTTACTGACAGAAATATCCAAACTAGTTGCATGCATTTTTAGCCCAGATAACTGTGTTTTAAATACACAAGATGTATGCCTTACATTGCTCAGTCAATGCTAGTGCTAGGTATCCTCATTAAGTGAGAGCAATACTCAAAAAACTGTTATGGTATGTAAATTCTAGGGTGAGATTCAGATTGCCCACTTCTCAAGGATGCCTGATCCTGCTGCTCTGCTGTTACTGAAAATGGCAGTTGGTCACATTTTAATAATCAGAATCCTTCTTGCTATCGACTAAACAGAAAGGCAGTATATAGATGCCTAAGTAATAGCTGCTCTCAACTGATCATTTGAGATATCATGTCCAGCTTTGGGATTCCCAATACTTGAGAGACACTGGTAATTTGGAATGAGTTCAACAGGGGGCTGCTGACCTGCTGGGGAGCTGGAGAACTTGATTTGTGAAGGGTGAAAGAGCTGCACTTGTTCACCCTGGAGAAGAAATGGCTCTGGAGGGGCCTAAGAGTCCCCTAAGAGTCTTGCAGGGGGCTTATCAAGAAGGATCTAGGCTCTTGGAGGGTATGGCAGGAGGACAAGGAACAAAAAGGCAAAATTCTGATTAAGAGCCTCAGACTATATGCTCAGAATAAATCACAGAGTGGAATGGGTTTCTCAGAGAGGTTATGCAGTCTCTATCCCTGGAGGTTTGCAAGATCCACCTGGATACAACCCTGAGCAACCTGATCTGAGCTTGCAGGTGACCCTCATATGAGCCTGTAATCTTAGCATCTTTACTGCCTTTTGTAAGATAGCCACATTTTACATGGCAACAAAAGAGAGGAAGGAAAATCTTAGCAGAAATTTTCAGACAAAGAAGCAATACCCCATAAAGAGAGAACATTCAGTCTATGAATGAGAAGCCATGTTTGAAAACATGATGGACATGATTGTACTTTACCTATGCTCCATTTACTTACGTGCTTTCCTGGTAACAACATCAATGGTGCTGCTGGGAGGCCCATAGCCTGCACTATTGAAGGCAGACACATCTACATGGTAGCGAGTGTTAGGCTTCAGGTTTTCCAGTTTGGTGGAATACTCTTGATTGCTCACCTGTACCCGCTGTGCAGCTGCTTCTTTATCATGAGCAGCCCAGTAACGAATCTGTAAGCAAGCCAATTGGAAAATTAAATTTAACATATTTAATCATTAATTTAAAGAAATTTTATATAAATTGTCGTATTTCTATACTACACACTCTAGATATAAGCCAGCTAAAATAAATCTAACAGCAACAGATAAAATTCCTTCTATAGGCCATGATTTTAACCAAGTTGTGTGTAGGCATAGAGAAACAGAAATAAATGGAGAATTTATTATGTAAACTTTTCTCACAGTTCCAGCAAACTCACTGGACTTGTTCCCAGCAAAGTTACTAGAAGCCTGGGAGTTGGATAATGCCTTCAAAGGACAAGACTATTGTCTTCTTGGTCTTTTGATTTTGCATTTTACTCTGAACTTTAGTATTATTTTCTTACACTCGTAGAGACTAAACTCTGATAATGTTTTGAGAGTATTTTGTTTTGTATGTCTTACAAATTTAGTCCTTTTGTACTTCTGTCTAGGGAATGCAAAGTATTCAAACTCTAGCTGCATGTGTAGGTCTGGATAGGTGTACTTAACCATTTTATAGAGTTATTCAGATAATTCAGATTTCATTGTACAATATGACGTTCGTCAAAGCAGATGAAGAACATGAAAATACTTAAAATGTGGGAAAAGCATGACTGTAAACTTGCAACATGTTAAAAACCAAAGCAAATTAAGAGTACACATAAATTCTTTTAGGGTTTTTTTTTCCCCAAGAACTTGTTCCATCCTACTTTAATTCATTGTAACATTACAAAGCACCAGGTGAAAACAGTGTAACTCCTATTGAGTGATGCCATTCCATACAGTCCCTCATATACCAAGGTCTATTCTGCATGGCCTTGTGAGATGCAAATGAGAGTGAAACACTGTCAGTCTCTGGGCTTTGTCAAGTTTATAGCCATTTGCATAAGACTAAATTACTGCACCAACTTGAAAGAGGGGAAAGACATGCCCATTACATTTTGGTTTTGAGTGTTTTCACCTTCAGCATTTCTGCTCAGTTTCTGCCTGACTCCATAATGATTTTTGTGTATGCTACATGGGGGCATTTGAATTTTTTTAGGAAAAGTTAATATTGTTGGTAAATTCAGGCTCTAGGAAAAATCTTGCTTTGTAAGACTTTATTGGTGACATGGGCTATCCTGTAATTTTTCTTTTAAATAATAAATGCTTGAACCTTCTGTTCAGGTGCCATTAGCTGTCCTTGAAAACTTCATTTAAGGACTAGGTTAGAAGAGCTGATAGTTTGTCCAAATGTTAATATCACAGCTCTCCTCTTTACAAGTTATGGGTAGAACCTTGTTTAATGAGGCTTTATTTTCTCCTATTCATATTTATATTACAGTATTTATTAAAAATATTTCTTTTATCTTAAAACACATGCTGTGGCTGACTGAGGAGAGACACAGGATTTAGTAGGGGATTTCTCTTAACCTACTTCAAATGTCTTTGGATGTGAGAACAGTATCACTACACAGAGGTTACTCTCAATTAAATACTTCTTGTAGCTTGTCTCTTGCCAGTGTTTGTTGCCACAGTCCTTCCCACCAGTGTTACAGGTTACTCACTGATTACTATAGATGTGACATCTTAGTGACCTTTGTCACTCTTCCCTGGTGCAGGGAGAATCACAGTGTATTTGGAGACCAAACTGGCTTTGCCTTTTAAATTCAGCATGCGCACCTGAATTTCAGCAGGCACAGAAAGGTAATCTTTAGATCTACAAAAGCATGTCCTGCGCTCTGTTTCGAGAGTAGCATCCACTAGCGTCCTAAACATCAGTTTACTGCAATTTAGTCAATCACACTCATGAAATTCCCACTTATAAAGGTGGCTATTATTCTGAGTAAACAGCCTTTACTATAAAATGAGTGAGGACTGTGCACCTAATCCATTCTGCAGGCTTCTCCAGCAGGGTGTTAACCTCCACCTGATGGTTTCAAACTGGCATGGATCTGAAACTGTCACAGCCATTTCAGCTGAAGGTCTGATAATGATCTTCAAGTCAGAATTTCTTTTATATGATTATAATTAACATACTGTTGTAGATAAGCTGCTCTTGTTGAATGCAAGCAGCTGTACAGCATAAGGTGTTAACTGTCAGTGGCTGACTCAGGTGTGAGAGGGCGTGTACAGCAGGAGCTAGAGGACGTCATGTCTATCTCTCTAAGTTCAAACAAGTTTCTAGCCTGCAGCAGAAGGATGTCTGAGAAGTTCTAGGTGGCCAAAACCATTAACAATGACAGGACCAATGGTAGCTTTGTTGTTGAGATTCCCTGGCCATTGATGAATAATTAATTTGTTTTTAGTATGATCTATTAAGTTAATCAAGTAACAGCTTTACCTAAAGATAGAAAACACACTTTATATGAAGCTTTTATTTATTTATTTATTTATACAGGCATATTCTGGAAGCCTTTGAACTCCTCTGCCTTGCAAAGCTTTTTACAATCCTAAAGTTCATTTGCAGTAGAGGGATGCTAAGGGTATAATCCATGAGTAGCATAGAGGATCATACAAGACAAGGGAGAACAATTAATAAAATGCAAATTATTTCACTGACAGCATATTATGTTTCAGGCAACAGTAATATAATTTAAAAATTAAATAGAATTTAAATCCCAAATACTATTGTTCTTGGCTGCAGTGCTGTGGACTTTACTCCTATAGTGTGTGAGCTACGTGTCATGAGCACAGAAAATGTTTCTATAATACACAGCCATGTTTATATATTTGGAACATTGTAACAACTCGTGGAAAAGAAGAAAAAATATTAATTCCCTGAGAGCTAAGAAAAGCTACACTCTTCTTTATACTATTTCTATGTTTCTCACTTTTTATTTAGATCATTTTAAATTCTATTGAAATAATCTGGAAGTTTCTTTCTTTCCTCTGGGGAAGTGATATCTGGAATTAAATGCCCCATTGCTTCAAGAGGTCGCATTTCCCCACTGTACTGAGTAGCCCCTCTGTCTTTTTCTTAAAGAGCTCATATAGTAGCCCCAGACAGTCTGCTTATTCCTGATGCTCTGCATTTACTTTGTTAGGGTAATCCATAGGCAATCAATTCCCAGAGGACATAGAAGGGGATTTCAACCAAGCTCTGGAGTTTTTGTGGGAAATATGCCAATAGTGATTTTTATGAAGGAATGCCTTACCCACCATGAATTAGTGCAGCCCTCTGTGCTAAAATCAGGAAAAAACTTTCGTGGTCCTCTCTTCTTTCAAACTTTAATATATTGAAGCTGTTTCTGTAAGTGTTGTGAAACAATAACTCCCATATTCTTGAAAGTTTTACATAGAAGTGACATAAAAATATACTTTAGTCATATTAAGGAAGAATGTTAATAGCATATTTCAGTCAACAAGTGACGATGGTGGTGAATAGTGATAAATTTGCTTAATAAAATAAGTCTGTATCTATTGCATAGAAGAAGCACCAAATATGGATAGTGTTGCTGGTGCTGCATGCACTGCAGAGATGTGGTTTTTGGCAATCTATTGTAAGAACACATAAATCTTACATTCTCTATATGGATGGAGACAGTTTTCATACTTTATCTTTTCTTTAAGTGTGAGCTGAGGATACTCCTCTGTAATGGCAAAATGTGTCAGCTCACACTCATCACCATGAGGGCAGTCATCCTGACAGTATGCGTTAGTGTCAAGAAAATCTGACTCCTCCTGGTGTGAGAAGTGTTGTGTCACAGGTGAAATACCTTCAGGTTCTTTGCTCAGGGTACTCCCACCTCTTAAACTCTAGCATTCAAAAGTCAATTGTGCAATTTTCAGGTAATAATAAAGACCAAAAGGAAACTGAGAAGGTGCTCTGGTGAATGATGGTTTCTACTAACTTATGTTACAGCTGAGCAGTAATGAAAAAGATAACTATTGTAATATTTATCAATGCAAACAGACACAGAGCCTTCCAGAGATAGTCATTGGAATTTTAGAATGCAGCTTGACTACTGCTTCCACCATAACTTTTATTGCAATTTCACAAAAGCTATCTGTGGCCTTAACCTTCCAAAACAGCCCTCTCTATTTTCGCCCTGTCCTGTGGCTCCTTCAGGACTCATGGGAGTTCTGATTTTCAGGAACACAAGACTTTCTTTTTATTGTCAGTGAAGAAGCATGGGATTTCCTTTTTCTGCCTTCCCCTCTACTAGAATGACACTGGTGATCACCCCGGGGAAGAAGATCTCAGAATTAATACCTTATTGAGCATTGTGGGGTAGTAATCTGTGACTGTCAGTCTGTTTATTGTCTAGCTGATGGAAATTTTTACACTGTCCTAATAACTAGAAGACTATCTTAGAAAAAGAGAAAAAAGAAGACATTTATATTCTAATGTAGCTGCTCACTGTA
This sequence comes from Entomyzon cyanotis, assembly GCA_024500445.1. Classification (NCBI taxonomy): domain Eukaryota; kingdom Metazoa; phylum Chordata; class Aves; order Passeriformes; family Meliphagidae; genus Entomyzon; species Entomyzon cyanotis. The sequence goes on from JAKEPQ010001018.1 coordinate 30,115,490, forward strand.
CATGTAGAAGCCAATCAGTTCACACTGGATTTGCGAAAGTGTATTTCTCCAGGAATACACAGATGAAGTCACACTACAGCTGTCAAACCAAGGCCACACCCTGAACATTCATAGGTCATGTAACAGACAGTCCATCCCAGGATATCCCACCTTTCTAACAGTTATTCTCTTTTCAGCCCAAAGATCCCCCACATTTCTTTCTTATTTTTTTCCTTTTTTTCCTACTGACTGTTCCATTCATCCTGGTCTCTCTCGCTGAATCCTCTCCCCTCCCTTCTTCCCCTGATGTCCCCTCACAGCAACTCAGATGTCTCTAAAATGTAAAATAAGGTAAAATTTTTAAAAATGGCCAAACATGGGTTGCCTTTGGGCATGTTCTTTCCACATTTATCTTTGTCCCTCCTACTTTACTACCCCATTCCCTACTACAACTCTGAACATCCATCTTTTATTCTATCACAACTGTAATCCCAACCTCCATCAGCACTCCTTGTTGCTGCTCTCTCCACCAGAGACAGCACCTGCCACTCTCCCCCAGTTGCCACTCTCTACATTCCCAGATGTCCCCTCGTGTGTGCCTGTCATGTGTTTGGGTTATTCGGTGTGTAAAGGCTTCAGTTTCTGGGCACTGTCCAGCTTGGGAGTCCAATTCTAGCTGCAAAATCCCTATGAAACACCAAACCAGTGCGCTGTTTTAGTAAATTTGGACTTACCATTGATATTAGTGTCTTAATTTCAAGCTCCACTGTCCTCTGTTGGTAATTTTTGAACTTTATGCCTGTACTGTATAAAATCAACCTTACATGGGACACTATGCTGGTTCCTATTTGCATCTTCACTATAACCTTGTTACAGTATCACAAAAGTTTTACATAAATCTCATGGGGACAGAAACAGAAATCAGAAAATATAAAACCAAGTACTACTAATTTAAGGAACATTTATTCATAGATTTCAATTATACATTCCATGAGATTACTCCTCATTTGTATGTGCTTATTTTGGAACATAGAGGATATCACCAAGTAGCTAAAAACTTAAATCACAAGGCAAGTCACTAACAAACTAAACACCCAAACCCCTATTCTGGGGTGCAGCCAAAGTAAGCTGCTGTACACTGCAGTTGGTCAGGATCCACTGTGCATGGATGAGTCAAAGACTTCCCTGCTAGAGTACCCCATGGCCATTTCTCATTGCACCCAGCCAGTGGTTGTTGTCATCTCTGCAGAAGGACAAGAACACTTTTAATGGTAGTACCACTGAAATGAACCAGATGGATCATATCCCAAAGCTCTTTTTCATGTGGAGAATAAAAACCATCAAGCAAACATCACTGTATTACACAATGGCAATATCTCTGTTGTACCAGATTTGTCAAATAGTCCCACTTACTATGGGGTTTGTGAGTGAATATATTAGTAACTGCCGATAATTTAATTTCAATATGTTTTATGAAGTTAGAGATAGGCATTCAATTATATAAAAAAGACAAGATTCTTTAATGAAATAATGATGCCTTTGTCAGTGAGTAGTGCAAACACACATTTCTCAATATGTTTTAGTAATAAAATATGTAACACCAAAAATAACCTTTCTCTCAAGATGCAAAATCTGCACAGAAAATGCTAACTAAAGAGAAGTGAACCCTAAGAGACAGAATGCCAGAGTTGGAATTATTGTTGGATTTAACTACTGACAGTAAATGAGTCAGAAGATTGACAGTGACACTACTAAACTCACCTGATATCCTTCCACAGATTTATCAGAAACATGGTGCCAGGAAACAGACATTTCAGAAGATGACAAAACTTTTACACTCACATCTGTAGGTACTTCAGTTGGAGCTGGAAGATGAAACATATGTTAAATATTCAGTCTGATCCTGTGGTATTGTTTTACTTGTTTACAGAGGCTCTTCTCACTTTAGTATTTTATATTACTTTTAGTATTTTATATTGTTTTCAGTATTTTATATATTTTTCCTGATATCAGTGAGCCAAGTGTTAGTCTTTAAACTGGTTTTTCTTGAGCAAACTTCAAGTCCAGTGCTGATCTGTATGGAAAATTACTATAAAAACAATGCAATGATCCTGCTATACTTGGCTCAAACTATGTATTTTTATGCCTCAAAAGATTTCATGCTAAAATTTGTGTCAACTGAAAACAGCCTTTGATAAATAGAATGAAGCATCCAGTGATCTTTTACCAAATGGTACAGCAGTTCACACATTATATACATCAGATTTTTTTAAGTCACAAACGAATACTCATGTATGTCACTTAGTCCTAAGGATACAAATTTTTTTGTGAGAGCAGATATTGGATACATGGCTGTCCAGTGGCACATACAAACTTGAACATAGGTGTGAAATGATCCAAAGGACCCTTCTATAAGGTATACACCACCCAGTTGATTTTGTTTGTATTCTTAGTTCTGAGGACCAGCCAATGCAAAGTGCAGACCATTATAATGTGATAACGCTTTTATTCAGGGCTTAGGTCTAGTTTCATTTCACTGCTGCTTGAATTTTAAATGAGGTAAGGAATTAAGAGAGGCATAAACTTAGCAATGTCTGTAAAAGATAAAGTTTTCAAAGCTAAGAACAGTTCTCTGTCATGAATCTTTTGAAACAAGTTGCAACAGACAGGCATGGCAGCCCTAGCTGAGGAAAGCTTTTATATACTTAATCTTCCAACTGGGCATCCACTCAACTATGCATCAAAACAGCCACTGTTAAGGAAAAAATCAGTAACATCTCTCATGAAAAGTATCCTTGGTAACAAAATAATCTCATATGCAAAGTTTCCTTTTGTTATTGTCTTTCAATGGCTGTTAATAATGCAAATGTCTAATTAAAAAATTATACATTATTGCAAAGTTGTTTTCATAATGACAGGCATTTAGATAAGCAGGAGGCCTGTGCACTCATTACTAGCAATCATTACTCACTACTAGCAATAGCAGATATGACTAGCAGTTGTCAGACATGGAACTTGGCTTATTACACGTGGGAACAGAGAAATTCCCCAGTCACTAAAGTGAATAAGGATGCCCACAGTTATTACTGGAGAAACATAGATCTATTACAGAATACACAATTTAGTGGAAAAGCTGTCACTATGTTTATGTATATATGGATATTTATACATACCTGTATGGAATATTGCATGACGATATTGCTTTAAGATTTCCCTAATACCTTTGGGAAGGTGTATTGTCTAACAGTAATAGGATCACTTGCTAACTCAAAGGTACAGAAGTACAGGTGGAATAGTTGTGGTCCTCTAATCTATTCCCAAATCACTGTCAGACTCTTCTCTCTTGTATCAGTTACAGAACTTTCCAAAATATTTCAAACTGAAAAGTTCCAGCAGTGAGGGATTTTGCTGATACAATACTCTAACAATATTTCATCTGCTTATACATGTGTATGAGCTGCAGATAATTTACATCCCTATTTTTCATTTATGTTCTATAAATATTTTGCACGCTCTCCTGAGCCAGAAAGATGGCATCAGTTGCTTTCCTCCAGCTTTCTAATTCTTCCAATAAAATGAGAAAGCACGTGGTCTTCACAACACATTCTCTTCACTGAAAATATAGTGGTCATCACACAATTATCTTCTAAGCAAAACTATACAAAGTTCAGGCTGGCAGCCAGTAAGCACACTACAAGGTATGGAGGTGATTTTGTTCAAGTCCTGATGCCAGAAGACAATTCTGCAGGATGTTCTTTGGAGTAACTTCCATTTTTTCTATTGGAAAAATGCCTTCTAACCTTCCCTGAAGTTCCTGGATTGGATGTGGTCAGTAATCAGGGTAACAGCTCTGCACAGGAGCTCTGAGCTCTACTGGTAAGGTTTGTACTCTTGTGCTTGAAATCAAAGAAGTAGGTTCACTGAACTTCTACTTCTTTTGCAGTCTGCATCTGGCATCATTTAACCACAAATGTTTTTATCAGGTGACTGCATTTTGCTAAAGTCTGTGTTAGAACATCAGCAGCCATTCAAGTGACCTCTTTATCTGGAAGCTGGCAGTACTGCACATTTGCTTTTCCTCTCTCCTTTTGAACTACTAGGCTCTACCACATCCCTGAACTTAGAGAGCTATACAAACATGCTTGCCACCCCTGACATGGTATGGATAATCCTAACATAAACACATGGGAGCTTATCAGTCAGTTGTGGATAAAGTCTGGGAGCAAGCATGGATATTTAAGTGTTATTTGGCTGATATTGCTTTAATTACACCATAGATATTTACTAACACATTTATAGAATTGCAAAAAACTCCTTTGTGTTGCTGCAGCAGCTGTTGAAGATGATTTCCCAAGGTACACTTTCCTCAGAAAAAAGATTAGTATTAACCTCATCAGCTAGCTTGGTGTTGCTAGGTTGAATCCTGAATTACTCTAAGAAACAAAAGGACTATTTTATCTTTCCTCTGTGGGTGGCCAATTTGCGTGCAAAGTTCCCATTAGTGCTAATGGGAATCATGAACATAAATCTCCCATAAAGTACAGAGTACAGAACAGAATCGGAAGTGTGAGAATGTGGCCGTCTTATCATATCCCTCCTTTTGGCTCTTTGGTCTACATCTGTTGATTTTGTGAAGGAGATTTTGCTCTATGGAAAGAAAAATATGAGCAATCCTTTGGGTTTCTGGCAGAAATTAATAAACTGCATTTTTTTAGAACAGGCTTGAGTGATGATGATGCAATTAAAGTTGTATATATTTCTTCTGAGTTAAGGTAAACTTTCTTCAAACACTTTCTCTCTTCTGCTAAGTTTAGAAATGTCATTTAAACTTCAATCCTAAAGATCCCAGCATGTGAAAGAATTACAGTAAGAATTAAGAAAAATATTGTGATGGAATGTAAAAGAGGTTTCTATTAAACTACTTATTTGATAGTTCCAATGTGCAAACCAGAGTAAAGAATGTAACAGGCATAATTTATATGAGACTCTAAACATGCTGGAAATATAACTAGATACAATTGAGCTATCATTCCTTCATAACTTTGGGCTAAATTCCAATACTGATCTACTAGAATACTAGACTTTAATGTGGTCTGTTAAGAAGAAAAAAATTAAGCATATGTCAAATACATGTATTAAGATCACAGAGACATTGCTGGATAAAGATGTAAATGTTTTAGGCGACCACTATGAACATCAGAATTGCTTTTTCTATATTCTTAAGTCTTTTAACAAGCTGTGTGAAGAATCTTGCATGCTGCTGCATATTGCTCATTGACAGCAAGTACAACCCAGTACTCTGCATCACACAGAAAGCAGAAAGTGGAAGTTGGCTATTCAGAACAAATGTTTTGTGTGAGAAATGCACACCCTCCCTGCTGAAGATGTATCCTGGTATATAAATCAGTGTCAAGGACCAGGTTCTACTGATGCTGATAGTGCTAATCTGGATCTTCAGTGTAAAACTTACATGGAACATTTACTCACCGTCTTGTGCTGAATAAATGACAGCAGTGAGACTGAATGGTCCATCCCCTTTGTTGTTAAAAGCTTTCACTTTTACTTGATACTGAGTTGAAGGTGGCATTGATTCATCCTTGTGGACATATCGGCCAATTTCAGGATTAGTAACTGTAACTCTTCTCCATTCTTTCTCACCAAATGGCTTGAAGGCCACTATATAACCAAAGTTATTGCCATAGTGGTATTCTCTTGACAAAGGCTGAAGAGGCAAAAAATAAAACATTAATTTTTGTAGCCAGCTAAACAAATAGGTCTAGAATATAATATAAACAATATAGAAAGCATTGATATGTATATTGTAAAAACACTGAACTAAACCTCCCTTTCATCCTGGTTTCCTTCAATGGCTTGCTCCCACCCCTTTAAAAACAGGCCCTCTTAGAGCTGCAGTATTAACATATTTGCAAGGAAAACATTTTAAGATCTTTTTCCTCATCTGAACTCAGTGCAACACACATCATGTTACTTCCCACAGAAAGAAACCAAGAAAAATTGTGTACTAAAACAGCTGTAAGCAGCAAAAAAGACTTAAGGAATAAGCAGATACATAAACAGATATACTATGCCAGTATATGGGTCCATGTGCGTGTGCAGAGATAGATATTCTTGCAAAAGAGAAAGAGTGTAGAGAAAATCTATGTGTCTGGTCCAAATTATATTAATTTACCTAAAATTTGTCACCTGGGCAACTGGCACAGCTGATGAAGAAAGATGGACACATTCAAAGAATGACTCATCCTATCACTTATCACTGATGATGGAGGGGATCCAGTTGCTGATTTAGACTATCTAGCTTCTAAATGGTAAATCTTTTAGTGAAATGACTCCCACTTTCAGTACAAGCATTAAAGGTACCTATCCAAAATATTTCTAAAACAATAGCTAATTTCTTATACCTAGGAGTACTGGAAAATATGAAATTAAGGAAGACAATCCGCCAGAATGAATTTTTCTTCTTTTACCAAAGATCTACATTCCGTGACCCCTCCTCAGTCCATGGAGCTTTTACCACAACTATTAGACACTACACCCAACCAGCCAAAATCACATCATTCATCTGTGCATCAGGAAGTTGACCAGAAACATCTTTTCAAAATAAGCCTCCTGCATCACCTTTTTCCCTAATGGAAATCTCACAGAGATGAAACAGGTTATCTTGAGGCAAAGGTCTTGGAGCAGTGACACAGAAAGTAATTATTCTCCTTAGGTGTTTGCTCACTACTACAGCACTTCAGCCAACATGCGTGGAGATATTCTGAGCAAGGACTTATGAAACTTTAGTGTAGCTCATCTTCTGAATCTATCACTGTAACTAGCTGCTTAAAATAAACCAGAATTCTATCTCACATGCCAAAGTAAGCAGCCTGGATGAGGTCCTAGTCCCAGAATGATTTTCAGCCAGAGCAAACTTTAGAAAGCCAGGACTGGCGCTAAAAAATTATATTCTGAAAGGTCTTATATAAAGTATTAAAAGCAGCTTTCCCTCCAATGGCTGCACATAAGTAGGTATAAGTGGCTGAATAGTTTGTAGCATCCATTAAACACCATGAAAAAGAAAATGGGAGAGGGAAAGACAAATGGGGAAAAATGACAAAGAACAGGCATGCCACTCCTAGCTCTCCTTCTCAGTTCTTCTTTCAAAACAAGACTTAGAAGAGCTTTGATTGCATCTCTGGCTGTCTCATTCAACCTGGGCTTATGAATCACAGCAAAAGCTGAAAAAGAGGTTGGCAGCAATATGTGAACCTGCCATACATTTTATTCTTCTCTTCTTAATTAAGGACTATTTAGACTAGCATATGCAAATGTCAGCACACTGGGGGGAATCAATATACATTTTTATCTTAGCATTACAGATAGATATATTGTTGTCTGTCAGACAGACTCCGTGAATCTACAGCCTCTATTCAAAAACCCTTGCTAGACATAGCACAGAAGATTCTTGGGAAATAAATACTTGAAGCCATGCTTAATTCTTCTGACTAAAGGAGCTACTCGGAACAGATGTGAAAAGCATGACATTAGGTAAGAGAAATAATGAGAATATAAATCTACCTGGGTGTACAGGAAATACTAAAGTGGTCTTGCAATTCAGATCTTGCATTAGTCACTATTCTCCTGGTTATAATCTTCTTTGTTTAGTTTGGTTTTCTTTGTTTAGTTTGTTCACAGCCAAGTTTCCACTCTATTGGAAATGCCATGAGTACCAGTCTTTACATGCAATGAAAGAAGTAACTCAGTAGTTTGTTTAAGTGTTCATTAGACAAAGCTTGTGAAGAAATAATAAAATAATCTAGGTCTTCTGCAACTGTCCATTGCATGTGCTCTTTTCCTCTTCAAAAATAAGAGACCAAACCTAAGCCACTTAGGACACATTTACCTTCTAATCTATTATTGGGGGAACTAAGATAAAACCTTTTCAATATATTTTAACAGAACTGTGCACCTTCTTTTTTAGAAACTTATAAATCTTTTCTTCACTGCTAAAATACTTAGGAAGACAGAATAAATATTTTGTACTGAATTAAAAAAAAAAAACCAAACAAAAAACCAAAAAAACTCCAAAGCCCCAAAACAAAACCCACCCAGGAAAGCCCAAATCTGATAGCTCAGAGATATGGCAGGCTATTTGCGTGTCATACTCGAGAACTTTCACAGAGATATGATTAATCCTAAGTACAAAAAGAAGGAAATATGCATATAGATAAAAATCTGTATATTCATAGGGAGAATCCCTACACAACAATAACAAAGTTGCTGTTGGAATTAAGACATCTTTACATTACTTCTCACAAGAAAAAGCACTCTTCCTAGAGATAATTAAGCTGCTACATATGAAACAACTATTCTCCAAAAGACAAAAATGCCATAATATGCCTTATGTATCTCACAGATAGTGAACAGAGAGGTCAATAGCAAAACAAACTTGGGAATTGTTTCAAGCATAACATAACCATCTTTTTTTGCCACAGGTAATGCTGCTGTAACTCTGTTTTTGCTGGATAATGATAGGCTCTGACATGAATCCAACAATTGTTTTTTTTTTATTTCTCCACCCTAACTTCCCCAAATACCCTGCAGAAGATTCAATTCTCTCTCTCATGATACTTTTGACTATGCAACTTTGTTTATAAATCCTCATACTCTCTTGCACTGGGTTTTGCTTTCCTCATACTCTCTTGCGCTGGGTTTTGCTTTCCTCCTACCTTGGTGTCTTTTTCCCCTTCCTGCTTTACCTATAGCCACAGTATAGGTAAATTTTAAAAAAAATTGCTTCAATAACAGAATGAAGACAGCTTTTATACATATAACTATACATAACAGACTTTAAAAAAAACCCCAAAAAACATGGACTAAATACTTATGCTTTATGAGAGAGATAGAATTTTCAAAATACTTTGGTTACTGAAAAGCTTTTTTGGAAACTGAGATTTTTATAATTTTTATTCCATGATTTTTGGGATTAAGATTACCATTGTGCCTTTTCCTTTCTTTATTTTGTCTAATACATAATTGTTAAAGAAAAATTAGTGGCTTGGAGGAAAAGAACATTTTCAGAATGTGGATATCAATGAATGGCTAAATTGTGGTCTGAGGCAACAATGCTTTGTATTATCAGTCATTCTGGTATAAAATAAAGCTTATAAAACATCAATATACAAGAATTTCCTTAAAACTCCAGTTAATATTTATGACAGGCTAGTTTACAGAATAGAAACATATTTTCTTGTTTTAAAATAAGTCCTGTAAATCTGTGCACAGCACATCAAAGTCATAATTAAGATGTTCCTCTTTAAGCTGTAGCAAGCAAATCTGCTATTGAAGAAAACTACGGTATTTTTCTTCAACTGCAGAATTTTTTAATGTAGTTACATCAATGCATTGTTATAGTCAGTATTTGTTTCAATTTCTTTGTTTTAGAATGTTTTAGATGATATTTTAGAAATGTCCAACACATAAACCCAGAAGGTACTCTCTTCCTCATTCCTTTTAATGTATTTTTTTATTAGAAAAGTCTGAAAACCCACATATTATATACAAATCCTGTTCTCACAAGACCCAGTGACAAACCATCCACAGGTTTCAGGAGAAGCAAGATCAGATATAAGTTAGTACAGGTTTCATGCCATCTTGCATGCGCAATACGCACCATCCATGTTATTGTCAGCTCTCGATTGCTTCCACCCCCTCCTCCAACATCAGAAGGAGCCACATTAGGAGCTAGTGAGACAGAAGAGACAAGAAAAATTACTACAAAGTATGCAGCAGACAGCTGAAAGGCCAACGAGCACACGTGGCATTCACAATTAAAATAATGATAGTGTGCAATCTGCCAAGACTAACGTATAGCTACTGCTTCAGGAAACATGCCAGCTGTAACCATAGCTAGCAATCATTCTTCTTTCTCGCCATATGATCTACAAATATTTAATTGAATATTCAGGAACGGAAAATTTCTTGTAGATCTTATGAGAAGCACACTGTGATGTTCTTGTGCTTTCTCAGATGTTGGTACACCAAGGACTCAGGCACCCTGGACTTGCACATGTAATTACCTTAACACACTGTGATCAGTTCCACCTACTTCAACAGATTTACTTGCCATACGTAAGGTTAAATCCATGGGTCTATCTTTGAAGCACTGGCAGCCAAACTGTATTCTAGACTACTGGCACATGTCTTCTTGATTGTCATGTTCAGGATGGGTAGATGTACACAAGCAAAACTGGCACAGTACTTTATAATTTACTAATTGCATTTTTCACTGATATTCTGTGTAATGAAATATGATCTGTTGATCTATCATTGGTGCACAGCTGTGGTGAAGCAAGATACTTTCAAGGACTCCATTAAAAATCATTCCTATATTGTCTTTTCTGTAAGACTCTTTGCACTGACTGTGATGATTCTATTGCTATCCTCTGTGGTGTTCATGTATTTATTTGCTGTCACTCAATACTGAGGACACACTTAGGACATGATGGCCTACCTGCAGTACATTAAATATGCCTCAGGTGTGCATGTATTAGCTACACGCCCCACCTACATTAACATGTTCTTTGTGTAAAAAATTCTGATAGGTTTGGGCATTTTCTCCACTAGTCAGTGAAAGTCGTAAGTCATAGTGCTCTTGCACTGTGTAAGTGAGATGTTTGCTGAGGCCTTTTCTGAGGGTCAGTTGAGGAGGAACACAAAGCAGAGCAGAACTAATGTTTTCAGACAGGATACAAGTATGTAAAAATAAATTTGAAAATGAAATCAGCATTCAGTGCATGGTTTGCATTATTTATTTCAGGCCTTTCTGAAAACAAATTACTGGAGATCAAGACTAAACAGACATACAACAATTTGAAAGTAAACTGGAGTTTGTTACTTAACCTTGTAGTCACACTATCTTTTATAAGTATATAGCTTTAGAGCTAAGTTAGAAACAGAGGGTTGCTAGAATGCTAAGTACTCAAAGAAGATAGACAGGCTGCCAAAGAACAGAAAAAAGCTGACTGTTCAACATCTAGCAAGTCACTCTTTTGAAGAGAATCTTCCTCATTCTCTCAACAATTAAACCCGGGTTTGTCTCTCCATTAAGACCAGGTAACTAATTTTGACAACTACACTTAGACAATTAGTCTAATGCACCCAGAAGCTAAAATACATAAAATCAGACCGTGATCCATTGAATTTCAAGAAATCACTGTGAAATGTTATTGATGAAGGAAGGAGTTTCATTAAAAGTAAAATACATTGAACACAGTCTTAGCATGCTAATAAGTTACTGAAATTAGTTATCTACCAGAAGAGAGACTTCTAAATTGAAAAAGACACTGACAACTTTTAAGTGTAACAGACATTATTTGTCACCCACATAGTACAACAAAGACACAGCACTGTTTATTGCTGTTTAAAACAGAACACATGTTAACAATAACTACAGTATGTGGACATGGGTCGTTGTTTATTTACCATTTTCAGAATTACATGAAAATGCACATGCAGTTGTTCACACTGCTTCTATAGTACCCTTGACATCGACAGAGCAACCCAAATCCTACTGCTGCTTATAACAAATTCCAGCTCCTGGCAGAAAACACACTTGGGCGCAGAAGTTAATCTGTAAACTAAATTATTTATACCCATTTAGTCATGGCAAGAAGTGCTGACTGATGCCTAAGAAGGCTACATTAACATTTTGCATGGTTTGCCAAAAACTGTCTCATAGTCTGCAACAGAATGGTGCTGTGCCTGGGGAATCAGATAACAGACTAAATAGACCACTTCTTGCAAAAGACATACATCCTGCTATAAAACTGGAGAACAGGCCATTTGTGGGGAGGCTATAAGAAATGCCACAGATGTGGTACACTGCAAACTGCAGGACACTACAGCTATTCTACCTGTTACCATTATTGTTCTCTTTACCTGTCTTTTCATTTTCATTTTTAAAAATGTCTATTGTGCACCAGACATTCAAAGAAGCATGTGTAGATTTCTCCTGCAGATTCCTGAGCCTTCAAATGCAGCTCTTGAGTCATAAAACATATGATGCTAGTAGACAATTTTCTAGGCAGTGATTATCTTTTACTTTAGTATTTAAGTTCTGTGGCTTTTCTTTCCCGATCCAGAATAATTTAACCAGTTTCTTGTCTTTCTCCCCAAGCAAAAAAATTTTAAGGGACCAAATTTATCTTCAATTAATGTTTTGAAATTTACAAAGCAAATACATTTTATTTTGAACATACTATCTAATCAAAGCTATGGCCTAGCAGGTGTAATTGCAAAAGTTAATTTTTACATTTTGGTTTTTAATTTTTATTTTCAAATCTCAAGTTATGGGAAACAACTGTAAAGAAATCTAGATTGCAAGTGGGTGCTACTATGTGGTATACATTCTTTGTTGGACACAGTCTTTGTGCAGTGATACATTACCCCCTAGAACACTGCTGTTATCTCCTCTGTACAGCCAAGCAAGAATGAATTATCTGGAACGGTAACATCTAATTCCTCATTTTGGAGAATTCATTTTAAAAGGGATGTGCCTGAGCCTAAAGAACATCCTTAAATATGCTCTGAGCTATTAACACTGAGCAACCACACTGATAAGAGAGTATGTTGTGTTGGATAATGTCACATATGTGAGATGGAATAAGAAGACACCAGACCAAACCTTCAATCACAGAAAATTGGCATTATCCAGTAGAACACACATCCTGTCATGTATTCTTTAATTAGAATACAAACCAAATGGCAAAAGGACATTTTCCTTGTTAAATACATGCATGTTTTTTTCCGAAGTCCTGAACCACAGTCCCAAACATGTGCACTCACTCATACACACACAACCTGACTGACAGATACAGTGGGGGATCTCTGAAAGATACAGTATGATTCTGTTTCAGCAATGGACACAAATTTGCCATATCATGATGTTTCTTTTCTGTCTGATTTGATATCACATCTTGACAGTTTCCTACTTGCTTACTACAATCTGTAGTAGTGGGTGGCTGAATATATATTCTCTGCACTTTGATCTTATAAATTGCCTTTTTTAAAAAATAAAACCTAAAATTACCATTCTGGTGAATAAAAATATGAAAATTAGGAAACGTTAAAAAAAACTTGACATTTTCTCTTCACTTACGAGCGCCTTCAGTTCTAATCTTCTGTGATGGCATACTAGGTTCTCCTGTCCCCAGAGTGTTTGTTGCTATTATCCGGAATTCATATTCCATCCATGGAATTAAATCGATTACTGTAGCAGATTCCATATTTCCTTCAATATCTGATGGGTCTAGAAAAAAATGAAATGCTGTTGAAGACAGCTTTTTCACATTAAGGTCAGCAACAGTGGGGTTGATTGCAGCAAAACTTGCACTGTTCTGCAACCACACATAGACAGCTAAAGGAAACTTTATGATGTACATTAGGAATACCACATTTGACAAGGAATACTCACGGCAGTGACTGAGAATTTGGAAACTATGACAGTATCTTGGATAAACCCTTACAGACTTTTAACTGGGTGTGCACTAGTACATGTAGCTATGAGATTTCCTTACTAATTACATATTGTAGCTGTATTATTTCATTTTACCTACAGACAAAGGCAATGAGAAATCTGGAATGCAGAAACAGTAAAATAAAAAGTCCTTATACAGATAGACAAGGGCTAGACATGTAGGGTTCAATCAATTGATAAAAAGTGCTTTATAAAATGTGGTCCTAATTTGGTGCACATAATTAGTCAGCATGTTACAACTTGCTAACTGGTTCTGATCAACAAAGACAAATGTTCTTGTAATTCCTATGAGAAGACTGTTATTATCATAAGGATGAGCTTCTTTACCATAAATAAAATGAGTAACTCATGACTGTCTGCAATTCACAGACAATAGGGGTTGTTTCTATAGCTATCTGCAGCAATGGAAAGATACAGGATTTTCATTAATATACAAACAAGAGTTGTTTGTGAAATTAGAGTCCTGCATTCAGAGGAAGATGAGAATTGAGATATTCTGCACTGGAAAGGCAGCTGATTTGGAATCAAAATATAAATGCAATGTCTGCAAAAAACTCAGGCAACAACAGTGTACGTACTACACAACTTCCTTCTTCCTAATGTTCATTACATTTTTAATTCCAAAGTGAGGTCCTGAAGGACTCTTTCCATTTTTCTTTCTACCTGCTCACCTCCCTCCCTCATCCCTACTCAAATTATTTTTTCATCCAGTCAGTAGAGCTATTGCAAACCTCCCATGTCATCCAAGCTGTGATAAAAATTTGACATTCCTTCAATGACCTTCCTGGGCTACATCCAAGCTCTTAATTTAATTTTACTGTCCCACAGATTCTCAGAATAATTATGAATACTTGGCACAATGAGAATCTGATCCCCTTAACTGGAAAGAGCAACATAAATATAAACAAGTTATTACATAACCCATTCATACATATTTCCATACTGTGAAGTAGAATACACTTCTTTCACAAAACACACACTATTATGAAACCTGAGATGAATAATTTTATTGGGGGAATAATGCTGGTAGCAATAATAACAACAATATTTCCAAAATGCAATGCCAAAGTATATTTTCTTGTTTCACACATTGAAAATTAGCATAATTAACTGATAGCCTAAACATTTGATGAAAGATCAATTTGGACTATTCATCATGCTTCATTAACATGAAATTTAACACCCAGTCAAACTGGGAGCAGCCCAGCAATTAAGTAAAACCTGCACTGTGGTGCCAGTGATGGTTACTGTGGTGATTTAACCTACTTTTTAACAGAATCATCTATTTATCAAAATTCCTAAGTGTGGTTCAAATGAAAAAGCAACAATTTTGAAAACATCAGAATAGTTACTTTCAACTTTTCAGAAATTAATAATTGATGTCTTTTGTGTTACTGTCTTTAAAAAGGAATTCAACAATCCAGATTCCTCTCTGTCCCACCCAAGATGTGAATCCCACTCAGCTTTCTTTAGGGTAAGATTCAAAGTCTGACTGCATGTCTCAAATACTATTTCAATGATTCTGTGAAGCAGAGAACTTCAGAGATGAAGAGAAATTCATCCCATCATGCCTTTAACACTACAAGTAGGGAATCTTCCTGTGAAGTGAGAAGGGTGGTTTCAAGTGTCTGCTCTGAATCAGACAGAGTGAAGTTTTGAAACCAACACTTACATTAACTCCTACACCTCCAGTTCCTGTTCCAGTAACACACAGCACAAAACAAAAGAGTGTCAGTTGCCACCTGAAATTCTTCACATTTGCTGTTTTTTTCTTTAATTGAAAACTAAAACATGAATAGGAAATAAAATATAATTTATCCTGAAAAAAGCAGAGGCGAGTCTAAATGGATCCTCTTTCCTGCATGTATTGTTACTGTAGCAAATAATCAGTTATTTGAACAGCTCTAATGTCTACATGAATTTTTTTCTTAAACTTCAAAGAAATCGATTCTACAGAAGTCATTAAAGAAGATATAGAAGAAGGGGCCGGGGAACCTTCTGGGTTTATTTTCCAAGCTGCTTTGACATAGGAAATATTAGTGCTGGCTGATGGAGGCAATTATATCCAATAGAACTACATATACTACACAGGCAGAAAGAAAAATATTATTTAACACAGTAGGCCTAGTATTTCTATTATTTTACTCTAAAAAATCTAAGATTTCCAGCTCAATATGTCAGTCTATTTCTTACACATTTGTTGTTTCAAGTGACAACTTAAACGAAAGACAGTAACTGAAACTTTTAATATTCTTAGTATTTAGAAATGCTGAGTATATGATGTCTTAATTCCACAGGAAAACAATCAAGATGTAATTTATTATGGTGGGATAATGAAACATATTGACAGGACAATTCTGTATAGATTGTGACAATGCTATCCTTCATAAAACATTCAGAGATACTAGTAGCTTAAAAATATTTTAAAATTTATGCTTTTATATTAAATCTTGCAAGAAACTTTACATTAGCATGTCCTGTGCTCAGGTAGGTGCCGTCTTAACTGCAATTTTGTGGCACAATGATGACATCCAGTGGTTAAAAGGATTATATTAGCTATGTTTTCTCTAAGGGGGCCAATTTTAATACAACTGGAACTTAGTCACTCCCAGGAAAGAGCAGAAAATTTAAACCAGATTTCTCCATAACAGAAACAAAGCCATCCACTTGTCATCCAGATTAACCTGCAAATAAATTTTTATTAGTCCAGTAGTTGATGTTGAGTGCTTTAGGCAATGAGGAAAGAGGCAAAAAAGCAGGTAGTAACTCTGGCCTGTTCTTTTCTGTATTTCTTGATATTCAGTTCAGACCCTCCAGGTGCTGGGAACAAACCCATTGACAACACACTGACAGGACAGTAAACCTGCGGGAGACACTTATAGCATCCCTGGTTTCCTTTTGTTGTGATTATTTTCTGATTAGTCAAACTTTCTAACAGCTATACTTTAAAACTTACTATCTTTATCCCTTCTGGTATCACTCTTACCTGTTTTGGCATCTTTCCACTCTTCAGATAGAAAGGTTTTTGACTGGATAGTGTATTTAGAAATAGGACTATGATTGTCTGTTCCACGACTCCAGGTAAGTGCTACAGCAGTGTCTCTAATATCTTCTACTCTAATACCTCCAGGAGGGCCTGGAGGACCTGGGGAAAAAAAAAAAAAGTAGCTCAATTAACAAATTAAATATGCTGAAAATGAAAGTTCATCAACTTTTAATACACTATGGAGTGATTCAGAGGACAGCTGCTCTTGCATTTTATAATTACCAAATAAAACTTCCAAGAGTCTTGCCAAATCAATATTGAGATACTCTTAAGTGAAAAGATGATACTTTGAAAATGTTGCTGCTCTTTTCACAAAGCAAAATTGAACTCAGAAAAAATAAACAAAATTTTCCTTCTCAAACTCCACCTAATGAAAACCTTTTTTGTGTCCTACCTTTAATTTACACTTCTTCTTGTGCCATATAGTCCCTGACTGCAAGTTACATGGAAAACCCTGTAACTTACATGGGAGAAAAATCATACCTTAAAAGAGATTTCTACAGATCTCTTCCCATTTTTCTTAGGCTTCATATTATCCCAATGTGGTAAACCCCTCACCAGATTCAAAGTTCCTACAAAGCTCTGGCTTTTTTATTATGCTTCTGTTTTATATGATACACAGTTATCTGATATATAGTAACTATTGTGTAAAAACAGATACAATGCATTAGAACTATTGAGAAGTATTTTCTGCTTCAACATTCAGAGATAATAATATGCCAACATGGTTCACATAATTATCCAACAATCTGATTGAACAAGTACCAGAGAATATTAAAAAAACCCCAACAATACCATAATATATTTCTCTGCACTATTGCAGAGAAATCACAAAGAATCAAAATAAAAAAAACTCAACAAAAAAGAATGGAATGAGATTTCTCCATCAGATCTAAACACATGGTGTGCCAAATGTATCTTCAGCTCTTGAGATCTTTATTTTCTCCACACAGCTGAACAAAAGGACTCAAATGAAACTAACTGAACCAAAAATATGTTGTTGTCCCTTGGTTTCAATTAATATATCCTTCTAAAAAGCAAGCAATTTCACTCCTTGGACTTCCTTTTCAAGGTAAGGACTAAATACCTCACTGTATGTGGAAACAGCTTCTTAACTCTTCATAGAGGATGCAGAAAGTAGAAGTTGTTAAGAACTGATTTTTAAGATGAGGGTTGTTGGTCAACTCTCCAACCTGGTAACACGCATATTTGCTCTCCCAGATCTAAGGACACAGGTAGGTAAAGTCTGATAAGAGACCCATTCTCCTGCAAGACTGGGAAGCCTGGTTCACTTTAGAAGCCCTCAGGCTGGAAGGTTTGGAAAAGTTCATCAGTTCCAACAACTTTCCTTCTTTCTTCAGAAGATACCTCTACAGCTTCTCACCTCACCATCAGCTTCTGAAAATGGCATGTCTCAGGATATACCAAGGTCCAGCTGCTCCATCAGGAAAAGCTGATACAGGACCCACAACTAACCCCAAGGTAGGTAGTTCTTTCAGCAGGGGAGGCATGGTTCCACAGGGTCCAGATATAGTGGGCAGAGCCAGGTGCTGATATGGCAGTCCCAGGTACCAGGGGCAGTGAACTGGGGACATCCAGCTGACAAAGCACTGCATTTACCCAAGCAGTGCATCCAGGAGACAGCTACCCACAGCACAGGCCTGAAGCACATCCAGGAGGCGGCAGGGACAGAGACAGAGCTGGGAGCAGGCATGTCTGTAACACAGCCCCAGTGGGGGCAACACAGGGCCAGTCAAGTCTGTCGGTGCACGCAGGGGCTACAGTCTTCAGTGTACTAACATCACTAGCAATTTAAACAAGATCACATAGAACAATCCATATGAACTGGTAAACTGTTTTGTAGACAGACAAAATGTCTTCATGTGCCTGCAGTGACAGTGGTTATCCTTTACCACTCCATTGATGAGATGCTCTGGAATACAGCTCTTTGTTTTCATACTTTCCTGTTACTTCTTCTGTACCAATGCAGTGAAACTACAATCCAATCTTTGTCATATTTCATAAGATATTTACTCTTGGCCCAGTAAGATGCTGAGTTTTACACTGACAAAAAAGGCAGTGAGAATTACTCAGCCGTAAGCAGAACTGTGTTCTTTGTATTCAAATCCAAATTTTGAGAATAAAATGAATGCTAATTTCTTCTACAACATAATCTATAAGTAATGATTCTAATTACTGGGTTGGAAGGGGAATCAGAAGCTTGATAAAGCACCTTGTCTCACTTTTAGTTTTTAAAAGGAATTGCTTACATAATACTAAGACACATGAACAGATCCTGCTCTGTTACTTTGTAGATGTATTCTGTAGCTTCATCACTTACCATATTTGCTTTGACATTTTATCCAAAACTGATGACAATTCATGGGCTGTTTATACTCAGCAAAAATTAAATACAGAAATATTCAACTGCACAACAACCTGAGATGACAGACGTTCAGAACCATGACACTAGCTATATTTCAGCTGCTCCACAGCTCTGTGGTGTAACTCGAATGTGGGGCAAAACACAACAGCAACACAGCTCTAGGTACAAGTTTGATCTGCTTTGAATTGTCAGGCAAACAGAGCATTAGCACTTCAGAATGTGTTATGCCCACAGGCATAAAAGAGAGTGAAATGCCCAAAGGACATTAACTCATGCTATTAAATCTTCACATTGTAACAGATCTTGTAGGATACATACTGTATGAGCAAGAACAGCATTTGTAGACTGCAGTAACACTTAACAGACATGACTCAGATAAAAACTCAGTGATAGACTTAACCTCAGATGTCTTGGTTTCTGTAATTTGAAAACTCAGAATCCTTTTAATGTAGGCCTAGTATTATACACATTCATTTAATCCATACAGCTTTATAAAAAATTAAAAGTAAATTTAAAATGTATCCAGGATACATTGAAATGATCCTTGAAATCTATTTTTAATAATGAACACTAAATTAAATGATCTAAAAATTGATTTAACCTAGGGAAAATACCCATAATAAATAAATCCTTATTGCTTTTCAGGAAAACACATACTCAGACCTCTAAATGTCTGCAACAGAATCAGTACCCTGAGCAGATTTCTTTGACTTTGCATGTTCATGTACTTCTCATTTAAATTTCTGCTGTCTATTGCTGAGAAATAACATATCCTAAACAATCAGAAACACTTTGCTTGTGTAGGTGAAAACCAGACACATTTCTGTATTACCTGGAGAACCTTACCTCTTACCACAAGGTCAGCTGAAGCTGAGGAGTTGTCCACAATTGTCTGAGCAGTGCACATGTACCTCCCCGCATGCCGCAGCTGAACATTTTTAATCAGCAGCTCGCCGTTGGATTTAATCTGTCACAGAAACAGCACTTAGTGAAACTGGTAAACGTTCCTATTCAGCTATGTGATACCTGTCTACACATCCCTCCCAACTGATTTACAGTGGTTGCTATTTCCAAAAAGTAAGTGCTTACTTTGAGAACAAATCAACTTCAAACATACACCTGACTTATAGGACAGCTGTTGGAAATGTCCTGTGTTTACTGAGGAGCTGCAGCTCTTTACTGGACATGAAATAACCAGACACCTTAGTAAATGATTTTAACAAATCAGCATTTCCATCTAACTTTTTGAAGCTGATATCTGAACATCAAATTGAGTCAAGACTTTGTTCATAAACCACAGTCAGGTGATTTTTTTGCACCATTAACTGCTTTTATTAAGCACATTGGTAGGATAATGTCATGGAGTCTTACTAACAGAGCAGAATACTGTTTGGCTCCTCCTTTTTAATCCTAAAGCATTACCCAAATTTTTATCTGAAAGAGGCTAGAACCACAGCCTAAACAAAGGTGCACCAACACCTGCCCTGTACTCCTCTACCAGCCCTTGCTGCTGAGGCCCTTGTCAGGCTGTACATGCTCTGCTCTGGCTCAGCTCTCACTGTTCCTTCACAAACAGCAGGACCTCCAGGGAAGCAATTTACCATTCAACAAGCCCTATGCACTCATCATCCCAGACCCTAATCCTTCCTTAACACTTTTCACCAGTGCTAGACTACTGGGAAATATACAGCTATGTTTTCAGATGGCTGTGGGGTCCACTGGCTACCTTTGGGTGTACAGAGAGTCAAACAGAATATAGTATTTTTGTCCTATAACACTTCTGAGTAACCATGTGTGCACCCCTAAAACAAGGAGTAGAACAGAGTCCAGTACATGCACCACAGTTATTCTTAATGAAAAACACATTTTATGTGAAGGCTTTTATATAAATGTTTAAAAATAACACACTTGAAATATTTTGCTTATCCATCCTTCATTTTATTCCAGAAAAAGATTACTAGGCTAAACCAATGGGTTATACATGTGCTAGTCATAGAGGGATTTCACAAAAACCCCAAATGTTCTCTCCAAAATACATCTGATCTTTCATGGGAGTAAAAGTACCACAAAAATTAACAGATGGATTTACACCACATTATATCAATAGGAGTAACATTGAGATTTCCTAATTCAGTGAAAGTTATTAAAAATACAACTGAAAAATCAAAACCAAACCCATTGAGATAACTTACTGCAATCCATATACCTTTACATGCAGGAACAAAAGGAATTTAGATGTGAAATGGTATGTACAAAAAGAAACTGCGAACTATTCAGGTGTAAGAACTAGTGTTCTCATCATCACAGGTTCTGGGGAACAATGAAGACCTTCAAGACAATCACAAAGGTTATGGGCTATGTCCCTGTATTTAGACATTCAGAAGAAAGGTAATCAAGCTATGTCATCCAGTTTATGTTTCCTGATTGAAAAGGATGGGGGAAAAAAGTAAGGGTAAATCTTTTCCAAATGCTCTGAAACCAGAATGAGAGTTTAGAGTCTATATTTAGGGGAGATTAAAATACCCAGATAACACTACCCTTTTCCTTTCCAGACTCCAGTGAGAAATTTGGTTGCCAACTTCAATTTCTGCTGGCATAAAAATTCAACATGAACTGAAATCTATTAACACCAATTTTTTTTTGGGCCAACATAAGAATTCATATATTTAAGAAATTACTGTGGTAAATAAATAATTGGATAAACAAAGAATCAAGTACACATGGAAGAAAGTACTTAATTCTGGCTAGCCATACTTCAGGGTCAGCAAGAAAGGGAGGTTACACTGCACCTTCTCTTTCTGAGTGACACAAGTGCTATTAGCAGGGATCAAACAGATCACCTGGATCAGTGAACAATCCAATATTCTTGATATATTCCAGATAATTTCTCTCTTATTATTAAACTAAAGTTATTATTAAAATGAAGCTATTATTAAACTGTGCCCACGTGTATATATATATTCACACTTTTCACTCAAGGCTAATATGACACGGCTTTTAATTTAATTTGTCAAAGTGCATGTAGCATACAGAGATGAGGTGAGTCTGGGACAGTGTCATTTCCATTCTCATGCCTCCCCAGTTTATTCACAAGAACTCCAGGGAAACTGCTGTTGCAGACAGCATTCTTTGAAAATCTGCTGGAATTACTGCATAAATGAACACTGTCTGACTGCCTGACTAATCACATGTGAGCCCTACAGTGGGCTAAGCAATGCTGTCAACAGCTTCCAGGAAGAAAAATCAGTCAGTGTCAGTAGATCTATGGGAACAAAGAAGGCAGCTACCTGCTCCTCCTGCTCTGCCCTCAAAAAAATTACAGCAAAGAAGATGCAAAACATCAAACTCTTTGAGTTTTCTGTTACTGGTTTTTGTTTGGTTGTTGGTTTTTTTTTGTTTTCAGTTTTTTGGTTTTTTTTTAAATTCTGTTCTTCTTGGTTCTGGTTTTAATAAAAAAGACAAACAGTTCCCTGTTTGACTGCTGTGTATAAATACTTAGTTCATTAACACTAAATGTCATCCTAGGAAGAACCACAGTGCCTGTAATTCTCTGATCATTGCTTGTGCTTTGATCTGCAAATAAACTTAAGCAAATGTTGGGCAAAGCAATAAAGTTTAGAAAAACTGCATAAACAGAATTCTCATAATCATATAATTACTTCAATAACAAATGATTACAAATTCTTAAAGATGTAGTACTCATTAATTTCTATGTTTGCACCTTAATTAAAATACTTTATTATATTTATTGGTCATGTGCCCCTATACTTGCCCTAACAATAATTTCTGTTATGGTAGCTTGGTCTTATAACCTAAATGATGAAAAAGAGATGCAATAATGTAACATAATTTAAAAATCATCAACCCATAGATATGGTGTTGCATTTTGTTGCTTCAGAAGCTCTCCTGGAGCAAGGTTTAATGCAGTTGGTAATGAAGCTTTCCATACCTCAGAAGAAGCCTAAGTTCTTGGTGGAAAAAGAAGAGCTTACCAAGCAAATAAAGAGAACAGGCATCAGCAAATTCTGTCCACAAATTAGATACGAATGTACTGCATGTTTTCATTCAAAAACCTCATCTTGGCTATGTTTAAAAATGCCTTCCTTAACTCAGAGAAGACTGAATCACAGAATGGAAATAGTGACAGCAGTACTCAGGGATGTTCCAAGGGTATCTGTGGTTCACCACTCAGTACTTACCATGTTTCAAGCAAAGACTTTCATCATATAAGCCCTACATTTATGATTTAATAGTGGTGTCAAAAATAGCATTCTATGACCTATTTCTGATATTCACTGTTCTTTCTGACTGTCACCTTTGCCAGCGCACTAAATTGCTGAAAGGCATTAGAATGTGCCCTGTGCAATCAACTATCATTTGCAGGAATCTAGTATGTTGATTGCAAGCAGTATTCAGGTTTTTTGGGGCTCTCAGAGACAATGAAGGAACTTCTGTTAATATAAGAGTTACAGGACCCTTTTAATAAGAAAGCTAACTTGGCAGAAATAGAAGAACCTGGTAAGCAGAGACTGAGTGGTTTTTTTTAATTCAGGTTCTAAAATTAGACATCTGAGCTTCAGCATTGTTTAATACACAGTAGAGGTGAAATGGTAATAGAATCAGTAAGAAGTAATCTGGAAGAGATGGGATTCTTGGTGATGAGATCAGTTTGTCCAAAGCTAGAAATACTTCTAAAAATCTTTTTCTACTACCTGTACCAAAAATTATTAACTCTAAATGAGTTCATGTGAATTGCTTTGATCATGCCAGTAGAGAATCAGCTGTGTGTTGCTACAACCAAAACAAATAATCCAACAGCTGCTGAGGAATGTTAATGTAAGTGTGATTATAGATGCTTTCCTGATATTGACATCAGAGATAACATGGGAACAACATCATCAGTGCAATGCTATTGTCTTAATCCTATTCACCTGAGACCTTTTTTTGTTTTATAAGCCCTAGTTACGGACAAATAAAAAACTCAGCAGGATAATAATGACAGTTATTCCCACTAAAGAATCTTTTCCTTCAGTGAACTATATTTATATGTAAAGGATATACTGTGTTAATTCTACCCTTGAGATGTGGACTGGGAAGTATTTCCAACAAATATATTATTATTCTCCATTCAGCATACCACTGAGAATTCCTGAGGACACAGTGCTTTGTACCAGCATCCCTGTGGTAATGGGCCTTGTTATTTCATTTACAATAACAGAAAAAGCCTAGGTACTTGCTCACTTGTACTCATGGCTCACAAATTCATGGCTGATGACAAATGTTCACAACACCCTTCAAACTACATTTCTCTGAGTAGTGTTCACAGTTAGCTTTGTCAGCTCCTGCTACCTAAATGGGGATGGTACATGACTTTTGGTAGCTTGGTAAGTCTAACAAGCACATAAATGTTACAGTCAGCTGCTTTTGCAGAGTATTTTTTTTTAATTCTAGCACAGAAGTTGGCAGATTTTCATCTTCTAAACCAATTACAATTCTTTGTGCTGTAAGTAGAATAAGTTTCCTCAAAGGCTTCTGTCAGAGTCAACTGCTTGTTGGCTTCACCCTCAGCACTGTATCTTCTGCTTTGCCTCCCCTCCTTGCTCTTAACCACTGACTCCATCCGTCTCATTCCATGCTCACTACATTACTATTAGCCATTGCCTCTAAATATTACTCCAAACCTAGCCAAAATATATGACTTCCAGTTCAGTAAAGTCTAAAGCACCTCCCTAATACATCAAGGCAATGAAAGCAATTTTCTTAAAGGTCTTTTCCATCCTAAACTACTCTATAATTGTATCTAAACATTTTACTCCATTTCTTCAATTCTCTTAAACTTTCTATTAATTTCCTGGTCTACAGCTGGAGCTAGATGACACATTCTGCAAGGAGGATTACCAGGGAAAGCAGTGAAGAAAAATAAAAATTAAAATCTTTGTATATTTTCTGCTGCAGAAGACAGTGGAATCATAGTATCGTAGAATAGTTTGGGTTGGAAGACAGATTTATACAATAAAAGTGTCTTCTCAGCAATCTACTGAAGCAGCAGTATGCAGCAGAATAACTTTGTCAGCCATGTCCAGGCAATGAACTGCAATTTAAAATAATTTACAAAACCTAGGCAGGAATAAGTCTCTAATCTGATTTTTATAGTTCAACTTGTTCTTTGTTGTTTACAAAACCATCAGTTTTGGAGAAGAAACAAATGAAATGTTTTGGCAAATACTGTCTCCAATCTAGAATTCATCTCACCTCTTTCCGAAATTTGTAGTGTGAACTGTGGTATCTGGACCAACAACCTTTAACAGTTAAACAAAGAAACAGGCCCTTCCATGTGTGTTGTACTTAAATGTAAAGTAACTGTCTGGTCATGTACACCCAGAACATTATGAGCGTCACCCCAGAAGATTGCAAAGCTTTCTGTACTTCAGGGAGGGATAAAGTAAGAGGAATAATATTTGCATAACAAAAAAGCAAGCTTTTGACTATTCAGAGAAGTCTACACTCCTGCATGATAGCTGCAGGGATACAAAGCTAGTTATGCGCAGGCACCTTGGATTCAGAAGCAACTTCAAAGCTGAACAGAGCCTGAGCTATGGGTCCTGCAAGTTCTGTGCTGAATGTATTTGTCTGCCTTTGGGCCATATCCCTGTACCTGTGAACACTGCAAAGTCAGAATCCACACATCACAGTCCGTGTGGATTCAGCTGGGCTTAATTCCTGTTCTGTAGCAGTTATGACACCGAGATGTGTCAGCATCAGCTTGAGAAATGTCCCCTTCATATGAGAAAGTATGAGGGGGCAACAAATCAGTTGTCTCTATGAAAAAATTCATCACTTGGCCTTACTGTATCTTTCCATCACCACTTTTTCTTTGAATTCTTAAAGAAGAAAGCTATTTGCAAGCAGGTCAAGTTCCTGAACACTTGTACAGCAATTCAATATAACTTATTAAAGATAAAATGGTGATAAAAATATCAGAGTTTCATATTCACTGATATTGCTTAAGAAAACTAATGAATAATATAGCAAACAGAAATATTGATGGTATGGAAAGCATTCTAAAATTTATTTCTGTCATTATGTCATTAGGACAATGACAGCCTAAATTTGGACTCTTCCTAAGTCTAAGTTTCTGACTTGAACAAGTTACATTGTGGAGTTCCTCTTCCTGACTATCCATGCAAACGGACTAGTGAGACTCAAAAGTATTAAAATAAAAAATATTTTTTCTTTGGTAAGGAACTTAAAAGGATATTATTTGGATACTGTTTATACTTTTTAATACAAGTATCTTTAAAGTAATCTTTTCAGTCTTTAAAAACGCATGACAAGAAGCAGATCTGTAAATAACAAATGACCAAACCTTAGAGTTTTCCAGATTACTTAAAGAGCTGTATTTTTTTAGGATTTGAAAAGATGCAATAATGTTTAGTTCCTCAATCAAATAATCAGAGGAACAACCATACATAAAGTAAAAGGTATTCAATTTAATAGTTAGATTTTGAAGATTCCATTTGACTCCTTGGAAGGTAACCAATTTTTTTTTCTACTTTAAATATCGCTGTCACAGGAAATGAAAACAGAACTGAAAAATGTCCTTTTGAGAAATGAATTCTAGTACTAATGAAATTCAAGTTAGCTTTCCCTTCAGCAATGATGGAGATACCAAAGCTTGCATTTAAAGAAAGAAGAGTTATGCGGGTATTTACATTAATTTAATTAGCATTTCATTACGTGTATATGACAATAATAATAGTATTATTCTGAGAACTGAAATAGAGAACTTTGAACTGAGAACTGTGGTTCTATCAGGTTTCAGCAATTTGATCTGCACAGTCACATAAATTAATAGTGATATTATCAGAGGGACAGATGAGGATTCTTCATCAACAAGAAATTATAGCACAGAGCACATGCTTCACATATCCAGTAATTTTAATATTCACAGTGGAATATTTTTTGCTTTTGTGTTTGTGAAGGGCTTAGTGGCAGCACGTTTCAAGCTCAGCAGTTCAGGCTACTGCTGTCAAATGGAAACCAGCTCAGCCTTCACATCTGAGAAAGCCTGAGCAAACCTGCCACCCAGTGACTTCAGCGCAGAACTGCCAGGGAGAGAGAAACTAGCAGGAGAAAATCCCTTTGCTTGCACAGGAAGGAGAAAAACTCCTAATGCAAGAATACAATAACAAACAAATAGAATAGAAATGCAGAAAGTGCATATTCCTCTTAATTATATCCTTTGCATTGGATTTGCTGAATTTGTTGAAAATTCTGTTTGTTATTACTTAAGCACTGAACCACCTGTCCTAGGTTACAATGTAGATGTATTTAGTATTCTATTACCACCAGCTGTGGGGCAGTGGTTGTTATCTCCTGCTATGACTCACCCCTGATAATAGAAAATGAGCCATCAAGAAACCACTACATGACTCATGGAATTACCTCATCCTATTGTGAGATGATCCACCCAGAAGGGAGGAGCCAAGCATTCCCACCTGGATATAACCTGGCTTTGGAACTGCCCAAGGCAGCCCTGTCTGCTGCATTCCCAGAGGATAAGAACTACTACTGGACCTTCAGGAGACCAGACCTTCCACAGGATCACTGCTTCAACTGAACTACTTCATTTGGATTGCTACCATCATCCTGACTAACAGGATGTCAGGTTGTATCTGACTCTGGCAGTGGTTTTTTTTCTTGTATTATTGCACTTATTTTTCATTTTCCTATTAAATTCATAATCCTAACTTGCAATCTCCCACTGGTTTGTTTTCAAACTAACACGCCACTTAATAACTACAAATGCAGACTTTAAATGCAATCTCACTGCCCCCCTGTCCTGGATAAAAACTAAGCTGCCTGTGGAAGGGCAACAAACTCTTAGCGTTTGAAAGAGAGCAGTGTGGCTTCTTAAGACATACTTAAGAAGTAAATGAGCAGGTTGAGGCAAATCTTGACTCCTCAGAGTGTTGGTTTGTTCCAAGTCAGACTGAAGTACTTATGCTTCAAACATCTTTTCACATGGATATAAACAGATAGTGAAAGCAAAAAAGGGAATATCTTGAACTGTGGAAAATCTGATAATATTGCAAGTCTAGGAGAAGGGCTATTCAAGAGGCACTGGTACATCATTTTGAACACAGAGCTGAAACTAAACATGATTCCTGATGTTCCCAGAAGCTACAGCTACCATTAGCATTCTCTCCATATCCACAGTTTCTCTTGGGAGCACAAAAATGAAGAAGGTATCTAAATTTGAGGATTTTTATATAATTTAAACCCAGAAAAACAGAATAAATATTTACACAAGTAGGCAACCACTCAGAGGTCGCTGAGTATTAGGCAAATCAGCATGTGATTAGACATAACAAGAAAGGTTTTCTAGTCAAGATATTAATTTTGAATAACCTTGATAGAAGACTCTAGAAACATAACCACACATGCAAATACAAAAGAACTATGATTGTTCTATGTGCCAAAATTAGTGTCTTTGTATTAACTTGTTTAGCCTTCACATAAACTGTTCTTGTTCAATGTTTACAGACTGTTTGACTCCTACCCACCATCTGGCCTAGTCTTGTGCCAAATTCCAGAAATGCTGATGAGAAAAACAGGGGTAAGTAAAAATGAATGCATTTGCACACTTTTTTTGAGGTAATTTGCACCCTGTTTACAATCAGGCTACCTATTTACCAGCTGTTTTCACTAATAGTCAGAGCGGGATTTATCTGAGGCACCAAAATACGTCAATTTAGATGTCTGATTACAGGTATAGGCCTGCAAGTGTCCATATGTCTGCGAGGTGTCTGAATTGTAATTCTACTTTATGTTCTTGGCCTACTGCATCTTTCTGGACCCGAACCAACACAGAAAAGACAGCTATTCACAACAAAGAAAACTAGGCTTTCATGTATTAAATAAGGATCTATAGTATCTTACCATAACATTCCTTTCATAATGTTCGTGTTCTTTCTCAAAATCTATTACAAAGCCATTTAGAGACCAAATAAATGTCAGGTCTAATGTGGGATCATGGGATGCAATGCATTGCATGGTAGCATTCTCTCCAACGGTGACATCAACATTCAACGGAGCTAAAGTAATCCTTGTAGCTTCTGTGAAGTTAATGGCAAACATGGAAAATTCCAATAAATAAATGTTTATTCAAATATAAGCTCAGCTGCATAACTATTTGATCATACATTAAACCACTCCCTCAAACTCCAGTTTACATGTTATTCATATGACTGCATTTCAAAGGACCAAACTAAAGAGAACAAAGAAAACATTTTAGAACTAAAATGCCTGACTTATGCTTTAGCTGTTTAAATAACTGAATCACATTACTGACTATTTAAAACTATTTTTATTTATTGACTATATCTCAAATAGAAAGAAGACACAAGATGAATTGTATGTGACTTGTGTTGCATTTCTTATTTGAATTATAGTATTTCCTATGTTTTAAAAATTTGTCTCTTTAATGAGTGAAAAGTTCTGCTAGGTTTGGCTGTGTCAGATCTTCATTAGAGCATTGCAAGGATTGAGATCTTAATTCATCTGTTGAGAAACAATATAATAGATGCATAAAACTGGGCAAATAGCTGCATGTGAAAAAGAAGAGAAAGCAATACAAGGTGAGGAAGAAAGCTGTGTGTGCCCCAGCAATGTCTCCTATTATTACAGGAACAAAAAAGAAGGCACACATCTCATGACACTTGCTCGAGCTCTTGATACATGCATCAAACTCATATGGCAAATTAGCAGCTGTTCTGGAAGGGACTCACTGGATCTGTGACACTTGTTACTCTTCTTACAATTATTATCATAAAACAAAAAGCCACAGGATATTTTCCTTATGCCATGACATGTAATATCTGTCCCACCAATATGAGAGTGGTAGTATGGTATCAAAAGTTGGAAGACAGTACCCAAAAGGAAAAGGGTTGTTGATACTAGTTAAAGCCTCAGCTTGAGCTTGCTCTAAGTAGCACACTCCAGTCCATCATACACAAAAAAAGAAAATATCGTCAGTATTTTGTCAATCTACCTCAGAAAGAAGCCTTTCTCCAGATCCTACTCTAGTAATCTAAAACATGCTTAATACTGAGACTATGAGGATGGCACAACTGCTGCCTTCTGCAGTAAGGAGATCTCACAGTGCACTGGAGCAATGTGTTAACATCTGGTCTCCAGAGTCTTAGATATGGACACATGCTTGGGACACTTGCTCCACTCCAGTGTGATGCTGCCTGGATGCTCAGTATTTGGTTCTACCATCAGGGATTTTGTAAATGTATATAAAAATACATATATACATACCAATTCTGGTCTAAAAAGTTGCTGCAAGAGTGTGCCAGTAGCAGGGAATGAAGAGCAACTGGAAAAACCAGCAGACTTTGCAGTGCCTCTCAGCTGCAGATTTAACTTTGCAATTTCCTATAGTCATGTGCAACGTCTGAGAGGTTTTATGGGCCACACAATGTGCTTGGGAATGGCACTTCCAAAGCATTCGTCAACCCTCCTAATTGCCCACAATGTGGAAACAATTTTGAAATAAGTCATCTGACCCTTCTGTCTCTGCTGTGACATCTTACACTCTTGGTGTTCATTTTTAGATGAATCAGAGCAGAACTTTTCAATATTCAAAATTTCTTTGTATTAGTTTGTAAGGTTTACAAACATATTGTTTTTTATTTCACTGTGCAAATTAAGTATGTAAATTTTCTTCCTGATTTTAGAAGATATGATATAAATATTAAGGGACTGGATATATTTATGTAAACTTTCAAAATAATTACATGCCTGCAGGTAATATCAAGACACAGGAAACAGCAGAAGATGATAAAAAGTAACTGCAAATATCAAAATATAGTTTTACATTTCATTTGGTACAATAAATTGTGTATGTATCTGCCAGAAAATTGCTTTCATATGATCTGATGCTGCAGACTAATTCTTACAGTAGTACATCAATATTGTGGCATTGAGCTGTCACATCCAGCGTGATTTCTGGAGCAGAGATTACAAATGTATTTGACAAATGACTCTTCTTCTATCAGTGGTACTGGACAGACATAGCTGTTACAGAATGCCATCCTTCCTGTCCGTAATCTACAGTAATTTAATTATTTGACATCAGATTTAAAATACACGATTAAGGAAATCAGTACTCAATCAGTAAATACAAATGCTGATAAAGGAAGGTAATTCAGAAGTGCAATCAGGTGGATATATGCCCTTATCTCACAAATTTCATGCATATTTCTTTAACAGCAAAGCTCTCTCAAACATGCTTATACCACAACAAAAACACCAAAAAATCCCAACCAAACCAAAACAAACAAATGCCCCCACAAAACAAAACCCACAACATTAAGAAAGGTCAGCAGGAGTTCCATTTCTCTGAGTCACACCTTAGCGTGAGTGCTAAGCTACCAAATAGAGTGAACTCATTAAAACATGTCAATTCAATGGATCTGATTTAACAATCTCTTATAGAAAAATCAACCCTGAAAATTGAGATACAGTGTTAGAAGTGGTGCAAATATACCCAGTTTCTACTGAGCAATATGTTTTAAAAGCATCAATTCATTGTTAATGAGCAATTAAATTAAAAACAACAAATGCAGAACAGCTTGAAAATGTAGTGCAATGCTGGTATAAAAATTAGTGATTTTGAGTTAAGGGATTGTACCCAAAACAAACAAATGCAATTCTGGGGCCTACCTGTCATTTCTAGAACACCAGTGCTATTGGCTTTTCCTCGGTTGTTTTCTGCAAAACAGGTGTAGCGACCCTCATCCAGCTTGGTGACATTGATAATTTCCAGGCTCCCATCATCCCAGATACGTATGCTATGGAAAGTGCAAAAAATACATCAAGAGAAATTAGACTTTATATTAGAAAGCAATGCTTCCTGTAGAACTGCAATAAGTGAAAGAACAAGCCACAAACATAATTTGAAGCTCACATCTAACAACTGAATTTATAAACACCCCTAGAGTAAAAAATATTTGAAGAGACTGTGGTGTGATTAGAGCACATGATCTCTTGCTCTTAGGAGCATGATCTCTTAGGAGCAAGAGAATGTACTTCTAGTCATTTGTACTCATTCAAGTATTTTTCTTTAGAGTTCTATGGTACAATTCAATTCTTAAACCAGACTGGTTAAAGTTGGATACCCAGCTAACTCTTTGAATCCATACTGTCAAGAACATTTTGGCATATTATTTTCCTGAAATTACACATTCTCCTGTCCCTGAAGTCCGCAAAATGGAGAACTATCCTACAGGATAGATGATAGATAGATAGATAGATAGATAGATAGATAGATAGATAGATAGATGATAGATAGATGAGGCTACATTTTTAAGGCTCAAAGTGTTCACTAACAGTCAATACTAACCGGCTCCCATTTACAAGCAATTCTGTTCCTTTGCTCCAGGAGAATTTTGGCTTAGGAGCAGCTTTAGGCTTGCATTCAATGATTACACGTCCCCCTTTAGCTGCTAGGATTTTCTTCTTCATAGGGTTCATTTCAAAAGTAGGAGGTGAAGCTGAAAGCAAAAATTAACACAAATATTGTTAGTGATTTTACTGCAAAATAGAATTTGTTTGCAGCACGCAATAAATGACAGAACTATTGAATTGTTTGCATTTGTCATTCTTCATGCCAGTGAGAAAAATATTAATGATACAGAGATGTGCTGGGAAGCAGATGGTGATCTAAAAGAAATAGGAAAAATCATTATGTAGTGCTGTGCTGTGTTACACTAGGGGTTTCTTTCTATTGATTTCTGAATTTTCATCTGAGTTTAATCTAACAAGATCAAAGTCCATGGAAAGTTCCTCCCTTTCAAAGGGCCTTTTGATCAGTCCTAACAAAATTCAGATTCCTAGAGATAAATTTCTTTAACAAGTTGCTCACTCAATCATACCGCCAAAGAATAGTTGGGTTTACTGTTCAGTGGTTTTAACCCTCTCTAGAAACTAGAGTTGCACACTCCTTACTCTTTTTGGTTTTCTGTTTGGCCAGCTGGCTTTAGGTGCACTCTCAGATGCACAAGAGTAATGAGACATGACTGTCCTAAGTATCACACTTATGTCTCTGACGTCATGTCTTTGCTCAGTAATTTTCTCTTTATTTCAAACCAAATAAAAGAAAAAAGGCTTTTAATTATTTTGCATCTTGGCATAACATCATTAATTATGCCAGCCAGTGTGTGCACAGCCTGACGAAATAAGGCAAGTATTTAATTACAGAAGTACAGAGCACAACTCTGACCAATATCCACATCTTACCAGCACTGAATTTTGAAAATGCACCTATAAAAAGTGCTCATTTTGTGTAAACCAAGCTGGTAATGAGTACACAGTAATGGAACAACAGTGTAGGATGAAGCATTGTTGTGCAATAGGTTGGGAAAACCAAGAATAGTTTAGTTCTTGGGAAAATCTGAAGGCAAGTCTGAGATGGAAAGAACACTAACTACTGCACGGAAATCTAGAAAAAATATGTCATACAGCCAGTGTATATGCTCTAATGAAATTAGTAAAAACATCAGAAATGGAAGGGGAGAGCAACGACAAAGAGCTTCAAAGGCCAAGTGACTGGTTTCCTAAAAAGCAGATTTTGCCTCACAGAAGAGTGATTGTAGGTGAGCAAAAATGAAAAGGCTTCTTAACCAGTTTTGCAAGCTTGAAAGTGTAGGCAGCAACTCTATGTGCTTCATATAACTTCTGCACTATCAGCTCCTCTGAGGGGGGACAGCAGAAAACAAACATCATAAATAATAACAAAAACCATGTCCCACAAGTTAGTAACTTTCCTCAACTTATTGTCAAAAAACGGCTAGAGAGCTCAAATAAACCCCATGTCACCTAGAGTGAGTGAGGGTTCTTAGCTTCATCCTCACAGGAATCTGTAACCAAACAGTACTCACAAACATAACTGCTATCATACTCAACCCTGAAATAGTAAATAGAGACATAATCCCACTGACCCACAATCTTCAGTTCAGCATTTGCATAAATAATTCCGTGCATGTTTTCTGCTATGCACTGGTACATGCCGGCATCGTCAAAGGTTAGACTTTGCATTCTTAGTTCACCTTTCCGGAACTAAAATAAAAATAAAACAACAAGATATTAATATAAACTACATAAGGTGAAGAATTCACACCCATCCACATTCTTTCTTTGGTTTTATTTTTTTTTTTTCTTTTTCAGTGACATTGGGTTCACCTTTTTTTAAAGAAAGATTCAGTGTCATTCAATACTTAAGTTTCTGGAAAAGTCCTAGCTGAGTGTCAGTAGACAAATTTACTCTCTAGTCCCCTGTTATCACACCAATGCAAACACTACCGATTTAGAAATAAGAAACAAGGAATTAAATCATTTTTATGCACAAAAGCTTTATTATGCCATGCTCACTGGCCAGTACTTTCTGTTGTTACATCATTTTATAAAAGTAAAAAGTAAAGCGAGTCCCAGTGAGGTAGGAGTTTTTCAGAAGATTCCTCTGGGAGATAGTACCAACTATTTCCTATTACTTTGTTTTAATATAAAAAAGAAAAAACAGTAAATCAAAATAAGGTAGTTAAAGCGGGATATTTTGTAAATTACAAATAGATGTCAATCAGGTTTTGAAAGATCATGTTAATAAATTCTTTTTTCTTGTGAAAATCAAACTGAAAGCTTTAACTCTTGCATGAGTGCATGGTGTAGAGGAAGATTAAGAGAATACTACTTCGCTGAAAAGAGAGCAGATTAAAGGAAATATATTTCCTGACTGTTTGATGTGAAAACATTGTAATCAGATTTTATACAAGGAATCTTTGTTGTGTGGTAAATGAAATGCCTAATTACAAGTTATCTGATTTAGAAACAAATTATATTTTCAAGGCAATTAACATATTTTTTGCTATCTTCCATTTGGAAATCATCTTAATATCATAGTAACACACAGCATAATCTTCTGGCGTACTATGGGAAACTTACACACAGTGCTCTGCAATCCAGTATGTAGATTTTGCCAGTGAAAGCCAAGTTCAATGGGGACCAGCAAAGAACTCACTTGTTAAATTATTTGTTTGCAAGATCTACCAAAACTAGACAAAAGCATTGTTTTTCCTGGTTTAAGTTACCTCCATATAGCAGATGGTGATATCCCTGTTCTGCCTCCAGCCTCACACATTTTTCTTAAGATACACAGTAGAAAACAAGCTGCCTCATTGTCTCTTTTTGTTTGCTTGCCAAAATCAGAGTCACCACAGCTCGACAGATGCAGAGCTGCATTGTGCCCTCATATCCTCTTGTTTTTTAAATGACTTTTCATTTTGTCTAAGCAAATGATTTTAAATACACTGTTGAAATGCCTGAACAGATTTTGCCCAGAGAAGCTGTGGATGTCCCATCCCTGGAATTTTTCAAGGGCAGCCTAGATGGAGTTCTGAGCAACCTGGGCTCAGTGAAAGGTGCCCCTGCTGATGGCCAGGGGGTGGAACTAATTGATCTTTAAGGCACCTTCCAACACAAACCATTCTGTGATTCCATGATTCTAGGATAGAAAGTCTACTTTGTTCAAACCAAATAGCAAATGTAATAGAATTAAATTATCAAACAGCACTTCTTTAAACTTCACATCACCCAAATATTTGCAACACTCTGTGTCTAGAAAAAAAAGTGAAAAAATACAGGATATAGAAACACCACTGATAATTTCAGAAATACTCTTTCTTGTCATATCTCCACTGATTTTTTGGTCATATTTTTAAAGACACGTTCATATTTAATGTAGTAAGAAGGATTAATTTTAAAGAGAAGATGATGAACATTTTTTATCCAGAGTAAAGAGCATTTATTTAAACAGGCCTGGAGAAAAAGGGATATCCACCTCCTAAACATTTGGTCTAAAGTTAAGTTCATAATTCAAAGCTGAATACTAAATAGCTTGAAGAAATAAGAGAAGATTGAGACAAAACTTTAAAAAATAGATTTTAATGCCTAATGCAAATGGAATCAGCAAATATTTGGATCTTTATAATTAATCTTCCTTTAACCTTTTAATACTGCATCCTTCAAAAAATTGTTTCCATGAGCTAACCGACCAAGCCTGTGTTGCCTACATCAATATACTCACCGAGGCACCGTTCTTCAGCCACCTAATTGTTGGAATAGGCTTGCCTGTAGCTACACAGGGCCAGTATAGGTCACTGCCTATATCCTTCTCTGTGTCATTGATATGTTCTACCCACTCAGGAGCAGCTGAAGAATAAAATATATGAAGCATTGTAAATACAGCACATACATATTTAATTAGCATTATGTTGTATTAATTCCACTGTTTTTTCCACGATACTTAAACAGGCAACACAAAGCAATGGTGATAACTCAGCAATGCACCAGTACAAAAAAGAAAGAAGTTTTTGTCTTACAACATAGATTCAAAATAGCTTCACACTGTTTTTTATGAGAAGAAAATATGGAATTGAAATAACGTTTCCTGAATGACCAAAGACATAAGATATTGTCACTTACACTGATTTGTAGACTATTCACTGTGGAAATTACTTAGTAGCACCATAAAAATGATAGTTCAATGACATGAAATTGTGCAAAACCATGTATGTACTGAAAAGATCTCCAAGAAATTATTCTCTTGGTCCAGATGGAATATGTAAGAAAATAATATTGAAAACAGTCCAGCATTTTTGCTTTTGCTAAACAAACAAACCAATTTATTAGCTTTACTCTTTATAAGCAGTAATAACCTTTCCACACTAATGCTGAATTTGTTCAACTGAAGTTCTAGTGCTTCACTGAGGATCTTAACTCAGAAGATCTTCTGTACAGCCAATGAAAGAGACATAAATCTTCTGAGGGTGATTCAGGTGTTAAGTGTGACCTTTTCATGTCATAGTTTTATGGCAGTCAAAACCTCAGTCAAGAAGTCAAGTTACTTGAGATTATTTCACTATGAGCAGGAAGATACAATTCTTTGGTTACCTAATTTAACCAAGTGCATACAGGGAAGTGACAGAGGGCAGAAGAATAAAAAACTGTACATAGCTAATAAAAGAGAGAGATACGACAGAAAAGACAAACAAAATGAGAAAACAACAAAGCGTAACAAACTTAATGGTCTCTTTTCTCTTCCAGGAAGTTCTTTCACTTCAAGTATTATAAACTGATTTAACTTCCATTATGCATAATTTTATTAACACATAACTGTCAAGGTGTATATACCAGCTATAATAACAAGACATATTGTCATGCAATTAGTGAATAAATATCATGCTTGGAATTTAACACATGAATTTTGATTCTGCTCTATTAACTTGAACAGCAGTGTGTGAGTATGACAGTATGAATCAACACTGACATCAATTGTGAAAAAAAAGATATTTCCAACATAAGTAAAAGCAACATATATCATCAGGAATAAAATTGTTCTTCCTACCTTGTACATAAACTCTTGCTTGATGTTTATCTTTTCCTTTATAGTTTTCAGCCTCACACTCATAAAGTCCTTCATCTTCATACTGAATATTGAAGATCTTAAGAACTGCACCAGACATGCTTATCTCAGCAGATGCTGGCAAGGGTTCAAGGTATTTACTCCATCTGAGTTCAGGAACCGGACTTGAAAAGGTACAGGAAAGTACAAATCAGCATGTTCAAGAACTGGCTGGTAAATTGCAGACTACAAAAAGAGCGTTTGATCATGAAACATGTATTTTCATTCCCTGAAATCTGAAAGCAAACTGTGCTCTACAATGACTTTAAAACACACTTACTTTCCAAGAGCAAAACACTCCAGTGTCACATTTTGCCCCAGGAGAGCATACGTGTCCTTGAACTTCACCTTGATATCAGCAGGATATACTTTTGCTCCTAATATGAAAAAAAGATTCTCAGAAAAGGCATGGAAGGAAGTTACACAGCTATTAAAACTTCAACAGTTAATAAAACTTCTTAAAATTCCAGACAAAATTATCCTTTACAGTGAATCAACAGCCTGGCAATTCAAAAAGTATGTGACTAAGCACAGAACCTTTATTAGTAAGGCTTAATTGTTTTACTCAGCAACTAGTTATCATTCGCTGGATGGCAAATCCTAACATTTTTTACAGAATTTTTAATCACACTTGAAGGATGATGATGTACTGTGTGTATGGGTAGACAAAAACCTGAGTCTCTATTTTCGACAGATTCCTTTACTGGATAGAATATTTTGAATTATTTTGAATTTAAGATCAGTTTTATCTCAGTAAGGGTATGAAGGAGCTAGAGCAAGCACATCTGTAATTTAATGAGGGCACAGGAATGTTAACATAGTCAAATTTCCCTACTAGTGATCCCCATAGGAATCTTGCAGTTTTTCTAGATGAAGATGGCAGTGTGAATATTGGCCATGAAATATTCGGTCAAAGATCACTAATTTGTAATTACTCAAATGCAATCAGTAATATGGGCAATTTTACAGATAAAAGGGTCACTGAAAAATTGATGATCAGTTTATGAGAATCTAGTGACTGACAGTCTGAAGTGACAAAAGGGAACTTGGTTCCTATTTGGAAAACATACAGTTCTCATGGAGAAATGGTGGCAAATAATCCAGCAAAACAAAGCCAGAGAGGTGCCTTAGGACATTGACCATGAGACACAAAGCTCTAAGGTCCTTGTTGGATAGGAAGTTTCATCAGGGAAAAGGATTTTCCTCCTTCATGGAGGATTTTTCTGGGGGGAAAAAAGTAAAGCCTGAAGCTGTTCATCAACATTTACATGAAGTTTCTGCTTTACAGTCATACTCCTTTGAACCAATGCCAAGACCAGAAAAGACATTGAAGATTTTAGGATGAGAACAGGGGCTTATCACATAAAAGAGATGGGGATTCTGGGGATAAGAACTGTGTTCTCAATGATTTGAAAGGAAATTTGGGAATGAATCCATGGAGATTTCCTTCACAAAGTTTTCACTGTGGACAGGAATGATTTGGATCTCCGCATCTGAAACACTAAGTAACATTGTGCAGTAGCCATTATGACTTGCCATATAATTCTCCTTACAGAAATGAAAGTAGTTATGAATTAGCAAGATTATAATAGAAACAGTTAAAATACTGCACGTGCATAGTATTGCCAATAAATACTTACGATCAGACTGTGGAATAAGTGGAATAAATTTACTGAATACACTCTTTGTTATTGAAGGGCTGGACACAAAACATGAATAATTGCCCTTATCTGATGCTTCTACATTTGCAATGTAGAGATTGCCGTTTGTCTGTGACACAAATCGTCGTTTGTCCAAAGCAATGAACACTGGGAACTCATTTAGAAGCCAGCGATAACTGAGGTCATCTGGAGGAAAATATTTTAGTCAATATTAAAAATCAACACCATCAGCTGTTTAAACCACAGAACACTGTCTGCATATAAATTACTTGACTCTGATTTCTAGTTTATAGATTTTTTTTTTTT
Source organism: Entomyzon cyanotis (assembly GCA_024500445.1). Lineage (NCBI taxonomy): Eukaryota > Metazoa > Chordata > Aves > Passeriformes > Meliphagidae > Entomyzon > Entomyzon cyanotis. The sequence goes on from JAKEPQ010001018.1 coordinate 30,154,928, forward strand.
TTGCAGAGGCAGCTATGTGAGAGAGATTTATACATGTCTCAGCAGCTCATTCCTGCCTACACTGAACATCTGGCCACTGCTGCCGTGAGTGGAAGTTACTGGGGGTCTGGCTACAGTTTACACGCCCTGCCCTGGGCACAACCATCCCACAGGAACTGGAATGGGATGGGACAACAGAGGCAGCTGGGTCTTGACCATACACAATTGCAAAGCTGGGAAGTCCTCACCAGTCTTGTGATTTAGACAAAATGTTAAGATTATTTTAACTAGTACTATATCTCTGTTCTTCAGTTCCTTGCAATGCTTAAACTGCTCATGAAAATGAAATCATTATTCCATTTTATAAGGTAGAAGAGATGCTAACAACCAATTTCATCCCTCATGATGGAACAGCAGATGCTTGAGATTGTGGATATAATTCCTGCAGAGCTCTTCAGTAGCTAATTATGTGAAAAAGTCACTTCCAGAGAATAAATAACCTCATCTCTGACCCTCTGGGGAGTGCTTCTGCTGTTCCATGATCTTAACAGAATCCCATGATCACAGCAGTGAGGTGACTTTACTAGGTGGATTAAAGCTGGGCCCTGTCCAAGACCAGCAGAAAGTCTGGGATGACACCGTGACAGAGTGACATGTACTCTGGTCTTTGATTGGTAGGCCAAGTCTCCCCTCCATTATGCAGATTAGCCTGAGTAATTCTATTTGTAGTATCAAACCTATTTGCAAATTCAACAATATTACTAACATGTGATCAACAATGAACATATTCAAAACAGAAACCTAACCTAAGCAATGATTCTCAAGCTCCATAAAAGTTACTGTTTAAGTAAAAATAAAGCACACCTGCAAAAGATAAACATTATTTTGCCTTTTACTCTTAAGACATTGAAGATGAAGCACTTTTAGCTGAATTACCTGGGTAGTGGTAAGGGGGCTCACAAAGAAGCACTGCTCCAACACCTTCTCGCACTTTAACCTCATAACGTTCCTCAGGTGGAAAGGGATCCAGATCTAGTTTTAAAAAAGTGAGGGGAAGAGAATAGGGATTTTCACTACAGTAATTTATTTATTATTATCATTATTTTCAGTCCTGTAGAGATTAGTATAGAAATACATCAATACATGGCAGATAGATACCTGTTGACCCCTAACGCAAGTTTTGCTTATTTGTCATTATCAAATTAAAATTTTTTTACAGTACTTTAGTCATCATAATTGCAAATGCCAGGGAAAAAAAAGTGATGCAGATTGTATCTCTAAGCTAGGTTTCCTTGAAGAAGGAATCCCAGGAAGAGACAACAAAAGAATTTTAGGTTATTTTTCAACTACTTTCTCCAAAATGTACATTTAATTCTTTATTGTAACTTAAAGAGTCTTCTTTTTCTAAAAGCATCTGGCTGCCCTCTCTGACAACTACTAGCAGCCAAGGACTGGCAAGGAGCTAGCTCAGACACATCTTTAGTGTCAGAGGTTTGGGACAGAAGTGACTCACATCCCCTCCTTAAATCAACCTTCTTGCAGCAAGGTAAGGGGAGTATTATAAAAGAATAAAGAAACAAGTCTTTCATCATTCCACAGACTCTGGAAGAACAGTAATGGTACCTGCAAAGGTATGTCAATAGCTGCATGAGATACTTCAACTACATTAATAATTGCACTATTCTGCTTTTTTTCACTCTTATCCAACCTGAAATTAAACCACAAACACCTTGAGTCTCTTCTGAAATTTCTCTTTGTCGCCAAGTCCAGTGAGACTATACAGATCCTCACTGGAGTGCTGTTCTAAACGCTACTGTGTGCAAACAAACCCTCCATAATAGCCACATGCACAGCCCCTAATTGCAATATTCTACCACAGAAGTCATCTAAGCTAACTTCATGCAGGTAGCTTCAGCCTTGTTCAGTGGCAGACAGCTACCCAGTTTTACTAAATTCCCAAGGTTGTCTCTGAGATCTAACTAAAAGTTCATGTGCAATCAGTCAGCAACAACAAAGAAAAAATCAGAGCTGAACAACAAACAAAAAGAGACTAAGTAGAAAACAGAACCTATTGACGACTATAAAATGCAATGGATAGATCTAGTAGACACTACATTGCCTACTAATAATTAATTCCTTAACTTTGTAACAACTGCTATATCTATTAAATATAGTAAAGGAATCTTCCAAGGGCAACCACAGCTGTCAGATCTGAATGGCTACAGGAATCTAGGAAGCAAATGTTGTTAAGCTTTGTCAAAAGCATGAAAAAAACTCCAAGAGTTATGTGAGTGTTCAGGGAGACACCTTTCCCAATTTCTGAAATACAAATTTTTCTTCTGCTCAAACAGACCAGAAGACAATGCAGATGATTCCACTGACTGACTGGATCTTGATTAGATCAATGCTGAAATGGTTGGCATTGTAATGGGGCACCCAAACAACTCATGATTCTCATCTTATATAATTCTACCCTGTGCCTTAGTGCAATGAAAGTATTTAGTTCTCCAGATCTATCTCTCAATTAATTTTGAATACTATTCTTTGACAAAAAAATTAAAGTAAGTATACCAGACTAACTTGGTAAGAATTAGATATTTGACCAGAGAAGTTTTGTAATTAAAGCCCGGGAAGGTCTTCACTCATATTGGAATATTTCTACTCATATAAGATCTGCACCAGTTTGAATATATTCCCATTCCAAACACAAGCATGGACCTTACTACTTTCTACATTCAAAATATTGACTGATCTCTCATGAAAGCATCAATTTCCTTGTTGCAGATTTTTGGTCATATAAACTTGCCACTGTTACAAACTTCTGCTTTTGTTGGAACAGATTAGTGTTTAAAATCTCTTGCAGGAATAGGAAAAAAAAAATTTCAATCATTAGCAACAAATGTGTAGGGTTTGATAAAAAGAAAATCTATCGTTGCTTTGAAGTCTTTTTAGCAATTTTAAGTTTACATTTTAAGTGTAGACATTTTATTTATAATGTTCTTGAATAAGCTCTGAAATCTTGGGAGAGCCACTACGAGTATTATATGTATCACTTAAAGTATTTTAATGGGTTTTAAGGCACTGGATCTAGAAAATATCTACAGGATTCTCAGATGGATTAATTGATGAAGTATATGAGAGAATGTGGATTTTGCTCCATAGTTTCAGTAAATTTCACAGTAAAACAAAAATTACAGCTGGTCAAGATTTTTTTGAACTCTTCTAAATGGTTGTTGACATTTTTCAATCAGTTTATGCCAAGCAAAAGAACAAAAACTTCCACTACAGATCAGACATTTTCAATATTAATTTTAGCAACTCTATACAGTACTTTTGAAATAGTGATTGTAGAAGGAAATGTTTCTTCTAGGTGATCATTAAAAAGGAGAAAGGAAGAAATATAACAGTATAAAGAAGAATGAAAGCAGCCTTTTCTTAAGAGATATTTATCAGTTTCCAGCAATCTTTTCTTTTCTATTCCTTACCTCTTTAACCAATTATAGTCTACATATAGAAAATTGTACATTAGGGCTCTGTTCAGTATAAGTTTTCTGTGTACTGTCAACATTCAGCTTATGCAGCCAGCGAGGGGGTAGGCAGAAAACATGCCTCAGACTGTTTTGATTCTACTTTTTTAATCTATTATGTGTATTGGTTTATTTTTTTTTTTAATCCTATTGATTCTTCAGGATTGACACCACTGAAGCCTGTTTTAGGTATAAATAAATATCCTGCAAACTGAATGTTGATGTTTTCTCCATTAAATGGAAGTAACACCCTGGCCTTCATTTTTTTTTCTAGAAAATATGCTGGGTAAATACAGACTAAGACTATAACAGCTATGATATGATCCATCAGCTCATTATAGCCTCTGAGCTTCCCTAATGTTTGTGGCCCCACAGTCTTATAACTACTATCAGAAAGCTGAACTTATCACTACATGTCTGATCTTATACAGCAAGGAGTGAATTCTGCTTTTGGAGGCTGGTTAAAGACCAGAGGGGCAGTAAACCCTTAGTGTCAGGCAACCCAGGGCTTTCTGAATGGACACCAGTTACAGAGGATTCCTTTTTCTTGGATTCCTTTTCTTCCTCTCTGATGAAAAAATATATCCAGGGAAAAAGGCAACTTACAGCAAAATAAAATAAAAATCCCAAACACTCCCTTCAGTTAGTAAAATCTTGCATTAGTCTTCATGTGGTACATCAGTTTTTTACAATGCAGGTATTTGGCGACATGAAGGTCTGTATATGTACATGTATTCTCAAGACTAGCTCATGACTGTCACAAGTTGACAGAAATTTCCCCCAGCAAGGTCTTCACTGTGGCCTAGGATTCGGGGCACACTTTAGTAGCTAGTGCTGTGCCTTCCTCCTGCAGTTGTGTTTGCACAATGGCAGCACCTCATCAGCACATGCTCTCAGTCATCTTTCTTCTCTGACTATTTCCCCTCAGATCCTACTCTGATTTAAAAAGAGCCTGGACATTATTATCTCCAGATCTGGCTCCATGAGTCTTCCAATTAATAATTTAGCAATAGCTCGCTGGGAAGGCTGTTATGTCAGCTGAATGCTAAAGAATATAAAATGCTTACAAACCTATTTTGTGTCAATTTCTGCAGTCTAAGGCACTTAAGGTATTGTTTTTACAGAGTAATACAGCTGTGGCACACATTAGCAGAAGACAGTGTAAAACATTGAGCATTTCAAGCTAACCATAATTATTCTATGTTTTGACATAAACAATGGCTTACATCCAAAACTCAGAGTGGCTTCACTGCTTCTGACAGTTCCAAAGGTGTTCGACACTACACAGACATATTTTCCAGCATCCCTTGATTTCTCTGGATTATTGATAACAAGTCTGCCTCCCACCATACTGTAGCGCTCCTTTGTTAAATCAATATCCCAGTTGTTGAGTTTCCACCTATTAAAAAAGAGAAGCCAGATGTAAGCTTTGGCCCCCGAAACAAAACCTGGTAAGAAATATGATGTGAAAAATAGCTCATAAATTCTGATAAACTATAGAGGAAGTTATTAATATACTTCTATGTAAGTTTTAAGTTTTCCTTTAGTAAGAGGCACAGATTTGGACTCCAGAAGTCTTTTAAACATAACAGTCTCAGTTCTGCCTTCTTGGAGATGTGAGGTAGGTTGAAGTATAATTACTGGCCAAGCAGTAAGAGCTGCTTGAGCTGGCTGTGAATGAGCTAGAAAACCATGAAACACAGGGATTTTAAACACATCTCAAATAATTATCTAAGGCCAAACTGGATAAAAACATACTCCCTCTGCACCTTTAAAGTATGGACTAATGAGAGATTTTTTTAAACCTGCTGCAGATAATGAAGATGTTTTATAAAACATTATGCACTAGTAAAGTCAGTGCAAAAACTGTGCCATGCTTGATACATTCAGAAAATTGCTGGACATTCTCCCCTTAATTATGGTAAAATCCCACAGCCAATTCACTGAATTACTGCAACTTACACTTGAGGGATTAAGACAGAAACGGGTGGCCCTGTTTTGGCCCTCATCGATTTCTACTTATTTTAAAAAATGTTAAAAAACACGGAATGGTAACCAGTAGTCATGATTTATATTTATGTCTATCACTGTGTCCACGAGAGGGAGCCCATAACCTTAGAAAGGAACTTCCTGGTTCCTACGCACAAATAGGAAAAATGCAACTTTAACTCAATTAAGATCATAAAATTATTTCAGCATAAGTATTTTCTTTTGTCATAGGGTAACACCAGGAATTAGTATTTGACAATGAGAACACACACACTGCCTGTTCATTCACTATTGAAGTTGTACCAATATATGCAGAAATCTCACTTGGAAGTGGAACTTGCAATTGTCATAGAAAGAAATAATCGTAAGAGTGGCATGAATTAAAAAAAAAAAAAAAATCTAATGAAATGGCAAGACTTTAAAAATGCAGCAAATAGCATTTTGATCTTATAGAATTCTAGAGGTATCACTTCAGTTCTGTGACACACGCTAGGTGTCTGTGTTACAAAAAATAAATATATTGTCTGTTCAGAAACATCTATGAATGACTGTCCTGAGGACAGCTTATCCTGCAATGAAAATTGTAGGAAGGACTTATTTACCTCTGAGGTAGAAGAATTTTCGCTCAATAAATGTTAGTGGGCTGAGATGAAGATAACTTATTGAGGCATAATAAAAATAATGATGTCAGGAAATAAGACAAGTGGCCTTATTCTGTACTGCAATTATCATCACATCAGCTATCAGTGCTAATTGTCAGATCTGTTCCTAGACAGAGAAGCTCTGGAGGTGCAATACAATTGTTTTTGAGTGATTTTACTAGATCAGAATTTGCTGAGCCCACAACAGATAAAGAAGAATGTCAAAATTTACGTAGAGCCTGTAATCATCTATAGATGGTATGTTTACAGGCTTGCAGACAGGGTGGGAGGATTCTCTGGACCAGCTGGAAGGGATGGGGAAGTACATCAAAGGTTATCAAATCTCAGCATGTGTAATTTCTCCACACTTTCCAAGCATGGCATGAGGAAGTAAGCACAACAAAATGTCACGTAGCAGGATCTTATTCATAAGGGTGGTTTGGTACAGGTAGAGAACCTGTTGGCATAATTTAAAAAGTGGCAATGAAGAGTAAGAGTAAGCTGTTTTGATGGAAGAATACCATAGTTGACCACAATACTGCAACAGATGTAAAAGAATAGCTAGCAGACTTGACTGCTTTTTCTGTTCTAGAAACCAGTCTGGGAACACACATAAGTGAATACTGGGGGGAGGTAATAGGACAATTTCCTGAAATGAATCTTTTTTGCTGGCAAGAAATTGTGTCTGTCCTTAGTACAATGACAGCAGTTTTCCACCTATGATCAGGTTGTAATTTAGTCACAGCCTTAATAATGACAGTCTTAAGTACATTTCTCTTTACACAATGAGCATGTAATGGCTGACAAACTCATACGAATGCATAACAAAGAAGAATTGCTCTCTACAATAATATAATTATTGTGAAAGAGGTCCTGTTGGAATCTGTATTAAAACTACTTATAATGTTTTTTCAGAATAGTTTTTCATGTCTTCAGTAGCACATCTGACACATTCTTGATCACTGCTCTACAACACAGAGGATGCAAAAGCAACATGGGATGTAGAATATCCAGATTCAACAATCAATACATCTTCTGTCAAAGCAAAATAGAATAAAAAGCCATTCTGAATCAAGAAGAACAAAGAGTCAAATCTCAGTCAACCTCAGACTAAGCTGGAAATAGATCCTCTTAATTATTTTTAAAAGTAACTTTTTTTTTTCTAATTTACTTCTAGATCAGTATTTCTTTCAAAAGCTGAAGATATTTAATACAATATACTATTTTCAACACTGATTAGACATTTTAGTAAATTGAACCAATGTTGAGTCTTACTCAAAAATTGCGCATCTCCCCATTTTTTCCTGCCTTGAAGACTTTGCTCCAACTTTTAAAGACAGTCAATCATTTAATTACACAATCTGAAACAGCTGCTGAATAGAAGATGCAAGATCTGAAAAGCAAAGCAAGAGATGTTACCTGTAAGTAGGAAAAGGTACTGCTCTAGCTCTGCAGTTCATTGAAACTTGTCCATCTGAAGATTCTTCTGGATAGATGGTATCAATAGGTTGCTCCTCAAAAACAGGTCCATAGCCTTTGTTTCCTTCCTCTGAAAACAGAAAGGAGTTTCAAATAATTAATTTTTTAATTAGCAGTCAAATTGAAGACAAATTTGCATCACACATTCCAGAATCAAAATGTGAAGTCCAAATAGTCAAGTCACCCAAAGTTAAATTTTATGTGCTTCAGCAAAACTGAAGCAGTATGGGTAACAGAAGTTCTGTCTGTCCTTCACTGACTCCTGCCTTCTGAGAACCAAAGTAACTCAAACTTTGTTCCTCTAATACTACATTTTGTGGCTTCTCTAATGAGATCCATTTTTTGTCACTGTTTAGGCCAAATATTGAGATAATTATGAATTGAAGAATGTGCCTCAGAAATACAGTGAGACCAGTTTACTTCACAGAGAACAACAAATTCTAATCAAAAAGGTCCACATCCAAAACAACTACCTATAGTTACTCCTGATCATGCAGTTCTTAAATATGAATGCAGAGTAACAACAGCCTCTAGCAGAAAATAGCCATATCATATGCAGCTGACTCTTCACCTTAGGACTCAAAATGATGTTACAGAGCACTCAGGCATTTCATGGCATGCATTTTTAATGCTGCCAGCACTATTAATTATACTGAGTGAATGCCTGCTTCTCACACCTATCAAATGTGCTTCATAATGGCACTTCTGCTGCAATCTATTATGAATCTGGTTTCAGGTGTCTGTCTGAGCACAGTAAGATGTACAGACTGAATGCCAGGTATGGCAAACAATAAACCTTTCGTTCTCAGCCACAAGGTGAGTGTGGACCAGTGATATGAAACAGCACATGGGAGAAAAGAGAAGAGAAAAGGGTTGTGAAAGTGAAGTACATGACTGTGTGATGAAGTTTGTAGACCGATGAAGAGCAGACTAAGAGTACAAAGAAAAACATCAGCTCACTGAAGTTGTGCCTACATGAAAATAAGAAGTAGGGAGAGAAGAAGGAAGTGGATGTATTAGGTAAACTGCGGAAGTGATGAAGAGCACATTTCATATGTTCGGGTCCTGCTTTAGACAAGAGGATGGACTATCTGACCTCTCAAACAGTGCTCCATGTTTTGGGTACATGTCATGTGATTTATGTTTTAAATTGGAACAAAAGCCATCACCTGACTATTAGAGGCATTCTTCTATGAATTCTGAAAACAAGACTCAGATCTTTCAGCAGTGCTAAAATGTATTAGGAAGTCTTTGCAAAGGTCAGGAAAATTTCCTCAGCTGATGAGATCGCAGATCCTGTATAAGAACCTTTCCCTCAGGAAGGTAGTCCTGTCATTCTTTCACTAAGTGACACTTTGCAGCTGAGCAGTGTAATTTCCCCTCTAGGCTTTCCTACAACACCACTCGTGCTTGTCTGACTTCTTAGATAGCTGCTAAAGCTAAAGAGAGTGGAAATCTATTCAATTCTTGCTTTCTAGCTTAGTTTTCTGTCAGTTTAGTGAGGTGAATTTGTTCACTGATGAAGACCTGTACGAGTGCTAAGGATGAAACAGAAGCAGGGCTATAGGCTTCCACATTTTTTTGTGAAAAAAGTTGTCTTATTAATGGAACCATCTGAAAGAGCTAATATTTAAGTAAGATATATTGATCTGAAAGCCTTACCACTACTTACAGATGCACTACAAAATTATATTAACACACCTTAATGCCCCTGAACAAGCCTGAGAGACATCATAATACAAAATATCGAACATATTCAGAGATAAAGTTATCAAAAGGATGTCTGAAAATAATAATCACAAACCACCTGAGACAGTTCTTTTCAAGTCATCTCAAGAAACATCCCTCAAGAAGAGGGAAAAGGAAGGCACAATAAAAAGGCTTATTTTGTCCATCCTAATTCCATACATATTAATTCAGGAAATGTTAAACTTTTTCATATAAACATATGGAAAATTAAACTAGCTTTCCATATAAAAATTAACTAGCTTTCAAATGGCTTAATTTTGCATGCTCTACACTCACGTAGAACAAAGAGATAGATTTTCCAGCCCTTATGTACGCCTTTTTTATTACTTAGGCAATAAAAAGAACAACTAAAATCAAATCAAGAGCCAATCATGCTTGTGTCAGTCTTCTGTGAATCTCCCTGCACCTTGCATTCTTCCATTTGCTAACCATTTGCCCACTCAAATGGCCTTGCATCCTCCATACACCCATCTCCCAATTCTCCCTCACCTTCTTCTTCTATTTGATAAGTAATACTATGCTTATCTGGAAATATAAAGTGATGTAAACCTTTCTGATATGCCACCATATAGGTCCACTCCTTGTGTCTTATTTCCAAAAGCCTAATTATTGTCTGTTGTTATTAGAGAGCACCTTTCATTAGTCCAGTATTTTCTTAATAATGTAAATGTAAATTTTTAAATTACATGTAGTGTTCTAACTACACTGACACTAAATTACTCAGGTACAAATTTTACAATATAGTAGACAAATTCTGAATAGATATTTGAAAGATGAGTAACTTAAGCAAAACTGGATATAAGTCACTATAACATTAGTATGAAGAAAGGAAGGGACTGATTTGTCAAAATCCAATGCAGTTATTGTATGTTCAAAAAGTCCTGAATTACCATATAACCTTCCAGTTTATCTTCTTTTAAAAATCCATAGAGGGAAATTATTCATTCAGTTCATTATACTAGAAGGTGTTTTTATCTGTCTTTTACATGGGCTTGCTGCTGACAGGAAGAAGGTTGGGTAGGGTTGGGGAGAGTATTGTCACTTGGTCAGTTTGCGATCTGAGCATCAGGAACCTGAGACATGCAGTGTTGAAGATATTAGACAGATATGTAGAAGAAAAGCCTTTAAAAATGAATTCAGCTAATTTGCTGATACTTAATAAAAGTGACCATGAAAAGTAGTAAGTGCATTAAGAAAAAAGAAAAAAAGAATAGTGTCAACTATTTACATCTATATATACATAACTTCAAAGAGGCAAGTTGCTCTGCTGAAGGCATCAGGAGTTGCACACTTACCTGTATGTGTGTACATTTTAATATCTGTATATACAAAGGCCTCATCAAGAACATGTTCATATATTTGAGATGTCCACAATGCCAAAGGGAAGAAAAGCACAGTGCAATTGGATCTTGGACATATCACAGAGATTAGAATACTACCTTGAGTCTTTAAAGATTTATGCTAACTTTGCTTTATTGAGAGTACCTTCAGTTTTAAAGACCTAGAAATCCTTGTGGAACTATCTGCTAGAATTTTTACCTATCTTCTATCTATTTCCCTGGGACTTGACCTTGCCAAAAGTAGCTGCCTGAGACAGTCATTGGGTGTGAGTATTGATCTAACCAGCAGTGTTGTATCCAGTTACATATTTTAACATGAGAGAGGGACAAAGATCTGTTGACATGGCGCATGGCTAGATTAACCTCAAGTGCTAAAGGGTGCTGAACGTAATAGCCTTGGCTTCATCTATTATCAGTTTAACTAAATTGTCAGACTCCACATTAACCTTGAAAGACCAGAAACCATTTGATATTTAGAAGCAGATCTTGTACTGTTTTCAATATGGCAGAGAAATGCAAACCTGCGAGTGTCTGAGAAGCTCATGCTCAGAAACAAGATGGTCTGGGAATGAGCCAAAGTATCTCTGCCAGGCACGCAGAAACATAAACAGGGCACTTCCACATTTCTGAGCACTGTGACCACAAAACTCATTGATTATTTATTTACAAATGTCAGACACTCAGCAGTAGCATGAAGTGGTCTTCCAAAATCCAAGCAGGGACAAGGCATCCAAGGTAAACAGGTATTAAGTATACCCACCCACTTCTTAATTTGGAAGAAAATTATTGTCTCTCTTTAGAAAATGTGAATTATTCCATATGCTGTGATAAAAAGCTTTAAATAATGTAGATTCTAGCCCTCAGTTCAGAAATATATTTTTGAATCTACTGTTCTGGAAAATGTCCAATCATAAATAATTTAAGGTTTGGGGGCTTGATTGCTTTTCTGCTTCTCTCAGTCACATGGGAAAAGTTGTACTTGGCATTCACAAGAATGCTATGTGCTGAAGCAGTAATGTGTTCATGTTGAAAAAATTAATGACATAGCATTTTGTGGTCTCTAAAGAAGATTCCATCACCATGACGGAGAAGAGAGGGGTATGTCGTAAGTGTAAGTCATCAAGATGCTAAAGTGAAATAATTTTCCAAGAGCCAGTCAGCACTCAAACAGAAAAAGTAACCACTCAAGCACTCCCACTTCATATTAAATGAAAGACTTAGATTGTCTTTGGGAAGTCTTTGGGATTGTCTTTACTTTTTGGGACGGAAAAGAGCAGGAGACTTACTCCTATTTATCTATGTGCCAGTGAAGACCTTGAAGAGCTGCAGAGTTAAAGATGTGCTTTCTCCTCTACAGCAAGTTTCAAGTATGAAAAGCTCCAGCTATGGGCAGAGCAAGTTTCTCCACTTGTGCCCAATAATGACAGGGTACAGTTTGCTTGTCTTCTCATACTGCCAAGAGGAATGTCAGTCAATACCCATTTTTGTACTTTTAAACATATTCCCATTTGCCTGTTTGGTATTTAAATTATTTAGGTGGTTCTTCCTTAAAAACCTAAGTCTTTCTTCAAAAGTGACTGCAGAGCTAACACGTTGATCTCACAGGAAAGCCAGTGCCCGGCAAATTAGGGATGAAGCTAAAGTGCAGTAATTATTCTGGACAATCTCCCCACACAAGACTTCCTGGTGCATATGAAATACCAGCAACACACTTGGACATTCAGCATGCTGTTTAAAAGCATCCCCATATACTCATCAAAACGACTGCCTCGCACTGAGAGGCTCTGTGTCTTACTGGCTTTCTTGCTTTACCAGCCCTGGTGTTTCAAGTCCTAGTGATTTTTAGAGATTTGGTAGCCTAAAAAGCAGAAGGGCTTTTGACGTTTTTACACCTGGACTATTGCCTCATTTTGCACAATTCAGAAGAGTTACTCAAGTGACAAGCTGCCGTCTGAGGTCTGATCTGACCCAAACTCAGGTAGTGTCTGGCTCTGCACTATCAAATCCCAGGGTAAAAAGTAGAAGAATTTAATCAAAAGTAAATTATCAGAGGAACATTTTTCACTATTGATTCCTCTCATAGCCAAATGTAATCAACTGTTCACTAAGCACAATAAAATGTAGGGTCTTTGCAGCTTTTAATTAGTCTTTTGGAAGAACAAAACAAACTGTACCTGAAAAACAGTCTTAATTCTTTTGGTGATAGGTTATCATCCCAAGTAAAGATACATTTTAGTTCACTGATTTATACAGGAAGTAGCAGATGAAAAAAAAGTTTAAAATTCAGACTTAGCAATAGGACATGAATCTAATGGGGAGTCAAAGATAACTTGGAAGTATGTTGGAGAAATGTCACGGGGAAGTGGAGAAGAGACAAATATTATCAGTAATAGGCATGAAATAACTTTTTTGGCAGTGGACTGACAATCAGTGACATGTTCCCTGAGGAGTGATTTGCTGCTTTCATTTGCCTTGCACTACTCAAAGTGTACTCTGAAAAGCAACCCTTATTATAACTGTCTGTTCTATCAGTAAGCGGAAGACCGAATTATTTACGGCTTTTTCACCAGTTTATATCTGCAAGACTGCATTTCAAGCACTAATTTACCTAGAAAATAAATACTGCTTCTGTCTCATTGCAGAAGATGATCTGTGCCTAAACTTTTGATGCTCTGATTCATGTAATCTTTGCCTCCCTTCAATTAAGTAAGTGCACATTTACCACTGATGAGAAAGTCCCAATCATTGCAGCAGTTCTCAACTTCTGCTTTCAATTACCACAAAATAGAACTAGATAAAAGAATCAAGGTGTTTACCCCAAAGAAAACTCTGTATTTTTGAAAACATATGTATGTCACTTTGGGAAATTATTTTTAGAATTTCCTGCAGTGGGAAAAAGATCAATTTGATCTTAGCTTACAGAGTCTCACAATACCTGTCACCATTCAGGGCCAATTCTGAACATCTCAGTGCAGCTTCAGGCTGCTAGCTCCTTGTTTCCCAACACTTCTAGCTGTTCAATGCTCAGCCAAATGCATGAATTCTGAATATTTTCAGTTTTTGGCTGATATCTTTGAACTTGGGCAAGTCCATAGGGTGAGACATGTCAAAAGACAATTTATCTTTTAATAATCTTTAACAAGCTATCTGTTTCCTGGGTCCGGAGCAGTTAATACAGTAGGAGGTTTGCTTAGGAAGCATGGATTGCAAAAACCTTGACTATGAGTCACAGATGAGTTTGCCAAAGGCAGTTTAGAGAGTAGAACCACGTGGAGCTGTGGATCCAGCACCACAGAAGGCAAGGGGAGAAAAATATACTTCCAGAGAAATCCTGTGTTTTGTTAAAAGTTGCTAAAGCAACACCTTAAATGTTCTGCTTTCAACATCTGCTCCCAGTTAACTTGTCTCTTCTCTCTGGGACTTGGCCTGTCTTGTTATTTAAATGAGAACTCATGATCTTGACTCAAAAACCATCCCCAGTTTTCTCCATTACTGTTGACACTTCCAGCATTCCCCATGATAGCATCATGTGTAAAAGAACACCTCCTAGAACTTGATCTGATGACTCTGCTTTGTGCTCCTTCTTTCTCTTCAGTATCTTTCAGTTTTTAACCATACTGAGAACACTTCCAAGCAACCCCTTACATTTCGTCTTCGTTACTGCAGATATGTATTTTCTGGATACGACAGCATTTTCATTGCCAAGAAATATATTCAAAAGGAAAATTTGCTAAGACTTAACTTCCAGCAGCTCTCACACCCATTTGAAATGAGAAACCAGCCATCAAAATTCAAATCCTGCAGCTGAGCAAAGACTGCAACACCAGATTTATATAATCTAGATGGGTGCCATAAAGCCTAGATGATAGAAGCAGATTTTCTCTCCACTCAAAAGGTTATTGAATTATTTATGCAAAGTAGATCAGGTCCAAGAGCAGAGAGCATGTGCACTACTCAGCCTTGCAGTAATACACTGGCTGTAACAAACACCCCGTGATTATGTAAAACTAGGAATCTTCCACCTTGGAGGGTGGTGCCATATCTTTAGAGGTGATCATAGGTCTTTACTATGGTTTTGATGAAAAATGCAAGCAAGTATTCCATACCAGAAGGTAAGTTAGGAAATCTCTCTGAACCGTAACAGCACTCTTAGAACCTGCCTGGGTTCATACCCTTCATGCCAGTGGCTCCTATCTTCTTGTGGGAATCTAACAGTGCCAAGGACAGTCCAGTGAGAGATCAAATGAACCTTGCTATGACAGTGGTGGTGTGTACTCACTCTGCATGCAGCATCACGATAGCCCTCTTTGCTCTTCCTATGCCACTTACTTGTGATCCTCACAGCACACAACCTTCCAATGCCATTCTGAGGCACTTCCCAGGAGGTACGTTCTGGTGACAAGGTTTTTTTTGGCTTCTAGGCACAAAGGTGATGTGCAGAATATACAATAACATTAATCATTCTGTCCTACCTGTCAAGAAATTAACTGAAGATTTGTTCTCTGTGATTGACTCAACTCTTATTGACCAGTCTCCAAAACTTACTTGG
Organism: Entomyzon cyanotis; assembly: GCA_024500445.1. Taxonomy (NCBI): domain Eukaryota; kingdom Metazoa; phylum Chordata; class Aves; order Passeriformes; family Meliphagidae; genus Entomyzon; species Entomyzon cyanotis. The sequence goes on from JAKEPQ010001018.1 coordinate 30,170,181, forward strand.
CTACTGCAGCTGATTGGGTTTTTTTGTGACAACAGACCTAGAGCAAAATCCCAGGTGTAACATTACGGAGAGCAGTTGACAGGCTTTTTTTTTATTAATATTATTTACTTTTAGGGAAGGCCCAGTATTAGATTAAAGTGGTAAGTTTAAAGTTTTAATTTTGGTGCTATTAGCAAGCTTAATATCTTAACAAAGAAAAAAAACCAACCCTTGAAACACATTATAAATACATTGTGAAGGTATTAATTTTTATTAGGCATCAGTAAGTCACCCATCAAACTCAGACATGGAAAAAGAACAACATTCAAAACCTTCATAGAATAATGTTCCCAATAAACCAGAAAATACTCCTGTGGTATGGACATTCATATGGACTAATTTCTTAAAGGCAATGAGCTTACATCACAGTATTAATCAGATTTTTTGACTCAAAAATAAATATATGGTCTTATAGTAGTGAAATTGAGGCAATGCCTGAAATGGTATGCCAGATTAAGGAAGTGTATGACCTGCAAAGTAGGGAAGGATCTAAAGCCTACCTCAAAAATAACCAAAACATTAGTACACAATATTTGCACTTTTCAAATATTGCTTGCTCTTTCATGCATGCTCTGTTTATGCCAACAGTATAATTCATCACAGCAACTAAAACCACTGTTCATTTAAAGTGGCATGGAAATCTGAAACAAGCTTTACAAATCTCAAAATTGTTTAGAACAGTTGGAATTTTACATTTCCAAAGACATCCTTCTATCTCTTAAAATGGAACTAAAATTTCAACTGCAAACATCTCTCTAATTTCAGATGGTAAAAATATGACTCCAGAATGTTTTAATATCTATGGCCCTATCTCTATTATTGAACATTTCATAATTTTTCATACAAAATTGAAGTCAGAATATGCAGAATTACCCCACTGTATTATGAAAACTACCACTACACTGGACTTCTGAAAAATTATTAATTTTAGATGGTGTCTGTAATATAGAATTTTGATTTTTCATTATTCTAAGCATGTTGATCATCTCTGCACAATAGAAAATTGATATATTTTTAATAATCTAGAGAAAGATTTCATTCTGTATATTAAATTAGAACAGACAACCCCCAATTTAAAGTCCAGATCTGTCTTTTTGCAAACTTTTTATAATGCCATCCATTCTAAGAAGTAGGCTTCCTTCCAGTTTCATTATTCATGTTTAATAATTCTTTTTATCTGCACAAACATGTTAAGGCCATACAAACATTCTAATTGTTTTTAAAACACTTTAAACTAACAACAGTTAGTTTAATGAATTAACACAGTTGATCATCTTACCTGCCAATAAGACAGAGTAGACAAAACAGGGTGTGATAAGATGATAGATGAAGAACCAAATGGTTATCTTCTGTTCAGCCATTATCTCAAAAGGAATTGTGCACTGCAATGCCATCATTCAGAGAGCTAAGAAAGCCTGTTACAGAGAAAGAAGAGAGAATGAGTAATTCTGACATAAGGCTTTATTTCATATCACATTTGGCCTGGCAGATTATGTGACGAAACTGAATACTTAAGAGTTAATATAGGATAGAGTATTTTGAATAATAAACGCATCATCAAAATTTCTGGACCAAATTAATAATCTCTATTATTCAGAAAGCACGCTGTTTCAGAGGATTCAGGTTTTCAAGGTAAATATTAAAACTGAAAGATCTTTTTTACACTTATCTTCTCGATTCTATCTTCCATCTCAGTAAATATTACATTTCAATTAATGATTTCAAAGTCTGTAAAAAGAAGACTACTGTGAAACTGAAGTACATTAATCTCTTTCAGAATTCATGTATTTTGTCTAGTACATAATTATTTTAAACTTTTAATATACAATTAATGATCCTCCACAAAGGCAGTTTTATTTTTTCCCTTTAAATGCTGAATACAATAATTATTGCAATGCTATTTTCAAAGGTTTCTCTTTTACCTATGGGAGAAACTCTGCCTGTGTATGTACTAAATCCAAGCTAAAAAAGCATGCATTTTCTTTTGAATATTCTAAGATTTTATAAACAATTTTTCAGAACACTTCTCTAAGATTTTTTACTATTTTCAAACAGATGTTAGCTTTTTGTTTCTTAATAACTGAGGACTATTATCTATTTCTTTAGGGAAATGTGTCATCGTGTTTGCAGTGTGGAATTCCCTGGCGTTTTTTGAAGGATTTCTTGTCATGAATATATAAATGCATCCTTTACATCCATCACATCTTGGTTTTGCTTCTTGATTGGTTCTGCTGTAACACTGGTTAAGAACTTCACTCAAAGCAAGGCTTCCAGCTTATCACTGACAGAATATTATATCATCCAGTCATCTCAGTACATTTGTTTTGTTATTATTTCATTTAAAAATATGCTTATACATAATCAAAGACCCTTCAGTAACATTCATCCTAGGACATGGTTCATGCTATAAAAAAAGACATATAGATGTGGCACTTAGTGACATTGTTTACTGGTGGACTTGGGGAGTGCTGGGTTAGCAGTTGAACTCAATGAACTCAAGATCAAGAGGTTTTCTCCAACCTAAATGATTCTATGATTCTCATATTGCATTGTCACTTTTTGCATGGTGTAATCTCAACGTTCCTGCTTTCCAGCCTCCCATGCCAAGTACTGATTACTCTGACAGTGGCTTCTACCTTTTACTGTGACTTTTTCCTCTTCCCACGTCAACATTTTTATTAAATTGTTCTTTATTTCCAAAATCCAAATGTCTTAGATCTTGTTTTGAAACTGTCCTGTTTCCCACCTCCAACACCAAGAAAGGTCCAAGTACAAACATAATTGACTCCCTAAGTATGCTTGGGATAAATAGTGACCTTATTACAGAGAGCCTCTCATGTGAGCTACTGCCAGACCTGCCTTGCAATGCATATGTCTCACGTCTCCCCTTGAGGTGGCTAGGAATGTGTCTTGGTCACTGGTGCCTTTTACTTGTCCCTTCTTTCTCAGAATAATGCTAAGATGTTCATTTGAACATGCCTCAAACAGTGAACATTCCTTGGAATAGAGTTTCAGGAGTGTTTGATAAACCCACAGTGCAGGAAAATGACAAGAAATATTGCAGGAAAATGACAAGAAATATTACAAGAAAATCTTTTAACTCGGAAGTTATAGGAGCTCTTGCATGTCAAAATTTTTCCTTTTTTTTCCAGCAGATTAAATCCCTAATTAAAATTAAAAAACTATATGAACGTACTATCATGGCTGTTATATGAAAACTGTGCTTAGCAAAAGACAGACAAGAGTTAAAACAGTGAACCCCCTAGGAAAAGGCTTACCCTGGCAACAAATGCGTATGCTTACTCTAGCTGGATCCAAGGGGAAGAATTTACTAAACATCTTTACCTTCCCACTTCTGTTGGCACTAAAGGTTCTTCAGACTCTGTCACACTGAGGACATCCACAACTATTTCAAACATCTACCTTGACCAAGGTATGAACTACTGTGTAAGTATAATTCATCCAGAAGACAGTGGTAAGTTAGATCAAGAAATGACTTCATATGACTTTATATATAAGCAGCCATGCCCTGGCTATGACATCCTTGTGATATGACACTGCCTCACCTGAAACATTTGTTTCCAAATGACAGAAGTAAAATTGCATAGTTAAGCTGAAATAACGCACATAATTAAATAGCGATGAAACAGGAACTCTGATGGGAACAATGGTAATTACACAGCAGCTCATGGTGATAATAACTGTGTTTAAATGTATTGATAGAGAAGATTCTTAAGAGCACTGTGTTCTCTGACATTATAGTCATAGATGGAAGATCTCTCCTCCCTCTCTTTAGCAGAATTTAGGTTCGATTTTGGAAAGAGATAATGTCTTCTAGCTCTCCAAAAATCCCTTTTTGCTGGCTCAGAAAAAAAAATTGTTTGAATAACAGTTCCAATTGCAGTAAATAAAAATTGTGTCAGTAAACGCTATAAATACCTCATTTTATTCAGAGGCAAAAGTATCCACCCTGCCAGGATTTAAACCCTTTCCCTACTCTTGCTTGTTTCGGCTGAGTGGGTTCTGTACGTATAGCACAGCCATCCCTCCTGATTCATCTCAGCTTGTGGGTGAGAAATGAAGCTGTTTCACATCGCTCTGCTGAATTTTGGCAGAGCTGCCTGCTATGAGATGAGACAGCACTCGGGTATTGCTGTAGGTGTGAGGTGGTATGGCTGTGCACACCCAGCCACCCAAGGAGCAGTCCTGGTGGATCTGAGGTAGCAGCACTGGTGCCGGAGGCAGCACCGTGGGCTGCAGTGCTCAGGCAGCACAATCTACTGCCTCTTTTCCTTTACAGCTCTCAACCTTTTTTCTTTGCAGAGAAGGATATTGCTGCCTAAGTAAATTTCATTCCTGAGCAAAAGAACAGCCAAGATGCTTTTCTCCCCTGAAAAAGCTAGATATACAATAGCTAGATACAATAGCTAGATATACTTCCTTCAGTCTGCACAGTATACTACCTTTCTTTTTCCAAACAAAGCATCATAATTTTAGCAAACTAATAAGACATTTTAAAAATATGTAACAAAATGAGCAGGCATTTAACTGTAACCAATGTCATGTTTAATTATTATCTAATGCTCATTAGCACACATAGGTCCCTTTTGACTGTTCTGTTTCCCAAAAGAGTCAGTCACCACTGCAGAGCGTTTGCCGTGCTAGATTGAAAAGAACAACTTCTGGTGAGCTGTCTGGAGTGCAATCCTCCCAAAGGAGGTGGAAAAAACTGGGGCATTGGCTGCTGAAAGGGAAGCATGTTCAATTTTGAACACAGGGACCTGCCAGAATGTTTCTGGAGGCTTGCAGTGTCTTGTGATGCTTCATTAGGATGAGAGGTGTTCCCAGGCCACAAAGGTAAACCTGTCTGTCTGAAGTAGCCAATTGTAAGGATTCTTTAATCTCTCAAAATTCACTTTGGGAAAATCTCTACATTTTCTGCCATATTCTGTATGGCTTTCCTCAGATCTTCAGCACATTTTGGCATTTATTAAGGAGAAAAAGACACCTATTTTACAGCTATGGAAGCAGACAGTGTTTTCTATAACTTCCCTGCTAAATGCAAACATGCAGATGACATCATCATTTTGCAAGGACATAAAGAATTTAGAGGGTAGACACAAAAAAAATTACAAACAGCAGGTAATTGAAGTCAGTTGAATAAAGATTATTAAAATAAAAGGCAGTACAAATAGGGTATATAATCTACCAGAATTGAAATCAAGAAGGGATAGGGATAGGGATAGGGATAGGGATAGGGATAGGGATAGGGATAGGGATAGGGATAGGGATAGGGATAGGGATAGGGATAGGGATAGGGATAGGGATAGGGATAGGGATAGGGATAGGGATAGGGATAGGGATAGGGATAGGGATAGGGATAGGGATAGGGATAGGGATAGGGATAGGGATAGGGATAGGGATAGGGATAGGGATAGGGATAGGGATAGGGATAGGGATAGGGATAGGGAAAACAGAGCAACAGTGGGGGATGTTGAAGGGGTGAAGAGGAGGCAAAGAAAAGATCTCAACACTACAGAGCAGAGGGATGTCATGAGGGACATACAAGTGACGTGTGAGATAGAAGCAATAAACCAACAGAAAAGGGCAGGTAGGAAGAAAGGCACAGAGGGAAAGCAAAGAAGATGTCGGTAGATAAATGTGTATGAGAAATACCAGTTGCCTCTGTCAGTAAATCTCAACATTTACCATGGAAGAGCTTCCCTAAACCTTGCTTGCCAAGGTTTTCAGAGTGGAAGCAGCATAATTACTGTATCAGCCCCTGACATCCACGCAGGGCTTCTGTCAGGAATCCCAAGTGCTGAAGGTGAAGAGAGGGGGCAGAAAAAAGTGTTTAGGAGCTCTGGCATGGTACACTTAGCTAGGAGAGGTAAATCAAAATGCTTGTTATGATCCTCATTTCCTGCTATATTACGATAATTATAGACAATCAGGTTTTAGAATTGGTAGAGATTCTGTCCAGATTAGACTATAAATAGATACAACAATGTAGAAGAAATCTGTGGTTCTCTACTCTTTTTCAAAACATGAATATATGTAATTGCAATAATTCCCTAGCAAATTAACACAGTGGCAAGTTATAATCAAAGTCTTTTAGGAGTCACACAATACTTCAGCCTAATCAGTGTTTTGTATTTGTTTTTACTTCAGATTCTTTCAGTGATTTTCATAAGCATCTAATTGCTCGTTATCTTTATTTTCTTAACAGAATTGGCATTTTCTTCTATGATAAGTAACTCCTCACAAATCATATTAGTTGCTCAGTATTTAGAATTACCATGAAACTTCTTCATTTAAAAAAGTAATTATGTACATTGCATATTTTTTATTGTATCTCCCTTTGTCCTTCTCTGCTATTTTGGCCTTTGCAGGTTAATTTTGTGATCAATCAACAAGTTTTGACAATCTAGGTTAAAATGTACCATTAAAAAAGGCACTGAATATTGTTCATAAATCTGGCTTCTCAACCATTATCCACAATCCAATTTACTTCTGAAGCCAAACCTTTAGCCACTAGGTTTTAGTAGCTTTCTCTATTACTGGAAAAGTGATGACAGTCAAGTTCCTTTCCACTGCACAGATTTATCTCATTCCAGTGGTCTGGGATTGCTTTAAGCGAAGTTCCAAGCCAGCCCTGCTCTTACAGCCCTGATGCCTCTACAGAAGATTTTAGGTGTTAGCTGGCTCTCACTTAAGAGTCCAAAAGTTACTTTAGTTCCCTTCATAAAGGCTTGTAGAAGCACTTCATTTCCTTATGATTTCTATAATTATAATCTTCATTTTTGACAGATTTGTTCAAGTGGAAATGGAATCTCAAATCCACTGCTCACAATACTGCCCACTGGCCCAAACAGTCCATCACCAACAGTCGTGCTTCTAATATTTTCCACTTCATTCTATATAAAGCATATAGCTACACTCTCCATTTCACATGAATGAAATCCAGATAAAAAGCACATCAATTTGATAGCCCATAAATAAGATCCTCTTCTTGAACAGAATTTACAATTTCAAGGACAATGTGCAATGACATAACAAAGAAGCACAAAGTTGGAGCAAAGTGCAGTCTAATTCTGCTGCTCCAATAATTCAACTTTTCTTTTTTTACTGCTTACAGGTGCTAAATAAATAGTAATTAAAAAAACCCCAACAAATCAACCCAGAATCAGTTTATTAATATATTTTAATGGGCTATATTAGTAAGTGATTCTATTACTACAGGATAACTCACCCGGCTCGTAATTTTGCTTAATAAACATTGACTTGGAAATACAAAGAACCAATATCTTGGAGGTGATCTCGAATTTAATTCCATCTGGAATTAAATCTGGACAATGATGCTAAGGAAGACAAGAAGGGCTTCTTCAACTACACCAATAACAAAAGGAAAACAAAGACTTATGTGGGTCCATGCTATAAATGGAGTGGGAACACTGGTTACAAGAGGACACTCAGAGATCTGATGGAGACCCTATCAAGGCTGCTTGCTATCATCTTTGAAAGGTTGTAGTGATCAGGAGGGGTGAGAGGTGAGGACTGGAAGGAAGCAAACGCCACCATGGACTTCACAAAAGTCAGCCTCACCTTAATCTTTGGAAAGCTGATGTAGTGCCTCTTTCTGGAGGCCATCTCTATCCACATGGATGACAAGGTGATCAGCAGTAGTCAGAATGGATTCACTACAGGTAAATCATGCTTGATCAACCTCATTGCCTTCTACAATGAAACATCTACCTCAATGAATGAGGGGAGAGCGGTGGATATTTTCTACCTCAACTTTCAATACTATTGCACAACATCCTCATTGCAAAACTCAGGAAGTGCAGGCTGCATTGGCAGAAAGCGAGGTGGATTGAGACATGGCTGAACAGCAGATCCCAGAGTGTCACAGTAAGTGGCACAGGGTTTAGCTGGAGTCCTGTCACTACTGGTGAGCCCCAAGGTTCAGTACTGGGCCCAGTATGGTTTAACTTAATCATCAATGACTAGGATAAAGGGGCAGATGCCTCCTCAGTAAGTTCACTGACAACACAAACCTGACAGGAGGGCTGGTACCCCAGAGTGCTATGAGCCCTCCAGAAGGATCTGGACAGGCTGGAGGGATGGACAGAGAAGAATTGTCTAAAATTCCATGAAGGCAAATGCAGATTCCTGCACTTGAGGAAGAATGCACCAACACAAGCCTGGGGGCTGAATGGCTTGGTCCAGTTTCAAAAGGTAACTTGGAGTGCAATAAAAAACTTATTTTACAAGTATTTATAAATTTATTCTTAGCGCACTCTTTTCCACTAAAACTCTTATGTTGATAGATTTAAAAGAACTAATGTTCTAGCACACTGATTACCCACAATACACTCTGGCCTTTTTTTTCCCCTCCTTGCCCCCTTGCCTCCTTGCTGTGGCTTCTCTCCAAGAATCAAGCACCAAGAAGATAATAAATTCCCTCTAGAGAAGTGTTTTGAGCCATGCCTTTTGCACTGGAGAGAAATAGTGCCTATTCTACAAAGAAAGAAAACAAAGTGCCTAGAAGAAACAAAACCATCAAAAATATTTGCAGAAGATTGTTTTAAGATAGAGCAGGTACTAGGGATATCCATGGACAACCTTACTGTTAGGGGATGTCTGCTTTCTGTGCAAATTTTCTAGTACATAATTTTTTCAAGTAGGACAACACACCAGTAGTCAATCACATTGTGACTTGAACTCTCCTGCTTTATATTTCCACATCAAAGTATTCAGACCTCAAGAAAGAAGAACTTTTCAGTCCATTGCTCAGGAGGCACTCTGGCTTTTTTATCTGGCAATTAAGAAGTCCTACGGGGCTCTTCTTTGCTTGCCTGCTATATCATCCTTCCCATTTTCTTTGTTTCACTCTGTTTTGGTTTTTTTGTTATTTTGTCCTCAGAGTTCACGCAACTAATAATATGTCTTATTTTTCTTACTTGCATCCACACATTCATTATGAATCAACATTAATTGTCTCCCCTACAAGGGCCTTAGAGCAATCACACATTTATTTCAGCCTGCAGTTTATAAAAAATTCTGTAACAAAGGGTTATCTGGTAATACTATTACAAATAAACATTTTTAGGCACATTAGACATCTTCTAACTTGTGGTAAGCTCAACAACTCCAGCTTTAATTACTTTTCTTAAGCCAGCTGCAAAAACACAGTTTTGAAATACTTTCAGATCATGAACTGCTGCTTAGCAGTACTTAAGCACTGTCTTTAATCATCACATCAGCAACAAAGGGTCAGACAGGCAGTCCCTATTCCCACCATTTGCTCTATCATCAACTAGTTGTTCTCTCTTCTAAGGTAATAAATAAGAAAAAGATCATTTACTACTGTCATAACTCACAGGCATTACTCACTTTTCTAAAAGCTTGCTGTAAGGGCTCTGCTGCTTACAGACTGCCTGGTAAAATATTTCAGCAGCAAAAAATCAATAAACCGCCTGCCAAGTCCTGAGCATCCCACAGAACAGCATACTACTCTGTTCCCGTATGTACAAGGAGCTTCCACTTGTGTCTTAAAATCTAAGCAGTTTAAATTTGACTCCAAGGTAACCAAACATACCCAATTCTCTAAAATCAGCATGAAAAAACATCAACCATGAATACAAATAAATATCCATTATTAAAACTGGGCATTCCTTCATGATAACACAGATTTTTAAGTTAATTTGGCCAATACCTTTTAAGGGATAAAACACATTAACTTCTTCAGAAAAATTGGGTGTATAATTGCTGTTATCTTTTGGAGCATTAAATTTTGTTCAAGTTTATAAAAAAAAGAACAGATTAATCAGAACATCACCATGGAATTAAATCTTAAAGAGCTCTATTTCTAAAAAACCAATAATTTTATGTTTCAGAAAAATGAAACAAAGACTGTATAAAAATCTTTATCAAGCTGTTGGCATTTTTATTTGATTTTCACATTTTCTTGAACTTAGTAATACCTTGTTATTCATCAGTCAATGGAGATATGGGAATGAATCATGTATATTCAATAAGTTCACAGCAGATGTACTTATATACATAAAAATTTAACAGCTTATCCATATAATCTGTAACTCAGGATACCCTATAACACACTTCCTATTGTACAGCCAAAGACAAGCTCAGTGGGAGATTTCATCTTCAAACTGCGTGTTTCCTAGCAACTTTCTTGAAATCAGAGTAGTGTTTTTTACATTTACATCAATCACTTGGAACTGTTGAGAATACTTAAAAACATCTCTTTCATCCTATGAATAAACAGTTTGAATCAGACTAGCAGCTGCAAAAAGAAGAAAAAAGGAAAGTCAATCCAATGTTTACTAGAATTTGCTGGTCTATTTTGGAATAATGCATTATTTGTGCCTTTTGGTTTTAAGCTTACACATTCCAGAATAGATGGTGGTGAGCCCCACTGGCATTTTTTATAGGTTTGAGCTGCCATCACCATTTCAAAGATCCTCTGTGTTTTAAAGACTATTTTTCAAGGATACATACTCATGAGGTAGACTTCGCTGCACTCTGAAGATTTTAGCAGACAAGTAATGGTTTCATTCTATTGGTTTCATGACCTACAACTAAAGCATTGTTTCTGCAGTCTTCAGATTTTTTGGGGAAAAAAAAAGAAAAAAACAATAATTTTTTTGAAAGCTTGGTTTCTTGCCTCCTAATTATTGGTTGATACTTTTCATACATGTGTTCTCTATCAATGCCAAAAGAGCCCCAAAGGCACACAGCATGTACAGAAATCTCTCTTAACACTTAGTCAGCAAGGAGGGACACAAGGGCATATACTATCAGAACAGCATTTGGAAATCCCTGTACTTCTGACAAAACAGGTAGAGGGAAAACTGCAGTAAATTACATCTGAAAAAGATAATCCTTTCAAAATAGGAATCTTACCTGTTCTGATTAATAACTCTGATTTGAAAGTATGAGATGTAGTATGTAGTAGTGTTAGGGTTCTGTGCTCACTACTCCTCTTTTTCAGCACTGGAGTTCAAACTTAAAATGTTCATAGTCTTTGCTTAGTAAAACTTGGACAGACAATGAAAATGCACTTAAATTTTATTCATTTTCCCTATTATGACCTGAAGTTTTCATCTTTGGACAAAGAGTAATACTTCCTAATACTTGATTTCCAACTTTTGGGTAAAAGAATAGAATTACTATTATATTTTAATTTTTCAAATTATTTGGGATTATTTGGGGATTATATATGATCAAAACTGTTCAACAAGCAAAGTTGGTCATAAAAACTGTACTATTAAGTACTCACACAATATTAACTGTTCTGATATTTCATTGCCTGGTACTACAATTGAAGGGCAATAAACTCATTACCTGAGAAAAGGAAAAGCATATAATCACCTGCAGATTTTGTTCTACCTAGCAAAAGCAAAGTAATCAGCATACATCCTAAAATCTATGGTGATATGCTAGTGCATCTACAAATTAGGAACATCCACACATTGATGTCTTTCAAGGAAACAAATTATAGGTGCTTTAATCCATTAACTTTTACACACACTTTCTGTCATGCCTGCCTTTGTCCTTCTTCCTTGACCTTTTCCCCTAAGTGCTCAATGTTTCTTATTTGAACTAATTTAAATGGAGAGGCACATAAGGTACTTTTCAAATTCAATTTATCTGTAAAAAAACTTGATAAAATTACCCTCCAGATGTACAGCTGAAATGACAAAACAACCAATATGAGAAATTAAATAGCACAATTACTTTCACTGGCATCTCTGTGCTGTTATACTGATGGAGATATGAGAACATAGTGTAGCATGTGTAAGGACATTTTAAAAGGCTATGTGAAGGATGATGCTATTTGTAGCTATCCAGAATTGCTGTACATTACATTCTGTGGTCTGCTAATGCATCTGTCAAATGAATCATTACAGCAACACAAATTTGGTCATTTAGTATTTCTATTTCTCAAAATATTACAATAAATCATCTTTGAAATATAATACATTTGTTCTGTAACATTTTGACAACTTCAAGGGTTTTTGCCTTCTTTTGCCAAGAAAATTTTACCATTTTTATTACAGTACCAATAATATGAAAAAAATCTTCAAATGGAGAAAACAACTACAAAATATTCGATATACACAATTTAAATAACCAGGCATTTTGCATCACAGTTTTATATATCACCTTTTTCTTCTAATAAACATACAGTAGCTCTAGGTCACAGCACAGATAGCTTCTGATGGTATAACAGAAAAATCCTTTTGTAAGACATTGAAATTTGACAATAAGTCAGTATTATCTTAGATGTGTCATCTTACATTACTCTTTGGTTTGGTAGTTTATTTTAATACTGCAATTTGGCTTTCCTTTTACAGCAAATATGGAAATGCAAGGGCAATTTTGAAGAGCTAAAATTTCAGTATTTGTGATCTAACACAGGATCTCAAGTCTGAACTTTTGCAGATCATTCCTTGGACTCCTCAGGAGAAATACAACAAAGAGAACAGAGGATCATATAGTCCTTTGTCAGCATGGCATGTAATCACTGAAGGATTCAGGTAGAACCACAGTGGAACAAACGAAACAGCATGATGGTTTAGGACCCCAGGACCAAGGTTAGGTTTTCTATGAGAGTAAAGTGTTACAAGATTTTCATGAAAAGATGAGCTTCAGAAGACATGCAGCAAAGATGCCAGGAGGCACGAGATCCCCTAATAGAGCATGTACCAAAGACAGCTTTAGGATGTATCCCAACAATGAAGCATCCTTCCAGCTTTTTTCTACACTATAGCACTGCAGTGCATATTTGCTTGGCATGAGCAGATTACTCAATTGTTTAAAGGCTGAACTCTATGGATATTTATCATGGATGGAAGAGAACAAACAGAAGTCCAAGCATCAGCAATATATGGAGAAATAATGTACATTAATATACCTTTTTGTTGTACAAGAGGATTGAATAAATGCTACATTTTTCCTGGTTTACATGGACTAACTCCCCTTGTCTGTGACTACTATAACATGGTTAAGAACACATTTTTTGATACAGACAAGAAGAAAAACTCTCTTCATCTCTGCTCTCACATTTGACACTTGAGATGACTGTTGAGGAGACTATTTAAGACATCCTGCTATATTCTTCAGTGAATTCTGTGACTTCATATTTGTCTACAAATCCTATCAGAAGAAAAACAATTAGACTGAAGAGAAAAAATAAAGTAAGCAGAATTTCATTCCTTTGCTTACCATCAACCTTCCCCTGTCTTGATGTGTGTTTTGCAGTATTCTGAAGAAACCAGTCACTAGTGGACAAGTTCACTACTCACAAAATATTCTAGTGGTCTGTCTTTAACATATAATGGGTCAGATTATTTTATTAAGTGCTTGTATTACCACCACTATTTTATGTCTTATGACATATCTAAGGATTATTTCTTCTAATGCATCATTAGTGTTTTTAATAAAAATGTTTGTGTTTGGCAACTTGGATTTATCCTGCAAAGAGTGTGAACCTACAGTGAACACCAAATGCATTTGAATCAAATACAAAGAGAAATGGTCAGATGATGGTCATAAGTGACCAATATCAAGAGATCTTGGATGCCATTATGTCCTAAAATAAATGTGACTCATTCAATGCCTCATAAATTTTATTTAAACAATTTAGCTAAAATAAAATGTAAAAACATAATAATAAATTACATTAAACTCTGAGAAGGCTTACCTGAAAGTTATTATCTGCTGTTTTGAAACAATTTAACTAATTTGACTAAAATCTGTATATATATATATTGAAGATTGTCGCTGTTGAGCGGCTAGCTGAGGACTGACCCAAGTTCTCAGACAAGCGAAGAGAGGAGAAAAGGAAGTTTATTGTTTTGAATTCTATATATATAGAGTCTACAGAAGTGCCCCAGATTGGTCAGCCCGAGACCTCCCCCTAGGCACAATTGGCCAAGCCCGAACTCACTCAATCCGGAGAAACTGTTTGCAAAACATCCAAACTTTATCTTGTTTATGAAATATAGCAAAATGTTCCCACGGGAAGAACCTGTGCTAGCCACAGAAGATATCCTGAATAACTTTATATTCAAAACTGAATACGTACCTTGAAGATGGTTCTAAAGAGTTGTTTTCTGTTTGAACCACCGACTTTGTGTTGTTGATTTTGCACATGTAATCTTTCATTTCCTGTGTGGTATATAACTCACTTCTCTTTCTAATTCCCAACAGACACAGGATAGATCTTATAATAATCCTCAGGTGGAAGAAGTCTGACAGCTCTTGTTAACCTCTTACAGCAGCCATTGTAAAAGTTTCCTTCAATTCAAGAAGAGACTTTAAAGTATATCTTTTTGAAGCTATATTTCAGGGTCACTTTGACGCAGGAAACTTCCTTTCTGATGTCTTCCCTTTCAGAACTGTATGATGTTCGTGCTGCCAGGCAGGCACACAACTGCAAGATACAAGCAAAGCTCTGAAGTCTTGGGTCTTTCCCGTCTGATAATGCCAAAGGAAGGACATGGAAAAAGAAATTACATTTCAGAGGAAGTTTTTTACCTGTTCAGCTTGGTGATATATGTTTTCTGGAAGTAAATGTAAATTCACTCCTGGTATACTTGCAAATGAAGAAAGTCTGGTTTTAAAAAACCACAACTAACAGTAAGTACAAAGCAGCCACAGTGTTCTTCAATGCTTAGAAAACCAAAGCATTCAGTGCAAAAAGGAATAAATTATGGAGGTCATAAACCAGAATGGGTGCTCCCTAGACAGCAGCAACTCTGAAAAACATCTAAGAGATACAGTGGACAAGCAATTTAACTGGGATTTCCAGGACAATGCTGTGGCTAAAAGAACTGTGTGATCCTTAGGGATGAAATGACTAAGAAGTACAATTTTATCATGTGAATTTGCTTGTTAGAAATAAGCAAATTTGCTTGGAATTAGCATGAGTCATATTTGACCACTGTAAATAATTATGTTGCTGGGTAATATTTATTTAAACAGACTGAGAAAAAGAAAGAGCATGGGGAGATGTAAAATATGCACATACATACAAAAGGAGTGGAGAAAATGTCTTATGGCAAGAACTTTCCTTGTTCAACCTGTCTGGCATACCAAGGAGATGACTGGGGAATATCCTGGTTACAGGAGGTAAGTACGGTTTGAAAATACAGAAGACAAAATGTACTGTAATCTTCTAGAGGAAGACATAATAAAAACAAAAAGCTGGAATTTGATTCTGGAATTATTTAGATGGCATGTATTGTAAAATTTTAGCAAGGAATACTGTGACATTCCAAACTTTTGAGGTCTTCAGTAACTACTAAATACTTCCTTGAAAGGCAAAAAGTATCACACTCAGCACTGAGGCAGCTGGCTGAAACTCACTGACCTACCTCAGAGCTCTCACTGCCTTTCAAGGCCTCGAGCTGCAGACAGAAGGCAGATGATGATGTTCCAGCAAAGTGTTTCCCCTGAGTGGGATCCTTTCAGACTGACAAGCCTTGTTACCTGTTCCCAATACCATTTTACAGCACCTCCTTTTAGCGTTTTCAGCAAAGGACACTGTGAATCCACAAAATAAAGTGTCATGCTCCGGTGAAGTTCAAAGTAGGTAATTTTTTAGTGAGCAGCAACTTCTATTGATGCTAACAAGTAAGAAAAACTCCAACCTACTTCGTGCCTGAATACTACAAACAGCCACAGAAACTGCAAACAAAGCTGTGACTAAGAAATCAAAAATATAGAAAGAACTGCTTGCAAAAGAAAAACTTCTTGATAATAGCTACATCAATTACTAAAGGTCTGGAGGTGATACTGAGTTATGAATTATGTTGAAAGATGTTCCATTTGCATGGAAATAAACTACCTGCACGAAAAAATCTCTGTAACCAGCAGTCACTCATCATTTCATCAGCACCAAGATTAAAAAATAGACCTGCATGTATGATAGATTCACTGCTTCTCTTAAAAACAAGCTTCATGGTACATCTTAAGTTTATGCAACAGACCGTATGTCTACGAGTTTATTTTGAGAAACTTCAGCCTTGATACTTCAAATGTTACAGGCAATGTTTTTCAAGACTGACTTCTATATCTGTTATAAAAAAATATGCTTTTCCAATATTTTTCCAATATTTTTGGATGCTCTCTCCTTTCCTTTTTTCTAGGCATTTTACCCATTTCCACTAATTTATTTACCACTGACACCTCAAATCAAATTACTCTAGATGAAATGTTGCTCACTCTAAGATCTGCTATACTCTCAATACTCTTTCCCCAAACACAATTCACGTCTTTTGTCTCATCTTTCCAAAAAATGTTTTTTGGCCACTTTTGCCTAATTTCAAGCACATTCAGATAAACACATGCATACCCATTCAATGTCTTGTCTGAGTCTGTCTACCACCAGGAACCATTGGCATCAAGAACCAGTCTTTTTGTACTTTTATTTACTAAACAAAAGCTTTCTCCTATAGAAGCGTTACCATTGCATGCAGGTATTAGTGGAGACCTTGTAAGTTAAGTACTGTATGGTATTTACCCCTTACGATAAGGCATGCTTTCAAATACTTCCATTATTCCCATGATTTTTCTATGAAGCCACTCAGAAATTTTAAAATCTGCCTGAAAGGCATCTGCAGTGCTTTTCTCAATCTTACTGAGTATTTCCTAGTTTACTGTAATTGAACAGCAGAGAAAAGATATTTACACATAGCACTAAGATACCGATTATCTCCAAGACTCCCCATGTCTTTTTTAAAGCCATTCACCTCATGGAGACGATAAACTAATCCACAGAAATTTCTGAATTGTACAGATATCTACCTTGGGGAGGCATTAAACCCCAGGAACTGCTAGTCTGCTTATCTTTCCATTCTGTTCTGCGTTGCAGCTATTCAGTATTAAGGAAGAAACTGTTCATTCCTTAAACCAGTTTTTAAAAATTGCGTGGCATGCTTTCAGTTCTGTGAAATGCAGTTAATGAACTGTGCACAAGGATTTGGCCTTCCCTATTATTTAATTGGCAATTAGTTCAACATACCGCACTGCATGCACTGCTAATGCTACCATGTTACCAGGACAGAAAGTACTTTTTCTGAAAGGAGTAAAAGCAAAGGAAAAGGGTATATGAAATTCCATCACTGGAAAGGATGTGTGAAACCCCATCACTACCAGCACTTGGCAAAGACTAAAGAAGGCTAGCAGATTGAAAAAAACATGTCTTCATAGGGAGCATCCTGCCAAAGGTCAGTGTGATGCTGCATAAAAGAACAGAATAACGGAGGCTTAAAAAATTACTACAGCATTCTTCAGATTTCTTGGCTGTAATCCACTTAAGAATCTTACAGTTTTTATTAGTTTTCCCTCCTTTTAATGAAAACTGAAATACAACACAATCATTTATATTTGCAATGTTTCTAGCTGCAATATAACAAGTGGAGGATAAGGAAATAAATTATTAATACATTGGTTGCTGCTGCTTTTTCTGCATGAGTAAGAACATTATGGCTTTGGACTATAACCTGAATTCTCAGAGAAGTCAGTGTAAGTGAATCTCAGATTTTGAAAGTGTCTTGAGAAGCCACCAAATTCACTACTGTGCTATTACACCTTGTGGATAATGTTACACAGCATAAAAATAGAAACAGTGCAGCACTGTACTAGGAGCATGCTTTAGCTGTACAGTTTTCTGTTTGTTTTTAAATCATTTTTCTAAGGTTTTGGGGGATAAGAAATGTCATTTCAAGAGTTAAAACAGAAAGCAGATGATTTTAAACACTATATGGACTCTTTTTTTCCTATGTAGAGAATTATAGGCAACAATCTGCCCCAACATTTTGTAGCAGATAAAGTGATGTATACAACTATTGCGCATCCCTGACAGAATGCAGCTGCTGCTTTTGTGTCACTAATGGACTCCTCTGTTGGCAGGGAAGGAATCTCCAGTCCTTTTTCAACAGGTGACAGGCAAAAATACAATGCAAATCCTTGAGCTGGCCTGACAGGGAGCCAATTATCATTTCAGCTGACCAGAATGACTTGAAAAGAAAAGCAAGGAAGAAGAAACATGACAGAAGATGACAGAAAAAAATTAGAGGAAAAAATAACAGAACTGGGCAAAAAGGAAAAGTGGATTCAATGCTGAAAATACGAGAAGTGTCAAAATAAAATTAGGATAGCCTCCTAGTAGTTGTGCTGTTTTCCTTACTTTTTCATTTGATGGGAGTAAATGCAAAGACCGGGCCCCTGTGGATCTTTTCTGGTATCTTAACAAAACACACTTTGCCCCTAGCAAGTTTTTACAGTTCATTATTTCAGTGATTTGGGTTTTAATGGAGTGCTGCATCTCATTCAGCAGTAACTACTGGCATGAACTTGAGAGACAGCACGGGTGGAAGAAGGGGAGGAGACAGAGGGAAGGCTTAGTGATCCCTCCAATTATAAAACACTTCACAGCTTGCCCAGAGGAGGGAAGAGCACGGGCCTCAGGGACAAGGGTGCAGAGAAAAAAGGGATAAACATGGTGATTTGGCTTAATAATATGCTGCCTACTATATCAAACTGGATTAGATACAGTTCATTTCCTGCAACGGTTTCCCAAGCTTTGCTTTACATTGCCTTGTGCCAAACGAGAGAGCTGTTTCCTGCTATCCCATAAACGTGGATCTAGTAAAAGGATACAGCTTTAGTATGAAGTTGGCTACTGCATGGTCCTGATGGTGAGTCTCAGCACGTGACACCTCCTACTCTGGAGCTTGCTCATGTATTGACCCCCAGTACCTCAGCTGGGTCCACAGTGACAGGCAGATGACAAAGATCTCTCTCACAGAGGCAATTTTACTACATGTAACAGCTTAGAGCAAACCAGCTTAGAGAATATATAATGAGTGGCAATCCTAACAGAAAACCTACATGTTTCTTTCCTTCAGAGTTTGCAGAAAGCACGCCAGTACATATGGTGTTGCTGGTTTTGTAATTCACAGCGTAAGGTGTTTGGTTTGATTTGATTTAATTTATATGTAAAAATGAAGTGGGTAGAAACATAATTGAAAATCACCAATTTGCTGCCAGCTCTTATCTTTGTGTTTGAATGGGTATGAAAATATGAGTGCTTTGGGAAAGGGAATGAGTGGTGCCAATGGAGGCTTGCCTGTGCAAGGGTCAAATGACAGGAAGCTCAGACAACATACTCATCTGCTCTGAGTCCTGTCCTTCACCCGGCATCCCACTGAGCTTCCTAACTTTGCAGCCAACAGCAAATAATAGCAGATTTGGGGATTCATACACGGATACCTTCTATCAGGAAGGAGTGGCTTATATTACCCATATTACACAGAAGCAGATCCTCAGGCAACTTTAAATGTTTGCAGCTCCTGACATATCTGGTATCCTGGTTTCTACCACAAAGAAAACTACTGGCTTTTTTCAAACTGTTTTATTAGAAATCAAATAAACTGCTCTCTATCAGATCTGAAAACATTTTTCAGAAGCTTCCCCTAAAACTTAATTTCAGGTAAAAAGACTAAGTTGCATCAGTATTCTTATTCTCTAGAACAGAAACACAGGCTGGCACTCACTCATTGACTCAAAATGGGGGAAATAACAATGTCCAAAGGTGTGCTCCTGTCTGCCTCTAGAACTACTGTACAGGAAATTATTATAAGAATTTTAAAAAGGAGAGCTGGTACCGAACAATACTAAGTACCTAGGTAGTAAACTACAATACTAAGTAAACCTAGTAAGTATACTTAGTAGTAAACTAAACAGTAACAAAGTTTCTAAATAAAAATAAACAATAAACAAACTGAAAATGGTCTGAACAGCATTATGTCATTAGCATATGGCTGCAGGTTACATGGAAAGAAGTCAAGTATCTATTGTTTGTATAACTGGGGTCTATATGGAATATTCGGTACAAATTACAAAGTTTGCAAAATTCATATGTTTTCAGATATAATATGCTACAAGATTCTGTTTTATCAATGTATATCAAAATTCAAAAAATTGTATTAATACTAATATCAAATAAACTATAATTATATCCTCTCAAACCTCAAAACTGATTTGACTGATAACATTTATGTTTATAAAATTTTGATTGGGGGCTTGAGGACTCAACAGACCTCACGAAATGCAGGCATCAGCAGATGACTACTGTGCCAACTTTGCCATTAAGAAGTGTAGGGCAAATTGCTCAGGTAGACAGAGTTGGTCTGATTCCTGCCATGCTAAAATCAATGCTTACTACAGATTATGGGAATGCCCTTGATAAAAGTAACTTCTGCTGTTCTTAAAGTGGGTTTTTTTGTATTTTTCACACCTATTTGAACCCACTCCATAGGGACATAACCCAGTTATGAGAATGGGCTGTGAGAAGCCACCCTGAGGCCTCCACCCATGCATATGCTGACCCTTGGGCTGGGGGCTATGCTGCACCCAGGCTCTTGCAGAGAAATGCTACAGGCTCCTGTGCCCACACCTGAGCTTGCCTCACTGACATCAGTCCAGACTGGCAACTCGGACTGACAATCCAGACTCTCTCCTGATTCCTGATTTCCATCACTGCACCTGCTCTGCTCTTCTTATTCAGTTACAGACAGAGAGGTGTATGTCTACATGCACATACACATATCCAAGTATGGTTTCAGTGGTAAGCAACAGCAGGATTTGCATGTTTGCATGTGTAAGTGTGTGGCTAGCACAGGTCTTTCTCATGAGAACATTTTGCTACATTTCATAAACAAAGATAAAGTTTGGAAGTTTTGCAAACAGCGTCTCCAGATTAGGGCAGTTCGGGCTTGGCCAATTGGGCCTAGGGGGGAGGTCTCAGGCTGACCAATCTGGGGCACCTCTGAAAACTCTATATATATGGAAATCAAAATAATAAAGACACCTTCTCTCTTTCCTTGTCTGAGAACCTGGGTCATTCCTCAGCTAGCGGCTCAACAGCGACATAAGTGTGTACGAAGAGCAAGTGGAGAAGGCTGCTGCAGCAGGCAGAGCAAACCAGGACTGTAAGGAGGTGATGCGTGTGGGCAGAACAAATGGTACTGGTGTCACTGAGGACACTGGCGCTGCCTTGGCTCGTGGAGTGCCCTCCCCTGCTGAGCAGCCTGCTCTTCCGGGCCCTGAGAAATTGCATCATCTCCTCCTGAAGGCGAACAAAGAGCTGGGCTTGTACACACGGGGAAAGACACAGAATAGGTATTTTTTATAGATTGTAACAATTTGTATCAGATATGATGAGGTCATGGAAAGACATTTTGAATTTATTGCATGCAACAGCTTAAACAGCTCAATACATTTAAGTTAACTGGCTAGCTTTCACATCAAGGAGAGACTTCCATACTCTGCATGGTTTCAGGAAATAAAATGAAATTAAGAGTTTAAAGCTTTGCTGTGCTCTCTGTAAGCATCCAGCCAGAGGATTATTACTGTTCATTGCTAGCCAAACTTCAAGTTCCATTTGCAGAGCCAGAGAAGAACTCCACAACAATCATTGAAGCATTATCCATGCTTTTGTAATTGGGTGGCAAGTTTCCTATGTTATGAAAGCAGCTGGAGACTGCTTTTTTCCAAATGCCCCAATGCCAAGCTTGTTTGTCCCAGTTTCAGAATGTTACAGCAAAACAAAGCCAATTCACACACATTATTTTTTAGTTTTCTGCAACACTTTCATCTTTACTAGCCTGTTTTGAACTACCAATCATTAACAAGTGAAGATAATTATTATCACAAAGGTAGTTGTTCAATTTGGGAGATACCCATTAGCTGATGTTGTCTACTGCTAGTATGTAAGACATTAGATGACACCTCTGCTGTTGAACTGCCTGTAAAAGTTTATATATAACAAAAAAGGGAGAAGTATATATACAATAAAAGAGATATTTCAAAACTATTTTTGTTCTGCTTTTTAATGCCAATCTTGCTCTTAGAAATTTCATCATTTTATTTGACCATGAACGTGTTAAAAGTATTCTATCTTTACCCATCATAGCATGCAGAATTACTTTTTTTACAAGTAAAAAAAGTAGGGGAAAACAAGAGTGGTGAGAAAAGCCTATTGTCTTTTAGCTGATGTTCTGCCAATACCAAATTGTCATTATTCTGCACACATTGATAGAAACTATCTACCAACTAATCCTATGGCTTCCATACATCAAGGAATTATAATAATACTTGTACTTAATGAATAAATAATTTCAAACCACTTATAAATATTTGTAATACTTAGTTAGAGAAAAAATATGAATCCACAGAGACAGTCATTCAGGTGAGGATTCATTTAACGGTCCTGCCTCCTCTTGTTTGCGAAGCTGAAGTCATCTATCTGGCTTAGACTGAATGGAAATCTTCACACAGCTCTATGCTGTATTTTTCTTTCAAGTGTTATGTCTCTTGAAAAATCCTGTTATAGTTCCTATCTTTCTAGGAATAACTAAAAATTCAGCAGCCACGGCTCTGCATCTCAAGGTGCTTTGTATTGTCATCCTGTGTATCACCACCAACTTCCTTCTTTGACACCAAATCAAGCCTGAAGACATGGCCAATTTCTTTCCTAGGAAAGTTACTACATTAACATGAACCTTTATTTAGTGGTAAGCTATTAAAAAGAAGAAATCTATTTTTGTATAGATAACTGGTACATGGCCTTTCAGTTCCCTCTTAAGCCTCTAATTTTTCCTTGTCTTTCAGCACATAATGAAGGATTTCCCACACATGCTTCCTTTTAAATGTCACAGAAAAGCAACTGCTTATTTTAAAAAAGTACAATGATAATGTCTTTATCTACACTTTATAACAAAATGTCATAATGGAATTAAATCCGAACTCTATCCACTTCATGATTTGTACAAGGTCATGTAACTCCCCGAAGACAAACCACCTTAGGACAGATATATTTTTTGTCAGTTCAAGGAAAGACTCACACTAACCCACAAACTGTCTCTCAAAAGTAAACTATAGTTTTTGCAGTGATAAATTAACATTCAGTTCAGGAGGATCATCTGTGTTACAAATGCCAAAACAAACCCAAACTAAATAAGACAAAGGAGAAACTAGTGATGGAAGCTAGATCCTACAATCTGTTCTGTTCTGGTCTCTAGCAATTAGAGAGAAGAAATATTTTATAGCCTACAAGCTCCAGGATGAAGTAACTGGTCTTACCCTGTCATAGCTGCCAAGCCCTGACTGCTCTGTGCCCTCCTCAGATACTTAACTTCCAGGAGACCAGTTCTCAGTGTTCTGCCAGGAACTGATTGCAGCAATTTGGAGCCAATGAAGGGTGTTGTCATAAAAGGGCATTTTCTATAGGAAAAAAATCCAGGAGGCTGCCAGTCTCCAAGAGGGGACAAAAAAAGCCTTAAAACATCTGCTGTGGCATAAACTGCTTCTTCCCATGGAGAAAATAGATGCAAAGCCTTTTCAGTTCACTTCTTTGCTGTGATAGCACATCACACATTATGGTAAGAGTGGTTTTGCTGGATCTTAAGATAATCAGGCATTTCCAGCAAAGTTCACACTTTAAAGCACACTGAGTTGTTCAGTGATGGTAAAAGTCTGCCCATGCCCTATTGGGTTTTGGTGGGCCTGCAGGCCACCTTAGCAATGTTATTTAGAAACACATTTTGCTTTTAAAGACATTGTAAGCATGAAAGAGAAAATCATGAAATGTGCTAGACAGTAGGAGGAACAGAAGTCCTGAGTGGGTTAAAAATATTAGAGGAAACACTGATGGCAATTCCCCCATCATCCCCTTCTTTTGTCTTCTGGAGAAGACAACTGGCAAAGCGTGTCATCTGCTGTAGTCAGCAACATCAGAAAATTGCAATGGAGTTTCCTAGGATGGGTCTCTTTTCCATTTACATGGTATAGACTATATACATGGTATAGACATGGTATAGATATCAAATTTCTCCATGTAACCAGCTGAAAGCACCTCCAATCTTTCACTGCCTCAGCTTTACTATCTTACAGTGCTTCACATTTGGACTTTTATTCCATTTTATTATCATTGGCACAGTTACACAAAATTGGCACCTTACAGTGATCTGTATGCATCCTAACGATTTAGACTGAATTTGGAGACTGAGTCATGGCTAAAAATTAATTTGAATAGAGCTTTGTTCATTTAAGACAGAGGATGAACATTTCCAAAAGTGGAGCATGGAGTCCATTTTGATTATTTTGATTTTCAGTAACTGCATTGCTGTAATTTCTCAGCAGTATCCAATAGTTCCTTCACCTATTCCTGTAAATAATTTTGGTACAAACAGTAATTTCAGTAGAGTGTAATTGTTGGAAAATTACTTCTTTTATGGAGAAACATTTGTAAATGTTTGCGAGAAATAAGACTGAAGACTCGCAAAAGGTAATTAACTATTATTTCAGTAATTAACTACTATAAAATGGAAATTTTATTAAGGGTCTGTGTGAAAAAAAGTAACATACACTATATGAACAAACTGTAGAGCACAGAACATAAACTTCATTGGCACAGGCTCTCTATTAAACCCCTTTTACTTCTTGCTGAAGATGCTCAAAGGTAAAGGGACAAACCGCAAATCTCATGGCTTCTCCTAATGCCCTGGAAGGATGTGCACTTAATACTGAAGATAGCATGATTTTTTATAATGCAATATAGGATTTAATTTTTCTTGATACTGATTAAACCACCAGAGACGTGCTAAACTCCTTTTATTTCCACCAAATGGCAACTGGTAGGGATGCTCATAACTTGTCGTTTCATTCCAATGGGTCTCAGTAGTAGTTACAGATGTTCAGCACCAAAGTTAAGTGCTTTGTCACCGTAAATTGACTGGTTAAATTCATAAGTGCCTGGCCATAATTTTGAGATTTTGATCAATTAAGATACATAGTAAATGCTATAATAAATGATACTTGTAAGGAATACATTCAACTGAGATTAATGGTAAGACAGTTTTATATAGGCTGTCTTTCCTGGTGAGACTGGTGTTTTAATTCTTCCTTAGAATTAAAATGTATTTGCACTTATTTTTTTCCATTTGACATCTCTTTTTTTTGAGAAAAAATATATACTGATTTTCATAAAGAATGAATAACTCTTAATCTCCATAATTTGCCCAGAAACCCAGCATCTTTCTTCTGCTACTCTCCTATTTGTAGACAACAGCATTATCTTGTCAACAGTGAGACAAAACCCATTAACTGCTAATAAAGTTAAGCCAGCTTGACTTTGCACTGTGAAGAAGCTGCTTCCATGTAAGATTCTAAGGTTTAGAAATCTTGCTGAAATGAACAGAAAAACATGAGACTTCAAGAAGACTAACTGAACCAGAAATTTCTACAGTGAATAGGTAGAAGATCTTTTGTCCCTCATGTAGAGAATGGCTGTTTTCTCTCAGTTGGATATTATAGTACTAATGCTTGTGATGCACTAACCTGTCCAGATATGGACTGTTTTAAACAGATAAAAACTTGGTAAGATTCCCTAATAAAACTTGCTTTACTGTTTTTTCTTTTTTTCAGTTTAATACATTTGATCTTAAGTATCTTTCATACCTAATGAAATATAGTATTTAATGAAATTGAGATAGAAATACAAACTAAATGCCATTAAATCAAAGATGTTTTGGTTCTCTCATTTGTAGCGCAGCCATTCATCTAATATAATTAGGTAATTAACATAAATTAGTATATATGAAGACAAATGTATTTTAAAAACTTGCTCTTTGACGCTTTTTCCCCAGGTGATATTAGGATTAGTGCTAGAATGCTCTTTTCTGCCATGTTGGGATTGGGAATATGAGTGGGATTGAGTGTTGTTCCAAGTGACACGTTTTACTAGTAATGACACTGAGCTTATATTTTGCTTTGATTATTTTTCTTTGTCTACAGATCTTTCCAATAAATTGTTACTGTTAAGAAGATTTATTCTACCAGCACTGACAGAGATAAAAATATTAACAGTTTGATAAATAATTTAGAAACTTACCTACATTGCTACAGTGTCCTAATTTGTGGAGTTTCGACCTAAAGTTCCCTTCGTTAGGGACTGTCTGTTCTGCTTTGTTAGAAAATATACAGGACGTTGGTTATCACTGTAATTGGGCTACAATCAGCTCAAGCCCCAAGATGTGGTACAGAAGATGTAATATCCTATAGTTTATAGTGGCTATTTGCATGCTGTACAGACTCAATGGACAAGCAGCACGATGGTAAAATATCTATTCAAGAAAAGCATTCATGGTTTGAAAATTTAATTTAAAACAGCTAATGATTTCAAACATGGTTTGTTTTTTTTTTTAACAAATTTATCAAGTTAATGCTTAGGAAATCACATTTTAATGGGTGATTTTTCAAATGCATATCTTTTACAGTTGCATAATCTAGAAGCAAAGGCACATCCTGGAGCCCTGTTATTACAAACTTAACAGCAGATTCATTCAAGACACTGTGTATAGTTGGAGGACAGAGATCTACTGATTTGGAAAACAGGTCAGCCTACCCGAGATCTAAACGTCTTACTGGGTGCTTGATTGCCTTCTTCCACTTGCCCCCTCCTAAAAGTGGCAAAACAGACTATACATCTAGCTCATGCAACTCGGATAAAGTTATCTGTGATGAGCCTAGGCCCTGGTTCTTAACATGTTGACATATCAAAATGATAGGATCTGTATCTTCTATTCCTTTTAGGAGCAAACCTGCAAAGAGTAAGACAAAGTGCTTATAAAGAGCATAGTTTTGAAACCATTTCTGATTTAGTGACAGGGTCTGTTTTTCAGTTTTATCTTCTCTGATACATAGATTGTCTGTCTCTACAGAGTCTCACTTATGGTCCCCCTCAGAAAACAGTATGGCATTCAACAAAACAATGAAGCTGAAAAATGGAAATAAATACACAATTTCTCATTAATTGTGTATTTATTAATATTTCAGAAAGATTGTGTCTCAGGGGAAAATACATATGAAGCACCATAATTTCTGTTGGAGAGGTTACTGTCAGGTTTTTTATATGAAAAGCCCTATAAAAACCCAATATTCTCAGTTCTGCTGATGGTAGAAAGACAAAACAACTGTAAGTTACTGAGAGAAGAATCTAGCATTTAACTGCTCTCATTTACATCTACAAGAGGAAAGAGCAACCTCACAAACGGCTGAAATTATTCTTGAAAATGTACTCATTTAAAAACTAGTCACTCCTTCTAATTGAAATAATACATCTAGAGGGCAGCTGAATGCCAGACAGTTGTTACTGCCATGAAATTTTCATCTAGTAAGTGTGACAATTAACATCCTAACTGCATTTGTCTTGTGTTAATGCTGGGTATCAAGAGACCAAATTGAGCACAATCCGTTAAAAACCTGATGACAAATTTAATATAGGAATAACAATTTGTAACCAGCTGAGACTTCAGATTTCTCTTATATAAAATAGGATACATGGTTTCAGCTTCTGTTGTCAGTGCTACAAATAAACATGGATTCATCCCTAATCAGCACTGCAGGAAGTCAGCTATGCAATCCTAATGATCCTAGACTCTTTTGCTAAAGTATACAGATGATAATCTCAAGCAGATTCCAGAATTCTATGTCAATTAGGATATCACGCAGAGCAACAAAAAAAGGCAACACCAGCTGGAGGCAGCCATTGACTCTCATTGTCAATGCAGCAGTAAAAGAAATCCTGTTCTACCAAAATGAATACCACAAACCAAAGATAAGATGAATTGCATCAGGAAGTAAGGCAATCCCACGTTGCCACCTTCAAATTGCTGAGTATTAAAGATCTTTGGATGACTTTGAAGCTGTCAGATTGGGAATTGTCTAACTGGATGCCACCACTGGATGTCACAGGTGCTTCCATGACAAGCCACTGCATGAGCATTTATCAGGCTGCACAGCTTGGAAATGGCAGTACTGGGGAGTTTGAAATACTCTCATGGTAACACTTTTCTTTAAGTTGCTTTTCACCTTTATCATCTCTCCAGTTTACTCCAGAAGTTGAAATTACTCAGTAAACCTCAATAATACTTGAGGAAGTGAAGGAAGAAAATATAATTTTACAGCTAGCAACCATACTGATGCGATTATCCTAATCCTAGCATCATGTTTGTTTTACTTTAAAGTAGGTATAGCAGGCCATCTGGAATATCATCTGCTGTACTCACTCTTCTATCTATTCAACACAGAATGGAAAATTTCCTTATTGTGTGCTACCATCTTCACATTCTACCACACCGTGATTTTACTGGCCAGATAAAATGGGATACACACGAAATACAAATCTAAATAGCAGGTTTTTGCAATAGATGGGTCCCAAAACCTAAAACTGGAAACCACCAAATTTCTTGCATCTATTGTTATTTTGCCCTTCAATTCAGTCATGGTACAAGCTTCCTTTTACCTAAAATGATATAGCTATAATGAAAATGGTATTTTTGATTGTCTGCTTATTTACTGTAGTCCACTGGCAAATCTAGAAAGAAGGGGGAAAAACAGCCTAATCATGAAAGTGTTTTATTGAAGCATCCTCCTCTGCTGACTGGCTCTGTGAAGGATGCAAACACAGAAACTCACAAAGCAAGGGATAATGGAGACCTGCATGCAGCCTCTACCTATGGCTAACAGGGCGCTTCCCTGGCAAATATTGTCTTCTCCAATAATCTCTTTTTGTAGATTTATAAGCAGAAAATAAGGGAAACAAAGTGTAGGCATAATGGGTTGATTTTGACAATGGAACAAGGCTACCAGAGGGAGCCCTCAGATAGTTTGCTGTTCAGCAGATCTGTAAGGGTGAGGAAAGGGAGCACAACACTGAGATGATGAAGAGTGCTGAAAACAGAACAATCTTCAAAGCAATAAGATCTAAGATATCTGTGAAGAATTACAGGAGATCATAATACCAAGTAACTGAAAGTAAAATGGTAAAATAGCAGATGAAATTCAGTTCTGATAACAGAAAATGATGAACACTGGGAAAAGTAACTGCACATACAGAGAAACAGGGTCTAAATCAGTCATTACCACTCAACCCTCCCCACATTTTAGCATGAGTAAAGCCTCCAAAAATATCAAACCACTTCTCAGCAGCAGTCAAAAGGGAACTAGACTTGGGAATACTACTGGTCCAGTTGTAGCTGTGCTGAGTTCTAGACAAAGGCAATGGTAGTTTTGCAACCAGAGGTATCTCATATGGGTGGAAAAAATTAAAAAGCCTTCAGACTTTTTGACTCTTCTCCAGCTTTTAGCAGTAGCAACAGCTTTCAAAGCTTATTACAAGCTGAGAACAATAATTTTGAGCTCAACTTAACTATGTCATGCAGTTACACCATGTTGAGCAGAAAGCAGGTATTAAGTATGCTAACTCTAATGGGCAGCTTTAAATGAGCTCTCCAAACACCCTCTATGAACTTGCTTTGATGGAGAAAGAAGCCTCATACTGTCATATATCCACAGATGTCACAGACAGCCTTCCAGGAGAAACCATACAGAAAAAATAATTTAAGAATAGTAATCCACATGGAAAAATGATGCTACCTCATGTATTTTTCATCTGCTCCTACTATTCAAGCAATCCCTCAGCTTTGTTAAGTTCCTGGATAGGAGCAGCCTCTCCTCACACAAACATACGCTGCCACTGGAACCAGCTCACACCGGGGCAGCAAACCCATGATGTGGTGACCATCAAACCAGCAAACAAAAGTGTTACTCTGCCAAAAACTATCCAAACTCCTGTATCTGCACAGCTTCCCAGACATTTGATACAATGTACCAAATGCCCTTATCACAGGTGCCTATGTGGCCAACACCAAACAACCATTTTGACAAGAAAAAACAATTTTCCTTCTCAAATCAGAGAAGCTAAACCAGAGAGTGCACTCTTGCTGATCTGCAACCTGGAGAAGATATTGTAAGGAGGACATAACCTAGTGTCTCTCTATTCCCAGAAACTGGAGAGAACGTGCCATATTACATGCAGGCATCCTCTCCCTACATCTAATTCACACTCTTTTGGGTGTCAATCTTTCAGATAGACAACAGGCTACAACCTAAGTGAAATTCAGCATGCACAGATAAAGAGATATTATTCAGACTATAGTGACATTAGCTTCTGCTTCCTCATTTAGAAAATATTCACTTCAATTTCCATAAGCTTCACGTTCTTTTGGATTTTATCTGCTTTCTACCCCCTCCAGCTCATGAAGGAAAGAGCTATCTTTCTTTGCAGCCATGGCAAGGTCACTTGCTGCAAACTGGGAAGAGAAAACTGGCTGCAATTACTGGATGTAAGCACAAGCACTCATTCTCCTCACTTGAGAAACTGAGCTGTTGCTATCAATTACGTGTATTTAGCTTTTCCCTGGCAAGCAGAAATGCTTGCATACAGTAATTACAGCTGCTCTGATGTCCCCAGAAGGAAGAAGGGGAAGTAAAATAAATTATATTAATCTGATTTTATTGTTTTCCACTTAAGTTTTATGTTTTTAATTACAAAATGTTACAATTAATAATTTAAAACCTATTTTCTTTTTTTAAACAATTTTCTCTAGTGTTTTGTAAACTTAGACCACAAAATACTGTAGTTTTGTAAATACTTCTCAAAATCTACTTTGCTGCTTGTGGGCTCAGAATAAATAACTTCAGACTCATGGTTAAGCATGCTAATTGATTTGACAGGCCATATTTCATAGATATGTATTATGTCTAAGAAATTTGCCATAGTAATTAATAAAAATGCATTAAAATATATTATTTTACACCATAAATGTCTAGTAGTCAAGGCGCAACTGAAATTTACTTAGAAAGAGGTATTTCTCTGTAATAATTCCTTGTGCACAGACTAGAAACTACAGCATTTTTATATTCTTTATGTATGCAATATTCTTTTGCAGTCATTGATGCTACATGTTTAGTAACAGTAAGTTAATTATTAGGAAATGATCACAGTATGTAATAGTATTGTTTTCTGTGGAAAAAATAAGCAAAGAAATTAAGGTATTTATATATGTTATGAGAAAAAGCAGTAATTATTCCTTTAAAATTAAATCTTCAGTGGAATGGTAACTCAAAACTGCAAATATATTCTTGTCATTTGTTAAGTGCGATATATGAGGGAAGATTAGTTGGGTTCATTAGCAGGAAACCATGCCTCCCAATTCTTCTGGAGTTCTTTGAGAAAGCCAACAAGAAAATCAACTTATTGCTCATTGACAAACAAACCCCCAACCCGGTAAGTGTTACTGGGAGAGAAACAGAAAACTCACCAGAAAATATCATGAGGCCATCCTATAGACACTGATGTCACCAACTAAGGCAATTTAAACAGTTCTGGGCTTTCGGTTCTCCTCCCCTCATAGGTGGAAGGGTACCAGTGACAGACCCTGCATTGACCCCAGAAGCAGTGAGGAGGAACCAGCTCTGACCTGCACTTCAGGTGTTCCACTTCTGCCCTACTCTAGTGTGGTGGCACAACTGAACCCTGGTAGTGTCCCCTCAGCCCAGGACGCAGCTGTCTGTGTGGAGCAGACTCAACTTAGTTCAGCCCAGCTCTGACTGCTGCTCGGGTTTATTCACACAAAGTGTCAGAAAAGTGTGAAACACTACGTGACCTACAGGCAAGAGAAGGAAAAGTGCAGACACCAGCCTAATTGTTGAGAAGGTAAAATACAGCAGCATAGCAGTTAATGAGATAAAAAGAATGGTTTAGAAACATTAGTTTTAAAGGTTTAAACCCCAATGGTTTAAAACCTCAAAAATAAAAAACAGGACTTGGGAGATGGAAACTCAGGTACACTGTAGATAATAAAAGGCACATTGAAAGCTCATCATTTCCCCATGTGGCTGATGCCCACTGTGGAACAGCAGGACACATGAAACATCTTTTTGAGAGTGGTATTTGGTAGCTTTTTAGTCCTATCTTTTTAGTCCTATCTATTGCATATATTAAGTAATAAATTAGCCTTTACGTTCCCAAGCTGCATATATTCTGCTTGAAGAGTCTCTTGAGGAACAGGTTACTCATGCAATGCATCCAAAAGAGAGCATTCATTTAAAATAAAGATGCATATGAAGCACAAGTTTCACATCTGTTTACTCAGAGGAAATTCAGTTTGTGTGCTGTCTGTGCCTTTATAGGGAAAAAGTAAAATTTGGCGATTGCCATCAAAGCTCACTCCACAGTAGGCAAAGGTACCATGGATCTCACTACTGATTATGTAAGAATGTCAACTTTCTTTGAATTAATTCAAAAGCAATTACACAATCAAGCAATATAGAAATCTCTAAAACACAATTAAACCCAAAGATGGCAGCTGTGATTTGGGAATTCCCAAAGTAACAAATTTCTGGGGACAGACAGAATATTGTAGAAGTATATTATGCAAACTTCTCCCCTTTTATGATATTCTTCCTTCTTTAAATGTTATTTGAAAGTCCTGGATAGAAAATATTAGATCAGATAGACAGACTGTTTTAAAATCTTACATTATTCCTCTTTCCACACAATTTTGATAGTATGTATTGTGTATACAAACCA
Organism: Entomyzon cyanotis; assembly: GCA_024500445.1. Taxonomy (NCBI): domain Eukaryota; kingdom Metazoa; phylum Chordata; class Aves; order Passeriformes; family Meliphagidae; genus Entomyzon; species Entomyzon cyanotis. The sequence goes on from JAKEPQ010001018.1 coordinate 30,202,750, forward strand.
GTAAATCTTATATACAAGCCCCTTTGCATCCAAAAGAAAAAAGCAGTAATTTTTTGGTTTTGTTTCATCTTCCTATTACAAAATATGAGCCTTTTTGGAAGGTGGCTACTTTGACTTTGTCATGTCAAACTGCTGCCTCAGCCAGAGGAATGATTTTTGCATAAAAGTTAGGTGCTGTTATATACCTAAGCTATAAAACCTGTTTATACAAAGTAAAACACTCATATGTTAGTGTAAAGAAAAGCCAGTATAACCAGGCCTCTTAATTGAGCCACAATCACACTGGAATACATCTCTTCCCTGCAAACTCAAAAGTTTACCTAACATAGACAATTTCCTTTCAAGACAATATTTGTTTGTACTCTCCCCTGGTCACTCTGTACTAAACTGACAAAACAAACTGAACTCAGTCCATATTTGTGTATTCACCATAAGCTTAAATGTCCAGCATCATGACCAAACACTGTACCCTCTTAAGAACTCAGTCCTGTGATCACACGAGGTCCATAGCAAAGGGAGAATCAAGCTGGGAACAACAAGGTCAGAGCTTCACTACAGAACTCCAAGCATTGACATAGGAATAATGATACCTGCATATGCTGTCTCAAATAGGGCCATGTACTGTAAAGCAATTGCAATTACTCTTTGGATGCGTGAGGTTTGTATGATGGTGCACACAATGATGAAGGACAGGCCTTTGGTACATATTGACAACAAAATTAGCCCTCTATGGAAAACAATTTTCTGAGACACATATTTTGGTTTTTTGGAGGACAGGGACAAAAAAGAATACTGTTCACTCAGGTAATTTCAAAGCCAGTAACTAAATCAAATGGACTTTCAGGACACTGAAAATCATGTCCTCTGCCAAAAGCCCACTCCAACCCAACATCTATTGTTCCACTTGTAGTCAGTCATTTTACCACTCAGATTTTTGTAAAGAAAAAAAAAGAAGGTTTTGTCAGTGTCCTGATTAGCACAAAATCACAAATTTATTTCAACTTTGAAATAAGATGAGGGGCAAAAACATTGGTGTTAAGAAGGAATCATCTAAGATTCCTAGCTAATTAGTGTGGAGATAATTAGTGTGGAGTCACCATTCCTGGAGGTGTTTAAGGAAAGAATGGACACGGCACTCAGTGCCATGCTCTAGTTGACATAGTGGTATTTGGTTGAAGGTTCAACTTGATGATCTCAGAGGTCATTTCCAACCCAATGATTCTGTGACTGGGGACTAGCAAATTGGAGTACCTGCACTGCCCTAACAGGAGAGCTTATATGTGATCCAGTGTCAGGTGTAACTTGTAGTTCCTGTTTTTGTAAACCTGGGTTCTTAAAGGTAGGTTAAAAATTAAAATGTGGTCTTTGAAATAAAAATTACTTGCATTTTAACATATCGTGCATCTATATGTCCATTTGGAGTTGAATGGAATTAGCTTGTCAGCATTTCTGAAAGCTTTATCATGTTTACTTAAGGAGTTGAGTGGCTGACTTTAGAGGCTCAGAAAATTTTCTTGCTTAAGTTGCAAATGATTTAAATAGTGTCTCAGGGACAGTGCTCCAGCCTCTAAAGGTCCAAAGGACACAGCAAATCCACTAACATTTATCTTCGAGACACCCATTATTGGAAGGCCTCCATCTGATATTTAACACTTCCAATCTATCCATTTTTTTATTTTACTGGTCTCATACCTTACTGTGTGCTTTTTAGAATATCATTACATTTACGTGTAACAAAAAATGAACCCTTAACCTATAATTTTAAAATAGAATCATAAAATATCCTCATATGAAAGGGTCCTCCAAAAATCATCAAAAATCTCCCAGCTCATGACCATCCCCAAGAGTCACACCATGTGTCTGCAAGCATTGTCCAAATGCTCTTTAGATCTCTCAACCCTAACCCTAGCTGTAACCCTAACCCTAGCCCTAGTTAATTACCCGAGCAGAGTAGCTGGCTTCTCCAGCTGAGAAAGGTGGAGGAGCAGCCATGTTAGGGCCTTCTCACAACAGCCTTGGGAGGCTCTTTCCAGCACCAGTGTGCCTGCAGCTCGAGGCTCTTTAGATCTCTCCACCCCAACCCTAGCTGTAACCCAAAGCTTCTTTAACTGTGTCAGGCTTAGTGCTGTGACCACTTCCCTGGGGAGCCTGTTCCAGTGCCCAACCACCCTCTGGGTGAAGAACATTTGTGTAATATTTGCCTAAACCTCCTCTGACACAACTCCAGCCCATTCCCTGTCAGTGGGCACCACACAGAAGAGATCAGTGTCTGCCCCTCCTCTTCCCCTCACAAGGAAGTTGTAATTGCAATGAGGTCTCCCCTCAGTCTCCTCTCCTCCAGGCTGAACAGACCAAGTGATCTCAGCTGTTCCTCACACAGCTTCCCCTCAAGATCCTTCACTGTCTTTGTAGCTCTCCTTTGGATGCTCTTTAATCAGTTTATATTTTTCTTACATTGTAGCTCCCAAAACAGCCCACAATATTCAAGATGAGGCTGTCCCAGTGCAGAGCAGAGCAGAGCAGGACAATCCCCTCCCTTGCCTGGCTCGTGATGCTGTGCCTGATGCCCCCCAGGACAAGGCTGACCCTTCTGGCTGCCAGGGCACTACTGACTCACATTCAACTTTCCCTCAACCAGAACCCCCAGATCCCTTTCCACAGCACTGCTCTCCAGCATCTCATTCCCCAGTCTGTACATCCAGGGTTGTCTCATCCCGGGTAAAGAATCTGGCATTTGTCTTTGAAAAACTTCCTACAACTGGTGATTGTCCTGCCCTCTCATTTGTCAAAGTCTCTGCAGGGCCTCTCTGGCTCTGAGGGAGTCAGCATCTCCTCACAATTTAGTGTCATCAGCAAACCTACTTAATATACCTTTGAGTCCATATCCAAGTTATTTAGGAAGAAGCTGAAGAGCACTGGCGCTAAAACAGAGCCCTGTTTAACCAGTCACCAGCCTGATGTTACCCCATTCACTGTAATCCTTTGTGCCCAACCATAAGCCAGCTGTTCACCTATTGCATGATGTGTTTATCCTGCTGTGTGCCAGACATTTTGTCTAGAACCATCCTGTGAGAGACAGTATCTACAGCTTTATTGAAATTCAAAAAGATTACATGAACTGGCTTCCCTTGGTCAACCAGGTGGGGACAGTTGGACAACTTAGTTAAGCTCTTTAACTTTTTTTAATTCCCCAAAGTTTTAATATCAACCATCTCCAAACATTACTCTTACAGCAATTTCTAACCCATCCAGGCTGCAATTTTGGGGAAAATATACTGATACATTGCATGACTTGAGATCAGAGAGGAAAACACCCTCATCCAAACCTCTACTTGCAGCCAATCATTTGAGACTCTGCAGTCTGGGGAGGCAGCACCACTGGACTCCAGCCTAGGGAATCGATGTTCTCTAAAGCATGGAAGATCTGCAAGAGCCTGAACACTGGGAACACACAGAGACAGGCCCAGGGTCTGGTCTCACTGCACTGCCAGCTTCCTGGGGTAAACTGCTGTGCCATATTGTGATGTGAGGTGTAGGCATGGCCTAAATACTTAACTTCTAAGCACTAACTAATATTCATAGAAAACAGATGGGTTGGAGGAGATTCCAAATGCCTGAAGCTCTTTTTTGTCCTCATCCTGCTCCTGCGTGGAGTATCTGGCAGCTGTACTCTGATGTTTCCATTTGTTTTGAATTAAACTTCTCTCTGCTCTTGTCCTACGCATTTCTTTCTTTATACTCTGCTCGTGACCCTTTCTGCACATGTGTCTGTTTTAATGACGAATCTGCTCAAGTAGGGCAATATGTATTTGGCCTATCACAATATTGACATGTGTTTACAGGAAGGCTTTTTTAAAGCAGCACTTTCAACACTAGATTAATCTCTGTTACCTTTTTCTACCCTATGATTACACTATGACTTGCTACAGAAATCCTCCTAAAGGTCTTTAAAAAAAATTATTCCCATGGTTTAAAATATAATAAAGAGGTTTTTCTCTTAATATGACCTCTGAATTTAGCTGATGTAGTTAAAAACACTTATGCAAACTGCTCCAGTTTGTGAAACAAAATAATTCAAGCCCTAATAATTGTGTTCCTGTATCTCATGAGAATTCTGTAGCTCTTTGAGCTCCTTTAAAAAAACTCTAATCAATCTAAGCACATTTCATTAAAATCTGAAAGCTTTTCATTAAAAAGTAAGAAAGAAAATTAAGGCAAAGTCCCTAAATGACTCAAATATGTGTTACACGTATATGTGAGAACATGTGTATGCACACACACTGAAGTACAACAAATCTAGAAGATGATATAAAATAAAAAAGACTGACTTGCCTATTCTCTGATCTGATTCATCACTCATTCTTTATTTAAATCTGATAAGTATCTTAGTTTGATTCACTGTCATAAATGAATATTTCTATTAATGTTTAATAACATATAAAAGTTACCACAAAAAGCCTTTCTGACCATTGCAATTTACAGTTGCTAGAACTAACATTAAAATGAAATTATTTAAAGATAATTGCATGCCACTGAAGTACTGATGTTAATTTTCAATTTTTTTTCCTGTGTTACTATTTTAAACTGAAATGCAGACTAACTTCCATCTGTATGCTATGACTTACTTCCCAATGTCCATTACAACCCTTTCAAGTCCCCCTAGTCCAGTTGTTTCTTTCTCTGATTCAAAAAATCAAGTTGAACCACCTTGTCCTCATGTTCTTAACCTTTTATTCTAAGCAAATGTTAATAATAAGTAGCTCAAAGATGAAAAGGAATTAAATTTATTTTTTACTAGCTTTTTACAGGCTTCATTTGCTTGTACCAAATATGATGTTTGCCACTGCAGCCGGGGCACAGAGCATTACTGCTTTTCTTGGCAACACCAGCAGTCCTGACAGCCCAAGAAATCTTCTTGATGGCTCATCTCATTGCCGTGGGACTGATGAAGATGAAGAGCAGATTTGGAAACCTGACAGAAAAACAATCAAGAGGTTTCCTGCTGTCTGGTTTCCTGCGCCACTCTCATTTTTTGACTCTCCAGCTAAGGAGGCCACTATACCTGATTCCAACTCTGTATAAAACTGGAACTGATTTATATACTGAAGAAGGCTGAGCAGAAAATTCTGGATTTTTATAAGAAACTGGTTAGCCTCATCAAACAAACAGTCCAGTCAGAGGGTGAAGTTCTTGAGTTTAATGACTGAACTACAGTAGTGTTTGAATAAGCCAGAACACCAGGAAAAAAAGCATGTATTCATGCTGAACAGAAATCTACAGATGGTTAAAAAAGGTCCAGCAAATGGGAGAAAAAAAGAGCCAGCACTATGCCATTTCAGTACAAACAAGATGGCCTAACTTGCTCAGTTCTGAATGAATGAGACAAGAGCTACCTTAAGGCTGTCTTCGACTTCAGCCTTCAGATGAATCTTTAGCCCACAGGGTTTTAATTCTTCTCTGGCTCAGAGGCCAGAGGGCACTTTCTGGTGCCATGTGCTCTGGACTCCAGAACTGTGACAAAGCAAAATAGCACAGAGTGGGCTCCCCCAGAGAGAAATTTTGCCTGCTCATCACTAAATGTGCTCGATGAGCTTTCAGATCCCTGAAAACATCAGGTAGGTTCACACATGACTCTTCTTTGGTACATGCCTAACATCACCACTGAACCTGGATGGAAAAACCTGTACAATATGCATCCCATGAAGTGGCTTAATGATTTTTACTCACACTAAACCTTAAAAATATTCCAGTTGACATTTTGTTGAACTCTGATTATCATGGTGCATTACACCATGTGCTCTCCCATCAACTTGCAGTAGGAGAACAAAGAGGAAAAGCAAGACTTGGCCCTGCTTGTGCTTTACAATAAATGACTTCATGAGGCCTGAGAGATGTAAGAATAAAATGTAAGGGCAAGAAGAGGTGCTAGTTTTGTATTGATACAGTGTTAAGGACTTAATAGAGTTACTTCTGGGCTGGACAAATAAAGTGGGACAGGAAGATTCCTTATAATTTAGCTAAAATCTTTAAAGATTTTAGCTGTCCCTAACAAATTCTGCTGTAGGCTCCCATGCATCTATAGAATGGTTGGGACAGAAGAACAATAAAAGGACTTAAAAAAAGTCTTAGTCACCAAATTTGCCACACTGCACCAAACTGCACTAAAACCAATCATCTGCAAGAGCACATCCAAAGAGTGTGGGTACTGCATCTCAGTACAGCAAAGCTGGAGGGCAATGGTACTGCATCTGAGAGATGAGGCAGAAGGGAAGACTTGGTTTGATGCTTAGGCACGCTTTCTTTCTATGTCTCTGATTTAATGTGCAGTGGTAGTAAAAAAACAGAAGAGAAGCAGCAAAATTTCCACTCCTGGGCATATCATACAAGGTAACTTAATGTGCACAAGCACGTTAGAACAGGAATAGTGTCTAGAAACCAGACTTCACAGATAACTCTTCAGAAAAATATTTAATTCTGGGGTTAGTTGTAAAAAAAGAAATCTACTTTTCATAAAATGAAGCCTACACCCATCAAAGGAAGGGGATTCTGGAACCACCTTCCAAAGAAGGAGCCAACAACTGTTCTTGAAAACTGAGATCTTTCTGAAAGAAGTTAAAGAACAGAATGCTTTCCCTATTCTACAATTCTGTATTTTTAAATAAAACTGTTTTTAATAAAGCACTAGAAAATACACCACGTTCAAAAAATTAATTCAGAAGTAAACAAGTCACAATTTAAAAACAGTAGCATTTTATGTTTCTGGATTTTGATTACCACAAGCTCTTACATAGGCACCCACTGTTTTCCAGATCACTGTCTCAAGCTCCATCCTTACTTCCTATTCGAGTAACTACAGGAGGTGTTCAGGTTCAGTTTAAGATCAGCTATTCACGCATCAAAGGTTTGAAAGGTCTAAGGAAATTATTCATGTCATAGTGAAAAGTAATGCCAACATTCTTCAAATAATCACAATGAAAGATTAACCATGAGAATCTAATTGTGCCCTCCTGCAGTAAAACTGGCAGATGGGACACAAGAGGACACAGGCAAACCTTCAAGGTTCACCTCTGGATCCTTTTGTAGAGAATTGTGTGTGTAGAGTCCAGGAAGTAACCCAAAGGGTACAGAAGTGCTCTTCTGCATTTCAGAGCTATAGATTGACACGGATTTTTGCTTTAAGTCTTTCCTCTTTCCTCCTGCTACTCCACTCTGGCTGCACAAGCAGCCAAAGGACACACTTTTGGCATGTTAATAAGGTATAAACATAGAGAAAGAATATCTCAGAAAAAAATTCCTACAAAATTTAGAATAATCAAGATTAACTATTGATTTAAAAAAATAGAGTGTTTACTTTCAGCTGAATATTTTCAGTTGCTTCCTGAATATACTTGTGCAATGTAAGTATCTGGACATAGTCAATCTGGTGGAACATTTTCTAAGGAACTAATTTATCTTAATTATAGTTAGCATGTAGGACAACCTAACATAACATTAGAACATCTATCTATAATAGGCCATATTTATGATATAATAGGCCACTGCAAAGTAGTTAAGTAACAGCTCATGAGGACGACTTGTTAATTAATTGATTTACAGCTATTCTGCTTTCATTATTAGCAAATTTTGAGCTAAAAAACCCCTGATATTTGCAGTTAACCATTTCTTGGACAAGACAACAAAAGGAGTTTTTCAGTAGTTTTATTGCTGGTCCCCTTAGACAAAATATTTAATTTTCATTTCAACATCTTAACTTCTTTCTAAAATTATATCCAGATAATTTACAATCTAAACATAAATTCAAAATGAAATGGAGAAGATAATATCTAAGCATAGTGCATAAATCGCATCCTGCAATGTTTTGGGGAGAGAAAGAAGATAATTGCTGGCTGAATATGAAATAGCCGATTTTTATTAGCTATACATCAAAATAAATTAAAAGAGCAAAAAATGTGATTCTCATGGTATGAAGCCTTAGAGATGTTCAGTATTTAGTTCCCAGCCTCATCATAAATAACTTATAAAAATCAACTGAGTGCATTTTAAGTAGACTGATCTACATTGCATGAATGCTGTATATATTAACAATATTATCTACAGAAATTAGCAGGAAAAACCTTAAAGTACTCTTAAAGATTTAATTTATCCCAAGCTATCAAAATATGAATAATTTTAAAATTAACCAGTTGTTATCTAACTTGAGCATTTTCTGAACTGTCAAAGAAAAAACATTCATCCATTTCTGGTTTTTAAGTTGTTTTTACCTCTTATAGTACATATACACAAGCAAGAAAATCTTACTGGAACACAGGGAAAGGATTTAGATGAGGCAATTTGCTTCACAATTTCCTAGAGAGTTTGCCTGTAAGATTTTTACTTTAAAAAATGGTTGTGACTCTAGACCACACCACTCTCAGCTCTCAGCTATTGAAAATTTCTAGTTACATTTTCGATGGACCATAGATCAAACAAACACAACTTGAACATGAATTTTGGTTTTGTTCACCCAAAAGTCATACACAAGCATGTCATATGGTTTGATAATGAAGAGGACATGAACCTTATAATCTTCCAGGTCTTCTGACTATTCCAGACTCTGGTGGCATTCCCGGAGTCTCTCACTCCAGCGGCAGAGTACACCACTAGCCACAGCTGTTTGACAGCTTTGGCCCCTCAGCACACCTATCTGAGTCTGCAACCTGCAAAACTGGGTGTTTGCCCTATGGCTGAAAAAAATTAAGTTACTAAGTAGAAGTTTTTACAAATCCAACTACTCACTATTCATTAATGAAAGGACAGAAAGTGATGAAATCTGCAAAATTACCACAGCCTGAAATTTAACCTTCACTTTCAAACTTCCAATTCATCTTAGAAATCCCTCATCTCAGTCTGCTGGCCCAAAGACATCACTTCGTACCCTTATATTTTACTTAGTAAATATTTATAAATTATTATGAATAAATGAAGATTTTATTTATTTATTTATTGTTCTATTGGCTTCCATGAACATACACACCTAAGCCATTGGTTTATATACTCTATCTGGTATGTTCCAGCACAGACATCACTGCAGAAATCTCTCTGAATAATTAGGTACAGTGAGTGGGTTATATGTAAACATTGCCAGCTGAGCTCCACACAGCAAGAAATACTGACAAAGATGTACAGAATATTCACAGAAAGAGCTCTGACATCTTCCAGTGCTGGAGAAATTCATTGAAATCAAGGACACCATTATCATCTGTGCTACAGCAAAGTCATAAGACTCCTAATAAAGGCTCAAAAGCTGCTGTTCTAGATACAACAAAACTATAATCGAGTTTCCCAAGCATTTTGTTCCAAATATAAAAGTTTAATAAATATGGAAAGAATGAAGCATTGCTATTCTCATATTAAATTTCATGAACTTGAGTAAAACAAGACCTTGGCATTTTTGATTTGTCCTTCATTGCAACCAAGAGCAGAGCTCAGTCCTTGTATTTACTCCCCATGATAAATCCTCACTCAGGAAGGAGGCATTGCACAGCCTCATGGCACCTACATCAAATGACTGAATTCACAGTATTAGGTCACCAGGCAGGCAATGGGTTTTGTTTCACAACTGGCAACCTCTAGTGACCAGTCTCATTTTGCCATTTGTTCATTTGGTCAGAGAACCATTGCTGTCAATCACTTGAAGCTACTCTTCCATCAGAAGATGTGGCTGAAATTTCATTTAATATAAGTGAAAGGTTTTGGACATGCACAAAAATCAGGCTAAGCATAGAAGGCCACTACAAGTGGAAACTAGAGCATTAAATGTCTCCTTTCATTCCTGAAAAAAGATGTCTGGATTTTTTTTCTACATCTCATCATAACTTTCACTGTTTAACAGAATTTCATAAACAAATTATTAGTGCAAAATAATATTTATATAGGCCTCAGTTGTCCACACTTCTTTCAGGCTAAGAGGGAAAACAAAAATAGAAAGTACAGAAATGAACCACACACATTTGTTCTCTTTTTCTTCCAGTCTCCATTAAAAGTAGCTGACAGTATAAGGAATTCTGTAATTCATGGTAAGATGCACACAAGAATCAGGAAAACAAAATCACCTGTGAAGTCTCTGCAGGCACAGCAGAAATAGAGTAAAAGACAAAAACTCTTTAAGAGTCACCTTGAAAAGTCCTAAGGCACAGCACTCATCTCCACTGTGGGGAACAAAGAGGAAGCACATTACAGCATCCAAGAACAAACTGTGGTAGTTAAGAGAATGAAGTTTCTCTGGGAAAGCACACAGTTCCGTTTTTAAAGTCTTTTATCTTCATGCTTTCCCCTTCTGAGGTAGTTTTGACAGAATTTTCTAAACTCCCATTGGATTTAAAAGAATGTATTACAAGTGCAGAGAGAAGTGCCATGAGAATGCTTTTCTGAGCATCTGAAGAGAAAAACCAATTCAAAAAGAGATTAAACAAATTCCTGGTGGACAGGCTAATCAGAGACTATTGAACACCCACCAGCTGGCTCTGGATCAGGGATTCAGCTGAAGGCTGGAAGCTGTGGAAGTAAAGCAGGGGAAGCATTTGCTGTTAGTGACTGTTCAAGGTAGGATGCTGGACTAGGTCTGGTCCAATACAGCCCTCCTTATGGCCTGGTATTATGCTCCCCAACAACTCTCCACTGTATCCACTTTCACCCAAAGTATCCTGTGTGACAAGCTAGTCCTCAGTGTCTCAGATAGGTATGGATGCTCTGTAGGAATGATTGCAGCAAAATAACCAATACTACCAGCTCACAGAATACTACTAAATGCTTACTTGGATAAAGTCCTTGGCAAAGGTTTTTTACCAGCCTCTGAAAAATGATGGTTGTCTTTTTTCCCAACAAAAGCCCACTAAAAAAAAATCCTCATGGTCTGGATTGTTACCAGGCCACCAATGGACTTCTGGTTGCTGTAGCCCAGGAAAATCTAGCAGAAATAACAAGTAAAAGGGGTCTGAATTTTATGCCAGATAATACTCAACTGATTGATATCTCCACTTTCAAAGTGTTACCTCATTACTGACTAGATTTCAGGTGAAAATTAAGGTATTCTGTTTTATTTTTAAATGTGTCCCAAACAGACATTCAAAGGAGCAGATGTTGGGGGGAAGGAGAGAAGGTGTTTCCATCTTCTTAGTATGTGATCCTAGATAGAGGTTCACTATAGCTCCTGTAGTATGTGTAAGTAGTGCTTTCACACCCAAGTGTGTCTGTCTATTCCATTTGGACTGGTTCAGTTTATCTGACTCCATGTGTGAGCACATCTTTATTTTATAAAACATGCAGTGTTTAGAAGTATTTTTAATTATTTACTCCATAAGATTATAGCAAACATAGCATTACAAAAAAAAAAGCAAAAACCAAAACTAAAACAACACAAGCCAAAAAATATCTAAAATGCAAACCTCAAAATCACAAAGATGATCCTGCACTGTAAATGTACTAATGAGTGACAGAAGGTACAAATCCGCTGAAGAAAGTATCATCGATACGAGGAATAGTAACCTCCCGATTTTGGCTTGTGGTTTTGGCTCGTGGCACAACCCAGAAGGTCCTGAGGAGTTTGGCTGCATCCCAGTGGCCTGTGATCACCTGCATATGGACAGCTCTACTGCCCAGAATCTTCACTGCACCACACTGGGCAGCGTGTTTGGCCGCCAGCCACACCACTGGCACAGCCCACACCTTAACACCCTGAACAGCGTGCAGGGTAACATCAGGGTGTATCTCACCTGCCAGTCCAGCCCCTGACAGGGCCTCAGAGAATCTGGCCAGGATGCTGCCCCACACTTACCCAGAACACCCTGTCCTTACAGAACGTTGGGATTTTGGAACCTCCTGCATCAGAGTTAGCACCTTTCTGCCTAATAGTATTTAATGGACTGCTCCTCTGCAAATTTACCTCATCACTTTCTCAGCCTCTGTAAGAATATTTTGCACCTTTACACACTGTAGCAATAACACAAACATTTTAACTGTTCCTTAAATAAAAAATACTTTATTTTGCTTATTCTGAAGCTTTTCTCACTATAGAGCAAGATTTGAATGAAATAATTACAATTAACAGTGACAGTCATTCCCGTCTGCACACTCTTCATGCTATAGAGCTCCCCTAACTCCACTCACCCATCTGCTTCCAAGGTTAAAGACACATACTTTGCATCTATGCTGTTTCATTTGTTCTCAAGAGTCTGGTTATTACACTTCACAATAAAATTCTTCCTGTTTTATATTTCTTGCAATGTCACATTAGGCTTCCTCCTCTCTGCAATACCAAAGAACCAATCAGACTACGTATGAACAACTGGAATACAGAAAATGATACACAATGAATCAAGCACTTCTTTTTGGTGCTTCCTGTACATAAACTGAAGACCACTAAAATACTCTAAAACCAGTATGAGGATGATTTGCTCTGTATGGATGAAATTCAGGAGTTAAGTGCTCCAGTGTACAAGAGTGAGAAACTTTTTGTAAGATATACATGTATGTCCTCTGTTGCTATCAGTGTTAGTCCTGGTTCAGGAAACAAACAAATCTGGAGGACTTAACCAAAGTACAGCTTGAAAAGGCTGAATTCAGTGCCTTGCATTCAGCAGTGAGCTGTTATTTCTGAGGCAGATCCTGCTCCCACCTCTGCAGGTATGGCTAAAGCCCTGCTCACAGAACTAGGGCAAGTCCTGAGCATGAAAGGAAAAGTATCCTTCTCTTGGCAGGCAGAAATGTCCAGCAATGGAGCATTCCAAGTGCAGAAGATTATTGCATTTTATTGCTTTACTGGGATCATGAGAGGACATGAAGTCTCCTTAGAAAATTTTTATTTACATGGTTTTCCTTATAAATTAAGCTTTCTCAACTTTGAAGCTGTGTTGTGTGTGTTGCAGCCATCTGTGCACTGCCATCAGTTTGAAGACCCAGGTGTTTCAGAAGACCTTGCTCTGAGAGCTGCAGTCCTACCTTTAGTGACAACAACACACAGTATTATCCCTTCAGCACCTTCCCACCAGGATGAGAACTCTTCTTGCCTATTTAGTAACTCAATCAATAAACTACAATTTCATACAGTACATGTGAAACCCTTAGAATGCTAAAAATAGACTGAATGATAAATTTCTCCTTCTGGATTTTTCTATGCTTCTTACTACTAAAACCATGAAGAGAAAACACACAGGAGAGTACCATACATCATTGGTGTCAAATTATTAATTAGCAAAGTCTAACTTTTCCTATGGGAAAGCTGTAGATTTCAGAGCAGCTATGCAGGCTAGAAGGACAGGAAGAGAGAAGGAGGTAATACGCTTTCCCCGTGTGTTGAAGCTGCCTAGTAAGAGAATGAAGAGCTCATGCTCAAGAGTCAAAAGGGAGGATGATGTGCCCCAGCCCCAGCACGGATACTTGGGGTGCTTTGGGGTCTGAGGTGTTCTCACTACACAACCACTGGAAGAGGGGAGCAGAGGAGACAGAGCAGAAAGAGGGGTTAGCTCTAGGATGAGGACTCAAGAAAGGAGGAGGGAGGAAAGAGAGAGAGAAACTCGGCAGGAACTGATGTACTGGTTTTTCTCTTGTACCTTAGCTCTGCTGGAGCATGTTTTAATGCCCATAGCAGGCTGGCCCAGCAGGTGAAATAGACTCCATGCACACACAGCCTGCGGGGAAGCACCAAGTGCTCCTCTAGTTGTGGTGGTGTAAAAGAGGCAAAAAACCCCACCTGCCACCACTGGAATTCACGCACCTTTGGCTTGTACAGCATTTTATTTCAAGGTGCTCTAGAAATGCACATAATACTAATATTAATACTAGCAGCACACATGTCCCCTTTTCCTTCCCCAGTTGGTTTTCAAATGGATGCTTCAAATCAGCTATGATCAGGGAAAAAAAAGAAAAATCAGGTCAGGAGTTCTAAAAGGCAAATGGCAGAACATTTCTATTTCCACTGCAATGTGCAGTTCTGGTAAAGACAAAGTATTTGAACACAGTAAATAGCAAAACTATTATTTTCTTCTGAAATAGTAGCAGAACTGTATAACTATTTTCCAGTAGTTTCCACTGTTTCAAGCAGAGTATGAAACCAATAATAAAACAAAGTGCAGAACTAATTCTTTAAATGCAGCCATGATCAGTACAATGCTACATTACTATCACAAATTTAGTAATGCCTTAAAAAGCCAGTTTGGGATTTCTTTCTGTCTTAAGACAAAAAAGTGCACTTTGGGATGCATAACATCCCAAATTCTCTTCCTTTCCATGAAAAAACCTGCACAACTCCCAAAGTATGATGTTACTGCAGGCAAGAAAAGAGATCAGAAGCTACAGTTTTGGCAGTAGTAGCCAATGTGAAGATCCTGACCTACATGTGATTCATGACCAGTTCAGGTACAGCTCCTATGCTTGGCTTACGGCCTCCATGGACAATGTGGTTGCTGGGTTGTCTGAAACCTCAGCTGTGGTAGGAAACCAGCAATATGTTGTGTTGAGGCTGCCACTGCCAGTTGATATTGAGCCCCAGGAATCCCAGCGCAGGGAAGCACAGGGTGTGAATGTAACAGAAAGGAGTCAATTTAAGTTACTCTAAGAAACAGGTTTCTGTAAAAAAAAAATAAAAGAAGGAAAACAAAGCAGTAATCCTTCTGATGCGTCTGTCCTGTTTGGCAGGAGAAAGCTGTCTGCCAGTTTCCAGCTCACAGCCCTTGGCTGTTTCCCGGCTGAGACTTCTCCCTAGGGCTATCCCTGAAATATTCTCATCAAAGAGCACAAGGGAAGAGCATGCTCTGCCCCAGGAGGAGGACGAAGACTAGCCGAAGATGTGACCACTCTGCAGTCATTCTCTGCCGCTATGAAATCCCGCTCATCCCCCACAAAAGAGCACTTCCAAAGGGGCCCAGTCTTTCAGACCTGGAAACTTAAATCAAGAGCAAGTTTAGGAAGAGTTTTGTTCCAGCTCTTCCAGGAAAGACTATGTATTTTGGTCCCTAAGAACAGTTCAATGTTCCCACAGAGCATAAACGAGAATCTGGTAGAGGTTGGATGCAAGGTCCTGAATTTCTAAGCACTTTCTGATGATGGTCTCTAATATGTAAGGTCATTATTTTGCCTATCTAATGAGTTAAAAGACTCGCTTTTTCCAGATGTCAGTGTTTTCATGTGAGGAAATATGGCCTATACTTTCCTCAAGTGTCTGCTGGGATATCAAAATGAACATAATTATCAGAACTAGATATTTACACTTAATAACACAGTTTTTCAGTTCCACCAGTTAATCAAACCAAATTTTGTATTTTATTTCTAACACCATTTTCTGGTCAGTAAAAACAAGTTTGAAGCTTTGTAACACAGAAACATCAAACTGGTGGCATTCATCTGACGTCAAGAGCAGCAGTAACACTTTTAGAGTCTGCTGGGAAGCAAACAGCCCAAGGGTAATTTATTTCATCCAGTAATGGGGTGCAGTGGGAACAGCTTTGTATCTAAGCAATAAGATCATCATTCCCATGCCTTTGGAGAAGGTTTCAGAATGGGAGACTGCTCACTGGACTGAACAGGAATGAACATTGTGGTTAAGTCTTATTCCAGCACCCAAAGGAATGGCCTGTGTTTGAACTCCCCATCCTGAAAGGTCTGCAGACTTCTGTGCCATTATCTGATGTACTATACCTGCTTCCAACATCAAATCTTGAGGAACAGATTTGTCTGTCTACAACTATTTTTTTTTCTGCTACACTGTTCCACCAGTCCTTTGTGCTTTACTTTACCCACGCCAAATCCATGTTTTCAGATACTAAATTCATTTTTAAAATAAAGAACGAGATGTAGCTCAAGAATCTCATCTGAAAAATTCAAAATAATTTCACTGACCTACATTAATCAATGAATTTATAGCCTCCAGCTCAACAGGCAGGTGAATAATTATTTTTATAAAGTAATCTTTAGTGTGCCAGCCTTTTTTTTTAGTAAAATAACTACCAATATAAATCCTGTGACACAATCTTCTCTTACCAGTTTCTCCTAAAAGACTGAAGACCTCATTTCCGATATAGTAAAATATTACTGTACTGTGAATAATGTCTTCAACAAATAGGATGGAGAAGTTTCAGTTCTCTTCCTGCTCAGCTAAGTCAAACGAGTTTTTGGTGCTACCCATGAGTGATGTTTAACTCAGCTCTGTCATCCCTTTAATTTTATCTACACGGAAATGCTAACAGAAGGAAAACGTGCCTATTCACAGTTAATGCTGAAGAATTAGTACTTAGGGAACAGACTTGTTGAGCAAACAGGTATTGCATACAAATGTATTTCTCTGTTAATAAGCACTGGTAAAATATCTGTATGTTATGTGCGTTGAACTATTTTATGCAATTGCTAATTTTTAAGTGTCTGAAGATTTATTTAACCAATCATAAGCAATCTGATTATTCTCAGTGATTACTTCTCAATCATAGGATGAAACGAAAAAAAAAGACTAGTAACAGTGTATAATATAGTGAATTTCAAGAAAAAATATTCAATGTGTTATCAGTAATTTTAAAGCATGTTTCTGCTTGCAAAAATATGTGCCTAAGTATTTCTTTACTGCTAATCTAGTATTTTACCCCTTTTGGAACAATACCAACTGCATGACAATAAGCATTAATTCCTGTTATTAATTCCTCTTATTAATATGCATTAATTCTACTTTCTCTTTACAGTAACAAATTAAAACCAACATAGAGCAGAAGAAAAAAACTTTCCTTTTACTTATCACAAGGCTATAACTCAGAAATATGACCATGCCACTTTACTGCAACAGGGAGTGAGAACTCATCTGTATTCATTTGAGTTTCCCATGCTGCCTAAGCATCAGCTCTTAAAACTCCTGATTTTCCTGGTAGTCACCCCTTCAGTTACTAACTGAAATGAATGGATCGGCTCTACAGCCCAGAGCAAGAATAAAATCAATAAGATTTGGTAGCAGGCATCAGTTCTCTGATTGTAAATGTATTTATTACCAGACAATTTTCCAGAATTAAGTCCAAGCCAGTTAAAATTTGCAAAGTCGCAATTTGAGAAAACCAAGTACTGTAATTGAATCCCTGACTTTATAATAAGAACATGAAAGACAATATTCCAACATGTTATTAATGGACACTTCTGCCCACATTAAGCTGCACATTTTCCTAAGAATATGCCTTACTAATAAGATGCTTGCAAGATCTTTCCTTCTTAGCCCTTTCCTTTGCATAGTACTCTGGATTAATTATTGATATTTTAAATTATATAATCACCAGTTATCTGAGGAGATTGTGGACAACAACAACAACAACAACAAAAGTCTGCTCTTCCTCTAATTACCTATATTAACAGCAAATAGTTGCTGTGTTGCCTTTGCTTTCCTCACTTTTTATTCAGGCTGTTTGTTCTGTACTGAATAAAATATTTATGTATGCTCCTCTGAAAATCTCAGCCAAAGAGACTAAAAATCATGGTCCCTAGGGAACTTCAATGGACCCCAGATACCTCTCTCAAATGCCTTGGAAAACCTAGCCATTATTTCTTAGACAATATTACTAGTTCCAATTCTTTACCTTTTATTAATGTATCTGTTTCCTCATTAAACACAGGTAATTTCAGTAGCCTAGCCTCAATGTGAAAAAGATGGAAATGTTGTTATATGTGTCACTGTGATTATGGCTGTGATGCTTTTTATTTATGACAGTCAAAGAATGCAAGCAATGTTCATTCACTGATACATCTGGATATAGTAGCAACGCACTGAAACAGCTGAACCATGTTTAAATCACCTATGTAAATCACCTATGTACCAATAGTAAATCACCTATGTTCTGAATTTAGTGTTTCAGTAAATCACCTATGTTCTGAATTTAGTACTTTAATGTGCAACCCTTAACTGTACACACGTGAAATTCTCTCTCACAGAAATACATTTCCATTAATTTACTCAGTTTCCATGATAAATGAAGTTAGGTATTCCCTAATTAACTGAAGGAGAGGAATTTAGGAAGGTTGTGGTTTGTTTTTTTTTCCTGCTGTTAGTTATTCTCATTTTTACATCTGTTTTCACGGTCGAAAGCCTGCTTAATCTACAAACTACTCATTTTGGGTAATATTTCACGGCAGAAGCAGAGAAGGTAGAGTAAATCCTCCATGGCAAATGAAGAGTGACTGGCATATTTGCGAGCATCCAGCTATCACACACATCTTCCTTGTTAGCATCATGCGAGCTCCTCGCTGCTGCCGCTGCCATCGCCGCCGCGTTCCCAGCCCAGCAGTGTGTTTGCATTCAGCACACGCGAGATGCAGGCTTTGCCAGCAAGGATTTTTAACCTCCACCCCCCTCTGCCCCCGGTAGGTGTGTTCTCCTTGCCCAGGATCCATCCCGCTGCTCGCGGTAGCTGCCGTGGCCGATGGAGGCCCGGCGAGCGGCGAGCGGCCCCGCGCTGTGACTCAGCATCCCGCAGGCCCCGGCATGCCGGGATCCCGCCCGGGCTGTGCCCGCCGGCCAGGCCACCCCATCCCGGCAGTGCCAGCCTTCCCAGCACGAGAGGAAGGGCACGGAAGGGCGAGACCCTGGGCAGGAGCAG
This sequence comes from Entomyzon cyanotis, assembly GCA_024500445.1. Lineage (NCBI taxonomy): Eukaryota > Metazoa > Chordata > Aves > Passeriformes > Meliphagidae > Entomyzon > Entomyzon cyanotis. The sequence continues at coordinate 30,221,343 of JAKEPQ010001018.1, forward strand.
GGGTTGCAGCTCCCACACGGGGAGTGCATTCCCGCTCTGAACGGCGCCTTCAAAACTGCCGCTTCACCGCGATGGGTGCTTGTTTTCAGTCAGCAGCGCTAACAATGCCTGATCTCTGTACGGCGTACTTCCAGCTGATTGTTCGGTAATTAACAAGCAAACACACACTGTTCACTCAGACAGGGCTCCATATGGGTTTCTGTGCAACGTGGCAGAAGGACTCGGGGATCCAAAACTGGCCCATCAGGCATTGTTAGATGCAAATGCAAAATAACAATATAAACTCAAAATGAAAAATCCAAGGAACGGTAGCACCTGTAATGCTTACTGGCAATGCCTTGCTTCCTGAGATCACACAGGAAACAGCTTTCAGTTTTATTAAAATAGCTATTTCTCAATACCCTGTGACAATATATCTCTTTTAAAGTATGGGTACATCTCCAAGTTACTGAGCACAGAAGCTAAAGCATTTGTACTCCATTTTCCAAAATACTAAAATCTACAAGTGCAAAACATATTGATGATATAGAATTTTTAAGCATTTACTGTGGTAAATAATTTAATTTAAATATGTAATTTAACTTATCTTCTTTTAAAATGTGGTATCTTTACTGTACATCTATATTAGTTAGATTATTTTCTTGAATATATCCAAAATTGTCAAACGTGCAAATTAAAAAAATGTAGAATGTTTTAAATTTTTTTTAAATTCCCAGCAATTTACATAATTAGAAATAGCTGTACTTTTATGTAAAATTTCTAAGAGTACATAGTTTCCTGAAGGACAGTAAGGATTGTCCTCACTGAATGAAAGCCCAGACTTTTATCCAAAATGTAACAGTATGATCATCTTAGTTATTTACAGGACAGAGAAGCTATAGATTCTGGGATGCATTTTCCTAGCATACATTTTACTGCAGCTTGCAAATGGTACAGAAAATGTACAGATAGAGGGAAAAAAGTCAGTGAAATTTCATTGTCATTACTCAGTTAGGACCTCTAATGACATAGATCACATTATTATATTGATCACCACAGTGACTGTCCTGCTCCTCCCCCCAACGCAGTCATCTATAGCAGACAAAAATTCATCAGAAATATACACCCTTGAACAAACTGCAGGATTCAAACACAGTGTTTAGTCTCAGCAACATTTAAACAACCATTTAAAAATAATCAGACTAGTAGGATCTCTGCAGCTATATCCACCTGAGAATTCTGACTCTGCATTCCAGCCCAGGTATCTGAGTCAATGTAACCACACTGCATCATCATAATCCTGTCTCAGCATATTCGCTCTACTGCACTCAAATCCACAAATAAAAAATACTCCTTTTTACCTTAGGTGGTGAATTCCTTCTTGTCCTTTTGTTCATAATAACTATTCCAATTTTGCATCTTTGAAAAAACACAAGGATGGTTACATCAATAAACTTCACAGATCCTCTCCTGCGGCAGAAAGCAAATTACCAAAAAAAAAAAAAAAAGACTTCAAACTGTGACCTCAGAGCAGAGCACAGCCGTTAGCATCCCTCAGCCAACCTTCAGCAGAAAGCAGGTTTAGACAACAGGGAAACTGGCTCTGTACATGGCTGCAATGCTTTCAAATCAAGCATTCTGTGGTGTAAGCTTGGGGATTTATATCTTCTTAAATAGGCCGTCCCACTCAATGCTGCTTGTGTGCATGAAAATATGAAGCATTTCACTGCAGTCACTTTATGCAAGAAACTACCCTAGTCATCTTTACAATCTCTGTCACTATGCTCTGAGACTAAAGAATGAGAACAGCATGCATAATTCATGCATTAAAATTTTCTGTGTACTTCCTGCAGCAACTGTTACATCCAGTAATGGGGTATCGATCAGCTCATCGCTAAAACAATTGGGGCTGGGCAATTGCTGCAACAAACAGTATTCCATCCAAAACAGGATGCAGACACAGGCTTCCCCCTGCAGCACTCAAGCGTAACTCCAACATACATGGTATGGCATTTACATATTGCAGAGTGTTTAATCTGGACTCTGCATGTCTTTGACCTCCAAAAAATGCTGCGTTATCTGAGCCTTTCATTTGAAATCTGTATTCCCTGAAGACTGTTTCTCCTTTAACTCTGTGCAGGATGAGAAGCAAGTATGTTTACCTAACCCCATGTTAAAAGTACAGTGAACCTCTGAAAGCACAGGGCAGATGTAAAGGCTTTCTACCCCATGACACATTCTTTGCCCTCTGTACACCTGCGCCGTGTTTGTACCAGGAAACTAGTCCATTTTCACTTGAATCCTTTTGTTAGAGTGCATATATTATATTCTATCTGCATAGATAGACACATCATTTTTTGTCTAGCACAACTCACATAATTTGTATCTGCCAGATCGATTAAAACATGTCCCAGAATTTCTACTTCTTCCCACAGATCTGAACATCTTCCAGCCTTTTCAGCATACTCCTTTTTATTGCACCCCTGTCATTTAAACAAGCTTCATCGACAGTGTATCAACCCTGTCTTCAGCCCCTGTCTTCAGCAGCCTCTGGGCATTCCCAGTCTCTGACTGCCACATGCTTCTCCTCCCATGCACAGGAAAACCACAACTGCCAATGTTTCATAAGAAATAGAAGAGAGAGGGAAGATGGACAAAAGGGAAACATAAAGTCATGACTGAGGTAAAACTCCAAAGCAGTATTTAAAAATAAAATAACAAGGATCTTTGATTACCCTGGTGTTGCCAAACAGCATAGTCACTGGTTTGTGAAAGACACAAACTTGTAGTTTGCTGAAAGGCATGGAATTATTCCTTACCCTTGACAGAGTTTGGGTCTGGTCTTTAATCACTAAAATACATCATTATCACTAAAATAAAGAACTGTTATTAAGGTTTGTTACTGAGGTTTCTTAAAAGATATTCAAGAGGTTAGTAAGGCCTATAATCAATACTTATTCCTGGGATTGAAAAAGGTACAACTGGCAAAACAAAAAATCTTGGTGGAACCGCAGCACAGAGACAGACACATATTGATGAAAACCTGAATCTGGGCTAAACTATCGACTCTCCTGCAATTGTACACATTCAGAGTCCTCCCAAGTAAGCTAATGGAAAACTGTCTATAGTGAGGAGGATTTGGCATACAGTCTGGAAATTTGAATGAATAGAGGCTTTTTCAGCAGAAATTCAGGAAGAAGTTTCTTTGTCTCTCACCAAAGCAATCACCCTTCAACACATCCAGTGTCTACTGCTTTCTCTCATGCTAAGGCATGCTCATACATTTCAGTGGGCTGGCAAATGTGTCGCCAAGAAATTCCCGTATGTCTGTCTGGTACATCCTTTCTCAACAGCTACCAAGGCTATAATATGACAGCAGTTAATCAGTTCTTTGGGATACATCAAAATCAGCAGCTTAGTTTGTCAGATTCTTCACTCACTACTATACTGAGTGTTGGGTCACAATAATCTCTGACAAGCATTAAGCTAGAAGTTACAAGTCTTATCAGAAAACGTGATGTTGTGAACCTGACTCCTTAATTAATCAGATTAGAGTGGGAATAAAGAGATGAGATTGATGCCCCAGATCATGCAATCCCCATGAGCTCACTCTGGTCCAACTCTAATCAGTTCTAAGTGCAAAGTTTACTGGGAAAACAATGCTCATGTAGGCACTGCAAACTAGTTTGTCCTGTGCTTACCATGACAGTGGACATCTGCCAGTTCTTGCTATGTTGGGACTATGCTCCAGATAGATGTCTAAATTTGGACAGATAGCAGCACATGCCTATGCAAGAGTAAGATGCCCATTCTCTGTCAGAAATCTGTCAGAACCTGTTCAGCTCTTGTAGTCTATTTAAGGGCAAGTTGAATCATTCCAATGTTTGTGGACTCTGTTTATTAGATTTCTGCCAGTTAGGATCAGACTGAGAACATGTGAATCACATGTAGGTACTAACATGTAAACCACTCAATTTAGACATTTCAGTCTGTCACTGTATTCCCCCTTCACATGCTTCAACAAGAATATTTCCTGGACACAGGGCAGGAGACACAGTTATTTTGGGAACAGGATCACCTTGTTGTGGCTAGCACAGGTCTTTCTCGTGGGAACATTTTGCTATATTTCATAAACAAAGATAAAGTTTGGATGTTTTGCAAACAACGTCTCCGGATTAGGTCAGTTCGGGCTTGGCCAATTGGGCCTAGGGGGAGGTCTCAGGCTGACCAATCTGGGTGACCTCTGTAAACTCTATATATATGGAAATCAAAACAATAAAGTTCTCTTCTCTCTTTCTTTGTCTGAAAACTTGGGTCGTTCCTCAGCTAGCGGCTCAACAGCGACACCTTGTCATCTTTTACTCTCCCTATTCAAGCTATGTTTGGGATTCCTTAAAGAAAATGAGCAATTGTTTAAACCTGATTTCATATGTAAATGCCATGACACAAGTGTCATATTGGACAGTTCTGTCTAGAATATTAATTTTGATCACTGACTCAGAAAGAAACTAACTTTCCACATTTTATTACGAGATAAAGTTAAATTACTCATTGAATTCAGAAGTTTGAAATGGAAAATGTCTCCATGTTATTGTCATTGGTATTGTAATACATCAGTTCAATAACAATTTGCGTAGAAAAAGACATTGTTCAAATGTCTGCAATCCTTGCCTGGTATTTTGGAATTTGTATGTAATCTTATGGGCTCCTCAAAAGAACACTTAGAAGCTCTGGGAAATAAAATTAGTCTTCCCTGTATCAGAGAACTTCATAAGAAGCTCAGACAATGCAAATAGAAACTGGTTACACTTTCTTTGGAAAATAACAAAGGTAAGAAGGACTTTATTATCTAGAAGGGAAAGAGCTAGAAACTGGACAAACTAGTGTTTTGAAGTTACTGGTGTCAGCAAACACAAATATGGGTGTTATAGGTGTACTTCATTACACTGAAGAACTGCCTACGTATTTCACTGTGTTAGACACATGTCCCAAAAAAATCTGAAAATCCATGCTGACAGAAGCTGTGACAATACGACAATCCATGCTGATTGCCTTCTCTGTGTATTTAATTTTATTTTTAGCATTCCCTCATTTGTTAATGATGAAAAGGAGATAATGAAAATGCCCTGCTCTCCTTGCTTTATTCCTCCTGTTCTACACTTCTCAATTAAATGAGATACTTCCATTTTTACTATGCCTAGATAGAAGTCAGAAACCCACAAAAAATTCAAACATTTATCCTTCATCATGAAAACCAGTTCCTGTACAATACACACACCCTCCCAGCCCTCCTGGCAAATTACCCTTTTGAAGTAGGAGCTCCCGACTTGAGAACTTTCTCTTCAGTTTGGAATGGGAAAGTATTCATGGCATGTAAGGTTTTAAGATGTACTACACAGTGGATTGTCAGGTACTCTCAATCACAGGATCCCATTTCCAGCAGGGTATATTCTGAGACCACAAAACCATTTAATGCAGCCATTTTTTATAGATATCTTACAAATCTTTCTTTTATTTCAGTAACTAGATTCTCAAATTACGCTGTTTCATGCACCTCTTTCTATTATTCATTCACTCTTCTCCCTTACTACAGTCTAACCCCATCCTTGATTTATAGAATCATACAATCATGTAGGTTGAAAATACCCTTGAGATCAAGTCCAGCCATTAACCTAGCAGTTCCAAATGCACCACTAAACCATGTCCCTAAGAACAACATCCACCATCATCTTCCTACGCTGAGCAAAACCCGTTTTTCACAACAAATTAATTCTGTTCTCCTTCACACTTTCTACATATAAATCTTTTATTCTACCATTTATTTTAAACATCCATGACCATAATTTCAACTCCAGTGCTCAAATCCTCCTGTTTCTACTTCTCTTTCTATGTGTCTATTTCTCCAACAGAAATAATAGCATAATAGACAGACATAATAGCAACTTAGTTTTTTGTTCTTTCTTTGCCTTCCCTTCCTTTCCCTAGCTCATCCTTGAAGCACAGAAAATGATTGTGCTGAATCCTATTTATTCCACTCTCCTTAGAGTCACAGCCATTTCAATTTCCCAGTCCTTCAGAAACTCTCATTTCCCTACCCCTTCTTCATTCTCTTCCCCACTCTTCCCTCACCATTTTTTCCTTTCACAAAGGAAAAAACACCCTAGTGTTTCCCCTGGCCACCATTATGCCTTCCTGCTTTCTTGCTGCTCTGTATTAGCTTTAAACTACTGCATGAAGTTTCTCTCTTCCTTTCCTGCTGGCTTTTACCTTTTGCACTCAAAATGTGCAAATGGAGCTCTTTAAATCTCTATCATTTGTAGCTATCCAGGGCTCATTTTTCATTCTTCCTAACATGCCAACAGTTTTTCATGCTTAGGAGTTTCTACTTCTGATGTTTTGGCTGCCTTGGCACAGTCTTATCCTGATGTCCCTAACTGTTGCTCTGGATGTCATTCAAAGGAACAACTTCATGCTTTCTTCTATGCTTTCTTGAGAATTTTTTGGTCTTTTTTTCCTCCTAAAACTTCACTCTAGTACAATCTCATCTATAAACACAGATTCAACTACTATCTTCTCTTTAGATCCTACACCTCTACTTTTCTTTTCTTCACCTCTACCTTATTCTTTTCAAATTGGTATTTCAGACAGTATTTCTGGTACTGTAAATTCAGGCATCAGCTTAGGCTCCACACAGACATTAGGGTTGTCATTACCCACCCCCACAAACTCATTCTGCCAGATCCTTTCTGAATCGTTGTGTACAGTCTGAATGTTATCTCTAACCCAGATCATCCTCAGGTTATTAAATCCAGACTTGCTGAATCTTTCTGTGTAATATTGCTCATATATAATCATCTGATATGCTCTTAATTAATACCCTTGTCCAGATTCTCATCGTCTCAGAACTAAATCAATCCAAAATCTTGTCCGCTGGCTTGGACACACACAACACCTAATAAGACTACTACTGAAAAGACCATTCTTCTGGTGCATCACTCTGAGTGTGTGATTTTCTCTTCTTGCCTCCCTCCACTCTTTTCTTTGGTATGTCAAATAAAAGCAGGTTCACATTTGTTCCATGGACCACTCTCATTATCATTCTCACTTGGTACTGAACAGCCAACTTACAATTAGTCTGCAAGTTATTTTTCATTATCCCCTTGTTAAATTCTCAGTCAAGCACTTCTGTGCTTCCTCCCATTACACTTCATACTTTGAAAGAACTCTCTGCAACACCTGCAAAGTTATTGCATTGCCCTCCTTCAAATCCTTTCTTAAATCTTGTTTGCTATGATAATTGGAAATTAAATTGACAGCATGTAGGCTGCTCTGGAAAGCTGACACCACTGTCCTCAATGGCTGATTTACTTTCACTGTTTCTTTGCAATTCCCCATCTGTCTTTTATGTTATACTTCCACTCATAACCACTATGAGTAATTCTCACTGGGAGAGGGACTGACTTCTTGTTTGTTCAAAGGGATTTCTGTTTGATGACTGACTTTTCAGCACTACAGTAATGGAAAGCACTAGAGGGCACAGAACAACAGGAATTAAACAGGGACTATCTCTTAGACCCTTTGGAGTCAGGAGTAGAATTTGAGCTGGCCCCCAGCTCCTACAGAAAAGACATATGTGGCACAAAATCAAAACTGCCAGTTCAGTAATTTTAACTGAAAATGTGACTTTGTTCCTCTGTGGCCCACTTTGCTACCAATACCTAAACATGTTCCACAACAAAACAACTGCTTGTTCTGCTTTACTGTTTAAGTCAGTGTTCTGAGATATCGAAGATACTATTCATATGAAAATACTTCTTTTATTCATTATTCTGAATCAATCATGATATTTAATACAATTATATAAATTGCATGCCAATATGATTGTCCCTATTACATGTACTATACTGTATTCTATAATATAGCACAGGTTTAAAATATCATACTGTGTATTTATAGTTATAAAATAAGAATTAAAAATAATAATATAGTAACCATAGTTATTGGTAGTATACACTACAGCCATGTATCAGCCATATTCAAGTATAAAAGAGATTCTATATATATTCTGAGAAAAATGCCACTCCAAATATTCCAAGAGCTCCAAGAGCTAGTGACAGCTACAGAGCTGGAGAGATTACTACTTTCATGTTCTCCTAGGTCTTTGGTCTCAAACAGCAACAAAGGCTGTATCCAAGATAACACACAAAACTTCCCTCCAAATGGTTTACAACATTTACAGAGTGATTCACTTCAAATCACTGCTGATCCAACACTAGCATCAAGTGCAGCGTGACTTGCTGCAGTATATTCCTCTACAGACTCTTGGTAATATTGATGGGAAAATTCTCTTCTTCAGGTCTTCTCTTCACCTGTTTCTTTGGTCACGTCATTCTCCTTGGGCCAGCTGCCCAACTGCTATAGCACTGAGCCTCTTCATACGTTTTAGCTTAAGAAAAGATGTTTGGTATGTTTTTCTCCTGTATCTTTGATAGTGCTGATTTTGCACTCTATTCTGCATGCTTTCTCTATGATGTTCCTGACCCCTGCATTGATTTTTCTATCTGTCATTAGCTAAGAACTCCCTTCATTTGCTTTATTGGTCATCACAGTAACAACTTACATTACTGGATAAATAAAAGCAAGCCTATGCTTGACCCAGCACCAATTCCCTGTTGGGCTGCCTAGTTTTAAAGCCAAACCCCTTCCCATATCCTCATCCAAAGACATACAAAAATTCAGGGTACACCACAGGAATCAACTGAATTACGTGTTTTGGTGAAAAGCAGAAAAAGACAAGTATCCATTACTGTGAGCAGAAATTCAGGGCCACTGCCTGTGCAGAGCATAGCAACAAGTTCAGGGCTGCCAGCTCTTTTTAAGCATGAAGCTCTAGCCAATAAATGTTTCCAGCTGACTGAAATGCTTTAATGACAAGCCTTTTACCATACAAACAAGAGACAAACTGCTGCATCCTAACATCTTGCTGGGATTGCTGTGAAAAGGGTTGGCTGGGAGGAGGCCACTGGGTGAGGGCAGGGGCAGAGGTAGCTGGGGGCCACAAGCAGCCCTCGCCTCAGAGGCACAAGCCCATGGCCCCTGAACAAGCATTTTGGGGCTGGGATTTGGGATCACTGGATAAGACCACTGCAACAGGGCAGGCCTGAGGTCCTCCCCAGAGCACAGTGTGTGTCAGAAGGGTGCGACTAAAATCACAGAGGGTGCCCATTGTGCCCACCCCACCTCCGTCTGCTGCAGCAGAGTGCTCTGCTGAATGCATTCTGCCAACTCCAGATGTCTGGGGAATAGCATGGTCTCTATTCAGAGATCTTGTGGCCACAGGAATTTGGTGCCCTGAAAAAGTGTTTCAGATGCCAAAACACAGAAATACCAACTTATATCCTCTCTGCAAATGAATACTCATAACAAAGTACACAATAGTCAGAAGGCATTTTCTCCTGCTCACTTTGTAATCTGCACATTTGGATTTTTATCTGTTTTCTACTCAGTCTGCAAATTCAGAGAGAGCATATTACATAGCTGCTTTTCAGAGTGGACTGCTGTCCTTTCCATTGCACTGATAGAGGAAATAAGGGTGCCTTTTCCCACTATGAACCACTAGAATGCTAGAAGAAATACCTTATTTGCTAGCTTAATTTTATTCCATTCCCTACTAGCTCTGCATGTCACACTACACTTCTGAATGAAGAAAATGTCAGTGGGATTCCTAATAAGCAGCACGAAGATAGCATTTGGCTGCATGAAAATCACAGGAGAACTGAAGTGGGAGGCCAGTATTTAATCTTCATCCTCGTATCAAACATACCTCCCAGCCAGTACCAACAAGCGTTCTCAAATGCAGATCAACCTAGATCAGTAGCTTGCCGGTAAAGAAGCAAAAGTGACAAAAAATAGACAGAAATCCTCCTACTTCTGTGCCACCAACAGCCTGCATTGTCAGTGACAATTATCCTCTGCTATTCACTACCAGCCCTTTTTCCTCTTTGCCAGAGCATGGCTTTTGACTTTTTCCATCTATATTTGTTCACAGTTTTCTGACTCAACACCTCCATCACACAACACACAGCATTAGCCCTGTCTGACCAGACAGAAAATAAACATACAAATACAAATAGAGAAAAGAAGTTCTTTTCAGCTTGGGAACAGCTGAATTCTTCCAAATAAAGACCAAATCAGGTATTTGGATTCTCCTAGGAAGGATCTTCCCCTGCAATAATATGCATTCCCAAATCCAGGAGCAATCATGTTTTTAATCTTCCAGTTTCTCCTTAGAAATGCACTATGAGAAATTACTAACTGCAAATGCAGAGACAGTATGAAATGAGTAGTTCTAAATACGCATCAGAGATTGCAGGGGGAAGAGCATAGCAATTAATAGAAGTATGAAGCTCTCAGTTACAAGTGAGAATTTAGTGGAAAATCAATTAAATATGTAAATTTTCACCTCTGGGGGAAAACACAAATCTAAGGTAGACCAGGATTGTAAATTCTATAAAAAATGTGAATGAGAAGCCTTCCTTCCTTTAACCCTTATTTTCTAACCTATATCAATGCAATTAATTTACATGACTGTTTACACTATTTATTTCCTCCTCCCACCATGTAATCCTGTATAAACTTTTTCGGTGATTTTTTTTTTCAACAAAAAGCAGATTTCATCAGCACATACAAAATAGGCAATATCCATGGGGTGATGCTGAAATCTGAATGAACAGACTAACGTCTAAAACTTTGTCTGAACAAAGGAATAGTAGACAGCATTTCATAAGAAACACAACATATAACATGAGCTACAAAACATAAAGGGTTGTGAGCACTACACAGGGTATGCAAACTGTTTTGCTTGTTTTAGAAGAAGCTGAAGCAATGCTACTAAAACCAAATTCCCAACTGCAGATTCCTTCTCTGAGAAAGTACGAGCTCAATTTCAAGTCCCAAAGTGAAATGCTACCATGGTATGGGATATACTGTGGGAATACTGTTTTTGAATGAGTAAACAGTAACTATGTAAAAAAAAACCAAAGGATGCTTTTGAATAGGCGTGGTCTATTTCCGAAAGAATAACATTTTTTGGTCCAATGACGTTAACATTGCAGCCTACTTGATTTTAGCAGCAAAAGTCAAAATGAAAAATGATGACACAGCATCACAAACACATCTTTTGTACAAATGTAAATGCTCACCAATTAAGCAAACCATTTCACAGATTTAAAAAAAAAAAAAAAAACTGAAGCAATTTAATGCAAAATAAGTATTTCTAGTCATTGGATAGGTTTTTTTTTCTGACATACTTCCAAGAGAAAGCATTTTTATTTTTATGACTAATAATGGGATGGTGGAAGGACTGAAACATTCTCCTGCTGTTTGCAGAGACATTCACACACCTGTGCTGAAGTATAGATGGTCCTGTGAAGATAAATTAAAGAAAATTTTCCAGAAGTTCTTTCAATTACTGAGATCTGCAAAAACTAAGAGTAGCTCCTGAACAAATACAAGAAATGTTCCATAGGATCTGAATCACCATATGAGACTAAACACTTTACCTTATGGGATACAGAAGTTAAAAGACAGTAAAAAAACCATCAGAACACTTAAATTACTGCTTTCATGTAGTTCTCCATCTGACTAGTGAGATAAATAATTGAAATTTAACTATTTGGGCCTTCGAGTTGACAGAAGTTGCCTGTTATTTTTTTTAAATAATTAAGTTGAGATATTTTTATTTATTTTATTTATTAAGTTGTGATCTTAACAGGCATACAGAGACTCTTTTTTTGAAAGAAAATTGTCCAGCATCTTTTAAAAGAAAGGAAATTGCAGTGAACAGCTTAAGGATATGTACAGTACCCCACCATAAGTGTCTGTGAAATAGCAAAGTAAATAAAAAGTACAAATATGCAATCCCACATAAAGACTTTAACGCGTGAAGAATATGGGAGGATATTATCCTTTTGTGTTAGCTTAGTTGAGTGTTTGGGGGCTATAATTTTTAGGGTTTACACAAAGTGATGGACTCCATTCTGTATAGAAATCTTTTATTTACAGCAGCAGTAGAAGTTATGGGTACTGGAAACAATGAATCTATGGCCAAATCCTGAAATAAATTTCAAATATACCATCTGGCACTTAAGATTTAACTAAATGTGACTGATACAGCCCACCTGTTCTCAGAAGTTTTATTATATTGAAGTTTCACCCAATTTCTCATAGAATTTATTAATTTCTTTCAAGCATGAAAATGGTCTAAAATAAAACAACTGAAGGCATACAACTTAAAAAATAAATAACAAAATTTATCCATTAGGGAATTAAATATAAATGTATTTAGTAACCTCTAAAGGGTAAATTAAGTTAGTCTTGGACTTAAGAGTGATATTGGCAATATTCCACCTCTTCACCTTGTTTTCAGTGCACTTTCTGCCAAAATGCTTGTAAAAGCTTTTGTTCCTATCAGATTGAGTAATATTCTAAGATAACCTGACAATTAAGAAGGACTGGAATCTTCTAGACAATTCAATTTTGATCTTAGCAGTTTATTTCCAGACTACTGATATGCTATCACATCTTAAAAAGTTAGTAATCTTTTGCAATAGGAGCACTGAATTTGATAAATGTCTCTTACCAGATTCTTCTTATTTCCTAATATAAAAGGAAATTGCTTTCCTTAGAGGAATGTGCTCCTCAAAACATGAAACACAAATTAGTGACATTTAAATGACTATGCAAGCTTATAACTGTGGCCAAGGTTTGAAAAATCATTTTTCTAATCTACAGGCTCCAATTTTGCCTTAGAGCAGCTGGCAGTTTCTATGAACTTCAGCAGGACTTCAAGGTTCTTCTAATGTGGGCAATGTTTGTTTCCTAGTAGTTAGTTTTGTTTATCGCAAAAACGTACAAAGACATCTGCTATCTCCATAAAAACAAGTTGAGATATCAATGAACACCACTATTGCTTTAAAAGAAAACAAAACTAAGTGGAGCTACTAATGGGAGGGGACAAAAATACTTTTTGCTGATACCTAAAGCTTGATGGAGGAGGAGGGTTTGCACCAGCAAGCAGTAAACACTGTCCTGCATCATGTGCAGTGACTATGCTGTTCTGACAAAAATCTGTGTAAGGGACGCCCTTCATGGAGGACAACACAGTCTGTCAAAACCAAACCCTATGAAACTCTCCAATGACAGAGCTTTCACTGGCTCCACCATCTCCTCCTCTAGTTCCTGAGTGATGTATGCGTATCTTAAACAATTATGTTTACAGTAAAAATACTGTGCATGGTATATTCTGTAGAGGGCTGAGGTAACTGAGTCAGCTGCCTTTAGTTTTGTGGAGCCTGGGTTCTTCAGAGGGGAGGGAAAGAGCATGAATTTTTCACAGGCTTTGCTCCCCAAGCTGAGCAAACCCACAGGGTGCTCTCTGCCTTCCTGGGGAGCCTCTATCCCAGAATGTCACCAACCCAGAAGCTGTGTGCCATGCAGTGTGTGGTTAGCAGCTGCAGTGGGGTGTATCAAGCTGAGACCGTGTAGCCCAAGGCAAGTAGGAAATCCCAGAGAGGATCAGGAACTTCCCTGAGGTAAGGAAAGAGCACATTTGGTTACAAAATCAGGGGAAAAGAGGGAGCTGAATACTTGTTTCACCATCCCAGAGGAAAAAAGCCAACTCTGCAAGGGCAGAGTGGGAGAGATGGGTATTCAAAGCCTTTTATGTGTTTACCTACAGCTTTTCTTATTTAATTCCAGTTTATCAATTTGTGTTGTAAAGAAACTACCTTAAAAATCCCATTTGGTCTATTTGAGTAAGTCATCAGATAGGAAAAAGGTAAACCTCCGTTACTTCTCTCACCTCTGTTCTCCAAAGACAAGGTTGTCACATAAATGGATTTAAAAAAAAAATCCTAAGACTTCTCAGTCCATCTTTCTGTTATCAAGGAAGACCTCTCAAAATGTAACTAGGCTTGATGCCTTGTTCAGTTTGATATAGAGTCTCATTCATAAAAAAGAAATGTGAAACTGCTATTAGAGGAAACCAATAACCAGTATCAAACGCTTGGAGGTATGGGACCTGTCAGAAAGATGGCACAGAACAAGACTTTATTTTTCACAACATTAAGACCAGAGAACAAACCTATCAGAGACAAACTGGAGAAAATATGTGTCTTTTACAACTCTCTGTGTAGTGCTACAATGCATCTGGAAAGTACCTACAGTGTCCATTATAAAATAATTCCCCAAAAACATGTCCAGACATAGAGCATTACAAGTAGTTGTAACACTGCCTGTGAGAGCCTGTGGCTAGCACAGGTCTTTCCCATGAGAATTTTTTCCTGTGTTTTATAAACAAAGATAAAGTTTGGATGTTATTAAAAACAGTGCCTCGAGATTTGGACAGTTCAGGCCTGGCCAATCAGGCCTAGGGGGAGGTTTCTGACTGACCAATCTGAGTGATCTCTGAAAAATCTATATAAGTTGGAATTATATAATAAAAGCTCTCTTTTTTATGCCACACTGAGAATCCGGGTTTTTTTCTCTGCTAGCGGCTCAACAGCGACAAGAGCCTTTGCCCCTCTTACCAAACCAGGCCACTTTTCTGGGAGTTCCTTTAAAGATTCAGACTCCTACCATTTTTAGGGAAAAAAACCCAAACCAACAAAACAACACCACACACAAAACAAACAAACAAAAACCCAGCTAAAATCTATTGGCATTGCCAACTTTTGTGGTTCTCTGTTGCTTGCCCACTTCTGTCCAAATGTGGTACAACAACACGTGACATTTACTTCACATGTGACTCAAGCCAGTCACACTTCTCTAAGCCCTTTCCAGCGTTCCTTCCACCACAGCATTAGGCTTCTCTTGGCCACCAATTATCCCCAGACTAGGAGCACTGCTGGTATGGGAAGCTGAGGAGTAGGACTTGTGATCAGAACTGTGGCACCCCAGGCAGGTACCCAAGCCGTGGACTTTATCATCCACATCATCCAACTGGATAAGGAAAAGAGATGAGTTCTCCTGGCTGCTGCCATCCAGAAGTTTCACTGCAATTCTCCTAAGTTTATTAAAGTAAAACTTAAAAAGAGTACCAAGTATCATTCCATGCAAGCAAAATGAGACCTGCCCTGAACTGCTTCAGCATTCAAAATTGCCGCTGACAGCAATGGGCAGTGTCTCCATAAAGGCTCTTCCCTGCATGTTCATCACAATGGAGAGTCAAGAAGCAAAGATGCATAAACCACCAGGAAAGATCAAGTGTGTTACTGCTACCACTTCTCTTCAGTATTCACCTCAATGAGCTGTAGAAATGCTCACAGAAAAGTAGGAAAAGCTTGTCAAAATGACACAGCCTTGGTTTTGTCACTATGTAAAGTAATTTTTATTCTTAAATTCTCCTTTTCACTGACACAAAGGCCTAGATCCAAGATCCATTAGAAGGTTCCTAACTTCTCAGTCTCCGCTGCTTTTCTTCCTAGATTTGAAAAGAAAGATTTTTACCTTTTAAAAGTCAACTCAGACTGCTCAGACTTTCTTGCTTTCCTCAACAGGGACAATTTTGAAGATTCATTATCTATTCCCACATGATCAAGACAGTCCACCTCCAAATCACAAAGGATGTATCTTTACCAGAAATAGTCATAATTATCAGTAAGCAAAAAAGTAAATAAATTGCATTAAGATTGCTAAGCTACATTTATGAAATATTGAAACCGATGCTCTAATTCCTATGTGCAGTTAGATTCATAGGGGAATTTACTCAGTAATACTATTCATTAATAATTATTGCTATAATTCCCTTATTATGATGATCAAGGAAGCTTTAATTTGAAAGAGGTAACAATCATCTGGGCCCCAATCCAGCAAAGCACTTTAAAATGTTGATTTTCATCATGAAAATAACCAACTGGATTTGAACAGGACTGACATGCTTAGGTAAGGATAATCTTGGCTTTATTGATCCTATAATGGAAGAATTGAGTAGAAATATTATAAAAGTAATCCATGAAATCCTGCCAGAATTTTGCCTAAATATTATACCATTATCATACATTCTCCAAGGAGCTGATTTCTTCTAGGAGACTACCAAGTAAAATTAAGAACTTTTATAGGAACTAATTTAGAAGAAAATGATCCATTGTGGAGCCAAGGACTCTTAAAACAAACATGCAGCAAAGAGCCAGATGATTACAAGATCCATATCTGGTACTTAAGGTCAAGATTTAAGTGTCTGATCTGAACCCAAACCCTGAACCAAGTCTTCCATATCTGATATTGAAATGTTTTTTTTTTCCTTTACTCACATTCTCCAATAAGCAGTTGCACAAGCTCCTTCAGAAACAAAGACTTGGGGTAGGTAACTGGGTGTTCAGTTGCAATTTATGGAAGAAAAGGAAGAATCACAGGCACACATTTTAACACCTCAGTGACATTTGCCTTTTTACTGGGTAGGAGCTGATCACAGTAGTTATGGACACACTGCCAAACCTCTGCAATCTCTCTAGAGAATAAATCTAAACTAGCCCTGGGGAGAAAGACTTAGGAATGTTTGTAGACAAAAAGCTCAATATAACCTGCAACCCAGAAAGCCAAACGTATCCTGGGCTGCATCAAAAAAAGGCATGACAAGCAGGCCAAGTGAGGTGATTCTGCTCCTCTACTCTGCCAAGACCCCATCTGGAGTACAGCTCTGGGGTCCCTAATACATGAAGGACATGGACCTGTCAGAATGAGTCCAGAGAAAGGCCACTGAGTTGACCACAGAGCTGGAATACCTCTCTCATTGAGACAGGCTGAGACAGTTAGGGCTGTTCAGCCTGGAAAAGAGAAGACTCTGAGGAGACCTTATAGTGCCTTTGAGTATGTAAAGGTACTTATAAGAAAGCAGGAAAGGGACTTTTCACAAGGGCATGTTGTGAGAAAACTAGGGAGAATGGCCTTAAACTGAAAGAGGGTAGGTTTAAATTGGATATTGGATTAAATTCTTTACTGTGAGGGTAGTGAGACACTGGAACAGGTTGCCCAGAGAAGTTGTGGATATCCTATCCATCGAATTGTTCAATGTCAGATTGGATGGGACTCAGTAACTTGCTCTACTGAAAGGTGGCCCTGCCACTGGCAGAGAGCTTGAAACTAGATGACCTTTGAAGTCCCCCCACAAACCATTTAGTGATTCTATGAAGGGATCCAATCTCTTTTATCTTCCCTGATGCAGAGAGCCTGCCTCTAAGGCTGTGAGCTTGTCACAGCATGCCAAGAATCCCAAAAGCTACCTACCTGTCTGCTTAAAAGAAGCAGTGCACCCATTCAGAGTCCCCCATGGAAATATGTTCTCTTTTGACCAAAGACTTTCTTGGGCATAATAGAAATTTACAAAACATTACCAGTCATTGTGTTCAGCCTTAAATTAACATGAGGCTTTTTGAAAGCATAGATCTTCCTTTTTTTTTTTTCCCACCAACAAGGAAAACAGTAGTGGTCAAGGAAGAGTGTCTTTGAATCTCTGTAATAAAATTTAATCTGCATTTAGCTTCAGTAGAATGAATTCTGAAGAACACAAATTAATTGTCAGCAGCTTTTAAGAACAACATGAACCATTTGCTGCCTTTTTATTCTACAACATCTGATCATGCTCTCCTTGTACTTTTTATTTTGCTCTTATTTCATACCAATTTTATTCTCTGGTTGTATATTTAAACATTTAATTTTATGTATAGAGTCCAATAAATTCGTCACCAGTATCTGATAATAAAACTTCTGCCTATGCCTCTTTCCCTGTGCTAGACAGAGATTTCCTCTAAATGAATTAAGCATAATTAGGAATGAAACACAATGAGAAGTTTTACATAAAATCCCATTTCAAATGCTCTTTCCACATTCCAGACACTTTTACAATGCAAACTATCAAATTTTAAGTGTGGTTCCTACATCTCTTCTCCTCTCCCTGAGCAGCTAGTGACCACTAGGTTCTACTCCAGTGTACACAGTGCTTGGAGACATTCATTTCCCATCCTTCCATCCACTTCTCATTTGTATAACGCACATCTTTGATTAGCCCTCACAACTTCCTTTATGCTTAGATTATTGATGTTCTTCAAGTAATGTCGATGGGTTTCAACATTACATAATTATAACCTTTAATTTCAAATCATAACCACCTCCCTCTGCCTATCCGAAGCATGAAAAACAACCAGAATAAAAAGACATCATATTGAGGAGGCAGCAAACTAGGAAAAGATGTAAAGGCCATTTTAAGGTTTAAATGTTGCATGATGTTTCAACTGTATTAAATATAGCTCAGTACCAGAAAATATGATTACATATATCATTAACTGTATTAAAACAAATTATGCTTGAGTTGCTGAAAAGATAGTGCACTGCAAGTGGAACATAAGTGGATTGCCTGACTTATTCAGACTGAAGGTTAATCCTAGGTTTCAGAAACCAAATGGAATAAAAGCAAAAATCCCCACACTACCACTGAAGAACATTTCACTAATTATATGCACTTCTATACAGCTCCCAAAATTGATGCAAATGCTTTAAGAAGAAAAACAGGATGACAGTCTAGGCCATGAAGTTTATCTGTATGCCATATACTTAGCTAGCTGTGGAAGCAGCATCAGGTGAGCTGTCCCCAGCCTGCCAGGAGAGCCCAGTACCTGATGAGGTTGTTGCTCTGCAAGTATATGTAACAGTCCTTCCCACATCTGCACTGGTGGCACAAACATATCAAACATCTCGAACATGCCATGGCATTGTATAGGCTGGCTCCTACAAAACAAACTATATTCCCTATTTTTTACTTTGCTGACGTTGTATGCCATGCTCCAGCTATGTCCTGATTTGAGATGATACCTGAATGATAACTCCTCTTCATTGCCTTTTCTTCTCCCCCTCTTCTCTTGAGGTGCATCACTTTCCTTCCAAATGAAGGCTGGAAAGAAGCTGTGTTGTATTTAAGGAGATCCACTAAATTAAAAGTCTGACAGGTGAGGACTGTTGGAGTATGCATGTGTCCCAAGATCAGGATTTTGGAGTATACCACAGATGGCATAAATACTGCAGGTATCCAGAGCTTAGCTTAATCTACTCCAACATCCTAAGAGCAGCAACTAGGAGCCTAAAGAGAAAAGTATTTGGATTTCCTCAATGAACATCTTTAACCTGTTCTAACCTAATGCCCTTAAACACAAAGAAATGTATTCCTCTTATCCTCTATCAGGGAATAATCTTTGGCTGTTCTTTGGAATTTTACTAACCTCTTTAGATACAATAAACAGTGTAGTGATAACTTCAATAAATAATTTTGCAAAGTATATTTCCTTTTATTATTTTTAAAATACTTTTGAAATAATTTGATTACTATGTAACTTCTTTACTAATATTATTTTAAAAATTAGGTGAACAGATGGTCAGCTTCTGTTGATCTTATGTAGTTCTCCAAACATACCCTCACTGGAAGTATTTCATCTGCAAAATGAACTGTCCTAAACAACTACTTTGCAAAATAATTCACCTGTGCATCAAAACATTTCTCTAAAATGTTTGTCCATTCATATTTTTCAAGGTATTGTCTAATCTGTTCCAGATGCTTTTATGCCTTTATGCTGACAAATCACTTATCTTTGATTTTGGTCCTAGATCCTCTTTTTTTGTGCTCTTTCTTCACATTTCATTCAAAGTATCCCTATTTTTATTAAAACTAATCTCCTCTAGGTGCAATACCGGTTTTTCTGTGTCCCTTATCTTACCACAGGCTCTCTGAGGAGCACACTGGTGACTCAAGGCAGATAAGGGCAGGCCAGTGGTAATTGTGTCTCCCTACATTGGGAACCTACATCTCTGACTGCTTGTCAGATGCCAAATTTAACAAATTTTACAGCACTCGTAAAGGCTTTTCCCTTCACACAGCCTGCATATGGTGCAGTATTTGATTTCCTTTTCTTCATTCTGGCTTGATGCCAAAGACCATTCCAGCTTTTATAAAAGCAAAACTTCTGAATTTATGCTATGCTTTGTTTTTAGAAATTATTCATAATACTCAAATCCTTTTGTCACAATACAGTAAAAGTAAATATATTGATACTAACAAAAGTAAGACCATAAATTACTAGCTCTCAGAATAACACCAATGATGAAGTACTTAAATTCACTGTGACTCCATACAGAAGTCTGTTTTTTTAAAATGGTCTTTTGGAGTGACATTCTTATCATATTTCAATGAGGACTAATGTTAATCTGTTCAAAGACCAGACAAAAGTATTTCTGAAGCTGTATGTCAGACTATTGTCAGAGAATAAAACCCAAAAATGGTTCACAGCTAATAATTCTAAAGATCAATTATGAAGCAAAATAGCTTTAGCTGCATTAAGCATAAATGTACAGAGACTCAATTTTCAACTCATTCTCATCTCTGACGCATCTTATCTCTAAAACTGCGTATTTGGTGAATTGAGTAATTACATGACTTGAAAACTGAAACATGAATGGTGAAATGAAAAAAAAATGTAATGATTTGTTCTGCAGCCAGCAGATGTAACGAAACAAGATTTCCTACAGACTGAAGTCCTACTTCTCTTGTGCTCCTTAAGCAAAATAATTCCAGCTTCTTTCCCAGCATATGTACTTCCTGACATCTCTTCTGGGCAGGTGACACCACCTGCTGTGCTTAGCCTCTAGGTATGTATATGTTGATTGCTGCCAAGAAAAGCATCTAACAGATTTTCACGCAGGAGGGCACTGATTTAGGTTTTTCCTCTTTACTGAGCCACGGACATCGTGAAATTTGTAAGAACCTAATTATCTTCAAGGCTCACAGAAAACCTCCCTCCTGTTAGTGGGAGCTTGATCAGCAGTTCAAAACCTGATGCAGAGGACTGACAAGCAGAAAGATGTTGCACAACCCTTGTTTTCTGAGGAAACAGTAAAATGTTGCACCAAATTAAAGTTTCATTACATTAGCAGTGCTGGCAGCACAAACTCTATGAAAATTTCAGCAGCTTAATAAATTTATTGAGTTATGTAACATAAGACTGTCACAATATAGTTAAATAGACATTAAAAGTATATCCTAAATTTTTTGAATTTTATATGTACCCTGCACACCATAATTTATATATATGATGTGTCCATGTGTGAAATAAGTCCCCAGAAGTATTTGGATTGTATTCATGATATTTTTTTTCAGCTGTAGGCTCTCATCAAAATAGAAACCAATCTAAATGGGTGATGAGATATTCTGATCCTTGCACACATACAAGGCTGAGCTACTGGAGTACGAACTGACAGCGGTTGGTACCACAGGGACTTCTGAACACAGCCTCAGGGCTGTGCCTAAACCAGGCAGAGCAACGAGCTGGAGCAGTTCACAAGCCAGCTCCAAGAGCTGTTCTGTTAACTACTCATTCATGAGTCTTTACAGCTTCTACTTCTTTCTTCAATTTTATCATGAATATAAACAAGCTTTAGTTTTACTCTGTATTGAAAGCAAAGGTCAAATAGGATTCATGTCTTGCCCACCCTACTGCTGTCTCTTCCATGCCTTCCCCAAGGGTGGATTGGCTTTGACTGGAATCTCAAGTCTCTGAAATTCTGCTCTTTAAGACCCAGAATTACCTAAATATTTCCTTCCTACAACCTACATGACTGTTCATTCCCTTCTTAGTTATACCACTGAGAAACAACTAGTCCAGGGTTTGGTTTGAGTACTTTGGACAGATAACACTCCTTGTTTGCTTCAGGTGGTTTCAATTCAGGGAAAGCCTCTGAAAAACCCTCTGACACCTCCTGGTTTCTGCACTCCTTATGAGGAATTTCCAGGTTCCCCTTCCAAGCCCTGCTCTGTGAGGCTGAGCAGTGTTGCTGGCAACCAGCTGCTGTTTTACCTGTAACAACATCCAAAGTCTGATTGCTCCTGTCACAATTTCCCAGATGCAGTTTGGTTATTACATGTAAATGCCTCTTGTGAATTGACTATACAAAGCAAAATGAAAGTCTCCTGTCAAAACATGGATTGTGATAAAGATGCTGCTCACAGAACCAACACTGAATTCACACAGACATATTCCCAGCCTGCACAGACATCACTCACTTTGAAAAGTATGGTTTTCCATTTTCTATAAAACGAGGGGGAGAGAGATCAGAGATACACACGTTGCACCCAACACCTTAAATATGATCTTCAAGACAATTTCTCTAAGACTTCGTTATCAGGAGGCAAGTAACTGACAGCAAGTTAACGCAGCTCAGGAATGTAGTCCAGTAACTCACACGTGGTCTACTGAAGCACCTAATTTAAGATTAAATCCTTTATTAACTCCAATGCATGTTGTGACTACAGAAGAGTATTTTAATTTAGAAGACTATTTTCATATTCAAACTCTGTTGTGAAACAGAAGAAAGAACATTTTCAAGATGGAATCACGTCTGTGACCATAAAGTCACAAAAGTGCTGTCACCTGCTGCCATTTTCTCTTTTCCTTGCGCAGACCGGGTAGAGAGGTACCAGGTGAGTTTGTCACCCTCAGTGCTCCACACCTGTGAGTTTTTTATGGAAGGAAATTACTCACTGCTTCTAAGATTACTGCATTAGGTAATTTTTTGCTATGGTTATGAACAGGGTGGTAGGAATCTGTAAGATCTGTAAGGGGTAGATGTGGTTAAAGAGCCCACACTTTCAGTCTTCTTTGCCTTCTTTAGGCAAGCCTGAGTGAAGAGAATATTGGGTGGAGGGAGTTTAGTGACATATAATCCTTTTTTCTAATATAAGATAATTAAGCATTGGATTTCAGTGGAAGCAATTACTCCAGAAGAATTGAAACAGAGACAGAGAGAGAAAAATGAGCTAAGAAAAATGGGGTTAAATAGAAAGGAGGAGAACAAAAAAAAAATCTCTACAGAAAAACAGAGATAGGAAACACTTGGGCCATCTAGATCAGTTTGTATACTTCAGCAGTATACATACATCATCTTGCACAAGTGAATACTTTGAATACCTATTTTTGACAGAGTTTTAGAAAAAAATTCAAGGTTCAAAATGAAGTTATGTCTAGTGAAAACAAGAAGTCCCTGCAGACCACCACCCTCTTGTTTCTGCAGAGAAGATCACTTCTAGCAATATTTTTTTGGTCAAGCAGATTTCCTTTGCCACTACTCAGATGAAAAATATGACCGTCTCTCCTGAAGTGCTCTGCAGTTATAGCCTCTGGTGATGGCAGACTCAAATCTATCAAGAACACCAGACAATTCAGCTAACACCAGTGTCACCTCCAGCTGTAGAAGCCACTGTTCTGATCCATTCTCTATCCCATAGCTTATCTCCTGAAAACACCTGGCTGCTGCCAAAAAACTCACTGCTTTGCCATCAGCTCCCCACACAGCTCTTTTCACCAGAACAGCACAGAGGAGACAGCAGGTCTCTCTCCTGTCCACATGTGATGTGCACCCAAAAACTCTTCACACCATTATTCCAACTAATACAAGATTTTTCTGTGCTACTTCAGCCAGTAGCACATTGAGTCATAATCTAATTTGAAGAAGCAATTGCTCAAATCTTGATGTTGTTCTGGCATTTTCAATGCTCTGCATTTCAAGGGAGATGCTAATAAGTTTTGCACAAACTTTCAAAGGTTAAACCAGTAGCCAGGATACACTCTGTATTAGCCAAATACTTTACAGAAGATTATTGAGATTCTTTGAAGCTTATTTTGTGAGAGCAATCAAATATCCAAACCTTCTGCATCCACTACAGTGACTAAAAAGGGGAAACATACAGAAGAGAACAATTCCATTAAAATCTATCTTGTTCGTGTATATGTATTATTATATGTGTGTATAGACATGTAGATGTATTCAGATGACATTAAAAAGAGTTAAGGAACTGTTAGAAATAGTGCTGTTTAAATTACCATGATGCAGGATTAGCAAAGCACTTGTAATTCAGCAATTTGCTATACCTCATCTACAAAATCAGGTATTGAGTAATTTATAATCCATGGTTGGATCAGATTTTTGTCCAGCTCTCAGTTACAAAGTATTACGCTTCTACTATGCTTTTTGAACTTTAGAATGGTATTATTTTGAAGAATAAGCATAAAATCTTATCTTTAAAATGGAGAGCTATATCCAAAAAGCTCTCAAGCAAACTCAGCAAGACCCGGAAACCAGCTGAAGGTGTACTTCTAGTGTGTGCAGCTTTAGTCACCCTTGAAGTGATAAACAGAAGAATTATATACTAATACATAAATATTCTTTAAATGAATATGTAATTTATGCTCTTGTATTTGGTATAATTAGGACAGTATATGATGCTAGTGAAGTCATTACTGGTATTCTGCATTTAGTCCTTGAATCAACACCTCAGAAGAATGTTTAAGAGTAAAGGCAAGTTTCTATTTTGTCACAGTTGTCGAAATTGCCTCAGGCAGGACCTAAAGAACTTTAGCCCATCTGGTTATTCAAAAGAAAGCTAAGATTAAATCATATACTCCACAAACACCAGCAGACAATAACAGATTTCATACTATCTACAATGGTTTTGGGTGGGATTCATACAGCCTATTGTTAAAAAAGTCTGAAGTGCAAACATTAATCTGTGATCTCTTAATCTTGAGTCTCTTTATAGTGAATAAGCATTTTTAATAATGCAAGTATCAACAAATGCACCTTACTGAGACATCTTTAAAAAAAACACCCCATGCATTTCAAATTAATGTCTGTCTCAAGGAAAGGTTCTGTGGTCTGAAACTATGTAGTAATTGCTTTTGGGTCTTAAAATCTACAAGTAACAACTGCTGTGCATAATTATTGGAATGTCTAGTAAGCACTATTTTGCAGAGTCTCTTTAGTCTCTTTATAATGAAAAACACACACTTCGTGATGCAAAGTGAAAAGTCACATATCAAAGATGTCAGAGTCCTGCAAGGTCATTTGGTACGCTCTATTTTCATCTATTTGAATCACTTTTTATTTACTTGGGAAAACTGGCAACACATAAAATTGTATAAATGTCTTGCCTTGATTCAAATACCAGCATCTATACCAGCAGTTGGCTAAACAAACATCTGGATGATCTTCCTCCCACTGGCTCTGCCTAGGGAGTGCAGAGCATTGACATATGAACAAGGGAAATGTTCTGAGCATCTGCAAGTATTCTGCTCCTAATCTACAATAAATTATGTTGTTTATGCAAACAGTGCTTCTTCTGAGCAAAATACAGTTTAATTTCCTTTTCCAAATAAAGGGCTTGTGGGCTATTTTGGGAACTTGTAGACACCATCCCTGTTACTTCAGTTACTGTGTTTACTCCAAGGCTACTGACTTTTGTGACCCACTCTGGTGAAGACTTCTCTGGACACCCCCAATTTGGAAATGTGTATGCCTAAAGCTCAGTATCTGCTGCCGATTTGATAACGATTGTACTCACTGCTTTGCAATAGCTACGTACGTGCTTCAATACTGTCCTACCAAAGTCAAAGGATTTTGTCATCAGTGGCAGTAGCACTTGGGAGGTGCCTTTCAAGTAACATGCCAGTCCTATTCTAACTCCAAATGGGGTGCAAAAGTACTGAGCCACGTTAAGAAACTGCAGCAGTAACTACATTGAAGTATGTATGTAGCTCCAAACACAAACCAAAAAAAAATTAAATGTTGAAGGTGCATAGTCCTACCCATTTCACAAGAAAATGAGTTTAAGACAAAAATCCAATAAAATCGGGCAATGTTAGTTGAACATACCTCATTTTTTCACAATCCCCTGAGTAATTTACCTGAGTAAATTATAACCCTGAACAAAATTTTCTCAACAGAAAAATGGCAAGATAAATTACTGGCCCGTTGCAATGTATCTGTATCAATCAGTAACTCCATTTCTGCAAATTTGCAGCATTTTTATAAGATACTGCTGTGCACAGTGACATTGAAAAAAAACCTGTAAGTTTTCTTTCAAACACAAAAATCTCAAAAGCACAATTAACCGCACTGTAAAGAAAACTGGTGCATATCCAAAACAGCTCACAGGTGAAGATCTTCTATCGAGAAGACAATGCTATTTTCTGTCATTTACATTTCTGTCAGTTATGCTCCACAAGAGGACCAGTCCACTCCAACAACACAAGGATAACAATGTGGAGCAGCAAGAGCCAAGGCAGTTGAGTAATTCATCTCTCTTGAGAGGAATATGACATGATTGCACTCTCTGTACTGGCTGGCACAAACTCTTGAACAACAATCTACTATGTAGAAAACAGATTGGCCTTTATACTTTGCTCAGGCCTTCACCAAGAGCATTTTAAAATACTTCAGTAATTTCAAAATAATGCCTCCAATATAAAAGGCAGCTGCATAGTTATAACAATTAATGTATAATAAGCAGATTCTATCCCATGAAGGCCTTTCCTGGAAAATGCTGATTGGAACTGTTTGTGCTCATTTGAAAATGGTCAAAAGGAATTCTGCAAGATTGTTGACAAATCTGAAGTAACAGTTATATCCAGACAGATCTAATTTTTCATGCTTAGAGGTGCTGCAGTGAGGAAGAGGCTGCACTGTTTCATAGAAATACAGCTATGTATAAAAACACTAGTTTTAAATGTCTGGATATTTAATTAGCTCACAGCATGCCTCAAAGAGCTTCCTAGATGAGATACTACAACTTACGCAAAAATTAACACACCACCATTACTTCTGCTACATACCTGAAGAATGATACATTTGCATGTCAACCTTCTCTTCAAACAGGTGAGAGTCATCATGCTTGGTCTTATCACAGAATCATGTCTGTGAGACAGACAGCGAGAGAGACACGCGACAGGCACCTTCTGCCACTTTCCTGCAGCCTTGGCCTCAGTGCTGAGTCCTACCAGAGAGCAATCCTCCGTGGCAGCTCAGCACAGCTCAGCATCTCTCCCAGTCCTGAACAAAACATGAATGACTGGCAGATCCTACAAACACTGGCTTACCCCATAAGGTCAGAGAGTAATGGGAGGCTGCAGTGTTGCATTCCAACTGTGCTGCCCTACCCCCAGCCTCTCTGTTCTTTTACATGACAGGCACCCTCTAAAGATGGTGATCAGAGCTATAAGCTTAGCATGTGACCTGCTCCCTCTCTGCATCCCAGGAGCTCAGGAGAGAGCTGTGCAGGAGACAGGTGACTTGCTCCCAGCTGCTACCTTCCCTAGGGAAAAGTACTGGATTACATTACACCTGACCTGCAGCTCAGCGCAGCTGCACAGACCCATAGCACTACCTGATCAGCTCACAGGCAGGTGCCCTCTCCCAGCAGGAGATTAAGCAATGCTATCTGCCACTGTAGGGAATTGCACACTCCTGCACTTCCACCTCCCACACCTCTCTAAGGACCTTTGTTCTTCATTTTGCCTTTTTTTTCCCAACCCAAGAATAAAAGTAATATTCATCTTTACTGATGACAGAAATAAATTAGAAACAGCAGGAGATTATGGCCATTTTGTATGAAGACAAAAAGCATCAGGTATATCCAGCTGCTCCTGGGATCACGAGCTCATTTATACAGAACAATAAGCAGTACTTTAATAAGAGAGCAGCAGCATGTGCCATGCCAGTTATGGGTTTATTGGTAAGGAAAATATAATCTACTTAGAAAATCGAGTGTGAGGAACAATGCAACAAGGGTGGAAAACCTCTTTCTCAAACAGAAAAGGTGTGAACAATTCCATGGATCTCATCTCAGATACAGAACAGGTTTCAGGAATGAAAGATCTGTCTAATTAATATTTGTCCCATCAAAAAAAAGATGCCCTTGTAAGCAGAGAGGACAGAACCCCTATGAACATCTGCTTGCAGCAGCATACATTGCTGCAGGTTTGAGAAACACACCACAAGGCCAGCTATTGGCTCCATCAGATCTTGCTGATAAGAAGCTTCACTTATATGTGAATGACAGTTAGAGCCTAAGCACAGCTGGGTAAGGACTGGAACCAATACAGTGTGGTATGATGCCATACTCATAATCCAAACTGAAAGGCATTGCCCAACTTCCAGAACTCTGATGAGGCAACTGGATCTATCAAATAACTACTAATAAGCTACACTTATGTCTTTGTTAATGTAGAGACCACTTTTAGAGAATCTAATTAAAAACAGCTGATCAGAAGAGTTAGCTCTCTCCAGAAGTTATGTGATAAATCAAGGTGGAAAGACTGAAATCATGCCTAAAATGTATGCCATTTCACTAGCATTGAATAATACAGTCATGTCATACTATACAATACATATATATTAATGACACAGTATTTCATGTATATACTGTCATATATACAAAAAGTCATGTCACTGTAATTTGGAAAAGGACAAAAGATCCAGATAAATATTTGACTCTATAAGAACAAATTAAACAGCAAAACTGGGGATTACTGGGCTATTTGTCAGAGAGGTCATCTCAGGATGACTAAAAAATTAAGTCTGATCTACATTAATTTGTTTGTTAAATTACAATTAACTGAAGCAGTATGTGAAACAGAAATGCAAGGAACAATTTCATGGATAAAACAAAACCAAAACCCAACAAATAAGAAGAATTACTGTCACTTGGTTATATAACACAGGTCCCTTGGGTCCAGTGCTACAGAAACTTTCAACAAAATGTCTTGTCAGTGCATCAACCAAAGACACCAAGGTTCAGTCTCTCAGAAAGATTTGGGCTAGAGAAGGTACCTACAAGACTCATACAGCATTATTCTGAGCTGGTGTTTTCCTTGTCCAGCAGCAGAAAATGAAGTTACAGAAGGTGAAAGATGCAGAAGTTAAACATGCCAGTACTAAATAACTTTAAGGAATCATGTTTTGTCATTAGAAGCTGTGACTTCCTCCTCTGGTCCTGTTCTACAACAGATTAGTGGATTCCACTTCAGGCATTTAAAACCATTTATTAAAACATCTCTTGTTCATGTTCTTACTTGACTGATAGAATGATACATTAACTTAATCCAATCTTTAAGTGATCTTCAGAGGAAGAAGTCATGCCTGCCTATTTCTAATAAAAATCTAAGTATATTCCTATAGGCAACCAGGTGGGTTAGAAACCACTATGTCCCACTGAGCTGCCACTGCTATTTCAATTGTCCATCCCAGCAGACTCCTTTCCTCAGAGGCATGTGATGTTGCTTATTGCAGTGTAACATGAATAGCTCAAAAAAAAGTTATGCCACTTCATATGGTGAATACAGTGACCACTGAGCTATGGACTTCCTCTTGCCCAGCAGTGTCTATACGCAGAGCCAAACAAAGAAGGGCTTTATTCTTTCTAACCTGATCAGTGGGTACCACCTTCCACATTTTGAACTTGTAGACATTGAAGAACCCAACAGACTATTTCTGAGGAGACAACAAAAATACAGAGTATACATACAAAAATATTTGGTGTGGTTTACATGGCAGATACAGTCTCAGGAATCTCCAACCTTCAAATAGGAACTGGTGGATATATATATCAAATATCAGCTCAAACCAGAGAAGTATAGACAATAGACCTAATGCTAAAATGTTATCATTCAATATACCTAACATTTAAAAACTGATCATATTTTTCAGGGCAAAAGCACGACACTGTTCCTGTGCATTTGTTCAGCATACATTTCTGAATTAACAATGTTTTAACCCCTTTTTCCATTGCTAATTATTTGCTCCTAAGAAGCTATAGTCTTTCACTTTGTTACTTAAACATGCTAATAAATAATTACTTTAAAATTGTATGTAAGACTTGAAAAAGTAAAAGCCACCAACCTAATAAGGTAGACTCTGTTTCACTGCAGATCCAGAGGCAGTATCTAGAATTTAATAAAAACAGGGTTCAGTTGTTTGCTCAATCCTTAGTTTTTCAGTTGCCAATTCTGCTGGAATTTGTTATGCATATTTTCATAACAGTCTCGTTTAATCAGCTTTTCCCAGAAGTTTCCAGTATTCATAAACATGTGGGTTTCCAGTTAGTCCTTTCTTGTACAAAATTCATTTGTATTATAAACAGATGTTTGTGTTAATAGCCAAATGGACAATGATTCAAGTATTCAATGATTCAAGTGAGATCAGGAATTTTTTAGATATATAAAGTCAAATTGCTAATTCTATGGGTGACATAAAAATCAAAGTGCTCAGGCTCCAAAGCTATATTACTCTGCAGGTAGCTTAGTCAAGGTATGCTTGTTACTCTGTTTCTCTTGTACTCTGACTTACTGTACTGAGAGACAATGATGACTATAATTTCAGGTTCATCCCTTCTCCCTCTTTATAAGTAAATTAGTGTACATGTTAAGACACTCAGGCTTAATCCTTCTGCTGCTGCTGACCGTGACAGAATATCAGAATATTTCCCATCTATAAAATTTCTATTATTTCTATCTCCTTGTAAACTGCTCCTCAGAACATGTGGACAAAACTAAATTTAATAATTTTAACTACTCTTCAAAGCCACAGACACAAAAAACCTCACTTTGCCACGCCTAAGTTTTATTCTCCATTCACTTCATTGCTGAGTACTTATTTGCATGGTCAGAAGTCTTTCTAACTCTGAAAACTGGTTTTCAAGAAAGACTCCTCAACTAGGAGGTTCTTGGAGTAACAATGGAATAATGCAATATATTCTGTCATTCTTTCAGCTCTGAATAGAAAGGTTTACATGCTTTCTTCATAATTGATCAGCTAGTTTGGAAAATAAACTAGAACACAGAAAAAATTCAACATCGGGGTTCTGAATGGTTTTCTGAAATGGTAAGCATTTTAAGAATGTCAATTTCTTACTAGAGTTCTCTAGGCTATGTATTTTTCTAAAGTAAAGGCTTGAGAACTATTTACTACTATATTCAGTGTAAATCCTTAACACTACTATGCAATAGTCTCTATAACTTTCTATACATTATTTTCCATTCTCCCTTTATTTTACACCAAACTCTGCACTTGCTGTTAATAGATTTACATTCATTTACTTCAACTGAAGCTTATGACTGGTGTTCAATGTAAGAAGCAAAAAAGGTTAAAGAAATCACCAGACACTAATTTAGTCCTCATGGCTCAGCAGCTTCCCACTCACCACAGGCATAGTGGAGGGAAGGAGATGCTCCAGCAAGATTCACTCGTGGTGACCAAATAATACACAGACAACTCTGGGAACCATCAAAGCATACTCCTCTTTCATATTTAAGCAGCAGTACTGGAAGTCTCAATATTTCTATCTACTGGTACCTAAGCTGAGCCACCAAGTTAGCTGGGAAAGTGATGGTACTTATTTTTCAAGGACAGACAACATTGCATCAGGTGTTATCAAAATACGATTTGGTAATTTTAGCTCATAACATAATGAAGACTGGCAGAGTATTTTTTTTTCAGTTTTATTCCACTTTCCCCATTCACAGTGGGCTGTCAAGGATAATGAAGTGATTTGCATGAATCTCTGTACATGAAAATTTATAGAAAAACACAAAGAATTTTAGAACATCTTCACTTCTTCAGCCTCAACCATGCTGTGAAGCAGGAGAGAGAGCTGCAATGGATAAAGATTACTGCTGAACTCAATAATACCTAAGCAATCATAAGGAGACCTTGAAAACACCAGTTTCAGACTTTGCTAATCAGAAGAGCACCAGGCACTGTGGCTGTGCCCAGCATCAGTTCAGCACCAGGCACTGGCTGTGCCCAGCAATGGTAAAAAAAGGCCATTATAAATTAACCTCCACTCCAAGAAAAGCTCTTTTGTAGTACTTGTCATATATATGAATCCATTGTGGAGGACAGTATAGGAGGACTACGTCATGCAAAATATCACCCATGGACCACAAACAGCAAAAGTAAGAACTTTACCAAGTGGAAAGACAATTACTTTGTTTATATCAGAAAGATACTTATATGACTGTGATCTACTTAGGAATGGCATCTGGATGGGAATACAGTATGCAGAGTCCTGCATAAATAAAAAGCATGCATTGTTTTTTGTGCATGTTAAGAAGCTTAGATATTCCAAATTTCAAAGATACACAAAGCTGTTGCCTATCTAGAGATATTAATAGAGATATTAAGGTTCAATTTAAAAGTCAATATGCTAGTTTGTCACACTAAAAACATTATCTTGGTATCAAGATTTTAATTGCATTAAAATTTCAGTTCTGCCTCGGAACAGTAAGGACATCTGACATTTTGTCTAGTAATTTTGGTCAAAACTGTTAGCAATAATTTGCCCCCCTTCCATAAAGTCTTCCTCTTCATTTTCACCTAATGCTTTTAAATATTTCTTTTCTTCTTCCCACACATATGGCCTTTCCTACAAGTCCTGCACATACCAAAAAAAAAAAAAAAAAAAAAGCTTTAAAACTGGAAAAAAGATTGGCTCTTTCTGGGGCTATTGTAGAAGTCACAGTAGCCTTCCTTAAGCTCAGATGTTAACCTAACTCATCTCAAATGCAGAAGGACAGGCTTAGATTCAGTTGAAAAAAATGGTGCATTCACAGGAAGGTATGCTCTGGTGTAAAAAATTTCCAGTAATCAGAAGCCCAATACTCAGAAAGCTCTTTCATAAACTATTAACTGTAGGGTCATGGAAAAATCACAGAACTATCAACAGTCCTAGAAAAAAACTGAAGTTTTTCCTGATACAGGAAAATACCAAAGGCAGAAATGCAAGTCACAGTGTAAAGGAGTGAGTCAGGTAAAACCAGTTTTAGCAGCAGTAAACAGAAGAACAAGTACGATGTGGAACTGGGAATCAAGAAAGTGCAAGTAAGCAAAATGTGCTAGAAAGCTTGTAAAAATGTCTCAAGTGGATTTATGAGAGGGCAGTAAGGGATGCCCACCATTAGCAAGCCACTCATCCTTGCACCAGTGTGCTACTGACTCCCGGTAACCTCACTCATCTGCCCCTCCAGTTCTCCTTGAGAAGTATTGACACCACCAGACTGCAAACTCAAAGGATGCTGAAAGGGTGAGTGTACACCAGAGAATGGAACATATACTAGAAAGTCTGTATCTTAACCATATCAATAACTATACTTAGCTGGACTGATATAACAGCTGTATTTTGATTAGAAAGTTAAGGCTATAACTAAAGATAAACCCTTAGCTCCTCATATTGCTCAGTACTGCCTCTGTCCCTGTAACAGTCCCAGGCTGAGCACCAGAGCCCTGCCTGCTGTCAGCAGAGCTGCTGCAACAGCCAGAAAAAAACCACACTTCTAGCTGCCACCATCAAGTTACGACGAGGTTATGCAATTTTTAAAATTGCTTAGGTTAATCACAGCAACATCTCGTCATCTTCTACTGGCTGCATACTGTTCCATTAAATATTGAGGTCTGCAAACAGGGGCAACTACATCCATGAGCAGTGAAAATCCAAGGTCTTGCAAGTCCAAGCTTTACAGGCAAGTCCATTGCAAAGCCAGGCTGTAAACAACTCAGCTTAACAGTGTAAAAGAGAACACTGTCAGTGTGCTGAGACTCTGCAATGCGTGATCCCTTTTCACTCTGATTTTAACTCATGGCTGAAGCTTAAGTCACTGCTTTCGCAAGGAATTAAAATTTAGTATCATTAGTTATGCATTTATACCGGAGGTGTATCACAGAGCAAAGAGACAGATATGGCTCCTGCCTGAAAAATTACAAAGGCTATTATCCTGAAAAAATTTACATATCAGGAACTTTATTCACATAAGTGATCATGCAGGACTAGGACCTTATTTAATCCTTCTTCAGAAACTGAGCCTATACAAACAGCACACAGATGCTGCCTCCACATTCAATAGCAAGTCATTCATTTTATATCATCATTCTACCACTAATTTAGCTGTAGTGTTGCTAAGAGGATTTCCAGCATATTAAAGTATTATTGAAATAACATAAACTATTTGCATTTGAAGAGTATATTGTCTATCCCAAACAATAAAGCTGGCGATCCCCTCCATGTATTAAGAAATCTTGAACTAATCACTTTAAGGCAATGATGTTACCCATTGGAGAATAAGAAATTCTGTTCAAAACCTCCTTCATAAACTATTCTTTATGTAAGACAGAAATGGATTCTGGCAAGGCCAAAAAGATCTGCCTATGGCAAGCTAAATGTAAGTACGAATTTCTGTTGCTATAAATACAAAACAATGCTAAAAAAAAAAAACAAAAACAAATATTCTTGGTTTTGACAAAGACACGAAGTTTCTTGGTTTTGATTAAACCATTCTTTGTTCTAGAGAATCTTCAAGCTTGTTTTGTTAGTATTGTTCCAGAAACCATGTGATAACCTAAACTTTAGTTATGTGAATTACCATACTACCACATACTACAGCACTAGAAAACATTAATGGTGTCTTTGTAACATCCTCTGGGTGTGAGATGTAGTATTCCAAATGTCTTAGCAGGGAACAAGTTAGAACCACTCTAAACTGCAAGCTCCTTCATTTCTATACTATTTTAATGCTGAACAAACATGAGAAAATCAAGAAAAGTATCTATTTCATGGCTACCCTCACCACCCTGCTTTCCTGGGGATGGCTGAACACCTGCCTGCCCATGGGAATTGGTGAATGAATCCCTTGGTTTGCTTTGCTTGCGTGCACAGCTTCTGCTTTACGCATTAGCTGCCTTGATCTCAGCCTGTAAGTTTTCTCTTTTACTCTCCTGATTCTTCCCCCCACCCTACCAGGCTGTTGGTGCTTAGTTGCCTGCAGGGGATAAACCATGACATAGGTCTTATCTGGGTTTGATCCCAAACACAAATTACTCAGACTCCTGCGAACAAGGTTCATTCCCATAGAAGCAGTAAAAGCCAGACAAGTGAGATCACCCTGTGCACTAGGCCATTAAAGGGTACATCTATAAAGAATTAGGAGGTATTTCAATGAGGTACCAGTATTTCAGCTTAGGGTGGTATTTCCAGTATTCAGTTCTAAGGATGTTCTTCACCATTGACCAGAGAAATTGCCAGCCCAGTTAAGGCTAGATATGAAAAGTGCTTTCCCATTTCACACAAAATGTATCAGGAAGTGGAAAAAATCATGTTTACTGACTCCCACATTTTCATGTATTGTATCACTATTGTATTTGCTGTGAAAGATAATGGGACATTTTGAAAAAATAGCTGCAATAGAAGCATTTACTGAAACCAAAAGCATCAAATCAGTAAGGTTTGTCAGAATGAACCAAGCTCAAACCATTTATCAAGGGCATCCAAATTTAGGGCTGTCAAAGATCTATAATATATCTCTCCTAGCACACGAAAGGAAAATCATCTTTTACCCTTGAGAATAATGTTACCAAAGTGCATTCAACCAGCTCAGGCTGAGTTATGCTAACAACCCTGTTCACCTCTGGACATGGAGACCTTCAATCCACCACTGTATAATTTGATAAAATTGTTCCAAGAACTGTCAAAATGTTCATATTTAATTATCACAGGAATCAATAGAAAGAAATATTGCAGAAAATTACATGTTCTACATCATTTAAGTTTTCTGATTCCTGACTTCTGGGCTTCAGAGGCAGCCTGCATTACCTTCTAAACCCTAATTCATCTGGTTTAGAAAGAGTAATTAATTTCTACTCCAAAGAACATAAAACTGTCACTTCAAAGTATGTTTCACAGGCCTGGATTTACTGGGAAGAGCAAGGGGGTTGCATCTGCCCTTATTTCTATCATGCAGAACACCAGCTGAACAAACAATGCAATTCTTCATTAAAGGATTTTCAACGCGTCAGTGCATGCTCTGGAACTAAAAAGAGATCTGAATTTAGCTCTACTAATGAAACGAGAAAGGACATTGTATCACATCCTTGGGTACAACCAAACAATCTTTAGTAGGAGTTGGAGAAGGATTGCCTTAAACTTTCTGCCAGGTAGCAGGATGCTAAACAACTCAGTCTAAGAACTCAAACTGGAAAACAAAAGCACTGATAATTCTGCAATCCTCAAGGTACTAATTTGTTTCTCTGATAAAATCAGATGTGATATTCAAAATACTACTACCACAAGTATCAAGTCTCAGGAAATAAGGAAATAAACATACTAGTGTTTAAATAGCATGCAATAAAGAATATTGCATAACCTAAACATAAAACCCAAATAACAAAAAAAAAAGGAAAGTAAGTATTTGGGTATTAGTTTTTATTTATTCTTCATGGCACTGAAGACAGCTGCTAAAAGCATGATACCTTAATTTTTTTTTATCTGTGAAATACTGTGAAGACATTTTTATGAAGAAAAGGTACCTGTTTACAAGACACAAGAATGTATACTTCTAGCTGTACTAGCAAGCAACTATCCTCTTATATCTGACTTGCATTTCCATCTTGCTTAACAATTTACCTATGCATACTATACCAGAAAATACTTAGCAAATTTTCTGTGCATTTATTTAAATATTCATAGAGCAACGTAAATTGTTGCATGACCAGACAACTGAAGAAGCCTTAGATACGTGAATCCTGCAGCTTCTCCAGTCTGCATTGCCTCAGTAAGACTTCCAGTTCCTTCCCTTGCCCTGCAGAATTACACACTATCCCATGGCACCTACAACTGACATCCACACTCTGTAAATCACCCTCTGAATGTTCCCACAACCTGCCATGTATATTGCTTAAGAACTCAACAAGGTGTAGCCAGTTCTGCAGGTGTGTTTGCTTCCAGCACAGCAAGTAACTATGAGGTAATATTCCTCCTTACTGCAGCCAGTTGCAGTTATTTTGGGAAATTGCATTCTTCCTCAAGCTTGAATTAGAAATTGCAAAATACATATGAAAGTTACCAGGAAAACACCAGTGAGTGCACAGTACAATCATCTGTGTCTCATTTCCTTAAAAAGAGGCTAAACAATATGCAGGGCATGCAGGGCCTTGTTTTTCATTAAATGTTTCTCTGGAAAACTAGATACTGATGAAAGTCTTAGCATGTCACTGGCTTTTCTGCAATTCTACTAATGTAAATCTCATATTTATATACAGTCAGGGTAAATCAGCTTCTCTTAAGTTCATATGCAAAACTTTTTCACTTTTTTTAACTTCTCTGTAATTAATCAATTAATGAAACTATTACTTTATGTAAAATTACTTCATTAAGAAATTAACTATATCATCAATTCCTGTCACACGAACTACTACCTCTAAATGTCAGATATTAATCCTAGTCAGATACTGATCACTTGGATTGGAATCAATCTGAATTAAAATTTAAGCCATTTCTTTTCTATTATGTGCTCCCTGATCAAACTACCTTTCCATAAAGGCATTTTTTTATTTTAAAAAGAAATATAAAAAAAAGCCTGTTTCCTTTAAGTCTAAAAATCTCAAAAGTAATAAACACATAATTTCTTTTCTTACTGCCAAATTTCTGAAATACCAGCTCATATTCTAAGTCAAATGATTTAATGATTTTATCTTAGTGCCCAGTTAACCAAAGTCTCATCAATAAAATCAGTATGTATGATTTCCCATGGTTTGGCAGAATTAGCATTCTAGACTCTGCAAATGCTAACTCTGTTTATGACATCACGCCTAAAAGTCCATCTCCTAATTTTTCTATTAAGCCTGCCTCCTGGGCTTAAAAGCTGAAAGGAACCTACCCATCTATTAGGCATGCAGCCAGATCAGAGCCTCACAGGACTTCTTGAATCCATTACAGGATGTGTTATACTACCAAGGAGTCATCTCCCTCCCAAACCAATACAGTAAAAACACCAAAATATGTATCTTAATGTTATGGTATATAGATCTGGACTTATGATTAGCTTCATAATAAAATATGCAAGATCCTGAATAAGTATCTGCTGAAGAGACTGACAAACTAGCTAGAACTACTCACCTGTACACCTGACTACCTCAAGGGAAGGCAATGTTTGAGTGAGTAAAGGTGGAAAGTGGATGGAACACACAGTATCTTTTTCTGCAGAGCTCACACAGTTACAATTTCCCCAGACTGGAGGGGAGTGAGAAGGATCACAGTGTAAGCACTACCGCCTTAAATACAGGACACAATATGGGAGAATAACTTTACTGAAGTTCCGATCACCTGTTCTCCATTTCTACAGTTCATAATTAACAGGTTTTTCCAATGGCACAAATAAATAAAGCACTGAATTTTAGGATTTTGGATGACATCACCTGACAGGGAAGAAAACTACGAAAAGGTCTCAGGGATATAAATGAGCCCATGTAATGAAAAATGAGATTTAGGATTGTTAGGAAAGCACAGTGAGCAGTGAGAGCTTTCCTGATTAACATTATGCATATTTTGTCAGATCACAGAATCCAGAGAGACTGGGGCTCTGTTATCTGTATCGTGTCACACAGCACAACACAGCTCAGCCTGTGGGACACTTCCACCTAGCCTGCAGGTTTTTTTTCACCTGATCCAGAAGATACAGAGCAAACAGTAATACAGAGCTGTATTTACTGTTGTTTGAACAGTAAACACAGCTCCAACAGTCATGTTTCTCCTGTGCTTGCAAATGCTGCCACACTAGTGGCTGCTGCGCACTCTGCCAGTGCATGACAGGAGGTGAGGCATTTCCTCCTATCCACACATGGACTACTAAAACTCCATTGCTGCAGCTGCCAGTGAGTCATGAAACTTGGATCCAGTACATCCTGAGCCATTTCAAAGTGCAAGGCTCAGTCCCCACAGATTTCATAGTCAGAGGAAACCAAAACAGACAAACAATAGGTGGAAAGGAAGACCCAAAGCAGTGCAGTAACTTGTTTGTGTGTGTACACATGGAGTATCTACTATTCTGATAATAAGTGGGTATTTTACAGCCTGTGTATCATGAAACATTAAAAAAATTCTTAGAAAGAATTACAGTGAAAGAATATATAGCTTCTAGTTTGCTCTCATTTCCCACAAGGGAGATTTCCTGTGACTGCTTTCAGAAACAGGCTAATGAATCATACCAATTAACCACAATTAATTACCAGTCTGGGTTTTCTTTTACCAGTCTGTCTCCTCTGTTTTACTTTGTTGACAGCCATTGACAGCCTGTACTTTGCTCACAGCACCATGAGAGACCACCTGAGGGAAGAAAGCCCCTTTGAACCCCAGAGACCTCCCTGATCATTACCGGGTTAAGAAAAGAATATTTATCTTTGGTTTGCTTTGCATCCCTTCTCCTCTTAGTAAGGATAAGAGAATAAAAAATACAAGGAACAAGCAATAAATCACTACTGACTACTAATTTCTCATAAAAAAGGACCCACATCCCAAAAAAACTTTTCCCTTATGTCAGAAGAAAGGAGGGAAAACAGACAAGTCAACAGTGGACTGTGGCCTCCTATTTAAAAGAGGACACGTTTGCTGCTCTGGCCCATCCTTAGAGTCATGCGACTCACTGCCTCCATGGACTGAATGGCTTCTGCAGCATCTGCTAAGAAAGGAGCTGTCCCAGACTGTCCTTCACCTCCACCTCAGGAGAGTATCAGACTGAGTAAATGTATCTCCTCTTCTGCAGAAGAGATTGTTAAGGCAGTTCCTTTCACTGCACCAATTCCCTCCTACCTCTGAGGAGATCAGATCTTACTGATTCTCCTTGACATGAAAAAAACAAAATCCTTTGCCCCTATTCCAGTCTTTGATACAGATATTCAAATATCTTTTTATGGCTCTAACTAGTCTCAAAAAGTCTTCTGGTGCTTATATCTCATAAAAAGTAAGACTTAAGAATAATACATGTTGATCTCATTATGTGATGCTATGTTTAAGGTTCTCTCTTACTTTTGTAGTTATTTCTAGAAAGCCTGTGCCAATATATAAATAAATCCCTTCTTCCATCTGGACTCGATAGGACTTTGTCAAATAATAGCCAAATTCTGCTCTGACTGAAATCACTGTTAAAAGTTCCACCAATCAGACTGGATACCATACTAACTGTACAATCTCAACAGTGTCCAAATCGTCCTAGGTTTCCCTTTATAATATAAACTTAGAGAAGGTCATTCATGGTTGCATATTACAAAAGTACTTCAAGAACAGATGTGCACTGCTTAGGAAACTCTTGCTCTCTCAAGCGTGGTGCTCTGAACCTTGCCCTCCCTGACATGGTCCCTTGAAAGCAGGGAGCATATGTTTGTATAAACCAAAGATGATGAAATATGTGATGTGCAAAATCGAGATTTGATTTATTGTTTGCTTTTGTCCTCTCAGGAGCACACATACATCAGCTGTATGTTTACATATCAAGGCTAAGCTTCAAAATCAAAGGTTACATAAGACACAACAACTTAAAAGGAAGTTATAATCTGCCTTTTAACACCATCAAAAGACAATATATCTCTGTTTACACCCCTAACAAACTCGAATTCTGTTTGTGTCAACGTTGAGTTGCTCCTCACAACTGGCTGAACCATACATGGTTAACTTTCATGCCTCCTGGAAGCTCTGGCCTGGCATGAATGGATGACTTCTGAAATCTGGCTATACTGCACAAGCTAGAAGGCTAGAAGCCAAAAACAGCATTAGAAAAGAACATTATGAATGTCCCGTGTTATAGAGATTAATGGACTTTGAAACATGCTTTTCTTCCCCCAAAAACTAAGTGAATTTCTTCAATGTGTTATGAAACACTATTCCCACTGGGACTGCTTTACACAGCTGATATGTTGGAAGAAATCTCCACAGGCAGGATACTATTTTCTATTGCAAGTGGGAACTGGTTCCTCCAATCTATTTCAGATCTCAACTACTAGGTTAGAAATTAATTTCTCATGTTTTGTTTACATAAAATTCTCAAAAAGAACTCACATGATGGAAAAAAAAAAAGCACAGATTTTGAAATTTTTTCCCATTAGTGAATGAGTTTTGTTTATAACAACTTGAGTCAGGAAACAAAACGCTTTTTGAAGGGATTTATCCTGTATACTACACATTCACTAGGAGGGAAGTGGAGGAGCGGTAGAGAAGGATAAACCACAAATGAAGATGATGAGGATTTTATGTGGATGGGAGTTTCTGGAAGATCAAAATGGTTTACAAAGTATTAAGAAAGGGCCTGTGTCGCTGTTGAGCCGCTAGCTGAGAGAAGACCCAGGTTCTCAGACAAGGAAAGAGAAAAGGTGTCTTTATTATTTTGATTTCCATATATATAGAGTTCCCAGAGGTCACCCAGATTGGTCAGCCCGAGACCTCCCACTAGGCCCAATTGGCCAAGCCCAAACTGACCTAATCTGGAGACGTTGTTTGCAAAACATCCAAACTTTATCTTTGTTTATGAAATGTAGCAAAATGTTCTCATGAGAAAGACCTGTGCTAGCCACAGGCCTGCTACAGGAAAAACCCTACAAGATATGTACAGATGGTTAACATTCTTTGCATACTT
The DNA here is from genome assembly GCA_024500445.1 of Entomyzon cyanotis. NCBI lineage: Eukaryota > Metazoa > Chordata > Aves > Passeriformes > Meliphagidae > Entomyzon > Entomyzon cyanotis. The sequence continues at coordinate 30,262,634 of JAKEPQ010001018.1, forward strand.
ATTTTTAGGACTGGTTGTTTAAGAAATGCTTTTCGTTTTCTTTCCTAGTCTACTTCCCATAATTATATATTTTTGATTAAAAACTTCCCCAAAAGGCTTGTTTCCATTTGCCTGAGTGTTCCAATCTGCTTGTTCTTATATTGCCTTTTAAAAAATTTATTATTATTATTATTATTATTATTATTATTAAGGAAGCCTTAACAATCAAACTGAGCAGACCATATTTTTCTCAAATTTTTTCTCTGCTGTGCATTTTCTTTTTCATAGCTTGGAAAATGAGGCAGGGAAATAACTGCCCAATTCCTGTGTTATCCAGGATGGTTTTAAGAGAATCCTGATCAGAAATTCATTTTGCTAGACTACATAACTGCCGAGAAAGCTGCATTTGGTAGAAAAAAATAGGAAGAAAAACTTGCCACAATTCAGATGGACATGGTGACAGATTCATTGCTAAAAGTAGGGCATAATCAAACTGGGAAGGCTTTTATTAGAATTTTTTTTCACAGTTAAGTCTATTCAAATAAATTAAGTTCTAGGACAGCTGGGAACCAACAAAAAATATGGCAAGGGACTAAAATGCTCCATTCAGTTTAAATGACATATCACAAAATCTGGAGCTCAGTTCTGTATATGCAAAATCATCCAAGAAAAGTATTAACATTTCATGAACTCTCATTTTCTTATGGTTAGAATCCTGTTGTCATTTGCCCTGCAAAGTCAGCATCCTTAAATTTCACCTTTCAAAACTAAAAATATTCCAAAACTATGGTTTTACTTTCAGATAAGGAAATCCACTGAGTAGCCTGTTACCTGCATAGGAAATTCATAGTCCAAAGTTAGATATTTTAGCTCTGTTTTGATACTAGGTGAGTTCAAGTAGCAGACAAGATATTCCAGGCAGTCTATTGCCTAAAACTGTAAAACAGAGCTGATTTTGTATAGTTCTACTCAACATTTTGCATAGTTCTGGGAAAAGATGGAAGGAATATCAAGAAACTAAGCAGGCCAAGTACATGCTGATTCCTGAAAAAATCAAGATGTGCTTCCTCTTAACTGTACAGAGAGAACTAAGTGGTTCTACATCTGGCAGCAACAGCTGCCTTTGATACGTATATTCAAGCCTGCCCATCCATTTAAAAATTATTAGGGTTCTCAATAATTCCTTTTGCTTTTCTTCTCCCCTAAAAACCAGCTGGTTGCCTACAATGCCATACTATTTGGCCTAAATAATCAGCTAAGATGAACACACCAAGTAGCCATAGTTGCTGTTGCCTAAAGCGATCCCCTTTGGCTTCTTGACCCAAAAGTAATTCTGCCCCAAATGAGAATTTCTTATGTTTATCATGAGTGATTTGGAATGGATAAAGGAAAATATCTGAAGATTTTTCTAAAGTTGTTTTACTCTCAAAGAAATTTTTTTTATTCCTTCATCTCACTGCTTATACCAAGGACTGTCTTGAAAATCCCCCTTGAGATTGTAAGTGTAGATGGGAGTTGAACTGTATTGCACTTTTTACAGATCCAACTAAACATCTGAAAGCATCCATGAACACTGAGGAATAATATAAAGCTTTGCAGCAGTGTCTTTTTGGAGCCTCTAAATGCAGAGTGTTTAACTAGCTTAGCTGCCAATTTGAACCTTTATAAAATTGTATATAAAATCTCCTGTGTTTTATAAAAATTTATAAAAATTGTTCTTGCAGACTTCCCCAATACATGCTAAATTATTTCTCACACCTTTTAATTCCAATTTCTTGGCCATCCAAGAGATGCTTAACAGTCTGCACTTTAACTCCTCCCCAGTTTAAATATATACAAGTAGAACTGTTTCTGCTCAAAGAATTTTAATTAGTATCCTTAGAATTTGAATTGAATAAAAAATAAAACCTACTTTTCCTCAGCTAAAAGAGAATCAGAAGATAAAGCAGATAAATCTTGGTTAGAAGTATTTCAGTATTTATTTCAATTTTACATTTTGAAAAACAGATTGGAAAAACATCAATTTCCATGTTTTTTTGTTGTTTTGTTTTACTTCTGCTGCTTTTTACTTTGCAAGAAATATCTTCCACTATGGGCAACAAAAATCTTGTACTGTATCTTCCAACTATAAGACAGGAAACTATTATATTTTTCTCAGTTACTAACCCTGCACATTTTCCTGAATATTTTCCAGAAATTATAAAAGAAACTCTTTCCTGAGTAGAGACAATGCAAATATAAAGTCAGCAAAAACTGCCTGTAATTGTAACTTCTGCTTTACAGATCCTTATTTTCCTATCAATTTGTGGTATATTTGGCTGTGTGTTTTGTTTGTGTTATGCAGGCCTTTGAAATAAACTGGTTGGTGTAGCATCACTGAATGCTGAGTGGAGAAGAAATTCCTAGGAGGAAGCTCACCAGTACTTTTCAACAGCATTTTTATTAAAGGAGCAGTAATGTCTCCTGTCACCTTGTAATGTCTTTTAATGCAAAGGAAAAAACATATGCTTACTTGTCCTTAGAGACTGAGAATGTAATTTTCCTTCAGTATTTTCTACAAAAATGATTGCTCTACATCTTCTTTGACTGCTTCATCAGTTTGCAGATTGCTGAAGAAAAGCTTCCTATTTTAGACCACACATTACCTTGCAAAAAACCCCCATGAATGCAGGGAATAAATAGTAACAAGAATGCAGTCAGCACAGAACAAGATTCATTGTTAAAAGGAACTGTCGATGTTCTAAATAATAATGCACTATCCATCACTGAATTTTGACAGACAAAGTTGACAAATGCTGAAGTTTCATTTATTTTTTTTGTTCAACAGCTGCTTTTCCAAACCATTCCCAGTTGAAGAACTCCCAGGACTCTGGCATACATCACAAAGCCCAGCTTTCAGCAGATGTTGACAGCACAGTATCTCCCCTCGCAGAGAGACTTTTATTCACAGAGAATCTCAATAATTCAATAAAAACTCGAGTGTTCAGTAAATGAACTAATATGAATGAACTTAGGACATGGCAAGAACAGCTTATAAAGCCCCTGGGCAGTTATCACATTTCTAAATCCTTTGTAGCCTGTGGAGAGGAAGAGAGGCTGATGACACCAGGAGGTGCAGCTTTGCACGGAAGTGCAGCAGAAGCTGTACGGGACCCTCTGTCCTAGAGTGCAGGTGTCTTCCCAGAGGGAGGATTACACTGATTTTTCCTGGCGTTGGCAGCCAGCCAGTTCTGCCACAGAGAGACACACACATGGTGCCAAGTCCCAAATTATGCTAAACGTAGACCACAGGGATGCTGAATCACACTTAAGGGATTAAAGTCCTTCTTTCTCCACTCCCTTTTCACATCAAAGTGTGGTCAAATTCTTCAGTTTCTGAACTATTTCTGATTGCTCTTTAAAGCAGCAAGTGCTACTCCAGCTCTCCTACAGTTATCCTGTGCTTCAGCTACCACAAGCTTTTTTATAGCAGGCTATTGACAACATTGCCCAAATTACCCCTGAAAAAATGTACACACCAATAGGCTGAATTGCAGGGCTGGTTCTGGCAGTTGTATGACACTTCTATTACAGCACAACTACACCAGAGGCCACAGGAATGAAAATGTGAATTAGAGAAGATTTATTTTTCCTTCATTGATATTAAATACTTCAAAATTACATTATGAAAATAATGCTCATATCCTCATTGTCATGGGAAATGAATGCATACATAAAAATGAAATCCACTGGACCATGCTGTCATTTTTTCAAAGCACATAAGTTTGAGAGAGGCAAGAAGGATAGAAAGAATCATCAGCTTATTACACTTCAGCCCATCAGTTTCTCACCTACAGTGAACTGTATGACCCAGTGGAATTCACAGGTTGGTCATGGCTCCAGGATTAGCCATCATATGCTCTTTAAAAGCAAAAAAAACCTAGGCAATTTGCCTTTGTACATATTTTCACTCTGAAATGAAGGAAGATTTATTTCCACTTTTTTTGATTTTATTTTCATCTACTAAGGTACAGGAAACCTACATAGTTTAAAAAAGCCAAGCTATGGTTTAACGTCTGTCTTTTTTCCCCCTATTTTCACTTAAATCTCCAATGTACAATTTATCTGAGGACATTTCTGTAATGAGATTCTACATAATAAAAAATGTGACAGTTATCAGATATTTCTGCTAAAAAAGACCCTAGTGGAGGAAGACAGGACAGAACACATCAGACCTGCATCACTTGTTATTTATTAATATGCTTTTACTTCTCAGTGCTCACCAAATTAAATATTATATCTTTTATTCCAACAACACAATCTAAAAACACTGCCTTGTCAGTTTGGTTATAAGAGGGTTTCTTTTTTTTTTTATAAAAAGGACAGCAGATGGAATTTATGTGAAGACTAACTGAAAAAAAGCCTTCCAAGGAGCAACAATGTTTGGTTATACTCTTTTGTTATACTCAATGTTTGCATACTCTTTTTAAACTAACAAATATCTATTATGACACAAAGCTTTCTACGAGGCTCCAGTATCTTGTGTCACTGTGTCTAGAGAATGACATCCCACCTGTAAGAGGTAGAGTGCTCATGCAATGTAGTAGCTTGCACTCAAACCAAGATGCCTCCAAGAACACCCTGTTGCACACTACCTGCACTAGTTATACACCTGGGGTGGTCTGCTGAGGCCAGAGCATTGAAACAGGACATGGGGCACACTTTGTATCTTGTTAAGGTGTACAAAATACTTTAAGCATCATCAGCTCTAAAGAGTGATTAGCCATTGTCAATTTAATTTGTGGATTCTGAAAAACTATGGGAAAATTTCTGGTTTGCCCAATTTAACAAAAAGTGTTTTGTTTCCAGCCCTGTTCAGCTTTAAAGTCCATCTGCCAGGACCGTGAGGATGGGATGGAAATCACAGCTGGTGCTTTTTGTCTTCACCAGGGCCAGAGCAAGCTGTGGTCCAATTACAGTGTAAAATTGGTTACAAGATTTCATTACAGACAAAGATTGCTGAAGACGACTGCATATGGTAATAAACATTAGTTTACACAAGGACATATATATCTTTAATGTATTACGCCTAATACATTCACAGTCATTGTTAGGATCCATGTTTCTGACAGAGTTGTGACTTGTGGAAAATACTTTTATCTTATTGAACTTAGCAGTGCAGAAGTGATCTTTTAAAAAGGACATTGTTGAGTTATTTGATATTATCATAGGTACATAATGCAGTTGAAAATGCCTGCTTTATTTTACATCTTCAAGACAGACTTCTGCAATGTATTCCTCTCCTGCCTGCTTACACACTCATTCTTGATATTTGTACTTATCTTCCATATTCCCAGCTGTATTTATTCAAATTGTATCTCTAGAAATGAGTGGTTCTGGCCTTTATTGGGGAAGTAATAACTGAGCACTGATATCAGTGCACCCTTTTAAAAACGTGTCCTTCAATTCATTGTGCAGAATGCACACTTTAAGGATAAGAAAAATTATCTGTATGAGATTAATTTTATATTGTATTGAACAATAACGAAGTAGCAAAAAAGAAAGACAGGGAACATAAATCAAGACGGCTTTTACAACTATTCCTTCTGTGCTACAAGCACCATTTTTTCCAGATTCCATGGCCCTCCAGTGTCCACTTTAATGCTCTACCCCACAAATTTATTTTCTCTCCCTTTCTTTTTATGCACTCATGGTGTATGTCATCTCCTCAGCATATTCAGTACAGTCTATGGGAAGATCTGGCATCACATTTGCTAACTCATACCCTTCCTCCTCACCCCTGCCCCTCCAACCTCCTCTGCCACCACCTGTGCACCATAAGTAGGGCAGGGATCATTCTCACATCTCTTGCCATGGTGCCTACAGCAGAGTCTACTGCATCATGTAGTTCAGATGACAGATAAATCACTTAGCACAGTATTCAAGGTCCTGTATGATAGAATAACAGAAAAGCACAGTCTAAACTACCAGTCTGAAGTTACATACCAAGACAGTAGTGCAAGTGGCATCAGCACCATTTCTGCATTCATAGCCTACTGACCTCATCACCAGGTAACTCTTACAATGACACATCCCACAGTGATTAGCAAAGCCCTAAGGTGAACCAGATATATTACAAGAATTATATTAAAATGTTCTTGATGTTGGTTTTATAAAAATGAAAATACCAGATTATGCCAAATCAAAAGTGAAGAATCTCTCTTAGTGAGAAAGGTTATTCTTATTAAGTCAAGCACCTCAGGATTGGAACCACTTCCATTTGACATCATGATGAAGTTGTTGTTATTTAGTATTATCCATAACTTGCTTTATTTTCAGTAATTTATACCGCATTTTAGAAAAAACAGCTTACTTAAACACCATATATAGCATTCTTTTCAGAATACCATTTACTCCAGTTATGCCTTAATATGGACAGTATTTCTCTCACTGAGACCTGACTCTTCCTGAGTGCACTGGAGAACAGACTGGAAGCATACACAACCAAAAAAGGGCACACAAACATGTTGGTGTGCATTTCTGTGAACCATGCTCTTCCTTTAAAAGCAACTAGATGTTTGGTCCTTGAACAAGGTTAGCAGACAGAGAGAAAGACGCAAAATAGGCAAGAAAAAATGCAACTGTGCAGACTGCAAATATATATGACACCATGCTATCTCACATAGCTTTAACATATCAAGCAAAAATGAAGAGAAATATGAGAAGAAAAATGAGAAGAAAAATTAGTCAAATAATACATAGCAGCCCAGACAGCTGTATGAATCTTGGGAATGTAGTGCTGTAGTATTTGAATTTCACGCAGCATTCACATGATATTTCTATAGTCTACATAACCCACTGAAGACTATGTTTTCAAAAGGAAAGAAACCCGCAAGCTGCACAATAACCAGGGATCGCTAAATCTGAAAATACATACACACACATGCAGAACTGCATACTGCCAAATTTATTTCCATTTTTCCATCAAACCTATTTCCTTTTCTTTTTATATGAGGCTTTAAAAGTAGTATTTTGTTATTAGCTGCCAGAAGAAAAACAAATAGCATTGCTTAAGCTCTTTGGGAATTCATATCTCACACCTTTTTTTCAGTCCTGTTTCAATATTCCCTGTGTGGCTGGAGTATTTGATTGTTTACTGGTCTTAGCAGTCACAAATGTCAGTCTGGAACATGACTTGCAGCCAAACATACTCTTTGACAACACCTGTAAGCATAAAGCTCAATGACTTGGCTTGAAAAATACCAAAGATCCTCCACAACATTAATGTGGTGCAAAAATTCTTTCCAACAATCTGTCTTTTGGAGACCTCAGGGAGGTGTAAGTAGTAATTTCTGATGAAAAGGTACAATGACCAGCAATTTTTCTTTCTTTTTCCAGGTAGCAACAGCCTTTCATTCAGGAGGTTTTCCTTTGTAACTGATAGTGCAGTCATTTCTTTGGTGACAACTGAGTGGCGATGCTGGAATTATCAGGCTTTAATTAAGAGTGTCAAAATTGGCTGCTGATGGCAGGCCCTAGAGCCTGCTTCCCCCATAGTTCAAGCTGGTAATTCTTGCCTGAGGTATGACCTGGAGAAGCCAGCAGGCTTTAGAATAGACTGTTCTTAAATGCAAAGCCTCTGGTATCTTATGAGCAGTGTATTTACAACATATGATCAGACATATTTTATTTTTGTAAAATTATGAATTCTTCACATTTTTGTACACAGGGGACAGATTACTTCCCCAGAGAGCTAAAAAAGGCAAGCAAATACTTAGACCTAAGCACACATAGAACCTTGCCAAGGAGAGCAAAGCATGCTTGAGTTTCACTTCAAAGCAGCACCACACCACCAGATTCTACAGCTCCCTGAGGCAGCTTTTTCTAAATAAAAATGGACTATCTCTGTCAGTGTTGCTTCTCTTATGAGGCATGGAAGAAGATCTCGAAGTTTCCCCTGGCAGCTCTAGGCCCACATTTCCAGTGCTGCTATCACACCTGGGGCAGATCTAACTGGCAGCAATTGCTAAGCATTTTGCAGCCAGGTGCATTTCCAGTCTCAAACACTGACTCTTACACTTCTGAGGCATCTGTTTTGTTTCAACACCAAACCCAAATCTGTGGCTAAAAAAAGGGCAAGAATATTAAACCATGCAGCTGACTCCCAAGAATGAAATAGTAAAGTAAAAGAAATTTTCTCTTTGGTCTTGAAAAGACTGATCAAATCCTATCATAAATCTGAAACAGAACCATACCTTTAATGTGCAAAGAGAATTGATCAGTGATATAAAAATAGGACAGCAAAACAGTAATTTCTTCTCCATTATGGGAACTGTGTAACCCAAAATAAACAGCTTCCTATCCACCAACTGAATGTAAAAGTCATTTTCAAGTCTGACAACTGGCTGCTCTATTTATGTAATTTAGAAGTCTGAAGTATTTATATTATTAAAATCCAGCCTGTGGTAGATATCTGGTTTTGTTTGAACCAAAAGGTTCAAGGCACAGACTATACCAAGATGAATTTTTTTTTGACAAAAATGGAAAAAAGTTACTTTACTTAATTTCTAACTAGGAATTGTTTTATTTAAAACAACAGCTCAGGTAGTATTGGAAGGACCAGTTTTACAACAAGACAAATTAAATTTAAGGGAATTCTTCCTATGTAAATTGGAACACACTGCTAATTGCTTATTTTATCTGATCTTCCTTGGTCATCTGTTCTTCTTGTTATGTTTCTGTGTACTTTTCTTCTGCATGTACAGTATTTTCAAATCAAAATATTCCTAACAAAATTAATGAAACAGCATATTTTAACTGAACGCTCTAAGTGTGGATTGGCTAAATAAGGATATTAGCAGAGGGACATGTTTTTGCAACTTTTTCTATATTGTAGCAGGGGGAGGGGGTGTTTATTACAAAAAAACCCCCACAGAATTGTAGCATTGCTGTTTTATAGAAAACATGAGAATGAAGTTAGTTTTTTGCAATGAAAGTTTAAACAACTGTTGTGCCAGGAATCACTACAGTTTTATTTTTTAGTTTTCTGCATGATCCCATCAAATTTATGTCAAACCTCTCTGTTTCCAAATCTGACAGTGTTAGTAGCCACTTTGGAGGGATGGAGAGAGTCAAGAGAGGTGATAAATCTTTTCATTGCCTCATCCAGTTTGCTGCCCAATCTCACTGCATCTAGAGAACTCATCCTTATTTTCTACAGTTCACAAAAAGAAGGCAAACTGTAACTCCAGCACAAAACACCTCTGGTTCTGCTTTTTGTATGCTCAAGTAAATTATTAAAATTTGTGTGAGATTAAATATCAATGCTTTCATGGTTAATTGACATACATTATCTAGCATTTATTTCTGTAATTTCATTTTGCTGTATTCCCTGCTCATTTTGCATTCTGAAGGAAACAAGGGCAGTTTTTCAGCTGACCTAATGAAAACACTGCCACAACAAATGAAAAACCAACCTGTGTGCAGTGGAGTCTGGCTGGAGAGAATGCTAATTCTCTGCCTCAATAGTGCCTTCAAAGAGATTATTCAAGGCTCCCTCTGACATGGAACACAGTGACCAGCCAGCAAATGCTAGAGATGAAAATAACCTTTATCTGTTTTAACAAAAAGGTGAACTAAAAAAAGCAGTCAGTCTTACCCTCAATGTTTACTATTAGCAGTGAACAAAGTGACTTTATTTAGTGCTTATTCAGCAACTTTCATTGATAGGGTTGTTACTGTGGATTTTTTAATTATTACATCAGCATAATTTATCTACATAAGGCAAAAGATGAAAAAAAAAGCAATAGGAACCCGATTTTTTTTTTAATTACCTGTAACTAATATCTAAGAAATCTGGAAAAGAGATTTAAGGTACAGTTTCATATACAAAAAACTACATACACTGAAGCTGTGAACTTACTGTCCTTGTCAACCAGGTGGAGTTATTTATAGAATTCAAGTATCAAACACCCAAAAGCATGAAGATAACTCAGATGAAAAAACATGGCTCAGCCCCAGTCTATCAAAGATGCATGAATGAACCAAAGCCAGAAAATTAATCAAAATAATAAGCATAATGAAAAACTTCCTAAGGTGACAAAATGTCCCAGTGGAGAAATGACCTGAGATTTCTAAACTTCCACCTGCAGAAACCCAAAGTAATATAAAGTAGCTTATACTACCATGAGTGCACCTAACTCATTAGTACTAACTTCTTTTTCCTGAGCAGTATTCTTAATGAATTTTAAACTTACAGTAATTACTGACATAGGGAAGTCAATATATTTTGTCTTAGTCTAATTAAGTATAAAAAAATTATCTCATTGAGAGTAGGCTGATATTATCTGATGTAGAAATATATATGAATAAAATCCTGACTACAGTGTACTCTTGAGTGAAACAAAATATCACCCAGTTATAAAGCTGGTGGTGCCTTCCATGACTTATGAGGACATAATGACACTAATATCAAGCTTTCATATAGTGCTTTCCATCAGCAGTATCAAAGCACTTTAGTGAAAGAGAAGCATCAGTATTTCCATTTTAGGTATGGGGAAGTCAGACACAAAGATGATCTGAAACATGAAGAAAATACAAATGCCATCTCTGTGCACTGAAGATTTTCTGTAGTTATAGGCATTTGTTCATAGAATTTTATAAGATTTTGATGTCTTGCTAGAAAACAAAAAGACAAAACTAGTTTAAAATACAGTATTTGAATTATTTAACAGCATGGACCATCAAATAGCAAATTTAGACATGCATAAGAATCTGAGACTAGGAATTTTAAAAACTATACTTACATATTACTTATCTGCAGTTGGTCATGATAAATTAAACCACAAACACTGAAAATTATGAAAATTATGACACTGAAGTCTCCTGGTGGGGTCCTACTGCACAGCAACAAGGGCAGATTAGATTTCTACTGAGATTTTTTTAATTTTATCTCTACAATGCTCTTCTTTGGAATAGTAAAATTGTGATGATTACTTTCAGTATAGTAATACAGAGCTGTGATTCATAGTGAGAAAAGTTCTCAATTTTGACACATCATCACACAAGACTGCCACTTACCATGCCGGCAAAGCTATTTACTCTTTTGTATAGACTTCAGAACCCATTTAATTATTTGGGGGGAGGTGGTTCTCATTTTATTTAAGCTTCTCTCATGCCTTTACTGTTTTAGCTACAAAACAAAAACTAGCATGTCTTATGGAACTGGAAAGGGTATTAAAGGCTTTGTACACAATCACACAATATGTTCAACAGAAACCATACCCATGAAGGCTCAGAAATAAGGTGTATAAAACTATTTAGGAGTTTGTCAACCTCTGTAAAAGCCAGATACAGGTGGTGAACTGCACAGCTCAGTTGTACTTAGCATCCTTTCCTCAGGGCACACAGCTCTTGATGCTGCTGTGGGTATTAGAAAAATATTGAAACAATTCATCCAGAAACTGCTGTTAACTGTCCCCCAAAACATTCCTCTGACAGAGAGAGAGGACATAATGCTTCACCTGTGGTTTCCCAGGATAGAATCCCTACCTTGAGGCATCCTGCTATGTCATATGATACAGGTCTGCTTCTGTACATTTCTAAAGGTGTTTCTCCAAACCATTCCAATGCCCTGTCATTCTACAAATGACAATCATATGTGATGGGAAAGTTCACTGATTTCACATTCTGTATTACAATGTGCAGTTGATAAAGCTTTTAAAACCCCTCAAGTGGACAATTGTTTACTGACTCCCAGGAACTACCTTCCAATCCAAGATTAATATTAGATAACTGATGGCAGAGTTCTTCAACAAATCCATCCTCCCTATCTTCAGCCTGATAAACATAAACGTCAAGACAGCATTACCAGTCATTATTTATCCCTCATTATTTTTTCCCTCAGTGGTATTTGTGTCACTTGATTCCACCAGTTTACTGTGCGCTAACTTTGAAGGTGGTAATTTTTAATCATCATGTTTAGTTTCATGATTTGTTGTTTCCTATTATATTTTCTTCCATTACAGTTTCATGATTTGTTGTTTACTATTATATTTTCTTCCATTACAGTTGTAAGCAGGAAGAGGTAAAAGCACCACTCCTTCTATTGCCATTTGTTACCTTTATAACTTTACATCCGCATTATATTACCTCTGTCTTGCCTAAATGGTCTGAAGAGGTATTGAGCCAAGGGCTTTGATATGCACTGAATGTTCTTTTTACAGTACTCATGGGCAGTTGCCAAAGCATCAATAGAGAGTTAGTAAATCTTTCTGCACATGAAAAACAGAAAACTATAAAACACACTGCACAATAGGTGGGTGAAAATTGTTTTCTACGTAGAAGATGAACATTTTGCATGCATTGAGATGGATGTATAACATGTTCCTAGGATGATGTGGAACACTGCCCCTGGAGCCCTGCTGGCTTTCTTCCCCTGCAGCAGTTTAACCACGGAGAGACACTTGAACCATCCATGAGTGGCACATGGCTGAAACCCTCTGTGTTGGCCAATTTTACAGTAACAGAAAGAGCAGATGCAGTGGAGTGGGGAGGCCTATTTTCAACTAAAAGTAAAGTAACACAAAGGCACCTTGAGGAAAATGCCATTTGGCATTTTCATGTGATCAGAAATAGATTTCATCCCCTGAAAAAGATCCTAAAATGTCATTCCAGTTCATTCCCAAGACAGACTGAAACATGGGTCATGTAAACAACACCTTAGCTTCCAACAATCTACATATTTCAGAAATTACTAACAAAAGACATCAGTCTACAAAGACCCATCCCACCCTGTTTCCTCCTCATTTACTTTCTCATCTCTTTAAGACCAGAAGTTGAAAACTGCTTCTTGTCTTAAGTGATGGTAAAATGGACAGTAGTCTTACTCACTTATTTTATACAAGGAAACACCACAGCAACATTGTCATAAGGGGTTCCTTCCTCTCTGATACTTTCAATGACTGGAAAACTCACCTGTTTCCCTTCTTATTCAAAAAGACCTTGACTCTACTGTGAATTAGCTACGACTTCAAACACATAACAGCAGAGTACTGCTGCCCCTGTGCTCCTGAGAAGACATTTCTTCTGCATGAGGCAGCAAAAACATTTAGAATGGGGCACAGAAACAGACCAAAATTACTTGGACCCAGTTTTAAGAAGCAGAGGTAAGCAGAGGTGAAGCAAAAGCAATAGTTTTACTGTCTAATGGGCATTTGGATAATTAAGCATGAGAGAATGGAAATTAATTTGTGTTGCCATATTGCAGCACTGCATATTCCCACACAAGAAATGCATACTCATCATTTGAGAACAAACTTATATATTCTTTCAAAAGGACTATTTTTGACACAGTAACATCTTCAAATCTGGGAGTCACCCCACATGCACATTCCCACAATTTAGCTTAGCATGTAAGGAACTTATCTGAGGCAGGAAAACCTCAACTGCATTGGGATGAAAGTCAGGTCTTCCAGTTCTTGGTTAGTGCTCTACAGAAAAAGACAGATAACCCATCCTCTGACTGTAAAAGGTTGTTTCTTTCAAAAAAAACCCCAAAAAACAACCCAACAGCTGAGACCATACTGCATTTTGCCATAGGACTGCTCTGATACAAATGCATGAGATATTCATTCTTTGAACACATGCAGGAGATCACCTCTTCAGAGGATTTAAGTAAAGCAATACTTAAACCAAGATTCAACCCATCTCATTAGAGCACTTCACAGAGAGGTCCAAGTTACAAAAGCCACCCCACCATGTAGGCTCATTATATAATGAGTGGAGAGAGACAGACACATTCATGCTGTGATTCATGTGTTAGGTAGGTATTGGCTGCAAAGAATGGGAATGTTTGAAGATGGAATAAAATCAGTGTAGCAACCTGGGGAATTAGTAGTCAGAGAAAATGGCCACTGTATTAGAAACCTCCTATAAAAGTGGGGATTGGAATTTGGGTACCATGTCCACTATTAGGCAAAGCTCTCACTATTAGGCAAATTTAGATCTGTTCTTTTGCCTATTTCTAAAGGCAAATAAAAAGAATAAGAAATAAAGTAACATTAGAATTAATCAGTTTATTACCTGGATTTGCAGATAAACATGCAGTAAAGTACCCTGTGCTTTATTCAATTCATAACAGTGTGCTAAGCCTTTAAAGTTCTGAGGGAAACTATCAACATTGAAACATTCTGCCTGATATATGTCATCTCTTTACTGCTAAATTAATATCTATAATTTCACAAAAATACTTGCAAAATGCAACCACTCATTTAAATTGTCTTTAGGAATTACTAAAAATGACAGGTACAAAATGGACTAGTGGCTTATGGTCAAAAGCCATTAAGGTAGAATTACTGTATTCAGAGGATAAATGCAAGAAACAGTATCACATTAACAGTATATCAGGTAGGAATTCAAATAAGAAAATACCTTTTTTTCTGGCTACCTGCATCTTCCCTGAACTTGTCAAGTTTCTTTAGACAAGTTATTATGTATTAAATAAATCTGGAAAAATATGTTCTTATTCAACTGCAAAATAATAACTTTCTCCACACTGGACAGTAAATGCAATGCTGACAAATTATGACCAGTACAAAGATTCCAGAGCAGAAGTCCAGGAACAGTGACAATGTATTAACTAGTAATACTTTGTCTTATTAATTAATATTTGTAATATTAATACAATGTATGAATTATTAATAATATTAATACCTAATTCATAAATCTCTCTGATTGTGTATTTGGGGACTGAAACAGCAGAATGCCTACATCACATTACTTCACTAATTTTTTCTCAAAATATGATATGTAAGTATCCAGTAATGAAAGCTAGGTAGTCACTAATAAAATATTAATTTTAATTAGCTCAGTTAATAGATGGCTGTATTCAGTGAAAGAAAATGGCACTGCTTTTACAAAACTGTGTAAGAGAATGATAGCTCAATACGCAGAACTAAACTCACTAAACTCATTTGTTTCTCACAAATTGTTAACAAATTTCCTTTTTCTGTCACTTGCTGATCAGTTGAACAAGTTACAGATTTATAATGTAAAAATGAGAATTACTGAAGAAAGTAAAATATTAAGACTATGCAAAGTTCAGTGCTGATAGTCTGAGACAAAAGGCTCTCATCTAAATGCTGCTGCCTAAAAAAGCTAGATGTCTGCTTTGTCATCCAACTCAGTCATCTGCACTCTCCTTCGGGGGAGTCTCCTTCTCACTGCTGACTACAGGGAAAGCACAGAACAGTAGTTTAACTGGACACATACCTTCAGATGACTAAGATTTGCTTAAATGTCTAGATGAGTCACTGGTTGCCACCAGCACCATAGGCTATTTCTAAACCATTTTTCTTTTTAACTGCAACAATTCAATGATCCAGATCATTGTGAGGGCTTCCAAATGCTAACAGCAATATAAGCCAGAGAACAAGAAGATCCAGCTCAAGCCAAGGAGGATGCCAGACCTTCTCTATTGATGGTAGGGCAGATTTATAGAAGAATTAAGAAAATTGCTTCTCACAGTACAAAGGATGCCATTATTTTCTCTGTGTGTTTTTGGAGCAGAAATTCTTTTTGGCTGTACAAGGAGAGAATTCACTGAGTAGTAGTTTCCACTTAGAAGTAGAAAATTCTGCTTTGAAAATCTGCTAGTGATTTCTAGTTATTAACTTTCATTACATTTAATTTAGCTGATTAACTAATATTTTGAAGTAATATTTGATGCCAAAATTATACTTAACTAAATCCCATGATTTTACCTGATTGTGATCAGTGATCTATAAATAATTATATTCTTTATAATACCACTGTTATACAGACAAAAGGAAATTATCTCAGCTTTACAGTTCTAGAAAACAACCTTGACAGTTGTAAAAAGCATCAATATCAGGTACAGGAATCACCATTACCAGATACAGGAACATAGATCTTGGAGCTTTAAACATGTGAATGAACAAAAATGACACTTAAGCGGACTAACAGTAGCCCAATGAAGAGGAAAGGTGGCAACAGTAAGAGTACTCACAATGTGCAGCTGAACAGGAGCTGGCAACATTAACAGATGGAAGTGCAATCCCTATTCCTGCTCTGAGACAGGGTTTCTACCAGTGCCAACCCAAGTGCCCCAAGTGCCAACGCCTCGTGGGTGGAGGAGAAAGGAGAGGTGGCAGGGGAAGCTGGCAATGGGTCAAACAGTGCTATGAAGGAGATGTGCAACTGCAATGTCTTGAAGGCAGTAAAGAACTAAACATTCTACAAACAGCTTGGTGTTATTATCCAAATGTACCACTTAAAGATAGACATCCTCAACCCAAATCGCTGTTGCTTACATCTCTATACTTATTTTATGGGAGAAGTAGTTAGCCAGTTGAAAATGCACAGTGCTCAGGACACCAACTGGTATGTAGTACATGACCTGGAAAATAAAAACTGATCCAAACATACACAGAGCAGAAATGTAGCTCAGGTGTAGGCTGCTAGACCCCACAGAGCAGCTCTTCAGCTGCGGGACATAGTATTCAGCTATCAACTTGTCCCAGATAAAGAAGCTTTTATGACAAATCCCAGGACAATCTCCAGCCAAAAATGAATAAACGTAGTCCCAGGAAGACAGAGGACCACACACAATGCAAGGACCTTCTGACTGCAGCTAGTAAAGGCACAGCAGATCAACATGGCACAACTCACAGGGGCCAGCAGGACCAGCTGGAAATACAGGCACAGGAAGGCACAGCCAGGACAAGAGTATTCTAAACTGCAAACAAGCTCATTTCCAACAATGGCTGTGACCAAAACAAGATGCCAGCTGCAGGGGGTATCTGAAACTTTCAATTCAGGCAGACTCCTCTGTTAGTCTTTATAACCAGGGAAACATAGCTCACTACAAAGTCCACACACTCCAGGGAGTAAAATGAGGGAACAGATGATGAACACTATGCTGGATCTGCAAAATAAACACTTCAAGAAGCAGGAAAACAGAGAAAGAATGACAAAAGCAGCAATGAAGTCAATATCCCAGAATGGCTGTCAAGCCAGCTTTGCAGATCCAGTTCCAGATGCATAGCAAGCATAATGGCATCAATTACACCTGGTTCACATTTTAGAATACTGAGCGCCTACAGAATGGTATTCCACACAATACAGTGAACAGCAAGACAATTTCTTCAAGGAATTGTTATCTCTCCAAAGAAGCTCCAAAACAAGATACTCTAGCCTCCATATCTTGACCCTTTAGCAAATGACAGGAAGCTGTAAACACAGGGTAGTTTCCTCAGCCTGATGAAAAAGCTCAGTGAAACAAGCATACATGTTGCCACTGGCATAAACCTCCAGCTTCTCAGTTACTGTACCTAACTCCACCTTTTTTATCTCCATTTGATTCAAAAGATGCCCAGGTGAGAATACCAAAGAAAGCAACTTCCCCTCTCCCCTCTAGTGTAGGTTCCTCTCCACACCCTCAGTTCCATTCATACAGGAACACAACTAAGGACCAAAAAAGTCATGTGTCAGCCCTGCCCCCGTAAACCCCATGCCACGTTCCATTGTTAGTGTCTTAGTTTATTTATTCAAATCCATAAAAGGATTTGTTAGCTTTCTGCATTAACAAATTGAAGACTACATCCTCCCTACTCCAAAGTACCAAGGGGTAACCAAGAATGCCCAGGAAGCAGACTCATCACGCCTACATCTCCTGTCTTAGCAAGCATTCATACATGCAGGGTTGACTATCCCACAGCGAAGATGTTACCTTTTATTCCCACTAGTGAATTTAATTTTCTCAATTTCATTTGGAAGCTCCCCTTAATGGTTTCCTTAAACTCACAGACTATGCTATTTTTCACGCCACCATGTGAGTGGGCAAATATAGGGTAGCAAAGAATCTGTTTGTACATAATCCATTTGCTGGGGAGAAAAAACACTGTACCACTAAAAAAAAATCATTTGTTTGCTTCATTTAGTAATATTGAAAATTCATTCAATTGATAATATATAAAAAAAATTGACTAATTTTCATAGCAATTGATTAATTACAAGGATGTCTCAATGTGATTGAATACACAATCTCTGCAGCATCTGTCATACTTTAAAAATAGCAATGGATTATGTTTCCCTAACCACCAGCTGGAAGTTTAATTAGTTAAATGGTAAGTTTTAGCACTTACTTCCAGAAGAGATAAGATAAATATAAATTATTTTTCCAGTAATGTGCATGCTGTGCATGCTACTAAAAAACCAGTGAATGCAGTTTGGGAAAGTGCATCCTTTTCATATCCCTTACCGACTCCTGAGGCACACACCAAATATAATCAGGGTTATTTTTTTTTTAAACCATTTATTTTTCAATTTATTATGACTTCATACATAGTGACGCCATATTTTAAAATTATACCACACTGGTTTTAGACAGTAATTAGTTCTATATAAAACCCAACAGCCTTATTGAACCTAAAGTAATGACATTATCACTTCAGAGCACAAACTGAATTGAAGCTACCGAATAAATTCTTTGCGCAGAGACAACACATCTCAGAGAGAACATTATTCTACCATTAATTTTTATTTTATTGGCAAAAGTAGATCATAGCAGCTCATGAGCAAAAAGAGCAAAACCAGATGCTGTATTTATGTTAGCACAGTGTTTTGCTTCTGTTAGTAAACAGAAATGCAAACAGAATTATTGTACATAATAAACACATTATATGTTTATTATGTACGAATGTATGTAATATTTTATCTGAGGTACCTGAGACTTACCTTGGTAAAATGGAAGACTGTTTTTCATTCTACAGAAGAAACTGCTGATGAGGACAAATGTATTATTCTGTTATAAGCAATGCGATGTTTTTACAGCATTGCACATTAATTTTTTTTTTTTAAATTCCTACTCTTGAACAGTTTTAACAGATAGCACACAGTATTAATTTTCTTAGCCAAATAAACCCTGAACCATTGCTGTTAGACTTATTTTATTTCAGATTTCAAAAAGAAAATTCCAAAAAGCCCAGTAAGGAAAAAGAAATAGAAAATACTTTCACAAAACAAACATTTTAACTTTACTCTTTTCATAGCAAAACATTACCCTATATCAATAAAAATTCAATTGAAATCTCAAAGAACTTTAAATTCTATGAATTATCTGGGTTTATCTTAAAGGCAGTTCTTCATTGTCCTGAAATTTTGGATCATCAATGCTCTAAGACTAGAATCTACATGCTAATAAAATCACATTAAAAAACCCAGATAAAAAGCAAAGAGTGGAGCAGCTCTGAAAAGACTCAGTGTTTAGTAGCTATTTGTCCTTAATTTTTCCTCTAAAATGCCATCTAATTTACTGACAAAGTATTTCTAAGTATTTTTATGCGCACTGTATTTTTTGTAATATGTTTATCTACTTACATTACTGCAATTTCAGGACAATTTCAAAGAATTTCACAATAAATAGTTCAAAACTCTCACATGAAAACTTTTGTGATATGTGAAAAATTACTAAAAGAATTTATCCTGTAGGTGATCTCTGCTTGCCTTATACTTGAAATTAAAAAAAAAGTATGGAGTACATCCAAAATGGTACCTTCATTACAAGTACAGCAGCCTTCTAGACACACAGAAAAGCAGAGAGGAAGTGTTTTACCAGGTCACACAGAAAAAATTCCAATCATCTTTCTCAGTCAAATTGCATTTTAAAACCTCAATAACCATACAAAGTAAAAGAAAGCCAGCCAGCAAAGATTGGTAGAGCAGAAATACTTCTTACTGCTAACACCACTAGTCATATATCCTTTTGCTTTAAGTGAAATCTTCAGTCAAAAAACCAGAGAAGGAAAGGCAATGAGAAGAGATGGGCAGCCGTGAAGCTGCAGATTGCAGTGAAAGAATGTTCCAGACTCCCAACGCCTGGATCTCCCAAACTGAGCTGGGGAATAGTCCTGAAGTAGCAGAGCAAGGTGATTGGGAACACCATGCAAAGCAGGCCAAAAATCAAACATTTAGCATGCTCAAGCTTAAGATGAAAAGCTGCATGTTCCTGCTGAGCTCTGTGCACAGGGAGCTCCCATGCAGGAGGTTTGCTGTGCGAGCAGCAGCCTCCCTTCCAACCGCGTTGCTCTGAACCAGTGAAGCACACTCAGGACAAGCTGCACAGCACGGAAGCATGGCCTAATCAACATCAAACAAAGCCATCGCTGGCACCAGCAGCTCATCACTTACAGACATGTGACTAACATGAGCATAGTGGCATCTTTGTTCTCGTTCTGAAGCAATTATCAAAGATTCAATGTGGAAAACTGAAATAAAGTGCAAGTAGGAAACTCTTCACGGGATTTATATGAACACAGGCTTCAAAGACTAGAGATTCTCATTTAGGGACTTACTATGAAAAAATAAAGTTCACACTGCTTCACTTTTCTGAATTCATGGAATGACACTGAACTTGCTTTGAAAGATTTAAAGTAGAATCACACATTTCCTTGACTTTTGTAATAATATCTTTTAGGAAATAGGAAAACTGCACTGCACAGTTACACTATTATGATATTAAGTATTTCAGGAAGAAAGTTTAAACACTGCCTTTTATTTGGAAAATCAGTTTAAAATTTGAAATTAAAATATCAGCAGAAGCTGATTTATGACATCACAGTATCAAAATATTGAATCATTCTCCTGATTCACCAATTTCTAAAGCTCACTGATAAAGACAGTATAAGCCATCTGTAGCTCAGCTCTTTTTTTCAGAAGTATTTCAGGGGTCTGGTGAAGGCTGTTTTTCACACATCCAGAAGCAGGAGAGAGAATCCCAATGAAGCTCTCCTCTTCCATCCGTCGGAGTGTGGAACACGAGATAGCTACGCTGCCACCTACAGAAAGAGCTCTACAGGTGACTTGCTAAGATCCTTCTTGTGTGTGATAAAAGGTGAGTTTGCCATCCACCTGCCGATCTTGATTAAAAGTGTTAACAGTTTATCAAAGGGTAGCATCAGGTTACACGAATTGACATATATTCCGGAATGCTTATCAAATAGGTAAGCTGCCCTAAAAGAGGACCAATATGAATAATAATACAAAAAGGATTGGGAAATATAATCTCTGCAGAGCAGAAATGCTCTCAGCAATTTCTAAACATATTCCTGCCAACATATTGCTTTGTGTCAAATATAAACTGAAGACATTTGATGATATGATCTTTGCTGTTTATGCCTCATGGTAATAAAATTAGCCTCAGATTCATCATTTGGAATATAAACAGTTTTAAATATTTAAACATCAAGTGAAAAGTGTGCATCTAATACTTGGAGCTGTGTTTTACCTGCAGAACATTTTGCATCCTGTTTGTGCCCTATGAATTAAATTTTACTATTTTCAAAAGAATTAACATAGTTTTGACTGGGGGAAAAGAAAAAGACTACATTACATTTTTAATGCTGAAACAGATCTGTAATGCAAGATCAGTATGCACAAATGTCTAGTCTGTGTTTATTTTCAGCATACCATTTCAGAAACACTTTTTCAAATAGCCACAATATTAATATCTGTTTTTCATTTAATGAACATACATATTGAATAGTTCCTGAATGTTTTAAGTGTATTAAACATATTTCTTTTTCATTTTCATGGACTTACAACTGTAAATTTCATTGTACTGCAGCAGAAATTTTTAAAAAATAGTGTTGGGTTGGCTGGGTTTTTTTTAGAGAGATGGGGGAACTTGGGAACAAATGGAGCAATACTTTTTCAAGCGAAAATCTACTGCATTCCACTTCAGAATTACGAGCACAACCAAATCTATTGAAAAGTTCCTTCAAGAGGAGCACTATTATAGAATGAACTTGCAGATATGTACAGATGCACCCAGTCACCAGCAAAAGTATGTTTTCAGCTTTCCAGCCCTACCTGCTTCAGGCCACACTTAGCATTGCAGAACTGTCACTCCACAGGCCTTTCTGCATACTTTCAGCCTAATAAACTGAATAAATTGAATGGTTTAAGTAATGCATTGAACTATTCAAGCACATTTATCACCTCCTATCACCAAGTTATTTCCTCCAGAACCCCTCTTCTGGAAAAGAGCAAAGGCTGTTTCCCATTCAGTTTCTTGTCCTAAATTACACTCTGGCATAGTCCCTCTCTCCCTTTCAGCATGGGTAAAGAGCGAAGAGTATCACCCAGACCACTTTTATGGCAAACCTGGGGTAAATGTGGGTAAATGAATTCCTCTCACCTAATCTTTCATATTTTTTTTTTTTTATATACATAGGTCTTACTCAGGCACTTACCACTCCATCTTCAGAGAGAACTAGGTTAAATGAATTATTATGGAAATATGTCTACTTCTCCTCCTGAGTGATCTACTCAGACATAAATACTTACAACTTAGATGCCTAAAGTGGGTTAGATGAGTATCAGCAATATATTTAAGGAAGCATTCTGAAGGATCCTGAAAATGTCCCAGACTTGCCAACACTTCTCAAGGCCTGAGCACAGAACTGCAGAGGAGCCAGGCTTCCACAAACAAGGGAAAGATATCAGCAATGGCTCCATACTGTGGACACTGTCCACATTTTTTCAGCTTCTACCAAAAATAAATTCTTTGTATTTGAGACTCAGCTGACACAACTCTTTTGCCTGTTAAGAGGAAGATAAAATCATCTAACGGAACTAATTATGGAAAGGAATTCCAGTAGAACTATTCAAGTAATCTTTTCTCACTTTTTCCACTAAATGGGGTAAAAATACTTCACATTTCCACGGGGTTAACACAGTTTCCAAACTGTTTATGGAATATTATTCTCAAGACATCAGATTTAATGAGCAAGGGTATGTCTAAAAGGAAAGGGAATATAGATCTGAAGGTACTTGACTGAAGCTCTCTAGCAATCAAGCATATGAAAGATATTTAATAGGCAAGGAAAGCTGGAGGTAAATGAACACTGGAGAAGGCATTTTTATTCAGTCAAATGAATAAACATAACAGCGGAACATGAGAGTAACTTTGTCGCTGTTGAGCCGCTAGCTGAGAAATGACCCAGGTTCTCAGACAAGGAAAGAGAAAAGGTGTCTTTATTATTTTGATTTCCATATATATAGAGTTCCCAGAGGTCACCCAGATTGGTCAGCCCGAGACCTCCCCCTAGGCCCAATTGGCCAAGCCCGAACTGACCTAATCCGGAGACGTTGTTTGCAAAACATCCAAACTTTATCTTTGTTTATGAAATGTAGCAAAATGTTCTCGCGAGAGAGACCTGTGCTAGTCACATTACTTGATTGGGATTCATGTCACTTACTTAGTAATTTCTACAGTATAAAGGCTTTTCCTTACACGTTAGATTACTGAATAAGATGGTTCAAGTCTAAAGAACTCTAATGTTCTTCCAAGAACTTGGGTGAAATTCATTAATTCAACTGTTTCTATTTCGAAAACTTGTCAAGAGCTGCTACAACTCATTGTTAATTGTAACATCACACCAAGAACAACACTAAATAATATGGGTTAGAGGTTTTGTCTAGCTGCTCTGAAAGAACCTACTTTTATTCTGGTATTTGCTGTGTTACACCAATTGTACTATGCTGAGGATGTTGCATACTGTCACTGTTTGTCTAACTACTGGGAAATTGCCAACAGAAATAAAAATGGGAAATTGTTTCAATGAAGTGGTTTCCTGAACAATCTTGGATGAAAAGCCTCTCTCCATATGACTTTTGAGCTGCACCTCTATCTAACACTTCATCTCTATCCTTCTGTAGTCTCTTACATCTAAGGATCTTAGAGCTTTTACCAATACTTATTACACTTCATGGCAATCTTATATGGAAAGAAACCAATCCAATCATATCACTCTATGATAAATAAACAATGAAAATGTTCTAAAGTGACACAAGATTATAATGGACTTGAAAATACTTCACTTTAAAAAAATCTAGGTTGTTTGGTATTAGGTATGTTTTCATATAGTATAGATTAAATTAATTATATAGATTACATTAAATCTCTTATATACAGTTTATGCTTCTGAGAAATTATTTCCCAAAAATGGTTTTCTGTTTGGACTAACACTACCACATTTACAAGTTTAGTTCTTTTGCCTGTGTGTCTCAGCTATGAAGCAACATACAACTATTGTAATTTTCTTTGCCAATATACTCCCATAATATATTATGAAAAGACATATATGCTAGAAAGAGAGATTTTTGGTGATGCACAATGTAGTTAACACTTGACGACATTAAACCACAAATTATACTTTTAGCTTTCTGTAACAGCAAAACTAAGCAATGACAGGACCACTAGGAGATGCACTTGAAAAAGATGCTGTGACCAAAATGGCCAGAGCACCAGTTCAGTGTACACATGTATAATGCATACCACCAATCATCACCAGTAATTCTTGCACCAAGGTCTTTTAATTTCTGAGAACACTAATATACAGCTTTTATGAAACAGTCCATCTTGGTTAAGGTTAATCTAAAAATAAATAACCCTTCTCTTTAAAAAAATACATTTTACTGTATTTTACTGCTATTTCTTGCATTTTCAAATTCGACCTTTACAGTCCTGATGCACTTTGTCAAATTAAAGAGCTCTCTAACAGTAGTTTTCTCATCCTAGTGCAAGTACTCACAACCTTTGATCAAGTCAACTCTAAACTCCTCTTTATAAACTAAATGCATTGAGCTTCTTAAGTCAGTCACTGCAAGGTGGTTTTGGTAGACCACAAAGCATTTTTGTAATAAGCTATATGCCTTCAGATCTTTCACAGTTTTGAAAAATGGAAAGAAATTACAAACCATTGGTCTTGCCAAACTCACTCTCTTTTGCTCTGGAATATATGTGCAAGAACTAAACAAAACATTCACATAATTTCTTAATAAAATTAACATTTATTATTTCATATGATAGATAAATGAATTTGGAGACTTCTCATATGGCTGTATAGCCTTTCACATAGTTGTAGAGAGATCTGAGAGATCTCAGTTATCCTTGTGGGTCCCTTCCAACGCATAATACTCTGTGATTCTGTGGAGCTAAAAGGTCTCCTTTTTCTAATTCATTATTCACATGAACATACTCCCATACATGCACACATACTCATCATGTTTAACACTGCCCTTTCAATTACTTAAGTTTCACAATAACTTTAGGATTACTGCTATTAAAGTAATAGTAACATTTCAACACACAACACATCATATTTCTTCTCTGTTAAGGACATCCTAGGGCTCTGTCATGGATTAGCAAACTTCAAACTGTATTAAATCAACAAAAACATTAGTCATATTCATGTACCTATAAATTATATTTTCTACTGTTTTTTCTCATGTGCTAGAATTCCTGATTCATGATTCATTTCCAAGAAACATGAATTACACTTTTGTGGGGGCATTAAGTCATCATAATATTTACTTTATAAATGTTGCTTTATTACTAAGCACTTAGCTGTATACTTGTATGGAACCAAAATTAAATCATTTTTGCAGCTGTCAACGTGCCACACATTTCTACAGTACCAGATAAATCCATAATCACGCTCCTGATTGTCAGCAAAACTACAATAGACAGTTTTATCATTGCTGGCAAACAAATGTCACAGAGTCCTCTGAGAGCCATGCTGTGCCATGACTGCTGCATGCAACACACTGGAAAATCGTATTTCTGGAAGGGTTAACCACTACTCCCCTGCTGGTTAAAGATTGAAGGCCACATAAAAAATGAGATAATTGACAATTAAAATGTTGGGAGATTGTAAGTAGTTCAGTCATTATTGGGCTTGATCCAGTTCTGAAAGAAATCACTGAGAGTCCCCCTGATGATGCAGACTGTAAGTAACACTCCTAAAATAAATCCTATTCAAATATAGGCTTGAAGTTGTCTTCTCTATTTTACACATTTACAACTACTACAAAAAGCAAACTGCTACCACTTATCAGTTGTATTTTTAGCACATATCCCTCTGAAATATTTAATTAGGTAATGTAATGTTCCACTTTACTATGACACTTAGCTCTGCAGGAACACCAATAAATGGTACACAAATTAAATGCACAGCAAGGCTAAGGTTTTTTATGACACCTCTTTCCAATTGAGAAGGCACAATAAACATCAACCAGTTCACAAAATAATCAAATATTGACACTTCACCAATAAAGCAGGGCATCTAGTAAAATTGGTGATGAAATTAACAGGAATTAGTACACTAAGAACATTCATCATTGCTGCCTGGGTTGTTTTTTCTCCTCTTTGACTTTCCCATCCTTATTCATTCTTCTTCCACTGTATGATGTGAGAAAATGGTTTATTTTAGGGATCTTAGGGATTCTCCATAAGTGCACCTGGTCTTTCACCTGTTTTAAATGCTAGTGCTTTCACTTAAAATAAATGTTACATTCTGGAGCAATTTCCCCAGGACCAAAAATGCACTTTTTTCTTTAGTACTAGTTACGTTAGGCCTTTTTGAGTAGTTTTTGCTCAAACATATGGTTCAAGGTCATTGCTCTAGAACATTTTTTCACCCTAAAAAAGTGTAGAAGTTAGCATGACCTACTTTATGATACTTGTATGCTGATACTGCTTCCAAATGAACATCTAATTTGCACGATTAACGACACAGGTGAACAGTTTAATGGGATATGGGAATTACTTACCCTGAACTGAATGAAAGAAACAATAAAATCACTCCGCAGATACATGAAGGAGAGGTGTGTGTTAGTGGGTGAAGTTTGCATGGGCTAATGACAAAACCTGGAACCTTATTATCCCAAAATGTTCATTTGTAGCTTCCCCATAATTTTTCTTGGGCAAAATTGTGCCAACTAACAGGATTTGTCTACTCCTTACTACTAGTGTATGCCACCAAGACGTCTGTGTCGCTCTGTTCCACTTATTGCAGTTGCTCTCCTGGAGATGAAGACAAAACTTGAAAGAAGTGTTAGTTCTTGGCAAAAACACTGCCAATCTACTTTGGCTAAAAGACATCCTTTCATAACAAACTAATGTTTTAATTTTATGGTACCATTTCTAAAACTACTTACGTGATTTTTGTAAAATTGTAATAGCAACTTATTTACACTATCTAGGTGCAGTATTGTCAGTTATATCAGTGTGGTAGCATGGAAGAAACTGTTGGTTAATTGCTCAAGAATTTGTTCAGAAGCCCAGGCATATTTTGCAGCTATTGTTGAACCCCATTCTCCTAGACTGTCTTCTTAGCAATTAACCCAATTAAGTGAATTTAAAGTTAGGTCATGCAGGTTTATGAGTGCCAACAGTAATGTTTCTGACAGTGGAAAAGGCACCTGCTGTTATGCACCTTTTTGTCCTGAGTTTCCATGGGATTTAGTGTATTTTGAATTTCTTTCCCAAAACTAGGATGACAATTTCCTAAGTCAAAAGAATCATCACCTGTAGCTATACATTTCCAGGTTAGTAAACAGAATGAATAACAGATCTTGAAATTAATTACTGAATCACTGAATAAGAGAACTGAAGGGGAGGCGGGGAGAGAGGGCTGTGGGGGTGTGGAGGGAAGAAAAGTTTTTCAGAGTGAAAGAAAAGAAAATGAAACATATTGTTCTGAGGCAGGGGAAAAAAAATATTGATAAAACCAGATTTTAAAGACCTCCATATATATGTCACTTTTGCTGAATATCTGGCCAATCCATACAATACTTGGAGTTTTTAAAATTTGGTATGCTCTTCAAGTTAATCTATATCATACAGCTATGTGTACTCTAGAAATTGAAGATGCTCTGAACCATATTACCTGACACAGAGTTCTACTGCTATAGCCCATATCCACACTACTGCAACTCTGTACAACAGAGTCAAGCAGACACAAACTCTCTCCTGGGAAATGGTTTGGGACCATATTAACTCGTGAACTATGCTCAGGATTGTTTCTCCATGTCCCAGCAAGAAACCCTTCTAACAAGTCAGCAGGATGGGCAGCTGAACATAGCTCTCTTGATTAGCATAGTACAGTTACAAGGCAAGTGTTCCTAAGATCAGCTCCAGCAAGAGGTATGAAGGCTGAATATTACTCCAACCCATTTACCTATTAGGCAGAACCAGTATTTCAACAGTCCTGCAATTAATAGCTTCCAATTCTAACTGACCATTCGTAGCACCTTGAGTTTAAATGTCTAGATACTATTTGTGAAATTTACTTTTTCTCACATTTAAACATCTTTTTGCTTGGTCTCAGACTTTTGTCTAATCTCACTGATCACATTCAAATGCTCATCTTTTTGTGTTCATTAGAGGAGCTGCACACACTATTTCAGATTAGCAGAAAGTCTAACCACACAGAATTTAAGATGTTCTTCTTTACCCATAAAGCCCATTAAAACTTTGAACATTATCTCAATGTGGTCTCAGCATACAGATACTGACTTTGTTTGGCATCCACCTTTTCTCAGTACAGACAATGCACTTGAGAATGAAGGTGCTATGGCTGACAGTGCAGACTGCCTTAAAGCTATACAGCATCTGGAAATAATGAGTGTGCAATTTTCATATGACCCACATACATCAGTACATACATATGAGTGGCAGCGAATTCTTAGCTCATATGAAAAAGCAGCTAACATTTGAATTACTAATTTCTATGTCATTAGAAATAATGAACATTGTCAACTAAGAACTATATATCTATAGTTCATATCCAGATGTATATCTATATATCTATAGATACATGTGATACATCTATACATCTAGAGCCCCACACCAAAGTCACTGTGCTCCATGTACACTCCATTATCATATGTATTGTTGTCAAGATAAAAAAGAGCTTGTTGTCTGGCCCAGGCTACCTTCTCTGTAGACATTAACTTCCATCCACAGTCACATCCTTACAAGAGAATAAATTTTTAATTACAAAACGTCACTTCAAACACAACAGTCAGTTCTTTCCATGGTAAAACCCAAAAATAGGATGGGTATTGGAATTAAGAAGTATAACAGGAATAAAGAGATATTTTCAGTTACCAGCAAAGCAAAATAAACTTATATATTGAGATAATTCTTGAAGTAATTTTTTTCAGCTTTAATCTGACTTATGCACCAAACCATGAAGACTCACTAGGAGCTTGTTGGAGTGGGGTGCACAGGCTAAGAGCTGGCATGGCCAAGGGAAACACTGCAATTCTCAGTGTAAATCCAGACAGCACTTAAATAAATAAATTACAAAAACAAAAACCAGATATGAAAAATAAGAATAGAGTTTGTCTTTTATGCATTTTTTTCTTTTAGTAAAAGAGTACATTTATATTGTTATTGAACAAAGTGAAAATCCCTGCATCAGAATGAAATAAAAATATACTGGTAAAACCTTGTTCCATATAGACATTGATCAAACTAAAATTACCTTTAGAAGGTTAAATTCATGTTAGTAACTCCACAGAAATGAAGGCATTCAAAAGATCGGTAACAACACTGCTAGCGGTCATGAAATTACATAACATTTAAAAAAAAATTAAATGTGTAATACTTGTTTTTACAAAAGATAAACCAGTTGGCATTAAGTCAAGTTTAACCTGACATCTGAAAAAAAAAAAAAGTTTAATTCTCTCTTGGATGGAGGAATTTGACATTCCAACACTGCACTGTGACTCATCTTCCTGACCAGAATACACTTGAATAATTTGCCTCCAGTAATAACAAGCAGCATATTGAGGCAGTTACGATCAATTTAATGGTATCTCCTGCCTTACAGATCCTCTGGAATATTCTTGAGGAGTCTTTTTTTACCAGAAATGTCACAGGGGAAATGATTGAAAAAAAGCAGTAATATCCCCTGGATAATAGTACAGTATTTGAAGCATTGATTATATAAAATTAAACTAGAAAATGCAACTTATGCAACAACAACAACAGAAAAACAATGTTGCCTACCAAACCCATCAACATCCAGCAGGACTGAAACCAAACCATTTATTTAAATAGATAGCTATGTTTCTGCATTAAAGGTTGGCCCAAATCTAAGCTATAATGGAGCTGAAAGCACTAATGGTTAGAGAATCAATGTTTCCCCTAAATAAGGCAGAGAAGGTTGCAGAACATTTACATGTAGCTGAGATATTAATCCATATAATCATGCAGTTCTCTGTTTCCATGGCAACCATTAGAGAAGAGTTTTCACCCTGAAGGAATTTTTCTTTCATGGTACTACTGGAAAGCTGCCATTGGAACAGCGCTGGTTATCTGTTGCTCAGAGCACAGAAAATTCAAGGATAGGTATAATTACACTCTAACCTTAAGAGAGGCTGAGCCCACCAAGACCAGAGGGGAAAGTCAGGCAGATCCACATGGCCTGGAATATCTAACTTTGCATCCCCTTTCACTCAATTTCCCCCAAAATCCCACAACTGGAAATAGGTGCACACAAGTTAAGATTCATTTCCCATGAACAAGACTGTCATAATGAAAGGGAAACAAATTTGAAAGAATGGAAGTGATTCCATGTAAGAAACTCTTGGTATCACGTAGGAGGAGAGTCCAGCTGATCCTCCAGAGGCAGTTTGTGTTGCTTCAGCAGCCTGGCCACCGACCCCACAGGGGCTCCTGGCCACCCTACTCAGGTGCCTCTTCCCGTGCAGCCCAGCCAGCCTCCCTCCCTACAGATGGAACAGCCAGAAGGAGCCAAGGCATGAAGTTTATATGACACAACTTGGGACTCAAATAGCATTCTATTCACACATAGGGTATTAAAAAAAACCAAAACACAACCATTTTTGTAAGGACATGATTTTTGGCACCCTTGAAGGAGTTGAGACTTCCCCAAATATGAAAGAACAGAACTTTTAGGACAAAAACTTGTCATTTAATGTTAAAGTAGATTCCCAGGAATATGCCCTGTGCTCTACTATAGGAAAATGTAGATCACAAAGGCATCTTCCTTAAGAACAAAGCCCTTGGTGTGCCCTCTCCTGAAACACCTCCCAGATTTCATCTCATCTCTTGAAAGCTTTCTCATACCCTCCCATAGCCTGAATTACCCGCAGAGCAAGAGGTAGGTCCAGGCTATTTACTGAGGCCTTTGAGATCAAGGAAGACAGGCTGAATCTCAGGTTAAATGTTTCCTGAAGAAAACATGAAAAAATTGATTCATCAGATACTCTGCAAGAAAGGCCAGAAGACAGGGTTACATATTAAAGACAATTGTGATAGTTGCATGTGGCAGAATAGCATTTAACAAACCACTGCAGAGTCTGCACTTTTCCATTTTTTGAGGCAGATCAACAGCCTTCACTATGAAATAGAAATCATAACTACAAATCATAACTACTCTCAGACTAAAGAGGAAATGAAAATGTCAGTAACATGATATTTTGCCCCCTAATACTATTATTTTATTAAAAAGGAAAGCAAATGATATTAAGAGATCATTTTCCACAACTATTCAAAACAGCAGGTCAGCTCAAAGCAAAGCACGCTATCATGCTGACATGCTCAGGGTTTTATTAGAAAGCACATGTGTTTTAATCTCTTGCCATCTACGTGTGATAAAAATACCAAATTTCTGTCCATTTGTCTGCTGTAACCAGTATGCTTACACTCCAATATGTGATTTCTAGTAACTGACATAAATTTTAACTTAAAAGTATGACAAAATAATACTTCTATTACAAGCATAAAGTGGTAACTGAGATATACATATCCAAAAAAATGTAAACAAATGAAGAAAACCAACTACAAGAACACAAAACAACATTGCTTCCCCACTGTCTTTTGGTTCAGAACACATAAGTTATCTGTGTTTGCTTGCTCTCTATGTTGGAATACAGAATAAGAAGTATGCAGAAGTCTTTTTGAAAAGAAATAAACAAACAAAAAAACCCACAAAAAAACAACTAACCAACCAAGACCAACCAACCAAACCTGCAAAACAACAACAAAAAAACCTCTACCAAAACACCCTCCCACAAGAAACAAAGTCTATTAATTTTTCTCCCCCACTCAAATATGCTTTAATTATTGTCTTTTAATTCTAAGATCACTTTGGATGTTTAGACAGAAAATTAGCTGGTAGAAGTTAGTTTATGTGGTGGTTTGACCCTGTCCCCTCCTCAGCTGGACAGGGGTGAGAAAATAGAATGAAAGGCCCAGGGAATAAGGTCAGGGAGAGATCATTCACCAATTACTATCACAGGAAGAACAGATTCAGCTTGGGGAAATCAGCTTAATTTATGACCAGTCAAATCAGAGAAGGGTAATGAAGGGTTGCTGATGGGCTCGGCCACAGCCAGTGGCAGGACTGTCTTGGAGCCAGTTGGCATTGGCTCTCTTGGACACCAAGGAAATTTCTGGTAGCTTCTCACAGAACCCACCCCTGTGGCCCCCCACTACTAAAACCTGGCCATGCAAACCCAGTACATATTGGTGAATTCTCCCATTGCAAGATGACAATGTATTATGTTGAAAATACATGTTCATCTGAGATGACTGCTACCTGCATCAGCAGGTAGAGAATGCCAAATCAAAATACTTAAAAATTCTAAATTATAATAATTGGAATTACTTGAATTTTGAAATAATTAATAATATATATTCACATTTATCTAAAATGACCAAATGTATGATTATTATCTTTTGTACTCCTAAAAATTAAGTACATGAAAGCATATTTGTCAAATACTCCTCTGCTCATCTCTTCCTTACACTTTTGTCTTCCTAAATTGAAGTTAAACATTAAACTATCACAATGACAAAGATGGGAATAACTCATTACAAATTTTTTTTTCAGTCAACTAATTTTTAGAATGTTTTTCTAGACAATTTTACAGTACTTTTTGCTAAATTCTACAGGAACCCACAAACACTGTCTGTAAATAAAATTAAGTTTCTCAGTTCCCAGTAGGACAGAAATATATTTATAAGGAGCTGAAACACCCAACCTATTACCTTCCTATTTCATAAAAACACAAAGGTTGAATACGTTTCCAAATCTTCCACACAAATACTCAAAAGCAAAGCAAAACTTAAGTAAAATATTTTAATAACACTATAATGCATCCATTTTGATTCAATGGGACATGTTTTGTGCCTCAGGACTTTTAGACTGCTGGTTGTTCAGATGGCTCACTCACATTTATTTGTTTCAACAAATAAAAAACAAACTTCTACCAGGGGATCATTTCAGCAGTCTGGGAAAGTATTTTCTTTCTTTGTAAGAGATCTCTAAATGAGGTCTCTCAAGCTGTAATAAGTTGTAAACAGTGACAAGTTTTTAAAGTGATTTCTAATGTATTTTTCCTAGAATTTACCAAGTCATTAAAAAGGCAATCTCTATTAAGAAGCAAATTCTTCAGAGACAAATAAACTAAAATCAATTTCACATCTACATAGGGGAAAAAAAAAAGTCAAAGGCAGCCCTCACTTCTATTTCAAGTTGAAACACCATCATCATCTCTTTTCTCATAAAATCCAATCCTGCAAATACTTAATCAGTGACCTGTCAAAATCCTCCTCATGGCAGTATCAGTATCAACAAATGACACCCTGAGGTTTCAATATGCATTGACTTTTCTATTACTCCATTTAGTGATAAACCCAAAACCAGAACATAAACCATGACCTACTTCTTCCATTTTACAGATTTCATTCACTGCCTCTAGTGATAACCAGAAGACTACTCTCCAGGGGCTAAATCAGCATCTGAATCCGAGAGGGAAAATGAACATAATCCCAAACTCTTAACAGTCAAAGCTGAAATTCAGTCCCTGAGAAAAGAACATCATTGCACATACTGTACAGGACAACCATCTGTCTGAACATGTTGACAGAGAATATTTTTGTCTGAACAGCTACCAAAGTCCCAAAACAGAACATAAAACTTGCTCAAAATTAAACAGAATAAGCATTCTAAAACTACCATTATGCAAAATCTCACCTGAAAACAAAATAAAAACCCCCATTGCATTACTTATAAATTTAAACTGAAATAGATCTTCTTGTCATCAGGCAATGAAATTCAGTAGACTTCTTCCTCCTTTGCGTCTATGATAATTATTCAAACTTTGTTCTATTTTTTACTGTGTATACACCTTTCAATAGCTTTAAGTAATGGGAAAAAAAGAAAAAAATATGGTCTAAAATACAGCACATCAACAAAAACAGCATGCTCACAGTTCTCCATGAAAACATCTGCAAGGGCATTATTTGGTATATCACTCACACAGGGACCAGAAACCCGTGTCAAATGGGTTCACAGGAGATAAAACACTGTGCCTAGAAAGATAACAAATACAAGCACTGTTTTTTGGGGATTATGTGGTAAGACTCTGCATGTCCGTGAGCTAAACTAAGCTACAGAGGCAGCTGAAAGGAGATAAATAACACTGGCATATAGTTTAAGGGAACTTGCTGTTAAAGAACCATTGAGATTTGCACTGCTCAGACAGTAGTTGTGGGGTCAGTGTGTTCTTCCAGATTCTCTTTAAAGTGTTTTCTTTCCTTACAGCCAAGGACTCTGAGCTCTTTCAAATTAAAAGATGTAATCAGGTACTTGCTTCCATATTAAAATACGGAAAATCATTGAACTACTTCACTTCACATAAAGAAGGCTGGCATTTTGAGAAAAAGAGGTTGGTGAGATTTAGTCTGTTCACATTTAAAAAAAAAATTAGACACTGAAAAGCAGGGAAATAATAGTCTGTTGGAAGGTTGAGACTTAGAAGTTATTGTCACCTTCCTCTTCTTCTACTGCTCCTTATATAAGCATTACATTGAATAACTGATCACTGCAAGAGTGTTAGAAACCTTGTTGTAACACCCACCACTATTTAATAAACACAAGATATAATTAAGGTGATTAGTTTTCAAGTATGAGAAAACAACTTAAAATTTTCAGGAGCTCATTTACTAAAAATATATATACTGCCTGCTTTTTCTAAAAATTTAACACATTGCCTCTGTGGCAAAAAACAGATTGAATCACTTGAGATACCTTTCATTCCCTCAAACTATTCACATATGTCAATATACAAATTAACCTAAAGATTGATGAAATATGTATTCAAACCATTGCTGAAAATGCTTTACGTTTTCCACCCCAAACCCTATTGGTTTATAAACAACATATTCTATTCCAAATGAACAAATAATCTGAGTATGCAATTTGAAAATATGGCACTGTATCTCTTTATAAATTCCCTTTCTGCATCTTTCAGATTCATAAATTCATTCTGCATCTTTCAGATTCATAATTAATCTGAGAAGCTTTAAAGAAAACAGAATGACTACACTAAAATGAGGAGTTCAATTATAAGCAAGTGAAGCTCAAAAATACTGCAAAACTATACAAAATTTAAATATAACAAAACAATTCTCTCTTCCCTCCCTGCTCCCAAATATTCAATACTATGTTTATATGAGTCAATAAAGATTAGGGGAACACAGGTACTATCTGGCATCCACTATCCCTAGCAATTTAGGGCACCAAGAACAAAGCAGCTATAACAAAATAACAAAAGCCTTTTTTTTTCCTTAATATCATAGTAACTTTAGTTAAGCATTGCTCACATGGCCTTTTGGTAGCCTACTATAAATACATCAGCAACTAAAAGAGGGCTAAGGAGATCTCCATCCTTTACAGGAAAAGGGGGGAAAGAGTGACAAGGGATGAGGAAAAGGCTGAGTTACTTAATGCCCTCTTTGCTCAGTCTTCACTAGTAAGAAGGCCAGTGGCATCCTGGCCTGTATCAGCAACAGCGTGTCCAGCAGGACCAGGGCAGGGATTGTCCCTCTGTACTGAGCACTGGTGAGGCCACAGCTCAAACCCAGTGCCCAGTTCTGGGCCACTCACTACAAGAAGCACCTCACTACACTGAGCTGATGGAGAGTGTCCAGAGAAGGGCAACAGAGATGGAGATGGGTCTGGAGCACAAGTCTGATGAGGAGCAGCTGCAGGAGCTGGGGCTAGAAAAGAGGCTCTGGAGAGACCTCACTCCTCTTTACAGCCTGTTAATAAGGTGAGCGTCAAGTCACTTCCTCCAGGTAACATGCAATAGGACAGGAGGAAATGACCTCATTTGGGACGTTTAAATGGGATATATGCCTTCAGCAAAAGAGTTGTCAAGCACTGAAGAGGATGTCCAGGGTATTGTATCACTGTCCCTGGAGGAATTTAAGATGTGTAGATGCAGCACTTAACAAAATGGCTTAGTGGTGAACTTCATAGTGTTAGGTTTATGGTTGGACTTGATGATCTCAGAAGTCTTTTCTAACCTCAACAATTCTGTGGTTCTCAAAGAAGAAACACGTTTATTTATTACAAACTGAAGTATTCAAACATTTATTCATAACATGTCCATATTAACAGTGGTGATAAATTCAAATTGTTTAGTTACATTAACAAAATCACTCAGAACAAAAATAAAAAACCAAAATAAGACAGACACAAATACTATGTCCCTGAGAGAATACAGCTTTAATTTAATTTTCATTAAATCTAATTGTCTGATTTACTTGCAGGTTCTTAAAAATTATCATTAGATTCAGAGATATTAATATGCTATTTAAAAATACAGTTTAGTGATTCCGAAAGAACCTGAACTAGATTTTTTAGAAGAATTAATGGGATTCTCATTTCACAGTACAGTTATGAAGTATGGAATGACTCCAAAATTACTGAGCTATTCATCACGTTAAATTGACAACCCCATATAGTGAAACTATCAAGTGAACACTCTGCAGCCAATATGCTCGAAGGTACATATCAGATCCAAATGAAATGTTCAGGTAATTAAGAATCTAGAAATTAAATTTAAACATCATACTGTTTCCATCTATATCTAAGGATATATTAAATACCAAGTACCCAGAGACACCAAAAGCAGAGACGTAACATACTTCTCTTATACAATGGTAAATCCTACTAGCTTGGTACCTCCTGCCAACACTCACAAGAAATGCAATTTTTTAGAGATGAAAAGCAGAACCTAAAATTATCTACATTCTGAAGTATTAGAGATGCCTTTAGGAAGCATCAGTAATGAAATGTATCAGACCATAAGCAGTATTTAAAAAATTCTCCTTCAAATACAGTAATTCAATTTGCAGCCAAATCAACATATGACACAGAGCTAGTGAAATGGCTTTTGCAGAGTGATAAATAATTTCATCCTTGGTCTGTGTATCTATCCATGGAAAGTGACAGGGTAGTACATGAGAAAACTCAGAGTTCATCTGATGGGATATGGCCATTACAAGTTCTGTACAATAATGTCAACTGTGCTTAAGAATCTACACTGACACCTAGAATGACCTCCCAGCATCTAAGACAGTGGGTTATTAGGGGATTGTCTTAGGAGAGTGTTCAGATATGGTTCAGGGATATATGCACTATATGGGAATAATTTTATGCAGTAAAAGTAGTTGATAGAACACTATTGAATAGCATTGACAGAACAGTAATTGTAGTGCTCTTACCATTTACAGGTCAGATCTTTTCATCTTACCTGCAGTGAACAAATTGTACTTTCAAAGCTGTTCAAATAATAGCAGGTAAAAAGCTGAATTAATCTACACTTTTGTGGACAAAATAAAATGTTATGTAAATTACTTCCCATCTTCAAAGCTGTCTGCAGATAAAGCTCATTAAAAACAGTTTTATGCCAGTGCCACTCCCTTGATGTCAGCTAAATTATTCCCAATGCATACTTCCACATGTGTGATTAATGTCAGACCTAATAACAGCTAGTAACACTGAAAATCCATAAAGCTTTCTTCTGGTTCTTTCTAGGAAGTACAAAACCTGCAGAGGGTGCAATGTACCTTAAATTACGGCAAACTAGTAAATTCAGCTTCTTTCCATTTTTAGCATCAACTGGAAAGTTTCACAGTAATATAAGCTCCAATGACAGAAATTTGAAATATAAAAGTTTGGTTAAAAGGAAAAAATAATTAATATTGGTGATTGAGAAAAGAGAAGAACAGTCTTGAAATAAAGATAAGTGCCTCTGCAGAAATAGTTCACTCAGTTATTATAAATATATTTGTGTTGGAATTGCATTAAAAATTTAGATAAAATTGTCATGAAATGCATTTGCTGTGACACATTTTTGTTAGTATTTTTATAAGAATTGGAAAATTAAATTGAACTTGGTCGCAGTGGAACAAATAACAAAACCTCCACAGAAGTAAATTAGAATATGAAAAGAAAATTCAAAAGTCAAACTGATTATAGTTCAATTTCAAATATAAAAAGAATATTGAAAGAAAGTTCAGTGAAGTGCTTCACAGGTCAGAGACATCCCAGAGCAGTTTGTCAATAAAGTCTCAGTTGTACAAGTGTTGTGTTGTCATAAAAATCCTGTTGCTGGGAGTTTCTGTAAATGGACTCAGTAGAAAAGAGCAGACTAAAAAGAAAACCGTATGTGTGGAGAAGGTGTAAAAGTCTACTGAAAACGGACAAGCTATGGAGATTTGTTGTCCTGTTTCATTCTCGAGACACAAAAGACCCAGAGCCTGCTGAGCATGTGCAAGGCCACCAGGCCATGTCACTGCCAAGCAGGGGCTGTACAGGTCAGTCCCCACCCGAGGTTTCTGTGGCAGCTGTGCAGCCTCAGGGACACCGCCAGGTCTGCACTTGCTGCTGAGGGAATGCAGCACTGTGAGGGACTCTGCACAGCTGCCCAGAGCCCACTGTCACACCAGTGCAGCTCTCCCGGGGAGTGGACAGCCAGGCTGGACTCCACGGGGGTGACTGGGGGTGATGGCATGTGTAACAGTGTGTGTGATAGTGTGCACCTCTGGGCGTCAGAACAGCAGGAGGAGACAAGCAAATGCACCATGCAAATATCTGCTTTTGATAATAGCCTAATTGTATTCATAATAAAAGCTTAATTAATAAAAGTAATTCTAATACATTTTCATTGGAATCTGTCTCTCTCTGACTCACTCCCTTATCAAGGAAAAGAGAATTTACTAGTGTGTTTGGATGCTCTAAATGAGATTAGGACCCAATCTCCTGTGCACCCTAACATGCATTACAACACCTGCAGAACAATGTATTTTTGTCAATATGTAGTTTTGTTCTTTATACAATTTGTCTGTGAAAAGGTACTCAAATAATTGGGTTGTTAATGCTTTCATTAGGAAGAAAAGGTACTACAAGCTCCAAGACATGATCAGCTCAGATCTTGTATCTGATGTATGAAGAGACTCCACTAGCCTCACAGAATGACAGATTTCTCTGAATTCTGTAACTCTGGCTTTAAGTGTACTGCGATTTGTACCCATACACACTGCCACAATCTCCAATAACTATTAAAAGTAAAATACACTAATAAGCATCTTTCAGCAGTAATATTGCACAAAACAACTCACTATTAACAGCACTGTTTCTCTATCAAAAAAAAAACCAACAATACACAACTGAAAAAAAATGAAATCCCAACCAAAACAATGAAAGAAAATAAAAATAAACTAGTAAAGAATCATATTTTCAGATGCACAGTACACAAATGTTATTTTTAATGAGGGGGAAAGGAGACATTCTCCATATAACTGCAGACTGACATCTTTTTTCTTCTTTGTACAGCAATATCTTTTGGCACTCATTTCACACAGGTACCCCTGAAGTTTTTCCCAATCGGCACCCTCTTCAACTTCCAATCATTCTTAGACTGGTTTTCAGAGATATAGGTGAGACTGAGCTCCTGGATCTTAGTGACACAAGTCATTCAGAAGGCAAGTACTTCTTCCTCATGCTGCCTACATGTATGCACTTTTTCTTTGAGAAAATTTAATAATGGCTGGTTTTCTCTAGAAGAGGAAAAGAGCTTGTCTTAGCCTGTATTGTAGCATAAGAGAAGGAGGCAATTTCCTCACTCAATTTCAATGCCAATTACCAAGCTGTGCAACTTACAGCTCTCACTGGAAGCCAGCACCGGCCAACTATCACTAGACCAACAGAGAGAAAAGAGACATGATGTTTGAGACAGAATGAACAAAATAAAATAATAAAAACAAAACTAGCCAAAACACTATTTGCAAACGACTGTAAAACTGTAAGATAATATTTCTGAAAGTGTGCAACAAATATTTCTGCATTTACATCACAATGCACTGAGAAAACATATAAACCTGAAGTTCTGGATAAGGAATTTAAATCTATGAAGGATTCCTTCATGGCTTTCAGCTGTCTTCAAAAGAGCCCTCTAGGTCTGACCGACTGAAAAACAATACAGGTGTTTCTACTTCTCTACATTCAGTAATGCAAATTATTGCAACTAAAAAGCTCAACCTTGATAAGTGTCCCTACCGTCCCAAAAAAGGAAATATAAATCAATTGCTAGACTACAACTCCTGCCCCCAAAATTGTCCAGTTATGTACAGTAAATCCCAAATGAATGCAAAAATGTGTGCAGTATGCCAAATAAGAAAGATTACATTAATTTGGAAACTTTTATAATGCAGAAGTACTGTAAGAACAATAGAATTGTTTAAAATATAACAACAACTGAACTACAAATAGTTAAAAAGCAAAGCTTTTTGTGTATGCGAAAATAAAAGGTTTAAAAAAAAAAAATCATAGTCCACAGTGTCAGTATATTCAATCACCAAGCAGCTTCTTGAACTGCCTGGCTTGAATTAAAGTCCTAGGGTTTTTTTTCTATCAAATCTTCAAATCATCATTAAAAATAATAATAACACTTTATGAATTTGTGTCTTTGATTTGATGATATACTCCTGTACTCACTACATGAAAATATCTCCTTGTCTGGTATTGCAGTCTTCTTCATAAGTTTCTTTCATTTTCTAGACATTTTGAGAGATGGCAGGCTAGGAGCTAAAATTATGAATTAGGTATTGGGTTTCCATATTGGGATCAGGTGAAGCCCATAATCTTGGCTAGTCAAGCCTTCTAAGATGTTCAGAATTACCATTCAATTAGCAGCAAAAGTTCACAGACCAAATCAGCAGCTGCAATTCTTAGATGCCTTTCACTGGAACAAAGTCAGAGAGACAACTACCTCTTGGCAGACAGGTAATTTCACAGGTGATAATGTTCCCAATTGAGAGTATCTTGAAAAACCTAACATAAATTCAGGAACATAAGAATTGGTTGTACTTTTTGAAATCGGTCTCAGTTAATTCTCTGGTTTTGAGACACAGTCAGTAAATTTGAGAGCAGTCCTAATCCAGACTAGGGCAAAATCAAACTACTTGTTTTAAATTGTTGATGGGAATTTAAACTCATGCAGACAACTTCAGACTAAAGAACAGAACAAGCTAGGCAAATTAAGAAATGTGTGTTTGCACTTGTTAGCTATTGCCTCCCCTGAGCCAGCTTCTCATCACTCCCTATCCTGAGATGTGAGATTACATCTACCTAAAGAGTTCTCAGACCATCAAGAGAACTTCCAGGGAAGATGAAAGAACAGCCCAGGATGCAAGCCTTGCTTACAAGTTTTACTGAGCCTTGAATTCAGAGACATGAATACAACATATCAAACTAATATATACAGCAACAGAAAATTTTGCTATTTTTCAGGAAGAGAAAATGAAGTTTTAAAATGTTACCCAAATGCCCACACTGGCATTTTTTCCTATGTACTAAACAAACTCCCAGATAAAGATCTCATAGAACAGAAATAATGAAGTCAGAATAAATAAAATCACCCTGTAGATTAAGAGGCATAAACTCCCAAACAAAGATACATTTTTGACACAAGTGCTTAGCAACATCCTGAATGACTGTTTAGAGGAAGCACAAGAATCTATGTTCTGTGAAGTTGCTCCAAAAACCTAAATATTGATATTCTGTTGGAGCTCACTCCAGCCCAAACTTGCATCTGGATGATAAAGGCCTAAAGTTAACAGCTAACAAAAAGTCCTCTCATTTAAATTTGCCTATTTTTTACTCTGAATTTTGTGTTCTGACAAAACTTTCAAATTAAGATCAACTGGCGAGCAAAAAAATACTGAGAATGTGTATTTAACAACTGATTCTCCCAGAGCAGACAAAAATTAGCCTCTGGATTTGGAATGATTACCTATTTTTTATGAAGCTGTACCGGAATTTCCCTGCTAGTACACCAAAATTTCAAAAGTGTCGTTTAGCAGCTACACAGATAACCATATCTCCCTTTTAAGTATTTTCTTAGATTACAATGTATCCAAGACAAATGCCAAATAACTGCTCTTTAGTTGCTTGCTAACAGCGCCATTAAATAGCACAGTGTCCCGCCAGCACCCACACAGTAAATGTTTCACCCGTTTAGAAAGGCACTTGGTATCTATACAAAAAAAGTTTAATACCTCATTAAATATCAAAGTCCTTGAAAAATAGGCCAAGAATATCCTAAATGTTTGGAGTGCTTTAGTTTAGACAGTCACAAACAAGCATCAAAACTGTTCTACCTAGAAGCATGCTAACCTTAACAAGCAGCTGTCTAGAGACAGATACTAAACTGCTGAAATAAAAATTACATTTCAAGGTGCTCTATATCCTTCACTGTGCTTATATTAATCCAGTTTTCCTTCAAGCTGGTCTGCAAAGAATATCTGAAAGCTGATTAGTTCTGTTACATAAAATATGTAGGTGCTTTGGTAGTATTAAATAATCACAGAACAGTAAAGTCTGACCTGTTTTCATTGGTTTATGTAGTATATTAGAATTTTTTTTACAGTGGCCAAAAAGCCACATATATGCCTTTCACGCATTCCTTTGTTTTCTTGTCACTTGTACCATACCAAAGTCCTTGGTATTTGTTGGTTTTTGGCGGGGCTGGTTTGCTGTTGTCTTCTAAAACCAAAAAACCCCACAACACACACAGGAAACCTTACAGACTACTTGCAGGCTTTATCTAATCACTGTCAGTTTAAATACTATGTTAGCAACACTGCCAAGGATAAGATCAGCTAAAAATATTTAGTAGGTCACAGAAGACTGCTACATGAATGTAAATAAAACTGAGGTAATACATAAGTATATGCTAATATACTGAAGTATATTTCTTTCAGAATTGTCCTAGTAAGAAAAAAAAAATTAAATCCTATGCAGATACTCTGTGGATCCTTCTAGTATATGCAGAGGCAAAGCCTGGATTATATGAAGATGCTGTAACTTCAGATACAAACATCACATTGGACTGGAGTTAACCATTCTGAAGGGGAAAAAAACGCCTTTTATCTTTTGAATGCTTCAAATAAGATCTCATAGAAATGAGACAAAACAGGTTTTATGGTTCAGCCACATTTAAGACTGGGTCAGCTGGTCTGTAGAGAACCCACAGAATGTATTACAATAAAAGAATGTGAGCGGAAGTGGCAACAGCTGTGCTTTATTACAAACCTGAGGCTGTTTTAACTACAAAACTTTCTTTATGCCTTTAAGTTTCTGTAGCAATCTCTGCCATTCTGAGCAGCAGATTAGTAAACTCCTGTTTTCACAACAACAAAGTACTTAGTTTAATCAAATTTACCTTTTTCTGTGTTTCACCTATACAGTTAAGTGCAAATTAACCCCCCTTCTCCTTCATGCCAAAATCACATTTTGGAATCACACAGCCTAATAATAAATGAACTGAAAATTACTGGTAATGAAAATGCACTCGTGTTTTTGACTCAAAACCCTTTATTTATCTCAAGTATTCTCAGCTAATAAAACACTCATCACCATCACATTAAAAACAAAAAACTATTTAATATTTTAAAACAATTATCCTCTCCACTATCCCAGAGGGAGAATTTATATTGGTCTTGCTCCTGTTTCATACGCAATATGAAATTTCCAAGAAGAAACAGGGAGAAATACTTCAGTTCAAGAAATTCCTCAAGTAATGACTCATTTTTTGCACATATTGGCAGAAGATCCCCAGAAGAATAAAAAGCATCCACTACCGATAATTGTACTTGTTAATTTCAGCAATACAATGCAAGTAAGTCAAAGTGGTTTTTACACTGACATTTTAATAATGGAATTATTAACTTCTAAACTCAATTCTTCAAAATCATCCTATTTGAGATTATCTGCTTCTCTTCCTTTTTGTTTTTTGGAGTATTTAATAGAGGTAATTTTCTTCTTCAGTTGACTATCTTCAAACAAATAGGAGTGCATGGGGGAAAGATATTGTATACAGGTAAGTTTGAGTATATGGATGTAAGGTAATGCAATACTGACTAGATGAGGTGAATGTATCAGATAAGACAGTTAAGTATTTTTTTCCATTAAG
This sequence comes from Entomyzon cyanotis, assembly GCA_024500445.1. NCBI lineage: Eukaryota > Metazoa > Chordata > Aves > Passeriformes > Meliphagidae > Entomyzon > Entomyzon cyanotis. Next base: position 30,306,761 of record JAKEPQ010001018.1, read on the forward strand.
GAATTTTTTAAAATAATTTTAATTAGGTTTTGCCAATGCTTTCCAGACTGTTATTTTATAAATACCAGCTACTTAAAAGGAAATTAATTCTTCATCTAAACTCCTATATGCTTACATATATAATCTCTTTATAAAAAGACAAGAATTATCAGGTAAACTGGTTGTGATAGGAATTACCACATACATACATTTTTCAGTTAATGAACCAGTAAATTTAGCAAAAATCTACTTTTGAATGGGGCAGATCAATGCCAAGAAATTAAAGAGACAATGAACTATTACAATGAGGCAAAGGAATTAGGATCTTATTGAGCATTCCCTTAAAACTCTGACAATAAACCTTTCTTCCTACACTGATAAAAAAAAAAAGCAACTAAAAAAAGAGCCTACAATCAAAGTACCCAAAGTATCCATCTAACAAGACCTAATGCAAAACTGAAACAGAAGATGTTTAAACAATAAAGTGTAAGTATCACCCCAGATGTTTAGAATGGAAGTCAGCATTGGCACTGTTCCAATAGATATCCTTCAATGGATAACTACTTGTTTTGGTTTTGTTTGGGTTTTGCTTGCTTTACAATAGATGGCAGAGTACTTATGTCAAGACAGAAATTAAAGCAACCAAAACCAAAATCATACATAGTTTTTAAAGCATAGTTAATGCTGAAGTTTCACCTTTTTTCAAAAACAACCTATTACTGTCAAGTTGTAGACTAGTTCTGCCATTATGATGGCCTGTTTATGCATTTCCCAGGGATACCATGGCTACACCTAATCTACGTAGGAGAACTGGATACTTCTTCAAAATATGTTAAACTCTTTTGAAAAATTACAGGGTCAGGAAAAGTCAGAGTGAAAAGGTATAACGAAAATACAGAGCAAAGAGAGTTCAGGAAGTGACAAGAAGAAGGCGAAAAAAGGAGCATTTCAGAATGCCTGGCTTCCCAAGATCTATTTCAACAGCAGCTGGTCTCCCTGGGAGCTCCTTTATAATGAAAATCTGAAGTGGAAACTGTTCAATATTCCAAAGTTCATTTTTATAAAAGAAGTAAACTGTAGACTGCTGATGAAAGGAGAGCTGGGCTTCTGGCAATAGTATAAAAGAGAGATGACCTTATTCTTTAGAAGAAGACATTCAGAGAGCAAAAATTTTCCTTTTGCTTTGCTCAAAAATGATCATAGCAAAAAAATGCAATGCTTTCTCTGAAGTACTACTAGTAACAGCAGAGATTTCACACTTCTAGAAAGAGCAAGCCTTATCAACAGGTGTCCTTCTAGGCACTTTTACAAGTTTGCTAATAATACTTGGTAAAGGAAAATACATTTTTGCTCTACAATATAGACACATTTAATCTATTTTCTAATCTTTATTTAATGTCTTATCAGTGAGGAGTTGGCAGGACAACTGATTGCCTTTATCAAAACAAAGTAAGCTTTATTTCAAGTTTCAAAGAAAACATTCTAGTTGGAAACATAGCTATCTAGAAGGAAGTCTTCATTAAGAAATATTAGAGGTACATGACTGCTTCTCTTTTCTCACAGAAGAAAAAAAAATGGTTTATTTCTCCTAAGCTCTGATTAAACTTAAACATTAAAAGCTTCAAAAACACACATAATGAAAAACAAAACTATATGTGAAAGGTTAATTTATGGTATTCATAAAATCAAGACAGCTTCCAAAAAGTTACTTCTTCATCAACGCATCACACATTACTTGAATTAAAAGTAGGCACTCAAAAAAAAATCAGTGTTTTTACAGTATACAAAAATTTAAACATGGATTTCTGTCCTGATTGTGGAAAATACAAAATTTCCCATCACACTGAAGCTGATATGTTAGAACCAGTCACTCCACTGTTGTTCTGTCCCTCTGTTTAAGATAAGGCACATAGTTATCTCCCTCATTCAGTAAGTACTTATCATTCCCAGAAAGATTAATACCACAACTAGGAACAACATTGAGACAGCATGAGCAGCCTGTTCCACATACCAGCATCAGTGTTTGTTTTAAATATTTACATTCTGATTATGAGTATGAGATTTTTGTATGAAAAATTTTGATTAAAAACAGTTGTATTGACCTGATTCTTTTTTCCAACGAACCTGAAGAACTACAACTCGTTACAACATAACAATGTTAACTGAAAAAGGCACTGAGTCCTGCTATAATCTCCCTGAAAACAGACCTATAACAAAACATGAAGCCTAACTAAGGCACAGCATATCTAGTAGTGCATTTAAATACAATTACCAATAAAAACTGTGACGGGAATTCAGTCTGTAACATTATTTCATTCACACACTGAATGTTTTGTCTGTTGGCACAGCTATCCTTTCCCTTTCAAAAAGTACTGTTCAGACTGGATACTGATGTTTTCACCCCACACAGAATTGCAGAATAACTTCACAGGATATTTCATGCTGAAAAAAAAATAGGATATGTTGTAGGATAATTCATGTTGTAACAGATGTCAGGAGGTTTCCAGCCCAACCTCCTGCCCAAAGCTAAGACATTTGGTCAGGTAACTGGGGGCTTTGTTTTTTAAGTCTTGAAAATTTTCAAGGACAGAAACTGCACAACTTCTCTGAGTAACCTGTTCCAATGCTCAACTGAACATATAAACACCTTTCCTTGATTTTTACAAACAAATTCAATTTAGCAGTTGGTAAGCTGAAATCCATTACATATATTTGATGGAAAAAACCCGATCTCGTGAAGAAACCAACAAAGCAGTAAATTCAAGTCCATCTCTAACAGCTCTGAATACTGGATTGACTAGGAATCAACAGCAACTAACAGTAAGGCTTGTGTTCAACTCTTGCTAAACTGGAGAAAATTGAATTGTCTATGGTAAAATAGGATGTTTCCAATAAAGCTATAAAAAGATCACTCATCTCATGACTACATCCTGATCTCTGTGCTCCAAGCTAACTCGTTTGCATGGGAACAACATATAATCTGTCCACTATGTGCCAATTATGAAAGCATTACATAAATAAAAGCAAAGAACTTGTCAAATATGTATACTTATATTTCTTCATTTTAGCATACTGTATCATATTAATTCAGTCTGTAGTGTAAATCATCACTCAACCATGCCCCTTATTCAGTACAAGAGCTACTAAGTTAGTGCAAACATTACTTTACCACATCAAAAAGACAATCTTATGTAAACAAAACCACTATGGTGCAGTGGTAACTCCACCAGTTTTATCCAGATCTCCATTCAATGAGAGGCTTACCTCATCTTTTTGTAAATATTTCTCTCAAGAGATTGTAACAAAACCTTGGCATAAAATGAAAAAAATTAGTATGAATCCAAACAAAACCCAAATCATCAGTTATTTTATTTGCCAGCGCAGAACCCCACAAAACTTAGCTGAGTTAAGCAGAAATACAGGATATGCTACAGTCAGAATTGTTGATTTCTCTGCATAAATAGGACTATTGAGGTTGCTCAGCATTTTTAATGTTTGCTACTACTTACAACTTTGTCATAACCTGTCTGTCCTTGCTTTCTGCCAATGCATATAAAACATATACATACATGCAACACTGAAAAATTTGTTCAGGATTTCAATTTTTAAAAGGAACTATGGAGGAAAACCACAAAAATTTCTCTTCAAAAAACGTTTGTGACTATGGCTTGAAGCCATCAGCATAGACAAGCTTCAAGTTAATGCTATGCTTTTCCGTTATCTCTGAAAATGTACCAAAGACTAACCAACTTCTAAGAAGAAAGTACTGTGTTGTTTCAGTGGAGAAGAACACATAAGTGGACTTACAGTCTCTGAAGAGGAATAAAAATTGAGACCAATGTCTGCTAAAAGCACAGAAAAAGTGACTGGAGACTGAGGAAAGAAGACTAGACTGGACTGACATAGCAAATCAGGATGAGGAAGCTCCAGTGAATAAAGAAAAGTAAATGGAAGGAAAGCTGACAGGAAAAAAGCAAGGAGACAGGACTGGCTGAGACAAGAAACCAAAATTTGGAATGGTCAAGACCAGGAATACCTAAAAAATTAAGATGGAAACCAGCTACAGGGTGATAAGGACTGTCATTAGGATTCATATAAATGGTAAAGTGTAAAGGACTGTGCTTGCAGAAGTCTAGCAAAAGAACCGTCATGCACCACAACACATTCTAAAGACTAGAGTAGAAAGCACTCCAGTCTTACACCACTTTTCTACTACCAGAGTAAATGCACTGCAAGTTATGCCATTCTGTTTTACCACTGTGGTACATAAAAGGGACTACACTCTTCTAATGCTATCACTCACGATGGTAAAAGTTCAAGAGCTTTTTGCAAAGAATTCAACTTTTCCAGTTCTCTTTGTAACCACTGTTGGTCCAATACAGTAAGACAGTAAGAAATTTACTTGGAAAATTTATTTTTTTCTGCATTTTCTTGGTTTGTTGTTTGTTGTTTTTTTTAAATTCCCTTAAATTTAATTTTCTAGGTTTTAAGAAGGTATATGGGACATGTATGCACATTTTATTTCACAAAGAACACAAAAGAACATTATTAAGGTTACTAAATCAAGCACTCAGCGTAAAATGACAAACTGTTGTCATAATCAACTTCCCTTGAGAGTGTTTGGATTTTTTACAATATTTAAATAAATATATGCTTCTTATTCAAAGCTACCTTGCAACAGAAGATGATACAGAACTTAATACAGAGAGAGCTCTTGTTTTATCTACTGGAGAACTGGGCTTCCAGAAAGAAAAAGGGACAGGGGCGCTGTAATACGCCACAAAGGCTTTAATGACTAAAGTTCCCACTTTTGTACTTTCCCTCATTCCCCTTGTGGTCACACAGCAAACCATTTAACCTAAAATTTCTGTAGTTTGTAATTAACTGTGAATTCCTCTTTTTCCTCATTCACTCTGCAGATAGGCTCACAGACATGGAGCACTCAGGACTGTTATAAAAAGCGGTAGCAGATATAACTTGAGCAAACACAAGAATTGTAGAAATTTCAAATTGGGCACCAAAAATGAGTGAATTCTTTTCACCTAACCCTCTCTGTGCCTCTGTTCACCACCTCTAGAAGTCTTGTCTCATCTTAGGTAGTGTTTGATAAACTAGTAATACTTTGTGGGGCATTCTGATCACATGATAAGCACTTTAGCAAAGCTCATAGAGATGTTATCAGTTCTGTCTTCAAAGCAGAGCTGAGCAACATGGAATAAATAAATCATGGGCTTGCACAATGATCAAAGAAAAATACTTAATTCTCTTAAGTTAGCTCAATCTATCCCATGCAGTGAAAGACAGGGTTCTTGTGAAAAAAAAAGAAAGATAGTACGTGATCATGTAATTAAGATGGTATAAGAAGTACATGCTCAAAAAGGCACTTAAAACCTTTTTGTTCCATAACCTTAGTAATGTGGGATTTCTCTACAGAAGGTGTTTAAGACACTCAGTTTCAAATTCTATTAAATCAAGTAGGTTCCTGCATTGCCATGAAGCTTTGTTGAGGTTGCATTACTTTTTAGCACCTGTCAGAAGTAGAATTGGAAATCTCTTGTTGGTTTAGAACAGCATTATGGATAATACAAATACGGACAAAGACAGAAATATTTTGCTTAGGTTATTTTTAATTTTTCAAAAATTTAGAGATGGAAAAGGTGTATTTTGTTATAATGTCATCTATCACTATAGACGAAAACTAAGCAACTGATGCTGATCATACACATTTGAATGTAAACGACCAAACAAAAGCTTCATAGTACCAACAGTTTTTGGAAACAGCAAGGTGGGTTCTTATTAAAGAAATTTGGGTCCATTATCACTTATCCAACACGGGCCAAAGATCATCCTTTCACAGAGATATGTACAATATTTACACTGCAAGGACATTTAGAAGTTACTAATGGTAGATGAGAAAAACTGAGAATTTTTATAACTTCAAGTTATTTCAAAAAGCTTTCCCCTGTTTTATGCAATTTCTAGGCCTTCCGTTCACTATTTTTACTGCTTTACAAGTAATTCTATACAAAAGAGTGATACTAAATAACATATACATTTGTTAATACCTTCTTTGATACAGCCACCTCTGCACAGGTGGCTGCATTTTAAAGGCATATTTTTGCCTAAATTGTACGGCCTAGTAATTACATAATGGCTTATTTTTAAAACGTCAAGAAACCCTTAAATGTTTTCTGTGCTTTAATATAACTGTATTATAATATTGTTATATAACTATGACTATGCTAGAATATAACACTAGAAAACATTCGCAGCTCAGAGGTCACAGTTTACTTTCATTACCAAATGGAGCATAGTTGATTAACTGCATAGATAATCTCCAGTAGGTTTCATAAGCAGAATTAAACAGCGTTTCATAGAGCAGATGCGATTCCTGAAGAGCCGCTGAGCGAGGTGCAGGTCAGGCGCGGCACCCTCGGGCAGCCTCAGCCCCTCCAGGTGCCTTTAGCGGAGCTCAGCAATGGCATTTCTGCCGTCACCAGCAGGTTACTACAGCCGCTCCGAATTACTGACACTTACGGAAACGCGGCACTGGAAAAGGCATAATTAGCATTCTACAAGCGGAAAACAAAGTGAAACGCTACTGCAAGAAGGTGCAGTGAGAAAAAAACAACACCCTTTTTAGCCCGTCACCAGTAAACACACCCCAAAGGCAGATAAGTCAGCGTACGGCTCAGTGCTCCGGCACACAGACCATGGTGCTGAAATGACGCGCTAGGAGACCACGATACGGACGCGTTTTTACACACGCTGCCAAAATCCATACGTGAGCCGTAGGAAACGGAGAGGAAACGGCGCACGAGGCTTCTCCTGCGGCAGCATCCCGGTCCCTCGCCAACCCTCATCCCCCGCCGAGCCCGCGATGGGCGGCGACAGTGCCCGCCGGGGGATTAGCCGGGGCAGGCGGCCCACTTTCGGCAGCCCGGGGTGCAGAGTAATCCCGTGCCCAGCGGGCAGTCGCCCTGGGAGGGGGCGGCTTTCCCCTGCCCGCCCCGCTTCCCGTGCCGGTAAGGGCCGCCGCCCCCGCCGCCGCAAAGGAACGCCGTGGGCCGTGGCGGAGCTCAGGGCTGCCTCGCCGCCTCGCACCTGCCCCAGCTCCCCGGGTTCCCCCGTGCGCACCGGCAAAGTTGTGACTCCCCGCCGCTGAGGGAACCCACCCGGGGCGGCGCCCCCTCGCCGGGACCGCGCGGTGCCGGTGGCCGCGCGCCGCTCCGTCGCTGCCGCTCTGAGCGGGACCCCGCTGCGCCGCACAGGCGAGGGGTGCCCGCCGTGCCCGCCGCCGAGCGAGCCGTGCCCTACCTGCGCGGTGCCGCCGCGCGGCCGGCTGTCACCCCGCGCCGTCCCCACCTCCGCTGAGCACAGGGCACGTCTCGGACGGCGCTGCCCCGCCCGGCCCTGCCCTGCCCGGACGGCACGGCTGGCTCGGCTCGGCGCGTCCTTGCGCGGCTCGGCTGGGCTGACAGCCGCCCGCGCGCCCCCGCCCCGGCCGCGCGCGGGGCCGCCGGGGCCGAGCGGGGCCGAGCGGGGCGCGGGGAGCGGCGGCGGCTGATTGGACGGGGGTGATGTCACTCGTGCGCGCGCGAGCTTGCGGGAGCGCGCGAGCGGGGCGGTGAGGCAGAGCGGGGAGAGGTGAGGGAGAGTGGGGAGAGGTGAGGGAGAGCGGGGAGCGAGCGAGCGGGAATAGGTGCTCCTGTCCCCTGCTCCCGAGGAGCGGGAGGAGCCGTGTGGGAAGCCGTGTGGTGAAAGCGGGGTGAGGAGTGCTGTGGCGCGGAGGCGCGCACCGGGCGGCAGCCCTGGCTGCGGTGGGCGGGGGGCGGGATGAGAGGGGCATCTGCAGAGCGGGAGGGGCGAAGGCGAGCAGGGCCGGACGGGCTCAGCATCCCTCCGTCCGCGCCCGTCCCGCTGTTTGTGACATATGACTGCAGGTGGAACAGCACCTCGCGCTGTCCAGAGAGCTTGTGCAGCACCGGCTGCCGCTCCCACGGAGACACACTCACGCGTAGGCACAGACACACAGACACACAGACACACAGGCACACAGACACAGCCACACGGCACAGGCGTGCGCGCTGCACATGCCCACAGGGCGGGTGAAGCCCAGTTTAAGCTGCCGCCAGTACCCCCAGGCAGGGCTCTCAACTGCGCCGGCATCACTAGACCGCAGAAAAAAGAGGCGGGAGATGGGATAGACCTCAAGGGTGCAGCTGGGCAAGAGTCGTGATGCTCGAGACCCCCGAGGGATGTGCTCAGCAAGGCCAGGTTCAAATTTTCAATTAATACCCTTCTCACAGACTAAGAGAATGATTTTGAAATGTCACGATTTGTCTTCAGTCTCTATTTTCTGAACTTGGCGTCTTCTATGTAGGACCATATTTCTTTTTAATAATTCTTTTTCACTATCCCAAATACTGTGCATTTATTTTTAAAGCCTCAGTTTGTCCCTCGAGCCCAAGTCTTGTATTTTCCACATTATAAATTGCAGAAATCAAAACTCCCAGAGGTAAAAAAGAAAAAACAAATATGTGGCTTGCTGCATACCCTCTTGTAGAAAGCAAACAGGTCCAGAGGAGTGGAGACATGATCCACCAAAGGGTCATGAGCTGCCAAATTTGTGATGACTGCGGGAAGGACTCATGAGAGTTGGAACATGGAACGTGTAAAATGTTGAGACATGAGTTCACTCTCTATGTGAAATGCAATTTTTGATGGTAGTAGGGGCTGCAACCATGACACTTTGTATTTACAGAGAGTGACAGATAAGACACAGTAACTAATATGCATAGCAGAAATAACACTTGACTAGGTTGTGCCACCTGCATGACAGTAAGGACCACAGAATGAAAAACTTCAGTTAGTCCAAGGCCCTCTGCCTGAGGCCTCTTGCTGCCTCATGATCAATCCTTATGTTTGGAGTAACACCAAAGCAACATCTATTTCCCCTTATGAAAAATCAAGTTTCTGCAGTAGAGAGACATCTGAAGCCCTTTTTTTTCCCAGCCACTTGAAGAAAGGAGGGGAGGACAACTTCAGTTATAGCTGTCGTCTTGGGTAGTTCTCACATGTCTGAAAGCATTTGAATTCTAAAACACAAGATAGCTCTGACTTTACAGCTTTACTGTTTGCTGATTGCATCAAATACGTTTATGTCAGGTTCATTGAGCTCAAACCCTCACAAGCATATGGGTCAGATACTTGTTGTGCAAGACAAAAAAGACAGTTCACAAGAAACCCCAACCCAATAGATTTTCATTTAATCATTCTGGAGTTGGAGATTTAGACTTGGGTCTTTAATTCCTGTGTCTTAATCCAATACTGAGTATTGTATGTGTACACAAACATTCAGAAGAAGAGAAGAGCTGTCATCATGGATGTCTTTTCCAAGCAGCAGGGACAGAGATTACATGCAAGGGAGAAAATTGGGTGGTATCAAAGGTGCAGAAAAAAATGGGAAATAAATAGCATATTGAGATAAACAGGTTAGATTATGAATATTGGCACAGTACATAGTAATAAAACAGAAGGTATTTGAAGTATTAATGAGCTTTGAATCTCTGGCACAGACCTCACATAAACTTCAGTTTTTAGACACCTTAACTGCTTTCTTATGATGAGGACCATAAAACTGTTTCAGGCCTTGCCAGGATTTAGAGCAGTCTTAGGATTGCTCTGAATGGCATTCAGTTGCCTCAGGCTGCATTTTGCTGCTAGAAGCTCTAAAACACAAAGTCAGCTGTAGGATGATTTGCTGAAGGAAGTGCTGGCCTGCTTGGCATGTGCCCTCTGATGTACAGCACGGGCTAGTATATACTGCCACAGTGTATTTAACCCTTAAAATACTCTCTGAAGGATGTTCCTCAATATTTGGTAATTTCAGTTTCTGATTTCATTGCCAAAAGTTAAGATGGCTGTCTTACACATTTTGAGGCAGGGTTATTTTTTACTTAAATATACCAGTGGGTGTCTCTGCACTGCACAGAACATCTCTGTCTCTCCCTTTACTTGATTCAAAAATCCTTCACTAGAGCCAGGGAGTCAGTAAAGCAAAACAGGAACAGAAGACACACAAAAAGCAGAGACAGAGGGCTTTTGGCACCCTGTGCATTTGTATTCATCAGCTTCTCATTATTCCATAACACTGTCCCTACAATCAATGTATCTTTTAGTTCATACACATACCTACATCCCTGTGTACTTGATTCCTATGAGGACTTTGCTTCCTGGAAAGGGTCACAAGTCATTTGGGATCCAAACATAAGGATGAAATAGACATAGCTGCAACCTGCAGCACTTGTGGAGGAACAGCAACCACTGACCTCACTTAGTATTTTCACAACACTCATAGCATCCACCATGGAAGGAAGGGTGGGGGGGTGGGGAATATGAAGCAGGGATAGGGAATATGAAGCAAGGACAACAGCTTTCTGTTATTATAATAAATTGAAGACGGAGGCCAGTATGAGCTTTATATACCCCTACCCAGTCCCAGCAATCTTTTAGAGGATTAATAAGATTAGAAGCCCCTATTGTTTTGCTAATGGCTGTTTATTTGAAAAATGGCTTTTCTTGTAAGCATACAGAAATGACCATATGTTCCTCTGTACTCCAGTGCTGCCTTGGGATACTACTAAAAGCAAAGAATGAATATCATTCCAACTGCAAATTTTACAAAAAACAACGAATTTTCATTTCAGTTCTGTGGCTGTGGAGTCTTACCTGATTGAGGGTAATGCATTAAAATAGCTTAAGAGTATTTCTTTGAAGAATCTTGCTGCAGCTATGCTGCTGTAAGGAGGCTAACAACAATTGCTAACAATCCATTTTAAAAGCCATGGTTATTTGAATTCCAGATGTATATTTGCAGAGATAATTTGAACTCTGGCTATACCCAAGCCTATCATCCATGAAATTGACACATGCAAGTTCCTTTTCATTGCTCCCAAATGATGCAAAATATTTCCCATGATATTAAATATTTTCAAATGAAAGTTAGTTTTAGAGTCAGACTTAACTGAGCTGAATGTTACTCTTGTTGAATTCCAAGCTTTTGAGAGTGAATGGAACACATCAGAAAGGCAATTTTAATTATAGAGCTTAAAATAGAGCATACGGCGAGACTTAAGGTTGAAATTAAATTCTGTATTCTATGAGTCTGTTCTCAATAGTTTGAAGTATAGTCACTGAGGCTGTTATTTCCTATGCTTGATCTCTTTCATGAATCAAATGTTTCTGGAAAATGATTCAGACATTTTTGAAGATGCTAAAGGACAAAATTAGATACCTTTATTGAGAAACAACTTTTTCAACCATTTGTGTAATGGGAATACTGTCCCTATATCCCCCTCACAAGGGATTAGGAACTTGAGGTCTGGCAAAAAAAGTAGCTTAGAGCTCAGACAGGTTTTTTTGTACAAACAAAAATATTAATATCTGACAAAGAATTGGAGTAGGAGAGAAATTAAGAGGATGACATGATAATACGTTTACACTCTGTTGATCACAGAGTGGTACCATATGCTCTGGATACCAGTCCAACTTTGGACATTAGGTTGTTCTCAAATGAAAATATTTAACTTTCCCATGGAGTTCTTTGTGAGCCAGGATATCAAGTCTGTATATTACCAGGACATTGAGTTTGTACCACAGCACAGGTGACTAAAGTGCAATTTCAAAGAAGCAGAAATTACCCAGATTCTCTCCAGAGTCAAAAGTACATTCTCTCACCAGTCCAGCCCATATTCCATGGATGCATATAGTGAGATGCACAGACACAGCCTTTGCATGGCAAAAAAAGGAGAAAACCAAAACAAAATTTTTAGAAAGTAGATTGTATGGCCCTATATTGGCCATTTCTCACACTTGATGTTGATTCTATTGATTACTGTTGATGCCCACAGTTACCCATTTAGCCCAGGTGAGAGACCATCATGTCATGAACACAAAATTCTACCATTTACTGACAGTTTCATGTATGGGGAAGATATTTCAGTTTTCTCTAAGGATATGTGAAAATCTGCTTAAACACTATGCAAAAAGAGTAGTAGTACTTACTGCTGTTACATGTCTTTAAGGAGGTACTGTGTTACCTTAGTTTTCTCACCCTACTCTTATGCATTAGAGTTTTTGCAAGGGCATAGTGGGTCTTCTTCTAAGAATTCCTCTCTCATTCACTATAAAAAGTGAATATATGTGATACAGCATCTCTGTAATATTTCTTTGTGTTCGAAACAATCAACTGATTCAGACATAATTTACAGCTAAGTGGTGCTAAGTAAAAATTCCTCTTCTTTTTTCATTGTGACCATGAGTGCAGCTCCTGATGTTCTCCAGGGTTCCTGTCTTCAAAACTTTTCTTCCAAAAAATACAGGTATGATAAGATTTTAGTATCTTCATTTTAGTATATGCATCTAAGATACAAAATGACATGTGGAAATTACTAAATAAATTGCAAATATCTCAGCATACTAGATACCCTGGTTTTTTTCAGAAATGCTAAATGTTTTATGCATATTCTTTATAGGGAAGGGAGAAGGTAGATAAGATTACCTAAATCAGGGGTGAGACTGGCACTTCAAGCTGGGTGAATGGAGAATAAAGAACACATCTACTGTCTTTAAAATGAAAATTACTGAAGTGGCTCGCACAGTAACACAGACTGTGAAAGATACGGAGCTTAGTTCTCCTGTCTTGATAACTTAAGCACTTTCTGCTATTTGAAATCATGCAGTGTAAGAAAATTTTCACAAGAAAATACACAGATTTCAAAGAAAGTCACTTCATTCAAACCTGAGTAATAATGCAAATTTAATCTTTACTTCAGCCTCTGGATTTTTGTGTTCTTTCCGCATCATGTTGTGAGGGAAATATATAATGCATATTTCTATGTCACTTTTTATTTGCTTTTTAAAATAAGATATTCATCAGATATACAAAAAGAAAGAATTTATTTACTTCAAAGAAGAGGAATTTCTGTGCAGTAGGATTCAGCACATCTGTAGAGGCTACAGTATGCTCCAGTTTTCTGAACAGTATTGAACTATTCTTTGATGATATTTTAAGAATCTCTTTCAGAAGGAGCATTTCGGGTGGAAGACTCTCAGTCACAGTAGGTATTTGTGCATTATATACTTAGCATTAGTATTGGATGATTTCCCCTAAGGTGTGAAGATACCTTGGACTTTTAGTACATTTATATTTACACTAGCCTGTTAATCATTGCTTGTTAGCAATGTGGGATTTGACCTCTGGTTCCTAAATCTTATCTGAAATCTGCCTGACAGGACAGTGTACAGCTGATACAGCCCTGCCTGTTTGTGGGAGGAAATAGGAGAAAGATTAGTGCTAAATGTTGTATGTCTACTGTTATCTGTGCTGTTAGTTGCCATCAAGGTCAGTAATGGGTGGCTTTTTTGTTACTGCCATTTTCTTCAGCTGAGGAATATGGGCATGTCTGTGTCGAGGCTGGAATGCTGCAGTGCTTGCAAAGCTGCTCTGAGATCTTACCATTGAAATTTCTAAAATAAAACAACCACAATATCAGCTTAGTGGTAAAGGTGCAGCGAAGTTTATTGCTTGCCAGAACATTTGCCTGATGGTCATCAGTACAGGAGAAAAGATACATCAAAATGATGTACTGGAGGAGCATCAAAATACATAACCAAAGACTACCATCATCTTCACTTAGTTTTAATTCTTATTTCATTAGCAGAACAGCCCTGCTTAAATACCACATTGTCTCTTCATCTTTGTTTTCTTAATATCCTGTCTTAGGTAGCCTAGCCTTAGTTTATCAGGTTCAAAAGTTGTACTACAGCTAGTACAGTTTTTCTTTCCTTGTGTCCTGGTAAGACTGGACATTGTGTAAATGCCATGGTGAGCTTTTATGTGACAATGTAGATGTTGCAAAGCATGCTGGAGCCCTACATCTACAACATGAGTAACATAGAAATCTGCTAGTGCTAGTGACAAGGCTACAACCCTGAAACCTCCGTCCATATCTGAAATCTGTTTGTTCACCTTGCCTTGACTGTGTATGCATGTAAGATATAGACGGATGATAGAGACAGAGATAGATGATATCAAGATAGATACATGCATGTATGAATGTTCCTGTGTACAAATGGATTTAGAACAATTTTAATCAGGAAGAAAATAATGAAAGCACTGTGTCCTAATTTTCATCCAATAAAATCTTTTCTTTTTGAGCTCCAGCAAGTCTTTAATCTTCTCAGCAATATATGACAAAACTTAATGTAAAGAATTCTCATGGGACTGATGCAAATTGGTTGCTCAGTAGTTGAGATCTTCTAATAAAAGTCTAATCTTTAAACTCAAATAGAAACTTCCACTTCAACAGATTATACTTTTTTTGCTCATGTTTTTTCAAGAAAGGTATTTTTCTTCTAAAAGTACACAGAAGTAAAGAAATAAAGGGAGAGGTAATAAAATGCTCCAGTGAAGTTAGGATTTGTTTCTGGTGGCTTGGTGCTTTTTGTTCTTAGCAGGTACAATGCCTCCCAGGGCAAAAAACCACAACAATTACAGTTGACAATTAATGCTTCTCTAGTTCCTAATATTTTTGTGACTAATCACAATGAGCTGCATCATGGCTTATGGTGACAGAATAGTAGAGAGAAGGCTCTTGGCCAAACACAAGAAGTAGGACACAATGATTATATGGATGATTATGATTAGATTTATTGCTAATACAGCATCTAAATACTGCCAACGCAGCCTATAAATAACAACTCTATCATCTATTAAATGGATTATAGTGCACTCAGGTTGTGGTCCCTCCTCTTTAGTCATGAGCTTCAGAGAGACACCTTTGCTTTCTAAACTTTGAGGTGTGGCTTATTCCACTTAGTCGCAGATTTGGTCAACAGTTTATGTCTAAAGGGTTATAATATAAGCTGCTTCAGCTAGAAATATACAGGTTCACAGTCTTTGGCCTTGTAGAATTCACAATTACAAAGCAACAAAACATCTATGTAGCTACTTCAGGATTTTATCTCTGCGTTTGACTGGATATCGGTGCTTTTCATTCATGCATACAACAGGGAGTGTTTCCTGTCTTTGGGCTGAACACACCCAGCAGGAGTCCCTGCTGGGGTGTGTGTGAAGGAGACAGTCCACATGGAAGCTGCCTGCAACCTTAGGAGACCAGTTTCCCCCATTGGCCCAGTCTTCAGCAGCATTTTATACCCTTATGCAGGTTGATGCGCTCCAAAGTAAATGGCCAACGCTTCATCTCCCACATCTCTAGAACACAGTAACTCTGCAAGCACCTGGACTGTTCCTCCTGCAATAGCCACCTGGTGTTTTCATCTTAGGGCAAACCACATTGGCCATCAGAGAAGGAGAAAGGGGGTGGGGGACCAGGGAACAATGCATGCAAAGACCCAACTCTTTTTTGTTGCTCCATCACACTTACTAAATTCAAAGATGGTCTAGATGGCAGTGAGTTACCCTGACAGAGGACAGGTGTTAGTTCAAAGCACAGTGGACAAGTGGAGATTCCATCTGAAGAAAACCAGTGTACTACAGAAAAGGATCTGTGGGTTATTCGAGATGACTCCTAAGTACAGGCAAGCAGTGTCATAGTGCTGCAAGAAAATCAAACATTATACTGGGACTTATAAACAGCAACATGCAAAATTTGTATGTCAGTCATTCCACCCACCATAGGTCTGGCAAGGTCTTATTACAGTACCATGTCTGGTTTTGGACATGACAGCAAATGGATGTGGAGCAGTTGGACAGAGCTGAGACATGCTGAGAAGAATCACTGTGTCATATGAAAATATCAGAAAAAATGGGATTGTTTAGCCTAGAGAATGGGGAACTAGCTGGTGACATGACAGCAGTCTATTATGGAAAAGGTAGAAGAGGAGATTTCTGGTTATTCAAGCCCTTAGTAGAGAAGACAAGAAGTAGTCGCTGTAAATTACAACTAGGAAGCATCAGCTTAAATACTAGTGGTTTGAAGTATCCAGCTTGGGAGCTTTGTAATGACAGGAATAATCCCACTAAAGATGACCTTGCCTC
Organism: Entomyzon cyanotis; assembly: GCA_024500445.1. Lineage (NCBI taxonomy): Eukaryota > Metazoa > Chordata > Aves > Passeriformes > Meliphagidae > Entomyzon > Entomyzon cyanotis. The sequence goes on from JAKEPQ010001018.1 coordinate 30,322,803, forward strand.
AGGAGTTTGTGTGTAGTAGGTGATCTCTTTAAAGCTCCTTCAGCCTTGAGATTGATTGCCTTATTAATGTCTAAATCTCAACTAGACTGCTTTCCTGTCTGAAGAGCTGCAGGCAATAGCAAAACCAAGTCCTGGGTATCTTCAGTGCCATTTTTAGGTTATCCAGACCATAGCAATATTGTATTTCGAAGCTGTAAAGTTTATTTTGCCCATATTACTTTGCATTAACTGAATGATGATGGAAACATCTGCTGCTTTCTGTAAGAAGATAGTGCAACACAAACAGTGGCTACTTCATTTATTGCCCTGCCTGGGACCTGCTCACCCATAGCATAACTTGTCAATTTTGAAACAGAGAGAACTGCTGAAAATACCAAGGCAGTGTCTAGATTAATCTCACCTACCTTCCTGTGTCTGTGGTATAAATGTGTACATCCACACAATTCCTGCTGATCTCTGTTCACAGGGAACAGAGAAACTAGGCAGCTTTAGGATGTAATTCATTTAATTTACTGTAGATGTCCGTATCAGGGTGAGATGAACAGAAATGTTTATTTTTCTCCATTGACTAGGCACAGACTTGATGAATAGGTCAGAGGGAAAATTCAGCATGGCAAATGTCCTTATTCTCCAAGAAAAGTTTTATCCGATGTGTTTGTATTCAGAGTCCAACAGCACTCATATAACAGTATTAGATAAACAACTGTGATGACCAGCAACTGTTTGAAAGAGAGGGTAGTAGGGAGACCTCACTCCATCTCTAAATTAACTCCTACAGCTGTCAGCTGCAGATAAAACTAGGAGGCAGAGATTATAAATAAAGCTGATATGACAGCCCCCAAAAGAAGGAAGTATGATCATGCAAAAGATGTTAAAACCAGAGAATTAATATGTAAAATCAGGGCACGTATCTTTCAGCTTAAGAGTCAATTGACTGAAACTGGTGTGTACTGGTGTTTATTGTGAATTAGAATTATCTGTTATGTTGAAAAGCATAATATTTCTTCCCTTGGGCCCTCCAGATGAAATGTGAAGCTCCGGTTCATGCTATGTCTGGAGTTACATATTCATTATCAGATATTTGTATTTTCAATCTTAAAAAAATAATCTAAAAGGAAGGAGCATGTCACTTCTAGTACTAAGATTTTTTTCTCAAAAATGTCTCCCTTTCCTGTGTCAGGATTTTCAGTAAAACACTATTCTTTAATTGAGAAAAGAGTAGAATGCACTCTTCAGCCTCAGTGTTTGAGTATTTAACCCTGCCTTCCTCTACAAAATCAGTTTTCTTCCTACAAGATCACATAGTTTTCTTTTCCTCTGGACTCAACAATTGTGTTACATTACATAATATAGCATTGAAACCTCACCAGATATACAGGTTTTTACCAGTGCTTCCCTTGAAGGGTCAGGCATCCTGATTGGTTCCATGATTTCTGGCTGTTACACCTCACCCTTCTTTCTTCTCACCTGCTCCCTCTTCAGCTTTTGCCCCTAGTATATTCCTTTCTATAACAGTGTCCTGTTCTGGGATTGCATATGACAGTCAGATCCCATGCTAATGGTCACAGTATATGTACCCATTTAGCAGAAGCATTTAATTACCAAGTTCCATTCTGAATATTACTTTGCACAGTGCTGGAATCATTCTCCGCCAGTCACTTGCAGGAGAAAACTAGAAGAAAACTCTTAGCTCTGAGGCTACTAGAGACAATGTTTTCTCAAGTGCATAAAGTTTTAATTGTTTTTTGATTGCTTGAGGATCCAGAATACAGAAGCTAATCAAGATAAATAAAGACCACACTCTAGAAATTTGCCCTACACACAGACCCTTGAAAATACATAGAACTGTATTTCTTTTAACCATCTTAAAAAAAAAAACTCATCAAGTTTGACAGGAAATAGTTTGTATATAAAACAGAATAAGTTCAGTTAATGGAATAACTAGGGATCACAAGAAGATTTCTGAGAGTTCTATGAATATTGCCCAGATACATAGGAGTCCTGAAATAGGAGGTTGAAGAACCTTTCTCTGAACAACAGGTTGTTATGAAGCCATCCCTAGAGCTGCATTATAAACATGTTTTTAGATAGCTCCTTGGAACTCACGTTGAGATGAAAAAAGACTATGTGGAGAAAGAGATACTAGTTAATTCTACTCCTTTTGTAACAGTGCAATACTTCTCTGTTCTTTAGCATGACATTTTGAATCCCCAGCAGGTTTCCATAGATTTTCCAAGGCAAAACCCCATAACCTTACCAAAAGGGGGGGGGGGTGTGTGAATAAAGATACTATAGCTCGTAAAAAATATTAAATGTTTTGTGAACTGTAGAGTGTTTGTAAATTTGGTGTGCAACGTAATTGCATTGTAACTACTCAGCCAGTACATGCCTGTATTTCTTAATATCAGCATATTTTTAAAAAGTAATACTCTGAATGTGGTATTGCTAAAATGCATCACAAATAAAACTGTTGTGTTCCCCTAAAGTAAACTGCTAAGCACTGAAATGCAGACATTGTTAGAGAAATCTGTTGACTTTCTTGTCAATATCTCACACAAAGGTTGAAAAACCCTTACACACAAAGGCCTCCCCATTGCTGATGAGGTCAGTGAATCTACCTACATGGTGAAATTTGCTGCATCAAGCTTCTAATTTCCAGCTTAGCAATTTAAATACAGTAGGAAAATGATACATCAATATTTAATGTGCATATTTACTTATTTTTCAGTGGCTTCCAGATAACTGATATGTTCCAGACTGCAGTCACTGAAATTGCATTATAAATAAACTATAGACACAAAAAGCCAAATGCATAGGTGGGTAAATAAGCAGATCCCAGAATGCCACAGGGTTATTGCTCTCTCGAGTTAACACTGAGAACAACAGTGTGTCCCCTTACTATGATTTAAATTCTCTTCTCCAAAGAAGCAGGTGCTCCAAGCAAGAGAATTCAAATAGCTGTGAAATATTCCATAACACAGTAGAAATACAAAACAAACAAAAGATCAGAGAACAGACCGAGTGCAAATCAGAAGGGAGGGCAGAAGTCACTTCTTATTCCCTCAGTGTCTGGCTTAGGCTGAAGCAACATGCAAATTGTTCCTATGTGGGTAAGCAAGGACTGCCTTGGAAGCAGATGCAGATGAACACTTCAGGCTGTGACCAGGCTGCTCCTGGTCTGGCCTGTGGCTGCAGTGCCGGTGGCAGAGAACACTGAGACACCACGTAACTGGCCCCAAAGCACCCATAGACCAGGGTCATGTATGACAAGTGAGATCATGTGTTATTTTTCCATTCAGTTTCTTTTTTCAAGCAGAATTTGAAAATCAGCTGTGTCCAGTTAAGTCCAACTGCATTAAGGGCTTTTAAACACATGAGGACACATTTCAGGCATCAGCAGTGACACTCATGCTGTTAGGTGATACTTTCTGACAGACCCAGTCATCTCTGCAAAATGCTGCAGCTGCATGCCAGAAAGTCTCCTTCTGTGTACAAACCTGACATCAGTAAAGCTTAAAAGATGGAATTGCCAGTAATGAATGCATAGAAAATGAGAATTTTAAAGCCATGCATAACAGAAAGCAAAAAGCCAAGACCAGAAAGAGTCACTGTTAGGAAGCAAAATAAAAAAAAGTTCCAAACACAAAATCCAACAAGCTAGTAGCCTGGCAGCAGTCTTTTTGGCGCTCTATACTGATTTTCAGCTCACAGCTGCTGAACACCAGCTGCGCACACCTTATGTGACAGCCCACATGCTATTCCTGCAGCTTTCCAAAGCGCCCCCCTTGGTGAGTTGACCTTTTAAAGAGATTCTGGAGAAGGAATGCAATGTTTTCCACCTGACCAAAAGGAAGGTTAAGTTGTTGCAAATTAAGGCTTTAATGTATCCCAAATATAAATTACTAGGCAGCAGTGTGCCGGAGAGAGCAGAGGGGCTGCTCACACCACAGGTTCAACACCCCTGAGGCTGAGGACCTCTCAGCTCTGTGCTGGTGGAACTAAGAAAAGTAACTGTAATCTCTGCAGCCTTACTATTCCTTATGCTAAAGAGCTTCCTACAGGTGTCAATATTGGAGCAACTGTACTATCAATGCCACCTTATATTTGCATTAGGAAATTTTGTTCAACTTGGTTATATTATTTCCAAATCAGGATTTTTTTAGGCATGCAGCTTGACATTTTCCATGACCAAGTACAGTCTTTAGCAAATTCCTAAAATGTTGATGTTTATCTTTAGAAAACCCTAGGAGTTTCTCCTTTGGAAACGGTCTTCTCATTAGACGGGGATGTAGTTTTTGTATTGTTCCTTCTGTGATTTTGGTCAAACTCAGGCAAATGACTGCCCAAGTGAGTAAAGATTGCCACTGTTCTACAGGTTAAAGGTGTAATGAGTCAGGGTGCAATAAGCACGATTCAGTCAGAATAAAGACTCAGGCTAAAAAAATTACATGTGCCTGATGTCTGGTTCAGAGACCAGCTGGCCTGACATTGCCCATGGCATCATTTTAATCTCTCTCTGTACAGCAGAGTGGCCTCATTGCTACTGCCTGCTGGGAAAGATCCCTAGCTGTGCTAGTTTCCTAATGGTGACAGTGAACTGTTTGTCAGAGTGCTTGTTGGTCCAGATCAAAACTGTGCCATCATTTAAGAGTGCAGACAGGTGGGTATCAGTACCCTGAGAGTGTTTAATTTACTTGTACAGCTTTGACCTCAGAGGTCCTATGTGCCATCCTCACATTCAAACATACTTCATACTCCCTGTTCCGTAACAAGCTGGAGTTGCATAAGCAACAGAGAGGAAATCTGTGTTTGCCCCAGATTATCTGTAGAAAGCCAAACTTTCCTTGAAACTGCTTTTTTTGCCTAACCTTAGGACACCCTTCTCCTCACTTTGAGGTCCTGGTATTGTGCTAGAAGCAGCCTGACTCAATACCTGCCTAGGTCTGTTGTGCTGACCAAGCTGGTACTGGACCAGACAGGGCAAAGGCGGACATGTGAGGGCTATTAGTTAGAACTGTTGGAGAGACCAGGAATGCCTGGCAGGGGAAACAGCATCAGGTGGACACCCCTGGTGGAAGCTCTGTGAGTAACCTTTCCTATTAAATAGTGCCAAACCATTCCCACAGTAGGTCCACGATGCTACTTTGCATACGACTTAGCATATGCTCACTGAGACAACATCTTGGTGGAGAAAATAGTCTTTGCTTACTTTGTCAAAAATTACTATAATCCATGCATTTAAAAAAGCAAATTAAGCTTGAGCAGAAAGGTTTCATTTTAGCACTTTTTAACTTTTTAGTGTTTGTCTTTCCCACATCAATAAGGTGGTTTTAAAACAATTTTTCTGACTTGTCATTTAAGATGAAATGCATGAATACGTATTTATCCTTTTTCTACAGAGATACCATGAACATCTTGGTACTGTGTCAAAGTCAAAACACTCTAGGAAATGCAATTTAGGAATTGAAAATTTAGGTAACAGTACTTTAATTTAAATTGTTTAAGCATTTATACTGGTTTGTTTCAGGTAAAATTACCATAGGCCATCCTTCAGGCTGAACTCAGGAAGGGTGGCACATGTACTGTTGCAGTGCTCTGTTTGCCCCTGCAAACATTACCAACTTATAGCTGTCGTAATGAGCTGCAGAACAGCATGTTGCTTTAATACTGGAAAAATGAGTTTAGAACAAAGACAAGCTGTAGTTAATTACAAACACACTCAATGCTCACATCTGAGAGCTCTTCAGTTGTAATGAGAGCAGATATTCTATTTTTGGTACAAGACATGGTAGAGGAATTTGACGAACAGTCTGTCTGATGGTAAAATTAACGACTCATTGACCCTATGGGATACTTAAAGTTGTAATGAATTGCCTTCAGATAGATTACTTAAACTCTTGTGTTGTGTACCAGCATTTGTGCAAAATCAAACCTGAGGAATTCAGTGTTGGTTTTATCCACAAAGGAGACCATACTCCAACAGCCTTTTCTGCTTTTCTGGTAGGGAAGCTGTGTCAGGGTAGCTCAAAACTTCACCCAGTTTTAGACATGGAAATAAAAGAGATGACCTGAGAAAATAAAAATGAGATTTGGATCTCTTTTAAGTATTACATCAGACAGACTATAAACTAATGAATATAATCAAGACTTTGTTTTGCAGAAATACATATGAGATAATTGCAGATTATAGGTCAGAGGAGACTTAAAAGGAGGCAACCTTTTAATACAGACCTTACATTAAATTTTATTTATTCATCAGATCCCTTATTGAAATTATGAGATTTGGGGACACAATATGTACTCATTCTGTCATGATGGCATAAAACCTCCTTACTCTTTGGGCTCAGTTGTAAGTGTGTATTAAATAAAAAGCTAACACAAGATTATAAATGGGGTCAAAATCAGGGTGATTATATTTTTGTCACATCTGGCATTTGGTGATTATTTGGTCTTACAATAATGATGGTCTTACGATGCAAGAGACCAATTCTGTAAGAAATGGATTATCCATGCACATATCATGAGGCAAACCCAGACACCCTCCTCATATTAAAAAAATGTTCCTTTATCTCCCAAGAACACACTGTCAATTCTCCAAGATTCCACATACCTGTTTAGTGTAATTTGGAGCCAGGTGCAGTGATGAAATTGTAGCACCACTGTGAGGACACAAGTTTACATCACCAGCAGACATCACCACCCTCTCCTGACCTTTATTTTCCTTGACCCTTTCAGACATGTTGGTCAGTATGTAAATGGAATAGTCAGCAGGATAATGAGGATTTGGCTGGCAGTCAAACAGCCTGTGTTCCTGGGGTTCATACAGTGCAAGTATAGGGCTGGGGAAAGTACATTTGACTCAAGGATGAGAAAAAAATCGCCCCAGTTAAGATTAAAATTCAAATGAACTGTGGCCACATGCTCATGAAGGGAGCAATTAGACAAACTGTGTGGTTTTGCATGACTGTATTTGTGAGAAATGCTCCCAATAAATGCCAGAGATTAGTAAGACAACTGATAACCATTTGAACAATTTTTTTTCAAAATGTCTGTCCCACATTAAAACCAGAAACTTCTTTTCTCTCATGTGTTTACCTTTTTTTTCCAGGAGATGATTAATTTTTCAACTCTGCGAGACCCTTATCCAGGGTTTCACCAACCCTGTCCCAACTTCTCATGTCATCTGCTATGGAACCTGGACCACACACAGGTATTTATGAGAATCACTAAGGACTTCTGTGCCTCTTAAAATCTGAGCCTAAAACACTTGTGTCTATTCTTTTTATCAAAATGAATATGTAAAGTCTCCACAGGTGCCATTGGGAGGTCAGAGGGTTAATACTCACTGTATATTCAGGTTGTACGACACGGGGAGAAACTGCATTCTAGATTTCAGTTTGCGTACAACAAGGACAAGCTGAGTGTGCATGGAAGCATCTTAGAGACAGTCCAGATTCCAGGCTCTCTTCAGGGTCCAGATAGCTCAGCTAAATATAGAAGGGATGATGGGGTCACAGTGAATTCAAACTTTTATGAAAGGGACCAGATATTCCCAGCAAGAGGCCCTTTTTCTCACCATCTGCACCATAATAGAGTATTGCAGTATCTTTAAGCCCAAAAAAGGGAATAATTTGAGGCTCTACTTTGCTTTGTTTCTACACAAAGAGACAACAACAAAGCACTCTCTGGAAATGCAGTGTTCTAAACATTCTCCTTGGTTGATTCTGAGGTTGTGTAGGAAGTTGATAGCTGTCAAGTATTCATGAACAGCTCTGCAGGTCAGTAAACAGAATGCAAAACTGGCTCAAAGACAGGTCAGAAATGTGTCTGTACATAGAGCTGAATCCCATGTAGTATGGAAACTGATGAGTGTTTCTCCATTTTTAATTATGAGGGAAGCCTTCTGTTAGAATAACATTTTGTCCAGCATTACACATTCCCTTTATCTAGGGAGCTGGCAGGAGGAGAGGACAGAAGCTCTTCAGGCAGTAGAAGTTTAATTTAATGGGATTCACAGAAGAGATTTAAGGAGCTAATCATCCTTATAGCTGCTCAAGTTCAATTTTTATCCCCCAAAGCTACTAATTTTTTAAGCATGTATTTTTGGCAGTGCTTTGCAGCAAATATCTCCCCTTGGGGCACATTGAAATGTAAAGGCTGTATTACATAAATGAGCTTCTTTGCCATCTCAGTTACCCATAAATGCCAGTGACACATAAAACTAGGTATTCTCACATCTCAGCAGGCTGACCTAGTCCTAGCCTTACACTTAATAAAGTCAGAGGAGGACACCGTGGCAAGCAGAGCTACAGGGCTTAGAGGCCAGGATCCAGGGTCAGAACTGACAGTATTGGATGTCCACAAAGTACTATCCAAATATGAGGAAAGCTTTACACCAGGATTCAAAAAAATTGGCGCTTTCACCGTCTGTCAGCCAAAGTAAATGCCATAGATGGCTGCATGCTTGATACTCCATACCTATATTGATATACATATATATTCCTGTCCTAGGCTGCAATATAGACGTATTCTATTACCACTTCCAAAAGCTGTGAAAGCAGCTGGGGCAGTGTTTGTTATCTGCTGCTATGACTCACCCCTGATAACTGTTAATGAGCCATCAAGACCCCACCCCATGACTCATGGAATTATCTCATCCTATTGTGAGATGCTCCACCCAGGAGGGAGGAGCCAAGCATTCCCACCTGGATATAACCTGGCTTTGAACTGCACAAGCTAGCCCTGTCTGCTGGATTCCCAGAGGACAAGAGCTACCACTGGACCTTCAGGTAGAGACAACACCTTCCACAGGATCACTGCTTCAACTGAATTACTTCATTTGGACTGCTACCACCACACTGACTAACAGGGTGTCAGGTTGTATCTGACTCTGGCGGTGTTTTTTCTTGTATTATTGCATTTATTTTTAATTTATTAATTTTTAATTATAAAATTATAATTCTGACTTGTGATCTTCCACTGGTTTGTTTTCAAACTAGTACAATTCCATTTAGAGGAAAAAGGGTTAGAAAATGCAAACCAATCAAATTATTTCTTTGCATACTTTTATCCCTCCCTCTGTTACCTCTATTGCAAGTTAATTGTCATTTAAATGAATGGAGTAAGAGGGATGTTGTCCAGGACTTGGAAGAAGAGATTTAGGCTCTACTTGGGCAGCCCTTATGTCCCATAGACACCTTGTTCTCACTGACACAATGCTTGTCAAGGAGCTGCAAAGTGCTATTAGCAGGCAGAAAATAGGTAGAGAAGTGAAATAACACTGAGTTTTGGGGGTTTTATCGACTCACTTTAGATGGGAGAGATGCACAGCCCTGCTTTGCTTTAGCTCCCACAATTCCTGGTTTCTTTAAACCCGTCTTGTACAAGTATACTATCTCCATAACACATCCTCCTTAAAACATAAGGGCATTATTTTAGAATACTGAATGCAAGGACAGCTGAACAACTCACCTCACAGCAGTTTCCTTCAAAAGGAATGTGTGTCCTATGCCTATATGGCAGAAGAGGGTCATTCATTGATGTCTGGGCTCACAGCCCTGCGCTGGGAGACAGCCAAGATTCGTTTGAAGCCTGCAGCCTTGCTGCCAGGGGAGGCAGGCTCCAGAGAGTTTCTCATCATTTGGTATTTACTGCAGCACGCTGAAAGAGGAGTAGGGCTGAAATTGGCCAGATCTGGAAGGGTTGAGATGCCACCACTGTTTTCAGCAAGTCCTACAAAGCTGAAGGCAGCCCACATGTGGATGTTAGTCATTCCATCATCTCTGTCCCTCTAGGAGACCCAGACACAGAACTCCCACATGGCTCTTGGGTGCAGGAGGGCCCAACACACTCTGAAAACACTCAAGAGGAAAGTAAGTCCCTCTGCTAACCTCAAGTCCCATCTTAGACAGCTGCATAAAAAAATAAATATCAGGGGTTTGACTACTTTAATTTTCAGAATTAGCACACAACCCGTGCAGTGATCCTGCAAAGAAATGTCACGTTCCTCAAGCCCTCCTATGAGTCCTTACAGTTTTTCAGCTGCCAAGTTCTTGGCAACACTGTCAAACATTTTCTGTACTTCTTTGTATAGAAGCAGTTTGACTCTTGTAGGTTAAGTACTGGGCCAAGGCTGTGAAGGTTAATAAGGACTGAGAAGACACAGTGAAAAACACTTGGAAGGTATTGGGATTTTATACAAAATTTTTAGTGATTGTGGAAAGGCCAATATTACAGAGACATCTCAAAGAAGAAAAAAGTCAATGAAGACGAGGAGCCAAGGCTATGCAGGTCTTCCACCTGATTGGTATCTTGTGTATAGCAACTGTGGCCATGTTGAATCAAGGGCTGTAAATCTCAGCAGATGAATAAAGATGGGGAATGAAATGCCAGAGAGAGTACCTGCATCTTTTCAAATGTATTTTAATAATATAGTCACAACACTGAAAAGTTCACAACTGTACTTCATTTATTATATCTTTTCTACCTAGGTAGAGAAGCTACCTCTTAACCTCAAGAAAGGCAGGTCAGTGTCAGTGTATGTTGCTCATGCTACCTGAAAATAAAATATATCCTGTTTCAGGAGAGTCCCTCATTCTGAAGTACTTAATCTTACACTTGTAAATATGTAAACTGAGATTGCCAAGATTGTCTGTGGATTTGGACGATGAACTTGTACTTATTCCTGTAGAATTTAGGAAATGGGATGTTTCATAGAAATTTTGAAGTATATTATTTTAAAGGTTTTTTATTTCTTTTCTTTGTGGTGCCATGTTGATAACCTGAAAGATATGCAATATCACATACAATAACAACAGAAACTATTATTACACTGGTGGCCTACTAAAGGCTTATTTTATCACATTTTTACAACATTAACATGCTACATTACAATATATGATCATGCATATCAGATGAATGCCAAAACCCAGTAATCACACAGTAACTAGGAGCTACCCCTGCACTCCCACAAAAGCTGCACTCATTTACTTTCAAACTTGTGGCTGTGAGCCAGTGTACATGGGCAGCCTAAAATTATTAAACAAGGAGCCGCTTCTTCATTTGTGAGAATCTCTCTGGCTGTAGACCTTTGGTAACTTCTGGTGCCACTAAATCAAAGCCTGATAGAATTCCTAACTCTGTGTGGGAACTTGCTTTTACTTGCTTCATTTCTCACTTCAAACCTGCACAATTTCTGTGATATATGTAAACTGCTGATAATGCAGAACTGTCCTCATCAAACATTGTTTTGCATTCTGGTGAGAAAAATAATTAGCACAAGCGTATTTCTATAATTACAGTAAAAATCTTTGCTTTTCATGGTGCTAAAACTTATTTTTAATTGGATTTACAAACTGAATTCATTTTAAATAATTGCCTTGAATTCTGTAGTTCAGCTGTTAAAAATCATTATCCAGCTGGCCCCTAGCAGTCTTTCCCCATGTCGACCAACCAGTCCTGAATACAGACACGTGTGAAATGCTGCCTCATGCTCCAGGGGGTGATGGAAATGCAGGAAGCTATCAATAGCCAGCTCAGGCTAATGAAAGCACATCTCTGCAGGGCCTGAGGAAGCTGATGATTGGTTGTTAATTATATGGGGCAAGTTCAATGGCATTTCCCTGCAATAGGTTATGTCTGCTTGACCATGATACCTACTCAGTCTATACACCCATTTAATTACATTCCAGTCTTCATACTGGGAAAATTCAGAAGCTCCTATTAAGTGAATAATTCAGAAATAGATGGGGTTTTGCCAGTCTTATCACATACACTCGTAAAGAATTTTCATTGTGTTTGTATGTGATGGAAATAGCAAATTCTACTTACTATTTTGGTATCTAATGTCTCCATTCCAAGAGAGAGTTCTCAGCCTGTTCTGTGTAGGTCCCCTCTTCATCCTTATCTCTGTATTTCTACCAACTGCACTGTCTGTGTCTGCTTCTAAAAGCTCCTCTGCCCACATTTTTTCTTGCTTTGTGAAACGTCTGTGCACAGAGATTTTACAACATTTATGGAAGAAATATTGTGTCCTCCAACTCTGTTTCTCTTCTGTTTTCAGCACATCAACCATTATATTTTTTCTTGGTATCCCATCCTATACGAATTTTTATCCTACCCCTCTTTAAGGTCTCTTTCTCCTTTGTGACTCATCTACCTTTCTCCTACATTCAAACTGTTTTCTTCCTGTGCCTACTTAGTTTATCTAGTTAGTTGGAACCAGTCTGTGCTTCCTGGCTGATGCCTTCTAGATCTAACACTTTGCTTGTTGCCTCTCTGTTTAGACTCGGGTCTCATCTTGTCCCTCCCTTGTCTGAATCAGACTAACAGCTACAGACTGTAGCTACACTCCTTTGCCTCCTTCATGGTTTTTTTTCTCTCTCCTAGTATTAGTAATTCTGTGAAAATCTGTCTCTCTGTTTCTTGGAAAAGGAAAGTTGTCTTTGTTACAGTAGAAATGCAGTTCTTTTGAAGTGGTGTGCCCATATATTTTCTGTACTTGGTATTGTACAGCTCATGAAATTGGAAAGGGACTATTTTGGACCAGTAAGAGCATTTAAGAGCTCCTTTGACATTGCAGAGTCCCGATTTGTTTAGTTTCCAATGCAGAGAAAGAGTGTCAGTCATGGAGCAACTGATGTCTACTCTAATAGGTACACTTAAGGTAGAGCCATGGGAAAAAACTTTGCTCATGAGACATTGTCTGAACCCAGCCAGCCCATAAACAATGATGAATGGGTCAGCTCCAGGTCCATCTTCCTAGAAATCATTTTATATATAGCTATGAAAACATTCCAGTTAAACAGTCAGACGTGCTATCATAGCAGCAAGTTCTGACCGCTGGGGTTACATAGGATCTGCTCAGAACTGGAGTCTCAATAATGTTTTTTTCCTGCTCTTTACAGACCTTTATACAGCTTCCAAATCTGAATCACAGTAGCTGTATTCAGAGCCTGGAAAAACAGTTCCTATTCATTATCATCCCTCCAGTACTTCCTAGACTGCCAAATTGCCATCAGTGCTTTCACTCTTAGTTTGTATTTATCTTCCTGTCCCACTGGCTCAGCTTCTTCTTGTGTTCTGTGTTCTTTTAGGAATGATAATTTAAAAGGATATCATGCATTTATTTGAAATAATACCTTTTCTCAGGGGCAAGTCCAGCTGCAGGCTAGGGCGCTGACTTGCACATATCCTACAACCATTTATCGTAGTACAAGACTGTGGAATCACAGAACTGATAGCTGTGGACCCAGCATGGGAGAGGGCTGTGGGACCTCACCTCTTTGCAGTGTCGATTCACAACAAAACTGAACTCCAGGGGCACCAAAAGGTCAGGGTTCAGCTTTTGTTTCTGCACCTGTGTGGGCAAAACTAGAAGTTTTATGAAATATTATTTTTGTCCATTTTTGGATTTTGGATGGTATCTAGAGGTTCACACTTGATAACTAAAATGCTGGGTGATGGATTATTGCCATCAATATAATCTCTAAAATTTTTGTAATATACCCATGTGTGTTTGTAGCCATTTTATCTTCTTGGGCATACTGTCAGACTATTTTTCAGGTACATATCATGATTTATGCCCTTTCTCTTAGAGTGAAACTTATTTCACTGGAGTAATCACAGTTTCCAGTCTACCTTTGATCAATGACATCAACTCACTCACCAGCCTAATGCTGCGTTATCCCAGGAAAATCATGTTGTTGTGGTATTACCTTTCCCCAGAGGAGGCTGAATTGCTTTTATTACTTCCTGCTTGAACAACTGCTAATCTCATTTCTGGAGTTCTTCCAGCAGGATGAGTATACTTCTGACACGATGGATTCAAATCACCCTTGCCAGGGTTTAACAGACTGAAATATCTTTCTTCAAGGGCAGAGATTTTTATTTCTTACAGAAACTCTGATTTAAGGATGAGTGGGGGTTTTGTGCAGTTCCCCATTTATCCTCCTGTTTTAATGAACTTGCCGGTATTTTGAGTTTCCTGATGCCAAATTGATAATTAATTGCACCTACAGCCAGACTCTATAAAGATTTACAACCTGTAAATACCATTATTTCTGTCCTTATTCAAAATGAAAACTACACAGAATTTGTTGTTAAATTTCTGTTTTCCTGTATTGATTTTCCAAACTCTAACTTTTAGTTTGTTAACCTGAACTGCTAAATCGTCTGCTTACTTTTAAATCTAATGTTCAGATTCCCGAACTTTATTGATGTATGAAGAAGTAAGATCTAGGGTCAAGAGCTTATAAGCAGTCACAGGGGAAATCCATATCATACCGAAACTTCACCAAGGTACATTTGCTGTATCCTCAAAATACACCAAAGGGACACTCCCATTTCTAAACTAACAAATTAAATTCCCCCAAGATTAGGCCTTAAAATTGCAGCAATGAACTACTATTCAAAAAGCTTTCAGCTTTCACATTAAATACAATGCCTACAACAGGGCTCTCCTGAGGATGGGGAAGGAGAAGAGGTCTGAGGAATGTAACAGAAGGAGAAAGCAGGAGCCTTTCCCTTGACCACCAAAAGCTCCTCCCCACCCCCATGACTCTGCTTCTCCACTAGCCCTCACACAGTTCCTGCAGTGACAACTACATTGCGGTGTCAGCTTGCTCAGGGATGTCTAAACAGTATTACTGAAGAAATTTGTGTACCTTAACTTCTGCTTTTGGCTGGAGGTGAGTATTTTTTTTATAAAAGTCTGTCCCTTGAGCAACACCCTTTCAGTTTTTGGGGAAGAAAACAGTTAAGCGGTTCCTTCTGCTATGAGGGACTGATCCAAATAAACATCTTAAACAGGTAAGTGGATAGTGGCAAGTCCTGCAGGTCCTTCTCTGTCTCCATTTCCTGTTCCACTCCATAATATGCATTTTTACTCTTAGCAGAAAGATTTGAAACATTGGCCTGAGGCTAACAGTTGGCTTCTATTCAAGAGAATTTGCAAAAGAGGAGAGTATCTTATCAGTGTGTCTTGTGAGATGATAAAGATAAAAGCTAAGGGTTTCTTTAAGCAACTTAAGTTGAAAAAATGGGCACAAACACATTTTTAGTGTCACTTAACACATTGGGATCTCTAAAAGCCTCACTGTGCTGTTGTAGCATACATAATAATAACCATAACCTATTCCTTCTGGTGATGGATGTGATCTCTGTAGCAACGTGGGGTTTTAGGATTCCATGTGCTCCTTTGTCCCTCTGCTTTGTATACCATTGGTTCATTTTGAAATATGCTCTGCTGTACCCCGAAATCTATTGGTGGGTTCCCTATGCCTGCCTTCCTTTCAGACTCCCCGGGACTGGCTCTAGGGGAGACAGTCCCTCCCCTTCCTTTCCCTTTATAAGGCGATGTCCAGGTCAGCTCAAGGTCTTTGCATCTCTGAGCTGGCACCCCTTACCCTGTCCCAGCCTTTCCTCCCCCCTTCTCCTCCCCTGCAACCCCCTTTTCCCCGTTACCCCAAATAAACCTCCCTGCCAGAACAGAGATGGAGTCCAGTTCTTCCTTTGTCTCACTATATTCCTGCTTGAATTGATGTGGTTGGAAGACTCACGCCATGCCGCAGAACCTCGGGGGCGGCCCGCTCCAGTTCTGGAGGGATTTACAAGAACCAGGGACCCCGGTCCGGGGGGGAGCCGGCCTGTGCAGCCCTCCCGGACCGTGATACATCAGATCTCATAGAGGAAAATCACAGACATAAGAGTAGTAAAAAGAGACTTATTTAATTATGTTGTCTTTTCCAAGTTGCCTGAATTCTGACAGTCCAGGTTTCTCATTTTCATAAAAGGTTTGGACCTGTTTGTTTCCAGTCTGTTCAGTCCTACTCAGTGGGAGCAGTTTGATATGGACTGAAGAGCAAATCTGTTCTCTTTCATTATAGGAAGGGCCCATGGTGGTCAGGGCACCTCAATAGCAAGCTGAACCTACTAGAAAAAGTATTAGCAAAGTATATGGTGTGAACAGTGAAAATCTGATCTTTCTATTAACTTCACTGCCATATAAATTTCAATTTATCCTTAAGGTATTACCCACAGGAAGTTACTCATTTTGAAGCTGGTAATGTATAGTCTACTACTTGTGGTTTGACTATCCAAAACGTAAGCAGAGTCTTCTCAGCTCAGAGTTTTTGGAGCAGTGTGAGCCTCTAAAAGGGGCTGGGTTCTGAGACACAACTGTGCACCCAGATATTAGGTTCATTAACAATGAACTGCACTTCTAAATGGAGAGTGTGACTTATTTGATTATCTGTTTAGTGAGAGCATGATTTCTGAATACCCTTTAGAATAATGTATTTAAATCAACTCAATTCTCCATGGATGTCTTACTAACTACTATTTGGTAAAAGAGTGGCAATTAGTTGGCTCTAAAATTGTTCTTTTCCCTCCAACAAACACATTCTAAAGCACCACACAAGTGTACATGCAGCAGTGGGCAAGCAGTTTCCTTTTAGGCTTGGGCAGTCAGCCATTCATCTCTTGCTTTTTGTTTCAAGGTTAATGTTTCCTTCATCATGTTTTAGTGGCAATGATGTTTTTGTAGGTGGATTTTCTAGATACTTGTTCATAGAATGTGAAGATCTTCTAGACTCATTTCTTTCAAAGCAGCAGAAGTAAATATATCTGTGGCAGAAAAGTCTTGTTTTGGTCACTTACGCTTTTCTTATCTCTGCCTTTTTCTTCTGATCTGTTGCTTACCTATTTCCTCACCATCCTCACTTCTTCTATGCTACCAAGCCCTGAATTCTCTTGGGGTGTTAATGCTCAAATCAGTGTCTATGGGAAACATACCTTAAATTTGGAACACCTACATCATATATAATGGCCACCCTATGTATACAATATGTGCATGTTCTCTGACCTGTGCACTTTGTCCTGTTCATTTTTGCTGTAAGTTCATGTCCTTAAAAACTAAAATATTTTGAAATACACACTTTAAATTGATATCTTTAACAGTGATGATTTCTTGTGTCTCAAGCAAACAATGGGATCTAATTGCGTATTATCTTTAGAAATAGATCACACTGTATGAGAGAGAAAAGAAAGCAGCCTTGGAAAAATAACCCATCATAAAACTTATCTGTGAATGCAGAGCAAAAGTACTCAAAGAGCAAAAGCTGAGCACTGCAATAAAATAAATTAGGACCTCCCTCTATCCTATTGTTTATTGAGCAGAATCTTCAACCTCACAAAAGATTAGGATATTCTCCCTACTAGCCACTTAGGATTTTATTTCAGTGGAGTGAACTCTGGGGGATCTCACTTTCTGGTAGGCATGGTCACTGCTGTTTGCGAAAGTACGCATGCAGAGGTGGGTTTTCTAAACCAACCATTTATTTTCTCAGAAAATATGATTAGGTGATTTTGGGGTACTTTAAATAAAGTAATTATTTTTGAAGGGTCTCTTCCGTCTCTCCCCACCTCCCTTTTCAGGGTGCACAGTTGTCACAGGAGCAGGGAAGTGCAGCTATATGCATGTCCACAAAAAGGGCATAGGATGAGTAGGTGGCCACAAGACCAAGGAGCACAGACCTGGCTTTGACAACCCTGTGTAGACCCCACTTTGCAGAGGATGAGCTTGGCCCGCTGAGGATCAGCCTCACCCTTCTTCCCCTTCCTATGTCTAAACCTCTGCTAGTGGTACAGGATCACATTCTTCCAGCAGCATGACTGTAGTAATTCCTCCCTGTTTGGCATATGGAATGTTCTGAGACAGCACTGAAGGGAGTCAGTCTTGTCCCCATTGCCATTTGGGAGCAGCTGCCTCTGAGACCCTACAGAGCCTTTGCAGAGCCCTTCAAGACAGCCTGGTAATGAGCTGACAGCAGTGCTGTGAGGCTGGTTGGGGCCCCAGAACTGAGCCTGGACCAGGGATGCTGCTAATTAACAGTGGAGACAAATCCACTGAGGCCAGTGCAGAGTCAACAGCACTCCAAATACATGTTTGCATTAGGGCTTAGCTTCAGTTGTTTGCTCTAATGGAGAATGATGCAAACTATATTCAAAGCTACACTGAGCCTTAGGAACAAGGAGAGGCTTCAGCACTGGTTTGAACTTTCTAAGAAATTATGACTGAAAATAATCTGGGTATATGTATATTTCAGTGGAAATATGTACACATGCTGAATGTGGTTTGAGCACACCTGTTCAAAAGGTAGGGGTGCAGTTGGTAATTATAATATCACATTACTAATACTTGGCCACATGCAGCTCAGTTATGTGCCATTTATTTTAATCAGTATGTATTTCAATTTTATCTGTGTGTTTATTCCAGACCACAGCTCCTCAAATATGATTTGGGCCATCGCTTCAAGGCTAGGCATGTTTTCCACGTATTAGGATCTTAGAAAGTGAAAAAAAGGTAGTGGATAGATTAATGAAGTTGACAACCTTTCTTGCAAGGGTGATGCACGGACCCATGCCAAAACTGAAGCAGAATGCCTGGGGCTTTTCAATCTGGACAGTAACCTTTCAACGAGCATATTTATCCAGGGAAACCATTTTGAATGAGTGGCTGTGTGGTACTTAGTTGCCAGCTGGGGTTAAACCCAAAGACATTCAGTTTTAGAAGAATTGGACCAGTGCATTTTCAGGTTGTTACCTGTTGCTGTTAGGAGCAATGAGACATGGAGAGATTTACAGATCTGAGCAGCACTGTGTGGCTCACAGCACATGGCTGCAGCCAGCCTGCAGTGTCTCAGGTATATACTCATTTTGCATGACACAAGTTCTCACAGGATTTAGCTGTCTGGGTGTTTTATGCAGTGAGGACAAATGCTTTTTTTTGTTGTTTTGGGGTTTTGTTTTTTTTTTTTTTTGTTTTGTTTTGTTCTGTGCAACAAAATTGTGTGCGTGTGTACTCATTTCTGAAGTGTGTTTTGGAGGTGAAGATGTACTATAATGTGCTTAGGAAATCCATGCTGATGTCTAAATTCCTGCTTCTTCACGTGTGTCTCAAGTGTCTCTATCTGAACTAAAGAGCCAAAAGTCAACAGAATAGTTCTAAGTGCTCTGTTGACCAGCATGCAAGGTGAGAGCACAATGGTGTAACATGCAGTAAAAATGTCTTGTTTATCATGAGGATAAGGAGCAGTAATGGGTGGTGGCACAGTATATTCAGGGGGTTATTTTCAGTACTTAGTTTGACTGTCTCTCCTACTGATAGCTTCTGCATCAGCACATATTACACACAGCAGTGTGAGTTAACAGAAAAGCACAGTATCTAGTAATTTGATTTTACAGAAGTCACATCTTATCTCAGGTGTCAACCACTATGGCAAGACAAAAGGGAACCTGAGAATGACACATGGCTCTCCACACCAAAGCATGCCCTTCCTCAGCAATCATGATACCCTGTTTTGGCATTAGCACAGTTCAGTTGTGATCAGTTATTCCAGGCAGAGTAATTCAGGAGGGGTTCAGGCACATAGATGCAAGTCCTGCTCTGTCTCCTTTTTTGCCCTGCAGCAGGGTTAGTGGATGCTTGCTGTGGTGACAGCAAAAAAAAAAAAAAAAAACCAACCAAAAAATCCCCACCCTGACACACAACCAAAACTGGAACTAAAACTGCAGAAAAATTTATGAGTGATAGTGAAATTCATAATTTTTCTTCTCTTATCTTTTACATGGAATATCAAATTCCAGCCATTAAAATAAAAAATTTTATCTACAAGTAAAAAGGATATTGCAGTGATTGTCTCCAAGCTTTTATGTGTAGATTTAAAATGTACACGCTGAAAGAAAGCCTCATAAAAACATGGACTATAATTCTGCAGTGGACCTGCTACATTATTTTTGTTATTACGAATTCTTAGTGAACAACAGATGAGCAATAATCTCACCAAAATTAGCCACATAATTAAAGTGTTTTGCTTTTTTAATACTTTTAGTAGAATGCTTTTCCAGTCACAGGCTGAAACACATGATTTAGAAAAGAAAGATCACAGTTCTGATATGTGACTATCTAGAAGATGTAATCTGGCTGTGGCTGTAATGTCCCCACTGGAGGCTGAGGCTGCTGTCATTACTGGAGAAACCCTGACACTCTATTAGACAGTTACTCTCTAAAAAATATTCATTACATTCAAAGCTCTGCCTGAAGACCTGCCTAAAATGCCACAAGCAGTAGTCTCAGCTGGTGTAAATGAATGCAGCTTCAGTGGTTTTGTCAGGGTGGAGACTGCCTGCTCCATCTGAAATATCTGCCCTGGGTTCTGTTTTTTAGCATCTCTGCTCTCACCACCAACAGAAAGAAAAAAATCACTAAATTTTCTTCATTGTTAATCATTAACCTGTGGCTGCATTCCCATCTCTAAAACAGCATGTACCTATCTGTTTGGTATGATGCTGCTATACAATGATTTTTCTACAGTAGTGTTTTGAAAGCTTCTGTTATTTTCTTAACACCTCAGGCTTTCTTATATTATTCTACTGCCTCAATCCATGCAACAAGTCTCCTGCTACAAAGCCATGCACACCCTACAGATGCCTCCCCGTTCCACCCCTGCTGCAACCACAAGGATGCTGTGATGCCAATTCCAAGGGGCAGAGCCTCTGTCCTCCTCACATGAATGGGCCCTGACGTGCTGAGTGGGTTCCCGCAGGCAGAGTTCCTCTGAAGATGATGCTGTCTGACAATGTGAATCAATTCAGCATTTCTTTACCTCATTGCAGAGCAGCAGGACTCCTGGGGCTGCAATGCTGAAAATGTGCCGTGTGTTATCCATCCTGATCAAAACATTTAATGGTGGTCACCGTCCTGGACACGCTTTAAGAGGAGCAGCCTAGAGTGTCAGAGCCAGGGGCACGGAGCAGGCGCCATGCCGAGCTCTGCTCCCGCCGGAGCGCAATCTGCTGCCTGACGAGATCTTCCATCTTCATGCGTCAAGACCTTAAGCCTTTCTTCTTTGACACAGAGATTAAGGGCAATCCTGACAAATTCAAAAACAGATCAAGTATGGTACTTCACTGAAAGGAACTGCTGCCCTACAAATTGCCCAGCCAGGCTGGACTCCTGAACTTTTGATGGGAACCTGTCCCCTCCAGTTTCACAGGTTCAGCAGCACCAGTCAGCACATCTCCCTTTTGAGAACCCATTGTGGCAGTGGAGGTTTTGCATGAATTGCAAAAGCTGAGCTAGTTGGCTACACACCAACCACGTCAACACCATTTTTCAAACCTTTATTAATGTACAGCTGCCAAGCACAAATACCTACACACGTGTCTGGGAACTGACAGCCTAGAAAGATAATTGTATGGCTTTTGATTCTGCCTCCAAAAAGCCTTTGGGACAGGGCTATCTGCTGAATTTCAGACCAAGCATCCCTGTCCCACAGTTCTTGTCAATTTACTTTTCAAACAGCAATTCTGCCCTAAATGTCCATGCAATTTACGATTGTAATAACAAATGGTTGAATTAGAATGAGGTCATTATTGCATAGACAAACAGAATTAATGTGCTGCGCAAAACAAGAGAATTATTATGAGCTTTTTTCTTATTATTTTTAACCACTTTTTGATAGTGCTTTTATATATATAGATATACATACACACATTTGTATATGTATACACACACACACACACATATGTTCATATCTATTAACATGGGATGTGAACTTAGATGCTTTGGTCTTCTGCTAACCAACAATTGTGACTTCCCTCTAGTGGCCAATTGTTATTTTTAAACGCTAGTGATTGAAATCTCATCTGCCTCCAATTTAAAAAAAGATAAATCAGTTTGCTTTAGAAATATATATATGAGTTTCCCTTTTGATAAAATTTATGGTCATTGCCTAATTGTAGGAGAACAGCACAGGCTGTTTTCTCATTAAAGCAAAACTTTGGAACCAAGCACCTGTAGTGAAAAGGACAGGAAGGAAAAATAATCTCAGCTAAATAGAAGTCCTTGCTGGCTAATTGTTCAAGTCATATGATTATACAAAAAACCTGTGGTTGTGTACCACTAGAAAATGAAAGCTATAGTGTTCACTTATAGGCAGGGTAAGCAGTTTTCTTGTGCTTTCTCATGTGGTATATGTGCCTATAGGCTGTCACATAGCCTAGCAAAAGCCATTTCCCCTCTCCTTACTGAAAATCTAACTATTCCTGTCCATGTCTGCATTCTTTTACATTCATCCATCCTCTGATTTGTCCAGAAACTGTTGCAATTAGCTGCTTTTTAATTTTTTACTCCCTTCAGTTTTATTCTTGAAGAATCTCTTCAAAAACATTAATTCTGTTATTCCATGTTTGGCGTCCTCATCATGTAGGTTCTTCATCTACCAAACAGTTGGTATGGCTCCCTTGTATCTTCCTTATCTCAACAGCTGGGAAAATGCCCACTTTCCTCACATTGCTGGAACACCACTAGTCAAATTCCTAAGCAAAAGGAAAAGGGTCTCTTCAGCTTTCCCTGTCCTATACCTGCAGAAAGCAGGTGCTTTCCAGGAGATAGTTTTAGCTTGCTTCAAAACATCAGGACATTAAAGCAACTGCTTTGAGTGTTTGATTGTCCAGCTGTGTGAATACTTCCCCTGTGCCAAACCTACAAACTTCCTGGTAATTTTCAGTTGTTTGACAGACATTTTTAAGACTGGTAAGTCTTTCTAAATCTCTTGGAACAATAACTGGATAAATAATAAAAAATATTCTGGAAGGAGAACGATATCCTATTGATTTATTTTAAGCTGCTTGCCACCAACAGATAGTCTAGTCTGCACCCAACAGGCTGTGCTGCTCCAGAATAGCAGGAGCTCCTGCTGCCTCTGCCATTTGGCTGGTTTTTCGCTGTTCAGGCCAGCTACCCTACTGGCTCTTTCTCAAGTCTTTCCAAGAAACCTCAAATATTATACCTTTGTTCTTCCATTTTCTCTGTCCCAACAGTTCCTCTTTCACTACCCCTTCTTACCATGCCAGACAGGCAAACTTTTCATCCCAGCATGCCCGTAAGTCTCTTTCACTACAGTACATACATTGCAGAACATCTACTTGGAATATATCCTGAATACTGCCATTTAGAAAACTTAATTTGTCCCCTTAGTCCCGTGAAGTCTTGAAACCCCTTAGATCTTGGCAAACACAAGGCAGAGGAGTGGGCTGCTATCCTCGCTCAAGTAAGAGGTTTGGTTTCAAGGCCAAAGCATCCCTCTTCCAAGGTCTTTGGACATGGGAAATAGGACAGCACCTCTAGAAGACACATATCAAGTGCAGTTTATTGTCGAAGGTAAATGTAGTTCATTCCTTAGTGTAGCACAAGACTTGCCAATTTTTAAAAAGCCTGGCACCAGAACTGGGCTGTCTAAACTTTCCCTGTTAGAAAGCTCAGGTCTGAAACCCATATTTGTGCAGCATGGTGGTCAAGTATGTTTCCTCCTCATCACTTACATCCAAAATGTGATGGAAAGCCAGGCAGAATTAAATCTAAGAATTGGCTTAGATTTTTTACATGATGCCATGGGGGTTTTTCCACTGACAGGGAAACCACACTACCTTCTAAACTTCTTTACTTTAATCGAGAACCTTAGGACAAGGCAAAACAGGTTAAAAGGCTGGCTGGGTCCTGGTGACAGGAGCTGTCTCCTGCCCTGCCTCTCTCCAGTTTAAATATATGCAAAGCCATCACTTGCCAGCTGGCTTCAAATTTATCCTGCACAGTTTTCCCAGAGGGACAAAAGCCAGTGCTGCCAAATTCACAGTAGGGCAAACTTCTCCAACCCCAAATGAAGGATTCCCCCTTCAGGTGTTGAACATGATCACAATTTTTTACCAGCTCATTTACATGTGAGCACAGAAATGTAACTTTCTGTATATTTTTGCTGCCAAAATTCATGAGAACACAGGGATCACCGTTTTTCTTCTTGCTTACAGTCACAACGGATCACATCTACTGTCTGTCATAGTCCTGCTGATATGTATTTATCTTGACAGTTTGGTCTAAAGTTTCCACTTCTCGTGTACAAAGAGCAGCCGGAGATCCCTTCAGAGATTAAAACATGATGGCCAGTTGGATGTATTTTCACCCTAGGGGCATCATTTGGGGGTAGATTCCTACAAGTAGCACATTCAGTTATTTCCATCTTCCCACAAAACCAGTTGCTGCTTCTGTCAACTCTCTGAAATGCTCTTTCCTAAGGTAGATGAAGGGGAAAACAGAGAGAGGGAGTAAAATAGAAACACAGGAAAGGGCAATTGCTTTTCAGCAATTATTGGAATCTCATCCTCTCTGATTTTCTCCCCAACTCTTTTTTCAGAGAAGAAAACACTTCCATATTGTAGATAATATTTCTTCTTATATAATTCCTGATAGGGTTTCTGTTTTAAAACAGGCCAGACACTATGAAAAGAGAATTTGTTTCCCAAATCTTTTGCCACTTTGCCTCTGCTACACAGAGCCATGAGGAAATTGTATTTTCCTAGGAACAATGTGAAAATAGATTACAAGAAAAATGACCATTGGAGTATCCTCTTTAATTCCCTCAGGATTTATACAATCGCTTCAGTGAGAATAAAACCAAAAGCAAAGGTATATCACTGAAAGGAAAATGTAGCAACTATACGTATTAGTACACTTTGGGGAACATGCACAAATAACGTATGTGTGTCTCCAAAAATCATTACTGTATGAAATCTTTCTTCCCAACTAAGCGTAGGGTACTCAGAACCTTCTTTTCTGAAAATATTCTTTAATTGAAACAGAAACAGCTGTATTCAGTATCTTCCAGACAATTTACATTGCTGCAAAAATCAACAGATACCTGTACAAAAACCAAGGCAGCTGATACCTGAAGACAGAGTGAAGATATATGAAGATAGAAGTGCCAGAACTGAGACTGTGCAGATGACAGGAGCTGAAATATCCAGGAGTCTCCAGTTACACATGCAAAGGCTGACAGAATGCCTTCATATTCAGTGATAAGATCCCTCTTTCATGCATCATGCCCAAACATCAACTTTCAGATGCATCTTCTGAAGCACCTGCATCTCTTGGAATCCATGGCTCTCTTGCAGTCTTCTATGTAGAACAGCTGCCCTCCTGCCCAGTCTGTTTCCATTCATACACAGAATAGACAAGATATGAAAAGAGCATTGCAATGGATTTTGTGTGCTGTAAAAGATGATATCTAAAAATTCCTCACTTCATATACCATTTAGAAACAGATCCCATAAATTTGTATGTCAGACAATTCCTTTAGGACACAAAATCTTTATTTGGGATCCTATCTGAGAGCTCTTAATTTCAAATTAACATTCTTACTTTCTCTTACTCACTCTTGCAGGTATGGAACATGACTGTTTCAGTTTTTATCTTTTCAGTAATATGACTAAATAAATAATAAAAACATCCATGGAAGTAAAATGCAAATAGTGGATTTCAATGGGAAATGGTGAGACAAATTTACATTTTTTCAAATGGTAGCACGTGAAGGTCTGCAACTTTCTGTAAACAATTTGGTGGCAGTAATGGAAGTTCTGTAACATCATGGCAACAACTTCTGCCAGAGTTGTTTCATGCTGTTTTTCCACATTGAATTCTTAATTAAAGGATGAATCTGATGTGATTTTTACTGCTAGTGTAAACAGAAGAAACAGGGAAATTTTAAAACCACATTTATTTTTAATACAAAATCTGTTGCACTATTACAGAAGTGAGCCTGTATGTTTACCCCTACATGCACAGATAATTCAGCATCTACAATTAAATAAGAGTAAAATTATATTTCTCTTTTACCAAAACAATTGGCAAATCCTGTTAAGAAATGTTCTCTTTGTGCTTTGAAATCAATGTTCATAAAATTCATTTCTTATTTCGGTTCCTGTTAAGAAAACTGATCAATGGAAAGCTCAAAGGTGCAAAAGAAGCTTATTACAGCTGGTTTACATTTGGGATTACTTCAGTTGTGCTTTACCTACAATATATACATGAAAGCTGCAAGGTGTCCTATGGGCTAATGTAGTGCACTGGCAAAAGCTCTGAATGGTTCAGTTGGAATCTGCAATAAATGAGCAGAACAGTTCACTATTTTGTTTTCACAGCCAAAAAAAAAAAAATTCAGTAGATGCTTTAAAATACCATGCACACCATTGGCTATAGTACTTCTTACACAGTACAACATAAGCTTTCTTGGTTTATTTGTCTGTAACACCTAGAAGCATATAGCATCTACGCTTTAAGTGTATTTACAAATTCAACAAAATATCTACATATAAAAAGCTTACTTAAAATTAAACTTGATGCAAGTTATGAAAAACCAATTTATTGGCAAATGAAACTGAGCATTCCTTCAACCATAGGTTGTTATAAAAATTTATATTTGGAGGTAAACATTTGATTGATATAGTATGTGAGAAAATAATTTTTTAACCAATAAGGGTAATCCTTTACCAATAAACCATATTAGCACTTGTCAGATTGAATGCTGAGGGTCTGAGTGGTAACCCCCACACTGCTTCAGGCTGGAGATAATCACAAAGCTGCCACACTGATCAGGCTGGGACACAGAGGGAAATGCGCTCTCGCCAATGGAGTCAGATGGTTTGGGTTTTTAATGATTTATTTTACAAGAGCTTATACCTTGCTGTGTTAGTAAATAATTTAATGCTGGTTGTGTTTTGGGTTTTGTGTTTCTTTGTTTGTTTTCATTTTTAAGTATTCTAAGGCCATGAAAACATGTTGTGCTGTAACTGTATGGAAAGCATTTATTTTATTTTTAAAGGGAAAAAAAATCATACTCTTCTTTATGTAATTTTAAATATTTTAAACTTTCAATTTTTAGCATGACAGTTTCATAACACTTCTTTTTCTTCACATTTTTCCTTTATTTGGCAATGACAGTAGTCTGCTAATCACAGTTTACTGCACCAACTGATTTAGTAGTACAGCACATTATGGAATGCATATTGTAAAAAGGCACTGAATGTACTTTGCCCTATGTTTTCTGGAATATTTTCTCTCATTTTAAAGTTTTTCTTTCAGTGACTGTACAAATTCCAAAATGCATTGCAATGCGTATATTTTATGCCCTAAAATCAATTCAATGTGTTTTGATGTAAAAATAGAACACAGTACCGCTGTAATACTTGATAGATTAAAAAGGCTATAAAGTAATAGGAGCAAAGAGCAGATAATAGGGTCTCATTAAGCATCAGCAAATGCAAGTGTCATACTTAAATCATTTAGCAATTATATACTGTACATACTGTTCCTAACTGTCTTGCAAAAAGACATATGATAGCTAGACATTAAGTCACCAATTTCACAACAATGTCCACAAAGACATTGAAGTTCTATATAATACTACTATAACACTCTGACAATGAGAACAGAATTCATATCCAGGGGTTCAGCTGAGGACTGCATAACAAATTGTAAAACCATGTTTTTATAGTGTACACAAGATTATCTGTGAATTGTGTAGAGTTTTTTTTTCCATGCATTATACTGTATTTTCAACAGGAAACAAAATTACAAGTTGATGTTATTGTTTGTGTCAATTCCTTTTAAAAAAAAGTAAAAATACCCAAGTTTTGCCCAAAATTTGAATTTTCTCTTTTGATTCATACTAACGTACCACTTACTGTGTCATTATGCTGTGTAATGGTATTGACCTGCATATTCTCATAGCATTAACATCTGGTGGTGAGGAGCTCCATTACTTGTGTGTTCATCGTATGAGAACGAGGATGTACAAGTGCTTTAAACAAACTGAAGATACAAAGGGAACAAGTTCTGTGGTTACACAAATGAATTCATGGCATTTACAGGAGAAGGAGCCTCAGAGCTTTCATTTCCTTCTGCAGGTTCTTTCTCTTTTTTACCACTATATTGTCCAATAAAGGAACCATCCTCATTGAACTGACCATTTACACCTTCTCCATAGTCAACTAAACTATCATCACTGTCTTCTTTTTTCACAGTTCTGTCTGAAGGTGTCCGGCTTCCTTTTTTTAGAGGTTTATGGTCCTCTGCATCACTGGAGACACAAACAAACAAACATGGAATTAACTGAGGTATTATTTATTAAGACAAAACCAGCCGTGCATGCAGAGTTTATGAAAAGCATGTGTGCAGCCCTATAATCCTTTAGTAAACCCACATCACATTGTAGACATAAATCAATATGATGTGGTTCACATGAAAACATGGTGTAAGAATGGTTTAAACAGAGAATGTCTTCAGTGGAGGGAAGGGGAGTTGTGATTTCTTTTTTTTTTTTTTTTTTCCCATCGTGCATGACTTTTCAATGATAAGACCTGGGCCCTTGGCTTGGAAGCCATTTAGATGAAACTGCAAGCATTAAGAAGTGGGTTTGTAAAGTTATAAAAAAATAATTTGTTTGTTCTCCAAAGTAACAAGCTTATGATGTGCCGTGAAGTTAGTCTGTTAAACTTCTGAATTTCTTTGACTCCTTGAACATGAATGAAGAATGAATTTGGTTAAATGAAATATACTGATTTTCTTTACTAGTATAAAGAAAATAAAAGTGCTGCATTTCAAATAATTTGTTACATAATGCAGGCCAGACTTGCAATTTTCAACCTTACCTTTCAAGAGACCTACATATTCCATTAAAAGGGTGCAGAAGAAACAAATGAAAATAGCCTAAGAAGAAAAGCAAAGTCCATATCCTGATAGTGGTCAGTATTTTATCAATAAGTTGCTCTTAAAATTGCAACAATATTTACTGTATTACAGGTAAAGCAACCACTTAGCTTACAGTAGCTAGAATTGAGGAGCTGAGTGCATGCTTATTCTTATTAATTTCTTATCAGATCCATCTCCCTACCCTACTCCATGACTGATAACGTTCTGGAGGAAAACAGAAAAAGGAAAGGAAAGAAAGGCTGGTAGGACAGAGCTCTGTGGCAAACTACTGTGGTCTTTCCCTTGTCAGTGCAAAAGCTGCAGCACCATCAGCATCCTCAAATAAATTTGCAGCTGTGGTAGACGTATTTAATGAAATAGATGTAGTTGGGCTCTTTTCAGAATCCTTTACATTGCACTTCAGTTTCAAGATGAAGATTTCAGCAGCAGCTCCAAAGCATTTTGAATTAAAACCCACTATTGCCAGCTGCACTTTTGGGTGCAATTATTTACCTTGTCTTAAACAGAATATGTGACTTTATTTGCATATAGGGTACAAAAAAAGGAAGTGGTTTGGTGTTTTTATTCAGACTCACAGCTTATGGGAAATATAAAGAAACACATATAAAATATAAGTGAAACCAAATTTCATTTTACAATTTCCAGAATACTAGGCTGAATATATACTCAGCAAATTATTTTAACCCTCGAATTCCTAAAACCAAATATCTTAGTTTTTCAAACAATGCAGTCTTTTTCCTAACTAATACTTTTGAACACCCAGAGAAACTACACACACACACATATATATATAAATATATAAAAAAAAAATATATAAATATATATATTATAAATCCTATGTAATATATATATATATATATTACATAGGATTTATGAGGCCACACAGATCCTATAATTAGCCAACTAAAGCCCTGTTGAGAAACTATTGCTAGAAAATGGTTACACCCATTTTCCATGAAGCTTTCTCCTCATCACATCACCTTTTTGTTGTTTTGGAAGACACTAAGTTATCACATTTTAAAAGAAGGATGCCTCTATTATGCATATACTTACAGAAAAAGCATACCAGAGATTTTATCATTCTGCATACACACCAGAAAAAAAGTGGTAGGAATATCTCTGTTATTTACATGTAAGAAAATCTTCATGCTCAAAGCACACAAAATCAAAACCTCTGAATGTGACTGTATCAGGCTTGACGGTTTAGTTATTGCTATGTACAAGGCACAAGGATAAATGTCTGTCATTGATCTGTGCTCACTGATGCTGCAAACATACATGCCAGTAACATTAAAAGACTGTACTCCAAAATTTCAAGAACCCAGCAGCAAAGTGAAAATGTTTGTAATACTGTGAACACAGGCAGATTATAGAGTTATTACAGAAGAGAATTCATTTTGGAAGGACACTCTATTTAAAATTTTGAAGACAGAATTAAGTATTTAATACTCATACACAATGTAGTTTCTCCAATGCCCCCATCAGAAGGTACTGAGAGTCATTAAAACAGGCTTTACAAGTTAAATGAAGACCAGGCCCTCTGAAATTGTAGCCAGTCCTTCCCCCAGGGAAGATCTGCTTTCTGGGTAAGACTGTTCAGGAAAGAACACTGGCATATGGTTTGTTGTTTAATTTTAGGTGAATAACTTCATAATTCATTACCCTATAATACACAGAAAATAAATTAAAAATGCATTGTATCATATTCCAATTGGTAATGAATCTCTGTGCAAATATTCTAAAGTGTGAGCCTAGACAGTGTAATTCATTATGTTGGAATACACATAAATAAATAATACACCATAACTGTATTAAAAATATCACTATTTTTGTGTTTAAGCCAATAAAAAGCTTGATTTTCCTTTATAATTTAGATAAATCTGAGTATGGGAACTTCTGCTTTGGGTTGCCCTTATGCTTTTCTTATTTACATTTTTGCAAACAAAGTTTATGTATAAGACAATCAATGAAGAAATAATTACACAGCTGGTTGCATTGTAGATATGATTTTTCCAATTTTTTGACAGGATGTGTATTCTACCATCTCTATAATTAAAAGCAAATAAAACTGCAAATTTACCCAGGAGTGTATCTGCACAGAGGTGGGCACTTGTGTGAGAGCACAGTCACAGCAGATGCAAAAACGAAATCTGAACCTGGGGATTCCTTCACTTGTTGCACTATATAAGTCTGGAGAGTTACTCTGCCTGGACTCTGGCAGTGGAAAAACAAGTGGGATTATCCAAGGTGCTTTCCACTCCTGGTTCAGGAAAAGAAAATATATGCCATGCTACCATTTATTCTTTATCAAACTGGATTATGTCTCTTCTCTTAGATGAACACAACGTTTTGGGTGGAAGAGAGAGAAATTGAGGAAGAAAGAGGAAAATACCAAACAAACAGGAAAAGAAGAAAAAAGTGAACACAATGTTTTGGACAGCACTTTTGCTGTCCTGGGGGCTCAAAGCAAAGAAGGGGCTCAAGTGCTCTGGGGAAATGAATGTATTATCTGTGTGTTGCCAAGAAGAAAACTGCAAAAGCTGCTGAATTGCATTATGCATATGGGTGCCCAAAGAGCTATAGAACACTTCAGGCTGTAGAATATATAATATTATATTGCAAATACATGTTAAAGTCATAAATTTTGATACTGTACCCACAAGATTTGCCAACTGTTCTTACAATTGTTCATCAAACTGTTCCAAAATGCAGTCCGGAAAAATTATAGTTTCTTTCACTTTCTGTCTGGTGTTTTGCTTGCTGACTTTTATACTTACCTAGTGTAATACTGTGATATAAAAAATAAAGAGCAAATTGGGTTAACTAAAATTACAGAGGGAAATGAAGGAACTTTTTGAGGAGTGTCATTTATGCAGTGCATATAAGTAGTAGTCAGAAAACAATACTGGAAGGGAACCAAACATGAGGTGAGAATGGGTATGAATTCTTTATTTAGAGCCATGGAAGTTAAGTGTAGTCATACTTTTACTATTTTTTGCTGTATAAATAAATTCCATACTAGCATATTTATAAGGATGAAAAATTTCTCAACAAAAACTCATATGTACCAATCATTTTGATAAGTGCTGATATGTACCACATACACTTCTTGCCCTTTCAGTAAGAGGAGTATTTAATATTAAAGCATACTCTAAAAGCATGATTTAAATATTATTAATTAATGATTTCTATTATATGAATATATGTTTCTTTCTCTTCTTAGTTTATTTATGAAACTCTTATAAACAGCTTATGAAACACTTATAAAACTTGAATCTAATTATTAAGAGATGTAAGAAGTATGAAGGTAACAATAACATAAATGCAAAGTACAAATTTATTTGTTTAAAAAAGTAATTCCATTTCACAAACTCATTAGTTATTGAAAGAAATATGTACCTTGAAATCTCCTTTCTTCTTTCAACTTTTCAATTTTTCTTCCTTAGATATGGGTACATGCAGCAACCAGTCAGAATGGGGAAGACACTTTTACGATGCCTCTGCAGTCCAGCAGGCAACTAGTTCCCAACTAAACTTTGCCACATTCATGGACATGCAAAAAGACTCAATATATGGTTAGCAATGTACTACTTTTTCTTATAACACAACTGTCAGATGAAAGGCAACATGAAACAAAGTCGGTAAAGCATTCTGGGCTATGAGACACAGAAAGTGGGTGTAGAAGATGAAAACTGTTGGCAGTACATTCCTTTGACTCAGGTCAATAGCCCAGGAATGTTTAAGTAAAAGCAATCAGATAATGTCACAGAAGCACTTTCCACTATGGCTTCCCTGCACACTCCAGGAGAATCTGTCCCTATACGTAACAGGTTTCTGCTCACACTCACAAGTCATTAGGACTGTGCAGGTGACAAATACTTTCCCTACAAAATTATGCACTTCAAGCCATTTTACTATTCCTTATTTAGCTAAGACTTAAGCACACCTATATTAGTCTTCTGAGTCATTTTTCTTTATCATCTCTGTAATACTCAATATTCAATCCTGGCAGAAGCTGGAAAAACAGGGTGATTAAGTTCTGACTTTAAATAGCAATGTGTTGAAAAACTTCTTGTTAATCACACAAGTATTCAAAAATTAAAACAAGAATTGTCAAAGAAAGTACGTGTGTAAATTGGAATACAGTAAAACCACTGCCAAATCCAGCTGGAGTATTCAGTTCTTCAGGCAGTCTATTGAGATAATTTCTTGTGCTGGAAGGGTCAAAGCTTAGAATTACAGTGCTGAGGCACAAATCATGGCTAGGTCCCTGTAGAAACACACCTAAGCTGAAAGTTAAGTAACTACAAGAGAAAAAAACACTGTTGTAATTACAAATTATATTCTCATTGTTAATCAACCCAGAACAAGAAGGAAGAATAATATATTACCTAGCAATCCCAGAACTCCCTCTCATAGCATATCCAAGAATTTCTACAAAAAAAATACTATGCGTCAAAATGTTGAAAAGAGGCAAAATAATTCAAGAAAATGTGCAAATATCCTGTGTTACTACACTAGCAAACCTACTACTGTAGTTGCCTTGTCCTGTTTTAGCTTCCTAAGAACATTCTGCAGATGGCTGGACTTCCATCTTTCCCTTGTAGTTGTTTGCTTCCAGTCTTCCTACCCATAAACCCATGACTCTGTAGCTGTTATAACTTCTTGATTTCTCTTGATTTAGGGACTGGGAGGCAAATTTAGGTTGATTTATACACCTATTCTGACCTGAACATACATCTGTGGTACTTATTCTGTTTCTTGCAGATTTTTGGTGTAGACAATGACTGTCCACAGTTTACTATCTCAGTCTTCTAAGGTTCAGAAAACCACCAAGAATGCAGTACAGATTGCTACAGAGGCACTGTTTTCCCTTATTATGTGAAAGTGAAGGAATTCATCCAGTCACAGCAACATAGTGTACACAATCATTTCATGGTTTCTGAAACACCCACATTTCCTAAAGCATTATTCCCTTCACTAGACCAATATGACAGAAAAATCTGATGTCTGGTCCCACAGACCAGCCAGCTTTCCCACAGAAAGTGTTCTCTTAATTGAAGTTGAGGAGTGCAAAACTTCAAACAAATCCAGTCCATCCCAGGACCACTGGGAAGCCTAGAAATGAAATGTGAAAAAACCCTCCCCTAAAATTAAGAGCTATGATTTCTCTAGAATATCTTAATTAGTCATTAAGACTAATTAACTACTAAAGTAACTTGATAATTTAAGTCTTATTTTGAAACATGTAATTTTCTAAGCACTGGGTTTATTTGTCCAGAAATACTGAAGCATTTCCAAGTCTTTCACTCTTCTCAGTTCCTGAGAAACCAGGAAGCAAGTCTATGTTCTCAGAAAGTTCCTCTTGATGGTCTGGTATCTCTCTGAAAGTGAGACGTCTTCTCGTACTTGGCATGAAATGATTGTGAGACCTTATACTTTCCCTTCCCTCCTTTGAACTTTGGAGGAGAACGCAAGGAGCTCAGACACTTGTGAGGAGAACAGGAAGAGCTTCCAACAGAGCTCTTTTTTTTCATCTGGCATAAGGAGTGTTTGTGTTCTGAGAAATCCTTCATGATCTGGACCAAGGATTCACCAAATAGCTTGCCCCCAGTGTATGGTAAAGACAGCAGTTTACATTTCAGATCTAGCAATGAGCTCCAAGGACGCAACCAGAGAGCTCTCCAGGCTACAGTGAGGCATGCCACGTTTTTAACAGTGAGTCTAAGAGAATCCTCAGCTGCATCATGGATAAAATTGGCTGCAATGTTACACAGCCTGCGTTTCCTCTGCATGGCACCAGATGGGACCCATTTCTTTTTGAATCTGGCTCTTTCTTCCTCCAACCATATTAGTAATGCTTTAGAAACGTAACTGCAGTAGATAGATACTCCAAGCTGGGCTGTAACTAGCTTGAAAGATCTTTTAATTGCTTCTTCAACCTTTCTGTCAGTAGGATCTTTAGGGCGAGCATCCATATTATCAGGCACTGGCAGTACAGAATCACCAGTAAACAGTGCTCTGTCTACCTCAGGCAATGTCCCCCACAGAGCAGCTTTATCCACTGGAAAAGGATAGAGCTTACATAGGACTGCTGGGGCTTCATGCTTGGCCTCAGGATTACCCCAAATCCTGCAGACAAGATCTTCCACAGCTGAATGGATAGGAAGTGCATTATCTACCTTGCCTTCTTCAGAGGGGATAAGCAGTTCTTCTGAAGCACATTCAGATTTTGAAGATTTCAGCATTAACACCCTCTTTATGTGTTTGAACAGGTAATTCTGATTCTCCATGTCAAATTTACGCAGAGGATCTGGTCCTTCTTGATCTTCTGTAGGGAACTCAGATGCTGCCTCTCCATCTTCAGGGGCTGATTCAACCTCCAAGGCCTTGTTAGCCTCAGGTTTCTCCCTCCCAGAAGCCATTTGATCTTTTAAGCCGTCCATATGATCAGACTCAGAAGTCTGGGAACTGCTCCCAGATGCTTCTAAAGGGACCACTGGAACTTCTGCAATTGGTACCCTGGGATGCTTTACTGAGTGGGACCTAGCCTGTGCCACAGATGTTATGCTTTGTCTGGCTGCTGTCAAAGCATCCTTTAAGACAGTAGCCAGCTCAGGCAAGATTACAGATTTCATTAGTGAATTCTTTTCAGATTCAGAGAAGCAAGTAGTAGTAGAAGGTCTTACCTTCCTGTGGCAGGAGCTCTGAGTGTCTTCTGAATCTGAGCTGCAGTCTGGGGTCTGGCTGCACCAGTGATGGAGAGAATGATGCTGCCTTGTCAGTGAGCCACCAACTGAGTTGCAGCTGAGGGGTTGCTGGAAAGGGGATGGCTGTCCTGCCTGAGAATCTGAGCCCTCCTCCGACCCCATTATCTGTTGCTCAGAAGCATGATGTCTAGAGCCATGCCTGTACCTCCATTCATCTGATCTCTTTTCCTCTTGGCAAAGGGAAGCAGAGACAGAACTAACCCTGGTAAGCTCTGAAGACTGCCTAGCCCTCCTCCTGGTGTAGGAGGCCTCTGATCTGGTGCTGGAGTATTGATCCCCTGACCTTCTGAAGAAGTTGGATCTGTCAGATCTCACAGACTTTGCTTTGGTAAAGACAGGGTCTGCTTCAGGAGAATTGGCACAGCTACCTTTTCTTTTCTTTTCCTTGTCCAGTTTCTTTCCTGTCCAAGCAGACATGGACCTGAAGTGATGAAAAAAGTTCAAAATACTCGAATTCCTAGACCTTTCAAAAATTACATTTTTTTTCAAAGGAAACCCTATACCCTTTTTCCTCAAAGAAGCACCACATCATGTGAGGCAGACAAACTGGGAACTGAGTGACTGCAGTGATGCTGGGCTCCAGAGAGGGAGGCAAGGTATCTTCTGTAATCTGACTGGTTGCTGCTGCTGCCCTGTCTCTAAGGAAAAAAGAGGAAAGCCCAATATATACTAATTACACAGAAATACATTTTAGAAAGGAGTTTTTGCAGGGTACATAGAATGAACTCTTTCATGTAAACAAGTCCGAAAGCTTGGCATGCATCTGCCTATATTCACCAGACATGAGTGGATAAATGCATTATAAAATAATTTTAAAGAGCCCTAGATCATTCTTTAGATTATCTCAAGCCACTGAAATATGGAGACATAAATTTCATACATGAAAGGAGACTTGAATACTTATTCCAGGCCTG
This sequence comes from Entomyzon cyanotis, assembly GCA_024500445.1. Classification (NCBI taxonomy): domain Eukaryota; kingdom Metazoa; phylum Chordata; class Aves; order Passeriformes; family Meliphagidae; genus Entomyzon; species Entomyzon cyanotis. The sequence continues at coordinate 30,359,087 of JAKEPQ010001018.1, forward strand.
AGAAAACAAGTATTGAGGTCATATCATTTGTACAATTCTGTACAAAAGTCAGTTTCTGCTGCTGAAAGTTCCAAGTATCAAAAACCAGTGGAGCAATAAAAGAGTATGTAAACTGGGCTTCCCAGGAAATCTTATACAGTACTTTTTTAACTCTGCTTCCAAAGGTTGCTTCACACTTCCCTTTTTATCAGTTTAATTTAGTTAATTCATATGCACTTACAGCTGTAATAAAGTACTATTCTGAACTCATTAACCTAAGAACAGAGTATATTGTTTTTAATCAAGGAAGAATAAACAGAAACTGCTTTTTAGCATTCAGAACTGTACATCTAGTCCTGTCAAATCAAGATGTACATTTCTCTTCTATGAAGAAAATATGGCAAAGTAGATCCTTCTTGGAAAAACGGATTTTTCTATGTACATTTGTAAATGTCCAATCTTCAAAATAATAAAGGGCTTTTACAGTGCTTTTGGCACAGGAATGCACTATAAGATCTATTATAATACCCATGTAAAATATAATGGTATTGACCTATTTAGAAAATAATACCATTATTTTTTGTATAAATCAAAAAACAAATAAACCGCTTACTTAATAAGCTATATTCATAGATGTTGTGTGAATAGACTTGCCAAGGCATGCTTTTGGTAATGCCAAGAGATTTGGCTAGACTGCATTTACTATAAAGACAGACAGTCAGGAATAAGAGCTGTGTTGCATGCTTTGAAGCTGCTTGCTATGTATCTTGTACTGAAATACATGAAAGGGAGATTTGCTTTCTTGTAGGAGATTCCTTCACCTCTGTGTATAACATCACTTCTTTGTTATTGGATTAGATGTTAGTATTGACAGCCATTTAAAATGCATTTATTTTCCAGTCTACACCAGATTGTCTTTATGAGGCTTCAATTAGAAATTTTTTTTCAAAAACCATAAGGCTCAACATAGTGCCCTAACTGAAAGGACACTGTATCTGGCATTTGAAGTATCTGAAAGATGGCTTTGTAAATAAAGATTCCACACTTTGACTTTCAAACACATACAATTGCGTTTGAATCTGGATTTCACTTTGCATTAGCATATGGCTTATACTAAGCTCGGGTAATTTTTTTTCTAATGGTATGGTTGAAATGCTATTTTTAGTTCTATGTAACACTGCGTACAGAATCTTTGACACAGAAAAAAAGTTAGTCTTGAATTAATAAGTGTGATACTATAAACAGTACATGTGTGACAAGAACAGTGAACATGACAAACCACATCAGCTGCTCACCTGTATTCACCAAACGTTCCATCATCTTCCTTCATAGGTTGTATTTCTGGATCTGCATGTGCATCCTCCTTTTCCTTCACTAAAACATTTGAAATAGTAATTTTTATCATGAAACTGCAAGGCAAGAAATTCTAAGACCTTAATTTCTCAAACTGATCACACTTGGCAGGAATGTGGTTTGAATAAAAACAATTTTCTTAAATAGGGCCTTAGGCTAATACATTTTTTCTTATGAAAAACATCTGTCAATTAATTATAGAATTTTATTTTCATTCAAGTATGAAAGACTGTATGTAATTTTGTATTAGTAGTATGTTTTCCTTTCTTTTATTTCTAGCACTAAAGAGAAAAATTTGTTAAAAATCCTACTAAAATAACTTATTTATATTATTAATAGAGCTATTGAATAACTTAGTTATGTATATTATTAATAGAGCTATTGTTTAATCAAATTTGAATAATTTAGTTCTACTTAAATATGCTGTCTATTTCTTCTTTATATTCTTCTCATACTGATTGATAAAACTGAATCAGATTCACTGTTGTTCACTGTCAGTTTGTACATTTTCTGCTTTAATTTCATGTAGGGAGACTCCAGAGATTTTCGATAGTATTTTAAGAATTATTAATATTGGAAAAAAATAGGCATCGTTTGTTAATTTCTTCTTTTCTACAGCATGATCAAACCCAATGCAGAGTCACATACACTGGAACCTAAATTTAACACATTCTGGTTTTAGTTTTAATCCTTGTTCAATGGTGGGAATAAATCCAGACATATAACTTGTCCCTATAAAATAATAAATGTAGCACACTGACAGAAAAACCCGCTAGCACCTGAGGGGTCAGATATTTACAGATAACATACATTCCTGTAATTTAAGATTGTTGACAGGGTAAAATAATATACTGACTTTAAGCATTATCTTTATGAGTCTTCCCTTTGCCTTTTCATTTCTGTTTTTCTGGCATCTATTCAAATTTTTCCTTTGTTTAGCAGATACAGTTATATAATCCAATACACTATTTCTTGTCTTTTACTCTTGTAAGTTCCACACTTAATTTGTACATCATTAATTTATATGCTGTTATTTGAGAGGATATGAATAATTCCTGACAGTATTTACTAGGTCCGTAATTACAGTAATGCATAATACTTTGAGATATGTCAGGTTGCTATAATTTCACACTGAAGTAATTGATTACTTTCTACAAACCACAGGCAACCTTAAAATGACATGCAAAAATTATGATGAAAGAGAGTTCATAACTTCAATTGTCATAGATTTCATAACTTCGTGCTTTCCATTTGTCACTACCCGTGGAACAGTACATTTGCAATGGCATAAGAAATACAAAGTCACTGCTATAAACACCCCTACATACTGATTCTGAAAATCTCATAAACAGTCCAGGTCCACCTTTATACATGTGTGTGTATATGCATATGTATATGTGCATTTAAAAATGTATACAACTAATAGTTCTGCAGAAGCAGAGAAAAGAACAGAATATCAGGGATCCACCAAGTAATGACAACCTTAGCATCCAACTGCCCTCTACAGTTTTACTCAAAAACTCTCTTTTACCTTCTTCTAGATGGTGGTTCACTCCAAGTCCTCCCTATTCTTTTCAGTTTCATCACTTCATGTATTTCAGTCTCCTGAGTCACTTTTTCTATATCCACTGTTATCTCATTTTCTCTTTAAAAAGCCAAATATTAGGAAAAAAACCCTAAGATTATGTCTTCACCCTGTCATATAACTCTACATACCACTGTGCTCCTTAATCTTCTGTGTTTTCTTCATGGGCATAGGCAGCTGGAGCAGAAACTTCTCTTACCTAATTTTTGCTGTCACCACAAATCTTTGCTCTCTTTGTAAAACAATCTAGCAGTTAAATTGGGCAGAGTAGGATTCTTCTACTTAATAAGGTGATTTTCTCATAAAAATAATCTGCTGTGCTATTCCAGCAAATTTCCCTATGAAGAAGTAAAGTTCTCAGTGTTCCCTGACACTAATTTTTAGAAGTGCACTGGTCAAAACAAGCAGGAGAAAATAAGACAAAGTATGGATTTTTATTTTGTACTTTTCTAAGTGCATCCATTTTTTTCATGACTAAGCTAACAGTATGAACTTCAAGAAATTTGAGTTGACTTTAAATAAGCATTCTAGAGTCTGGATATTTATGTAATTTCCAAACCTTTGGAGTCTGTAATAGAGAAAATAATTTTTTCATGAAATCAAGATTTTACATGAAACTTAGCAACTGTGATTTCTATTGTAGCTAGAATAGGAGAATGAAAAATCAGATTATCCTTTGATGCTCACTTGAAGTTTGTTCATAGCTATCCATACTTCAACAGCTTCTCTGAGACCCTATCTGGCAGTACTGTGCAAACTGGTTCTCACTATCATTTTCAAGAGAGCTTTGGTCTATGAAGCTACTACATAAAAAGAAATATAAGACCAGGGAAAGATATATATATATATATATATACATATATACATATACACATATATACCCACATGCATACACACACATACATGCCTTTTGTAATATGCACACCGGGAGGAATACATGTTTTGATAGAAGGCATACATTGTGTAGTTCTACCAATAGGCAGCTTGCTCCTGTCAAGCCCACCAAATGATCAGACTGATTTGCCATATGCACAGTGTAAATGTAAACCAGCAGAAAATGTGATTTTCCAGTAAACCTGAGATCTGTCTTAATGGGATACCAACAGAATAACTTTACTATCCCTGTTAAATAGCATACCTGGATACTTGCCACCCTTATTCCTCCTTATGAAGCAAACAATCAGTAAAATCAAGATCAGAAGAGCAACAGCACACATAAGCCCAATGAACCATCCTTGAGTAGCGATGTCTACCTGCCGGCTTGCCATTGCTAGAGATAAAAGAAGAAAAATTATGTTTTGCTGCATTTAAATGCTATGCTAATTCAAATAAATAATAGCCAATATACTGTTAATAAAGAATAACATTCACTGTGAAAAAAGAGACAGTATTAAGAAAAACAGTAATACTGTATTTTGTGAATATTTTCATTATTTAAAATGTTTTCAAGCACATATGTATAGAACATACTTTTCAATATATAAGAAGTCTGCTTACATTTAAGCTTAGCAACTACTCTGCAAAATCTACTCACATACTACATTGCTTTCCACAAACCTCAAAACTATTCTCAACCATTTTGCATTAATTAAACTACTGAAATGAAATTGCAAATTATAATTAACACAAACATGTCAATTGCATTCTCAAAATGAATAAAAAGCCAATACTCATTAGCTAATGCATTCCCATCAGTCTGAAATAGGGAAACACATGGGTCATTCAAGGGCCCTAACATTCAAATTCAACTAAAAATCAACAATGAAGCATCCTTTAAAACCTTATTAAGCTTCATGCTTTCTTTCTTTCCTCAAACACATACCTCATCCTACAATTTATCATGATTGCCATGACCTAGCATTAATTAGGGCTTTACATGATGCAATCAGAAAACCTTTCCTTGGCACTGTTTATCTCCAAATGCTGACTCTAGCTGAAAGATAATGTAAATAATAAGGAAAACACACAGAAAACACTACAGGCACTAATAAGGACAGGAATTATCTATGTGATCTAGGGGCTGGATCTAGTGGTCTCCAACACAGTAGGAAGATTATTCTGGTGAAGCTTATTTTCTACTCCACTGTTTGGAAACACGCTACAGGCAATTTGATTTAGGATTTGCTTTTGGGAGAAAGTGGGAAGGGTGAGAGGAGTTGGGGTTGCATGCTCCAGACAGAAAATACAAAATGAAGGAAGATGAACACGCATCCAAACCTATCTTTCTCATTCTGCAGCTTCTTCTCTAGACCCAAAACCCAAGAGTATGAAACTCCACGACGTGCTGCCCAATAAACAGAACTCAAGCCCATGTCTCAATGTTATTTTCTAGTGAAGAAGGAGTCAGACAGGTAGCTTGGAAAAGCAGCTGTCAATGGTTCCATGTTCCTGAGGGATTGTATCAAAATGCAAAATACTTCTGATGCCTGGATACAGTATTTCCAGTCCATTTCATACAGAAGATCAATGCATTCCACTTTAGAAGTATTAGGCTAAAATTAACTCTTTCTTTAAATGCTTCTTTTTGTTCTTACTGGCAAAGTTATGACTCGATTTTCATTTAAATAATTCAATGAGTTAATGTGCCTGGCTATTGTGGAGATAAAATCAGGAGATTTCTCACACCTTGTTTATGTTTTCTGATATTTTGGAAACTGACTCTTATATGCACAATAATTTAAACTATTTCTGCATAAAATTCTCTATATGTTATATAAATATATAATTTATATACCTATATATTTATAATTTTTATGCCCCATGTAGATATACATAAATATATAAATATAAAAAAGTGGCAATTAAAAAAAAATCACAAAGGCAATCTTCCTCTGAACTACGAATCAAAATAAAAGAAAACTTCGCTTTCATGTTAAGGTTAAAATTACTTTGAGTTTTGCACATCTGTGTTTATAATAAGGCATTAAATGTTATATAATGCGTACTATGACAAAATGCAAAAACACAATTCACATTCAAATGTAGTAAGAAATGGCATCAAGCCAAACTCATGCATAAAAATATGCAAGATAGATGGGAAAGAGTAAAGATGAAAACTTACTTATGCAGCTTCCTGTATTAACTACTGAATTTCCAATAGGAAAGGGTTTCTAGATCTCTGTGCATCTTTAAAAAGGGCACATTTTCTGTCTATGCTAAGCAAATTATTTGCATCAGGCAGAAAAATCTTGCGTGTTGGTGAACCACTAATTCAGGAGCCAATGCAGAGCACTGTACTGGGAAGCCCCAAAAGGATAAACCTGCACACTGAGAAGACACTCCACAGGAATGCTTGTCAAAGAAAAAATTGTTTCATATATGAGGCAAAAGCTTTGACCTGGGCTGAAGACAGTGTGACACAAGATTTTTCTGGAAGAAGATTAGGCTATATTTATAATTTCATGCTAGACTTTGAACCTTTCCATTATCAAGAAGTAGAAAGGAGTGTCTTTAAAGTCCCTTCTTCCTTAATTACTCAAGGGCATGAGTCAACATGACTGGGTAAGTACAGGAATTCTTATCTCCTGGCTCAGTATATTTTATGCAGAGAGATGCTTTTGGGAAGGTTTCCATTCAGCTTATTTTGAATTATATTATAGTCTTGATCCTTGTTTACTGCTCTTTAGGCTTTGGATGTGTATTTGCGTAAAATTTTACAAGTAGGCTTTTGTACCACTAGCTGTTTCCGACTCTGTGTTTAGCCCATGCATATTTGCCTGGCACTGTTACTCAGCACCATATTATCAAAGCTCTCCTGCAACATGATAAACTGTTAACAGAAATGAAACAAAACAAAGCAAAAAAAGAGATGATTTTAGAAAATGCTCACTTTCAAACTGGCATACCCATTATCTACTTTGTTGCCTGATAATTTTTATATAATGTTCAAGTGTATTTTCATATTTAAATTACTTTCTTATAACATGACATTCTGGAGTTGGTGGAGCTACTGCTATATAACTATGCACTGACGCTTGGAATAAGCAGAAGTGGCTAAGACAAAAATAATAACAGCTGACCAAGAGCATGTTGATGGCATGACATGTGATGGCAACAACATATTCAGCATAACATCAAAAATCTTCCAATAGGACGTTTTCAGTGAGTGGAAATTGGCAGGCATTGCCGACTTGCTTACAAAGAAATAGGACTGCAGTATGAACGTAAGGAACTTAAACAGGCTTATTGATTCCCAGGATATATGTGTGACATCAAAATCCTCATAAAACCAGTATATGGCAGGAAAAGAGAGATTTACAAGTAGGAATGTTTTAACATTAGTATAAATAGATTATATGAGACATCAAATTGAATCTGCACTTTCTGATGATGCCAATATTTTAGCACAATAAAAAGAGACATTATTTAAATACAGCCATCTAATTATACTAATTGGAAATATAAGAAATAGGTCATCTTCAGTGCACAGCACAGAGATGGAGCAGGGCATATCTTGCCCCTAGTACAAACATCAGTCAAGTAGAGTGAATTGAAAGGATGGAAACATTCATAATCTACATATAAATGCGCTGGCATTATTTAGGAGTTTATAAAATAATTTAACATTGCTCTATAAAAGGAACATGCAAAGATTCTAGCTGCAACATCTCTTGGCTAGAAGCAGTTCAGCACTTCAGCACTTGGTCTACCACGATTCTGACTACGATACAGAACTGGTACAGTGTGCCTCACCTGGACCTGTCTCAAACACATCCTCTGAACTCCTAAAACCAGACAGGCCCTCAGCACCAACCCGGACTTTATATGCTGTTCCTGGTGTTAAACCCTTTAAGACAAAGAAGCTTCGAGAACCATTTACAATTTCTTTTTTCCAATCTTCTTTGCCTACAAAAATTTTAGGAAAACAACATATTGGAATTTTAATTTTCTCCGTATTACTGAAAGTTTCAAGACAGAATACTACTGACAGTTACTTGACTAAACTACGGATCATTAAAAAAAAAACCCTGTTCTCTCAAAAATAATATTATATAAAATCATGGTTAATAAATTGCATGCAATATATTCAAGAAGATGTTGTACAGTAATTACAAAACTATTTTAAACATTTGTTCCATTGTACTAAAGAAATACAAATTTAATTTATTTTTAAAATGCTTATGGAACTTGCAAGATACATTAAAATAGATTTTAGTAATTTATTTAAATGACACTTTTGCAGTTTCAGTCAATACTTTGGTCAAGAAGTTCTACTTCAAAATCTGAATGTCTCTCATATCTTTTTTCTAGGACAGTCTCAGGTATTTCTTTGACCAATATCCAGAAAAATTCATTTCTATTCCAATTTTTAGAATAGTCACCTTTATTGATAACTTTAGAAGGATGGGGTATTTGAAAAGAAGTATCTTGCTTTTATTAGCTAACTTTGTTCTAATTATTATGGGTATTATCAAAGTTTTAAACCTGGTTTTAGGCATAAAAGTACATTAATTGATTCCTATCTTATTTTAAGCTTTAATTTAAGAAGGAATATCTTATTTAATCTTTTTTTTTTCCCTGAATTGGGCATGATTTAGGAAAACTCTTATATCCTACTTCAATACAAGTAATCAAGTTTTTACACATATAATCACTTCAGGATAAACAACTTCAGGCAAACTACATTTTTTGAAGTACACATTCCAAAGAATTTTTAAAATAATACAAAGGAACAAAGGTTCATATTCTATCTATGCAGCAAATACTTGCTAAACATTGAATTTTATTAAAAAGAAAATTATTTGATCTTCCCAATTAAATTAAAAAATAATTCTTAACATTTAAGAGCTATCATTAACACTGGGTCAATTTAAGACCCCATTTACTACAAAAATCTTTAAAAAATACATCTGAACACTTTAGCAGAATTTAATGAAATGACTTCTTACTGCCTGCTACACCATATTCAACATAAAAGTTCGCATGATCTGGTCCCTCATACTCCCAACTGATATTGGCATAGGTCTCAGCAGCAGCTGTTGTAACATTTCTGATCCTTGGATAAAGTGGTTGAACTAAATGCACAATAGAAAAACAAAGCAGAATATGCAGTTGTCACTTCATAAATTAAAAAAAAATATTAAAAGAAGTTACTATGTTAATTTAGACCATATAGAGGGAAAGTATAGCACATTTGTCATTGGTTCCATTACTGGAAATTAGTGACTCAAGTACTGTATTTTGAAATGGAATCCGAGGCAGTTACTACACTATGAAATTATAAAGTATAATCTATGTATTCTACTGAGCATGCACTGTACCACAAAAACTGCCAAATACTTAAAAAGTACCTAACTACCAAAATTATGAAAAACATTATTTCTATTCATCTGGAAGTAAAATGCAGACAGCTGGAAAGTGAGAACATTGTCAGAGTGATGGGAAATGGCAGGACGAAAGGAGACATGAAGGTGAGACACACCTCTGTTTATGGCATGTGGCACTAAATGGACTGCAAATGCCCCAACTGCAAGCCCTTATAGGAATTTGGCTCTACTGCATTGATAATGATAAAAAAGGAAGACAATACCCTTATAGAATGTTGGACGGACAGTGTGCATGACTGGGGAGGTTGCAAAAAGGATTTCTGAATATCCTTCACCATCAGAGATAGTAGGAAAGAAAAAATAAAGAGTAAAAACACTTTGCATCAAAAAGTAGTGAATAAATAATACAGTAAAACCTTACCTGTTAAATAAATAACACATGCACATTCTAAGATCATGCAGGATTCAATTAGTTTTACTTGTTAAAATATGAAACACCTAAGTGATATACATGTATTCAAAAACAAACAGAAGTATGTATGTACTGCCAGCTTTACTTTCCCAGGGCATTCCCGAAACCAGCTTTTGTTAATAGTGTGGATTCATGGCCCCTTTAGACATTGGAGCACTAGACATCAGATACTGGAAAGCCAATATCAAAATACTCTGGTGTGAAGGACACAAATCGCTGGAATGCAAGGGGCTGCCCATTGTGAGGTATTGTGTCTTACTGCTGCCATTCTGGTTAGACAACAGTACTTTTCACAGATATACATAATGCCTATATCTATGAAAAGAAGAGCTTCTCTCTTCAGCATTCTGAAATTAGCAACCTCTTTACTCATACCTCAATTCTTTGCTCATACCTTAGCTCTAATTATGCTTGTTACAAATGGATATGTATCTCTACTTGCCTAATATTAATGAGAAAATAGATTTTAATAGTTCTAATGCTGTAATAGTGCAAATACAAAGAGGATGCTCCTCAAAGGCAAGAAGTTAGTTTTAACTGAAAATGCCTCACTTTGCCACTGACTTTTCTATCCTGCTAAAAGTATCTTTTCTTTAAAGAAAAATTAAAAAGGCTTTCCAAAGGACCATAAAGCATTGGAGGTAAAAACCTAGTCTCAGTAAAGACAAATGACAGAATTCGAATGGCTTCATCTACACAAGAAAATAAAATGAGCAAAAGCCTGTTGTCAAGGCAAGAGGGGCTGCACAGAATTTATCTATCCACTTAAATTTTTTTCTTCGTCTAACAGGCTGGCATTGTCCATATGCCAACTGGAAAAAGTTCCAAGTTATATGGAAAGAGAAAATGGCTTACTTTGGCCCCTAGAACAAACTAAATAATATGATTACCGTGTCTAGAGAACTATGGTCTCTGAGTATTTTTTAAATACCTAAATTATGCAAATTCTATCAGTTCTTCTGAGAATGTATTCTTATTACAATTTTTTAGAAAATAAATTTTTTTGTCTCCATATTTGCATCTTAACATCCCCAAATTTTTCTTCTTAACTCTGTTCCAGTAGTACTCATTCAATAATTCAGCCTGTATTACTCCCCCATCCGATGTCTTTGTAGCTAAGTTGTGCTTTTACATTTTCTTTCACCAGCCAAAATAATAAGGAATATATTATTTAAATAATGAAGAATAGTTTTATTTCTTGGTTAAAACCACCTGAACAAAATACCATAGAAAGCACTAGATTTAAAAAAAACAAAAAAAACCAGACAACCACACCCTAAGAAATACCAAAGCCAGAGCTGTCTATGGGGAATCTAGCGTGTAACCATATACACTATGGTAAAGCAAGGGGATTAGATTCTGTTCCTCTGTGCCACTTGGAGGTAGCAAGAGGAAAGAATAGCAGTCTCTAAATTTAGGAGGGTGCAGGAGTCTGAGATTGCAGACAGGATGTATAAACTTCCTTCCTGATTTGCACATAGGAACAGGTGTTTGTTTCAATCACCATCTCAGCATTTTTGCTGTGCCAAGAAAACAAGTGGTTTGTATTTGAAATATGACTTTGTTTTGTTCCATTAAATTGTATTTTCTCAAAGCCATATTTTCCTGGATTTTTTCTTCTTCAGATGATATCTGATTAGCAGCACAACCGTATGACTGCTATTTGTCACAATGTTAAAGACAGAAAAAACTGTTTGCAATAATCTGTTTTGTACTCCTGCAAACAGATGCCACAGCATTACCCCTAACTTGTCCCTTCTCATGCCTGAGCACATGGGGATGAAGGAAACAGTTTCATCTTCTGTAAAAGTCTACAGATGATAGAGAGCTTCTGTAACACTAAGTAAATTCAATAATCTTATCTTGTGGGGTATTCTTCCATCTCCAATTTCCAGTTTCTGCTTTCATTAAAGAGTTGCCTGCTAGACTAAAGTATCTGGTAAAAGTCTTTCTGTTTATATGATTGCATATAACAATCAAGTTGGGTCTAAAAATTACCTTAATTTCCGTGGTATCTTAGTTTCTAAATCCTCTCAAGTGACTGATTTATGCTTATATTTATCAGATGTATACCTGATTCTTACCAATAGCTGTTTGTACAGATTTACCCACATGTAGTATTTGGTCAGATTTAAATTCTGTGGTTTTTAACCACTGCATACAGTACCCCAGGAAATTTGTTCAGTAGCACACTTCTTTACAAAATTACTATTTTTTTCAGTTCTCCTCTTTTGCACTGTTGCTTGATGTCATTAGCCATTAGGCCTGCAAAGTTTTACCTAATTCTGTTAAATGTGCCATATTTGCAATATGACTACACACAGAAGAAGATAAAAGACAGCTGGTGGATCCTGAGGTGATGAAAACCTGAAGGTGAACTGGTTACAACACTTAAAGCTTGTCTTCAATCCACCCAGATTCTTGTCTTCTCAATCACCACACCTCTAGTTATAATTAACCTCTCAGTTCTTCAATATGTTTCCCAGCACTGTTCACAAATGGAAAACATGCAATTGTCAGCTGGCAGAAAGCTTTGTCCTGGGGAGCAGAGCACTGTGCTCTCTCAGCTGTGACCATGCACCATAATCTGCAGCAGTGTGCAAAAGCATCACTCGGAAAACCATGGGAATGGACTGTTAATAAGTTACAAGTTTTATACAGACCCACTCTTTCAGCTACCTCTGGCAAATTAAGCTTTTTATATTCCTGCACCAATACAATGCAAAGTTTAGCTGGCACTTCTGAGTATGATTTTATTCCTGTAGTATCATATAAAAGCATTTGTCAACTGCTGAGAACCCACTCTTTCAGCTACCTCTGGCAAATTAAGCTTTTTATATTCCTGCACCAATACAATGCAAAGTTTAGCTGGCACTTCTGAGTATGATTTTATTCCTGTAGTATCATATAAAAGCATTTGTCAACTGCTGAGAAAGAGGCCTAGGCTCAAAGTAAAATTTTCCCTTCTTTTCAAATTAATTCCAGTGCATTTTTACTGGGGTTTTTGGGTAGAATTTTATTTAATTTTTCAGCCTTTCAGGAACCCAATTCCTTTGTGTAACAGTTATATCTGGACTGCAGAATCAATAGAATTTAATAAGATAGGACATGAGATCAGAAGGTATTTTAACAATGAAACAGGTACACTTTCTCAAGATTTAGTACAGAAGAAGAATAAATCAAATAATCCCCAAAGTGACTAAACTTTAGGAATTTTCATGGAATTCACCTGATATGCAGGAAAAAATGTTAGGTGAGTGACAAGCACAAATTTGAAGACTAGTGTCAAATGAGAAAAAACCGCACACAAAACAATGTATCACAGGCAATTAGTTAAAATGCATATAAAAAGAGAAAAGTTAATTTAAAGGAAAAAACCCACACTTGCACAAGTAAAAAAACAAAGGAAAAAAGGTAATAGATTCTGCCAGAGCCTGTCAGACACAGAAATGGAGTTTACTTTTCTTTGCCTTTTTAACATTCCCAGTATGAAATTCAAACTTTAGTATAACAGTAGGAGTGAATTCCATTCCTGGCAGTGAGAAATGGGTATTAGTCACTTCTGAGATTATTTAGGCCAATTGCAAGAGCATTTCTGTAGTGCAAGAAATACAGAAGCCAAAGAAGAAATGCAAAAAATCCAGTCACTGACAAGCATTTGGTGTGGCATGGATTTTGCACGACATCTACAAAGCAAAAGGTATTTGCAGGAATTTTTGCAGAGTGATATTAATCACTTTCTCCAGTCTAGCATGCAAAGCATCAGCATTGTTCCCAGTAAACTTAAAAGAGGACAAAACAGTGGTTCTGCATAGCAGGCTGTACTGAAAGAATCACAGATACATAATGGAGAAGTCCACAGGGGGAGAGTGGCTGAAGGAGCAATACAAAAATACTACACTTAACTTGACTAAAAAAGCAGCTTGAAATCATTAGCAAAAGATATGGAGACATGTGAGATTATTCAAGAGGGAGGGAAAACAGATGGTGGGCAGAGAAAATTATTTAAAGAACAGCATTTTGCACAGAACAAAGAAAACTGAGATGATATTCTACAAAGAGATCAGAGATAAGAACTCAGTTGAGACTGATTTCTAGCCTACAGTGAAGAGTTACATATTGGTGATTCAGCCAAAAAACCCAAAAAAGAATAGCTTCAAACCCAGAGGTTTTTTTCTCCTTTGTAACAAAAGGGATTACTATCTGTCAGTAGTACTTGAGATGCGAAGTTCACATGAATAAGACAGACCAGATTGAGTGCCAGTGACAGGAAGCACTAGGTACAATTAAAGGTTACTGTGATCTCAAAAATTTATTTTAATTGCATTTCAAGGCTACCAGTTACCAGTGTCTGCATAAACTAACAAGTGAAAGGAGAAGGCTTGTGAAATGAGGCTGACATGCCACGCCATGACTCCCTACAGTTCAGCTTGCAACAAACATGCACCTCTGTGACTTTATTTTAACCAGCCACTTTCATTTCTACCACTGGTCAAATTGGAATTTTCTTCCTTCTTCTATAGGGCAATTATTTAAAACTTCTAATGGAAAAGGACAGAAAAGACTTGACTCCTGTGATCACTTGAGTCACTTTCCAGCTGCTACTATAATTATTTTATATGTAATTGGGTTATTCCCCTATTTTTCTCACACTTCTGTTACCACATGCCTGTGTTTAGATGCCAATATATAAATGGCAATACTGAATATCTAACATTCAGGGCATACTGAATATCTAACATTAGGTACAATACATATGAATTATATGAATTGTATATGTATATGCATATGTTTCACATATGAAGTTTTCAGACATATTTAGAATACAGGTTGCTAAGAAAAAAAAGAATTCTTTTTTCTTTGTACTACCATAATTTGATCAATTTTATGTCATTCATAACATCACAGTATTAGAAAGGAAAAATGATAATGCAAGTCAAATAGGAGTACCAATATAACAGGATAGCTCTTTCATCTAGTAAATAACATCTCATGATTTACTCATGTAGACTCGTGACAGTAAAAATATTGAGTCTATTAAGATCCTTAGATTTACCACAGCAATATATCCCTCTGCACTTTATTTTACAGTTTTACTCTGAGAAGTGAAATATGTCCCAAGTGGCACAGCTCACTAAGGTTTAAATTATTTTAATTCCTCCAGGACCTTGTGTCTAATATTTGTGACTGGCCAAGTTGCAGGTCTTCAGGGGCAGCTATCCAGTAGAAAACACCAAATGCAGACATTTCAGTTCAGCAGTTTAGGCTGGCTGAATCTGGGACCTACGGTCTGCTTAACTTCCAGGATCAGTGTGTTCAAAATGAAAGAGGATAATTACATTTTCCTGGTAAGTTCTGCCCTCCAAAACAAAAAACCTGGTATGTTTTTGATGAACCACAAAAAGGTTGGGAATATCTAAATTTGTTTTGGCTTTGGGTCCAAATTAATAAGAACTGTGTAGACATATAGGCCCTCCTGCATTTAATAGAGGAAGGAAAGTTCACTGCTGGGTACAGCTTCTTTTTGAGTGGACTGAGCACTTCTATCTTCCAAATCTACCCACTCATGAGACCAACTAATTTGGCACCTGATAATACGATGCTCCTTTTCCTCACTGATGGTCCCTGATCAGTAGCAAAGCAGTTAACATGGTAATGTATGTAACCACTGAGAACATTCATCTCAGACCTGCAGCAACTCAGATGTCCTAACAGACATTATGGCTTTACTTCCCTCCTGTTTGCAGGTCCGAAGTTTTCTTTGCAATTGTAAGAGTTAGATGCTACAGGAATATGTTAAAACTTTGAAACCATAAACAACATGGAACCAAACAAAGACATCTGCTTAGTTTTCAGAGAATCTGAGATGACAGCTCTGAAATGTGAGCTGCTCCAGCTGATCTTACAAATAAGATGCTTCCTGATAGCCACAGACTGTGATACAGCTATAATTAGACCTCAGTTTCACACAGAGAACTCATTTTTTCTTGCATGAGTTTTTAGAGTCAGCTATAAATAATTAGAACTTAATTTACATTTCTGCTGTGCATGTCCAGGATTAAAGCCAGTTTGATAGTTCCAATCTGTACTGACTTTTCAGCTACAACTAGACTAAAATAGTACAAAGGAATTGTCATCAAAATAATTCCACAACTTCACACACAAGAAACACATTTGATATTAGACTACACTTACATATACACAAAAATGTATACTATATATGCCCAAATGCAGGCAAATGTATATTTATATATTGTCTGATTTATACCAGACTGAGTGAATGAATTTCTTCCTTATGGCTTTTATCATTCACAACACCTGATAATCAAGTGAAGAGAAATTATACGTAAAACAATTTAGGCTGTCTCTTCCAAGTCTATAAAAACATTGGGTATTTCATGCACAGATTTTGATTTGTGATGTTTATGGTCTGAGAATCTGCAGCACAGGTGCTCATTAGTGTTAATGACACCTCTGTGATTAAATGACACCTCTATATAGAGACATATTTCTGAGTTTGAGCTGTCTAACAGTCCTCAGGACAACCTTTGCTTCTGACAATGAGGGTATCAAAATTCATAAAAACTGTGTGCAATATAGCATCATAAAGAACTAAATATTACTGAATTCATGAATAAGGATGATACTAGGTTTTTTACTCACTAAAATATCCTCAAGTATTCACTCACAAGATATGTGAATCTAGCCCAGTGGGAAGACATTTGCCTGTGTATTCAATCTGATACTCAAACTCAGAAGCAGACAGAGGGTATTGTCAGTCATCTGTCTCCTATGCACAGTTGGCTTGCAAATGAAGCAAATGTGATCAAATGGGCAGCATTAATACACAGTGAGAACAAGACTGCAGATACTTTTTTAAAACAAAAAAATGCACATGGCACAAGCAGTAAAAGAATCTCCTTTGCAAAAGTGCTGGTTTTTCTACTCAAGCTAATCAGTGCTAGTGCACCTGGATCCTGAATATTTATGACAGTGACATACATCTTTTAAATGTTCAGAAATAATTAGACTTTGCTGAAGCAAAGCTAATGAATTCCCTTGGAACTCTGGGGCAAAATAAACAGATGAAAGGTAATATTAAGCATTCTGGATTCCTTAAAAAAAACTGAAAACAAGAAACCTGAACAAAAAAAACCCCACAACTGTTTTTTTCCAGCACTGAACAAAAATCTGTAGTCCAAGATTTTCTGTCCTTACCACTTCAATTTCCCCATTTGCCACACTGCAAAATCCACCCATTAATAAATCATGCAGTTTCATTTTACCTTTGCCTGCATCTACAGCAGGACGGAGAATACCAGCTTAAATGGAGGAAAACAAGAATAGGAACACTATATAATTAGATACAACACCAAAGGAAACATACACATATAATTTCATTATAAAAAGCATGCAGACTAGATAAAATGTATTAATTCAAATAAATTAGAAACAATTCACTTATGCCAAACACTGACAGACTACTACAAGACAAAAATAAATGTACATGCATTTACAAAATTTTATTGCTCATGCTTTTTAGGATTCAAGATTTAAAATAAATGCAGTTCATATGCAACCTTAATACCCTGACAGAGAAACTGCATTGAATACTGACTTATCTATGGCAATTCCAATAAACCATAATTTTACTGAGCATAAAAATATGTGAAGAGATGGCATCAAAATAGACTTAATATTATAGTGATCAAAATGATAAAAAGTTCCGAAATCGCTGTTGGCTTTAAATGATTCTTACTTTATTAAGTATCCATATTTAATTAAAAAACAACTTTAAAAAATCTCTAGAACAGCTATAAATATAAAAATCAACAGTCACAGGAATTAACAATATACTTGGTAGTTTTTAAATACTATACAATGTCACCAGTTACTTGGAGCCATAGATGACAAATTTATTTAAAGAGTTTTACAGCTTTTTTGCCAGAACTGTGAAAGAAATTTAGATTTCACAGAAGCTGTTGCATAACACAGAAAAGAAGTAACTTCCTCTAGTCACAAACCTGCATCATTCCAGTATTTTTCTCTGTGACCAAAGCTGGTCAATGATGCAGGATGGGTGAATAGGCAAAGACCACTAAAAATGTAAAGTTACGTGGAACTTGAAGCCCAGAAAGGCCAATGCCTGTCTTAGAGCTTGTGAGTTGATATCAAAAGACAAGGCTTTACACCTCTTTTGGGGCTCCCATTTCAGGAGAAAACCTATGTATTTTCTTTAAAATAAAATGCTTTATTAGAGTATAATGCAGTTAAGAAAGTTATAGAAAAACTGCTAGGCCCTATTTCCCTAGTGGAAGGACGCAATAGCAATATTTAGATACAGATGTTCAATACAATCTGTAGTGGTTTTTAAACTCAATGGATTTTCCTTATACATACCCATCTTACCTTCATCCATAATTGTTACTGCTTCCTCAGTTATCTGACTTCCTGATCCCACTGAAGTTTGTGCGTTAAAGTAAAACTTGTACCGTGTGCTGTAATTTAAATTTTTTAGTATCAAGCTGCTCTCATTGGCAGGAATTCTTATCTCTACCAAGGGACCCAATTCATGTGTGTTGTTAACTGTTGTTACAAAAGAAAGAAAAACAAAAAAATTAGGAAAACTGCATACACTGCCATAATGTTTAAAAAGGCTTTTTTTTGTTGTTTGTATGTATTTGTTTTGCTTGTCTGCTGCAAATGCACTTTCAAAAGCAAGTCACCTTTGTGTAAAATCCAACTGGGAGATAGGAAACAACAGCAAGATTTTAAGGTCAAGTTCCATTCTCATAAATATCTGAATCCAAGGCAAATGAGTTCTCATCAAATCATCTGAACTTACGCAGAACTGAAGCACTGATTATTGAAAAGTTCTGAAACTCTAAGTTCGGTATCCTTAAGAAAAGAAAATACTGAAGCTACTTGTGTCTAATGGAATTTAGTTAAGTGGAAGAAAGTAACTTCCTTTATCTGTTCTATGCATGTGAAACTTTTACATTTCCAGTGTCACTGCTTACAAATTTCTGGGCTAAGTAAGCAGTTGGGATTCTAAAGAAGTGATTTGATAGCTCTGATATGAGTAAATGGCACATTTATGGATTTTTCTTTTTAGGATAATAATACCATGAAAACTGGAAAAGCAGGCAACAATATAAATAGATGTATTTTGATTTACTTTTGGTGACATTTTCTCTGCAGTTAGAATATAGAATTTGAAAGTAGTAGTATCTTGCATCTAACTTAGATGCCACTTATATGTAGGACATCACATCCATTTTTCTGTGAAGTACTGTTTGAAGAAATAAAGTAATGGTAAAAATGTTAACCTTGTACTTGAGCAAGGAAAGTTTTCCAAATACAGTTACAGTTATCAAAATACATTAGTCTTTTTCAAACTTGACATCTACAATGCAATAATATTTTTTGTACATTATGAATTAAATATAAATTTTTCTTCATAAATGGATTATTATTTGGTAGATATATTGCCTGAGTTGTATCACAGAATCATAGAATGGCTTGGGTTCGAAAGGACCTGAAAGACCAAAAACCCAACCTCCAAAATATATTAATATTTAACTTACTTGGCTGAAACTTCAGTGTGTATGATGTCAAAACACCATTTGGATGGGTAGGTGAACCCCACTCCAGAGTCAGAGAGTCCAGTGTTGGGTTAGTAATCTTCAGAAAGGAGGGTGAGCTAGGAACTTTTAAAAAGAACAGAGAGTAAATACAAAGTAGATTAATTTAAAACAGATAATGAAATATTAATTCTTAAGAATATTACTGTATTGACAGATTATTATTTTATGAAGTCCAAGTAAACCACATTTAAATTGAATATCTAGGTTTTTTATTTCATACCTCCTTCAGGGGTCTTAAATACTTTATCTGGGCTTGCTGGTCCTTCTCCTTTACCATTAACAACTCTAACATTCAGCTTGTAAGAACTATAGGGCTCCAGCCCTGGCAACATTCCAAAAGTCTTGTTTCCCCTGAAAGTCAAGATCTTCTTTTCAACATGTCGTCTACTCCTTCTGGATAGACTCTGCACTTTCCAGTAGTAAACCTAAAGACAAAAAAAAAAATCTACAGTGAGTGCTTAGCCGTTCTGATTCTATAAAATCTGAGCTTTTCCATGATTGTCCATGAATTATAGGTAGGAATACCAGCAATTTTATAAGCTAAACAGGCTCAGGTGAGACACAGCGCAGAGCTTTCCTGTTCTAGAAACAGACCCTGTCCAGAAACAGTCTACACACCTGGGTGCAGACTATCACCTGCCAGTTCTGCTAATGCTCAAAGCCAGTTTGGTACAAGTTCTGGTTTGGAACTGCATTGGTATGTGATCATTCTCCTGTTATCCAGTCTATCTCAGAGGCAGAAGTTATCCATTCTTTCAGTAAGATGTCTACAGGCCTTCCAAAGCAGATTTGGACTTTGCTTCCTTGTTAGGTCACACTCCTGACCATGCTATTTCTTGACTTGGGAGACAAATCCATACCTTTAAAGGGGGAAGAAATCAAAAGATTTCACTGGGCTGGAAAAACAGACAAGTTCTGAAAATACTCTATGATTACAGTATTGGAATTACCTCCACCCAGGGACAGGAAGACTGCTCCTCCAATAATGTAAGAATTTGGTAAGAGCAGAAAGCTGATTCTGATGTCCATTGAGCTGATTGAGTTTCTAAGAAACTTCATAAGAGTCTCACTCTCGTTACTACAGTTTCCCATGATAACTCGAAAGATATTAATAGTTGCCCCTCCAAAGACTTGTGTTACTCCTAGGATTGTCACCTTCAGATACATAATTGTTTATTTTTCACAGCATTATTTTCATGCACATATGATCACAAGCTAAAATTGATTAAGAAATGTAAATGAATAAAAATCTGGTTCTATTCAGGCCAACTGCAAAAAAACTCTTGAATTAAGGAAACTGGGATTTCACATAGGAATTCAAAAAAAAGGAGCTGTTAAGACTTGCAAAGCCCAGCTAGATAGCTAGAAAGCAATGTTACACTAACACCAACTTTCAACATACCGTTTCACTCTAATCACTTTTAAACGCAAGTGTGTTTTACACCACTTGAGTTAGTATTTTTCAATATCACCAGCTGTCATCCTATAGCTCTCATACTATCAACCAGTGTAGAAAACTATTTACAAGCTAACGAAAGCTTGAAGTGTTGGTACTCTTGGTACTGAAACTCCTAATTTATAATAAACAAGAGTGCTTCACATTTTTGAAAATAATTTCTTCTTAGGTTTGAAAAGCTTTGTAGCACCATAGTATATTAAGTAATAGCTAGATTAATACAAGAGCAAAATATGAATGATGTGCTGTAGACTACTCTTGGTTACATGTCTTCCTTCTTTGTTCAGACATTTGCCTCTGAGACATGACTCTTTAGAGAAATACCCCTCTCTTCACTAAGAAATCTGTCCCAAGTGCAACACTGTATATTAGGCTACTGACAAAAATTATTTTATTAGTTAGGAAAGCCTGAGTGTGCTAGTAGGATTTTGCTGCTGTATTTACAAAGAGCTGGTCATGTGCTTTGTAAGTTAAGTCAATGATGAAGATACTTAAATCATATTCCGCATCCATTAAAAGTTTACAGTTTGTATTGAGAGAAAGCTTTATAATAATAGCTATCCACAAGGTCTTGGGATCTAGGAAAGTGATCCCATTAGTGATTACAGGGCAGAAGATAACCCTCAGATACTGAAATTATCTGAGATGATGACAATTCACAGTAACCATGCTGTTGAACTTAACACTTGATGTATAGGCAGCCACGTGCCTATGGATTTTGGTTTTGGTATTGTTACAGATCTTTAATAGCAAGAGTCCTCTTACATGTCAGTTACTTGAATCTGGATACAGTCTCATATAGGAAGAATAATCTATTTTAACAAACAAGGAAGAGAATTCTTTTGACCATACTTACTTTGTACCCCTGAAGGTGTCCTCGGACAGTTTTTAGTGGAACTGGGTCCCAATGCACTTTTGCTAATGTGCTGTTAATAACCTGAACCTGCACATTGCCTGGAGCAACCATTGGCACTGTATGGAAAGGATGCAACAAGCACCTAGTTAGAATTAGAAACCACACAAATATAGTTTTTTAGAATGAGTCTTCACGTTGTACTCATGGAATACGTTAAAATGTTTCTATATTTTCAGGATTAATAACAGAGTATTATGAAGCTTTATTATCTCCAAATTGCTTCCTCTTGATTAAAAAAAATAACTACACCCCCCTTATCAATATTTCAGTATTTTAAATACCCATTTAGGTTACACATTTAGGTCCTTTTAATTAGTATAACTGAGTCAAAGTACAAAACTTACAGTCTTCCCCTGAATGTCCAATCACCTCTGATGGCTCTGGTGCATACCCCAAGTCATTTAAAGCTTGCACTTTTATTTCATATGGAACAAAAGTTGGTGTACCAGACACAATATATTTAGATACATTTGCAACTATAACAGATGTCCATTCATCATCAACATCTTTCTGGCGCCAGCTGACTTTGTACTGAAGCCCTGGTCCATTAGACTGAAAACCTTTTAATGGCTGAAATGAAAAGAAGTATTTTTAAAATATTCTGCAGCATCTGAAAAATCTGAACTTACAAGGAAATACATTGATTCTTTTACAGACTGTCACTGAGAATTTACCACTGTATTCTGCAACAGAGAACCACTGCTGAAAGTTATACAATTTAGGTTTTACAGGAGGTCAGTTCAGTTGCTTTTCACGTTTTGGTAAAAATAATTTTGAATAGTGATGGTGGTTAATTCTTAAGCAGTCAATACACTGTGATTTCTGTATATGTATTTTATATTCAAATATTTCTTAAGAAGTGGAAGAGAGAAAAACAGACTGTCCTAGGTTGCAATATAGATGTATTTAAGTATTCTATTACCACCAGCTGTGAGCCGTTAGCGGCTATCAGCTGCTAACGACCCACCCCGGATGACAGGCAATGGGCCATCAGGGACCCACCGTGTGACTCATGGACTTATCTCATCCCATTGTGGGATGCTCTGCCCAGGAGGGAGGAGCCAGGTGTTCCCACCTGGATATAACCTGGCCTTGGAACTGCCTGAGCTAGCCCTGTCTACTGGGTTCCCAGAGGACAAGAGCTACCACTGGATCTTCAGCTGGAGACCAGACCTTCACAGGATCACCGCTTCAACCGGACTACTTCAGTTGGACTGCTACTACCACCCTAACAGGGTGTTAGGTTGTATCTGACTTTGTCAGTGATTTTCCTTGTATTATTTCACTTATTTTTAATTTCAATCTTGACTTGTGATCTCCCACTGGTTTGTTTTCAAACCAATACACAAACTTACACTGATGCCCTGTAAAGAGTGTTCCCTAATCAATATTTCTTACGTGGGAGGGGAAATTGGTTTTACATGGCTCTCCTTGAGCTCCTATCATGATGGTAAGAGCATGATAGAGAAAACTTCAACAGAAGTTTTTCAGTGGGAAAGTGCACAATGGTTAGTTTAGCACAAAAGATGACAGTAGAAGTCAGATTCACATTAGAATTCACTCTAAAACTTAGACTCTACTTGAAATAAACCTCAATTTACACACTTAGGTTTTCCTAAACTGGCATTTTAAGTTTTCCTAAACTGGCATCCTGTATTACCTAATTATTGGCTTGACAAATTACTCATGGAAAATATGCCCCCCTCCTTTAATTATTTTCCTTAAAAAAAAATTCAGCCTTTTCATGAAAATTAAGATGGGAAAATGTCTGAATTTAGCTCTTTTTCAAGAATATTTTAAGAAAACAATGCATTGGGTATTACCATTTTTCTCAAAACAAATGTTACTCACAGACCTGAAAACAAATGAAACTTTGAAAAAAGACCCAACTTACCTCCCATGTTATTACCAAATTATCAGGTTCTGAGCCTATCCCTTGTACATTAGCAGGATTTTCATCAGGGCCTAAAACCAAAATATTTACACGTGAACAAGAATGGCTGCTGTGTGATTCCAAGCAAATTCAATGCTATTCATAGCAGAAATCAATTAATGGTAAGTGAGACTAATTATTTACTTGCAGATTTTGTCAGGTACTGCTCAGATGGTTCACTTGGCTGACTTCTGCCAATCTTATTGACAGCTATCACACGGAACGAGTAGTTGACATATGGAGACAACTTCAACTCCACTGTTGTCTGAGTTCCAGGAACTTCCGTCTGGTAATGCCATACTCCTGGTTCATGCAGTGCATCTTCATACTCAATTACAAAGTCTGCAAACAGAAATTGAATCCAACTTTATGTCAAAACTTGCAACAGCTTCCCAGACCAGTGCAGGCATTTCTGAATGAGCTAGACAGAAGGGATTGCCACCAATTAATGCTTTTAAAAATCATGGAACTTGACACGTAAATACATAAACCATAACACAAATCTATAATGTGGATACCAAAAGTAGAAATATAGGTAGAAATATAATAGATAAACCCTTACTTTTGTCCTTTGCTATTGTCACTAATGCAGCCATCTCTCAAGTAAGACATTATTACAAGAGCTCTCTCTCCAGCACAATTTTAATTTAATAGGAACCCCTGAACTATCACAGCAAGGAAGTGGAATTTTGATGTAAATTTGACTGCCAAATATATTGTTCTTAGTTGTATCAAGCAGACATGCAATACCTGTATAAATTTAAAGCTCCCTGAATATTCCGTTTTCCCCAATGAAACTGGCATAATGAAAAACCATTTAAAGTCAAGAACCTGTGCTTGAGGAAGATTTTTGAGAGCACTTTTCATTATCTTCAAATTAAGTGAGGGAATGTAAGCTCAGAAACTAAATTTCTTGAGAGTTCTCTGTGAGAACATTATGATGATTACTGTTAAGACCCTACAAAGTATATAACCTCAGAGATAAATAAGTTTGTAGAATCCAAAAAGAAAATCTCATTCATTCTGAAGGACAGAAGGACATTTTTTTCCAGATGTGAAACAAATAGATAATCACTGATGATAGTGGTACTAATGCTATATAAAATTCATAGAATTACAAAAGAGTTACTACAAGATGTTAGTAGCTCTCTCCTTCAGAAGCATACAACCAATGAACAAGTCTGCTCTCTATATATTCATATCAGAATATGTAAGTTTATATTACCAAGCACAGGTTTTTGAATGAAAAAGCCCAGCTCTTTTGGGCAGTAAATAAGTCTTCCTGCTTGGTTGTACAGCAGAGGACATTAAGGGTATGTTATGTAAATAAATGGCAGTTGTTGATAATTCATTTACCATTTTTCCACAGTAAAATAAAATTTATTCCAATTTATTTGGAATAAAATTTATTCCAGAAATCTTTGGAACTTGAGAAGAGTTAAAACAATGCTATCAGTGTAGTGAAGTAGACACAAACATACTTGTAATGGGACTGTTGTTTTCATCTCCTGGTAGCCAAGAGAGTTCAATGCTTCTTTCTAGCTGACCTGTCAATTCCAAGTCAAAGGGTGGATTTGGCCGAGCTGTAAATCAAACGAACACAAAGTAAATAGCCACACCAGAATATGTAGTTTTATATTTGAAAAAAACCCTTACATTCCAATCAAAAGAATTCCACAAATACAGCAGGGCAGATCTACTCACTTAAGTAAGCATGACTTAACGACCATTAGCATGCAATTGTTACAAAACGGACAAAAATGGAGAACTGATGTAACCTGAAAACTTCTACACATTAACAAGAATTGGTATTTACTTTTGTCTATGTCTGAGTGCATTGTGATATCAAAATATGACAAGATGCAAGGAATTGTGAGTTGCAGGTTTAGTTTGTCTTTGAATGATTATGGGTGGTTATCTATTGCAATAGTCATATTTACTACAACATGGGAAATAAAGAAGCATTCACATCAAAGAAGCTTTTCTAGAACCACTACAAACATTTTTATGTGAATTCAAAACAAGTGTACTTCAAATAGAAACTAATTGCAAGTTACTAAGTTATTTACTTTTTGCTGTTCTTTTAAAAAGGTTCAGAAATACCATTCAAGCTGTTATTATACATCCCTACAATTCATAAAGATGTAATTGTCCATTCCAAATTCCTGAAGGTAATTCATTATATGATTTGTTACACAAAAATAAAGACTAATGATCAGATTCATGTAATAATTCATAAGCATTTTCACGGAATCTTTTCACTGATAGGATTTACATAAAAGTGCTTAAGACCCTTATACTTAAAAGTGTTTCAGCTAATTACATTGCACTTGAACCCCCAAATTCGGAAAAAATGCTACCAAATTAAAGGCTCTATACCATCAAATTTAAGACTATGCCTAACAGATTTTTTTTTTTTTAAATTTCAACTTTAATTTTAGAAACCTTGGTGATTTCATCAACTCTTAAGTCAAACTGATCAATATGGTTATATTCATCTTATGAGTGGAGTAAAATGAAGATAAACTATGAAATAAAGTACACCAGGCCTACAAAGCTGCAAAACCAATGTTGACATACAACATAATTTGGTTGGTGCAATGTCTTAAATAGTGAATTACCTTTCAACAAACAGCTGGATTTACCTTTTAAAGATTTCATTTATTATATAACTAATTTGTATTACAGTGTACTCTATGAAAAACATTCTCATACTATAACCAACCTTAACTTAAAATAATTTATCTCTGAAAATCACTTATTCCCTAAATATAAAGCAGCCTGCACGATAACATTCCAAAGTCCAGTACTCCAGTAATAAAGCAGTTGGTAAAATGGGATGATACCACACAAGCAGACACAGACACAGACACAGAGGAAAAGGAGAAAAAAATAGGCAAAATAAAGGGGCAATATGCAAATGAGAAATATATCTGCCTGATGATGTAGTAAGAGAACTTCATATTAGTTTACCGTAAATGATAGCTGGTGTTGGGGGAGCAGCTGAAAAGAACATTAATATAAAGGATTTAATCAGTTAGTAGCCAAAGAAACAAAATACTGTAGGTAGTTAAAGACTATAGTTATTAGAGACAAAGAAAAGTTAACTTATTTATATTAAATGGTTAATTCAAAATAATACATGATAATTTTTCACTGAGAAGCTAAAAAATATTATTGAATATTTTATTCATATGTTAAATAAGGATAGATCAAGATAAAGTAAGCAATCTTGTAAAAACTTTTAAATAAGTACTAGTTGTTTGGCTTAGCTCATTCCTAGATAAACATAAGCTCACAGCAGAATTTTAAAACACATTCTTGACTTCGAGTCTCAGCTTGAACTCTGGTAAGAATGATTCAGGACATCTACTTACAACTTTCTTACAAATTGGAGAAGGGGCAAAGTATATTTGGCAAGAATATATATTTGGCAAGAATCTGCAATCATAAAAACTTAACGGAGAAATCCTTGAGAAGTCATACAACCAAGTATGCTAAGTCTCTCTGAAGCATAATTCATAAAGAGATTCCTGGGACAACATCCTCCCAATACAACAAAGACATAAACCTGCTGGGATGAGTCCAGAGGACAGCCACTAAGTTGATCACAGGGCTGGAACACCTTTCCTATGAAAACAGGCAGAGGGAGCTGGGGTTGTGCAGCCTGGAGAAACCTTAGAGCAGCCTCCCAGCACCTAAATGGGCTCCAAGAGAGCTGGAGAGGGACTTTCCACAAGGACATGGAGTGATAGGACAAGGGGGAATGGCCTTAGTTGAAGCAGAGTGGGTTTCCATTACATATTAGTAAAAAATTTTTACTGTGAGCATGGTGAGGCACTGGAACAGGTTGCCAGAGAGATTGTGTGGAAAGTGTCCCTGCCCAAGGCAGGGGGGTTACAACTAGATTAAGGTCCCTTCCTACCCATGCCATTTAACGATTCTAGCCTGTTTATGTTCAAATACTCTGCAAAATTTAATTTATTGTAGTAGCTCAGATGTGGTCAAAATAAAAAAATATACAGCACAAACTTGAATCTGTCCTGTAGCTACTCTGACCTTTTGTAAGTAGCTGATTCAAATGCAAACTGTAGGGTAAGACTACATTTTTTTAAAACTGAAACACAGTTACACAGAAGTGGCATTTCCTTTGTCCTGTCCTAAAAACCAAAACTATGTTTGTGCTTTTCACTTTAAATCTAATGCTGTTTTCACACTTAACAGTAAAAGTTTGAGAGTATTCTTACCAACAACAGTAAGCACAGCACTTGCTGAAACACTGTCCAGAGTAGTATTAACTATGCAAGTGTATGTTCCATCATCTTTATCAGTTACATTCATAATGGTCAAGTTGTCTTTACCAACTAGAAACCTGTAAATACAATAGATTCAGCCACTGATTTTTCAATAACTGGTACTTTTATAAAAAACTTGCATTAAACGTTATCAAATCCCATATACTTGTGTATTTCAGCACATAACTAAACAGCTATGTTTACTCAAGTTAAGCTATGGGACAATGGCAGCTTTTTTTTCTACATTGCTCTTAACCATCTTCCCACAGTTGCTGTTTATCCTAAGGTGCTTTTCTTTCCAAATATATTCAAACAACTTTTAAGTATATTGGATCTAGAGCAAAATAGTCTTCTGTTATCCACCTGGATTCTTATGTCAATTATCTTTACCTTACACTTAATATATAAGGTCAGTGGCACAATTTGTATAAATGTTTGCATGTTATTTTTAATTCTGTCTTAACATTTTCATCACACTAGGTAAGCCCTTTAGTCACCAAATATGGGACAGTCACTATGCTTATCAGCCTTTGAAAAGTGTCAATAGGTCAAAATGTTCCTTTCAAAGATCAGGAAAAGGAGCAGACAAAAGGACCTAGAAAATGAAAAATAAGGGAAAACTGTTTGGTCCTTACCTTTCATCATCTGGCAGTTCATCATTGTCTTTCAACCATATAACTGTTGGTAATAGTGTAGAATCATGTTTTATTATACACTCAAAAGAAACCTGGCCATATCTCTGAATCACTTTGTATTCTGGCTGTTTAATGATCATTGTTGGATCTAAAATTTAAAATTAAAATTAGATATTTAGAAAGTCTGAAATTCTGTACTAATCAGTGATGAAAGAGTGATTAATTTCTCACCTTTAATTTCCAAGTGCACCTCATTTTGTATCTTTCCTAATTCATTTCTTGCCACACATGTGTATGTACCAGCACTATCCTTCTGAGCCACTGGAATTTCCAATGTTCCGTTCTCATGGAAAACATATTCATTTCCACGCAAGATGCTGCCTTTCACTCCTTTAAACCTTTATAGAAAAAGTAATATCATTATCCAGCATCATAGTTAAATTCTGTACGGTTTTATTATCAATAAAACACAAACTTAGGACTGCCACATTAGAAAATAGAGACAGAATCACACAAAGAAATTTAAACTTGACTATGTAGGCATAACTTTACTGCTGTCACATTAGGTATATGCTATATTGTATTAGTGAATCGTAATCAGCATATATTTTAAAATACACTATTTTAAATTTGTAAATAGAGTTAAAAGAGTTTTAAAACTTTAGGTGTTTGTTTCCATAGATATAACTGGCTCATCATATTTAACTTAAGTACAACTGGAGCTTACCATTCAATTTCAGGCTTAGGTGACCCAAAATAAGCACAGTCTAGCAGTGCAGGACTGTCTGCGATGACTTGATACAGTTTATTAGCAGGAGTTAGAATTCTTGGTGGCTCAGCTGAAAAGACAAAGATATCTGTGTATAGATACAAAGATACAAATACCAAATACAAAGACATCAAGAATGGCCTAAAGAATTACATGTAAACATTATTCTCGAAGATGATTTCAGGTTTCAGCCTAGGTTCAAATACATTCTACTGGCACTAGCCTGAGGAAAAGTTAATGCAGGGAAATTATCCTGTGAAAAACAACTGTTTCTTGCCTATTTACAAGTAATAATGATGGGCACCATAGGCAATGATTTCAATTGGAAAATTTAAATCAGTATATACTTCAAGAAGATAATCTCCTGGGAACAGACTGAACTATATAATTCCAAACAAACCTGCAGGCAGAAAGAAGCTAGGATGTATTTTTGGTGTAACATCTACATTTTCTTTCTTTTCAAAGACAGTGTCAATCAACACATCTGCCAGTTCCTGCAGGAGAGTAGCTAGAGGCCATTCTGCCTAGGATTTTCCTACTAATTTTGTTAAATTCAGTGAGAAGAACTAGGGTGGTGTTTGTAATCAGAAACACGTGCTAGGGAGGCCTTTGAGACAAATACATAATCATGTCCCCTTGCAACAGCAACTATTCCACTAATCCAAAACATATAGACTCAATAAAACTGTATTGAAATGTACTAACATATGCAATACTAATTCCTGCCTTCGTCAGGCTTCTTTTTGATTGACTTACATAAACAAAATAAAAAGTGAGATAAAATTTCTTCCAGGTTTTCCCAGCTTTCACATCTATCTTTGTCAGTTAGGAACACTAAAAGTGAAATTCAGGCAAATCACAGAAAAAAGGTATGTACACTTGCTCTTTTCAAAGGCCAGGAAATACATCAATTCCCAATTAAGACCTCAAACAAGACTTGAGCAGAGAGTCTGTATTTTAGTAGGCGACAACTGAATACCCAAGAAAATAAAAAAATTAAAGTCTGTTTCTTACCCAGAACATTCACAAATGCATTTGCTAGCAAGTATCCATATTCATTGGAAGCATTGCACTGATAGACAGCACTTGACCTTTCTTGCACATGTGAGAAAATAATGGTGTCACCATCTACCTTTCTGCTAGGATCTTCTGGGGCAACTGTTGGTGTAAAGAAAAGAGTTACTGCTTTTCCTAAACTGCTGTTGGATTGCAAGTTTCATACGTCTGAAAAAAAGAAAGAATCTGAAAGACCAATATGCCCTTTACGTTTTTTCCTGATGAAGATGTCAATTTTAATGCAATAAAATGTTCTTCTAATTCTCCAGGTATTAATTCAGGATGGTAGAGTTCCAATTTTTTTAGAGTTTTTTTTGTTTGTTTTTCTTCCAAGGAAGTGAAGCTGAGATTGTATTTTGCATGCAGTACAGAGGAAAAATACCAATATAACAAGATTTAGGCAAATACAGTCAATATCTAGAATAATATCGAAATATTTCTGAATATCAAAAGAAAATGCTGATACAATGACACAGTCCTCTGTGACTTTAAAGTTTCAAATTGATTGTTACACCATAAATAAATCTCCAAATATAAAAATAGCCATACTCAGTTGAAAATTATCACAGAGTAAAGCATAACCAATTCCTTCACACAATATCAAAAATCAAACTTCACAAGAGCAGAGTTAGTAACTCAGTAGGTGGCACTCTTTCCCTTATGTAAGAATTATACAATGCCATTTCCTCCGCTGGAGCAGCCTGAGCTGTCAAATAGCTCTTGCATCCCAGAAGCATCCAAAACATAACTGAAAATAAAATTCTAAGAAAATACTGAAGAAGAATAATAGCTGCCAGTTCTGATATGACTGGATGGTGTTAGAGGAATACAATGAAGAAAAAACTTAGCTTGTAACACCACAGTGCATGAAAATGGACAATCTATAGTTTAACATTTTAAGAACATATTAAATAAGACCAGATATATTATTAATGTATTAAAAAGCACATGTATTATTAATAGTGAAAATTAATGGTAAAATTACTGATCTACTAATATGAAAAATAAATGTGTATATATACATAAATAAATGTATCCTAGTGTGGATGCATCATCAAAATTGACACCCTTATTGATGCTTGAAAAAATAAGTACATTTGTGGAACACATTTTCATGTAAGGAAATTTTTACTTATTTGAATTCATAAAAACATCAATCAACTAAATTAGCATCAATTTTCTGTAAGTGACAGGAACCTTTAATTCAGACAATACCTTAGTACTCATCTGTAAAGTAAATGGAGACATGTCTCCCGTATTTTCTAAAAGTATCTATTACTGAATTCTCTACAAGAGAAGAAACCAAATGAAGGGGACCACAGCTCTGTGTTTCTACTTAAGGGTATTTCCAGCTTGGGTGAAAGCTAAGGCCATTTTTCATGTAAGTACATCAATTCCCAAACAGCTGCCTCAAGAACAGATTTCAATTTCTGTTTTTTCTGATCTTCCATCACTCTGAGTTCAAATCTACATCATAAATTCAAAAAATTTGGAAAGGAAGAAAAAGGCACTACTGAGATTTTAAATGCTTATTCTGTTGACTTCTGGATTGCTGGCATGTATTTTTCTTCTCTTTCGCTTTACTTCCTATTGTGTTCCATGTTTCACATTGCTTTCTTTTCTATGTAAATGCCATTTTCATCAAAAGATTCATGGGCTGAAAATAGCCAGAGCAGGTGAGTAGCCCAGCAGGCAGACCAGTCAGCTGCGGGAAGTGCTCTGTTTCTGCACACAAATCACAGTTAAATAGAAGACAGACTCAAGTGCTCTCCCAGGAGGAACGAGATCTGTCCACAGCCATTCCAAACATGGCTAATTTCTGCCCTGGGCTTCCCTCTGAATCCTGCTGCACTTTCTGCACCCAGGCAGGTCTTTAATTGGGTGCACTGACTGCCCCTCTCACACACCCACCCAACACATAATCCCTTACAGGATTATGTAGGGTCTCTCCAAAGAAATGGAAGCCATTAGTTCATTCATCTGTGACTGAAGGAGCTGCATTGTAAAGGAATGATCTAACCATTAAATTACTGTATTGAAAATGGAGTAGCATCTTCCCAGTGCTGTATTTAAGGAAAAAAGGAGACATCCCCTTTCAGCTATCTGAAGGAAAGGAGGTAGGTGCCTGTTCTCTGAAAAGGGCTTCAATCTGGGGTCCCAAGAGAAAAGAAAACAGAAAAGTGTCAGGTTGGTTGGTGTTTCCTGTTAACTGGTCTAGCTACTTGGATGCTTAAGGGCACTGATTCAAAAGCTCCCTGTTAAGACTGGCATCTATTCAACTGTCTGTTGAATGCAGCTTCTTTAATGATCTTAATGTGCTGCACTCACAGACACAGAAATGCTGAGCTTGGAAGGGACTTTTGGAGGTCATCTGGTCCAACCCCCTCTTAAAGCAGGGCCACATAGATCCAGTTATCCAGAGCTGTGTCCAGATGGGGAAAGGATCACCTTCCTCGACCTGCTGGCTATACCTTTTTCTCATGCAGCCCGGGATAATGTTAACCTGTTTACCACAAGGGCACATTACTGGCTCGTGGTCAACTTGACATCCACCAGGATGGCCAAGTCCTATTCTCCTAAGCTACAATCCATCTGGATGGCCCCCAGCATATACTAGCACTAAGGCTGTTCCTACCCCAGTGCAGGACTTTGTTCCACTGATCATCATCTCTGGGCTTGGCCATTCAGCCATTTTTCTATTCACCTCCCTGTCTGTTTATCCAGCCCCTACATCAACAGCCTGTCTATGAGGATCTAATGGGAGACAGTGTCAAAGGCCTCTCTGCAGTACAGGCAGACATTATCCACTACCCTTGTCCTCATCTACCCAGCCAGTCATTTCATCACAGAAATGTATCAAGTTGGTAAAGATTGACTTCCCCTTGGTGAAGCCACACAAACTACTCCTGAAAATTTTCTAGTCCTTAATGTGCCTTGAAATGGTTTCCAGAATTAGCTGCTCCATTACCTTCCCAGGGATAAAGGTGAGGGTTACCAGCTTGTAGTTCCCTGGTTTCTCCTTCTAGCTCTTCATGAAGATAGGAATAACATTTGCTTTCCTTCCATCTTTAGGCACTTCTCCCATCACGGACAAGTATGTTCAGTTTGCTCCTGACCTTATCCTTTTCCACCAAGGGTACATCTCATTCTAGTATTACCCCCTGGTCTTCAGGACATGGGGTTCCTGAAGGTCAGTCTTCCCAGTAAAAACTGAAGAAAAATAGCATGCAGTACTTCAGCCCTTTCCATATTCCAGTCTTTTTCCCCCACACTCCCAGCTTTTTCTGGGGAAGAGGAGTGATGGCATGGCCACTCAAGCACTGCTCGCTTGTGTTTATGAATATTCTGGTCACATTACATGATAGCTGCATGAAAAGTAGAAAATGCTTTTGACATATTAGACAAATCTGAATTTGGCACTGGCAGGCAAAATAGCAAAAACCAACATAATACTTAAAATGGGCTTGTACAAACAGGATAAAGAATTATGAGGATTTGCTACAGGTGTTCTGCTGCTGTAACAAGACAGGTGAACATGTGCTGACATTGGGAGCTGACATTTGCTCCCAATATCATGGAATCTCACTTTATGGATGTGTTTCAATCCCTTCTGAACAAAGACCTGTTTTCACCTAATTTTTCATCACTTTGCATAATGATACAGCTACCTGACTAGCTATATTCAGCATATTCCTATACAGAGGAGGTGGAGTCTCCATCAAATACTTTTGTCATAGTAAGAGATCAGCACCCTGAATAACTTCTGTTCATTTGAATGCATACTTCCATCTGTTTCATAAACTTCTGACAGCATAAGCAATTACTTTTGCTAGTATGTTTAAACAACCACTATGGCACCATTCTTACTTTTTTTCTTGAAAAAAAAGAGAGAATGGCATGCACTCTCTGAAGAAAAGCAGTTAAAACATACCACCAGGCTTAAAATTGGGAAAAAATCTGGATGAAAAAGCCCTGGATGACTGAAACAGCAAAGAACTTCTTTTTCCTTTTCTTACCAATCTCGTCTGTTCCTCAGCATATTATTTTCATGTGATCACTGAAATCCTTCTTTTTCTGAGTTTCTGATTTTGACAGTTCTATTGTCTCCAAAGGGACAGCATTACCTGCACTAACTATAACCATCCTTTGACTATTTTGTGCAGAATTGAAAAAAAACCTGATTATCAAAGGTTTTTTTATCTGCTGAAGTTCCTAGGCCAGATGCACAGTTCCACACAATGACAGCAGAAGCAGTGGATAAAAATCTTCCTGAGCAGTCCTCTCCTCTCCAAGACTGAAATACTGGGGGCATTAGAGTCCTGCAAATTTCTCCCTAACCTCCCATGGCTGCAGTGAACAGCTTGTGGTGTGTACTCTCAGATAACATGATGGATGATGAATCTCTGAGCCAGGGATTATCAAGGCCTTTCATGAAGGAAATCGAAGGGCTAATGTTTCTTCCTTAAATTCAATGTGAGTACTAATGGAAACTAACTCAAACCTAGAGATTCAGTGTGAAATGTGATATAAAAAGAGAAGAAAGTGTTGAAATAAGATAAATAGCACCTTTGCGCTTCTGTGTACAAATCTAAGTGTCTGTATCTAGTATTTAATAGCTCATCATGAACTATAAACCATTGGGCCAAAAAATTAGTCTTTTGTACAGTATTTGCAATGCCTTTCTGAAGTCCAATTATGAAAGAGCTTCCCCTTCCCAATTAATCTGGGTTGTTACTTTCTTAAAAGTTGAGATACTTTATGCATGGCTTCCCTTTTATAAAACCATGCTGAATATCTAAGCAGTAAAACACAATGGATTATGCAGTGATATAAATAATGCAGATCCTGAGTGTTAATTGAAGCACAAGGCAACACAGAGTCATGGACTGAACTTTCAACTGCTACTTGCCAAAGTAATTCTAATTGACCTCAACGGGACTGTGCATGTGAGTTTAAAATACTCCTTCTGTGGGTAAACATTAGGAGGTTAGGTTAGGTCCTTATCATTCCAACATGTCTGAAGAAGATTTTTTGTGACAAATGCTGGTGTTTTCAGCATTATTGTTGAAGAAAATTAATTAAAATATTTCAGGGAAACTTAAAATCTTGCTTAAATATTTTTTTTTTACTCAGATTATTGTAACATTGAACAAAATCCACACCATTACAATTTTATTTCATAGGTGCTTAACACACACTACATTTTTCTCTTTTTTTCTCTTTGCCTTTTCCCTGTAGATATTTAAGCCTCAGTCACTGACTGAGATATGGACGAATGGTTCTTTCCTCAACATTCCCCCTTCCTTGTCTGACTCTATTATGGAGAAACAAAACTGGAGGAATTAAGTATCTCCCAGTTGTGCTTTCCAACAGAAAATTAAAGTATTGCAAACAGATTACTAGGCCACAAGAGGCACATTGTGGGATATATGATGACAGCAGGGCTTTGAAATTCAAATGTAGCTCTTTTCTTTGAAATCCTGCCATGGGTGTAGCTCTCTCAGCACTGCCCTGAAGCTGAAACAGCTGCTTTAGTTTCCTTTTACAGTGATTTCCTAATCATTCAGTTGGAAGATGAGGGGCTCAATTCTATAATTAAGTAACAAGTGAACAAAAAGGCACACTGTACTGGGTAGTTTCCAGAACAGCTTTTGATAACTCAGAATAATAAGAAATCACAAGCATCTTAAGAACTGCACTTTCTGTGATCACGATGCTTCTCATAGATGCCCTGACAGATGCAGTGCACTGGAGCATCCAATCAACTTGCACTTTAATATTTAACGTGGATAAGACATCAGCTTTTCTCAGCAGTGCAAATGACCTTAAATATAAGGCTGAGCTACCCACTTATTTATGTCCTATGTTCTTTTCTTCTTTTGTTGCCCTACTGAGATTGAATGGGTAATTTAATTAAAGTCTTTTAATTTTTACTCAATTCCCCTCAACAAGACTTTGTGTACTGATTCCTCAAGGCCAGCCAGCCAATACATGCTGCCCTTGTATTTGGGAAAGCAGCCATCCTACAGCTGCTTCTGAAAACTCTATGTTTCTTAATGTTTTACTGTTATCCTGACAGAATGCAGAACATATCATTGCTTTTCTGGAAAATGTACTTATCTGTTATTTGAACAGATTGTCCTACAGCTTTGATAAGGAAGAACACCAAGGCAAACCTGCCTCTCACAGCCAGGTGAAAATGATTTTACTAGTCAGGAGGCTTGAATTAATAGTTAAACTACAAGAACTGCAGGATAAAAATCGCCTCCAAACAAATAAACAAGAAGAGAATGGTATATAGAAAATAGCAAAGGAAGATGAGACCACCAAAAACCCAGAAAGGAAAGTGAAGGACAGGTACTTATCTTTGATGATAACACATGCATTATGATATATTTATTTATAAATATATATACTACAAAATTACATTGATATTTTCCCATTTTTCTGCTGTAACATTGTTTGATGAGGTGATTAATGTCAGTTTAAATAACTTATTTACCAAAGGAAACATCTCATTTTAAATCTCAGGCTGGAGATCTCACTTTTAGGATTCCTGAAACAGGTTATTTGCTAAATATTTTCATTTATTTCAATATTTGGGGCCTTATTTTGCCCCCCAAAGTTGCATTTTTTCCCCCTACAAATAAGTTTAAACTCTTTTGTATACCAAATACTTCAAATATATCTAATGAGGTTTCTCATTTACCTGTTGCTATTGCCTAGACTCTAACTGTAGAGAATCCTTCTCCATGCCCCAAACTGGGTGAATTACACTTTGTCGACAGATTTAAACAACTTCCAAACTTCTGAAAGTGGCAGAAGTTACACTGTCATACTTTAAACAGACCAGTATTTTTGAGTACATTACCTCTCATGAGCCCACAGGTCAGACAGTCTGGTTTTTTACTGTGTTTTGTGAAAGAGGAAGGATAAAGGCAGAAGAACCAAGTGTGACCTTACAGTACAGGGTATGCTCAGTGCAAACCCAGCTGACAACACACTGCAGTGTCCTCCAGCAAGTTCTTCCCAAGGCAAGTTGTACTACATATAGCAGCTACCTTGTGTCTGTCATGCAGCATTAGCAGTCATAATGCTGCAGCAATTAAGTGGCTCAATCACCAGTTCAGGTCTGCTTTTCTTACCCATGCAAACAGAGACAGCTGTTCCACCGCCTTAGGGGTTCCTTTTCTTTGACACCTACTTGGCACAAACTGTTTGCCAGGTAGCTGCTGACACATTCAGACAGTTTTGCTGCTGCAGCTTCTTAGGGCTGAAGCCTGGAAGGCTCAAACATACTCTAAGCTGCAAATCCTGCAGTGTACTGCAAATCCTGCAAATCCTACAAGTGCTCTCTATACCCACAAATGTTAGTTCACTTTCTATATCACATTTAGGAATCCTAGGCAACATTTGAGTTGCAGTGGGGCAGCAAAGGAGAGATCTAGCAGACATGACTGCCACAGAAACACAGTGGTAACAATGACACCCCAGCAATGGGCCTGCGAGAGGGACCATCCAATCTCCACAAAGATACTACCAGCAGAACACCAGACAGAATAACCAGGAGCATGGTTACACATTTTAGTTCTCTCAAACACACTAGAGGCACATTTTTTTGTTCCGCTTTTAAGAACCACAGTATTTTTATCACATCTTTTATGATTCACCTTTTAGTCAAAAACTATGCAAATACAGGCTCTTCACATATATTTGAAAAAAACCACCCTGAGATTCCTCGTATTTTCTTACTCATGCACCTGTAAGGTAATTAAGAATCTTACTTGCTATGGGAACACCATTTGCTAACCAGCTTATACTAGGCTTTGGGTTGCCATTAGCTCTGCAGATCAATGTTCCATCTTCTCCAGGAGACAAGACCAAGTTTCTGGGTGCTGTTATCCAGTATGGAGCAGCTGGGTTTAAGAAAAGGAAGACAGTAATTATTTTCCAATATTACATACAGAAATTCGTAAGGCACGGGCATGGTAACCAGAAGATAAGTCAAATGTGTAGATACAGATTTAGAGCTATCCTGTTAATTTATATGTGTGTGTGTATATATATATATATATATAATAATTAACTGGTAGACCATACACAGATAGACATAGATATAGATGGTATAGATACAGATATATATATAGACAGATATAGATAGATATAGATATAGATAGATTAGATATAGATAGATATAGATAGATATAGATATAGATAGATATAGATAGATTAGATATAGATAGATATAGATAGATATAGATATAGATAGATATAGATATAGATAGATAGATAGAGATAGATATAGATGATAGTCAATTAACTGGTAGATCATACATTGACTGAACTGAGCCTCTGGCCACCCGCTGCATTAAAATTCTGAGATAAACAACAAGAGGCTCTTTGTTTCATTTAGGGCTCACTGCTTTGAATATAATTTGCCTTTCCTAAAGCAAGCAAAATTTATCTGAGTATGGCATCTGCAGAGACTACAGTGGTCTTTTGATTAATTTCAGAGATAGTCATGCTCATAATAGCTAGGCTGCTAGGAATGAATTTAGCTTTGATTACATAAAAAGATTTCATGTCAAGGGTGAAATTTACAAATGGCAAAATCCTTGGTCTCACTGAATTCAATGGATGATTGCAGTGGGGCCAGATGTTCACCTGAGACAGATGAAAACACACAGAGATCAAAATGGGTGAAACACTGCCCTTGCTAAAAGGTATTTGCCTATTTCTCTATCATTTTTTACAATAAATAACCACAAACAGCATATATTATCATATCTTGCAATTAATTTTCAGATTTTGGATTGATGGACAGATGCAAACAGAAAATTAAACTTCTGCTCTTAGAAAGAAGGTTAAATACGATCATAAAATCGTGCTGATCTACAGCAAAATAAATGACTATTTAGCATGCAAAGTAAGCAATACAGCTGACTATTTCAATGACTAATTAACTGTCATTACAGTTTTTGTTTCATGGTATTCACAGCATACTTACAATTCCTATTTAGAAAAACATATTGTAAATGCTTTCAGAACTATAAGGCATCATATCTTGGGTAAAAAACATAAAGAAGACAGAAACCCAGATATATCAGTAAAAGAGAAAAAGGAAGAAAAATGTAAGACTGTAAGACTAGTAAAACAGAGAAAAGAAATAATCTGGGCTATATGAATGGAGACAAGAAAAATGGAGGAAATAAGGAGGAGATGATGCAGAGAGATAAGGGGGAAGATATGGAAACAAGAGAAAGAAGCAGTCTAATGACAGATAAGCAAAGGATCTAAAATAAATGTCGTACTTGTGCTAACTAAGACATTATCTTACTACTGTTACAGTACAATCCCAATTTAACCTGATGCTTTACAAAGTAACATTAAAAGATGAAAAAGATCTTAGAAATAGTAAAGCTCTTCCAGTATTAGAATTCAGACAGTTGAATGGTTGTTTCCTCAAGGTGATTTTTAACTATTATCATTCATCCTTTTAGCTATACTTCATCCTAGAAAGACTGCTTCAGTCCTGCATTCTGGACCCTTGACAACATTACATGAAGGATTAATTTAGTATTACCTTTCACAGTTACTGAAATGACATGATGAACTGAACCTAATGTATTTCTTGCTGTACATTTGTAGTTCCCAGAGTCAGCTTCAGAAACATCTATAATCTTGAGAGTTTTCTTAAAGTTTTCAAAAAACGTTCTGTTGGCTGGCAGTTCCCCACCTTCTTTAATCCAGCGGATTGCTGGTGTGGGTCTAGAGAAGTAAAAGCACAGATCAAATTTAGGGACTGAAGAAAAGGAAGATAAGAGTTCAGTATGTTAATTACTTTAAGAGCCTCTACCCAGATTCTGGGCCACATTGAAGAAATATGAAAAATATGCCAGCATTTGTTTCTAGGAAATGACAAGTCTCACTAACATTGTCAATGGCCATCTGTTCATAAGATTAACAATTACAGAATACATTTGTCTGCTGATTAATCTAAAAAACCTGGTTAATAACTGAAGACAAGTTCATTTCAAATCACACTGTACTTCTACTATTAAATTGATGCTCCTGGGGTTTTAAAGCTAGCTTCTAGATAACAACGAGTTTGTAATTGTCCTTTGTATGAGCAATACCTTAATGCTTCATGATCATAAACTTTACAAAAGAGCTGTAAGGAGACAGAAATATTTCTTGTGAGAAATCAAGAAAAAAATGTCAGTGCTGAGTCAAGTATAGCTACTTGTCACTGCACCATGTCTAAACGTTGGCTATATAACTTCGTCCATTGAAGTTGAAAGTTGTTCAAATGTGCAGATATATACTTTGAAAATTACAAGGAATCATAATTTACTGCTTACTGAGTAGAATGTCCTCTCTCAAATAGTAATGGCTCTAGGCAAATATTCCATTAGCAGTCTAACATCACATATTTTATTACATAGATACAATGCCATATAATATGTAATACTCTATCTTTTTCATAGGTTTCATCCAGCCGTTTTACTGGAGTTTGGATCACCAAATACTTTTATTGCATGGCTGTCAAAAGGCACGTGACTCTATTACAGATGAAGTTTACCTGGGCTGATGCTACTCCCACTCACAGGGGTGGTTTCGCTAGTGCTGCTGGGGCAGCTACCTGAGCAGGCCACAGCCAAGACAGAAACACTGCACTGTTGGACAGATCAAGCTGTGCTCTGAGCGTGCCCTGTGGAGCTCATGCAAGTGAACACCCATGCATGATGCTGTGATGCATGATTTGCAATTATTGGCTTTCCTCAAGGCTACCTCAGAGCACTCTGCATGAAATACCTTTGTGCACTGTGAACATATTTACAGTTCTTGAAATAGGTACTAAAGATTTTCCACTTCTATTCTATAACCAATCTATTCTCAGATTTCTTCCTGAGAATGAAACGGATTTGAAGATCAACCTAGTTCATGAAGTTAAATTGCTCTTTAGTAATTTTGTTTTTGCACAGAAACAATTAAACTCAATTACAATGCAAAATTTGATGTAAGGACCAGAAGTTATGTTCTAATGATTCCCACCTAGCTGATCTACTAAGTAATTATTAACATATATAAGCAATTTTCTTGGATTGGAACAGCAAATTTTTATCTGTTTTTATGTAATTTGAGAACCTAATGATCGTAAACTTAGCAAAACAACAGAAGCTTCACTCCAGAGTGCAAATCTGTGGAAATATGCCTGAGTTTAGTCTATAGCATTTCTTGCTTGTGTCGTTTAAAAACCATGGTACAACCTGTATTGTGCACGTAGGGTTTGGGGATATGAGAAGGCAGAGGCCATGCATGTTCACAGATGGTTTCAAAGTCTGCTGATACCCAAGTCAATGGTGGCGCTCCTTAAAAAGCTCTTTCCATTTTACACTTCTGTGTCTTTGAAACATGTACCTTATACAGCAGTAACATTTTAAGCATCTCTGAAATGTTTCCCTCTGTTTCTGTATTTCAATATAGGAAAAAAAAGATGTCTAAAACGTAACTCACAATCCTGCTGCGATGCACTCCAACAAAAGCACATTTCCTCTGAGTTCCACTTTGGTACTTGTGCTTCCTGTTGGTGTTAGAAGAACTGGCTGCCTTTCTGTAACTGGCGTTGCTGGAACAAGAAGAAGTAAAATAATTCATTTCTAAATTTTGTTCTAATACCAATCAAGTGCATACATTCATTCTCACATTTTGGACAGAGATTTTGCTCCACATTAGCCATTTGATTAAAAGTCATTGTGTAGCACAACTACAAAGCTAAACACATTAGTTTTTTGACAGACATAACATATCTGTTAAATGCCACAATTTTGAACACATGGAAGAGAAATGTTATTATTAAAAGACAGGAAAAATTGATACAAAACTTTTACACAGGCAACTATGAAGTCTAAGCAGCTGCTGTTTCATTTAACAGAACTATAATGGGGAGTAAGAGGCACTGGTGTGCAGCACAGTGCAAGACTGAGACTTACTGAAAATTTTTGGGCTTCCATCAAAACAAAAGTAAAGCAAAGTTATGTTAATCAGAAATATAAACCAAGGGGATAAAAGGTACAGTCTGCTTTAGAATATGTTTTAATATTTTCTAGACTATGGGAGACGTTTCAGAAATTAATCCTTGTATTTTCCTCCTACTATATATTTAACTTTAATTCAAGCTGTTCCCCAGTCTTGCAATAAAGAACAGTTGATTAACCTGTAAGCAATAACCACAGTAAACAGGCAGCTATAAATATAAGATTCATTATACTCTGATGGCTTTTGAAGTACATGGTATTTCCTATGCCTTCATGGAATTTAGAACAAGAATTTTCTGTAATTATAGTGTTTTCTGTGAATACTCTAATGTTCTCTTGTAGCAATTTTAATATATAGAATGAATTGTTCTGAAGTGCAGTAGCAGTCTGAAACATTACGGTAAATATATTGTTTTTAAAAAATGTGATTAGAAACATAATAAACTCTAAGTTTGTTAGGGTACAGGATTTACTGATAGATTAGCATAAACACTTCATTTTAATCCAG
Source organism: Entomyzon cyanotis (assembly GCA_024500445.1). Taxonomy (NCBI): domain Eukaryota; kingdom Metazoa; phylum Chordata; class Aves; order Passeriformes; family Meliphagidae; genus Entomyzon; species Entomyzon cyanotis. The sequence goes on from JAKEPQ010001018.1 coordinate 30,401,995, forward strand.
TATGTGCTGTGAATTCCTTAATGACTAGTACTCAAACAACCTAAAGTTGCTGTTAGAATCGAGCAGTCTAGAGTCTAGAATGCAGCCGACAGTCACAGCAACAGCTCATCTACCCAGAGCTGGCACTGCCAAGGGCTGCTGACTCACTTGGCCAGACTATGAATATTCAGAAGAATTAGCCATGGTGGTTCTGAGTTAGGAGCCAACCCAATGGTGTTTTCCTCACTAATTGTAGCTAATATATTGGTTTGTATTCAGGTACTTATTTCTTGGTTGCTCCTCCTGAATGACATATAATTTTATGTACAGAAGTAAAATATTCTGTGCCCCTGTTTCATTTTACATTCACATAAGTTATGGTTTAATATGTGCAAAGCCCCATTTCACAAGTAAAAAGACAAAAAATGGAATAAATATCAAATGTTTTCTCTGTCACACAATATCAAGTGGATAATCTAGAATCAGTGGTGCTTCAAAGTCAGCATTGCTAAACACACAGATATCTGTTCAGGAGGATTTAATTCAGAGCATACAAAAGACCATTCAACATAGATTAATGGAAAGACCAGCTTAAACACCAAACAAACAAAACTCATCCGACCCCTACGAAGTTATTTCTACAGATAGTATTAAAGTGTTCAGATTTTCATTAATTCCAGTTTCACACTTATGAAATAAGTTAAAAATTAATGGTAAATTCAGTAAGTTATTAAATGTGAAGTGGATCTGTTAAGTGCTTAATTGCTGTTATTTATTATGCAGCTCATGATCTTGAATAGTCCTAGTGATAATGAACATATCAAATTACTACATAAATTGTAGGAAAAATATAAAAAGGCAACACAGTACAGAAGCAATTTTTAAAACCTGCACCAGTGTGAAAGGACTCTTTTATTATAAGTGTTTGTATTTTTTATGAGCCACATGTTACCAGAACATTGAAACATTAAATATTTGAAAGCATCACACTGTGCAGTCCCACTGTAAAGTATGTATTATCACCAGCACTAATTGATACCTTTATTAGAAACTGAAAAGGGAGCAAAAGATTAGGTAGCCATGGAGGTGAAGTTAGTTAACTAAATGCTACTGTGAAACAGGGAGTATCAGTGGGGACCAGTGTAACTCACCACCATAAATATCAGTGTCACTCAAATTAGCAGCTATAGTGTCATTCAATGAATCCACTGAAATAAACAGAACATCATGAAGAAAGCATACAAGAGGGATAAATAAAAGTACTGGGAATCAAAAGGTGATGACATGGCCACGGTGAGTTAATCAAGTGATTGATTAATTTGTTTCAATAGTTACAATAATCATAATCACTTTATATTCTTGCACGGAAAAAAACATCTGAAAACAGTTATTTTTTACACTATACTTCTATGTATCAAATTTTAAAAAACATTTTTTCGAAACACAAAGCCTCATAAAGGGAAAAATAATAGCTTTTAAAGTCAATTATATATCAAGAAAACTGGAGACTATGTTTCAAGTTTATACAGTAATGTAATTTCTTATTCAGAATTAAAATGACAAAATTCCCTAGCATAACACTACTTAACTTTAGTATAGAAGTTGAGAACTCCAGAAAAATACTATGTAAGTACATAAATTAGTAATGCAATACCTACTTGAAGTGACTTTTACAGATATGGGTTGTTTCTGCTGTATAGTTTGTGTATGATTAAATCTTGCATAGCAGATATAGTCCTCCCGGGTGTCTTCTGGTTGTACATTAGAAAAATAAAGATCTCCATTTAGACCTTGGGAAACTCTTTCACTCTGAGGCAGCCTTTGGAAAGCTAAGGGAAAACAAGAACACATTTATGTCAATTACAATACACACTCTATTATTATAATGTCCAGACTCTACATTCATTCAATTACTCTTGTTTGTGGCTTGGTACATATACAGACATTTCTAAGTTTCCTAATGTGCTCCCTTGTCTACCCATTCTTCCCCAGTGGGTTAATCTACAACTTGCATTAAGATCTCCAGCTGCTTTTGGCTTCGTGCTTTTGGGCTGTATGTCTGCTTGTTTCCTCTTTTCTACAGAAATGGAAATTCACTGAATTTTAACTTATAGGGAAACTTTACTATCTGTGGTCTTGGTAAGAAATTATCTACTATACAGAAAAACTGCAAAAAGTAAACTGCATAAAAAAACAAACTCACCATTATCCATCCAAAATATGATAGGTGGTGGTAAGCCAACAGGAGGTCTGCAGTGCAGTACTAGTGAATCACCTTCGCGAACACGATTTGGTTCCAGTTTTTCTTTTGTCCACAAAGGTGATCCTGTAGAAAGTAATTTTGACACACACACAAAGTATGGATTGACAAAAACTCCAAAATTTAAGGGAAAATGCACAAAATATTCCAGAGAAATGGAAGAACTGCATCCATCAGAATGTTAAGTCCCTCCACATTTGCCAAAGTTTTTATTTTTGTTCTTTTTTATGTTTGCTTGGAAGAAAAGTACAGTAATGATTTGTTTAAAGTATAATCAACTGAGTCAAATTATTTTGTCTGCTCACCAAAGGTTCTATAACAGAATCTTTCAGATTTTTAACTATAATGAAAAAAGTGATGTGCTAAATTAGAAAAAGGGTTAGACCTTCCTGAAGCAGTATTATACACACACTCTTTAATTAAGATGTAAGAACAGCACATTTTAAGCTGAGAAGCTTGACAACTAATCTGAGATAAAACTCACAAAAAGCCATAGAAACAATCTACCATTAATCAAAATATTTTAGCTTTATCTTCTTTTTAGTCCCAATCTGTTCTGTGTTAAAGCTATGGAATACAGTCTTCCAGATAATCAGAAATATAAGCCAAAGGGATAAAAGATACTTTACAAAACTATGGAATACAGACTTCATAAAGAGAATAAAAATTGTTGTCATCAATGATGTGCCTTAAGGATTTAAATATTTATTCTAATAGTAGTGTCATACATACAACTGAGTTTTAAACACTATAGGTTATCCAGATGTACCAAGGTTATTAAACTTTTGAAAAAAATACTTGAGAGAACATGCAATACAGTATTAAACCTGAGTATTAGCAAATAGACAATAACTTCTAGCATGGTCACTTGGATGACTGAATTTTTAAGACAGGAAAACAAAAAGGCAAAAAGTTCATAAGCCAATATGAAAACCAAAGTGTTTCACACTTTATGAACATGACGACCTTTACTTACTAGAAGGCCTTATAACGATATTGTTGGAAATGGCTGCTCCTCGCTCATTCCTTGCTGTACACTGGTATACTCCCTCATATGCTTCTGCCTTCCCACCATTCATAATATTTATGACAAGAGTCCCTGAATTTGGTTTCATTGTTACCAGTGCATCTTTATCTATATCAAAATGAGTTCCATTGCGTGTCCAGGAGAAGCTAAAATAATAAAAACAAAAAGAAAAGTTTCTTCTTCAGCTGCCTTTTGCAGATTGTATGGAAAAAAAAAAGGAAAGACAAACTAATTAACAAAATACATGTTATTTTTTCGTTAGCAGATAAATTAGTCTTTCCCAAACTAAATTAACTGATAAAGCAATACAGCTCTTTTAATATAAGAAATCTGGTAATACTCTCAGATAAAAGGTTTGACTAAACTTGTTAACAGGAGCTATTTCAAAGTCAATTCTTTTTTTAAAAAATACATTTAAAAATTCTGAGGTTAATCGTACATGGAAGTGAACTGATTTCCTTTCTACTAAAAATCATGCAGTAACATCTGCAAGAACTGATATTGCTAAAGCTGAATTAGCATTTCCATTATAAAACCTAGTGTTGAAAGGGTTTATAAACCTGTCTTTAAAAACTTGCTCAGGGCTGAAATGTGTCATCTCAGGCCCCAGCAGGAGACCATTTCTTTTAATTGGTTTGGTGATTTTGAAATTAAGCAAGTGAATTAAAGACTGTGGTGAATTTAATTTCTTTTCACCATTCTAATGCAAACAAACATAATTCTTTAATTGAAATTACATAGTCTGATAGCCTTTAATTAACCTAGTAAATTTATACTGGTGCTACTCAAAACAAGAGATGTTATGAAAAGTTACTAAAAATGAAGACTAATAGAACTCATAAAAATTGTAAAGAAGCATAGATTCACAGCCTACAACTTAAACTACCATAAACATCAGTTTCTTACTTATGCACTGTTAATGGTCAGAATTATAGTCACAGAGAGCCTGACCAACACCCATGAAGTGCTGAGCACTCACAAGTTACAATTATGTGAACAGCAGTTTTAGTAATTGTTAAATTTTGGCTTCAGAATCTTAAGCAGAAACAGTCTTTGTGCTGGTTAGAATGCTTCCTAAAGTATAAAAGTAAATGGCACTGGAAAAGCTCAAATTCTAACTGTCTCAAATTGAGTACTGACCTTCTGCAGCAGGTAGGCAGGACTGGACATGATATTTTGCACCTTATGTTGGGGAGAGAAGAGTTGGACCTGCAGCAGTGCTGCACCACACTGCAGTGTTTTTGGGAGGACTAGCATGCATAGCGAATTAAAAATGAGCCTCTTTTTTACGACTTTGCTGGTGGAGCTTCATAATGTGTGGTTTCTGTTACTAATAACATTAAGGATGCAACAAAGTGTAATGTAGCTTCAAATGAGAAGTAGAAAATATCATGCAAACCCCTGAATTTGTGCTACATGACAGTCAGAGTCCTTGCTGCTCTAGCTACAGGTAGCAGCACATCCACAAACCTTTGTGACAAGTGCTCTCACCAATAAGAAGTTATCCTGTTTTAACAACGCACACTGTGGGCTGAGAAAGTCCACCTTTGACTTCAGAGCTCTGGAGCAGCTTAAGTTCCAATAAACATTTGCAGGTTATCAAGACTGATGGACCAACTAGAATAACTACTGATACAAATTAAATCTATATCATATCTTAAAAAATAAGCAAGACTAAGCGCAAGCTTACAAAACTCATTAGAAAATTCTGTACTTAAATCCTGTCACTTCCTCTGCAGTAGGGGAACAAAGCAAGATCCATGTTTGATGGGGAAGATGATGATAAACAGCAGAGAGCCCTGGCACATGGCTCAGATATATCAGTCTCACAGACAGCACTCCTTGTCTCTCAGGTAATTCCACCCAAAAGTGTTCAAGAGAAAAATCTGCAGAAGCAATACAGTTGTGCCAAAGTGGACAATAATCATCTGATCCTCCAGGTTAACACCCAAACTCTTACCAGTGGCATTGGGCCAGCCAAATTAAAATACTATTAAACAAAGTAGCTCTGCAGCACTTCTGTCATTAACAGAACACTAGAAAGGGCGAGAATATCCCACATAATCTCCATCTTCTCCATTGTGCTGCCTGTAGCAACGTGGGGTTTTGTTTCCCCGCTCTGTATACTATTTGTTCATTTTAAAATATGCATCATGCTGTACCTGAAAACCTATTGGTGTGCACCCTTTTGCCAATCTTCCCTTCCTTCTCCTAGGACTGGCTCTTAGAGAGCCAGCCCCGCCCCCTTCCTTTCCCCTTAAAAGCTAGCACCTGGGTGTGAGAGAGGTCTCCTCTCTGAGCTGGCAGCCCCTACCCTGTCCCTGCCTTTCCTCCCTTCTCCTCCCCTGCAACCCCTCTTCCCATTACCCCAAATAAACCTCCCTGCCAGAACAGAGATGGAGTCCAAGTTCGTTCCTTTGTCTTCGTTTCCTGCTAGAATTTCTGTGGTTGAAAGACTCGCACCATGCCGCGGGACCCCGGGGGCCGCCTGCTCCAGATGTGGTGGGATTACACAGACCAGAGACCCCGTCCGGGGGGCAGCCGGCTCCTGCTGCCCTCCCGGACCCTGCTGTATCAGCTGCCCAGCACAATCATGACCGTGATGCCAAGGTAACCAGCAGGAATGCAGAAAAAAAAACCCATTATTCAAAAAAATACATCTGACAAACTCTGTCTGTGTCTGAATGAGCAGTTTTAGATGGACCTTGCTAGTAAGATAACACTGCTAGAGAAGAGAGATGCACTGTCGCTGTTGAGCCGCTAGCTGAGAGAAAACCCAGGTTCTCAGACAAGAAAAGAGAAAAGTGCATTTATTATTTTGATTTCCATATATATAGAGTTTTCAGAGGTCACCCAGATTGGTCAGCCAGAAACCTCCCCCTAGGCCTAATTGGCCAAGCCCGAACTGCCCTAATCTGGAGACGTTGTTTGCAAAACATCCAAACTTTATCTTTGTTTATGAAACGTAGCAAAAATGTTCTCACAAGAAAGACCTGTGCTAGCCACAATGCACATTTCTATGTTCACAGTCTCTGCAGTCAGAAGCAGTTACTAACAATGCCAGAATGGCTACTGATGTTTCCAGTGCAGGTACTCAGCACTTTGAAATGAGTAGCTTTCAAATATTTCGAGATGCTGAAAGAGGATCTTAAAATGGATGATGATCAGGAATCTGATGCCTTTCTGCCAAAACCAAACTTAAGGCTATTAAACACAGCTGCTGATCAATAAAACTGATTCACACAACATAACTTCTGACAAATTGTATTTCAAGATCAGCCTCATAAAACTGAATTATCTACAAAACACTGCATTTGAATGTATTAGCATTAATCTAACTTTATTCAATGTCCATTCTTCTTAAACACTATGCCTTAAGCTGGCACGTGATCCAGTTCATAGTACAGCATGCCTCCTAGAGTGTTTAATGGGCGTTTACCTACCTGCTCTTGTAATAACCAAGTATTATTTTATTAGAGCTTTGAGAAGAAAAAAAATGCTACAGTTGCTTTTGTGACTCTAGGAAAGTTTAAATGTCAAGTGTGATAAGAATCAAAATTATGCCACTAGCTGGTGGCCATGTAATTTCCAGAGGTAAGGATGCATGCATGTTTTTCCATACGCAAGCACATTCATACATCATTGTTAATTTACAAAAGTTACAGTATGTTCTCCTAGTTCTTCCATGCTGTGAGGCCAATAGAAGAAAAAAAAAGCTACTAACCTAGGAGGTGGCTTTCCTTTGGCTTCACACTGTATTACAATATTCTCTCGAGGGTCAACAATGTAATCTTTTGGAGATTGCTGAGTTATCGTAGGAGGTTGTGACACTTCATTAGGAAACACAACAAAGAGAGAGGAATTCAACAATATTTTCAAAGTATCACCAAGACACTTTTGTAAGCAGAGAAAGAAAAATTGCAATTGGCAACCAAATCGTTAATAGAAGAGTGGGATTAAAGTATCTTTTGTACCAGGAGGCCAAAGCTCTTTACCCTTGTAAATCAGTGTAGCTATAGAAACTTCCAGCTGAGCTACCCTGATTTACAGTGGATGAAGATCTTGGCCAAAAAGTTAAATGAAAATATCATCTATATACCTCAGATTTCAACAGATTTTCACAAGACTAAAGGACATTCGAATTTTAAGTCCGACATATCAGAAAAGAAGAATTGCAAGCCATAAATCCCCACTTTTTTTTTTTTTTTACCACACAGAAGGAAAACATATAGATTGGTTTGTGCTTCTAAACATTTTATGTATTTCCAAATTCTCTGTGGGTGAAATCTCTCCACACATTTATTATGCTCAACATATTGAATTATTCTACAAAGCGTGCTTTTAGGAGCTACTTTTCAGGAGTAAAAAATGTGTTATAAGCAAAAGACTCTTAAAAATGGCAAAAACAGTATCTAGTTTCCAAATAAAGTAAACATAGAAAAAGTATAGCACTGACTCCCCTTAAGAAACACAACAAAAATATAGTCAGTCTTGTGAACTGCCACAGGAGAAGCAATCATTTAACACCTGTGATTTGTCAAGTTCTCTAAAATAAGTAGCACAGAACAAAATTGATTCACCTGAGAAAGTAGTTGGCGCCTACCTATTGTAAGTAATTTATAACCTTTTACCATTATCTATGCCCATTTTTGCATTAAAAAAATCCTGCTCCTGATATTAAGATAGTGAGAAAGGTGTCTCCCTCAACATTATTCATATGTTTATAGCTTAGTGTCACTTAAAGAAACTTGTTTAATAACATGCCCATGAACATTCCTGTCTAAATGCCATAATCACCTGTCCAGCAGTACCCTTTGCTAGTCCTTTGGGGTACTTTCTAGCCACTGGAACAAAATATTTCCATCATTAGTTAGCTGTGTTCTCATGCCTCACTCTATCCAGTTGAAATTGTCTAAGTGGGATTTTTATTTTAAGTCTTCCTTACCGTTACACATTAGGTACTCCATTGCACAGGCAGAGGTGGCTATCTGTAAAACCCTACCCACAAGAAATAGCCATAAAAAGAAATCAGATAATGGAATCGCAACAAAATAGAGCAGCAAGGCAGAACAGAACAGCCCACGCAGAACTGGGTTCTGCTCCTCACTGCAGAGGGGAGAATCCTTCAAAGAGGAAGGCAACACTTTACATGATACCTTTGTGTGTATTTCTTTAGGAGTACTTTGAAGACAGTCCTTTTCCCTCTCAGAGGCATTTCTCAGGGTCAGTACATGTCAGACGCTTACTTGGGAAAAGCAAATACTCTCTGAAAAGGGCATGACTACCCAACCTACAGGATATTCCATCTGATGCACATCAAAGACAAGAAATATCCACTCCTGTGTTATGCACTGCACTTAAAACTGATTAAATTAACTATAAAACTAAAGCGAAGTCAGAACCCATAAAATACGAGGTCTACTTGAATATTCACTGTGGATATAAAAATATGTCCAATTCAGATATGTAAAGTAGTACAAAAGTACATATATTCCATTAATTTTTTTATCAAATATATTTACTCCTGAAAGTAATAATAAAACTGCACATGCTGATATTGAGTGAAGATTTTAATGTTCAATAGCGCACCATCAAAAATCACACAATTAATTTATTCAAAATATCAGAATATTGGTTTAAGTACAGTAGTATTTTATGAACACTGCATGCACAAAACATCTAGATACAGCAAACCAAATTATCAACAAAACATCAGAATCACACGTTTTTGGACTGCAAATTCAACTTGCAACACAATCAGTATTAATTTTCAGCAGCACACAGCCTATTTTTATTGAAGAGTAACTTACATTCTTCTAGAAGTTTTGCTTTTATTCCCACATCAGAATCAGCAGTTGAATGGACAAACGGAGATTAAAGAGAAATATTTGTTAGTGAAGAGAAAATTAGCAATTTTGAGAGGGAAGATAAGTATCTCTGACAAGCACATTGGTCACCATTTAAAAGAAAATATTTAAAACATTTAGCACTGAAACCCATGCAGCAATGCCTGAAATTCCAGGCACAATTTCCGTTGTTCAGATATTACTACATTTATCTCAAAGCTCATGGTATGAGAAACTTTTCTGAAGTGTTGACCTTTTAAGGGACACCATGGTATGTGATTTTGGCCTTGCAAGGACATAAAACACTAATACTGAGGAGACTGCAGCAAATCAGCATTAATGGAGTGCACTACCCTCATGCTGCAGTCAAAATCAATCCACCCATGTGATCACATGGAAGAACAAAGAGAATTTTAGCTTCAGGCTAAAATTACTCTTGTAAAGACAAAAGCACCTAATTTGACTCAACAGACTTGCACCCCTTTTTGGCTTGAAAAATGACTAAACAAAAAAGAAAATCATCTCAGCTGTCACATGTTTCTGGCTTACTTCCAATGTTTTGCATAAACATGTCTCTTTAGCAATAGGTCAAATGTCCTTGGGTCCCCCTACATTTTCAGTCATTCCTTGCCTGCTTTGAGGAGACACTGACTAGGAACTAACGAACTTGCTATGAATAGGAACTTCTAAGCAGATTGAAAAGTAAATCAAGTATGTTCTCACCACCAGGTCACTGTGGTGGGTATTTAGGGAAGACCCTCAGATAATGTAAGTCCTCCCCTTGTGGTGTTCTCCCAGAGCCCATTCTCATCACTATCTATGAAAGCAATATCATCATTACAGATGTGATTTCTGGCTAAAATTTCAAGTATGTGACTTAACCAGACCTCACAATGTTATTAAGCAGAAGTAGTGGGGAATTAAATTCTCAGTAGAGAATTAAAATTATACATCTAAGAGGCCTGTTCAGTTTTGTCTATTGATGTATTTCTGGTAAATTTTACCCAAAGTCTTGTTCTATAGATAAAGATATTAGAGAGGTGTAGAATTTATATTAGTTCCTAAACTACAAGATAGGTTTAAAATACTATTTATAGCCTGCAAAGATGTTTAAAGAGAAGAATTAAGTTTTGAAAATAACACATTCATTCATCAAACTTTCAAAGCCCTCTTTAAGCCATAGCTTATTGTTCTAAAGGCGTTTACCACACAAGTTTGATGTGATTCAGATATATTGATCTTGTTACAGAAATACAGGTCATTGGTTTCATAGGCTTGCAAAGTGCATGGGAAAAAAAAAACCACCAAAGCACTTGCAATGTATGTCAATGATTATTAGAGGAAAACATGCATTTCTGGAAGGCAGAAAGGTATCAAAAACACAGGGGTAAAGAAAACCATGCAGATTAGAATCACAGGCAAATTTACTGATGTATTAATCCATCAATTTAACACCAATCCTAATGTTCTCTTCCCTGGTAAATAGTTTAACAAATGAATAGTCACTGAGAGGTGCAACATGGTTCACTGAATTCTGAAAATGTGATCATGCTTATCTTAGAAAGAAAATATCAACCTGAAGCATGAGTAATTTAATAAAATTAGCTTTTAAGAATTTAAAATGCAGCAGCTACCATTGCTTCCTTTCCAGCATGGAGTGCTACCTTCAAGGTTCCCCACTAACAGAGTCTTATATTAGACAAGAACTTTAGATCTTGGGATTTCCCCTCCTCCAAATGTTTCCTCATGTGTTAATGCTGAAGTTCCCTGCTCAGCATATTTTTACATATTTTTAACTTATATTTAAGTACTTAGCCTTAACTAACCTTCTGAATCAAAAAATAAGAGGATTTGAGTGCCTGAATTTTAGGTATTTTAATTTTTTACTAGCTCTTATATCAGCTCCTGGGAACCTCTTCTGTGAAGGTAAGGGTGATTGTTTACAGCAACTAGGAATTGCCCTGGGGTTTTCAGCAAATTATCAATGTGATCTTAATTTCACAAAGACTTAGCATTTAGCTGGGCTTCTCTGCCTTTCTTCATTTTGATCAAACAAAGCCACACTAAAGTGTAAGTAGAATTCTGTGAGAATTCCATGTCAAACCTTCTCAAGTGAACAATCTAATTCATTTTATATGCACAGGTTTTGAAAATTTTCAGTAAATAACTGTAAATATTCATAATCACAATGTCCTGTTTGAAGTGACCAAACACACTCCATGTTTAGCTCCATGTTGGAGTTATCTTCAGCTTCCTACACAAATTATTTAACTGATCTTCCATTATTCTGCACTTATTTAGCAGGTCAATACTTACAGTCAAGAGGTACATCCAGTGCAGAAATAATTTGGCACAGAAAGAGGACCAGGGAAGTTTTGCTTGTAGATATGGTCATCTTTTTTGTCATTTTTTTAGGTTGTACTGAGTAAATCACACTTGAAGAATGAAGTTCAATTTCATAAGACTAGAAAGCTTGCAATAGTTATGTAAGTGTAGACAAGAAACCTGGTAAATAAAAAGAAGAAAAAAGAATGATATGCAAATACAATGGAGAGTTAAAGGATCATATACATCTTAAAAATACTATGAAATACAAGCAGTCTAAATATTATATCCAAGGATAACAGTTACACCATGTGCTCTGTTGAAATCCAAGAAATCCACAAGTTCTTAGGATGCCTAGATCATAACACATTGCTAAAGAAGCTTACTGAACAACTCCTATAACCTTACTGAAAGGAAATACAAATGCCTCTCCTAAGAAGTATAAAGCATCAGTCAGTACATCTAGCTAAAAGAGAGTATATACTAAAGATAATAGTCCTCTTCACTATTTAGTGGATTAAAGCTCTGAATGCCCACCTAGTCTCTCCTTCAAGCACCCTGCGCCATTCTTGGAAAGAGTTCTTTTAGGCATCTATTCCAACATGTCAAGCCATTAATTCACTAAGTAAACTGTGGAATCTTTCTGCAGCTTTGAGTTAGATACCCCAGCTTCTACCCACTTTGGAATTCTTTCTAATCAGACAGCTGTAGACCGAATACAAAAGACTTCATGAGGGTGCTGAGGTGCTCCTGTATGCACTGTACCTAGGCTCCTGTTCCTGGATTTCTGACTCCTCTCAAAACAGATAACATCAAAATAGTTTGTCATTTCTAGCCTGAAACCAAAATCTAATTAACTGTCAGCATATTCTCAAGTTCCCTTCTCCTGCTTTCATATATGACGAAGTGTCGGAAATGAAATCTAAGGGAAATCTGTTCTTTGAAATGTGCTAGATTTCCCCCCTCAGCCAAGCATGAGAGATCACATTAGCTGCACAGAATGATTCTGCCTCCCTCCTTATTTTTTGCATGCAGAACCAAGCTCTAACTGAGAAGAATGTTGAAGGAGTGAAAACTAGCTGCCTTCAAGCCCCATCAGCATTACCAGTGACCTACAAAGAGCTCTGCAGCCTTGGAAATCCAAATGGTGCTTACACAATGCATTCTCACTAAATGGACATTCACTGAGAAAAGAACTTCCCAGATGCCAGACAGATCAGAAAGTTCACAGTGATCATCATTAATTTACCTTGAAGAGAAAACTTCCTCAGCTCTGGCTACAGATATGAAACACGTTGCTATCCAGTCCACAAGGAGTTCAAGTTGCAAAGAAGAAGCTACTTTACAAATGTTAAATAAAGAGTTGTTTGTGCTTCCTGAAGTTAATTAAACCAGTCTATGCTAAGAATTTCCCTCAATTTTCACATTACAGAAGAAATTATGCCTCTTAATTGCTGCTGTAAATAATCGTTCTCTCTGTATAGTCCTCTGAGCAGAGACTAGAATTGGAAACTAGAACTGAGGTGTGGAGCTCAACCTCTCATTATAACCTAGGACATCAAACCTCCTGATTCTTACTGTCACTATCTGTAACACAAATTTTTGTTTCAAAATCAAAATATTAGTAGTTTAAAGTTCTGGATATGTACTACTTGGAGCTGCTGGGAACTGCTGATATGGGGCATCACAGGGGGGCAAGTTGCTTGTTCACATTCCAAACTATCTCTAGGACTGTGTAACATAATAACAAATTATTTGTCACAGCAAATTAGAAAAATTTAAAAATGCATCAGAAGACAGAGCACTGTTGTTCTAGCCTTTACATAATTACTTATACAAACTGGAACTGCACAAGCAGACAAGGTGTCATGCTTACCTCCAAAATACTCAGAAAGTGGTTAAGACACATAGCAGGAAAGCATGAAAAATACTCAGACTTTCCTAGAAAAATAAATGGAACTTCCCTACTTTTTAAATGAGCACCCTAAATTGCTGGGGGTTGAGCTGGGGAAGGGGAGAAGTGTTTTCTCCATCCCATTTTTGGCACATATAGTTTACTACGCTCCTGCTGCGGTGAGCAAGGGGAAGAAGAGCTTCTGTTGAGAGTGCCTGAGAGCACTCCAGCACATTTCCTGCAATGAAGTGCTCTCCAGAAACGCTGATTTTATTCCAGAAACACTGATTTTATTCCATCAACTACAGCTGTCTGCTCCTCTCCAGTTAAACTAGGTTCTCATACACTGTCCTCCTGAACTTATGTCATCTCCTCGTTACAGTATTACTGCAATTATCAAGGTGCCCTCTCTGTGCAATGACCCAGGATTTGCAGGATTCTCTTTGAAGAATTGCACAAGTGAACCTTGATTTTGTTGTTTCTTCTCCATGCAACATTTCAGGTCTCCTAGGTCTCCTTATGAAACCCTGAAAATGCTTATTCATTTTATTGTCTTTTTCTTTCAACATGTAAAATGAGTATTGCAGTGATTTGAGAGTATTTTAAAATTAAATTGCATTTGCTTTGAACAAGTACAAATGAATACACAAGCAGTGGTGAATCAGGCAGGTGCAATTAAAGTGATTGGGAAAGTAATACCCTTGAGAAATTGTCTCATATTGTCTACTTCTGCTACTGCAATGTTCCACTAGAATACCTATTGAACCTGCTACTAGGATGTTTGGATATAATATGGGAATTCAACCTCAGAGAGGCAATGTGCCCAAAGGGTTCGCAACAGAACACTACTGGATATGATTTTAGGTTTGTCAGCACAACTGGGTGCTCTTGCTGAATATATTCAAGATTAAATCTGGCATAATTTAGTATGAATACAACAGCTGCTATGTAGAATTAAACATTGCTTTGACATAACATTATCTGCTACAAAATAAGGCCAGGCCTCTAAGCGCAGATCAATGTAAAGGCTTCAATTGCAACACTTGAAATATTTATACGGCAGATTGCCTTTTCCTCCAGATAATTTATTTAAGATCTCTTGTAACTCAGACATTTTGTCCTACCCTTTGCATATGAAAACACATATATTGTGACAGTTTGTTCAGGAGCTTACTCACCAATTTGCACAGAATAAGATTTTCTCTACCTACATACCTCCTTTGTACTTAATAAAATGTCTTCTGTGATTCTTGCTGAGATGCTGATTGTGACTAAAAACATGGACTAAATGTTGAAACCATGGTGTACCAACAAGGAGTCAAGGTAAATTATAATGCATAAGCAAAGTGCAGTAGTATTTTATCACAAAGTATAATTTCAAAAGGCAGAGGTTTTATGTATGTATGACAAGAGAACCAGGATCAAGTAAAAGACAGCCACCTCTTTTTAACTTTAAAAAAACTCAACTACTTTTTACAAATGAGCCACAGAAAGCCACATCTAGAAGAATGAAAGCACCAGTGAGCCTGAGGTAGACTATAAGCGAGAAGCACAAAACACAGTTTGTTCCCAGTGATCTCTTCACTGGGACCATTTGGCTACAAACAGCAAAACCAGATACTTCGCAAACTCAGAAGGAGCTACCAAAACCAGCATGTATAAGGAAGGAATCATTTGGGAAGCAGAATTCAAGACTCCTTTATGTAAATCAAACGGGAGAAGGATCTCCTTGATTTTAAGAACTCAAGAGCAAATGAATCACAGAATTGTTGAGGTTGGAAAAGACCTTTAAGATCATCGAGTCCAACTGTCAGCCCAGCACTGCCAAGTCCACCGTTTAACTATGCTTCTGCATGCCACAAGTACATGGGTTTTAAATATCTGCAGGGATGAAGACTCAACCACTTGCCTGGGAAGCCTGTTCCAGTGCTTGATAATTGTTTCAGTAAAGAAATTTTTCCTAATATTTAATCTAAACCGTCCCTGGTGCAATTTGAGACTGTTCCCTCTTGTCGTTTCGCTTGCTGCTTTGGAGAAGACATTGGTACATCATGGGTTACATCCTTCCCCTCTGAAGGAGTCTCCATACTGCCTACTCAGTCTGACACTGCATGAATCATGTCCAGACACTGTAGGAGAATTATGATTGGGTCAGGTCAATATCTGCCAAAGAGGGTGTTAACAACTGAACACTATCCATGACTGCAGAGCAAACACCCACGCATGCACACACAGAGTATTTGTTACTATACTATACCAGTAATGAGTAATACTAATTTCTTATTAGGATATTAATACAGACAGACAACTCTCAATGGACATTTCAAAGCTGAGTCAATTTAGAGTCCAGTTGACAGAGGGGACACATCTTTCCTCCAGCTGTCTTCAACATAAGCATACAGCATCTTTAAATTCCTTGAAAGTGCTGCTGCAATATTTCTTTATTGGGATGTAAGAGTGTAAGGAAGCATATTTACTGAAATCAGCCTAGTGTAAAGTTAGACAGAATTTTCTAAATGTAATATTGTTTCACAGAGATTTGATGCATCACTGGTTCTGCATTTCTACTCATAGAAAATTATGTTATTTTTAAGACAAAAAGGTCACTATGAACGGGAATGGAAACCAAGGTCAATGTAAGAATTGTAAAAGGGTTATTAAATTAAAAGACAGAACAACTGGAATATTTCATACACATTAGGAGAAAAAAACATTCTCTTCTATATAGACATGATTGAATAAATGGAGAATAAGTTAGACACTGGAGATTAGAAGAAAATAATTACTTAGCAAAAAACTTCCTCTGCTTCATCTAATACCAGGGTTTTTTCTTACCATGAAAGACACTTATAATTAGAATATAGGAAAAATAAACAGTTTTCAAGGAAATCTGTTTCAAAGTAGTCTTATATTCATAGAAACACGAAAAGTGATTTCAAATTATGTAAATGTATTTAATAATTTATACATAAAAAAAAGTGTTGAACATTATAATCAAAAAGCACAAAGTGCTTGCTTTTGAGGACAACTGCAATACCCTTAACACTTAATGGAAGACATTTACAGGGTTCATGGGTTTTCCACGACTATGGTAACTATGCAATTATCAATAAGATGATTTAAAATATTTTTAAACAAATGGTTTCAAATTTCACACTTCTTTTTTCTCTTATCTGGCATTTGCAACAATAGGTCACATAAAAAACATCTATTTAATTTTAAATCTTTCAAATAGAAACAGATAACAATGCACTTAATGTTATACTACCTAAGCAGCACAGACAATGCACTAATAGAAACAGCAATGTTATTCAGATATTGCCTTTATTCTAACTATTTTTATGGAGGTAGCATGACATAATAAACTAAACACCCAAGTATGTGTCGACAGGTCTGAGTAGAATTCAACATTCTGCTCTTGAATAATCTTGTAGTCATTTGAGCCTCCATTGGTTTGCTTTCCTCACCCATCTCTTACCTATCAAATGTGAGTTATCCAAGTTATGGTCTATTTCCAGGTGGCTGGTTTTAATCTGCTTACCACAGGACACATAGCTCTAGAGTGTCTGAATAGAGGTGTACATAAAATGAAATAATTTTTAAAACTTTCTGAAAGCACACCAAATTAGAACTATTTCTCATCCTCTAGAACCCTGGAAAACACCACACTGCTTTCCTCCGAGTTTTTAATTTGTCACAATATACTATAAATCTCTCCTTTAAAGTCATCAGAGAATACTAAATCATCTTCTGTGACCTCCTGTTTGTGAAGCTTAAGCCCGTTGCTTTGGATTTGGCTACACTGTACATGCTACAGAGACTTTCAGTTAAAGAGAACTGGATGAAAAATAAACTATGCAGACAAAACTCCTGAATTCAACAAAATTTCCTCAGTGCTAATTCAGATGCTTCAGGTACTTGTTAGTATTAGCTGGTTAGCTAGTTAGCTAATACTTGTTAGTATTAGCTGGTTAGCTAATGCAGTTAGCCATTTTCAAGCTATTTTAACCAAGGCAGATGGCCTTGTGTGCCACACTAAATGTTCTCAGCAGTTCTATATACAGCAAAAAATCTTCAGCCTGATCACCCTCCTGAACTGCCACTGCACTCAGCATTACTGTTTTGGCTCTGAGATTGTATTTATGCATTCATAGTGGTCTTCTTCCTTTCCACAATCCAGACAAAATTTACAGTCTCTCTGTTCTCACTCTCTATTTTCCACTATGGGAAAGCCACTTAGTCCTTGAAACTTCTTTATTGACAATCCTATATTAAGACCTGCCAGCTGGTTTGTTATTCATCAAAGTCTGGTCTGTTTTGTTATGTAGTTCAAATCATGTTCTTATTAATTGGTTTCACATGGCAATAAGTCAAATGCTCTTCAAAGTCTTTTACACTGACACTATCATCTTACCAAACCTGTAATTTTATCAGATATTAAAACACTAAAATCAAGTTTTTGTCAATCATTTCTTTTAAAAGCCCTACTTTCCATAAAACTCTGTTGAGCAGAATCAATTTTACTCAAGGCCTTTAATTCCCCATCAGCTGAGTCCCCAATCAGCTTTTTCCATATGTTCACTGTGATTTATATCAGGCTATATTTACTCAGCTCAATCTGCTCGTCTATTCTGAATCTGGGCAGAACACCAGCTTTCTTCCAGTCTTAAAGAACATATTAAAAATGAAAACCTATGAACCAGAAATCTCCCCCACTCGCTCCTCTGGAACTCACAGGTAGACCCATCACAACTAGACTTGCTGAATTACATAAAATTATGTATCTTCAACACATATTATTCAATATTCATTCTACCAATGGTTACAATGACTAAAGGAGCTCTTCATCCTAATATGATGCATCATAATTTTTCTTCCAATTCATTATGTTACTTAAAATAGTATAACAACAGCAAGATAAGAAAATGATTGTGAAGCACATCAGAAAACCGTGCTGACCCTGTTTCTGTTCCTGAGATTTGACCCTATAAAAAACCCCAAATATTTGCCTGCTTGTCTCTGCCATGGCAATGACCAGCACATCTGCCATGGGAACAGAAGCTCTTTCAACACAAGTTTCAGTACTGACTGTACATCTGCACAGCCCAGCACGATGAGATCTGACCACTTCCAGAATAGCTTCAGTATCAACGGCTGAACCAGCAACAGAGAACCACTTCAGTTATCCACCCATTTTGGACTGCTGCTAACTGCACTTGTACCAGGTCATCAGACACCCACACAGCTGATGCACCCTTGCACGAGGCTGACTCCTCTGGCCCTGCCAGGACTGAGCAGGGTTAGTGTTGTTCTTCCCTGAACACTGTAAATTTTCATAGCTGCTAAATAGAGTTCTTTGGTAAATCACTATGAGCACTGTGATACTGCTAAAAAAGCAAGCCTAGAGGTCCTTAAAAATTCCATTCTTATTTCAACTGTCTGCTCAAGAAGTACAATCTATGAGCACCAAAACATGTAGGGAAAAAAAACCCCCAAACAACTAAAGACAGAGGTCAAATGTGTAATCAAGGGCTGCAGGTAAGCCTGTAAGCTCAGTCATGTGTCACAGACTTGAATCTTGAGAGCAGCCACTTAGAGTTGATTTTTAAAACACGAGCAAGGCTAATCTGTTCTTTTACAGTTGTCTGACATATTCCCTGAAGGCCTATATTGGATTTGGCCCTTTTAAGGATTTAAACAGAGCAGCACTTACTTTCTAGATCCTGCTCAGCTTAAATTATAAACTGCTTTGGCTGGGGTGACTACATACATGGCCGAGCAAAGCTGTGGATAGCCCTCAAATAGGGAGGTAACCCTAGTAAGCCTGGCAAGTTCAGATGCCTCCAGAGTCAAGTCAGCATCTGAGCAGCACTTTGGTATTGCAAATTTAAACAGATGTCTCAGTCTTGCTTGGGTCCTTTCTGGTGTCCCAAATTCTTGATTGGATTCAGAATCTTTCCCCCTTTTTACTTCCTCACATAAAACAAATGATGGAATGGTGCATAAAACTAATAGCTTAGTGGAACCTATTTCAGTAGTCCTTTGGAGTCATTACAGCCTGAACAAATATGCTTCATCTCTTACGCATGTATACATTACTGCCTTTCAAAGACTTGGTTGAGATGCTTGAATTGAGTGTAACTTTGCAAATCTGCTGAGGAGCATGAATCTACAAAGGAGGGAGTAAAAACATAACTTGCATTGGTTTAGAGAGAGCTAGTTTGGCTCAAAGCAAATCACTAAATATGGGGATCAAGGAGAGGAAAGAATTCTGGTTGATCATGAAATTTCTCAGTAAGTTAGAAAGAATTCAGAGTGAGTCAGAGAAAACAAAGTACAAATCCACATTTTTACGTGGATGGTAAAAACAGGTACCTAGATGATGGTATCATTAGGATAGGTCTTCACACTTTGACACTTTTAGAAGCATGCAAATGATCTTGTTCCTCAATAAGTACAAATAATTCAGCACAATTTCAACAGGACAAACATTTTCAAGTAGCCCATCTCCTTCCCTCTCAAAGGTTTTGCAATAGAACAAAACAGTGCCTTTGAGAAAAAATATCAATGTATCATCAGCCTGCTACAGCAGCCACACCATAGTGTACAAACAGAACCAGAAGGAAAACTGTAGAGTGGGCAGAAGGAAAATGCACCTTCACCCTGAGTGAAGACTCCCAGTTCAGCTCTTGTAAATATGCAAAGAGGATGCTCAGGTGAAACACTCCCTGAAATGTTAATTTCTTTACCAGGGAGGTGTGGCTAGCACACGTCTTTCTCGTGAGAACATTTTTGCTACGTTTCATAAACAAAGATAAAGTTTGGGTGTTTTGCAAACAACGTCTCCAGATTAGGGCAGTTCGGGCTTGGCCAATTAGGCCTAGGGGGAGGTCTCAGGCTGACCAATCTGGGTGACCTCTGAAAACTCTATATATATGGAAATCAAAATAATAAATGCACTTTTCTCTTTTCTTGCCTGAGAACCTGGGTTTTCTCTCAGCTAGCGGCTCAACAGCAACAGGGAGGTACAATGAAATGGACTTTTTCTATTTTCCTAATTTTTTTCTACCCATCAGAATTCAGAGCAGGGCCTTCAGAGAGCTGCCTAAGGAGAAGGTAATACATTCTGTATTACACTTGTTAATTACCTTTGCATCCCTACAGCTAACCCCAAAAGCACTGACTGACCAGAAGTATTCTGCAATCCTGGAGATATTCCTGTGAAAACCATAATGTGCAAAAGAGCAGAATCTGATTCACAGACAGGGCAACTCCTCCCTTGGGGAAGTAGAGCAGAAACCACTAATATTAGCATGAAATGTTGGAATAGTTATGCTAAAGAGGAGGTCACTCAGAATAGGGACAGTGCCAGAAACAGAGGACTAAGACATTCTGTCAGATATAAAACCCTAACAAGTACATGAACAAAGGAGGGTAAACAGTGCAGAGGGAACAAACTGTACAAACTCCAGTTAGCTGCCCTGGGTACATTTTTTGGAGATGGGGATTGGGGATTAGCCAACTATGTGCAACACCTATTTAACAGGTAAAAGCCTGTTTGCTCATTGAATTTTGGGACATGGTTTAGTGGTGGACTTGACAGTGCTGGGTTAATGGCTGCATGTGATGATCTTAGAGGTAATTTCCAACCTAAACCATGCTGTGATACTTTGATTCTGTAAAAGTGAACATTTTCACTTCAGAGCAGGGTAAGTGTCTTGGATCAAATCTTCGGAAGCAGAGATGAGACTTTGGATGAACCAACATTGTACCTGTTATTACTTGCCCCTTGAAGTCCACTGTTATCCAGGACTAACATCTTCTTTCCATTTATTACTATATTTTTCTTCTTGTTTAAAAAAAACTATGATTTTAGCAGGTTTTACCCACAATGACTATTAAATCACATATGTCCAAGTGGACAGACCCATGCTGTTAGGTTATTTTAGTGGGAAGACTTCAAAAAATAGATATAATTTACCAAGATTCATATTTTTAGGATTTATCCTTCATTTTGTTGGTGTTATTCAATCAAATCTGTGACTGGCTTCATCTAGCTTAAACAAATCTTGGTTTGATTAAGATTTGTTCTATAATCTCAACTGCAGCTGATTCCATTAAATCTCTGTTTCCCAGCCATTTTCTCATATCTGTATTATCAAAGACCAAAAAAAGAGAATTTATTCAAAAATACAAATGAATATCTATTGTTATGCATTTCACATTTATGTAAATTGGAAATTTAAATTGTTGGGGAAAATTTCTCTGCTATTATGATGTAAAAGGATTAGTATGGCTTTTTAATTTAATGTAATTTTTAGTTTAATATATCAAAAATAAAACCCTGCAGCTTAATTCTTACAATAAATCTTGCACTTCTAATAGAGTTTTAAAACATCATTATCAAACCGAAACCTAAGTGGAATGTGCTAACCTACATTTCCATGCTGTTGCTTTTTCATTTGAAATATATTTTATATATTAAGAATATTTTCAATTTTCCATTTAAAAGGATCAGAGAAGACAGTTAACAGCACTGAAATAACATAATTTCAGGTGCAATTTAAGCAAGCAGACTAGGACAAAGCAAATAGAGCCTGAGTATGCCTTTTTATAAAATCATTAATTCAAACCTTAAGGGTAAAAAAAAGCTCATTTATTCATCAAGAAGTTAATCCAGTTAGTTCCCTAACTGGGAAATAGCTTTCCCTGGGTTTTTTTTACTTTTTTTTTTTTTTTTGGTATGTCTACACTATTCATTAATGAAACAAAAAAAACATTACCCAGGACTTTACATCTATTATGTAAGTAAATATTACACTTTGATGTAAAAATTCACATTGTTCACAGAATCATTTGAATTTCACGTTCATATTATCACTGGAGAGATAAAAGAAATTTCTTTCAAAGTGCCATGTTCACTACTGTTTTCTTTGACTTTTTAAAATTAATTTATCCTTTATATGAAATTCTCAGATGAAAACCACATATTGCAAGAATAGTATTTTTTTCTGTTTAAATTAAACTCAACACAGTTTTGCACAGTCACGCTAATGGATGATGAAATGCTTTTTTCCATTAAAAGTACTCTCTCTCTCTCTCTCTCATTATCAGCATATATGATATCCTCCCACAAAATTAGTACTAAATATTAAATTAGAAAAATATTCTTCAAGGTGAAGGAAAAAGAGCATTGCAAAATGAAAACAGAATACAAAATCCCAAAATAACTAAAAAAAGTATTCCTTAAATTCTGTCATTGGTACTGCAAAAACACTTCACCACACAACTTGTAAACCAGATTTTAAATTGGTACTAGCAGAGTGACAAGCATATTATTTTATCCACACTAGAGAATGACTACATTTAATGATTCAAAAATAAAAATAGCTTATTTACATAGATACATATATAATATTTGTATTACACACTGAGGCTTCCAAAGTAATACCTGCTTTTTGTAACAATATGTCTAGGCAGAGAAACAAGACAGCACTGAAATTAATTGAACTCCTATTCTCATGAAAAGACACTGTTTTATAAGGATGTATCCATTTTCTTTCCAAACCACCATTTTTTCTTAAGCTGGGTTATTTGCTAGATTACTAGACATACGCAAAAAATTAAAACCAAATTTCTCTCCAATAACACAGGTACACTAAGAGCAATTACTCACAGCACAACTATTAGAAATTATTTCATTCAATTTTGCCAGTTCTAATTCTTTTGCAGTTGTAACATCTAATGCATCTTTTTCAGGCAAATGCAGCATAAAATATGAACATTTCAGAAAGAAAAACTTCAGGAAACTACAAAAGTGAAGGCAAGACATTTAAAATGTGTAAATAAACCATTCCTCATTAGCTCTGATTACTTCAAACACTTTGCTAAGCTTTATAGTTTTTATAAATTATCTTACTCTTTGAGGCAATTTTCAGTCAATCCAGTCATAGTTAGAATAACAGTGTATCAAGGCAGCTTGTCAGTCAGACCCTTCTCCTTCACACATCTTGAAATATTGATCCTTCAAAGAAAATACAAAGAACTGTTCACTTGACACTCAAGCAACACCTGCAGGTGATGTGGCCACATTAACATAACACTGTCTTGGATTTCAGCACATAAAGAATGAAAAATTGCTATAAATCAACATTAAAGACCAGAATTATTTTCTCAGACATGCTAATTTGAACTGAGAGAGATGATGTTGTCCAAGGATTTTTTAATTTTACATTAAATTGCCTCACTGCTTATACACCAGAGAAACTGTAATATAACCAAGACCAGAAAGTACTCTTTAATCTTTAATATATAATTAAATTTTGGTGGTTTTTCAATTTATCTAGAGATATAGTACCACTTAAAACTGTGCTTTGTTGTATTCATTTTAATCAAATGTTATTTTAATTGGGTCTGTAAGGACATGTAGAAACTACTGCACCATAGGGAAGAAAGTAATTTTTGATCTTCTGTTCTTACATCTCTGAAACCAGCCTGGTTTTCAGTCTCACCTTTAACTTCCCTTCAGGCATTATTCCATAGGGTTCCACAGCTTCAATTCCCAATTCAGGTTTGCTCAAAAGAATAATGTATTTCAAAGCAGTACTTCTGGAAATCCAGACTTACGGGAATGCGGGTGTCTGACCAAATTTTCCATATGGTCTATGGGAAGAAGTTGAAACCTAAGGTAGGGCTCTGGGGAAATGCTTCACATGGATGTAGCACAAACGAAAAGGCAACTCTACCACCGTGGAGGTTCAGCATGTTTATGAGGGCTGAACAGAACTGGAGGGCCTCCTTCCAAAAAGGAGCAAGAAATCGAGGCGAGACCTTCCTTAGACAAGCAGTTGTGAATGTACTGCATCTCTCCCTCACTCATCCTGATTTCTCCTAAGCACCATTACTTCTAGAAGACAGAAAAGGACTGCCTTTCCTTCCTTCCTTTCTTCACAAAAGCTATAAGCTAGTCAGCACCATCAGACTGATAGAAAAGCTATTCTCCATACTGCTGAGAGCATAGCCATCTTTGAAGAGAACAGGTGAGGGGAAATAAAGCCCAACAAGGGAAAACACCTTAATCAGACTTTGAATAAGAACAGAAGAGGGTTTGAGACGTGGCTTTTGTCACTATCAGATCAACAAAATACTAAATCAATACTGTCTCACAGAGGTCAGTTACAATAGCTAAGACTTGCTGACAAATCCAGGCAGCAAAATTAGGGCAGCCCCTCTCCCAGCCCTCATTCCTTCCTTCCTTCCTTCCTTCCTTCCTTCCTTCCTTCCTTCCTGGTTCTTGACTCAAGCTGTTTCACTGCAATTATATGGCAAGTAGTTCACCAGTTTCTAGCCTAAATGACAGGTTAAATTCATAACTATATTTTGCAATTCAGTCAGGTTCAAATTCTCCAGGCAACATTTAACTTGAAAATAATAGCTTCACTCCCTGTCAGAGTCAAATTTAAGGTAGCAAATCAAATTTCATCTCTAAATGCATGAAAACAGTATTTCTCATTCAAGACATATTAGAAGTCCTAAAGATGGGGGCGTGGGGGTGTGTTGAAGTTTTCTACATTTGTAGGTTTGGTTGGGGTTTTCTTAGTCTTGTTTTGTTGGGGTTTTGCACTGAGTTTTAGACAGAATTGAAACAAATTTAGGAAAGGGGTTATGTCATGTGGGTTGCCTGAGCAATGAGCAAAGAAACCCTTGCAAGATTCCTCTTCCAAGAGGAAAAAGCAGAAAACAGGCATCAACGTATTTAGGGCTTTCAGCAGGGCATAGGAATACTTTTCCTATAAACCTGAATAGCAGGAAAGGGAAAGAATCTGTGCCTCCTTTAAGATTCAAATCTTAAAGTGTTTTGGTTTTCTCACATTTGAAATGCAAGTGGAACACAAAGGCAAGCAACCAGTTTGTACCCCATATCGTTGTTTTAAAAATGTAACAGGTTCTCACAGAGCATCACAGGGATCTCTACATTCACACTCATGTCTCATTTTTAACTTCATAATTCTTTCTGTAACAGGGGCTGGTTTCTGTGAAAAGGAGTCACATGGAAGCATTCTCCATGAAATCATGGAGAAGGTAAAGATGAAATAAGATCTTTTCTCACTCTTATTTAATCTTGATAGTGAATTCCCAACATTAGGCTGGATCCAACAGATTAAATGGATTTTCACACACAATGCTTGCTGCTGGACAGTTGCCAGGTAAGATAATAAATTTCTGCTTAATTAAACCACATTCCTTTTTTTCCACAATGGCTGATAATCTTGGCTATTTTCAATGCTACAAGATGTATTCACATCACTATATGCTGGGAAAAGTAAGACATACCTTTTGTTTAACTTAAAAAACCTGAATTTCCAGACATAAAGCCAAGAGTTGGCATGCCCAAGACTCTCTGAACTTCACACATACGTTTTCTCACATGTTTAAACAGAGAAAGTTTACCTGAGTCATTACACTGGTTTGGCAGAGATACTGAATGTCATGGGGCAAACAGGAAGTGGAAGGAAAGACTCAAATACTTAAAATGGACAGAAGTGTAGTTAAACTATTGTTTTAACAAAATGAACCACTTCAATGTATTTGAGTCAAGACACCTGCACCAAAAAAAGCCCCCAGTAAAATCTATGTTGAGAAAACAAATACAATTAAGCCTGAACTAACCTGACTGCTGGGTAGAAATGATCTTAGCTCTACAATTGGTTTTGCTACTATAAAAGCATTAAGGGCCAGGTTAGGAAAGCAGTTTACCCTTTTCTTGCCAGCAATCACTGTCGTCTCTTGATCATTGAAGTACTTTATTAGAAGGTACTTTTCAGTACTTAAATATTCCAATACCCTAAACAACTGCAGGTATGAAGAAAAGGGAGGCTCATAGAGACTAGAACAATGACTTTTCTTCTTTGGCTTCCTGGGCAACTACACTTGCTCTGAACTAAAGAGAACTAGCTGTCAAGAAGATATGGAGAGGTATTGAGCTCCTCTGTTCCTCACTGCAAGTTCCTGCCCTCTCCCCTTGCATTTAAGGATTGTAGCATCCCCAGTGAGCTGTATCAGTTCATTGATCCAAGAGAAGACAAACCTCTGCAAGAAAAGATTAGGCTCTGACAAGACAGAGATTTCCTCAAAGAAACCACCTCTTTTGGATGACAGCCTAAAATTAAACAGGACAAAGCATCATGTGAAACAGTACCCCCAGCCTAAGTCTCCATGGGTCTGAGTGAGGTGAATGTAATACTGAAGTATTCCCATCACCCTACATCAAATCTGTTCCTCCCTACTGAAGCATTTGTGATGAATACTCTGCAAAGCTGGGGACAAGTACTTCTGAAGTAGAGTCAAACATCTGAAAATGGGTAGGTTATATTAATTATGATAATCAAATAAAGATCCTAGTATTTCTGACTTAATCCATTTGACTCAATGAACAGTGAATCAGCAACATCCATTGGTTTTTCAAATCACTACCAAGTACATAAAAGTTAAAATATGTTCCTCAAAGATAGCCTGCCAAATAGGCTTTCTTCTCTCATACTTTGCTATGGAAAGAACTCAGAAGTGCAGACTTACTGCTTTTCCCAAGGAATTCTGTCACAGTCTTCAAATTTTGTTTATGCTTGGCTTTTTCATTCAGACTAATCAGCCATCCAGTATTTTGAACAGCTGATTATTCTGAATGACTTTCATTCAGACATTCTTTTCCATGACCTCCAGCAAGGACACAGTTTCTCCACATGTCTATGATTCACATCCATATTTTCTTTTTAAAGTACTTTTCACTATGGCATCCCATTTCCTTCCAGATGGTAAAACTTTCAGGTTTAAATACATTCAGTGCTGGATGCCTTAAACAAACAATCCTATAGTACTCCTAACATTAAAAACCCTGCACTAATATTTCTACCTCATAGAAAACTGACTCCAGATGTAACAATCTGACTAACAAGAACACTAACTTGGACTGAGTTCTACTTTATTTATAGTGCCTCCCATGACAGAATTGTACTATCCTCAGCAGAATTTCTTCTAACACACACAAGAAGGGAAGGAGAGGACAGAATTGGATCTCCTGCCCTCACATACTTCCTGTGACAAGTCTGTATCACAGGAGCACAGCAGCCTGCAAAGTACATAATGATTTTCCTCTCACCATGTCTCAGACATAATTCATAAGATGACAGATGCATTCATAAATTTCACTGTACATTTGTATTAAAAAACCTGTCATTGACATTTTATTTTTCCCATCTTTATGATTCAAAGAATGCCCTTGTATTTCTTTCTAATGAGTTGAAGCATTGCTCCTAGTGTAGGCTGTTAGATATGTGAATTTTCAATTCTGAAGAGAAGCAATATATTCTGCAAACTCCATAAGTCATGTAAAAAGGAATGTCAAACCTTTATTGGATTTCCCTGAATGAGTTTTATATCCACCAACCTTTTAAATCGTACTTGAATAAATTCGTGTATTTGGTTTATTGAGAATAAAATAATTCAAAAAATTGTAGGCAACTACCATACACCAATGTATGCAGTTTCCTGCAAAATAATTCTAATACAGTACCATCCTTCACATATATTTAACAGGTTGTATTTTATAAATAGAATAAATTTTGTATTTGAAGGCTTTTATTTCTAAAGATAGGAAAATTATTACTAAGACACTATCAATCATATATATGAGAAGCTGTGGCAGTCCAGTTAAGTTCCCGCTGATGTGAAAAGGGGAAATATAACCCCAATTTTTACAAGAGGAAACAAAGGAAAACCCAAGGGACTGCAAGACAGTCAGTCTCACCTCAGTGCTTGGCAAGATCATGGAGAACAGAATCTCCTGGAAACAATACTAAGACACATGGAGGGAAAGGAGGTGACTGGTGACAGTCAGCATGGTTTCACTAAGAGCAAACTGTGCTTGACAAACAACAGGATGACAGCATTGATGGATAAGGGAAGAGCAACTGACATCATCTGCCTGGATTTGTGCAAAGCATTCAACACTGTCCCATATGGCATCCTTGTCCCTAAACTGGACATAAATGGATTTGATAAATGGACCACTCAGTGGATAAGGAATTGGCTGCATAGTCACATTCAGAGAGTTGTGGTCAATGACTTGATATCCAAGTGGAGACCAGTGACAGCCAGTGCTCCTCAGGGGTCAGTGTCAGTGACCAGTGCTGTGTCACATCTTTGTGGGCAACACAGACAATGGAATCGAGTGCTCCTCAGCAAGCTGGCTTAAGACACCAAGCTGTGTGCTGTGGTCAACATGCTGGAGGGAAGGGATGACACCCTGAGGGACCTTCACAGGTGTGAGGAGTGGGCCCATGTGAACTTAATGAAGTTCAACAAGGCCAAGTGCAAGATCCTTCACCTGGGTCAGGGCAGTCCCAAGGACAAGTGAAGGTTGGGCAGAGAATGGACTGAGAGCAGGCCTGAGGAGCAGGACTTGGGGGTTTCAGGGATGTGAAGCTCAACATGACCTGGCAATGAGCACTCCAGCCCAGAAAGCCAAACATGTCTTGGGCTGCATGAAAGCAACATGGCCAGCAGGGCCAGGGAGGGGATTCTACCCCATTACTCTGCCCTCTTGAGACCCTACCTGGAGTGTCACATCCAGCTCTGGGGTCCCCAACACAAGAAAGGTATGTACCTGTTGGAGCAAGCCCAGAGGAAGGCCAGGAAGATGATGAGAGGATTGGAGCATCTCTTCTATGAAGACAGGCTGAGAGAGCTGGGGCTGTTCAACCTGAGGAAGAAGAGGCTCCAGGAAGACTTACAAGTGCCCCTAAAGGGAGCCTACAATAAAGCTGAAGAAGGACTCTCTACAAGGGCAAGTAGTGACAGGACAAGGGGGAGTAGCTTTAAACTGAAAGAGGGTAGGCAGGTTTAGTTTGGATATTAGGAAGCAATTCTTTACTGTGAGGATGGCAAAGCACTGGAACAGGTTGCCCAGAGAAGGTGTGGATGTCCCATCCCTTTAAGTGTTCAAGGAGAGGCTGAATGGGGCCTTGAGCAACCTGGTCTAGTGTAAAGTGTCCCTGCCCATGGCCCATTCCAACCCAAACCATTCTATTATTCTATAAAAATTATTGTACACATAAATGATAAAGTTACTAGCATTATATACTTACAGAATTAATAATACGTGTGTGTGTGTGTGTACACATACACACATACAAATATGAAAATAATATTTACCCTGCCCTGTAACAAGTTAGAGTGGTATTTCTCAACATAATGAGTCTTTGTTGCTCTGATGAGTACACTCCTTTAAAAAACCACCTTTGATTGCAATTCCTGTGCTCAATACATCTGGCACAACAGAGCTTTTCCATTTGCACACTAGTTTGCAAATTATATCATTAAGTTACCCAATAGTCAAATCAGCTATTAAAAAGGAATATGAAAAATTATATTTAAGGTATTTATTGAAAAGGGGTGAAAACAAAGACAGATCATTGACAGGAAATTTGTTAGGTTAATATAATACTCTGCAATGTGACAAAGAGGGAGGATTACCCAATATTCTCCATTAGAACTCATCAAGCTAATATCAGAACTGTGGCTAGCACAGGTCTTTCTCGTGAGAACATTTTTGCTACGTTTCATAAACAAAGATAAAGTTTGCATGTTTTGCAAACAGCATCTCGAGATTAGGGCAGTTCAGGCCTGGCCAATTAGGCCTAGGGGGAGGTTTCTGGCTGACCAATCTGGGTGACCTCTGAAAACTCTATATATATGGAAATCAAAATAATAAACGCACTTTTCTCTTTTCTTGCCTGAGAACCTGGGTTTTTTCTCTCAGCTAGCGGCTGAACAGCGACACAGAACTTTAAACCTATTTTTGCTAAATAATCAGTTAAACTGTTTGCCATGTTAAAGAAAAGCTCATAGAGGAATAAATAGTTGCAAAAGGTTCTGGCTACTAATTTCCTTTCAACTGTTGGTGTCCTTTTAGGAAGAAAAAAAAGAAAAAAGAAACTCTTAAAGCACTGTCAATACAGTAAGAGAAATACTGCTTTTGACATGAATGGTGGCTAAGAGGCATCCCACTGTGTAGGTTTTTCAAAAAGGGAAGATTTAAAAAACACATTTAATTCATCTATAAGAGTCCAATGTGACATTCTTTCAAAAATTAATCCAGTGCTATTTTTGTGCTCAAAGCTTCGTGGTCTTTTCAAGCAGCACCCCAGTGGAGCAGCTCACTGCCTCCACTTTGCCCAGGCCACTGACACTTTTTAGGCTCTATTTCCTCTTCCCCCTCTCTTTCAGTGTTGTCAGTGAGAGCACACATGCCAGCTATCATCTTTTCAAATCTGTAGGAATCCTTTATTTGTTTGGAGGTTTCTCTGTGGAGAAACGTTTCTCGATGGAAAAGCATTTAGCTTTGTCAAGACAAACTGCAGCAGCTAAGTAAGTCTATCAGCATCAGGAATTTTTATCTGATAACAATAAATAACCATTTATTTTGGTTCTCTAAAGGGAGACAGGTACTTTAAACATGAAAGAAGCACCAAATGCATTACTAATAATAATAGGAGGGTGTCAATGGGCACAAGATCTTCCACAGGAAGTTTTCTACAAAGCTAGTTGCAGGTTTAAAGGTGCTGTACTCAGAAATTTAAAAATTTACACACCTTCTTACTGACTACAGAATACAATGAATAGCTTGTTAACCTTTTTTGATGAAAGAAAGTACACTTTTTGTACAGAGGTGAATGCAATCCTCTGGCAATGACAGTAGGTAGAGCCTTCCCTTTTGCCATTTGACTGAGAGAGTGCTGCAGCAGGTACACACAAAAGAGGCTTCTCCTGTTCCTAGAGACTCTGCCCATCCTTTTTGCTATGCTAGCATGATTTGCTCTAAAGGGATTACAAAACAAAAGTATTTTGTGAATAATCCACAGATTAAATTTTTTTCTTTTTGTACTTTGCCAGGCAGAATATTCAGTTTCTTCTGTCATCTTGCCACTAGATTAGGTCAGTAATTTGCTTACAAAACTCTAGTATAAATTTTAACATGAGAAGGATATATCCTCTTTCAAAACAACTTTTTCCTTTTTAATTCATGTCTGCTTTGGTGGCATTTCAAAAATTAATGAATATATGGACAGATGACTAGATGACACATTTCTAACCACTGTTTTTGCTTTCTGTGGCTAAACATTTGACCATTTTCTTGCAGAAATTTTTTCCTGAATAACACTTCATAGAAATTCAACAAAAAGGATTTTTACTCCAAAGCTGTAAAAGCCAAAACCACATGAACTGTAATCATTTTAGAAACTAAGTGGCCATCAACTTTTGTATATCCCAGTCTTTATTGTTTTGTTCTAGTACTGTACACTGTCATTATCTATTCTTTCAGCAGTATTAAAAGGCTTTACAAACTGCTGATACTCAGTCATTTACTCTCTGGTGAAGCCAGAGAGCTTTATAACATTATCAGACTGCATCACATATCAAAAGACACTTAGCTTCTGCAAAAGAGGGCTCCTGATGCCAGACAGATTACATTATTGAGCTATTACAGTACTCACATCTGCTAATTTTTAGAAGGCCCATGAGAGTTCATGAATCCCAAAACAAAACCAAAAGCCTCTGTGGAATAAACATGAGATTATGTTTCCCTCAGCATGCACTATGTAACAGTGTTTCTGCTTTGGATTCCACAAATCCCATATAGATTAACTATTTAATAAAGGCCCCAAAATGCACCACATATGCTTTTGAAATGTAATAGTTTTTCTATTTCACAAAAGACTTACAAGGGTTGCAGAAAAAGGCATAACTGGAGAACTTTCATATCGCAAATATTAAATTTCATCTTTTGCAACAGAAGGATTGCAATCCCTGGTGTTTAATTAGAAGTATGAAATCACCTACTACATTATACTATTCTAATACTGATCCCAAGTGAATGCAAAGTAATACTATAAGCACTTTTCCCCTCTCATGATAGTAGTGCCCACACTGCTAAATCTAGTAATTTATTATTATTTGTAATTATAGAGTCAGTGAGATTTTACCTCTGTTCTGTTGAAAGCTGAGGTACTTGTTCCTGTCTCTGCCTAAAAACTTTAGGGCCAGAACTTTTAGTTTTGCATCCTTAGATGTACAATGATAAGACTAGATTCCACAAATCCACTTGGCAAAACCATTCCATCTTCATCAGTTATACTGGCTTCTGTTTCACCACTACAGATCTGCACCCAATTTAATTTCATCACTACCACACTGCAAATTCTCTAATGTTACAGACAAATGTTCTCTTGCAGCTGGCTCAATTAAAAAAGGAATTTACAAGATTTAAACGAGTACAGTATCAAATGAGTGATTTAGCTGGCTGTCATGGGAAGGCAATACCCATCAGCAGGGAGAAAGTCAGGCAGGCTGATAGGATTTAACATATTTTGCTGGTTCTGCTGTTTGAAAATACCTGGCTGGCTACACCTAATTTGAGACGTAACATGTTAGAAAGCTAATTATATCAACAGGATGTTGTGCTCCTTTAGCCATTTCTTATTGTGAATGAATGGTGAAGAATTATGGTATCACAGAAAACAGTGGCTTCATAACTGCTGTCCAGTGATAATGCCCAGCTAAGGGCCAAGTGTGTTTGCTGTATAAAATGTCCCTGTGTCATGGTTTAATCCCAGACAGCAGCCAAGCCCCACACAGCCACTCCTCACTCACACTCACTAAGCCTGTGGGATCAGGGAAAGGATTGAAAGGGCAAAAGCCAGAAAACTCATGGGTTGAGATAAAAACAGTTTAATAAGAAAAGCAAAAGCCACATAAAGCAAAACAAGGATTCACAGCTCTGCAATGGCAGTCGGGTGTTCAGCCATCCCCAGAAGAGCAGGGCCCCATCA
This sequence comes from Entomyzon cyanotis, assembly GCA_024500445.1. Taxonomy (NCBI): domain Eukaryota; kingdom Metazoa; phylum Chordata; class Aves; order Passeriformes; family Meliphagidae; genus Entomyzon; species Entomyzon cyanotis. The sequence continues at coordinate 30,435,212 of JAKEPQ010001018.1, forward strand.
TGTGCTGGGGAAATAAAATGCCATCACTCCAAACATCACCCCCTTTGTCCTTCTTCCCCCCACTGCACAATACTCTGCATGATGTCACATGGAATCTCTGTTTGGTCAGTGGGGCTCACCTGCCCCAGCTGCATCTTCTCCCAGTTTCCAATGCAGTTACAACTTCCTGGCAGTAGGAGAAGCAGAAAAGGCCTTGGCTGTGTGTAAGCCCTGCTCAACAGTAACAAAAACATCTCTATATTATCAACCCTGTGTTCAGCACAAATCCAAAACACAGCCCCATAGCAGTCCCTGTGAAGAAAATTGATTCTACTCAAGCCAAAATCAGAAGACATTGTGTCACAGAAAGCTTTCTATATCCTGTTGTGGCCACTCTTCTTTCAAATTGATTACGCTGAGAAAAGCATAGTCATCTTTGTATGGAACTTCCTACTTGTGTAGACTAGTATAGATGAAAAGAGCTTCATGAAATCAACTATAGAAGTAAATTAAATATTCTGGATCTAATTCCATCAGTTTTCATTTACCAGTATGAATGCAATCTCACCACAGATACCCAAAGGTAATTAATTATATCCTTAGTAATGTCCATAGGAATTCCGCTGCTAAATTCAATTAGACATGAGTACATCCAAAACAAATAAGGTTATCACTTGGATGAGTACAAGTAACAAAAGAGCTACACACCCTGGTACAAATTGGAACCAAAATGGAAGTTGTGTTGAACTAATGTGATTTAAATTCAGAAGAAGAGTAGAGGTCAAGTAATCAGCTGTCCTGAGGTCTGTGAGAAGAAAGGAGGGTGCAAAAGAGTGCCTGAGAGCAAAGGTGCTGTGCCAACCATATCTCACAGGCTCCACAGAGAAGCTCCTGTCAGACACAACATGTCACAGGCAGTTATTGTACTAAACAGACAAGGATGGTAACTGCATGCATAACAGAGATAAGGGCTGACACCTGTCAAGGTACAATGCAACACCACATATTGCCCCACAGTCTGTTTGGGTCCTAAGCCTGTGTTCTTTGTAACCTTTCTCTCATAAGCTTGATCTTGTACAATATCTCTTCTTGAAGCTCTCCTGAAGGCAAGACCTACAGGAGAGGCCTCCATTGAACAACAGGTGTAGGAGAAGAGCTGAACCTTTACAAGAGAAGATGTGCTGCAGCTGCAAGAACAATCATGGGTGCAGGAACATTTGCTGCTACAATCTGCAACTCAGTGTGTGTGTATTTGGTTTTTGTACTTTTCCAGGGCACAAAACCTTGTTTTTGACTGGTTAGGTCGTTCAACGCTGGACCCTGTGCAACTCAGGGATAGGTAATAACTTGACAGTGAACAAGCTGAGAAGATGAAATACTGCATGCTCAAGCCACAAGATCCTGCTTGAACACCTTGGACCAAACTCAGAAAGAACAGACACAGCCTTCCCAGCACTGAACACCATAAGAAGAGTAATTTGTGTTGTTGGTTTGGGCAGCCATGTCCCCTATTATATTGAACACAAAGAGACATTTTTGCACAATATTCACAACAGCTAGCAATCCCCATGTGGAAATACTGATCCTAGTAACAGAAACTACAGAAAGTTTTTAAATTGTTTCTTCTGAGAGTTCAAAGAATTGTTATATTGGCATGGAACCAGAAAAGAGAGCTGCAAACCTTTTCCGCAATGATGAGAATATGCCATGACTTTGAGTATGGAAAAAAGATGCAGCAACACTTTGAACATTAGTGTGGTAGAATCACAGAATAATAGAATATGCTGAGTTGGAAGGGACCCATTAGGATCATCGAGCCCAACTCCTGGCTTTACACAGGACAGTCCCAAGAATCCCACCATGTGCCTGCAAGTGTTGTTCAAATGCTTCTTGAACTCTGACAGGCTGGTGCTATGAGCACTGCCCTGGGGAGCCTGTTCCAGTGCTCAGCTCATACAGCTACAGAGTAGGAGGAAACCTCTATAGGGGGCCTTTAGCATTTCATGTTTAAGCTAACAAAAGGCACTAATCACGAGACTCTCAGGAATTTCTATTACTCCATAAGCTGTGCCATTGTGCACTCAAGAAAACCAAACTGCTTGTATGAAGTATATACAGCAAAGAAGTATTAGTAATAAGGAGTACACTGGGTGTCAAACTCCAGATTTCTTCTTGCGTAGGGCTGCCCTCTACTACATTAGTTGCTATTTTGTTGAAACTGTTTCTGGTCCTTATGAGTTCTCTGTCCGGCTTGTAAAGAGTTACAAAGTTAAAAAAAAAAATTACAAGTTGCTTGTGAGAAGAATAAAACTAAGCATTCTCCTTAGATCTTTAAGTGAAACAGTTACATCAGAGAAAAATACCTTGCATTAATGAAAAATCCTCCTGCAACTTTACACAGGTTACCTGCACGATTTTTGGAACAGTAATATGAAGAATCAAGCTCTCAAAATTCTTTTCATAACTTGCTCCTTTGATACCAGCAAACAAGCTTCAAATACCTTGGAAGCACTGCTTTGGTTTTAAAAAGAACAGGTGTGGATCCAGTTTCCTTATAGTTTAGGCATAAGCTATTCATCACTTCTCTGCATCGCTGCCAAAAAGGAGTCAAAAAAATGCCCCATCAGCTTTTCTTGAGTTGTGTTAATTTTCAACTGACTAAACAAAGGATACTTCTATAGTGAGCAAATTGGTTTTACAAAACCTTCAGATTAAAAGCTTACTTATAAACTAAGTTAAAAGTTGATAGCAGCTTTCATGTGAAAATGTTGAGAATCACAATTGTATTTTACATCAGGTACTATTTTGGTGGAACTGTGTAAGGGAAGAAACAAGATTCAAGTGTTAACAAAGAAAAATAACTCTTCTATGGTTTCCATTAAATCCCAAAACCACTTTTAACATCTGCAGGCTGCATGAATATTTTGTGTCTTTCTAACATTTTATATCAACTAATAGAATTTATGAATATGTCACTTTTCCACATTCCTGAGCCACCTCACTGTTCTGGAAAAGATCCCAGAGGCCCCAAACCCACAAAAGACTGTCTTTACTCTCGACAGCAAACACTATGCTAGCTGAATCAATGAGACATGGAGAAGTACAGTAAAAAAAATTATAAAATATATGCTAAGAAACTTAATCCATTTAATTTGCATGAACTGAAGTTGTCAGATTCTGCAGGGTTGCAAGATTCTTCAGTTGCAAGCAGTGCAAGGCAACTAATACTGTCTTGGATAAAAGGCTGCTTTATGCTATTCCATACTATCATTTAATATATGGCTCTACTTTGTAACCTTTACAACTACTTGAAAGACATTAATGGGTGGAAGCATATCCTCCTTCTGCATGCAGTCTGCTGTTCTAGATGGGAAGGATTCAACACCTTCCAAAACCGTGTGGCCTGAGAGCTGCCATTTCATGTGGTGGACTGGAGAAACCTGTCTGAACACACTTCAACTAGTGTAGAAAGACCTGACAGTTGGTGGTAGGTTATTTAATGTATACCTACAGGGTTTAAATCTTCCTTGCAACATTTTTTTTTTCTTTTCTCTGGCTGGAAAACATCCATTCCTGCCAGCCAAACATCCCTTTTCCTTTGAAATACTTCCTGAGAATTTAATTGCCCAGTAAATTGCCAAAAAACCTTCCAAGGCATAGATCAGCCCTGAGACACTCCATGGGAAACAGCCTGTAATTCATCTTTCCACAGTCAGTGAGGAGGGTAACGTTGCCCTTCAGTCATAAAAATCAGTTTTTGAGTGGATGAAATTCACTGAGCTAAATACAGTCATACACAGGAAGTAGAAACTCTTGGAAACTCTTCCATTCTTGGTGGAATCTGACATAGCACTGGAGCAATACTTCTGAGAACTGGGATATTCAGACTATTAGTGTCTCTAGCTACATAGGCACTACAACTAAACTGTTTCCTATTTGAAAATGTGTCTCCTTAGACAATTTAAACTTCTACAGTTATTCAGCCCTCTTATACAGTTCTTCCATTCTTGGCAGGTCCTCCAAATTGACTCTGTACCATACATTTCAAGGTCTGCAAGGTTCAAATAATGACACAACACAAGAAATGTAGTGGAGAGGAGCATGACATCAGTCAATTTATTTTTTTTTTTAGTGACTGAAACAATTTTATAGTCTCAATCTTTCTCAAAATAAATAACTGTCAATAATGAAACAAGAAGATTCAAAATTCTTGCAAGACAGAAAATATGGAGGTTAAAACAGAATAATTTATTTTTTAAGAAAATGCCAAGTAACTTCAGCAAAAATCCAAAAAGTGCTGACTTCATTTCACCATACTGTAAACTAAATACCTCATGCAGTTCTGGAAACTATTATCTGTCAGGAAAATGTAAATTGAGGTAACTCTGAGATGCAATAATGCCTAGCATGGTATGAATAATCCATTTGGGGTTTGTTGTTTGGAAACAAGCCTTCTACAAAAAGAAAAGGGTTTATGAGAGACTACAGGCTGTTGATCACTCATGACACATTTTGTTATTAATATTTTAGTGAATATTCTTTAAATTGTCAATTCAGAAAAATCAAGGCTTGTACATATTAGATACTCAGGCCTGCTAATGGTGTTGGAATAGTTTATGATCAAGGGTTAGCTTTAATGGCATTATTTAATTTTTAATTAAAAATAAGCTCTAAGAATTGTAGCAAAGCTAAATTGTTATGTTAAAGCTTGGTCTGATCTGCTTGCAGAAGCACATGTGATGCATACTTGGGGTGCACCAACAGTGGTCCCTCTGTTCCCAAAAAGAAGCCAGAGATACTAGAGGTGCTCCTCCTCTGCTCCTGCTGAGTGGCTGAATTGCAAATAGGCCAAATTCCTCTACTGAAGAAGAAAAGAGCCACACGGACAACTGTCCTGAGATCAGGCACAGCCTCATCCTCCTCTGAAGACAATAGGGGTCAGTGAGGAATTAATCTGGGTGACATACGTACAGTGGCATGTTGGGAGCAGTGTGGGGCATGAAGAATAAATCCAGCTTCCATCTTGTTACTCTTAACAATTTTGTAAGTTTCAGAAGGTTAAGTTTCAGTTTACTCAGAAGCAACTGAGGTTCTGAAATCATAATCAATTCAGACCCCAGTGAAGGGACTGATATTTTTTCCTAGAGACAGATCAACAAAATAGAGCAGGATTTGAAGACTGCAACAAAATCATTATTAAAGCCCATTCAGTGGAGCAATTACTATTATTTTCAGCAGTAAATTACTTTCTATCTATTCTGTGCCTTCCCCTGGTGTTACTATATGCTTCTGATATGGCAGAACTAACTGACACAGATATTTTCTGGGAAATAAACAGAAGGGAGAAGTTATTCATACCATACTATTTGTCTTTATTCATTCTATCTGAAACACAGATCTAGATTTGCTAGCATATTACAGTTTTAAAAATAAATCCACACATTCCATATACCTCTCCATGTACTACCAATTTGTAAAACTGATAACATGAACATCTTGTTGCAGAGACGAACATGTAGCTAAATTAATAATGCACAAATGAGTCTGCTGTCTTAATGCTTTTAGAATATGATTTCATTGAGAGAAATAGTACAAAATTATAATGAAAAGCTACATTGTATCAGTCTCTTAAATATTCACATATGTTTAAACATAACACTGTCCTGTTGCAAAACACTAGAAAAATTTTCAGATAATTAAAAGGTTATTTAGACTCCTCTGTAAAACAACATCAGCCTTCAACAAAGGCTGAAGCCCTCCAGATATTAAAATACATGACATTTGCTGCCTTCATTACATCCATTACATTTTTCTGATGCATAAATCTATCCAGATTATCCCATATTATTATGTATACTCATTATATTTACTAACTCCTCTATAAATTTATAGTAAAACCAAGAAACTGTGTCTTTTTTTATCCTTTATTGTAGACAGCAATAAAAAATAGTGATTTAAAAACCAGTAGCAATTTAAAAAACAATTTATCCCTCTCCATGTTGAACAGTTACGCTTTGTCCTTTACATTTTGCTGTACTCTGTTCCAGTGGTCTTTTCCTAAATTATTTTGTAAGCCTATCTTTTGTGTCATAGAATATCACAAGTTTTTCTGAAAACTCAGTTGTGTCCTTTGTTTCAGCTTCTTCATTTACTACACACTACTGAAATTTTGAACATGAGCTTACATGTTGGCAAAGAATTCTATAAAAAAATCAGCATTTCCAAGCATTCCATGACAGACCCAGGGAAAAGTAATATATTCAGTGATTTCAATACAGAATGTCTTGGCACCATGCTACAGTTTTTTTCAGGACTGTGTTCTGTTGCCCATTTCTCATATTAACATACACCATAAAATATTTAGAAAACTCCAACCTAAAGCAAGTAGGTAAAATGCTCCCCTTAGTATTTTAAAAAGTATTGAGTCAAGGTTATGCTCAGGTTTTTGTATATTCCCAATAACAATCCCTAAAGACACAAGTGAAGGGGGATGGTAGAAAATACACAGCTAGACTTCAAGGTATACCACAAAAAGCTAAGATGCAGCAGTCAGAAGTTACAGCAAAGAAAAGTTCATTCAGACTTAATTAAGAAATTTCCCAGGTAGAGCTGTTAAGGACATACTATGTTGCCCAAGGAGACTGCAGAACCTCCACCCTTGGAGATTTTTTGAAACTCAATGAGACAAAGCCCTAAATAATCTGCTCTGACTCGACAGTTTCCTTTACTCCGAACAGGAGACTGTACTGGATGACTTCCAGGTCAAAAGATCTCAAAAACTAAATTATTGTATTTTTCTAGTAGTTACATAGCTTGAAGAGTCTTTAAAGATCAAGTTATATATTTACCTTACAGAGCAGCTGCAATAAGTAAATGCATGTGTGTAAGCTTCACCTAAGTTTTCGCTGAAGCATTATTATTTTATGGGGGGAAAGGTTATTGACAAAACTATGTCAACCGCACTGTCTTCCAAATTTCAGGAGAACTTAAGTCACAAGTGAAATTTATATGCACTCACATAACAAGAAATTCTCTAGTTGAAGCTTAAAAATTGTGTCAGATTTATAAACTTAACTGTTTAACTACCTCTCCACTATTTTCCCTCCATGTTTCTTTATAAAAGATATGCTCAAGCTATTGAAATATTAACTAAGAGAAAACTAGATGTAATCTAGTAGTTCTCCTGTAATTAAAGTAGAATCATCTACAGGGAGTACGGTCAACTTGGGAAACTTGTAACTTGCTTTTGGTTCTCTTTCTAACCTGTGATGCACTCAGAAAATGTTTGATTGTATATTTAGAAGCATGTAACAGACTTCATAACATTTAAAATAGTTTTAATTGCTCCTGTTACTGATCCAGAAAGCTTCAAATGAATTTTGAGTGGTAAAGTGTTTCCAAGGTAAAGGAGGCTTTCACACTAATGGGTCTGTTTTCTTTCTCAGTTTGTACACTCAAATGTATAGTATTTTAAAACAAAACCCTTGAACTGCAATAACTCCTAAAAACGAAATGTTGAAAGATAGAATGAGTGCAGTCATGGATGTCTGAAAAGCTTTGGGATCATTTGGACATACTGAGCTCACTCAGGGAAAACAAAACTGAAACACAGGAGATTCCCTCTGAATATCTGGAAACACATTTTTACTGTGAGGTGACTGAGCAGTGGCACAGGTTGCCAAGAGAGGTTGTGGAGTCCTCCTCCTTGGAGATACTCAAAAGCTGTCTGGAGATGTTCCTGGGGAACCAGCCCTGTGTGGCCAGTGATTGGATCAGACGGTCTCCGGAGGTCCCTTCTAACCTCAGCCATTCTCTGGTAACCATGCATTTTGTTACAAGAGTCAAAACCATTGGAAACAAATATTGCTACCTGAAAAACCAATTTAATGGTGCATACAAATACTTCATTTTGATAAAAGAATCCTATATTGTAACAGCAAGGTATGTTCATTTGATTGTCAAAGATCTTTACTGAATTTTACCTTTTTTCAATATCTTCAATATCAAGAAGAAACACTAACAAAATATTTCTCCCAAAGCTGCCTACTTTATACTAGCAACAGTGTATTTTGAAATGGACAAAACCAGTGAGAATGGGTGCAACAACATTTTCAAAGGAGGAAGAATAATTCTAACTTGATTAAGATAATTGGAAAAAGAACAGCTGAAAGGAGCAGTGAAATTCATAGGCTGAAATTCCACAAAGGTTTCTACAGCAGCTCAATGACTTCCTATTGCCCCTCCCTTCTACTTGCTGCCACCTTCCCTGCTCCTTTTTTCCACTTAGGCACCAACTAGTTTTTGTGCTTACATATATTTGAGTAGACATACAAGTAGGCAGATCAGTTAAATAAAAAAAGCATTAAAGATGCCTATAAAAAATCATGTTTCTCTTTAATTGGAACAATTTCCATTGATAAAACAACTATGCTGTTAATTTCACTGAGGTACACAAGCACCTGAAATGAGGTGGAATAATTCCATGTCCTAAATATTTGTGTTTTCTGCCTTTTATGTTTCACATTCATTCAGTCTTTTAGTGAAGTCAAAAGCAGCAAGGAGCAAAAATATGGCACTCAAATATATTCCCAAGATCTTCTACCATTGCTTCTCTTGAAGGAAGTTGAAAGCTCAGAAAGTTTTCAAAGACAGAGAAAAAAATTGAACAAAACTTGGTTTAATGTTTCTTTTCTTTATCATTTCTCCCCTTTTAACATTATTTTAAGAAAGAAAAGTTATAAAATGTTTATTTATGGCATCTGTGTTTGCATGCACAGTTACCACAGGAACAGACTCAAATTTGCAATAATGTAGGAGTATCACTTTTATCCTACGTAAGTAATCACCCAAAGTGCTAGCAAAATGAGTATGCATCAGTAGCTGGGCAACTCAGGATTATGTATTTTCCTTACATGCTGTCCTTTTTTAATATATTGGAAAAACACACAGCAATATGTCTGAAAAAGGAACAAGTAATTAAAGAAGTCCATTTAATTTAATCTACATATGAGGAAATCAGAAATTATGAAGTGAGAAAAAAAGCTGGGCAAAACCTAATGTTTTATACAAACCCTAAAATTATCCTAGAGACCATACATTTACTACATTTGGGAAGGCTTCAATAGAACTAGAATGGCTGTGATCCCTAAATGAGTTACAGCTACTTCTGTTTAAACTCCTTTTAGCTGTAAACACATTTATGAAACACATCCATTTATTATCAATAAATGAAAGCTTTGTGAGGTAGTTTTTTAATATAAATAAATTAATGTCTTTCCACAAATGAAAATAGAACAGTTCTCTTTCTACAGCCTTCCATTTTCCAATCTGTTAAAAATGTCCCTGATTTCTAGAGGTAATTTCTGTCACGTAAAATGCTTACATTTTGATTCTTGAATAAGAAAGTCTCTTCATCCTTTCTTTGCTGAAGTTAGGAAACTACAGATTATTGAAATATGCTTCTCTTTGCCAGACAATTTCTCCTATCTAGTTTCCTAAATTTAACTAGATGACATGCTAACCTTGTTAGAATGAGGGCATTTCTCACAATAAAATTTTACCAGGAGTAATGTAAACTTGAAAAGTTGGACTTCTGTTACTATAATCAATTCCTCTGACTCCTACCAATTAAAAGTTCCCTCTCTTCAGTCTGTATATCTTAGAGCAAAGAGCTGTGAGACACCGTGTCAACCTTTTTTTCTCTTTAATTTCCACTTCTGCCGGTGGGTCTTTTTATTAGTAAGGACAGTAAGGAACATAAACACTTGCTGTATAAACAATGCTGACAGTAGCTACCTAGCTGACTTCACACCATTTCAAATATTTTCAAATTTGACTATGTTTAAACAACTCTCTTCACACTTTTAAATATACACCAATGAAAAAGCATTATTTTAGAAACACACATTGAAATCAGCCAAAGCAAAAGTGAGAACATTATTTTAAACAAACCTTAAACTGGGGAGACACTGATTTCCTGCAGCCACCCAGCCAGCAGCACCTGCTGGCACTGAGAAACTCTGGGCAGAACAGACCAGCTAATGGCTGGCTCAGTGGGTGACAGGAGAGCAGCAGATGTTGTTTATATTGACTTTTGCAAGGCTTTTGACTTTGTCTCCTATAAATTCCCCATAGACAAACTGAGGAAGTACAGACTACAGAAATGGACAGTGAAATGGACTGAAATCTGGCTGAACTGCTGGGCTCAAAGGGTTGTGATCAGCATGAAGCCTAGCTAGAGAAAAGTCTGCTGGTGTACTCCATGGATCAGTACTAGGGCCATTTCCATTTAACTTCTTCATTAATGACATGGATGATGGGATACAGTGCACCCTCAGCTAGTTTCCTGGTGACACTAGCTGGGAAGAGTGGCTCACAGACCAGCTGGTTGCACTGGCATTCAGAGGGACTTTAAAAAGGTCAGCCATAAATCTACAGGAAGTTTATGGAGTTCAACAAAAGGAAATACAAAGTACCGCATCTAGGAAGGAGCAACCCAAGCACCAGAACAGGATGAGGGATGATCAGCAGGAAAGAGGCTTTGCAGAAAAACTCCTGGTGGTCCTAGTGGGCTCTGAGTAAGCCATAAGCAGTGTACCCTTGCAGCAGGGAAGGCCAAAGGCATCTTGTGCTGCATTAGGAAAAAATGTTGTCAGCAGGTCAAGATCAAGATCATTCCACTCCACTCAGCACTGCTGAGACATGCCTGAAGGGTTATGTCCATTTGTGGGCCGCCCAGTACAAGCAAAGCATAAGCAGCCCAGAATGCAGTCCAGTGTAGGACTGCCAAGATGATTAAGGGATTGGAGCATCTGACATGGTGAGCCTGAAAGCACTGAGACTCCAGCCTGGAGAAGGCTCCAAGAGATCATATCAATGTCTACAAATACCTGAAGGGGACAGGAGCAAACAACACTTCTCAGTGGTGCCCAGCAACAGGGCAAACGGCAGTGGGCACAAACTGGAGCAGACAAAATTCCACCTAAACAAAAGAAAGCACTTTTCTACTCTATGGCTGTTCAACAGCCGTCCAAGCAGCAAGCTGCTTTACATGATCAGGGTGGTTGTTGGACTAGACAACTGCCAGACACCCTTTCCAACCCCAAGTATCCTATGGTTCTTTGTGGAAGAGACAAAAGGAGGGTAAAGTCATCCAAGTAATATAGACTGTAGGCCTCATGTCAGTTGTATTCTATGCACTTACCAAGCCTTCAATAAGACAAAACAGTTCCCATGTACAACAGTTGCCTGTGTCTGACTTCATTATATGAAGACAAGTTGTTTATTTGACTTAGGAAAAGCCTCATTGTGCAGATACAACAAAATAAGTTTCTCTCCAATGCTTTTCCTGATGCTCAAGCCTGTAGGTCCAAACAGTATGAGAACCACCTAAACCACAGAGATTAAGACAATGTATTTGTTTTCACCAGTCAAATAATTCACTTTATTGTCTATTGAAATGTCCATTTGCATCAGCAAACTTCTGTCACTTTAATGGATTTCTGTGTGTCTCCTCAAGTCAGTACTCAAGTGGTAAAGCTAGTTTAACCAAAGCAGGGCAATGGGAAATCATTCTTCTCCTTTGACAAAACCTATTCTCTCACATCAAAGTATTGACAGTTTTGTTTCACAACTGTAGGAAAAACGAGAGGAACCCAGAGAACGTCACAGAGAAAAGCTAGAACATCTCATTCATGAGGAGCAGGCACCTGTGCACTGACCCAATTAGGCATTCAAACACTTGTCACTTTGGAGCTGGCTGGTTGTCACTCATCCAATTAGCCCCAGGGGATGTATTGTATGGTGGCATTCCCTGACAGGAGAACTGGAGCAATGGAGGCAATGAAGGCACAGTGATAGGGTGCCAGGATCCTGGTGAGTGAGAGCAGCCAGTAGCAAAGCCAAAGAACTTCAGAGCTTCCTTACCTTGGTTACCATCCAAAAAGCCTTTCAGAGTCTTCAATAGTCATTTTTTTTCAGAGCAGTCTAGTTTAAAAACTTTACAAAACTTTACAGTAACAGTCCTCTGTATCCAAAGATGCATTTAACTCCTAAGTGACTAACACAAGAACCATTTCAGAAGAGGTACAAAACAAACAAGCAAACAAAATATCTTCATTGCAGGGAGAGGATGCACTAAATATTACTTTTAGTAACACTGCCAGGAAGCAATTCAGAAGTCAAAATGTTTCAGTGACCACCTCCTCCCTTCTCTGCTTTAAACACATTACTGATGCTTTCAGATGCTCTGTCTGCTTGACCACATTACTAAACAGATCAAACACTTTGCAACCATCCATGCCTATGCACTGCAAAAGATAGAAAAGTTCTGTTCTTCTAAAGTACATACAATACTGCATTCAAAACCAACAAATCAGATTTTTCTTTTTAAAAAATTGAATACTAAACCACAGATGACTATTCAGCAGCTACTACTCACTTCAAGTAAAGCTCTCTCTCTTCTTATGCTGAAAGAGTTATGCAATTTAAACACAAGAGCAGGGAGGGATTAAAAAATTTAATACCTAAACCATGTGAGCAAAGATTTAGGAATGTCCCCATCACTTAATCTGTTGTGTATGCTAGAAGAAAAAACTTGCAATTTTTTTGTACAATATTTCCTGTTTCTTCTAAATGCATTTTTCCAGACTCAGTTTTTCACTAGTTGGCTTGCCCCGACAGCTGTTCTGTCCAGTAAGGAGCATCAGAGATGATTAAAGCTACCTTCAATTATGTGAAACTATGAAATACTTTTAGCTGCTTTTCTAGTTAACATATTTTAATATGTCCTTCATTTACAATCTGAGCTGAAATTAAAAAAAATACATAAATAACAGAGTATTAACTCAAACAAACATGAAAATGCAGGTAAATGTGGAACATGTTATGTGATAACCCTGGATAATACTTAATAGAAACTGAATTGCAAGTTAGAAACTTAACAGATAGAAAATCAATGCCAATAGTTTGGGGTTTTTTTCCCAGTTAGAATGGGAAAATAAAATTTAGAGGGAAAAATTATCTTACCTTTGTATAAAGAACTTCAGAGAAAGTTGGTCTCTCTCTTTACTTTTCCTTCTTTCCTTATGTCCTGTATGACAGGTCTTTAGGTTACTGCCTTGCCTGAGGGAAAAAAAAAACATACAACCTGAAATATTTATAGAGGCAAATAATTATGTTTACTATTAAATTTCAACAAGTACTTCATATGTCTTGATAAGGCTGCAATACTAAATTCACTTAAGTCAAATGAAATTATGTATATAAATTAGTTTCTATTAAAATGTTGGGCCAAAGGAAAAATAGGAAGCATTAGAAACAAAAGCAGCTCCCTAGGTTTCAAAGCTGCATTTTGCATTTAGTTCTCCAAAATAGCCAGTTATGTCAAATCAAACCAGAATAACCATATCCAGGTTTATCCAGGTTCACTGCACTATTAGTGATAACAGTCAGTGCTTCACAAAGCTTGAGCAAGACAATTAGGAAGCCTAACATCTTTCCAGTGTTCTGTAACCCAATTTAAGGCACACTGGGTACCTCAGGACTAAACACTTCAGTGCTCTTTGGGCTACAGGTGCCCAAGCCATTAAAGGCATCCCTGGAACAGGTGGGAGCAGCTGACAGCAAGCCTCTATCGCAGCAAAACCTTTGGTCACAGACAGCACTTGTCTAGAAAGAGAGACGTGACTCAGGCAATTTGTAGTTTATCTCATCTCCCACTTTCTACAAGAATATCCTAAATTCTAGTGGAAGGATGGGACTCACATCCCCCACTCCTTTCCGCCCCCAGTTTAAAAGCATGAAACAAAGAAAGAGAAAACAGCAGGAGAGGTTTATTTTGAATTCTTCATTTATTTACATGAATTCTGCAACCAGTTCCTCTGATCTCTTACTTTTTGTTACTTTAACCTATTTTAAACACATTTTATGTTTTGTTGAGAGCAAGTTGCCCATCTTTCCATGGTAGTGCATACATAGAGCTGAACTTTCAAGTGAATGAGATTGAAGAAGGACCAGGAATTTTGAAAGTGAGCCTCAAAAACTTTCTAACTCGGGATTCTCCTTACAGTCTTTGAGCTTTAACATGTGCTGCTCATCTGCAAACTCAGCTACACTTGCCACAATATGAAGTCTTTATTTCAGTGAACTGGTGATGAACTGCAGAGAGCAGCAACAAATTAGCATCACCGCAACACCTGTTATTTTGTGTCCTGCATATAAAAGTATATACATCTTACTTGTAGGACAGTAATTAAAGCTCCTTTTTTACCCTAAACTGCAGATTGCAGGTGCTGTTTTGTAACGTAAACCAGGAGAGATTGTAACATCTCAGCTTACAACAGTGATACAGGAAGATCGGTTTAATTTCTCATCAAAATGATAATTCAATCATACCATTTCTTTCCCTTTACTTTTAAAAGCCTTTTTATTGTTAGATTGGCCTGCCAGTTGGCAAAACCTTAACTGTTGACTAGAACTCTCTTGTAGCTGTTTCTTTCAGTAAAAAACAACACTTCTCATAAATTGTTTTTTATCATGCTCTTCCAAAACAACTTGTTGCTTTACATAATAAAACACTGGAGACAATCCATTATCTTTGTAACTTCGGGAGTTTTGGCATATAGAATTTATTTCACTGGGGTGAAATTCACTTAGGAGATTCACTTCATTGCCTTAATCTTTATTCAGGCACTCAAATCTCTTCCAACCCCCCACCTCCATATTCAGCTGGAAAAGCTGCCTGCAAACCAGCAGGATCTGGATGAGCCAAAGTCAACACAGAACTTGCACTCAGCAGTGCTACATGCGTGCAGCTCCTAATTGAGCACAGCCCAGCCTGATGATGATCACTCAGATCCCATTATGCCAAGGTAACAGCTACATCCACCCTGCCATTCACGCTGCTTCCTGGCTGCTTCGGTGCACCGACTGTCTCCAAGACAAAACCTGAGCATGCTTTAGAGAACGTTCCAGCCCAAAGAACCCTTCCAAACAACAGCATGGGTAAGGCTGCCTGAAGTTTTGATTCTCCACTCTTGACAGCCCTGCAATTCTTCCATTCCAGGCACTGCATCCTCATTTGCAGCCTTTGCCTGCCTCTATGCTACACACTAGAGCAGACCCTATGGATTTACAGTATTAGCCTGTAACATCATGACTTTGATGTGCTGCAACACAGCTCCCACTATTCCAGGGACTCTGAACTAAAAGACACCAGCCACTTATGAGGGCTGCAGGAACACCACAGCACCCAGACCACAACCAGATTATGGCCAGCCTTTTTTTTTTAAGAGACTCATTTTCTAAAGCATTAAAATGCAGATGTAGCCCAGAGCTTGCCCACCAGCCTACCTTGATGGCAGGAATTTGTCCCTGCCTTCCTGGTTTTGCCATTTGAGAACATCTGTAGCATCAAAGCATGATTTAAAAGTTAGGCATGTTCTGAAACCCAGGGATAATTTGTATAAGACCTCATACACAGCAGAAAACCACAGCTCTGTTGACACTGCAGGTAATCTTTTCCAGACTTCTAACATTCACTAAAAGAAGGGGGAAAACCTAGTTAGAAAGAAAAATCCAGGAAAAGGGTAAAAATGATGGTTCTAAAGAAACCTCCGTAGATTAGGTAAAATATGTTTTTTAATTTATAAGATATATTTAGGGTTATATAATTTTCTTGGTCACTAGCACATCATGGCAAAGTAAAGCACACTTTTGAAATGTTCAGCACCTGCCATTATGCTTACTGCATACTTATTTGTTCAAAAATCTGTGGAAGAGCTACAATTTTCATAGTATTGTTGCTTTTCTTGTGACAGTGCTGACAGACTTCAGGGAAGCTAAATTTAGAATAGAAATACATAGATTACAATAGATAACTATGCAAAAAGTTCATATGTAAAAAATCCAAAATACAAAAAATCTGTTTTTATTTCATAATCTGAGTGGCTAAATGGTTTTATATAAAATGTACTCAAAATATTCTTTAAAATGTCAAGACACTGTAATATTTTTAATGTAATCTTAAAAAGCAATAGTGAGACAATATGCAGCTTTCTCCTAAAATTAAAAATATCTATATACACATATATAAAATTCAGTTTTCGTTTACTTTACAATACTGTGGAAAGTTCTTCAATATAAAATATTTGCTTTGTGATATTTAATGTATTTAAGCACAGTTTTATGCAATCCAGTACTGCAGAGCTCCATTGTTCACCCTCATGTAGTTTCTTCTTTCAGAGCTGAGGAGTAATGAGGAGCTCTCAGAAAAGGAGAAACCACCCTGGCTGGCTGATGAGGGCAGTGATCCATCTTGTTGTCACATCTATCTTATTTCTGGGTGTGCTCAATGCCAGATGATTCTGACAAAGTAATAATGGAAAAAATACATACTGGAAATACAAAAAAAGTAGCTTTTTAGTTTTTCATTTCTGATACACAAATCTTCATGAATACATTTCCTAGAGCGAGTAATCCAGCCTAGATTGTATTAACATCCATAAGAACAATGCCTAAATTTTATGCATATTATAATAATCAAAACAAAATATAGATTTCATCTTTAATATGTTGCACAGTCATGTCTTTCCTTTATGGATACAAATTATAACCTCATTCTTTCAATTCCTACGATATTAACCAAAGTTGAATATTTCAGCAAATTACACAGCATAGGTTTATTCTCCTGTTCAAAGTTATAACCTGAATTTCCTCATGATACTTCATTCCAATAAACCAAACTAACTAATACTGAGGTACATAAATCTCATCTATTTGAGTGATAGAGAAGTACCAGGATAGAAAAGGGAACTCAGCCATTACCTTGTGCATGTAGCTATGAAACCGTCTTGGTCCTCTTCCTTTTTTGGTGGGTTACTTTTTTTCCTTTCTTTCTGCTAGTGAGAGGTAAGAATTTGTACCATGCTCCCCTTCATGTTGCAAACTTGACAAAACTGTGGAGCTAAGCCCTGCAGTTGCTGGCCTGTGTGCAGGGGCACGTACAAGAGGAGCCGTTTCCAGCAGCCCGGCGCTTTGTCCTCAGCCCTCCCAAGCTTCTGTGTGATCAGCACTGGCTTTGTGGCCATACAATAGGGGTTAAACATTTCCCTGTATTTATATAAAAGCAGAGCGAAATCTGCTTAGCTGCATGAACCTTTTAATAAAATGATGCTCACGCTATTAGGGCATTTTTCCATTTGTTTGGTCTTTTTAAGAGCAATTAAACATTTAAAAAAACAAAATACATAGTTAGGGTTTTTCATTATATGCAGTGCATAAAAATGCAATCAACATTAAGATTTTTATCCAGATTTTATATTATCCACAATTTCCTTCTAAGCAACTGCCTGTGACTTGCCTATTAACTTAGAGATTTAGTTTCATTTCTCCTTTACATTTATTCTACTTGATGACTTGCCAGTGGGCAATCCTCTGACCTCTGACCTCCAACAGTGAGTCTAAGAGACAGATCATTGCAAAAACTACAATCTGTGCCCAGTGATGAAATTCCAGTGTAAGGAAGAAAATTTAAATGTACTGAGAAATAAAGGAGAACATTTTAAAGAGTCAAATGTGTTTGCCCACAGTCCTAAAGACTCTGATTTCACACACCACATTAACCTCTGGACCACCCTTGCTTTTCAAGGAGCTACCTTGAAGCAACACTGGTACAGAACACTAGCATTTTTTTCAACTCCTAATGAAAGAAACCCTATTTAAAAACCTTCCATTTTGTTCTGTCACAAATCAAGGTTTTTCTCTTTGGTTTATTTTTTTGTTGGTTGGTTAGTTGGTTTAGGGTTCTTCTTTTTTTGTTTGGTTAGGGTTTTTTTCATTGTTGTTTTTGGGCAGAGCTTTTTGGGGTTTTTTTTTTGTTTGTTTGTTTGTAGGTTTTTGTTTGGTTGGTTGCGTATTTTAAGTCCACTTAAAACATTTCTAACTTAAGGGTTTTGCATGTTTTGACAGGTAGCAGTATGAATTCTGTCAGCCTCTATTAGCACTGGCATCAGAAAAATAACTTCATCTGGTCCTTTGAAACCTATTCCATTTTCAAGGCCTCTTAGAACAATGGTTTTTCCTCACAAAAACATGAGCTGTACTTAATAATCTACTTCAAATCAGATTGCCAGTGAGGTTCAGTAATGTCTGCATCCACCTGAACTCTTAAACTTGCCAAAATAGAACCAGAGTATCCTGAGATCTCAATTCACATATGTGCCATGATTCTAGAGCTGCAAATACTTAGCTGAGAAGGATAAAAAATCAGGTTAATTACCATTGCAGGCCATTAATTTTTTTATGTGAAAATTTATCATCAAAAAATATAGTGTTGATTAGGAAAAACCTCTGCCATTCAGTTACTAATCTTTAACTGCACATTTACAGCTGTATATTCAAACAACAGCTGACATGAAACTGTAAATAAGAAACTACTTACCATGCTGAAAATGTGGCACAATGTTAGTCCATTATTTTAACATTTAATTCTTGCAAAAGCTCAATTCTCAAAATAGTTATTTTCATGGTTTCAATCATTCCTTCCAAAATGAAGTCCCAGAAGAAAATTATTTGGGTAATGCAGTAGCTTAACTCTTTGTTCCCCTCTGCTTTTGACAGCATATTATATCAAGAAATCAGCTTATATATAACTGATTGACCGGAGTTTTTGTGTTTAACTGGGTTTAAGCAGAAATTGTCCTCTGAATTTTAGAGCTGAATGATGGAGGGGCAGGGCTCATTTTGTCATCCGACTGACCAAGCCTAATCAGAATTATTTCTGCACACTGCTTCACTACAGCTGTAGATCCATTAAACACTAAATGCTCCAGAGGCCCATTCCCCTTCAGCTTCCCACTGCGACTCCTACTTTTCAGACAGTAGCTACTCAGTGGGCTACTCAAAACATTCAAAAAATGGAGGTGTTATATTTAATGGACAGCTCAAAACCCATAGCAAAATCTGTCACTTGAATGTTAGGAGAGCAGCTATCATAATAAAACAGGCTCTTTGTGGTGGAGACTTAAAAAGAAGCCTTTGAACTGGTTCCCTTACTTCCCAATACATTTTTATTAGGAGAAGGTTTTCAGTCACAATAGCTATTTTTTCTTCAACAGAAATAATCATGTCTGCCGCTGGAAATGTTCACTGAGATATGCACATATTTTTTTGTAATCACAATATCACCCTTGGCATGTTTTTTTTTACATCTTAGTACCATTTTAGCCTCAGGAAGCTTTAAACTAATAAAACCATTAAGAATGACTTAGTGCACAATTTACATATTAACAAGACTATTTTTTAACCTCTTGAACTGTTTAAGCTGAAAAAAACTGTGATGTGCACATACAGCACACAATTCCTTACTTTGAGATCTGCTTGTTAGAAAAGATTTAAAACAGATTCTGAGAAATATCTAGAACTGTTGGATGACACTAACTATTCATCAACCATCTTTTTTCTTTTTTTTCCACACATTTTTGGCTTTCCTTTCAAAATGTCCTCATCTTTTTCCAGACATATGATAATACTGAGGAAAAGTAACAAATAATTTATGCTTTCTGAGGTCAAAGTCATATTCCCATCAAAATTTAGTTAGTACAATACTCATCTGAGACCATCAAGCAGCTCAAGAGCTAATCTCATGGTGGAGTTTAACCTCAGACACAGGTTTGAACTCTGGTAGGTTGGACTGGGCAAACACATCTGGAATCTGTAACTCTAGAAAGGCAGCATGGGTCACAATAACCCAGAAATGGGGCACAGGAAAACCCAAAATAAAAGCTGCTTGTGCAGTTAGGTTAGGGCAGTGAAGAAGATAAAAGGCTCACAATCATAGCACCATAGTGAAATACTTCATACACTGAATGTTTTAAAAGCTTCTGTATGCCTCACAATTAGAACTGAAGTCATGTCAATATTATAATTTTTAGAGTACAGACTTAAGTATTGAAAGGTATACCATTAGGTCTTCTGGCATGTCCAAGGTATTTCAACTTGATGATCACACCAGGACCAAGACTAGGCACAAATTACTGGATCAAATTACTACTACTACTGCCATTTGTTTGAAAAGCAAGAGGCAAAATATTTCCATATCCTACATGGCACTTAAAGGAATGCATAGCCTTGATTTAGCTTTGTTCCTTGTACATGTTTTGATAGATTCATCTTCTCTTTGTCATGTACTTGCATATACAAAACTTGATTTTTTTTTTCATTTTCCAGCTTCAATTTCCTTGACTTCACCAGTAGTTTTCAGCAATCACAATTTTGTGTGCAAAAATTTCCAGTTTCTTTGTGAAAAATGCCTTTATGATTGTGGAATCTGAAAATACTTTAAAGTACAGATGACATTCAAAAAGACAGCTTCACAGGCATAAAGATATGCAAGATTCACTGTCACCTGTGTATCCTTATCCCAAAAAGTCAGCCCAAGTATTTTGCTTGGGAGGTGAATTTTAAAGTGTATCTAATAAGTGATACTACAAAGCAAAATTGTGACAGCAGGATCCTCTAAGGATTATAGAATTTGTTTTAGAACTTCATAATAAGCACTTCTACCAGTTTTAGCTGTTACCACTGAAATGTCATGGATGTACTTTATTTAAACCCATTGCTGTTGTTCTCTCAGTAATAATTTATTTCTTTTGTGGTTTGTCCTACAAACAACATGATGCTCTATACAAGAACATAGCCAGTTACTTCTTACCAGTAACCAACATTATTATAACAAAAGCAGGTTAAGTAATTTTTAACTAGACCTGAAAAACTGCTCTTTATTCCAAAGTGATTGTAGCATGTATGTCCTGATTATAATTCTTGAAACTTTCTGTCTCCTTTCTACTTTTTCTTGAAGTTTGTAGTACCAAGGCTGGCTATTTGCCAGCCACAGAAAATGACTTCTCAAACACTCTGGGGCTGCAGACTCATACAGGTTCCATTTCTCTTAATCCTTTACAGGGACAGCCTTTGTTCTCACACATAAGGCACATAAGCTGTTTATCACGCAGGGAAGTTGCCAAGGAGTGTGAGGTTTCCCAGAAGTGACTCCAGCATGGCTGACTAAGAAGAGGCCTCTTCAAATAACTTAAGGTTCATTCACTTTATTATTTTACCAGCACATCCAGTTTAGTATTGTACATGGGCTTTCTTCATGTTTTCATGTTACTTTTTAATGAGGAAGCTCCATAATAAGATTCACAGCATTAATTATACTAAGAATTTCTCTAGTACTGTTCTCCATCCCTTTTCATAGTGGAACAAATGCTTTGCCCTTCCTCTTTGTGCACAATGAGTGTCCTTGACTGCTGAATGCCTAAAGCAGCTTAAACACATGGGTCACAGAAACGCAGTGTAAGTGTAGACAAATGTGCACTTCCCAACCTCAGGATGAGGAAATATACCAGCAGCTAGAAAACCAACTGCAGCTTCAGAAACAAAACAGATCTGCTGATGCTGCAGTGCCTGTAGGTAACTAGAAGTTACTGAAACTAAAGACACCAAGTGCATAGCCTAAATGAATTTACATCAACTACACAACAAAACAAACAAAAAAAACCTACATCAACCACACATCAAAACAAAAACCACCCAATCATTCAAACAAGCAAACAAAAAACCTCAGCAAGACAGAATCAAGATTCTGACATGTGCAATGTTAAATCCATTCTCAAGGAAAGGAAAAAAATAATAAAATTGAGTCTTCTTTGGATGTAGAAATGTTTTTAGGATGCTTCAGCTGTCCAAGAGTTGTTTTTTTTTTCTTGGTAAGGCACATGCTATATGAACTTCTGCATCTGATATATGTGCTATACCTGAGCCTGCACTACCCAAAGAGGACCTGGCTGTAATGGAGGCCACATGTTCCTTTATCTACCATCACACATAGAAACACCCAAATTATCAGTGTCTTTAACTTTATTTGAATGCTCTCTAGCAATCTACTATTTTTTCTCCGTATCATTTTGATAGAATTTACAAGCTGTCTGCTTGAATTGTGTCAATAACGTGACTGACAACTTGAAATTAAGTTTAACCACCTGAAACTCTTAAAGGGCTGTTTTCAGTATGTACACACAGAGCATGCCAAGCATATAAAAGAATTAGGCTCCCCAAAGCATTGTTACATCTGTAATTTTCTTTTAAATAACAGCAATAGGATCATGGTATATGGCAGTGCTTTCTCCTTTACAGTGAGCAGCACTGGCTGTGGCTCACCCAGTTTTCAGCATTTTGCCCGTCAGTGGCACAGCTTGTGTAGAGAGACAGAGAAGATAATCTCTCCCCCTTGCAGATCACATCTGAGGAACATACTGAAGTAAAAAAAGACTCTGTTTTCTACTGCTTTGTCCTTGCTATCCAAAGATTCTAAAACATGATAAATAGGGATTTTCCTCAGCATAAGCATCTATCTCAATAACACACACTAAAGTGCTTTCAGCTTTAACTTCTTAAACACTGCAAGTTCTCCACTGTGGCAGAGGCCTTTCATGATGATGAAGACTTTAAGGTCTCAATTTCAAAAAGACTTTTTGTCAGTCTTCTGATAGGCAAATTAATTTTCATGACTACTGATCTTGAATGAATTTCAACTGCTGACCTGGATATGAAAAGAAAAATACTCAAAGGCTTTAAACAGTTCCTTGCTACAGTCCTATCGGAACCACATTTTATTTTAAATACATTTAAATAATTTGGCATTACTTATGAAAAGAAGACATTTGATATTTTTCTTTGTAATTATACTTGTGATTTCAAAGTATTGTCTCTAGATGTGCCATTTACATCTTCACAACGACTACGTGTCATTAATATTCTGTAAGTTGTCAAATGAATTTCTGTAGCAACTAATTTTGCTGAATTTGGGTTGCATGAATAAATATTTCATTTTTATAGGAGCCATTTCAGGAACATTAAGCAGTAGCCACACAAGCATAATAGCTTCTCCACCTCTGCAAAAACAAAAAATTGAACTATTTGTATTTCCTTTAAAGACAGTAAAACTATATGGCAACAGAGGTGAACAAAGCAATAAAATCACCCATGCAAAATATAGTTTCAGTAAGAAAACACATTATGCAAATACTCACAGTAGAGGAAGAAAGTAGCAGGTTGTATACGGTACACCAAAACACCAAAAAAGGAGGGTATGATTCATGTAGAAATAAAGTTATTACTAAATATTATAATATGGAATTTTTATTAAAATAATTATGATCATATCATTATAGTCAAATTCCCACACTCCAAACTCACAGCTGGCTTACTTTTTCATTTGCATGCATTGCATGATTTTGTGTTCTCTACAGTTAAAGACTAAATATTCACACATACAGAAAATGGCTTTATCACTACTTAAAAACCCCAAAGTTATGCCCTTTATAGTTTTTCCTTATTTCACACATTTGCAAAATGACTTCCTACAGGATTTAAAAAAAATAAAAAAGCCTAGAAACCTCTACAAGGATCTGACCTTTGCAGAAGCCTGTTTTGCAGTTATCAAACAACCTGATGAGCAGCAGATGCACTTCTCCTTTCTTAGCAGCATAGATAGGGAAGGTGTTTGGAATAATTTTGCACTGAGTAGGTTGGAGTTGCCAACCATCCAGTTCAGTTGCTAATTACTAATTGCCTTTTGAAGAGCAAACCTGGTTTGTATCAGCCAGAACTGCTGCACAGACATAGCTGGAGCAGCTGGAAAAATGGCACAGCTGTAACTCTGTAGCACCAGCAGGTACATTTTGTTAGATTACCTCCCGAGGCCATGGAGTCCCTCTGCAATAACACAGTCTCCTCCTTTCATTAGGAGTGTATGACACAAGTCTAAAAGTATCAAATGATTTTACTTTTCAATTGTAGAAGGAGGAATATAATTTACATATGATTTCTATATTTAAATATAATCCATTTAAAGCACCTTTTTGCTTACCAAATTGTATGCCATTTATAGAATTGCAAAATAGCTACCTGTTCTAAAAACTCAGTGGAAATCTCCATCTGTAGGACAGGTTTGACTCATACAATAGCATGCAGCTCTGTTTTCCAAATAGCTATTCCCAGGAAACCAATACACTTCCAGTGAGTGGCTGAGGTAAATGTGCTATGTTCTCCCACAAAAGTACAAATAGCACTACCAAATGCAGCCTCACTCAAAGGGGGATGAATTTACAACATATACAGTAACCAAATGTGAACTTATAAAGTAAGGAGTTTGTCTTTGAGGGGCTTCTAAGGCCAGGACTAAAATTGATGCTGTTTTATTCAGTATATTAATACTAGTCACTATTTTGACACACAAAGAAAAGTCATGGTATAGAAGGGATCTATAAATAATCCATTAAATCCTGAACATCCACTCATCACATGGTCTCCTAACTTACTTCTCTGTCTCTAATTTACTTCTCTCCATATGAACAAAACCCCCAGTTCCAGTGAGTTATACTTCTTCCCAACAACTTTCAATTATTTCTCTAACTTCACTATTTACTGGAAAAATCAGACTTGGAATTTTAATCTTACATAATTATACTAGTTATACTATTATGGTCTGTGGATATCCATATATATTATTTATCTTTCCTGAAAGCATGATGATAGAGATGCTACCTCATTTTTAAACCAGGGATATTTTGGCTCAGGATCTGTGATGGGTGAAATGCCAACTTATGATAAACCCAGTTCTTACTGAAATTCTGCAAAACATATTTGGAAGCTACCTTAGCAAACACAGCCTATTAAAAATAATGATTTAGCCTCAATACACTGAAAACATTTCTTTTTCATCTTAAAAAAAGAGATTATTCAAGTGGGCCTCTTGACTTGGTAAATAAGCTTTTAGCATTTCTTTTCTACAAACACAAATAAAAATCTGTTTTCATTTTGCTAAGCTTCAGGGGGTTTTGTTTAAAAATATACTTAAGCTTAAAATTAAGCAGTTAACACATTAATTATTTTAGTTAGAATTTCATTTTCCTTTGAAGAACAGTAAAGTTTATTAGGATGTATGTAAAACCAATAAATACCTAAAGGATGATTATGGAAAAACAAAGACTAGGGACTTAAAGACATATGAAGTAAACCAGTAAATAAAATCAAAAGTATCTTTTAGTCTGCTGTTGCTGTAGAACTGTTTTCCAATTTCAAGGCAGATTGTTTTTCTTTTCTGCAGTTGCCACAGTGTCATAGTCTGTCTACGATAATCCATCGGAACAGCCAGTGGTGGTATACATGTAGAGCTCTCCCTTATCAGAAAAGGAAAAATACTTGGGCAAGGACCACAAGAAACAAAAAACTTTAAAAACATACTTTTGCTCTCAAAACACTACAAATAGCAAGAGAGTAAGTGCATACTATTGACAAAGCCAAATCCAAGATGGGAACTGGAATTCAAACAGGTTAAAGGAAGAAAAACACAGCAAGCAAAAGAATCGTATAAGAAAAAAATAGGCACTGCAAGTTCTTTAAAAGGATTTGTAGGCATATATTGATTGAGGTTAACACTGAGTACTTCCAACTGACTTTGAAGTACTAAGGTAGTTTTAAAACACACAGCAAGTTAGAGCTGTGGCATTATTAACATTTAATGTTGTTTTGACTTTAAACACTGACAAGATGTCTATTTTACCAAAATAAAAAATTCATTAAAGAACTCTTTTGAGATAGAGATTCAGGTTTAAAGCATGGAGTGCAACACTTTCAGCTTCTAGTTCCTGAGGACATTTGAAGAATTGTGTCTCCATGCCAATTACAACACTACCAACTAAATTATATCTGCATTTAAAAAAATAAAATTGTAAGTCAAAATCAAAACCTATTTTAAAAAGAAAAAAATCTTGATAAAACAATGATGGCTTTTGATAATTTAAGAATGTAATTTTGGTTTTATGTTTAAACTGAACAACAACTAAACACACTGAAAACTCATGCTAAGGGCAGTTCTGTTAAAAGAGTTCACACTTTTTTTGCCAGCCTTACAAAGGCCTGACATCCTCCATGTAACCTGATAAATGATGTTGAACTTGGATTAACTTAGGTAACAAACAGCAGAGTAACAGGACCTGTCAGTTGAAGAAATGTTCCCTCATCCCTTTTATGTCAATATGGAAAGTAATAAAATACAAAAGTCCACAAATAAAGTGAAGTACAAGAACCTTCATTTATTTGGAAAATGAAAGCTTAAAAACATTTTTAATATAGATTTAAATATAAGACTGTTTTAAAGAGAATTCTACGAGCTGCGAACCACTACTTAACATGGCACAGTCAAGTTTGCAGCTCTCTATTGAGAGCTGAAATGACTAAGGGCTAAAGAGCATCAGCAGATGATATGGACAAGTATGACAATCACACAAGCTTCAAAAGACAAAAAACTTTGGTGATGACAAGATCACAGTTAGAAATACAAGTTCTTCACTGTGTTCTGCATGCACCTGCCAGACTAACCCGGTTCTGCTTTTTGTCTCCTTCTTACTCTGCAGCTACCAGGACTCTGCACCCTCTCCCCAGCACAATCCATCTGACCCCAGTTCCCAATCCAATTCAAACAAGGATGTTACAAGTAAGTGTCAGCAGTGGCCAGAATCTCCATGTATAAATCATGCCCCCTTTTTAGCAAACACTGTGATGTACCTGTGTTAAGAGTATGTTTAGCTTTCTGCTAAACATATCTGACAGTCTAAATCAACCTCCCATTCGACTAAACTCTGCTTCATTCCCTGAAATTACTGTGGAATATGTCCTTACCCTTTTTATATATCAGAGGCAAGAGAAAAGTGCATCTGTATTTAAGAAGCTGGTTCAGGCACCTGGGTATTGAAACACTGGAAACAGAGCTACACTGGCAAAGTGGTCTACTGCAGACTGTGTTGTTACAAGTCAGTGTAGAATGACAGTAAGATATTTTCATTTTGCACCCAATACATATATTGGTCACTAACACCTATGTTGGTCACTACTGTCAAAACTACAGGGCATAAAATTAGTTTTCACCACCTGCTGAGAAGGTGAGCAATCTACAGAAACCACCTGACTCCTCTAATAAGCAGCAAAATTAAGATAATGAAGAAAATAAAACCCATGTCTCCTTCCTTACAATACCCAGGGATTGATTTTGCCCCAAGAGGAGAGGCTAAGAACACTAACAAAACTAAACTTCCACTAGAGATGATTTTGATCTTAGCTACAAGGTTGGAAAAGCCAGCATATTTTTGTGACCTGGCAAATGATTAAAGCCACCAAGTTCTGTGCTCTCCCGACGGGCAGTGGGAGCTGGGGTTTTGTGTGCTGCAAAGCCCCAGTGCCTGGCAGGAAAAGAGCTGACAGATCACCCGCCAGCACCACAAAGACAGTACTGTCACTGAGCCTGGAAGCTGGGGGTTCAGCCATGCTGCAAACATGAACTCCGGCAAAATAAAGTGAGAAAAAGACCCATAGGACTATCAGTAGGTATCTGAAAATAGACAACTCAAGTTGTCCATGCTAGAAACAACAGAGAACTCAGTCCTAGGGAATGGGGGAGCTTCCGCAAAGCGTTTCTCCAGATGATTATGATATATAATCCTCTAGGAGTGCCTGTTGATTCTATGTGTGCTCCCTCCCACATCGAACTTCATGTATATTTCATAAACAGTACATGGTAGGATGAACTGTTATCTTTACACTAATCTCTATAACCATATCAATAATTAAATCCAATTTTCCAGCAACAATTTCAGCCCTACCCCTTATATAAGCAAATGATTTATTATATCAATTTCAGCATGCCTTATCATGTAATGATTATAATGTACATGTATTATGAAACTAGAATTCATACCACACTTGCAAATTTATTCTAATGTTTATATTGAATGCTTTATTTTGGACTTTTTCTGTTTTCTTTCAGCAAAACTTTCATACTAGATCTTCGTAGAAATTTTTGGGAATATATATTCTATCTATTCCTCATTATAAATAATGACACAGCTAAAAAGCAGAGCTGGAACTTTAGGGCTGTTACAAGTGATCTAAAGAGAAGAAACATAAAAAAAGAAACTTTTCTTTGCAAAATGCCACCAGCAGAAGAGACAACTTAGGCTTTTGCAGTGGAATACACAGCAATAGAAAGATGACCCCAAAATTGTGGAGTCAACCTTTGAAGCTGGGCAATGGATACTGCTCACAAGCACATTTCAGCCTAGAGGAGCCTTTTGTACATGTGTGTCCCACCTCTTACACTGCTACACCTTGACCTCATCTCATTCTCTTTGGTATCCAAGCTTCAGCTTTTCCTTATGGATTCTCCTCATATCTCCTCACTTCCCAGAGGTTACTCTTACCTACTCCACTCATCCTTTCTGTCATCCAAATGCATGCACATTAACAAGCTTCCAGTCCTTTAGGTCAATCTGTTTCTCCTAATTCCCCAGCTTCACAGGCCTAATTTCTGCCAAATTCATCATGTCAACACATAAGTACAAAAAATGTGCAGGAGCTGAAGCCCTGATCTCCTTGACAATGCATGGTGTTTGGTCCCCTCAGCTGGCTTTCTAAATTATCACCTCACCTGGGGGCTGTTGGCAATGGACAGCATTACTTCTATTTCAGCCAACAGTCCTCCAACAGCATCCTAGGCAGCTCCTGACACTCATATGCTCTTATGTTCCCCAGGACACCCAATATATGTAACCAAGGCCACATTATGAAAAACAAGATCCTGCTGAGCTGGAGCAGTCTTGGCATTATACACAATTCAGACACTGCACTGAACCTTCCAAAAATATAAATTTATTAAAGGCACAGGATTCGCATGTAGGACTTGAAGCAGACAGCACCAAATGCCACATGGTGTGGAAGTGCCCAGGCCATTAGAGGATGCAGCACCAACCAGAGTCAAGGTAACCTTGCTCCAGTTGCCTACCAGAGAAGGATCTGCTTCTTGCCTAGCAATTCCCAGTCCCAGCGTTATCAGTCTCACAGCTCCTCACAGAGTCTGGGCATAACCATTCACCCTCTTGCTGACTCTCCTTGCTCTTCCATATTACCAGCTAATCATTCCTCAAAATTAGTGACAAGCAATATATTTAACCAAAGTGAAAACTTCATTTTTTCCCCTAAGCCACTGGTTGTTTTGCCAAACCCCAAACTTGGCCAGGTCCAATAGCTTATGGCTATAAATACCAAACCTTGTCAGACACCTGCAGGTATGATCTAGGATGCACTCAGTACAGTTACAGTATTTGTTACAGCTTATGCTTTGCTACAGAAACAAACAAGCAAAATCTATTGAAAGTTCTTTAATTCACACAGTAATTAGTCATAGTTATGGCAAAATACCAATCCTTTTCCAAGGAAGGGAAAGGTTTCTAAGTAAAAATTGTGGGGTTTTTTATTTTAATAACTTCTACTCTATCATCATCTTCAGAAGGGACTGAATTACTTTGGCTGAAGTTTTTCAAACAGATCTAGCTTGCAGCAAACACTAGTGTCAGACAGCTTTAAAACCAGACACACTAACAATCCCTCCCTCAATGACTAAGGGTGAGACATGATCAACTGTTACCAGCTATATTTATTTCATGCAATTTAGTATCGCTGCACCCATATGAACTAAAATGACTCAAAATAAGAATGAACACGTAACAAAAACTAATCTCCAGGTTTGAACAGAGCTCTAATTTTAGCTCAGTATTGTGTAACAGTTTTCTCAGGTATAATTTCCTTCAAAGTGTTTGAATTATAAAAGTTGTTCTCAACCATTTTTAAAAGCCACTGGAGGAAAAGCTGCATCCAGAACTGGTGCAGCTCAGAGCTTACCCAGATGGCTCAGCAATGTCTGCTCTGCTCAGAGCAACACTTGACTTTTGGCTCTGTGTTCCCACATTCTAAGAAGCCTACTCTGTGTTCAGGACTGCAGCAGGCAGAAGCATCCTCCTATATACATACATGTCATCCCCTAAAAGAACTGGGGAAGCAGCTGGGATCCTTAGAGCCTGAACTTAGAGCCAGTAGCCTGCACTGCGAGGCACAGACCCTTGACAGGAAACCCACACCAAGGAGCAGCTAAAGAACAGCTCCTTTCCTGCCTGAAACGTAGCAGTGCCAGTAGGAAGAGCATTGAATTCAAAAGCAGAACACTGAAAGTAAAATTAGCTCAAAGCACTGGATCGTGACTTGGTATCTAATCAGTGCACCATCCTACATGATTCACC
This sequence comes from Entomyzon cyanotis, assembly GCA_024500445.1. Taxonomy (NCBI): domain Eukaryota; kingdom Metazoa; phylum Chordata; class Aves; order Passeriformes; family Meliphagidae; genus Entomyzon; species Entomyzon cyanotis. The sequence goes on from JAKEPQ010001018.1 coordinate 30,465,379, forward strand.
AAATGAACAACTCCCAAGTGGCTGACCTTAACAAAAGCAAACCTCCACCATATACCTACAATACAGTATTTTTAGGCATAAGGAACGCTGCAATACACACTGATCAGCACAAGCACACAAGTCAGACTGCCGTGCACATGCTGTGTAAGCTCTCTTTACAATAAATTTAAAAGATCAACCTGCTCAAAAAATAGTTTATGGGCCCAGTGCTAAAAGGCAACACAGCTTCACAGTTCTTTGAAAGGTCATCTGGGGAAATACTGTTTAGTTTGTCAAACAACATCTGACAACTGACTAGATATCACTCTTTGATAGAACATATAACAAACTAAATTACAATCCTGTTGAAGGCAGAAAGAATCTAATTGAGGATACAGACAGCTAACAAGGAAAATGAGGCCTTCCAAAGCAAGACATGGAGGGACATAAAGAGATCAAGTCAAATTTAACAGCTAATAAATCAATTGAAAATTATGTCAGGAAAGCATAGAATTCTTAATACAGCACATTCTCATGAATAATGATTAACTGGGAATCATTATCTGAACTGGAGGTTATTGTCATCCCTCTCATTCACACTAAAAAGTGTCAAAACCAGCACTCAGATGCCATGGGGAATTTGCTTTCTTGCCTTGTGAAATGTTGTAATTTTTTTTCTCCCCATTACATCACTTCGAAGAGTAGAGCAAGAAAAGACATAAAATTTACTTAGACTCCAACAGTGATGCAACTGTATTGAAATCCTGCCAGTTAAAAACACCAACCTTTATGTTCAGGTTTCACTAAGAAAGACACTAAAGATGTTCCCAAGGCTGTATTTATGCCTTGCATCATCTGTCTGGCGATACACAGAAGTCTTTCCAAGGTCTTTATTGTTAGGCCAGGAAGTTAATGAGGCAATATGCTTACCAAGGTGGAGGAAACCAGAGACAAACTCAAGAACTGTCTCGGGCTGGTTTAAGACTTTAAATGAAATGTAAAATAATGAATATTTCACATATTCTCAAACAGTGTTTGTACTTGTAAAAAAAACTTCTCTGCATTTTGCATTTAAACTTCAAAAAGCCTCACTTGAAATCATCCTATGTCAGTACCCCATGAATCACCCCACATGCATCCTTGCTCTTTAGAGCCCACTCACTGCCATACCACTCTGACGTGCCCATCCTTAGGATTACAAAGGGTGCTCAAACAAAGCAGGATCACCCACTGTTTTCTATAAATCATCTTGAAACTCATTGATTATTTCAACAAAGGTGGTTCTGATACACAGGCATCTTTGGCTGTCTTTACAGAGAAGAAGAAGAATTTAAATGAATGACAGCATTGCATTCTAGAATTCAATACAGAACAATGATGACAACTGAAATAGGCTAAAAACAACAGTCATTTAGCTTTCCCTAACAAGTAGAATATGAAATGCAGCAGAGAAAAAAACCCAACATTTTTAGTCAGTCATTATGAATTACTGAAGAAATTAGAATGCCTATCAAGAACACTAATCATGACTGAAAATTCCAACATTACACGGAAGTATAACAAGATATTTCTCTTGATTTAGGAGAGATTAAACAGGAGAGATGTGGCTAGCACAGGTTCTTCCCGTGGGAACATTTTGCTATATTTCATAAACAAGATAAAGTTTGGATGTTTTGCAAACAGTTTCTCCGGATTGAGTCAGTTCGGGCTTGGCCAATTGGGCCTAGGGGGAGGTCTCGGGCTGACCAATCTGGGGCACTTCTGTAGACTCTATATATATGGAATTCAAAACAATAAAGTTCCTTTTCTCCTCTCTTTCCTTATCTGAGAACTTGAGTCAGTCCTCAGCTAACCGCTCAACAGCGACATCGAGAAACATGAAAGGAAGTTAGAAGAAACCCTGTTGAGCCTGACACCCAAGTTCTGTTTTCCATGTCTTTCCACACTTCAATAAACATTTAAGTTTTACATTTCTGTATGGCAAAGAAAGCCCACCCGGACACACCACACCTATTTCTCATACCATAGAAAGTATTCCACTGTTCAACCTTCAACTACAAATGCATACTTTAAAGCTTTTTAAAATATTTTACAATGCACATTTTATCACTTTTCTCCATCTAAAAACCTTTCCTTCTTGGAGTTTATAGTTTCTTAGACCTAGTAGCATGAACAATATTGAAACAACAACAACCAAAAAAGCCCAAAACAAACAAACAAAAAATTACATTGCAACTCCTCCTCTCAAAGCTAAGTAGAATGGGAAAATCTAGACTAACTTTTAGGCTTTGGTGTGAACTGCAAAAACCAACTTGGATTTTTCTCTCTCCCTGTTTCATCTAGATAACCAGTGTTTAACCAAGACTTCTAAGTGATTGAAATTTAAAATTCTAATTCCAAGAAGTAGACCAGAGAAAAAACTTCTGCCCTAGATTTCAGGTAACTATTTCATAGGAGGGGAAGGGTCTTCCTACTTCATATGCCCAGTGAAGTAACACTTTATTATCACTTTATTTGAGTTGGCATTGGACAATGGGAGAGCAGGTAATTATCTGCGATCCAAACCTGGTGGAAACCACGATTATCTCATGTGTATTAACACCACTGCATTCCTGGGTCAACACCCACTCCTCCCTGACAGAGCATAACCCAGCCTGTTCCCAAGCCCAGGGCACTGAGCTCAGCCACATGAAGCCAGCATGAGAGAAGTGTCAGCTCCTGCTGCTGTAGCTGGGCCACTGCATGCTCCAGCAGACAGTCACTAGTACAGAAGGGGTGAGATACTCCTCCTTAGGGCACTCAGCAGGTCCAGAAGGTGCCATTTATCGCTGCCTAGGATATTGGGCTGGGCTAAGGTATTTGTCTTGAAGAAGAAACCACACAGTTTAGCCCCTGAGTCATTTCTATCAAACTACTATCAAGAGGAAACATACAGGAAACAGTCCAGAAACCTCACTGTTCACATCCTCTCCTCCCTCACAAGAGAAATTTCCCTCTCTCACAAGTGAAGATGCACTTTTGACATATTTTGTTCTGTTTTCTTATCTCTCATTTCTTATCCTCCACCCCCAGTCATTACAAGCTATCTGTACTTACTTTCCTCCTTAACATTAAAACTGAGACAGCCCCAGACTGTCCCAAATAACTGCTTTATCTTTGCCTGTGTGTCTCCACAGACACAATGACACAGCACTGCTACACCTGACGCAGTTCAGCTGCTAGAAACCTCCATCTGCAGGGCAGTGTGGGACTAGGCGTCAACTCCTGCAGTGATGACAGAGATTAGCTGGCTCTTCTGAGGTCTGTGCTGCTGCTCACAGTACCAGAGGCAGTGTGGCACAGCACCAGCAAAGCCATGTAAAGCAGCTCTGTATGAAAATTTGCATATAACCAGCCTTTGAGATACCCTGTGAGGAACAACACACTCAGGTTCCCTGTACTGGCCTTGGGCTAGTAAATCCTGCCAAGCCTGGGAAGGCTGTGAGCAGTCAGACTAGGTCTCAACCTCATGCTGGGATCTCAGGCTGCTTACTGGAGAGAGCTTAGACACACCCAGCACCCTGAACTCCAAGAGAGCTTGTCAGCTTCCCATTTAATGCATGAATGCATAAAGCTGGCTTAGATAGAATACTGAACCTAAGCCAAACCCCTCCTGGCACCTGCTGAGGATGGCAGAGCAAAAACACCTTATTTGGAGACAGCAGGAGACAGCCCAAGCCTGGGCAGGGCCAGTGCCGTGCCCTGAGTGGGAACCTTTCGTGCCTCTCTGATCAAGCTGGCCCAGCCTTCCACTGTCCAGACTAACACTTGTCCACTCTAGGAGCAGATGCTATGATCTTACAAGCAAAAAATGCCAAGGCATGCAGAGTTTTCAGACAGTAGTAAAATTTGGTCATTACGTGGTGTTAAGATTTTATCATACAAGAACGGACATAGTTTAGTTTTTAAACCTTCAGAGAGAAGGTTTTCCCAGTACAATACTAGGAGCAGTAAAATTATTTCCATGTGATTAGCACTTTCCTAGATAAAAAACCATTTTTTTTCCTAGATTAATGACTAACCAAACAAAAAAAAAAAAAAAAAAAAAAAAACCCACACAAACAACCTGAAAAATCACCATTTAGGTTTATTTTGAAACACAGTATTAAATACCAAAATTGGGTATCACTACAATTAAGCCTTATTTAATAAGCCACAAATGCTTATGGCAACATGGTCATGAGTCACTAAACTACTTTCTTACTCATAGGGACATACATAAAAATCTTGGTGCTGGTGAGTATGAGCAAATGGAAAGAGCAACTGATTGAAATATAATGGAATTCGTGAGAATTACTAAAATAATTTTAAAATAAATATCATCTTCCCTTTCTGTGAACTCCAAGCTTTGCTGAAAACTAATAGTCCAGTCCACAGAAATGCATGAAAACAAACATGTGTCTCACCAGGAAAAGAATGGAGCCACACAGTGTTAATCATTAGATCTACACAAGAACAGTGTTTAACATTCACCCACTGGAGTCTGGGTGGCTCTTTGCCCATCTCAGACTCACATGAGCTCTGCTGCCCTTGCACAAGCCAAGTCTCTGCTCCCAGATGGTGAATTAGGGCTCTGTCTGATAAAACAGATCTTGTCTGACCTAAATTTGTGATGTAACACAAGATACAGGTGAGAACCCACGAAGTGTAAGAAAGCAGTAAAGGGGAAAGGCCACAAGCCTGTTTTATGGGGCAGAACCAAAACAAAGTGTCATTTCCTCGTGGCTGAACTTCTGCATCTCCAGGCAGGACAGCCTGAGTTCCCCTGTGTTCACACATACTTCCTAGAGGGAGTTTCACACCCATCCCTATCTTATGCATTTATGATTTTTCAGAAACCAATGGGTAGAATAATTTAACCTCTTTCGATTAACACACAAGCCCGTTTCAGTCAATCAACACAAATATTTACTATCATTGCAAGTGTGTAAGATTGATTTTAAGGATAAACTGAAGGTTTGACTTTATTTCTAACTGTACGCAAGGCATCTCAGTTCAGAAGCTGAACATTACACACAGTCTGACTTTAAAAAAGATGTAAAAACTTTGGCTCTAACAGACGTAAACACATTTCAACTACAAAAAGTAAGATTTTAAAATCCTCTAAAAAATAAGATTTCTTTATCTTTTTTTAAGAAATCAAGATTTAGTTAGAACAGATAATTGCTCTCAAATTCAAATGAAAATTAAAATAATCAAATAACACCTAGGGGTAATATGAATTTATTAGTTCATCTCCTAATCAAGCTTGTCTTTTAAGTTTTTTTGTATTTCACTTTACTTGTATTTTAATGAAATTTGCAGCACAGCCCAGTAAGACTGAAACAGGTTACTGTGCTGAGATGAACTGCCTCAGGGACTCTGAGGAAAAAAGAGCTGGGACAGACTTCTCTACAGTAGTGCCTTGTGCTGCCTTCATCTGTCAGCTCAATTCTCTACCAGCATGTCTGTGATCACAGAGATGGTGCTACAGCAGCCTGTTATACATTTAATGAATCCAGCCCAGAAAAAGAATATGGGAGGATATTCTGTTGTGCTTTAATTGCATATTTCTTTGATAAGAAAGAGACTGAGGGAAAACCTCTTGCACATGAGGCTACTGCCCTGGAGAATATGTGGACTCTTTACATTCCCTTTCAAAGTATATAAACGTGGGCCTGGGAGCAACAGTGCAGCAGGGAGAAAGATGCCACAGGGGCAACACCAGACACTTCAGATTATCCTGAGTTCAAGATCCTTGGGGCAATGAGGGGTGCGCACAGCAAGCTCACTGCCCTGGACTTCAGGAAGCAGATTTTGGCCTCTTTGGGGATCTGCTTGGTAGATGGAATAAAGCCCTGGAGGGAAGAGGGGCCTAAGAAAGCTGGTTAATATTCAAAGGTCTCCTCTCCAAGCTCAGAAGCAATGCATCCCAACAAAAAAGGCAAAACCACCAGGAGGTCTGCACGGATGAATAAGGAGCTCCTGGACAAACTCAAACACTGAAAAAGGATGTCTGCAGATGGTGGAAGCAGGGACAGGTAGCCTGGGAAGAATAGAGAGAGATTGTCCAACCAACTGGGGACCAGGTTAGGACAACTAAAGCCTGGACAGAACTAAATTTATCCAGGGCAACAAAAAGGCTTCTGTAAGTACATCTGCAAAAGGAAGATCAGGGAAAATGTGAGCCCCCTCCAGAAGGAAATGGGAGAACTGATCACCTGGGATATGGAGAAAGCTGAGGTACTCCATGGCTGTTTAGCCCAATCTTCACTGGCAACTGCTCCAAGCACATCACCCACATCGCAGAGGGCAAAGGCTGGGACTGGGAGAATGAAGAACCACCCACTGTAGAAGACCAGGTTTGAGACCACCTAAGGCACCTGAAGGTCATGGGACCTGATGAGATCCATCTGTGGGCCTTTAGGAAACCAGCAGATGAAGTTGCTAAGCCACTATCCATCACATTTGAGAAGTCATGGCAGTGCCATGAGGTTCTCACTGACTGGAAAAGGGGAAATACAACCCCCATTTTTAAAAGAGTAGAAAAAGGAAGACCCACAGAAACACAGGCCAATCTGACCGCTGTGCCTGGCAGGATCATAGGGCAGATAGTCCTGGAAATTATGCTTAGGCACATGGAAAATAAGAGAGTGAGTGGTGACAGCCAACATGGCTTCACTAAGGGCAAATTGTGCCTGACAAATATGATGGCCTTCTATGATGCTACAGTGTAAAGGTATTTGTTTGCTCTCAATTTGAATTTTGTCGTCAAGACAACGCAATCCTCTCCATGTAGTTTTCCTGCCATCTTTTTTCCATAGTTTTCTGGTCTGCACTCTGGTTCTTCTCTGAATACAGCTGAAAACATTTTTAGTTCTCTGCTTCTTCCACACAGCTCTTAGAAAGAAATCTTTTACTATATTGCCACTACCAGTCACTTCTCATCCCTTGAGAGCTCTGAGATTTCATTTTCTGGTCACCTCCAACTATCTGTTCTTTCTTACTGTCCTGCCCAGTGAAACCCTTACACTGACACTGACCAGTGAAAGGAGGGGAGAAATACAGAACAAAGAAGGCTATTTCCAATTTACTGGAAACTTGGATCACAAGAAAAAAATACACACTCAAAAGAGTATATTATAGCAAGGAATTACCACCAGTACAACTCAGCAAATAACAACCAACGCACTGCAAAACCAGAAAAGCCACTACACATGCAACTATTTAAAAAGAAGTCTGAATCAGTCAGCTTTCTCAACATGACTACACAGAAAGGCAATGTTGTCAGGCTGCCCCAAAGTTAGAGCTATTTTGATACAAGAAAAGGCTAGAAATGTGCTTAGAAGTCGAGCATGTTCATTGAGAGCACTGAGTCATACCACCCTCTCTCTGGCAGGAGGCTCTGCTGCCACCTTCCCCACCTCTACAGTCTGGTTTTGAAACCTGGCAGCTGCTCATCACTCCACAGACAACTTGCCATTTTGCAAATTTGATACATTTTAATTCTGCTTTTATGATGCTAAGGTGAGTAACATTTGATAACGGATTGAGCTCAGAATGACCTCATCTTCAACTGTCACCACATATTGAATCAGCAACTGAAGTGGGACAAGTATTTGTATAAAAATCATACAAAACTGTGACTATCATTAAATGATTACATCTCTGGGAGAGAGAAGTCACTTGCTTTTGAATTGTACATTTATACCATAAGTAATTAAAACAATAATTGCAAGCTAGTCCAATTACCCAATTCCATTTCCTTTCCAAAAAGGTTGTTTCAAAAGCTGCATTGAGCATTAAAGATGTTTTGCTGTTAAAGAAGGAAAAATCAGCTATCAAACTTCCATTTACTTTATTTAAAAATAATTAAAAATCCTAACACATAGTACAGTATTAGAACTTGAAGAACAGGACACTGATTTGTAGTCAGCTATGAATTTCCTCCCAACTATTTCCAACTAGCTACTGCATAAAACAGATCTAAAATGTGTCTTCCCTAACACACTCCTCTCCCTGTTCCCCCTTCCAAGTTTCAGTAGCTTAGAGTTAGTGGTGTCTCACACCACAGATCTGTATTTCAGAATGCCAAAGCATATTAAAACCACAGCAACCAGTAGACAGAGAAATTATCTAACAACACTGCTACTGAACACTGGTTGCTAAATGCAAACCAGGCATTAAGTGTGGGAGAGGGAAAAGTACAAGCTCGGAGCCTTCTTTACAGATTCTGCTTACTTTGAAAGGGGGAGCTTTAAAATTCTAATTAGGTAATCATGTCAGAGGGAAGGGAGACTATCCTGAGTCCTGCAGGGATCTATGCTCAGGCTTATGCTGCTCAGGGTAATCAGAAACCATGTGGAAAAGGAGCAAACTCTGAACCTTCTAGGGTTCCAAAATCCTTGTGACTGTAAAGAAAAGGACTGGCCACAACTAATTGAAGAAGGCCCTTGCAAGTACAAGATCAGAACACAATAAAACAGCAAAATCAAAAGTCAAACAAAAATACCTATATAACAAATTATGAATTCATTGTTAAATACTGAAATATTGAATTTATGTTCAGTGTTTATGATTAAGTTCATGATTAGACAAAGGTCAGTGACATGGTCATCACTGGGTGAAAAATACCAAACCAAGTACTGGGAAAACAATACAGAAAAATAAGATGATTTTAAAATGTATATTTTATATACATATCTGATATTTACTGTATAAATCCATGATACAGCTGCATCTGAATTTGGTGTGTAATATTTGTCCTCATTCAAAACCCTCTTTTCTCCCCGAAATCTCAGAAAAAAAGTCTACAGCCACACTGGGAAACAGTTTTACAAACAATCTTCCAGCATTTCTTTTCTCTCATATATAGAAATTGTTACTTGTCTAATTAAAAATAACATATAGAATTTTAATAGATGGCTTTCTGAATAGACAGAGGGCTAAAAAATTTGCTTTAGTATAGAAATACTTTCTCACTAAGACTCACCAAACCCCATGATGAATTAATAGAGTCCAACTTCTGTTTTCTCAAAATGATTATGGAAGAGATCACATTAAAGATACCACATTCCAGGGGAAAAAAAATGAAAAAAAATAAAGATTTTTTTTTTGCTATATATTTCTTCTTTTGCAATACATTTAGCACTTCTATTATGCAGAGATACTAGTTTTTGCACACATCTCTGACAAAGAGACTGGAGTAAGCAGTGATCTGCAATTTAATTTATATTAGCTTGTCACCATTAACAAGCTCAAAAATAAAGACAGCTAAATGTGCTTGTGCAGAGACTTCCTAAATACAAGAGAGAGACCAACATCAGCCAGACACACACTTACCATTTCCGACTGACCGTAGCAGCAGCTCTGCTAATCAGCGGATGAATGGATGCGCAGTCTGTCAGAAAAGGAAACAAAGACCTGTGGCTGCAGGGGAAAAGCTCCCTGCTCACTGAGTTAGGATGCTTCATTTGCATTATTCGAAGCAAAACAGCTCTGGTCAGGAGGTTTTTGACCACCCATTCTCTTTTATTTCACAGTGGAATTAGGTGATATTATCTATAGTTAATTGTTTGGATTCTTAGAACAGGCTGAGCAAGCAGTAACATAGACTGGGCCACACTGGTTTAATACAGCTTTGAAAAACAGAAGGCTAGACCATCACCCTACTTCACAACTGCAGCATTAAACAAACCCCTGTCCTTTTGGTCAGAGTGCCATGTCAGCCTCTTCAAGGAAAGATTGCACCCAGGAGGATCAGACTCAGCATTAGAACTTAAGCTTTCTAGAGCTGCCACACCACTGGTGGACAAACACTCTTCTGCTATCAGAGGTAACAGCTCGGTTTATGTACTAGTGTGAGATGGTGGTAGTAGAGAACTTGCTAGACATCCTGCTGTATTCACTTCAGCTCTGCTAGCTCACTGCTTAACAACTCTGCCAATTTCTGTCTCATTTGTATCCATGAGAAGAGCTGTCCCCGTTTCTCTTTGTCATTTAAATGAGTTTACGGGGTAAAACCATGGTGGAGGCTTTCAGGTGTCACTCTGAATTTATGTCTATTACACAGCTGTATATGTTTACCCCTTCCCTGTATCAGTTCAATGAAAAAGAAATCATTTCTGGCTTGAGGACATCAAACCTTCCCTTTGCGTCATGCTTCATACTAGGCCTCCTTGTGGCATGTGTGCTCTGCAGACTGCTCAGCTTGACCAAAAGGCAGCCCAGAGGGTAACAAGGAATCTGCTGGAGAACAAAACCAAGCCAACATCTGTAGCTCAACAGGCACAAGAGAAAGGGGCCATCTCTTCCAGCAGCACTGTCACTCCAGGAAGCAATCACTGCTACTCTGCAGTTCCATCATACCTATTCCCCTCATACCCATTTCAGGGTACATGCTGTAAAATCCAAGAACCCCTGCTAATCCCATCTATTCAAGAGCAAAGGCATAAAAGCCATGCAAACACTGGCATGTCCTTGATCAGGCTGCCATCTAAGAGCTGAGAGCACAATGTCTCCAGGACTAATTCCTGCCTACTTGAAACTGAGGAGTACAGGGAAAGCTGAGCTCTGCAGGAAGCTATGGGCTTTCTCAACTGCTTGGTATTTAAGGAACATCAAGCTTCATACTCTATTGTATTTTTATCTCTTAGACTATAAATTGTATGTAATCACTTAAAAGCTGCCTTCCAGCCAATTTAACCAGGAATTATCACCATCCTAAATTCCCTAAAGTCAGAATCTACTTTCCAGGTCTCAGAAATAATCATCACACCCCACTGAAGAGCGCATCAGCATCTATCTGAATACTCCGCAGGAATGGCAGATGGAGAATACTACAAGAATTTATCTTCTAAAAGGATAGGCTCTGACTATTTCCCTAACATTTAAAGTTCTTATGGCCTGTGGCATTTGGGAGCTGTATTTCAGTGATCATGGAACAGAGCTCCACAGAAATGACAACTAAGCCAAAAATCATCTACTTGTACTAAGAGATATGGACACAAGTCAAAGAACACAAGAATTTTTATTATTTGAAATAGACAGAAGAAACCATCTACATGCAAAGTACAGGTTGGGGTTTTTTCTTGTGTATTTTTGTTCAATACTAACACTTCCCAGATGCTTAAATCTTTTTTTTTTTTTCCCACTTAGGCTTCTACTTTTTCTTCTTTGGCCTGTATATAACAAATGTACCTTGTAATGCAGGAAATGCTGCCAAATGTGTTCCTGGGAAAAATACTACGGTAATAAAGCTTTGGAAGAAATCTGGTGATCAAACCAGATGTCAACATATTTGAATGAAATCAGCCTAAGCTATGTGAAAGACAAAAATTGAAATTTCTCTGGGGGGCAAAAATGGCATCCTTCCAGTTAAATCTGTTAATACAGAACCTTGACGGCTGAGTACATCAAACAATTTAGCTTTCCAAAAGGAAACATTACCATTGTAAGAGACTTTCTTAGCCTGTCTATTAGGGAGTGCCATATTTCAGGCATTCAGAGCATAAAGCAATGACAACAATGCAGAGTCACATGAAGTTGTCCCGTGCCAGCTGTGTAAGCTTCCCAAAATTGCATTCACCTAAAGGTCAAGAACTTGTGGTACTGTGTATATGAGGTCTTTGAGAAATTATTTGGAGTTCAAGTGCCTGTAAGATTTTCCTTGTGGTTCATTACAAAGCTAACACTTGACTGATTTGCTTGGCAATGTGACATGTTGTCCACATATGCTCTGCTGTGCAGGAAATACATTTGGTCTTTTCTGCTGGTTTTGGAATCAAGTAGCTCTCTGATATAGGAAAAATATTATGGGGGTATGATAGACTACAGCAATTTCTGATTTTACCAACACAAATCAGTTTGTAACAATCCTGACTCGAGAAGCTATCCACCTTGAAAGTTATTTAAAAAATAATCACAATTTGGATTTTCAATTCCTATTTTAAATTAAAAAATGGAAGTCATCAAACCTGAAAATATCTAGGATTCGGAAAATGATATTCTGCCAAGCCTAATCCTAATGTGCTCGGTTTTAAACAGACATGCATAACCCAGCAAAATGTAGCCTCTGGCTTAAAAACAATCCTGTATTAAAGCCATAGGTAATCTGTCTTACATAATGCTATTTGCATTTTGTAAATCCTGTTAAAAATACTTGTGACATCAAATCAATGTCTTCTAATCAGAAATGCAGCATCCAAACCAGGAATCATGTAGCAGACCTCATTTGGGGCTTTGTATTTGTTTTTATGAATAGTTCTTGTGGCATTTATGGTATACATAAACAGCACAGTACAAATACAAATTAAATTAGAGAATTATCATCACTTATCCTTGGAAATTAAACTAGAGTCTAATGTTCCAGTTCAGAATTACTCACATCCATGTCATGGGATGGTAACACAAAGTTTTGCCACTAATAAAACAGATTATAACTTTATGGTAGGAAATTAGTATTAAACCTTATGCTAACTCACCTTATCCCACTTAAATTTTTAACAACAATTCAGTCTGTAGCATAAAAAAGGTTCCAGAATGTAGGCAGATACCCAAGTACACTCCACAGGTCTGAATTCAGTCTTAGAAGTTCCTAGAGAGTCAACTTCCTTCCCCCAGCTGTGCACACAGCACATATTCTGGGTAGATAAACACTTATCTTTGGTTTAACACTCTACAGCTCTCTAAGAAGATGTTATTAAGCACCTGAAGTCTACAAAGTTCTCTTGAAGAACTGCAAAAGTCAGATGTGATGGAGATCACAACCCCTGACAAACAGAAACAGTGATAACCCTGCCCACTTCTTCCCCAGCCAGGGAGCTAGAGCACATATTTAAGGATGGGAGATCCAAACACACAGTGAGTGCTATGTTTACAGATATGTTCAATTATTACACTAATATTTGTCAGAAAGATATCCTAGAGAGTCCAATAGGGTTCCAAGCCCTGAGCTGGTTTAGTTTGGTCTGATGGTCTCTTTAAATTTGCAAATACAAGTGCTGCATGTCCTACCAAGTCTGGCACACGCTTAGCATAATAACAAGTATCCCAAAGGTTTCATCTCTGATAGCAGCTAAAAGCAGATGCCCCAGTGAAAAGGATACATTTTTGGCAATACCCTCCCAGCCTTTATCAACTGAAAGCTCAGATGCCTGATGGAATTTCCCATTGCTCAACTCTACTGCTATACCATGTTGATGAAGTACTGACATTTTTACACCATGTTGTCATCAGGATAAAGACATCCAAAGTCAGAAGCTGTAGTATGCTGTTTGGAACATTACATGCTGTTAGTGGCAATGGCTGTAAAGTTAGCAATTAACACTATCACAGAAACCACTTAGTGTGCTTCCAGGAAGACACCACAATACCATAAAATTTTTCCAGAAACTTTGTAAAATGTGTATCAGTTCCTTTATCCTGATTTTACTACCAAATTATGGTCTAAACCAATATACTTTATATTGTGGCAAGATATACAGAATTCATAACTGTGGAGAAAAAGAAAACTAAATTCAAAGCACTGTACAGTTACCAGGTATCAGGGCTGTGTCTGTGTGCACACCCAGAACACTTACTCACCAGCCTCCAGCATGGACCAGGAACTGTTCAACTGAAATATCTCAAATCAGTCCTTTCTAGCATTTGCACAGCATGATGACTGAATAAACTCTCACCTGCCTTTACAACAAGGTAGCTGGTAAACAGGACCTCTTCAGCTGGGAATAATGGACAGCCCCTGAAGTTTCCCTAGGCAGCTAGCATCTGACATTGACAACCCAGCGTTCCCAGAGACTCCCTGAGGCAGCTGAAACTGTTCCTATTTACATAGCAATCTCCCATGTATAACCAAGAAAGCCAGGAAATAAAAGTTTGTATAGAGCTTATTGCAAACGAAAAGAAACAGATCATGCACAATCAGCAGAAAATATTTTGTGGAGTCTCATTTAATCCAGATGAAGAGACTGCCATCACCGTCTGGTAAAGGACCATCAGACCCTATCCAAGACATTAGATTCCCCACATGAGCATTACTAAACACAACAGAAACCAGTCAATTACTTTTCCCATTCACTGTTTAAACAAACAGCTGTCTGACCATGCAACAAGATTGAGAAAGTTATTTGGAGACAAGGGATTACATTGTCTTTTTCAAAGAAACATTGTGGTCATCTAACAAAATTTGTCAAAGCCTAGTTCATCTACATCTGTGCTGCTTCCTTAATGGTTTCCCAATTAAGGCTTTTGGCATAGTACCTAGAAATATTTGTTTTATCAAAGTTGCACTGAACTAAATGACAGAAAATTATCAAAAGCCCAATTTGAGCTTCAGATCAATCCTAGAGGCATTATTTCCATTCCATATAGATGGCAGACCAGAAAAAAGCCAGAAACACTGAGACATTTTCATGTAATCCTAAAATAATGACACCAGATGGAAAAATAGAACTTCACACATTTCTCATACATTTTTCTCAAGTACTTGAAATAAATTCACTGTACCACCAGTGTTCCTGCAAGTACTTTAAAATACTACTCAGATAGGATTAGAACAGTATTTCCCAAGTGAAGGTTACACCCACCATTCACATTTCAGGTTCTCAGTCAGTCCAAGTGTGATCAACTTCACAACTCTGGCTCCTCAAAAAACCCAACCACTACAGACAAGTTTGCTTTTATTTTGATTTCTTTAGTTGCACTGTTAGGCAACTCCAACAGTTTTCCTGTTTCTTAAAGATCAGACCTTTATACCATGACTGCTTTGAATTGACAGTGATGAGCAGCAGTAACCTCACACACAGGTTACACCTCAGGACCAGCTGGTGATGATGTGCACAGTACAGTCATCGCCTCAGAAGGCGTCATTCTTACCCTTGTTTCTTCCCCTACAGGCATAGTTTTATTTCAATTTCCCAAGGCAGTAAAGGGGTCAGAAAATTATTAAAAGGGAAAAAAAAGCCACAGGAATCACACATGCATACTCCTAGTAAATTACAAAAGAACACTCAGCAGTGCGACCAATATCAAGGAGGTCAATTGTCCTGACTATGAATGGACACAAATCCCTTCACTAATAATGACCTCTGATCAGACAGGACAGCTTAAAAAGTAACTCTCCTGCTCTCTAAGTTTGCTCACAAGAAGTCAATTTGGGCACTTCTACACTTTGTAGCACAGTTACTACATAGCCTGAAAAATTAATAGAAATAACCTTAGCAGAAATCCCAGCTTGGAGAATCAACAGAATTACATATAATGGAAAGTGCTTTCTTTAAAACTACCATATGATGACATTTCTAATGATTACACCTTGCCAGTGTAACACAAAAACCACTATCAGTTCCCGGGACAATTGGCTGGATGTGCAAGGGACGCTCCAGCCACACACACACCCTGCTTCAAGTGTAATGAAAATTAATGAAATCTCAAAACTCATTCCCTTGTGTCATCAAGCTTTGTATCTAATCAAAATCTTCATTACAACAGAGTATCATCCGTTCATGCTGAAGTCAGTGAGGATAATCTGGCCATGCTGGTTCTCCAAACTCAGTATTAGCGGCAGCATCCTCAGCCATCTACAGGATATTATATTTTCTTTTCAGTACAATTGTTAGCTTTCCAATACTGAAACTACTGAAGCATTATTTAGAATTTAACTAGTTTGATCTAAATCTAAGTTTTCCTTTCCACATCCCCAGTAAGATTAAAAACCTCAAATGCAACTTCATTAACAGCAAAGGAAACTTTTGACAAGCAAGGTATGCTACATGAAGTGCTTCTGAAAGAATACTTATGCTAACCATGTCCTACACTCAATATTTAACCTGTGGTACTGAACAATGACATGATAAAACAGTAACATAATTCACCAATGTGAATATATTTAGTGGAGCAAGCATTAATATTCTTGAAAACGATAAGTGCTAAAAAACTGTAATGCATAGTACCTGTCAACTGTGTCTAGAAACTGTAATCTAGATTACAATCTCATAAGGACTGGTAATGTACGGATAGATAGCCACAGTCGCAGAGAACACACAGAAATTCACCAAGTAATTTTATGTGAAAACTCAGAAGTCATTAGACAACAAAGGTTTTAAGACACTTCAAAGGCTGACTGTCTGATTATATTAAAGTATGTAAGCTTTGTTAAAAGGAAACTGTAAGTTTTGTTTTACAGTTCTGTGCCTACTAATACACAATTGCACTCAAAGTAAGATTTACATACTAATTACTTGCCTATGCCTGAATAGCAGGTATTTAAAAATCTATCACTGGATGGTAGAAACAGCAATGAAGGGATAAAGAAGAAGAGGGAGTTAAAAATGTTGCTCTTCTGGGTCCTACTTACAGACTTGCAAGTGTTTCATTTTGAGCTGTGCCCAAGTCTTTGTTAGAGGATTAGTGTTCAGAAATTGAATTACATTGCAAAGGTTGAGTTACATTTTCAGCTCTATTCAAAAAGTGATGAGTTGGTTTTTCCAAAGATACTTAGTGTTAAAAATTATCAATAGCTTTGTTTCTGACAGACAATATTTGAATGGCAATATATTGAAAAGTAATAAAATGTTTCAAATTCCAAGTCATATTTCAAGGCTGAGACAGTGTCAGTTCAGTTCCTTTTTTCATTATAAAACTACATTAATAGTAAAACTGGGGGGAATTACTGTAATTATAATCAAACAATTAATTATTAAATGAAAATTCCTAATTCCACTAATCTGAATTCTATTTTTGAAAAATATAAAAAATTAAAGTAGTGCGCTAGCTCACCATAATGAATTATAAAATATTTCCTGCAGCCATAGATTTTTATCTTTGATTAATAAAAACAAATATTCAAGCATTTTTAAATATACTTTTAGACACACATCTCACTCCATCCTTTACCATCCAGGATAATCCAGACACTCAGCTTCAGGGATCAGCATTATTCTGCATCTTCAGAGAAATATGTTCTTGTGCTATTTTGCAATTTTCATTTCAGTATTCTGTCACAACTTAGATCCATGTAGAATAATCATTGAAGCATAGATCAAGGCACCTTCACTGAAAGGTCATTTTTCCACTTGTGAGCAGCAAGTAAAGGAACAGATGTGCAGTCTTTATGAGAAGCATCTTACAAAATTTTTTAAACTTTTTAAAACTGAATTCTTCACTAATTCAGACAATACTTCAGAGTTATGAGCATCACCGACTAAAACTACAGCTTGACGTCTTGTTTTAGCAAACAAGAAATCATAGCTCTATTCTGTTAGTACTAATTTGTATTTACTAAATAGACCTCTTCTCTTTGCTCTTTCTCCCCTCACTTTATTTTCACATTTTCTTCTGGTTTCAGCACTTTCTTCCTCTTCTCTCTTCCATTCCAATAAATATGTCTTTTTATTGACAGTCAAACCAGGAAGCCACCTATTAGTCTGTAATTTGAACTTTTCCATCTATAATAATAAAAACAATGGTATTTATTTACTTTACCTTGCTGTCATGAGTAGAGTTAGTAACTGCTGGGCTGTCTTTCAATATAATCTCAGTTAAACTAAGCAGGTAGGGGAATTTACAGACATGCTTGACTCTTTTAGGGCAGCTTTACCTCAGAAAAGAAAACACACATAAACACATAATGTACACAAAGACTAATCTTCCTACTAATATGAACTTTAGCATTAGGCCTGGCAGCCACTTAACTTCCAACAGATTGTGATGCTGCAGATGTTCCCAGCAACAGTGCTTCTGTCACAGTATCTAAGAATCAGCATTGAGCCCTTGTAGAGAGCTATCAAGTTTCACAACTTTAGCCAATTTTTTTAAGAACAGGTGCAAAAATCACCCAATTATTAATTGCAATTCTGGTTTCATTTTTAGGTGTTTCTAGGCTTCTAGATATGGGGGGCAAAAAAGCCAGGGCACATTATTCAAGTGAACCATTTATTAGGATTTGTATATTCATAGTTAATTCCCATGATACTCTTTCAAGTGTTGATCCTGTCAATTCTGCTAGCACACTTTCCTGGATGTGATAAGAAACCTACTCCCATATTGCAATGCCAAGAGGGTGAGAAGGTTGTGAATTACATAAAACTTCAGTAGTAACTTGGAGAAATTCCTCCAGATAAAGTTTTGGGGATGATATCTGCAAACCATCTTACAAAGGACCTCTCCAGAAATCTGCTACTAAAGGGCACTGTGCCTGCTGGAAATGACAGTGGGAAGACTGGGGCAGCATTTAAGGCTGTTTTGATGGTGCTTCACTCCAGCATAACTGGTAGAGTTGAGACTCCCAGAGAGCAACCAAAGCTTTTAAGGCATGTTTGGAAAGAATACTGAGGCTTCAAAACAATGAGTTAAAGGTTTTTCTTTCCTCACAAAAACAGTCTAAGTTTTAGAAGAAAATAATTCAAAGGAAAGACACTGTCACTGTAACTTGAGACAGTGCATGAGCAGTAAAACCCAAAACTTGACTTGATTTAATTAAAACACCTACATTCCTATCAAGTAAGCTAAATAAAAATTACTAGACATGATCATTCACTAAAAGCTACACTACAGTCCTCCTGAGAAAGGCTACTTTATTGAAGCATAAAATTAAATATTTTCCATAATACTCTGAAGAGCAAAATTATGCATTTTAAAGGACATAATGTTATTAATAAAATAAAAGCATATGTAAATCCTGGGGTATAGCTGGGAAAACATGAAATTTAATTCATAGAGATTCTTTATTCTTTTAACTACAAGGGAGAAACTATTGAGAAAGGAGTGTACTTTTAATTTTCAAATGAAAAACATGCTTGAATTAAAATTACTGGACTCAATATAAAGGCAAATGAGCTAAGTTTAAGAACTCATTATTTACAGGTCAAACCACATGATCTGATGAACTACTCTGACTTCCACCATAGAAATACAAAACCTCAGGTGAGCTCCAAGTAGATGTACTTACTTTTCTCTTGAAAATGAAACAGTATTATATTTCTGTCAAGGTATGAAATTTTGTGCATTTTTACTGTGTTATTTATTCAGTCATTATTTCACTGCATTTTTGTAGTCATAGACTCCTTTTTAAGGATTTTGGGTTGGAGTCATTAAACAGTGTGTCTGCCCTCTGGTGGTCACACTCCTCTTTTTGTGTGTTCTAACATTTTTATCTCTGTAAGTTAAAAATGCGCTTTATCCAACTACCACCGACAAGATCTAATAGAAATTCATCTTTTAATCGCCTTGGACTGGCTTGCTTTCCAGTTATGCAATTGCCTATGTTTCAACTTTATCATGCAAAAATAACTCACATGTAAGTTAAGATATTCCTTGTTTTGCTCCTGTCTAGAACCAAGTTTAGATACAATTTTAAAGCACTCCAACTACAGAAAAGCATAAAACACCTGAAGTTTCAATTTATATTGAGATTATAAATTTGGTGTTGTCTGGAAAAGATGTAACACCTCATAATACGTTGAAATGTTGGCTACTAGATTCCAAGGTCCATGAATACATTAAATGCTTCTGAGGGAAAACATGGATATTTAAAAGACTGTTTGCACATTAAAGGTGTCAGAGCTGCACTGTATAGAAAATTCTATAAATATTCAATCACCCCAGTAGGCAAAAGGCAAACCAAGGTGCATACAGCTCCAATACAAATGACGAGTTCCTTCACAAGCCCAAAGTTGAACCAAACATCCTTGTAGTAGTACTTAGACTGAGTTGCAACAACAGTCCTTATCTGCCTCTATGCCCTAACCAAACCTAGGCTGAGGGAATAATAATGACACCTGCCTCAGAAAGAAAAGCTTGGAAGATGTGGATTATCTGTAAGAGCCACAAGAACATAGCACAGAACCACAGATACACCATGTTGGAAGAGGTTCTCAAGGACCATCTGGTTCAGACTTTCTTGGCACAAGCACAGTCTAGGCAAGATGGCCCAACAGTCTGTCCAGATGCACCTTAAATGTGTCCAGTGTTGGGGAATCAACCGCTTCCCTGGGGAGATTATTCCAATGGCTTTTTGTTTGCATTGTAAAAACTTTCCTCCTGTGTCCAATCAGAATCACCCCAGGAGTAACTTGGACCCATTACCCTTCATCTTTCCATGACTCTTTGTGAAAAGGGAGTTTTCATCTTCTTTGTAGCCACCCTTTAAATACTGGAATATAGTGCTAAGGTGTCCCCAAAGCCTTCTCTTCTCAAGGCTGAAAAACTCAGTTCTCTCAGCTTTTCCTCACATGGAGCTTCACAGTCCTTGCATCATATTTGTGGCTCTTCTCTGATCCTCTTCAGCCCATCCACATCTTCCTTGTGTAGCAGGGACCAAAACTGAACCGAGTATTCCAGGTGGGACTTGACAAGCATCAATATCATCCTTCTACCTTCATTGCCAAGATATTCCCTATCTTTGGCTGTCTCTGAACTTCACTACAAATAAACAAATATGCTGGCAAATGGAAGTAGGAATTGTTGTCTTCACTTTCAATGCAGATTCCCCTCTTGTAATCTTACGCAAATCCGGTACAATTTTGAAAGGATGGGAAAGGAAAATTAATATATCTTGCTTTTCTGAGCTTCAGGGGTAATTACCTAGTCACAAGAGACAAAAAACTAGTAAAATGGCTAGTGCAGCCTATCAACGTCTCATCTCACCCAACAAGAAAACCAGGTTTTGATTTTTTACTTCCATGTAACAAATGCAACAAAACATAGCGAATTCAGCTGAGTTGACAATTTAAAAATTACTTCCATTTTAAAAGAGCACCAATACAAGAGGATTTAACTTCCTATTATATATTTATTTTGTCCAGAGACCACAGCACTGGTCTACAAGTGGTAGCAGGGGTTGGTGGAGGCACCCGCAGATTTCAGTTTACTCAAAGTGGTAGTAACCAAGCCACTAAACCTGTTTATCCCACACAAAGAAGAGCTGTGGCCAAGCTTACCTCTTCCTGCTACCACTTGAAAATTTTAAGAAGGAAGGCATATCAAGCACCTCCTGCATTTTGATTCTCCTAGAGATATGAACAGCAGAAGGGTAGGACACCCTACTTTTTAGTCCTTCTAAACACTGGAGAAATATTGAAGAGTACCATCTATCTTGTTGCAAAAGGTAACTTGTGTGCAAGCATACTGATGAACACCACGGAACCCTAAAATACTCCTGAAAAGTGGTCCTTCTCAAGGTTTGTTTTTCCTCTTTTGAATTTTGTTAATTTCTACTACCCTGCCCACACTACCATATTCAGGGGGAAGCATTCCCTTAGTCAGCACCTGTGCTCTGGTCAGTTAACTCCATGGAATTGCTCTCCACCAGCAGAACTGTTTCCTGACTCCAAACCTGGTACAAAAGCTGACTTTTGCACTCATTGATTACATACACTGCCTTTGCAAACACACAGACACACTCAGCCCCACAGTGTTGTGACATTGTAAATGCAATCCTTTACAGGAACCCTCAGAATCATGTTGGACAACACAGCAGCACTGAAAACACAGAAAAAAGAAAGTTTGAAGTCAGAGGCACAGATCAGAAAAAGCCAATCTGTACTTCTGTATAAACACTGTCAGCTCCTCACCTAGGTAACAGTCTAAAGGAAAATGATATGTTAATATTTTGGTTGGCTGTCCAGAAAAAGCTAATTAGTGGCCAAAGACTAACTCACACAACCAGGAAGCTATGGATTGGCTTTTGTTTTCCTCAAACAAGCTGTTGAACAGTAACAATTACGTACTTTAAACTTGAGGAAATTAAAAGGTCATGTATACCTACTGGTGCAGACAAAGTATTAGGGCAACTTGATTCCCACTGGGATGCATCCAAATTCAGCAGTCTTACATGAGTATTTACAGAATTTAGAGAGACTACATCTGTACTGATTCTGTCTGATGTAACTGACAATTTAGACAGCTAGTTCCTTTCTAATGAGGCTGTTTTTTAAAGTTATCACGTCCTCATAACTTGAACTAGCCTTTTTTTCCTCTCTTGGCTATTTTTATGCATCTGAGATGCTCTGCATCAAATGCTACTTTTTTAATATAAAGTTTAGTCGCTTAAAGTAGAATGGGGGTACTGTGAGCTCTCACAGAAACATTTTATAATTCAAGCTGTTATGCTTCCATACTAAAAAGTTAACAAGGGGAAAGCTGTAATCACATTATGAATTGAGCCATTTCAAAACCAAAACAGTGTAGGAAAACAGTGTATTCACAAAATGAATACTAAGACACATCCCAATTCATACAGCAAACCAAAAAAAAATTGAAAGCTTCTTAACAACAGTTAATAGAGGATCCAGATGAACATTTCTGTACTTATTCAACATTTACTAGAAGGGAGAAGCTAAAGATCAATCCAGAGGAGTATTTGCAATGCAATTAGGCTAGACAAGTAAGTCTGAATGTATGCCAGCTGCAGGGGTCTGCCCTTAATTCACACAATCAAATGTCTAGTGTGTTGCACAGTGTCTAGCATCAGTATCTCCAGTATTAAAAGTCTCATCAGATATGCACTTGTTTACTGAGCATCTAATCAGGGTCTGAACACATATCTAGCTGTATCTTCTAGCAGTCTATATGCCAGTCCATCACCATCTGTCAGTTAAAGCTCCCACAGACAGAAAAAAAATCAATTCAAACAAATGTGTTCAGCGCTCAAACTAAGCTATCATTCACATTTCAATATAAGACTTGAATTCCTTTTCAGTGTTCTTCAACTTTGACCCAGCTCTACCCCCTCCTTCACTGAAAAGGGCAAAGACAACAGCCCAGCAAGTGGGACAGGCAAAACAGACCTCCTTTGTTCACTTTTTCCCTTTCAGTTTTCTATTGAGGTAAATAACTGAAAACTCAGCCAGCCTCCAGTAGCTCAGAAGAAAGCAATATAGCTAGCTTGGAACTATAGTTTCCTGGTTAACAAACTGCAGGAAAAAAACTTAGGGTCCATCATGTTAATCCTATTATTAGAGATTAACTCTTTACAAATTCCCTTAATATTACATTTATGAGACAGTATTCATAAATGCAGAAGTTGCAATGTCTTTAATACTGAACTGAAGAGGACATACACTCACCAATTTAAAATGCAACAAATTATCACTGCAGAGCAAGTATAACAGAATTTTTTAAATACTATCAGCCCACTCAGGAAGGCAAAATCAAATTCATTGCATATTGCCCAGCACACAACCTCCTACATTATTCCCTCAGCTTTCATTACCAAGATATACTTTCCTCTGTATGACTTCCCATTTAACCAACTCTGTTCATAAAACATGAAAAAATGAACAAGTCCAGTGAAAATTGAACAGCACAATTTTACTGTAGTATTTCAATATAAAGGAAGTCAAGTAATCACAATTCAAGGTGATTTGAGACAAATTAATACAACTACAGAATAACAGCAACTTCACAGGTGCACACAAAAGAGATTTAATTTTAGGCTGATTGAGTTATTTGAGCTGTGCAATAACATGTTTAAAAAAACGCCAAAACCTTAGTGTATTCAATATCTTTTATGTCAAGATACCATGGCAAGACATGTCCTTAAAGCAGGAAGAATGGGCAGACATGCATTACCTTTTCTTGATTTGAAATCAGAATCCTCAAAACAATAAACTCTGACAATTAGAGAGAAATCTCGTTATCCCCAAGAAACTCTTAACTTAGTTACTAAAGCTTCTGCCGCCACTTATTTAAGCGCCAGAGAGAAACACCAGAGTGCAACAAGCTAGCAGAAGGTATCAGTATGTATCACTGTATTTGTTACTTCACTTTCTGAAAATAAAGACCATTTAATATGGCTGAATTTTCTTATTACGGACCTTCTTATGAACTATAATAAGATAAATTTTACCCTTCCTTCAAAAAAATAAGGAACAGTAACTAAGGCTCAGATTCTGGTGATTTAATTCACCTTGAAAATTATTACTTTTGGATAATTTTCTGTAGCCAGTAACACTAATGACAGACCTAAGATGCTAATGGTTAGCTGTTGATTTATCTGTGAGTTGTGGATTTATCTGTGAGTTGTGAAGAAGGTTTTAGCTCCATCGTCATCATCAGCTGGTATATACTGCCCCACCATCCAATGCAGTCACACAATTGCACAGTTTGCCTTTAGCTACATTGCCTTTGCACAACCCAAAATGTGAATTCACTCAATGGATCCCAAGTTCTGTCATCACCAAGCAGCCTTCTGGGTTTGCTTCTTTACATTCAATATTCTCAGAATGTAACACTTTCCCAGTTCTATACTGATATAGTCTGACAGCTAATTTTAGGCACCCAAGAGAATTTCAAAGCACTTTGAAATTCAAATAAGTAACTTTCACAGACTTCGGCATCAAACTCTTTAGCAGCTCTGGTCACTTGTATTGCAATTTCTACTCAAAACTAAACAAATGCCTGAGGTGTATTCATACAAATGATAATATCAAACACATTAGACAAATATTAAAAAGATGCTGCACCTGCAAGTCAGTTTTCTGATTTCTAGGTCCTTTGAGCTATGTGACACTAAACTATCCTTCTCTTTCCAGCTGATATCCTTTGCCAAAGAACGGCAGCAAGATCCGCCTCTTGCCACATAAGCTGCTCTTAGACTCAAAATACAGTCCAGATGCTTTCTGATCAATTGTACAGTGACCTGTTTTATGCAGAGAGCCATATTACTACTATCCATAAATTATCACATCTATTACATTAAATTATGGAATATGTTGAAGTGATTAATAGTGTACCTGTTAGATAAAATGAAGTTTTCAGGTTTCATCTACCTTTTCCAGAATATATTTAATTAAGAATCAAAATCAGACACAGAGAAAGAAATGCACAGAGACAGGGAACATTAAAAAAAAAATAGAAACCCAGGTGTTTAATACTGACTTCTTCACTCAGTCCGAGGTTGTTTTGAGTAAACACACAAAACCTGGACCTTTATGGATAAAAGAACATTGTGTTATGGTCTATAGGTTTCACTATAGAGCTATATGTCACATTTTTCATTGTTTTATCCAACTACACAGAGAGCTAAGCAATAGCATTCCTTTCACAGAGTACTTGTCAATATGGAACAGCCTTATTGACTAGGTTGAAGCACACTCTGATCTTAAATATTTAAACAGCTTGGCATTATTAATCAGGTACTGTTTACACTTAAGACTCCGAAGCCTTGGTTTAAACACATTTCAGACTTCAAAACTAACACACTTATGCTGAAGACCTGAGCGACAGATGAAGGTTTGGTTAATTATTAGTTTATAACCAAAGAGACAAGTGCATTCGCTGCCCAGACTTCACCGCGATATTCTGCATAAATCGCCATCAAGAAGCCAAACAAGAGAAAACACGAAAAGCCCGTGATTCAGACACATTGTAGCTATTTCACACTCTAACAAAATCGTAATTGTAAGGGGGGAAAAAAAAACCAAATGCAGAAACAAAAAACGGGTGATAAATTACGGCGCAAGAGACGAAACGCGGAGCGCGGCACTTCAGCACCGACAGCTCCTTCCCCCGCACACGCCCGGCCCTCGCCCCCGCCGGGTAGCGCACGAAATGGCGACCGAGCCCGCCCGGGGATGTGGGCGCGTCGCAGCCGCGGAGCGACTCCGCCCGGCCCGCCCGGCCCCGACCCGCCCGCCCCGGGAGGTGCCACCGGCCGCCGCCGCAACAAAGCCCCGCAGCGGCCGCCGCGGCACCGGGCGGCTCGCCGGGTGCCTCCTCGCCCGCCCGTCGGAGGAGCCCCGGCATCGGCGGAGAACGGCTTGCTCCTCGCCGTCGAGGCGGCGGCAGGGAGCGATGTGACACCGGCAGCACGGGGGAATGTGGCACCGGCGCTGCAAGGGGATGTGACACCGGCGGTGCGGGGGGATGGATGACACGGGCGGTGCGGCGGGATGGATGGCTCCGGCGGTGCGGCGGGATGTGACACCGGCGGTGCGGCGGGCGCGGCAGCTCCCGCAGCGTGATGCACGGCGAGGTGACAGAGACGGCCAGATCGGTACTCACGGGAAGGTGCGGCCCCTCCGCTCGGGGAGAAGAGGGTCAAGGGGGTACCCGCGCTCCTCCTGCTCCTGCTGCTGCCGGCTCGGCAGCCCGGCGAGAAGAGCCGCGGCGGGCGCGCTCCCGCGCTATCCCCTCCCCAGCGCCCCCGCCCCCGCCGCGCCGCGGGCAAGGCGCGCTCCCGCAGGGGGCGGGGAAGGCGCGCGCGTCTCCGCGAGCCGTGCCGGAGCGGGCGCGCGCGCGGCGCGGGGCCAGGGCGGCGCGGGGCCAGGGCGGGGCGGGGCGGGGCGGGGCGGGGCGCGCGCGGGTCCCTCACACCTGAGGGGCGCGGGGCGCCTCCATCTTGGGTGCTTCTTCGTCCTTCTGTCTTGCGTTTCGTCCTTGGCTCCCTCCCTCCGCCACCCGCTTTAAAACCATGGTGCAATCGCCATCGTACCTCCGCTCGGGGGGCTCCAGGACCGACTCGGTGACCGACCCGGCCCTGAGCCTTCCCAGCGGCGCCGGTCCCGGCAGCCCCCCGGGCCCCTCCTGCCTTCCCCCGGCCGGGGACTGCCGAGCGTTCCCGGGGCACCCCAGAGCTGCCCCCCCTCCCGGCAAGGGTGGCGTTTTAAATAGCCGCATTATTTTAGCCTGGCAGTGCCCCTCGAAATAGATGGTTTGAGCGAGTTCCCAAACTGGAGACAAGGATATTATTTTACACTCGAGAATTGTCCTGTTGAACTCGGTAAATTTACAGTTCACAACTTCACGAAGGCGGGCGCTTGGATGCGATCACTGAAAGGGAAGCTCTGGGTGACACCATTTGGAGAAGAGTCGGGAACAGGGCTTATTCCAAGGAAACCTTTTGTTAAACACACCTCTCCGAGTGCTCGCCTTCCTTTTCACGTCTTGCAGCTCATTTAATGCACTACGTCAGAAATAATGTAATTTTGAGACTTTTGTGGGCTGTGCTCAGTATTGTTCAAAATTAATCCAACTATACCTTTAACCCGTAGTAAATGTGATTAACTGCTGCTGCTCATCAGCTGTTATAGGAATAGCCTTTCGTGCATTGCAAGGTGGCGACTTTTGTAGTGGTTAACTATTACACATTTCAGGGAACAGCTCTCAAGGTGAACTCCACGGTGATAACTTAATAGTGCAAAACACAATGCCTAAGACAAGCAAATAGCCCTTACCCTGCATCTCTGCAGAAAGCACATTACAACTGGCAAGTTAAATCTGACCATCTGACCTTCTGAAAACATCACTTGAGATGAATAACAGATTCTCTAAATGATATAGCACATGCATATAAATATCCAAGGTTTTAACAGTAAGTCAGATACTACTGCTTCAGCTTTGGAAATATTCAAACTCATCAATCTGAGGCCAGCATATTAATGTTTGAGTCAAGAATATACAAAGAAGATTAGATGAATGTGAAGAAAATACATTTTGTATAGAGAGGGAAGTGCTCCAATGTTCTTTACTTTGCTAACATTTTCTATTTTGCTATACTACTCCCATGTTCCCAACTGATGTATTTAACTACAAAAACGCTACAGTCTAAGTAAATATGCACCAGTGTATACACAGGTGGCCTTAAAATGCTAGGATATTGCCTAAGTTTTTTCGCATGATGTTGTGTAGGAGATTGTGTGGCCACTCCAGGCTTCGAGAAAATATAGGCATAAAATGCAGAGAGAAAACTGTCTGAGAAGTCACAAATCTGTCTGTTTGCATCCCTGACAGATTCCCAGGGGAACATGGTGAGCTAAACCTTCAGGAGTTGGACTGTAGATTTGCAGGACACTTGAGGGAAAAGATTTGAGTTGAAGGTTTAACTTTCTTAAAATGTAGGATCAAAGATCTGGTTAGTATTTGGATGGCCAGCATACCATACTTTATAAGCACAAACCAGTAGGCTGTAGCAAACAACTTGGTGGAAATTAGACCACAAAAACTAAGTAAATGAAGAGATTTCACTGTTGCAGGGAGGGTGTAATAACTCTATACTGATGTAATAAACAACTCTACTGATGTATGATGAAGCTGAAGTGTTGCAGCTGGCATGATTACACCCTTATGACTCCCCTGAGAATTTAAACTTGTTATTTTTTTATATTACTGAGATAAACAGATACACATTTTCTATAGCACAAAGTAGATCTTTGCAAATGGTGGCATACATATAATTAACAGTGAACAAGTAAATTCAAAGGTTTATACAGCTAGGAGCTACTTCTGCTGGGGATGGCATCTGCTAGTCTGGATGGTACTCATACTGACGGTAGAATGGTGGCACCAAGCAAAAAGAAGCAGGTGAGCTTGGTGGCACAAACAACAGCCATTATGATAAGCAGAAGTGGTGTGGCTGAA
Organism: Entomyzon cyanotis; assembly: GCA_024500445.1. Classification (NCBI taxonomy): domain Eukaryota; kingdom Metazoa; phylum Chordata; class Aves; order Passeriformes; family Meliphagidae; genus Entomyzon; species Entomyzon cyanotis. Next base: position 30,493,732 of record JAKEPQ010001018.1, read on the forward strand.
GGAACATTAGCTTTCAGAGCCCTCCGCTGCCTTGCATCATTTCTGTAGTCATCATACTACTTTTTGTAGCCTTTCTTCTCACTTTGCCTGCTGCAATTATATCCCTGGATGGGCAGTTCCAAACATAGTGTCTTAGTCTTCATATTCCTTTAATACCAACATTAGTTTACTTAGCTATCATCTACTGCTTTCTTCTATATTGATCTGTTGGCATTTTTTGTAGTCTTTGTTTGGAGAAGCATTGATCAGGTACGCAACATTTATTTGCGATACAAAATTGATTAATGATTGCAGTATTGCGACAAAGAGAAAAAAGCTATCAAAAAGTTGTCTGTGATAGGTATCAGTTGTGATCTGGATCTTGAAAAGTGTTTTTAGGAAGAGGTTACAAATAAAATACTCAGAGACCCGATAAATTGGAAAAAGCGAGTGTTAGCTGAAAATAATTCTTTGACTTTTTTTCCTAAAGCAGACATTTTAAAGGGATATGGAAAGACATCTTTGGTTGTTCATCTCACCTAACTTTAGATGTCTACTATGTGAATGTCTGCATCTGAGCTAGTCACTCTCTCCACTGAGCATAAAGGGAACCAGAAATAGGCACTTCTAGTGTATGATTCATCTAACCTATTTTAGATGTCTACATTTGAATAAGCTAAGTTGCATCCTAGAAATGCCTGTTTCTCTCCGTTGACTGTAACAGGACCAGCGGGTGTCTCATTCAGCTGTAAATGTCTACATTGTAAGAGTCTGCATTTACTCAGCTGAATGCCATCCATGTGATTTTAACATGAGTTATTCCACTGTCCCACTGTTCCACTTAAGTTTGGAGGTCTTACAATGGTGAACAGAGCATGGTGTAGCCCACAAAGTAATTTGCATAAAGTAAAAGGGTGAGGTATACTCCCCTGAATAAATTGAAGGTCAATAAAATTTAGACTAATCATATTCAGTAGATTATGGGATCCCCCAATCAAAAACTGAACCACTTTTGAGATTAATTTTAATATAGTTTATTTATGGGCACTTCATACTTATGTTGGATTTTTTTGCTACCACAGTAGTAAAGTAAATGCACTTAACTGCTGGGCTAATACTTTGCAGAAGCTAGTATTTATTTACTACAGCAGCATAAAATGAGAGTATGTCTAAGAAGAAAAGAGACCAAAGCCAAGATCAAAAGCTTAAATGATAATGTCTAATGTTAAAAGCTGCACTGCTTGGTATACAGTAACAAATCAGCTTTCACAGAGCACCAGAGAGAGGATGTGTTTTGATGTAAAATATGTTGAGAACAAGACTAGCAAGAGGATTGTACAGGAATGACTTTGCACAGAAGTGTTGTGAAGTTCCGTCAAGAATTGAAAAATAATACTCAATTTAAGGCTTGATAGCTATTCTCTCAAAAGAAAATTTGTGACTAAAATTAAGTACTTCTATGCCTGATTCATAAGCTTTCACCTAGGTTGCCTTTACAAGAAATCAGAGTTCTCCTGGAACCCAAGAAGGCTAGCAGGCTAAGCAAAGATGCAGTTGGGAACAGCCACATGGAAATGCCATGGTTTTAATTATGCCTGTTTAGGACTTTAGATATTCCAAGTTGGTGGCAAATACTGCCAGATATTCACAGGACAGAAGCTTCTTTCAGGAATTAGATGCTTGAACGAAAAATGAAAGGACATACTCCTGTTCTTTGAGAAGCAGGTGGAGTGGAGAACTGTTGGTGCTGTTAGCTGTCCCATCTTCCATTAGCTTGATCTTGATTAGCTTAGAGTGCTGCTGAAGCAAGCAAGAACTCTGGGTTCAGTTATTTCCTTCGCTTAATGAACTTCAACTTCTCAGGGCACAGACCTTACAAAAACATTTGAGGATGAAGATAGAGTTTTCAAACTACCCTTACAGGATAGTTAAACACTGAGAGCAGGTAAGATCACACACATAAAATACATCTCGTACAAGCAAGAAAAGTGTAATTGATATATTTGACTGTGTATGGGGAAATTTGAGGTTTGACCCTATGTCTGCACATATTTCACTGCTTTTTTTTTGTTGTCTTTTTTGTTGTTGTTGCTGTTGTTAGATTTGTAACTGATCTCCCTTGTCCCCAATACCTTGAGTGTCTAGATTATATCTTGACTAATGATTAAAGCATTCTCTCATATGCCTATGAGTATTTAATAATTCCATGGAAAATGAAATATGTTCAGAAGGAGAGATGAAAGCACCATTTTATTTTTGAATACTCCATTTCTTAGCTGATAGTTAGTGAAGGCTAGAAAAGGAATTAAGCATATGTCAAACACTCTGGACAATTCTAATCACAGGAAGACAGTACTGTGAGCTTGGTTTTGTGCAAAGTTTAATCAATCGGGTGCGTGGGCTCTGAGAATGCTTAAGAGCTCAAATTTTTCAGGTAAAAGGGAGAGACAAACTTTTTAAAACATTTTCAAATATCATCCCATGCAGACAACAGTACTTTTGTCCATGCTAAGGAGGTGATCTCAAGGGATATAAAGGACTATTGGAACTTTTCAGAAGCTTGATAGAGAAAGAATTATAAAATTTGTATTTAGTATGGTCCCTTTCATATTACAGAAACTACATCTATTTTTGACAGCTGTGTTCAACATGGTGAAATGCCTGAAGTCAATGGAAATTTGTTATTAATTTCAACAGGACCAATGTTTTATCTGAAATGTAAATAAAGGAAGGAAGTCCTTCACACACAGTGGATTAAACTGTCTGTAAACACCAAACACTTTTTGTATGCATGATTAGAGTTCACATTTTTCCATTAGAAGAGGTTGGCTGAGACAGTTAAAAATCTCTTAGAAGCCTAACTCGTGGTTCAAGGTTCTTGAAAAACTACTCCACAAAGATCAAAAGTCTACAGACAGCAGGAAATTTGTCCAAAGGACTTCTAAAGTGTTGAATACTAAGCAGCTCCATTTTCAAAAACAGGAGCTTAAAGTCAAGCTTGATGTTATGATTTAACCTGTTTCACCCTTCAGCAAAGTGTCTCACATGTTAAGAGACTGTGTTCCGTGGTGTTTTCCATTATGGAAACCATCTAGGAAGCAATGCCAAGATTCTGGAAATTCCTAGTAATGTCTATTAGAGCTATACCTCTTGCTTTAGTGAAACTTTATTCCTATCCACCAAATATTAATGCATTGGTTTATTGTGCATATCCATAATGTGAATGAACTTACTGATTCTCACACACAAAAACCAAGCTTGCACTGAAGTCTTTTATGATGACAGAGAAAAAGAGCTAAGTTGGTGAAAAAGTAAGGGCTGCTCCTTTTTTTCAATACATGAATATAAATTTTGATCACATGTATAAGCCTTAGAAGAAAGGTAAGGTTTTGCCTGGGAAACTGAGACAGAGAGCAAAACTTTGTGAAAAATTGTATCAATTAAGTCCTTCTGAAGTTATCCTTTAGTCTTGAGCTACAAGAATACCCAAAGGGCTTTTTGAGTCTACTTGCTTAGGATACACCTTGTTCTTTAAATCTGCTGGACCTTCTGAGGAGGAAATTAGTTTTAAATTACAAGCACAGCATTGCCCTAATGGCTTATGTTTGGATTTCTTTAGCAGTGAGAAAATCTCTGGATAAATTGACTTGCTCTACTGGGTTCCCAGCAGACGGATGTCAGTTCATGGCCCTTGTAGCTTTCTGAAGCAGACAACAGTGAACAATCAGCTTTATTTCTTTCTGCAAAATAAACATATTTCTCAGATTTTCTTGAATTAGCCACCATATCAGGACAAAAATGTATTTTTAAAGGTCCAGAAAATTATAATTACTTTAAATGAAAGCTTTCCCTCTTCATGGTTTTACTTATGGTAGTCCAAAACACCACAGAGAAAACCTGATTTCTGACCCTGAAAATGTGCAATTTACTCAGGCAAAACACCCAGGATAGGAGGAAAAGCAATCCTTTTACAGCCCAGCCCCTCAGTTGCAGTGAGTACTGTTGTGTGGTGAGTATTCTGCTTTAAATGGCACTGTGATTAGTTAATAATTGCTAGGGTCTACCATAGTTCAGGCACCAAATGGTATTTAGAATGCGTTATTGATGATCACAAGAACAGCCAACCAGTAGCCCTTTTGAAACCACGAAGAGAAGCTGAGATCCCATGGGAATGTTCTAGTTGCATTGACCTCTAGGTATGAATTGGGAATTCAGAAGGGTTCCAGAAATCTGCCCCCAGATGAATGAAATACTTTAAATGACTCAGGAAAAAACCTGCTGGAACTAGTAATTAGGGAACATGAGAAATTAATTAAACTGCCAATGCATTTGTGCATCACAAGAAATGCGGTTACACACATTTAACAAAAGAAAGGAAGTTTAAGACATTAAAATGCTGAGATTTTCCAAATTCTATCAGTTGACATACTGTTAGACATAATTTACAAGTGCTTTTGAGGTTAGCTTGAGGTGCAACAAATTTACAAAGGTCCTGTTTTGTGTGCAGTGGGAGCATCAATGTAAACAGTAGGAATACCTTTCTTTTATCCCCTCATTCCTAACAGAAAATTGCACTGATACATAAACAGCATGTATATCTATTTAGTTTTACTATTCTGTCTCTAGTAGATGAGCTTCTGCTTGTGTTTTTTTATTTTGTTTAATCATTTCCTATTCATGGTTTACTGGCATAGCACTCCTCAGTACAGCACCCAAATGCTTTGTTATGCCCTCTTCTGCTTAATCTCCCCTAACCCTCCGCCCTTTGCCACACAGTCCCCAAGCTTTATTTTTCCATCCTTTCCTGGAAAGAGCATATCATTTTCCTTTCACAAACTAGAGGAAAGTTACACAGTTTCTAAGAATACTGGACATTACTCTTCTCTGTCTCACTGTTTACATTTTGCTAGAAGAGCTATTATCAGATGCAGCAAATATGAAGTTTGGGTATCTTCCATTTCTGCTCTGTATGTCACTCAAACACACAAAACCCCATAATTAATGATGTATGATCCCTGGTGTTCACACTTTCCTGTCCCTGGAAGTGAACCCTTTTCCAATTTTTGTTCCCTAAGATTGTCAGTCTTTCATATCATAAATACCCTTGCTCCTTCCAAAGGGCTCAGGCAGGGCTCATCTCTTCCAGTGCCAGAACCTGCTTCCATGCTTGCTGTGATGCTGACTGCTACAGGAATCCAGCAGTTTCCTCAGCTCAGGAGTTCCTTTGAGTATTTTGAAAACTTGCAGAAGAAAATTAGTGTAGCTACCAGCTATATGTCCTCAAATCAGATGGCTGAAATGATAGAGCACAGACTGTGTGGTAATCCATCACTCACAAAGAGTGGTGCTAAATCGTTTTCCTGGTTTACTCAAACTGACTAATACCAGCTGGTTTTTTTCTTTTTTTTTTCATTTCTAACCAGTTGAGGGAAGGGATTTTCCTCCTCTTCTCTACACTGGTGCAGCCTCAGCTAGGGCACTGTGTGCACTTTTGGGCACCACAGTATGAGAAGTACATGAAGTTATTGAGAGCATCAAAAGGAGAGCCACAGAGATGGCAAACAGTCTAGGGAATAGTAGGGGAGGCCTCATAGCAGCCTACAGCTTCATCATGAGGGGAAGTGGAGGGGCATGTGCTGATCTCTTATCTCTGGTGATCAGCCATAGAACCCAAGAGAATGGCATGAAGGATTAGGCTGGATATTAGGGAAAGGTTCCTCACCCAGAGGGTGGCTTAGGCACTGGAACAGCTCCCCAGGGCAATGGTCACTGTGCCAAGCCTGACAGAGCTCAAGAAGAGTTTGGGCAACGCTCTCAGGCACATGATGTGATTCTTGGGGATGTCCTGTGCAGGGCCAGGAGTTGAACTTAATGATCCTCCTGGGTCACTTCTGAGATAGGATAGTCTATGATTCTATGATTTCTTTAATAATAAAAGCAGAGTTGAAGCAAGCCTAAAAAGGTAAAGCACTGCGGTTTTGTCGCTCCTTGGTGCTGTAAGTCCCAAGTGGTGACAAGCAAGGTGGTCTGTAGGCTGGCACTGGCTCTCACATGTGTAGCTCGCAGACTCTGATACCCACAGCAAGAGGTAATGTGGAAACTCCTCTCACCCTTAGGAGAGGCAGTGGAAACCTCTGGATCTGTGGAACTGATTCTGTGATTTTTAAATTTAATACAGTCCCTAAAATGGAGTCAGGAGAATGCCTGTACTCCTTACAGGGAACTTCTAATTGGGTGTTGGTACATTTTTTTCTGGACATGTGCATGCACATGTTCACTGTTTTTCACTACCATGAATCACACAGAATCAGCTTTACGTCTGAATTTCCTCACATATTTAAATGTGCTAAATAATAATTTCATTTAGCACATTCAATAGTAATTTGAATATTTGATATATGAGTATCTGTAATCAATACACAGATGAATTTGCATCTTACTGTTTCAATCTGTGCCTTCAAACCAAATAGATTCATCTGTCATCTAGATTTCTCTTCAAAAACATGGTATAATATTATCTTTGACATCAAACTTTGTTTCTTCTGCTAACCTTCACTTTTGTTCTGAAGTTATTTTTTGTTATTGTGATTAGGGAGGAACCTTCTACCATAAAAATCAATCCCTTGGCACCATCTATGTATGATCTGTTACTTCAGCTGTGTAATAATGATTTTCTCATTTCTTCTATCGTCTGTTGTTCTAAGAAACATTTGTGCTCTGCTCAAAGGTTTAGAAATGCTGTAACAGTGACATTATTAACTATAGTTGTTTTGTTTTTTTTTTTTCTGTAACACTTTTATCATTCTATGTCCTATGGCAGAAATTCAAGAATTAACAAGAAGAAAGCTATCTTAGGCAGGTCCACTCTTTTCCAGAAATAAACATAGAAATAGATGAGCACAAAGGCTGTTCTATAAACGATTAATGATTGTTTATAACAGCAGCATTGGGTTTCAAAATTACACATGTGATCTTTAAAGACAGTACTTTACAACACAGCATTAGAGGCAGAAGGGTGTCAGAAGTCAGACAAGTTCCACAGAGCAGAGCTAAAAAACAGAAGAGTTCTTCAGAATGGGGAACAATGACATTTAAAAAAAAATCTATTTTGGGAAAGAAATAGGGAACATCTTGAAACAATACTCAGGTCGGAACTCCTACAGAAATGCTATCATACCTTTTGTCCCTAGGGAAGTAAACCTAGACCTGCATTCACAGCAGCTATTGTTCTAGGCCTTGAAAGCAAGATGAGAATAAGGCAAGATGACTTGCCTGAGAGAAACTATGAAATCCCAGACATCTTCATGGTGATGTGGAAAGGTTGGTGCAGCTGAGTGCACAGCTGACTACTTGCCACCATCTACTGTGACATCTTGTTCTAGTAACGATAAAGACATATGCTTAGAGATGAGAGACAACACAGCTCTAACACATATACCTGGATAAAGATGTAAAACACTGACATTGAGCCTTCTGTGATCTGATTGGTTGACCTTCACAGCAGTAACTGGAGACCAGAGGTTAACACTAAAATACAGACTAGCTGTAGGAGTTATTGTTTAATTCAAGCTAAAGGAAGGCTTCAATGCTATCTCTCTATAAAGCTATTTGAGCATGTCTGCATCAGATTCGAAAATCAACTGCATTCAATCATTTTCAAATCTGTTGTTTACTGTTGAGGAAAAAGGGTTTATGAGATGCTGTGTGTATGTTTTTACAAATACAGTCTGACAGGGTGACTTACCTTCTGAAGAAACTCTTTATTCTCATTTCTTTTTAGGTAACTAGGGAAGAAAAGCTGTCCAGAAACTGTCATCGTAAAAAAAGTACATACTTCTGAGCATCTAATTAGAAATTTTCTTTGCTACTTTGAACAGGCTCTGCTTTGTGCAGTTTCATATTCCTTTATTATCTTCTCTTAGCATGCCTCTGGCAGCATCACTAATGCTTTGGGGCTCTGGAGGAAGTCTCAGCTGATGTCCAGAGGATCCATGTTCCTCAAGGAACTCAACTTTCACACCAGTCAGAACACCTCCTCATGCTCTGCCGTGATTTGAGGCTGCCAGCACATATTCTATGCCCCTTCCGTGAGGTGTATTTTTGTAGAATCACAGATAGTACTTCTCTGAAAAAGTATGGCAGCACATGACCATATTGGGACCAATTAGGTTTTACCACCACTAGCAGCAGAATGCCCTCTCACACGATAGAGAAATAAATTTGGAATAGAAGCCTGTCTATCCCCACGTCAGCCCACGGTGACAACCGAAGTCATACAAGTGGCTTGTAGGGTAAGCAGAGCAGCACCCATACTCATCCTTTGGCTAGTTCAGGAAACACACTCTCTTACACACATATCTGAGCACCTGATCCAACACCCCTCAGCCCAGCACTGAATCTGGCACAGGAATTTTGTTGTCTCATTGTACAGTAGATTTCTCTGGAACAGAAGGCTGGCATGGGAGTCTTCTTTTGAGGAGATATCCCAGGTAGAAAAGAGAAGGCTTAGCACCGTCTTCCTGCTAAGAACAGCTGCCTATTTCACAAACATCCCTATATGTCAGCTGGGCACTTGATACCAGGTCTGTCAGGGATGCTCTCCATTGCAAACATTACTAGAACAAAGTACTTGCAGTCAGATGGATTCTCTTTCTTCTGGGGACTTCACGCCTCTGAAGTGCTTTTGCAATGGGGATCTTACTATGGGGATGTTCTGCAGAGGGACCTCTTGACACTGTTAGTCTCTCACAATGCCTTCAGAGTTTGGCATTCTAAGCCCAGCTGGAAACCAGACATTTCAAAGTATTTTGGGGACCTGAAAATTCACCCCTTCTAGTGCTTTTAGGGACTTTGAGATGACTGTGAGCTATTGTGACCATGGAGTATTGCTTTCTGAGGCCTGGCTGCATGAGCTTCTTCTTTACAAGGAGCTATTGTGAGGGAGGAAAGCAAAGGCATTGTGTCCTGGATGGTAATAATGAACTAAGTCTTCTTCCTCATTATCTCCATAAGGAAAGAGAACTATCTTGTTCTGTGTGCTTCGATCTTTTAATGGCCTGATTGGTCAGAAAGACCACTAACATGAAGTGGCTCCAACTCTAATGTGGAGTATCTGCTGAATGCCTTCTTGCTGCCTATGTCCAGCAGCTGCAGTGTCCTGTGCCAGCAGGGCCGTTTGCAGGATGACCAAGCGCCCATGCAGCAGGAAGTGTATGGCAAAAATGATGCTTTCTGGGTGTGCTGCAGGGACAGCACCTCATACCCCTGACCAACTCATGCTGACAAAAGAGCAGCAACCCAACAGTCATGATCTAATGCATGCTGAATATATTCAGTTCAGGAAACCAATCTCTTTTTTAACAGTGTTTAAGTTGAATTATGATGCACCTACTGTAAATGTATTGGTCTGAAAAGAGATGTTTACCTGAGAGGCTGCAGTATGCTAAACCCTGCACAATGGATGAGGAAAGGCTTTCCATTTCTCAAAGACAGTCTGAAGTGAATGCAGTCTACAGACTGGGTGTAAAATATATAGGAACAACATCATGCTGGAAGAATTTTGTCTTGTTTTTTTCTTTACTATCTCCAATATACACAACCATTTATATATATATGAACCCACGCAATAAACAGCTGTCCAGAGCTGTACACTTGCTTCCTGACAATCTCATCTAAGCTTTCCTTACTGATCTGTAGCTCTTCCTAAGGATTTATGACATATCTAGTGCAAATTATTTAAAACTTATTCTGCTAAAGAAATATTATTGTCTTTCCTGCTGTGTTCATAAGCAGATTGTTTAGACTTGCTTGGAATGGACACAGTGCTCAAGTTTGGAAGTTATGGCATGCTTATGTCCTAGTAGATTCTGAAAAGAAATGCTTTGAAGTCCGATTTAGCAGCATCAATGATTTTGTCCTTTGACTCCACATACTAAACAGTATGTGAAATACCTACCTTTCCTTGTAGGAGGATAGAGACATTCCCTACTCAGCTTGTAAATTCTCCAACATTTCTGCTGCTTTTTTTCTTAGCAGTGTAGGTCTTCTTGTTCCATTGTTACAAGTTTTCTGACTTCCTGACTTGCTTGCCTGAAAATACATTCAAATGAGGTTTACAAAAGGGTAGGACAGGTTTCCACAGAGCAGCCAGTGAGGAAACATGGAACAGTAGCTTTGCTAAAATTATGCCCTGGACACAGGCCAGATTTTTAAGAAGTTACTTTTGGGGATTTGGTATCCAAATTTTGAGACATTCCAGAAACGGTGCTTGTTTAATTTTTACAGTATGTTGAGAATTGCTAATGGTTTCCCCTTACTGAAATCTGCCAATTTTATTAAAATAAATAATAGAATTGTTCTTGTTAAATCGTGAAGAAAGAACAATTTTAAAAATTGTTCTTGTTATATGAATAGCTGGAAACAGTGAAGGCCATCAGCAGAGTATTGGACCAGCTGGCACACTGGAATTAATGGGTATGTACCAGGAGCAGACACAACTGCAGGTATGGGAGTGAGGAGGCTGAGCAGCAAAGAGGGGAACTGCGGGGCGGCAGGTCCTTGTGCTCCCACCTCAGTGATGTGCAGCTGAAGCATGAAAAGAAACTCATCTTGTTCCTACAATTTGAGAAAGAGGCATTTGGCATGCTTGTTTTTCTTTGTAAATGAATATGATTGCACTAAGAACATATCTTACTTCTAAGACCAAACTGTCCTTCAAACAAAACAGTTCTGCAAGGTCTGAAAATTTGACTCACTGTTTAAGCAATCGCACCAAAACCCCAAACAGCTGGGTTTCCCTTCTTGACTTCTGCAGTTGAGTAAAAAAGACTATGGGTTTGTATCACAGCTGGCCTGGAGTGCACTCCTTAAACAGAAAGAGGAGACCTTAACACATCCTCCCCTGCAACAGATTATGATTGTATTTAATACTTGTCACTTTGAGAACAATCTTTTAATGGAAGAAAACCAGCATTATTTGTTGACCCAGCAGCATATAAGTATTTTAATCTCTGATGAAAAATTATTGTCATAAATAAATAGTAAGCACATACCAGAGTTTTCTTTCACCTGTCATGTGTCTTGTATTAACTCAGCCTGTATCAGCTCCCTTTACCAGCTCAGCAAGAAAAGCAAAATAAATGAAACATAAGTAACAGATCAAAGACAACACTTACGGATTAGATCTAATGATAAGAAGATGTTAGACATTTCCACAAGCCTATGTATTCTGCTATATATGAGGGGTAACAACTTCTCACCTGCCTCATAGGTTAAAGGGATTCAGTTGGCCATGGGGACTGGTAGGCACAGTGCATAAGAGAACCCCCTTCAGGAGCTCAATTTCTAAAACTTACACTAAATCAGTTTCTTTTGCTCTTTTAATTCTGTGTAGCCACTCTGTAACCTTGTTCCTCAGGGGTTTAGCACCTTTTACTTTCTGGTTATATTTACTTTCTAAGTTTGAGCACTCTTGGTTTTATGCAAGTGTTGTCCCTTATCCTACTATCTTTTGCTCCTTCTTGAAGTATTTTTAAACAGCAGCAGGTTCCTTCCTTACAGCCCTTGTTTTGTTAGATGAAACAAACCACACACTCTTAATCTTCCCTTTGGCAGCCCTTCTTTGCATCTGTTTTAGTCTGAATATCTTTCTCTAATAGAGCACTGACCAAAACTATAATTATATTCAACTGCTGCTGCATGCAGCTCGTGCAATAGAATTGGTGTCTTCATTTCACTGCTGGAATGAACACTGACAGGAAGTATCTTAAAGTAATCACACTTCAACATTTATTTCCTTTGGTAATGAAATCTTCAATCAATATCTCCTTCTGCATAGACAATTAGAAACTAAGACGTGACCTAAGAGGTCATCAACGAAAACCTAAGAGGCTTATCTCTTTCTGACTTTGCATAAAGGGAGATTATTTTATGCTTATTCCTTTCCATTTCCTAGTCTAGACTCTGTTTTTCTGCCTTTCAAAATCAGAGCAAAGACATTTTGTCAATTTTGCAAATTTGACATTTCCACTTTCCCAACTAAAGCTTAAACTCATTAAAGAATCATAGAAAGGCTTGGGTTAAAAGAGAACTTAAGGATCATCTAGTTCCATCCCCATTGCTGTGGGCACACACACCAAAAAAGTTCCTGATTTTAAAGTTTTCAAATGGTAACACTCAGCTGGTCAGACAAACCTTGCAGTCATCTCTGAATGCACAAGTTACATAGAATGCTTATCTACTTACTGTCTTCTTGTGATTGCTTATTCTAGATTCAAAATTTACACTGATCTAATGTTTTCAGGTTTGTTCACATTTTCCTGGTTAGGGAATTCGCTGGTGCACCGATACAGTTATTTTTGTAGCTGTGACTGCTGAGTCAATTTCAGTTTTTTAGCTGGATAGCCCCACAGTATTCCCAGGGGTACTTTTTCAAAGCAGGATTCCTTTAACGTGATATTCTGCAGTAGAGTATTCCTTCTCCCATCATTAAAATTTTTATTGTTCAGAGGCACTTTTTTCATTCTAGTCTATTCTTAAATCCACGTGGCACTGAAATCATATTGTTCAAAACATACATGACCCTTCCCAGATTAATCTGTGAAGGGAATTATCATGTTATCAGTCCATCACAATGCTCAGTTAAAACCTGCTTGTATTTGACCCACTGCTAATTCCCCTGCTCCCTTATCAACAAACCCCTTAATTAAAATTTCTGTTTCCTAATTTAGCCAGTGCTCATTCCGCTACAGTTCTTATTCCATTTTCTGCTGTTTAAGTGTCATGCAGTATTCCACCACCAATGCCTCATACTTCCTGAAAACACTATAACTTCACATACAGTGCTGTAGTAAAACATCCATAGTAGTTAGGATTTCTGGCAAATTGTTAATTTTTTAAGTAACTAAAACCTATTTACAGCTCAAGTGAAGCAACTATTGCATCTCTGCATCTCCGCATTTTAAAATGGTTTAGAGAGAACACTCTTAATTAGTGCCTGATAGACAGTGCAGCACTTGCAGCACCAAGGATCAAAGAGTTTAGTTTGAAGGCATTCAATACAGGCACTTTGTGAATTTATATACACAGAGGCCTAAAACAGTCTGAATTAATTACTCTGTAGCTCAACTCAATTCCATATGTACCTTTAAAAGCCACACTTACGAAAAATATTGTTATAGCAATAAAGAGGAAGGGGAAAAGGGGTGAATGAAGATAAGACAGCAGCTTCCAGCAAAAACAGTATCATCACAAATCCAGATCTTACCCTAACTGAAATAAAATCCACAACATGAGCTTTTATTTATATATATTAAAAAAATAAATGGAAATGTTATCACTTTGTTCACTAAAGGTATGTGTTTCCTTAGATAATACTTGGCCCTAAAACTGTGACTGAAAATTTATGAGTTCAGAATAATGCCTTTGATATCTCATGGATGATGCTGGGACTTTGATCTTTGCCAGAGAAAGAAGTGTGTAATGTGTTGTTACATGAGACTACCTGATACTGTCTGTTTTGATTTAGGATACAGGCAACAGTTTAACTCTATACAAAGTACCTTTATCACAATAATGTTAACATTTTTTTTTATATGCTTAAATCTCACACCTATGGGAAAGGTTTGATCTTGTTATTCTTTCACTCAGTTCTTAGTAATTGGAATGCAAAAGGGAGGTTGTGTAAATGAAAGCTGGACTAAGACCATAACTCTCTGCTTTGTGTGACAAACACAAGGCAGAGAACTAATGGAGAAACAGAAAAGGATGAATATCTGAGTGAAATAACACAGGTCAAAATTAAAAATACATCAAATTTAAAAAAACAAAAACAAACCATCCCAATCAAATGTTTTCTTCCACAGACAAGAATACTGTGTAGCAACTCCAAGGACTTCAGCTGTCTGCCTCATAGTTCCTTTCCGAACTGCAGTCTAAAAACGTTTCCAATGTTTTGAAACAAGGACAGAAGGAGACTATCATAATAAATGTTATTTTTAGTAGATAATGCAACTGCAGGTGGTTGGTCCCAAAAAGCAAAGTGACAAATGCACTGATTTTGGTGAAACTGGGTGTTTTAGGTACTGCATAGAACATACATTTTATCTAGTCAGTATTTTCCTACACTGTAGCTGTCTACTACAAGACAAACACTCACCCAGGCACCTGGCAAACAATCTTACTAACAGGTACATGCCCAACACATGACAGCAGCTGTGCTTACCTCAAATTTCACTGCACTGTTCTGAGGAATTGCTGTGTACCTTCCTGTTGTTGAACATGCTGTTTGACACACTAGGTTGTCACAGCTCACCACATCCCTCAAGGCATATGCAGGAAGTATGCCCGAAGGAACGGGCAGTAAGACCATAGTAAGCTCTAAAGGTTAACTTCACAGCCCTAAGGTAATCTCAGGAGAATGCATATATGAGAGTTTGAAGACAAAAGGAAATTTATATAATTTGATGTTTCAACTTCTAATTTTCTTCTTGACTAGATATACCTCAAGTTTGGCACCCAAAACTGAAGTTTCTGTAAGAAACCTTCTCACTCATATGAACTATTTCAGGATTTTATTTCCTTTATCCTGTAACTGGAATAGTTGCTCCAGAGAAGGTCTGGGGTTTGGGATTATTTTCATATAATGAATTAATCAATCTGAAGTTATTCCCACAAAAACAGTAAGCAGAAAGTTCTAAAAATACCAGTTAATGTTGATAATTTAATAGGCCATTTATAGTCATCCAAACATTTTACTCAATACTGTTATGTACAAAATCCACTAAAATAAAAAAACCAAATTTAAATGTTATTTTTCAGATGTAAAAGTGCAATTAACACAGGCAGTTTTGCAAGAACATTACACTTCAATTAAATTCACTGGCTATGTAAGAGCCTAACAAGTATATTGCCAACACTAAAGTGAATGAGGATTTTTTTTGTTAGCTTTAAATAAGCCTGGTAGTTGATAAATAAAGGTTTTCTGACACCGTAATTATAGTACATACATCCAAAAATGCATTGCACAATTGTTTTCATAATTTTCAATTTCACCAACTTTCAGAAATTAAAGTAGAGCAACAGTAAGATTCATTATGTTCCAAAAAGAATTAACACCATAAAACCTTGTAGGAAGTGTGTACAAAATAGCCATCCTGAATTGCTTTCTCCCCAGTTCTGATAGCTTTCCAAAGATGTTATTTACCCTGAATAAACATTCTTCCTTTGCAGTACCAAATGGATTTTCTGGAACAAGATTTACATTTATCTTTCGTGCATTACTTATTCACAATTTGGAAAGAAACGGCAAGCCTTCATACATGTCAGCCTTTAATCTTATCCAATCCTGAAACCTCTGCAAAACTGATTTTTCTTGTGTTAATATTTTTGCAGCTTTTCTCAGTTTTTCTTCGTTTCGTTCTAAATAACGAATTCCATCTGTCTGCAGCTGACTGAGTTTCTCCTTACGACTTTCATCCAAAGGTATGTCTTCATTCATAAGAGGGTTAAATCTGAAATAAGTGTCTGGAGGTAACAGTGCATCCAGCATGGTGTGAACTTCTGTATTGAAAACAAATAAAGAAAACAGTTAAATTCACATGAGGGAGTCTAACAGTACTTCAAGTGCTCTGAACAACAACTGTTCTGGAATGACACAGTAAGAGTAAATATGTGCTGCTTTGCTGAGTAAACATTTTTCAACCACTGCCTCATCAAAACCCCTTTCTCATTAGAAGGTTTGTAAATGACCCTGTAGCTCTGTTTACCCTGGAAAAGGTTCATTTTTTATTCCAAGACAACTTCAGTGGTATGACAATTAAGTAGGCTTTACAGCTATCTCGATTTTTAATTACATTCCATTCCTTAACAAAGATAAAGAGCATATCCTGAAGAGCAGGAATGTAACTTGCATATTCCCATTCAGGATACCATGATTTGTTACACTTGGTATGAACAGAAGTTGGTATTATGAAAAAAGAGATATTTATTCTTCTACAATCTCAAAGTAAAAATATGTAGGATTAAAGCTTTCTTTTGTCTACAACTAATAATTGTTTATATATTACTGCAGATTTGAGGCTTGAATTTAACATGCATTTAATGTAAAATGTTAAAATTAAATTATAGGACTTCAATTAACTGGTAAAATAATAAAAAAACTACGTAATGCATTAATCTGTTCTTTTTTAACAACTTGTTTCTCTCTCCCTTTAGATCTTTTTGTTGTCTCACTTAAAATTCCATTTCTACCACTTCCTTGAGTATTCATTCTATTTCTATCTTCTTTGTATTCTTACCATGTTCCTCCATTCTTTTAAACATCTACTGTCATAATAAAAGTTTGAAGTGAAAAAAATATCAGGAGTAAAATCACAGCAAAAGAAGATTCTTGTAAATCTGAAATCCTCTTGGCTTGGCCTCTCCTCCTGCACATTACTCAGCTACGTCTTTTCTTGTCTCACCATATCCAGTCTTCCTCGCCCTATTTAATACTCTCCCCTTTTTCCTTCGTAATATAAGTTCCCATTTGCTCAAATCTACTCTCCCCTCTTTACACTTCTTCTCCTTTGGTCGCCACAATGAACTTTCCTTTGTTCCACTTCCCATCAAATTTCTTGCCTCACTTTTCAGCTGCTCACTTTTCTGACAGAAAGTGGATAGCACATATCGTCTTCCCACAATTCCCACTGCATTTCCACAACTGTGCAAAAGCCAAAAGGCAATCCAAAATCTAGCTTTTTCCTACCAGTGACATTCAGTAGACAGAGACTATACAGCAAGGGATCTGGACCGTCAGTTTCCTTTTTAAGGGGAGGGGGAATATTATCTGTCTATCAGTATTTCCTGTTTATAAAAACAAAACAGATGTAAACAGCTAGTGACAAAGCTCCAGTGTACTCCCATTTAGGAACTCAATTTATTTTAGAAAACAGATGCTTGGCTGTTCCTGACAGCAATGGAAGTCATCAGCACTGGCAGATACAGTGCAGCCCTTAAAAAAGTACAGGTATAAAAGCGTATATAAAAAAGATCAGAAATCAAATACTTTTTCTGAAGCTGTTGAAAATCAATGTTCTATATTAATTCTAAAGCATTTCTGTGTTATAGGAAAAACAAATAAAATACAAGAAAATACAATTTTCAAATTAATTCCTGAATATGCCTTTCATCCTAAAGCACAAGTAAAAAGATGTATCCTTCAGAAAATATGTAACACTGGTACTAAAACTATACACAGTAACTTACAAAGAGACATGCTTCAATTAGTTTCATGGGGCTGGCCGAGAGGAAAAGGGGGAAGAGAAAAGTTCACAGATTGTTCCCTGAATTGGAACTGTAATTTTAAGAAACATAAAACTGAAGACAGTCACAGTACGAGCGTATCTTAAGACACCAACCTTCTGTATCGGTTGCACTGTTGATAACATTTGTCAGTTTGGCTTTCAGACTGGTGTGTGTAACATTGGTCTTTACTTCACTTTCGTACCGCCCAGTGCCCAGAGAAATCAGGCACTGCAGTGGCACATTTGGCCAAAGACACTTGCACTCATGAACTGCCAGTGCAGAAGGATTATTTAGGAGCAGACCTCCGTCCTGTAAATTAAAAAGAAATACAAATATTGGTACTATACCATGGTCATAAAAGAAACTGCAACCATAAATTAAACTACCATAGCCCTAATACACAAACACAATTAAAGCCAATAAGCACTAATTTCCAACTTTTGTGCAATTGCTTTGTTTGTGCAATGCAACAGCTGCATAGCTTGGCCTCCTGGGCTCATGGGCACTGTCAGAGCAGCTGCTGGGGCTGTGCTTGGTTCTGCTGTTGTGAGCATTACATAGAAGAGGTATGATGAAACAGTAGCATTCACTGGAATATCTAGAGAAATTATGCTTCATTTTCTGAAGACCTTTTCAGTAAGACAGATACGCATATTGACAATTTCTTAATCAAGAAATCTACACCTTGAAATGCTTATTAGTGATATTACACAGACATTTTCTGTAACAAAACCCAAATCACTACCTGCAGACTCTAAAATAAATTTAAAAAGAAAAATCACAGGAGGGAAGCTTGGCCAAAGCTTACTTTGTAAGCACAGTCATTACACAGGATCCTACAGCCTTGATTTAAGAGTTGGAAAGTCATTCAGGTTGGAAAGAACTTATTGAGCTCATCTGGTCCATCCCCTCTGCTCAAGCAGGATCAGCTACAGCATGCTGCCCAAGGCCACGTCCAGTTGGGTTTGAGTATCTCCACAAATGGAGACTCTAAAACCCCTGTGGGCAACCTATTGTAGTGTTTGACCACCCTCACACTAAAAAATTCTTCCTGTGTTCAGATAAAATTTTGTATGTTTTCATTTATACCACAGTCTTTTGTCCTACCAGTGGGCACTACTGGGAAGACCACAGCTTCCACATCTTCATTCCTTCCCATCTTTGATTTCTGCACACGGGTAAAATCCCCTCCTTGATCCTTCTCTTCTCTTGGCTGAATAGTGTCAGCTGCCTCAGTGTCTCCTCACAGGATAGTCCCTTAATCATCCTCATGGACCTGAACTTGACTAACTTCAATATCCTCATGTCTCTCTTGTACTGGGAAACTGGAGACAGCACTCCAAATGTGGCCAGCAGTGCAGAGAGGAAGGACGATCCCTCATGACCACTGGCCGCACTGTTGTTGTTGCAGCCCAGGGTGCTGTTGGCTTTTTTTACTGCAAGTGTGCATCGCTCATGTTCAGCTTGCTGTCCACCAGCACCCTAAGGTCCTTCTCTGCCAAGCTGCTTTACAGGCTATTCCTCCACATATGCAGAGCTTTGCCTTTTTGAACTTCATGAGAATTCTTCAGTCTGTTGAGGTCTGTCAGAGTGGTGGCCCAACCATAAATGCACCAACCATTCCTCCCATGTTTGTATCATCCATGGAATTCCTGCAGGTATATTCTGTCCCATCATCCAGGTCATCAATGAAGACACGAAATAGAATTTACCCCAGACCCCTAGGTACACCTCTAGTGTCTTGCTTCCAACTTGACTTTGTGACACTGATCCCAGCTCACGCCTGGTCATTCAGCTAGTTTGTATCCAGCTCACTGTCTATTTACCTAACCCACACTTGGTCAACTTGTCTATGATATGACGCTTATGGGACATAAGTGTCAAAGGCTTTACAAAGTTGAGGTAAACAACATCCAGTGCCTTCTACTTGTCCACCAATTGCAGAAGGCTGCCAGGGTTGGCCAGTCATGAGTAAACTACTTTGTAAATCCATGCTGACTAGTTGTGATCTTTTTGTCCTTCATGACTTTGGAAGTCGTTTTCTGAAGGATTTCTTCTATCATCTCCCAAGGGATTGGGCTGAAGTCAACGAGCCTGAAGTTCCCGAGAGCCTTCTTCTTGCTGTTCCTGAAGACATGAATGATATCTGCTTTCCCAATAACCCCGATCATTTAAAAATAATCAAGTCACCTTGCAATGGCCTCAGCCAGCTCCATCAGCACTCATGGGTGCAACACATTAGACCTTACGAATTTATGTATGACCAGTTCATTTAACTGCTCCCTAACCTAGTTCTCTTCCATCAAGTACAAGCCCTCCTTCCACCAGACTTTCACTCTACCTGCAGGGGCCTGGGATTCCTAGAAGTCATTTTTACTGGTATAGACTGAGACAAAGGCAGCATTAAGCACCCTGGATTGTTCCAAATCATTTGTCACAAGCTCTCTTGCCCCACTCAGTAGCAGGCCCACATTTTCCCTAGCCTTCCTTTTGCAGTTTATGTACTTGTAGAACCTTTTGTTATTGCCCTTTATATGCCCTTTTGCTTTCCTAACTCCACCCCTGCAAGACTGGACAGGACATCTACACTTCTGGGTCAACTGCTCCTCCTTCCACCTTTTGTACACATCATTTTTACGTTGGAATTCAGTTAGAACATCCTTGCTCATCCCTCCCTGCCATCTTTGCTTCATTTCCTGCTTATAGGAGTGGTCCTTTCCTGAGTTTGGAGGGAGTGGTTACTGACCATCAGCCAGCTCTCCTGAACACCTCTTCTCTTCAAGGTCATAGTTGATGAGATTCTTCCAAGGAGAGCTCTGAAGAGGATGAATCCTGCTTTCCTGAAATGCAATGCTGTAGTCCTGCTTTTTTCCCCTGCTTCCTTCTCTTAGGATCCTGAACTCCATCCTCTCATGGTCACTATAAGAACCAGTGCTAATGACAAGCCTGAGAAGCATTCAGACAATGGGATTTTGATCCATCAAATCTCAAAAAGTATGTTCAGCACTTCTTGGAAGTAAAATGACTGTCACTCCAACTAAAAAATAGATTAATTTGGAATTCGAATTAAACAGAGCTTTTTATATTGGGAATGCCTTAAAACCAGCAGTTACAAAGGCAAAGCTTAAGCTGAGAACATTATCAATAGCAGAGATGAAGATAGCTGTATCCATTCAGAATCTATACAAACAAGTAAAATATAAAAAACCCAGAATATTTACTACAATAAGTATAATCCAAGCACTCCCTATATTCTAAAGTTCCCTGATTTCTCTGTAACTCATATCTGACCATCACATTACTAGAACAATAAGGAAAAGCAGCTCTACTCAGGAATAGCTTAGAATAAAAAAGGTTTGAGAGATGAAAAACATTTTACAGAAACTCCTTTTAACTACAGCTGTGCCAGATAAGTAAAAGCAGTATTACTGAGCTTATTTTTTTGAGTTTGTTTTCTTTTAATTAACCTTTCATTTCAACCTACAAAAAGCTCTTTGAACTCTTTCTGGATACCATCTGCCTTGCTCAAAACACTAAATACACTGCTAACATGAATGGTCTTTTCATTGCCCATTATCCTTTGCTCATGTTTAGTCTAGAAAACTAAATACAAGGAAGTTTTTGTCCTCTGTATAATTCCCTATGAATCTTTATCTAAAATCTTAATAATTATCTTAGTGGTTCTTAATTCATTCTTTAAATCCTAGATTAAAAAGATGCCTACAAAATAATTTCCACTGATATTGTCAATATAATTAAATTAAACATGACTGCTTCACCATGGGAAAATTAATGTTATCAGAAGTTTGAGAGTATGTAATACTAGAACACTGCAATATTTTCGTAATACTAACAAATAAAAGATCAAAGGAACATAAAATACCTAAACATACCAAATGTGTTTGTGATGTTAACTAACAGATTTGTCTTATGGTTATACAGATAATAGACATGTCCATTCTTAGTAGAGGCTGAATTTTGTCAGTCCAGACTCTAGTGGGAAAGGCAAACATTTGTAACGCCAGGAGAGGTTTCGGTTAGACATTTAAGAAAAATGTCTTCACCAAGAACATTGTGAAACATAAGAACACAATAACGAGGGAAGTGGTGGAGTCACCATCCCTGGAGGTATTTAACAGACATGCAGATGTGGTGCTCAGGGACATGGTTTAGTGGTGGACTGGGCAGTGTTAGGTTAACAGCTGGATTTGGTAGGGTTTTTCCAACATAAATGAGTCTATGATTCATACCTTGGAATCTGTAATAGAAAGGGTAACTTACAGGAAATCTTCAAATGACTAAACTGTTGACCAATATCCAGAAAAGGTGCAACTGGCCCAAGTTTTGACTCAGGACTCAATGTTGGGCAAACAGCCAGGGCAGATTCCTTTTTTCTCTCTGCCCTCCTATTCTTGGATTATCTGGCCTTCCCTATGTTTCACCACCTCTTCTCATTTAGCTAGATCTCAATCCAATCGCAAACTCTCTTTTTCACTTCCCAAACATAATGAGTCACCCCCTCCCTTCTCTGCTGCTACACTCAATGCACTGGCAAGTGCCTGACACTGCTTCATCTGCTGAACTTTGCAAAACCATTCCTCACTTGAGTCAACTTAATTTGCTGGCAGTACACCAAACACAAAGTGCTGGAATAGGAATGCTAATGCAAGGAAGTACTAGAAAAGGGTGCATAACTCTCCCAATGTCACCACGCAGGCAAGCAGAAGGGAAAAAGGCTTTTTAAAAGATTTTAAATAATTTTTTTTCTAAATCAAAAATAGTTGACGTAATCAAATAAGTTAATCTTAAAATGGAGTTTCATAATAATACAACTCCACATTTGCTAGTGATAGCAAAGCAGTGAACTCAGGGACTGGGACATTTTTTCAGTCTTTTGTCGAAGGCTTTCCAAGTGGTAAATATTAAGTTGTTCTGTTTTATTTAATATCCTACCCCCAGGTGAAGATAATATTTTTTTTCACACAGATTTTTTTCACAAAATTTCCCCAATGCAACCTTAACCATATTGTTAGGGCTTGTTGGTGACCAACCACGAGTCTAAAACTGTAGGTAGTATTTTCTATTAGTGTTTTGATAGTAGCAAAAAGGTCAGGCAAGGATCCCTTGTGACTTGACTAATAGATCTGAAATTATTTAAAGCAGGAAAAATGCACCTTTTGTAAGCAAATGCTCCAATAAAAACTCTGATGGACATACCCTGCTTGCACAGTTCTAGAGGTAAATAAAGGCCTGGTTAAAAATTGTGAAACATATCAGTGCAAAGTCCAAAATCAGAAGGAAAATACATTGGGAGGTCTCAAAGAAAGTGCTTCAGAGCACCTGGGAGCCTGGTAGCACAGGAAATCCTGAAAATCTTGTCCTATTTAAATAATTATGGTGAATGGGCATGAAGTTACCAGTGACATATTTAAGTCAATACTTTGAAAATAATGATTTAAAATTCAGGTATTAAAATTCAAAAATCACACCACACTTTACCATGGGAGAGAAGTTGCTTCTCACAAGAACATTCTCTACATTCATAGTCTCTCACTGCATTTCCTAATTCTGTCAGACTCAAGTTGTGCCTTGTAATTGTTCTGTATAACATCTTGTGTGCTGCAGTTTCACGTAAATGATGATAAACTTTGTGAAGAAAATAATCTAGCACTGAATGAAGGATATATAATGTGTAAAAGCCAAGTCTGATATTTGGAAGCTGAGGTTGCTGGCTCCATAGTAACCACTTCACCTCACTGCCTATGCAGACATGCTTTGCATTTTAGTTCACTCTTGCAGACTTGCTCTGTTGTTTACTTTCATTGTCTTTGTGAAAAAGCAGAGACAGAATTAGTACAAAGCTATCACAGGCTAGCAGAAGACTGGCTAAGATTCTGAATGGACTTCTGAAAAGTATTTTTTTCAATTCTATGCTTAAAGTCAACATAAATATAATAAATACACAGCTTAAGGAGAAGTCTTGTTGCTGCAAATAAGGAGTTTGAGAAGTTGCTGCATAAGTAATAGTAATAAGAGGTTACTTCATAGAAAAATTAAAATAACTACTTGAAAAAATTATTCTGTTTTTCATAAGTAAATGGGTATGCCTTGCCAAATCATTCTGTAAAATCAGCTCAGTACATTTACATAAGTAGCAGCAAATGCCCTCAGAGTAGAAAACAGAAATGAGAAAGGGGAGAATTCTTTCACTAACTGTAAGGTCTTATCAATACAGGTAACTTCAAGATTCACATCCCAGCCTAGTGCTCTTACTGCACTGGGCACCCAGGACTGTTATGAAAATGTCAGTCTATCTACCCTAAGCTTTAAGACTTGCTCAGTCAAGCATCATTAGGCTAAAAAAAATTACAGTTTTTAACATATGCTTTGTGAAAAAGAAATCTATACATTCAGATTTAACTGTACAATAAACTAGCCCCCTATAGCATTCAGCACAAATACACCCTTCTCAATTCAAAGGTTACATGATTATGCTGTTGTGTTACACATATACAACTATGTTTGAAATATATCTGAATTAAGGCTCTTCTCTTGGGAGTAATCAGTCAGACTGATCACAGTACTACTGAGGATGAAACTGATGAAGATGAGCACTAAGACAAAAAATCTTTATTTCCCTGAACAAACTATTTGGGCAAAATATATAGTTTTATAAACATGAAACAGGACAGATGCAGAACTGCTTCCTCTTTATCTTGCTGACAAGCAATGGATGGTGCCAGCATTTCTAACAAATCTCCATCTAAAATGTATAGTGACCAAGAACAATTTGTTTTAGCATCATTCTAATGGTGTGTCTGCTCCATTTTGGTGTTTAAGTGAGAAAATTTTTAAAATAACTTTGGTAATTTTTTATAAAGCATATAATGACCTATGGTTGTCTCCTTATACAAATACTTCATCCAATTTATTTGGAAAGATTCACCCTTGCTTTATAATCATGCTAATAAGGAGACTACTAGGTCAAATACATACAATTATAATATATTCTGCACTATGCAACTAATTCCCAACTATGCACTATTCCCAACAGAGACCCTAATTGGTAACAGATATTAATGCAATCCTCCTGTACACCAAATTTCTAACAATTACAGAAGGAACCGATTCCCTTATTTAGGGAGAGGCAGAGCTGCTCCTTTAAATTCCTGAAATAAACATCTTGTGCTCTTTATTTTTAAAATGCTATCTAAAAAAAATTATTTCTCTTTAGACACTAGAAAAATAAATATTTAAGAAGTTACTTGTCAGGATTCTGAAGAATGCAGTGAAAAAGGGATCCCCCTTGAACAGGCATTAGGAAAAATTCTAGAGAAAACATTTTTACAGAATGTGAAAATTAAACGCATTTGTATTTATATTATTTAATGGCACCAATATTAAATTTCCATTACTGCATTCTTTTACAAATAAAGAAAATCTGAAGGTGTATTTGCTACATTTGTACTCCTGCCATACCAGTTACAGAGAGACTTTAAACTGAGATCACATGGCAAAGTAAAAAAAAAAATCTAATAATATTTGAAAGTTTACTGAAAAGCTTCCTTTTCAGTACAACTGTTTTCCCATACAGTATTTATAATTTTCCCCCTAAAAATTAGCAACAATGTAATTAAATTGGCATACACCCAAATATTATGATCAATGCTTCCAAGAACTGTCAATACTATTACTCTTACCTGCAAAACATTTAATAATATATTTTACATTCACTAGAATGAATGCCTGGCTGAGGTAGACTCCTAGGTCATTATCTTGAATTATTAACTCATCCTAGTGAGTCATTAATTCACAAAAAATGACCAGCTGCTCTGAAGACATCACTGAATTTATGGATTTATGTCAGATACAAAAAATGTACGCTTACAGGGTACTGATGAAGTTTACTAGATATTAATAGACATCATAAAAGAAAGAATTATTTGGCAATAAAATATACTGTCAGATATTTCATTAAAAGCATAAGCTGCCCATGACAGATCTAATTACGTGAATTCTGCAGTTAACAACAGCACACATCACCAAAACAGTATGTATGTGTTTACCAAATGATGAATTGCCTGTAATATTACAAGTGAGTATGACAGTGTGTAACCTAAGGAAAAAACAAGCCCATGGCTGAACTTAGACTGACCCCAGACATAGACCCAAACTCAGGCTCTCTTACGAGAACAGTTTGCGAAGCACAGAGAAGGTTCAACAGTACAGTTAAAACCTAAAACCAAACCAGACAACCAAAAAATAAAAACCCCAACCCATGGATCTGAATAAAATCCTTCTGTATTCAGATGATGCCAGGGTGTTCAAGTCTAGAAGTTTCATCCTTTCTGACAACATTTAACTTAGGAACATTAGGAAGCACCTAAATACTCTACTTGCTATGGCAGAATGTATCAGACAAAGGAGAAAGCTCTAGCAGCTACACAAAACCATTAGTTAATAATTTTCCACTCTGCAGCCTCCTCTGATTTTACAAGACTTGTTTTATAGCAAATATTAGCTGGACAACAGTGTCACTGAAGATACATGGACTTGGAAGTCTAAGCAAAAAAATAGTTAAATGAAAACATCTTATTTGAGAGCAAGGTTTTGTTTCTTCTTTTAAATAAGCACTCTGAAAATTACATTATGAAAACATCAATCTGAAACAATTGAGATAAAAATTAGAATACTTCCAAGTTAAATGCCTGAACAACATACACTCTCAATTTCATTTCACTAAACAAATCTTCAAATAACACTTCACTTAGCAAGCCCCTGCAGGGAATCTTTCAAGCAGTCTGCTCTGCAAAATACTACTGGTACAGTAACCACAGCAATTTCACAAAGGCTGGTAAACTGCACAGTGCGTGTCCACCTTCAGAGCTGCTATTCAAACCTATAAAATCCATAAGAGAGAAAGAAATGCAGATATCCATGTAGCTTACATGTTCCAGTACATTCCCTCTTCCTTAAACAGTAAGCAACACTGCCTTGAAGGCTGTAGGCAAACGTGTATGGCAACAAGTAGACAGAGAAACAAAGAAAGAGTTGTTTATATCATTGTGAGAACAAGATACACCTATTAAACCACAGTCTGCATAAGCTCTGGCACATACTGATCACCGTGGCATATCCTAAGAATGAAAAGAACTTCAATGTGACCTATATTCTATGTCTTCTTAGAGCCTGGGAAGCACCCTTGAATCTAATTTTAAAAGCTACCATGTAAAACCAATTAGGGTAGGATGCACTGAGTGAATCACTTTTGAAGGCCTCTCCTGTAACAAGCTACAAAGATGAAATGGCTTTACAGATTTACTGCCTAATAAAAGGAAAGGGAAAGTTAGAAAACATGAAGAAACTATGAATTATCTTTTTCCAATGAAGGTGTGATTTGAAATATTAGTTATATCATACTATTGTACTACATACATTTTTTATTTCTGTGTTGTATTCTATCATACATCCTGTTACACCTGCATTATTAAAACTCCACTAACAGACTAGGTGCCAATTTAACTGCTTTACTATCTGATCTTGCTCAAAGAAAACACAATCATTTGAATGCTATTATACACTAACATTAGCAGTATAGTAAGTGGAATTGTAATACAACAATGGAATCATGGGAAGCTGTCAAGAAATAGGTGATCAAGTCCTTTGTATTAAATTGGGTGTATTTTATTTGAGAAAAATCTGTGTCTTTGTTGAATTTACCACCATCACATACACAATCCATCCTGCCCTCTGAGTAAATCCTGCAGGAAAAAATTAGTTTTTACTGTAAAAGCTATTAAACGAAGTGTGCATAATGATTTTCTTCCATTTTAAATTATTCTTTTAATTAATTTAATTAATAATTTCCTCAGCATACTTTACTGTCTACTGAAGTGGCATTACTGAGTACCTCAAATGCTTTTCACACTATAGGGGGAAAAAAGCTAAAGAATAGATATAAGAAATAACACCCCACTGTGGGTAGTAGAGAGGAAAAAAAAGTCACTGGTTGTAGCAGCACTGGGGAAAGGTTAAGAGCCTTCAGTGCTTCAAAACCACATTTTTTAATAAAGAAATTGACATGTGGCAATACAGCTTCTATACTGTAAGATCATAACTTGGTCTCTCTTGACTTGCATGGTTCCTGGAGAAGCCTGTTACAGGGATTAAATCCCTTTGAATGTTAACGTGCTCCTCTTTTGAACCACAAAGAATATTAATCCTACTCCCCTCATCTACCAACAGCTGCACTGTTTTTTCCTACTTGACAGAGCGGAACCAGATAGCATGGCATGATTGACTTGAATGTAAATACTGCTGTTTGGTTTTGAACTGCTGGCTTTTTGCAGAAATTTAACAAACCAAGCACCAGCTCACCTGCAGTACAAATAACTGTTCAGGGACCTAGAAACCTCTTTCTGAACAATGACACCAGAAAAATTGTAAAACTGATTTATTACCATTAAAAAAAATGAATGCACTTTACAATCCCCTTTAATTAAAAAAATGAACAAACTTTACAATCCTCTTGAATACTGAGAGTGTCCAGTACAGGAAATCAAACTGAAATGTTCCAGAGAAAGGCCATGCATGTGTGTACACACACTTGCATATATAACTACACAGATTATGGAAGAGTGAGTCAAAGCCAACAGTTCACTTCAGCCATGACTCCACCATAGACATCTACAGTCATATAGAAAATCTTTAAGATTTCATTTCAACCCTACATGTAACTTTCATTCAGCTACTTCATACAGTTTGTGAAAGGACTCGGATTCCAACAAAGGCTAGGTAACATAAAACAAGAATATGCAGGATGACCCTAAAACAAATCCACTAAGTTTCCATTATCAAAATTAATATTTTCACACATTTGAAGAGTCCTCAGTCAGATGAACTGCCAGAGTGTTTCTCACTCAGATTTAAATGTAAAAGTGACTGATAGGCTAATACAAAACCTGGTCTCTATATAATTCTTTATGAGTCCCAAACTTCAAAGCTAGGAAACAAATACTGTACTTACTATTCTGAATTTTCACATACATTTTGGCTACCTCTGTTCTTGGAATTGTTTAGAAATATCAACATTTGAGAGGCAGGTCACATATAAACTAATAAGAAACCAGCACAGTTTATATTCAGAAAACAGATTATGGTGATTAATGGAAGTCCTCAATCCATGAAAAAATTCTTTAAAAGCCATCTTTCTGACACTATACTACAATTTTGAAGCCCTTGGCATAAATTATTATTTACACTTAATGCACGCTGTGCTGATGCACTTTTCAAAAATCACAGTACTATCAAAAATGTCTAACAATGTTATGCTTCATTTATTCATGTAGTTCAAAAGCAGTTCAAGAATTTCCATATACGCTACATATATACTACTGGCCAGGGAACTTAAAATTACACTTGCAGTGCATTTTCAGAATAAAGATGCTTAGCAAGAATCTACTATTCTCATATTTATGATATGAACTGTAACAACAAAGAGTTACCAATATTAACATATTTTAATAAGAAAACTATTTTAAGAAAGAATATGACTGCATTTAGAATCCTGTCTATTTAAAAATGTATTTATGCATATGTATTTCTTTCAATTCATGTTGGATATTTTAGTAGAGACAAAACCATTGAATACCCTGCATTTTCCAATGAGGCAACATTAACTCCCAGGAAAATAAGGGTAACAGCCGGCTACATGCACAGAGGCTATTACCCCAGGGTTAAATCCAGGCAATTCAAGGTTGCTTGAGAGTGTGCAGTGGTGGATTTATAATCTGAGCTAGAAAGCTGCATGAAGGCATTTTTATAGCATTTGCCATGTAGTAACTTACTAGCTGGATGTCCGAGTACGCCCCACACAAATAATACAAACAGATTATGGAAATAGAGATGTGGTAAGAAAAGTGTAATCTGGGGAAAGAAAATCATGCTAGACATGAAAGATGTTTCTATAAGAATTCAAGCATTTAAATATTCTTGTCTGGGTAGAAGAGAGATTTTTCAGATGATATGAAAAGCTTTGAATCCGTAAATTTAGCATCGAATTCTACTACAAGAAACTGTTTTCGTGTTGAGAATGTATTTACTTCTTTATTGCTGACAAAGATGAACTGCATACTAAGCCTTTCTTTCTAGTAATTAAAATACATCAAACAGAGAAGAATGGTTAACTTGTGAAACAGGGCTTGTAAGATTAGATGGAAGGACTTTGTCCAAAGACTCTGAAGCAAGGAAAAAAATAAAGTAGATTTCATTCCAGTCCTGTGTGTTTGAAAATACTGGATCTGATCTCTATCAACACTAATTATACATTCTCAAGTCTGGTAAATTGGACTTAAAAGTGAACATAGATGAAATGAATACCAGCCTTACTGCACTTCACACAAGTCTGGCAATTCAGAAATAATCTTAAAACAAAAGAGTTGTGTAAGCACTGTGTAGAAGTTAAAAATCAAGTTGTTTATTCAGCTTTCATGTAAAACCACAGACCAATTTCCATGCGCTATCAATTCAAGGAGGGAGGGAGTGGAAAGGTGAAAAGAGAAAGAAACTTCACATAGTTTCACACTGATCCATTCAATCACTTAAGGCTGGAACTGCTCCCAAGGCTAAAACAGCTCCCTTCCCAGTTTTGCTTGGCCAGATGGAAGGTGAACACATTTCAGGATTTCAAGCAGTGCTCTGGCTTGGAATCTGATGTGTTACTCCACTTTTAGGTTTAAAAAAAACCCTTAAAACTTATTTCAGATAGTAGCTGATTAAAATGTTTTGAGGATAACAAGATGTACCATACTGGGAAGGCTGTGGGGGCAGTCAGGTAAGGGAGGGAAGGGGGAAAAGTGTCCTAAACAAAAAGGGGAAACAATAAAATGAAAAATTTCAGAATCTCTTGAACCTGCCCCTCCATGGGAGTCCCTCTCCTTCACCCCTTAATTTCTATAGAGCTTTTATATAGCTGAATTATTTCCTCACCTTATAAATGTTGAATCAAAATATGAACATATGATGGCTTTTCTCAAATGAAATTCCAGTTGTTTCTTTGTACCAATGCTTCTGTTTACCACTTCGTAATCTAATGAATTTTTCTGTATTTCATCTTATACTCATTTATCTGTTAGCCTTTAAATTTCAGTATTACTCAGGCACATTAAAATGCTAAGTATATTACACAGTCTTCCAGTGGACACCATAAGAAAGTCTGTATGTGATCCAGGTGCATCTTATTACTCAAAATATGCTACTATTTTTTCCAGCATTTGAGGCTAATGCCATTATATGAATTAATATGACAGAAATGTACCAGATGCTTTCATTAAACTTAAGTGATTCAATCCTATGCTTTGCTGAAGGTCTCTGTTTCAGCCACTCTTTGTAGTCTTTTCTGCCCAGAGCTGCATCAGATATTTATTAAAATAAATACTAATAGTTTTAAATTAGTATGCACTGCAAGAAGGACTCTTTTAGAACTTGGAGAACTGCAGAATAATAAAGCGGCACTGGAGGACTAAAACCCTATGACTAAAAAACTATTAAAGAAATTAATTTGCTTTGTTCTTTACTTACTAGGGTCACCAAGAGAAGCTGTAATACAATGAAATAGCATGCACTGTTGATAGGAGGCATTGCTTTATCGTCAAGCGAATTTCTTTCGCAGTTGTCCTCTGAGTTTAATCTTACTGCTGTGGCATTTCTTATTCTTTTTACTAGCCCAGAACCAGCATAGAGCTGAATAAGCTCGTATCAATGGAGAGAATGAAAAAGTAGACCATAAACTGAAATTATGCTCTAATAAAAAGAACACTGAAGTGTATAACCTGTTTTTTTCCACATTATACAATATTGTTAGATTTTTAAGTTACACCATCTGTTTAGTGAAATAATGCACACTGAAATGCCAGTTGTAAGCAGGAAGCCAAAGGCAATTTACAACTCATATAAGGTTTCCTTCCAGGCAGAGAAGGAAAAGAACAGCAGAAGAGCTTAGGTTTGTACTGAGAAGACTAATATTTTTAAGCCTTTCTAGTTCTGTAAGGGCTATAGAAGATAAATATATCCTTTCTTACCCCTATCTGTCCCAGATTTCCTTTGTGCTACCAACTTATTTGCTTAGTTTTGATTCAGAGACTCAGACCATGTTTTTTCTCAGGTGCAAAATTGGGAAATATTAACTTAAGGAGAAGATTTCAACTTACCTGATGAAGATCGTTGCCCAAAACGTACTCCTGGAAGTAACCTGGTGCAGCAGATGACGCTCTAATTGCCTGCCACAGCTTATACTGACAGCCTCCAATATAATGGGACTTGACACCAGGAAAGTGGTTGTAGTTTCTAAACACAAATGCTTTCAGTGGTGTTCCTCTGTTTACAATGGTGCTTACTGCAGCTACCTAGTGAGTGAGAAGGAACAAACTTAGTTATATGTGATGATAATAGTAAACAAAATATGAGAATGAAAGTTTCCCACTATGTGGAATTCAAATTACACATTAATGCACCTCTGGAATCTTACTAGGTTCATTATTTATTTACATTTTTATAATGGCTACCTAAATTTTAAAAAGTGAAAATAAAACATGAACAAAAGCCAATTCCCTAAAGATAATGCTGTTTTTAACCTGAAATTGTTTTCGCTGGTTATTCTGTTTCCATGAATATCCATGATATTTAAGCAAAATACTGGTGTCAGCTATACGATTTTAAAATATTTTTCCTTTAGGAATGGTATTTCATTCTCAGAAGTCTGTAACCAGCAATACAACAATGCTATTAAATATGAATGTCAGAACTGTCAATCAATTTCTTTCTTCAACAAAATGATTACTTACTATTGCAACCGGAGTTAAAGAATTGCAGGAAGAATCTCTGCTGCACAAGAATCAAATATAAGTCTTTCAAGGTTTTTTTGTAAGGATACTGAAATGTCAGTAACAGGAATCACATATGTTCATCTAAGTGAAAAGTCAAAATTGTATTTCCATTGAAAAAAACCCCAACTATGACTGCAAAAAGAATGCATCTTACAGATCTAATCACAAGGCAAAAGTACGTGTAGTTACGGGTGAGTGTTAGAATGTGCAAGACCTTTAGAGGTGATGACGCCAGCCTGGCTGGCACTGTCAGAGCAACACTCTTTAGCACCCAAGTGGACCTTTAATTCTATCTTGTTTACTATTTGACAGAGTAGGGTGTTTTCATGAAAACAGCCCTTACTCAATAGCACAGCTGATGCTGTGATATCACTGTATGCATTTTCATTCTTCAGCTACTTAATTTAGATAAGTAAATTAAGTAAATTTAATTTATTCACTGTAAATTCATCCTTAGAGAAAACAAAAGTGTAACTTCCACATTACAATGCAAAAGAAAAACACATGCCTCACTGGCACTCCATCATTTGATGGAGGAAAAGTTTCCTGTTTTTCTCAAAAGGAGGGATTAGCTCTAAGCACTATCAGAGCAGTAAGAAAAATAACTTCAGAGAACTTAACAGAAAACTTATTAAATGGATGCTTGATTTTATTTTTGGCAATACCCTTGTACACTCCATGATGCAGTCTAAGTTGCAAGGTGCTTAGCACCTTCTGGAAAAATCCATCTTGCCATGAATTTAACAGCAGCAGAACATTCAACTGTGTGTTTTAGTTTGATTTTGCTGTCCCTTGTAACAAGTGCCACCACTGACAGCACTATAAAGCGATTACTGGTAACAGCTAGTTTCAACTCTATTTATATTCACATTTTATTACTGAAGAACATGGAAGGAAGCCAAAGATCTTGGTTCAAAGATAACTTTCAAGTCAACATAGGATAAGCTTCTCTCTCAGAAAGCAACATACCACACCAGCCTTTTCATGTCCTTGTTTTAGACATGGACTAGGAATGCAGTCAGTAAGGCACATGTTTCTATGTTTAGAAAAATGTGACTATCTTCCATTTAACAGTAAAGCATTGAATGTAGTGCTATGACACCAAAACACCTGTTAATTACAGATTGTTCTGAAATATATCCTATTATATTTCTTTTTTTTCTTCACACCCTATCCTTCACCAAAAATAAAATACCCATGCTTTCTCATCTTTCATTCTCATGCTGCTGCTGTATGTAACACCCCTCCTATGACTTGGTGTCCTTTCTATCATACAGGAAGAGATCTTGGGGCATAAGAATGTGCCTGGAGCAAACTGGGTACTCCAAACAAAGTGAGAAGAAACCCTGTCGTCTCGCAACACAGTAACACAGATCACAGCTGGCATGACAGACACTAGAATTCTTACACGAAAAAACCAAGCTTTGCACAACCCCAAAATGCTGACCCAGTATTTCTACACTTACAAGGCTGTTAACATCTCTGCAATATATTCCAACTAGAAGCATTAAAAATATGAGAAATTGTTGCAGAAACTTAAGAATCTAATTAATTTCTATTCTGTAAAAGCATGGGTTATCACATAAGGAATCCTGAAGAGCACTTCAACACTCATGCTGTCTATCCAATAATCTTCTAGGTATAGAATTTACTCAGAACTCTTAAAAGTACTTGTGAAATACATAATTAGTATTTACCTGAGAAAACTGTACCTACCTTTGGACATTTGGACTTTCGTGCAGTTTCAATCATGAGATTTGAGCCCATTTTTTCTCTACAAAAAAGTGTAAAAAATCAAGAATGCTCCATCAGTTTAGCATGAACAAGACGTATATTTTTATCATCCTTATTTCTGAGACCTTTGCATTTAGAAGAAGCCATGCTTGAATTTCACTTTAACAATCAGATTTCTACAGTTGACTTCATTGGACCAACATTTCAAACCTTGTAGGCTATTGGAAATATATCTGAAGAGTGATTTAAGAGGTCTTGATTCAAGTTACTCAGTTCACATACTTAATCATAAATCATTCGGATTACTCAACTACATAGTTAGAAAAAATATTTTGCTGGATTTAGAAATCAAAAAACCAACAGCCTTATTAAGTGGTTCTACAGTAAGGAAAAATCATTCTTCTGTAGTGTTACAAAAATAAAAGCTAAAGAGAGAGAGAGATGGCATTCCATATGACTTAGAAGAAAGTTAAAACATCTACATGTAATCTTCCATAACAGTAATCCAATATGCATTTACTATTCCTTTTTGAGGGAAAATTTTTTCAAATGAATACATTTTTATAAGTCACACCAATGGTCAGCATTGTAATTTCTCATCACATCAGCACTAGGGTCAGTATTCCCACTGCTAAGTAGAAGGTAGCCCTTCTTACACAACAGAGGAGACTGGAGCAAATTACCATACTAACCAATTAGCTCACCTCACCATCTATTTCAACTTTGATTTGCTTACAATAAAGGCATAAAACTCCAACGGAGTGGGTGGTCATCCATAATGATTCCAAAATCATTCCTATAAATGCTTTCCTATAAATCAGCAAGCTTTCTTCCTCCCCTAGAACACAGCCCACCCAAACACTGGTGGTGCATCTGCCTTTTTCTGCAATGATGGTTCTCCCTATTGCCACACTTTTGAGTAAGGATATTCCATGTACTGTTGTTACAAGATCCCCCAACTATAGCTCGCACCATGAGAACCGTGACAGAAGGTAGTAGCACTTCCATGCTTAAACACAACTTTCATCGACCTAGTCAGGTCAGAAGATAAAAGAAGATTTAAATGCTACTGTAGCAGCAGTCCTCCCTGCAGACAGTAGACTATGTGCAATTAGGACAATCTGATGTTCTACTAGTGGATATTTGTGCTTGAAGGACACATGCTGCATACATGTCCTTGACAGGGAGGAAGGAAGAGAGACAGGTTCCAGTCCTATGATGGAAAACTCCTGCTGACACAACTCTTGTACCAGCAGCACCGTTTTATTTTATTTTTGCCTTCATTCCAGTCTCAGAACCACCTGCCAGAAGGGGAAGAGTGCCATCTGCACTCACTAACTGATTACAGAAGGAGGCGAAGGCACACAGAACCATGAAGCAGGAATAAAAGAGAAGAGACTGACAGAGGTGAGATACCAAAGACATCTACTGATTTGCATCACTTTCATCTACTTCTGAAATATCTGTATTAGGTATTTTTCCAAAACCCCAAATGCAAAGATTAAAAAAATGCATAAGCAATATCCACTGCTTAATTATAGGAACCATCAAACTGAATGACTATCTCCTCGCATCTTGTTTTTCATGAAGGCCAGGAACTGACACTTTCAGAGTAAGTGTAACAAATCCCTTAAACTACAATGCAACTTCAGACATTAAGGTCTAAGGAGAAAAGTTTAATATCACCTCCACATTTATTTTAGTTCTGTTGCTAGCATTAATGTTGTAATTGCTTACTATATAAATGTATTTGTCTCACTGTTCAATTTTCTTTTACGAAGTCACAGCAGAATTAATTCCACAGTTTGTTCACACACTGCATTAAAAAATAAAAGTCTTACAATTATAATTTTATTGAATAGTTCCCTGTTATGAAGGAAAGAAGAAACTGGTAATTCTCCAGATGTCTTACTATCTCAAATTACCACTTTAACTTGTTTGCTTTTGTTAATGATAGACTCCTAATGTGTATTGTCTTTAGGTCACTGGCTACTTTTTGCCAATTTTGCAACAGAAATATTCTCTAAAATGGGATAACCAGGACTGTAAATAGTATTTTAAATGAAAATGTATTATGAATTAATATAATGGCATTATAGTATTTTCTGTGTTTTCAATCCCAACTGTCACACACTGAATCATCTTGTTTGACCACAAACATACAGATGCTTCATTAAACTGTCCATCACAACAACCACATCACTTTTGATATTAAAGTTATTTTAAAACCTGTAAGCATTTTACATTTTTCCACTCATTGGTTATTACTTTACACGTAATTTCATTTGCCATCCTATTTTTCCATTTACCTACTTTGTTTGTGTCTGTCTGTGACCCATGTCCTCTAGACATGACCTACTTACACAAGTCTCTTTCACAAACATTGCTCTTTCATTGCTTCAAGTCACTAATATTGCAACACTTATTTCAATAATGCTATGAAGAACATATTGCCAACCATATGCTGGAAGAAACTTTCTAATGGGCTACAGCAATCATGCAAACACTCTGGAGAAAGAGCATTCAATGCAAAAGGCAAAATTGTAACTTTTACTCTGTTCTAACAACAACAGTAATACCAGGAAATTATGATTATCTTTACCGAACCTACAGGCGAGACTTTTATACCATGTGCTGGTATGAAATGTGTTGCCCATCTAGTCACTAGAGAGCAGTGCTAATTTATGTCAATCTGCAAAACAAACACTAAAGTATTACTACCTGTATTCCCAAACACATGCATTATCCATTTTCCTACCTAAAGAGAACATGTAACTTTTATCCTACACTTCAGACTGATTGCTTCTCAAGACTATAAATTCCCAACATGAGATTTCAGCTAGCTTGTGAAAACCCCTAGCTGCTCACCAAATTTCTCCAGTAGTTTCTTAAGACAGCATGCAAGAAGAAAATTGTATATGTCAACAACAGTCAAAAGAAAACAGAAGTAGGAACTGTAAGCCAGGTTCCTACAAATGCAATTCAATATAGCATTACATAGACTGGTATGTTGTAAGTATAATTTTCTGCATAATGAAAGTGATTAAAACCAGTCCTCAAATTGCAACTCAAGAAACACCTGAGGAGTTAAAACAGACATAATACATAAAACCAACTCCCTACAGCATTCTGAATAAAAAGTCAGTTAACCAAAATTAGATGCCATTTTCTGAAATGCAATTTATAACATACCCCATGAATGCATGCAACATTAACCTAACGAAAACCAACTTAATTATTTTCAGCAATATTACCTCCTGACAGAAAATACCACCATTGATATCGTGGTAGGACTAAACATGTATTACATGTCTGTATATTGTCAATGGATTCTCTCTACTCAAAGCAAGGCTCACAAGTTACCATTTAAACTACAAAAACCCACACAGTTCAAGTAAAGATTTTAAATTCATACAAAATATAAAACAGTTTCCCCATACTAGGACAATGTTAGACCTGACCTTCAATATTGCTATAAAGAAATACTATATAACCTTACAATTCCCTTCTTAGCTCCAGGCCCCCACACTACAGGGAAGCCTTCTGGAATCCCTTCAACAAAATGTTGTGCAAGCATAGCATTTCCCTTCAACGTTGCAGGTCACCAGAAGTCATTTGCTCATCGGTACATTTAATTTTTAATTTACTCTATGGATAACATATTAACTGCCTGGCTTTTGTCTAGTGCACAGGAGTAGAGTTCTTTACCTCCCTCATGTGCTACATGTAGCTGCAAAAAGTAACAGTACTTTGAATAAAGTCACTTAAAATACTTTCACGTGAGGTTATTGTGATTTTCACAAGACTTCTTTTAGTTGGACAGGGAAGGAAACGAGGGAAGACAGAGAAAAACCTAATTTCTAAAAAAAGACCTTCAGATATCTGAGAAGAAAAGCTCATGATATTCATTTGATAAACATATTTATTTCTAAAAATATGGAAGAGCACAGAGAAGAAGTACTTGGAAGCCTCTCTCTCCACTTCATCAAAGAAGTGAGATGCTTAAAATTCAGACAGCACTGCTATTCCCACTATAATATTATGAAAAAACTCTTTCAATCACGTAAAACACAGTAATCACATTCCCAAAGGACATTGTTATTACTTATCCAAAGGAACCTTTTACCATTTTACGTTTTCTCTCAGAAAAGGTTGTTCCAGTTCT
This sequence comes from Entomyzon cyanotis, assembly GCA_024500445.1. Classification (NCBI taxonomy): domain Eukaryota; kingdom Metazoa; phylum Chordata; class Aves; order Passeriformes; family Meliphagidae; genus Entomyzon; species Entomyzon cyanotis. The sequence goes on from JAKEPQ010001018.1 coordinate 30,531,775, forward strand.
TTCAGTGGCAGGGTCAACTTCTGCTGATTGGGAAACTATGCCATTAGTTTGCTAAAAATTATGAACAGTTGAATTATCAAGACAAATACAGATGAATAAAATTAAGAAATAAAACCTGTAATATAATAATTCCTTCTAGTGGCTTTTCCTGAATAGCCATTAATCCACGTGAATACACTTCATGGGCAATTCTGACACTGCAGATAATTCTTCATTGCAACCTTTACAGCTCATTTCCCTTTCGAAGTAAGTGGCAATGGGCAAAATCCTGCAATATTGCAGCTAACATTAAAAATCCCTACTACAGCACATTATTACATTTCTCACCAATCTCCTATAAAAAAAAAAGGCACAGCAGGTGGCTAGTAAAATTTGTGGCAAATCTGCAATGAGTCAGATCAAGCAGAGCTGGCAAGCATACAGGAATATAATCAGAAATCAGTGCAGTAAAGCTTACTTTATTCCCCAGACACATAAATCATTACATTAAAAGCTTTCAGCGTTTCAGTAAATATGAAAACAGCTATTTCAAAAGAATGAGAGTATATGTTAATCTTTCTAGTTGTTTTAAGAATCTGCATACCAGTGAAGCAATAACAAAACCAAATGCACTCAGACATTACACTAATTATTTTTCACCTAATCATCTTTTACTTACTTGAGCATTTTTTCCCATATATCACTGTCATAGAAGGCGTGGCTCCAACCCATTTTGACTGTTCCAACAATGACATTCTGCTTAAAAACATCTGATCCTAACTTATGGTACAGTTCTTCACAATCATCCAGGGGAATATGGAACAACCCCAACATAAAAGCTAATATAGCTCCTGAAAAAAAAATATTTTGCAATGTAAAATGTATCCTGGAGTAAGATTACAAAGATGGATTACCAGTTAATGTAGTTCATAGGTTAGCAGAATATCCGTCATGAAACATAAAGATCAACTGACATTGATACTACTAAATTCCTGCTCAAAGATCACAAACCATATTTTAAAAGAACATATACAAGATAGAAAAAGTCTACTTTCAAAAACAGAACTATGAGAAATTGGAAAATTACATTATTTCATCTTGCACATTTCAACAAGTATATGGTAGAAAGCAAATGAAATCCAGCACTTGGAAAGAGTAAGAAATCTATGCTGTGGTATTAAAAATTTATTTGAAGTATTTGCTACCTTGCTAACTCTTAAGTATGTAGAGAAATATTCTAGGAAAATTGTGCAAAAATAAAGGAGCTTTGAGTAGCTTGGATTACATTTGGTTCAAACCATTTATAATTAGTTTCATACATGCTGCCATCTAGTGTGTGCCTAACAAAAACTATGGCCTACCCTTGTTGGAACAAAACAGCAGCATTCAAAAATCATTGCTGCTAAATACCATTAAAAGGACTGCGAAAAAATACAATTAATGCATTACTACAATTCTTAAATATATTAAACTGAAAGGGACATACATAACTTTTAAATCTTGTTGCGTGATACTGTGAGAACATGTAAGTAAGCATTAGGAATAATTAGGACATATTTTTTTCAATCTGGAAATAAGTACAATAGGATTGAATAAAATTCATTTTAAAAGGTGTCAGTTCTTGAAACAGAGTAAGACTATAACACATGTGCAGCAAAAACTACATGCAGGAAGTTACAGATGGCTTTTAAGGAAACATGACTTCCAGGCCGTTTTTCACTCTCACAATCCCCACCACTGCAATAGCTGAGCATCAGTGCATCGACGGTCTGTTTCCTAAAATGCAGCACGCACACTTAAGGCAACTTTGGCCTACTTGACACAAAGTTTCATCAAGAGAAACTTTCTCAATTGCCAAATCACCAGATCCCTGTATTCAACAGCATTTAACACCTAGCAGCAGAGAAACAGCATTCTCCTGAGTCACGCAAATCCTCTGCACATTGTCTTCCTCTAAACTCTCCAGCACCAGTTCTACAATATCACACATTTGCTAATTTGGTGAGCAGACTGAAAGTATGCAGGGCCAATGCAGCATCATTGCAATGATCCTTCTCTGTCACTGACTGCATTTACACCCTCTGATGCCCGACGAAGAGACATACAAGGAAGATATCTACAAAGACAGTGATGCTGAATTCACAGCAAGGGTATTTCTAAACCTCAAAGGCAAAACAGCTGAACTATAGTAAGAAATACAAAAAGGATGGCAGAAAAGAGAAGTGCAGTGCACACAAAGCACCTTTCCTATCATTTAATACATAATTCTTGCAAAGAGCAATTCATTTAGCTGCAAGACTACTGTCCTGTATACTGTCAATACCAACAGAACTGCTAGCAGTGCTGACAGTCATGCATGACCTCACCCAGCCATGTCTTGTAATTTCTTATTGCAAGCTGGACAACTGCAGAGAAAAGCTTAATTGTGTAAACAAAATTTTAAAAAATGTGCTAAGTACTTGCTAGCAGTCATAAATCCCAAAATATGATGAAGAATTAAAAACAAAGCTCCGGAGACAGTAGTGGGAGTAAATTAAGAACATCAGGCTTCTCTATTCAAGGCAAAAAACCTTTATTATGATTGAAGGCAACACTGGAGAAGTATTTTGCAGGGAAATCACCTTCCAAAGAAACAACCACTTACTGCTAAATTAACTAAAAAAAGGATTTATTTGGAACACTATTAAAAATGTAAAGCAGGGAACTCTCTTGTGCCTACAAATTCCATCTAGTAGACCTAAACATTCTCCTCCAGTATTTTGAGTTTGTTAAGCAAATCTTGGGAAACACCCTTTACCTATTCATGGTGATCTGTGTTTAAAATAATTTCTGAATTAAACTCTATAGAATATAAGTATAGCAAAAAATTTGAAGAATGTGGGTTTCTGAAGGAAACTGAGCTAGTGAACTACAGCATACTTCCTATGTTATAAATCATAATTTTACTGCTACTGGTCTAACATAATTTCTGAAGGAGATAACTATCTTTTAAGGAGAAACTTATGCTTCGGAGTTTCCTACTTTCTAGGCAGGAGTAACTTATCACTGAGTCACAAGAGCATTTAAGTCTGGGAAGGGACCTGTAGACATCATCTAATCCAACTTCCTGTTCCAACAGGTATAATTAGAATAGGTTACTCAGGACTTGTTCAGCCAAGTTTTGAGTATCTCCATGGACAGAGATTCCACAGCCTGTGTAGGCAACTCCTTCCAGTCTCTGACCATCCCCGCAAGAAAAACATGATCCTGTAACTAATAATAACTGCCCATACTCCAACTTGTCTGTTGGCTTTTCTCCTATCACTGTGCATCTGCAAAATGATTCTAGCTCCAACTTCTCTTTATTTCCTCATTAGCTGAACCAGGATAAAAGCCTCCCTTCAGCCTTCTCTTCTTTATGTCGAATAAACCCGGTTTTTGCATTCTCTCCCTTATGTATCATGAGCTCCAGTCCCCATATTATCTACTTGGTTCTCTGCCAAACTCACCCAGTACGTACAAGAACATACCCAACAGATTAAGGGTTTATAGAGCAGTCCATAACGAGACATTTGTAGCCAAACAGAGACCCTTAAACTGATGGGTACATCCTTGACCATGCAAGCCAATGTGGCAAGCTTTCTTCGCTCAAGGGTACACTGATGATTCACATCCAATTTGCTCCAAACAAGACCAGGCCATTTTCTGCAAAGCTGGTTTCTAGCCCATCAGCCCACCTCAGATGAAGGGCTTTGTGTTTGGCTCTACTGAACCTGCCAAGCCATCTCTCCAGCCACCACAGTACTGACCACTTCCTCTAATTAGATCACCCAAGATCTTGCTACAGGCACACTCTGTCCTTCAGTGAAGATTATTAATAAAGACGAAACATTGCTGTTAACTTAATAAAGGAAACTACTGAATCAGTACCAATTCCTAAAGGGGATTAGTATCTGTAAAGCTCCATAAACATCTAAGATAACTGTTTCTGTGTGCAAATTGAAGATTTCACATAAATTGAAAAAACAACATATCATTTTAAAGTCACCAGTTTATCATTAACTGCCCAAGGTTCTCATTCAGAAGCAAAAGGAAAGACTCTAGAAATCACAAGTGTACTTTCTCAGCTTACACTCTAAGTCAGAAACTGCAAAATCTACATTTATTCTCAGATGCTCTTTTACTGTATTGATAGCAAAATTTCAAGTTGTGGCTTAATAATTACCTGTGCTTACACCACAAATGTAGTCAAAAAGTTGATGAACCGGCTTCCCAGTTAGTTCTTCTAGTTTCCGTAGAGTCTGAAGTGCAACTAAACCCCTGAAACACAAAAATCCCCTTCACATACAATGGCAGTCTTACCTTACTCTAATCATTTTTTAATCACCTTTGCTTAATTATAACTAATTATAATTGAATAACTACAACAGTAAGAATCCTGAATATTTCAGGAAAGAAAAGAGCAGCCGAACACAGTTAAAATGGAATGACGAATACTAAATATAAATTACATACTCAGGCATACCAAAAATAGTATTCAACGGCTACAGCCATATTGTTTTGTAGCAAAGGCTCAGGGGGAGATTGACTTCTGTGGATGTAGACTCAGGATAGATTTTGCTGCATCCCCACCACACAGCACTGAAATTTTGTTCTTAACAAGGCTATACAATGCCCCCTGGGGTGTAATATTTTCTAGTGTGGAGTTTGCTTGGCCTCAATTCAACATGTCTGAAATAACAGGAGAGGGAGAGACCATGAGATTTGTGCTTCTCTAGCATGAACAGCATCTGGCGTACAGTGGTGTGAATTCTGTTGGGATAGAGCGAGCTAATTGTGTATGGCAAAATGAGCACCAAAACAAACACCATTCAAGCAGAAATGCATACAAAAACAATACTCACACTTAGATGGTCAATACTCATCACTTAGATGGTCAAATGTAACAGAAATGTTACCTCTTTGGGTATTTATCTATCAAACAGAAACTGAAATTTTATTTCTAGTTACAGTAAGAAAAAGGCTACAAGTGTATAAAACCCCAGAAGTCTTACCTTGTTCCTCCTCCATCAATGGTGAGGACTCGAACTCCCCAGCCTTTCACAGGGTCTGTATATCCAATCAGAGCTAAAGTTTCTCTAACAGCAGCCTGAAGACTTTCATCATTATCCTGTCTCAGTCGCAACAGGCATGGGATTAATTTTTCCTATGGATAAATACCAGGATATTTAATTCTAACCGTATGTTTACACCAAAAGAATCCATTCTTACATTCACTAGTGTGGCATTTAAATATAGAAATAATATATCAGTTAAACTTGTAGGAAAACTTCAAATCTGTATTTACCCATGTTTTTCTCTAACAAGGGAAAGAAAGGATGTTAATATTATGTTGTACACACCTCACTGCTATAGCAACTACCTATCAGAATGAAACAATCAAGGTGATATGTAAATCTTTTGAATAGCTAGAAAAGCCACATTTACCAGTTTCATTTTATTGTCTTAATATCTCATCAGCCAAGCGTAGACTTGAGTATAAAGCACATCAAGTATACGTAAAACCCCAGATTTTGCTTAATAAGTATCACACTGTTTCAAAACAAGAAATGCCTTCTAAGTACACTAATATCAAAACAAAAATTAAAATGCTTCCTCACACAGAGTATTTTTTAAATGTATATTACAAAGATATACAGCATTACAATCAAAATGGGAGTAGTGAATACAGTCTTTCATAATAAAGTAATTCACATATACTTATGTGGATGCCTGACCTGTACCCTGCCCAGATGATTCATCTGGCCTGCACTCCATTCCCAAATGCTGCTTTTCCAGAAATTCTACAATGTGTGCCACATATTTGTCACATCTTGTGGAAAAAAGCATGAGGTTGATAAATGCTGTGATTTAGCTGGTACTTACTTCTGGAATAGTCTACCAGAATAATCTGCCATCCACCTCCTGCCCTCCCAATGCAAGGAATAAAACAAGTAGGACTAGATTATATTAACTTGTTTGATGGTTCTCTTGCCATCTCTGTTCTAAGAAAGCATGTAAACAAGCATAGAAAGTAATGTGCATATACAGATCAACTGTACAGCACATTCCCATCTGGTCAACTGCCACAGGGGACACAGTGTACGACCTTTATCTACCATGGAAAAAGCTATACTACCTATCCACATGACCATGCTGTATGCTTCTAAATTAAACACTGCAGTCTTAAGAGACTTTAGTTAAACTCCTAAAGCAGTTTGCATATGAATCTGATTGAACCAGTTAAAAAGTTATAAAAAGAGACACTCAAATTGTAATCTTTACAAATAGGAAATATGACTAGTCTGCAAAAGCACAGAATGAGATTTTATGTTAGTCTATATCAATCATCTGTTAGCTTTTTTTTAATCTAAGCATAAAAACTATTTGCACCTTAATTGCAACTCCTCTGCTCTCTGGAAATTCTAGAAGATGACAGGTGAGTTCTTCAACCCGGTTGATACAGACTCTTGGATTAGTGGATCTCCGCAGGGCTTGAACTAAAGCTCGAGTCCTGTTATCAATACTCACTCTTGCAATGATCTAAAGAAGACAAACAGACAACATAAAACTACTCTAAGAAATGTGTAAAATTTGTCAAGACTAATTCCAAGGTGTTATTTAAAGATTTCTCAGAAGTAATGAACAGCATGTTGTTCTAGAGATCTGCTACAGGTTCCAAGTAAGCACTGCTTAAACTGTCAACAAAAACCTTTTGATTCTTTGCTGACTAGAAAACTAAATAAAGGCAGCTCACAGCAAGGATACACCAAAAAACATGTCAGTATGTATTCAGATGAATTTTCAAGGCAACTCTCTGGTATTTGAACAATTAACAAAACATGAACTGTAAAATTACTGTAACTACAAAAAAAACCCCCAAAACCTTACAGCTAGATCTGTCTGTATTTATGGACTCTATGTATATATGAACGAAATATATGTACATACTACACACACACACAGAGGCATATGTATTTATATATACACACACACTTCATATAAAAACTCACATAAACTTATCTGTACTTATATAAAACATTTAATACTTTTATACAGATGTATCTATCCCTACCTTTAAATACATATATGTATTTTTAAGTTTACATGTAGTATGCATACATATTTATATAAATATATAAATATATATATATATGAAACCTATAGAATTTTATATACATACTTATTTGTCAAAGGACACAGAATGAATCAGAGAACAGTTTGGGTTGGAAGAGGCCTTAAAGACCATCTAGTTCCAACCTCCCTACTGTGGGCAGGGACACCACATATGTACTTATATGGAAGTACAAGTACTTATATGTAAGTAGAAGTATGTGTGCATATGTATGTAAATACATAGGCATATACTTATTTAAGTATATGTCTAAGTGTATCTATGCTTACATATAGGTATATACACTAGTGTGGCATATATACACACTTGTATAAAATATACATAGAAATAATACAGAAATTAACACTAAACAAAGACTTGCCTTTTCTCTCTGAAGAGAAAGATGTTTTTCCCTCTCTTCCGCAGTCTTGGCCTCTTTTGCTTTGTCCTCATCCATCTTCTCAGACACCTCTTGTTCTGGCTGTTTACTCTTTTCTGGTGAAACAACTTTTGTGTCAGATCTTAACTTCGGTACCAACCCACCAATATAGCTGTCTACAAAAGCTTGTACACTGTTACTGGGATACGAAAGAAAGTTTGCAATACTTTTTTTAGTGGAAACTGGAAGAGCAGTATTTGTCTTTTCAGCAGCCAGAGTCTCTGCCTCAGGAGCTAAAGTACCTGCTGGATCCACTGTCTTTTCTTTATTTATTACAGTATTTTCTGATGAATCAAGCTTATTCCTCTCTTCACTTTCAGAGTCCCGTAATAAAGCATTCCTTTTTTTGTCTTGTTCCATATTAGAATTATTAAAGTACGAGTTGATATGATCAGCTACAAAGTTGTAAGTCTCTCCAAAATTTGTAGAAAAGTAGCTTATATGAAAAAGGTGGTTTTTAGTAGGTGCTGAAACTTCTGGAGTATCTTGACAAGTGCCGCTCGAACTTACTAACACAGATTCCAAATCTTCACTTGCACAAGTGGATTTCTTTGCAGCTGGGCCTCTGTTGCAATCGTCCTGAGTTCTGACATCTGTGATTTGTTTATCATTTTCTAGATTTGAGTTGATATTATTAGCATCTGCACTGCTTTTATTTGCTTTACCCAAAGTACCTGAGTGGGACTTTAATCGAGCTATCCGTGACACCAGTTCACTGTGAGTGCCAGACACAGCCTTTGAAACAGATTCTATAGTATTCTTAATTCGTGACATGCGAATGCTCACCCTTGTAAGTCCTTTGGAGGAAGAAATTAAAAGCTTGGAAATTCTGTAGTATAAAAACTCATGGCTATAAATGTACTTGTTATACCAAAATGTTCTGCTTCTGGCCCACTTACGCCAAGGCTCACTTGTATGAAAAACTCTCAGGTGTGCAGCATGATTTAGCCTCCAGCAGGCTTTAGGTCTACAGAAACACAGGTATTTGTCTCTTTGCTTCCACCAAAGACTTTTTGGGTTGATCAAAAAGAACAAATATGTGTCCAAGGATAAATGAACTGTCATCACTTATAAATAATTGCACCTTTTCTATGTTGCTTTCTACTTCATTCGAAAAACCATATGTCAATAAATAAGTCCCGTATTGTAGTGTTGTCTGAAAAAGAAAAAAAAACCAAACACAAAACAAAAAGCATTGATGGAAACCCCAAACCAGAATCAAGTTAAACTAAAATCACAGAGTTGTTGAAAACAGATGAAGCTCATGTATCCTTTTGGTAAAGACAGATAAACATTCAAATCAAATAATCTCATGGGAATAGCTACTGCTCAGGACATTTGGTAGCATCATCCCAACATTTCAACACATGACTCCCTAAAGGCTAGTTTAAGTGCATCTTGGGCAGTATGTGACACTTCTGCAAAGCACTCAGCGACATATGGAAAATTGACTGCTGTTTCTTTAGCAAATTATCTTGTACAGAGATAAAGTTTCAAATGTCATTATATTACCACCCCTTTGCAAAATTCCTCTCAGGGGAGGAGTGACACGAATACTTTGAGCAAAGTTCAACGAAATGTGCCCATCCTAAGAGCCAAGGGCAACATGTAACCCTTACTCTGCAAAGAAAGATGCAACTGGTGGAGCAGCGTTTTACGCAGCACACCAGAGTTGCGCTGATACCGCAGGCGCAAATCCATTATTTGCTGAAATAACAAGCCCAAGCTTCTCGAGCGCCGATGACAAGTGTCGAGGAGAGCCGCCGGGCAGGCACGCAGGCCAGCTCCTGCGCAGGCCGACTCCACAGTGACAGCAGAGGTGACACCACCGCTGGCAGCGCCATCGTTACTTACAATCTCCTCTGCCTGCGCCGTGCCTGTCCCGCTGGGTGACCGCCGCGCAGCCGGGCTGCGGGCCCACGGCCGGACGGGCTATATAGGCGCGGGGGCACCTCCTGCCCCGGGGGCAGGCGCGGCCGCTGTTCCAGCCTTGCGCCATTTCCCAGAAACGCTCCCGAGAGCGGCCGCGTAAACAAGCATCGAGTCCCGGCCCCACTGTTCCCGGCCCCGCTGTCCCCGGCCCACCTTCCGTTACGCCAGCGAACTCGGCGTGCCCGGCACGCGCTCATCGTGTCCTCCCCGTCCCCATATTCCCCCACGAGCCGGTGGAGATGCGGCCCGACCCGGTGGCGACGCGGCCCGTCCCGGAGGCCGTACCTGCTGGACAGTCTCTCCCGCCTCCCCCCTGTCCCCGGGCCGCCGCCGAACGCCAGACAAGGGCCGCGCCCTCACGAGGGGTGCCCCGGCGGAGCGGGCCGGAGGCGGCGGGACCCGGCACGACAACACCCGCGGCGCCCGGCCGCCGCACTGCGCCTGCGCCCGCCCCGCGCGCCGGAAACAGCTGAGGCGCGCGCCACCGCCCCACGGGCCGCAGCCGAGGGTGGGGGGGCGTGGGGGGGGGGTGACGCGAGACGGTCGCGCGACGGCTCGCGGTGAGGGGCCGGGCGGCGCGAGGGCACGGCCAGGGAGGGCGGGGCGGGGCTGCTGCGCCTGCGCGCGGGCGGGGCGGGCGGCGACGTGCGGTGCGGTGCGGCGCGGCACGCGGGGGGGCGGGGCGGTGCCTCCTCAGGCCGGGGAGCGGCCGCGGAGCCGCTGGTGCGGCGGGGTGGGGACGGACGGTAGGGATTGTTAGCTTCCAACTTCCCTCAAAGCCCCAGCCAGCCTGGCTTTGAACACTGCCGGGGGCAGGGCACCCACAGCGTCCGTGTGCAACCTGTTCTGGTGCCTTACCACCCTCACGATAAAGAATTTCTTCCTAATCTGTAACCTAAATTTCCCCTCTTCCAATTTGTACCCATTACTCACTGTCCTGTCACTACAGTTCCTGTCCTCTCTGGCTTCGCTGGAGGTCCCTTTCAGGTACTGGAAGGTGCTATGAGGTGTCCACACAACCTTCTCCAGGCGGAGCAGTCCAACTTTCTCAGGCTGTCTTTGTAGGAAGGTGTTCCTCTGGGCTGCTCCGAGATGTCCATGCCCTCCTCGCCCTAGGTGGGATCTCAGCAGAGCAGAATGGAGGGGTAGAACCCCCTCCCTCGTGCTGCTGCCCACACTACTGTGGCGCAGCCCAGGACACGTTTGGCTTTCAGGTCGGGCACAGCAGAGCAGGTTGTGCCCCATGCTGCTGGCAGCGCTGGGCTCTTGGTGCTGTACCCCGTGGAGGAGAAGAAGGGCCCCTACCCAGCCTCTGCAGCTGCCCCGTGCCTTGGGAATACGACCACTCCCCCCATCTCCTGCCTAACACTTGGGGAATGATGACAAACATGTTATTGTGGGTTGGACAGGGTTAGGGCTCACCTTGGTCTTCCCCATCCAGGCTTCAGAGCAGCAGCAGGCCCTGAGATTCCTGCCTGCGTGGCCTGTCTGAAACATAGTTTTAACGAAGTTGCCGAAGTTCAGGTGATGATAGCAAGAGAGGATGGATGCATTGTATCCTCTGGTGGAGCAATGGAAGCCTTGCCTTTAGGAGCTGGAGGGTCATGTCACACTTGTAGTTTCAGATCCCAGTTGTCTGTTTGTTTTTCCTCACAAATGAAGAAGCAAAATTGTTTTTCTTACCTTGCATATTATTCCCCAAAGGAAAATTTATATTCTGTACATGTAATTATTACAATGTGTTTTTTATAAATTGAACAGGTTGAATTCTCCACATCTCCCAGAGCAGGATGTCCCTGTCTGGATGCCAGGTACCCACCAAAGTCAATCTGTTGCTCACTTCCTCAACTGGTCAGGGGAGAGAAAAAGAACAAAAGGCTTCTGGGTTGAGATAAGGACAGGGAGAGATCACTCACCATGTACCATCATGGGTAGAGCAGACTCAGCTTGGGGAAATTAGTTGAACTTATTACCAATCAGATCAGAGCAGGGTAGTGAGAAATAAAATGAGGTCTTAAAATACTTTCCTCCCACCTTTCCCTTCTTTCCAGGCTCAGCTTCACTCCCAAATTCTCTCCCTGCTCCCCATACAGCAGAGCAGGGGGATGAGGAATGGGACCTGCAGTCAGTTCAAAACACATTGTCTCTGCTGCCCCTTTTTCCTCAGTGGGGAAAAAAAAAGTGGGAGCACTTCTCAAGAATTCCCCTACTCCAGTGTGGGGTTCCTCCCACAGGAGACAGTCTTCCACAGGTTTCTCCAGTGTTAGTCCTTCCCACAGGCTGCAGTTTTTATAAACAGCTCCAGCGAGGGTCACTTCCACGGAGCCAGTCCTTCAGGAACAGACTGGTCCAGTGTGGGTCCCCCACAGGGTCACAGGTCCTTACAGCAAACCAGTGTACATTCCGCTCTCCATGGGGCCACAGGTCCTGCCTGTTGTCTGCCCCAGTTCAAGCTTCCCATGGGGTCATAGCCTCCTTCAGGCATCCATTTGCCCTGGCATGTGGTTCTCCAGGGGCTGCAGGGGAATCTCTGCTCCGACACCTGGAGCACTTCCTCTCTCTCCTTCTTCACTGACCTGAATGCCTTCAAAGCTGTTCTTCTCACATATTTTCACCCCTCTCTCCCAGCTGCTGTTGCACAGAAGCTTTTACCCTTTCTTACTGTGTTATCACAGGGGTACTACCACCATTGCTGATGGACTCACCTTTGGCCAGCAACAGGTTCATCTTGGAGCCCGCTGGAACTGACACCTTCCGACACAGGGGCAGCTTCTGGTGGTTTTTTGCAGAAGCCACCCCTGTAGTCCCATTCCCCCCTCTTTCCCACCAAAACCTTATCACAGTATCCAGTCCACTGACAATTTTACACTCAAGGCATGTCACCTCCTTAGTGAAGTACTCAGTAGCCACAAATAACTTATGAGCCACATGTTATTAGGGTCCTTTTGCACAGGACAGTGGCAGTTAGTACTCAGGAGCTCATCTGTTCCCTCCTAAATATTTCAGTTGCTACTTTCTGTTCTGTTCTCCTTTGTTTGTAGATTACTACATATCTGGTATTGTCTAGTGGTAGTTTTTAAGGGTATTTTTTAATTTGTCACAGGATTTCATTACATATAATTAAGCTCATTTTTAAAACAAATAGTTCTAACAGTAGTGGGGTCTGCCCTAAGTGCCAGATGCAGCTAAGCAAGGAAGTTTCACTGCCTCTTATCGTATGAATTACTTCAGGTAAAGACCTGAATACTGTTACGAGAGCAACACAGTGCAGATAGTTTTAGACAGTGTAGCAATGTTGGCCTAAGCAGCTTCCATGGGTGTGTTTGCCGTTCTGTAAGCCCCAGGGCTCTAGTGCATTTGCCAGTGTGCTGAACCGAGTGGGATCTCATCAGATGACTTAAGAAGCAGTGGCCCATCTGAAGCCGCAGTCTGAGCTGGCTTTAAACAGGGTAACTTGCTTTCTTAGGACAACAAAGGCTTAGCCAAAACGAGACCTACAACTTCAGTAAGAAGGAAGTTTAGGCATGATAAGCTTCATGCTGCCAGGGCACATCCTGCCTCTCTTTGACTGTCAAATGAGGTATTGGAGGTGGGAGGCAGCTGATCCCTTTTAGCTGCATAAGGTTCCTTCCTAAACAGTCACACATTATCCCATAATCTCATTGTAAAATTCTCTCCTGTGCCTGTTCAGACATTCATCTCACCATTGGGATATGTGCAATGGTGTGTTGATTCATACCTTTGCTAAGGAAAAGATTCAAGTATTTCACATTTCTGGTGCAATCACAGACCCATGTGTTCTTGCCACATGGCTCTCCCCAAGGATGAGCAGACCTGTCTGATCTGACATGTTCAGAGGTGTATGATTCATCAGCCTTTCAAAACAACCATGAAACTCTCCAGAAGAACTGAGAAACACTGGACAAGAAAAGAGAAATTTATGTATTCCCAGGCACCAATTCTGCATCCACACCTTCTCAAACATCTTGCCAGTTTAGTGTCGTCTTTACTGTAGTCATGACATAAAGAAGAAATTATCTCAAATTTATTTAAAAGATAGACACTTCAACTAAGCTAATCTTATAAGCTCTCTTAGTAGTTAAAAGTGAGTTCATCCTGTGTGACTACATACCTACTTTTTAGAAAAGAGAGATGAATCTGTGTACAGTATTCAGAGGGTGGCTAACTCTGTAGTGGTTTTCACATAATATGGATATGATCTCATTGAAATAATTTTGAGATATATTTTCATTTTAATAGGATGTACATTAGCAATTTGAAAAATACTTCCGTTTCAGTACTTTCCATGGGAAGTATCAAGAGAGAAATCTCGTTATTGTTGATGGGTTTTTGCTGATCTCTATTAGCCTGCATATCCAGCACTCAAGCTCTTTCAAAGTGGTCCCTTGAAACATGATTGTTTTCAATTTTGGACAAAACTGAAAGAAGGTTGATTTTAATGAGTTCTATCTCTGTTACTTAATACCAAAAATCAGGGGCTTTCAAACCAGTTTCTCATTGTGCATATTAATCCATGTTTTTGTAGGTAAGATGAAAACTTTTGTAAATCAAGTTACACATCAATTGTGATAAATCTTCCTATAGTAAAGAAAAAGAATTTTTTTGTATACGTGATTTTTGTTATGCTATAGCCAAAGGATTGTGGTGTCAATAATTCAAGTGAGTTAACTGTATTCATTTATATGCATGCTATACTTTTCAATGCCATTAATTATTTCTAACATTCATATTTGGATATTTGTATTGGAGTACTACTTGGAGAGAAACTTTTAATGGGTTATAAAGCAGTTTGTGAAAAATTGGATATTTACCAGAAATAATGGTTCCAAAATTTGTTTTTCAAGAGGATCAAGAGGATTCTCACTCTTGATCTATGAAATGTGAAATTTTTTATTTTGAGAAAATTGTTTTGCACACACTTCCACTGTATGTTTGATAAAATGCTATTATATGAGGAACATTTTTATAGCACTATATAGATGGGTTTTATTTTTACTCACCATATTGCTTATGGGTGGTATTCTGAAAATACGGTGCTATCACCTAAGAGACTCAAACAAATATAAAAACCCAAGTATTTCAAAGCACTATGACAAATTAACATGTATTGACAGAGCAGTAGTCTGCTAGTAATGGTGTCTGAGGTAATTGCTTAAATCTTTTTCGATCAAGTATTAGGAAAACTTTTCTATTTTCATCAGCATAATAAGACATAGAAGCTGTGTAGAGCTAGCAAATATGTTAAGCTTTGTTAACACAAGTATTCTGCCTCTTAACACTAGATGGCAGACAAAAATGGGAAAACATTTCCTTGTTTTCAGGGATAGAATGTTGAAAAATTAATTTGCAACCTGAATGAGCGTTCACCGAAAACTCTTAAACTAGTAAGAATTAAGATCATTGAATGCATGCTTATGGCAACATGGTTACTTTCTGCAGGCTTTCATTTGGATGTGGGTTTTGGCACAAGCACTGAAAATAACAAAGTGGAACTTTTCTATATTATTTTTATATTGCTTTTTTTTCTGTTACTTCCCTTCAATAATTTGCCCTTGTCAAAGAGCTAAAAATATTAGAAGCCTTAGAATGAGTGAAGCAACTCAAATAAAATAAAAACTTTCAGAGAAACCTGTCCTCACCAGGTAGTCACATCATTGTGAAATTGTCTTCTGTAAATCCAAAGAGCAGATGATGTAAGACTTAAGTTGCAGCTGCTTGGTATCTTTGTCTTGCATCAGTTGCCTAAAGTAATTGGGCTGCTTTGCTCCTTAATGTTATTGAAACTTAGACAATTATATAGAAGTAACATGTTTGGTAAGGGGACAACTCTCTTCATAGAACATTGTAAGTTAGTGTGCCAAATATTACATCATCTGTTCACACAGAAGCCAGTGACTATTTTGGGTTGTTATCCCCTTCCTCTCCCAGATACATCCTCCAAAAGAAGGGTCAGGATTGCTAAGATTCTGAATCCCACTCTAAAATATTGGTTCTTCTAGCTAATCATGATGTGCATACACAGTACTAGAACCATAACAAATCCCAGCAAGTCCCACCTCACCTTTCTTTTCCAGTGCTTCTACTGTGTCTTCAGAGATAGCAAGCCACGCTGGTTATTTCCTGTGCTGGCAGCTTTATAGGCTAAAATCAGAAAAGACCCAGGTTGTTCCCATAGTGTTTTTCCTGTTGGTGTTATTCCAAATGAGAAAAGTAAATGTACTGGAATGGAAGGATAAGTGCAAATGTAATTATGACACTCCTGCTTCATGGTTAGAGAGTCAGGTACAAAAAAGTCCATAGCTCCTGGTTTAAGTTTCTTAGATTATTCTCATTACACAGTAGCTTTTGGTATAAAAGGTATATATAAGAGCAAACAGCAGACTGTGGCATTCCCCTTCTCATAGGAGTGCTTTACCCACAAGGACACATGACCTTTCTAGGGCTGCTTCTGGTTTCATGAATTTTTATGTTTGTAGTCACCTAGTTTCAACAAGAGGAGAAAACATTTTCCATTCTGCCTTGCCAATAAGTTGGTGAACAGGAAATTCTCTTAGGGAATCAGAAAAGTGTATTTAAACCTTCTCAGGCTGAAAATCTCACTGACCCCGTTTTCTTGCACCACCTGGCTAAATATTCCATTGAAAATTATATTCTCCTAAATATTGTCAATGACCTTGTTCTTGTTCCTCTTCCCTCCTATTCTTGCTGTTCCTCGTCTCCTCATCCAGGAATCTCCATTTCCTCACCCCATTTGAAAGCACTGGACGATTTTCAGCCTGTTTCTTAAAGGAATGCATGTAAAGCATCATTAAATGGGTTGCAGGCTCTGCATTTTGAATGCATAAAGGTACCTGGCTCTCGTGCAGAGTTAAGACTCTAGATTACCATCAGGATCTGGAATTTAGCGATGTCCTGCTCTGTTCATCTTCTTGCTTCACTAAATCCAGGCAGTTTCCTTCTTCCTACAGAAAATAAAGGTGCTTGGATCCCTAAATCAGGGATCCTGCTCAGGGAATTGGTACCTGGAGTCCTTTACACATCTATCCTTGTTTCCCTGTGCCTCCACTGCTCAAAGCCAATAGTCTCTGTCCTTGTTCTTTTCTGCATTCTAGAAATCTATCTGCCAAAACAAGAGTGTACCCATCAAATAATTATATACTGGTTATGAATAATGTAGTTGATTGCTTAGAATTTCAACTTCACACTCGTGCTAGAGGTCATATGATATGTTCCTCCTCAGCCCCCTGTGATTATCATAATAGTCAGTCTGTTACCTCTCAGCACTCAAGAAGTGATAGATGTGATTTTTTTTACTGCAGCATCTGGTTGAGAGTATGATTATACACGTGTCACCCAAGGTTCTTGGTGTAAATGGAAGGAGGTCAAAATGCACAGTCTCTTTAGGTCTGCTGGAGTTAATTCACTGTCCATGGTGTTTGCAACTGCTTATTTAGTATTGCTGGAGAAACTGTCATTTTTATCTACATTGTCTATTAATTAAATCATTGACATATGGCTGATCTTCGCTCTGGACATCTAAGTATGATACTAGTTACCACCTTAGCATTTTTGCCTTTATTAAAAAGCTCTGTTTATAACTTCTCATCTGTGGAAAAAGTACTTTGCAATTCTTCATCAAAACCGGTTCTTCATGGTTCCTTTTCCCAAAGTTACACATTGTTTCTCCATTTTTCTTCCCTCTGACCAGCGTTGGTATAGTTCCTTATCTGTCAGTTGTTTTCCATGACCCAGGTGGCAGGTGAGCTGTCAGGCCATTAAGTGTCCTAATAGAAAACCCAGACTGTCTGGAATGCTGCAGATGAAAGAGACAGTTTTTGGCAGAAGCCGGTGTAACTGATTTGTAATCATTTATTTCTATCTCAGAGTAGCCTCATGGAAGTTGTAGAAGAAACAGTAAGAATTGAGTGCTCTGTGGGTAAACACTTGAATAAAGTTACATGAAATTTTACAGCAGCAATAGGAAAGAAACATTACTTAGAGAATGGTTTACAAATTGTGAAAGATAATTCTACCACATAATAAGTACATGAATTAAGCAAACTGGTTCCAGGCTTTGGACCAAGTGTTACCCTTACTCATTGCTGTCAGTAACAGTTGTGAAATCAGAAACTTAATTTAAAAATTAATTCAGAAATAGTGAGTGATAAAGTTCTTACTGAAACAGGTTTAAAAAATTACTTTTTTAGACATAATCTCCTCAGGGATTAAAAAGAGGCACGTAGTACCTTACGTAGTTAGTGGTACTGTTTTGTGCTGAGTATTTGGGATGTGCCTAGTTACAAGTCACAGGGGGCCCATACACATTTTTTCCTCTGGCTTTAATGCTTGTGGCTAATTCCTACTGAAGGATGCACTTAATTTAGAAGGTCTTGTTCCAAAATATTGCCTAACAGTAAATATAGTTGTTTGATGTGTTGCAGTCCGACATTCTAGGCTAGAAAGCTGAATTTGTTTTGATGTAGCCTTTAATCTTACTAAAGTAATAACCTCTTCCTTTAAGTTAATTTACTCATTTGAGAAATGAACATAGTTTGTTGAAAAACAAAAGGCATCCACATCATGTGTGTGTGCAGGAGAACAGCATTTATACACACATAACACATGTACACAAAACATAGATGGGCACAGTTTCCTTTTGGTGTATAAACAGGGCTAGCAGGACAGAATGTTTTCCTGTTTTCATTATAATGTTGATTTGAAAAGTTAAGGGTGGTTTATAGTACATTTTGACTAGAAATGCATGAGATTTTGTGTGGTTCTGACATTTTCTAATATTCTTTTGACTTAACTAAGAGCTTTCCTTCCTGCCCAGAAGTGGTTTTGTCCAAAACAAAGCTTAGCTCGTTCTGAGGAATAAAGTTATTGACACTATTCATCATTTTGTGTCTCCTTGTGTGGTCACAATGGCATTGTTAGCTGCCGACATTGCATGATTGGTTGTATACTATCTGTAATAGTGTCTGCAATGTATTTGTTTTGTCTTCTGTTGTCACGGCCTTTAGATGTAACTTTTTAACTATATAGGGTTGTAGTGCACCATTAAGCCTGGTCCAAAGGTCTTTGTACATTAGTATAACTACTGTACTAATGGCAGGATTTTCTTTTTTTTTGAAGAATCCAGAACTGTAGGACATTGTACAGCAGCATTAAGGTGTACATAATTTTAGCCCAGTAAAAATGACTTACAGCAAAGTAGTTTACCCATAATTTTCTGGAAATAAGCAATATTAAATTGCTAATAAGTATGGACCTACCTTGCTGTAAATGCATCTGTGCTACAGGCTGAGTATTGAACAGTATTCATGTGCAACTTTGACTAATCTCCTAGGAAAGAATCCATTTTTTGTCCATTACACTGCTTCCAGAAGTAGTTTTCATAACATGTCCTGGTACTGATAGGTATTTACATTACTTAATACATCTCCTCAAATTCTCTATCACTAGTGATTCTCTATCACTAGGGCAATTTCAATGCCATGCTATGTTAACTCTTTTTATCTACCCTAGAATATATTACTAAGTAAATATTTTATGTATAAAGATATTAAGTAAATGTACCATCTTCTTAATAACTGGATCTTTTACTGCACACTGTAGTCCTTTCTTCCCTATAAGGCCTATGGAAGCTGTTTTTACATTTTAATGTTTGAAAGTAAATAGAATCACATCAGCTCTAAGGAAGTAATTTTTGATTTCTCTAAAATCCTTTTAAGATGTAGCAAATAATGTAAAAAAATGTTTATCTTAGTTAGCTGGTTTTCATGACTTGACAAGTGCAGTAACAATAATCTACTAGCTCTTCACAGCTGGAGAAATTCACTGAGAAAAGAGGCAGACCTGGGTTTCTTACATCAAAAGCAGACAGCAGTATTTTTCACTTGATCTTTTTTTAAATAAGAACTATTTAGAACTTGCTTATGCATTCCAAAGCAAAAGAGTGGAAACCTGTTCCTTCACAGATTGCATTTAATAAGTAATGTCTGTAAAAAATTAAAGAGTTTCTGGGTTTTAGAAACTGGTGGAGGGCATTTAACCCTAAAATGCACATATTTCTAATTTAGCATATATTCATCACCTGACTTGGCAAAACAATGCACTGCAATTCATGCAGGTTTTGGAAGACAAAGATTGTGATGAGACTTGACACACACAGGTCCTATGGAATTCATGGGTCAAGGGAAGTGTTTATTCCCCACCAGCTCTGCACCCACTACTCAGCACATATGGCATATTGGCTCTGGTTCTGGAGCCCCTGTACAGGAAAGGTGTTGATAAGTGTGAGTGAGCTTAGCATGGGGCTGTGAAGATGATCGGAGAGCTGGAAGATGTATCCTAGTGAGGGAGGCTGAGTGAACTGGGCTTGTGCTCTGCACCAGGGTTGCAACAATAAAGAGGGTGGTAAAATAGCTACTTTCATAAGATAGGGTAAACCCCAGAAATGTGGATAGCGAGGAAATCTTAGGTCCCTTCCAATGCTGGGAACTCCATTTTTGTGCAGCATCAGACAGACGTTACATGGATCTTCCCCCACACAGCTACCATCTGTGGAGGAATTCCTCCTGCTTTGCACAATGTGGAGCCTTTTCTTTTGTGTGGCAAGCAATCACATATATTTTCTCCTGACAGGCTGGGATGTCATCTCCTTCAGAATATTCACCAGTGTCAGCACAGGCTTTAAGTACAAGGCTCAGTAGAACAGACATGTCCTGTTCGAGATCACTGACTCCTTGAATACAACATTTCCCACAATGCTTTTAATATGGTTTGCTCAGCCTGGAGGAGAGACAGTTTCAGAGGCACTAACAATGCACCTCCAGTGGCTATCATGATGCTGACAAGAGGTCCGAGCCAGGCTTTTACTGAAGTCATGGCAGAAGAATGAGAGAAAGTGGCCTGAATAAGGGGAGGGTCTGGTGACACATAAGGAAAGCTTTTTCCCAATGAAAATGAACATTTTTAACCAGTTACCCAGGGAGGTTTGGGGTTCTAAGCTCTTGGAGGTTTTGAAGACCTGACTGGACAAACTCTGGGTAAAGTGGTCTGAGTTCAATGTTGTTCCTGCCTTGAGCAGCTGTGCAATTCTGAAATTCAGAGCAGATAGCTGAATTGAAGTCTTAATCTGTGAGCTGAATCTCTCCCTTTAGCTAACTCACAAACATTAGATGACAGTCTGCACTGAGAAGTTAAGCAGAAGTTAATTAAAATACTTTAGGAAAAGAATTTAACTTGCATAGATACAGCTTGGAATTAAGCAAAGATGGGCAATGGGAGAAGGACAGTATGGGTGTAAAAGAACAGCTAAGACTACTTAAACATTTTCATCTGTTATCCTAATTTTTGTTTCTCAGTGAGTTATATTCCCAGCCTGGATTAAATTTCAATATAACATTATCCTGATTATCTGCTTGCATGGACAAAGATTGAAAGGGCACAATTATAAAGTTATTAAATCATTAACATATATTGAACTGATTATATGCAAGATGGAATAGAGTCTTAGATCACTAGGACAATTTGTACAGGGAGGGCCACCACCCTTTTTATAAACATAGCAAAGGCTACTTGTTTCACAGTGTGCTTGCCCTTTGGCCTGTGATCACATGCTGGATCTGACACCTGGGCTGTTGCCCAGAAACTGTGCTGTGTGCATGTGTAGACGAGGAAGAGTTGTGTGTTCCCAGGGATCTTGCTGGACCATTCTAGATATAGCTGATAAAACACATTTGACTGACCTATGTGTCTGCCCATACATCATGCATTGTGAAAAATCTTACAAATAGGTGCTTCTGGTATGATACTCTGGTTAGCCTTCCACCAGTATCCCAGAATTGACTTGTATTGCATATACTAGTCTTTTTGCATGTAATTTCTTGATATTTCAGATAACGAAATATAAATTGATGTTTTTCTTCCATATCTGACCCTGAGCTTATTATTCTGTTCAACATGTTCCTGTTTCAATCCACTTAATCCTAGCTCTACCTACGTGTACATGTTTACTTCATATCTTGCTGGAAGAATAAAGATCATGCTTGGCTTTTTGTTAAACTGTGGAGGGAGGATGGTCAAAGTAAATGATTTTGGAGCACACACCTGAAACTTAGTCTCCATCAGAAGACAGCACCTGAGATCAGCCCAGCTGCTCTCCAGTAGAGGGTTTGCCATCAGCAGCATTTCCAGGGATTCACAGTTTGTGGCTAATTCAATTACTTTTCTGCAAGTTGCTGGGTGCAAGGCAGGGTGGGGGTTAAGGCAAACCCATTTGTTCCATTATGGTTTTGCTATGCCTATTTCCCCCTAATTGAGATAGATTCCAAATTGAGGATGCAAACTAAATGGAAAAAACCTTAGGAATGTGAGCTTCTTACAAAGAGGCCTTAATTTAGGAACAAAAAATCAGGTATATTAGATTAAATTGTTGTGATTCATACTCTTTGCAATACAGTCTTCGAGAGAAGCCTTTGTGGACTCAGGCAGCTGCAGCAGTGTTCAGCCAAGTCTTGATTATGGATACTTATAGCTGCTGTCAGTGGGAAAGTTTCTGAGATTGTTCAGCTTCTCCGTTGTCTGTTCTCATAGTCTTACCCTTTCATGAGCTATTAACATCCATCCCATTGTGGCATGGCATGTAAGGGGGAAAGAGGGAGAGAAAAGATCAGTTTAGGTGCAGTATTATGTACTAAAGATGAAGCATGGATATTGCTTTTCACCTTACTTGTTTCCTCTTCAAAAGACTTCAAATTAGCAGTTTCCTGATTGTATCCAGAAGGATATGAGTGCCCTAGCTTCAAATAAGATTTCATACAAATATCTGTTAGCTTTCATATTAACTTTATTAATTTTATTAAATATCTCTTTTGTGATTAAGAGGTCAGGCTGAGAGAGAAAAAAAATGAAGTAAAATAAAATTTTCTATTTTTATCTGCCACTAATATTATACAAAAGTCATACTGGAAAGTTGAAGAACAATGAATTTCCTGTGTTCATTATACAATTTACTCCACAAAAATAAAAAGGTTTAGGTACTGAAAAATGACCTCACAAATTTTAGGACTATAATAGAATAGAGATCCTTGGATATTGTTTCATCATAGAGACCTTTTCCTCAGTTGGATTTGGCCCTGAATATTTACTTTTTTTTTTTCATTAAATTCTCAGTAGACTCACAGTCCCAATAAAAGTAATTTATTTCACATGTGTTATTTTTCATTTTGCTGAGAAAAAACCTCTAAGTCTTGACCCTGTTCTGAAATAAAAATATTATTTTTAGGGCAGTAGAAATATTTTTCTTTTTATTTTAGAATCAGGTGACTTCAAAAAAGAGAAGAAGGAAAGAAAAAGTTTATGAAAAAATGCATTTCTTTGTGCTGCATTTAGGATGTGGTTGTGCCCCAGGAGCCTCGAGGTTGCAGTTACAATGTGCGTGAGTTCAGGGACCCAATTTTGTCTACATATAAACATTCCTCCTGCTTCTCCTGAAGTGTTCTCCTCTGGTTTGTGTAGAAAAATTTTTGCAAGAACTCTCCCAAGTAAGATCATTTAAGTACAACTTTGTCCACAGCTGTTTACAAGTTCAGGTTTTGACTGAAGGGAGTAACTGAATCACACTGAGCCACTGAAGTTTGCCTTTTATTTATATATTTCCCCCAATTGTGTGGCTCACTCTGCCATTGGCTGCTGTCCTTGCAGCCTACCCGAGGGCTCTGCAGTTACATAAGGCTCTGTCTGCTGGGAACCTATATAAAGCCTTTTTGCATGCCAGCAGGAGACAGAATTTTATCAAGATCCAAGTCCCACTGCTTTAGTTCGCATGAGCAGGAAGATTTGATTGAAGATATACTGAAACTCGAGCCCAGGCTGGTTTGTTTGCTAGCCAGCGCTTCACAGCTGTCAATCTGAGTTGCAAGTGGCAGCTACTGTGAGTAGCTTCTGTGCACTATGAAGAATTTTTCATTTCCTATTCAGGATAACACACATCAGACTGAGAGTCCTCCTCCTCACAGATTCCTGAGTTTGACAAATCAGTCAGATCCTATTGGAAGACCAGAAAGAGATGAGCAATTAGCTCAAGTAGAGATTGCTGTATTGGGGGTCATATTTCTGACAGCGTCTGTGGGCAATTTTATTCTAATACTGGTGCTGTGGCGAAGAAGAAAGAAGCTCTCTAGGATGTATGTGTTCATGCTTCACCTCAGCATTGCTGACTTAGTGGTAGCCTTTTTCCAAGTGCTACCTCAACTCATATGGGATATTACAGATGTTTTCATAGGGCCAGACCTCTTGTGCAGAGCTATCAAGTATCTACAATTGCTGGGCATGTTTGCCTCTACTTATATGATAGTTGTCATGACAGTGGACAGATATCAAGCAGTTTGCTACCCTATGGTCACTTTCCAAAAGAAGAGAGCTCTCTGGAACATCCCCATTTGCACCAGCTGGGCTATAGCATTGATTCTTAGCCTACCACAGGTATTTATATTTTCTAAGACTGAAATATCTCCAGGTGTCTTTGAATGTTGGGGTGAATTTATTCAGCCTTGGGGCCCAAGGGCATATGTGACTTGGATTTTTGTAGTTATTTTCTTCATTCCCTCAGCAATCCTTATCACATGCCAGGTTAAGATTTGCAGAATAATCAGAAGAAATATAAACGTGAAAAAACAGAATGAATGTGAAACAACAAATCAGAAGCAAGTCCTGCCATCCCGAGCAAGCAGTGTGAACTGCATTTCAAAGGCTATGATCAAGACAGTAAAAATGACAGTGGTGACAGTTGTTGCGTATGTTCTCTGCTGGTCACCTTTCTTCATTGCGCAGCTGTGGTCCGTGTGGTTCCCCAGCATCCTGACTGAAGGTAAGATGCTCTCCATCCTCATTCATAGCTGCATAGCAGGCTAGCACACTGCTGTCAAGTCCTTTATGTTTGCACTTTGCTTTTGTGTAAAGGTAATGTGGTCATTTGAGGAGGATTAAAAGGAAATGCCTGGATTGATTATGCCCTGTATTTAATTAGGCACAGGGAACTTCTTGTGTTATGTGATCACAGCATCGTGCGTCTATTATGTGTGTGTGTATATTGAGTGATTTACAATTTAAAGATTCATGAACAGCATTGTGAAAAGTATTGTGCTTCAGCAAGGCTTCAGTGTTTTAGAGGGTTTAGGTATTATAGCAGCAGTATTTTTGTTTCTTGTGGTGAAAAGGAGCTATTGACTATTCAAAGTAATTAGATAAATATTTCTTATTTACTGGATAGAACCATGCCATTATAAGATATCTGATTTTTATTAAAATATTGAAATATTGATGAAATATCTGTAGTACACTATGAAACCACCAAAAGTTGTCAACCAGCTGTTTATAAAGCATAAAAGCAAGCCTGAGAGAGTTATCAAACACCATGTTCTAAACAAGAATAATCTTGTCAAACTTATGCTATTGCCTCTTTGTAAAAGGCAGAGTCTATGTGTGACTTTAAATTCACCTTTTCTAAACTCAGAGGTAATAAACAAAAGAAAAAATATAATACCTCTGTCAGATAAAATCAGTATCTTCTGATCTTTGTTTTAAGAATTCTTCCTGTCACTGCAAATTTTAGTCTTATTCTACATACATTTATGTCAAAATCTATGTCTGTATTTATTTGTATCTGTATAGCAGCTTAGTAACTGCTATTAAAATTAATACAGCTACGTCAAAAAAGAGATAAAGGAAACTATTTAACTCTGAAATGCATACGATAAAATGTGCTTTATACCTTCAGCAATTGCAAATTGCATTGAAATAGGAATATCCTACTATTAGATTAGCTTTAATATATAAATAGGTACAGCAGAAAGCAGCAGAATGTGAAAATGTTACTTATTTGTAAGAGTGCTTTATTTACTCTCTTATTCCTTTAACTATTTCATTCCAGGTTCAGCATTCACCATTATCATGCTTCTTGGCAATCTAAACAGTTGCACCAACCCATGGATTTACATGTATTTCTGTGGCCAGATTCCATACTGCACAAACAAGCAGCTGGACAATACTTCAGCTCAAGAGGAATCTGCGTTCACCGGGAGCATTCATCTTGTGGACAGAGACCCTGAGGAAAACAGTACTTCTGCATAAATACTGAAAGCTTTTTGTTGTTGTGTTACGTTCCCTCTGTTCACAAGGCATATTTGATATTTTACCACTATCCCTTATTTTGTGGATAATCAGGAAGCTGAAAAATTGTTTTTTGTTGTAAAAATATATTTCCCTGCAGTTCTGTAGAATATACAGAAGTTTCTGTGTTGTGAAAGCCTGACTTAGTGCTCCAATCACCACAGTCTTATCAGAATAAATTCCTGTAAAGACTGACAAAGATACATAAAAGTATCTTAGATATTTTGTTTCCTAAAACACTTCCCCATCTGCGATTCTGGATTTCTAAGTAGTAAAATTTTTGCATCTGATCAATTTAGTCCAACAAATCAGTTTGGTCCAACAAATTGAAACAGAACTGAAAAAGAACCTGACATAATTAAACTTGAATATGTTTTCAGAGTGACCCATAAATTGTTCATCATTCTGGTGTGATTGGGGGACAGTGACAAATCTTGAGAAGGCAACACAAAGTCAGAAAAAGCCTTTGCCAGCTCTAATTAGCGCCTGGTTTAAATTAACTCTTTATATACATTTATAAAATACCAAGCAGCTTAATATAATTTAAAAAAATAAAATAGTTTGATGTGCTTATGACATTGAACACCTACTTCAGTTTCAAATTGCATTGTGGATCACACGTCTCAGCAGCATAGTAGCAGTCCAGCTTTTTTGGCTTCACACCATAGGATTTGATTTTCCACGCATTTCCTGCTTTGCAAGCAGTTAATTGGACACCATACCCCATGTATACACATATACGTACTTTAAATAAAAGTGGGTGCTAAGAGTGTACACTTTCATTTGGCATTCAGACCCATTTGTTCTAGCACACAATTTATTGGCAGAGAATCAATTATTATTTTATTCCATAGTACCACTTCAGGCTCAAATTAAAATATTTCCCTTTGTGGTAAAAATAAATCTTCAACTCTTTATCTCAAAATGCCATTTGGTTGCTGTTTTGTGGGTGTTATATGCAGGTAGCTATTTATTTGCTTTCAGTGTCCACAATCTGATCAGAGGAGTATGGAAGGAATATCAGCAAGGCTCTTTCGGGTGAGAATGGAACTGCATTCACAGGAATCCTTTGTCTACGTTAAACTGTTTCATCACATTTCAGTATTCTGAGTGCTAGCAGCCTCAAATATCAGTAGAAAAGCTATGAAATTCTGGGAGTTTAATAGTCTTTAAATTGTAGTCAAAGAAATATTTATTTAAGCTAAATACTGATCACATTGTGAGAAGCTCTGCTGTACAGTAAATAGTCACGCTTCAGGTTAATCTGTGCTGATATGACTGCATATTCTATGATTTCTATTCCCTGTATAGTTAGACCAGATAGGTGCATGAAACAAGTATTGCTGTTCTTTATGATGGGAAAACTTGTGTCCCAGTCCCGATGACAAGAACAGGTCTCTGGCAGCTAGCAAGAAGAAGGTGGGTGAAGGAAGAACCAGAGCCAGACAGGAAGGGGAAGGATCTGTATGAAGTCTCTTATTATGATTACAATTCATAGTTTTCTTGCTGGTTTTTTTCCCCCTCTCTCTTTAATTAGTAGTTATTAATTCTACCCCACAAAAAATTCCCTGTTAGAGAAATTCTGCAACTCAAGTGACTGTGTCCTTGTCTGGGGTAAGAAAATCCAAGATACCATCCATACTATTGACAGGATATTGATACAGCCACTCACTGACTTTCTAAGACTTTGAGTCAATTAACTCTCAGTGAAGTTCTCCTTTATGATTTAATCCAATGGTTAATGGTGGGGTTTTTAGTTTTTCCACTTCCTTTGAATGCAGTTAGTTACACAGCACAGTATGCAGACTTGAAAGGAACTGTAAACAGAAATGCTGCAAGGAATTACATGGTACTACTGTATTGGCAGCAAAACTCCTCAAAAGGCATCCATTTGCAAGGAAAACAGGCATTCAAATTATGTGCAAAGAGTCACCCAGATCCAATACTGATTGGCATCACAGTTCTTCTCAGACACCTCAGTGGAGCTGTGCCATTTGATACCACCTGATCTGACCTCTGATAGAAGTTTAAAAGTATAACTTCTACCATGTATATTTCTGCATTGTTCATATACTTGTTACTGGCTCTATAAATAATTTGGCAGAGCTGGATTTTGGAAATAACAGTGTAGCAGTGCGTCTGCAGGTTTTAGTGGAAGCAAGCACCATAGTCAGAGATGATTGGCACTGCATATCTGCCTTCCCCTAGCCCATATTGAGTTAAGGGCTAGAATGTTCTTCTAACCACAGTTTATTATTGGTTTTTGAAGATCTGTACCTTCCCTCCTCGCGTCCCCATTCCCTAGAGTCCCTGTCAATCTGTATCCCCCTTGCTCCTATTGGTTCTCCTGTGTAAACCCCTCCCAACCTGCGGTCCGTCTTGACCCCTGGGACGGGGATATTCGGGGCTCTCCGCGCTGCTGAATCCAGCGTTCTCCAGCCCCCGTGTCTCTTCCCGGTTCCATTTGCCTGCTCTGCCCCGCCGTTCCTACCAATAAACCCTGGATTCCGAGAACTGAGAGACTGCCTTTCTTTCACATCGCCCCATCTCCTGCTGGACTCCGTGCCCGGCGGCACCCCGCGCTGCACCCGCGGGCTTCACTGCAGCGCCCGATCCAGCGCCTGGAGGTCACGGCGGCTTGCCTGCTTCCGTGTGACTTCAGGGCTAGCCGCCTGACGCGGAGGGAGAAGTCACATAACAGTAGCTTGATGTGCTCTTTAAAATTCTGAGAGCAATGTTAGCTGTCCAATCTCAGATATTTTGATCATGTATTGAATGAAATGTCATAACTTCTTAAGTTCAATGATGATTGTTTGCTGTCTGTAATGTTCAAAACACTTATATTTTTTTCTCTCACGTGCTTTCTTTCTGATTTTTTCATTTTCCTTCCCCTGAGATCAGTCCTGCTCTTAAAAAGAAAATTAAAGGTTACTGTATTACGGTGCAAACCACAGGCTATGGATACTTTTAGTTTCAGTTTGTCAGGAGGTATTTGAACACAGGTATTCTTGCTTTTTCTCTTAGCAAAATCAATTGGGCTGCATTTTTCAGATGTAAGTCATTATCCTGTGTGCTCTGCCCTGCCTATCCCATGGGTACCACTGACAAACACTGTCAGTGGGGAGTTTGATTCAGGTCCACTTTCTTCTGTCAAAATTTATTTTCAAATGATGGGAAATTCATTTGGGTAACTCTTTTTCTCTTTGTAAATTTGGCAGTAAGTGTTCTTGGAAGTTGTAGTTTCAACATCGCGTGCCCTAGTTTTACTCTGTATTTTGAGTCTTCATCTGGACTATATCTTTTCCAATTCTCTGCACTTAGATTTCCAACATGTATTGCAGTATCTCATTAGGAGAAAGGGTTGACTTTGGGACAGCTCTGTAGTCTGGCCAGGGTGTTTAATCCATATGGCACAATCAGTAACTCAAATGTATGAGTTGCTGGGACACTGTGGAAGCCCATAAAAAGGAAAAATCCAATTATCAGATGAAAGCCTTTCTCATCAAAGCCTAGATTCTGTTTTCTCACACAAATACTCAGTGGAAAAATACCTAGTGTACAAGTTCTCACTCTTGAAGTGAATTACTATGTTGTTGATGCTGGCACTGTCATATGGTTTCTGGTTATCTGGGTGGGATTTTTTTTACTTTCCAGGGTTTTGTTACTACTTGGGAAAGGCACAGTTCATTAAAAGGAATTGCATTCTTACTTAAAAATTAATAGTCTGTATTTTGCAGTACAGATAAGAAGAATCAAACACAATGTAATCTATCGATTCTGTAGAGATTTATTACAGAATAAAGAAACCACAAAAACAATGTAGTAGAATGAAAGGAAAATCCCAACGTGTGTTTTGCGTTCTTAACAGTATATTTTGAGAATTCCTTTATTCTTCAGAACTGCTGCTGTATTTTCATAGCCAGTCCCTGTTCACATTCTTTTAAATGGTAAATACTGAAGAAAGAGCATGATAATCTTTTTAATCTTCCAATGAAATAATGCTAAAAAATTTTAAAGATGGTGCCAAATTTATGTCCTGACAATTTCACTTTGATAATTTAGTTTTGACAACAGGAAACACTTGTTCAGTCAAATAAACAACTTCTGTGCCTGCATTGTTGGGGGAAGGCTGGCAGAGTGATGTGGAGACCCAAGCTGGAAGTGGCAGAGTTTAGTCTGTGAGGCAGACATGGCTATGTTTTCTAGTTGTCAAACACATAGCCAGGACAAAAGTATCATCAAGAGGTTTTCAACGTTGGCTACTTTGGGCTTAAGGGTATCATGAGCTGACAAAGGCAGAGCAAGATGACCCAGCTACTCAGTTATTTTAAGCAAAATCAGTTTGGGTGGGATTCTTCAGAGGGAAAAAAAAAAAAAAAGCAAGCAAGTTTTTCTCTGGCTTCATAAGGTAGGGATTTGGTGCTGAATGCCCTGGCTATCTACAGGAAACATCCATGATTATGATACAGTTTGTTCATACAGCAGCAAAACAGCAAACAGTTCAAGTGGGAATTGTGTCACTTCAAGTAATGCAGCCACAAAAAATTTATTCTCTACTGATGATCCATAGCTGATCCATATAGGTTTGAATTAAAAGGAAATAATGCTGTTGGAAAATCAGAAATAAAAACTTATGCAATTTATCCTACCAGGTCAAAACTGTGGCTGAGATTCCAAATCCTACCTCTTCAGTCCTATGCATGTCAGCAGCAGGTCCCTCCCTGCTCTCCTGGTCTCAGGTAAAGCCTCATGATGTGCAGTGTATTTCCCAAGCTCTACCTGCCTTCATCTCATGCTGAGGTGGCCCAGGTAGTCTTCATTTTGCCTCTCTAGAAGAAAAGGATAGAATCTGTATCTTTTCCCTGGGCTTATATGATGTTCCTGCTCTTGCCACTTGAGGACTTTCTGAAGGTCATCTCATTAAGATGGCAGATTGCAGATTCTGAGCATTTTTACAAGCGTTTCATAAATTTTTATTGATTTGCATTTCCCTCTTTAGGAGCAAAAGAAAGAATAAACTTCGAGGGAAACTAAGAGGCCATACCCATTCCCTTGTTTGTTTTTTTTTTTTTTTGCCAACAGAGCAGACTAAAACATGTGCTTTCTGCCAGTAGGTCATAGCAACTAATTTAACTACTGTGTGAAGTAGTAAAGTCCAGCTCCATAATGAGCTTTGAGGGTAATGAAACTCTAACCAAAGAGTTTCTTCTTCTTGCCTTTCCATCCAAATGTCCTAGAGATAAAGTGCAAATAAGTTCAAGTGCTATTGTATTCATCAAGAGCTTTTTTATATCATGGCTCACACTTTGAAAGATCTTCAGAATTTTGGATTTGTTTCTTGCATTCATTTCAGTGTACCAAAAATTGTTAAAATGATGTGTTACCCAAATTTTAGCAACAAATCTCCTGAATTCTGAGTTAATAACACAGGAACCAGTAGGACTTTGTGGAGGAAACCTTTCATTACCATCTGGAAAAGAAGTTTGAAAAAATGCCAAACAAAAACATTTGACCTTGAAGATCTCTGAAAATCATGGCTGGGGAGGTAGATATAACTAGAAAGACATCTCTTTACGTGTCAGTAACCACTTTTCAAGACAACTGATGTAGTAACAAATATTAAGACACAAGAAAGACTTGATATTCTTGTCATCATCATTATCATTTCCATCATCGTGATCATCATCATCATGATGATCATCATCACTATTATTTAAATGAAATCATCATATAACCTACAACAAGTTTTAAAAGAAAACAAATTTAGCACAGTGACATGTGTAGACCAGTTATGAAGCTAAAATATGAAAGGGAAGGTTTCAATCACAAATGTAACTTTTATATATGATGCTGCTATTTTATTTAGCTAAAAGAATATAGATAATTTTTTTTCTCCAATGTTATTGCTGTGCATTGGCTTCCATGAAACTACTTTAAAATGACTTTTGGCACAAAATGTCAAAAATCTGTCTCATGTTTATACATTTACTTGGGTAGTAAAGCAAAAATTTTGCTTTAAGATGCTATTGTTGCATTCCTTAGCTTATTTGTGAGTTCAGTTATTATCTGTATCACCACATTTGAAGAAATATTAGGAATAAATTATCTGCTAGCTATCACAGTGTATTGGAAATGTTTGCCTGTGTCTCTAAATGTGTTAACAGATGTCTGGCCTCAAATGATTTAATACTGAGTAGCTCCAGCTTTTGACTTACTGATGGGAAAAATTGTACTTTGTCACAGAGAATACAAGCATTTTGGCAAGCACAGTCATGATGTGTACTCAGTACTTATTGATACATTTAATACAAATTACGCTCTGCTGGGAATGTGATTCATATTCCTGATGCCTTCTTGACAAGACTCATGTTTTGAGATGATATGTGTTTAGCAGTAACTATCTGTTCACAAAAAATACATGAGAAGAACCTCAGTAAAGAAGTTCTTATTTTTTTCTTCAGCAACTGCAAGTACTGAATCTTGGAGTTTAATGCATTTGCTGTGAAGGGTGAGGTTAAAAACATTACTGTGGCATTTGGGCTTGTTTTTTTTCCATTCACACAAAGAAGTTATACTGGATTGTATGACATCTACATGTAGATGGTATTAAGGGGGTGATATAATGGAAAAATTGTATGTGTCTTATGCCTTGTGTGCATCTTTGTCATTTTCCACCTTGACAAGTTGTGCACCAAGGGATCTTTATTAGATACTGAGGTAAAACCCTTTTATCCCTTTAACCGTGAGTAGCTCATAATGCTAGAACTAGAGCAAAAGGCATCACAGTGAGGAGAACAGACGATCAGAACTGGACCATGTGTATTACTAGCAAGGCTGTCTGCCCCTGGAAATATGCACACAAACAGGCAAGTGATCAAGGAGCATCTCAGGTGATGTCCATATTGAAGGCACTAGCACAGGCATCTCCTTAGCTACTTCCTGGGCTTTTTTTTTGTCATGAAACAGTGCACTGAGAATCCACCTGGGCATGAACACAACAAAACAAGTGATCAGTGAGTGGAAGCTGACATCCTGGTGGACAAGCGCTGCCGGGGTGCCACTGCCTATTTCAGGAGCCCAGAGGGCATAGGTGGTCTGTGGCCCAACGCTCTCCCCACCTCTACCACTTCTTTATTCCATGAGAATAAAAGGACAACACATAGTTTCATCTCTGCAAGTCACATAGATGCATAAATATCTTCATCTTTTGACTCCTTTCCCTGCAATGTCACCTTAGTCTGATACTTCTGGTAGAAACTCCCAAATGATTCTGCAAGAGAAGAGGGTTAAGCTGTGATAGAGGTCTTGTTCTGCTATGAATGAGACAGTTAAGCTCATCTTACTTGCAATTTAAACAAGGACTGTATGCTATGAAGAGTTGAATTTTGTATTAATTACCTGGGGACACTACAAAAATTAGATTTTCAGTCACTGAAATGAAGAAACTAGACTGACGGAATAGCTGACTTTTTTATTAATTCAGTAGCTTCAGGTTTTCCTTTAATAAAGATTCTTTTCTATAAATTAAAGCAGATGAGAGGAATATCATAAATTTAAAATTAGACTAATCCTATTAAATTTTAAGCTGTGCCAAGGCCGCAAGATAGAATTAAATCATTGATATAAGACAAAGAGTTAACTTGAGACTTTGATATTGAAAATAAATACTGTATTTTATGTGCACTATGTAAAATAACTGGAGGCACAAAAAGACTATCCATAGAAAGCTATAGAATACTGTTTTATAAATCAATTTCTAAGGTAAGGCCATAATTTAGCAATAAAAATATCCATGCCCGATATAGATGTGTTTATATGTTAAAATGTAATCTTGTAATTTGATACAAACTGCATATTTTAATACTCTGATTTTTTTTTTCTATACTGTGCTCCAAAGTTGAATTATTTTCTCTGCCTTCAGGTTAAGAAATAAGTTATAAGTTTATGAATGCATGCGTCCTGGAGGGAAATGTAGAGTTGATTCAGACAAAAGTCTCAGAGCTGAATTGCATTCAAATTATTCATGAACTTTTTCCATCTGTAAGGGAAAGGAATTGTGCAAGTAGTATTGTTTTTCTAGAAGTTTCAACATTTCTCTAACACTGAACAGTATGAAAATATATTGTTAGTATGCTAAGTAGCTAGAAAGTGTGTCATAATGTGGTAGTTTATAAATATCCTTTACTTTCATAGTTAATATTTTAGCACTGTATAATTTCACACTGTCATCAATTATTATTCACCTTGTAATAATAAAAATAGAAAAATGAAATAGAAATAATTCTGAAAATTCTACTCTGAGAATTGTTTTGAGCTCTGCTTCTTTAAATTCAGCTCTTCACAGATTGCTCCAGAACTCTAAAAATTAATATGTTTGTTTTATTCATTCAAGTTATTTTAAAGTGTCTCAATTCTCTAGTATCAAATGCAACGTGAATGTTTAGAAGAGTTTTCATTAGTGGCAAAACTATATACACTTCACCATTTGGTGAGTTTACCCTTCTACTACCTAACCTGGCCATGCAAACCCAACACAATTGTGCCCACCCCCACGTATCCTGCACACTCAGACTGTGAAAGATCATCCACAGATGAACATGATTAATGTATTTCATGCAATGAACACGATAAATCAGAAAAATGACTTGATTAAAAAAAAAATCTTATCTAGTCCAAGGTTTGAAACCAAGTGCATATGCACCTTTAGACATAGAATCAAACAAATTCTTCATTTAGCAAAAAGGCAAGGAGAGATTGCCATTCAGGAGAATGTTTAAAATTTTAAATTAAATTAAAAAGCTTCTTCATGTCCTAGGCTGTTTAGGACTAGACCACTTACTACAAGAATAAAAATACAGTAAAGTGCAAACATGATTATTGCTCAATCATACAACATCCCTATGAAAAAATTTTGTCATATTTGTCTGTGTTAAATCACAGTTTGGCAAAAGGCTGCATCATGTGGAAATCTGTGGTTTCCTTTGTGGTCTCCAGGGAACATGGGACTATTTGTCCCTGAGTAAAAGCTTTAAAACAATATTTTCAAATACTTTAATGTGTCACATGCAGAGCAATGTTTAGGAGCCATTTCCATGCTATGCAACATTAACACAACATCCATGTGTGCTGCCAGTTGTTGGGCTGCTGTGTAATTGAGTGGCACATTTGCAGCCTGTCTCAGTACCGAGCAAATACACTTAAGGAAGCACAGATTGTAGACAGCAGGCAGTTACTAACCAAGCTTTCTGCAGCACATATGCAACAGAACAGAAGATTATAAGAGATGAAAAT
The DNA here is from genome assembly GCA_024500445.1 of Entomyzon cyanotis. Taxonomy (NCBI): domain Eukaryota; kingdom Metazoa; phylum Chordata; class Aves; order Passeriformes; family Meliphagidae; genus Entomyzon; species Entomyzon cyanotis. The sequence continues at coordinate 30,566,745 of JAKEPQ010001018.1, forward strand.
GTAGGTTTGAGGGTCAGTGAACAATGCCCATTTCTATGACACAATTGCAAAACCATTTGTGCCAATTTTTTCCTACGCCCAACAGAATATCTACAAATTACATAATAACTATTGAAGTTTGCAGTTTGCTGCTTGGCAGAAGAACAGTTTGAAATTTAAGCTGTTTGTAATACATTTTTTTATGTCTGTAATTTGAAGCTGATTGCTGCTTGAATAACTGGTACCTCTTTCTTCCTGAGCCTTGAGATTTTTTTCTGAAGTTTCACAGTATTCTGTTCAAAATTAAAGTTTCAGTGACTGAATCATAATGTCAGAGCCAATGAGTATTTAGTGAGTGACAACAACCTGCCACCTTTTGGGTTTCCTAATCTTAGGTCTGGCTGGAAACATTAGGATTCAATGTAATGCCAAGGTCTGGGAGAACCCGTGTGAATTGTCCTCAGGGACTGCCCTGGTCCCTGGCATGCTCTACATCATATCTGGAGGAAGAGGTGATATACATTTTATTCTTCTACAACGGATATGTGGCCATAAAATTAGATTTCTGGTCTACACTAACGTGTTTGTCAGGCAGTGAGAGACTATTATATAAACCAGTTATTATTTTCACTATCCCCTTATCGCATACACCATGAAAAAAAGACATTTAAAACAGTCTTTTAAATATGCTTACACTGAGTGCTCTATAAAAAGGTAAACTATGCATTCCATATGATATTCACTGCTTCTTTTAAGACTAAAAGCCACATTAGCAGGCAACCAAAGATTACAGAAATTACAGATCCTTTTCAGTCAGACAGTAACTTGAAAGTGTGATTATTTTCCTAACATAGTTTATTTGATTTTCACACTATGCATCAGCTGTTGAACACAGAAGCTTCCAGCTGTCCTGTCCTTCAGCAGTTTCAGCCCAGATACAAAACCATGACTCACACTGAGAATTAATGCTAGCAAGTAAATGAGAGAGCATCTTTTCTGCCTTCATCAGATGCCCATGGCTCTGTATCTTCCAGTCACAATGCAGTGCAATATACAATGTGTATTTTAGATACCCATAGTGGTGTAGTTAAAGAAAGGGGCTGAGATATGTGTCATTTTAGTTAAAAAAGCAGCCTTTGAAGTATAAGTCTTTAAAAGAACAGCTTGTTTATTGAAGAACAGAGATTAATTTATGGATATAATTTTAAATACAGATCAGTTATACTATATTCTCATTCTTAGAATTTCTTCTGTTTATCTTCCTGATTATGAAAACAGTGAGACTGAAATGGGTAAGAAAAAACAAAATAAGATGGGGGAAAGGAGTAAGAACCTTTTAAAGTATTCTTTAAATAAAAAAGTGAATATAATAATCATGGAGAACAAAGAGGAATGGGCCCAAGGATAGCAGTGAATGCACTTGAAGTTCAACCTAGTTTCATAGCTTCAAACACAATCTTCCTTATAAATCTCATTATTTATTTGTATGTCTATTGTAAAAGAAGGTTGGTGGCTTATTTTGAGAAACATGTCATATGGCAAAAAGATTAGCTCTTCTATATAGTGTTCTTATCGGGAACTACCAAGTTTTATGAGTGTGAAGCTAGTAAGGTTGTCTCAAATCTAATTTTAATATCCTAACAAGCCAGCCTATATCAAAGGAACTGGGTGTTAAAAGAAAGTGCCAATACATCATCTCTGTTTTCATTAAGCATGCCATGCTTGTCTTATGGAATAGCAATTAAACTAACAGAGGCTTCTCAGACTGGTAAGTATCCAATTAGACATGAAGGGCTTTTCTCGGATCTTTGTTTGAAGAAAGTGAACTGTGCAAAGTAGTTTTATCCCTGAATTTGATTGCAAGTATGCTTGATTTTTTGGTAGCAATGCAGTAGATGGCTAGTGTTGTTCGACCCAAAAAAGAGCAGAGATGAGTGGGCACTCTGCAAATGTAGATAGTGCTATAACCCCTCTAGAACTATATATCTGTGTCAGTTTTTGTGCTTCATTTATACTGTTGCAGCCAACTGAGCTTCTAAAAGATATTTCTGCTAGATATACTGTCCTTCTGAAAAGCTATTAAAACCTGTATTGTGTGAAAAAGAATTATGAATGAAAACTTCTTGGACTCCAAATGCAAATAAGCAAGGAGTTAATAACCAGGCAATCATTGAATCATAAATATCTTACGGAAGAATAATATAAAAAAGCCTCTGGGTATAAATAATGACTTCGGGTTTTGAAATTTGTCATATCAAGTGGCATGCTAGCTGTATGAACTGAGGATTCTAATAATTTTAACAAACAGGTACTTCATATTATAATAAAGAAAATGGCCTGATGTTCCTCTAAAAGGAGATGCATCCACTGGGAGACACTATATTTCAATGAAAAGGCACATCTCTGAGAGGTAAATCCTACACTGCAACATGCAATCATTTCCTCCACAAATTTCTTTGTCTTGCATTTGACACTAGTCCTTTATGAAGAACATGCCCATGAAAAATTGAGAATTCTTTTAATGAGAAAGTTATAAATATTTGATTGTAGAATCATACAATTATTTAGGTTAGAAAGGACCTCTGGATGAGATGGCATTCAAACCCCTGCTCAAGACAGGTCTAGTTAGTCCAGGTTGCTCAGGGACTTGTCTAGCAGAGTAAGCAGAAGAGATTATAAACTTTTTCCATTTGATTTTTAGCTCAAAGGTCTGTTTTTGTAAGTAGGCAGGACCTACTGATGGAGAATTTAAAGAAACTCATATAATCTATTTTTCACTTATTAAAACCATAACTTTTGCTTATTTTGTTTCCCAACATACTCAAGTTATACCAATACACAAACTGCCAAGAAGCTTCCTGCTGTAATGGATTTCATCATGACTTAATCTTTACTTTTACATCTGAACTGGGGTTACATGAAGTATTGGAATACTGCAAAGTTGTGACAATGTAGTGGAAAACCTTTTAGGGATCCTTCAGATCTATAAAGCCTTTTGTTTTGTTTTTTCTCAGATTGAAATTTATGCTATTTCTATTTATTTTAGGGTTGTATTAGCAAGGATTTTACAGGATGGGATGATTGGTCTGGATGCTTTCTCAGAGCTAGTTCATCACTACTGCTGACGCTCTACTTGCACACTGCTAGAATGGAAGTTTAGTGAATTAAATGAAAGCATTTAACTTTCTGGAGTCACTCTTTGTGCCTGATTGTCTGAATATAGCCCAAAAGGTTTCATGCTGCTTGGTATGTATTTTGGAAGCCAATATCTAATTTAGGCCACAGCTCTACTCTTGAATCTGGGAGTGCTTGATTTTGGTTCCATTTTTTAGGACAGGTATGAACCCAGACACATCTGAGGCAGGGAGCTAAGGATACCACACTATCCTTACGCTTCCAACCTCTGCACTGATGTCCTCGTATCCACAAATAAAAACAATGACCATGCTGCCCTCCAGCACTTTCTCGGACTGGGTGGCTGGAGAATCAGGCTGGTAAGAGTGCACCAGCCCTGGGGAAGAGGTGGCACAGGAGCCCCAGCTGGGAGGTTTCATATGCAGTTGGGGGCAGGATGGAGGGAGGGAGGGAGCAGAGGCCAATCTTGAATGTTTGGAGATCATCTCCAGAGAAATCACTCTTCTGTTAACTATTCAGAGAGCAAAGGCAGGTTAGTTGACTAACAGTTATCTAAAGCTGCCCTTAATTATTTCTCTGTTACATACATAGAGGTATATAATTCTTTGAAAAGGTGTCTTGAAAATGCCCAAAATCACAGCAAGATGGGTAAAGGACTAGCAGGCATGATACTTTGAGGGGTCCACATAAACCCTGAGTGGGAAACGTTAGTACTGTGGATGATAAAAGTGAGGGATTTGTCTGGGAAAGACTAAATGTTCAGTGAGAAAAGACATGATGGGGAGAGAGACAGAGCATTTTTTTCCTGTAACAGAGGCAGACAGCATTAGAATTGGATTAATTTATCACTAATTGACAAGTAGGCTAGATTTTTATGAATGGAGGAGTGATACTCAGAAGGCTATACCGTTGTGACAACAAAGTGACAGATCATTTCTTGTCCTTGTCTCTGTTTCTTTGTGATAGAATTGTGAACAAAGGAAGTATGATAAATATTTTAAGCCTTTATTTCCTTTAGACACCAAAAAAAAGGCTTTGGTGATTTGTACAGAATCATAGAATTATTTATGGTGCAAAATACCTTGAAGATCATCCAGTCCAAACTCTAACCTAGCACTGCCAAGTCCAGCAAATCATGTCCCTCCCACTCAGTCTCCCAAAGTTTGTTTAGGAGAATGAAGCTGCCTCTGCTACTTATTTTTATTTGTTCCTTCCCCCCACCATTTCTTCAATTTACTAACTTAAAGTCAACCTATTTGCAATCAAATTCTTTTGCCTGTCTTTGTTTTTTGACTGCCTGCTACCGTATTCTTGTCTTCATTGTAATTCTTAGTCTGAGTCTTAGATCATAAGCCCAAAACATCTCCAGAGAGGTCTTCAGTCTTTGAGATATATTTTCTTAGTCTATGTTCTATTGACTAATCTACAGCACACACCAGGAAGATGCTTACTTCATTTCACTGTCAGTGTTACATGAAATCTTCACTGGCATTTTTGTGGAAACAGATGTGAGTCATCCTCCAAGCAGTAATGCCTTGTACGGATTGTAAGCTTGACTGAGAGAAAAGGGTGAAACTGGGAGATTGGACAATCAAAAAGACAAACTTTCCAGTGATTTCAAGTCTATTATGTTTATGTCTACTTTAAGTCTCCTATCTGTGCACAAGTGTGTGAAGGAGCAGTGGCTGAGGGGCACAGATTTGGCATTCAGTATTTCTGGGATGCCAGAGAAGAGCCCGTGGCAAATGGGTGACTGTGGAATCTGCAGCCTGCCTATACCTGCTGTTTGGACAATAACAATGTCCAACAAAGACTGAGTTTCCCAGGGACCATTGGCTCTGACATCACTGTGGAAAATTTGCCTGTGGTGTCCCACAAATCTAAAACAGCTGACAATGACGTTTAGAAAATTAAGTCAGTGGAGCAAGCTGAGCAGTTTACAGCACCCATGTCTGGATAATTATATAAGGATAAACTCTTTGGCCTGTATATTACCCACAACATTTACACACTGTCTTGTAAATGGATTATGTGATATTCTACAGAGCAGTACAAATAAATCCAACTCAGGCAAATATGCTGAGCAGGCTGCTTGTTGAAAGCCAGACAGTGCACAGAAAGATACAGATATAGGCATATATGTATATGCTACTTCAAATGCTTTTATAAAAATAGATACATTAAATTCCAAGGGGGCTTTTTGGAATCCCGGCAAGGTAGGATTTACAGAGGTTTTTTTCATGTTTTTTAACTCACCTTCTATTTAAATGGATGGGAATTAAACATGCAGCAATCCCTTAGAAGTTAAAAATTAATAAATCATAGTCACTTGGTGCCACAATTTCCTGGGAATAATAATTTTCCTTTTTGTCACCTCTCAACTCTCACAGCTAATTTGAAACTATCTCATGGAGAATGTCTTCCATGTTGATTTGCTCTAGAATCATCCTGGAACTATGGATAGATTGACCAGTATATAATTCTCCAAATCCTCTTTCTTGTCAGCTTTTTTAAAGAAATGTGTAACATTTGCCTCTTTCTGGTCATCAGTCTGGTCATTATTTAGCTCAATGAGGAATTTAGGCATTTCTTGTTTAGCTGAGCTGGTCTTCTACTCTGTCTACCTATTTTCTTGCAAGTCAGGATGAATTGCACTTACATATCATGGAAATTGTTCTTGAGATCAACCAGCTCCCCTGGGCACTTTTGCCTGTGAGAACAGCCTCCCAGGACAACCAATTTAACACTTCCTTTGACAAGAACAACTCCACTATCCTAAAGTCCATGGTCTTTAGTCACAGTTTTTAGAATAATGTAGGTTGGAAGGGCCCTTTGGAAACCATCGGGTCCTGTCCCACACCCAGGGTGGGTCCAACCCATATTGGATTGCTCAGGACCAAGGACAGAGAATCCACACAATAAGTAGTCCCTCTCTTCCAGTGTTTGACTACCTTCAGAGTTAAAAATATTTCTGTCTACTCAGAATTTGCCTTATTTTACCGTGTGACACTTGTCTCTCATACTATCACTGAGTATCTTCAGGAAGAGTCTGGCTTCACCTTTCCTGTACCCTGACACTAGTTACTCTGTTAGCATTCTCACTTCCTTCAGGGTCCACATTGTGGTCACTGCAGCCCAAAGCTGCCCTCGACTGTCATATCCCCAAACAGTTATTCTTCGGTTTTGAGTAGAATATCCAGAAGATACCTCTCATGTGTGAAAAAATCTTCCTCGAAACATTCCATAAATATTTCTGGTGCATGGGTGATGGATGGCAGAAAAAGTTAATTTCCAGTGTTTAACTAGAAGCTGAACGACTATAGCTTGAATAAGTTTCTAGCTTGGCCAAACCAATGAATTTCCAAAAAATGCACTATTTATTAGCCTCTGTGGCACTGACATGAACAGCAGATATGATACATAATTTAACTGGAAAGTGCAACTCCAGTTATAACCTGAAAATATTTCCTGTCTTATAGGTATTGATGAGGAGAATACTAAAGTCTATCTGAATAAAGGATTGAGCATCCTTATTAGGAAGATTTCATTAGAAATTATTGAGAGTAAAAGTAAGATACCACACAAGTTGATCTTTTTTATATCCTGAGATTTTATCTCAAATGGGCAGAAAAGCCTGCTTGTATAATTACAGTTCTGCAGTGAATAATTTAAAACAATAACCATAGTTTTATTTCTGACTACCATTGTTATTATTAGGCTGTTGTGCAGAATTTAAAATAACAATGAACACCACCGATCGATGGTTTAAAAAATGCCACAGATATTCCAGTTTGTTGTAGATGATTTGCTGTTTAGCTTGTTAATTAGGATCAGGAAATCAGATAAAATTCAAGGCTCTGGATCTTCGCATAATATAGGAATATGCATAATTGTAGAATTATCTGGATTCCTCAACGGTCCTTAGTGAGACCATGTATGAGATCTCTCATTGGAAATTCTGCAGGAACGCAGTGGAGTGAAATATGGCTCTCTGGCAACCTTTTTTTACTTAATCATTTCCCACTAGAACACAGTGGGAAACGCAGGTCAAAAACTATATTTGGATATATTTGGCCAAGAGATTTACAACTGCTATGAAACTCCAAACAGTACACAATGTGACCACGCCTTCCTCAACAGCAAAGGCTATTTTGGGCACTTCTGATCAACATTCAGCTCTTTACTCTCACTTGCCTCTGCTGAACTCAGGGTTTCAGTTCTTATATTACTACATTTTCAAGTCTAAGTTCAGATAATCTGAACTAACATCAACAGCTTAAGGCTAAAACCACTTTTCCTTCTTTGTGTGCTGTGGCATAAGAAGTAGTGTGGTGTTTGTTTTATAGGTAAGACCTTTTGCATAAGGATAAGTACTTTGAAAACTCAAGCGATGTGCAATTCAAACCAGGCTTTGAAGATAAGTGTCTATGTCTAGTCTCACTCTCCTTGTGCCTCAGGTCCCCATCTGTAAAGCAGGGCTCCTAACACCTGCTATCTCAACAGGATGTTGTGAAAATGCAGTTTTCAGAAAATGCAATGCTGAGATACTGGAAAGACAAACATTATAGAGGAAGTCTATGAAGAATTCTCATGTTCAATGCAAAGTTTGATTGGCATGAAACACCTCAAGATTTTTAACTCTGTTTGTCTATTGCCAAATCACCCAGAGATGTCAGAAAAAAAAAGAAGCTGCAATCATACATTAAATTTAATCCCTATTGTAGGCACTGAGAAGGTGCAGGCTCCTACTTTGTCTACCAATATAAGTGTCATGGTGTGCATTATATTATGCAGACTAATATATTCTAGTCCATTTAACTATTTCATTTTGAAGCCCTAAAAATCTTGGAGTCTACACAAGAGTCTATACACTAAGTCTTCATATCTGTGTATATATGTGTTAAGTGGAACAAAATTTTGGTCATTGTATGTAAGTGACCACATGCAGATGAGATGTTCCTTTTCATTTTTGCAGCTTGTGTCAAGATTATCTATATCACTACTTAGTCAAATGTGGCTTAGTCTTCAAAAGAAAGTATTCACAGTCTGATGACTTTCTGGCTCTACTAATGTTTGTTTTGTTTTATTTTTCTAATATTTTCTGTTATCAGCTATGGATCTGTCATTTACATTTACTTCAATTATTATTGCTCTAGCAAAGATTTCATAGGGTGTTTCCATCTAACTAGAATCAAAAATTGCCAAACCATGACCATTGATATATTAGTTATTGTAACCTCTTTTGAAGATACTCCTTCTGATCAATTACGGTATGTCGCTGTTGAGCGGCTAGCTGAGGACTGACCCAAGTTCTCAGACAAGCGAAGAGAGGAGAAAAAGAACTTTATTGTTTTGAATTCCATATATATAGAGTCTACAGAAGTGCCCCAGATTGGTCAGCCCGAGACCTCCCCCTAGGCACAATTGGCCAAGCCCGAACTCACTCAATCGGGAGAAACTGTTTGCAAAACATCCAAACTTTATCTTGTTTATGAAATATAGCAAAATGTTCCCACAGGAAGAACCTGTGCTAGCCACACGGTCAATTCCAAGACACTGACTGGAGTAGGTATTTTTCCATGGCACAGGAGGATTTATCAATAAAGTATTCACCAGTACTGACAGGATGTATGTAGTGACTCTTATCTGAAAGTGTCTGCTATAGGTGGGGGAATGTAGTAAGATAAGGAAATAAATGTGGGCAACCTAGACCTAAATAAGCTACAGCTGTGACTCCAAAACAAGAGAGATAAACAACTTTGTTAGAGAATGAAGCAGAGAATGCATACATGTAGGACTAATTAGAAAAGGTACCTGTGGATAGTTTACTAACTAACTGTAATATAATAAGAAACACCTGATATGCATGTAAAGAAAGGGTATAGAAAGGAGTACCAGGGAATAATAAAGGGCTTGCCACCATGGTGAGTATAAGCCATGAGTCTACCATCAGGGGAAATGAAATTAAATGAAGGAAACTGGAACTTAGGATCTGTAAGAAAGGGATCAAATGCATCTTTATTTGGGCGTGTTTCACCCTGCAAAGATGTATAAATCTTTTCACCTTCATACCTGCCAAGAATAGATCAGTATATTTTTTTTGGTTTATGGCTTTGCATCTGCCAAAATCTAAGATGTTACTTTGCCTCTGTGATGGTGCCATTATTAGAATAATTTATCTATCTGAGTGTTAATACATTGGGTGCTATTTGCTGTTTGTTGGAAATACAAGGTAGTATTATTTTTTTTTTCAAGTACTACAGCTGTACACATTACAGGGAAACAAATCAATCCCATCTGCCTAAAACTATTGTAGTTAAAACCCATATCTGCTACCATTTGTTTGTGGAGACAAAAGCTTAGTTAATATCTCTTAGTTGCACATTTGTCCTGGATCTGCATCTATTTATTTTTATTTATGGCATTCTTCATGGTCTCCCAGAAAAAAAGGAGAAGTGTTCTGCCCAAAACAATGATTTTTTTGTCAGACACGAAAATTATCTTTCCTTGAAATATTTCTGTAGGAGAGAGATCACGTCACAGCAACTCATTTTTTATTGTAGTTCCTGCAACATTAATCCACTTAATTTGGTTTTCACTTCACCCTAGCTCAGAAAACAATACCATTTGAGAAGAGCCCTGCACTGTTTCTCTCAGATATGAGTTTTGATAGTGTTCATCACTGCTGAGGGAGAATGAGAAGTTTACTCTGATGTCCTTGGCAGTATTTTCCCTTTCTGGATGCAGTTGTGTGCAGTCAGGGCAGCATGAGGTCTGTGTCTGGAGAGGGAATATGCTGGGGGCAAAACATGGCTACAGAGCAAAGGTGAGAATATGGTCCTTTGGCAGAATGGGGTGCCTGAAGCAGGCAGTATGAGCACAGCAGGTAAGACAAGAAAATTATCAAGTGACACAAAAACATGTTTTTCTGTCAATGTTCTTAGCTTGTTTCCAGAGTGAAAAGCCCATGCATGACTTGTGCCTTTTTATTGTTAAGACATGTTTAAATGGAAATGAAAGGTTTGTATAGCATAATTTATAGCCTTTTACATAGAAATTAATTTTTCATGAATAGAGGTTCCCTGAGAAAGGTGTAGTAACATGTTAGCATAGACACTCTGCTGCTGACAGTGAGAGGAAGTGACCCCTTCTTCAGCTTTGATGTCAGATGCTTTCCTTTGTGACTTTTACAGACTTTCACACCAGAACAATTTTTTTTCCACTGTGTTTCATACAGCAAAACCTTTCCAGTACTTTCAGTTTATAAAACTTCTATATATAAAATTTACTGCATGGAACAATTTATAAAGGAGAATATTCCCTCTGCTGCATATCTTGTGGGAATCTCATCTGAGCACTCATATGCAGTGTCTGTAACAAGAAGCAGTTCTGTAGGAAAGAAGGGACAATTTTTTACTTTTTTTACTGTCAAGGTAATTTTTCTTTTGAAAGATTTGTCTGTGGACTCATTTTGAGTGTATTTTAGTTGAACTTCTTGATATATTTTGCAGGCCTTCACTAAAGATTCCCAGCAATGATTTCCCAAGTCACTAAAATCTGCCAGATCTCCATGCAATGGTTTATTCAAAGAAATGTCTGCTCACTCTCAGTGGAGGAATACTGGAACTGTGGAGAAACATATATTACAAGACCTTCAGTAAATTGATACATTTTCCTTCATATGCAAACTTGCCATTCTTATAACTGTAACTTGTTTTATTGCCAGTCTGAAATTTCCTGAACATTCCCTTCATCCTTTGGCAGCTGCAGCTGAGCTTCTTTATAAATATTAATGATTGCTTCTCATAGACACTATTTAATCTGCATCACTCCCCAGATGTATGCCAGTGAGTTCATTTATTATTACTTTTTGCTTGGTTTCACTTTTTTCCCCATCAGAAAAGGAAAGACTTGATTCAGATCTGTTTGTTGACTTTATATTTTGTTGTATATTTGTATTCCAGGGTTGTGCTTGTGCTCCTAGGTGAGACTTTCTCACAGAAGAAACTGAAAACCAATCCTTTCTCTGCTGATCCTGTTCTGATTTGAAGATGATCAGTATCACAGCACTGCTTCATATCTCAGCTTTACTGACACAATCTTTCCTCTGAAATGCCAGGGCACTGTTTTTCCAGAGTCACTGTGGCAGTATTTTCCCCATGTGTTATTCTGGTGTCTTTGATCCTGTGGCTTTGTGCCTACAGACCTCTGTATTGTTGATGGGCTGGGTTCTCATGGGAGGTGACTACCACCAGCCTGAGATCTGCACCCTTTTCTTGCTCTTGCCTCTCTCTCTCTCCTCTTGCTTTGCAGATTTTAGTTTCTAGCAGAGAAAAAGGAAATGCCGAACACAGCAAGGTCAACAGCATCATTTAAAAATGGGATAAATGTTACTCATTGATACTTGTTCATATGAACTTAACAGACAATAGTTATGCAGTACTTACACTTAATTAACATATTCCAATTGGTACTAACAACATCATAAATTGAAACAAGAAACGGGACTTTGAACAAATCACAATGGAAAGTACTAAGGGGAAAAGTGTGAAGGAAATCATCCTTCCAAACATCTTCAGTGATGCTACCTGCTGCACTGAATAGAGAATCCAGAGGATTGCTGCTGCTTTTCCTGTCTGGCTACATGTACTCCTTCCTTCCTTCCTTCCTTCCTTCCTTCCTTCCTTCCTTCCTTCCTTCCTTCCTTCCTTCCTTCCTTCCTTCCTCTCACACTTCCTCTCTTTCTCTGTCTTCTCACCTTTCACTCTTTCACTTTCTTTCCATCCTTTCTCTCTCCCTCAGCTTTCCTTCCATCACCGTTTTTATTCTACCTGAGAAGTAACTTGCACTCTTATAATTGATCTACGCCACCAGCTATGAACCACCCTAGTAAATCTTTGTGCATATGAACCTTGTTTACACTGTCCAGTGAGGGACTCAGTGTTATTGGAAGTACTATGTTTAAATAGTACTCTCTCATTGTCTAAAACATTGATCTCTTTGGACGACTTATTTTTGTAAACTAACAGTATTTTGGTGGTGGTTATGTACTCTGTTGTGTGTCGCCAACCAAAGCACATAGATTTGGTGGACATTAGCACAGGGCTGAACCTAAGCCACAGGCAACAAGGCAACATCCAGAAAAAGAGGATGCCAAACATCAAGGGATCTGTTTTAAGTATGGATAGATGGACACACTCCTCTTTTGTGTGCTTGATGCTGTGATATGTAGACTTCAATCTAGGTGTCTAAAAGTCAGAAGATATTGTACCAGATTTCCTTCAGTTTCTCTTCCAGTCAGTGAACATCTCCAAATGGCAGTTCATCTCATTAGTAAGTAGATGTCTGTGGTGGGTTATGCAAAACCTTATTTGGAAGATTTTTTAATTCAAAAGTCATTCTAATGTGAGCCTGGAATCACTAGTTTACTCATGTAAAGATGGGTTGAGATGAATTCCAGAAACCACAGTTTTCCATATTTTCCATTTTTTTTCTTTTTGCATACAATCTTCCCTTCTATAGCACAGGAAATCTATATTTGAATGTATTTCTGAGAGATATTATAAAGTATCTACAATTCGAGGAAAGTAGCAATCAAAGAAAATTAAATGGTAATTAGAGGTTATTCTTCAGAGATTTGCATATCACATTGTCTTCAGCTAAATTACTGCTACAGTCCTCTGCACAGATATAAGTGATTTTTAGAGGCACAGTCAATGGTGAAGCATACTGCTGTTAATTTACAGAATCAAAATGAGAAGGAAATGCTTTTATTTGCAATGATTGTTTCTGATGCCCAAGCTCTGGGGCATTTCAATTTCAGATCTCCAAAACTAGACATAGAAAAGTTATGATTAAGATTTCAGCTATCCAAAGTTTAAGGGGTTTATACAAGAGTTTCTTTTTTTTCTTTTTCTTTTTTCTTTTTTCTTTTTTCTTTTTCTTTTTCTTTTTTCTTTTTCTTTTTTCTTTTTTCTTTTTTCTTTTTTCTTTTTTCTTTTTTCTTTTTCTTTTTTCTTTTTTCTTTTTTCTTTTTCTTTCTTTTTTCTTTTTTCTTTTTCTTTTTTCTTTTTTCTTTTTCTTTTTTCTTTTTTCTTTTTCTTTTTCTTTTTCTTTTTTCTTTCTTTTTCTTTTTCTTTTTTTCTTTTTTTTTCTTTTTTCTTTTTTCTTTTTTCTTTTTCTTTTTTTTCTATTACGCTCCATGTCCATACAATTATCTGAATGCCTCTCATTCTAATTTGGGTAAAGTGAAGAAATAGGCAGAAAAGATAAAAAAACCACAATTATTTTGACAAATAATATGTGATATTAGCTATTTGAAACAATTATATTGCTGGTTTATTTACAGATTTGACAGTCTAGGTCTATTATCACTGATTGCCATGTTTGTCTAATATTTTTTTGTTATTATAACAATTTAGATAAGGAATTAAATTGGGAGGAATTTCCTTGATTCAAAAGAAAAAGAGTAAAAGAGATAAATGACAAAGATTTAGCCATCAAAGTTGTTTCGAATGGGCCTTTATGGGCATATAGTGCTGCTCAGTACAGAAATAGTATCTTTCACACGTCTGATTTCCTTTCCTTGGAGAGAATTGTTCCAGGCATCTCCAACACCTTTTGAAACAGTATTTTGCCCTCTCACATCATCTGGGTCATGACTACATTGTAAAATTGGAAGCATTGATTTGGCCTCCTCTTACAGTTTTGATTTGTGCAAAGGACCACTCTTACAATCAGTAAGCATTCATTTGTAATAGATTAAAATATTCCTGTTGCAAGTAAACCAGTATCACAGGGTAAGAGCAGCATCAAAGTGCCACAGTACTAGAGGTTTCCTGAGTATGTCATATGCATGTGCAGATGACATTCTGCTGCCTTCTCTCTTTTGTCACTCTCTTTCTGCAATCCACCAAATGAGTTGGCAGAATTCTTTTTCTGAGAAAACAACTTTTTCAAGTGTAATACCTTGACTCCTTCAGGCTATATCAGCTCAAAGAACATATGTGTTCAGCATAGATGATTTCTTTCGGAATGAAGGAGGGAGGTTTCAGTCTCTTTCTCTAGTTACACTGACTCATGGTTGAGTGAGACTTCACAGATGACACCATCCTTCTTGTTGCATGTGCAAACATACAGCTAAAAGCTGCACTTGATGTCTACAGTCAAAGTAATAGGAGGAATCCTAGTGTAAACTTGTGTTTTCCTAGAATCACAGCATCCTAGGACAGCACATCTTAGATCATCTGGTCTGACCAGATGGAATGAGAGCCTAGATGAGAGTATAGAGCACCCTGTCCAATCCCATCTTGAAAACCCTCTGTGGTGGGGACTCTACCATGTCCCTGTGAATGTTGTTCCAGTGAATGATTTTCCTTATGGTAACAAATTTCTTCCTCTACTGACATGAAAACTCTGCTGATGCAATTTGTATGCACTGCACCTTGTCTTCTCCATATGGGTCTTTGTGATGAGGGAGTTTCCGTCCTCTTTGCAGCTGTCATTGAAGTACTGGGGTACCGTGATGACATCCACAGGGCCTTTTCTATTTCAGAGAAAAGATACCTAACTCCTTCAGTCCTTTCTTGTAGGGCAGGTTCACCAGCTCTTTGATAATTTTTGTGGGCCTCCTCTGGACTCTCTACACTCTGTCTGTATCTTTCTTGAATTGTTGGGACCAGTGATGGATACAATACTCCAGGTGCAGCCTGACAGGTGTTGACTATAGTAGGATGCTCACATCTCTGTCTCTGTGTGAAGTCCTTTTAGAGCTACTGAAGTTGTTACTCCTGAATAAATTACTATACCAGTTATCCTGGAAGAGGATTTTGACATGAACATCTCAATACACAGAAAAACCACAAAGTCTCATTTCTGCCACCTCTAGCAGTCATTATCTTGTAGGAGGGTTCTGCTTTTGTCGTACAGGCACATTTCTAGCTCAGAAATCTATATGAAGGGCAATTAGTTAACCAACAGAAGGAACTTTCATTACTTAGGGATTATGCAGCCTGGGAAGTGTAACTGTGGGGGAGTGTGAGTGTTGAGAATCTGTAGAGATCTGTGCTACACAAAGAACGAAGAGGCCACTGCTTCGAGCTTTTATTTCTTTTCCCTGTGAAGAACTGTCTTTTCTGGGTAAAACCCACACTTAATCCTGAACGTTTTCTGGTATAGATTGCATACAGCCACTATTAAAAAGGAAAAAAAAATCCTGAATAAGTCCTATAAAAGGATCATTCACCTCTTCAAATCTTTCAACACGTTGATTTCTTTCATGGTATTTTTTGATGCTTTCTCTTTTGACACTATATGAGCTCTCCTTTTCTTTTATCATTTTCAGGGCAGGGCTGACAATCTGCCAAGAGTTAGACAGTGCCATTTTCTTGGTAGTTTGTTTTTTTTTAATTTGATTTTTTTTCTGGTTAATAAGGACTCAGTTTAACACTTTTTATGTGTTATAAGGCTGTGGTTTTCATTCTCATTTTTAAAATAGCATACTATTTCACTGTGATATTTTCAAAGTGCTGCTTATTGTTAACATCAGAACAATAATTTTAACATTGACCTAATTTTGGAATCCTTCCTGATCAGGGCAGGTGAAATATCCCTGTCTGTCATGGAAAAGACTTTTGGTTTACCAACCATGAAAGTAAGGTAGGGTCTTACATGTTTCATGAAAGTCAGTAGCTTGACAGAGGAGAGAGAGCATTCTGGTGACCTGGTGAAGAGGCTATGGAGAATCCATGCCTTGGATACAAATCTATAAAGCATCAGAATTGATTGGTACTACCACTTGTGTATTTTTGCCTATTCTGATTTTCTAATTAACCTCCTCTAGTTCAGCTGCTCAAAATATATTATTCACAATTACAGGGTCAGAAATCCATCCCCATCCTGTATGTACCTGGGCTTTGTGCAGGTATCCTTTTGAAGATGGTTGTTGCAGTTTTCCTTGTGATAGGGAAAATCTGCTCTTTTACTCATACTGTAAGACCCTATTCATTATCCACTTCTATTGTCAAAGACTAGGTTCTCTGGCCCACAACAACCTTGGCTTTGTGAGGGGTTACTCTTTTATTCACTTGCACTTACGTGGAGCAATCTGGATGAGTGGGTAAATAAGGTTGCAGTAAGTTTTCAGCACGGCCTCCATGTCGACATCCCTCAATAACCCCCAAACTCATATCAGATCTCTCCTATGGTGCTTTTTTCCATCAGTAAGAGAAGAAACCAGATACAGATTTCTGAACATATGGAAGCTTTCCCATTTAAACTGTTTTAGAGACTTGCAACTCAGTCTGAAGCAGGAGCAGCAGCTGCCTTTATTCTGTTTATTAGAAATAACTGTCTTTTTGTAGACTGAGAAAGGTCTGGTATCTAATTTTGCACTTGCTGGCTATGTTTTTTCAGTATGTCTAGTCGGACAACACCCATGAATGCATTTAATAAAAGCATTAATGGATTTAAAGAGCAGTGAGGGAAATTTAGGATGGATATTGTGGAAATACTGTCTAGTGGGAATATTTAGACATGGGATTAAGTTGCCTAGAGAGGTAAAAGAATCTTCATCTCTATAAACTTGCAGACTCTTGTTTGACAAATGTCTGCCAGGAGTTATTTAGTTGATCATGTCTTATACAAACAGATAAGTAAAATGACCTTTAAAGTCCTTCCCAGTTCTATTTCTTGTGCTTGCTAAGAACAGCATGTATGAATTAGGAGCCAGGAACATTCATGCCTCCTCCCAGATTCTGTAACAATCTTAGTAACAGGGCTGTATAACAGGGACTAAAACACTCATCTTCATGAAGCCTCAAGGTGGTCTGCAATAATCATGTGCACTTTAGAATATAGAGGAAGTATCACCATTAAATACAGAAGTTAAATGTATTTTTAGATGTATAAAAGAAAATGTTGTTAGTAGCCTAGCAACAGGCTCATCATCCAACATTGTAGGGCATTTAGAGACACACAGATGCGCTTGAATGAATACTTCGAAGATAGAAGAAGTAAAAATAAACTGGAAGCTCTCCTGCTTGCTCATCTCCATCAGCATCAGCAGCATCAATTGTAAGTTCAAGTTTCTGTAGGGTGGGTTCTGTGAGCTGTTTTCATGTCAGCCAAGGAGCCTTGCTGATTTTCAATATTATCTTCAGATGTGATGGGATACTGTGGAGTAACTAAAAAAATACCTTCTGATAGATGGGATCCTGGATTTAAAGACCACTTATTTGTTCCCTTTATTGAGTAGCAGTGTTTTCCCAAGCAGTCATGTCAAAGAAAGGATTTTTATTTTTCATTTCAGAAACTCAGATTTTTTTTTTCAAATGGCAGGGGTGGAGGAGGGGAGAAGGAAAATAATAAAATGAAGAAAATAATAAAAGAAGGAAGGAAGGATGGGCACCCTGACAGAATTTTGACATAAATGAGCCATTTCGTTGTTCATCAACAATGATATACAGTGGGGTCCAGATCCTTCTCAGATGGCTGCATCCAGTTTATGGTAAATAAGGGCAGGAATAAAAATAATCTTGTTTTGCTGTGGAAGACTATAGCAATGACTCTGAACAAGGCTTTGCAGCAGCTCTGAGGATGTGGTATATAGTTTTTACAACATCCTTTGTGGAAAATAAATCACATTTTGGGGAAGTTAGTGCTAGGGGTGAATGCAGGGAAAGAATGTAGCCACTTGAGTATGAGGGATTCCTAAGGGATTTTAAAAGGTTGTGTCTAGAGAAGCTGGACCAAGGGACAAATAACCACTTCCTTCTTTCCCTCTTATTCTAACACACAATTAAGGAAAGTAAAAAAACATTGATATCAGTGACAGCCTTCCCTGAGACGCAGGAAACCAAAACACAGCGGATCATCAAATTAATGACCTTTCTAGCCAGAGAAAGGAAGGGGAGACAAATGCTGAATAAAAGACTTGTAATTCCTCGCTTCAGTCACTGTGCAGGGTATGTGCATGCATAGTCAAGACATGACCTGTTGCCTTTACAAAGCAGGACGTTTCACCTTTAAACACTGAGGAAAAGGATGCTTTAGGAGTTACATCTACATCATTCAACAACAGGTCAACATATAGCTTGGCTACAGTGTCAGCCAGAAGCTTTGTTAACAGCATTTTATTGTCTAATGACAGTAATCCCAAGCTGTCAAAATTCTCCTCATGGCTTCAGTTCTGAAACTGTACTGAAATCAGCAATATAGAATTTATATACTCTGCATTTAAGTCTCCCTTGCTTGGGATAGCTGTCAGAGCCAATTTAGTTACTGTACTAAATGAATTAGGATCACAGAAAATGATCTTAAAAAGCCACTAGCACCTCCCACGCATAGGATGTGGTTTTGGAGAACATAGAAAATTGGAAATTTGTACTATGTGTGTGTGTTAGTTATATTGAAAAAAGTATAGTCAAAGTGATATATAAAACAACACAGTCAAGCATGTATACCCTTTCAGGTAGCTAAAGGTATACCAACACAAAACCGTTTATAGGAAAACAAGGAAACTATTCCACAGCTTGATTTTTTTTTTCCCAGCTACTTGCCTTCACAGCTTCAGCAATACATGTGTGTAAATGACACACTGGAAAAACTATGTTAGGCTCCATATTCAATCAGATTCAGTGTTATTTACAGGAAATTGTGCATGGGTCCAATAGGAAAATGTGGGACAGCCTGAAAACCCTCTCATGCCTTGGAGTTTAAGATATGGATCTCAGAGTATTGTTGTAGCTTTCCACACCAGCCCACTGGGTAGCAGGGGAGCAGTAGTTTGGCAAGTATAGGCAGCATAGACTTTCCAATGCTCCACATTAATTTTAGAAAGCATCTACAGAGACCAGTGGAAATGAACCAAAATGTTCTCCTTTTAACCTCCTGGTGCCATTTTAAATGTGACACCCTTTATTTTTGAGGTATATCTTCTTTCCATTAAGAAGAACTAAAGACTCATCTCTGACCATGCCATATATTTCATTAGAAGAGGAATCCTGCTTGGCATCAGTAGCATATTCTTTTATTAGCTTAGAGCTTTGTTTACAGGAAATTTAGCTTATACATATCTCTCTTTTGCTGAGAGATCCCATATGCAATCCTTGCAGAAATATTGAGCCCTTCCAGAAGGGATGCAGCAGTATCATCGGAGGATATTTTTACAAGGCAGTTGATATACAGGTAGGTAAATGTAGTAGATGTGGTTAGATGCATTTGGGACTTGCAGACTAAAGCTAGTGTGTACAGTCAGCAGCACTCCTTGGGACCTGATGTGTTTTCTTTTGTTTCAGACATCTGCAAGGGAGTATGATTATGCCTCTGGTCACAATTTGATTGGCAAAAAATGTTGTGAGAGGCAAGTCTGTACTTGGAAGCAAGCTCAAGCCTGCTCTAGAGATGGGGTGGAGATCCTTCCCTGTGCTTAAGTGCACCTTAGGAACAGTAATTCATCCAAGTTCATCTGCTCCTGTTGTTGCTCAGGATGGATAGAAGGATGTGATTTCACTCACAGGTACCAAAGGATTTGACCTGCTCAACATATATCATCTTATTTTCACATTTGCAACAACTCTTGGTAAACTTTGGTGCCATTCTGACAACAACTGTCTCATAGTTAGGTCTTTTAGGCTCCATTAGATGGCAAATGCTCTTATCTAAAAAGGTTTTGTCATCTAAACCAGACGGTATGATTAATTCTGCTATGAATGTTTTTAA
Organism: Entomyzon cyanotis; assembly: GCA_024500445.1. NCBI lineage: Eukaryota > Metazoa > Chordata > Aves > Passeriformes > Meliphagidae > Entomyzon > Entomyzon cyanotis. The sequence continues at coordinate 30,586,578 of JAKEPQ010001018.1, forward strand.
ATTTGGAAAGTATAAAGACATGACAAATATTCAGGAGGATGTCTGGAAGAAATCGTATATGACTAAGAGGTTCTAGGGAGATCGGGTATGTAATCTTTACACATGATTTCAGCAGGGATGACTTCAATTTTATTGTCTAGTTTTGGGGTTCTTTTTGTGGCTACTTAAATGCACTAGTTATGCAGGTGAATGTATAGAACAAGAACTCGCTTTAATATGGGGAGTTACAGGTCAGAGCAAGGACTTTGCAGACCTTGCCATGAGTTAAGTGGCTGAAAAAACCTGGACCACAGAGCACTGCTATGAGGTTCCTCTGCACCTGCTAGACTGCAAAGCACATATGTCAGGGCCCACACAAGCCAACAAGCAAATCTTGAAGTCTTCCTTAATTGTGTTCTAGAATTGTTAATAAATCTTCACTTGTGCAGAGACTTTGCTCATTCTAGCCTTCCATGTAGGGAACTATCTTAGTTTTATTCCTGTTATATTATATGCCTGACACTTCTGATCATGGGTTCAGTGATTGCTAACAGCCAAAGATTGAACAAAAGCATCGTTCACGTTCTTAACTCACCTGAATACCTTCTACAAGCCTTTTGAAAGTCCAGCTTTCCACTGAGGTTATACTGAACTCTATTTATTTGAAGGTGCCAAAGAAAAGATTAGGCTTACTCAATCTAGAGGCATTTCCCCTGTCAACTCTAAGGAGATAGATGCTTCAGAGATCCTGGAAAGTCTGGCTAAGAAGATAAGTGAAGAGTCAGCTTCCAGCATTCACTTCTTCCTTGGATCTTCCTGACTGAAACCTTCAAAGTCAAGCTCAATGTGGCTGCCCAGCTGCTTGCACACCCCATAGCCATGTCCCAAAAATATAAGAATGTAAGCCTTGCAGAACTTTCTTCATAAACATTGACGAGCCAAACCTGAGCTTCAATGGTTCCTTCTGCTCCACTTTTCAAGCATGAGGAGGGTGCCAGCTCAGCTCAGGACCTATGGCTGTCTACAAACCCCCATACTATGTTGTACTGCTCTCCTGCAATGTTTTAAATACTGCAGCCTGGGCTTTGGTGTGTCATTTATTGCTAGACTTACAAGAACATTGCAAAGGCTAAAAACAACATTTTTGTAGAAGTGTTTCTCAATGCATGTTGAAATCAGAACAAAAAAAATAAAAAGCCAAAGGGAGGTTATAATGTCACACTTAATATGTTGAAGTATAGAGTGGATCCCTGAAAATCCTGAAACGTGAATTTCAAGGTCAGCTGTCCTAACACTCCTCCTCAGCTTCCTCACCTCCTCCTCAAAGCCTGCAATTTTTAATCTGCTTTGAAAGGAAACATTATGCTCCTTGAGTGTATATTGACAGATTTAGGGATAAGACATTTATAGTAAAAATACTTTTTTGTACAAGTGAAATCAACAGCCCTGACTATTCCCTGGTAAGTGGTTTGTTGGTTAAAGTTCACACCTATAGTTGCCCTTCTTTTGTTTTCTTGCTATCAGAATAAAGATGAAAATGCTGGTTTTTTTTTTTTTTTTTTTGTTCCACCTCCCAAGGAAAATTTGAGGGGAAAACCCCAACATCCATATATATATGTCACTTGTCTTATTTTTGTGAAGAGGCTTAAGGGAAGGGATTTTCTAAAGCAGCTTTATAGCTGCAATAGAAGCCTTACAGATACACTGCCAGATAAGAATGGTAAACTAAAGGTATCAACAAAACCAGTCCATAACAAAGAAATAAAACACAGTTGATGTCTAAGCAGAGTGGAAAGAACTGAAACAAAAGAATGTGAGAGCAGGAAAAATATTTCTTCCAAAGCACAATGCATCTTATTTAGTTAAACAAATATTATGGCTTATTTAACAAAACAGTTATTTTTACCTTCTCCGTCTTCTTTGGGAAATCTAGCTATTGGGATAGAAATCAAATGGGGGAAGTTGAACATCCATGGCATGTGGTAACAGCTGGTAAGCTAATCAATGAGTCAAAACTTCTAATAAAGATCTCCCTACACATGCATTAGCTAAAAATACATATAACAGGAAAACTAGTTTCAATGGCTGGGGGAGGTACCAAGTTAAAGTTAGGAGTGGTATTTCTAATCTGTCAGTTCCAACTAGGAAAAATATCCAAACTAGCTTTAAAACAATACTCTGCAGCTAGGAGGCGATTCTTGGCTTTAAAACTGATGGAAGAACTGAGGAAGAGGATTTTGCTTTTGCTCTTGGGACCTTCAAGGAACATGATGGTGCTGTGTCACTGATTAAGAAGGTGAATTATGCATGTTGCTTTTTAAAATCTAGATCTCTCTGCCAGCTTGTGTTGTTAGTCCCCCTTTCTAGAATGCAGTTGCCCATGAGCAATGGCTCAATGACACTCTTGTGCATATTAACCTTCAGTGATATTAAGGAAGGAGACAGCTAAATGGGTTCTGCCATACCACTGTTCACTGGGCCACAAAAAAAGGCTGAAGAGACAAATTATATAGAGAATTTATTCTTGTTTTCTTACTTAAAACTTGATCTAAATCCTACTAGAGTCCCTGGAAATAGTTCTAACTGCAGGACTTAGATGTAAATATCTCTTTCATAACTGGGAATATTGGCTTGGAAATAGAAATCAACTCAGATTCAGGAATAAGATCCAGTGTATATTTGAAAGTGCCTTTGTAAAAATTGAGATATTTTTCTATTATAGTCCTGTACAAAACTAATAGGAAACAACAAAGGTGAAACACCTTGAAGGGTTAAAAGAAAATTAGGCTTTTAAAAATCAGATGTTAAAAGGCTTTAATTACAGTCAGAGCTATTGTGAGATGCAGCATGTCTCTGTGTGTGAGTGAATAATTTTTTCTGTATTTTAACAGCTTACTATAAACTTCACAGTTCCCATGTTACAACTTTTATCTGGGTTTTTAAATAGAGGTTATATCTCAATGACTTATACCTGAATAATTGCAATGGGCAAATATTTTTAAGTAGAAAAGGTATGCACTCTTAGATTACATTGTGAATATTAAGGTATATTAATTCAAGACGGAAACAAAGACTTTAATGTATTTTCAATGCTTTAAAGATCCTTATACTCGCCATTCTTCATAAGTTAATCTTCATTTGAGTTGAAGTGTATTTGTTGTCATAAAAATCTTGGTTTTTTAATCAAAATTGTCTACAAATTATCATTTATCAATATAAAAAGCATTCTTACAGAGCTCATAGATGAAAGCATCTAAGCACAGGAGAGAAAAATAAAGAGGCTGAACACATGCAGAAGCACTTTGTTGCTCCTTCTTGGGTATTTTGAAATTCTATCAGCCTCAAATGCATATTCACCAGCCCCAGACAAGAGGATTCTGATTTCCAGCTGTTGACCGCCTGCTATATGGGTCCCTGAACCTTCCTTTAAAACACTAATCGTGCATGTCTTCGAGACAAGCTGTTATCAGAGTGAGCTGATCTGCTCGCCACAAAGAGGAAGTGATTGTATTTCAGGCTTAGGCGTGGAATGAGCATCCTCAGCCTGGCTCTCCCTAGCCAGGAGGTGCAGAACATGAACTGTGCTTCACCTCTGGCACTATTCATGCCATGTATGACCCACAGGTGCAATATGGGGTGACTTGGAAAAGCCTCATTTCTGCCTCCCTTTTCAGACCCAGCAGTCCAAGCAACGCTTCCTCCTCCTGTCTTGGTGGCTGGTGTCCTGAAAGCCATACTGATCCAACAGGATTAAACTGAAGATCTGTCTTTTATAAGGCATTTGTCTAAGGCTGAAGGCTTTACAGGATTTGTGTGCATTAGTACATTAACAGGGCTAGGGCTGAGCTCTGGTATGTGCTCACCATCTGCTAAAATGTTTGCACACAGTTTGGCCCAGTTCTGGCTTCAGTCAGCTAGTGCTTCCCAAAGAGCCTCTGGACTTGAAGTGGTTACCACAAGCCAGAGACCATTCCCAAAGGGCCATGCCAATATATTAAATTGTATGCATAATAGTAATATTAGTACATTATTTTTACCATATATATGTAATAAATAAAATATCTTAATTTAATGCATAAATATTTATATACTAGTTTAATAGAAATATTATTATTGTAGAGTAATATTAATAATTACTATATAGATAATGACTATATAGCTATAAAAATTATCAATGTGTTAATTATAATAATATCTAATAATATGATAGTACATTAATATTGATCTCTATGTAATGCTAATATAACTGCCTTTTTTAGGGGGAATCTGTCCTGTAGCATTTGTCTCAGAACCGAGGAGATTTTACGTTCCATTAGAGATGTGACCACAAAGTACAGCAACTGCTCTGCAGAGCAGTGGTTTCTGTACTGCTGTGGGTTACCTCTGTCTTCTGGACACATCTGCCACAAACCATACACTGAAGCTTGAGATAACTGTACTCAGTTTATGATAAAATCATGAACTCTGTTGTTATCATACCTGTAGCTAGCAGTGGCTTTTGGGGTCACTGGGGCATCTTCCTGCAGTTGTTAGGGCTTGTACTCACTTTATTACTTCTTTTCTATTGGCATGCTTTTGGTTTATCCATTTTTTATACTATCACTATGATTTTTAAGAGTGCAAATAATAGGCAGAATTTCCATCTACAGAAAAGAAACATGTGGCCTTGTCAGCAGCTCTGCTCTGGTCAGAATTTGCAGCACTGTCAATATCACACAGGGGTCCTTCTCAGATTCATAATCTACAGGAAAAGTAGGGCCAAAAACTGGTAAAACTGTCTGTTTTGTCAGCTCTCCTAAAATGTACTTTAATCACTTCCCTATATCAGGTCTCTGCAGCCCTTGTTTGCTAGGAGAAATTAGCTGGAACTAATTTACAAGCAATGAGTAATAGGCAATTTATCTAGTAGCTTACAACTGTTGCCTGGATACAAATCTCTTCAAATGTTTTTATATATAAAATGCTTTGCGGCAATTTGTTTTGATGACAAATTGTCAAACAGAAAGCCAGGGCACATGACATTTTTACCTTTACCTCCCTTATGACGCAAAATACTGTCCCTGTGCTGCCACTGAGTAGGTATAATAAGGAACAATATCTTGTAAATCCCTGTTTGGTCAGAGGACTCTGAATATAGTTCTCATTTTACTCTAGAGGATTAGAGACATGAGAGTACAAAGACCAGAATTTTATTTAACCAGATGACTTCACTTATTAGCAGCTGCTGCTATTTTTGCAAGGTAAAACATTGGAGAAAACTACTATATAAAAAACCACAACTCCCCATTCAAATAGACTGAGTTAATAAAGGCATTTTCAATCTTTCTTAAAAGTAGAACTGCTGGAATTGATCACAAGCATGTTGAAAATCTGTGAGAAGGAAAGAAAAAATTGCAAACTAGATTATGGTACACTCTGAAGAGGTGTTTTGAACCAGCTTTTTCCTTGTTCTACTACATGTGTCTGCCTCGCCAAAATCAGTCTGTGTACAGATGCGTGCAAATCAAATGTTGGAATTCCCAAGGTGGATGCTAAGCTGCATCCACATGTCCAGCTGCTGAACTGTGTCCCAGAAACACAAGACTCTGGTGGGAAACAAGGAAATCTCCTTTGCAGAGATTTGTTGCTCACTCTGATTACCCCCACACTCTCCTTCTGGTAGAATGAGTAGTTTAATGAAGCTGTAACATGTAAGGTCTTAAACTAGAAGATGTATTGTTCTTTTTTTTTTGGCTGAAAAGACTAAAAATGGTGGAAACCAAAAGAAGTAGGAAAGCAACTCAGACATGAAGACAGCTGGGAAGCTTCTGTTGCATTTTTCCCTATTGATTTATCCCCTATGTTTTTGAGCCTCATCAAATAAAGGATACCAAAGTGTACTTTAAGAGTCTGGACTGCCTGGGTGAGGAACTTACTTTTGGTAATTTGTAATATTGCTCAATTTCCCTTTCCCTGGCAGGTTCCCAAACAGGGCACAGGCAGACTGGGCAGAACCAGCTGGCTCCCATGCTCTTCCCTCTACTTTAGTTGAAGATAATTTATGTCAGTTTATCAAGATTTTTTTTTGTATTTTAGAAGTTTCTAACAAGCATGAGTTTCCCTATTACAACCACTACTTAACATTTTTACCAACTCCAAGCAAGCAAGCAAGGAAGCAAACAAACAAATGCATGAGATAAAGTAAGTTTTACCCACTGTATTGCATTGCTTCCTTCTTATGCCTGGTCTGCTGTATATATATCTCTTCTCAATCTAAAAGATCCAGACAGTCACTACCAAATCACTTTTGCCATAACGATGCCCTCTTGGCTTCACTCACCATGCCAGGGATGGGAATAGAGATGAAGCTCTGGAACTGGAGGGTCAGGCAAATGGTAGCGAAGGTCTGTCAGGGGGTTACTCAGAGCAAGTCAGTCACCTCCACACATTATAGGTATGGCTGTTCAGAAAGAAAGAAGGGCAGTTGTTTCAGGTGACTCCCTGCTTAGGGAAGCTGAGGGCCCTGTGTGCTGACTGCACCTGCTCTTTATGAGCAGACAAGGGCTGGTGGGAGATGTGGTGGTCAGAGGCCTTCTTGGATGTAGCAACCAAGAAATGATTGAGTTTCAATTCTTGATGAAATAATGAAAAATTCTACCTCAGACTTTGGCCTGTTCAGGGCACTGCTTCAGAGAGTCCCATGGGAAACAGGCCTTAGTAACAAAGGAGTCCAGGAAGGCTGGACATACGTCCGGAAGGAAATCTTAAAGGTTCAGGAGCAGGCCATCCTTATGTGCTGAAAAATGAGCCATTGGGGTAGAAGAACAGCCTGGCTGAACAGAGAATTTTTACTGGAACTCAGGTTAAAAAAGAGAGTTTATGAACTTTGTAAGAAGGGTCAGACAACTCAGGAAGAGTACAAGGATGTAATTAGATCATGTAGAGAGAAAATTAGAAAGGCAAAAGCTCAGCTAGAACTCGATCTGGCCACCACTGTGAAAGATAATAAAAAGTGTTTTTATAAATACATTAAAACCAAAGTAGAGCTAAAGAAAATCTCCATCCTTTATTGGATGTGAAGGGGAACATTGCCACCAAGGACAAGTTTGAGGTACTTCATGTTTTCTTTGCTTCAGTCTTTAACAGAAAGAGCGAATATCCTCAGGGAAACCAGCCCCCTGGGCTGGCAGAAAGGGAGCAGAATAAACCCCCTGCAATCCAGGGAGAAGTAGTTATGGACCTGCTCTGCCACTTAGACACTCACAAGTCTATGGGACCAGAAAGGATTCACTCAAGGGTACTGAGGGAGCAGGTGGAAGAGCTCATCAAACCACTTTCCATCATTTATCATCAGACCTGGTTGATGGGGGAGGTCCCAGATTTGGGGATGTCTCCCTCCTTGCAAAATGCAGTCAGATCTGCATGACTGATGAAATTGTTGCCACTTGGCAGCAAAATATTCAGGACCTTGTTAGAAAGGTTTGCCTTGGAATACAAATTCTTGAAAGAGTCGAGTATACGTTCAGCACAACCCTCTCTAGCTACAGAAATGGAGCCAACAGTGTATTTCCCCTAAGGCATGTGGGAGAAACAGCAGAAAGCAGTTTTCTGTGGCGGTGCTTTTTTGCAATTGATTCTGTAGAAGCATTTTTACCTGCTGATCTCACCTGTTTTGCCAAATAAATCTAGATTGTCAATCACTTAGGTGGTAGCTGCTACTGTTTAATTACTGAGAAAAGAGTAACTTTCTTATTTTAACCTGAAGTTAAGAAAGTGTCTGCTGTGCCTCCCTTTCAAAGATGGTAGATCAAAGGCAACACCTGCTTAGCACCTGTCATCACTTCAGAGCATCAAAGAAAGTGTTCCTTGAAACTACAACCTTTGGCCATATCTCTGAGTTAAGATGTGGTTTCCACAGCTTGAAATGAAGACTCACCTCAAAGCTGAAAAATACCCATCCATACTTCTAAACGTGAGAACATAGGACATTTTATTAAAAGAATATATGTAATAGCCAAAGTACACTATTAAAAAAAATCTGGAAGATCATTTAATGTTGTATAAACCAATAGCTGTATGTCTGTAATTAATCTTCAAGACTATTGTCAGTTTTTGCCAAAGCAGATTTTAGGGGCTACGTTCTTCCCTGAGAATGATTAATTTATGGTCTGTATTAGCCCTGTCTCACATTTGGAAAGAAAGGGTAAGCTTTTGACCTAAGAAAAATGAATATTATCATAGAAATGACTCTGATTAGCTAACAGTCTTTGGTATCTTCCAGTTCCGTGACAGATTGTATCAGCAAGAGGAAGTGAAAATACAAGTTGGAATTTACTCATGACTGAAAATACTCCAGCTAATACTTCAGTTCACTGAGTTTAATTCCTGGAAGTAAAATATAAATGGAAAATTGACAAAAGTGTGTCCTGTGAGAGATAGAAAACCTTAATCCTAATGGCTGTGCGTTTGTTAAACTTCCATGGAAAATGCTGAAGCAGAGTACATAGTTACGAGCTTATTAATGCTCCATTTCATGGCACCATTTTTTCCTTCTGCTTGTAGTTTGATTAAAGTTTTGTGCAATAATTGTTTTTCTGGATTGAAGACTTTATGTTAATACAATAGATTTAGTTCTGTGCACAGAACACTTTTCCCCCATATTCTACAGCATGCAAGTTCAAGACAGAATTTCTATTCCTGTGAAAGAGAAAGCTGTGTTTTATGGCTCCTTAACAAAGCATCTTCAGAATCATTGCTGTCATACATGCATATAAAGCAAGTTAACTTTTTCTCATTAAAAAGCATGCAAGACAGGGCAAATGTCCCCAAGTTTTGTCCTACAAATATTCTTTCAAAGGTTGCATGCATTGTCATGAATGGTCTTATTGAAGTAATCCTTAAATGTAATTAACAATGCATTATTAATAAATATTAACTTCAATGTATGCAAAGTTCTTTTAGGTTACCTACATTTGAATAATAATTTAAAAGTAGCTACAATAATTACCATAAATCAATGTCAGAACACCAGATGATTGTAGTAGCCCAGGCCAAAAGTCCACTTAGCCTGACATTCTGTCTCAACAGGGGTCAAAAGTGAAAGAACATGGCAAATGTAGATGACATTTCCTACCCTTGTGGATGTATTTTGCTTACTTAGTGAGTTCAAGCAGTGGAAAGGTGCACAGACTGTCTTTCCAACTCATCATCCAACTGTCCCTGAGCCAAGATGACTACTTGTACCTATGGTGTCCTCTGGCCAAGTCTCATGAAACTGCCTGTTCCAAAAGATTGCATGAAGCACTGTGTCCTATTGATTAGTTCAGACATTTGTAAGGTATGGAGAGGAATGCCTGCTTTACAGAAAATTTAATGAAATAATGCCACTAAATCTTTCCATCCATAGTATGTGTTTGGTTGTTACTGATGTCTGCATGGTGTGACACCTGTAAGATACAAACCTGTCACACACACTGCAGATTTTTCAGCCAATCCAGTATGTATCCCCGTGGCCAACATAATATCTGAGCAGCTCCTACTTTTCAAAAGAACAAACAAGTGGTGCAGGTTAAACACAAGAGTAAGAAAAAAACCCATATGGCATATTACACCACCCAGAGCGGGTGTCCATGAGTGGTCTTCTCCCTTCCATGTACAGATGGATCCCTCTCTGGCCTCTGCTGTGCAGGTTCTGCTGCCAGCAAATGCTGAGGCTCTTCAGGGGCAGGGAAAACCTGGGTGTTGGAATTAATAAAAGAATCTAATAAAATGCTACAAAATACCCTTTTTAAATGTGGATAGCACTTTCGATCTACAAACTCTCATTTCAGAAAGTTGTTATTCTTTGGTCATGAGATTCCGATGCAAGAGGAAGGAGTCAGCAGCCTGTGGAGCTGCACTGGGAAATTACAAAGCAGTCAGCAGACATCCTGGCACACACATGTTCTTCTGAAGGTAGCAGCTGCTCTAGTCTGATTAGCAGCCATGAAAGTGGTTGGTTGTAAGCCAGATTGATAAATAAAATAACTCTTTCAATAACAAATCTGCCTTTAGTTGTTAGAATGAAAATATATTCCATAAACTCTTGTTATTTTCTAGTCTTTCAGCATGTGTGTTAGACTAAAACAAGAGTAAGACCCACTAATGCAAAAAAATGATACCTCAATGTAGTGGCATTTTTTTAGGAACAATGAAACAAACAAATAAATTAGTTCAAACTGTAAAATGAGATCAGAATGACTTTGGTTCAAGCAGTCAAAGTGATCTTCATTTCCCCTCAGTTCTAAAAAATATTGCTGGCTGTCAGCAGTGTCCAAAACTGTTTTGATTTTTTCAAAGCTGGGCTGCTGAGCAGCATGTTTGATTCTTAAATCAGAATTAATGTGTTTCTAGATACAGTGGTTTTATAGGACTCTCTAGGTTACCTATAGGAGCTGCAAAAGCTGAGCATGCTAAAGAATGGCTCCCCTAATCTTTGGCACACAAAGGATTTTGTGAAGGGATAACACTGACTTCAAAGATAAGCAAGTTGCTGCAAAAATTAAATCCCATTCAGTACGATGACAGCTGGGGAAACCAAGTAAGAAGATTAGTTGAAAATGTAGTGGTCATAAGTATTAGCAAGTCAGCAACTCCTAACTGATCCTGGAAAACATTTTGAGATGGTGCAGAAAATAACAGGGTATTCCCTAGGTACTCTTCCTCATGGTATAAACTTTACACTTAAATGGCAATGGCAAAGAATGGAGGAAAAGATTAGAAAATAAATGAAACTTTACAGAAGGGGCCAAGATATCTGCAAGGCAATTTGTTCTCAGTGAAAATTCAACCGAAAGAGACCATATAATTAGTGCCCACTGAAACACCATCTTCCAGGGGTCTGCAAATTGTTAAAAGCTAAACCCTAGCCACATCAACCTGGTACAGATCCCTTACACTGCTGGAGGTGGTAAGCTGCTCTCCCCTCCTCATGCTTGAGTATTACCATGCTGTGTTGATGAGCTTGGCAGCTGCTCACTTGGATATCATGGTGTGCTGCTGGTGTGATGTCTGAGGGGAGCTGCTCAAGCAGAAAGGCTCTTTGTGTGGAAAATACTGTCTGTCTGCAGCCTACCAGACTGTGTAAGGGCAGCTCAGGCTGTCAAATGAGACAGTTTGCATATTGTAATAGCCATGCTGCCAAAAGCAGAGGTTTCCTTTAGAATCAAATGCTCAAAATTATCAATAGTTGTGGATGTGTGACCCAGTGAAAAAACTGGAATGGCATATGGGAAATAAGAGGATTTATCAATGACAGGATGTTTCTTTCTCTATCATTTAAGTTCTGTGATATGTTTCAGTCATTCTTGGGCAAACACTGTGCCAATTAGTTCAACTTCCCTGGAGAAAGAATCTGACACTTTTTCTTCCCCTGAGAACATGTTTTCACGCTTTTAATCAGAATATGCTGAGACTGCCTCAAATTACAGGAGTATGTCAAAATCCATAAAAAGGTTTTTCTGGTTTTATATTTCTTGGTGGTTTTACCTGTAAGGAAACAAACTTAAACCTGTACAGAAATATATATCCAGGTATAAATGACTGGTGAGATTTTGGTGATTGACTTCTGAGACTGATTTCAGATACTCTCCAACAAAAGCAACGTTTAGAGGCAACTGTCAGCCCTGGGGGATGCTATCAGAAGTAGGAATGACCCTGTTTATTCCAAAGAATATAAACTAATATTATCCAGGCCCCTGTTTACTCTCCCATTGGTATTTCTCATTAGGATCAGCAGCACAATCTGAAAACAAAGCAGGGTTTAGTGTGGGAGGATTATGCTGTTCCACTGCCACTGATTCAAATGGATGTTCCTGGATATCCCTTAATCAAGCCAAGATGTCTCCAATGCCATTGTAACTTCAAAGCCTGCAAGAGACTCTGCTGCCCCCTTGTTTTCCAGCATTTTGCCTACTTTTCTTGCTAAATATGGCAATTAGAAAGTTGATAAAGGATTTGTAGGCATTTTTGCTATTTGTTAGCAAAAATAAACTGTTAGCACCAAAGTATTTGCTCTAATTCTGAGAAGCTGTGCCAAAGAATAGAGCACATTTTCTCTTTGCATTTTCCCATAACTGGAGAAGGTATAGTACAGTGCATTGTTTCCATTGATTCTGATGTTTTGCATCATGATGGTTCTCTTCCCATTCAGCAGAAGCAGAACTCTGCAAGCCATCTTAAAATCAAAATGACATTTTTGCAGCCTCAGAGTAGTACAGTTGGGATAGGGATGGGAATCACTGTCATTCTTGTTCCATCATTTTTGTCCCTTGACAACAAATTCTCATCAGTAGCAAAGCCAATGGAAATAGCAATTATAATAGTAATAATAATAATAACAACAGTAATGTCATTTAAAAGGCTTCCACCATAAAATAATGACTGACTTGTCTATAGACTCTTGTGTGAACACAAACACATCTTTGCGCCAATATTATATTCAGAAATTATAACTGGGAACACTTACCTTTTGTTTCAGAGTGTTTGTTGGTGGACAAGAGAGTGTTTCAGAGTGGTGCTGTGGGCCATGCCAGTAGCAGGACCCTTGTCCTCTCCTTGCTCCTGGCAGGAAGCTGCCCAGATTGGAGAATTCTGTTGCATCAGGGCTGCAGTGCTGGGAGGGGAAGGGCTGCTATGAGAGGGAATCTCAGTAAATGACCTCCAGGGCCCTGCCAGAATCAACATTTCTGGGATTTTGTGGTTTTGTGATTTGTGCCTGGATTTTTAATTGAGTCTAGAGTCTGGAAGATGTAAAGTCTTTTCTCAGCTTTCCTAAGGCCATTCACCTCCCTGTCGTGTTTTAGATCTATGCAATAGGGGTGGTAAAATCATCTTTTATGTTTTAGTTGATTCTTCTATTAGATGCATTACTGGGTGTGTTTGCAGGGTCCATCTGCCCAGAGCCATGTTCCCTTCATAACAGCAATGGAAATTAAGCCAGTGGGCAGTCATGATGGGTCATGGGAGATGGAATGTGGGTCAAAATTTGACATTTTGTGTTAGTTTGGCTCTCACTCTCCTTTAAACCACTTTAAAAGTATTTTTATAGCATGTTTTATAGTCCCTTCAGGATCATGAGTTAGTTCCTCTTCTCTTACATTTTTCATATTAGGTTTATGTTTTGGCTCAAATGTAAAACAAACGTTTTCAGTTACAAAGCTTTTAATCAGTTTTAAGATCATTGTTTCCTTTTGCATCAAATATTTAGGACAGAAACATGATATGCATGGAATTAAATAATCTGAATAGTTATTACTAATGATTACATTTAGAAGAACAAGAGTTTTGAATGAAGACAAAGTGCTATGCCAAAGGCATGTTGTACATGTGATTTGGTGGAGCTGCTCTAAAAGTAAGCAGTTAGCAATAAAAGAATAATGTAGCTTGCAAATGGTACAAGGCATGTGGGTCATCTTTGCCAGGATTCCTGTTCTTATAGAGCTGCATTTTGTTTATGGTATTTGTGGTAAGTTACTGGTTTCATGTTTCAAATGACTCAAATGTTTTCTCTCTGGAAGGGCATTCTTGCATTTCTTCCTTTGGAAGCTATTTTACAGTGACTTTTTTTAATATCAGATGGGACACTAAACTTGACAGAGAGCAAATATTTGTTCTTCATTGGGCTCCATAGCCCTTTGTAACAAGCAGGGATCCCAGCTGGCTGGGAGGCAGCTCTGGGGTATCCCGACTTCACAGTGAATTTTGTTTTGTGCAGGCGCTGGTATAATTGAGGGAGAAGAAGGAATAGCATTTTTCAGAGCAAGTATTGAGTATACTGAGGCCAGTTCTTTTGTTATTTCAGATCTGCATACATTTCATGAGTGTAGTGCTTGAGTGCTTTGTTATCACACCATGTCAGGTGACAAAGGCATCAACTCTCTCTTTCAGCATTCATAGAATCTTCCCAGCCCTGAGTCTGTACAAATTGTGTCACCTCCTCTCAGCAGCTATTGCTGTCCCTTTGAGGGGTTGGATGTGAGGAAGAGCTGTGCCTGGGGTGGCTGATGTGGCTCCAGGCCATTGGCACAGACTGTCAGCCTTGGCACTCCTCTCCCTGCCTCTGGCCAAGCATCTTGGATTTGCAGAGAATATAAAAGATTAGTGGCATGGTTTATAAAGGCAGCCTGATGTGTAACACCTACATACCTTTAAAATGCAACCTTTAGTCTTTAGCTTCTTCTTGAGGAGTATAAATACTTGAGGAAAGTGCAAAGCTATATATATTTGGAATTACCTAAATCTTGCCCTGAGAAAGGTGGCTGGGGGAAAGTGCAGTGAATATTTGTAGTCTTTGTTTTGCATAAGGGACGTGTTAGAGGGTCATCCATTAGGAACTTCAGTGATAAGCGTCTTACATCTGACTAGGTCTCTGGTGAGTCTTCACACTGTTTGTGGGATCTAACACAGGGCTGCCTGCCTGACCTCGGTTCAGGTAATTTCATTCAGAACAGAAATGGACTTTTGCTGTAAAAGACAGGAAATGGTCTGTGTGGAGAACAAGGAATATCAGGGTTGATTTAATTTTTTAAAATTCATGACTCTACCTTTGTTTATAGCCTTTACTCATATCCTTTGAAAATCATAAACCTTTTGGGAAGAAATCAAAATGAACAGTCACTTAATGCTTTTAATGTCCCTGCAGCTCTGAAATGTTATTTGCTTCTGCATTTTCTCTGGAGAGCTTCAGAAACATGGCTGTTGTGCAGGTGTCAGCGTTCATTTTAAATTGTCCATTCCCAACTGCAGTTTTTCAGGAATATAACTTGTTTCTGTTTCCAAATCCATCAATTTGCTTATTAGAGAGCAGTAAAAGGTATTTCCCAGAAGGTTATTGATCCTGTCGAAAGTTGATGTAATGCAAAATACTGATTGAAACATTGCAGTGTTAGGGACTGTCCTGAAAGAAAAGGAAGGATATATTATTCTGTCATATAACATGCCATTACTGCTTCATGTTGTATTGTTAAAAAATTGTTGTAGAAACAATAAAACACATTTTTACAATAAATGTTGGGAACCAAGAATGTGTTGGTTTTCATGCTTAGAGGGAGAAAATTGTAATGTATCTAAGACTTGTTCTGGTGACATTATTAAAATATTTTCTTGTTTTTGAAGGCAATTACAATATGTTGAGAGTTTTTGGGGTGTGCATGTGTGTATGACAGAGTAAAAGTCATCTGCCTCTGCATGAGTTACCATCACTTCAGCACTGTGTTCATATCAATGCATGACACTCACAGCATTACTTCACCTGCAATTAAACTTACGTTAAAAGCTCATCCTTTTAATAGTTCTTAGGCATACTTTTTTAAAACCCCAAGCAAATCTTTCATTTCTAGCTAAAGCATCCTTTGGGATGATTACAATATTTCTTTAACTGTAATTTATTTTTTTCTTGTGGTGAGTAACTACAAAATTAAACAAACCTGCAGGTGTTTAGAACAGGCAGTTTTCACAGTAACTCCCAAATGCTTTCCAGCTTTTAAGTCTCTTATGCCGGGGATTAGATTACTGATTTCCACTGTTATATTATCAGTGCAGCTGTTGATGAAGAAGGGAAATATGCCAAATTTAAAAAATCTATATTTGTCAAAGAAACAGATCAAATAATTAGAGAAGATCCATAGCTGTGTTTTAATACTGTACTCTTTGCCTTATTTTCTTTCATTTCCATATATTTTCTGCTATCAACAATGAGGGAGCTGGAGCTTCAGACCCCCACAGTGACAGATTATTATAAGCAAAATGCTTTCAGACATGCTGGAGAGTTAATTTTCAATGAAGTAGGTAAAAAACTGTACTACTCACTGAAAAAGACAACACCCAACATATTTACATTAGCTGGTGAAAGATAATTCACCTTCCCAGGCAGGGTGCAGTCAAAGGAAGCTGAGGATTTGAGTGCAAGAAGCATATCCACACCCTGAAATTTTAACGAGTGAGCTTGTGGTAAGACAAAGAAGGGTAAGCTGTAAGCAATTCCTGTTACTAGCAGCAGGCACCTGGCAGCCTGATGATGGATTGTTCAACAGGAATTTGTGTTCTTGAAGCCCTGAAATGATATCGGCTTAAAAGGTAAACAAAAATTACAAATAAAGGTAAGCAAAGAATGTCTGCAATCCCTCAGTACACACCAAAATCCATTGATTGATAAAGCTGCAAATTCACGTCAGATTTTAAATACAGAATAAAATGTATTGAAATCTCACAAAATGGATACTTGAAGAAACAAATTTATGGTTTTAATGTGAAAGACGTAAAATACAATTTCATTTGGATTTATGACTGTGATATCATTATGGTGATTTATATGTTTAAAAGCCGTGAAATTAGTAATCTTAAATGAAACTGTGGCTGAGGTCATGTTTCTGTAGCAAGTCTCAGGTAAGTGCCAGTGTCTAATATATTTTAAAGTAAAAATCTAATTGGGATTTGTTATTGCTTCTAATTAATGTCCATAAATGAAACGTAATTTTGTGCTCATTATCTGTATATTTTTTCCCTTGCAGGGTTTTCTACCCCAGTAAGTCTCAGGGCCTTGGATTATTGGTGCCTCTTTCACTACGCTAAGGGGGAGGAAATACAAGGATATAAGTCAGCATCAGTCTGGTTTTGCTTCTTTGTCAAGTCCCTGCTGGAGGTCTGATCTGTGATTCAGCTCAAAGCAGATGTCCTCTGAGCCAGCCAAACCTTGAATATGTGCTCTCCTCACAGTGGGAAAACGCAGTGTTTCTGTACCAGGTGGGAAGCTGAGCTTGTTGGGAGAGAGTCCCTCCACTTCTTAAGGGACTACAGAGATAACTGGATCACAGAGAGGGGCTGCTGCACTGCTAGGGAGGTGTGGATGCCTCTCCACAGATGTTGGTTGGGGCTCTGGCTTAAAAAGAGTCTGCTGTTGTACTCACCCTTATCTCGTGGCAGCAGAACATTTACCATTTCCTGAAAACACCCTGTCAGTCTGCTGGAGCCAGCCCTGGGGAGGTTAATTCAGTATTGTGAAAGTATTCATAGTCTGTCAGTGGGCACTGAGGCAATATGGGGCTGTCACTCCACATTGTGGTTTAACCCCAGCCAGAAGCTAAGTACCATGAAGCTGCTTGCTCACTCCCTCAACTCCCTGTGGGATGGTAGAGATAATTGGAAAAAAAAAAAAAAAGGCAAAACCTGTGGGTTGAGATAAGAAGAGTTTAATATTTGAAATAAAATGAAATATAAAAATAATAATTATTGTATTTAAAACGGAGAGGAAAAAAAGGAGAGAGAGAGAGAAATAAACCCTAAGAAAGGCAAGTGATGTACAATCCAACTCCTCACCACCTGCAGACTGATGCCCAGCCCATCACTGAGCAGTGATCCACAGCTCCTGGCCAGCTCCCCCCGGTTTATAAAGTGGACATGATATTCTACAGTATGGAATATCCCTTTGGTCAGATCGGGTCAGCTGTCCCAGCCATGCTCCCTCCCAGCTTCTTGTGCAACTCCTCCCTGGCAGAGCATGGGAAACTGGAAAGTCCTTGACTTGGGCTAAACTCTACTCAGCAGCCACTAAAACATCACTATGTTATCAACATTATTCTCATAATGAATCAAAAACCCACAGCACTGTACCAGCTGTTAAGAAGAAAATTAACTCTAGTCCAGCCAACAAGAAGAACACTCTATAACTGCCCTCCAGCCAGAGCCAGCTTTAAATGGTACAGCATTTCTCACCACATAAAATACTGAATATAGAGCTTTGATGTAAGTTTAATAACAGCAGCTTCTAAGTGTAAGATCTAAAGAGCTTTGTATATTTTGCATGCTGTGAAACTCTCTCTCTCTCATGTCTTTATTATCTCCAAACTGTAGCTATTCTTGTCATTGAGAGATCCTAAAGCCTAGTGGTTTCATAGTCTGTTGACTTGGAACGAAGGTCAGACTACTGGTATTTGTGATCTATAATGTGTTTACCCAAGCAGATGTGGCTGGAAAAGACCTCTTCATGGTATTTGCTGCCACTCCAGAGAGAAGCTACATCAGCAACGAGTTTGTTTTCAGTCCCGAGGGGCTGTAAGAGGTCAAACATGTCTGACTGTGACTAGTTTGTATTATTACTGGAGGAGTGCAGAGCTCTCATGGCTGATGTGAATCTTGTGAGGATGTTCTGCAGCACCAAGACATGTGCTGTCAATGTATTTTGATTAAGGCAGACACCTGGTGAATTAGTTTTCCTACTCTACAAATTTCTTACCGAGATAGAGGGGTCTTTCAAAATCTTCAAGAAAAAAAGGCATTATATCTATATAAATGAAATATCTGAGAAGAGTCCCTTCTAGAATTTCAAAAGTGCTTAGTTTTGTCACTGGCTCTACAGGAAACTGAGGCACAATTTGGATGGACTGTTGTGCCCAACTCCTTCATGTTAGACTTTCATCTTTCTAACTAGTCCCTGTCTGAGAACTAAAAGTGATTTACCATTGGAAATAGGTGAGATCCATATTAGAGAACTTCAGGTATTTATGATATATATATATCTAAACCTGAAATATCTGTCTAGAACATCCCCCTGGCTATATTCAGTAAATGAACAGGCATTTCCTTAGTTAATTTCTTCTTCTTCATATCAAATGTCACTTAATTGTAGTGCACCTCGTGGTGGAGACAGAGAGTTAGGTGAGACAATTTCTGTCAGGAGGCTGTGGTGGAGGGGTGACCACCGCTTGCTGAGTACTCAGAGAAGCAGCAACACCTGGCCCCAGCCTTGAGGGTCATTTGTGCCTCTGAAGCCAGTGGTTGTCTTGAAACATCTCCCTTCCTTATGTGATTTTGCAATGTCACTGCTGTGGACCTGTTCCTTTCATTCAGAAAATTACATGTGTACTTCTAACCTTTATTGTAATGCGCAATTATCTGCTAACGTTTTGAAAGTAATACTGAAATAAGGAAGAATTAACTTACTTGAATGTGTACAACCAACATTCTCCTATTCTGATAATCTCAAGTTTTATATTCTCAGAAAAATTTGTCCCATGACATTTAAGAGGGGATTATGCCACTGTGCACATATCTTCCAGTCTCAAAAGCATGGCTGCAGTACTTGAGCAGCAAACCAGACAGCCCTGATGAAGGGTGTGATTAAACACTCACACTATTATCCTGATTAATATGCAAATGAGCAACACTAAACTGTTTATGGGATTCAAACAGTAATCACTGCCCCGCTTCAACAAACGAGGAATGCAATCATGCTCCACGTAAGAACAGTGAATACATCTCTTTTTGCCATTCATTTGAGCAGAAGGCTCTCGAATTTAATGTTTTATGTTCAGAATATAAATGAGTTTCATCTTTTCTGAAGCTTTACTTCTGTGAGATTGAGGGGAATTAGGCATATTGTTTTGATCATATACCAGCCTTCTGTATTAAAGATACATTTGAAATTTAAAGATACATTTGAAATTTAAAGATACATCTGAAATAAGGAAAACCTCCCAAACCCTGTAGAGTTAATCTGTTTGCATACGTTTCATCAACAATATAATAAAAGGAAAATGCATAGCTTTAATATGATTTCTAGCGTGATCCAGTAGCACCACCTGCTGACTACAGGGAGCACTGCTGCTTTAGTTATACGCGATAGATACTATTTTAAATATTAATGTACTTATATTTCATAAGCATCTCTACACTTTAACCTTTTTGAATGGCTATGAAACAGGCTTCTACATTGCTTTTGTGCTCTCAGGAATGTCAATCTATGTGTCCTTAACAGGAAAGGCAGGTATTTAAACAGTGATAGAATTTTTGCAATGTACCCCATAATATTTAACAATGCCAAGAGATATGTTTACTGGAAAACGTCTGTTTAAATGTTTTACTCTTACTGTTTTCTTTGTGGAAAATATTTTGGCTGAAACTCACATCTTGACAGCAGTAAACGGTCTGGTAAATTAGAAAGCCATTACACTGGTTCCAGTGAAGGAGAAAATAGAGCAGCGATATTTTTATATGTGGGAATAAAATTCTAAAGAATTTACAGAGATCTACTTGGGGTTGCAGAAATTTAAATTAACTCAGATTAGTAAGTCAGAAAATTCTCTCATAAAGAATAATATATTTTTGTCCAAATCTAAGCTCATTTTGAAGTAATAATGAGCATATAGTTTGTCCTTTTCTCTTTCTCTTTTTCTCTTCCCTCTTGCCTTGGTGCTGGCAGTTCATGCCTTCCAGTGCATTCCTTGGTTTTCCCTGCAGCTTTAAGCTGTGCTTGGAAACACAGTGAGGGACAACATCTGCAACTAGTGTTGCATGGGCAGCACAGAGATGCCCTGCAGGAAAGCCCTTTTGCCAGCACCAATGCCAAAGCCCACTCCTTCCTCCCTGTCCGCTGAGCAGTGTGCAGGTGCCGTTTCCCCTCCAGCCTTGCAACACAGCAAGAGGCTTCCTGCTTGTGGAATTTATGGAAAAGGAGCACGTCAGTCACCTATGTCTTACACCTTTCCTAAAGGCTGGATGTGAAATTCGTCTAGCTGTGCCTGGGTGGTTAAAAAATTCACTCTGCTGCTCATAGTATTTCCTGGGTTTGCCCAGAAAGGAGGTGGGCCGTTTCTGGTGCCTATTACTGCGCTGTTGCAATCTCTCACAAACGCAGGCTCTGGGTTTCATTGCCCTACTGTTATTATGAGGTTTAAAAAGTCTAAGAGATAAGGAATTTCAGCACTTACCTGAAATAGGGTTTAGAAATAACACATCCTGCCAAGCAGTCTCTACCACTGCCACTGACATAATTAATTAATTATGGCTGTAGGAGTCCACAGAGTGCAGACAACCCTGCCAGCATGAGACCTGGTTTGGCGATATGGTGGGGGCCCTGGGTGTGTGATGGGATTCCTAGGTGTGTGATGGGGCTCCTGGGTGTGTGATGGGATTCCTAGGTGTTAGACCACCTCACTGTGACAGGGAAAGGCTGGGCTAGGCTGTCCTAGTGCTTTGCTGAGGCAGCACTGGATACAGGTAGAAGCGCAGGAGTGTGGATTTGCACGTATGACATTAACATGAAGTTCAGTGGCATTATCCAAGGAAGGGAGGCATCACGTTGTGCACAAGGCAGTCAGGAAGAATGTGTGTGTCACGGTTAAACCTCAGTCAAAAACTAAGTAAGCCCCATGCTGCCACTTGCACACTCTTCCTGATGGGATGGGGAGAGAGAATCAAGAGTAAAAGTGAGGGAATTTGTGGGTTGACAAAAAGACAGTTTAACAGGGAAAGCAAAAGCCATACAATCAAGCAAAGCAAAAAATGGATTTCATTCATCATCTCCCATAGGCAGGCAGAGAGAGTTTAAGTGGGAAGTGGAATAATAAGGGTTTAAGTGGAATAATTACAACCTCACTGTGGTAAAAAGAGAGAAAAAAATATCAAAGACATTGGATGAGACATCTAGAAAGACTTCTAATGAATGCTTATGATGCATGCAAGAGTGCAGTCAATATTTGCACCACTGATGCAAGAAAGCACAGAAGAAAAATCCTGGATACTTGTTAGTCTGAGAGGAATAAAAAATCCCCTGTAGCTGTCCCTGCATTCAGAATGAGAGAGATAAATTTCACAGAATGAGAGAGATAAATTCAGAAGAAGGAAAATCACAGCAAATGGGCACCAGTTTATTCCAGACACAACTCCACTGCATGTAGGTAAGTTTAATAAAACTGGTGGAATTTAAATAAAGACCTAGGAGAAAGCAAATGCCAAATTCCCATAGCAGCCAGTGGACGTTGGAAAAGAAATAGAGCTGAACAGTTCAAGAGGTGACTTAAGAAAACAGATGACACCTGTTAAATATGTAGTGTTGAAGTAATTAATTTCATAAGTGGAAATGGAAGGTCAAAAGTTTTAAAAAAAGTTGACGCAAATGAAAAGTTATTGAAAAGATAAATGTGAACAGTTGACTTGGATCAAGATAAGCCTGATACATTACAGAAGGAATGATGATGATTCAGTGCACTACTTGGATGCAGGGCTGCAACTGTACAGAAGCAGTTTCCACTGGATCTTAAGGAGTAATATAGCACCTTCAAGTGCCCATAAAGTTTAGTGAAATAAAATTGTGTTCAGGGCTGTAGTTTATGATTGTGAAACACTGAAAATGCACTGCACATGTAGCATGTAATTCAGAGGGGTTTGTTGATTCTTAACATGCTATTTCTCCTTCCTCATAATAATTAGCCCGTGTAATTCAGGGTTCGCATGTAATTGAAGTAAAGGACCCAGATGTATCTTCCTGTCAGCAACAGCCAGCTATAATGCTAAATATTTTTAAGTTAATACATCCACCCTGGACCCATTGGTGTAAAACACTCTCCAAAGGAAATTCTGTGGACCTGGTGAGAGGCTCGTAGAGTTACTGAGTTTTTCTGCTATAGTCCAGGACTGAGACAGAGTTCATTTCACCACAGCAGCCCTCAGAGTGCTGTGCTGGAAAGCTGGAAAGGTGTTGATAACACACCAGTGTTTTGGCTTCAGCTGAGCAGAGCTGGTGCAGCATCAGCATTGTCTCACCAACTTCCCCCCTCCCACCAGCAGGCTGGTGAGTGGGCAAGATCCTGGGAGGGGACACAACTAGGACAGCTGACCCAAGTGGACCAAAGGGATATTCCACACCAAATGATGTCAGCTCAGATATAAAAGCTAAGGGAACAAGGAGGAAGGGGGAGATTGGTTAGTTACAATGTTTGCCTTTTGGAGCAACTGCTATGCATGCTGAAGCGCGGCTTCCCAGGAAGTGGCTGAATGTCATTGCTGATGTGAAGTTGCGAATTAACCAATTTATTTTTTGTCTTTGCTTGTGTGGGAGCAAACTTTCACTTTTGCTTTAGTAAACTGCCTTATCTCAACCTACGAGTTGTTTTCCATCTTATTTTCTCTCCCCTATCCAGCTGGGAAAGGGAGCAATAGAGCAGCTTGGTGGGCACCTGGCATCCAACCAAGGTCAACCCATGTAAGTCCCAAGAAACTCCATAAAAGAAAGGAAAATTGAGCATTTGTGGCTTTTCCCCCATGTTTAAAGAAACCTATGCCACAAAAAATATCCTTAATTTTAATACTGTAGACTACTAGTAAAGGCAAAAATATATCAGCAATGCAAATCCAATGTTAAACCCCCCATATTTTTTGGGGGGAATAGAACTTCGCTGAAACAACATCTCATGGTGTTGCAACTCTTCTGCCATGTCTGAGCTTTCACTGCCATTCAAGGCCTACAGCGGACTTTTGAAATGGGTTGTCAGTCTTAAAATACACAGCACTAGCAGAGGATCTTTAGTACATTCATGAAATTTCTAAAGTTGCCAAACCAATTAGCAATTTCATATAACATTTTGTAAATCACTTTGAAAGATCTCTTACTTTGTAAAACGTTATCAAATGTGCGGTTCAGAGAGGCCTCCTGGACAATGTTCACAAGACTGGATCACATATAGCAGCAGTGTTTCTATGGGATACAGGACATCCTTTCTGATTTCATGGCACACAAGGCAGAACAGGAGTGTTCTCTTGTTCTAGGGAGAGCAAAATGAGTGGGTCCCAGTGACCTGGTAAATAATTCATCATATTATAAGTGACCTTTATGTCCTTTAGGAATTTTACCAAGCATAGCCTGTCCTTAAAGTCTGAAAGAAGTTAACGAGTTGAAGGACAAAGCAAGCCTAAGCCAGTGGTTACTGATGCAGACAAACTTACTACAGCAGTGTGCTTTAGCAGCCCAAATTCTGCACTTCAAGATATTCCAAGTCTCAAAAATTTTCTGACATTTGTTTGCAGCCTATTTCTACTTGGAGGCCAGCTTTGTAATTAGTGTTAATTGGTTCTCAATTCCCTATAAAAAGATTACTAGAACAGCTTATAAAGTGTGTCAAAGAGAATATGAGCCACCTTGCAGAGGAACCCATTTGCTCCAGTCCTAGACTGAACTTGTGGTGGTGGGGATGACACACGTTTGAATAAAGAAAACATATCCAAGTTCCTCATGTAATCTAATTGTTGTAGAATATAATATACTACAATAGCTCAGCTGGAACGGATGTAACAAGGATCATCTATTGCAGCTATGATGTCTAGTCAGGGGTCAGATGATCTAAGACTTTCTCCCTGTACTAGTGTACAGCAAACTGGATCCAAAGGGTGGCACACTGACAGAATATGCAGAAAATATTTAAGAAAATTATTTTCCCTTCAAATGAATTATAGTATCTGTCTACTGTAGTGATAACCCATGGACTAAAAATAGCTAATAAAATCAGCACGAGGGAGTAATTTTCTAGTTTCGTAATTCTGTTTCTTGCACGGTAAATTCTGCCAAATTTTGCTACTTTCACTAGCAATTTGCTCAGCAGAACATTGTTTTCTTCAGTGTATTATTAAGGGTATATATATTACCTAGCTATAGGCTGGGTATTGAAGACAGCACTCACTAAATAGTTAGAGCTTTCCCTTTTACTAACTAGCAAAAACATCTGTGTTTCAGATCGTTCTTTCCACTTGAGCTGAATCATAAAAAAATTTAAAAATTGACATGGGCATGTCCACTGGAATAATATTCTTAGAGAATTTTCGTTTCTAGAACCAAGTGAAAGAAAACACCTTTTATTGCAGAAACAATTTTAATAAGATCAAAATGTACAAAAAACTATCAGAACAAATGTTAGATGAACAGCAGACTAAAGAGCAATTGTGGCCTCACTGGACAATGCATATATATAAAAAATTGTTCATCCTATATGCTTATTCTGTCCATTCTATAGCTGCCCCAAATGCAGGCATTGCATGTTTCAGAGAAGCCTGCAGCTAAGAAAGGGTTAACTTATCTTTTACTGACTTGAGTCACACACTTTTTAAGAAAACTTCACCGAATTTAGTTTTTTTAATCTTACTTGCAAGTCATGTTTTACAGACAAGATTCTACCACTTAGCTTTGGCTGATGTAACATTTTAAAGAATATTTGCGTTTCACAAAATTTGCATTAGATATTTAAAACACCACGACTGAAAAACCAGTAATTTTTCCAAAAGTACAGCCAAAGAGGCTAAAACGATATTTTAGAACCATCTTTGAAAGCCTTTACTGTATCATAGTCACTTCAAGTGTTGTAAAGCAGTTTTCTACTATCTTCAGCTTTTCTTCAGAAAGCAGGTTTTCTTGCTTCAATTGTCCAATAAAAGCTTCCAAGGACCTGAGCCTCCCCAAAGTTTTTACCTCCTGCATTTCAAGTAAAGTTATCTTAGAGTGGAGTTTTGAAATTTTTTGCAAAAGGTGATCTCTGTCTATGTCTTGTCTGCAGTATGAATGCTCAGTCTGCAATATTTTATTTCCACCATATTCAATCACTTCTGTCTCTGTGTCACGAAACTCTTCCTTAACAGGCAGGAAAGAACTACTTACTCTTTCAGGCTCTTCTGGACTCTCAGCTGGCATAATAATAGCAATGACAGACTCTTCACTTCCACTGAACTGTTCAATAGTTTGTGTAACTGTACTCAATAAAACTGCATCTTCACTTGTCTGCACATCACCAGAACAGACCACGTGAGGGACAGGATTTTCAACTGCATAGTCAGTAACTGACCCTAAAGCATTATTCGGTTTCAGAGATGAATTCAAGTAGTCAGGGTCTGTAAACTGCAGGACTGCAGCTGTACAACCTCCTGGATCCTCTACAGGAGTATGAACACTGGGAGCTTCCATGCTCTGGACTGCTGCTGCCATTAAAACAGGATTAGGCTGATGTACATATTGCTTACATGAACTATCAATAATGACACTGTCTGCCTGAAAGCCACCTTCATTTTGAAGCTGTAGGTTTTGAATTTGTAAAGGTTTACTCAATGAAGTTGAGCATACTACTTCTGCATTTCCCTCAACATTTTGTGCAATTACAGGATTTTTCTTTGGTGTACAAGGTTCAAGTGGTACAGATCCTTTCTCTGACACTACATTTGTTTTTTCCTGGTCTTCTTTCTGTACCTGTTGTGGACTGTTCTGAGAAGAATCTTTTCCCTGGAGGAGAAAAAAAATTAAAAAACAAAATCACCACCTTGTAACAAGAAAACCACTGAGCATAAAAAAATTAGGCAAGTCTCATTTCCTAGCATGATGCTGCGTAAGAACTAACTTCAATGAGCAGTTTAAAAATTACATCAGATGTCCAAGAATTTATCTAAGCATCTTCCATAACTTTGCTTCAGGTACTAAACATTAAGATACTATTTTAAAACTCTAAAGGCAATAGCAGTGATTGTTTTTATAGTTTGGTTTTTTCCTTTCTTACTGTGGTTTGGGGTTTTTTATTTGTTTTGTTTGTGGGTTTTTTCAAACTCTAGGGAACTTGGACTCTTTTACACAGGACACAGTAATTTTAAATGCACTTGAAGAGAAGTGGCTACACAAAGACTAGCTAGCATCTTCTATTACCACCTGAGACATTGTATTAAATATATGTATATTAAATGTACACAGTACAAGGTTCTTACATTAAAGATAACTGTAAACCAGCAATTCCATTCTGACAACTAAACTTCACAATTTATAAAAATGGAGATTTTTTTGTGATAAGATAGAAATATTAGCAAAAATTTAAATGTTAACAGGACTTTAAACAGAAGTTGATACTAAGAGACAATTTGAAGCTTGTATTTTTTAGCTACTTTCTTTTCCCTTCCTTCACATAAACTACTTGACCACATGATTACATTTAAGATCAATATACAAATGAGCTTTTAGGTATGTCAGTCAGTGAAACAAAAATAGAAAAACAGTGGGTGTCTTGTTTTTTTCTAGTAGACCTGATTATGAAAAGAACACTCTGTAGAATTTGTACGCATGTAAAACTGTGTACATGTTTAGCCTGGGAACTGAAAGACAAAATAAAAAACCACCCTGAACAAAGAAACAGAAAAAGAAGAAATTTTAATTTTGCTAATTAAATATAGGCCAGGCAAAAAAACCAACCAAATCAACCAACAACAAAAACAAACAAAACCCCCCAAACAAAAAAAACCCAAACCAAAACAAAAAAGTCCCCAACAACAACAACAACACCACACCACCCCTAAAAAAAACCAAACAAAACCAAAAAACAAAACAAAAAACATCCAAAAAACCCAACCAACAAAAAAACATGAAAGGAGGGAAAGGAAAGATAGAAACCCAGAAAAAATGTATTACGATGAAAATTATAATTTCAAAGTGTATGTTCCCTAAAGTATGTATGTAATCTGAAGCATCCTAAGTACATCAAACTTTGTGATTCAGTTTTATATGAAACTTCAGTCTTAAAAGGACTGGAAAATTTATACAGAAATAGAATTCATTTGGTTACCTTCACTTTTTCAAAGATAATACTCAACATCATGCCAATCTTAGGGGTTTTGTGAAAATGAAGCATTTCCCTTCCTTTGTTCTTTCAGCAGCTGAAAACGACTTTCTCAGACTATATATTTTACCTAAATAAATCTCTTACAAAATATATTAGGTAAATGTTCCCCAAATCTTCACCTACCAGAACTGCCACTAAGGTTGAAGGAAATGTACCAAAACAAGTCAAAACACACAGCTTATCTGTAATAGCATAGAAGCATGGGGCAACAAAGTCCACTTCCAAAGCTACAGCTCCTTGTTACAAGAGCAGCAAAGGAATGTGAGGGATATATGGAGCCAAGGCAGGGAGGGTAAAAGGAGAGATATTTCTTGCGAAGTTACTACTGCCACAACTTTCAAAACTTTCTCTTTTTGTATTTGAGACATTTACTAAGATTACTTTTCACACTTGTGAAAGACCAGATGGAATAGTCTTTCTAGGATATCTTTGGCAGCCTACAGTCCTGAACTCTTAGGTTAAAGGTTAGAAACAGAAAAGAGAAATGTATAGTTTGAAACTAATATATTCCAAAGCCGGTTTTTCTGTATGCTTAATAGAGACTTTGAAAGAATATTAAAATATTAAGAGTAATTGCACAGAAAAAAAAACCCTAGAACCGTAATATTCTCATAAGAAATTTAAAATTTTCTATAGTAGATGCTTCTGTGATTTCCAGTTAAAAAAAGATATTGAAGATATTGAACTTGCACTCCAAGTATGGAAAGTTCTTCCTTTACATTATGGAATCACATACGTGTTTTATGTCAGTCCTGCAAACAAACTGTTCTAATGAACATGAATTCTATTTTTTATATAAAATTTGATTATATTACAGATAATTAGAAAATTTGTATTACGTCAACAGTTGGTTAGCTTTGTACAACAAAACAAAAAAATTACAGAAATAGATTACCTCATCATCTGGGGAAGAGAAAATAGTTGGCACAGCAGTATGTTTCAGGTATCGTATCCCCCATCGCACATCCAGGGAATCAGGTGTAAAATGATCACTGCACAGGAGTTGGTGCTTACTTGGGGTCCACGAATCTCGCTTCATATTCCGCAACCATTTCTCAAGTCTCTCTTTATCATGAAGTGGGAATCTTTTTAAAGCAGTTGAAAAGACAAATAAGAACACATACAAAAAAAAAAGCCAAATCTGTTAATTGTTTTCTTTATTTAAATAACAATATCTCATTGTTACTTACAAGGCAGACTTCCCTCACAAAAGATTAAAATAATCTTTTTTCAAAAGATTTAAATATTAAATGCTAATCTGGGCATCATGTACATGTTAATCCAATAATTATCCGATTTCTAGTTGAGTATTTGCTCTGCAGCTCAGAAGCAGAACCCCTAATTTCTGCTAGCCAAGGGTTCCAGAATCTATGGCCAAGATGTTTTGAAAGGTTTGACCCTACAACACTTGCTCAGAAAGCCGTTCTGCTGAAGGGAGACAATTTAAAGAAAGTTAAGACTGGCCTTCATTTTATTGAGACTACTTCTGGGGCTTATTTGTCTTTCTAGACACAACTAGTATTTTCTTTTTAACTGCGTACCTTCTTATATATGTGCCTCTCTGTATTATCAGATAATCTGGCAATGTGAATATTACCAATACAGGATTTAAATTGTCCTCAAAAAGTAAATACATGCAGATGCAAGCATTTCTGTATTTTGTGTTTCAGCAATTAAGCTTTCTCAAAGCATTAGGAACCCACATCATATTTTATAATTTAGAATTAACTTTTCAATCATCTAACCTACCTGAAAAGGCAGATGATGAGTATACACCTTCATAGAGAAAAAACCCAATTTTGAAAATACATGTAAATGGTCAGACAAATGACATTGGAAAGAGAACTAAATTAAAGGGAAAATGGGTGAAGATATGTAAATTACTAAATGAATTGCAATACAGAAATTAAAGGGAAATCAAAGGATCATTATGATGTGTGCATAGTTAATTAGTAATGGTAACAGGAACATGAACACTCAGACCACTCTGATCTCTCACCTCTTCTCAGACATGTATCACGGTATTTGAAATGTGCTTCTATATTTCTCTGGCGCACATCAATTTTATTTTAATTCTAGCATGTAACCAGATATGATACATAAACCATAAATTGAATTCTGAGCACTTACGTGACTGCTGTTCAGAAAACAATATTCCTGAGAATCGTGAGCAATAATAACTACAAAAAAAAAAAATCTGTGCGTTTGTGATCCCACCCTCAGATCCCTGAAGCTGCAGGTTTCCTCCAAAAGCCACACACAGCAATGACTCTTAACGCAGGCCCTGTGTTCCAAAACTGCAAACTCAGGTGGTTTTAAGAGACAGATGGCTGAAATTCACAGCATAAAGGTGCATGTCTTTATCCCTTCCCCAATCTTTTGAATTCGTTGCAATCTAAGTCTTCAAATCACCAAGAACATATAGCAAGCTTTTGATGCATCCAGCTCTGAGTATCTGCAGGAATGCAAGGAATAACACTGGCAAGAACACAATAACCTCTGAAGGACAAGTCAGAGGTTCAGGCTTTTCAAATCCTGTCTGCTTAGATCGTGTACACCCAATGGCAGCACTGCATGTATGACAGAGCGTGTTCCTTGAGTAACACAGCTTAGCCTGGGTGTCACTGCACAGGTTCAAAAACGTCTCTCAGTAAGAGGATGGCTTCCTTTAATTGAAGGTCATGTCCCAGTCACACCCTTTCCAAGAAAGCCTTGAGAACATTTGTTCCCACTGCAGTTACCCTCACAACACAGGACACACTGCTCTCTCCAGACTCAGCCAGCTTCAGATGGAAAACAAAACAGTCTGTACCAAGAAACAGGTCTGATAGTGAAAGTCATGATTTTAGCTTAAGGGCAACTTTGCTGAAACCTGTTCATGCTTCACTACCCTCTTACTCATCAACAGAATCTGTTCGCTGGAGTAAACAAGACACAAAAAAGGGGAAATGGAAAGAGGAAGTGCACAGAATTTATTTAGCAACTGCCATCACTACACAAACCAGAGAAGTGAAGAAATAAAACAAAGAAGGGCAGTTAGACCAGTTGAGATTAGGTGGCAAAAGGCTTGGAAGGGGCTCAGATCCCAATCACAGAGCAGCAGAGGACTTCTTTGGTGGTGGTAAGAGGCAAGGGAATAAAATTTGCAATTCATGTCAGTTGTAGTTGCTGACATAGGGCAAGAGAAAGCTATAAATCATATCTCAGCACCCCTTCTACAGGAGCACAAGACTCAGAATGCAGCACAACTCAAAGGCTAGATAAAACAGCTTTGTTTTTGCAATCATCTTCATACTGATGCCATACATTTTAAACATGTCTCAGAGCTCAAATTTGTTTTGATTATCCATGTGGCACTCACATTCTCTGAAGCATAAGGAGAAAGAAATTATTTTCTTGCTTGTTTTATGATGCATTCCATATTAGTAATGTGACAGGAAAATAAGCTTTCCTGCAATCTATAATAAAATTTCTTTCAAAACAGTCTTCCTGTGGGTCTTCCTACACCACCTTCCTGATCTTGGAAAACTATGACTACTCAGAAACTGAAACAAAACTTAGTTTGAGGTATAAATTTTACCAAAACAGGTTTTGCGGCTAATTGTGAAATTTATTTTTCAAATTTTTCATAAGCTGCTTCTGTTGACAAACGGTGCCATACTATTATTCTACACAAATACTGAATGTTTAGTTACCTGCACTGTGCTTCTCTCAGGATTGTGAAACACTGTTTACAACTCACCATCCCGGGAATCGACAGCCACGTAACCACAGCAGTGCAGAGGTCACTGCCTGGGACGCGACTGATGCAGTCAGTGTCCGGACAGCACAGTGCAGCCACCGTAAACTGCTTTTTAGCTTCCACCTAACTCAGCTGCTTCCAAACAACCAGTGTGCAATGTCTCTGTTCACAGTGCAGGAAAGGTAGTAATTCTAGTGGGAATGCTTAATTTTAAGGAACCAATATATGCTCACTTGCCTACTCTTCCAGGCCCTTCGCCTGGCATGCAAGCTGTCATACACAGGACACTTCACCACTGCTGCCTGCCCTGCTGGAACATCCCTTCCACATAGGCAGCAGCAAAACAGAGTCAGAAGCGCAAATTTTATTTTTCAGCCAAATATCCTTGCTGCTCAAATATCAAATATCCTCTGCTCACAGACCCTCCGCACCTATCTCAGAGTTCCTGCACGCTGCCGTCCCATCGCCCCTGCCCCAGGCTCTGCCGTCCTGTGCGAGGGACGGTGGGTACGTTCACATCCCAGCTATCCACCCCTCATTCCCTACACCTTCCCTTCCCCCGGGGGTCACTGTTATTTCCCGCCAGCCTCCGGTGACCAGGCGAAGTTCCAAGGAGACCACCAGCCCGTGGCGTTAAGTCTTTCGGCCATTTACTTCCGCCGTGGGGCTCGCTACCACTCCCACGGCCAGCGCTCCCCCAGACGCTGCGCCGCTGGGCGGCCACTCACGGGTAGAAGCTGAGCTTGCGCTGGTCCCTGGCGCTCTGGCCGCCGCGGTTCTTGCAGCGGGTGGCAGCGCAGTACCGCGGCATGGCGGGCACGGCCGGGCGGGCACTGCGGGCCGGGGCGGCACCGCCTCCTCACAGCGCCCCCTGCGGCGGGCGGGCACGGCCGGGCGGGCACTGCGGGCCGGGGCGGCACCGCCTCCTCACAGCGCCCCCTGCGGCGGGCGGGCACGGCCGGGCGGGCACTGCGGGCCGGGGCGGCACCACTTCCTCACAGACCCCCTGCGGCGGGCAGCGGGGGCTGGCGCCGCGGCCGCAACAGCCCACGTGCACCGCGTCACGTGGGCTCCGACGGCCAATGGCGCAGCGCTTCGTGTAGGAGCCGCGAGGGGAGGGACTGCGCGAGCGCTGGGTGCGGGCGGGCGGGAACGGTGACGGGCTGAGGGGCGGCGGAGGAGCGGGGCTGGCGCCGAGGTGAGGGGCGGCGGAGAGGGACCGCGGCCGCTGCCTGAGGGCTCGGGGAAAGTAGAGGGTTGCTGAGGTGGTGGGTAGAGTGAAGGCGAACGCGGAGGGGGCGGGCGGGGGGGCGCTGGGAAGGTTGGGGGCGGCGTGGGAAGCGGAGGCGGTGGGGGGGGGGGGTGGGCACTGGAGTTCGGTTCGGGACGTTTATCTGGCATTTGGGCCTCTCTGGGCCAGGCTGCGGCGGTGTTTCCCAGCCTGGGCGAATTGGAGGTGGGACAGCGTCGCTCGGTGTGGCTGTTAGCGGCTGCCCGGCTCTGGCCGGCCCCGCCCGGTGCGCTCTGGCTCCGGCCAGGTTCTTCAGGGAGATGCTGGGATGAGTCCTTCGTTTCCTTGAGCTGCAGGGCAAGATTCAGGAACCTTCTGCATTTGCTCTCGAGTCAGTGTAGGAGAGGCCAAGACAAGTACAAGCCCCTGTTTGACACACTTGCCTGTAGCTGCTCGAGGACTGGGAGACTTGCTTACTCATCGGATAAGCCATGATAGGAGAATCAGTGGAAGACTTTGGTAACTTTATTACTATCAGTAAATTGTTTGCAGAGGTAATTATAGGACATGAGTATTCCACAGGTTAGTGTATAGCAATTCTGTAATCAGAGCAGTAGCAGAACACTAGTGATGCTGTGGATTCTCTGAGTGCGTGAGACTTTGAATATAAGCATTTGTTCAAGATCTTGGTTAATTACTTTCAAAGAAGGATGGAATAGTGTGTTTGTGTTCCAAGATGAAGTAGCTTCTTATTTTCTACCTGTGACAGATTTTATTCTAGGTACATCGTCCTCAGACATCATTTCATTGTGCAGTTATTGAGAAATGTTGATAAACTAACAAAGAACTGATTGTTATCACCTGTGCAATACTTTGGCTAAGCATTAGACAGTGCACTTCTTATACGGAGGTGAATATTAGTTGAGATCTGTAGCTGCTTGCCCAACAGAGTTAAATAGTAAATATGTGGCATAAGGTCTCTAACTTCATTGAAAGATGTACCTAAATAAAGTGTAGCTTTTCATAATAATTAGAAGAGCTCATTATGGCATAAGCTTAATGTATACAGAATTTCCTGAATTCTGGAATGTAGTTTAAGTAGCTACAGTGCATGGCCTGGAAAGTGCTACTTACCTGTCCATTTTTGACTGAGAAACGGAGTGCAAAGAGACATAAGTAAAATAAGTATTTAAAAGAGACTTCATTTTGAAAAGGATCATAAAAGTCATTAGGAATGGCATGTTGAAGTAGTTTTCAGTAGCAACACTAAGACACTGACAGCATGTAAAATAGATGTTTTCTAGAAAGTAAATTGAATAATTGACATTGTGAAAATATCAGCACAAACAGGAAGAAAGCCCCAAAAGTGTGGAAGGATGTATGTGTGTTTAGTTCTTAGTGCTCAAGTGGTAAAGTTGCAGGTTAATGAAGTGGTGAGAGAAGATATGGGGAAAAACTTGTACTAAAAATATGTCTGATACTGTGCGTGAAGAATATGGGAAAGAACTGTCATTTTGGTATCTAAGTACACTGATCAAAATACAATTTGTTTCAACTGCTGCCCCTTAACACTTGATATCATGCAGGCTGCTGGCCAAATAAATGCTTAAGAGGGCATGGGTAGATTAATCTTGCAAGCCTTTTGCTCTCGTCTCACAGCATTCATTTTAGCCTCCTGATTCACCTATTAGACATGGTATTCTTTTTTTCCATTTTTTATTCTTGCATTTTAATTTTGTTTAGAGGGTATTGATTTTCAGGTAAATGCTTAATTTTCTTATGTATCAGATACTCAAAGGTTTTGAATTCTGCATGAGAAATATTTGGGTTGCATACTGGCTAATCTGAGTATTCTGACTTTAACGGTGCTCAGACTGTAAGTTTGTGTATTCAGCTTTCAGAAGAGTAACAGCAGTTGTCACTGAGTTGTACTTACGCTACACTCAAATCAGTGTAATTTGATCGGGGGGGACACATTATATCTGAAATGTTCAGGGCCTTGTCATACATCGTTCTGGTCAGGTGGCAGCCAGCATTTTGTCTTTGAACATTTGCCTTTCTGCACTCTGTTTTAAATATAATATGCACAGGCATATTATCTGCTCTCTCCTTCTAGTAGGAACAGCTCACACTGTCCTTCATGCAAATCATGAAACGTCACATGGCTGTGTGGAAGTGATTTTTTTTTTCCCCCAATCATTTGTATATGCCACAGTTTTTCCCTAAGTTCTCAGATACTTGTTTCAAAATACATCTTTTTGACAGATGTGTTGTTGAAAAAAAATTTGCAGCTTTTAATTATTGCTGAAGTTGCTTTTCTTGTATAAAAGATTTCTTTTGTCTTCAGTTCTAACACTGAGGGTTTCATATGTAAACCTTTCTATGCAGTAGTATTTATCAGCTGAATTCTTTGATATCAAAGATATAGTAGGTGTTTTAATACAAAGTAGTAATAAGTAGGTGTAATAATACAATCTAATATGCAGACAAGCTAAGCCAGCCCATTGTAAGGTAAAGGAAAATGTGCTTTATGTGGCTGAACTCTGGAAATGAGCGATTTACTCTTTATCATGTTCACCTTAGGTTGGTTAAATGACCTGAAGCTGAGCTTGAGTGTCTTGTCTTTCTGTGCCTCACAGTCATGTCCAGGCCAGTTGTGTTTTCAGGCTCCTGTTGTTGCACCAGCTTATCAGTGAATTGGTCTTCCAATTCGAGAGTCAGTTTTTCAGCTTGTGCTTAATTTAGAGGTGCTGTGTTTATGCTCCTAGAACTCAAAGGTTATTGTGAAGCTAGTTCAGGAATGCCAGCATGGAATGTTTGATACAATGAAATATACTGTGTATTTACTTCAGCAACTTGGTATGACAATGATCAGTTAAGCATAAATGTAAAACAAAGATGAACACTAAAGTGGTTGTTACGCATGTGAAATGTGAATTTGCAGTATTTTCACTTGCATATTCTGTGAATATGAAAATAGCGTAACAGAGTTTGACACATGGAAACAGTAAGCTTACAAGTCTGTCACTGACTCCTGGAGCATCCTGGTTTTCCTCTGCCAGTTTACATTTGTAATTAAGTTGTTGTGGAATGTAAAGTAACTCATTCTTCAAGTATATTTCTTTCTCTTTCTAGGAACTGGAAACAATGGCTACAACACAATCTGTCTTCACATTTGCTCTGTGCATTTTAATGATAACTGAATTAATACTGGCTACAGAGAGCTATTATGATATCTTAGGAGTTCCAAAAAATGCATCTGACCGCCAGATTAAGAAGGCATTTCACAAGCTGGCTATGAAATACCACCCAGACAAAAATAAGAGTCCTGGTGCAGAAGCGAAATTTAGAGAAATTGCTGAAGGTAATATACACTAACTTTTGTCTTAATTTGATATTTGTCTCATATCTATAACCTAAGTGCATTCTGTTTTTACTGAATAAGAGGTATAAAGGTTGTTTTTTTTTCTTAATTCTGCTTATGGGCTGTCAAATGTCCAGCATCAAAATCTGACTTGTTTCTGTGTTCTTGCACATAGGGAATACTTTTACACAGTTTATGCATTTGTGCATATTAGGCTTTTGACATGTGTCTTCTCACAAAAAATACCTGGTAGCAAGACAGCTTTAGCTCTAGGAGGTTAATTGTTACCTTTTGATCTGTTTCATAAGATTCAGCTCAGGATTATCACTAGGGCTTCAGGAGGGCCTAACAGCAACCTTCCAGTGGGGAGATTATAAAAAAAACGCACAGGAGGGTTCTTCAGTGGTGGGAATACAAAAGACAACAGATGCAGGAGGTTCAGAGTGGTTATAAGGAAAAACTTTTTCACCTTGAGGATAATGGTTGGATTTGATGATCTCAAAGATCTTTTTCAGTCCTAACGATTCTGTGATTCTGCTCTACAGGCCAGTGTTAGAACAAGATTGCATGGAGAGGTTGTACAGTCTCCAACCTTGGAGACTTTTCAGCAATGACTGGGTAAAGCTCTGACTAACCTAGTCTGATCTTTTAACTGACTGTACTTTGAGCAGGAGGTTAGAGACTGAGTTCATGTGTAACTTGAACTGTCCTGTGATCCTACAAATATACCACTTAAAAGTATTTTGTGATAAAATAAAGTGGAAGTTGGTAATCAAGAATAGAAAGACTTGCTGAAAACTTAGGTATACCCACTTCTATTCCCAGTAGACTCAGTTGTAACAACCATCTATTTGTGTAGTTCTAACTAAGCTAATATGGGATTTCTGGCTTTTACCTTCTGGT
The DNA here is from genome assembly GCA_024500445.1 of Entomyzon cyanotis. Classification (NCBI taxonomy): domain Eukaryota; kingdom Metazoa; phylum Chordata; class Aves; order Passeriformes; family Meliphagidae; genus Entomyzon; species Entomyzon cyanotis. Next base: position 30,623,222 of record JAKEPQ010001018.1, read on the forward strand.
CTGCAGAAGTATTATTTTGAAAAAAAGGTAGTTAGTAATATAAAGAAAGGGAGGGACAGTCTTTATTAGACATTTACTGCAGTCATTAGCACCTACTACAGGAAGAATTAGGACCTCTTAAGTGTTGAATTATATAGAATAATTGCAAGTCTTTGACAGGGAAGAAAATGAAGATGAATTTTTCAAATACTCAGTTATCATAATGGGTGTATTATCTATCAGAGCTCCTGCCTTGGAGCACCAGTAGCTGTAGTTTTAGACCAAAGATTGAAGGGAAACCTAATTTCATTTTGGGTATATCCGTTCACAAAATCTAGGTTTATTTCTGAACTTCTGAAAAATTGAGAATTGGGACATAATGAAATTTCATTCCCTTTATTTCCTTGATGTTTATCTTGTTGCTTGGTTGTAACTGTGGTGTAGCTAGAACTTGCTGGCTGGCTGTCCAGTAGCTTTGCAGACATTGCCTGTGTTTCTGTGATAGGAGTGCAGCAGAGCCTTTGTTTTGTTGGACAGAGCTCCTAACTCATCCCTCTTCCTTAGGCTTTCTGATCACCACCTCTCATTGTTATTTTCTTTCAAATCTAAACACTAATATTTATTGGTAGTTAAACTGTGTTATATTATGTGTAATCTGTCCTCATAATATAGCTTATTTATGAGCTATTTTTATTATAAATGTTTATAATAAAACATTTTATTTTATTTTTTGTGTTTATTATAAATAACTGTGTTTATTATAAATAGCTATTTTGAAGCAGCTTATTTTGGTTCAGAGAAAGGTAAATAAACAGTGAGCTTGATTGGGCTTGAATGTTGAATGAAAGTCTTGCTTGAAAGTTGTCCTATTCAGGGAGAGTTGGAGAGAAAGCTGCTGTTCTTTGCATTTGTGTATGGTTTTCTTTTTTCCTGTTGTTTGAAATGGAAATGAACTGTAACTTCTTTTTTTTTTCTTTTCTTTTAAACATAAATAGCATATGAAACATTATCAGATGAGAATAAACGAAGAGAATATGATCAGTTTGGCCGTCATGGAGGACAAGGAAGTAACAGAAGCCCATTCCACCAGTCATTTAATTTCAACTTTGACGATCTGTTCAAAGACTTTGACCTATTTAGTCAAAACTCACGGTCAAAAAGCACTTTGAAAATCACTTCCGAAGTCATCGGGAGTCTCATAATCGGCAAAGACGTTCTTTCCAAGAGTTTTCTTTTGGAGGTGGACTGTTTGATGATGTGTTTGAAAATATGGAAAAAATGTTTTCTTTCAGTGACTTTGAAAATGCACACAGACACGCAGTGCGAACTGATGCCAGGTTTCATGGATCCAGCAAGCACTGTAGGACTGTTACTCAGAGACGAGGAAACATGGTTACCACATATACTGACTGTTCTGGACAATAATGTTTCCTTTCTTCCAAACTTTTCTTCTTTTCTCAGCATCTTCATAATCTTTCTTGGTTTTGTGCTAACACGGAAGAAATTCTCTGAACTGTAGTTTCTAAAAAAACACTTAAACTACTATAAAGAAGTTGTAGATAAAACTAATCTTCAGGATAGAAGCAACATGCTGTTGGGAAGTAAATGTGTCAACAACTACTTAGAATGGGAGAGAAATAATCTTGTGTGACAGGAAAAATGATATATATTTCAGTTTAGTAAACTTTCCCTAAATTTAAACACAAGTTATATATTTTTCATTTCAGAAATGTAATATAATTTTTTTCATATATGCCAGTTCAGGACTGATTGAATTACTGGTGTGTGGATTGAAGCAGAGGAGATACTTAATTTTGAAGTGCTGCTTTTTTTTAATCGTGTCTTTCCAAGTTTGCATTTGCAGTTTTTGCCTGGTACAGATTTACTGTGCAAATTAGATAATTTACACAAAATAGCAGCAGAAGTATTACTTCCCTGGGTCTTTGTTACTCTCCCTAGCATTGCAAAAGTATTAGTAAAACCCCTCCTTTTTGAAGTTGGAAGATAACAAGAGGGAATATTTTAAGATTGAGAGTGATGTAGGAATTCGTTTCATTTCTGATTAGCCTTTCATTGACCTGAAAAAATCCTAGGATTTGAATAACCCTTATTTAAGGGATACAGTGATATGCATGTGTGTAAGTTTTGTGTGCACACAGTTCATGTTTTGGGGTTTTTCCCCCTCCCACAATACAAGTATCTCTCTAACAAGGTTTGGAAGAGCACACCCAAAACACTCTTGTTTTATGCTTATCATATTACCACGTGTGCAATGTACTTGTCATAACTCACTCTAGTGTACTAAAATACCCCTCTGAGCTCTTGTAAACTTCAGTGAGATAAGCTTGCCTACAAATTTGTGGTGTTCCTGAAAGGGTCTAATTAAAAGATACAGTGTTTAGATTGACAGGTTTATTACCTGTCAGCAGGAATTTTTCAGCATTGTGATTTGAAAGGTAAATTCTTAGCCTAACCAGAGAGTAAAACTGAACACAAGGATTTTAATTTTCATCCAATGCCTTGTGGGGCTGGAAACTGCTAAGGACAGGACTAATGGGTATTGATTTTAGCACCACAGAAGCCCACAACCAGTGTAAACTATTTAAAATTAAAAAGAAAGAACAAAACGCAAAAAAAATGCCTCACAACAAGCCCCTTAAATACTTTCGCTGATGTCAATCAAAAAGTTCTGTTGTAACTCTTAACTAGTAATACAGGTTCTGTATGTGAAATTACCTGTCCCTTTAGAATTGTGAGGTAAGAATTTACCTTTCAGGTTGATTGCGTGAGCAAAATAAGCATTTTAACTAGCAGTGTTCTAAATAGGCTTTGAGTTCTTAAAGTCTTTATTAAGCGATTTAACCCTTTGCTTCTTGGATGGATATTGAAAGCTGCCTATTTGCTCAGAAACTTCAGCCTTCCTCTCAAGAGTACATATTATTGCCTGTTCAGTTTTCATTGACTAAATACTTGGAATGGGTTGTTGCATTATATTAAGTGCTTTTCCTTTTCCATGTTCTTCTTTATTTATTAATAGACTAATACCTCATATATGGTCTTTATTAAAAGCCAGTAATTTGTGCAACGTTATTGGAATGTGCAATATTCTTATAGTAGGAAAAGTGCTGGACTGAGTTTGTTGTTTTCACTCTTTTTCTGTGTAAGCAGAGATTTTTGTTTCTTCTGTATAATTAATATATAATTCAAACTAAAGTTGTACTTCATGTAGATTTCTGTATTTACTTTCTGTAACATACTGCATAGTCCTGTGCATGAATCAAACTATCTGCCCAATTCATATCATATGGGCATCCAAGTGAACAAATTATTAACTTAAAGTTATGAAATACTTTCACAAATATAAAGTATTAAACATGAGAGTATTTGTGAATGTCCTTTGGTGGGAGGCAACTCCAGAAGCTGGATATAAAGGTAAAATATTAATGCCTTTCTTAGTCTAGTGAATATTTTCTTTGCTAAAAAAATAAATTTGAAACAGTAGAATGAGCAATTCACTTGGGTCCCTTCCCTAACCCTGAATTAGAGGAATGAAAGCTAACATGAGCACTGTGCATTGTAGGAAACACATTCCCCCAAAAACTCAAGACTTTTAAGTGACTGTTTAAGTTCACAATCTTTTGGGCTAAGCTTTTAGGTGAAAATAAGGGTTCTGGCTGCTTCTAGGCTAGTTGCCCCTCTGTAAGAATGCTACAAACTTAGTACAAAGTGTACTTGTTTTCCTGATCTCTTTAAAATGTAAGTATGAAACTGATAGTAAAACCAATAGTGTTGCTAGCTGATACACCTTAAAAAGACTTCTGCCAAGTTTATTTAAACTAGATTCCATATTATTTCACTTAATTGTCATCGGAAAACCAACAAATTTTTTCCATTCTTTCTATGGCTCCTCCAAGTCACCTTTCTGCTTGTTTTTTTGTTGTTGGTCCAAGGTAGAATCCAAAGGAAAGCTTGTCATTAGGATTGCAGAAACCAGTATATGTCTGTCCCTATAGTTTTCTGTGATGGATTTGCTTTGAGTAGGCTTCAGCTGGGGAAATTCAGGCAAGCTTTCCTCAGCCAAGAGTCTTCACTTTCATGGCTCTCAGAACACAAGCCTGCAAAACATGTTGTGCTTCTCACTTATTTGGAGCTCTTGCACATTCTTTCCCTATTTATAGTGTTTGCTTCATGGCAGGCTCTCCAGTGGAAGTCCTGGTATAACCTTATGATGCCCCTGACTTCAGAGTTTCTTAAATGCCATATTTAATATCTTTAAATCTTATGAAAAGACCCAACAAAACCAGTTTTTGTTAGATAAGGGTGAAAAATAAAATCCTGAACAATTTTTTGAAAGTTATTTATGCATATGTAACTCCCAACGATTTAGTCTTTAAAGCTACCAAAAAAGTGGTTTTTTCATGTTTGTTTTTTTTTCCCCATTATATTTTCAAAACACAGTATGCAGTGGAGGTGAAAGTACTGTAAAGTTTATTAGAGTGCCATTACATTAAACATGTGAAAATTAATGATGTGTCTTTTTTTTTTTTTTTCCTTTTTTCTTCAAGATACAGATGGGAAATGAAATTGAAGTGGTTTATGTGTTGTGTGTGTTTTATGGAGTGTTTTATCCCCTGCATTTTCCCTGAATGAGATGATGGGGTTGGCAGGGAGAAGAGAGTGGGATTGAAAGAAATGTAGTCAATTTTACCTGGTTTGTATTGTTTTGGAGATGTGGGGAATGACTTGGAGTCAAAGTATTATGCCTCTAAACAAAGCAGACAAAAAAGCCTGTGTAAAAGGCCTTTTTTTCTGAGAGGCAGGGGGTGTAAGAGCTGAAAGCTTCTACCTCGAGCTGAAGGTCACTGCCTGTGCTCTGCCCTCCTGAGGTGAATGAGGGCAGTGTGGCCAGTGCTTAGTGGCCTGGAGTTCCACTGGGAATGGCAGGCTCTGAAGCCAAGGTCAGGGTGCTCTTGTCCTGATTCAGGACACTGCTTGAAAGTTCTTGTTTTCTGGGTCTGATCTTTAAAAGATGGAGGGCATGAAAATTTGGGGATTTGGTTTATCTCATCTGGCTGTTTCTCATTAGAATCATCTTCTCTGGAATCCAAGCAAACTGTTACCTTAATAATGCAAACCTAGATTTTGAGGACTAAATGTATTGGAAACAATGTAAGATCTGTATTGTATTTTTGTGGTGAGGAGTGTGGGGATTTTTAAAAATTATTTGTAAATTGAAAACTTATTAGAAGTGTCTGTTGGACTTAAAAGCCTTGTGTAGGGTTTCTTGGCTGTGCCATGTATGGGGCTCCTTTCAGAATAAAATGCTGTTCAGGGGATTGTTTGGCTCTGGCAGCTGTTGTGGTTGAGCCTGACTGGTCTTCCTCGGGTAGTGAGTGATTCACACAGCCGTGCTGCTGGCTTCTGTCCTGTGGGCACCTGTTCCTGTGGGAATGGGCAGAGACCAGCTCTGTAGAGGACACTTAGCACTTGTGATATCCATTGGCTGTCAGTCACTCCTGGCATAAGTCTGAGTCCATTCTAAGTTATGGCTGTGCTTCATCCTTGATTCCAGTTTCTTGGTTTGAAAAGTTTTTCAAAACAGCAAACTTTTTCAAAATCAAAAAATAAACACAATAGTAAAAAAAACAATACCAAAGCCCAACAAAATTTCTTTGAAGTGATGTGCTCCAAAGCTTAAGTTTTATTTGGGGCATGTTACCTATTATGCAGTGGTGTATGACTCAACAGCACCTATTTTATGAACTACAGTAGCACTGAAATGAACATTACTGCTTGCGCAGTTCCTGCTGAGGTTGCAGTTGCACCAAAGTTGTGGAGATGCTCAGGGTCCCTAGGAGTGGCTGCAAGATTCTGCTAAGGCTCTGAGATGCTAGCTGGAGGTGGTCGACCATCTTGTCCAAGCAGCTGTTCTGGGACAGTCAACATACCTTTTTGTGTGTGTGCATGGAGGGGGTTATGCTGGGACTTGTGTTGCTGGTCTGTTGAGAATCCGAGTTGTGTGTTTCTCTAGGCTGGCAAAAACTGATGCACTTCTCAAAGGCATCCATGAGGAGAGAGAGGTGTTTGACCCATCTTCGCTCAGCATGACGCCTGATCTCCAGCCATAGGCAGCTGGGAAGGGGTGCTGACAATTGGCTCAGTGGTGCTGGTGTGGTGGAACTGTTGACCACTCCATCAGTGCTGCTGGTGTCTAGTTCTGTCAATAGCTTGATCCATGAAACTGTTTTATCTGGGGCTGTAATGTCTCATAAATTAAGCTGAAAAATTCTGGCCAGTGTACATATGGTAGCCAGAAGCACAAGCAGAGATTGTTATTGTTACTCCAGATAGTTATGCTGTATTTTAGAGGAGTCAGAACAAACAGAAGTGCAGAATATTTAGTAGTACACTGCAAGGGATCCTGGGTCTACACCTGTGTTTCTGTCTTCTGAAAATTTTTCTAATTCCACATTGAATGCTCTTGCTAAGCACCGCTTGTTACTAAAATTTTATCTAGATATGAGAAAGCAAATTAATTTTTAGTAGTTATTGTTGGATGTTATGGCTGTAATCTTTATCTCCCACTGACATGGAAGCGAATGTGAAATAGGAAAGATGAAGTGAGTTGTCTGAAGGTCACGTTAGACTTTAATCCATTTTACTTTAGCACTGGGCACTTGCAAGACTTTTAGGCTTTAATATGCAGGATTTTAGCTAGTGATCTAATGGCAAGTTGTGTGTATGCCCACATGGCAGGAGTAACATACCTGTCTCTTCTGCTGTGCAACAACAGGCACTTTAGGGAACCCAAATTATAAAGTGGAGCTGAAGTGCCTGTCCTGTGGCCATGTTTGTCAGACTCCACCTGGCTGAAGCAGGGGATTGCAGTGCCATGATTGTTAATGCACCTCAGCAGAGCTCCAGCTGAGGGAGAAGATTCTCTCTTTGCCCAGATTTCTTAATGAGCCCCAACAATGCATTTGACTGAGTCTTTCTGCTTTAATACATAAATTTTTGCATTGGAAGTTGTTTCAAAATAATATGGGTCTTCAGCCTGTCAGGCAGCCAATGCCTGCTTGGGTGGGCGGTTCTGCTAGCCTTGGTAGTTCAAACTTGGAGACAGGTGGGGAGGCAGGGCAGAGGAAGGGCTCTGACTGGTGCTGGGAGCAGAGTGCAGATGTTATCACTTGTGGAAAAATAAATTAAATCGTTACGTGTGCAGATGGAGCATAAATATAGCTTGCTTTTTCTAGGAGCTGAATGCAGAGCTTGTGGCTTGTTGGTAGAAATATTATTACCATCAAACAACACATACTGCCTTCTCCTCCTCTTACACTCTCCTCCTCTCTTTTTTGTGCTTTTGATGACTGATGACTCTGCTCCAGTTGTTCTATTTTTCCCATTTGGCAGTGGCAATAGTAGTTATGTTTCTACTTGCTCTGCAAGTTCCTGTCAATTGACTTTAGTCTGTACATATGAAACTTATTTTCCAATCTAATTTAAATGGGTTTAGTTTTTTTTATTTTCAATAGTACAGGCCATTTCGATGCAACCTAATTTCCTCCTGTCTGTCTTTCCCCATATCCTGTTGAGTTAGCCACATATACAGCATGAGGTTTTGTACTGCTTTTCTGCTTATATTGTCTGTGGGAGGACAAATGATACCTAATCTTGCATAAAGTGAGACTGGTGTTGATAGATGACATCTTATATAAAACCTGCTGATATAAATTTAACCTACAAATGTTTTTGGAAAAAAATATCCCTGGCAGAATAAGTTTGTCCAATCAGCACATTGCATGATAACCTTGCAAGCTTAAAGATGAAACAAACCTGAAACCCCACCAAACCAAACCGAAATCTACTGCCTTGGTGAGTGTGAAGATTAACCTGAACAGGGTAACTATTTTACAAAATTTCTTCTGTGTTGAGGGAAACAGAATTTTTAGCACATGATGAGTAAATATCTGTAAGAGATACTGGAAGGAAGTAGCTGGAGTGCTTAGACCTCCACAGGTAGATTTATGCTTGCTGAAATAAAAAGATTTATTTCAACTTTTGGGCACCTAATAAAACCAACATAGGGCACTCCGTGCAGTTATCCCCTTGTCAGCTGAGTACTATTTACACTTTCTGAGTGCTGTTTTGCATCTGCCCAGATTCAAAGTATTTGCCAAAGTATTTGCATCAGCTTATGTGTCCTTCACTGCCTATGAGAATGCAAGGAGTTATCGTGAGTTATTGCTGTTTAGACCCGCAGTAACATATTTCATGCTCATAATTCAGTCATGCGTTTGAGCTCTGACCTGAGTTACCCATGGTTACATAAATAATCTGGGATAGATAGAGCCACAAGGAGAGGCCAGGTTTCTTTACTCCTGATATTGTACCCTTATCATGAAGCTGTTCTGACTCCATCCAATCAGGTCCTGCCTCCTGAACCAGTATCAAATTAGCAGTCTGCTTCAGGTAATGTTTTTGGCTGTGTTACAAAATATGTCCTGTATACGTGTTGCTTCTATTGAAACATTTTTCTTCAATTGTGATGAAGGTGGATCAGGAACTACCCCTATTTTATGATGATAATAATGTATTTTTTTCATGTGTGCATCTTTAATGAAGAAGACATAGGTAGTTATTTCCACATCTGTGGATTGACAGTAATTTTAATCAGTCTGTGTACTAAAAAGAATATGGATGGGATAAATTGCAAGCACAAAAAGACTATATTTGAAAAGGGTGGATTGTGCCATAAAGGATGGGTAATTATGGAGAATGGGCAATTTGTCACGGAGCGTCACAGCTGCCCAATAAGTGGTGCTGATCTTCTAAGGAGAGTGCCTTTGAAAGAGGGGATATGACTGCATTATTGCATTTATGTGCTGCAGGAGTCATGCAGATATACATTATTTATGCCTGTATGTACCATTTCCTGTAGTTGGCTGACTGTCACTTCACACTGACTTAAATACTGTAAAATAACAGCTGTCACACCTCATGAAACCCACAGTCTATTCTAACAATATCATAAATCTGTTTACTTGCTGTCCATGAAGCCTAAGAACCACAGAAATGCTACATGGCACAGCAGTACTCCCCTATGAAATAAGCAACAAGCCATTTTTAGTGCATTTTTTTTTAACCATGTAATTATTTTCAAGGAAAATAAATACACAAGTTAGGCGCAGAAAATATATTAGTCACTTAACACAGTGTAGAAATGCAGGCTTATTTCTTCTGTACATGCCTAAAAGTTTTACTCCATTTCAATCAAATATGCACACATGAGGCAATTCTGACCAGAAAATTGTTGGTTTTTTGTTTGTTTGTTTTATTCATTTTTAAAAAATAAATTCTATGACAAGCTGATCTTTCTGTAGAAACCTTCTTCTTTGCTGAAACTACTGGGAAGAACTGGTGTAACAGGTGAAGAAAGTAATCTCTGAAATTTTGTTGCATCAAAATGTGAAGAACAGCTGTAAGGGTGATCTCTTCACATTTATAGTACAAGTAAATTAGCAATATCAGTGAATATTGTTACTTCCAGTGAAGCTTGGATGATTGAACAATAAAGTGGCAAGTGTAGATCAAAGTAGATGAATGTAAGGTGATGTTCATGGTGTAAAATGAAAATTCATGAGCCCAGATTTGATGATCACTGCTAGCAAGACCTTGAAGTTGTAGGGCACAGGTCCAGGGAAACATCACCTCTGTGTCTAGGAGCAATGAGCAAAGCAAACCAGATTTTAGGAAGGAGTAAATAATGAAGAGAACATAGTTATGTCACCATACAAATCCATGGTTTACTTACCCCTTGAGTACTGTGGTCAGTTCTGATCCCCCAGTCTTCAAGACACAATGTTAAAACTGAAAGGCATTTGGAAAATGGTCAAAGGGATAATTAGATGGAAGAGTTTGCATGTGAGGTTTGACTGAACAGATTAACTTTATTCAGCTTTGAGAAGTGGCTGTGGGGTATATCCTTAGGCCTCATCAGTGGTAATGAGGTCATGGATAGGGATTGATTCTTCATGGTCTTTTGGGGTACAAGGACCAGTCAGTTCCAGGAAAATAAAGAAAATAAGCACTTCTTCATGCAAGAGATAGCAGACTTACAGAATTTGCAAAAAAATAGGGTGATGACATGACTATGAGAGAGGTTCAATTTGGAACTGGGAAAATCTTGGAAGAGTTTTCTGTTGGGGTTTAATAAACAGATAAAGCTCCTCAAGCTCAGAAATTTCCTGAGCAGAAGATATTTGGAGCTAAGGGGAGCAGAAGGGAAAACCAGCAAATGTGTTTTCCCTGTGCTAGCTTTCCAAGGGTTTTGCTACTGGAACAGTGGAGGCAGAGTATGAGACTTGAAATACCTTTGGTTTGAGTTAGTGCAGTCATTCTGATGCTTTACAACTCTTAAATTTTCATACTATATTTAAATTTGTTAATCATTTTGCCGGGATTTTTTTTTACTCACCTTCCAGCTTGTTAGTAAGCCACCTTCTAGCAAGTGTAGTTTTGCAGGTGCATTCATGCTCACCTTGATGTAGTGTCCTCTGTCTGTCTTTTATCACTCCTAACTCTCTTTTAGTGCTGTGGTTTTTCAGAACAAATTCTGTCTACACAGTTAGTGTTATTCATTAATGTTATTAATGTTATTTATTAGAAGAAAGAACTTTAGTCTTGTTCTCTTTTTCACCCATATTGGTAATTTCTTATGATCTAAGATACTGTGCCTGGTCTTGTTACAGCTAGATTATAAAATCAATAGATAGCTGCAAATTGCACAATGTGAATTCTACAGATTACAATTCAAGAGAAAAATTAAGGAATGAGACAGGGCTAACAGAAAAGCAAATATATTTAAATGAACAGTAGAAGAATTTGAGTTCTGTTTTCATTACTCATCATTTTTTTTGCAATCTGCCATAAATATGTACATGCAGGAGTATAGGAAATGTGGAACACACACACACACAGAGTACCTTGTGCTGCTGTGTGGTGGCTGTCAGGCTTCCCAGTCTCTGTGCACCACTGTGCTCTGAGTCTATCTCTGATGCAGAACTGCAAGCACAGATACAGCCATGCATAGCTGTGGGATATGGGGAGTGCTGTCAGATCAAAGGGTGTCCTGTCCCCCAGCCATCTGGAATTAGTGATTGTTTTTAGAGCGCAGCAGAGCAATGCTGAACTGAGTTCCCAGAGACACAGATATGTCCTAGTCTGGAAATGCTGGAGCAGGGGTGGAGAAATCCCAGCTCCCAGCACAATAATGCTCTGATGGCAAGGATTTCTGACAATACATTATTTTCCCCCTCAAGTTTCATTTATTTATCACAAGCTGCAATTGTGCAAAGTTAATCCTCCAGGCATAGGAGGGAAGTCAATGTTTACCAGCCCTGTAGCTAATGATATACTGGAACGGCTCAGAATATTTTCTTTTTTACCACAGAACAGCACAGTGGCTACAGTAGGCACCTGGAAGACAGGCAGCAAACTTTGCTTTCGATATGCAGCCATCTCCAGGGGGAGGATTCTTAGAAAGTGCATTCAGGGTTGCTATTGCTTGCCCTTTACTACCTATTTATAAGGCTCTACCTCAAAGGTGTCATCTGGACTAGGGGAGGAAAAAAAATCCTTCTGGAGGGGTTCTCTAGAAGGGGTTAGAAATCTTTCTGAATCCTCAGAGGGACAGTCAGCACAGCAGTCTGTTCTGGGGGTAAGCATGTAAAAACTTCAACTCAGCCTTGAGGCTGGTGTTATTTGCAGGGATGGGCAATAGAGGCATCTGAAAAACAAAACTAGGCAAGGATCCAGTGATTTGTGGCCACTGCCAGTTCTTCTGGTTACTCAGAACAAGAGTGGTATGATTTAGGCAAAACCCTGCAATATAAGTATCTGTGGGAGTCTGGAAACTCTTGAATCAGAATGAAGAAATGGATTGTGGTTTTCTTGACTTGTTTGAGTTTAATAGATAGAAGAAGTTTTCCATGGAAATACTTCTATGTCCTAATTTTTCTTTCCCTGGACAAAGGGTACATGAATAATTCCACGGACAACAGGATTTAAATACAATGAGTGACATACAAGAGTTTGGGCAGTTCAGGGCTTTCTCCCTGGGGTGCTGTAAATTGGCAGAGTTACTTCTGTGTAAACTATGGTGGAGAACTCTCAGGTTATTGCAGGCTGATGGGACCAGTGGATTTGTGAGTCATAGGGTACAAGGTTGGGAACTAACCCAATAATCAGCTAATAAATCAGCAGAATATCATACACAGCCTCTGTCTCATCAACAGGAGTGTTCAATCTTTGTGAACAATCCAGTTGTCAGGAAATGCAGGTAGGTGATTACAAATATCTCTTACTGAAAGTTTTTAGGAGAAGGTGAAAAATGAAGGTGAGTGTGAAAAATGAAATCTGACGAGAGGGGCTAGAGCCTTCTTCACAGCCCCACTAATACACACCATTCAGTAAGCAGTCTTTGTCTTACCTGCGCTTGCTGATAGCTCTCATATCATGAGTTAAACCACCTCCTTGGCACCATATTTTTGTCCTTGAATGGCAAGGATAATAATTTTGTCTCTGTATGATTATTTTGAGATATACATACTTTTCAGGCAATACAGTTCATGTGGGATTCACATGAATAGCAGTAGGGCAGGAGCCTCTGTGCAAAGGCAGGTTGGCTCCGATAGCACTGTTGCCAGAGTTGCAGAACTGCTCCTGACCAGAGGAGACAACTCTCAGCTGCTCTCATCTGGCTGTTTAAGGAATGCAAATGTCCTTCAGTGTCTTCTTCAAAGGATCAGCAGAACCATCCAGGTCGAGCCTGAATGCTTTCCCCAACAATGTAGACTGAGGATGGGAGGTGGTATATGTGGGTGCACACTTGGCGAGGAAGAGAGACAGAAAAGTCCCAAGGACTTGGAGAAAATTTTTTCAAAAGGTTATGCCTTTTCAAAGAACTGCATTATCTATTTTAAAGAAATCTATGTGAAATAAAAAGGAATATTGTTTAACTCTTAGTTTTATAATAAACATATTATTTTGCTGAGACAGATAGATTTCCATCTGTAAAAATTAATAACTTTCCTTAGCACTTCAATAATGAAAGGAGAATTATCTTCAGTACTTCCAGATTTCCACTTTGACCTAATGAGAAATTAAAATCAGTTTTTCAGCATATTTTCATATATAACTTGGTATGCTAATGGTAGCTTACCAGTCCTGTCCACTTTAGAAGGACCATTTGAATGAATGGTGCTATCCAGGAGCTGATCCAAAACAAGGAAGTGGTCCAAACACTCCTGAACTTTCTGTCAAGTCTTGTTTCAAAACTTTCTGGAATCAGGGGTATGACCTGGCAGCTGAAAAGAATAACAACTGAGCATTCAGCAGGAGCTCTCCAAATATCTCAGGCACAGCTTTACTGACAACTCTTTTTATCAACTTCAGAGCTATCATACCTTCAAAAGAGAATGAGCCATACATGGGTTTAAAATGCTGAAAGGCAGCATTCAAGAAATTTATTTCTTCCCAATCCCATACTGCAGCTTCATAGACACACAGAACATAGAGTGAACCTATGAACAGGCTTCAATGGCATCCTCAGAATACAAAGAACCATAGACTGAACTGTGCCAGTGCTGCCTTGAGGGAAGTCCAAAGAGATGGGTTAGAAATGGATTTGCACAGTTTTTTGGCTCCAGGTTTCTGGAGATCAGCCAGGTCTTGGCATACTTGAAAGCAATTAGGGAAAGCAAAACAAAACAAAGAGAAGGTCATTGTAATATTGCTGAGAGCTTGGCACAGGCCATTTATTGTCGGAATTAACCTTTCACACCATTTTTTGATAAAGTTGGTGTTGTGCTACTGAGACAACATCATTTTTTCTCTTCTTTGTGAAGAGAATCTGAGACTGAATATTTCCTGAGGCCAGGCCACAAACAAAGAGAAAGGAAAACAAGAATGTATTCTTGGAGGCCAAGGTAAGAGTCAAGCTGGGGCATCCTCTCTCTGAAAGACTAAAAGCACAAGCTGCTGCAGTGAAGAATAAACCTGGCATTCCTTTGGGTGCTGCTAGCCAACTCTGCCTGCATTTTGTTCTTTTCTGTCCGCGGCAGCTAAAATCAATGTGGTATAAGAAAGGCAAAGAACCAGGAGCTTAACTAATTACTGAGTCTCTGCTGGCAAAGCCACATTAATTCTTCTAACCCTGCACTCTCTTTAGTGGTATTCTCCTGCTGCCATGTATGAAAAATGTGAACTGCCAGAAGCCTTTTTTTACATTAGCAAAAAGGAGGTTATTGATGTTGTTGTATTAAACTGGAGGAATGAGGAGCAAGGGAGGTGGGTGAGGCTCTCCATTCTTGTCTCCAGAAACAGTTACACTGGCAGAAGAATATGAGCTTTCAAAGAGAAAGCTGAAATCTGAAGGGGGATAAGAATTAAAATCCACAGCATTTGCTGATGAGATTTTTATGATTAAAAATACCACTTTTTAAAATAGATGAAATGTGCATTTTTAGGTCTCATATAAGGTCTTTCAATGCAGTTATCCAGTTGCTAGCTGGGCAATTTAAAATCAAGACATCATGTATTTCCTGCTTTGCAAAAAGCCTGAAAAGCTGAAGCTCCTGGAAAGCAGCATTTTAACATTTCACCACTGGATGGAGACAGCACTCCAACTCTTGTGAGTAATTACTAACGGGACTGTTATGAAATCCCTTGTGCTGAAGAGATCGAACAGATTAGTAGACTGCAACTACAAACAGTGGAACACCAGCTAGATTTATGGCGGAAAATGTGTTGAAGGTACATCCCCTAGAATTGAGCTTGACCTATTTTTATGGTGAGAAAAGATGAGATTTAGCTTTAAAAAAATTTAATTCTACTTCTCTCTCCACATAAAGCAGCAATGACACAGACTATCAAAAACCAAGAGAAGATAAAGCAAAGCTTTCTAGGATTCTCCCTATCTTTCCCCATGTCACAGCATATTTTTCCTGACAGGAGGATCCTTCAGCTTTGTGGGTCTGGTCTTGAGGGCTTAGTGCTGCAGGTAGCAGCAGTTTCTCCAGCAATGGTTGCAGTGGATGTCATGTTTGTAGTGGAGAGCCTTCCCTTACCTGAAAGCAGCAAAGAGGAGGTCACTGGATGGGAAGAAGCAACAAAAGGAATTCCCACCAACTTGCAGGTTGGTAGGCAGATTTTCAGAGATCACTGCAGTTCAGGTGTGACCGTCCAGATGGGGGACAGTCTGCTATATCAGGGTTCATTTCTCTCATCAAGTACGTTTAAGTATTGCCACACGTTTTCTTCCTCTTTGCATATGTGTGTGAGTGCATGCATGTGCATGAGAGAGGGAGAAGGAGGAAACACCTGTGGTGGGTTTTATCCCGGTCTCTTATTTAATCATACTGGGCCTCTCTGTTGTTAGCAATACCTTTTGAATTTTTTTGATGAATTAAAGACAAATTAAATGAATTCAAAGATAACTAAATTGTTATACATTTTGTGAGATTACCCAGCAAGATAAATTGGAGACACTTGAAATACCCTGACTAGAGGCTGAAGGGTGAACTCATGTGGTAGAAAACCTACTCTGGAAAGAGCTCTTGTAAGTGCCCCTTCCCTGGGAGAAGCTTTAATCAGAACTTGCAATCAACCACAAGATAAGAATAACCATAGGCAACCAGACTTCATCAATTCAATAAGCACTAGAACTTTTCCTTAAAAGCAACAAATAGAAAAGTTGACCTATTCCATTACCATCTCTCCTCTGCCTCCAGGTCACAGAGTCTGTACAGAGTTTAAAAGCTGACAATTTTCACAAATAAAAGCAACACCAAAGCAAATAACATCCACTGAGACTGACTTTTCATGTGTCTGCTTGTTATATTCAGGCGATGTTTTTTCCAGACAGCTGTGACATTGCATAGTGATTAGTGGGGTGAAACTCTAAAGGGAAAGGGCATAGGAAAGGGAGGCTGAACATGAGGGGGTATGACAGGTGTTAATGTATGCCTGTCACTTTTGTTCCACAAATACAATGTCTGTTGGATCAATTCTACGTGGATTTACATGAAAATGTCATAATTATTTTCTGAAACCAAGATTTCAAGTATAATTCCTTTGCCCACAGCCAAGTCTGATGCCAATCTTCAAGAACAGATCTTTAAAGGTATTTAGGTGTCCTATTCCTGAGTGAAATTCTCTGCCAACTTCACCATCCAGGATGTCTAGGAGGACGTCTGGTGCTGAGACAAGAAAGCTGATCAGTATGATGAGCAGAGTCCTAAACCACTACAGAGAAATGCTCAGTGTTTAGGCATGAGGCGGAGGTGACCTTCTGCAGGTAGGATTTGTTTGCAGTGACAGAAGTTTGCAAGCATGTGCCTTGTTATTGACTTATTTGAGTGTTCAGCTACTGGATATGCACCCACCTCATCTGTTATTCATCTGGTTAGCTGCTGTGTGCAGAAAGAGGTGAATACAGAAAGGCTTGAAACCTACCTTTCCCTTGCTGTGTTGTGGGAGCACTTTGACTTGAAGAAGGCTTGGGCTAGAGGGGAACCAGCCTCAGTTTTCCTGTCTACAGAATTTTTTTGCTGTCTTTGAGGAAAACCCTGATGTGGGAGCTGGTCAGGAAGGGTTTGCTGTCATCTCAGTCAGTGTGAAATAATGGACTGTAACTTTGTTCAGTGATAACAAACTGTTTCAGAGGAGAAGTTCTTTGAGGAATGAATATGTCAAAAAACTAACTCTGCTCTAGCTGATGTGGAAGCACGAAAACATACTTACGGGATGGAATTAAGAGGCTAGATTAAGACATGAGAAACAGAAGAAGAGGCAGGCCAGGAACATCAGGAGTACATGCTTATAGTGGTGATAAGTTTGGATGTACTGTAGATACATTAGAAAAATTGTATGCATGATTGGTAGAGGCAATACCAAAACCAGGGTTCTGAGTGGTAAAGAGCAGCAAAGGCTCAGCCCACTGTGATGGTGAAACATGACCTGCTAAATAGTACAGGAGCTTGTGGGTGATTATCCATGAATATTAGAATCGATCTGAATGTTCAACATATGCTGTTTTCCTAATCCCTCTCTCCTGCTTCCTTGGTGATTCTTTTATGGGTATGTGTGACCTGACTAATCTAACAGTGCCCTTTTCTTCTCTGCTTCATGCAGCAACTTGCAGCTCCACAGACACCTCACAGGGTGCCACAGTGTGGTCAAACATGCTGGGTTTGCTATGCAGCCTTCCAGGTGACCATGGGAATGATGTCCTGGCATCTCTTTGTGTACTCCTCCTTAACTGCCCAAGTGCCAAAGGCAGAGCTGAATGTTCTCTGAGTTCTCTGCTGTTGGATATCCCTTCATGCCAGGCAAGCAGCTCAAACCTTCCCTCTGACAACTGACTCTGCAACTGCACAGAGCCAAGTGATACTTGGGGCTAACTAATCCGTGCACAGAAGAGCATGTACTTATATGTGGGTATGATTTCTTTGCTGATTGATACCTGTGCTCTAGCACTGCTACAAGTGCTACAGAAAGGCTTATGGAAGTTTCTCTCATAAGGAAACTACAGAGGCTATGTCCATTAGATTGTAGTAATTTGCCATTCACTGCTCTTTCTCCTGCCGTAGAATTGCAAGTAAATGCTTGAGGAGAATGAGGAATTTATTACTAGCATTTCTAACTCATATGGGATGAGTGGGATTTCAAATCAATATCTGGTTCCTTCTCAGCTTCTTCTTCCTCCAGCCTGACCCATTTCCATCCATCATGAAAAGCTTCCCACTCTCACCAAATGACCACTTCACATGATTAATGACTCAGATCACAGCTATAAAGAGATCTGCCAGTCCCATAACTTCAAAGCCATCTCAACCAGGCAGCATGCCAGATTGATTAAGAGCCTTGCTATGGCAAATAAAAAAAATCTCTGATATTTGGTGTTAGGGGGAAAAAACCCTAACAAACTAAAAAAAATTCACACAGAAAGGTAATCACAGGTTTTCTGAGAGCCTAGGATGCATTCACATTTATGAACAGCTAAAATATCTTGTGTTTGCAGGCAGTACTGTAGCATATGACTGCCGGTGCAGTTATATCGAATACCTTTTCTGTTCGTATCCTCTGTGGGACCTAGTTCAGTTCTCTCTCAGTCATTGAGAGGGAGAGAGCAACACCTAGTAATACTTAATAACTTACTATTTAAAGCATTGCCAAACAGTGGGGCAGGTCTGATGGCATCCAGGGATTTTACATAATTAAATGCCCTCTGGCTTTGTCTTGCACTAGGTCTTTGTTTATTGACTGGATTTCTTCAGCAGTTTTCTGCATGATGAATGATGAGAACATAAACCTTGCTGTGTCTAGTGTCTTTTGTTATATGGTAACAGCAGGACAAGGTCCTTGAGAACCTCCAAGACACAGCAATGGTGAATCTGAAAGCCCAAAGATTAAGGGCTCTATGTGAATATCCCTGAGAATCCAGTTTAATACACAGAGGAGTGAATATGTGGTTTTGTTTCAATTTGAATCTGAAATATCTTTTTGATTCACCTGTCAAATTTTCTTTCCTGACTGGGTTTTATCAATCCTGAAGCTTACATAACAAATTTTGGGTAGACCTAGAACCTCCAAAGTCATTGTCACTAGAATGGGTCCTAGATAATGGATAGTCCTGAACTACTGAAGCATTTTTCCTGAACTCCCTTTTTCTCTGTCTGGGAAGATTTGCAAGAAAATATAATTAAATCATTTTGAAAGTTTGTATGAAAAGTTCACCTTAAATAGATTGATATCAAATTCTGGAATTTTTTTTGTAAGGAAGCAAGTGGCAGTGTGGAAAGCATTCAGCCCAAAGCAGCAAAAGGGATTTCTCTTTTTTTTTCTCCTAGGGTGGCCACTGGCCTCTCTTTAAAATAAAGGATTTAAAATGAAAGTGAAGATAAATCTTGAACTGTAGCTAGAGAACAGCATTTATAAAAAGAACCATGAAGATTATTGTAAAGCGTTTCAATCTTGCCCAGAGTGAATTCCCATTTTTTTAATGAACCTATTAAATGTTTCCTTAGTTAAATATGCTTTTACTTGTATATAAAATGTTAGACACATAAGGAGTCTGCTCTGTCTAAAAGTATGCCACTATCTTGTGTGATGTAGGATTTGTGCTGATATCCTGTTTGCCTGCTTTGTGCTATTCCATTTCACTGGTTGTCATTGCCTCCTGCTGTTGTGTGGACAGTGCAGAAAAACCCAGCAGCATGTGTGAGTTGGGTGCAGGGGAGCAGACCCATCCACAAAGTGGTTGCAAAGTGTTTAGCCTTTTGGTAATGCTTATCTACAAGGAAGTATCTCTCTCCAGTGAAGATGGATGTTCCTTAGGATACTGTGGGAAGAGACAAAAGGAGTAGGGTGTGCTCGGCATGCATAGGCAGCTCTGGGACTACCAGAAGAAATCAGACTGGGCACAACTTTGACTACTTTTAAGACCCTCTGTGTGTAGGCTCTCTGCTAACAGGAGATAATGACAGCTGCTCCCAGGGTAAATGGTGAAGAGTACTTAAGGAATGCAACAGCTATGGAACGTTATTTTCTGATTAGTGCTCTTCAGTAACCCAGAGAGATTTGTAGCAGTATTATGGTTTCTACTTGTCACTCAAAATTATGGTAGTATCATTGCAGAGGAGGAAAAGTTCCTGGTGGGTTAGCAACTCGTATTTCTGGTGCAGGAAAAGGAATTAAACCACCAAGCTCACTAGTCATTCTGCCTTTGCCCAGGCATGTTTGTGTTCAAAGAGTCCCAGGATGATAAGATGATCTTTACAGAGGCATGAAGACCTCCTTTGATGGTCAAGCTCCTGAAGCCCACTCAGAAATGAGTCACTGGTTAAAAAATACTTTAGAGCAATCCTCAACTGCTATTCACAAAGTCAAGCACTCCATTCTGCTAATGTTCCAATTAGCCAAAGCCAGGTAGATAATTGCAGGGAGCTACATACAGAGAATACAAATACAGGGAAAACCTCCTGATGTGCCATACAGAAAACAGAAGTATAACAGAATAGTGATGTAGGGAATGCTGTTTCTTCTTATCTCACCCTGCTTTCTTTTGCACTCTGTTCTCCATGTGTGATCACATGAAATTTATTCCTAAATAATGGCAGTAACACACCCTTTATTTCAGTAATTTTTTTTTACAGAACAGGAATTAAGATTCCAAATTGCATGAGTTATTGCTAATTTAGGAAAACATAAATACCTCATTGAGGATTGCAACGTAAGTGGTACCAACATATTCCCATGCTCTCTCTAGTTCCAATTTAAAAGGCAAATAAACATAATTTGCAAAACACTAGTTTTCCTATTGGCAGTATCAGGTTCCCATTCCATAATATATACAGTATGTCTTTATAAATGTGTCTGAACAGTATGCATATATATGTGTGTGTGTGTGTGAGTGTGTGTGTGTACACATTCTGTCTTGCATATGTAGCAGCTTCCTCGCAGAATTCTTTAATGAGTCACAGACACACAGAATGTAATAACCAGGCTTGGAAGAAACAATTACAGTTCTTTCCCTTTACAACAGGAGGTAATAATCCTCAGTGCAGAATGTGTGTGCTATTAACCTGATACCTTAGAACATATCAGAATGTTTTTCCATGTGAAAAAACTTGCAGGAATATTTGCTTTTGTCATTTTTATGCAGGATCCAATAACGCAGATTGAAAGGCTAGTCTGAAGAGGAAGTCACGGTTCAGCACGGTTTACCTATTATCTTTATACTAATTATGTCTATTTTATTTTTGCCTTGTCTTACCTCTTTTCCTCTATTCACATCTTTCTATTTCATACAGGACGGAGCAAGACCTCCCTATTAAACTTCTGTAGAGGGCCTACTACCTTGGTGTTGCAGTGTGTCTCTGCAGAGTTCCAGAGGTTTTTCTTTTGTTCTTCTTCTCTGTATGTTCTTGGTTCTTTTGAATTATGCGCCCTGTCCTATCAGAAGTCTATTGGTGTGTATCCCTGCCTTTCTTCCCTCAGACTTTCCTGGGTTAGCTCTTCAGAGCTAACTCCCTCCCCTTTTCCCTTCCCTTATAAACCCCAGCCAGTGTGTGCTCGGGGTCACAGTTCCTGGGCTTTCAGCCCCTCTGCCTCTCCCCTGCTCTCCTCCCCCCTTCGCCTCCCCTGGAACCCCACCCGAAGATCCTAATAAACCTCTCTGGAAGAACAGAAACTGTTTCTGTATGTTTCTTCGCCCCACCGTGGTTCCCGCCGGGTTTCTGTCCCCCGAATTCCACGCTGCCACTGCACGCTCCCTGGACCTGGCTCCGGTGCCCCGCCCGGCTCGCGCGTCCCGCGCAGCCGTTTGCCTTTGTGACGTTGGGGCTTTGGATGTTTTTCTGGGACAAAGCCTCAGCTTGGAGCTGATATTAGAGCTCTTAAGGTAAACCTACGTCTTTTAACAATTTAAGAGTGGGGCAAGGTGACATGATCAGCACCAGAGAAGTGCTGTCTCTAGAGTAAGCCTGACTCAAGGGGCAGCTGAAGTCATTCAACTGCACATCTCATCCTGAAAATGTGATGTGGGACCTCAAGGGAGGAATTGCCACCCCTACCTGCAAGCCACATGGGGAGTTTCTATCACCACAATTCTCCAGGATATTCTCTGGCAGGATATTTGCCATGGAAAATTTTGAGTCTGCCAAAATGGCCTGGCTGGGACAAGGTGGATAGTCACTTCTGTTTTGAGAAGGAAAAGGGAGAGCTACAGTGAGCTGTGCTGTGAGGCATAGACTGTGCCTTTTGCCTTCTGGGGATCAAGTTCCAGATGCAACTCAATAGGAGCATCTGCTGAAAGCAGAAGAAAGAGCCCAACTTTTCCGAGGCCTCTCAGATTGCAGGGACTTGAGAGAAGCTGACAGAAGCACAGACGCAAATGGCATCAAGAAGCAAATAAATAACATCTTGTCTCTGTATTGCTAGTGGAACTAAAGCCCATTTTCTTCTGATACTGTGGTACTGCATACAATTATCAATTTCCACTTCAACAGTCAAATGATTTCTTTGCAAAATGAGTTACTTCTCAAGTCTTTTCTATCCATTATTCATGTATGCTTTGATATTTTCCATTAATTTCTTCTCAAAAAATTGTCTGAGAAGCCATACCAGGTATCGAGTATAATCCAGGAAAAATGTTTTGACTAATTTAATATTTACAAAGGGAAAATTTTTGAAGGTTTCAAGATGCCCATATAAAAGCTATATTATATTATAAACTTAGCCAAAGTCAAGCTATTTTATGTGAGAGTATGCACACCATGAATAGAGACTACTTTTGACAACTGTCTAAAAACCACTGTTGAGAACAATATTGTTTGAAATTATACATATTGAATCCTACATGAGCCAACTCCTAAGCTCCAAGCACTGAAATGAAAATTACACAGATCAAAATCTGATGAATAGGAGGACATAACCTCACTGATATCATTACATCTGTAAAATATGGTCTGTAATTAGAAGGGATTGGTGCTGTGGGCATGCTGTTGTCAGGAAATATACATTTGTCCTTATTCTAAAATTATGTCAATTTTTATTTTTATTTTAACTGTATTGTCTGATTTAGAACTGGTGGTCTGTGAAATATACATCAGTAGACAAATGGTACACACTGCACTGAACATCGTCTGCAGTAAGGCAACTGCTTCCATCTGTATCCTTTCAAAACTAGACTGTGGGGGATGTGGTTGCATATCTGTAAATTTTGATGTATTTGATCTGTTTTACCTATCTGGAACTGTTAAGTGGGGTTCCTCAGTCTAAAGGTAAGAATTAAGACAGAAGACCTCGTTTGAAGAAGACTGTGGAACTGGAAACTGCAAATTGCATTCAGTGCCGAAGACCTGCACCGCTCCTGGTGTGTTAAAAAACCTGAGTTCCATCATTATTCACTTCCAGCTGTATGTCTCACATTACGTTTTATTCTCTTTGGTGTTTAAGAACACAAGCTGCCTAATTAAGTGTCACTTTCTATTGAAGTCGGGTTTTGAATTTCCTGCCTTTGAAAGGACACCAAGAAGAAGTCATTTTCCCACCCTTACAGGAGACTGCATTTTTGTTCGTTAGCTCTCTATTGGCTGAATAAATGATCCAACATTAAAAAGAAAAATTGCCACTGGTGAACATAACTAGAACTTTGAAACATCTTGGGGTTTAGTTTTTTCTTTTTTTTCATGTTGCTTTTCATTTCATTGAACAACATTTCATGTTGTGATGCCTCTTTGGAAACATCAAACACTGATTTGTGGCCCAAATTTGTAATTATTTTTCAAGTAATGCTTCACTTCTTTCTCTCTTTCTCTCCCTCTTTTTTTCTTTCTTTCTTTCTCTCTTTCCTCTCTTCTCCTTTTCCTTCTTCTTCTCATTTTTTTTTCTTTGCCTTTTTTCTTTTTTTCCACGTATGTGCAGAAATTATAATAGAACAAGAAGCAACAATACAGCAGAGTTCTAATAAAAATGAACCTGTCTTTGGTCACGGTAAACTGTTGAAAAATCAGCCTAATGTATTCCTTAGGTAAAGAGACAGAATCTGATTGCACTCCTGTTTTTGAAAATAGTTGCATAGAGTGAGATTCTGTTAGATCGGTGTTAGATCTGCAATTAGTTAATGGATGATTTCAAAGGGTCATAGAACCACTGAGATTAGAGGAAGACACCTCTGCAGATCACCTAGTCCAACAATCTGCTCAATTCAGGGGCAGTTAGAGCAGGTTTCTCAGGGATCTGTTTTGGTTGGGTTTTGAGTAGATTCAACAAGGGAGGATGCACCACCTCTCTAGGCACCCTCACAGTAGAAGCTTTTCTATATTTATATCAAATTTCCTCTACTTCACTTTGTGTCCATTGCCTCTTGTCCTGTCACTGGGCACCAGGGTTGAGGTCCTGGGCTCCATCATCTTTGCTGCCCCCCATCAGGTATTTATACACATGGATAGGATCTCCCTGAGCCTTCTCCAGGATGAACAGTCCCAGCTCTGTCAGCCTCCCATATATGTCAGCTCCTCTAAATCCTTTATCGTCTCCTTGGCCCTTTGCTGGACTCACTCCAGTACATCCATGTCTGTCTTGCACTGGGGAGCCCAGAGCTGGATCCAACACTCTGAGTGTATCTCATCAATTTTCAATAAAAGGGAAGGATCACTACCTTCAGTCTGCTGGCAATGTTTCTCCCAATGTTGCCTCAAATGCTGTTGGCTCTCTTTTGCTGCAAGGGTACAGTGCTGGCTGATGTTCAACTTTGTGCCTTCCAGGACTTCCAGGTCCTTTTCTATGAAGCTGCTTTTCAGCTGGTTGGTCTCCAGCCTGTAGTGTTGCCTGGATATTTTTCTTCCCAGGTAGAGGACTTCGCACTTCCCTTTGTTGAACTTCATGGGAATCCTGTTTGGTCACTTCAAAAGGAGATGTTCAGCCTTCACTCTGCTTTCAAATGGTAAAATTGACCATCAAGGAAAAAATCCCTCAAGCACATGAAAATATGTTGTTCCTGACTAAGGAGGATTAAAAAGTAAATAGGGAAATGCAACCCATCTCTTTAGATACAATAGGATTTACTGCATGTACTTTCATTCTTGGTGTTAGACTTTATTGAAGTAAATCCTATTACACTTAATAACTGTACAGATTAGAGAGTCTTCTAAAAGTGACTGATCAGTATTAAATAGCACAATTTGAATACCTTATGTGTATACCTATGCTGAATCTGAAAATTGAATGAATAATAACCATTCTTCAAAAGGATTTTTCTGTTATCGACACTGAACTTAGTGTCTCTTGTTGAAAAAAATACCTTTTTTTTCAGTGGAAGAGAAATGGAAAAAGCGGTTACTGTTGACATTATTTCAAGACCTAGGAAAGAAGGCTGAATAAAGAAACCCTGTGGAGAACCAACTAAGAAGATTATTTTGCTGTGTGAAAATCTGGGTTAGTATAATTTGCACAGTGTTGTAAGAAAGATAATTAGAAGAGCAGTATAAAGTTGTTAGGTTGAATCACAGGAGACCTCTTATAAGTTATGTTTGGAATCAATGTGAAGGATATGCAAGAAAAGGTAGCTTGAATGTGTATTTTTTGTGTAATAAGTATAGGCAATGCAGCCTATGTAATCCATTACTACTGACTTGCACTTCTCTTAGTAGCACCCCTACAACTCCATTGCCTTTAATAACAATTTAGATACCATTTCAGAAATATCAAACCTTTCAGATTTTCGTTTAGCTTTTTCAATTTAATGTAGCTCTCTTTTCTTGTTATGTGTCATAAGGCTGTAAATCTTGCAGGTTTTTTGCGTACTGATACAGCCTCACTGAAGAGGACTGATAGGAGAATCTGCCCCCAGGTATTTTGTACATTTAGCTGCTGTGTTTCATTTGTAACTACTACTTATAGAATTTTCCTTGGTATAATGCTGGTTTACTTCAAGTGAAAATCTTACCACTAAAATCTAAAGAGAAAATGTGCAGAGAGGATGCTATATCAGGAACCATTGCTTGTCAAAAATTAAACCAAAAGAAGTGAATTCGAATTACATCAGTGTCTTATCCTGCAACATCATTTTTTATTCAGTCACTAGTGGACACTAAAGAGATTGCAGGCTAAAGAACACATTACATCTTAAGGGGTAGGTCTCTGACTGCTTGGAAACTGGATACAAAAAAGGCAATAGTGACCTAGGAAGAGAACATGAAGTTGTTTAAATTGATTTAGCACTGTGAAAGTCAGCAAGAAACACAAGAACCTGAGAATAAAACCCATGAAGGTCATCTCCTCCCTCTCCCCCAGGTGTTTCAACAGTGAGGCATTCTGTTCAGGAAACTGAATTTAACACTCAGTGATTGCTGTGTTAAGGCAAACATGCAGCCACTCATTTTGCATAAGCAAAATTCTCTGTTTTTTCTGTGCTTCTGTTCCATTCCTTATAATAAGTAATAGAAAGCCTGTTGGGCTGACATATATTTAAACTGTATCATAACTGCCACCTTCAATTTTAAATGCAATTTTTTGGTGAATTTACAGTGTAGTTTTCTCATTCAGGGACATTTAGAGGGCTAAAACAGACCAATGACTACACAGTGAACAATGATATCCAGGCAAGGACAATGCAAAAATTTAATAAAAGAGAAGCTAAAATACCAAAAAACTAAACCTAAAGAAGACTTTATTGATGTATATGCTGAATACCATATCTCTAGGAAGAGCAGGCGCAGAAATCTCAGCACAGTATTAAAATTATTACCTGATTGGCATAGCAGAGGCTTTAGGAAATGACTCTCATAAGTACAATATTGATATACCAAGGTAAAGCTGGCTCAAGAAGTTTGGGTTGATAAAAGGAGGAAAATGCATTGCTTTATAATTAAGAATATATAGACAGAGGAAACAGAGACATAAACAAACTGAAAAGTCTCTGCTAACAATGAAAGGAGGAGAGAATGAGACAACAGTCTTTGCAAGAGTCAACTGTGATGATCATTTTAGAGGTAAAGCAGCTAGTCCAGTTTTTTCTAAAACTAAATTTCCCCCAAAAAGTAAGAGCTGCACATCTCTTGATGAAGGAGACTGAATATGCAGGTAGCTTCTCCTCTGCTAGGCAGAAATGCCTTCCAGACTGGGTGAGAGCCCAAATTTATTTTGCATTGCATAGCTTTGAGATGGTACAGCACATACTCTTAGGCTGGAAAACTTTGAGTATCTTTCTTCCTTCTCTTCAGACACAGGAATTTCTTGTACTATGCATGTTCTTGCAATGCTATCAGGGAATGTATATCATCAGAGAGGCTATCCTGGGCACCAGGAGCACTGCCAAACAGCAGCTAAAAAGACATTCCTGGCTGTTCCCAAGGAAACGCAATGAGACCAAATTCTGTAGGAACATCAGCACCTATCAGTCTGCTGAGCTGTAGTTTTAACCAAACCATTTGGAAAGCTTTTGCAGTATGCTGAAAGCAATTTCTTGACACTGCACTGAACTTGAAAGAAAGCAATTAAAACTAGTTATTCTTGATTATGAATAGCAGAGAAAATTAAACGGAAATTTAAGGATGAAAGGCATGATTCATTGGAAAGAAAGGAAAAATAGATAAAAAAATAAAGACAATAGACAGACTTTTAAAAAGCCAGGTCATAATCTTTCTGCAGAAGAAAGGTCAAGGAAACAGATTTCAAGGAAGTTAGCAGCCTCAGAAGAGAAAGAAACGTGTGCAATATCAGTGCAAAAGAAGGATAAGGAAAGAACTTCACTAAACATGAATACTTTCCAGGCTTGATCAAAATGTTGAACTGACAGTTTGGTATTCAGGATGAGAAGACCTGTGTGCACAGCACCAGGTGTGCAGGAGCTGAGACACAAGTAAGGGGATCTAAACTGTAACAGGAACACATTTTATAAGTACACTGGTAGTAAGAAGCAGACCAGGAAATAATTAGCAAACCAACCCCCCCCCCCCCCACCCCAGTGGTGAATTGCAGATCATGCTAAAAAGGTGGGAAAAGTTTGGTATTCAGCCCTATTGTGGCCATCACATTGAGTGTGCATTGATTAGATGGTTAATTCCATTGGCACCAGCGACAGAAAGTCCAGAACAACAGACTGGTGAAAGAATATGTTTCAGTATTTGTATAGGTAAGTGTCTGCACATGGAATGGCCTTGAAACTTCTTCAAGAGCTCTTCCAGAACAAACAGAAACAATGTCAGTGCCATGAACTATTATTCTGTAAACTTATTCAGAAAGATGACATTCCAGAAAGGGCAAATGCCTGTCCTTAGACGCTGTAAAAAAAAAGAGGAAATTACAGACCAGTCAGCTCAGCTTTGATGTCTATAATGGTTGCAGAAGAAATAATCAAAAAGCTTGGAAAATAGCTAAATGACAAATAACAGCCAGAATAGATTTGGAAAAAAATAATGTCATATCAACCAGATTTCTTTCTATGAAGAATAGCAGCCTTTTCAGATAGAGAAAAAAACCCAACTGACTTTAGTAAGCTGGTTTGCTCTCTGTCATGTTTTGTTCTCCTAGAAAACCCTAGGCAAAATTACCTTGATGAAAATTCTGTGACATGAAAAAAGACTAGGGAACTGTGCTCACAAAATGCATCCAAAAGATCCTGGTCAAAGTGAGAAAATATTTCAAATTATCTTCCAAATAGATTTTGCAATGCCGGTCACTCATTGCATCAAAGATGTTATGAAAGGGTATATTTATTTCATCTGGAGATGGTAAAATGGAAGTAGTTGGAAGAACTAGGGTGGACAGTACTCAGAATTCAGAATAACTGGCAAACATATCCATTGTCTGAAAGATACCAAACGAATGAGCTGATGCGGATAAATGTAATAAGACTAGGAAAGGGCAATAAGAACACAATATGGGACCTGTGAGGGAATAGCTGAGAAGACAAAGAGATGGAAACACTGTAGAAATCCACAAACGTGAAGAAAAAAGCAGTGAAAGGTCTCCATGCACATTAGTGTGAAGAAGAAAGGTGATGGTTTTTAGATGATCGCAGCAAGGCCTCAACCTTGCTGCTCCCACACCTCTCTGATCTGGAACTGCCACAGGGGTGGGTCCTCCCTGCCCAGTGCCAACCTGCTGGCAGGGGCTAGGGTTAGGGTGGAGAGATCTAAAGAGCCTGGAGCTGCAGGCACACTGGTGCTGGAAAAAGCCTGCCAAGACCAATGCGGCAAGGGCCCAACCTTGCTGCTTCTCCATCTTTCTGAGCTGGAGAAGCCAGGTACTGGGCTCGGGTAATTAACTAGGGCTAGGGTTAGGGTAACTGGGTTTGAGAGATCTGAAGAGTCTTGAGCTCCAGGCACACTGGCTCTGTTGGGGTAGCATGTTTGGTCCTCTGAGATCTAAAGCTAGTGGATGGAGAAATGTATAGATTGACCTGGAATAGTCAGTTAGTGTGCTCAGCTGGTGAGAATATGGAGGAAGCACATGTGGAGAGACGGTGAAAGACATGAGGGACTGTGCCTTGCCTGGGAGCAGTGCCAGAGGTCTGTCTAATTTAATTTTGACTATACTCGTGAGTGGGGCTCACAGGCTCATGGGGATGGCAAGGGATACGCTGTCCTTCCTGCAGCCCCTGTGCTGCGGGGTTGAGAGCAGCACAGAAGCTGTGCTCAAGGAAGAAGTCAGGGGATAGATACCTGGGGGCCTGCAGCACTGCTGAGAGGGTTAGATAACAAGGAGTTAGTGAGAATGATGAAGGGAGAAGTTTAGACAACAGAGGATAGGCTGAATGACCCAAGCTGTGTTCTCTGATGTGAAATACTAAGTAGCAACAGAAATAACCAGCCAGCACAGCTTTGTCCTTACTGTTGGTGGTCAGGATCCTCCTTGAGGTTTGTGTAGGCAGTTTTGACTGACACTGTTCCTTCTGAATGTGCTGAACTCTCAGCAGCATTCATTTGCTCCAAGTATATCAGGTAACAGAATTTTATTTAAATCATGCTGTAGTATGAAAACAAAATCAAAATATGTCATATTTTGTTTGCTTTAGGTCAGTAAATTGAGGTTTTTTTCAGAGGTAAATTTTCTCAGTGTTAAGTATGAAAAGACACTTTCATAAGATTATTAAAAAAATGTACAAACACTGATTATATTTATCATGGAACTACTTTACAATGGAACTACTTTACACATGAATTACCTATAATTTTAAGAATCTGTGGATAATAGATATGTTTGCTATGTTTTGGTGGCTGCATTAGAATACAATGACTATTGTAATCTCTGGAGTCCAACAGCTCCTATTTCCACTTATATAATACAGCAACGTCTGTTAAGTAAATATCTGTACAAAAATCTTACCCTTTTTGCTTTTCTTTACAGATTTTTTGTTGTTTAAACTGAGCAAATAGTTTCAGAAAGAAATATGCTCCTCTCTTCTAGTGGTGACTAGGATAAAGGGGTTAAATGAGACTGAGATAAGTTGAGATAAAATGCAGGGGTGGCAGCTATGTGTCAGCAATCATGAGAAAATTATTTAGTTACTCTGTTCCTTTGGATCTTTTGATTCTTGTTATTTAGATGCACTTTTCTACATTTACCTGCCATTGAAAATAGTAGGCTTCTGTGATGAGCTTTTATGATAATTTAAACATTTTTTCTTGAATCTCTGCATCAGAACACCTGAACATCTGCTGCAGATGATGAAATAAAATTAACTCAAATTCCATTTCATTTCCTGCTTTCCGGGCTGTCCTGTCCAACTCAACAGCTTTGCCAGAACCAAGGCTTAGCAAAATTCAGAGCAGCTGAATGTATTTCAGACCTCTGTCATCTGTCACACTGCTCACATTCTGTGCCTTTATTAGGTTTCAAAGACCTGCAGTCTCACTGAGTTGGGTTTTTTTTGGTGTAAACTTAAAAATATGGATAAAAACATATTTTAAACATTCTGCATGAAACCAAGCATTTTGTTTGATGATGTTGTCTGATCTAGTCAGCTGCATTAGGAAGTGTTGGAGGGTTAAACCTCATAAGTGGCCAGCAGGCAGAAGAGAAAATTAAAACACTGCTTGAGGTCTCTTGCTATCATGCCAAGGATGAAATGAAGTGCCTATTAAGCTGAAGAGAGTGTCAGAAGGCTGGGGCTTGCAGGCTCTGGGGCTGCTGGGTAAGCACATCTCCCTGTGCATCAGGACTAAAGCGGGCAGTGCTGCTTTGGCTGTGCAAGCCTTCATCTTTCTGGCTTTACCTTACACACAGGCGCCCTGGAAAGGCAGCTGAAGACAAGCCATCTGCAGGCAGCAGGGTCGGCTGGTCACCAAGCACAGACTTGTTTCTGTCAGCCCTGACGGCAGAGTTGTGGCTGATGTTGTGTTAGTTAACATATCCCCTCAAGCCTTGTTCTCCTACAGCTTGTTAGGCACTCTAAAGCTTTTAGTATTGACTGAGATTCATGCATCTGCAGTTTGTAACATTCTGCTTTATTTTTCAGGTCAGCTATGTAAAAGGACTTTATGTCATTACACTGGCTTGTGCAGATACCTCAAAATTATCCCAGCACACAACTTGTACAGCAGTTACATCCTCACGTTCTTTTCTTAAAATACTGTATTTAATTAAAAAAAAAAAACCACCAATTTTTCCATAAAATGGTCAGGATAGAAAATTTTCCACTAATGAAACAGGGAAGAAAAAAATAGATAGTGAATTCTTTGACAGATTGCTTCAAGATAACAACCTAATCTAAAGTCGATATAAGGTGAAATAATTACAAGTATCCCACCTGGAAGGAATTAAATCCCTGCAGAGCACATTTGCATGTGGACATTATGGCTCCAGCAAATATTTTTGATAGCAAATGCCCCTTCTTTTGCTTTTGTTCAAGAAACAGCCTATGAATCCTGTTTTGATCCTGCAGTAGCTTTAAAATGATAGAAGTCAATAGGTCTTCACTGTTGCTTTCTAGTTGGCATGGTAGAGGTCAATTTCTTTGCTCATTTGAAAAAAATAGACTAACGTCTGGGCACACTTCATGTCTGAAAGAAAACGTTAGGTTTTAAAATCAAACACAATTTTAGAACATATTTGGACTTTAGTTAGTTTGTGTAGCAGGTAGACCATCTTGGAAAAAAAGGAAAAAGGAGAAAGGTGGTATTTACATCTTTGAAAGAGAGAAAATTGTCAGGCTGTTGATTGCATTACGGGGGGGATGGATCATATTATGTGTGGTACAACTGCTAGCTCTGCTGAGGCTGTGTTTTTTGTTTCCAGTAGAATTATGATTTTTAGCTCCTATGCTCATTTTCGGCAGGTATTTTGTGGGTTTTCCCTAAGATACAGAGCTGAGGATTAGAGAGAGGATGATTATTCTGTGAAAAATGTTCATCCATTGGCAACTATCTAAACCTTTATAGATTGTCTGGATGAGTCCATTCTGCTGTGAAGTGTTTGCTTAGTTTCACTGACATAATTACCCTGAGAGCACCTGATGTGCTGGCTGAAGAATATAACATGCCTGGATGTGCAAGAACAAGTCTGGCAGGATATTTGGGGAAATACTTTGGGTTTTCTCATGGATATCAGAATCCAGGCACATGCATATGTCAATTTTATGTCCGTTGTCATGCAGCCTTTGCCAGTGATGGGCAGGACTTACAGACTGTAATGATGGTAGGAACCTCCCTGTGCAAAAGGAGCCATTGGCCTGAATTTGCTCCTTCAAAGCTGCAGGGCTGAAGTTTGGCCCTTGTGGTTGAACAGTATGGCATTTCAGCAGAATGCCTGGGACAGACAGGGGATCTTTGTGCCTGCCAAGCTACCTCTGCAGACAGGATGTGCAGGACTCTATTCTGAGCGTGGATCAATTCTTCTCCTGGAAACTCAGTGTCAATCAATGTCAAGCAAAATAGGAGCAGGCTGTAGCCCCTCACTGACATGCTGTTTTGATCTGTCTCTTTTTCCCTGAACAACAGTCAGGAAGAGCCACAGAAAAGGTCAGGTGGCACTGGCAAAATATGACAACTACAGTCAGCAAGCAGGATCTGCTTGTAACTCCAAGGCATATTTACACTGATATTAATAAACAATGATCCCTCAGTAGATGGAACTGCAACTAATAACTGCTCTGCTGTTTGGGCTAATTACTTCAAGCTGACACACTTGTGACCATGCTAGGTGGTTTTCATTTAGAGCATGTTTTGTCTAGGATTAGATATTAGTTGTCACAAAGATGTGAGGAAATAGAAACAAAGATTGTGGGGATTAAGTTTAAATTTATCATAAACCAAGGCTTCTGAAGAGGTTTTTGGCACCTGTTACATCACTTGATCTCTGAGAATTGCAGGTGCCCTCAGAGTGCTCTGGTTACATGCATGTATCAGGGCCCATAAGATGCCTTGGCCATGCCAAGAGCTCTGAGGCCCCTTGACTGCTTCTAAACATCACTTTGTGCCTGCTTTAATCCACTGTCCCAAACTAGTGGCAATAATCTCTCAGCTCCTCTTTTCCCAGGGAACTGCCATGGGAGGATAAATAGAGGAGAGGAAGAGGGTTTAAAGATGTGGCACTGTGAAATATGAATGACCACATTTCCCCACTGTGCACACAGCACCTCTCTTTTCCTCTGCGAGGCAAAGCAAAACATGCTGGGAAATATCTGCCCCCTTTAGCTTGGCACTTTCATGTCTGAATGGAGTATCAGGCCCCATGGATATGTCAGTGGTTGTCTTGGGTGTTGATCCTTAATTTTATGTGGGTAGATGAGTTTGAATCTGTTATATCCTGAGAATATCAGACACCACACACTTTATTCTGGCAGGTTTTCCCAACTGTTGCTGTCTAGGATTTTCCTTCTCTCATTCATAGAGGCTTCAATCAAAGAAAAGGCCCTCAAAGGACTCTTGAGCCCTCTCTGGCTCTTTCTCAGACATGTGCATGCAAAACACAGTGGACACCTAATCTGTCATACTTGGACTCTCTCTGTGGACTGAAATGTGTACAGGCAGAAGATATGTCCCCAAATCCCTTCCTCATGGAGTGTCATACCATTGTTGTTTTGCTTCTGTGGGAGAAATTCCCTTGAAAATCCTGGAACAAAACCTTCTCTTTTGCTGTAGTGTGGCATCTGCAGTGACTGGGAGCCTGAGCTGTCCTGGAACCGATGGAGCTGGGTCTGTGATCTCTTGAAGAAGGAGTAAAGAGACAAAAAAGGGATCTGGGGTTGAAGAAAAGGTGTGACAGAACCAGCTACAAGAAAATCTTCCACTAATATATTTAAGTCTACTCTTTGTGTTTATAGTTTTCCCAAAGGTATGGAATTTTGAGCTCTAGGGAAGCTTAAGCAGAAATGGGACCTGGCATACAATGAGAGAACCAGGCTGTCAAGCATGTTTGCATTGAAACTTCAGGACAAGCTGGGGTCCCTCCCTATCTCTAAGCACAGCAGGGCTATTTCTGATTTCACATACACCCACTACATTGACTCAGCTGGGATGTGATTCATGGAGAAGGACTGAAAATGGGGCTGATGAAGCTGGTAATACTCTGTGGAGGTGGAAGACACTGGGGAAGTTATGGATTCAGCTACTGAAGGGCTCAGCTAACCCTGCTCCAGGAAGAACAATTAGCAAGCAGATCAAGAAGTCTTTTCAGAGTGAAGCTATTGGCCTGTGGCTATCTGCCTAAGTAGTTCAAGATGTCTATGAGCTTCAATTCTTTTTCACATGGCATGAATAATGGTATAAGTTGCATGGATACACTGGCTCTGGCCTTTGATCTCCAGTATGAAGTAAAGGGCTCATGTGGATTATACATAGAATATACATTAAAAAAAATAAAAGCAATATGGATGGAGTAACACTGGTTTTGTTCAGTTGAGAGCTGCAGTGAGCACTGACTTCTGACACTTCCACATGGACATGAGAAAATACCATAAGGTGACATTGTTCTGCGATAGAGGAGATGGCACTTTATAGACTTACTTGGTAC
The DNA here is from genome assembly GCA_024500445.1 of Entomyzon cyanotis. Lineage (NCBI taxonomy): Eukaryota > Metazoa > Chordata > Aves > Passeriformes > Meliphagidae > Entomyzon > Entomyzon cyanotis. Next base: position 30,657,716 of record JAKEPQ010001018.1, read on the forward strand.
TAGTGCAAGAATTCCAGATGTTGATGGGATGAAGGGGCTGAACTGAGGTCAGTATTTCTGACAGAATAATGGTCATGAGAGCCCTGTACTATGACTAGAGACTTCAAGGCTGAAAAGAGTTTATTGATGCTTAATAGGACAGAAAACATATATAATAAAACCCCCAGCATCAGCTGTAGTGCCTGGGTGTCAGAACACTCAGAATGTTTGGTAAGATGTCCTAGGTTGTTCTATATGAAGGATTTACACGTTTTTCCCTTGGCACACTATGTCCATGTTGAACATGATTCAAGGCCAAAAGCATTGTCAGTTGTTACAGAGTTTGGTTTTTGGGCATGCTTAAAGAAGGCATTCTTCCAAGACAGAATACTTCAGTCTTCAGTAGTCCTGGCACATGGCTGAAAGACTTAGCTCAATCTAATGACACAAATTCTTGGGCTGTGGATGAGATTATTTTTACCTATGATTTTTTTTGGCTTTATCACTTCAGCAGTGTTTCAGAAATAAATTCCATTATAAAACAACCAAAGGTCTTGAAATAAAAAGTTACTCCAGAGATTAGAAAACTTAAACAGAAATCATTAGAATGAATTTGTAGGACTAACATCTTAGTTTCCAGGCAAAAATTAGTTGACCAAATAAGTCCATATCAAACATTGAAGCAAAAAAATTTCCAGTTGTTGTCTTTTATTTTATTTTATTTTTAATGATCATCTACTGTTATTTTTATGATCCTCTTTAAAGTTTCTGGCAACCTACATATGCAGCACTGAGTTTTCTTGAGCATTTCACCTAATTAGTTTGCAGACAACTGACAGCTGACATGACTTCCATTAATCAGTTCTGATACTCTACATTTACTTTTCTTTTACCTTGTGTATAAATTCAATGCTGAGGGCCTGTCAGGAAGTGGCTGAGAATCCCTCTGGGATTGTACATTTGCTTGAAACTGAAGTGGAGGAAGATAATAAATCATATGAATTTCTGGCACTTCTCCCAGTTTGTCATTAGGTTTTTGGAGCAATTAAAGTCTGACAGTTCAGCCACACTGATTCACTTGTTTTGCTCAAAAATGAAATGCAAGAATTGTTTTTTAACAAATAGAATCTTTGGTTTTTTCGCCTGTATTTTCAGATACATTGATAAACAGTTCATTTTCCTGCTTCATTGATTCTATTCTATGTCCTGACAAGTAATCTTCAGTATATAAATTTTCATTATTTTTTTATTTTCAAGAATAATCAGGAGAATTGATAAACAATAGAAAGAAAAGAAGAAGAATAAGAATAAGAATAAGAATAAGAATAGAATAAGAATAGGAATAAGAGTAAAAATAAAAATAATAGCAGCTGTCATCAGTGAGACTTTGTGTATTATCTTATTTTTGTTATATGATGTTAGGATGATTTAATTAAATAACTGTTTGTGGTAAAATGTCCCATAAGGGAACTGAGCACCCATCTTCAGTGTGACTTAGATATTTAGTTTCTTTCAAAAATTTTCTTCCTCATTAAATTCAAGAACTCATAAAATAGGAATAGGTCATGACAATCATGACCGGCTTCTGCATCAGCAAGCTGATGACAAAATTTTCCTTACTTGCCTGTTATTAAGATGTGTTCTCTGGCTCACCTGAAATATATCAAGGTTTCTTGGACTGAAAGAAGTGCAAACACTTCTGGTTTATAGGTTCTGGAATATAGGTTCTGGACCTATATTCCGTGAGCTTGCCTTCTTCCTTCCCCCCCATTACCCCTCCTTGGTTCTCTTTACTTAGCTAAACTACTAGAAACAGAGATCTTATAAACAGGATTGAACTCTAGGCTCAGATAAAGAACATCAGCTTGTCTCTCTCTCTCTCCCCAGGCACCCCTTCTCCCCACAAATCAAATTTTTATATATTCAAGCAGTTATAAAAACATTTATGGTATGAATTTACACAGTCACAAAGACGTGGTAAGTCATAATATTTTTCTAAAAAATAATAGAAAATAAAGAGATACATTTGGTAATTGAGTTACACTTGGATGAGAATATCTTTGTGTAGACCTAAGGCAGCTTTCCCACAGCTAAATATATCATCCCCACTGGCCTTTAGATAGACTTTAAATTCTAGCCAGCCTATAATTTACATGACTATTTTAGCAGTCACTGCACTTGGATTTCTGCAGATTCAGTGACTGTCTCATTATTTCTCATGTTTCAGCTGAAAAAAAGTCTCACATAACTTAATGTCAAACTGCATTTCTCGTATTAACAGGAAAAGGCATGAAGATCCTTTAAGATCCAAGGAAATCCATAATTTTTTATCCTAATTCACAGAAAAGAGCTTTACTAAATATTAAAGTACATTTACATAGCATTTACTTTCGACACTTACATATATTTCAAGATAAAAATGAGGCCATCCGAAAAGTACCTGACCTCATGTTTCAGAAGCAAGTTTTGTGTATGAGTTGAAAAGGAGTTCAATACAGCCCAGTTCATAATCTAACATTTTTACTAAAAGATCCTATTTTTTATGATTCAGAGGAGATGGTTGAAATTAAGTATTTCTTGTTAACTTAATTGCAAACAAAAGGAAATAGTCATAGTTGAAACACCAGAAAAGAATCTTTAGAAACTACCTAGCAATTTTAACATTTGATATTCACAGAATCACAGAAAAGGTAAGGTTGGAATATCCACAATGGAATATCTGGTCCAACATCCATGCCCAGGAAGGGTTGTCCTGGAGCACCTTGCACAGAATTGTGTCCAGATTGTTCTTGAATAGCTCTATTGAGTTCTTGAATAGTTTCTTGTGAGAGAGACTCCACACATCTCTGGGCAATCTCTATGCACAATGTTTTTAACAGAAAATTATTTTTTTAAAAGTCACATGATTTAACTTTGTTGTAAAGTAATTATAGGAAAACCCTCGTGTGTCTATTTCCTTTGCGTATTAGTGAAAATGCATAGCCTAGTGGATAAAGTTAATCTGTGTCACCTGCAAAGAATCTTGAATATCTAAAAAAAGCTACCTAAAAACTTCAGCATATGAATTAAGAAATAGATGTTAAAAAACCCATGAAACTTCACTTGAGCAAATAAATAGTGAACAGTCACGTGGAAAATATGGATCACAGCCTTACACTGATTCATCCTCAGAGTTGATGCTATTGGAGACCTATTGATCCAAATTAGATTTGACCAAATCACTAAATGTGATGGGAACAGTGTCTGAACTTTTTCCCTACTGCAAGTAATTTGTTGGAGTTTGTGATGCTATTTAAGTAATTATGAGTCAATTAGTCAGGTGAATAAGAACATGAAAAACTGGAAAATCATTGCTTCAGTTGAAAGGGAAAGACCAAGATTATAAATAATGCCTACCATTTACAAAATATGATGGACTTGAGAATAATTTAGAGAAGATGAATTAGTTTGTATTTTGGATGGCAATGTTAAAATATGAAAGCAACTTATTAGGGCCTGCTAATTCACATGTAAAAGGAAGACCAATATAACAATGGACACTATACTCCAATCTCAAAGCAGGTTGTAAGGCATGATTTACACTCACACTGGTTTGTAAAGGCAGGGAGCAGCAGTTAATCTCACTGAGAAGATAAACTTGTCAAAAATATTCTTATAGAATAGATACTAGTTTTGACAGCTAAATTTTGAGATTTATCTTGAAAGTAATTTTTAGCATTTGTTTCAGTCTTACAGTCTTCAGTTACTCAAAATAAAGTAAATGGTTCTCTCATCAGGTTGAGACACTACTGAAATCAGATAGCTAAAAGGGAAAACATCTCCCACACATAGCCAGAGAGATCTCACTGCAATAGGGAATTGGAGGAACAAAATTTATGTGCTTTTTGAAAATGGGTAACTCAGTGCAAATAATTGGCAGTGATATAGAGATGAATTGATAGCATTGCAGGGTTGAGGGCAACCAAACGCAATTTGGACTTAGAGTGGTTACCTTTCTGTGGGGGGAATGGGGCTGCTGTGGAACTTGGATGGACAGAACATCAACTTTTTGAGAAAAAACCTGAATATTAAATGTCACTGGGTTTTTTTTAATCAGATAAATGGATGTATTAAATATGTAATTGGAAAGCTTCAGCAACATTTATTCCAGACATGTCTGGGGCCTTTGAAACAGTCTCATCTCATTAATAAATCATTAGTTATATTTCCAGCTACCACAGTTATAAGAAGCTTTTTGTTTCAGATCAATGGAATTGCTTTGTATGGCTAGGCAGCCAAAAAGATACTAACTCTTCAGGCTGACAACACAGAGCTGAGCTGTGGGGACTGAGAAAAGCTCTGTTGACTTCAGTGGGGCTCTGGGCTTTCTGTGGTAGGAGCACAACTCTAGGATCCAAAGCTGATGAAGTGAAACAACATCTCCAGGTAAGCTAAAAATACCTGAGACAACAAGAACTGAAATGCACAAATTCCCTCCATGAAGAAATAGTTTTGGTGTTTATTGCAATTTCAATGCCTATTCTAATTTTTACTGTTATGATTGGTTATCTACTTTTTAAAAATTTTCCATTTTATGTCCTTGAATTGTAAATACTAAATATGATATTTTATTGAAATTGTAATCATTTATAGAACCATGAAATCATGAAGTGTAGTGGCACTGAATTATGCAGACCTAGAAATAGAGATTACGCACATGTTTCCTAAGGAAGGAAAAATCCAAGAATTATTTTCCTTTTAAATGTATACATTACTGACTGTGTTAATATTCATTATTCCAGTTCTAATCTACTTCAGAAAAATCTGAATCCTGGAGGAGAGACCCTTTGATAAAACCTGATTAAACCTTTCCATCAGTTTCTTTAGCCTATAGAAGAGAATTCTGAGTGCCTGGAAAGACTAAACTTCTGTTCAAAAGCTTTTGGAACATAATTTGATTCAGTCAAAGCCACCTCCATAATCCTCAACAAAAAATAAGGGAAATTCCAAAGTGTTTGAAAAGGAGTGAAGTTTAATTTTTCTACAGTCAGCTGGAAGGTGTAGGCAAGTTATACTTACCAAAAAAATTTTGTAAAGCACAGAATGCTGAAAGTGTATAGTTCTTCCACAGACCTAAAATAACATTCTTTTGAAAAAGTAAATTCATAAATGCATTTTGAAATAACAAAATAACAGTTCTTAAATGCTGGCTGTTTCTTAAATTCATGTATTTTCTTTAAGTTGCCAAACTGGTTATGGTTTTTTTATTAGTAATTGAATGTCCTCGAAAGGTGATTACTCCAGGACAGAATCTAAACAAAATAGTTTAGGGGACATCAACATACTTTTTTTCTTATGGTCATTTAACCTGAGACACTTCTGAAGACTTTCAGCAAGAGTGATGATGAAAGGAAGGTGAAAAACCAGTTGTGGTTATTCACAATTCTGTGAAAACTCTTCCTTAGCAGAGAACAACAAAGCATGCAGTTAGAAGACATTTCAGGATAGACTTTGGCTTACATGAGGGGCAGCTTGCACTTGTGGCTGAGCAAAGGGAGTTAAAACCCTGTGAATTACATGTACAGCCACATTAAAGCTAATTTATATTGACTCAGCAGTATAACCGGTGAGGGTACAATGATGTAATGGAAATGGACAGAATGGTCACAGTATAAGAAGATACTGCTCAACGTCTGAATCACTGTAGATGAAATGATTGTGTGAAAGCTTAACCTTTCACTGTCATGAAGAAGGCAACTTAGCTAATACCACCTCAGCCTAGCAGCTCATTCTTTTCATCTTCTCAAAATCTCTACTGTGCAGCCGCAGATACAGAATAATCAGTTTATTCAAGGAGATGGAGAAAAAATAATTAGAAAAGAAAATAATTAGAAAAATTTGTTCTTTGCATCTGTAATTAACAGTTTCAGACCAAAAAAAGTCAGAAGTAGAAATAGTAAATGATCCTGCTCTGCCCCAGGCAGGTGGTTAAGATGAGAGGGAGAGAGATCATGCAGGGTTCTGTCTGGATCTCAGTAGGCAAGGCTCAGTAATAAATGGCTTAATAAAATAACTGCTTAGACAGAATAAGAAGAATATTATAGTCAGTAGTATGTCTTATATCTCATGACAATATGAGGCTGGATTTATGCCAGTGTAGGAAAGCTAGTAAAAATTTGTAATCCAATTGAAAACATGAATTCTTTGTAAGAAGATATTAAAAAATAATACCTATATATTATAAAAATTAAAATGTATTCTTGTTATTCTTATGTCTCCGTGTTTTCTAAATGGATGAAATGATGACAGAAATGATGGTGAAAAAATAGCTGGAACTACCTTGAAAGAAGACTAATTCTGGAAATACCCTGAAAGACTAATGCTAACTGCTTGCTTTCAGAAACTGGTTTCCTCTGTAGTCTCCTTCAATTAGCATGAAACCATCATGGAGATACAATTATACTTCATTAGGGATCCATGAATCCAGGAAATGAAACAGTCCATTCTCTGTAGACACTGCAGACAGTGACAAGATGTGTGCTTCGTGGATCTCATCTGTTTTACTTATGTCCCTGCCATGGATTGCAGCAGTTCTTACAAAGCTTGTCTAATGGCTTTGTTTAGCCGTATTTTCTACTTACAGGAGAATGACTCCACCACCAACAGTTTCTGTTGTGTTTTTTGGGGTTTTTTTCTGAAAAAATAAGGGTTCCACAGGAAGATGAGAGAGACAATTCGTGTTACAGGAACTCAGCAAGTTACAGTGGCAAATGCCTCTGATAAAATCATGATTTATGACCTTCTCAGAATAAAAAACAAAAGAGTGACTTATGCTTAGCTTTCAGCAGATTGGCTAACCGGCAGCAAGCAAATCTTAAAAATTACTCACAAAATCGGAACAGATTTTTCTAAACTTTTTGCTTTTCTGCATTCATGAAGGCCTAGTGCTTTGTTTGGAAAGAAACAAACTTGTTCTCAGAAGCTGAGTAATTTAACTGAATTTTCATTGGCTTATTCAGGCATTAGTGCTCCAGAATAATGTCCTTAATGACTTCTGGAAGGAAGACAAAGTAGAATGAAATTAGAGTAATTCAAGGTTCTGACAGTATTAGTTTGAAAGTCAACTGCTACAGGGTTTCTGAATAGCTCATGAGAAAACAAAGATTCTGTAGAAAGCATCACTTTCAAAAAAACTTTAAACAGTTCTGTGAAAAGTAGAGATACATGTTTGCACATGACTGTATAAAGAAGTGATAGGTAGGTTGTTTAGCCTGTGACATATGCACAATTGTGGAACTTACAGGCACTGGTTGAATATTCAGGCTGGAGATGTCAGGCAAGCAGCATGTATTTGCTGCAGTAGATATTTCTGATTGGGACTTTTCAGGTGAAAATCGCACAACAAAATTTGGTAAAAGAAACATTTCATTGTCATCATATGAAGATTTTAGAATGGATGTATAGAATTTCTGCTCACATTTCTCACATTTCTGAGGACCTGCATAACCAGTTTAACCAGTAACACAACACCAGGGTGATACAAGGTTAAACAAGGAACCAGGAAGTGTGACAAAAAAATCAGGCTTTTAAAATTTTTTTTTAATCTCAGATTCAGGCTAAATTCTCAAACTTGTGAATTCTGAGTGAGAGACCTGACTATGGCAATTAATCTATTATCTTGATGTCAGCATCACTGTTATTGGTTCGCAATATTAATTTGGCCAGCTAGAGACAGGATAGCTCCTCATGCAGCATTGATGTTCATGTCACTGGTGTGGGCCACACAGAGCCAGGGCTTGCATCGTGGTATTCTCTCTTCCAGACAACTAATTTGGCAAGCAGTTCTTCTGTGACAAACAGGCCGGTTTTTTGTCTCCCAGTTCAAAGGCTTTGGCTTTGCTAACTTCTAGAGGGAACATTTTTGGGTTTTGTTGAATTCTGAAATTCATATTGAAAGAGTAACCACCCGCTTCCCCAGGTGAAATGGTTGTGTCTCAGAATGGAATCTTGCCAAGAGACAGCTGCTACAGCTCTGGTTGAAAGCTGTGGGGAGATACTTAGCACATCCACAGAAGGAAAGGAGCTAGAAGAAAGACATATCTGAGAGAAATTTGATGTGGCACCAAAATGCAGAGATGAGATTTTTTCTCATTGCTCTGGTGGGAAAAAAATATGCTTTTTTTCCCCACTGGAAAAAACTGCAAAGCAAAACTTAGTACTTTTTTTCATGCTGATGTCCTTATTCATGGACCCATGATGTGTCTCTGTCTCTCCCTTTACCCTCCATCTCTCTCCTGCCCTCCATCCCAACCCTCAGCTTCAGTTTCAGACCACATGAAAATATATGTGTCTCTATTCAACAAAGAAATTTAAGCTAATGTTTAGATCCCAATGACCATTGGACAAAAATATGCTTAAACATATGAAGAATGCTGGGCTAAATCAACATTCAATAAAGAGAAATGGTGGAGTCAATAAATTAACATTGGTGTCAGTGAGATAAAAAGAAAATTGGGAATAGAATTAAGCTAAGAAAAAATATGCTCTATTATTTTCCTCACACTGTTGTCTAAGCAGGCTCACTCCAACATCTTTCTTATATTCTTCTTTAGTTTTTATTAGCTTTTAATTAGTTTTATTTTGTGAAAGAGGAGTAAATTGTTACCTCTTTGATGTTTTATCTTTTCTAAATGAGTAGATTTTTACAACAGTGTATGTTTCTGTTCCCTCAAAAGAAGAAAAATAAAGAATTTATAAAGAAAAAAGGAAAAAAGTGAACCTGACCTCTGCTTCAGAGTGAAGCAACACAGCTCTGTTTTGTTTGGTGTCTTTTTGTTACATGCCCACAGCACAACAATATGAATGGGAATGAGTATTGCAGTCAAACTCTGAGTTTTGTGTTTTGACACATAGACCAGAAAATAGTAATGGCTTATGGTGAAAATGATGCTTAGAATATGTAGCCATTCTTCTAGAAACTCGGGACTGATAACGCTAAAGTCTCCATGTAAACATAAGAAGAAGCAGTGATGTTTCAGGTTCACAGTGGAGATCTGTCTGAACTTAGGTCTAGGGCTGGCTGTACTTTGAAGATACATAGGACAGAAAAGAAGTGAACAGATGGAAGGACTCAATCTGAACTTTGGGTAGAGATATATGATTGTTTTGGGGGGAAAACTTTTGGCTGGGAGCTTACAATTATTTTGACTTTCACAATGTGGCTTCCTTTCTTTCAAATATTATATGAATTCTGAAGATGTAAAACCTGTTTTTCTCTGAACATCTGAAGATATAAGACCCGTTTTTCTCTGAACAATGAATTAGCCTCAAAGTAGCTAAAGGGCATTTCCACATCAACAACCTTTGTTCTTCCAGGGGACTTCAACTTTCCAGGAACACCACTTAACTGGGAACATTTCAACTTAGCTGGGAACACCACACAGCTGGTACAAACAGGTCCAGAAGACTCCTGAAATACTTGGATGATAACTTTACGGTACAGTTACTATGGGAGCCATATAGGAAAAATGCCATCCTTGATCTGCTGCTTGTCAACAGGGCAGATCTTGGGAGCAAAGTGGAGACTGGTGGCCTCTTGGCCACAGTGACCATGAAGTGAGTGAGTTTAAAATCTCTTCTGACAGAAGGAAAAGTGTCAGCAAAACTTCAATTCTGGACATGAGGACAAAACTTGAAATCCTAAACATTTAAATTATTCTGTGTGAATTTTTGAAAATATTTTAAAGATAGTAGAGTATTAAAAGCCTAAATGATATTCCGGCAGAGCAGTGATAAAGAGTATTGTTTTAAAAAGTTCCCAATATGTAAAAACAAAACTACACACAAAAAAGAAAACAACCTAGAAATCATGGAGTATCTTTTCAGTCCTAAAATTCAAATATAAATGGATAGATTACAAATAAATAAATGAATCACACAGCAGTTTAGAAATTTTGAGATTAACTGGATTTATGACAAATCAGTAAAGCAGAACAAATTCTAAGATAAATATAACAAAGTACTCTAAAGGGCACCAAAGCAGATGAGTCCTTGGCTGAAAACCTTGAGAGAAAACATGTGTTTTCGCAACCCCAGTAGCCAGGAATAGAAAATGACAAAAGACAGGCAGTTCAGAAGAAATATGAGAATTTCAGGCCATTTTACAGAGCAGATACACGTATATACTACAGATAATACACTTACTGAACAGGATCATGTGAGAAGGAGAAATTTCCTTTCCTTGGAAGGAAAACAAAGGCTGTTGTGCCTAAAGAGACAAAGAACTACTGGTTATAGGCCCCATTACAGTGATAAGCATTGTTGCAGAGGTCCTTAACAAAGTGCTGGTGGACTAGGGAATCTATTGACATGAAAACATCCAAGTTAAACAAGATTTGTTGTAGGCTAACAAAGCAAATGCCCAGATCCTGACACTTCTAAGACATGCTGTGGTCTAACAACTTTAGCTGTAGCCAGTGCATAAACCAGAGTGAGGGCTAATCAGAAACCTCTGGTCAAAGCTGAGCTTCTGCATTGCTAAACTTCACAAGGTGCTTTGGCTTTTGGCAAGATGGAAAGGTGCTTTCCTATGTTTCTGTACATTAGGGGGGAAATACAGGGAGGGATGTTCCTTTGTGCTGCCAACACATTGGCAGGGCATCCCTGATCACCTAGAAGCCCTCAAAACAAAGGAACAAAGCAGACACAGAACATTTGACAACTCTCTGTTGAGCTGATTTTTGTACACTCTCCTTCTGAAAGATGATTGTATTCAAAGCATGGACTTTTTACTGCCCTGGGAAATAGAGAGCTAAATGTCAGTTGCTAGGAATCCTAGTACCTGAAAAAGTCCTGTTGGTCTGTGAAACATGTTATTAGCTTAGATGGGTAAAATAGAAATAAATTTCTGAAAAAGTATATTAATCCCTGAGAACACTGTTTTTTAAAGCAATTTTTTTCTTAGTCTAGTGTAAAAAACCAAAAGTTCTTAAATTAGGCAGTATGAAGAGTTTTAATTGGGTAGAAAGGTTACTGCTAGAGTGTACACACTCCAAAAATTTAATTTTCTACTTCCATGTTCACATATATTTTTATCCTAGACAACACTACAAAGATTTGACACGGTGCTCGCCTGAAAGCAGCATACAAGGATTTGCGTATCAGTATTAAGTAGGCTTTCCAAGGTAGGCGGTCTTGCAAGTTAACACACAGTGGTGTATTATCATGCAATTTGGGTGAAAGATGGTATAAAACAGCATGAAAGCTTATTCAGAGAGGTGGATTAAAAAAAGAAAAAAAAATAGTGTGTGGAAATGGTTTACATAATTGGCTTCTGAAAAAGGCATAAATTTGCACCAATAAATCCCTTTACTAAGGCTATTTTAAGATTCCTAAATAAATATGAAAAATTATAACTCTCTCCATATTTACCACAATACCTTGAAAACAAGGAATTTGTCCTTAAACACCCTACAACATTTATTTCTCATTGACTAGCTGAGCTAGGCACCCAATTCGATCAGCTTTTTGGAGAAGAAAAGTACTTGCTGTCTCACCAAGAATATTGCATTAATCCTAGTATTTTATGCATCACTTGAGAAAAACTAAAGCAAACAGGGACTCAATTCAGCTCAAGAAGTGAAGGGATATGTAATACAAGGAGTTGTAATCTTTATAATATTCCAATTATATCTTTGAGGAAATATTTATTTATTTATTTATTTTAAAACTGTTGTATATTGTAGCCCTTTTTACTGTGCAGTGGATCCAATAGATACACTCCTGTGTGTGGCAATGTCCAGTTAGAGCCTTCATCATTCAGCCACAGACATACCTGCTAAGTGCTTTTCTAAAGTATAGGTATCCTTATGGTAGGTGTGATGTCAGAAAATATAACTGATACATGGTAGTGGGCAGTTACATTTTGCTTTTATTCCATTGCTCTTAGCATTGGTTGGTCTCATAAAGGGTAGCTTCTTCTCACAAGCCTTGCTGATGCAAAGTTTTTTTTTTTGATTGCAATAGTAATAGACCTCAGTTTTTAACTGCTAGACTCTGAGGTGCTAAAATATGAAAGAATCTATTTCCCTTCACACTGAGTATATTCTCCCTGGAAGAGTATGTTATATTAAAACATAGGACATTTTTGTACAGAGAAGCAGTGGACACAGTAATTTAATTACTGAGTATTGAGTTCTGATTTAGATGGTGGGCACAAGTTTGACACACAGCAATGCTGAGATTCTTGGAGGTGTCTTTGGTTGCTTTAGCCAACAATATTACGCAACATCAAGCTTTGCCTTTACAATATTTTAGTGGTAGATTTTTAGTGCTAGATAAGGTTTCTAGGTAATTTAGTGGCAGACCAGACACTCCTGATGAACAGTTGGGTTTTTTTGCATGTAAAGATTTATTAACTTTGGCCTTAAGGAGTTCCTGTATGTTTCACATGTTCTGAAACTTCCAGATGTAAAATGTGTTACAGATACTTTTTTCTATCAGTCCTGAGATATTTTTGTACAAAAGATGTTTGAGAAACTCTGGTTCTCTGAACGGGAAGAGCTTTTAATGCTTTTTTGAATCAGGATAAATTGATGCCATTTACATCGAGGAGGCAGGAAATGCATTTGCAAGAATCCTGTCTTTGAGAACCAGAATTAATAAAGTACACCTCTCTTAGAATTTTGCTTTTATTTTAAAGAACTAAGTTTGATATTTTCTTTATCTATATGGAAAGAGAAAATGGCCCCAAATGAAAAGGTGAAGGAAACCCATAACCATGTGTTATTATGGGGGAAAAAACCTCTTCTCTGCTCTTGCCATTGCTAATTCAAATGTGAGAATGGGTCTGGGCTACAGGAATGTTTCAGTTGTCTCTACTCAAGGTGTGGACTGACTTCTGCACTTGGGGTCTAGCTGGGTGTTCAGGTTAGGTTTTTTCTCCCTTACCCTGTAGATCAGCCTTGAAAGGAGCTGCTCCTTTGTTTGAGATTGAATGAACTGCATTGCTCTCTAGATTCAGTGTACAAGCCAAATAACTTCTGTGTTTCTATTTTTCTTTTCTTTTTTTCAAATGAGAAAACTTGCGATGAAAACATTAATGTTGTGATCACAGTGTTAAAGTTAATTGTGTTTCTCTGTCTCACATTTTAAAATCCCCTGGGATTGTATAGAATAGTAAAATGCTATTTAGAAATCAAATAGTAAAAATTAGCATTTTTAGTATTTTAGAGGTTTCAGTTATAGATTTCTGGGTAATCCAGAAAGAATGAGTGCATCAGTAAATTATTATTATTATTAATAAAAATAACAACATTTTATTATTAATAATAATAAAATAATTTAAATTGTAACAGTTAATAGGTACTGCACTTTCGGCAATAATTTTTCACCCAGCATAATCTCCCAGAAACCCTCTTTTTGTTCCAGTGAGACACAGTGCAGAGAGCCCTTTTTCCTCCTTTTCTCAATAAGCACCAGTTGAAGCAGTTCATTGCTTGAACACTGACACCCCATTCTGCCTGGTTAGGACAGTGAAAGATGGAAAGCCAGTGTTCCCTGGGGACACCAAGCCAGTGATTCAGAGGAACCCTGATGTGTGGTGGCACAGACATTGAGCACTCAGCATGCCATGGGTGGTCAAGTAGCACACATATTTCTGAGACAAATCACATGGATCCGTTGTGCTGCCCTGACTTTTCCTTTTAATATCTCATGATAGTGATCTTCTCTGTGGACCCAGCTGTCAGGTCAGCCTCTGCTGTCCATGACAGATGGCGATGTGGCAATGTCACCATTCGTTGAGGGAAACGCCAATACACTGTTATGTGTATACGTATGGATGGAGAGCTTCCCTTTTATGGAAGAATGAAATAATGGCAAAGTCAAAATGCTGTTGCCCTGAAGTACCACAGCAGATCAGAAAAGAGGTGATTAAGACAGAGGAAACTCAAACATTCTAAGAAAACATGAGAATAATGAATTTATGCAAACCAAATTATGTCATTAGGATTTCTTACACTGACTGCTGGACTCAAGCAGGAATAGGAAATCAATGACAACATTTGAATTCAATGAAAAAAGCACTTATAGTCAAAGAGTAATTTTCCATCAGAACTGGCTTTCAGTAGCTAACTTTCTAATGTTACCAATGTTTATAATTATTACTTCTTAATTTGCATGTTTCTTTCTACATGCAAAAAATTTGTTCCTAAAACTCTCTCCAAACAGTAATGGTGAGGCATTTCACCTTGGAAACATCATAATTTTGGTGTCTATCTAAATGTTGAAGTTTTCAGCAGTGGAGTTATGATCTGAATTTAGAGGACTAAGCACATATCCCTGTGCAAAATGGCTTTGACTGATTCAAAGGTTATCTTCCCTTACCAATATGATTGGCCTCATTAACCATTGATTTCTTGTCATTGCACAGGGTTAGTGTTGAAAATCATGTTGAGTTTCAAAACACCTGCTGTATGGGCTCATCAAGCCATGATGACTTTTTTTTTCTCCTTGATGCTTTTACATTCATAGAAATCAGTTTAGTTTCTGACTATAGCTGTTATTTGTTCCTGCATGAATGCAACTCCAGTCTTAAAAGCACAATGATTTTTTTCCAAAGCCTTTTTGTGCATTTAAAATAATGCTTCAGTTTAAGTTTACTGGCCAGTACGTTTGCAGGAATAACTGATTGGAAGTGACTATTGCAGAATAGCAAGGAAAGATGTATTTAAAAATTCAGTTGTTAGTATTATTTAAGGATTGTGGTCTCAGTTCAGAAAATCATTAAGGAAAAATGATTACATTCCATAAAAATTCTACAATACCGCTAACATAATCTGCCTTTATGAACAAAGCTAACACTAAATATTTGAGAAGTGGTTCCATGAATATCAATTCACTCTTGTGCCATCAGTTAGAGAAGTACACTTTTTTTCCTTGAAAACTTCAGAAGGGTTTTTTTGAGTACTGAAATTCTGAGACTACTGAGTGCTTTGTGGTAAAATATAGGGACTAGAAATATTTTCAGAATTAGAGTGTAGAGTTTAGAGAGTTCTGTTATTTAGTGTGCTACAGAGTTTTGCAATTAAGAAATCTTTGTTTCTTGACAGATGTGGTCTAAAAAAATTATAGATTTATTTTATGAAGTTTTGTTTTGTCTATAGTAGATTTCATTCTGTCATGCAATTTTAAATTAGATAACAATTACCTATTCTTTTTAGGTAAATCTTGTGAGACAACATTTAACATATTAGTGATCAAATTTTCTGTAATGTAATTACCAAAATATCATGGTATTTAGCTAATTTACATTAAAAGAAAACAAAGTTGTTAGTCACTTAGTGCTTTGTAATCATGTATTATAAAGAAGAAATCTTTACAGTTTGATATAAGAATTTATTTTGTTCTCTTGTGACTAATCAATGCACAATAGCTCCCTTTCACAGTGGGACAGTGCCCTTCATAAGCACATTATCCCACAAAGAAAAGCCTCCTTCAATTTTATTCTGCCAGGCAAATCTCTACAAGTCATTTTCCTGAAGGCAGAAGCAATTCTGCAGATGCAGTACTACCTCAAGTGGATTAATCAGGGGAAGAGCATTCGAATGGATCCCTGTGGGAGTTTTTCAATACTCAGGTGCCCTTTTCAGGTAGGTCGAAGGGAGAAAAGCATACCCTCCTTTCCTCTGTAAAATGAGGGTGCTGATGCCAACTTCAGTGAGGGACTGTGAGAATTAATGTAATTAATGTTTAGAGTGCTTGCATGTAGGTTTCTGGCTAAGAATGAATCATTATTATTATAGGTATTAAAAATAATTGTGAGGAACTATGGCAAATTTCTACCAAATTCCATGTTAGTAATTTGATGTATCACATTGATTTTGCTGTGACTCCTTATGGAGAAAGATGCAGTGAGTAATGCTGTAGTAGTGAAGAGTGGCAGATTACCATCTTTCTTCCCCTTTTATTTTTGACATTTTTTATGATCTAATCTTTGTTAAAATTCTGTGGATTTCTTTTTGTGACTGTTTTGGCATGGTCTTCTACTTTTTTTCCCCCATTTTTAATTTGAGCCTGTCTCTCCCTAGGATTTTTAGGCACATGTAAAAAGAAGGTGTCAAAATACATATGTTTAGATTTGAAGAATCTATTACTGTATATCCTTATATTCTGAAAACCTTTCTGAATAATTCTTCTTCAAGCTTGTGGTCCTTGAACACAGGATTATGTACGTTAGATATGTATTTGCTCTCATGTGGATTGGCAAGAAGAAATCCCATTAAAGTTAATGGGAGGTAGAACAGCATATGTGAAGAAGGCAACATCCCCCAAGGAGATAATAAAGATGTTCCATTTTCTGCCTACATAAAATGTCAGAGCCATCTAGAACTAGTCTTGCTTATTATTAAGAAGACTAAAGGCTTGAAAAACTGCTGGAGAGAGAAAATGCAAGATTTTATCTGTATGCTTAAGTGTAACAAGAGAACAAAAGTAAAATTTAAGTGATGTTGAATCCGCATTTGGTACATGCTTGTACAAAGCTAAGATCATAAATGTCACAAACACACTGTCATGGAAAACTAGGATTTATGCAGAGCAGCCATGCTTGAGGAAAAGGGGAGGCAATGCAACTACTCCCATTAATCAAGGAAATCCATCTATGTTTCTGCTCATTCCCACAGTATCAGCCAATGTGTGTTTTTCTCATTCTGAACATGCACGTAAGATTGATGTTTATTTGATGAATATTTCATTATAAATGAGCAAACTTTTCTGAGACACACAGTGCTTCCAGATTATTCTGTGTGTCACTGACACTTTATTGCAGGCTTGAAAAGCTTTTATATTAGTCATGTTCCCTTCTTGGGAGATGGATCTGCAGTGGTAATGATATTTTATCTCTAATTCTTTCAGTAAAATAGCATGGGCATCAGGCCGTCTCAACCAATTAAATATCAATTAATTTGAATCTTACACACTCCTAGCAATACCACTTCTAGACCAATGTCATTTTAATAGGTGTCTTAGCAAAGACTCAGCAGAAACAAGAATGTATACTGAATGCCTTGAAATGGATTGTGCTATTTCCCTGATGGGGAAATTGGCATTTTAACATCTTGGATCTTAAATAAATGTCAAATCTTATAAAATAGTTTTTCTCAGTGGACAGTCAGTGGACATTTCCCATCTGTGAAGGAACTGAAGGTGGAAGGGGAGAGGAACTGAAGTGTCATTTGCATATGCTTTCCCAGGAACTGGTTAGGATTGCTTTTTGAGGAGGGAAAAGAATTTATATTGCCTGTGCTTTCCCTACCAAAGCTTTGAAAGGAGGTAAGGGGCAGTCTGTCACATCTAAACAAAATATTCCATCCCCTAAACTATTTTCAGACTGCTAGTTTCGTGAAGAGTTTTTAAACCATATTTTACCACTCAAGAGATGTTGTCTTGTTTCTTAATTTTTTTATCCTATTTGATAATGTTTATTTTTCTCTCACAGCCGCCTTCTGGAACAATTTTGCTGAGGGTGCATAAATGGTTGGTAGGTCCTGTGAAGAATTCTGCCAAAGAACATGCTCCTGCTTTTCAGCAACCAGGTCCCTGAAGCTAGTTTAATGTGGGGCTTTTTCTGACTTCCTTTTTCTTTTCTTTCCAAAGTTCACATTAAGGTAAAAGTGCCACCTCTTCCCATTGACTTACATGTATTCTTTGTCAATCAACATCCCTGATTGTTGTCATGCTATTATGTTATTAATACCATTGGTCCCCAGCAACTGCCTGTGAAAATGAATTTATTTTAAACTTTGTTTGCAAATATATTTGCACCTGCTGTATTCACATAATAATTTTGAAAAATATTTCAGACGGTACATTTGAATCTGAGGCTAGCATGATGTCAAGTGGGTGATGTCATTGTGGCAGGATGCTCCCCCCTCCCCCTTCTCTCTCTCCCTGATCGGCGGCCAGAGATGGATGGCTCTGATTAGGTTGATTGCTTAATCCTGGCTATCTAGTACTGGCACCTGGAAGTCAAGGTGAAACACTGAGAGAATGTGAAGAATTTTTAAGTGACCATAAATCCACACTCTTTTCCCTATAAAAACACCATGAAATCTCAGAAAGGTAGAAGCTTTTCTACATGGACATTGGAGCGTGAGGTAAAGTCTTCTCCCCTGAGCTTGGACGCAGCCCTGTAGTTACTTCTCGTGAGATTGAGTGATGAATTCTAATGTATTCCAGCTCCAAAATTGGATTTGGTAAGATCACTGGTTTCCTAAATTGTATTATTCCAGCTAATTTATAGGTACCTTTCTTAACTTGCATTATAGTTCAAGCAAGCATTTCTTAACTTGCATTTTTGGAACTGTTTTTATAGTTCAAGCGAGCTTTTACCCCATAATTGCATTTTAGCTATTATAGTGTTGCAATTATGCATTCATTGTGTGTGTATGTATGTCAATCTGTTCTATGTTTGTATGTTTGTTATTTTCTGTGTCTAATAAATGGTATTTTTAGACTAATCGGCCAAATATCAAAGATCCTTGTGAACGGGACTAAGTCTTGGGGAGCTAGTTATCTTAAAGCCTGGCAAACTGCAAAAACTCATAAAGCTCCTGTCTCCCATGCAAGACAGTCATTCTCTTTATCTCCTAGTTCCCTGACTTCCTAAGCTGACCGTATGTATTTATTAGTCAGCAAAAGAGACCTGGACTGATTTTTCTTGTGCAGTAAGTTCTTTCTCATTGTATCCTTTTCCTGACAGGATTAGAAAAAAACCAGTCTATGTTCACTTTCTTGTCATAGGTGTCTTGTAGGGAATGCTGAAACATCTGTGATTCTAGAGCCTTACTGTATTCTGACAATCCGTTTAATACAACAACTGACTATTGCAGTATTGTAAGTCCAATTCAAGAAGTACATTGCTAATAAAACAGTGATGAGTTACGGTATTTCAGCTTTAGCATATGCCAAAGAGAAATGAGGCAACATTGAAATCATCGCATATTACTTTTGATTCATTAAATGTTCTGTTCCGTCTTTTACTTTCTGAAAAAAAAAAAATTAAAGGATCTTCTATTTTGGAATGTAGCAACAAGATAGAGTCTATATGATTTATGTTCACCTCATATGAGAAGGGAAATAAACTATCTAAATTTCATCAACTAAATTTGATGAAACAGCAATATGAAATTTCCATAGGCAAATCAACCTCTCTTTTACCTTGGGAAGGTAAAATCACACAGCAGAAACAAGCAACAAATGAGAGTAACATCTTCTATTTACAGGACTAAATCATCATTCTAATAAAACATTTCTAGCATGTTCTTATAGTACTAACAGACTCTTTGGTCTTATAGACACAAAATAAATAATAATAATTATGAATTTGAGAAAACAATTCCAAGAGAAAAGTCCATTTACCTTCCTAGTTTATCCAAGTTCTTCCAGCACAGGCTTGTGTTTGCCTGTGTGCTATGTGCAGTTGTATGGGCCATAAGCTAGTTAGTATCCCCATTAGCGGCTTTTTTTTTTTTTTTTTTGGTTAGTAAAGCCAAACTTTGAATGCATTTTTGAGGACTTAAATGCTAAAAGAGCTCTGTTTTTCATTTTAATCAAATGAATTAGTGCATTGAAAATTTTATTACCCCATTAACAAAACCATTTGATCTCTTCTATCTCAAAGATCAAGCACTGCATACTACCTTACCTTTATTTCTGTTATAAAAGGGGTAACCTTTTCAACGCCTGTTTCTTTTTACGTTATTAGGAATGTTAATGCAAGTAACAATGTTTTCTTTAAACACAATTTCTTTTACTTCATATTGTGAAAATGCCTCTGAGGGGTAGTCCAAGCTGTTTTACCACATAAACACTGTCTTTTTTTTAACAATCTGATAGAGGTTTGCAAACATATATCAATTAAGAATTAGAAGGCCCCTTTGAGTCAGACATGGTAAGACGCATTATCCTTGTTACACAAATATTAAAGAGGTTTCAGCTTGTTTAAAGTCACACAGAAATTTATTTCTAGATATGGAATTAGAGATTAATTATCCTGTGTTCTAATGATTCTTCCACTGTACATTTTTTCAAGTATGATGGTGATAATAAATAAAATAAATACACAGTGGATAGTGGATACCATTGAACAATCTGATTATTAGTATCTGTCCTTGGCTGCTTTGTAGGACAGAGGTTAATTCAAATGTGCTGCTTTGGGTAACAAATACCAATAAGGGTTATGTTCTCTTCTCAGTATGTGTTTGTAAGACTCAGTAACGATAATGGAAGTTATGTGCCTGCAGGAGAATGAAAGAAGAATTTATCTATCATGTCAATGATCCGTGAAGTCAGAAGAAATTATGTAGTCTACTATAAAGGCGCTGAAGGAGTCATTATAGCCTATTAGGTAAATAATCTGTTTTTTAAAAGTCTGTACATAGAATATGCCTGTAGCTAATAAACTATAAAGTTCAGATGAAGCCATTTTATTATTACTGAATTACTGTGCTTCAAGATAGAGATTCTCAGCTGAACATCTAGATGATGCTTTCAGAAGGATGAACGTTTCATTCCAGATTTCTGATGGCTATGCAACAGGTCTACATGTTGGAGTGTGCCTGCAGCAACCTGCATGGGGACAGGTGACAGCAGCCATGCAACAGCCTCTAGGTTCTTTTGAGAGACCCAATAACTGTCCTGACACAACAACTCACATTCAAGAAGCCAATTAATCTTTGAAAAGGGGATAAACATTTTGTTGAATCCATACTATGTCAAGACTGTAAACCACTCTGAGTTGCTGGCAGAGTCACTGGGAGTAGAGAATGCTGCCCATGATGTACCTAAAGGAGAGATTTTGGGCACTTCTCTACGGAGCCTGCAGCTCATCTTTTGCAGCACTTAACAGTGACACACCTGATCTCAGCAAGCTAAAACAAAGCACAGAGATTGCAGTGCCCAGGCTTCCTAATGGAGAAGCCCTGATTCTGAAGCCACTGTGTGGAGTGGTGAGTCACTGCACTGCCAGCAAAGAGGAAATAAGGAGTCTAGAAGTGTGACTAAACATCCTTTGTCCAAGAGTTAGAACACACTTCTGGTTGCATATATGTCAAAGGTGTTTTTCCTTTCTAGCAACCTTTAGAATTGCAGCCCTTTAGAATACCTGCAAAACAACCAAGACAAATGGGGTGTCACAAAGTGTGAAATAACTTGGCTGAAATTATGCAGCTGAGTAAAGAGCAGCAGAGCCAAGTATATAATCCAGGCCTTTCTGCATCTAGTCTGTTCCTCCAATCCATAGATCCCATTGTTTTTTTAGTTCCTGAAGATTGTTCCTATCTCACATTATCTCCAAATGAAAACTTTTTTCTTTTACTGTGCCTCATTTATTGTGTGTGTGAAATAGTGCAGTAACCCCAGAAACATTATGGGGAAGAACCTTATCTGTATCTTTTTAATATGCTAACTACTGCAAAAATGAGCTGCTTACATCTTCTTTTAGATACATCATTGAGATTCAGCCTAATTGTATCTGGGACAAATTTTACCTCAGGGGAAAGGGTAAGTATCTCTTTAGAACTTCAAAACCAAATGTCTTTGCAACATGAAAAAAAATGATAGTGGAAATAGCTTGTTTCTCAGCAGCTGGCACAATAGACATGAATAACGAACTGTTTTCTGTGTATTCTCTATATCTATGGGAAGGGAAGGAGGGGTATAGCAGCTCTCTGCTTATTCAGCATTGAAGTAATTTTTTAAGTCAGTTGAAAAACATGTACTAGTGGCTGCTATGGAGGCACTGTCTCTCCAGCTGAAAATTCATACTATTCACTATTTAAATAACTTTTTATCAATGATATCTAGCTGCCAGTTTGTTTCTGCTAACTGGTTGAACCTAAGTCTTTCTGTTAGTGTATTTGGAAATCAAGAGAAAATATGGAGGCAGTTACTTTTACAAAGTGTGGGTCACTTCTACATTTCTGGCGTAGCTTGTGTAAGGTCTAATTCTATTGTGAGAAATTCTTGATGAAACAAATGTTTAGGGTTAACTTTCACCAAAACATGTTTGTCAGTGTACTAAATGGTGGTGCAGCACTGCTGTGTGAAGAAAGCTTTAGTAGTACTGAGCTGAAATCAAAGGTTTGCCACCAAAAATGTTGCTTGGATTCATCTGCTCTGGAAAAAGAGCTAATTGCTGCAATAAATGTAGAGAGATACTGATTAATTCTGTCATGTGTGCTTTTCAACATTTGAAATTTGAAATGTATTCTTATCTCATTACATTTTGCAGAAGACTTGGCATTAACTTCAGCCAGAAAGGATGAAATCTATAGTGTGTTTCTGATCTGAGACTGGTAAGATATTTTTTTTTTTTTTAATATAATATATTTCACCTTCTCAAATCTGCACTTCTTTTTCTCATTTCAGAAGAGATTTAGGCAGTTTTTCTCTATGAAACTCATCAGATCAATAATGGAAGAAATGGAAGCTTGGTAATGACTTACCTAAACTAGTGTTATGCCCTCATCATTCCAGGTTAATAAGTCTATAACCAAGTGACTTCAGAAGCACCTAGAAAAGTGATGTATTATCTGAGAAAAATTTTTAGATTCAAACTGACATGATGAGAGAAAAAACGAAAGGCAGGCAAAGAGAGTGGAACTGTATCAGCATGGAGGAAGGAAGGAATAACAGGAGGAAGGTGATAAGGAGACAGAAATAGATAAAATAAGGACATGAAAAAATTAATGAAGCTTGACAGGTGTCGCTGTTGAGCGGCTAGCTGAGGAATGACCCAAGTTCTCAGACAAGGAAAGAGAGGAGAAGAGAGCTTTATTGTTTTGAATTCCATATATATATAGAGTTTACAGAGGGGCCCCAGATTGGTCAGCCCAAGACCTCCCCCTAGGCCCAATTGGCCAAGCCCGAACTGACCCAATCCGGAGAAGTTGTTTGCAAAACATCCAACCTTTATCTTGTTTATGAAATATAGCAAAATGTTCCCATGGGAAGAACCTGTGCTAGCCACAGACAGGAAAGAGGGTTAGAATGAAAATAGTTTATTAGCATATAAGGACCTACAGAATTTTAATTCTATTGAGAAAACTTATATTAAGGACCCAAGATCTTTAACAGCAATTAAGGCAGTAGCTGGAGATGAAGTTGTAGCCACTTCTATATGGGGATCCTGGAGTATTTTTTGTCCAATGCAAAGGTGAAATCCAGAACTCTTACATGTAAGGAAGGATCATGGATTCACTTTCAACACAATTGTTCCAATTATTTGTGAAATAACCCTTTAACACAATAATTTCCAACTTGCTATTGAAGGTTAGAGGAAAATTGCTATACATATATTATTTATGTTCACTCAATAGTAACAGCTCTTCCATTTCAGTGTTCATGCCATGGCCACCGACAGAAATAGGGATTTGCCTGTTCAGCCAGCAGCCAGATTTAAAGTACAAAAACCCCATCAATGTTTGTGGGCTCATGACCTGGAAATCCTGAAGAGACGTACTGATTGAGTAGGACTCCAGTATGGGAGATGCAGAGAATATATTGTCCTAGTCTACAGGTTGCTCATTAGTTAGGACTGAAGCAGTGTTAGGCTAATCAATGCTTAGTTTTCATCCAATGTATTTTATGAAGTTAGACTGTTACGTGAAATTACATTGATATAATTTCAATGTAAAAGTTTAATAATATTTAGATAAAATGAAATGTAAACAGAATACGTCTCTGCTAGTCTTATTTGAATGCTTGTCATAGTGCCTTTTTTGGTTGTTTTCTCTTTCCCAAGTACAGAAGAAACATTCATAAAGTTTCATATTTCTAAAAGCAGAGATTCAAGCGCAAGTGAAATATACCTGCCAATGTTCTACATAGAAAACAACTCAACAAAAAGTAATGCACTTATGAATTTAAATCATCCAACAGTCTTCAGCTGCATATCAGTCATGATAGCAAATGCCATATCTCCCTGAATCCCTATCATGCATTTGGAAATTGCTGTAATTTATCAAAGCTGCAACACAAGTCAAGTTTTGGCAATAAATGAGGTTTGAGGGGATCTGATCTCTATTCATAGCATGTTTCATTCAATATCAACTAAAGACTGTGACTTTTTTTTCTCTTAGTACTGCAGCTTTTGAAAGGCAAAGGAGAAATCAGCAGAAAATATACTGATAAATTTGCCTGTGGTTTGGTACTGCATCAAATGTTCTTTTGCCTTTACTTCCCCTATCTGATATGGCCATAACACAATAGTCTGTATTCCTCATCATAACACACAGTCTGACCCAGTGAATCACTGCATATTTGAGAACAAACCACAAATACAGTTTCATTAAAATAATTCATATCCTCCCAAAATATCAAGTTTGAAGAAAAACAGATCTCTTCAATAGTCTGGTCTAAATTTTTGATGTGGTCATTATCTCTAGATGATGCTATTCTTTGTCTTGTTTATCCTTTTTTCTTGCATAATTTAAAGAATAAATTTTAGAAAGCATTAAGTGATAGTAAAAAAGTAGTAATTTCCTCAAGTGTTCTATTTAGATTGTACAATGAGACCAGGAAAGAACTACTATATTTTGGAAAAAGTATATGAATCAGAAAGCATTCCTAACTATTCTATCTCTTGTACTGAGGCTCACCTAACATTGTCACAAATAAACCAAAATTGCAAACACAGGAATTTGCTTGGACTGTTGTAGGGCTTTTTTTAATATGTAAAAGCATGCATTTTATGCTGCTTTTTTGCATGCAGTCATATTTAGTAATAAAGTTTAAATATTTTGTTTCAACAATGTGCCCCTTTTGAATTTTATTTTTTCTTAGGCTCAGTCCTACATATATACCCTTAGCTTTTCTGAAGAAAGAGGTTTGCTCAGTAATTTCTCTAATAGATGCATAGTGAAACAAACTGATAAAGATTACTAGGGTATATTCTATTTAATTCCATGCTACTGCAACTAGACGATGGATTTCCTTACAGTTTTCTTTACTACCATGGCAGAGTAGTAACTAATTTGATCTGCCACTAGATGTCATTCCTTTTTCATTCAAATCTGAACAATGTGAACTTCTACTTTAAAATTTCAGTTTAAAACATAGGTATTAACAGCAAAGAATTAATTTGCTGTATTCACACCTAAAATAATTTCTTTTTATTGTTTTCACATTCTAATAGGATGTTGCAAACTTACTGTGGACTTTCAGCAGGTCCATCTGTTTAAAGATAGAGGTGAAAAGATTACATATGCTCAAGCAACCTGTTGTTGCTCTGATTGGACAATTAAGCAATTCACAGTAGAAGAGGTTGATTCTGTTATAGAAATTCAAATTGGAGAAATATATTTTTATGTTTGTTCAGCCCCAAATCCTATTCCACTAACCTACAGAACTGCTTTTTCATCGTGTATGTCACTTCTCTGCTCAGAGCCAGTTTCCTTGTTGTCTTTTCTCACACCCCCTCTGACCTGTTCAGGTTTCCTGTCATGGCTACTGGAAAATTTGCAAAGCAAAATACAATGCACTTCCTCAGCCTTCTTGTGCCTTGCAGGAGGTTTCATTCTGGAGAGTGACAGATTACTGTAAAGGCCTTTATTTTTTTGATTATCTGTACTGATTTAAAAAAACGTAGCTGATTCTTCTTATGTTTCAAGATTAAGAGTTCTGAGAAATCTAATCAGTCTATAGAAAAGACTCTGTAGGATTTCATCTTCAATGCTCACAGATTCACTTTGTAAAATATGTGGCTCTTTTTAATTTTTGGGTAAAAAAAGATTTATTCAACATTATTTTTATTTAATTTTTTTAGCTGTTCTCAAACATTAGGTTCAACATACATTCCAATAATAACAGAAGAAAGTTTTGCAATTTTTATGCCAATAATTGGATAGCCTTTAGCATGTATTTCACTGCTCTAGCCACAGTCTTTCATTAAGGGTTCTGGGCAAGGATGCAGCACCAATTTTTCAAGAATGGTCTGCAATCATTTAAATAACATTAAATGTAATAAAAATATATTCAGTGAAGCGTGAAAATCTACATCTTATATTTTCTGTAATCTATGATCACAGCAGGAATGGTGACTTTCTGGTGCTCTGTGAAACCCTGATGTACTTGAAATGAGTAATATAGTCATTGTTTTAATATGTGCTAACATATTTTGAACTGTAATAGCCTTTTAGAGCATGGAAAACTTACTGTTGATAACATTCTACTAAAATATTAAGATCCTGTGTTTTCTAACTCTACTGTTTGGTGCCAAATATTGAGGTTTCCTTTAAATTTCACCTTCATTTCCATCCACTTTATCAGGCTGCAGACTCTTTAGTTGAAAAGTGTAAATCATTGGCATACTTGTACATTACTTTATTAGACATTCTTTCTTTTTTTTTTTTGTCTGATTACTTAACACAAGATTGACAATATATCAAATTCAGTTTTAATACCAAGACGGTAAGTCTCTCACACAAAGAAAATATTAAGATTTAAAGATTACAGAACCCTTAAAGCAAATTTCTGCTTGCTGTATCTTGAAATATAATTGCTCTTTCATTTTTTTCCCCTAGCATGGAAGATTTGCTGTTTTGTTGTTGGGAAGCATCTGCAAGCTACATAGAAACTGAATTTTCTTGAGACAAGAAAGATTCAATCATTCTCAGACTTGAGATTTTGGAAAAATCTAGTTCCTCCATGGATTCCCTCCCTCATCCTTAGACCTGTTGCTTTCAATGTTATTCCTTGAAAAATGACCCTCAAAGGTCAGTGTTCCTGTGCTTCAGTTAGAAATATGTTCTGTCAGCACAGTGCTGGTACAAGGTGGTCTGGGTCACTGGCTGTGGTTTGGCTCCTCTCTCCCCACCACAATTAACTCTCCCATGGAATTGTTTCACTGCAAAAGGAGGAAATAGTCAATAAGTTTTAGGAGTGCCAGATAAATAATGCTAGTGTGGAAGAAGTTTTAGCATGATCAGAGGTACAGCCTCTTTATTAGAACATCCCATTTCAATACAATTTCCTTTTTCTGTATTCTAGAGCTGATAGATGTTATATGAGTCATTCACCTGTACTTTTTATTTTGATTTGAGTACAGACTTTTACATGAAACATAGCTTGTGCAGTGTCAGTAGATCAGTAGGCATAAATGTTCAAACCCCTTGGCTGGAGCTGTCAATTGCCCAGAGAAAGGAATCAGTGCTCTGATGGCAGGTACCAGACACTTTTGCTTATTTCATTCCCTCCAGTATGATTGCAGCACTGTTTTAAAGACTCTAGTCATTAAACTCCTTCTTCTATATTCCGAGAGTGCCAGTATTACTGCTTTCTTCCTCTTAAACATTAACACTTCCAGCATATGCCAGATGTCATCTTATTTCCTAAGATCAGGCTACTGGTGTTTAAAATAGCTCTTGTGCACCTTACTATCTAAGGAAATTCTCTCCATACTCAGAATGAGTAAGCTTTCAAATGCCTGCTCTGTGACCATGAATTAGCTTTCTGCTTAGTATTTAATGTCTTCTCAATTAATATGTATGACAGAGAGGCATCTAATAAGTCATAGTGCTAGTCCCAGAATGTTTCAGGAATTTTTCTATTATCATTTGGGGTAGTAGAAACTGGCCTAAAATATTTCATATTTTATGCTTGCAGTTAAACAAAATGTCTTCCACTGATTTATAGTACAGAAGATATTTCCCAGCACAGCTTAGTCAAAAGATGGAGATGGCTAATTCCTTAAAATAATTATCCAGTTCCTCAGTTGTGGAAAATTCATATTTCTCTCTTGCGATTAATCTCATGTTGAAGTGATAAGACTTCAAAACCTTCAAAGAAAAATATAAAAGGTAGCTTTCATTCTGTCTTTATAGAAACATATTTTTGGTTCATGTGGAGGAAAAGACTCATACAGGTAAACTACAATGATATTCAGTCCTGTCTTGGTTTGAAAAGACAGGTGTCTGCCAAGAGAGGTTGAACCCTCCCTCAGGACAGAGAATGTGATTTCCTTTCCTCCCTCCCTCCGAATTATTCAATTTTGTAAATCAAGGGCTTTCAGGCAAAGGTATGGAAAAAAGGAATATCAGTTCTTTACCAGTATCTATAAACAAGCAATAACAATAATAGCAACCAGAACTAGAACCAGAAGACCAACAGCAGATGATCTGTGAGCTGCTGAACCTTTTCCCGTGTGGTGTAATCACGGTTGCAAGCAGTAGGGGCGCTGTTGAGCTCCCGGCCGGGCAGGGCAGGTGCGATGACTCCCGAGCGGCTGCAGGTGGCGCTGTGGCGCAGGGTCAGGTCAGCGTCCAGCAGCTGTAATGGCGGGCAGGCTGAGAAGGACGCAGGGCAGCGAAACAGCTCAGAGCAGCGAGAAAGCAGGGCGGCAGGGGCGGGTGCCGGCTCTCTCTCTGCAGCCAGCCAGCGAGGCAGCAAGGATTTCTGCAGTCACAGCAGACGCTGCGGTCTCGTGCGGCAGAGGGTGGGGGGCAGGCAGCAGAGGCCACGGGACTCTCCCGGCAGCGGCTGCGAGGAAACGCAGCCCGGGGGAAAACGTGCCCTTCCCCGTGGGGAGAAAAGGTTGAATCAAAGCTCACCCAGTCAGGAGAAGAGAAAAACAGGGCACAGTTGGATTCCCTCTGGTCCCAGCCGAAAAGCAAAGAGCAGTCTCTCCTCTCAGCGTCCGAACCCCGAGAGAGCCGTTCCAAGGCCCCGCTCTTCCCTCCACCTGCCCTGCCCAAGCCCAGCTTTTGTCTTTTACAAAAGGCTTGATGGTTCTAAAACACCCAACTATTTGTTGCTTAGTAACAGGAATGGGGAGCAATTCTAATGTACTCAACCCCCGACAAGTCCCTAAGCACTTTTTCTTTTCCAATAGTTTCTAATTTTTTCTTGAAGCCATGGTATAGCTGGATAACCTGCTCCTACTGATTTTGCTCCAGTTTTCATAACATTTTAGGCTTCTTACAAGTTTAATTCTAAGTAAAAATAAAAATAAAAAAACCCCGCAAACTGCAACAAAGAAAAAAACCCAACAAAAAAAACCCAACAACCCCCACCCCCTGAAGAAGCCCAAAACAAAACCCAACCCTGAAATATGATTTGCAGACTGACTAAGTGGAGTTATAGATAGAACCTTGTCTTTGCGCTTCTAATCTCTTTACATGCTGGTTTTCCTCTTTAGTCAATGAAATTTCAGGATGCTAATCATTGCGCCCATCAGCCCTGTTCTTGCAATCACCAAATGTTAACACAGAGTACTGCATGTGCTTTTTCCAAAGATATTTGGAAATGCATCATTTACAAAAGCTGAGAGAAACATGTAAAGGACCTGACAGACTGGCTGATGTGGCACGGTGAACTGCTAATCTCTGTTCTGACCGCGCAGGCTGCAGTCCAAGCCAGCATCTATGCTTAGTTCCATGGTGACTGTTCTGAAC
Organism: Entomyzon cyanotis; assembly: GCA_024500445.1. Classification (NCBI taxonomy): domain Eukaryota; kingdom Metazoa; phylum Chordata; class Aves; order Passeriformes; family Meliphagidae; genus Entomyzon; species Entomyzon cyanotis. Next base: position 30,687,124 of record JAKEPQ010001018.1, read on the forward strand.
AACTTTTAGATCCTGTTGTGTATCTCCGTGGATGGCTGCAGACACGCCTGATGCTCTGCTCTGAGCTGGTTGGATGCAATCCAGGTCAGTGCAGAAACTGTATTTGCATTAGCATAGTGCTGAGATGGAACTAATAAGCCCTGGTAAATCTGAAAGTGTTCCAGTTCATACTCCTAAGTCCCTAATTAATGCTTAAAAATAGAGGTTTTACCCTGGATCAACATAAAAGCTCAACAGTTATGATGGTCATTTTGCATTATGGTGATCCTTTCAAAATTATTTTTTTAAAAAGGAAATAAGAATAAAATGACTTACTGCGGTATAACTAACTCTCGATTCTGAATAATCATGGTAGTTTGCACAATAGCTCTGTAATTAGCATTCCTGGATTAATATTGTTGATTTAAGTTCTTAGAAATACTGAGCATCACATTGCTAATAAATCTGACAGTATTGGCTTTAGCTACATACATTACTCATGAAAAATATAGCTCTGAGATTAAAGAAAATTCATTCCTCTGCACTTCTTAAATAGAACAGCAATTTTTCCTCCAATCAATAAATACAAATAACAGACATTACTATCATTACTCTGAAATTGCAGAGTCTACTTCATTTTAACTGGAGATCTTGCACAAGCTTATTTTATTTAATAAAACAGGATGAAATTGTTTAAACACTTAGACATGCTAAACCTGATGTGAAATGATTTTCTCAGTTTATCAGGTAGACTGTAAATGATGAAGATGTGAGTACACAAAGGAAGTACTGTAGTTAATTTTAACAGTTTTTAAAGCAAGTCAAGATTTTTATAACATTAGGGAGATAAAAGAAGACATTTCTTGAGCAGCGTGCCATATCAGCATGCTTTTTATCTTTGGTACAGGGCACTGACTGTGAAATTATCAATCTCACATAGCACTTATAGACAATATGTTGAAGAAAGTAAAAATATTCCAGTTTAGGGACACGTGTGGATCACCCAAGCAGTTTCATTTCTACTTCTTGCAAGATACTAAATATTGTTTCAAGGGATACTGCTATCATAAGCACAAATATTTTGTAGTCTGTGAAAAATCAGTTATTATCTTGTAACCTGCTACAAATCAGCAGTTTTAATGCATATTGCAACCCTACATTTGTTATGTGTTCTTCACTGAAACAGATTTGTGGGGTTATTTTAGACTATATTTTCACTGCTATGATACTATTAAGTGATTCTTTTTTTAATTTCAGATATTTTCTTAAGTAGGAACCATCAGCTCCCAAAGTTACAGGTGGCCTTTTATATTTTCTATATTTAGAGAATAATTACAGTTGTTGTGTTGTGAAGTCCCATCATACGCAGTAGCCATGCAAAGACAGATTTGAATGAAATTCAGTTACCGTCTGTAAAAACTTTTTCTGAGTGGATTTTATTTAATCTAACTTTTGATGTGTAGAGTGTGGATGTGTATATCTAAACTATTCATCCTAAGCTTCTTTTACAGCTGATGAAAAGAAAGAGGCAGTTCCAAGTGTGATTCATATAACTGTTTTTTGATACTTATTTTGGCATGAGATGAACTGCCATCAGAGTGTCTATTTATGTTCATTAGCTGCTGTGAAGAGAGCAAAATCACTATCTTTAGGATGTAGACATGTGTATTTGCTTTCTGTGGCTACAGCAGCCTTTGCATTAGGTTTTAAAAATGTGAAATTCTTTCCATAGTCCTGAAAAGCAAAACTGATTTAGCATGTAAGTACTACATACAGGAAGAATGCTTCATCACCCACAAGTTCTCCATAAATTTCTGTGAGAAAACGTGTGGTTTTTTTGGTATTGAGTTAGGTGACTATAACGGGTCTTTCTGACACTGAGACTTATAAATCTGAAAAGATCTCTTATAGACAGTTATGAAAACTTTCTAGATGCCTTTGCATCAGCATGTGGCAGAAATGGTCCTTTGTGAATCTGCCTCAGTTTCATATTTGTAAACTTTGTGGAATGTTAGGGGAATTGCTTCCATCAGTCAGTCTTACATAATGACATCTTTGTCTTCCTCTGACTGAATTCCTCTTTGTGTTTGAACATGCCTTTTAGGAAAAAAATTTAATTTTTGCTTTTCAATATTAGTGAAGAACGAAGCTCAGTCTACAAGTGCATATCCTTTGCCTTGGAAAAACACAACTGCTTTCTTCCCTGCATATTTTTGACTAAAAAGGTAAAAACAAAAAGGGGAAAGGAGGGAAACTTATTAACTACCTTGTGCTTTCCACTTTGCAGATGTAGGCTTAGAGTATCAGTCAGTGAAGCAGCATTGTGCACATGCAATAGCTGTTTTTTCACTCCGTCACTTAACTTTTTTTTTGTGCAATGGTTTCAAGCTCAGCCTTGTCCTTTCATAACTGACAGAATTTGTTAGGGGCTACATCTCTGCTGTGGAAGTCTGTAGTACAACTATCATAGATTAAAGGCACGTAAGGCAGTGCAGAACTGAGCCCAGAAGGAAATCAAGGGAATTTGCTTCTTGAGCTTTTTCCTTTCAAGTCTGTTTAAAATAAGTTTTTAATATCTCCATATTTAAGTATATAAAAATTTTTAATCTGATCACAGAACTATATTTGTAAGTAGTTAAGAATAAAAGCTATTATACTTCTCTATGCAGAGAACATTTATTATGCAATAACCAGATGTAGGCTGTCTCTTTAAGAAAAGTGAATTTAGTTCATAAAACAAAGCCAATATTTACTAAATTCAATTCTTAATACCTTTTCTTTATTCTGTGTGAATATGGCACCAAGATTTCTGTCCTAGTGTAATAGTCCTTCATTGCATTTTTAATTATCATCATAACTTAATCCCACCCTTTCACAGGGTGCAAAGGTATAAAATACAAGCTTGGAATCTTTTTCTATATGACAAGTAAAGCATATGGTACACTGGTTATAATTTTAGTCTGGCAGAAATGTTAGATGAAGAATTAGGGGCACATTCTGCTAAAATGTCAGGCATAACAAATCAACAGATATTTCCTAAGTATTGTTGAGAGAAGGTTCAATATCAGATAACAGTATCAAATTTTCTTTCCTCCTGTCAGTAGCTATCAATAAGTATGTCATATCATATGGTAATATGTATTGCAAAGTGCATGTCATTCCATAATTATCCTATTCATATTATTATTCCATCCTTTCTTTACAGGGTATGGAACTCTAAAATATAAGAAAAATAGCAAAAGGTGTGGAAATTTAAGTTTTAAGTGGAGGATCCAAATTACCTCACAGATTAGTGATTCTGTAGTAGTAATATAAATGTCAAAAGAGCCAGTAAAAATATTTCTTGTTTAAAAGCGCTGAATTACTTTAGCGGTCCTAGCAATACACAATATGTTGTGTAACTTTATCAGTGGTTTGCGGCAATTCTGCAAAGTGAGTCACTGGAATCTGGCAGAAACCAAGTGGATTAGATGCTGTTTCTTTTTGCGTGGATCACAGACTTGTGTCATTGATAGCCTTCTTTATGTTACTGTGCTACCATGGTAAAAAAGAAAACAAGCATAGACCAAAAGAATAGCAATAAAGGATGAGCATTCATTTCCTGAAAAAGTCATGTTAATATTTGCAGATCATTTTGTTCAAAAAGAATAGGTATAAGAAAAGTTAATAGATGCAAAGCCATTAATCTTTCTCTTCAATGAAGACTTCTATTTAGTTGACAGGAACATTTGGCATATGCTCCAACTGACTTAAAGAAATGTGGAAAACAAATGGAAAATCATATTTTAGCTTATACTGTAAGTTTTCTGCATTTTCAGGTGACAGGAGAACATGAAATATGTCAGAACAGTTCCTGAAGAATACACATTTCTGAATTCATTGAGAATTATACCTTGAAATGTGGTCCTTTTGGATACCACAGAGCGAAAGATAACACCAAATTGCCTACTATTTTCTCAATTGCCTGTGTCACTTAGGGTAATCCAAGCTGATGCTTAACCTTAATTTTCAATTTCAGAAAATCAGGAAGATATCTTCATCTGAGTATGAGATCAGAATATGAAATATTTTCCCTTATGAACATCCTGCCTGAACAAACACTAAAAGCTTCAAAGCAGCTGCTATCTGACTCTAGACTAAATCTATGAAGGCAACCATGGAAGGAAGTCTGTCACAGATATGTTTTCTCTACAGTGATCATTTTGCCACTGACAGGAATTATTGATCTCACAGAACATGATCCATGTAAATATCAGATATACAGCACTTTACCTAGCTTCTTCTATATCCTGAGAAGAGAGGCTGGCCCTGCAGGAGGACACTCTGCCCAATTCTGGATGCTTAGACAACTGCTTGGGTGTTCATATTCGTGACTTCTTCCATGTGAACTGTTGAGCTGGCTGTCACACAAGATGGGCATCACCTATTTTCTCCAAGTACCTTCCAACAGGGAGAATGGCCTGATTTTCAGTGTAACTGATGAAAAGGGATCTCTTGATATTTTAAAAAATAAAAGGAAAATTTTTTTTGAACTTACAGTACATCCTCTTTGTGTTCACTGGGTAAAATCCAAATTCAGTTAAGAATCAAAGACAGGGAGCTAGGAGTGAAGTTGTCTAGTAAATCCACACTAGGACAAGTGAAAACCCACATTAAGAGAATGTATGAGGTACAAAACCTATATTAAGAGAAACTGAACTCAAGGTTCTAGTTTTTATTGGACATAAGTAAAACATTTAACTTAAGTCAATATTCTGTTTTTGAGGTTTAGGTGAATAAAAAGACGACTTTGAAAAATACCACAAGAAGTGTCTCCTCTTTTTTTACAAAGTTTCAAACCAGTTTTTGTAAATGTTAGACATTGGGACTAGTAATTTCTCATTTTCCTCCACTCCAGCAATGATAGTGACAATGAAAATAATCTGGAAAGTTTCAAAATCCCATTTATCCACCCTGGAAAATAAGCCTTAGTCTTTTGAATTTGTCAGGCATATTTGAAAATATCTATCATTCTTCTCACACTTTTTTAATCCTCCATTGGTTACTCAGGATCCTCTAATTGTTAAAAAAAGCACATTTGCAGTATAGCAATAAAAACATACATATAGCAATAAAAATAAATATACAATTATTTTACTTTCTTTTCTGTATTTCCCAGTTGCAGAACTGAAATATATACCTATATATGAATAAATACAGTGCATGGATATATATATAGTATATGCATACATATATTCTCTGCAATTTAGTTAATGAAAGAAAAGTATTCAACCTGCTTGCAGTAGATATCAAACCATTCCATATTTAAGGTCATAGAAATTAAAATCTAAATTCATAGCTCATTGGAGACCATCCATGTGTACAACTGATAAATTTAGTGAACCCTATTAAGATTCTTGAATACTCTGTATTTACCCAAAATAAAGATCCTGGTGGGTCTGGGAAAGGGTGTTTCTACTTCCAAAAAGAGACATTGTCAGCAGGTATTGACTAGCTGAAGTGGAACACTGGCACTAGCACAAAGACCTCACTAGTTTGATAGGCAGGTTCCATAGCATGTTAAACCAGATTTTTCTGGTCTTAAAGATTCTCTTGTGAATTGTCAGTCTGTTCAAAGGTGGTAAGGTTAGAGAGATAGTACTTGTAAAGTTGTGAACTACTTTGAGAGTGTACGTCAGTTTATCCCCTGATAATCACCAAAGACCTTTTAAAATGTCATCATCACTACCAAGTAATAATCACAAATGCATACTTTATGTTCATGCTTTGATGTTCTACTGAAAGGCACTATGGAATTTACAATCTGTCACAATTACAAAAACCCAGGAGAGTTTATTGCTATTTTAGGACCTGGGAAGCTTCAGGCGTGGAAAACTCAGAAAAGGATCCACAACAAACTTGTAACAAATTTGATTAGTATCAAACTTGAGATATGAAAATAAAATTAATCTCCACAATACTGTCATGTCGCTCATAGCTGATTTTAAAATATTAAGTTGTCTCAGTGTATTCTGGCTTTTTCAAAGGGCCAAAGGAAAGGGCTAGTAACTTTGCTGTGACGAGAAGAAATGGCATATCAGGACATCATAGTCTTTTTCTGATGTCTTCTGTGAGGAGAGGTATCTACCCAGTTTAGAGTATCTTTGTTAGCAGAGCCATGTTAACAAAGTGTGAACAATGCAACCCATCATTCACCCAGCTTTTTCCCCCTTCCACTGAACCTTTTATCTCCAAAAGCTTTCCACTTCACATTGGTGCTTGCTTTAGGGCAACTAGCACACAAATATAAAGAAAGTAATTTGTGCCTACTTCTTTTTTTTTTTTTTTTTTTTTTTTTTTTTAAATTTATTCCATCAGCTTTAGTGGTTGGATTTGTTTGTTTGTTTGTTTGTTTGTTTTTTCCCCATGAACAGAACAAATTAATCTGAAAGAAATTTCCAAGTAAAACTGGGCTAAAGGGAAGTATTATACCCTAATGGTCCTTAATGCAGTATAGTTTAGTGCTAAGTACTCATTACTGAGGAGTCCGGACTTCATTCAGTGCACACATTAATTCCCATCACTTATGTGCTCAAAAGGCACAACACTACAGGCATTAAGATTTAGATATTTCTCTTCTGTTTTGGTCTGTTCATGGACATAGAGTAGAACCAATATGCTCCATGAGTTACAAGCTGCTGCAAATAATCACAGCATTTCTTCCACACCTCTTCTCCTTCCTAATCAAGCAGATTTTGCAACACTATTCATATGATTAGAACCCAGATATTATTTTAACTCAACTTCCTATTCTGCAAAATGAAAAGCACACTTCAGATTTTACTGGATTTCTACCTGACAGTTTAAGAACATGAATTTCTGATGGCCATTTTCTGACAAGCATATAATGAAGCTTATTTTGAAGACTTTAATTTGTGTTAAATTTGGGTAAAATCAGCTAATGAATTTAAAAGGGGCTAATAATTTACTAAGAAGTTGACCTGGCAGGTCTGCAAAATAAGGGAACCGAAGAGGCCTCCATTTGTTAAACGTGGGGTGATGAAAAATTGTCAAATCCATTGTTAATATGAGACACTGTATTGGCTTAATATAAAATTTAATGCTTGATTTACAGATTCATTATATATCAAAACTAAAAGAACAAAGGAATGAAATTACAAATACCCTTGAAAAGGAAATGAAGCATCAGTTAACAATTTGGTTGTGCTGCTAAGTTATTAGAAAGTGCAATTTTTTGAGGGTTTTAAAAGGATCCCATAACAATGAATAATAACTAGAGAATTAAAAAGGTACGTAAAATTCAGTATCAATTGATATAAAAAATGTGGAAAAGTTCTTAAATATCCAGATATAATACTAGACTATAAATACATGAAACAAAAATTTCTATTTAGGCAAAATAATTAGAGTATTTCAATGGAAACATACACTGCTGAGCAGGGACCAGCAAAGTGAACTGAATCACAAAAAGTGAACAGGAAATAAACAGGAAAATGACATTCCACCACTGTAGAAAAACAATGTCTGCGTCTTGGGTACCATTTGTATTACTGCTTCCTCAGACAAGGATGGCAAGGGTAGCTAAAGAGACTGAGCAGTTTCAGTGTGAGGAGTTGCTAAGGGGATGATAATAATTTATCTTGGAAAAAATGGTTACAAAAAGAATATGAGCAAAGTCTGTAGAATCCTTAGGGATATGAAAAAGCTACTCAGAGTTTTTTTAACTGCTTTTTCATAAACCAGAAAGAACTTGTGTGAAATGAGGCTGATCCAGGCCAATTTTGTATAAAATTCTTTGATATGATGCACTGCAGATGCTAAAATTTTGACATAGATTTTGAAATTAATTGAATGAATTAATTGAAGAAAAATGCCTCATCAGCTAATAAGGTAAAAGCTGCCTCTCTAACTTGGGATTCCTGAACTTTGCTAGAGGCTATGTTTGGAAAGTATCACTTACTGCTAGTCATGTTCTTATATCTGTCTCTGATGTCTGCTATTGCCTACTACCATAGAGAGAATCTATGGATACACTAACATTCTTTTTGATCCAGCTTGAAAATTTTTGTGTTAACTTCTTTCACCTGCTTAAACAAATTGCTTTAACAGTTCATAAGATTGGTCCTTTCTAGTCAAATGACATCTCTAGAGATTACTTCTTTCAATCAAAAAATCAACAGCTAAAGCATAAAATTTAAACAAATTTTTTTCCACTACCAGAAAAAAGAAACCCTATTACTTTGCTATACACCATGGATATTTATATATTAATGATCACAAATATCTCACCCAAGGTGGCCACAATTCCAGCTGACTAAAAGGAGCGTATAATTTTGATTTGAAATTTTTCAAGTACAGAGATACAATTCTTGGTTTTCTAGGGAGCCCAGTGGTATTATGTGATATCAAAGAGACTGAGTGGCACTTTCCACAGCTAACATTTGGCCTCTACAGGTGTATGGGATGCTAATCACTCTATGGAGACTTTTGGGTTGATGAAGTTATTAGATGGAGCTTTAATTTACTTTCACTTGAGACATGTACAACAGTTAGGGCCCATAGGCTTTCTTTCCACGTCATCCTGATAAGTGTTTTTGCTTACATCCTGCCCAAGTACCACATTTTTTTTTGTCATTGAAAGTAAGTTGCAGTGGGACCAAACACTTAGACCCCAGTGTGGATAAATATAAGTATGCACATCCAAGTCAGCACTCCTAAGGCCATCCCATGCCCTATAAGTGCGTGTATGTATCTTGATATATATGATTACTCACAGGCACTAACTTTTTGGGGGGAGGCTATATTGGCCCTATACCAGTATTCTAATTCAATCAGCTAAGTTTGTTGTCTAAAAGGATGTAATATTAGGGTCTGATCTGAAGCCTAAAAGCAAAAATAAAAATAAAAGCATGGACAGGGAAAGAAAGGACATCAGACCCCCAAAGAATTGCTTTTTTCAGGATTACTATGTTTTCCATGCTGATTGTTGGAAGGAAAAAGAAGATGGGTCAGAAAAAGTCCTTACTTACAAGCTATTTTCCTACAAAACTCTTCTCTGAATAGATCTCAGTAAGCCAGATGTAATATTGCATTCACATTTTACTTAGGATCATCTTATTAAATTTCTGTGGTTATTTTGCTGAAACTAGGCAAAGAACAGCTTACAGACCTCAAGGTGATTTGACACATAAAACATTAAAGAGCAAGAACTTCACAGAACAGGAGATAATCCTTTGGTAAAGAAACCAGAAAACAGTCACACCCACAGCATCTCTTTATTTTTAGAGATGCAATTTGTTCCCATATTTTGCAACAAAAACAAAATTTCTTTTCTGTCTTGTTGACATTTCTATAAGCTCTATTCTGCAAACTGTAAACAATCTTAATTTTTGTATAAGAAGACATGGTAAATCTCTCCTTCACTTTCAAAGTCCTTTTACTCATTATGTTTTGAAAACCTACACTGAGCTGTGACTGAAATCTATGGGATCTGTATCATTTCTTAAAGAAAAGCAGGACTAGGTTGTTATTGATTCAGTGTGATTAATATGTATGATGCTTCTGCAGTTATGAAGCTTCTTCAGACTTGTTTTTATAGCTGACTGTAGGAATAGAACAACAAAGATCTGCATTTCTCTTCACACCATTCCACAAACATTACATCCATCAAGTTTTCCTTTTCCATCATCAGATCTAAACAGAGACTTTTTGATATGAGATTACTGCTGCTGACATTAGCCAATCACTTATAAAACCAACCTCAACATCTTGAAAGGAACTTTAAAAAATGAAAACAGAACATGGCTTCAATTCTGAATAGAATAGCGATCATTCTGTTTTATGTGTAAGCCAGAAAACACAATTCCAACCTGCTTTCACAGAGGGGAATGTGGTGATGTGTGTTACTGCCCCGAGGCCTATTTTCACATATTGTACAGCTCTGACTATGAAGTGTTGTACAAAAATATTTAGTTTTGCAGAGCCTTAGGGGACTTACCTTTAATGGAGTAAGTGGGGAATATTCTGTATTTCTCCACTAAAAAGGGCACAGTTTTTCTGAGTTTATAAGTAGCTGTGGGTCTCATTTAACATTATGTAGTCATATGTTATCTCTCTGTTTCATTCTTTGGTGCAATGGTTATTTATTTTCCATTGTTATTAAAATAGTATAGATGCAAGCATACAGTGTGATACAGAATTATTAAAGATTGCAATTATTTAGGGTTTCTAACTGGTATCACTTCATCACCCTACTGACCCTACAAGATGCCTGCAAGCAAAAATCAATTTGAGTCTTAGCATTTTCCATTACAATTTACTCTGATAAAGTTGACTACAGTCATTAGTCAAGTTTCTACACAGTGTGAACAGGTGGTGTCCTCAATCCACTCCTAATATATTCTAACACACCCAGGACCAGACTGCAATACTCTCACCCACACTGGGAGTAGATTTTTTTCTACACAAGCTCTTGATCCACTGGAATTTCTTGAGGAGTAACAGGCCACAGTGTTTCATAGCTTGAGTGTTGAATAGCTTTGAATTTGGGGTTTGGGTTTTTTCTCCTCTTGATGGAATTCCTTGAACTCTCTTCTGCCAAGTAGTATTTGTGTAATTTTCAATTTTGCTTTTGCAGTTTCTCAGGTCACACTCAGTATTTTTTTTTTTAAATGTAAGGGAACAATAGTAGGTTGTTACTAGAATATGATTTTATCCTTAATGATATGTGTGATGCTTTTTCCTACTTCTCTTTTTCAGTTCCCTGATTTTCACTTTTGTTTTTACTTTTTGGCAGGCAAGGAAAGGACGGCATGGTTGCCAAATCTTTGGAGTAGAATCAGAGAGTGGAGGAGAATGTTAATGTGGTAAATTCAAGTTTAGAATCATGAAATCTGAAAGAGAAAGGGGACTCAATATGGCAGAAGCATTAAATGCATGGTTCTTGCCAGTGATATTGGAATTAAATATGAAACATATAAGGGAATTTGAGAACTGAGCTGTGAAAGACAGTACTAAACAACTCTTACAGAAAAATGGCTTGCAATTTTGAGATTGGAGAAAACCTCAGGATATAGCATTATGAGAACATAATACTGGAAGTACAATCTTTCTCCTCTGAGAAATAAACATTAAGGAATTAACATAGATAAGATGGGGAAGTGTGGTGAAGTTGCCTCATCAAGAGAAGGATTATGAGTCTGAGAGGTAGACTTCATTTCCCATGACAGTGTGAAATAACATATTCTGAGGTGAGAAACATATTACTGAAACAGGTAATATTTAGACTGTGATCTTAACCTTACTTGTTGTGACTACAAAACCCTTCACATTTTATTCTGTACAGTGAAGATGGATGTAGAGCAGAGAACTAATCCTGAAAATGATGTGGTAGGATGATATACACTGAAATGGAGCCATTAAATGAACACAGCAAAATATTATACAGTTTATACCAGCTTTATAAATTAGAGCATAGACTTATTCATCTCCACTTGTGTCAAGTAAATAAACTTCAGTATTATTAGGAATCAGCTACTAAGAGACAGTAAGGTTGTCCTGAACCTAAAAGTAAAGATTGACAAAACATTGATTTCAGAAAATTTGAGACATGGAAAAAAAATCAACAGTCTGAAGTGTCCTGTCAATACCAATGATGAAAATCTGGAGTAATCCCACTTAATGAACCTTTGTTAATGTCATACTTCTACTAGAAATGTTAAAATCAAACACTGCATCCTAACACCGTTGCCAGTTTTAATCCATCTCTATAAAAAAAGAGTTTACTTGGGTCATAGTCAAAGTCACTGTTGGTGTAAGTGGAAAAGTATTAAATAATTTTTTTAAAAGGAATGATTTAGAAGAATTTACAACTAGTACAGTCTATACTTTATCAATACTCTAGAAAGAAAGAAATAATTAATTTTAAAATGAAAGTGTTCCATAAAATTCTTGTTGAGATCTTTAGAGTCAGTTGCATATTCCTTTTCATGTGCTTGTCATGAGGCTGGAAATTATTGCTAATCTCAGGATAGTTCTAAAAGATGTACTGCATTCTCTGCCACAATATGAGAAAAAATAGAGTGATACAAAGACATTTGGATTACTTATCACCTCCCACAAGCAGACCAGTGCCCGGTCTGACTCCAAGTAGCAGTGTGCTTGGAAAAACAAAACCCCCCACTTCTTTGTTGCTGGGCATGATGTTGTAAGGCTTTGAATTTGCTTTCGGTAATTTTGGGCCAGCTGTCCTGATGGTATCCCCTCCCATACTCCTGCTCACTCCCAGCCTTTTGCTGGTAGTGGGGCAGAGTTGGAAATGGAGCAAATCTTCTTGAAATTGCTCAGCAATAGCAAAAATATTGGTCTGTATCAATGCTGCTTAGTCACAGATTCAAAAGGGTATCATACTGGCTGCTTTGAAGAAAGTTGACCCCATCCCAGCCAGACCCCTGTACACACTGACTGTAGAAATTATGACTCTATAATGGCAGTGGTGTTCATCTAAGCCATAAAAGGCATAGAGACCAATGAAAGGTATTACTAACGACAGTCATTACCATACAAAAGATATTCTCAAAATACTTAATGCTAAATGGCAGCTCTTAGGAGAACTGAATAATAAAAGAGCTATAAACATAGCCCTTTGAGGGTTTTTAATATTCTGCTCAATTTTCATTTTGTCCCTTTCATCCTTTCTTCCTTGGAAGATATATCTCGCTGATATAAATAGTCTTATGTACCATGTGCAGAAGGATAAGGGATTAACCTGGGAGATCTAACCAGTTTTCCAGAGATACCTGTCCTTGATTGCCTACTCCTCCCTCCTGCTGGATCTCACGCCTTCACAGGGAGGGGAGACACAACAAAGTGCCTGCCATGCCTTAGCTGTAGGGTGCAGAATCTGTCATCTGTCTTCAAGCCATCTCTTCATGCCACTTAAGATAAGCTGCAGGATGTTGTGCAGACACACCTGAAGCACGAGCACAAAATTCTTCCAGCTGACTCTATTGCAGGGGTAGTAATTCCTAAAACAAAGAGCCAGAGACTCCTTGGACTGCCAAGGCTTCACAAGTGTTTCTGTGACCCTGTATAATACATTAGAGTAATCATTACAATATCCTCACCTTCTTGGTGATCAAAATGGTTTGGAAAGCATTATGGGTTGTTTAATACACTGCGATTTTCAATGCTTATGACATATATTAATTTGTAAAATAAATGATGCGTTTCTTACAGCTTTGCATGCCTTCATTCATCAGTTGAATGATTGAAGTTCATGTCAATTTTACTGGTAAACAGGAAAATCAAATCTTTACCTATACTGGAACAAACAGGACTACTTTTGTCCTTGCCTGAACAGACAATGTCATTGCCTTGAGCTTACATTTATCATTACCATCAGTTAATTAGAATGAAGAAAAGCTTTAAATGTCCTCACTCTGACTTATCATTCAGAACTTCTTCAAGCATTACAGCAACTGTCAATCATTTCAGTCCTTCAAAAATATGTATAAAAAATATTACAAGTATTTTATCAATAGGTTCGACAGCAAAAGGTAGTGAATCACTTCTATGCATTGACATTTGAGATTTATCTAAAACATGCTTTCACAAGCTCCTTCTAATATCATTTTCTCTGTTGAACTCTTTGTCTTGGAGAGGCAGTGCTCTGCTACTTCAGTTACAGATGGAGCTAAAATGTTCTGATAAACAAAGAAACAAAAACATAACAATACTTTATAGAAACCATTATTTTTTAAAGTGTCCTAATAAGAGAGCTGTGTTATTTAATATAATAAAATATTTAATTTTATATTATTGTGAAAATAAACAGAATTCAAAGTTCTTGATCCTAAAAGTCTTATACCCATGACTTTGCATTAGTTAAGTCTGAAAATATGTGGGCTTCCTGTAACCACAGAAGAAATAATCATACATTCAGTAACATTTTTTCACAGCTTTTGATTTGCTGTGGATAAATGTTTTCTTTCTTTGGGGATGCAAGAGGGCTGCTGAAAAAAATAGTATGTGATAGAAAAGTATGGGTGAGCGAAACAGCAACCAGCTGTGGAAATGCTAGCTGCTGGGAAAAGGCAGCTACCATGCAAAATTAATTCCCATTCTACACAGCGCAAAAATCACCTCTGGAGATTATATCCTATGTGTAAACTCTGTGGGTGTTCACATGTACACAAAAAATTCAGCAAACAAGAGACTTGCTTATAAATGCCAAATCATCCTACTGTAACCCTAATGGTTTATAAATAAATGCTTGATTATAATCCTGGAGTGGATTTCTAAGTGCAGAGAACACTGAAAGTTGTTTTGAGCAACCTTTAGCCTCTGTTTGTAGTACTCAAGAAATGAAATGTCATACACATCAACATCAAACACAACATTTCAACAGAAACCCACTTTACTACAAAATCCACCATAAGAATGGCTCTGATTTTCTATATTTCATTTCCAGTTTAAAATTGTGGAATAATTGCATTTTGAAGTAGTGGTGTAACAATGATAATTCTCTAGATAAAGAACAAGCCATATAAAGTAGCATTATTTTTTACTGGATGTGTGGCTGTAGCTGGAAGAAAAACCACAACTTTTCAGGCATATAAGGCTTCCAGATGCCATTCAGGTGTAGAAGTAACACAGTTCAAGCTAAGTATAGGCTGGGAATAAAGTCAGTTTAACTCAGTTATGATAATCAGAAATCCAAGAAGTAGGTGTTTGGTATCTATGAGTCATAAGGGCAAAGGGATGAAACAATGTCTGGATTGCTGTGAAAGAGAGAGACACATCATTGCCTCCTGCAACTGAAGGTAAAGCAAATAATATTGTATCATGAAACCTGTGTTTCCACTAAATCAAATGTTTTTGTTGTTCAGTGAAATAAAGACTTACAGTTCAGAACCTCTTTTGAGGCTGAAGTTGTTTCGAGTTTATGGCTCTTCCTTAAGCTTACTTGAGAGGTAAGAGATGGTGTGGTTGTTTAGTGGAAAATGTTCCTTTCCCCTGTTGCTAACCAGCTGTATCTGCCCTTACAGGTGTCTCTCTGTGAGTTCATTCTGCTTTGTAGGAGGTGTTTGGCTTTGTTCATGAAAGAAATTTTGATGCATCAGATAAAGCATTTTCAAAGTATGAACACCCCTAGCCCTTTTAGGGTTGGAGTGGACACTCCAGTGGTATTGGATATGGGCTGAACGAAACCAAGAAAATGAGCTTTCCATTTTCCAATTGACTAGTGTGAAAATAAAAATAACATTCGTAAATTACACTACTTTCAGAATCTTCAACTCTTTCCAGCGAGCAGAAGTACTTTACTCATTATGTATTTCTGTAAATAAGGTGACAGGTTCTGCACACCTCTTTTCATTTGAGTTATGTGGTATTTTACTAGTGGTGCAGTGTTTTATATCCAGCCTAAATTTGCCTTGACTGTTTTCTCCATTAGTTGGTCCATAACATTAAATTTAAGGAGAATTCTTGATATTTGCTAAGCAGTTAAGCCAAAGGGAGACTGGTTTATGATCACTGGTGTTAGCCTTATAGCATTTCTCTACATGGTGCTTTTCTTCATTGGGAATGCAGCAGCCAGCAGTTCCTTCAAAAGGTCAATTAAAATAAAAAATGTTACAATTCTACTATTTATAAATAAAAATAAAGAACTTGCTCCACATAAACTTTCTGATTGCTGTTCTAAGCCAAATAATTGCCATTTGCTTTTTCAGCATCACGTTTTATGCTATTGAACTGCCATATCAATACTTGAGAGGAAATCACATAGATGTGTGAAAGATTATTTAAATGCAGTAAAACACTCGTGCAATGAAGTAACTGAAAGCACAAAGTAGACACAGTATATCCCAAAAATACATGCTATCTAATCATATTGACCTGATAGTTAAGTTAATACAGCAACTGAACTTTTCAAGAGAATGAGAAAGGACACCTAAACCAGAAGTATCACAAAGGAGGACCTTGGAAGATTTAACAGAACAGAACAGAACAGAACAGTCTACTTCATTTAGAAAGGACATACAATGACCATCTACTACAGCTGCCTGACCACCAATTTAAGGCTCAACAGAAGTTAAAGTGTGTTACTAATAGTCTTTTAATAGTCTTTTAAACACTGACAGATTTGGAGCATCAACCACCTCTCCAAGAAGCCTGTTCCAGTGTTGGACCACCATCTGGGTTAATATCTAGTGTGATCCTCTCCTGACACAGCTTTTAACCATTCCCATCAGTCTTATGACTGGATCCCAGGGAGAAGAGCTCAGCCCATCCCTTTCCCCATCTCCTCTCCTCAGGAAGGCACAGAAAGCAGTGAGATCATCCTTCAGTCTCTTTTTCTCCGAAGTAGAGAAACCCCAAATCCTCAACTGCTTCTCATAAGACATACCTTCCACCACTTTCACCAGCTTTCTTTCCTTCCTCTGGACACATTTGAGTGCCTTAACATATTTGTTAATTAGCAGGGCCCAGAGCTGTGCACAGCACTCAAGCTAAGGCCACACCAATGCTGAATATAGAGGGATAATCCAGTCCTCTGACCAGGTGGTGATTCTGTGCTTGATGCACCCCAGGATGAGGTTTGTCCTCTTGGCTGCCAGGACACAATGCTCACTCACACTAACCCTGCTGTCAGAGAGCAGCCTCAGGTCCCTTTCTGCAGGAGTTCTTTCCAGCTGCTCCTCTCCCAGTTCATCCTTGTGCCTGGTGTTACAGAATCTGTCATTAAATATTGTTAAATTTCATCCCATTAACCACCGCCAAATGGTCCAAACTATCTAGATCCTTCTGCAAGGCAAACAGCCCTTTCCCTTTGTGAACCCACACTGACTGAGTCTGATCATTGCATTGTACTTTAAATGCCTTTCAATAGGATCAGTATGATCTTCTCCATAATTTTTTAAGGGAATAAGGTTAGACTAACAGGCCTGTAGTTTCCTGAGTCCCTCATGCCATTCTTGTAAATTGAGATAACGTTGGCTGGCTTCCAGTCAGTAAGAATCTCCCCAGACTCCCAGGACCTGCCCTGATGCATGATGGACAGGGAGTAACATCTGTTATCTCCCTCAGTACTTTGGAATGAAATCCATCCAGTTCTGTGGACATAGTAACATTCAGCTCACACAATTTCAGGGTTCAAAAAGTCAAAAGTTCCCACAGTTGTGGTGCTCCATCTCAGGTCACCGAGCAGCCCAAGGTCTACCATTAGCATCAACAACTGCAGGGAAAAAAACATTGAATGCTTCTTCTTTTTCTTAGTCCCTGTTTGTCAGGTGGCCATCTTCAACAAGTATGGGACTAATATTTTCCTTAGACCTTCTCTTATAATTAGTACACTTTTAAAAGACTATTTTTGCACTAAATAATTCCACTGTTTTGTGAAAAAAATACTATGTCTCATGAGGTTCTTTTTTACTGAATGTTCATTAATCTTTCTTCCATTGAATAAGCAGGAGGGGTATTATGCAGTTAACCCAAATAAAAACATCTACATCTGAGCTTAGGTCCTTTTTGTACCCTGTGGATACCTATGTGTTTTCAGAGAAAGATTTGAATTATTTAAGGTACCTATTTTGAAACTAGATAAATTGTACCCTAAAAGTGCCTATTTTCAATATCTGCTATGAATGGAGAATAAGATGAATCACTCGGTGAAGAGATCTAGAATATCCACAGCAAGAAAAAAAATGAATCTCAGACAAATAATTTTTCTGACCCAGAATTAGATGCTTTACTTCCATGTCTGGCAAAACTCCTGTAGAAAAGCTGTCAAACTTGCATGTAAGTAGGGAAAAATATGGAGTTAGACCTTTCTCTGTTGCTTTGCTTTGGGTCACTCTTAGATAAGATTTAGATAAGATTTTTTTCAAATTCACACATAGAAGTATTTTCATGATCAAAGTTCTCAAGATATTTGATTTAGTCAGTGAGACTCTTTGAGACAATGCAGTACCTAGAGCCACATCCTGATGTCTCATACTTAACATCTTACTTTTCTGTTGTTGTTCTGTTATAGCAAGTATGTGCATTCATAAAATTAAGATCAGTTTAAAATGAATGAAGAGTCACAGTTTGGCTGTTACTACTTCCATTCCTTTATGATCTGTAAGAAATCAAATTCCTTTTCATGGTGCTCTGAAGTGCCAAACAGCTCTGTTATAGCAGGGTGTTTATGTAGCAGGGTGTTTATATAGTATGTGGGTTCCCTTAAATGATCCAAAAGAAATTTTATAAACTACTAATCGCTGTAAAAGTGATTTGTAAGCTTTCTTGACATTTCTTGTTGAAAGTGTCATGCAGGTAAAGGTCAGCTTCCAAACATTACCAATAAAAATATCTTCAGAAGATTAAATTGAATAATTTGCAACCAAGCAACTGCAATTTTTTATTATACCTTAAATGTTATGGTGACACATAAGAAATCTGCCAAGCAATTCCATTGTGTAAATCAACTAATGCCTGTACTTTCTCTTACATTTTCATAATCAAATACAAATTTCACACAAGGAATAAATGTCAGCTAGTAAATTTTTGAATGTCATAAACATATTCATGAGTTCTACTCTAAATATTTTAGTACATAATAAAGGGAATAGATACACCTCTTGTCCATAAAATACAGATTTATGTCAAAGCAAACCCCTCAGTTTTATAACCCTACTAATAATATTTTAAATCCAAGCTGAGCTGTGATCCATAATAAACTGTTGTGCCATTAGATCATGCCAGCTGCACCACAGTGTTAGGGCCCAATAAGAGATGGCTGTAATTAGTGTAATCTAAACACATTAGCTAAAAACTGCCATAAATATTTAAGTTATGCACTTGGCATTTTTAACTTAAATAACACAATTGCTCCATTTAGATACCTGATTTTGAATTGACTATGGTACATTATCTTAGATTTTAGGTCTTTTCACTTGCCTAGTAGTGCAGGTAAGGCAGTGATCAACTATTATCTTAAAAAGTTAGCTCTGAATTTCAGTGATTAAGTTAAATTCCATGGGCAGACCCACCATACACATACCTTAAGCCTGACTTAAGGGTAGTCTGCAAATGCAGATAAGCAAATGAATTTATACATCATTTCTGAAGAGGATTCACAGGACAGTCTTTAACAAACATGTGAGATCATTAACAGGCTACCAAGCATTGTGGACAGAATGTATCACACAGATATAGTCACTGGTATCCTGCCAAAACCACATGCAGTGAAAGAAGCCCCATTAGTAAAGAGAAATAAAATAAAACCTGAAGTCCAGATGGTTAAAAAATATCGTATTGAATAAATTCAGAGACCAGCAGAATGGTCTAACTATATGGTTACTGTTTTAAAACGAAATTGACTTGAAGACTGAAATAAAATTGTCAAGCATGGTCCCAAGTAAAATGTCACTTCAAGCTTCAGAATGCAGATTATGTCTAGCATTTTACGTGTACCAGGAGTACCAGAAATCTCATTTTTGTGGAAAGAACCTGAAGTACCTTATCTGCAAGGACATTAGTAAGACTGATTTATATTTTATGATATGTTATGTTTTGTTTTATTTTTTTTTATAATTGAAGGTTACATAATCTTATCTCACTTGTTTTTTATTTATTCTGTTTGTAAGTTGGTCATATGTAGAAGGTTAATATTCTATCAGTTAATATCTACTGACAGTAATGAGAAAAGAGTGGATTGTTCTTACATTTATATTATCTGGAGACATTTTCCTGCGATGTGGGTACAAATTATTTATTTGGCCCTTTAGAGAGCTCTGCTAAGTCCAGGGACCAATGCTTGGCTCTTGGTAAGGTAAAGCACTAATGTAAAAGTTCTGACGGGCAGCAGACCCCAGGGGGATGCACTGAAATTCCTCTGCCAGAGCAATATATCAGAATGGCCAAAGAGTTGCTTTCCATCATGTTGCATTTCAGCTTGCATCAAGCAGACACTTCTGGCTATTTGTGGACAGGTGCTGTAAAGTTGACACGAATCATGGAATTATAGAATCATTGTTTGGATTAAGAGGGATTTAAATAATTTAGTTCCAACTTCTGTGCCACGGGCAGGGACACCTCCCACAAGACCAGGTTGCTCAGAGCTCCATCCAACCCGGCCTTGAACACTGCCAGGGATGAAGCATCCACAGCTTTTCTGAGCAATCTGTTCCAATGCCTTCACCATAGTGAAGAATTTCCTAAAGTAGCTCTGAAAGACGTAGAGAGACCTACTGAACGCCTCTGAGTCAGAGAGATATCAGCTCTCAAATCTGGACATATCCGTTCAGAGTTCTTATAAATCTCAGAAAATCTCCCCAGTATAAGATGGTTAAGAGAGCTTTTTTTCATTTTTGGGATACTACAGGTATATGATGAGATGGACTGCAGCTACAAGGTCTGTTATCAGGACCTTCCCTATTTAAGAAAATTAAAATGTTTGCCATCAGTAACCATTTTGCATATTTGGAGTGCAAAAGTTTTTGATAGGTATTCAGCTGTATTCTTCTGCTGTGTCTTCAATAGATAAAGACAAAATTTTCTTAATTTGCTGTTGTTTGTATGCAAAGAAGAAATAACGATGTTTTCTCACCATCCAGAATAGCTCTGTGTGCATAAGACACATGAGAAAAATCAGCCTAGCTTCTTCAATCTGCATGAAAACTATTTGGATATAAGGCAACAGAAATTCTCCACATCAAAAATCAGACTGATCTTATTAAAATCTTTCATTGTAATTGAAAAAGTCCTTATTTGATACTTAATAATTCATACTACACAATAACCACATATTTTATATTGACTATTATATCTACACAAATTTACAGGAACAGGACAACTGTAAAATCTTCGCAATTTTTCTTGCAGTTAAATGTTCTGTCACTCAGAAGGAAACTTATTTCAGAAATATGTAGAATTATGTGAAAGTAGTTATATTTTCATTATTTTTTTTCTGATATATTCAATATTTTCAAGCATTTTTCTTCTGCAAGGAATAAAATATCCATTAGAAATTTGTCATATAAATTCTTTCACTTGTGGTATTACAAGGCCTGTGTTCTAAAATTAAACTTGTTTTTAATGAGGCTGTTAGTGTTGTTTTGACACAGAATTGCCTAATAATTTTGCTGCTACCATGCAAGTGATTACAGTGATTTAAAACTTCTGTATTAAAAAGTTATATTTTCAAGTGGGTTTAAAAGTACCTATTCTCCATTATTTAACTAAAATAATTAAATATTAACTGCAATTTAGTTAACTGCACTTAACTAAAATAATTCAGAAATGAAATTGCTGACAATGTATACTTAGGATAAAAATATTGCAGTGTTGAATCTTTATATACAGAGTTTATATTTCTGCATTTGTACTGGCAGAAGAATACTGGAAATAGTAGTTGCAGCCACGAAAGGAAATTTTTGTATCCTTAGCAATTTGGGCATGAGACACAGAGTTTTATAAGTAAATGTCCAAGCCTGAACCTTTTTGAATGCCTTTGTGTTGAGTTGGGTCTTCATCTAAGAGGGAACTTTTTAATTTTGGATATTGCTCAATCATTACCTCACTGATTAAAGATTTCATTGGTGGATGAAAGACAGGCACATATTCTGGCCAAGAACTTGGTTTAAATGAGAATGCAAGAATCATAAAACTGTTGAAGCTAAATTACTTGAAATTACTTGTTTGTTTTTTTGTTTCTGGATATGATAAAGCAGAAGTTCAATGTTTTAGTTAAAATCAAGAACACAGTTTTATGGACAAAAATGTTATCTTGTAGTTGGATAGTCCTGGTTTAATGTCTTCTTTTTTTTGATGAAGAGACTTTAGAGAAAGTGAGTGATCATCACCAGTGGAGCAGAGCCAGTACCAGCAGGGAACAGATTGTTAGAGACATATGACATAGGGAAAATGAGTTGTTAACATCCGTGTCAGAGAGGTCAGGGGCGACTGAAGACACTATCATCAGTGCTCTTCTAGAAGAAGATCATTAGCACCCACAAATTTTACACTGATTTATCTCCAGGTATGAGCTACACTATCCACTGTGCTAAATAGGCTAATGGAAAATATGTGTATGGGATCACACAACCTCCGTGTGCTAGAAAATATTTGACACACAGAGTCAATAATGGACAGGTGTATATTTTTCAAAAATAACCATTGACCTACCAGACCTGATCCTCAGGGGGTCTGCAAAGACCATCACAAAAATGAGCTGAACACTAAAATTGTAATTGCAGTGGGTACTAAAATGTATGAGCTCAAGACATGCCAGTTTTATAGTATACTTTTTTTCTCATTCCATCCCATCCCAAACTCAGCTTGATGCTTCTCATCAGTACAGACAAAATTTAAAGTTATCATGTTAGCAGTGGTTTGGCTCTGTCTGTGGAAAAGGAAGTGAATAGAGAGGCAAATCTGGGACAGAGTTTATATGCAATCAAAGAAACATCTGCAAAGAAAATCAGGTGTATCCTAGGATGTACCAGCAAGTGTAACTAAGATGTCAAGAGACATGATTGACACCTGGCACTTGTGAGACCACATCTGGGCCATTGCCCCTGGTCTTGCACTGCACAGCACAACCTTCTGCAGGGAGGCTTGTGGAAGGGCATCAACATCAGGGGATGGAGCACAGAGGTACAAAGAGAAGTTTTAAGAACACGTTTGTCCAGCTGAAAGAATAAAAGAATAAAAGGTAATATTTCTGCTTCTTCAGCTATCTAATTGAACTCTTCTTTGATTGGAAAGGTTAGAGACACAGGACACAAGCTGAGCCTGGGTAAGCTGACTAGAAATAAGGAAGAACTTTTGCACCGTAAGGTGGTCAAACACTGGAAGAGGATACCCAGTGGTTGTGAATCTTCGTAATTAGAGATAATCGTAACAAGACTGGCCAAGGCTCTGAGAAACCTAATCTAGGCTTGCCCTAAGCAGGAGGTCAGACTAAGTGACCTCCAAAGGTCCTTTCCAACATAAATTATTCTTTGTTTCTATAATCCCTAGGAAGTAAGCATGGTGTTCCTATTAACGAGAAATGAATGCATTAGCAGTAGCAACAACCTTCTATCATTTTACTTAACTTTTGTATAGGCAAAATAGAGCACCTGGACTTTATATGGATATCTTTCTTTTTGCCACTTTTAAAAGTCTGAGACAAACCCAAAAATCTCTTCACTGAAATTTCTGGTTTTTTGCTATGTTAAATGTCATGAAAAGACAGCCTTTCTGTAAATTTTTCTTTACTTGCAAATATATAGGCTGCAAAAACTCAAAATTCTTGCTTTTTAGACCTTTACAATATTATTATTTTTCTGTTATTATTATTACAATTATTATTACTATTATAATTATTAATGATACTTTTAAAAAGGAAAATGTTATCTGCTGTTTTGCAAAAATATAAATTATGTGTATATGGATATATAATTATTTGTAGAACATTTTCATATCTTGAGATGGAAAGCGCTAAATAGACTTAGACTATTTCAGATATTGTTGAGTTAATATGTGTAAACCTGATGGTGTCCCAGCAATAGCTGACCTGCTAAAGAGTGTACATCTTACATATCTTTTTATTATTATTTTTATAATTTTTAATCTAAAAATACAGAGCACAATAAGAATTAGGATATTCTAATGACTAATCCATACAATATATTGCTATCAAGATAAAAATGTTAGATATTCAAATCCAAGATTAAATGAAACAGAAGCTTAGAGCTCAGCATAAGACATTCCAAAGAAGCGAAAGAGACAAAGTATTGCCAAAGACATAGTGGTAGAAAGAGTAAGTTACCTTCTAAAAGGACAAGCAGATAACCCTTAGATTAAATAATTTCTGGTAATGCACAAATACTCGTCTCACTGTTTCTTTGTACCAGAGCAGGATTTCATCAGCATGTGTCTGGTGGTGATGTTACTTCTTGTCATGTTTGGTAATTTTCTATTAGTGTTTGAATGTTTTGGCTGCTCAGTTTTGTGCAAAATGCACCCTATGTAGTGAACAGTCTGGGAGAGCTGCCAACAATAAATTGCAATAATCTAACTTTGTTTTTGTAAAGGCATGAGTCAAAAGCTCAGCATTTTGCTGACACAGCAATTGTCTTAACCTTGTTATATTCCTGAGATGGTAATATGAAACCTTATCAATATTGTTGATTGAGCTCTCTGAGGAAAGCTGAGGGTCAAAAATTACTGGAATTTATCATGAAGAGCATTTCTTTCAGGATGTCCAGCAGCAGAACTGTGGTTTCATATCAAATTTTCACTGAATGAGAGAGCTACAGCTGCTTTCCTGTGGAAGCACAGC
The DNA here is from genome assembly GCA_024500445.1 of Entomyzon cyanotis. NCBI lineage: Eukaryota > Metazoa > Chordata > Aves > Passeriformes > Meliphagidae > Entomyzon > Entomyzon cyanotis. The sequence goes on from JAKEPQ010001018.1 coordinate 30,711,416, forward strand.
AGGATAAAAACAGAAGCCAAAAAATTATATAAACCCCAGAAAAATTAAATAAAAGCTGGATTTTACACTTTCACTGATGATTATTTAATCTTAAATTTGCCCTGTAGGTTTTTACAGAGTAAATAGAGATTTCTAGTCTGCTCCTCATTCTCTGTAATCAAAAGTTTCCAGGAAACCCATATCTGGTCTTTTACAGTTTGCTCATCATAATGATGTGGAAACAGGTTGTATTTTATTCCTAAGGAACAGTCTGTGATAAAAGCAAATCAGATGAATCTAGACATTTTTCAGTAACAGACACACATAAAATTGTAGCTTCTTAATTTATGTTTAGTTTGTTAGGCACCTGCTATCCAGACAGGGGCAACCTGCCCCAGCTATGCATTTGCTGTTTGTCTTTTTATGTCCCCATAGAATTGGATAAGAATTTGAAGGTTAGGGAGGCTATAATTTTGCTCAGGTTCCTCTTAATATGTGTGGAGGCAGGTGCAAATGGGAGCTAACCTGTTCTTAGCTCAATTTCTCCAGTTGCTTCATTGAATCTTCCAAACCTGTTTACTCTCTGAAAGATGTCTGCCTTGAAAGATACGGAATTGTCTGGAGAGAATATTTATGCTCAGATGGTCATCCTCTCCAGTGACCCCAGTTCTCTTGGGTTTAATGATGCAAAAGAGCCAAAGCCTGGAAGCAGTGTCTATTCTGGAATAGATTAGTGAGTTACTGGGTGCCCTGTCTATTAGAAGGTGACTGAATATGTCTCTTTAGGGAAGGAGCACCTGTTTAACCTGCTTTTTATTTTCTGTAAAACACTGGCATTACAAGAGGCCTGTCTCTTACGAGACTCAAAGAGATAAGTTCCAGGCAAACTGGATGCATCCAGGTTCTGCAGCAGACAAGCAATGGGGAAAATAGTGAAGAGAAAATTATGCTGGCAAAGAACCAGACCCTGACACTGACCTTGGCACAAATAGCTCTTTCAACTTACACTGTAAAGACCTTCAGCTATGATCAGATAACTGATATGTTGATTGTAAACAATAACCATTAGAGAATGACATAACTTCTTTTAAGGAAAAGGTTCAGAAGTCATTTAGAATAACATGAGAGCACATTATTTTAATGAAAAGGCCATGTAGTTGCATCACATTTTCCCACATCAAAGTGACACACCATGAGCCCCTGAGATCTGGGCTAAGGTTTTCAAGATGAAATTGAAAGTACCTTCAGTTTTTCTCTCATATAGAGAGACGAACTGCTTCTCTGTGGTATTGAGATCAGAACCCTACAAAAGGCATTTCTTAAGATCCTTGCAACCACTGGTTAAAATAATTATTGTTTTCAAAGGATGCTAAGCTTGAAAACTACTGACTATCTTTCTGATGTCTTCTCAGGATGAGAAAGATGCAGGAAGAATTTGGTTGGCTCAGAACAATTTGCTTCATCTCTGGTGCTACCCATTTCTGGGCCATGTTACAGGAGAATCACCAGATCACTGTACAGGAAAGGAGGTGACTTTGCATTTTGCAAAAAAACCTCCTTCAGAAAAGGGGAGTTTTCTTACTAGAGACATCCTTCACCTCTGCCCCACTGAACTAATTTAGTCCACAGACAGCAGACCTCCTTGCTAACAAGAGAGAGCTTTTCACTGGCAAAAGCATTAGAGTCAAAGACTGAGTTATAAAAGGAAAGAACTTGAGTCCAGGCAGTAAAAAAATATTTCAGCTGGTGTTGGCAGCCACACTGTAGAGGGGTCCACATGAAAGACTTCATTTATGTGGAAATAAATTTGGAGATTTCTTTTTTTTTTTTCTTTTTAAACAGAGTTTTGCACACAATACAAGAGTGCTTAGAAAGAATTTATTCAATATTGCTTTCTAGGGGACCTGTGAAATATTCTTGTTCACCTTTTGATTTGAAGTGCAATGGCATACTGGTTATAGATACACTTATATGACCATTTTAATGGAATAGTCAATCTATAATTCTTTGTTCTTAATTAGGTAATGTTTATCATGTCCCTGTGTGATTTGGTAAACAGAAACGAACATAAGTGTGTTAGAACTTTGTTTAAGTGTGTTAGAACTTTGTTAAACTCTAAATGTGTTTTACTTCTGTATTACATGTCAAATAATATGGAGAGTTTGTTGAACAAGGCCTAAAGAAGAAATGCTCACCTACATTATCAAGTCAGAGGGAAGGATGAAATGAATTCTTTAACTGTTTTCAGCTTTCTGGGAACAAGAATCACAACTAGATAATTTGGTAGAAAGAAAAGAGCTTCAATCCATTTGTCAGAAGGATCAAAAAATGGTTGTTTGGTTTGTTTTTTTAAATAAATAAATAAATAATTTACGTTTTTACCCCTCAAAATACTGGATATTCACACAGGGGGAAAATTGCACCATCTTTCGTCATTGACAAGGTAATTTGTTGACCTCAGGTCAAAAGTAGGAAAAAGTTGTGACTTCTGTATTGCAGCTAGTTACTTTGAATCCAGCCTACAGATGCAGGTATCATCTCAGAACAACATCGTTTTATCATTTTTTTAGTAACCATAAACAATGATTGAAAAAATATATGCCTATTTCAATCAGTACATTTTAGGCCAAATATACATATATAATGTTTTAATACTCACCTTAGATTATTTCACGTTGTATCTTTTGACTGGTATAGAAGTAAACAGCAAATTTGCAGACCAATATTTCTTGTAACGCATTCTGAAAACTGTGAGAATAAGGCATATAGAATAATAATGCAGAACAACCTGTGTTCTAAATATATCACTTTTTTCACTTTTAAACACATGTGTTTGCAATTTATAACTGATTTTGTATAAAAGGGGATAAAGTCAATGATCTGTTAGATTCTGTGATGCCAGTAAACAGCCTGCCAATTCCCACTCCCTGAATGTGTTATAGCAGAACAATGTCCCCAGATGCTGGCTGGAAACCTGAACTACAATTACTTACCAAGCAGAGAAAATACTTACATACAGTGCAGAATTCTCTTTGATTTTTGTGGTAAATTAGTAAAGACCGTAAGAGAAGTAAAGACCTGTTAATAGTTAAGCTATTCATGGAGTACATGTAATTCTTCCTGTCTTTTCTTCTGGAAGATGTCTTTCATATTTATCTTGACTTTTATAACACCGCTTATAAAAGACAATTGCTTTTAAAAGAATATTCCTACAATCAGCTCTATCATTCCAGTAAAACCAGGCTTTCCTGAAGGTATTAGCCACTGTAGACTGTAAGCAAGGCATGGATTATATACTATCTTTGCTTTTACAGGCAGCAGAAGACCTGGTATTGGGTATTGAGATAATTAGGTCCCCAGAGTCTCTGGATACTGACTGAATAATATCTCAGTATCTAGGGTCTCTTTTTCATCTGGAAACAGAACTGAAAATCATTCCTGGATTTTCTTTAAATTTTCTGATGGGTTTAATAAGTCTGTGCTACTGTACTACACTTTCAGTTAAGCTGATATATTTTCAAATGTTTGTACTGTATTTTCCGTGAAAATATTCTGTGGTGACTATCAATTTGAAAAAGATATTCATAGCAGGTTCACAGTATTGCAGTAGGATCAGATGGGATAATGAAGGGAATACGTACTCCTGGAAAGATCTGGCAGTGCTGTGGATTTTGGCAGGTAAAGGCAAAGCAACATTATGTGGAACCCAGTGTAATTTACTTACTAGCACATAATCAACTTGAATAGCTCATTTAAGAGCCTGCAGAGTGCTTAGACACATTTGCTAAACATACTTTGATGTTTAAGACTTTTGTTCCTCTTACCTTTAATTGAATGCATTGGCCTCAAGAGGTAATTTATGGGGTTTCTTCTCCAATCTAATTAAATGAAGGGAGGATTCCCATTGTCATTTTATTATTAAACTGAAATATGCATCTTTACTTTCCAAATGATTTTGTGTTTTGGTACTCATGAGATATCAGTATCTCAGAAGACTTCTTATTTTTTGTTTTGGCACTCATGAGATATCAGTATGTCAGAAGACTTCTTATGGGATATACTCTTAGCCTGTTGAAAGCCTTCTCTGTATCTTCACTTCCCACCTACCCCTCACCAGGATATGCTCATGGTTCTTGTCCTGCCAAGCTGCTCCCTTCCCTCTTGCTGCACAGTGCAGGGAGGGAAAGGGGTATGAGACACATGCCTTCCCCCGATTTGTTCAGACCCTTCTTTTCAATGAAGAAAGAAGCCCCTTTGTTACAGTGCTGGTTTTTACTGGGAAAGAATTAATCACAGAGTTATGTGTGATGGAGCCTTGCTTTCCTCAGGATGCTGAACACATGCCTGCCCATGGGACGTGCTGAATGAATCCCTTGCTTTTCTTTTGCCTGTGTGCGCAACTTCTGCTTTACCTATGAAGCCATGAATTCTCTAACTTTTACTCTTCTGATTCTCTCACACATCCTGGTTTTCTGGCTTAGCAAATGTGTATTCAGTGCTGAAAATGGATTAGAATACAGCTTTGAAGGCAGAAAGTGACGTGACATCACTGTGACTAGATTTTGGCAGTAGAGTGCTTGGTGCCTCTTTGCCAATTTCTCCGTGTTACTTCACATTAAGTGACACTTTCTTCAGCTTGTCTCTGGTTAAAATCCACAGATGCTTCCAAGGGAAGTTTTTTAAACAGGAGTGCTCTGCTATGCATTGTGGCCTTCATAAGAAACACTCCCGCACAGAGGGAACAGCTGATCCCTACATGGCAGAACATTTAGGTGTGCAATTATAGACACATATACTGTATTTTCAAACACTTTCTATCCTGTTGTTTTGTCCTAAGGGCTGATGAAGGAAATGAGCCACCCAAGTCTGCACCTTGGGTGGAAGCTATTTGGTGAAATTTTGTCTTCTGGAATGGTTGTAGAAAGCTAGCAAAGCACTGGCATGGCCTGGGTATTACAACTTTGGAGGGTAGAATTTGACCTGTAACACACAGGCTTGTAATTCTCTGTTATAAAACCTTCCATAAATCCAGATGGGAAACTGTTCTTGTTGGAGAATATGGTGCGTGTCTGTACATATATTTGTTTGTTTCTTCTTAAGAAAGGAGCATTCTGCAATCCAATAAAGCTGTTAAGAGTAAATTCTGATCCTTGCAGTTTTCCTTGCTAAGAGACCCCAGGGAAATAGCCACAATTGCTTATTTTTTCTTATTATTACTAAATGTAGCTTTTACATTAAAATCTACTGCCTGGTAGAGATTGTGATGGCTTTTTGTTCTCCTTCAAAAATCGCAGACACAATCTAATTCCACTTCAATCTACTAAAATACTGTTAATAAAGAATAAAAAAAAAGGTAATTTCTGCAATTTTTTTGTCTTTCTTGTTTCAATTTTCAACGATTCCGGTGACAACATAAAGAAAAGAACTAAGATTCAAAGGAATTTGATTTTTTTAAACTATCTTTTATTTGTGTAGGGTTTTTTTACTTTTTATTTTTATGTTGGACTATGACTCATTCTGGCTTCAAATGAGAAGTCTGTTTGCTCAGATTAAGGATATGCAGAAATATCTTGAGGATTTAGGAATTTATTGTAGGACCCTCTTATGTTCAGCATTCTTGAATTGTTTATTGTGACTGATTTAAAGTCTTTTTCCCTGTTCACACCATAATCACTAACATCAAGAAAGAGGATCAGTCTGCTGTCTCTGCAAATGGATTAAAATTAAAATATTCTAAAAGCTAAATCTTTCAGATCCTGGGAAAGAAATACTGGCTTTTATATAGTGCCTGCATTCCTCTGTTGCATTGCCTCTGTCTAGGAGCAAAGATGATAAGTGAATCTAATGTTAGCTCTATCATATCTCTGGAATCCCTGAGTGTTTTAGGTATTTTCTGTATCACTTAATCTAGCACAAAAACAAATTACTACACAGTCAAAAATTAAACCATATACTTTCATATGAAAAAATACCCCAAGTACATCTGCAACAAAAAATTTGAACTATCCTTTTTGAATGTTCTGAGCAGCTAAAGTAGGAATAATAGTTTATAGTCTAGGCTTTGACACTAGGATATTTCACATTTAATTTCCTGAAACATGTATTCCTGCTCTTGGCTGCACAGACTGACAACAAAATGAAGTACAAAGGCCTTGGATATAATATACTGCTCCCATACTCCTGGAGTGGTCTCTGCAGGTTCCAGGTAAGTGCCAAAATCTGCCATGATATCAGCTGTAACACAATTAATTTATTCCATATTGCTCCCTTTAATGATCTTTCAGTAGTACCAAACTGATTTAATTTCTCCAGCTACTGTTCTTCCCTATCTCACCTTCATTCTTTCTCCCAGTTTGAATTAAATAAGGCAGATGAGAGATTTATTTTTGATAGTTCATTGTTATAAAGAAGATAGTTCTGTAGCATTGTATAATATAAAAATATTCATTACACAGACATAGTTGAGTGCATTCTTCTCTAAAGAAAGCCATATAGTTGAATTAACTCTTAGTATACTCAACACATAAAGTATCACTTTGATTGTGGTACAGCTCAGTAAGCACTGCTGGATTGCAACAGGGAGGGAAAGGTTGCCAGCACTTTCAAAAGGGTAGCAGACTAGAAGCTTGCTTCCCATAGTTATCCTGACACACTGTAATAAAACTCAGCATTCACAGTTCTGATTTATATTTGAGTGACCACACAGTCCTACAAAGACATTTCAATATGCAATCACTTGACCACACACAGAATTCACATTGAGAATGCTTGTGTATTGTGTCCTATGGAGATTTTGACTCAGAGGTGCCAGAAGCTCACTTCTAGACCATTAAAGCTGCTGGATCTTTTCTGATGCCATCTTCAAAGAAAGATAAAGTGCTTTTGGAAGGCTGAAGGGAGTAATTGCTTTTTGACATATTGGATGGATCGAGACACCTAGGACTTGCATTTCTCTGGAGATAATTTTATGATTTAGTTGTGTGTATACATCCAAACTCTAACATTCTAAATCTGTACAATCAATAAAGAAAGTGTGTGCATTCTGTTCATTACACCAAATTACTAGTAGCTTTGGGCTAACTTGCACCCATCAGAGCAGAGATGTACAAAAGGATGGGAGAATTCTGGGAAGCAAGCAGGAACAGGCACAACAAAAAGTCGTGATTTGCCCCAGCTGCATGGATTGCTATGAGGAGTGGCACTAAGAGCAGAAGGGGAAAATGGCTTATCCTTTTTTGTACAGAGCAAAGGAGGTAGAAGCACATGCTGCACTCTCCCTGCTGAAACAGCGAGTCCCAGTTCCCCATTTTGGTCTACAGGAAGCATTGTACCTGTGTCCTGCCCTGTGTGCTCCTGCTGGGATTGTGTGGTCATGTCATATTTACCTCCTTAAAACATACTTCAAAAATCCCATATCATCCTTTAATTGGTTTTAATTGCAGTAGAAACTTCCTGAGCATGTTTCTTTTATTAAAATTATTTGTATTATCATAGTGTCCAGAAGCTCATTCAAGGTGCTACATAGGTAAAGAGTATAAAGTTACAATGATAGATCTTGTTGCACATAGCTTTGAGTTGAAATGCAATTGAAGATTCAGCTGATGTGGATAGACCAGTGTGGGATGAAAGAAACTGCTGATTGAGAAAAATGGTTAAATACCTTAATGCACAGCTTTCCACATGTGAAGAGAAACATGTAAAATCCCAGCAGTGCCTGTTCCAAAATGTAATTAAACTGTCAGATGGAGGGCTGACAATGCTGTTATTTCAAGCCAGAGTTTACAGAGTGAGAGTACAGCAAGAAGGACTTTGACATTGAAGACTATCAGCTTGTATTTGACATGAAGAAGGGACAAGTAATAGCAGGGCTCAAAGGGAGAGATGAATTTATTAATCATCTTTGGAGCAATATTGCCCCATATACTGCCAGGAGAATATGGGCTGTATGACAAGGTGGGTTTCTCTGTAGAATAGAAAGATCCTTGAGATAAAAGAATGCGTAAGGTTTATAGCCTGAAAGCTTGAATTGTCACTGAAGCTTGAGTCAAAGACTATTGACCTGAAAGACAGGCAGAAGAACAACCTTGTGGAACAGATCTGAAAAATTTAGGCAGCAAAACTGAAGGAGGAAAAAATGAACTCATCTGATCTCAGAACTTCTGTCACAAATGTTTCCTAATACAGGAGTAGGAATGGAGGAAATAATGTCAAAAGTGAGCCACATCTAAAAATAACGAAAGAAATATAGTAATAGGAAAGATAACAGAAAGAGTCAAGGAGGGGACTCAAAGCACAAAGGGAATCAACAGCTTGATCAGTAAAAGAGAGTAGTAGAGGAGGGAAGAGGAGAAGGGTAAAAAGGAAAGGAAAGAGGGAGATGAGGAAACATAATGTGGCAAGGCATGAACTGGGGGTGATGTCACAGGAGCAGAGTTAAAGCTATCAATGAAAAAATAGTGCTTGAAGAAGACCAAGGAAACAACAATTTGTGGTGAATAATAGAGCTCCAGGCTGAATGATGTGATTAGAAAGAGAAATGGAGTTACAGGCTGAGATGATTTATTGACTGATTTCAGGATGGTACCCAAAGAAGGTTTTATTTTCTACCCCAAGGATGATTTAAAATTTTTTAAAATTCAAACCAGCTTTAATCATAAAATGCATAGGTATTTTTATCAGGAGCTCAGTTTCTCAAATGGACTTGAGTCATATTCTCCACTCCTTTTACTACTTTTGATCTCTCCCTGCTTTTTGAAAATTTAGTTTTAGCAAAATGAGTGAAGATGGTACTTATTCAGGTCAGGCAATTCAGTGATCCCACCTAGGCTTGGATCATATTTGAACTTCAGACATTCTCATTCCCAGAATGAGGATTTCTGCAGATGAGTGTGCACAGTTAGGCGAAGGGCAACAAAATTTAGGACTGAAGAGAACAGTATCTAAGTAGCTTACCTGCTCAGAGAATGTGGCAGACCCAGAAGGAAGGAAAGTAGCTAGGTGGGACACATGACTAAGACTAGATCCCATTTAAAGTTGTAGTTGTATTTGCATTGCAATTCTGTCCATGTGATTGTAATAATCAGTTTTGCACCAGTGCAACCATTTTACATGTGATCTCAGATTGTTTTGCATGACTCACCATTAGAAAGGGCTGTGAAACAGGACTTTGAAAGTTACTGATTCATGTATTTTGATAATTTTAATTATTTAAGTAGAGGAAGAAAAGGATCATTGTCATTGAACTGTACAAGCTGAGAAAGTAGTGCAATGTTATTAAACTTTATAGCTTATTATATAAGTAAATTGCTTGTGCAGAGTAGGAAGATTTTTCCTTTCTATTATTCTTAATATTAAGTACTGGCTGCTGCCCAAGAAAAGACAATAAGCAAGATGGGACAGTGAATTTATCTGATATGTCAAATTCAGGTTTGCTTTGAAGGAGGGAGCTCTAATCTGTCTGTGTCTCACAACTCCCATAAATACAAGGATCCATATATTTAAGCACTGAGCTGTTATTTTTCTCTCCTTGAGTACACAGCATGGCATCCTTCTGACATTTTGTCTAAATACTTAAATCAAAATGGCTGTCATTACCTATCTGCTACTCCTTTCAGCACAGGGGGAGGTGTGTTTTTTTCTTACATGGTAAAGTTGTTAAAGAATCTCTTTTTAGTTTAAGTGTATTTAGCCATATGGTATAACAAATAAAGTTTTCAAAATGCCTTGAGCTTTTAAACAAATGAACATAAAATAAGATGCTCAGTAAACAAATGAATCAGGTATATATATACCTGTGTACATAGATGAGGATCAGCTGAGGGAGTTGGGGTTCTTTAGCCTGGAGAAGACTCAGGAGAGACCTTATCTCTCTCTACAACTACCTGAAAGGGGGATTGTGGCCAGGTGGGGGTCTGCCTTTTCTCCTAGGCAAATAGGAACAGGACAAGAGGAAATGGCCTCAAGCTGTATCATGGGCAGCTCAGGCTGGACACCAGGAGGAATTTCTTCACTGAATAGGTGGTTACACATTGGATCAAGCTGTCCATGGAGGTGGTGGAATCACCATCCCTGGAAATGTTACAGAAATTACTGGATGTGGCACTTAGTGCTATGGTTCAATTACCAGGTGGTGTTTGGTCAAAGCTCAGACTTGATGATCTTGAAGGTTTTTACCAATCTACCTATATACATATATATATATCAGCAAAAACCATGGTAGGTATTTTTTCTTCTGAAGACCATCTACATGAATGAGCTTTTTGTCATACTCCTGGGAAAAATGAAATAGCTATGTTTCAATGCATTCTTAAACTTAGTTCATTTTTTGAACTGATATTATGATTTTCCCTTTGCCAATTCATTTTTGTTGTCTCTTACAGTTATACACATTTTCTTTTTTGATATGACTTCAGTTCATACTTATACTATCTATGGTCTTCATTGTTTCATATCCTTTAGATTATAGCTACGAAGAAAAGTATCAATTTTTAAAATTTTTTTTATTTCTTCATCTCCATTTTTTTTTTAAATCAGTGTTGGAGAGACAAAAAACCATAGTCCTAATCTGTATTTAGACTACTGACACGTAGTACATTGTATACTCTTCTAATTACTTAGACCTAAAACAAAGACGGAAATTCTCTTCAGTTTTCTAAAAATATAGCTAATTTATAAGAAGAAATAAGATAATTATTTCACCCTAATATATTTGACCCACATCTTTTAACTGTTATATCCTTCCTTACTTTCTTCCGTAGTCTGTCTGCTCCATGTCTGTTCTATTTTGAACAGAAACAGTCTCATAGTTCCATGGAAACACTGTGGAATCTTGGAATTACCTCTCTTCCTACCTCCAACTCCAGTGCAATGGCAAATCTCGTTATTTTTAGCAAAAAGTAATAACTTGTGCAAATTTACAATGTCATAACTCATTTTTTTCCCCACAATGAATTAAAGACCAAGTTAGGGCTGCTCATAGAAAAGTGATCTGGAGTTTGACAACTCTGAACTCCCATGTTGGAAGTTAATCAGTCTTGTTACCTCTCAGAAGAAGAAATGGAAGAAACCCTGCTACTCTGGTACATAGTCACTGTGTCTTTGGTCGTCTGAAGCACAAAAAATTTGGACTGATTTATGTCTGAGCATGGATAGTTTATCTTTTTCCACTGAAAAATTAAATTTCTTATAAATTTTTAATTCAGCCCCTTGAACTAGACTATTGCAAAATGGTCTTCTTTTGCAATATTAAAATGTTTAGTGCCTGTCAAAGTAATTGACCTATTTTATTGAAGCAGAAAAATACATATATCCCCTTTTATTCTGAGGTCATAGCAAATCACAAACCTGTTTGTGAAACTGAACCTATATGTATGCATGTATTTGTTCCTGCATAGAATTCAGTTTTAATTCTCAATTACAGCTTTCACTACTTGTAAAAGCAATTATTATTCAATTTATCTATCTGTTTATATTTCAAGGCAGAAGTCTCTTATGGGGGAATGTAGATACTTATTGACAGAGGAAAGGGAAGAATTTCCAAACAAAGAAAAACAATGCCCCAGGCTTTATCCTGTCAATATCTGTTATGCCACAAAGATCTTCAGAAGTGTATGATATTCCTGTTGACAGTACAGAGTGTTTATACATGGGCTGATTATTCTCCAGTGTCCTTTGCAGACAATAGGGACAGCAATGAAGGAACTGACTTTTCTCAGCATTTGTTTAAGTCTCAGTCAATGTTAAATTCCACCCTTTGAGTTCAATGAATCAAAACTCAGGGCTGATAATTATTGTATTTGCAAACCCAGAGACTGTACAGCCCTTGAAACAGGGCAGTAGCATTCAGCTAAAGAGGAATGAGACTCAGAGAGCTACCTTGTTAATTGACCCAAATATCATGCAGTTAATGAAGTGTTTTTAAGGATTCTGTAAGCTCATGACATGTCTGACTGATATCGGACACTCTTAAGAAGGGGCGAATCTTTATCAATGCCAATAAAGGCCAATAGTCTAGGCAAAAAGAGTGGCACACCTTCCCTTCATGGAAATCAACATAGCCTTGATTCTCATTTTCTCTGTGTCTTCATACCATTTTATATGACCTCTTCTTTGTGAACCTTTTTAATGTAGTGGAGAAGGCATGTGGCAGAATACCTTCCCACGGTAAAAATAAACTAAATGCTCTCCCAGTTCCTTATACCCCAGCATCACATACAAAGGTACAAAGTATCAATAACTGAAAAAGATTCTCCTGCTTTGCTCTTTAAAAGATGATCTGCAATAGGTCGGTGTCTTGGGCTGACCATTTGCTTTCCAAGAAGGGGAGGATGTGAGATTGCAGATTTGCAAAGGGAAATACAGATGGGTCTGCTTTTAATGAATAGCCAAGTACACCTCACCAAGAGGAAGTTTGAACACGAGACAAAGCTTGAAAAAGTAGGTGTGTTCTGTGCTTTTTCTGCTCAGTGTTTTTTAAAATATCCAACAGTGCAAAACCTACCAGACAACCCCTGGTGATAAGCATTGACTAATATTATTTCTGTCCTTTTTTTGCCAGGCACACTGTACAAACCCATTTGCTGACATTGAGAATATAACCATCAGTTAAAGAGCCAATGGAAATGGTCATAAAGAGGATTACTTTTTAGCCTCTGGTTAAGGATATATGATTCAGTAGCAAGAATAGTCTGAGTTATTGAAATGTACAGTCTCTCCTCTTAAGAGAAAATCTTCCCTTCCTTAAATGGAGACAACTGTTAGCATGTGTAAATACTGCATAAAACAAAACAGACAAGAAAGCAGTTTTGGTATAAGCAAGAGAAACCATCAGATTGGTAGAATATTCCTAAACCTGTAGTATCTGCCTAGTTTGGCTCCCATGAATATAAATTGCAAAAATCTTACTGATTTTTCTTGGGGATAAAGTTCATCCATTGTTACGGCAGGCTCCAGGAGGGTGGCGCGAGCCGGCTCCCGCCTGGAACGAGGTCCCTGGTCCGCGTCATTCCACCAGATTCAGAGCGGGCAGCCCCCGGGGTCCCATGGCTTGGTGTGAGTCTCATAGCCACAGAAATTCAGCAGGAAATAATAGTGGTATGAAGAAATGAACTGGAATCCATCTCTGTTCTGGCAGGGAGGTTTATTTGGGGTAAGGAAAAAGGGTTGCAGGGGAGGAGAAGGGAAGGAAGGCAGGGGAGGTATCAGGGGCTGCCAGCACAGAGATGGAGGACCTCTCTCTGACACAGACACTGGTTTTAAGGGAAAGGAAAGGGGCGGGGCTGGCTCTCTCTGAGCCAGGAGGAGGAAGGGAAAATTGCCAGGGGGGAACACACCAATAGGTTTTCAGAAACAGCAGAATGCATATTTCAAAATGAACCAATAGCAGACAGAGCACGGAAACAAAGGAAGGCTCATGGAATCCTAAGGAACCACGTTGCTACAATCCATCACTAAACAGTTTTTAAAATCCCATCTTTGGTGTCTTGAAATCTCTTTATATTAGCAAAGAGCAGCAGTAATTGCTCATAGTATAAATCAAAGCTAAAATGGAGCTATAAGAAAGTATGTAATTGCAAAAATGGTCAAAACGCTGTTTAGAAGAAAACGTGGAACTGCTCTGTGAATCGAGGGTGCCAGTTTCTGGTTTCTAAGGGTATCAAAGGATTATACCGAAAAAATGAATTACAATTAAAAAGACCAAAGAAAAAAAACCTAAACTAAAATCCAGCAAAGTGCAACTTGTAAGTAATTAAAAGTTTGGTCTATAGATTGATTTTTAAAACAATGTTAATTTCAACTTTGCATCTCTCTGCTTGTGACAAGCTTTCATCTGGAATACTTAAACACTTTGAAATGCAATTAAAATCAATGTCTTTCTTTGACACATGCATTATTTTTGTTTCTCTTAAGAACAGAGTACTTTCTGAGAAGTCTCAAACCAGCATTTGCAGGCAAGGAATGGTGTTTGAAATGTTTTGATAGCAATAGCTCCCCTCCTATAAGAGAAGATATTTGATCATTGGGGCAATTATTGTCTTTTTATGTATTTAATTTAATTTAATTTTTTTAAAATTTTTTCAGTGTATTTACAGTTACTTATTGTTTATTGAAATCAAATTCACAAACTGTCCAGCTGACTACTCAGTGAAAATTGTTATTCAATGAAACTTGTGGTGTCTCACTTATGCCAAGAGAATAAGGTTCTAGTGTGTAGCTATTTTTTAATTGAATGTGGTCTAAATTGTCCAGATAGAACAGCCATTTTTAGGTATTACCTGTCAGCATAGAAAGCAGACATTATTTGAAATTGCAATAAAATGCCATTTTTAAGTTCTGCAGCCACATGTGCATTCATGGATCAATAATTTTATATCAGCCCCACATAGGAAGAAAATTCAATTAAAAATGCAAGACTGCATAGATTAAAGATAAATAGTCCTTGGCAAAATGAGAATCATGTCTCGCCTCCACGCCACACCATGTGGCAACCTCTCGTCCACATGTCAAAGACTAATCTAGGTGGGCACAAATTGTTCATTTGCACAGCAGAATGCTCACACTCCTTAACTTTGGCATTTCAGTCAGGCAAACTGTCACCTCATCAAAGTCTCTTACAAAATGTCAGCATAACAGTCTGCTTGAATGTTAGTCTTCCAGTCATTTGGGGATCAAATGTGTCCTCCTTTATGCCACTTTGTGTATTGTTCCTTCACACTTCATTTTCTTATTCTGTTAGCACTTGTAAGGGACTCTTGACATTTTTGGTTTGCCATGTGGTCTGAAAACTAATTTTTTCCCATTTCCTGGGGCATGCTGAGACTTTCCCACAATTTTTTACTTTTAATTCTAGAAGTACATTTGTTGAAAGAGCAGCTAAATTCTGGAGGTCCCTTAGCCCTTGGCTTTGGAGGTCAATACCGTATGTTTCAGAGAGAGAAGGAAAAAATCCTTGTAGACAAATACAGACTCATTTTCTGCAGGAGGAGTTTCTCCCTATCGCATCCAATGTGTTCACTGAAAGAGGAAATCTATATCCCAGAATTTTTGTTTTATTTTTTATTTTCTGAAAGCTATCTATTGTCATCTGTGTAACCAGACAATGGTTATTTTTATAATGTATCCAGGCTTTGAGTAATTTTAGTACCTTGGCCTCCTCTCATTTTTGATATCTTATTCTGTTCTTTCAGTCATCTCATTGTAGAGCTTAATAATTTGTGCACCTGGGTATTTTAAATGTTTTACTTCACTAGTTCTCACAGAAGAATGGAATACCTAAGATATCATTAAATTAGTATTTGCAAGAGGTTCGGGTTGTTCTATTTATTCAAATTCAATAGAAAGTGATATCTATTAGAAGAATACAAACCTAACCATCATGACAAACAATCAATATATCAATAGAAGTTTTGCCTTGCCAAGGCATTTACTGTTTATCCATGTATAATTTAGTCTGAAAAAGCAGATCTCTATATAATGAAACAGCAGCATTTGATTGTCTCCTAAGAAGTGGGTATAATTTCTTTCCTTTTCTTTCTCCTGATATTACCTAGTTTTGTTTAGTAAGAAATTTGTTAAGGTTTATCAGAGAGCTGTTTGTTTGTTAGGTGGGGTATGTTTTAGCTTTTCTTTCTAAGCAGGAGCTATTGCACTCACCGAGAATTAAAAACTTAAGAAGACTATTAACCATTTACACAAAAAAAAGACTTTAATTGAACAAACAGAACAAGTTGAACAATCTGAAATAAAGAAATAGTTTTTTCTTATATTTGGAGGACATTGGATACTTTCTGAGATAAAGCCAGAAAAAGGAGCCAAGACCCAAATTGGGTGATTTCTGTCTGAGAAAAAGATGTCCAGATAAGGAGCATCTAAGTAGTGGGAAGAGTATCTATCAGTGACTGCACACAGTTCAAAGACATTTCTTCAGAGAACAATTCAAAGAGAACCTCTTTTCAGAAAAGGACAGACAGATTTTGCTGCATCAGAAAGAGGATTATCCAATAAAAGAAGCAGAGAAGAAACTGAAGCTAATATCACCAAATAAAAGGAAGAGGCAAATGCAGCAGCTCAGAAGGACCATATTGAAAAGGCAGAAAACAGAAGGACAAAAAGCAAAGCTTCTCCCTTTGCCTTCAAGGAATGAAACTGAAAATTGAGTTGAAATGATAGAATCACAAACACAGCAAGTAAGGTAAGTAAGATGAAGCAAAAAAAAAAAAAAAAGACACATGAGGTCTACCAAAGAAAAGGCAATATGGCAGAGACATTAAAAACTGACAGCCACATCTTTGGACAGTGATAGCTGGAGTCAATTTTACATCTGAATATCTCCCTGAATGTGATGTTTCATGGTTTTTGTTCAGGATGCTAAGAAATGATACAGCAGGAGAGACTCATCTTTGTTCAGTTCTTAACAGCTCTTTCCTTACTCAAAATGCTTCTGGGAATTGACAGCCATTTCTGAGAGTAAATCAGCCTTTCTGCTTCTGTTTACAGCAGGGGTAATGCACTTGTGTTCTGGGCTATTACACAATCTCATGAACTTGTGGTGGGTGGCTGCTGTTTTGTGCATGAATGTTTCACACCAGCTTCCTAGGTAATACCCTAATTTTACAGATTTTCAAAAAAGGAAATCAATGATTTCTAATTGAAAGTATTTTCTGCCAATCTAATCAACTAAATTAAGGCACCCATTTAATTTAAAATTGGTTTTACAGAGTATTACTTTTTTTGCCACCATGCCTATTAAAGTTTGCCATGGGCTAGAATCTTAAAGCTTGTGTTCTCAGCAAAATCTTTGCAAAACTGTTAGAGTACTTTTAAAGTCTTTAATGCTTTCCTACTTAAATATCAGATTTAGTAGGGTGGGGGAGTGGGGACTGGAAAGAAAGAGGAAGATCTTCACTCATACCTACAGGCTTTTACATAACCCTACTCACATCTCCCCCACAGAACTGTACTTGTCCTTTGCCTCACTGCTGTATAAAACCTCAGGTTTCCTTGTAATAGAGATATTTTCTTGCTACTGTCATGAAAAATTCAAAATGTATTTACATCAGTAGTTCACTCCACTGATACCCCTGTTATCCATGTCATATCACAGTTTGCCATGTATCAACTCAGCTTGCATAATTCTTCATTGCTGCCCCACTGCTGCCTTTTCGAGGCAAAAGGCTTTTCCAAGAGGCAGCAGAACTGAGAGGGAGCTTGTGAAGACTGAGGTCCTCTCAAAACTTGTGTGTTGCCCAGAGGTCTGCTTGGTTACTATAGGGTGTGGGAAAGAATGGAAATTCAAGTCACCTAGAAAGGTATGTGTTTTAATTATTTATTTGATATATTTGATGTCCTTTTCCATTACAGAAGGGTTCTTGATGAGTATCTGGCATTAATTGTTTACATGCATCTCTTTTTAACTTGTGGGACATTATTCCTAAAATGCTAAATTGCCTTCCTGCTCTTATGTAGTCTTCACTAATCTTGATTATGCTGAAGCTACATTGTTTAAGTAGCTATTATTTTTGTTTCCTTGACCGAACTGTTGCTACAGCCTTAACAGCCTGTGGCTCATTACAAAAATTGCAGCATTTTCTTCTTTTCATAGCAGGAATTCTGAGTTTTCAGCTGAATATGTGTGTGCATGAGCAAAAGTGTGGACTCAGAAAATACAGTGTTAAACTGTTCTCATGTTACTAATGAGGTGCTGGGGTAAAAGAGGCTGCATCTGGCTGAAGAACATCTCACTCCAGGCCAGTGTACTGCAGGTTGTTAAGCCTGCAGTCACAGATACAGACCCACAATGCCTGTCCCTCCCTCTCTTCCTCATGCCTACCAGCTTCCTCTCTATCTAGCTGAGCTCTCCATCTTAGAACTGAAAAGGTCTTCAGATTGGGCACTAGGACCTTGCCAACTCATGGGCCTCCCACCCTTGGCACTTAGATCATCCACAACTCCTTCCCAGGGACTGTCTGGGAAGGCAGGTTTCTGAGAAGAAATCATGGGTTTGTGAGGAGGTGAAGGGGAAGGATGTGCTGATCTCCCTGGGAACTAGTGATCTTCCAGTCTCATTCTCTGGAACTTTTGCTTGATGGACAAGTGTGAGGTGAGAAGGATAAGGACACAGCTGACCTTGTCAAAGCCATGATTTTCAGGAAGCACATACTCTCCCAGCCAGGAGAGTAGAGTTTGATGCCAAGGATAGCATATATGCCAAGGAAATGCTCAGCTGACTGTCTCCTTTGCCTTTGTCACCCTCACAGGCTGACTTTGCTCCTGGCTATGCCTTTGCTTGGTTTCCCAGCAGCTGTAGGAAGTCTGCTTGTGCAGCAATGGTGTTGTGCTGGGTGAGAGGGCGACCTTAATAAGCACTCACTTTAGGACATGCTTGATTCAGGGTATTTGTGAGAGAGACAGTTCTGCTGAAATGCTGTCATGATGAAAACACATGGGGTAAAGAAATGGTGAGCTTGAGTTTGCTTCTGCCCAACCCAGAGAATGTAAATACGGCCATAAGCAGGATAAGGCTGCTTGTGGAGCCTCGTGATCTTAAAGCTGCTTAACTTATTTTGAGCACTCATAACAAGAGGAGCAATGTCAAAGTCTGAGTCAAAGACTGATTTCAATTTCATTTTTTTAAAATATCTTGCTTTGTTTCCATAGTTGTATCAGTCCATTTAGAACAGTTTCTGGTTTTGCTTTAGCAGCAAATAAAACTAGTCACTGACTGAATAATAGTCTCCTATCTAGTCGATAGTCAACTGCAGAAACTTCATGAATGAGAATAGAAAGAAGCAGATTATTACATTTATTTCATCCGAGCATGTTTACATCTCTGAGAATGGCTTCCCTGGCAAAATGACTAAATTTTCTTTATAAAAGTGTTTAAAATATAGTGCAAATAAAAACTAAATATTCTAACAAGTGTTTTGAAGAAAAAAAAACCAAAAATAAACATACTGAAAATGGTCCAGAAGCCCAAAGGCTCTTCCTTTGAGCTAGGAAATGTGCAGCTGCCTATGAGAGAGGCAACTGAATTGGGAATAGGTTGTAACTCACCTACAACTCAATGACACTTCTTGCCCAGGCTCACACTATAAATATCTATGACTGCTGGGCTGCATGCCCCAGAGCAGTTGCTGCTCTACTCCTGTCAAAATGTTATGAGTCATTCTGAATTGTGTTGTAGAAAAAGTTATTTATACAAATCTAATCTATTTGGTTGAGGAACCTGGTACTTTTCACACACATTCAGTGGTCTCCTTCCCCATTCAGTCTGAACTTCATTTTACTCTACTTTGCCTGAATTCATTGCAGGGGTGGGGTTGAGGTCTGTGTAAAACATATTCCCTGGAGGAAATGTTTTATGAAAATGCTACAGAGGTCTAGTACTGCCCATCATAGTTTACTCCAGGTCAACTTCTGGTCTAGTTTACATCTATGACACAGAGGAAAGCGTCTCAGAAATTATATCTACATTGGATCGAGGTGGATGCAGTGCTCCACTTCAGTCTCATGGTTGATGTTTGGAGCTCCATTACAGTAACCCTTGGTACCTGTGAGAGAAAAAGCCGTTGTGGTGCTGTTTTTCTTTTCCTCTATTTTCCTGTGCTCTTCTACTGTATTTTCTTAGTACAGCAGGAAACATGGGAGGCTTTGCAGTCCTCTAGAGACTGGAGTGTTCCACACAATGAGCAAATATAACAGTCACAAGTATGTAAGATATTAAAATTTCTATTCTTTTACTATTTGTAACATAAAAGATGCATGTTAAATGCAGTGATATTTACACTTTCCTTCAATAGCTTCTAAGATTGCCTAAGCAGTAAAAATGGAGTTGTAAACACATTTATTCATACATTAACAGTTATACCCTTGAGAATATTTCAAGCAAAACTGCATTCAAATAGGCTGTTTATTTGTTTTAAGGACTTTTTAAAAAATCAACAATTAAATAGTCCATCTGTTCCCCAAACACTTCTAGTTAAACATTTGACTATACAGTTTTGAAATGGCACTTTTGCTAAATTAAACATTCTGTGTTGCTTGTATATAAATCCTTGACTGCTACAGGGAAGCAACAGAGTAGACAAAAGCTTGGATTTTCCAAATTAAAATATGGTGTATATCAGCAGAATTACACCCACTTATAGTACATTAGGTTACCCTTACTCTTTTTCTTCTCTGAAAACTAGAAGTTAAAAATATTCCTTTCTGAAAGCTGGGTTAATCTTACAATTAGAGAACACAACAAATGGCTGTAAAATCACTGGGAAAGTATTTTCAGCATGTGTTTGTGGAAATAGCTTTTCAAAGTGTGTTTATATCCCCTAGATTTCTTTTTCCTGCATTTTAATGTTGGGCTAGAAACTGCTGATATTCTTGTTAAAATGAGCCTCTACTCTGAAACCAGTGCAAAGACTTGCTAATGTTAAAAATGCATACAGACGAAAAATGGGTGATTAAGGATAATTTATATTTTTCATTAAATGAACGTACGTTATACTCAGAACAAAGTGCTTTATTACTAATGGAATTTCATGATTGCTATTAATTACACATTTTTAAGTGCTTTCATTTTAACCTGTCATCAATTTCCCAGAGCAAACTGATGTGTTCCAACTTTGAATATTCTAAACTTTATTTTGCACTTAAATTGTATTAATATTTTCCTTCAGACAATGTGGTTTTTGGTGAGCATTTCTTCCATTTAACAGTAACCTTCCCTTCAGTCTTTATCTTGCTTCCTCAAACTACTACTTTTAAACTTGTTTTATTTTTTCTCTAGAGTAGAAATACCTTGAGGATAAAGAATCAAATTTTAAACTGTTATTTTATTGCCTCTATTATTATTGGGTGTTAATTTGTGCAATCAAGAATTGGAGATGAATTCAATATGCTCCTATTTTTCCTTTGCATGCAAGTTAGTTAATGAATCAATGAAATTATCCTTCATGATTTCTTTTCTTTTCCATGGGCTGGCAACCCTTCAAGAAATAATTCCTTGAATTGATTGTATTTTGATTCATCAGAATATATCTCCGAAAATCAATCTGTATATGCAAAACTGACATGAAGGCTGAACTACTTTGTAATCGCAGATGGTAGGACAGATGCTTCACATGAATTACAGTTATAAAGGAACATCAGCACTCAGAGGAATGAGTCTTCAATGTCTTCAATGTGTCCTGAAGATGCCAAACAGAATTGCATGAGGTGAGGCAAATTCTGCTTTATTATTATTTTAGAGGTATTCCATGACTGTGGCTAGAAATACTGTTTGACCTAATCTGTCTTTGAATTCCAGTAGAAAAATGTATAAAAACCAGGAGCCTGCTCAAAAAACAAGCAAACCAAACACGAATATTTACATAGGAAAGAAGCTAGATGGTCAAATACTATAATAACAAAAGTAGTAAGGCACAACGTTTTAAACAGGCATGTCATCAATGTGTTTGTCTCATACCTTTCTTCTGCCTCTGTGGAAATATTAAAATCTTAAAATACATATTGCCAAACTTTCCATATTTAATTTTACTGATTTCTTACATTTCTACCTTTCCATTTTTAAACACACTCTTTTGTTCTGGCATGTTGTCTGTGACTGTCATTCAATGCATTTGCTCTTTTTTACCTGGTTAGGACCTCAGTGTTTGTTTAACTCTTTCTAGGCTGGAATTCTCTTTGCAAACAAATAGATGACTATTCCTTCCTTCCTTCCTTCCTTCCTTCCTTCCTTCCTTCCTTCCTTCCTTCCTTCCTTCCTTCCTTCCTTCTCTCTAATCTTATCAAATATTTGAACTCCATTCAAAATTTGTTCAAAATCAACACTTTTCACTTCCAGTTCAACAATGATGCTGCTAATTCTGGGTACCTTGCTTTTTAGCTTTTGATGGTTGGGCATCAGAGTAGGACCACTGGGAAGTGGATGGAGATTAGTGCTTAAAGGGTAACTGTGTGCAGACCAAGTGGAAACAAACCTACTTAGTGCAAAGGAAAGGAGAGCCTGGTCCAGAGACTGGGGTTGGCATGTGACTGGCAAGGTCTTGTAAAAAAGAAGATACACAGGGAAACAAAAGGGGAAAAAAAAAGGAGTAGCCAGTGACTTCTGAACAAGAGAATAGAAAGATATGAAATCTGAGAGTCTCCAAGAGAGGAAAATTTTGAAGTGATGCACAGTGAGGTAATTTGAAGTGTAGACAAGATAATTTAGATTTAGCTGGAAGTGTAGGAAGGAAAACATGCAATTTGAGCAAGGATATAAAGAAAGGAAAGGTGATTTAATGTCAGGTTGCAGGCTAGGAAGAAGGACAGAAATGAGGCCATGGGAAATCAGAAGACATTGCAAATTAAATTAAGCCTATGGAACACAGAAGCTGTAGGAGGAAATATGTCTCATACACTGTGATGACTTCACGTGTTGTAACAGCACTGGATTTAAGGATGAGTCACCAGGGATGAATATTACCTTATTTGAAGAGGATAAAATTTTAATACTGATCTCAGATGGACAAACAAAATGATCATTGTGGATCCCTTCCAGCTCAGAATATTCTGTGATTCTGTGAAAACAAGTTTGAAAAATCAGCTGCAAGCATTTCATACATATTAAATTAAAGGATACATTGCTATTGTGTCTTTGGAGAATTGAGCCAAGGAAAACAGGAGGTAAATATGATTTGGGCAGCTTTCTTTTCTCATTTTTTTCTGTGTGGAATATAACTGTTTTAGAATGCTGCTCTATTCTTTTCACTCTTCTTTTGGCTTCTTGTGTAGCAGTAGCAAAATTAATTGTACTGTTTGCCAAATAGAAAAAGCCAACTAGCTCTGAAAATTCATTCTCCTTCTTCTTTTACTTTACTACAATGAAGATAACAAAGCTGAGACCAAACAAAAATCTAATTTTTGTTTTGTGAGCCCAAACTCACGGCAAAATACCTGGCAACAGGCAAACTCCACAGATAAAAATAAGGATACATTCTGATTCTTGCGCAACCTACATTTATTGACCCAAGATATTTTATTGTTAAATATGTTTTCATTACTACTGCCTAAGTGCATTATGAAACAGATAAAAAGTACAAGATTTCTGCCCTGAGAACCTGTGGCTCTGATTCAGATGTGAAGCAGAAAGTAAAGGAAGAAAGGGGATGTGAGAGGAGCTAACCAACAAAGTAGGAAGGTTTTTTGGCTGCCATGCTTTAGTTGACAAGGTGGTGTTAAGTCATAGGTTGGACTTGATGATCTCAAAGGTCTTTTCCAACCTAGTTAATTATCTGATTCTGTGATTTTGTAATTGCACCTCAAAGGTCAGCTATCTTAAGCTACATGCAAGAAGAGTTCTGTCCTAAACTCAAAACAGAACCAGGCAGGGTTAAACTGTCCATTATGTTTTCTTCCTTTCTATTGTTTCAAAAATGTGCTGAGAGTATAAAAGCTTTCCAGAAAGTGATAACTTGGCTAGTATGTGTTAAAACCAATGTGCTAATATTTTACTAGCCAGTCCTATTCCATAATGAATTGGGAAAAATGACTTCTCTCAGTTACATAATTAGTGATCTCTTGACATGGAGTAGCCACTATCCCTAGCCTACCCAGAAATTTGCTTTCCCTTTTGCAATAGAGCCTCTAGACCCTTGGCTTTTTGCACCATGTTTGAAATTTATACATGCTATTTTCAAATAATGCAGCACCCAGGTTTCCAAGTACTAAGATGCTGCCTGCACTCTGATGCCAACAGACCTCTTTAATAATGACATGTTTGCTTTCCTGGAGTGTTGAAGAGATGCTCTCCCTGGAGGACAGATTACAGGCTATGCTAAATGTTAATGGTAGTCCCCAACATTAAGAGAGTTGCAACTATGCCAGCTCTGATTTTGAGATAAGAAAGAGGGGAACAGTGTCAAAAAATAGAATGTAATTGAGGGTTTCAAGGCAAGGATTTCCTTGGGCATTTAACAGTCATAGAGTAAGATGTTAATTCTAGGTCGCTATAAAGAACACAAGCTTTTCCATATGAACAGATAAAAGGAATTAAGAACTTCTTTTATTTCCTTGTTTCAGCTGAGAAAGTTAAATGGAATGGTACTGGAAAGTGCAAAAAAACCCCAAGAAACAACTGAAATTAGTGTTTTGGAAAGATATTAAAAAAAAATATTCTGCCAAAGTGAAATTGCCAATGCTGTATCCAGAGAAGCTTTATATTAATTATCTGTGTTCATAAAGTAAGAATGATTACATCAATAAAGGGTGATTCATAGTTAAGTGGTGCCTTTCAACCATACAACATCTATTGAGATCAAACGCTGTGCTCCAGATGGAAGCCAACTAATGCACTAACAACATAATTACAATGATTGCAGCTGTGACAAAGGGTATGAGTGGCTTTCAACCACAGCGTACAACAGCTTACAAGAAATGAATTTTTGTTAGTTAAGTATGTCGCAGTTTTGGTTATGAGAGCAACTAGAATGGAATTGGACTTGTTGGCTTATACTAGACACTACAGATATTGATAAGAATGAAGGAATTATTAAGACTGCAAGAAAAATATTATCTAAAACCAAGATAGCATTCTGCTATTATTTTTATCATATTGCTGTGCTTGCTGCCTGTGAGTGTTCATGTGCATACATATGCTGAAAAGAAGGATAGTTCCTGCTCTTGAATGCTTACCCATGAGAAAATAGATTCAGGGATGGAATTCTTTTCACTGGACTTCTGACTCTTGGCTCCCTGTACAGGTACCTGAAATGAGCAGAGTCTTTCAGAGTGTGATTCATTTTGTCATATATTAAACTTCGATTTTTGTGTGGGATTACTTTTGAAGTAGCTGATCCGCTCCTCTGAATAAAGGGAACTAGGATGATGTACTCACATACACACAGACACATTGTAAAAGTTGTTATCAGACCAGTTGTATTACCCCTTCGAATGAATACAGAAAAACTGATGAAACAGTGCTGACACAAGTAAGACCATGCATCCAAGTTAAGAATAATACCCCAATATAAGTTGTCTTTTGTGTGTAGCAAAGGAAAAGTGAGTCTTGAGAAAGGCAAGACTAATTATGTGTAGACTACTCATTCCAGAAACAAGGCAACACATGGAAAGAAGTGGAAACCAGGGAAGATTTAAAGGTTTAACAACACTACATATTGCAGGTATGTTGTGAATGGAACTCTGCCTACTAAAAGGTGGCAATCTGCAAAGGGATTCCAAAGCAGAGGAAAATGTGGTGCTGTGTGGGTTTGCAGAAAAGCTGCTGGTAAGTAAATACAAGAGGAAGGTTTATCCTAAAACCCAGCATGCAGGAGTGCTACCACACAGGTCTTTGCAGTTTGACATGACCCATCCATAAGTCCTACCTCTTCCAAAACCACTATAGACCCAAATCTACACAGCTGTCTCTGAAATATCTGTTTCTGAGAAGACGTTCACCCAGAATCTGATATCTTCATACTGCATATACTATATGCATATACTGCAACCTCACTGAGCAGGCAGAATGATAAAAAGCACAGCATTTATTAAGTAGAACTTTAGGTCAGATGCTTCATTTTTTGAAGACCTGGGAAAAGTTTGTGTAAAAAACGCCATTATATTTTAGTAACATGATGCTAAATTTATTAAAAATCTGGGACCTTAAGTTCAAAGAATAACCCCCCTTCCCTGTTTCATCCCAGCAGCTAACCCCCACCCAGCCTTCCACCCTGTTAAAGAGAGGCAGGAATGTCCTTTCCTCATAGGCTCTACCTTCCTGTTGATCCCCTCTAAATTATTTTTATGCCTTCTAGGTTCAAGATAAATCCTTCTTCCTTTCCTTCTCCATTTTTTAATTCTCACATCTGAGCTCAATGAAACAGAGCACTGATAGCTTATCTAGCAGTAGAGGCAAAAATTAACTTTGCTATTTAAAGCACTTTCTGCCTTATTACATTTAGAAGCCTTTTTCAATCTGCAAATTACATATCGTAACAAGTATTAGGTATACATATGTTCTATTAAATTAATAATCTTCATTGTGGCCTTAGCTTTTGGCAGGGACTACTCATTGCAACCCATTACTACTTGCTGACACAGGCTTGAGGCATGTTCTGTCAAAACCACCTTCTCCCTCTTTTATCCCATTCTTTTACTTTCAGAGGTAACTATCAGTACACTAAGGAGATAGAAAAATCTAAACAGAGTTCTGGGTACTGTTTGGAAAAGAGCAGAATAAATTGGAAAGCACCATTACCAGGCTGCATACATCCAGGATGTCCCTGCTGCTTAAGCATGATTTTCAGTTCTGTTCATCATATCTCAAAGGGATTGAGTATAAGTAGTAAAAATATAAAGAGAGGCCACAAAAGTCACAAGAAACATAGAAAAACTTCTGTACCAAAGCTGATGAGATGAAGAGTTTTGAGACTGGGGAGAATTCATCCAAAATCAATAAAATGGAAATTTATCTAAAGATGGAGATATAATTTATTCAGTAATTACCACAGTGAAAGGAAAAGACAACACTGACTGAAATTATTGGGCAGCATGTTTAAAACAAACTGACAATATAACTAGTGAAAGATCAGAGTTCAGTTTTCCTAAAGTTTTGTGCTGTCCAAGGTTAAACATATATAAAAAGTTTCAGCACATTTGAGAGAACAGACTTGCCCAGGCTTTTTGGGTACCATGGCCCCAGTGGCATCCAGCACAAGAATCCCCTGGACAGTTCTCCAGTAAATTGTCACATTTTCATTGGAAGGGAGGGGATAGAATAACTTTTTGTATATGCTTGTCTACCACCCTCCAGTTCAGCAGGACTAAATCAATTGGCTCACTTCACCTTCACCAGAAGTTTCAGGTGAGTTTCCATGGATTTGCCTTGACCTGAAAAAGTTTTGCCTTGAATACTCAAGTCCACTTGGCTTGGACAAGTTGATTCAAGTTTGTATGTGGCTCCATTTTAACCACTTTATTTTTTGTAGTAAGAATGTATGTTATACTACCTTGAATTAAAAGTTAAAGAAAGTCCACTGAGTGATTTCACCAGTTTATAAAATCTTTAAAACACATTTTATAAGTAGACAAGATCTACAAAAATGTGACCTAATCAATACCATTATTATATATTTTACAAGATCACCTTTATGTTAAGTGCATTAATGAGCTAGAAAGGACATGACTAGAAAAAACAGTACAGGCAGATTATATTGGAGTTCTGTGAGAATAAAAAAAAAATCTTCTTCCTCCAGTATAGTGTTTGCTAGTGAGTAAGCTGGTGGGCTAAAGCAAAGTGAAGCATAGCAAAAAGCTTTTCAATAATGTTTTTGTGTTCCTTAGGAACTTTTTTTTGCTATAATTTAAATTTCTGATCCAGAACTAAAAGAAACCTTTACACTTCATTAGAAAACCAAATGTGACTATGCCACTAATGCTTTGAGATAACACTGATGATGAATGATTTTCTATGCTGTACTTTAATGGTGCCTGGCTACTTCAAATTTTAGAGCTGGAGATTCACATGGCTAAACTGAGTTGGATAAATAGTTTACTTACATCTGGAGTTGCCAACTTGACACTTCACCGCTTATAGAGTTTTCATGCTTTTACCTGAATTTATAAGCAAAATCTTGGGCAAAAGCTTGTAAATGTGATTTGCCCATAATCTCTGCATGAATTAGATCAGGTGCCTGTGCACCAGAAGAGAATTTATACATCAGTACCAATGGCAGTCATAATCTGCCAAAGTGCAGAAATTTAACAGAAAACTAAACATGAAAATTCTGTCAGCCATTGGGTATGCATCTGTTGCTAATTTGGTGCTTTGGCTCTCAGAGTAGTCAAACCTGACCTCAAAGCTCAGATCATCTACAGGATGAAATCCTCATCTTGTTAAATTTAGAGGCAAAATTGTTCTTGTCAGGAAAGCGAGCTTTTCACAATAGTTTTCCACAGAAAGATGAATCTTTCTGAGGTTTTAGTAGTCTTGGTACTTCATGATTTTGTTACATCTAGAATTCATATATTTAAAATTTATTTCAGCAGTACTTTGTATATTCCTTTTTACTTATTTTGACTTCTGTTTTATTTTTTTTAAACACCTGTTGGGAAATAAATCACACTCCCATTTGATACTGGTAAATGCAGGAATTGTTTCCACATTTTGCTTAATGAATCTTGGTGCTTCTCATTGTCTCACATTTCTTTAGCTAAAACCAACTTATGTAACAACAATATATTTCTTGGTGATTCTGCTGGTCCACTTTAATACAGCCTGACTTGTATTTCATAAAACTGATAGCATTTAAGTGGTACCATACAAAAACACTGAGGTACAGTATGCATTTTATGTATTTTATTAATATCTAATAGGGTTGTTTCAGTATTTATTCCTTTCCCTCAGCACCTCTTCTGATTCTTGTCCTTATGGAGTGAAACTCTATATGGTGGATCCTAACTAAAGCATACCTCAGATATTTTATTTGAATTTTTTTTTGAAATAGCGTAGTTTTAAGCAACAGTAGAATTTATGCTGGATCCTCAGTATGCAAGTGCTTGTATTTGTACCTATCATCTATGTCAAAATTTGATATATCAAATACCAATGACTATGACCAATAATAGCATGTTTTAAGGGAGGTGTAATTTTTTTATATTACTGCTATACAACAACAACAACAAAAAAAGGCTTATTTGTGACTAGCACAGGTCTTTCTCGTGAGAACATTTTGCAATATTTCATAAACAAAGACAAAGTTTGGATGTTTTGCAAACAACTTCTCCGGATTGGGTCAGTTCGGGCTTGGCCAGTTGTGCCTAGGGGGGAGGTCTCGGGCTGACCAATCTGGGGCACCTCTGTAAACTCTATATATATGGAAATCAAAACAATAAAGCTCTCTTCTCTCTTTCCTTGTCTGAGAACTTGGGTCATTCCTCAGCTAGCCGCTCAACAGCGACATTTATTTCCGATGTACCTCTGGAGGTTCAAAATTTTCCTTCAGATAATTTCTGAAAATCCTTGGTGGCTTTTCGATCCCTATATAAAAGTTATTAATTTATGGATAATTTTTTGATTTAATTATTTAAAAAATAAAATTTGAAAATTAAAAAGAAAATAAAGTGTAATGTTTAAAATTATGCAAAAAGTAGGGAAAAGTGGGTAGTTTCATATTCAGAAACTGCAGAAGTTTTCTCTAATGCAAAATGCTGAGTGGTGAAAAATGAGAACCAATTTCCTGTTATTTAAGAATGGCTTTGTGATTTTGGAAGTATGTTCATTTTTTGTTGTTAAAACTGAAAGGATGCTCCAGCTGTCCTCAGAGCCCTTGCCCAATAGCAAGTGTTCTGATAATATGGTTTTGCTGCACTTTTATTATAAAAAATAACTGCAACGTCTCTGAGAAATTTAAATTCATCTGAACAGCTGGCAAGTTCTAGTTTTTAAAAAGAGGAGTCCTGTTGAGCACTCCAGTTGCAAAGAGGATATAAATTACAATAAAAAATCATGGCATAGAAGAGACAAGACATATATGATCAATGGTGGTATACCAGAGGGCTAGATCACACTTTTCTCAATACTTAATCAATGCTAATAACTATATATTTGCATCTGTCTTCATTTAGGAAAGATCTTAAGGATACACTTGAAGTTAAACTGAAGTTAACATGCTAGCTTACAAAGACCTCCTTGATTACATAAAAATCCTTTTTAGTATAAGATGGAAAGCATGGATCAGAATTTTACTTTATTAACACATATATTTGAAACCCATATTCTGATGAGAAATATAATTTTTAGAATTTTTCTTTCTGGCTCCTGTCAATATCGTTTTGTTGGACAGTTGTTGACACTTCAGATGAAGGTAAAAATTACCCTGAAAATACACTTGGGAAGCAGCATAAGACTTTGGCCATTTCAGAACATGAGCCAAGAGACCTGGGACTTGGTTTGAACATGCTGTTAATGTACAGCTGCCAATACTATCAGCTTTCTGAAGTGATGCAGGGAATCTGGCTCTTCCTGTGGGCCAGGAAAGAAACAGAAACATCTATGTACACATATATCCCATGGGCAGGATAGTGACGAGCCAAATGAATCCCAGACACAGAGACTGAACAAATATTAAGGGGTACAAGCACACAGAATCTGCTCTCTCTCTCTCTCAGTAAAGTTATTACAATGTTAAATTGCCTCACATCTCTCAAATCGTTTTTTGCTGCAAGATTGAAATAATCTGACTTTTAGCTGTATTCTGCAGGGCTGCATACAGCTTTGTTAGCAAGGTAAAAAAAAGCTCCCATCACTGCAAGCCTTTCAGTATGCGAGTGCAGTCACCTAGCTGTGCCTTCACAGTCTTTTGTTAAACTGGTTGAGTTCTTTAATTCTCACATTTAAAAGGTTGGTTTCCTGCTTCAGCTATTTTTATTTCTTTCTTTTGCACTCTTGTTTGTATTTTTATGTCCTTCATAATTCATTGTGAGACCAGCTGCTTCCTTCCTCATGTACTGCACCAGGTCACATTTTACTTTTCTGCATTTTACTTTTCTTCTTGGGAGTGTGCTGGTGTTTCAGGGTCACCTTATTGTGGACAAGGATCCTGGGCAAGGTGCTATTAAAAGGGGTATTTCCTCTCCCTACTATCTCATATATGAGAGTGTTTTGGTTCTCCATGGCCTGGTTTTTGGTAGCAGGGAAAGGTACAGAGGTGGCCTCTGTGAGAAGCTGCTGGAAGCTTCCACCATGTCCGGCAGAGCCAATCCCTGGTGGCTCTGAAGATGATGGACATGCCTCTGGCCAAGCCTTGGCCAATTACAAATGTTGGTTACGCCCCTGTGATAACACATTTAAGAAGAAATCATAACAAAGTTGTTTGAGCAGTTTTAATTCCAGCCAGAGAAGAGGAGGAGGTGAGAACATGTGAAGGAAACAACATGGAGACACCAAGGTCAGTGGAGAAGGAGCTCCAGGTGCCAGAGCTGAGTTTCCTCTGCAGGCTGTGGCAAAGACCATGGTGGAGCAGCTGTGCCCCTGCAGCCCATGGGGTCCATGGGGGATGCAGAGATTCACTCACAGCCTGTGGGGATGTATCCATTGGAGCAGGTGGATGCCTGGAGAAGTATGTGATCCAGTGGAAGACCCAGTGGGGAGAGAGAGCTCTGCTTCCAGGCTGGAGCAGCCTGTCCCTGGAGGACTACACCCCATGGATGAGAGACCCACGCTGCAGCAGTTTTGGGACGACTGTCTGCCCGTGGGAGGAACTCACATTGCAGCAGTTTTGGGAGGACTGCTGCTCAAGATCTTGGACCCATGTTGGAGAAGTTAATGGAGAACTGTCTCCCGTGGGAGGGACCCCACTGCAACGCAGGGGAAGCACTCCTCTCCCTGAGAAGTGGAAGAAAACCTTGGGTCTGAAACTGACCAAAAGCCCCAATCCCTGTCTCCCTGCACCGTTGGTGCGAAGGTGGGGGGGGGGGGGGGGCGGGGAAAGGTGTTTTCATGGACTAATTTTACTTCTCATTATCCTGCTCTGATTTTTTTTAGTGATAAATTCGCTTAATATCTTTAAGTAGAGCCTGTTTTGCGCTCGTATTATTTTCTCCCAGTCCTTATCTCAACTCATGATCCGTTCATTACATTTTCTCTCCTCTGTCTAGTTGCAGAGGGGAGTGAGCAAGAGGTTTTTGTGTGTGCCTGGCATTTGGCCAGCGTCAAACCATGACAGAGAGTTTCCAGAAAGGAAGCTGAGAAAGTGCTTGTGCTTCCCTTGAAAATAAATTAAGGTATGGCAGAGCAGAAGTGTTCTGAAAAGCCAGAGGGATACAGCTCAGTCAGTTCTAGTGAGAGGAAGGAAGGAACAGTGTCAGGCAATCAGATTTATGGGTGCAAGGATAAAGGTGGGAGGTGAGCATCCCAGAAATCCAGAACTGGAGTACTGCCATGACAGATCAACACCTAAACACTAGAAATTTGTGTTTTCAACATCCAGTCAGATGAACTGGATGTTTATCTCCTGCACAGTCCTGGATATTCTCCTTTTTATTTTCCTTTTTCTTTTCTTAATTTTTAAATTTTTTTTCAATCTGAAAGACCTTCCTTGCTCCTTTTTGATTACACTCAGATGCCAAATTGAAGTGGTGATGTTGCACATCAGCAGCCTCTGACCTACAAACTTCTAGTCTTGATGCTAACTGTATTAAAACTTTCAGTTGGTTATAAGAATTTAATTAGGGAATGCAGTATTCTGAAGCAGTTTGTCTTCCTCATTATTTAATGCTCCAACAAATTTTGTGTCATTTGCAAAGTTTATCAACAATGATTTTATGTCATCCCTTAGCTTTCATATCTGCTGTATTTTATAGTACAATGCAATTATGAGGCAATATTCTGTTGTGGACTATATGAAAACATTTGTTTAGATTACTTAAAATAAAATGCCCAAATTGTCATGGGAGCTTTTACAAATAATGCAAAAGAAATGATAAGTAATACAATAAAACTATGAAACCTGAAATTTGCTCCAAACCATGGACTATCTATTCTGCATTGATGTAAAAGAAAAGATACTATAAAATTCCCTTTTGACTTCTCAAGAAACAAGAGTATATAGCTCTGAGTGTTACTCTGCCCTTTAGATAAGCCAGAGTGGAACTTCTTTAGGTCAGCTGAGGGCAAATGCAAGATTGCTTTGCCACAAGGACTTGTTTAAGCAGGTAGTGTTTAGCCTGAGTGCTTCTGCCACTGAGTATGTGGTACAAACCAGCTCACTCTAACTTCCCTGCAAAAAGCTCAAGGCCTGTGAGCACCACAGATTGGTTCTGCAGCACACACTCTAATGATCATTCTTAAAGAAAAGTTATTTTCATGCAGAAAAAGAAATTGCAAGCAATTCAGTACTGCTGGAGTGCTTCCAGAGTGGCCTGTGTGTGGTAGCCCTGTGCTTCACAGACCTGGATGGAGTTTGGGGTGCTGTTATGATCATAATTCCAGATGCATGGTGACTGCAAGGTTTCCCTGTGAAAGGAACCAAAGTTCCCAGGTTACTTTGCATCTACAAGTGTGCTATGACCTAGCCCAGAGAGTATATTTGGGGAGGGATGGTCTTTGGTGGTCACAGATGAGCAGTGGCTTTGCACTGTTTCCTACAATGGACAAAAGTCCTCTGATGATCTTGATGCTGTTTAAGCAATGAAGCATTTCAGCCTCTCACAAAGTGTTCTGCTAGTTGAAACACAGCAGTACTCTCATTCTGATGCTGAATGCCTCTCCTTCTTCAGTGTGTCCAAAGTGTACCCTTTCAAAACCTCCATGTATTTTATGCTAGGATTTATCCAGAATCCAAAACTTTTCCTACTTCCTGCATTATTACCAATGACCACTGAAAAGTTATATAACATCAGTTAAGCTACCAAAGGACAAATCTGCTTCAGAGGCATTGAGTTCCTGGCACAGTTTCCTGCGATTTTCAAGGATGTCATTTGCATAGACTGATATACTGGAGAACTGTTTTGATTTATACAGCTTTTCATCTTAAACAGGTTTACTTATAGAAATATGCCTGGATTATGTAAGATTTTAAATAATTCATCCACCACACTGTCGAAAAGTAATCATTAAACATGCAACATATAGAAGAAAGGCCATTTCAAGGCTGTTGATTCGTTAGGTAGACAACTTAGTATGCTGAATAGCCAGTGTTATTCCCCTGAAATTATCCTCTAATGCAGTTTAAAGCATCCTATATGTCGTGCAAGGCATTATTTATAGAATGTTAGGCAATGCCCGCTATTATAGGCCTATACTGAATTATTATGAGACTGAATGGGAAGCACAGTAGATGTAATTTATTTTGGAACAGAAACAGCAAAATTAGAGTTAAATTAAAAATTAGAGTTAAAATGTCATTGCCTGGGTGTCATTAGGAAAATATTTATTTTCTAATTTTAAACATGCTTTATTTATTGGGGTTTTTTGAGTGTGCTGCATTGCAGAAGAATTTTATGTGTTGAAAAATCATTTTTTCTCTGAAAGTCTGAAATTCTATGACAAATCATTCTGTTGTCCCAGTACTCAGATTGAGATGACTATGTTGTTATTCCCTAGTAATTTTTATAGTAAGACCTTGTAATTATGTGTGGTCAGATTTCTGTATCTATGGGGAAGTCCTGTGACAATATCTGTTAAAAGCTTTTTTAGTGTGGATTCAGCTGCAAGAATCAGTACTTCCAGGAGGACAACATCTCCAGATGGAATTGAGAGCCTGGGCACACAAGTGTCAGCCATGAGCTTGATCCTCTCACTGCTCTAAAGGGACTCTGAGCACTATTAAGGATTAATCAAGAGAATAAAAGTTTGCTCAGTCAGGTTCCAGTTCTGGAATGTGATTAATACATGCTGCAATTTTCAATATTGCAAAATACAGTAATAAATAAACGAGGCTGATGTGGGTCTGAGGTTTGTTGAGGATTATCATGAATTCCAGTTTGTGAATTAGAACTGGCAGGCTGAGCAAGGGTTTCAAGCCCAGTGCCATGGATCTCCTGGGAGCTATTTCAGCTTTTCTAGTCATGCAGCAGCTCTGATGTTGATTGGATAAGAAGCCAACAGATTTAAGAGGAAAAGAACTGCGATGACAGCTATAGTAAATCAGAAAGTTTTTCCCCATTACAGAAAACATCTGAGAATATTGTTGGGTATTTCTGGTCTGTGAAAATTTAACCTTTACCCAGCTAATGATTATAGTACCTGGTTATCTCCTTTAAAGTAGAAAAGAAACCCCATACAATAAAGAATAAAAGCTATTAAATATGTTGTTCCACTCCTAACTGTCATAAATCTGGTGATTTCTTGATTATATGTTTTCATTTCTATAGCCTTTTCTCTTATATTTTTCTTCCATTGAGACTGACTGCATTTACCCAATTTAATCTATTCCCATCTGAAGCAAATAGATACTCCTCAATGATAGTTTGATTCACATTTTAAATTCAAATTTCTGGAAAGATGGGCTGCTGAGAAATGTATGTGTTCATTATTTAGGCACTGAGAAAGTGTCAGGAAAAGGTTTCACTCCGTTTGCTAAATCACTAGAGGGAGCTCCAGATGCGTGGGAAGGGAAGGCTTTGTTCTCAAAGGACACAAAGCTCAAGAAACTGGAAAAAATACCTTTCCCAAAGGACAGTGATTGCTAAATGTCTAAAAGAGAAAAAAAAAAAAGTCCTTTTTTTCCCCCTTCTTATTTAGAGCTCTTTATGTGCATTTGTTTTTCAATAATACATGCCTCACAAGCTAATAATTAGAGCGTTTAAAGGCTGGTAACAAATAATATCCAGTTAAAAACTTTGCAAATGGGAAGCTTGAAAAATGCCTAAGACCAGTGCCTGTGAGCCCTTTTCAGCAATGGCAATCAAGATATGTGGCTTTTTCAAGTGGCTGTTTTGTCAGAGCTGATGAGATAGATATCCAGTGGGTTGGAACTAAACCTTTCCTCTGATGCAATGCAATGATTCTAAAGCATCAGTAAGTCTGCTGATCTGATGTCTGATATTCATACAGGGCAATGGCTCTTATGGTGCTAAAATGGGGATCCTTTTTGATCCCCAAAGGGAAATTCATTTGAGTGAAATATAAAGTGGAGGAAATACAAAATATAGGAAGCATTTTCAGTGTTTATTATTTGCATAATTGCTTCCAAAGTGCAGGAATTGAGAAGACATTTTGGTCTGGCCTATATTTAAAGTGGTTTTGGTTTATTTTCAGTGTTTTTTAAGGAGATGCCTTTCTTTACATGACATAAAAAGCTGTCAAATAGTCTGATATCTTTTAATAGTTAGCATTGATATCTTGGTTCCCCAGAATATTTGAAATAAGCCAGTGGAAGTTCTATAAATATGCATATTCAAACACAAAGAGCATTAGGATGAAACTCATCTTTTGGGCTAAGTAGCGGTCACTGAAGTCATTAAAATCTCAGTATACAATGTATAAAAGCAGCTTTGTAGTCTCAGCTATAAATCTGCTTTCCTAGTAAAGTGGGGTTTTTATATGACAGTCTTCTCTGAACATTTGTTCCTACAGAGAAAATAATCCTTAAAATATGTATCTCACAAATACTACATCTGACATTATGGTCTTATATAAATACCAAGAAATAATCTACTGTGTTATCAGGATTTCTGATGTTTTATCAAATATATTTGTTATGTGTCTTGTTATACGTACTTTATAATTGTATTATGTTTAGTGAAGTTTGCAATTAACTACTATTTCAGCATCACACAATAATTGCTACTGGTAGGGAAAGTCATAAAATGTTCTATTCAAATCTGCTATTACTTCAATTGGAGGACAGTGCCACAGAAAATAGAAAAAATAGCTGAGTTTTCATACTCTGATGGATGATATAGAAATGTATGGCTCATCAGAATAAACTAGACCAGCTTACAATTTATGGAAATATTAATCTTTGATTTCCATAGTATTTACTGATTCCCTGGGGAAGAAGGAGAAGTGCTTTATGCTTAAGGCTGTTGTCTGATAAACAGGGCTGTCAAGGTTTATGTATTGGTAGGTTTGTTCCCTATTATGTGATATGGGCCCTAGTTTAGGGAGTGGCACTGGTAGCTGAGTGAAGTGTATTCACTTTTGCAATTCCTCCTTGAACTGCTTCCTTTTGGTACAACTTTTTGGATCTCACCTACTGTGATTTTTGGTCAAAGAAAACATATTTATACTTTGATGTCATTTTAATCTAGTATTATGTTTAGGCTTGAAAAATGAAGGGAAAAGAGGAAGAGATTTTCTTCTCTTCCTTACTTTCTAAGGCTAGAAGGTAAAAATACTTTTTCCTCCCTATCGTGTTTTTAATGTAATAAGAATATGAAATATGACATTTCTTCTAAGAGTTTTGCATCCTGGTTTCAGAAAGATCTATTTAAAGCTACTCAACGTGAGTAAAAGCAGCAGTATTGGGCCTCTAGAGGGAATAAGATGAAATAAGTGTTATAAAAAACTCACAAACTCTTTTTCTGTGTAGCATTAGGAAGAATCTCCTATAATTTTGAAAAAGGCTAAAATTCTCTTTTTATCTATTGTAGTCCAAATGTTTATTCACAGCAACATAATAGAAAACAAATAACACCCTCTGGGCATATGGTCATATATGTTTTTCTTAAAAAGAGCAAAATAGAAAGGTTGTGATGTGCATATTGTTCAAAACTAGAGAATTAAACTCACATCACTCTGTGGTGTTTTTTTCTAAAAAAAGATTTTTTTTTCTTTCTTTTTTTTGTCCTGCTTCTGTTTTTACCACATCTTTCTGAAATGTTGTACTGGAGACAGGAGAATTTATATAATACAATTGCTCCACATCTTTCTTCTCCTACATGAAAATGGTCTGTTAAACAATTTAAGTAGTAAATAGTGTTACAATTTGAGCCAGAAATTGTCAGGAAACATTTGTCTGAACCCAGTCTCTGTTTCAACCCTCTGTTTCTGGTTCTCAGCATAGCTCATAAGATAATGGGGGAGAAGGACTCTCAGCTTTGCTGTTTAGGCCAAGTCTCAATGTAGCTCACAGGGCTTCACATTTTCCAAGCACTGTGTAAATGTTAGCGGATCTTCAAGACACCTCAGTGAGGTAGGTAAAGATTAGCAGCTTCATTTTCCAGGAAGGAAATGCCTTGGGAAGAAGTGAATTTGTGAGCTCATATAGGGAAGCAGTGGCCCAAGAGCTTTTAGAACTGAGGGGTCTCATCCCACTAAAACAGTGTTCTGGGCTCAGAACCCACAAAAAATCAAGCTCTACAATTATTCCCCTGGAGACAGTGGTAAACGAGTTAATTAATACAGGTCTGGTGTAGAATGCCAAGACATAATGACAGTGCCACAAAGTATATTTTAAGGCCTTGAAATAGGTAGAGAGTCCTAGAAATTGTTATTATCCCTCGCTAATATTTTTGTGGCCATTCTGATTTGACAGGTTGGAGCTATGTTTCATTTTGTAGAAACAAATGTACTGAACTCATGGTTATGTGTGCACTGTGTCTAGACACCAGAGCAATTATAAGGAAAATCACATTTTCATTTCTATTGCAAATTGTCTTGTTAATCTGCTCAATATTTCCTTGTCTAATCATTTTGTTCTGCAATTCTCTTCTTTAAAGAAGGTCAAACAAGCTATTTTCAATGTTACTGCCTTCTGTAGCTATAATATGGGCAATAAGGATCATAGTTCATTATCTTACACAAAATCTCATTTTTTTAGTGGATCTAGCTGATTTATGTTTTATCTTTCCAATATTTAAACCAATACATTTATCAGGGAGCAAGATGTGGTGAGTTCTCTTCCCTAAAAATACATGGCCTTTATGGTCACTGCTTTTCTAATACCTACAAGAACTGCAAAAGGTGACTAACTATTGCCTCCTACTTTATCTCCAGCTATTGAAGAAATAAAGAAAGAAGAGAATTTTGCTTTCCAAGGCCAAACAGAAATTACCACTGCCAATATGGTGTACAAAGCTCCCAATTCCAATGTGGATATAAAACTTCACGGCTTAGGAATTGGGTTTTTAAGAAAACAGGAAAAGCACTTTTGGAACTTCTCTGACTGGGAATGCAATTAAATCCCAAATATGTGCCCTTCTAGAAGGCAGTGTAATTCGTACCATCATTGTGATGATATCATCAACACAGTCATCTGGAAGAAGAAAAGGAAGAGTGCAATTGTCATTAACAAACCACAGTGTTTAAGAACCTAGATATGGAGCATGGTGCCTTGCCCTGAACAGAGCTCCCAAGGAGATGCTCCATTCTAACTTCCAGACAAGTGACCCTGTCCAGAAGCAATCCAATGCTTTTTCTGTTATGGTTTGGGCATTTTCTGCTGGCTGTTTTAGGTGTCACTTCGTACAGCCGACTGTGAAGCTCTCTATTAGATGCCTAAATCCCATGTGATAATAATGAGCTTTGGCTTTGCCACCAGAGAAGGACCTGCCTCAGCACTTCTGGAACTGAGTCCCTCTGTGCACTGTAGTGTT
Organism: Entomyzon cyanotis; assembly: GCA_024500445.1. NCBI lineage: Eukaryota > Metazoa > Chordata > Aves > Passeriformes > Meliphagidae > Entomyzon > Entomyzon cyanotis. The sequence continues at coordinate 30,750,407 of JAKEPQ010001018.1, forward strand.
GACCATCACAGGACTGATAATTTTCGGGGTGTACAGTGACAGAGAATAAGTACCAAGATTTTGTCCATCTGAGCCTAAATATTTTCTATTCTTGAATAAACTTGCAGAGTTAAATTATGCATTATGAATTCTTACAGCAACTAATAATAACCTTCTTAGAAAATGTAGTTTTGACCTGGGAAATGAGAGGCTGCCTGCGAGTGAATAAAAATGAGGAAATGACCACTGCAAAAAAAAGAACAGTGGGTAGAGAATGATTTAGTATGAGAATTATGCAAACAAATAATAATCTAAACTACTCAGAAGGTATTTTACCACTGCAAATTGTTAGCATTGTCAACAGTTTCTTGAAATCACAAGCTGTTTGCTGAATTTCTGAATTGTTCCTACTAGGGTGCATATTTCTATGTAAATGAATGCCATTAAACAAATGCTCCTGTGGTGATGATACAAGTTCCTTTCCACATTATCACAAGTTCTTTCCTTAGGCAAACTGCAGGGAGAAAAAAAACCTAAAAAGCCACTCATATTATTCAATGTCCTATTTGTTTCTAAAATGCAGAAAATTTCAAAAAAGCTATATGTGTTTGTGTTGGTATGTATAACTCTTCTATAGGGCATATACTTTTCTCTAATTCTTAGAGAAAATGGTAAAATGAAGTCCCCATGTTGGTGCTGGTTCTTGTCAACCTTGTTATGGTAGTGCCTTGTGCTTGTTCTGTTCATGAAACTCAGGGCCCCTGTTACCCCTCAAATTAACCAAAACCTGCAAAGACATGGTTCTCAATATTTCAGGACATTTTTAAACCATGTTACAAATTAAGCAAAGCATATATGTTCTCTTCAAGACTTTCCTATTCAATTTTAAACTCAACAGGGCTCATTTAGGAATTCCTGGATCAGCCTTATAACATAAAGGGTAAACAGTTTAGATTATTCTGTTGGCTGAATGTGATTATGTCCTGTTCATAATCTAATACCATTTATCAAACAGCAGAAATTTACCATGTCCAGGAAACTCCTGATTTATCTTGAGATAACTGGTTTCAGAACTTCAAGGTGTTACATGCTGACTCTTCAAAACATTTCTCAGACCTAGGAGTAACATGATGGATTTGTTCTTTTCCAAGATGTTAGACCTGAGCTTAAAAGAAAGTGAGGAGGGATAGACGGGAGGAAATGGGTTAATAGAAATGTTTTTAATGTTATCTGTGAAGAAATATCTTATACCAAATAAACAATCTGTGGTATCTACAGGAGAGAATACCCTACCTACATTATCAGCCTGCTTGGCCCATGGGGCTCACTTTCCTTCTTGTTCCATTTTGCAAAAAAATGTGTCTGTTATAGAGCTTTGTTTCCTTTTGACTCAAGTAATATCACAAATTTAAAAATTTTCTTGGTTAAGAAAAACTTACTTTTTTTTTACTAAAGCAAAATTAATGCCAAAAATATTTGGCATTCTAACTGAATTCTAACTGAAAGAATAGTTGTGAAATGTTTAATGAGAATTAAGTAGAGAAGCCTGAAGACCTGCACACTGCAGTGCTCAGCATTATTACAGTATTTCTTCTGCAAAGCTTCTGTTGGCTGAGGTGAATGTAAAGGCTATGATGGTAATACAAGGAATAAAAAGGATTGGTCAATAATCAAGGATTCTGGAATTTTCAAATTGTAGCAGAAAATTGGCAGCAAATACTGAGTGTTCTGTTACATCTGAAAATGTAACACTCAGTGCAAATATTGAAAGTGGAAAATAAAAAGTATTTCAGTCAGATATATACCTGTTTCAACTGAGAAATTTCTGAAAGTGATTTTGATAATATTATAGTGTGATTTTTTAGGTATGCATTAATTTTTGTTGAGTTTTTTATATTCAGACTGCTTTCAATGGTACAGAATAGGATGTGTGGAAGAAAATAAAACCTGTGTATTGTACTCTTGTCTCCTTCCCTTCCTGCTCTGATTCCTAAATAAAAGCCTGTATTTTGGATTTACCAGCTACTGTTGATTGAATTCAGTATGACCAGAAAATTTTTTACAATTCTGCAAAAGGTTGTGGTCAGTCACAAAAGCAACCAATGTCCAAACAGCATGTTAACAGTTATGGATTGATTTATTTTTTTAAAATAGAGGTCATGCTGTCCTAATCCCCATCTATAGAAATCTTGCATAATCTTTCACTCAGATCCTTTTACATTAGAAAGTCAAGTACAATTATATATCCTTCTGTTTAACCATCTGGAGGTTTGTGTTAACCATGTAGAAGAGGTGTTGGGTTGTCTTCTGAGAATCTGCTGAAATCTGGTTGACACAGACTGCAATTACACCTTACCCTCCCCTGGCAAACCAACATTTACTCCTTCTAAATACCTTTTATTTTCAGAAAGCACTAAAGACAGCAAGCATGGAATGTGCCTTACTTCAGTATATTTTAAACTGAAATGGTGAAAAAGATTCCTTTGCTGTCTCTGATCTCCTTTCCACCACCTTTTATCTTGACAGAATTAGTAAGGCTTTTTTTACTTTATCTATAAATAGACATTTACAGTTGTATCTAATGGTTTAAGAAAAATAAATTGTCACCCTTCATCATTTTTGTACACTGAAGGAGCTTGATTGACTACTCTTCCCGACAGTCCTCATGTTTTCAGAGAAGTTTTTCAGCAGGAAGTGTAAGGTTTGAAAACTTAGTGGAAATGGCAATGATGAATAGTAGTTTCTAGTGAAGATGTGAAGGCCCCATGAATAAAAGAAACAGAAAGAGAACTGGGGAAAGAAATACATCTGCTGTAAGAATATTAGAATATAATTCTGGCCTTCACTCAGCTAATGGTTTGCTGATTCAATTTTCCTTACATTTGTAAAGGATAGACTTTAGACTTTTAAGACTGAACTACTTCTTTTGTAAAGAGAAAGTGTGTGTATGTAATTGTTTTCTTCAAGAGTATAAACATGGTTTTACAAAAAACTGAGGAGCTGAAGTAGACTCTAAACACAGATAGACTTTCCCTCTTTTTGTAGTAAGTCAACATTTCAAATTGGAAGTGCACAGTTATTGTTTGTGTCCTTTCTTTTTTCTATGTGCCTTAAATTATTGCCTTATTTACTGAAGTGAGGTGTTACACAAATTAGAAAAGCAAGGAAATGTGAAGATAAATAAAGGACTACTTGGATAATTCTTTTCGTTCATTTTAGTTACATTATTTAAGCTGCTCATTCATGATTTTGGCTTCACAACAAATGAAATGTTCCCCATTTGAGACCAAGAATCAAAGAGGTATTGTCAGCTTGAATTTGGTCCTAGATTTAAATTTAACAAAAAGGAAGATTTAATTAAATCTAACAGTGGCAGGAAAGCTTTTGTAATTAAAAAGACTTGAACTGTCCCATGTTGGTAGATAAAGATTTTCCTGTAGTCTTTGAATCCCAAATGATGTAACACAAAGACTATGATTTTAAAGGACAATTGCTTTAAATTGAATTAAACCAGAAATAAATTGATTTTTGCATTCCACTGCCTCAGCTGTAGAAAATTTAAATCAATATGAAACAAAAAGTGAAAACAAAATAAAACTGGTTTTCTTTGTCTTTGAAAATCAATGATCATGGCAGATACATAGAATCATAGAATCAATAAGGTTGGAAAAGTCCTCTAATATTGAGTCCATCTTTTGACCAGGCGCCACATTGTCAGCGAAACCACAGCACTAAGTGCCGCATCCAGTCATTAAATATAAATTAGTGCATAAAGTATTTAATTTAAATAGCTGAAATTTTGGGTAATAAAGGTGGAGAAATGGTTCTTGCCAAAGCTTATAGATCTAGAAAAACAGTATCAGGACTAATTGGCAAGTGCTTTTTACCAGAGACTTGCAGCCTTGTTTAAGCATGCTGCATAAAAGGTACATCTTCTCTTGAAGTTACTGTTGCCTGCTGATTAAGGATCATGTTTCTTCTCACACTCAGCATGTTTCTCATTTAGTCTTCTTTTTCTTTGTGTTTAGTTATATAAATATTATAAAGACATCTTTTTTACATTAAGTTCCATTCTGCTTTAAAAATAATTACATACGGGTTGACTAATGCTTCACTATTGTGGTGTTATTTGTTCAAATATTTACAAAATCTGGCTGTTCAAAATTTTGGTCCTGAGTCTTAGGTATCTTAAATGGAAGGAATAGTTGTGATAAAATTTAAGTAATAACTTATAGTAGCATGCATTGTTAACAAATATAGTCTAACAGAGCTTTGTTTTAAGTTTAAAACTGGCCTGACTTGCCAGTCTTCTAGAAAGTCTAAACACAGTGGTTTCTAACTCCCCAGATTCCCTCTAATTCTTAACCTCTAAATTCCAAAATTTCTCCAACTTCCTAAAAGGAATCTCCTAAATTCTCTAAATCCCTACATCTACAAACATATTCACTTGCACCCCATTCTGCCTGGAACATTCAGGAGGAAGACACTACACAGTTGGAAGGATGATCTTTCTCTTCCCTTGATCTGTCTCTTGAGGCTGAAGAAGGAGCATCCTGTAAGCTTGGAGCCCTGAAGGCTCTTTGGATTTTCATCACTTGGACTACCAAGGATGTTTTGAAGATTAATTTATATTTTCCTCAGGATTTTGATTGGAAAGAGAATTTGAATTTTGACTTTACCTAGAAATGTTAAGATATTCTTTTTTTCCAATGAGCAGATAACATGGTGACTTCAAATAAGTAACCTGGAACATTCACTGAGGAAATAAATCTCTGTTAAGAAAATCCACTCTCAGAAATATTACTTTCTTTTAAAATTTATTTCCTTTTAATTTTTTTGTGATATTAATGTATAACAATGGTTGAATCTTTTGATAAATAACATTGGTTTGGTTTTTTTTTTAGTGACTTGGCCACCTGCTTGCCTAGGAGATGCCTTAAGAATTCAGATTCTGCTAATAATAAGTATGCCTTTCACATTTCTGTCCCAATGAAGCCAATTTCTTACTAGTTTATAAGGAGAAAACCATCCATAATCATTGCTGTCCTTGGGAGTTCTCCAATCGCTGGTGTAATCTGAGGCTCCCTCTTCCCATCCCAGCCAGGGATCTCTCATTCCTGATTGTCAGGGAGACTGTAGATGAGGATCTTCTCTCTCATGCAGGAGCTGCACATTCAATGCCTCTTGCACAGAGGAGAATCTAAACTCTAGTTTTCTGCTTTGAGAATGGAAACTGTGTATGGTACTTTAGTTCCATAATACGTCTTTATCATGGTTTCATTTTGGAAAATTGTATTAATTTATTTAACTATATATATGACTGGAATCTTATTTACATTTTTCTCCTAATGTGAAGAACTGGAGAAATGAGGCTGGTGATTGACTCATCCTTCATATTTACCTTTCATCCTAAGCCATTAAAAGCATTTTATAAGACATACATTGTTGAGTGCTAATCAATACACCTTGCTGATTTGTTTTGTCTTTCTGGAGCAAATGTGAGGAGTTCTGCCCCAGCATCCTTTGGAGCTTCTGTGTCCTTCTGCTCCTCTCAAGATACCTCTTTCTGAGAAATATGTATTGTTTTAGTGATCTGATATATGATGATTCTATCTGCATGTGGGAATCTTGATTTTAGGACTATATTATAAAAACTATCAACAAAAAACCAAAGTTTCGGGTTTACAGATTTCCAAATAAAAAAATGTCTAGGTGTCTGAAGGCAATAAACAAGCAACTGGCCCATGTTTATAAGGTTTGGTATAGAAATCCCATGATGAGTCCTCTGAGTTTAAGGGATAACACTTTTATTGAAGATTATGGAAATATGTCTGTGTTTGGTACATACATTTGATGGAATTATGAGACCATGTAATCTTTTCTTTTGTTTTTCTGGCAAAGCTTTATAGAATTCAGGCTTTATAGAATGAACATTTAGCTACTGAATGAATAATTAGTATAACTTGGACATTTTCATTGGCCTAGAGGTGAATGTTCAGATGATTTACCTGCAAAAAGATAGCTGATCCCCTTCATTGCTTAAGACCTTTGCTTCAACATCAGATATATTCAGTTTAACATTTGTAATTATCAAACAGTTTACCTTTGCCTGGCAATTACCTACATCCTATTTATAACATTTAAATTATTTTCTTTCCAAACTACTTTTAATAACTGGCTTTAATATCTAATTACTCTATAATTGCAGTACACATTCAGAAAAGTTAAATATACAACAGCAAAAGTTCTACCTTGAAAAGGGTGAGAATTTTTAAGTAATAGAAACAAATAGAAGTGACACATATTTTCAATTTTCTCATTGAAATTGAGGGGATGAAGGTCAGCAGATTATTTTTTTTTCTCTGAGTGATAATTCAGATCACACCTCCATGGGGGTTGGAAGCCTCAGCCCTAAATTGTATTTTAAAGAATAAGAGGCAGGGGTCTATTACTTTAGTCTCAAATGGAAAAAAAAAAAAAGACAAACTTTGTGGTAACTATTCCTTCAACCCCACATAAAGGCAATGTCAAACTACATGAAATGATGAGTCCTCAAACAGGTACAGGATCAAGCCCTTTGTGAACCAAGCCCATATGAACCAAGTATTCTGTAGATCTGTTTAAATTAATTAATAATGTAAATATAAATAATATAAATATAATAATAATAAATATTTATAATATCTTTATGTTTTCATATAGTTATGTTGCTACAGATAATAATAACCAAAAAGGCTACATACCTGCTTTCAATTGCACACAAATTATTCTAAAATAAACACTACGTATATGTATTTGCAGACACTGATTATTCAGTGTCACTTCACTCTAATCCACCTCAGGGCCTCTGTTAACAAGACTCTAGGTTACTTTTACGTTCTGGGGCAGGTTGTAACATACAGCTATTTCCCATCCTCTAGGAGCCCAAGTTTTAATACCCTGGAGTTTGTGTCTCCCACAGTATGGCTTTCCAAATTTCCCATGGCAGAGAAAGAAAGCCACTATAGAAGGCACATTGCTGACATACATTAGACAGAATAATTCCTTTTGTTTGGCTTCTCTTCATCTTCTTTGTGCCATAATCCCACATGCTGTGAAAGCTTGGTATTTTCCCCTGTGTTACAGCCCCTTCAGCCATGGATGAGGCCAAGGGGAGCAATTACATGATCAGCAGGTTCACATTAAGCCTTACTTTTGTTCTTTAGTGTACTTTTATCTTTCCCCTCTGATTTCTATACAACAAAATAAGTTAGGTCCCAAATGCCAAAAGGTACATGATGAAATGAAAATGACATTTTTTCTGTGCTGATGTCACTAGTAGCATGACATCAAAAGACAAATTTACAGTGAGAATGACCATAAAGACAAAAAATTGTGTTATTTAATATAACTGTCAAATATATCTTCTCTCTTTTATCCCTTTGTTTCCTGTTTCTACATAATAAGAAGACAAAGAAACCAAGTTGTTTGGAGAAAGTTGTTTTATGAACTTGCTTATGAAGTTTTTCCCTGGTACTGCAGTTATAATGACAATAACTGTCACCTAACAGCAAGTAATATTGGCTCTGCAGTCATGCACAGATATATGGGCTTTTGTTAGGGTTTCTGCTCATTTAATATAATTTAATTTTGGTTATGTTCTAGACAACAATAACACTAACTGTCCAGGCTTGTGACTAAGTTTTTCATTAGCGAGTATAAAAATTTAATACTATAGTGCATACTCATAAAACCAATGTTTTTATCTCTTGGAGGCTAAAGATCTTAGCTGTTTACATTAATATTATATGATCTTATGATAGTGATTGTATGAATTTTGTTATCCATCCAAAGTAGAATGAATTTGAATTTTACTTTTAATTGTACACTACAAGTTTATTCTCTATTTTCTCTAGTTTATTTGACACCAGTTAAGATTTTGATGGGATTTTGTTGTTTTTATGAATGCCTCAAAAAGCAAGCCCTTCAAAGCTATGAATATTTTTCTCTTGACACAGTGATCATCTTGCATGTTGTGAATGAATCTGTCTTCAAGCAAGCAGAAAATGATGCACTGTTAGCTGCAGAGAAATGCAATTCTTCTGCAAGAGGGGTTTGTGTAAAACTGTAATTAGACCAAGAAAAAAATCACTTTCTCTGTCCATCCTTCAGATCATCTTCTCCTCTTTCCCTGCTTTTCTACACATGCTTATCATACCTATAGAACACAGAATAGACTGGAACACCAAATATATATATAGGCAAAGGCTAAAAGATCATACTGTCAGGCAACATTTGCAGATACACAAAGAAAAATATGGAAATAAAAGATACTTTATTGTTACATTCTCTCCATAAAGAAACTTTCCAAAATAGAATAGATGCTATCTTATTTTTCAGAAGCAGCAGCATTGTCCCTCAAAGCAACAATAATGTGGGTATACTTGGGAAGAGAATTGTGCTCTTAGGATACCCCTTTGGAACTTTTTCCATCTGTAGTTCAAGATAGAAATTTAAGCTGTTTTTCTGACTGAACTAGAGTTAGTTTCTTTCTTCATGTGACAAGCCTTATTAGTGCAAAGCAGTACAGTTTTCACCTTGTTGTGCCAGGAGGAGTGATTTTAGCACATAGAGAAAGCAATATTCCTTTCTCTAGGCAGCTCATAAGCCACCATGTTTGGAACATTATGAGGAGGTGTTCATGTTTAAGTAACAGCAGACACAGACAAGAGCAGTTATGGTAATGCTCATTTCTTTCGCATTCATTTTGTGTTACATAGCAGATAAAGGCAAATCCTCTAAGACCTTTTGGACAGAGGATACATGATGATTCCAAATTGTAGTTTAAACTACATCTACAACAGCAGGAATTTCAAAGTCAACAGGAAAAAAAAAGCATATTTAGACTGACTGACTAAGTCATTAACTTGAGATCTCCAGTTTGTCTTATTCAGCTACACCAGGAACTTATAGGAATGCATAGGAAGAACATCCAGACTAGGTATCTAAAACTTAGATATTTTTCTCAGAATCTTTACATCTATTCACATTTTTCTCCTCTTTTTGTTATGTTTCATTGACAATACGTTACCAGAATTAATGCAGTGTGCCACATAAATACCCCACCATAAATATTTTCAGGATATTTTATCTTGCTCTTTATAGAACCTGATATTTTTTTCTTTAGCCAGAGTTAGCAATGACTTGAAGTTTTCGCTGAGCTATTGATAATGATGACCGAGTACTCTTTCTGTATGTCTCCAGTTACTATATAGCCTTCTAATGTTCATAAACTCAATATTTTATCCTCTTTCAATGTGTATTACCTTGAATTTGTGAATAATTGAAGCCCACCTGCCAAACTTTTCAGCATTGTCATGCTGTTAAATAGTAAGAGCTGACTGTGCAGATGAAAGACCAGAGTTGTGAAACCCAACAGGTTTGTCTCTTCAGTTTCTATTTGCTTGGAAGGGAGAATATTGTGGTTCTGAACCCTTGTTTTTGTGAATAATGACCACATTCTAGCTTTCAATGCACATAATCAGAGAGTAAATAAGTAATACTTTTTATAAACCATTACAATTATTAAGTCTTTTTCAGGGATGTGCTTATAGAGATTGCAATGGGCCCTACATCTAGTGATCCCTAACTCCATAAAGCTCTTTTCATCTAGGTGGATTTTCATTCTGTTTACAACTCCAGAGCCCTGATTGGCAAAGGAAACACTGAAGAAATATTTTTCCATTAAAACACAGAAATAGCTTTAACCCTCTTAATCTCATTATATATCTGTATCTAAAGATCATCTTGTACCTGGGGCCCAACGTTAGCAAAACATTCTTAAGCATGCTTTATTCTGGTCCACGGCATTTCATCTCTTTCACTTGACACAGAATTAACAGGTTAGAAATGGTCAGATTTCTTAGTGTCAGGTTACATGCATTTACATGATAAGAGGTATATTTGCACACCTCTACCACCTGCACAACTTTGGTCTTTCCCAACCTTTCTGGAAGTCAGTGGCAAACTAAAACTGGGCTAGAACCAGAGGTCTCTGCCTGACCTGCTGTCTGTGCAGTGGCCCTTTCCAGGTAGTCATGGAAATCAAGAACTGGAATTGGAATGATGACTTGGATGCTTTATGTCTGCATGTGTTGTCCTTAAAAACATGAAGAAGACTTTGCTCTAGAAACCTTAAAGATTGGATGACTTCATCCAGGACAAGTTCTTGGAAAGTCTTTCTCGTCACAAATTTCCCTGGAGTCGGTTGGCATAAGGACTTCCTGACTGACACAGTATTGGCTTTAACCATGTAATAACTTTCTAGAAAATCATGTGGTTTCTACTGCATTAATAAATCTCACTACATCCCAGAAGATTTATCTCCATCGAATTAAATCTTCTTTTATTGCATCTATATTAAACTTCATTTTTGGTGATATGGTGGTTGGTTTTTTTTTCCCTTTCAAAAATATGGAAGAGATTTTGCTTGACTTAAGCTTCTAAGACATACTAAAGCAATTTGTGAGATATGCTTTAAAATATATCAAATAACTTCCGTGGTTCAGAATAAGTATTTTAATTTGAGATGCATTGCCTTAGAAGTGATGATGATTTTATCTCCCTCTTGGACTACTTAGCAGGATTTTGAGTTTTCTTTGTGAATTAATGGATCTATCAATTTTCTCCTTCCTGAAGCAAGAGTTGATCTTTATGGCATAACCTGTCTAGCACCTTGGAACCACTAGAAAATTCGATTGATCTCGGGAAAGAAAAAAAATCACCTTCCTTTATTCTAATTCCTCTCAACAGTCACTTTAATTTTCACCCAAGGGCAAACCATTTTTATTTAATTCCACTTGTCTTTTCTAATAAATGGGCACGTTAACAATGTCCACTAATAGAGATGATAATTTTTCAATTTTAATCTTGAAACTTTCTTGCCAATTCATAATTCAATCAGGGATACATTCAAATAGTCCATACAGTAATTTCCTTGAAAGCCTGGTAGTTTCCTTTTGCCTCAACACAATAACTATTTGTATTGTATTATAAGGGATAAATGGTGAAACACAAATACTGTAGAAGTCAAGGTGAAACACACATGTCTAATGTTACAATTCTTAATAAACATAGTGATAGATTTGACCTTTATTCCAAATGGTTTTAAAAGTTCTTTACTGCTAATAGTTTGTGCTTCTCCTTCCTGGCTCTCTGTGACAATGGAGCCAAAATAGCAAGTAATGCACCTCTACAAGTGTATATCCAAACAGGCACTGGTGAGGTATCTACATTCTGTTTTTCAGAAGGTTTGCTTTGCATAGGATTGTTTACCTGTGCTGACTTCATGCTGTTACTGCATTTGGTGTTCAAAGTTCCTTGAAAGCAGCCTGACCACAATCATTTCCTTCTGGAGTATGGGTTGCTCAGCTAAGAAGTATCCTGGAGATGAGTCTTTTGTCATTTTTCACCAGCCCCATGACTTACATAATGCTCACAATGGACACAAGCCTTATATTCGTTTCTGCTCATTCTATTGACAATTCCGTATTGGTGACCTCCCAGTGCTTGCCACCCAAACTTCTACTTACTGAAAAAAGGCTCAGTGTTAGGAAACTAGTGTGTTTTTAGTCACCTGAGGCAGCTACTCTGGGAGAATACTGGAATGATATGACTCCTGGGCTTCTTTTAGCCTGACATATGACTTCTGAGAAATTTCAGTTTTGTAACATCTTTGCCTCTGGTAAGCCACAACTTCTGTGCCCAGATCATCAAAGGCTGGTGGGACATTTTTATGCCTGGGACGTGTAACAGACAGCAAGAGATGATAAATTTTTAAAAGTGGAGAGTCATGGAGACCCTCTGCTACCATGAGCTGTCAGACAAAATTTCAGAGCCCATACTGACTAACCAGTTAGACACTAATGGCTCCTGGAACCTCATGGCTTACAGGAAGCTAACCATTCCAGAGTGTGCAAAGTTGTGACTGATGTTTCAAAGAATATTCATGGAGCCCTTACTTTTGGATAATACAGGGAGCAGATGCTGACAAGCATGTCTGGACCTCCATTCTCTATTGCTTCTGCATTGTGGATGCTCTTGTGGAACGAAGGCTCCTGCCTGATATCTGGTGGCAGGATAGTGGCATCTGTGAACAGATTGCGTGGCAACATTGTCAGTACCTATTTCCCTTTCTGAATCTGATTCCAGAAATATATAAAACCTACTGATAATTAAAACACTTAATTGATCTCTCTGAGATGCCAGTGGCTCAGTTTTATCTTCACTCTATGACTTATGTGTTCTCTCTGTTGTGCATCCATTTTTTCCTGACTCCTCCTCTGTATTTACAGGCTTCTGGTGTAAAAGAAAGAGAACAATGAGACATTATCAGAATTTAATGCAGATGTATGATTTCTGCAGGTATGCGCCTTGGTTTTGGAGATAAAAAATGTGCAGAAGTCTTGGCAGCTCCTGACTGTGCAGATGCAGAAGGCAGGACGTACTGCCTTTGTTTATTCTCAGTCCAGCACACCTCTTTAACAGAATATCTGCCTTAAAAAAACCCCAGATTACATCAACAGTCTTCCAAATGACAAAGACTCTCAGTAAAGAGAGATGGAACTAGATACAAACAGCAAAACATCTGCTTATGTGGCTACTCAAAATCTCCCTTCTACTCATGATCCCTTCAAGACTGTAGGATATATTCTCAAACCTGCCACTGCTTCTGTTCCAGGGAATTAATGATGACAAGATAAAACATCTGCATCCCATTCTGTTTTGTGATGAAAAACAAACACTCAGAATTAAACTTGCCAACACATTCTCTGTGATAGCAGTGGTCACAATAGTGTCACTGCTCATGAAATTTCATTGAGCAGTTTTATTTTCTGCTGTGGTAAAAATTATTGCAGTAGTGTCAGACTATGAGACTCAAACCCCTTTTTCTGAGTTAATAGAAAATAGGGTCTTACTGATTTATTCTTTCTCTATATGAAAAGACTTTTTGAAAACCATATTGCAATTATTCTGACCTATCATTCTCTCTTCTTTAAATATGATTCAAACGTTATCTTTTCTTCTCTATTTGTTTTTTGCCAGTTTTTAACCTCTACCTAATCATGAAGTGGTTTATAAACAAAAAATGTCAGACCTTTATACTTGGGCATGTGTTCTGCCTATATTTATGTGTGATAAGATTTTGGCAAGCCTTTTGGAAACTTTTGGCTCAAGCATTACTTTGTTGATTTTTTTTTAGATAGATAGATAGATACCTAGGTGGAATTAAGTTCATATAGCTATGTAATTGCAAGACAATTCAGTTTTTTCAAAACAAGGATTGCAAGTGAGCAGAGAACCATTCGAGATGTAGGAAACATTTAAGAGGACTGAATTAAAAAAACTGAAGGAACACTTGAGACACTATTCAGTCATTTCCTTTCCTATCGATCCTGTAATGCAAAAAAGGCTCATTCAAGCAGATCAGGATGAAGAAAAAGCAATCCATCTCTAATAAAAAACGAGGAAAAGCTAAACATGTAAAGATGCCTTTGAGGGACTTTTATACTGACATTATTTTCAATGCTGAATTGTTAGGTAGAATAAATCCCTTAGAAAATTCCTGTGAAGCCTTCCAAAGCTACAGTTCTGACTAGGGTCCCTAATTTGAATATTTGTGTATGAATGACATAAAATGGCAAAAGTTAGGAAAGCTATTTAAAAATCCTGACTTTATAATAAAATGAAAGGACAAATATTGGAAAGCCAGGAAGCTTTGTGGTTCATTGCACACAGAGGCAAAGACAAAACATGGTATTTGTCCATTTTGTGAAACTGTATATTTTATTAACTGAAACTCTGTTTGCAAGTTTTTCTCCATATTTTAGCCCTCAGAACACTGTCAGAATTCATCTCTGTTTTTAAACAGTATACATCCAGTCAATGGGTCCATTTACCCCTGTAGAGAATTCATTTTCATTTTATATTCCTTCAGTTTAATTTACTGAGTAAATAGTTTAAAGAGAAAATAGTATATTTTAATACTCTCTTTTTCTGATTTTTAGCTTTCATTTAGCTCTGCTGTAATTTTTCAGCAAATAGTCTTTCCACTCTATTTCCTTGTTTTCTTTTTTTCTGGGAACTTTCATAAATTGTTGGGGTTTTTTTTTTTTTTTCTGGGAAAGTATATACGTTCCTAAAATTCTGATACTCTCAGGATAAGAACAACTTCAAGAGAAGATGCTCCTTATTTCCCAAAGTACCACCCTTTTCTGACAAGGCACATTTCCATGTGGAAATCCAAGCAGTGACCTGAAGAGGTTGTTCTCCTTGTAACTGTGAAATTCTGTGTCTGGGGGAGGGCTGGTAAATTCTGTGTCCAGAGATATTTGGCTTGGTAGGGTCATCTTTACCTGACTCAGTTCTTCCACCTTTACAAGTATACACATTCCATTTGTTAAACAAATCCAGTTCTCTTGGACATTTGATAGCTACTTGATAGAAACAAGGAAGATTCTCTAAATCCAGGATTTTGCCTGGCTTGCCATGAGGGACAGACTGGAATCTCTTTGTAAGGATTTGCACATGCAGAACTTCGGCCATAAATCCATTTTGAATACTCCCTTTAAGTGCCTGAGTACTTCTGGGTTTCAGTAAAGTACTGTAGCAACACTTTAGATGCATATACTTATCCAAGCATAATACACTTCCATACAACTGAGCTAAGAAAAATCACCTCCAGAGACTCCAAAGGCTCTTTATTTCTTTATATAATCACAGATAAGAATCTACTCCATGAAGGTGATTCAAAAATATAAAATAATGAGAAAAAATGCTCTTGCAGTTGCTAGGCTTTCTAGCAGTTGCTAGGAGATAGGAAGCAGTGGTTTGTGATTTTGGAAAATAGGTCCCACATTGGGCGAACAAGGACTGATTTTCAAACTTCTAGCAGATTTGTTGTCCAGGTACTGTATGAGCTAATATGCTTCCCTAATGAAGTATATGTACACTTATATAATGGTAATTTTAGAACAAACTTGAAGGTTCTTGAGCTTATGAAATTTTAAAAAAGTTGTCCCTTTTCCTTTTTTTGGCTATCATAGCCTTTAAGAAATACCAGAATCAGAAACAGCAGGAGGACCAGAAGCATTAGAAATAGTGTGTTTGACATTTCATTTCAAGCAAGCCAGATAGGTTTTTTAAATCATGCTGTCTGCCTTTTCTCTTTGGCACATCCTTTCCCTTTGATTTCCTTTTCATCCCCCTGAGTTTTTCATTATCTTTCCAGTACAAAACATTAGACCACCGTGCTACATAATGGAAATGAAACATTTAAGGGATACTGAATGCTGTGGCCTCATGGCAGATCAGAATGTAACTGTGATACGTGTAAGTTTAACATCTTTGAAACTCACACTTCTGTTTGTATGATAGCTGAGAGTAGCAGCACCATACTGGGTTCTAAATTAAATGTGTAGGATTAATGACTTGCTCAGGACACAGTGAGACTGTTCTATTACTCTGACTGTATTTGAGTTTATATAAATGTGTTTCTGCTTTCTTGGGAAAAATCATTAAATATGTCAAAAAGTCTTCTGAGGTGTATTTTGAACTGCAATGATATAATTCCATTAGTATATTGGATATCTGTAACTTTCAGAATTTTTATAAAATTCAATTTATTCCAGTGAAGATCAGATCTGGCTATGTGTCCATAACACTACTAACCAAAGAATACTGAGCATCAATTTAATGTTTTTGTATTTAATAATTTAATAATTTATTTAGAGATTTTGAGAATACTGACTTCTATTTATTTTTGTAAAATAGGTTGAAAAAACCATAAAATTGAAAGCTAATCCATTAACTGTGGAGGAGTTATGAAGGACTAGAGGAGGGAGAGATAAATGACCCAGACAGTCATGAAAAGATGAACACTATCTGAAATCAGAAAGTTGCTTGCAAGTGCTTTTAGACAGCTTGGTTAACTTGCACACATTTTTTACTAATAGAAGAAGGGAAAAATAAGACCCAAAGTGAGCATAATGTAAACTTGTATCAGTCCAAATATAACTAATTTTGATCAACTTGCAATTAAGTTTTAATTTAATTCACAAAAGCTATGTTTTAATTCCTGTCCTTGACCGAAATTCCTTTTGTTATAGTCTGAAAGAGAAATGAAATATTCCATCCTTTGCTCTGCTTTATGAAAAAGTGGCTCAAACTCTGATTTTCTGTCTGAAAACTGGGCACTTTGCAGCCAGAGGAAGGAGAAGTGCCTACATTTCTGGGGATCTCTGACCATTGAATGACAGGATATTATGAAAGAAATCAGTATTCTTGCAGAAACGTTTGTCTCCCTGGGGTCTGGGATGCTGGAAATTTGTTATGAACCCTTAAATCACTCCTAATGCTGGGCATTTTACAAGCTCAAAGAAAATTTGAATTTATTTTACTACAATCATTAGGAAGTACAGGGAAAGAAAATAATACCCCTAAGCTTGACTTAAAAGTAGTAGTACAAAGTTTTTGTAAGCCCCTGGAAAATTTCTGCTTCTCCCAAGCTGGGATCCAGGATTCACCTCAAGACTATTCCCTACATTTTGCTTTTCATGAAAGGGAACTGAATTTGCATAGAAAAAAACCTTAGTTACATTTCTGTTCTCATTTGTATTTCTTCTGACTGGAGCTTCTCTCCTACCCATCCCAATGTCATGTCTCTTTTACTCAGAGTATCAGATGGATCTCCTTTCTCATGGATCTCTTCTCCTATCAACACAATCTGTGTCATATGGGGAAATATTTCTAGTGCCTCTTCCCACTACTGAACCCAGACAAACTCATGAAACAGCTTGGTTCTCCAAAAATCCATTTGTATGAAGGAGACGTATTCTTTCCCCAAAGCCAGTAACTGAGGGGGTTATACTATCCTAATTTTGCATATGCTTCTACACATAGTTTCTGGTGCACCTACCTGGAACTAATCCTTCACCAACATCCTAGTGAGAGTAAAGTTGAAATTCTAGGCCAATTTAAGGAGAGAAAGATCTTTAACAAATTGTACATAATGCAATCCTGTTTACAAAAGCAGCTCAGAGTAGTCCTTCCATTGGTGAAAATCACTAACTATCCCAAGGCTGAGTCCTGTACCAAAAATAAGAGAACCATGTTACAAACATCATCAGCTGGGCAAAACTTTGACCTATCATGTGCTTTGACATGAAATGCAACCTTAAATTTTACAGTCTGTTTTAATGGCTGTTTTTATAGCACATATCCTAATAGGAATCCAATCTTTATTTCAATCCTCAAGTCCTCAAAAATCAGTGACGTGAATGAGGTGCATTGGTTTACAGTGTTGGCAAGATGTTTAAGCATTCTGTGCTGTGTTATCAATCCCCTGACAAATCCAGTAGCCTTGTTTATTTTAACTGTGATCTCTAGTTCCAGTATTAAGTGTTGGACTGTGTATTTGTGTAAAGGGGAGCTCTTCTACAATAAAGTTTCCTCTTCTACAGAGTTGATGGGTCATGTGATATAATCACTTAAACCTCCTTCCTCCTGTGTTTAAATATTACTGCTTTAGGAGGTTTATTCAAGAAACATTACATGGATTATTCACACACACACAAAAAAACATTTACACTTTCATAAGCAGGAACAAACACAACAAGATTGAGCCTATTTATTTTTCTCTAAAAGCATTTACAATATGGTTGATTGTTACTTTGCCCTCCTAGCCAAAGGTATTACATTTAAGAACAAATTTTTCCCTACTGCCATTACATGCAAATTTTAATGCTTGCCAAATTTGTAGAACACATATAAGGAAAATTATTCAGTGTAACACAGTACTAATATGTAATGAACCACATTTACATTTTTTTCATTAGCTACAGTTCCTGTATTTCTTTAGTGATATCTCAATTATTTTTGGAGGATAATGTTCTATTTCTGCATAAACACCAATTTGAGTTCGGAGTTACAGTGTTTTTAAAGAAACATGTATTTCTACATGTATTTTTTGAGCTTTATTGAGCCAGTTTCACTAGATCTGTAATTTAAAGGGATATGTAGTTGAAAAATTTTAAACACTTGACTGCATTGTTTCTAACCTAGCTGTTAGAAATCAGATTAATAGAGAAACTGCAACCAAATATACTTAAAACTAAGTAACTGTTTAAAACTGAAGCTCAGATTGTGCTTAAGAAGGATGAGACTATCATCTCTGGTCCCATCTAATCTGCCCATTCTACTGTGGAAAGCACTTACCCACAAGCATTAGTCCTGTTCTGGTTTTACTTTACCCTCTTTTCAGAAGGGATAGAGGGCAGGGGACCGACTAAATGTTAGTTCTTTATTCCTCCTCATGACTCAAAGTTGCATTTTACTCAGCCTATAAATAATTTTAGTTTCCTGATCTTGCAATCAGATAATGCTTCCCTCTTCACACTACCATTCACCTCTGGTTTTCTTCGGAGATGAGTTTTTCTGTGTTTAAAACCCTTTCCTGGGGATAAAATGCTGTTTGCAGTTCCAGTGTACTTGCACTGGTGTTGTCAGCCTTGTCTGAGCTGAATACAATTTGCTGATACCTAGGAAAATAGTCTAGGGAAGTATGAGTTGTACCTTGTATGCCTTGTTTTAATGTGGCTTCTGAGGCATTTGCTAGTCTCTGCTGTCAGACACAATGTTCTGTGTCAAGTGGGCATGTGGTCTCAGATGGGGCTGTTAGTCTTTTGTATTTCCAATAGGATGACTCAGGGATTTGTCACTAAAATATAGCATTAGGTTGCCATGAGTTTAGGTAACTGTTTATCCCTTATATGTACATTGCAGGGGCAAAGGCGAAGAAAGCCATTTCTAAGATTTTCTGATGATGATGTTGGGCACTGGAAGAGGCTCCCCAGGGAAGTTGTCATGGCACCAAGCCTTTCAAACTTCAATAAGTGTTTGGAAAATGGCACATGGTGCAATTCTTGGGGCTGTCCTCTATAGGGACAGGATTTGGACTTCATGATCCTTGTGGGTCCCTTCCAAATCAGGGCACTCTATGATTCTGTGGTGTGATTAGAGGTAGAAGAGTCCACCTTGAGTACTCCTTTTTTCTTCACAGTGATGTAAGGAGGTGACCATTGCAAACACAAGGCAAAAGAAGTGTTTTGTGCAGGTCTTAATCTCTTAACAAGAAGATGAAGCTCCCTAGACACTGTCTGTGAACAGTCTTCTGCCACTGTCTCCTCTCCCACTTTTGGTCCTGCTGCTTGCTCCATTTCTGTGTCTTGCTTTACCTTAAACTCAGGAATTTAAGTGGATAAAGCTCCTTATTTAAAGCTTATTCCTTTATGCCTGAAGGATCAATTTGAACTATCTGAATTAGATAAATCTTTAACAAGGGACACTTTTCCCTCCTCTAGCCATAAAGATATTAAGCTCCTAGGACACGTTTTCTTCAGTCAAAGCAAGAAGAGACTTCTACTACACAGTTTTTGCTTTGCAGTGAAGTTGAAGAAAAAGAAAGTTTCTTATGTAAAAAGAAGCAAAGATAAGCACACCTCCCATCAAAACTCAAAAATCTCTAGACTAGTACTGGGTTTTGTATTCAGGTGATAAGATTAGAATCTGTGTGCTTTTCCTCAATGTATCCCATAAACAGACTTTGAACCCTCCAGGGTACTTCAGAAATGTTAAGGATAGAATTTTGTGAATGACTACACAGGGCTGAGAATATGCAGAGACATTCTAGAGTCCACATACACACTTGGTATAGGAAAGAATCTTTCATAGGATAGCTGCATTTTAAAAAAACATTTTTCCTAGATTGTTTCTATCTCCCCAAAATTGCATAACAAATATATGTAAAAAGAAATAAAACAAGCTAATCCAAAGGAGCTATGTCAGCACACAGCAAAGAATTGATAAATTTTGTTGAAAGGCAAAGCCTCAAAACAACAACAGAGAAGAGAAGCTAACAGTCCAAGTTGCTTAAAGATCCAGATCTGATCAAAGTTCATATACAGAGTCATCAAGGCTAGTCTGAGATATGGGATTCATAGACATAGGTGTAGGCTAAGGTGAACAACTTTAGGGTAAATTAATCTAAAAGGGTTATTTCTGTTCATTCACATACAGGGAATCTAAATAGCCTGTACAGACATGGACAGATATTTTTGGTCAGATGAATCCCAAGGGCAGTGTTCATGTACACCTTTGGTACACAGAAAGATATTTAGAAGGGAGCACATTTTCCCACTGTCCCTTGCTCCAGGGAGCCTTCCAGGAGGACCACATTATCTTCACCTCAGACGCTGGCAGTTAAACATCCAAAGTGTTTCATTTTTCTGCAGAAATACTCCTGTGGCTAGGTGCTAAATGATGGCTTCTCACAGAAAGAATTTATGATTTCACAGAAGCATTGCTACAGAAGATTAATCTGCCTTTCTTTTTTCAGTGTTATGATACAAAATATAAACCATTTATGAAACTCTTGGGTTTAATCACTATCATAATAAAAAGAGAGGTATTTCAAGTAACCTTTTATTTTAATCATTGAATTGTACCCTATTTTGATCAAGACCTAAATGACAGGGAGATTTAACCAATTATAGCAACACTTGTGCCATGATGTAATAACTAAGTCTGAAATTGGCTAATCTTAAACCTATGAAGGGTATTGAATCTTATTTTACCTGAGTAATTTCAAAGACACATTAACACAGATAACAAGAAACAATCTAGTAATGACAGGAATACTGTTCTAAATTTTGCTCACTCTTAATGTCACTGTATTGTAATTTTAGTTTGAGTCAAGTAAATGTGCCCTAGATTTTGTGGAAACATTTCGTTTTGAACAGTAACATTTCCTTTCCAATTAAGTGTTTATAATTTATTTCTAATTGTATTTGGAAAACAAGTAATGATAAAATAACTGTAGTATTCCTATTGTGTCTAGCTGATATACTTTGGCCCCAGCATAAGAAGCATAGCAGAGATATAAAATTAAACAAAAATTTCTTGTCAAAGTTGACAGGTTAAGGAGATAAGCAGGTGCAATTACAGAGAAAGTAGATAAGATATTATATCACAGCATGAGCTAAGATTTTCAAGTTGGTTCTTAAGGGTGAAAAGATAGAAGATTACATGTAACTAAGGGACCTGCTCACCTGAGTGTAATTGCAATTGGAACAAGATAAGCTATCATACAAACATAACAAACATCTGTTTTGCTGGCATTATATAATTTATATGAATGTCAAATATTAGACTGAAATCTCATTTCCAGCCTTGGGTTTTTTGCTATTTAAAGCCACTCTTTCTGTTTTGACATACTAGAAATCTAAGCTGACCTCCTTGATTCACCTCCAAAGTGCATTCAGCAGAGGAGCTGAGCTCTGGCAGCTGGACAATCATATGATGGAACTCACTCCCCAGGTGCAACTGGGAATTGTTTCAGATGGCACAATGAACACATCCTACTCTTGTTGTGTGTTGATTGCACAGATAAAAATTAAGTAGGTAGCAATTCTATTTCAGGCTATTCATTCATAAGAAACAACTGCCTTGAACTACTCTCACACCATTTTCAGTTGTTTGCCTTGCACAAGCTATTTGTCCAGAGTAGGAAGCCAACATACTCCTTCCTTATGGAAGAGCTCCATGAAAAAATAGAGTTTCACACCAAATGCAACTAGGAGATAACAGAATAGAAGCAAATACTCATGAAATGAGAACAGGTGTGTGGACATAAGTTGCCACATTCAGGCACTGATGTAGATATCAGTGACAAATAGATATCACTGATAGCTATCTATATCTAGGTATAGATATAGATATACCTAGGTATAGGACCATATGTTTGGGACATAGTATGCCATTTGAATAAAATTTTGAATTTTACTCTATTTACATTTCAAACTCACTGACAAAAATCACTACAGCTCTGGGCTGTTTAAGTGAGCTAAGATCCAGGAGTTGCCAGTGTGCCAGAGACTTGGCACAGCTTTTCACAACTGTGTTTTTTCCTCAATAAATAAGTAACAGCTTGTTCACACTTGAGTATTAGCTATTATGAGTATGAATTTCTTTACTCAGAGAGGGTGAAAAAATATCTGTGGACAAACACTGCTAGTCACAAAAAGCTTTAGCTTACAGCACAATTATGTAAATTAGGATAATAGGGCAGCTCAGAAAAAAAAAATAAATACCCAGAAAAAAAAGCATTTAGGCTAGAGGAAATAAACCTAGCAACTGCTTCTTGTTTCTTTTGTTCTTCATCCTGTGTTTCCTCTCAGGCAGACATATATCCCAACTTTCCAGCTTTTGAACTGACACATCTAATGATTTGCACCGTCTCTGTGGTGGTTTGGCCCCAGACAGCAGACAAGCACCAACACAGGTGCTCTTCCACTCCCAGTAACACAGAGGAAAAAATAGGGAGAATAAGAGAAAAAAAATCCCTTAAATGTAAAATTAAAAACAGTTGAATAGAAGAAGGTAAGTTAACAGTTGAATAAGGAAGGAGAGGGAAAAAACCCAAACCTCTCACGCCCACCTTAGCCAGACAATGAGCCTCCAAAGAGTAGTCACCTCAAAAGCCAATTCAACCATCCTCTATTTCTCTTTTTAACACTGGGCATGACATTGCATAGTATGGAATATCCCCCTGGCCATTTTGAATCATCTGTCTTGGCTGTGTCCCCTTTCAACCTATTAATGGTTTCATAGGTGTACTCCCTCAGTCAAACTCTCCAAGTGACACTGTTTCATCCATAAAAGAAAAATTAATTCCAACCCAGCTAGATCCAGTAGGCTCTAGTATGAGTCCAAAGATATGAGGCCTATAGGATACATGAGGTCTGAAGTATTAGACTGTAATTAGAGCCCATCAAACCCTGCAGCAGCTGTTTACTTAGATGGAAACCTGTCATAACTATCCTCTGCAAACAAAGAAAGTTGCCAAACAACCTTCTCTTTAACCTCTCAGTTCTTCAGAAATATGTATCTGGAGTTTACTTCCATGCTAACAACCATGTCCACAAGTTGCCAGGGTGGGGAAGGAAACAAAATGAAGGAATGACACCTATGAATCTGAACAAGTAGCAGGAGAGAAATTCATCCCCCTTGACTAGAGCTAAGCAAGGTAGTAGGATGCCTTAGTGGGTGCCTGAAACCTTGTGATTATGTGAGTGCTAACTGGGACTTTTTGTACTCAGGCTGATTTATCAGCTTCTGTCAGCAGCAGATGTCCTTTTAGGAGCCTGCAGAGACTGGAATGCAGCTGTGAATCCCTTGGCCTTGGGAAAACTTGAAGGGCAGCAGAGGACGACATAAACCTTGTGAGTGATGGATAACAGCTAGTTTGGGAACCAGTTACGAACCTCTACCAAACCAGATGGAAATCTCTCCAGGGCATCTTTGTGTCTGTGATTAGCCATTCTCTAGCTGGCTAAAAACATGTTTCTTCTTTCTCTTTTTCTTTTTTTTTTTTCATCCTGAGAAACAGGTATGTGATGTCAGGTACAGTACATGGTCAGGAAAGAAAATAAGTGAAGAAGGAAAAGCAAGCAAGCAGTAATGAAACAATAAACTGAGTTCAAAGGTGACTGACTTCCAGGATTCAGTGGAGGCTGCCTACCTACCAGACAGAGATGCTGCAATCCTGTGGTACTTGGCTTGATAGTCCTAGACTCTGCTGCTGAAGAATACAATTGTGGGTTTTTTCGTAGCAAATCCTATTTCTTGAGGAAAAATGGGTATTCCTCAATTTTAACTTTTATTTTACTTTATTTGGTCTATAAATTGTTGGATTCATTTTTCAAATTCACGTCAACAAAGAGTATCTCCTCCTCCTCCTCCTCACACGATGCACCAATAGAAGAGCGGCTGCCGCAAGGGTGCTCAGACCCCCGGGAGGCTGAGTCCCGAGAGGCGGGGGGCCACTGCCCAATGGGCAGCGCAGGACCAGTGGAGCTCCTGAGGAGGACGGAGCGCTCGAAGACCAGTTCGCGTTGTAGCAAGAAATGCAGTCCACTTGGTTAGTGTTCCAGAGAATTTATTAGGAAACAGAGGGAAAGAGTAACCAAATGGCCCCAACTCTCTCTGGGAGCCGGGTTTTAAGGGAGTAGGCAGAGGGGAGGGGAAACACGAGGGAACCAATGAGGGCAGCAGAATTGGGAAGTGACATTGGTTTTACACAACCAGGTATAGGGGAAGGAGGGATAACTTTCTCAAACAACAAATCAGGGAACAACAAGGGTACAGACAAAGGGGAAAATTCCAGAACATCACCATAAATAGAACAGGGGAGGGGAGAGGTAAAACTAATCAACTTCAACCCTAGTGAGCGCATGTCTCTGGGGGTAAGGTAACTTCCTTCACTCCCAGGACCCTATCTCTGGGCTGCTGTCTGCCCATTGGTCAGGGAGGTTTAAATGTGCTAGGGCAACTGCAACAGATTCATTATTGTGTGTGGCAGGAATACAGCTGGTGCAGCAATAGGATAATAGAATCTTTTTTTTTCCTGCCTTTTAATGCCTAATATCAAAATTATTTTAATTTTTTAAAAAAATAAAAGCAATGGCATAAACAATAAATTCAATAAGGATGTCATAAATATATTCAAAGCCGTAAAATAGAGACACTTTCCATGGTTTTGGAAAGAAAAAACCAAGCGGAAAAGCTTAGCATTAAAAAGTAATATCTGAGACAGTGTATGCAAAGCATGAACTGAACATAGCAAGTGTTTAAAAATGGCAATTGTTCTACCACAGAAGAAGGTAATTCATTTGAGAAATAGAATCTCCTTTTCCCCATTGGAAAAATTCCTTAATAGTGTTTAAAATAGTAATGGACTAGAGGGAACTCAGAGAATATTTTAAGTAACAATTTCCATACAAATATAGCTAAAGCTTATTCACCTATGCATTTCTGTACATCTCTCATCAATGTATTTAACTAATGTTAATCCCAAAATTTAATTTTCATTGATTAGTGGCATTTACAACAAATGTGTTCTAAACACTGGTAGAATTATTCTCCTTGAAGCATAAAATGTTGGAATATAAATTCAACACTTTTCAAACCACAGCTGAGATACTGCAGCAAGTTACCTGTTTTTGCTCTGTGAGTAAAATTCTCTTTTCCCCAAGACAGTTAAAGACTTGCCTATCCAGCCTTTGTTGTTTGCATGCACTTCCTGGCAACAGAGTTGTTTCTGAGATCTGGCAAGGATCTTCCATTTTCCATAACAGTCCCAAAAATCATGGAAAGGGTGTTATGGTTCTGAAGGAACAGCACTGAATAACAGAAGAGATGGTAAGGCAGTTTTACTGAAGCATGTTGTGACTTTACTGACGACTGATTGTGCCAATGTCAGAAGAGTATCTAAAATTCTGTGCTATTTTTATTGGTTTTTGTTTTTGTTTAGAGAAGTAATGTTGTAACATTTCCTGGGCTTAGTTCTGCTTGAAATGGAGAACGCAGAGATGGATTTGAATGATTCAAATAATCAGTTCTTTACTGACTGTGTTATATATGTGAACTTAGAGCTGAGTTTCCAGACTGACAGCCAGGCTGTTTCCAGTTGTGTATGTATATTTTGGGAATAGAGAAATGCCATCCTCAGGGCTGCCAATTCAGCATTTGAATAGAAACAGGACTCACAATATTTAAAGGACTGTACTCTGCATGCATTTTAAATACACTTTACTATTACAGAGTCTAAAGGGCAAGATCAATCATTCCAGCTGCCCTCACCTGCTGAGCTGGAGTCAGTGTCAGGGTTTCACAAGTACTGTTCTCTTTCTCAGTGTTGCTCAGTGTCTGGGTGAGAAGAAGTTCCAAGGGCAGATATCCTGCTTTAGCAAAGTTCGTTAATTAACCATGTTTATTATAAATAATCCCAGTAAATAGTTGTAGCAATTACATTTTTTTTACAGATAATTTGTAAATGGCCTAATTAGGATATAAAATTTCTGGCAAACTGTCACTCAACATCTAAGACAACCTGATCTGAACCACTTATATTTTCTGTTAACTGGCAAAGGTGTGGTCTCATCCCAATTCAAAACCAAGTTGGATGCATGCTCTTCCATTGTAATTCATATACATTTATTGCCAAGGGGAAATATCAATATGAAATTAAAACATCTTTATAATTCCCAGTGCTAGTTGTGTGATTCAGTCAATTAAATTTCACTAAGGTGTCCTCAAAGTTAATAGCAGATGAGTATTTGATTCTGTCATCCTTTTGAAAGCTATTGGTATCTCTCATCAAAACCATCAAGCAAATAAAAACTGTGGTGCTTTTATTTTCTGCATGACATTTTAAACATGTATCTCATTATTTAAATGTCCATAGAAGTCACTTCTTTTATTGCTCTGAAATAACACAGTTCCAACCAATATATTAAAATAATATTAGAGATACAAATTTAAATCAAAACAAGGACATCTCTAGTGTAGGTTGTCACTTCAAGTGAGTGGACTGACAGTTGAAATGAGAATTTTTTTCTTTTGTCAGTTCTCGTTAGACCCTTAACATAAAACTAATGTACCGTGAAGTAAATTCTTTACCTTTCATTGCTTCAATAAAATATAACTAGAATGGCTACTATGAAAACTGAAATTAGCAGAAAAAGGAATATAAAGACTTGATATAATGCCTGTCCCTCATGGCCATAGAACAAGTACCCTAACTGCTATGTCTTTTGTAGAAAACATGAGTCTTCCAAGCAAAATGACTGTGTACATTCCTGTTCTGTGTTTATACGGCAGAAGATTTTACTGCTGAAATGGAGGCCAACAATAATGTCATTTGTTGCAGGTGGATTTGAAAAACATAAACTAAACAAGCTTAAATTATAGGTTCATGTGATAAGCCCTGTGGTTACACTTACTGTCAGCCAAGATATTTGTCTTACTTAAGTAGAATTTGTGAAGAAAAAAAGATATTTAATTATGCTGATGAATTTGTAGCAACATTGCCCTAGAAAAGTGCTAGTTGGTGGTGTTATTTTCTCTGACGAGAATGCAGAACAGTTAGGATGCATATTGGAGAAATGCTTCATACTTAATGATGTGAAGTTATGAGACTTCAACATTTTACCAATAGAGCTGTGTTTATTTTTAAAATTTCTGCTAATTTCTTACAAGTTATAAGTGTTTATTTATTTAAATAACTTGCTGAATATAGTGAAAAATGTCAACCTTCTTCATGGTTGAGAATAGTAAAAGTAATGTATGTTCCATTTGACATTCTGGTATATGTCAGACAACCCAATTTGTTCTTTCCTGTTTTAATATTTACCTCCTTTCAGTCTACGGCTGGTAAGGTCATATTCAAAGCCTTAACAGCCAGAGTATTAACCTGCAATAGTCTCTTCTTACTCTGTCCTCTTTTTCCTTCTAAGAGCTGTTTTATTCTATCCCCTCCTGAATATAAATTGTCTTTTATTATATCATGTAAGATTAGAACTTCCTACCTATTCTCATATGTATATTATATATATTTATATATTTATAAAGTAAAATTTTTAGGGTTTTTTGTTATGAAAATTTCCTTTTTCTTTTCCTGCACATTTTCTAGGTAGCAAATAATATTTCTGATATTGAATCACATAGTCAACAAGTGTCAGCATTAAAGCATGTTATACATTGTTTGAATGCAAACTTGTCCAATATTTTTCTAGGATTATGGTGGAAGCTGCATTAAAAAAATATTACAGTCCAATGATGGAACAGTAAAGAGACACTTCGAACAGCAGGATTGACTTATGAGCAGACTAACTTTTTTGTTTTATCACTTATTTGGTGACGGCAGAAATAGCAAAATATTCTGAGAATTATATCCTCATATCTTCCATTTAAATAGAATAAAAATTCTTATAAAAATATTGTTATTTCCAATTCAATAGAAAAGATATTCAACAAAGATTTATCTTAATTTCTGTCAAAATTTATTGTTACTGGGAAGCTCCAAGAGAAGTGATTTTGCACAAACACAAGAAGACGTAAAGAATATGTAAATCGATTTAAGATTATATGTTTTACCTTTGCTCAGTTATAATAATAATTGTCTTTATACACAGAGGAAATATATTTTTTCACTACGAGAGCATTATAAGACTAAGATTAAATTACAGTAATTAGACTGGATAAGAAAAAACAGAGAAAATTGCACTGTACTAGTATAATGAATGTTTTGTAACCCTAAGGAGAAAAATAGTGGTGTTTCTATAATTTTTTTACTGACTTTATAGTTTGTAAAACAAATGAAGATAGTTCATCATTTTCCATATTGGAAAATCTATTTCATAACCTGTAAGAGCTTCTGTTCACTTTAAAATCTTAATATCTCATACTTACACATCCCTTAAAAATAAAAGTGTGATTATTACCAGTCAACTCAGAAGAGATACTTCTTTGGTCATTTTAGTAAAAGATACAGAAAGACTACCAGCTACTTCTAAACTATTATTCCATATTTAAGGATATCAGTGTCATATTTTTCAGGTTTGCACAGAACTGCACATTTTCCTTCACAGTTAGGTGCTAACATTCCACTTTGTCCCTTAGCTCAAGATATGGACACAGGAGTTCTGATGGTGCTTAGACCAGACTTCAGAAAAGAGCACTGATAATATGTGTGATAAATTCACTAGGTTCCTCTGAAGGTTTTCTCGCTTGCAATAGTGTTTCAATACTAAGGAAAGAATTATATTGTAAAGTACTAAATATATGTTCTATCTATATGGACTATATGACCTCCAGGGGTCCATTCAAACTGATTTATCCCATGACACTATAAAATACGTATGAAACTATCAACAAAAATAGGATATAATTATTTTATCTTCATTCATTAATTTCACATGGTTTATATTAATAACCCTAGATAGGGAATTTCAAAGTAGTTAAAGACTGTCTTACAGCTCAAACACTGGATCTTTGGTTCCTCTAAATTGTCATTAACTGACTGTAAATAACCTCATTGACACTTACTGCTTTACTTTTGGGTAAGGTGGTGGGTAAAATGATTGAACAACAATGAAGATAAACTGAAACTGTGCACCAGCTTCATTTAGGATAAATATACATTGAGTCAAAGGTGCCAATAAATGATAGAGCTGTTAAAATATTGACCAGTGCTTTAGTGTTTCTTCTGTTTAAAACACTTATTCTCATTCCACCCAGACCTACGCAGTTAACTGGAAAATATACACGGGTTCTGACCAGAATCAGTGCTACTGATGTCAATGGAGAAACAATAGTGGAAGTACTGACAGTGTCCGACTGCTAATTTTCAAGTTTTATTTATTTATTTGTTTTTCCTACATTGGCCCATTGAGAACCTGAGGCAGTAGGCTGCCTGCTGCAGTCTTTGCAGGTCTCTGCCAGCAGTTACCTCTGCTATGAATGAGTGTTCCCAGGCTGACACAGGAAAGGCAGATGCCACCCTTGAAAGAAAGCTTGATGAGATCCAGCTGACAGTGCTTGAAAGGGAAGCACTCTTTTCCTTGCACAGGCTGCCTTGACTGTGACATTAATATGTCCTCCCTTGACAGCTGCTGAACAAAAATGACCAAGACAGTGCTGCACCCAGCTAGGCGGAGAGGCTGCTCATGGCTTGGATGCAGGCACTCCTCACTGGGTAAAACCTGGCTGCATGGCCAGGCCCGGGGAGTGGTGCTGAATTGAGCTATGCCCAGCTGCCAGCTAGTATTAGTGGGGTTTCCCAAGGCTCAGTATTGGGGCCAGTTCTGTTTAATAACTTTATCAATGACCATAATGACAGGATGGAATGCACCCTCACTGAGTTGGCACACAATACCAAGTTGGGCAGGAGTGTTGATCTGCTGATGGTAGGAAGGCTCTGCAGAGGGATTTGGACAGGCTGAATTGATGGGCTGAGGCCAATTTTATGAGGTTCAACAAGGCCAAGTGTTGGGTCCTACACTTTTGTCACAACAACTCCATGCAGCAGGCCTAGGGAAGAGTAGCTGGAAAGCTGCCTGGTGGAATAGGATCTGGAGGTGCTGGTCAACAGCAGAATGAACATGAGCCAGCAGGGTGCTCAGGTGGCCAAGAAGGCCAATGGCAATCTAGTCTGTACCAGAAACATTGGAACAGGCTGCCTAGGAAAGTTGTGAAGTCACCATTCCTGGAAGTGCTCAAAAGGCATGTTGATGTGGCTCCTGGGGACATAGTTCAGGGGCTAACACCGGTGTGCTGGGTTAACAGTTGGACTCAATGATTTTAGAGGTCTTTTCCAATGCAAATAATTCTTTGATTCTATCAATAAATAGGCTGGAGGACATTACACATGTTTGTTTTGCTTTTTTCCAGTGAGTAGTGGGACTGTGGTTTTCCTGATGGGATCCCATTCCACATATCTGCACACAGATTTTCACAAATACCTCTTCTCAATTTGCATTATTTGCCTTAAGGTTATAGTATTCACTATGTTTCCTAAACTATTTGCTGGTATGCATGATTAAATACTTTTCTATATCTAGAACGGAAGTTCTTGTACTTCAAGAGAATTAAACAGTCTAAACAATGTGTATACATTTTCCTGAGTGAGACTTATCTTGCAAGCCAATACCTTAACAGATACAAATAGTATTTAATATGAAAAATAAGCATGAGAAAGTATTAGTCAGATAATAATTGAAATTATTGAAATCCTCAAAAAAGTCTGTACAAAAACATATCTGTTTGTAACTGTGCTATCAGATATGACATAATAGTGCAGTTGGATTTAAATCTGATGTTGAATCTAGATGACATTAGAGTTTATATTCTCTTGGAGATTACAGCAGATAAGACAGTGATATTTGGTCTGCAGAGAGAAAAGGACAAATGCACATATTTCAATTTCTTCAGCAAAATTTCATATTTGACATGAATATAGGACAGATATCATGTCTGATCAACATCAAATGCTTGTTTCTGCTACTATAAATCCATAAAAAGTTTTCAACATGCGCTGCTGTAGAGCAGAAATCGTCAGAATTTCTCACAGAAGAGAAAGTGTGTTTCTGTGTAGAGTTTCCTTGCCAAATCAAGATTTCAATTTTTTTTTTTTTTATGGTTTTATGCTGTTTCTTCTGAAGAAATACTTGCTTTCTGCTTGCCAGAATACCTGAGGCCTTTTTGAACACAAGAATGGTTAAAGAAGAAAATGTCTTTATTTTAGCAAAATAAAAGCTTGATTTCTTTTTGACTATGAAATTGGAAAAAAGGTTGCAAGGCAAAAAACCCCCACCCAAACCAGCAAAGTACAGTTCTAGACCACTCGTAACATCAAAACCCTCTGTAATGGCTCCAAAATATGAACCTGGCTCAGCATGTAAAATTCTCCTTTTGCTTCTTTTCCCATGAGCTACCTTACACTGGAGCACCATCCAAGGCCACTTTGACTCCTCAGTTGTAGTGATATGACAACACAGATATTTTAGTGTCATTATTCATTTTTGATGGATTTCTCCTGTAGTCCAAATCCACATAAACATGAAGGCAGCAGAAGCAGGGAGCTGGTTGTGGGTCTCTTGATCCTCAGCAATCTCCTTTTGGTAAGGCACTATTCCTCTGTGATTGCCTGTTTCCTACTTACAGTCCTGCAATATGATTTCAAATTTTCAGTCCTCATTTGCAGAGGATTTGGGGCTGTGAGCATATTAAGAGCCAGACCTATTTGCAATAGGTTTCTGTTAGCAACCACCTCTGTTAAATAAGGATAATTTTCTATTTTCTTTGCTGATGCAGAAGCAGTTGCACTGAAGCCATATTTCTTGATTTTTAGAGGCTGCAACCAAATGACTGCTTTGTTTAAAAATCCTCTGAGGTTCCTGAAGTAAATACCTTTCATCGTTTTCAGTAGTATCACATTTGTATACACAAATAATTGAGAAACTAAGTTAATGTAGACTAAGTTAATGTAGTCATATGCATTCTTAATAAAGACATCCTTAATTTACACTGTTGGTTGACTATGGAGGCTGATTTTTTCTGCTTAGTTTCTGCTACAGTAAACAGGTTTCCATGATGAGTTAAAGGGTGTATTTTAGATTCAACTACAAGAATTTATCTTTTTTAAATGATTCTGGTACTGTCAGATAATTATAATGTGTCTTC